>CM057456.1:897812500-900560000 GCA_016271365.2 Neoceratodus forsteri | reverse complement strand
GGGAGGTGTGGCTTTATACATCAAGGAAAGACTAAAAGCAACAGAGGTGAACAACTACTTTGTGGAGGGGCCAGATGGGAAGGTATGACTATTTGTGGATGACATGAAGGTATGTAATAGAGTGGATGTGCCGGGTGGGGTTGAAAAGATGAAGTAGGACCTTAAAAAACTGGAGGAATGGTCTGGAGCATGGCAGCTGGGATTCAGTGCAAAAAAGTGTAGGATCACGCACATAGGACATAAAACCCAGAGGTGACATACAAACTGGGAGGGGAAGAACTGACAGTCACAAAGCAGGAAAGAGACCTGGGAGCTATCATTTTGGATGACCTAAAAGAGGCTAGGCAGTGTGACAAGGATGTGGGGAAGGCTAGCTGAATGCTTGGATGCATAGGGAAGGGTATTACCAGTAGAAAGAGGGAAGTCATTTTACCCCTGTATGGGAAACCAGTGAGACCTCACCTTGAGTACTGTGTCTAGTTCTGGAGGCCCCATCTGAGAAAGGACATAGACAGGGTGGAGGTGGTGCAGAGGAGGGCAACTAAAATGGTGCAGGGCCTGCATGGGAAGACCTATGAAGAAAGACTAAAGGAGTTAAATATATATTCCCTGGAGGTCAAGGGGGGAGAGGGTGCATGATAGAGATATTCAGATATCTGACTGGTATAAACAGAGTACGGGAAGGGAGCAACTTTCCAAGTAGAAGTTGGGGGGATGGCTCAGGGGTAATCTAAGAAAGTATTTTTCACAGAGTGTGATGGATGCTTGGAATAGCCTCCTAGAGGAAGTGGTGGGGCTACAACAGTCATGGGATTTAAGAATGAGTGTGACTGACACAAGGGTATCCTGGAAGCAAAAGGGGGGGTGCTCCAGAGTTCAGTCTGAGCATCAGGACTCATAATAGGTAGGGATTATAGGGCAGACTAGGTGGGCCAAGAGGTCCTTATCTGTTGACAACTTCTATGTATCTGTGTAACACTAGGGAAACTAAAAGGTTGGAAATCCTATGGGTGCAGGTCATCATGGGTAATGAGATAAGATAAAGACTGGAGTAGTATACAGATCATTGTGACAAGGTTGTATAAGATCCTGTCTCATTTGTTATACAGAGAGAGTTAAAAGCAAGGCTCTATTGTTCAGTCCTCTCCTGCTCTGTCACTTGTCTTCCTTGTCTGTCTGATTGCACAATCAAATTTTCCTTGTGGAACATTGGAACCGGCCATTCTGATGGACCCATGATTTCCCCCTATTATCTCCCTTCCTTTACATGCTGTTTCTTTTATTTCTTTTTCACTTTCCTTCTCTGTGGTTCAAACCTATATGTGAATCTGTGAGATCCCTTGGTTTTCAAATGCATATAGTTATACTGTTGCAAAGATTGCAGAAAGCTATTTGGGTTTATCTGGAACACAGAGGGTTAAACCTGAGATGTATTTTGACCTCCACACACTTGTTTACAAAATTGTCAATAGGAACTAAGCGCTGGGACAGGATGTCTTAATTGGCTGCACCTGTTAAGAAGACTGGATGTACTGGTCACAGGAAAGAAACTGACAATGTACTGGTACATTGTGTAAAAACAGGAGCTATATCTCAACAAGAACAGGATGTATACTTTAATTGCCAGGGAAAAACATCTTATAAAAAGACAAATGTTTTGTTTAGAGGGAGATTAAGAATTAGAGATTTGGAGATACCCTCAGAGGAAGGACTTTGTTTTGTTTGAACTGCCTGTACAAGGCATAAAGTAGTTTTGGAAATTTGATTAGCAGTATTTGCTAATCAAAGCATTTTTGCTTAGCAACCAGTCGAGTCTGAGGAGCAATTTCACAAAATGGTTATTTTTATCTATACGATACAGTCCAGCAGAGTGCAGTTGTGGGGAAAATGAGTCAAAACTGCAAGATGCATTACCACAGTTCTGTACTATTTACCACAATTGCAGGAAAAAAGTACTGCAATTTGGAAATTTTTACTACTATGCAGCAAATTAGTTTATTAGCAATTTCTGCTAATCAAAGCTGCACTTGATTAGCAAATCACATTTTGGGGGTAGAAAACTGATATACGAACCCACTTATTTTATGCCTTGCAATATAAGCGCTATCCTGCACAATTTTATTTTTTTTATTTTATTTTTAATAATAAAATGCTACTTGTGAATTTTAAAACTTCTCCTGGTTTGCCTATGCTTCCTAACCCATGCCTCGATGACAACCACCATCATAAACAGGAGGCAGACAGGAAAATGGGGGAGGACATTAGGAAGGCAGTAGAACTTTGGGAGTTGCTGCTATTGGGAGACTTTAATACGCTGGAATGTGGACTGGAGTGTCCCAGAGGCAGCAAGTGCAAGAAGTAAGCTCCAGGTGGAGGCATGCCAAGAAGCATTCCTAGCACAGCTAATACAGACCCTCTACAAGAGAAGGTGCCAAACTGGACCTGGTTCTCATCAATGGGGGCTGAGTCCAGAATGTCACAGTCCAGGAGTCGCTTAGAACAAGTGATCACAGAACCGTGTGGATGCAAATCCAAACACAGCAAGGCAATGCACAGAGCCAGACACACGTTTGGGACTTCAGTAGGGCAGAGTGTGGAAGAATTCAGGAGATACTTAGAGGTAGCCAGAAGAAAATAGCAGCAATAGAGGGAGTGGATGGCAAACAGAAAACTTTTAATAAGGGACTAGCAGAAACTACACAACTTTGTGTCAGGGAGGTAAGAGCAGACAAGTAAAAAGGCCAATGTGATTCTTGAAAGTGGTAGTGAGATTGAAAAGTAATGCATTCAAGAGATACAAAGGAAGCCAAAAAGATGAGTATGGGGAAGCATACTTAATATGAACAAGGGACACTAGCACACTAGTGAAAAAAGCAAAGTCTGAGGCAGAACTAAAACTAATAGAGGGTGTGAAGCAAGGAGAAAGCACATTATGGTATATACAGGAGGTGCAAGAATAAAGAAGGAATACTTGGGGTGAGAAAGGGGACAAGAGTAATACTAACATATTGAACCACTAGTTCTGTTTCGTTTTTGAAGTAGAAGAGGATGGCCTACTGCCTGAGTGTGCAATTGGATTGAAGGCTAGGAAGGGGTCCAATAGTGTCACCATCACTGAAGGTAAGATGCTGGAGGGACTGAGTGTTAAACATGGACACATCTATGGGAAAATACAGGATGCACCCAAGAGTGCTGATGGAGAGGGCACAGTTGCTCGCAGTACCACTAACTAAAGTCTGTCTATGACTGCTCTTTAATCACTAAGGTGGTACCCAAGGGCAGGAGGACAATTGATAAAGTGCTCCCACACAACAGCAGCAGTAGGAATGATTCAGGAAAGTATAGGCAAATCAACCTAACATCTAAGTCAAGGTAATTTTATTTGTATGGTGCCCATTACCCAGGGCTCTGTACACCTCACAGTAAAACAAATAAATTAAGTAAAATCATTCATAAAAAAAATTCAGTTAAAATAATAATGCAAAATTATACATCAGTATCAGGATCCAAAGTACAGAAAAAATAAATATTTCTTCAGGCATGATTTAAATAGGATCAGGGATGGTGAGTCTCTCACTTCCCAGAGATGGGCATTCCAGAGAACTGGAGCAGCAATGCTGAATGGCCCATCACTCAAGGACTTCAAATGGGAACTGGGAATAAGCAGGATACTTTTATCCACTGATCAGAGGGGATGATCAGGAGTGTGAAGGATCAGGAGATCTTTCAGGTAGATTGGACCCAGACCATGTAGTGCCTTGTATGTTAACAAGCACGTCTTGAAGTTGATGCGCCACTGCACTGGCAACCAGTGCAGACCACAGGGAACTGGCATGATATGCTCAATCTGAGTGGTCCCAGCAACCAGCTGCGCTGCCACATTCTGGACCAGCTGCAAGTGACACAACAACCTTGTAGATAACTGAAGTTGAAGAGCTTTGCAGTAGTCCAGTGTAGCTGTAACCAGGGCATGCACCAGAATCATCAGATCTGCTAATTCCAGAAAGGGTTTTATCCGGGAGATGTTCCAGATATGGTAAAAACCATTGTGGACAACAGCTGACACCTGTTATTCTAGAGTCAGCATGAAGTCTACAATGACCCTCAGACTCCTCACCTATCTGCGACTGCAAGTGTTACACCATCCAAAAAAGGAATGGCTGTACCAATATTCATCATTGCTGAACTAGACTGACCTGGCTCTACTAGTAACACCTCAGTCTTCAATGGGTTCTGTTTAAGCCAGCTGTCCACCATACAGTCCTGAATTTCCCTAAGGTACTCTGTCAATTCCAGGACAGCCGCATCATTATCAGATGCAAAAGACACATATAGCACACCACAGCAGAGTGCAGTGGGAAGATTTATAGAATTAATCCTAAAGAAAAGGTTGGTAGAATTCTTGAAGACAGACATTATCCAGGATAGAAGGCAACATAGGTTCATAAGAGAGAGGTTATGCCAGACAAACCTTATTGAAATTTCTGATTGGATAACAAGGGTGGTTGATAAGGGACAGGCAGTAGATGTACTATACCTGTATTTTAGCAAGACCTCCAACTCATTACCACAGAAGTGGCTGCTGAAGGAGCAAAGAGATGTCAAGGTGGACAAAATGGTAACAGGGTGAGTAGAAAGCTAGATGAAGGGGTGAATGCAGAGTGTGGTCATAAACAGAGAATACTAAAAGGTTAGGGAAGTGACAGAGTACCAGCAGATTCAGTTCTAGGCCTGTCCTCCTTAAAATATTCATTTGAGACAAAGGGATGGGAGTCCGGGGAAAATCTGCCTCATCACAGTTGCCAGTAAGATCTGCAGTAGGGTGGACAGTGAGGAGGGGTTCAGTACAATGAGGGAGGATTGACAAAACTAGAAGAATGGTCCTCGAGCCTGGCCTGGTGGCACTGGAGCTTGAGGCACTGGATGCCACACCTCATGCCATGCTGGCGACCCAGTTTTGGGAATGAGCCCGGGCCACCGGGGGTCGGCAGGGGGGGAGAGAGAGGACTGAGCATCCAGAGGCCTGCTCACCTCTCTCAGGGAGGGAAGGTTTGTCATCCCACCTACTGATCGCCCTCTGGTGGGTGATGCAGGTTGGGAGGCATATAGCCAGTGGGTGTGGAGTGCGGGTGCCCCCACATGTGCACGCACATGCAGATGCTGTAAGGAACTACAAGAAAATGGAAAATGATGGCAGCCAGGGGCTCCATGATGCCCGACTCCGTGCCACTGGTCCTCTGTGCTGCTCACCCCAGATTTCAGTTGTGTTCTGGGAGGGGGTCTCCCTTCCTGGCCCCGCCATGAGGGGTAATCCTTGGGAGGTCTTGGGGGGAGAGGCAGTTGGGCTTGGGCCAGAGATATGGGGCTAAGATACTGCTCCTGGTTGCCCGGAGGAGCAAAAAGTATGTATGGAAAAAAAAAAAGGAAAAATGGTCCTCGATATGGCTGTTGAAATTCAACATAAAAAAACATAGAGAGCAAAAACTCACAAATGCATTACCTGATGGGAGAGGCTGTGATAAAGAAAATGGCTGAGAAAAGAGACCTGGGGTGATAATCTTGGACAGGCTGAAAGAGTCAGTTCAATGCAGCAGAGTAGTGGGTAGGGCTACCCAGATGCTGGGGTGTATAGGAGAGGGATCCACAGTAGAAACAAGAAGGTGATCCTTCCCTTGTATAGGTCTCTTGTTAAACCCCCACCTGGGGTACTGTGTGAGGTTCTGGAGACCACACCTATGGAAGAGCTGTGATAGTACAGGCAGCACAGAGGAGGGCCACCAAACTGATCCAGAAGCCACGGGAGAAAACATACAAGGAAAGGCTGAGAAATGAGGAGGGGAGGGACACATGATAAAAGCATAAATGTCTTCATAGGATAAACAGCGTAAACTGGAACAAGTTGTTTATCCCAAGTGCAAATACAGGCACAGGGTGTTATCCACTGAAGTTGGCCAAAGGGATGTCCAAAAGTACTTTTTCATAGAAGGAGTAGTGGAGGAACAGACTGCAGAGTGAGGTGGTCTGTGCTAAAACAGTTGAGGGGGGATTCAAACAAGGGTGGGACAGGTATAGGGGCCTTATTAGATCTGGAGATGTTACAGCCAGTTTGATTAACAAGGGGATAGACGTCCAAAGGGCCATCACACATATTAGGCAGGGTTGGGCAGACTGGATGAGCTGATGTGCCTTTTTTCTGCCGTCATATCTTACGTTTCTATGTTTTTATGTAGGTCATGGAGTCAAATCCAGCTCAGGTTAGTGGTGGCCTAAAGTTAGTATCAAAGTTGGTATCCTTTCATGTTTTTTCAGTGGTCTATGTGAAATGAGTTGTAATGGTCTCAGTTAGGCTCCTACTGGACAGGTGTCTATATTTCTAAAACTCCATGTCTACTGGTATCCTTGTTGGCAGTCATACTTGAAGAGCCAACAGTATCACATTGGTCTGAATTATCTTCTTACCCACTAGAGGAGGTCCTTTCATAACATAGTTGAAAGACATTGTAAGGGCAATTCAGGGAATTTTGCATTGCAACCCCCTGTGCCACACCTGTTATGAGAATATACAGAAGACCTTTGCCTCCAGTACTGTCAATATGGCAGCCTTCATGAATAATAACAATAACTGAAAAATACAAGTTCTGGTCAGAGCCAACACAGCTGCTATACCACTTTAAGGGCACTCATGGGGCCAAAAGAAAAGAGCCCCCCCCATTCCCAAGATGGTCACTGTGAGTTCAGTGCACATGCGTGACTTCATCGCAACTGCGGAAGTGAACTCATGCATGCGCAACTACGGAAATGAAGTCACGCATGTGCACTGAGTTCACAATGGCAATCTTGGGCACGGCGGGATCTTTTTTTTCTACCACAACTGCTGAACTGAAATGAAAGTGATGGCCAGCAATAAAACTGTGCACCCTTTTGGGGGTGGGGGGTGGGGTTAGTAGAGACACAACAGAAAAGCACTGACTGCAGCACTGTCAAAGAACAGAGGGAAGGTATCCGGTCACCTGCTTCCACCGTCCCTTCTACATGATAGCAATACGTCAGCATGGCTCCGGCCATGCAGCCATAAAAATGTGACATTACATCTGGAAATTGTGTTTTGTATTGCACTTGACTTATCCAAGTTCCTATCTGCATTGTACAGTTTATGTATGTTAAAGCAATGCTTGAAGCCCTCCATAATTTTTTATAATTGTTTACTAGTTGTCAGCCCTGATGCCCTGGCTCAGTTCTATCCTTCCCCATGCATCTACAGCACAGGACTTGGACTTACAAGTAAAATAATATTTGTCATTTATAACATTTGGCATGTATAGAATGATATTCCTAATGGAAAGCTACATAGAGAATAGTGGATAGGCAAGTGTGTGTTATGAATATGTTTTTCACACCCGAGGTGTGTGATGACCCATAGACCTCAAGATCGAAGCTGGAGAGGTTTGTGTGGTCATCACAGAAGGGTATAACATATAGGCCACACTTGCATGTCTTTTATTTTTATAATTACTGGTGCAGATTCTTAGCCAGCGTTTATCTTGTAGGGAAAAAAAAGATCCTGGATTTGTTCAGAACTAGCTTTATTTTAAATTCATAGAACAGAATAGGCTTTGTTAAAGTGATTTTGCAGTACTTTTTTTTAAACTATGAGGGACAGTACATTGTTTTGTCTAAATATGCAGAACTTTAATTTGTTTTAAACACCAGGAGTCCAAATGTCCCTGAGAAGTTCAGTGGAGTAGCTTGTAGAAGTCCGCTGGTGAACGCAGTGAAACGGTGGAGAACGACTAAAAGGTTAACATTTTTTTATATTATTTTAAGCGCCTACCTCCTCAGCAGGGGTGGTCCTATGGTCCCCCTTTCAGATCTACTGGCAGCTCCCACACTGGGTGCTGTGCACGAGTCTCAACCTCCTCCCATCTCCCTCTCCTTAAGCCACATCATGGATCCCATCGCAGAATGCCAAGGAGTCAGGGCCAGAGGGAGCTCCTGGAGTGTCCGGTGCAGTGCCGCAGGTGGATCCTCATGAGCGCCAAAGGATTTGGCTAAGTTTTTCCTCAGAGTTTCTCCCCATGGTGCAGGCATGCAGAAATGCCAAGGATGCTGCAGCGCATGTGCCCACATATCGCACGTCGGATGTCCACCCGTGCTGTCCCCTCCATTGCTCTGTGACCAGCACTACCCCCCTAGCCACTGCCAGGAGTCAGCACCTTCACAGGAGTCCCTCCCCATCCTCTCCAGAGAAGGACAGCAGTCCCAAGGATGCTCAATCCTTCTCCTCCCAGCTGACCCCCAACGACCTGAATCCATTCCTGAACCTGGGTCACTGGCGTGGCACGAGGTGTGGCGTCCAGCACCTCAACCCTCAGCACCACCAGGCCAGCAAGATTAATTAACATTTAAGAAACTTTTTTCAGAAAGCCAGTTAAAACGTTTATCAACTTGTTTGAAATTCTGCAGTTTGCAACGCGCCAAGCGGGAAGTGTTTCTGTGGGGACAAAGATCTTCTGGTTGCCATTTTTATGTTGGCATGCTTACGCAGCCAACATCTTACGGCAGTGCAGATTTGGAGGCGTGGTTGCTGTTGGGTGAATGCAGGGCATGCATCAGTAGGTGCGTCTCTAATTCCCCAATCAGTCTGCATGCGGTGCCACCACCCGGGTGAAGCACATTAAGGAAAGGTCAGCTGTCTGAGAGAGCAAAGCTTCGTCACTGTAGGACCTCCTGGCATGGCTTACCTGACACAAACATGGCAGCACACTACCCACAAAACTGCCAACTCGGGGTGCCCAATCCCCTGTCGCTTACCCTGCCCCAACAAGGGCCAAGGAGGAGCCCACTTCTGTTGGCATAAAGAACTCTATTTGTTATTATTTGTTGAGGGGTGTGCCCAATCCCCTCGGCTCTTCCCCCTCCCAGTTTCCCTGTGTGCTGGCCAGGTGCCCAATCCCGCCGCGCCTAACCCCCTTTTTGTTGTGCACTGACGGGGAGCCCAATCCCATCGGCTACAGCTGCCCCTAAAAACATTAAGAGTCTGATGGACACTGGGAGCCCACCCAGCTGCCACATGCCCTGTAAACATAAAAACGGTCCCACAATGTCATTTTATTTTTTTACCTGTAAAGAAGAATGTTCCCTCAGCGGTCTCCCTGCCCGCCACAACCCACACCCACCACTGTGCACCTGCCTCCCACCCCCCACACTATACTTACCTCAGTCCGTACGAGGATCTTCGGTGGACCAGGAACACGTCTACACTTTTCAAAGCCGACTGCGAACTGAGGAAATGCCGGTAAGCTGTATAATGGAATAAATAGGGTTTTTGCAACTTTGATGCATATCTCAGGCATTTTTTGGAATTTTGACACCAAATTTTCAAAATGGGGTTTTTGGGACCCCTCCTCATGAATTCTTGCACTGTCATGGCATTATACAATCCCAAAAGGTGGTTTTGCAGTCACTGCGTGGAATCACCTTTCAGGACAGAGTAACAAAATGACAGTGCCATTGTTCATGAGAGAAACTCTCAAAAAGCCTATGTTGCAAATTTGGTGACAAAATTCCCCCAAATGGCTGTTTTACGAGAGTGCATTGCACTGTTTCTACGCACGCTCATAACGTCATGGATTGTAATATTTTAAGCTCCAGATTTTCAAACTTGGCATTTTTCCACACCTCCTGATGAACAGTACAGCTGCTATTTCCATATCCTGCCGAAATATTGTTTTGCGTCGGCACAGAATAACCACGTTAACTGTCTTAATCACCCCCCCAGGACGGTTGAGGAAATGGCGGTGACACTGTTCATGAGCAGAGGTCCTAAAATGCTCATGTTGAAAATCTGGTGCAGAAAGTCCATAAAATGACTGTGTTGCAAGCGTGCATTGCGCAGTTTCCACGCACCCTTGTAACTTTGAAAATTTGCAATATTTCCATGCCAGATTTTCAACACTGCCATTTTTTCACACCACCTTATGAACAGTACAGCTGTCATTTTTCACAACCTGCCCAAAATGTGTTTCCGCACCTGTGGCGCACAATGGCATGGTCGCTGTCGGAAATCAACTTTTGGGACAGATTAACAAAATCGCAGCGCCACTGTTCATAAGGGGAGGTCCCAAAATGCCAATGTTACAAATGTGGCTAGCAAACTCCCAAAAATAATTTGGTTACAGACGTGTGTTGCACAGTTTGTATGCATGCTCATTGCTTCACCAATATTTCATATTGTCACTCCAGATTTCCAACGTTGCCATTTTTTTACGCCTCCTCATGAACAATACAATTGTCATTCTCCACATCCTGCCCGAAAATGTGTTTTTGTCCCTCTGTCGCCAAATGGCACAACCGCTGTGCAAAACCACCCTTCAGCTAACAAAGTGATTGTGCCGCTTTTCATGAGGTGGCCTGACAAGTGGCCCATGTTGAAAATGTGGAGTCAAACTACCAACACACGCCTACGGTGTTAGGGTTCCAACTGTAGCACCCCACCTGGTACAGACTGACAGGCATCCGGGGTGTGACTTGGGATCATCGGATATAATGCTTACACCATTCCACCCCTCCACCCCCACCCTGCAGCCACTGACAGGCATCACGGTGTGTCTTGCACTGTTCAGCCACAAAGTTCACCCCACGCTCCTATACTGCACCCACGTCAGCATATTTCCTTATGGAATGGGGTAAGTATAATGCCCAAAAACCCCAAAGAACACCCCGAGACTTGTCAGTGTCTACAGGGTAGGGTGAGGTACAATG
The DNA here is from genome assembly GCA_016271365.2 of Neoceratodus forsteri. NCBI lineage: Eukaryota > Metazoa > Chordata > Ceratodontiformes > Ceratodontidae > Neoceratodus > Neoceratodus forsteri. The sequence goes on along the minus strand of CM057456.1, from coordinate 900,549,239 downwards.
GCATGAGCGTTATAGCTGACAGCCCAAAGGCACACCCCAATGCTTGTCACTCTCTACAGGGTGGGGGTGGGGTTGGTGTCACTTCACTACTTCACTGCCATTCTTATTATGCATCTGCAGCTCCGGCACTGCCAATGCCAATGCCAGCATGACAACATTCGGCATTGATAAATGCTTGTTTCTACAGGTACAGGTGCTACTAAGGAAATGGCAAGAATAGAGACAGTTGTACCGAAGCTCACAGTGGTAAGCAGAACTGTTGTGCAGGGGAAAATCTCTGAGTCAGTGTTCGAGCTGTCTTGAGTACAGAATACAGCTTGTTTAATCTGACAGTGACTTTGAGATTGTGAAATGCCATAATAACTTGATTTCAGGTTATTGCGGCGTTTTTACAGTGTCTAAATTCAGGTTGTTAAAGGGGTTCACCAGTAATTATAGTAAATTCATAAAAAACACAGAGGAGCCTCCCCATTTCCTCTTCAATGTATATATCTAGCACCTGAATTTGTGTCTGGAATGCAATTACTCAAGCATCCTGTATGCCACATGGCATCAGAAAGAACCTTCAAGTTTCTGTTCACACTCAGCTCCTTCAGCAATTCTCATCATTCCATGTGGATCAATGCAATTGTTACATTCATTTGCATTGGTCATTTTGTGCTGAACAATCCATATACAGTAAGTACTTTGCAAGCCAAGTCTTTGGATATTGGGATTTTCAAGCCTGGACAGCAAATATAACAGAGCTATCCAGTTCAGCAAGTATATTCCTGTTTCATTTGTTTAACTTTACTGACTGCTGCAAAATTCATTGACCCTAATTTATTTATTTAAGTCTCGGGAATTAAAACACCTGTGAGCCAAGGCTCATTTACGAAGGCTCCACATCCAAATAGAAGAAACAGTGTGACAACAATAATGGTAAAACAAAGTACAAGGCAGAGTGAGTAACAAAATACAGAGATTACTGAAATACAAACGTAAGTGCCATGTGTTACAAGTAATATTTGTTTTCTCTACTAAAAGACATTGAACTAATTTGGGTACTGGCAGAGGCTGAAACTTCTTAAATTTACAATTTCCATATGCTGTGCCATTAAACTTTTGAATATGCTAAACCCTGTTGATAATCTGATGTATTAGGTGAATTCCAGCAGAGACCTCACTGTTTATTGTTTTTTGTTGAACTAGGCCTTGCACATCCAGACAAAGGGTGGAATACCCCCCACCCAATAGTTAGCCTGCCTTGCAAGGCACTTACTATGTTTGGCAATTGTTAATAATATTATCTGTAGTGCAGCCCTTACAGTCTGGCCACACAGTGGCCTTGCATTCTATTAGCATTTTTCAGCTGGTCAGCTAGTTTGGCATACCGCAGCACAGCTTTACATTGTTTTCCAAGACTTTCTACATTCAGGTGGAACAACCAGGAATATATTTGCACACAAAACTTTTGATGCTCAGCACTTTGCAAGCACTGTTTGAAAAAGACTTTAACAAGAGCGGCATTTATCTGCAGTTTATTTTAAAGGCATAGAGGAACTTTTTGCCACACACGGCATTTGCTGCTAAACAATCCCAGAAATTCTTCAAACTTTAAGTGCTGACATATTTGTCCATGTGCAGTATCTACGTGCTTTTTAAGGGAGGTAGGATTTTGAAATCATGCCATTCCAACTGTTCTCATTTTGAATCTACGCTAAGCTTGGTAAGCCTGATAACTTAGAGACACCGAGATTGCTGTTGCGATTTAATAAGTTTCTGCATACAAATGTTTTTGAGCTGCTATATCCTAAAGGAATGCTGATTTTAATTGAAGCTGTATTTTCTATGAATATTCCTGACATGCACAATGTCTACATGCTCGGGGGAAGCCATTTAACCTTTTTTTTTCTTGAATCAAAGCCAAACCTGATTAGCCTGATATTTAAAAGACATTGAGATTACTGTTGGGATTCAACACGTTTCTTCACACACACGTTTGTGAGCCACTAACGCCTAAAGGTATATTTATTTTACTAAAGCAGACTTTCTGAAAATTATTTGTGACAAGTAACTTTGAACTGCATCATACTAACTTTTCTGATGTGGACAGTTTTACCTGAAGGTTCTTTCTGATGCTGTGTGGCATACAGAATGCTTGAGTAATTGTATTCCAGACACATGTTCAGGTGCTAGATTTATACACTGGAGTGGAAGTGGGGAGGCTCCTCCATGTTTTGGTTCCCACAGTGGATCTGCAAACTGAACCTTTGTGTTCCCTGGGAGACGAGACTTCTGTGTTGTCTTCTGCAGTAAATTCAGTCATGGGTAGTTCCAATCTTGAGGACAGTTATAGGCACCAATAGCCCTCTCTTACAGTCCCCCCCACCTCAAAAATATTAGATAATGTAGAATCCATGCTACAATACATCAATGCTGTCACACATGTATCGGAAAAAGCTGAGGGACACCTTTCTTTCCAATAAAATTTTGCTGCTTCTAAATAGAATACTTCACAGTTTTCATAGAAAAAAATTAAAATTTAACTGGTTACATTTTGGATGAAATTTGGACAATTGTATATTCCGTGAAACAATGTTAAAACAAACCATGCATTGTTGCAATAAGAAGCACTGACTACAGATGAATATGGATCCGTGCCTCTACAGAAAAGCTATAGATTTAGTGTCAACCTAATCTTCAGTTGCTATATTCTGTTCAAGTCATGCCAATCCATGCATTTCCTAAAAGTTAGTGTCAGTTTCTTTGCTCCAGGAGCAATTCCGGTATTCGTCTCTGTACAATCATGTGACATAAGGAATAAAATGCCAGATAAACCCATAGAAAAGTGAATACTTTTTTTTTGTTTAATGACTACCTGATTAGGATGGAATCCATCAACAGGCTCGATCAGCTGCCAGCCCTCTCCTCCCATTTTAGACCATTTATCTGCAACTGCAAATCAGTGGAATTGAATCAGTTTTAATAATTCATATCATACGCTTCCTCGTTGTCTGAGGCATATTCTAGCTTAATCACATGTACATAACTGATGAGGTGAAGATGATTAAATAATGAAGTGAAATGGCAAATCCCTTTGCCCGAGGCTTAATTCAGGTCCACTGTTATAAAAATCTCACAGAAACATATTTTAGCCCTCAGAAAACAAAAACTTTCAAGAATGTGACTTTCATGTTTCTACATAGTCTAATTTACATTTCATATCTAGAACTCTGAATACCAATTTTTAAACTGAAAGTAGAAAGACAAGTTAAGGCTTCTGTGGAAGTATATTCCACGGTCAGATGTCTCTTCCAATTATATTAGCTGTCATCTTCTCAAGGAGGCTCTTTGCTTTATCATAATAAGTAGAGACATTATAAGTAATGCAAGGGGACCAAATGTGTAGATATTCGACAGGCAGGCAGACAATTTTAAAATATTTGAATTGTTGGATAGATTCTGCACTGACTTATCAAGCAGTGTGCATTTCAAGTACGTGGCTCTGGGAAGGAGGCAAATTGTTTTTTTTCTGCTGAATGAAGAAATATTTGACATTAAGAATAGACCATATTTTATGCTCCTTAACTCTCTTGCTCATATTAGATTACATATATATCATGTATACGAATGCTGCAGAAGATGTTCTTCAGAATAGATGGATTAGATAATGCTGTAGTCATATATTGTATATATCAGCAACGTGTTGCAAGTTACGTTGGTTTACTCAAAGGATATAAAGGGAGCTACAGTGCTTTACATCAATGCATTCCCAATAGAGTGCTGTCATGTTTTATTTATTTATTTATTTATTTATTTATTTATTTATTATTATAAATAAAATAAATAAAAAATAAAAATGTTTGTCATTTGATGTTTATAAAGGTGAAACAAACCAAGGCCTATTGTCTGCATCTTAATATATATATAAAGTCTACAAAAATAAAAAAATGCTTAAAAGAGTCACGTGCCTTCTCTTATTAATTGTAAACATGAAGTTCTTAATTGTTTGTGACAAAGCCCATTGAGTCTGGGTAGGGAATTCCTTTCAGTAAGTACATGCTGAAGCAAATTAGTATAGTTTGAAATATTTAATGTTTGGCTTTTATTGTGTTATTTTATTTTTTTTCTATCTGCAGAATGATACTGTATTCTGTAGTGGTTGAAGAAAGGAGGATATTTTGTCCTTCTATGGAAGGAGTTGAGTGATTTTGTTTTAAATATTAATCCTGCAGTGAGGAACTATGTTTTGAAAAGAAAAGTCCAGTATAGCAATAGAAAAAGGATATATCAGCTAGCTTGATTTTTCTGGCCAGAGTCATTTAATGAGAGATGCAGAGAACCAAATGTCAGATGTCACATTCCTTTACTTCAAAACAGACACAGCTATTAGTAGCCTTGCCTGCTGGACAATTAAATATCCATATTGTAGAATCCAGTATGGCTACTCAGTCACCTGGAAATAAAGAAAAAAAAAACAACAACCAGGGAGGAGTTTATTCCAGTGTAGGCTGAACTATTCCACTAGCAAATTGGGATGGTGCCCCTCTCACCATGTAGTAGTCTATGTAAACAATAAGACATGATGGGGTGTGCATTACACAGTTCTAATGCACGGCTAGGGGGACATAGTGAGGCATAAGGCCACAGGCCGAGTGCATCCAGTCCCCAGCCGTGCATTAGAACTGTATAATGCATCTTCCCAAAGAGCTTGGTATCATCTGCGAAAATACATATCTTGCTTTTGGTGCTTTCCTAATGTTGTTGAAAAACACATTGAACAGGATTGGACCCAGCTCTGATCCTTGTAATACTCCACTAGTACTGTAACTTCTCTCATCCCAGAGTGCTCCTCTGTTACCACCACCCACTGTGTTATACCCTCTAGCCAGTTTGCCACTCACCTGGTTAGTTTCTCCCTATTCCTGTATCTGCCAGTTTTCTGATTAACCTCTTGTGGGTGTGAAGAGGTACAGTTAGAATGAGCCAAAACACAGCTTATAGGGTGCATAAAAGGCATAAATATGCTTATCATTTTATTGGAGACAAAAAAATAAACTAAAATAACATTGTACACGGAACTTCAGGAGGCTGTACCTTTAAGACAGGATCACTTTGAACAATGCAGTGCACTGACCAGTTCCGTCAGGATGAACATTCATCGGGAATAATGGTGGCACACATTATTCCTGGAATACCAGGGAGTGAAGCTACAGACAGCTTGTAATCAGGAGATCAGCCTTGGTCTGTGTCAGCATCCTAACTTCAACTGACCTCTCTTTCTTCCTCCAAGTCAGTCTCCATCTCCCTCCCAGAACTGCCAAACAAGGGGTCTTTTATAGCCCTCCATCAAGGTCACGTGATCCCTACTTAATGGTACTTACATATACATGGTAAACTTCACACTCCACAGAAAGTCAGTGCAATAAATAACACAGACATACTAAAGTAAATTCTATTCAAAAGCAACACTTTTAAATGTGGACTGATGGACTATTTCTTGTATGGGTAAATGAAGGTAAAGGGCTTAACATATGGGAATTCTACCCCAAATCTGCATACGCCCTCCTCCAAGCTGCACCTGCTGCTCTGAGCTTTCTTTCACAAGGTTACAAAAAAGGCAGGGTAGGGCCAGCTGCCTCCTTAGTAAGAACTCAACAGGCCAGGTAAGAACCTACAGCAGTACTCTCGAGCTTTTACCATAAAATTTTACAACTGTTTAACTCTGCTAAATAGCTTTTTAGTAACACTACCACACTCCTAAAACCTCTGAGAGTATAAAACAAACTACTCTGGGTTGTGAGTGTTTTTCTGCTTTTCAAGGTATTTGAACAGTTCAGGCCTCTTCACAGAGTACTACTATGAAAGTAACCAATTGTTTTAGATGAACCTTTTATAGTTACTGTGTGTTTTTACAACTTTCATTCCTGAGGGAAACCACTTAAAGCTCTCACTATCACATTCATTTCAAACATTTAAAGAGACAGTAACACCACATACTTTAAACAATACAAACTGAAAACAATGCCCACCATCTGTATTCATATCCAGCCACTAAACCTGGAGTGCAACAGGCTAGTGCACAGGTTAGAACACAGTTGTTTTAAACTTTTAGTGGTGCACAAGTATACATAATAAACACACAGATCCACAGATGGCCAGTTGGTGGGGACACAAACAAACACAGACAAATACTGGAACAGTTGATGTGTGGCAAGACACACAAACCACAACATTTAAAATACAACATTTAACCTAGCAGGTTTACCTAATGCTAGTATCTTTACTTTACTACACACTTAACCAAAGACTTTCCTGTCCAATCCTTTATGGATAAAGTCACTATCCCCATCACAGTGGGGGACTAAGTCAAAGGCCTTGCTGAAGTCCAGGCATAGTATGTCCCCTGCTTGGCCCTTGTCTACTGCCTTAGTGACCCAATCAAATAAACTGATCAAATTTGCTTGGCATGACCTCATTGCCATGAACCCATCTTGGAACCTGTTTGCCTCAAGGAGCTCAACTGACCGTTCCTTTAGGATGGTTTCCATCAGCTTGCCAACAATTGATGACAAACTGACTGGTCTGTAGTTTCCAGTTTGACCTGAGGTCCACTTTTGTGCAGGAGCATCACATCAGCTATCCTCCACTCATGAAATCCACCGCTGTGTCCAGCGAGTAGTTAAACAGTCCAGCCAAGGGCACTGCAAGGACTGCTGCCAGTTCTTTCAGCATCCTCAGGTACAAACAATCCAGCCCTGTGGACTTGTCCACTGTGAGGGCTTTGACCACTGTGAGGACTCTGTCCTCTGTTACTGCTTCCTCGCTCATCCTCACTGCCCCTGTCTATATTCCCTGATGGTAGTGGCCCATCCTTCTCCTTAGTGAAGACTGAGCAGAAGTATTTATTCAGTACCTCTTCCTTTTCCTCATATTCCTTCACACACTCAGTTTCCTTTCTCAGCTTCACTGTTTCCTTTTTTGTTCTTTTCTCCTGGTTGTATCTGAGGAAGGTCTTGTCACTCCTTTTTGACCCTCTCAGTTATTCTTAGTTCTGTCTGTGCCTTTACTTGCCTTTCCACCCTGCAAGTTGATTCCAGCTGCCCTGAATATTCTGCCCTCTTCTGTCTGGATCTTCTTGTATTTGGTGTAAGAAGCCCTTTTCTCCCTCACTGCTCTGCCCAATTACTCTGTAAAATGCGCAGCCTCCTCCTCTTGCCTTTTTTATCCTTCTGCTTAAGGCACATTATGGTGACTGCCTAGACTCCTTTCCCTAATCACTGCCCATCTATCTTCCACACCCATGTTATCTCTCAATTCTCGCAGTCTTCCCCATAGCATCGTCCCCATGCATACAAAATTGACCCCTTTGAATTCAAGCACATATTTTCATGTTCAGCACTTTATGTCCCATGTCCAAATGAAACCACAAAGAGAGGCGGTCACTCACTCCCAAGGACTCAGTGACTCTGATGCTTTTGATGTGATCGCTATTCATCAGAACTAGGTCTAGGATGACCCAATCTCTTTTCAGCTCCATCACTTTCTGTGTCATAAAACCATCCTGGAATGCATCTAGAATATTTTGCTCCTACTGCTGTTGGCCCGTGGATGCTCCAGTCCACACTGGACATGTTAAAATATGCAACTATTACCACTTCTCCCACCTCTCTGCAGCCTTTCTTATCTCATCCCTCAGCTCCCTGTCTGTGACTTTATCCTGGCTTGGCAGACAGTACACTACCCCTACCCTTATTTTGTTCCCCACCCATGACTGCAGCTGTCCCCTTAGCATCTCTGTACCATCCCCATGTCCTCCCTTGTTACCATTATACCCTCCCTAACACAGACTGCCACCCCTACCCTTTGTTCTGTTGAGAAAGGGTTCTGTCGCAAGTGGACACACAGAAATCCTAAGTGAAAATGGTGGACATCAGCAGTGCTTGCTAACTGGGGCAGTATGGAGGCCATTGGATGTCCCAGTTAATAATATTTATTTATTTATTTTAATCTCGGAATAACCACTTGAGCTCAGAGCTTTTTTACATAGGTTCCACGTCAAGTAAACAATACAATTTGAGTAGTAAAGAATTACACTGGAATAGCAGAGCAGACAAGGCAATAAGGAAGGGGGGGGAGGGTATGGGCAAAGAACAGACTTACAGGTATTAGATGTCTAATGGTAATTACCGGTTAGTTGTCAGAGGTAGCAGGTTAGTAGAGAGGAGATAAAGTGGGGGGGAGAGCCTCAAGTGCCAAGGAAGCAGGTGATACCAAGAGAAATGAGACTTGGCCATAGGGGAGGGGTGTTGTGTGGAGACAGGTGGGAAAGGAGGCATAGGAGGGGGAAAGGCAACTGGAAGCGTGGGGGCATGGGGAGCGGAGAAAGAAAGTATCAAAGGAGATTGGGAGCAGTGGAAGGAGGGAGGTAGGGGTAGGGAGTGGAGGGAAAGAGGCAGGGGAAGAAGTAGGGGTAAGTGGGAGAGGTGAGTGGGGGTAGGGCTCAAAGGAGGCATTGGGAAAGGGACGGGGGGTCCTAGGGTATCAGTATAGGAGGAGTGGAGGCAAAGCTAAGAGTGACAGTCACATTAGGAATTATTTAACAAGTGTCTTTTGAGGTGTACTTTGAAGGCACAAAACGTACGCTGCCGAAGACGGTCTTCCTGAAGAGAGTTGAACTACAGCGGGGCTCTGTATGCGAAAGACCTTTATTCTTGAGAAGTGCGGCATTTCGGTGTAATGAAGGACAGGTGCTCTGAGCTATGAGTATGCCACTGGTTAATACTGGGCACCAGGCATTGATTAACCCCAGGTGGGAGGGTACCAAGACTGATCTTTTTTGCCAGGAGGCAGGAATGGAATTTTAGTCAGGCAGAGAGAGAGAGAGAGAGCCATTGCACCTTGGTATACAGATCGCAGGTGTGGGTCAGCCTAGGTGCCCCTAGGGTAAGCCAGAAAGCTTTATTTAATGCTGTTTTTAGGTGATGTCAGTAGATGAGTCATATGTAGGTAGGCCGTAGACAACGAGGGAACCCACCAAGCTGTGGACTGCTATTTTGAGAGCTTCAGGGGACAGGCTGTGTCTGTGATGATAGAGCAGTCCAATACGTTTGTTGATTGCTTTGGCGGTGTTGTCAATGTGGGCAGTGTAGGACAACAAGTTGTCAATAGTGATCCCAAGGTATTTAAAATGTTGGACCAGTTCCAGGAAGGCTCCAGCAGCATTACATATGGATACTGGGTAGTTACGATGCTTGTTCTGGTAGCCAGCGAACAACATGGTCTTAGTTTTTTTATAGTTCATAATTAACTTATGATCTATGAACCACTTCTCAAGACAGGTGAGATTCCTTTGAAGTAGATGCTCCAGTTCAGCAGGATTTGAGCCATGTGCGAAGATGACTGCATCATCAGCATAGAGTAGGATGCGGCACTGGCTGGCTTGAGGGAGACTATTCAGGAATAAGCTGAATAAGAGGGGGCCTAGTATCGATCCCTGCGGGACACCAGAGCAGACTGGTTTATTATCCGAGAGGGTTGAACTAACTTGCTGGGATCTATGGTCCAGATAGCTGCAGAACCATGAGACTGCTTCAGGAGCCAGGCTCGTAGATGACAGTTGCTCAGTTAGGAGGGCATGGTTTACTGTATCGAACGCCTTAGTAAGGTCGATAAAGATAGCTGCAGTGAGTTGGCCATGATCAAGAGATTTGTGAATGTGACCAGTAAATTCAAGAAGGGCTCTGGTGGTGCTATGCCCAACCCTAAAGCCATGCTGCTCAGGGTAGAGGAGTTTGTATTTGTCTAAGTATTCAACCAGTTGGTCAGCAACTATTTGTTCAAGGGCCTTTGATAGGGGTGGTAGCAGGGAGATGGGTCTGTAGTTTTTGGTACGGGCACTGTCCCCACTCTTATGCATGGATGTGACTATTGCAGCTTTTCATTTATGAGGGAATACAGCTAGTTGCAGTGATAAGTTAAGGATATGGGTAAGTGAAGCCAGGATTTCTTCCAGGAAGAGAGAGGTTAGATGCAGGTCAAGGGTGTCCCCACTGAATCTCCCCTTTCCGAGCACCTTCCGAAGATATTTCCTAGCATCCCCAATTGAGATGATCTTGAACCAAAAGAGTAGAACCACGGATGACTGAGGGCCAGCAACGTGTTTACTCTGGTGAAAGAAGTCTGGAGGGAGGACATGGCTGAGGTCTGTGAAGGCTAGGTTGAAGGTGTCAGTTATAGTTTTAGGGTCAAGGATAGGAGAGCCATTAATGCTGATCATATCAGGGGCAGGTTTATGCACCTTGCCAGTGACCTCTTTAAGGTTAGCCCAGAATTTACGGCCATCATTCCAATGTTTGAACAGGGCCTCCTTGTAGTAGAGGTTTTTAGCTAAACGAATGGCCTTGGTGCAGCAATTTCTGGCTTGTTTGTATTTAAAGATGTCAGGAGGCTTCCCTGTAGCTCTAGCAGTATGCCAAAGATGATCACTGTCTTTCATACGATCAAGGATGTCTGGGCCAATTCAAGGGCTATAATAGCCCTTAATTGTTTGCTTTTCATAAGGGGCATGGGTATCGCAGATAGTGTTAAATTGGAGGATGAAATGGTCCAGCGCACTATCAACATCGGGTGCCCCATATATGGCGGACCAGTTTGCATTGTGGAGATCAGCTCTAAGGTGGTCAGCATGACCGGGCCTGAGGACTCTGTTTGTGACTGTCCTAGGAGGTGGTTTGGTGAATTTGTTGGTCCAGTTGAACATTACAGGGGAGTGGTCACTGATGTTATCAGGGAGGACAGAGGAGTTTGAGGTGTTCTCTGGATGATTGGTGAGGACCCAGTCAATCAAGGTGCTTGTGCCAGTCCGGTAGTTAGTCTGAGTGGGGGCGTCAACAAGCTAATATACCCACCCCTGCAGCGGAGGCAGTGGGGAGAGGATGGGATGGCATAGTACAGCATGGTGGCAGAAGCATATGACAGTGCGTTGCAGTACTACAGGGAGACTAGGTATACCAAAGCAAACAGTAGGAAGTGAGATGGGCCCATGATGGATCCCCCTGTTAGGACAGGCAGCAACAGAGGACAGTTGAAATCAGAGGGCCAGTAGCCCTCCCTAAAATCTACAAGTATGGAGATTGAGGATTGGGGTATGGGGCTAGTTTTTGTTTTAATTTGTACTGTGTTTAGGAGTGTGGAACATCCAGAAAAAAAACAAGCCAAATTGTGTACTTAAAGTTTGGCCTGGTTTTGCTGGTTCACTCAGCTTGAACCAGGTTGAAGTACAGTTCACAATTTTGCCACAGTTTGAATTTTTCTGACAGAGATCGAACAGTCAAAATTTAACCTGTGAAATATTTTAAGAACTCAACTTACACTTCTAAGATAGGCCTTCTGTTTATTAATTCGAACTGACTTACCTGGTTTCAGTGGGTAGTCTATGTAATATGTGTTGATATTAGTAAACTTCGCAGTTTCTGACACTTCTTTCATCACAATGGAAAGCTGCATAGCTCTCTAAGGAATACAAAACTAAAATGAGATTTTACATGCCACCTTGGACAACAACTTTCTTTCTGCTTTGAGGCTGCAAATGCACCCACAGATTCCATTTATTCTGGTCCCATACAGATCAGCAATCTAGATGCAACACATACATCACTGCATTTGCTAAAAGCTTTTGAGGCCTTTGTTCTGTCCCAGACATAAGCTTCTTACATGTGTGATATTAGATATTCAAACCCAAAGAATTCCTCAGTATGTTTAACTAATGCAGTCAGCCTCCTGTGTTGAACTGCCTTGGAGGAAAATGGGATGTATGTAAATGATGGAACTCTCATTGGCTCTTGTCAGTTTCAAACTGCTGCCCCTAGTAACTGCTGTGTTCTGAAACGCTCAGATTAATTTCTCTGCCTGCCAGCTTGGATGCCTTGGAGAGCTCTCCTCAACTTTCTTACTGTGATTTTTATTTTGTCGGTGTAGTATCGTTTCATTACTTTATTTGATAATTTCTGCCACTATTCAGGTTAGTTAGTTTAGTTTTAGTGTTTTTTTCCTTTTTTTTTTTTAGCGGTCCTTCATGGTTCCGAGGAACCGCAGGGAACCACAGTTTCTGTGGTGTTTTTTGCCACATTTTTGTACATATTATCATACTAGTGCCTTGGTTCTGCTCCTGAACTTGTGGCACTGTTTATTTATAACTTTTGAAGTTTTTGCGTGGTTCCTTTTCCTGTCAGTAACCAAGCATTTTCATTGGTTCCCCTGTTTAAATTCCTGTCAGGGAATCGATCATTTCTGATATATATATTTAATATTGTTTCTTTGCTGTCAAGGAACTCACCAGTTTTTCTTCTGAGTTTTCTGCAGTGCCTGACACTCATGTCAGACACCTAGGCAGAAAAAGAAGACAGGACCTACTGGTTTTAAAAACTGTATTGGTTGTGGACAAATAAGGGCCAAAGCTGATAGGCATGATATGCGCATTGTTTGCCTGGGTACTAGTCACATCTTTGTAAACTGTGGCATCTGTAAAATCTTTTGCCCTAAAACTCTAAGAAAGAGGGCTAAAAAGCTTGAAGAAATGACTACCCCTTCCTCGCCTTCTAAGCCCACTGAAGAGGCTTCCTCCTTGAAAAAAAATAAAATTAAAGAACCAGTGGACCCAAAATCCACTAAAAAACCTGATTCCTCTAAGTCCAAGAGGCCAATGGAACTGGCTACAGAACCGGTTTCTGCTAAAAGAAAGCAGAAAAAAAGAACATGTCACTGCACCTCCTGCTGAAAAAAGCAAAGGAGCTCTCAGCAGACAGACTGACAATACCCTTGGCTGAGGACGTTGCCAAGGCCTTACAAATCTTGCAGGCCCTTCAGGCTGTCGGTCCCTTGGTCCCCCCCTTGGTTCCACCAATTCCTCCTTCAGCTCCCCCTCAATCAGGAACTGGCATACCTATATGAGGAACCAGAGGAGGAAGAGGAGGTGGGGAACCCATTGAGCCTGAAGTCTCCTCAGAGCAGGACTTCAGTTCCCCTCTCTGGGGACCAGAGGATTATTCGTCTCACAATTCTTTTTTGAGACAAATGGTTGATACCATCAATCTCTTCATCCAAGAGATGGAGGAGGATGAAGAGGAAATGGACTTCCTGGACATGATGGGTTTCACCTCCTCTAAGAGACTCTTATTGCCTATCCATAAGTCCCTTAGGAAGGCTGTGTTAAAAATTCTACAAACCCCACTTCAGTTCCAAGGGTAGACAGAAAAGTGAACAAAAAGTATCAGCTGTATAGCTCAAATGCTGACTTTTTATTTACACATCCTGACCATAAGGGGTGGTACCGGCTGCTGCATGTGATAAAGCTAGGGTGCCTTTGGCTTCCCATCCCCCTGATAAGGTCTCTAGGAAGATGTATGCCAGGGGAAAGAAGGTGTACCTGGCAGCCTCCCTTCTTGTCAGGCAGGCCTATTATATGACCTATGCAGCCCAGTACCAGAAAGCCCTTTATCTACTATACCTACTATGACAGATATGATCTCTGGGGAGGTGGCAGTGGACCTGGCCGAGACAGCCAGAACAGCCCTGGATGCCACAAAATATCAGTTTCATATCATGGTGGATGCCAATGACACTGCTGCCCAGCTTATGGCCCTCATGGTGTCTATGAGAAGGTTTGCTTGGCTTAGGGCTACAAACCTATCCTGGGATACCCAAACAAAGGCCATGGATTTCCCCTGTGAGAATAACTCTCTTTTCAGAGACAAAACAGAGTCCTACATGAAAAAAGTGAAGAGTATAAAACCACTTACAGGAATAATTCTGCCAGGGACAGACTTTCCACTTCCTACAGATCCCAGACTAAGGGAGGCAGGGGTAAGGGATCTTACTCCAGGCCTTTTTTCCAGGCCCAGGTACTGTCAGACTACCAACAGACCAGAGGATACTTCAGAGGTAGAGGCAGAAGGATGATGAGAAGATCCGAGCCAGCACCTCAGGCTAAGGCCCAACTGAATCAAAACCCCTGATGTACTTGCACAGGTTGCCTTCCCCCTACCAGTAGGTGGCTGGCTGGTTCAGTTCCTCCAGGCATGTCATATCATCACCACAGACAAGTGGATCTTGGAGGTAGTGTACAGGTAGTGAGCCAGGGCCTATCTCTAAGTTTCAAAACACTCCCCAAGCTGAGAAACGGAATTTTTTCCCCAGCAACCCCAGCAAAAAGGACTTTTCTGGAATCAGAAGTTGCCAACCTTCTGCTCATCAGAGCAGTGGAGTCTGTCCCTCTATCCCAGAGGGGCAAAGGCGTCTACTCCAGGTACTTCCTTACATAAAAGAAGAATGGGGACTGGCGACCCATCTTAGATCTCAGACTCCTGAACAAGCATGTGTCAAAGTCAAAGTTCAGAATGGTTACTTTGGATATGATAATCCCAACTCTTCAGAAGGGGGACTGACTGGCATCCCTGGATCTCAGGATCCCTGTTTTCACATCCCAATCCGACCCAGCCACAGAAAGTACCTAAGGTTCAGACTTCCTTCAGGCCACTACCAGTTTGCAGCCATGCTCTTCAACCTAACCTCAGCCCCCAGGGCATTCACAAAGTGCCTAGCCGTAGTGGTAGCTTCCCTGAGAAGGCAAGGGGTCATGGTATTCTCTTACCTTGATGACTGGCTAGTCTTAGGACAGTCCCCCAGCACACCAGAGACACCCTTGCTCTCGCTCAGAGCACTCTGGAATCTCTGGGATTCCTGATAAATGCCCAGAAGTCTCAAATGGAACCTGTACAGGTCCTGAACTTCATAGGGGCACAGCTGGACACCCTGCAAGGAAGGGCATTCCTTCCCCAGGACGAGGAAACAGTATCCTGGAGCTGGCTGGATCCTTCAAACTAAACAGACCCAGGCCAGCCAGGCACTTCCTGCAGCTACTGGGCCATGTGGCAGCAGCCACGGCTGTGGTGCCAGTCTCAAGGTTCCAAATGAGATACATCCATTTCTGTTTAAGGGCTCATTGGTCTCAAAGGAGGGATCCTCTGGCCAAGCTGGTGCCTGTCACAAAAACTCTATTACAGGCTCTGCAATGGTGGTTAGACAGAGATAACCTCAGAGAGGGAATTCCCTTTCAGAAGGAAAATCCATCAGTGGTGCTTACCACAGATGCTTCTCTCTTAGGATGGGGGGCACACATGTTTGACCTCACTGCCAGCAGTACATGGTCCCCCCAAGAATAACTTCTGCACATCAGCTTGTTGGAGCTCAGGACAGTTTACCTGGCTGTTCAGTCATTTGCTCCTCAGCTCAAGGGCAAGGTAGTACAGGTCAGAACAGACAACACTACCACCATGTATTACATCAACAAACAGGAAGGAACCAAGTTGATCTTACTGTGCACAGAGGCCATGAAGGTCTAGAACCTGGCCTCTTCCCTGCAGGTATCTCTGTCCGCCTTTCACCTTCCAGGAAAAGACAACATTCTGACAGTCTCCCTCAGCAGGATTAGCCAGAACCACCACAAGTGGTCCATGAACACACAGGTGCTGCAATTAGTGTTTAGAAGATGGGGCACACCAGAAACAGATCTCTTCACCTCCACAAACAACCACTAGCTGCCACAGTTCTGCTGCAGACCTCCAGCCCAGGGGACTGTGCCAGTGGATGCCCTAGCATTGGATTGGTCAGGCAGATTTCTTTATGCCTTTCCTCTGTTGTTCAGAGATCTGATAAAACTCAGGACACAACCAGCAGCAATCACCCTGGTAGCACCAGATTGGGTGAGGCAGCCATGGTACTCCCTCCTGCTAGCCCTATCAATGGCACAGCCAATTGACCTCCCTCAGAGTAACAATCTGCTGACATCCTCAAAGGGCAGGATCCTGTATCCCAGTCTCAAGTATCTCTGCCTGAGGGCTTGGTTCTTGAAGACTTAGAATTTGCCAGTCTACACCTCTCTGAAGAGATCCTGAATGTCCTTATAGGTTTTCAGAAACCCTCAATCAGGAAAACTTATGCTTCCAAATGGAAGAGGTTTTCTATCTGGTGTGACCACACTGGTATTATTCTTTCTGGGGCTGGGTTATCCATCCTTTTGGACTACCTGACCCATCTGCATTCTTTGGGCCTTAGGCCTTCTACCCTTAAGGTGCACCTAGCTGCAATATCAGCATACATTTCAGCTGGCAAGGCCAGGTCTATGGCATCTCACCCTGTCTTCAGGAAGTATTTTAAAGATGTTCTTCACCTTCACCCTCCCCTTAGGGAACTAGTTCCGGCTTGGGACCTGAACATTTGTATTGCTAGGCTTATGGAACCTCCCTTTGAGCCTATGGCAATGGCAGACTTGAAGTATGTTACTTGGAAGGCTACTTTCCTGGTGGCAATGACTTCGGCTAGGTGAGTAAGTGAGTCGAGGCCCTGTGCACAGATCTGAACTGCATTTCCTTCCATAGAGATAAGGTGGTGCTCAGGACAAATAGGAAATTCCTTCGTAAGGTGGTTTCAGATTTTCATCTGAATCAGTCCATCACACTGCCAGTCTTTTTCACTACCAACTCCAGCTCAGGTGAGCAGAAATTGCATAGTCTGGATGTAAAGAGGGCACTCAGCCACTACCTTGGCAGGACCAAGGCTTCCAGGCCAGACTATACTCAGTTGTTCCTCACTTGTGGGGGAGTAGATAAGGGTAAACCAGCTGCCAGGAGAACCATTGCATGCTGGATAGTGGCCTACATGGAGTTCTGTTACAGTAAAATTGATAAGCAGCCCCCCATGGGCTTCAGGGCACATTCTACCAGGGGTACAGCTGCAGCAAGGGACATACCACTACTGGAAATCTGCAAAGCAGCTACATGGAAAACTGTTCACACATTCATCAAGTACTACTGCTTGGACCTACAGTTCAGAAGTGATGCCAGATTTGGCACAGCAGTTCTGCAAAACCTTTTCCCTAAATGGATTCTGTACCCTACCTCCAAAAGTACTGCATGGTAGTCTGTATTAGTTAAGCATACTAAGGGATTCCCGGGGGTTTGAAGAAAAAATTACCCTAGTAATCTTGTTTCTTCCAGGGTATCCCTCAGTACGCTTAAAGCTCCCACCCTGCCTCCCCTCCAGAACTAGGAAAAAGAGATCCTATATTATGCATCCCTGCTGGTCACCATCTGTTGTAATGTATGTGCTGGTTAATGGTTGGAATTTTTAAATTAGTTTGTTCTAATTCTTTGTCCCTTCTTACAGGGATCATACTTTTTGGGGATTTGTTAAGATGGGAATAGTGTTAAGTAGCATAGCTAGTTAGGGTGCCTTCACTATGTTAGGCTTCACAATGAATCTGAGCATTTCAGAATGCAGCAGTTACTAGGGGCAGCAGTTAGAAACTGGCACGTGTCAATGAGAGTTCCATCATTTACATAAATTCCATTCTCCTCTGAGGCAGTTCAACACAGGAGGCTGATTGCATTAGTTAAGCATACTGAGGGATCCCCTGGAAGAAACAAGATTACTATGGTAAGTCATTTTTCTTTCATACCATGCCCTGCATTGGGGAATGTACAACTACTAAATGGTGCAGATGCCCTGATAAAATATGCTGTACCTGGGTGGTGCCCCATATGGTGCAGAGCTACTGTACTCCCATAGCACACCAGTGCTATAATCAGCAGCAGCTCATGCCAGCCAGCTGTTGTACCCCCATGCCTTGGTAGCCAATGCAGGCTGGAGTCACTACTGTACAGGGCTACTTGTTGCTTAACAAATTACACACTAACCTGGCTGTGTTTACTATAACTGTATTCTACTAAAACTGTTGCATTCAGTACACCCCTTCCTTTAAAAGAAATAAACAATACTGAGTATTGCTGAGATAGTATTACACTACAGTTGAAACATGACATAGTAGCATTAGCATAAAAGTTTACCACTTTCAGTTAAACTGTTACAGTATTTCTATCATTTTAATATTTGAATTAACAGGATTATGAGTTCCTTTTAAAAGGTAATATCTGCAGTAGTCTTATCATGTTTTGGGTTTGAGTAAACATCCATATCTGAAGTACTACTACTTGCTACACATGTTGGAATGAGTTGGGCAACTCTCTCTCTCTCTGCTGTCTGAAAATCACAGGTAGTCTGGGAAAGTTTTGTAGTGTCTGGTACTTAGTTCATATACTCTTCACGGCATGAGTTGTTGCTGATTGTGGCACTGCACTACGTACAAACTTATGAGGGCTCCATATTTCTTGAACAGTACCTCCTTCAGTCATGGGATGCCTTCTGTTATGATCGTACACTGTGCCATCACCTGTACAAACTACTGTACTTAAGGAAATGGAGCCTTTGCAACCTTTTGTTGGCACACAGGTTTCCAGTGTCTGTTGGCTTGCTGAGTCCTTACCATACCCACTTCACTGAATGGTTTCTGCTGTTTTGCCCTTCGAGCATAGTAAGCTTTTGGTTTGTCCTTTGCTATCTTTATTCTGTCTGCACTGTGTTTGGGGTTTGTAGTTTCACTGACAAATGTAAGATGTAGTCAGAAGGTCGGATTTTAACTGTCTGCTCATTAATTGCTGTGCTGGGGATGCTATTAATTGCCCAGGTGTGTTCATATAGTTTAGCAGATTGAGTCAAAGATCTTGTTTACTTTGCTCAGCCCTTTTCATGATGCTGTTTTACAATTTGAATGCACAGTGATAACCAGATACTGTATATGTCCCAGTAAAGATTTAGCTATATCCTGATGTATTGCAGGAAATCCCATTCAAATGAATAGGAATTAGTGGTAAAATATTCAGCTATATCTAGACGTACAGGGACATGTCTTTGACTACCGCTATACTTTTCTGCAAAACAATCTGGCTTAGGGAAATAGGGACTTGTGAGAGTATGTTAAAACCCCATTTCTTAGCAAATCTGACAAACTCAACTGATGAGTACTGTGAATCATTGTTCAAGATTAAATTATCACAGACTCCATGTCTTGGTAGGACAGACTTAATGCAGTTAATAACTGTGTTAACTCTCATATATTTAGTTGAACCACCTTAAGATGTTGACTGTAATTAAATAACAATTACCAAGTAAAGACTGTTGCTCACCATGGTAACTTTCTTTTAAGGTGTGATGGATGGTCAAACTATTGCATCAAGTCCATGACTAATGCTGCTTGATCCAGGCACACCCCATTTCTTACAGAAACACTAGTGAGTATTTGTTTCTGAGAGAGTCTACTAATTCTACAACAGGTCCAATAGTGCAGCAAAAAACAGAATGAGTCTCAGTCTCAGTATGGCAGTTTTATTCCTTACTTACTGTAGCTGGCCATCTTGATATTTTGCTGTATCACTGCTTATTCATGAGAGGGTCCTGGTTAAGTTATTGCCATACCCTTTTCTTCATCATGAAAACTTAAAGCTGTAGTTTACATCGCACTACCCAGATATGTTCTTGTTTCACCTCAGTGACAGCAATGTTTTTGTAGCAGTCCTTTTCACAGATAAACGAACCTGTATTATCAAAGGTCCCAGGTTCATCTGGGTTCCATGGCATCTGATGTCATAATGCTCTCAAATAATGCCCCTACCCCAACCCCTCAACACAGCACCCATTGAAGTTTTCAACAGGAAAAAGAAACAGCTATGGCAAAAACTAAAATAACTTTACTAGGGACCTTCTCCTGAATAAGCTGGGATACAGTGAAACACTGTGATGGCCAGCTTGATAAGGAATAAGACTGCTGTACTGAGATAGAGTCTTGTTCTGTTTCTTGCTGCAACATCAAGCCAGTACCTGCATGATGCCACAGAACTTTAAGAGCTTTCAAAGAATGTTCTCTGCATTCTGCTGGCTATGAGCATCCCCAGCACTCCAATGGTAGATTTGCTTTAGCTGAAGAGAACGTGAAAACTTGTTACTATAATTTAAAAACACGAAGTTCAAAAATGTTCATTACATTTTCAAATATTATTTAGTTATGACAAGGAGAAACATTCTTTAAATGCTCATGCATAATCAACAAATACATCAGTAATCTACTAAAGAAACTATTCACATTCTAGTAGGGGAGACAGGGAAGTGTTAGTTTTACCAGCCATTACATTCCTTAGAAGAACCACAGTTACTACAGCGAGTAACTCTTCTAACAACAGGAATATGATGGATGAATGATAAACAATTGCAAACATCCAACAGAATCTGGGAAGAGGGTTCTAGGATATTTATTTTGGCAAAAGGTTCTGAAGTACAGATTGTGACATGGACAGCCAGTTCTGAGTACTGTAGTATTATTTTTTGTAATATAGATGAACTGTCTGTCATGAGAGATGCTGAAAATCTGTCGCTCACCCCCACCCCAGGTTTCAGCTGAAAAGATGAAAGCCATGAGAAAATGCTGAAACAGCATGCGAGATCACACACACACACACACACACACAGATTTTAGATACCAGGTGTTACATGGCAGGCCAGAAGCTAATTACAGATGTTTCTAAGTTAATTTTGTTAAGAGGGAAATCATAAAAAAAAAAGTTTATGATGTTAGAGGGGGAAAACCAGGTTTAGCAAACTGGTGCAAAGTTGTAAATGTTCCTCTGATGCCTGTATGAGAGAGGATACTGATTAAGATCAAAGAACTGTCATTTGAAGAACATGAGTATGCTGAGGTTGCAGAATTTAATACTTGGAAAAGACATCCTGTCTTTATAGATATGTTTTATATATTCTGACAGGGAGGAGCTAGGTGACCTCATGCAAATAGGCGGGGAAAACCAGCTTTTTAATTATTATTCTGTTTTTCTTCAGATACACTTTTATCTAGACTCTGACAAAGAAACATCTGTGAGCACTTTTAAGCAGGTATTTAGAGACTGAGTACTGTAGTAGGAATCGCACTGTTAAAACCTGTTTTGTTTAAGAGATTTGTATGTCTTGTGATATAATAGTTCTGTATTTTATGTGTTACATATTTTTATCTATTTTAGTAAAACTCTTTTTAGAGCATACTCGGTCTGTCTTTGATTTTCTTTCATTTGTAAGAAAAGTATATATGGTTATAGCTGACACTAGGCATAAGCTTGAATGATGATACCAAACTGGAAAGAGAAGCATTTTAAATCTGAGGTCTTTATTAAAGTTTTTAAGGGTTCATTTCTGTACACCTGGTTAGGTGCCTGTAGGCAAAGATATCTGGCCCCCCAAAGACAGAATTATCTGAGCCTGTGCATTGGGTATGCTAGCAAGAGGTTCACAATTTGAATCCCTCCAAGACTGGAGACCAAAGGTTGATCCGAACTCACAAAACAGACAAGAGGGTTACCTTGTTCTGTTAAACTGTTCACAAGACTTCGCTTGGAGGTTGGCACTTTGGGAGTAGAAGGCTGACCTACTGAATGGGTTTGTGACAGATTGATTGGCAGCGGTGACATAATTTTGGTATTACAAGCTTTTATTGTTCTGTGTCAGCTTGAGACCATAAGCTCTCTTGCAAAGAAAGAAAAAAGCAGAGTTTTATTTTAAAAAGGAAACAGAACTATATCACTTGGCATACAGTCAAGTTCCTACCCTTTTTAATTTTTTCTAAAGTGCAAGTCAGAGTAACAATAGTGAGGGAAGAAGAAGATGGCTTCCAATTACAGCAGGCACACTGTAGATTACTTGAAGCAGTTGTGCGGGGACAGGGGAGTTCCGTTCGAGGTGACAGCCAAAAAGCAGAACCTCATAGATGCCCTGATGGTAGCAGATACCCAGAGCAGTGAGTCACAGACCGTGACTGCAAAGGACCAAACCTCAAGTGTGGCAGGGCTAGTGGCCAGTGCAGTGTCCAGGTCCAGTGAGGAGGACAGCAGGGCCACTGTCAGTGAAGGGCTACAGCAGCACGGGAGGGTCACCAGTATCCTGAATCCAGAGGTACTCAGGCTGCAAATTGAATTGCGCAGGATGGAGCTGGAGTTCCAGGAGAAGAGAGAGTGAGAGAACCGAGAGGCAGAGCAGGAATGATGAGAGGCAGAGAGGGAACAGTGAGAGGCAGAGCGACAACAGAGGGAGGCAGACCATGAGGAGCATGAGTGCCAGTGAGCTGCAGAGGAGAAGAGAGAGAATGAGAATGCCAAGACGCAGACCATGAGGAGCAGGAGTGCCACAGGCAACATGAACTGGAGAAGATACGACTCCGACCAGCCGCACCAGAGCAGGTAAGTGGCTTGGGTTTAACTGGGACTGCAGGACTGGGTTACAAATTGAACTCCAAATTAATAGCTGAATTTAAAGGGGGGAGGATATGGATTCCTTTTTAAATTCTTTTGAAAAAGTTTGTATTCAGGCTAAAATTCCTAGAGACTTCTGGAGCTTCCAGCTATCCCCGCTACTTACCAGGAAAGCTCGGGATGCATTCGGGCAAATGGACAATGAGGACAGTATTAATTACAGCAAACTAAAAGCTGCACTGTTAAAAAAGTTTGACTTAACTGCTGAATAATACAGAGCTAAATTCCGGAACTTCAGGAGAAGCCCTGATATGAGCTACGAGGAACTAGCCATGAAACAACGTCGGTTTTTAAAATGTTGGTGGGAAGGAATTGAGGCAAACTCTGTTGATAAAATTGAAAATGTGATTTTATTAGAACAGTTTTATTGGGCACGCCCAGCAGAGCTAAAAACCTGGCTAGAGGACCAAGATCCCAAAACAGTGCAAGAGGCTGCTGAACTTTCGGATCGCTATGCCAAGAGCAGACCTGCTCTGAGAGTGAATGGGGAGGGGGTGGCAGTGAAGAAAAGGAAAAGCTTCACCTTCAGGGCAGCTAAAACCCTCACTGCCTCCACCAAAACCAGTTAGCCACAGGTTTCAGAGAAAAATTTCTCTGAGAGAAGAATTGAATGTTGGTTGTGTAAGGAAACTGATCATATTGCCAGACAGTGTTCCAAACAGGCGAGCAATAATACACAACCGGGTGCTAGAAAAGAAGTGGGTTGTTTATGTGTCCCTGGAAGCATGCCAGTGAACATAAGAGAACACATGCACCCAGTCATGGTGAATGGTGTACAGATGCAGGGGTTAAAAGTCACAGGGGCATCCCTGACATTGGTGAAAGGGGATCTGATACAGCCTGATCAGCTTATACCCAATAAATACATCACTGTACAGGACTTTGTGGGTGGGGAGAAAACATTGCCCCTCGCTAGTGTTCTCTAGACTGAGCTGAAACAGGGGGAACTGTGCAACAGGTTGCTGTAGCCAAAACATTAGCAGTGGATGTGATCCTGGGTAACAATCTCCAGCATGGGATGGTATGTGCAGTTACCCGTAGCCAAGTGGCAAGGGAAAATTGTAGTTCCCTGAACCCCACAGAAACCATTGTGGAAACCACTGAGAGGCTGGTTCTCCAGCCTGTGTCTCCTGATATGGAGATTAATGAAGAGGGTAGAAATTTCCCCAGTAACAAGTAGCCACACAGCTGCAGAGGGCTGCTCTGAAGAGGGAGGGGTGACCCCTTGTCAGAGGGTTGGGATTGACAGTGATCCTGAGTGCCCTGACACTAGTGCTAGGGACCCTAGTTTAGCAACTGAAGGGGACCTGTCCCATGCCTTGGGACTGTGTGAGGGGTTTGCAGCTACTCAGAGAAGTGATCCTAGTTTAGAGAAGCTGAGGGCTTGGGCAGACTCAGACGGTGCACAGGGAGGTGACGGCAGACATAAGGTTTATTGGGAAAATGGACTTATGTATACTCAGGCAGTACAGACAGAGGGAGAGATGCTAGGCAGGCAGCTTGTCATTCCCCAGGGGTATCGTGAGCAGTTGCTCAAGATTGCACATGATATTCCCTTGTCTGGTCATCTTGGAATCGTGTGCACTATGCAGCGGTTAGCCCAGAATTTCTACTGGCCTAACTTCACCCAGCAGGTGAAAGAGTATTGCACGTCTTGTCACTGGTGCCAAGAAATAGGGAAGGTGGGCAAGAAAACCCAAGCCACCCTGATCCCATTGCCCATAGTAGAGGAGCCATTCCAGAGGGTGGGAATGGATATTGTGGGGCCTTTAAATACCTCCAGCTCCTCAGGGAAGAGATTCATCCTGACTGGTGGATTATGCCACCCAGTACCCAGAGGCAGTCGCCCTATCCTCACTGAGGACAGACAAAGTGGCAGATGCCTTACTTGGGATTTTCTCCCGTGTTGGGTTTCCACAGGAGGTAATCACTGATCGAGGGGGTTCCTTCATGTCAGACCTGATGAAAAGTTTATGGGAGAAGTGTGGGGTGGTGCAGAGATGCACAACACCTTATCACCCACAAGCCAATGGGCTTGTGGAAAGATTCAATGATACCCTAAAGTCAATGCTTTGGGCATTTGCTGAACAACATGGGAGGGACTGGGAGAAATACCTTCCCCACCTGTTGTTTGCTTATAGGGAGGTGCCCCAAGAGTCAACAGGATTTTTCCCCTTCGAACTCTTATGTGGATGTTGGGTACATGGGCCCCTAGGCTTGATCCGGGAGGACTGGGAAGGCAAGCACGCCACCCAGGGAACTCCCATCATGGATTATGTCCTTCCATTTAGGAAAAGGCTGAAGGAGCTTATGGGGACAGTCCAGAGCAACCTGACAGCTGCCCAACAGAAACAAAAAGTGTGGTATGACCACAGAGCCAGAGTTCACTTGTACATGATGGGTCAAGAAGTCATGGTCCTTATTCCGGTCCAGAAAGACAAGCTGCAAGCTGAGTGGGCAGGACCATACAAAGTGGTTAGGAAGGTAAATGATGTGAACTACATTGTGGAGTTAACTGACTGAAGACAGACAGAAAGGATGTACCATGTCAACATGATGAAGCCATATGCAAATAGGGCTGACATGGTGTTTGCAGTGTGTAGTCATGGGGAGGGGATGGACGAAGGAGACCCCCTTCTGGACTTGTTGGACGAGAGTAAATGGGGTCTCTGTGGAGGCAGTAAAACTGTCTCCCAGCTGACCAGGCCAGATCCAGAAAGTGAGGGAGGTTTCAGTAGACTTTGCCCCCTTGTTTAGTGCCAAGCCTGGACTAACCCCCATAGCGACACATGATGTGGAGACAGGGACACAGACGCCCATACGGCAGACAGCATATCGGGTGTCAGAGGCTGTCCAAAAGGACATTAGGAGGGAAGTGGAGGAGATGCTGGATTTAGGGGTAATCCAGAGATCCCACAGCCCATGATCCTCTCTTGTAGTCTTTGTGCCTAAGCCAGATGGCTCTACTCATTTCTGTGTGGACTATCGTGGACTGAATGCAGTCATGAAGTCAGACACCCACCTGATGCCCCGGATGGACAAACTCCTGGACAAGTTGGAAGGGGTAACATACCTTACGACCATTGACCTGATGAAGGGCTATTGGCAGGTAGAGCTGACAGACAGAGCTAGGGAGAGGTCAGCCTTCATCACTCCGATAGGCTTATTTGAGTTTAAAGTAATGCCTTTTGGAATGAAGAACACCCCAGCCACTTTCCAAAGGTTGGTGAACCAGGTGTTAAATGGTGCTGAGGTGTACACCGTGGTGTACGCCATGGCGTACCTGGATGACATTGCCATCTTTAGTACAGGCTGGGAGGAACACCTATCCCACCTTAGGGAAGTGCTGGGCAGGATACAGAGGGCTGGGCTCACTGTAAGGCCGAGAAGTGCCAGGTGGCCATGGGAGAGGTGGCATACCTTGGGCATGTGGTAGGCTGGGGACAGCTCTGTCCTAACCAAATAAAGATAGAGGTGATCCAGGTGTGGCCCAGACCAGAAATACAGAAGCAGGTCAGGAGTTTTCTAGGGACAGCAGGGTACTACAGAAAATTTGTACCCAATTACAGTGCCCTGGTTGCTCCCCTATCTGACCTGACAAAGAAAAGGATGCCAAAGAAAATTACCTAGGGCCCAGCCTGTGAGGAAACCTTTACCAGATTAAAGAAGGCACTGTGCAGTGCTCCTGTTTTGACAAGTCCTGACTATAGCAAAACCTTTATAGTTCAGACTGACGCCTCAGATGTGGGTATTGGGGCAGTACTGAGTCAGACATCCAGCCAAGGGACAGATCACACAGTAGTGTACCTGAGTAGGAAGTTACTTCCCAGGGAGCAAGTGTACTCCACGGTGGAAAAGGAGTGTCTTGCCATAGTGTGGGCCCTAAAGAAATTAGAGCCATACTTGTATGGGCAGTATTTTGTGGTGCAGACTGACCACAACCCCCTGGTTAGGCTGATGCAGATGGGAAAAAAACAATGGCAGATTGCTAAGATGGAGTCTTGCTTTACATGGGTATGATCTGACAATCGTACATAGGGCTGGAGCAAAAAACCAGAACTCAGATGGGCTGTCTAGGGTCTATGAGGAGTGAACTGATTTGGGAAGCTCATCCCATGCAGGGGATAGACCCCCCCAAATTCAGTCTAGGTGGGGAGGATTGTGACATGGACAGCCAATTCTGAGTGCTGTAGTATCATTTTTTGCAATATCAAAATGGGTTATGGACTGTTTGTCATGAGAGATGCTGAAAATCTGTTGCTCACCACCCCCCAGGTTTCAGCTGAAAAGATGAAAGCCATGAGAAAATGCTGAAACATCTTGTGAGATCACACACACACAGATTTTAGATACCAGGTGTTACATGGCAGGCCAGAAGCTAATTACAGACATTTCTAAGTTAATTTTGTTAAGAGGGAAATCATAAAAAAAAGTTTATGTCGTTAGAGGGGAAAACCAGGTTTAGCAAACTGGTGCGAAGTTGTAAATGTTCCTCTGATGCCTGTGTGAGTGAGGATACTGATTAAGATCAAAGAACTGTCATTTGAAGAACATGAGTATGCTGAGGTTGCAGAATTTAATACTTGGAAAAGACATCCTGTTTTTTATAGATATATGTTTTTTATATATTCTGACAGGGAGGGGCTAGGTGACCTCATGCAAATAGGTGGGGAAAAACAGCTTTTTAATTATTGTTCTGTTTTTCTTCAGAGACACTTTTATCTAGACTCTGACAAAGAAACATCTGTGAGCACTTTTAAGCAGGTATTTAGAGACTGAGTACTGTAGTAGGAATTGCACTGTTAAAACCTGTTTTGTTTAAGAGATTTGTATGTCTTGTGATATAATAGTTCTGTATTTTATGTGTTACTTATTTTTATCTATTTTAGTAAAACTCTTTTTTAGAGCATACTTGGTCTGTCTTTGATTTTCTTTCATTTGTAAGAAAAGTATATATGGTTATAGCTGACACTAGGCATAAGCTTGAATGATGATACCAAACTGGAAAGAGAAGCATTTTAAATCTGAGGTCTTTATTAAAGTTTTTAAGGGTTCATTTCTGTACACCTGGTTAGGTGCCCATAGGCAAAGATATTCAGCCCCAAAGACAGAATTATCTGAACCTACGCATTGGGTACGCTAGCAAGAGGTTCACAGTTTGAATCCCTCCAAGACTGGAGACCAAAGGTTGATCCGAACTCACAAAACAGACAAGAGGGTTACCTTGTTCTGTTAAACTGTTCACAAGACTGCGCTTGGAGGTTGGCACTTTGGGAGTAGAGGGCTGACCTGCAGAGTGGATTTGTGACACAGATGTACCAAATTTAGGATCCTGCCTTGCCTGAATGCCCAGGCAAGAAGGTGATGTGAGTGTGTGTATTAATGCCCAAGTAGCAGCACTATGTAAGCAATCATACTCAACAGGGTGGATGGTATTGGGCTATACCAGACCGCCCAGGGTCATAATGAAGCCCAGTGCCACAGGCAGAGGGCTTTATAGCCCTTGAAAGGTCCAGTATAGCCCATACCACTCACCCTGGAGGGTATTATTGCGTTTAAAAAAGGGGCCACAATATTATATATGCTTGAAAGAAATTATTTATGTTTAAATGTTAACATTCTTAGCTGCTTCATTTATTTTATAATAAAATAGTTCTTCCACCGGCATTACAATGTGTTTTTTTTTTTACTTAGGGACTTTTGTCCTACTTGAGCAACTGTACTTGTGGCTTTGGAGCTGGTTGTCTTGGTTACCCCCCCCAACACACAGGGCTTAAAATTGTTAAACCCATTTTGTATTTTTTTTCATTGGTTTCTTCTCATTAATGGATAGACCACCATCTGGACAGGAACTTGACTGTAAGAGCACATTCAGCACAGTCGCAGTTCTAACACAGGTAGTCAGCACTGATGGGTTTGTGTCTCACCCCAACACTTTTGGTTTCTTCCATCCCCCTCTATTGTCTGGAAGTATAACACTTTTAGTCCATTTGTTTATTTTTTTAACTGGGACTAGGAGCTGTCAACATAAGGAGAGAGAGAAAGAGAGAGAAAGAAAGTGCAAGTGTGATAGCAAGGTGAACATAGTTGTGGGGTCGGGGAGTGTGGTTGGGAAGTGAAGCTCTTGAAAGCAGGTGAGGCTGGGAAAGTTATGGCACTAGGGGCAGTTTTTTTTTTGTTTTGTTTTAGCAGCTTCAGCTTGCTGATACCATGGGGTGGGGGAGGAAAGCCAAAACTGAGCAGAGGAACAGAGTTGTTTGTTTCATCAAACAGCTTCATCTTGCTGGTACCATGGGGAGCTGAAACTGAACAGAATGATCCAGTCAATGGAAGAGCAGTGAGAAAAAAAATGTCTGTTTCTGTAAGGCAGCTATACAGAAGAGGAAGCAAGTAAATGGTTAAGCACTGCAGACTGGATGCTTCAAACGGTGTCTGTGTATTTGTATCACAGTAAATACCAAGCTCTGCCTGCATTTTTATTACAGTCTGGTGTACTATTGTGCCAGCATGAAGCACCATTGTAGAACTAAGATGGGATGCTGCGCAACTGCCGCCGCTTGCTAAGTGAGAGAAAAAAATGATGGTTAATTCAAAAGTGAGTATGTGGGTGCTGTATCTCTCACTAAGCAAGAATAAAATGTGGTGGCAGTTTCAAACTGAAAGTTCCATTGACACAGTGCTTTGGAACCTAATTAGGCAGCAGAGATGGGGACTTTTTATTTCCCGGTCTCTGCTACCTGATACCCGACCAGCTGGTTGGGATCATTACCCAGTCAGGTTAGAGAATTTCTCCAACCCATTTTCTAAATATCTCTAGAAGTGGCAAATTTCTCAGTGCTGCCACTGAGGCATCTGTCCTCCTTGTGGAATGGGCCTTTATTTCCTTGGGAGAGGGGGGAGTCCTTTAACCTACCTTACTGTAATAAAACTTAAGGGGAATGGGACAGGAATCAGGGGTTGAGGAACAGTGGGCAGTATTTAAAATGGGGATTATAAGAACAACAGAATTATGCATTAAGCAGGTTAGCAAGAGGAAAAGGAAGAGGAGACCATTATGGTTTTCCAAAGAGGTAGCAAAGAAAGTGAAAGCCAAAAGATTGCATTCAGGCAATACAAAAGACACAGGCAGAAGGATGAGGAGAGTACCAGGAGAAACAAAGGGAGGCAGGAAGTCAGTAAGGAAGCCAAAGCTCAGACAGAAGAACACATTGCAAAATCAGTGGGTAAAGGGACAAAACCTTTACAGGTACATAAGTGAAAAAAGAAAAGACAAAGGGAGGGATAGTGAGACTGAAGGGGAGGATGGAGCGCGTGGAGGATGACAACAGTAAAGCTGACATATTGAACAGGTATTTCTGCTCAGTCTTTACTAAGGAAGAGGGGTAATGGGTCTGAAGGAGTACAAGGGGTGAGAATGGTGCAGAAATGGACACAAGTCCCTTTACACAAGAAAGGGTCCTGAAGGAACTAGAAATAATAAGAGTTGATAAAGCAATGGGGCCAGATGGGATGCACCCCAGGGTCCTTAAAGAACTAAGAGAGGTGGTGGCTGAACCTCTGGCTATCCTGTTTAGCCAATCACTGGAAACAGGAGAGGTACCCAAAGACTGGAGGACAGCAGATGTAGTCCCCTTATACAAAAGTGGGGACAAGAGGAAGCAGGGAACTACAGACCAGTCAGCCTCACCCCCGGTTGTGGGAAAGAGCATGGAAGCACTACTGAAGGAGAGATTGGTGGAACATCTGGTTGTCAATGGACTACAGGACCCAAGGCAGCATGGTTTCACCAGGGAGGTCATGTCAGACCAACCTCATTGAATTTTTGACTGGGTGACCAGGAGGTGGATCAGGGAGGGCAGTGGACATGGCCTATCTGGACTTCAGCAAGGCCTTGACACTGTGCCACATAGAAGACTATTACACAAACTGGGGAATATGGGTGTGGGCAGGACAGTAGTGTGGTGGGTAGGTAACTGGCTGGGTGGCAGGACACAGAGGGTGGTGGTAAATGGCTGTCACTCCACAGAGGAAGAGTGACCAGTGGGGTACCACAGGGATCAGTGCTGGGACGGTCCTATTCAACATCTTCATCAGTGACATTGCACAGGATCTAGAAGGCAGAATTTCACTGTTCGCTGATGACACAAAGCTCTGTAACAGAGTAGACACACCAGAGGGTGTAGACAGAATGAGAAGGGACCTGCAGAAACTTGAAGAATGGTCAAGGGTTTGGCAGTTGAAATTCAATGCAAAGAAGTGCAAGATAATGCATATGGGGCACAAAACCCTGGCACAATATATCAGTTGGGGGTGAGGATATGCACGCACCAAGCAGGAAAGGATCTTGGGGTTGTCCTCTCTGATGACCTCAAGGTAGGAAACAGTGTGACAAGGCATCAGGTAAAGCAAATAGGATGCTGGGATGTATAGGCAGGGGCATCACCAGCAGGAAAAGGAGGTCATAATTCGCTATACAAGACACTAGTGAGGCCCCACCTGAGTACAGTGTACAGTTCTGGAGACCATACCTACGTGGACATAGAAAGGGAGAGAAGGTTCAGAGGAGGGCAACAAAGATGGTGCATGGATTGCATCACAAGTCCTATGAAGACAGGTTGAAGGAACTGAACATGTACTCCCTGGAGGAGAGGAGGGAGAGAGGGGATATGATAGAGACATACAAGTATCTTACAGGGAGGAACAGGGTGCAGGAAAACACTATTTTTAAGCGAAAAAGATGTTTCAGGACTAGAGGGCATGGGATGAAGTTGGAGGGAGGACGATTCAGAGGAAACATGAGAAAGAATTTCTTCACAGAACGGGTGGTGGACAAGTGGAACACCCTGCCAGAGGAAGTGGTGGGAGCTGAAACAATCACGGAATTTAAGAATGCATGGGATAGACATAAAGGAATTCTAGAGGTCAGGGGTAAGGGGAAATAGACTTCTAGGAAAACAAACTGAACTTACAAGCTCAAATGGGCAGACTGGGTGGGCCATAGGCCCTTATCTGCCGACACTGTCTATGTATCTATGTATCTAAAACTCAGTGCAGGACAGAATCCATCTTACTATGGACTTTTTGGATGCAGGATGTTACTTTGACACCTCACCATAAGTAAAAAAAAATGTATGTTATTACCTCTCATCTATCCTGTTCTACTTTTATGCTAACTAAGAAATGTTGACATTCAACAAATGGAGTTTCTTCTTCTTGATAAAATGCAGGCTTGGGAAAAAAGAAGTAGTGTTATCGTCTGAACCAAGTGAAAATCTGACGTTACCTTTGGCACAGTAGCAACAGTACATTGGTTCTCAAGACTACTTCCTCTTTATGAGAAACCAAATATGCTGGTCAGTACTGAATACTTGCAACTCACAGATCCCTCTAGTTGATGTTCTGGCCACTACAAATAAAGTGTTCCAATTTAAACATTTTAGTTCTGCAGTGGCCATTGGTTCAAATGTGGGATTCATTAGCTGAATGAGACCCAAGTTCAGGTCTCAAGATGGGACTGGCTCTTTTACAACAGGATGTAGATGAGCCAGATCCTTGAAGAACCATTCATTGGATGTGAGACTATGGTGCTTGCAGCAGTGTTTGACTTAAAAATGGAAATAGCAGGCAAGTGGACCTTCAGTGCTGAAGATCTTTAGCCTTTAGAGTTTAAGTCCAGGAGGTATTCTAATATAAAAGCAGTGCCTATATTTTATGTATCTCTAGAATTATTGTCACACCAGATAGAAAACCTTTTTCCACTTGGAGCAGTATGCTTTCTTTGTAGAAGGTTTTCTAGCTAACTGCAGAACTTCTACTACTTGAACACTGTAAGTCTGCAGACTGTAACTTCAGTCACCACACTTTTAGGTGTGAAGATTCAAGGTTTAGGTAAACCACACTGCCCCTGGAAATGTTCAACAGGTCTTGACTCAGTGGAAGACTGTGTGGAGTCCCTTTCGACAACCTCAGTAGTAGGGAGTACCATAGTACTCTGGGTCAGTCTGGGGCCATGAGAATCATGGTGGCTGAATCCCTGCTCATCTTCAAAAGTACTTCTGAAGGAGTGAGGTCATCCTGCCACTGTGCAGATCACTGGTGAGACTGCACCTGGATTACTGCATGCAGTTCTGGAGCCCCTTCCTAAAGAAAGATATCAGACTACTGGAAGGGGTCCAGCACAGAGCAACCAGGATGATCCTTAGAATGGAGGATAAACTTTATGAGGAAAGACTCAGGAAGCTCAACATGTACTCCCTGGAGGATAGGCGGGATGGGGGGATATGATTGAAACCTTCAAATATATGCCAGGAATAAATAAGGTCAGTACACAGGGAATACTTAGATTAAAGGGTTGGGAGAGACACTAGGGGTCACAGCCTGAAAATGGAAGGTTCGGGCAGGAAATGAGGAGGCACTGTTTTGCAGAAATGGTGGTGGTAGGGTAGAATGCACTGCCAGAGGAAGTGGTATCCGCAGAGTTGGTGGGCAGCTTTAAGAAAGGGTGGGACAGGGTGAGTGGGAAGGTCAATACTATAAAGATGGGGTATGTGGGGCAGCTACAGAGTAATAGTCTGATAGCTGCACAGTCGAGCAAACTCGATAGATCATATGGCCTGTATTTGTTGGCATTTTTCATATGTTCATATGTACTTTGTGAATTAGAGGAAAAAGGTGAAAAAGAAAAAGGAATCTGTTTGTCCAGGAGATGCTGAGAGCATCTTCTGGGAATGCACTCATAGATGGTCATCTGTAATACAACAAAGATAACTTTCTGTTGTCTCAGGATAAAAACTAGTCTCTCTGTGGAACTCCCCACTTTTTACTGCTGCATTGGATCATGACACCATGCTCACATATTACTATCAGAAGAATGGGTCTGACCAGAATTCCTAATGCAGCACAGCTGAGTTGTTATGAGAGACTGGATTCAAATCACAACTTCCTGAAAATCTGTCCACGTCTTCTCAGTCACTATAATGTGTTTCCTTCTTCTCCCCCTCTCCCCCCTCTGCAGTATTTTCTTGCCCACCCATGTATGTGACTGTGAATCGAGACCGACAATTCCAGCTAGAATTAACATAACATTGCGCACATTTCACAGGTTATATATTATTAAAAACAATGTATACATTCCATCACTGACTGTGTGCATTGTTTAGCTAGTTACATTGTTTGGCTATACAGTCTTGAGGCAGGCTTATTTTATTTCTTTAAGTCTGTGTTTTGTGCCTGTTTGTGTTGTGCACCATGTGAATGCATGTTATAGTGATGTATGTGCTTGAAATGAACATTTTTTTCAGTGCCATCTTCAAGCCTTACTGACATACAATATACAGTACATATAGCCCAGCAAAATCTTCTGTCAAAGTAATGGCAGTAAAGGAGTTTTGGAACATTACAATTGCTAAACATTTCCCAGCTGATCGAGTCCATAACTCATATACCGAGATTCCCAGCCCCCCAACCCAAGCCACAACCCACATACTGTATAGCATGGTGGTTTGTGGGAAAGCAGTCACTTTATTTTTTATCAGCAATGGTTCTACATCTCATGGAACTGCTTACGTTGTTTTCTCTTGTCAGCAGGGCAGTAAATAGGCACAGCTGCCAGCACTGACTGAAAGTCTGAAATCAGCCTGATAATGGAATTAGTTGGCCTCTGTATGTGCAGAACAAACCAAAACAAAAAAAATTGGACTTATACATTGAGACTTCATATCCTGATCTAGGCGGGATATTTAGTTTCAATGTTTACTTTCAAGGTTTTTTTTTTTTTACTGATCAGTGCGCTGACTACTGTAGGTTCAGTGCTGGCATGCAAACACACAAAGGCAGTAGCTCAGTGCACATTCAGCATCTGGGAAAATCAGTGAGCAGATGCCATCCGAAGGGGCTGCCCCTTTTGAATGCACAAATCGGCCTGATTTGAATTGTAAGTAGATAGTTACCGAATCAGTCTCATTGTGCATGCTGCAAATTAAACACATACATACATACATATATAAAATGGTACACTGAAACTACTTTCTTTTGAAGTTTTCTTGCAGTTCTTTCCCTCAGACTGATGGAATTTATTGGGGGAAGGGGTCCTGTGAATCTGTACATAGAACTTAGGGACTCATTCAGAATGGAAAGTTTAAGAAATTGTAATGTTACAAAACTTCTGTATAGCAATAAATTTTATCAGAGATGTTGCAGTGACTTCTATATAGACATCCCCATGCCCCTCACGCCATGGCTGCAACCACCACAGAGTGCACTAGTCTAAGGAAAAGAAGCCAGTTTGGATTGTAACATCAGCAGTAGTCCTGTGTCCCGGAGAACTGTTTATATTTTTCTCATGTCAGTTTCTGATGGAAAATAAATGGGCAAGCCTACGGCTTTGTGCACATTGAGCATCAGGATTGATCAGTAAACAGATGCTGTACACTGATGCCATCCCTGACTGAATGTCTGAATCATCAGTCTCTGTTGTACATGCTGAAAAAAAGGGAAAAAGGGAATTATATTGTCTTTTGAATAGTCTTGGACCAGCTGGTGGAATACCTGAATAAGCACAACGTCCAGTGCCCCCAGCAATATGGATTCCAGAAGGCCCACAGTACCACTACCACCTTACTTGAGTACACGGACTATATACACGAAGCACTGGACACTGGCCATTTAGTGAGGTTGATATATATTGACCTCATTAAGGCATTCGACACTGTCAACCACAGCATTCTTCTTAGAAAACTACACACTCTTGGACTATCCCTGGAAACCGTTGGGTGGTTTAAGAGTTATCTTTCCCATAGAACCCAGTGGGTAAAAATAAACACTACCCTATCTGATAGTAGGGACGTATCCAATGGAGTTCCTCAAGGCTCCATCTTGGGATCCCTCTTGTTCAGCCTGTTCCTCAACTCTCTCTCTCTAGTATTTGCCTGGCTAAAATTCTGCTTTATGCAGATGATGCAGTCATCTTCTCTAACAGCCCATGTCAAAACCAGCTTGAAAATAACCTACAGGAAGGCTTTTCAATAACTGATGATTGGTTTAAACACAACAAGCTCCTACTTAACTGTTAAAAAAACAAAACAATGCTTTTCATTAACCCACAAAATAAGAGCAAATCCAGCCAATTAACAATTCTAAATAGCAGATGTGATCCCCTAGAACAGCTAAACACCTTTAAATACGTAGGTATCCCCCTCGATAGCTCTCTCACATACACGCACCACATAGATCATGTGGTCAGAATGGTCAACATGAGAATTGGCTTGTTTTATGGGCATTGACACTGTATGACTACTGAAGTACTCTCTCTAGCTATAAACAGCTCAATTCTAAGCATCATAGACTACGGTCTCCCTATTTATTGCACAGCCACTGACACTGCCTTGAAAAGGGTAAAGATAGCTCTGAACAAGACCTGTAGACTAGTCCTTGGGCCAATAACAAAACACACACTTGTGACCTGTACCTGCAGACAAAATGGCTTAATGTCCAGGGGAGGATTAAGTATCAGGTCTGCCTCTTGGGAAAAAAAAATCAATCTTGGGCCTGACCCCAAAAGCCTCCCAAAATCTATTCAAACCTGCACTAAACTCACCCCAAACCAGAAGAAAGGCCAGAAATGCACTGTGTATTCCCTTTCACCACACAGCATTTGCCCAGAGGGCCTTCTCCTATAAGACCCTCCTTTGGCTGAATGAACTTCCTCATGCCATTTCCAACATCCCTAAGCTGGGCCCCTTTAAGAGAGAACTAAAGCAATACTTGACAACACTAAGTGAATGCCACTGCCCTGACTAGCCTTACTGACCTTTCTCCTCCTCCCATCACTTGCCCCCCACTGCTTTGATCCTCTGTTGCAAACCTCCTGACTCCTACACCCACCTCTTTTCTCTATCTCTGCCGCTAATTCCCTGCTCATTCTTTTCTTTCCATCTCAGTCCCCCTACACCCATATCCGGGATGGGTTCCTACACCCTGTTTCCCCTCCTTATGTCTTCTCTTCCTACCTCCCATTAGCCCCCATCTCCAACCCTGTCTGGAGTGGGCTCCTACACCTCTGTTTCCTCACCCCTACCCCTCCCTCTTCCCCTCCTAATGCCCTCTCTCCCACCTCCCCAAGCCTTCCCTCTCCACCCCATCTGGGATGGGCTTTACCCCTATTTTCCCACCCTATCACTCTCTCTTCCCCTTCTGTTGCTCTCTCTTCCCCCCACCTCACTTATTCAAACTGCTGTCCCCCTTCACTTGTCTGCAGCTACCTTTTGACAAATGTCTACTCCTGCAACAAAATGTTTTACCTACCAGATTGTATAAGTCCGGCCATCTTGTATAATGCTCTGTAAATATTGTGTGTTTCATCAAGTGTATTTATTTTTTTTTTAAACTCAATTTTTATTAAATTTCAGTAAGGCACTGGTGTACAGTCAAGCTCTTTCATAGAGTATACATGTTGACACAAAGTACACATCTTGTGTATAGAGGTAACAATGGTTCTAACAGTAACGGACCCCCTACTCACCACCTCCAACATTAATCCCTCCTCCAGGCACCTTCATTATCAATGGCAATTACATATATCCAATCCTGCTTAATTACTACTAATGGTGGGGGAGGTCAAAGACAGAAACCCAGGTCAGAAGGCCTAGGGCAGGGGTAGGAGGAAAGCAGGGAGGCAGGGGCAGGACAGGAAAGGGGTTCAAAGTAAGGAGGGTAAGTTGCTTACCCCA
This sequence comes from Neoceratodus forsteri, assembly GCA_016271365.2. Lineage (NCBI taxonomy): Eukaryota > Metazoa > Chordata > Ceratodontiformes > Ceratodontidae > Neoceratodus > Neoceratodus forsteri. The sequence goes on along the minus strand of CM057456.1, from coordinate 900,512,290 downwards.
GCTGCTAAGCTAAGAGTTATTTGGCTGACCGGCCCAGTGTTAGTACTTCGGTGAAGTATAAAATTCTGGGGTTAAACAACCCATTATGCTACCTGGGGGCTCCTTGTGGAACCAGATCAGGTCTATGTCCTGATATCTTTACCCACCATGTTCTCCAAAAGCCAGAGATTTGGGAAATCCTCCCCTGTAGTTTAGCCATCATAATTTCCATTGTATAAATGTTATAAACCTGGTCCTCCCAGAGTGTTGGGGGGGGGGGTGTCAGGTTTTAACCAATTTCTAGTAATAGTCTTCTTGGCTGCCATAAGCAGTATTGCCGCCAAGTATAGTTTTGACATAATAATAATAATAAAACTTTTTTTATATTGCGCCTTTCTTAAAATAAAGGTGCCTTACAATAATTACAGATAAAACAAATAAAACAACAATTCTGAGCTCATAAAATCCCAATAACAGTCATTTCCAGGAGCAGGTCCACCATCACCTGCTCCACTTCCTGCCAGAACTGACTTAGTATGGGGCAGCTCCAAACCACATGTGTTGGAGTGGCAACCTCAGTGCTGCAACCTCTCCAACAAGAAGCATCATGTGTGAGTGAGAATTTTGCCTTTATATGCGGTGTGTTAAAAAATTGTGCCACCACTTTCCAACCAAACTCATGCCATCTATAAGAGCCTGTGACTCTGTGCTGTCTTCTACATATCCACAGCCACTCCTTAGAGGTAAGATTTACCCCTAACTCCTCCTCCCATATCCTATGGATCCCACCCCCAAGAAGGCCTGACCTGCAACATTTCTGCTAGGTAAAACCTGGATATCAAGTGCCTGGGGGCCGTCTCCTTTGGGATAGCCAATATTAGTGTGATCAAAGGAGGAACGTTCCCCTGCTCCACCTGTAGGCCCAAAGTAGCTTTGTGAAAATGATATATTTGAAGATATCAAAACCAATTTCTTCGCGGTATGGAGACTTCTGCTTGTAGTTGTGTAAAAGTCTTGTAAAGACCTTGTGAGTAGAAATGATAGGTGTGCCACAGCCCCAGTCTGTCCCATTCCCTAAATCCGGCATCTAAAACTGCCGGAAGAAAAGCAGGATTGTGCTATGGCATCCCCATCCAGTGAGCACCAAGTTTATTGCTAGAATGTGTTAAATGATTTACCCATCCTCTAAGATAGCTTTGGGTGTATATTGATTTTTCCAACCACAGGGTGTTCAATGCTGGGGACTGAAAGATCGTTACGCCGTGTAACTGGTTGGTGGACATCTCCCGTTCTATCTTTAACCACTGGGATCCACATCCCCTAGGGGTAATCCACTCTGCCACATGTGTCAGCAGTGATGCAATTGCGTAACCAGACCAGTTCGGTAATGCGAGGCCACCCCCCCATTCTTTGGGAGCCTGTAATCTGTCTAATGATATTCGGGATTTATCTCCCTGCCATAAGTAGCTCATTATCAGCCTGTTCCATCTCCTCTCTTCCCCTTTTGTAAACATCCGAGGAATTGATTGCATTAAATATAACAAATGGGGTAATATATTCATTTGAACTGCTTATATCCAATTAAGTAAAGACATTGGGAGGTGTGTCCAAATTTTAAGATCTTGTTTGATCTGGCTAAACAGTGAATCATAGTTAAGGGGGAATGTCTGCTTGGGATCTGCTGTTATATTAATCCCTAAGTATTTAATTGATTTGCACTTCCAATTATATTGATGTTTTTGTTGTATAGTCAATGGTACGGGACCTCCTATATACAAGGTTTCTCTTGTGTGCATCAATTTTTTAACCTGAAAGTTTCTCTGTTGTGGTCAGTGCTTGTTCTAAGGTCGGGAGAGAGTTCTCTAGACCTGTGATATATAGTAAAAGATCGTCTGCATACAGGGCCACCTTGTGTTCCCTATCTGCTATTTTATATCCTTTCACACCTGTCGGAGGAACTGAGCCAGCAGCTCCACATATAGTACGAAAAGGTAGGGGGACAGGGGACAGCCCTGTCTTGTGCCTTGAGAAAGCAAAAATCTCATGAAGCAAGAGCCATTAACGTTGACTACTGCCTGTGGGCCTGAATATATGCCCATAATATTACTTATAAACCTGTCGGGGAAACTCAGTTTAGACAGGGTCTTCTGAAGAAAAAACCCAAGAAACCCAGTCGAATGCTTTTTTGGTGTCTAACCCCAGTATCAATAGGGGAGTATAGGATTTTGTTGCATGTTCAATCAAATATAAAGTCCGCTTTATATTATCTGAGGTCTGTCATGTGGGGATAAATCCTGCCTGGTCTGCATGTACTAATGAAGCCATCAGGTTATCTATCCTATGTGCCAATATGCTGGCATAGATCCTATAATCTTGATTTAGGACCAATATTGGTTGATAAGAATCACAAAGATGGACTGGTTTATTTGGTTTTAATATAACTGAGATCATGACTTGTGACCAAGACAATGGATATTCCGCTTTCAAATGGCTCTCCCTTAGTGTCTCTGTTAATGGATTTTTGATCCATTCCCATGCCACCTTATAGAACTCTGCTCCATACCCATCTGGAGCGAGGCTTTTACTGTTTTTAAGATTTGTAATGACATTCTTTATTTCTTGGCAAGAAACAGGTTGAATCAAGGATTGTGCCTGTGATTCGGTTAGGTGGGGAAGGCTTATCGATGATAGGAATGAATCCAGGACTTCTTCTGTCGGGGGGGGGGGATCGGCCGAATACAATTTTTTATAATATGGTTTAAAAGCAGAGACTATGTCTGGTGTTGTGAGGCATATGTAGCCTGTCAATGGATCCCTAACTTTGGTAACTGTTATTTTTTTTACTTGTTTCCTAAGGCGGTGTGCCAATAATCTAGAGGCACGTGGCCCCCCTCATAATATTTCTGCCTTAGCCAAACTAAAGCTTGCTCTGCCTTAACTGTAAATATTTTTTGTATGGCTTGTTGGATGGCTGTGATTTGGTCTGTCAAGGAATCATCACCCTGCATATGGGCAAGCTGCAGGAAACCCAGCTGTTCTTGTAGCTCCCACAATTTAGAATCCATTCTATGTTTTTTTTGAGATGCATAAGCTATTTATATAACCTCTCAAAACCACATTCAAGGTGTCCCAGAATAACTGTGGGGAGGTCTGTGGGGAATAATTATCTGCTATTATCTCCACTATTTTATTCTTTATTAACTCTTCGCATTCTGGATCTTGCAATAAGGAGTTTTTGAGTCTCCAATACGAGTTCTTTCTTTCTCCTTGGCTCTCTAAATCTAGGGTGATAGGGGCGTGATCAGACAGGCAAATATTATGTATCTCCGTTGCTCGTATACAATGTGAATGTTCACTGGAGATACAAAAATAATCTAGGTGGCAATAATGCTTACGTGCATGGGAGTAGAAACTAAACTTTCCGGTTGCTGGGTTCATATGGTGCCAAGTATCTATAAGACCTATTTCTTTAATAATTTTTTTCAGATGGCGTTGACCTGTTGGTGGGGGGCGGGGGTTGTCGTTGATATGTCCCTAGTGGGATTTAGAAGACAGTTGTAATCACCTCCCAACACCAAAATCCCCTTCTTAAACCCAAGAATCTTATCAAACAGTTGCTGGATAGAGGAAGCTTCACTCCCCGGAGGGATGTAAATATTAGCTATCGTATATTCCTGTCCTTTATGAGTATCTACCACCAGAACCAGTTTGGAATGTGTAGTACAGTATGGGCTGCACACCCATTGGCTCACATTGTGGACCAATGGGCGTACAGCCCTGGCGGTGTCAGTCGAAAGCGGGCAGCAGGGCAGCAGGCAGGAAGGGTGCTGCCGCCCGCCGCTGACCGGGGGGGAGTGGGGGGCGGTGGGGATCAGTGGTCGGGTGGGCAGGGGGTCTACTGGACCACCAGGGATATGGGAGTCGGTACTAGTTTACTTAAGCCCGTGATCGGGCAGATATCAGTCCACTGGACCACCAGGGATATAGGATATATCTTTGTATTTATACTTAAGCCCGCGATCGGGCGGGCATCGGTCCACTAGACTACCAGGGATATAGGTTTCTTTTTAATGTTACTGAAGCCCGCGATCGGGCAGACAGTGGTCCACTGGACCACTAGGGATATAGGTTTCTTTGTAATTTTACTGAAGCCTGCGATCGGGCAGACAGCGGTCCACTGGACCACCAGGGATATATGTTTCTTTGTAATTTTACTGAAGCCCATGATCGGGCAGACAGCGGTCCACTGGACTACCAGGGATATAGGTTTCTTTTTAATTTTACTGAAGCCCGCGATTGGGCAGACAGCAGTCCACTGGACCACCAGGGATGTAGGAGTGTTTATTTAATTTACTAATGCCCGTGATCAGGCATGGGGGCACTACCACGGAGGTGCAGCCAGAGCTCGGGGTGGCCACCCACAGGTGGCAGCTGCCGTGTTGTGCCCTGCAATATAGCAGCTCACCTGCGGATGGCCGGCCGTTGCTCCTTTTTTTTTTTTTTGCTCAACTTTGTGCGGCACAGGTAGGGGTTGCACATGCATGGCTCTGCACATCCCGGGCTGAATATCAGACTGTGCAGAGTATGCACAGGCACGCCCCCCCCCCACCTGCGCCTGCATACATTACTGATGTGCTCCGGCGCATCAGGATTTGTGCCAGGCGCAATTCCCATTTGAATATCACTCCGGGGTGCATCAGTGGGTTGCGCATGGTGCAACCCTTTTGAACATCTGGGCCATGGTTTGTACTTGTATGAACACAACAAAAAATAAATTAAAAAGATAGGGAGTTTCAGACTACTGTTTAAAGCCAATAACTGGCCATAAATTATTTATATTTCATATAAATGAAATCAACCATGGGTTGCTTCAAAATAGACTTTTTATTTCTATGTCTGCATAGCTAGGCAATTAGTTGAGCTGTATTTATTTATGAATGCCATTAAGCTCCCTTTCAGCACTTTTAAAGCAGCATAGCAGATGTGTTGGCTCTGACCAGTGTTTGTTAAATATGGTGTTCACTGTCACCTGTTTTAGGGACAACTTGTGAGTCACATAATCCATCCTGGTCAGGGAGTCTTCTAGTACATTGTCTTTTCCTGCCAGGTATACAGCATTGTAAACTACAGTAGGTGAGAAAATGGGATGGCAGCCACTTTACATTAGGACAGAGAAAACAGTTTATGCTTGATTCACAATACAGTGAATTCAGAAAGGACAGGGTTGGCATCGGAGTGACAGACGGCTGGATGCATGAGTGAGTGTTACACTTCATTGCAATAACAAGAAGGGACCTATGTGATGGGGATGAGAGGATTTCTGGCTCTCAACATCCAGACCAAGATTGTCAATGTGCTAGCCAGCTGAGGGACAGCTCTTTAAGCCACGGAGCACTTTATTACACAATGTATCTACATTTACCTGAAGGTACCTTCTCTTAATCACCATTAATGCTTGAATGTATGATCCTCATGTGAAGGTAAGCCTTTCTTTTTTCTTCTATGTCAAAAAAATTTCGGAGGGTACAAGAGGCTAAAGATTTAACAAACACTGAAAAGAGACTCACTCAGAGAATCCTGCCGGTCAGCAGAAATGTCAGAGTAACTAGAAGGACAGCACTGTTAGTGTCCGCTTCTAAATCACTTGACAAGGAACCCCTTATCATACCAGTAATTATACAATGGCAAGAAAGAATCCCGGTCTCTGATTGGTCAGTCTGGGACTGGACCCTTGATGTTATCCCAGCACAATATCACGGGTCTAGTCTCAGCAATGTGAACCCATTTGGATGACCATTAGTTACTCTTTTTTTGCATCTTCTCTTAAGAAACAAAAATATTCCTCCACACTAACAAAAACATTTTTTAAAATTATGTTTTTCTTCTGTATTACAACAAGCCATTGTATAATAATAATGCCCTCCAGGGTGTGTGTTGTGCTGGGATAACATCACACTTCAGGCATTGGACGTACTCAGCCTGTGGCCTCGTTCCCAACCACCTGAGGTGTGACATTATCCCAGCACAACACACACTCTGTTGGGCATTATTGCTTTATTGAACACTCGGGTCCATCTGGCACTGTAAGCACTGGCTCCTCAAAAGTAAATGACACTTCTAATATGGACATTCCAACAGGGTCTGCAAAAAAATGATACCCTTCCAGTAATAATAACAAGATGTCCACCTTGTTTCAACAAGATTTTCTCTCTTGTAACATGTCGACTAAAACAGCTGATTTGGCCGTCCTGACACCAACACAGAATGCTGCGCAAAAGCCGGGAAATTTGAAGGTGCCATTAAGAAAACCTAACAAACACTAGGATCCAATCTGTCATCACTAAAACACCCCAGTATTGTTTAAAAACAAATCCTTTGGCTGGTTAGTTTTGGGAACACACCAACAGTAGAAGCTGCAGGTAACCAAAGCAACAAGTCCAAACACTAGTCATGAAACTGTCAAAAAAACTACTACTGAGCCAAGCAATAATTGGCAGACTACAGAAAACACCAAGTACTGTGTTTATAGCAGAAAAATTAGTAAGGACTTCTCTGAATCACTCTAATAGTGACAACTCTGTTGCGCTTAAAGTTAGCGGCACTCCTGAATTCATTATATCTGCACTAACTTTGATTGCTCTGAGTGCAGATACAGGAATTAAAAAAAGGTAACAGTAAAACCCAGGAGACAGACTTGGTAAATCCAAGCACACTGGTTTTCCAGAACATCCCTCCTCAGCATCCTAAACAAAGCTCCACCTTACTGAAAGAACTAATGGTTATCAGAAAGTCAGAAAATGGTGGCAATATAACTAATATAGAAGACAGAGAGCTGATACCTTCCACTGTAGCCCACAGTTCACAGGTGGATTCCATAGTGGATAATAATAAGCCACCAAAATCAAAAGATGAAAGAAGGACACAGGATAGTACTGTACAATGCACTGAAAAAGTGACAGAGGCAATCTCAAATCCCATTCAGGGACTACTGCAACAAAGCTCTCAGAATAACCCTGCTTTATCACTCCAAGAAGCACTGATAAATGTGGTCAGACAGGGATCTGCAAAGTTAAACATCTGCATTACTGGAATAAAATGAGTCCTTCTCATACCTTGCCAAAAAATTGATAGTCTGGCTAAAAGGACAACAGAATTGGAATCCAGGCTGAGTGCAGCAGAACACAAAATTGAGCCAATGCAAATGGCCATAAAGAGCCAGGTGAAAGAGCAGGTAGGCAATTGGCCATCTCCTTGACATATGTGACAGCTTACCTGCCCTGAAATGGAGTGCCCTAAGTTATTTCATTTATTTTTGGCCCCATTTTGAGAAAAATCACTCATAATTTTCACTGTGGCAGTAGCACAGAGTTCCTGATATGTAGTAGAAACGCCCCCACGCAAGGCCATTTCATGACGTGGGGATGCACTCCATAGACTTTAATGGGGACACTTTTTAATACTTTGCTGTGCCGGTTATGACAAACAAAGGCTACCACTTAACTGACAATGTCCTTGTCAGTTGGTGGTAACAACTGTTCTTATAATCACGGAGCAATAAAAAAGCTTTCAAAAGTCTCCCCATTAAAGTCTATAAAGCTTATCTAAGCTGTTCAGTTTCGATGTCATAGAAACGGACTTCATGGGGGCGTTATATATATCAGGAACTTGTGTAACTCGCCACAGTAAAATGATGATGAGTGATTTTTCTCAAAATGGGGCCAGAAATAAATGAAATATCTTTAGGCACTCCATTTCAGGGCAGGTAAACTCATATATGTCTGGGGAACGGGAACAGTTCCTAAGTGAGAACTTGCTCTTTAAAGAGCTCAAGCTTTTAAAACTTAGAGTAGAAGAGATGGAGACTAGAGCTGAACAGGACAGCATTAAATTAGGAGGCACTCCTGAAGGAACAGAAGGTGCAACCCACTCAGATATTTTGAAAAACTCTTAACTGAAGCAGGAGGAAGATCCTATCCTGAGAAGAAGGTTGAGTTGGACAAAGTGCACAGGAGGCTAATAACCCCAACTACCGTGGGAACCAGCCAAGGCTAGTTTTTGTTAAACCACACCATTTCCAGGATAAAGCAGCCATGCTAAGGAAGGTAAGGCAGGACAGGGGCCTGTAGGCTAGAGGTATTTCTTTCTAAGTATTTCCAGATCTTCCTCCTGAAGTCTTAGGAAAAAGGAAAACCTTTACCACAGCAAAGGCTTTACTAAACCAGCATGGCATTAAATATACAATGATCCCTCCAGCTAAGTTAAAAGTGCTTCTGCAAGGAAGAACGAGGATCTTTATATCACCCATGGAAGCAGAAAAATAAATCAGATCTGTATTAATCAATGATCCTGGGGGCCCTTTAACATCTAGGGGCACAGAACATGCTTATATATATATACACACGCACATGGTATGTGCCTCGTAGACTTGGAGGGGCAATGTCTATTAGGCCTGCTAGTTTAGGTCCCAGGCAGGGGATGGTTTTTCCTGCCCACTTGGTTTTACTTTTCGGCTGTTTTGTTTTAATGGGGAGAGAGGTGGAGTGCTTTAAGTTTTGTTTTCTTTCTTTAAGTTATGTTTATTTTGAGTCCTGAATCCCCACAACTAGACCTTAAGGGAGGGAAGGAATTTAGTATACTCCTGAGGGAGGGGATAAAGATACAATAAAAAGTAAATTCTCCAGTGCCTTAGCCACCCTTAAAAAGGAACAAAACCATGTCCTTAAATGCTTTGCAATCTGTATACTCTGGATTAACTTGTTCTTTTACACCTAACACATTTTACTGGGCCATACTTGATAGCTAGGGATTTTAATTTAACACTTAACCATCTTGACAGAAGCCCAGGCTAAGTGGAAAGAAAACATAAATCAATGTCCTGCATTAAATATGATGAATTACTTCAATTTAATTGATCCATTTCAGCAATTCCACCCAGTGCAAGAATTTTTTTCCTTTTACTCAGTTCCCAACAACTTGCACCCTAGAATAGACTTTTGCTTAGCTTCAAAAAATTTACTAAAAAGATTGTGGACATCAAGAACGGTACCATAAACATGTCAGATCATACCCTTCTAACCATTGCTTTACAAAATGTAGAGGCTTATCTCAAGGATAGGAAATGAAGGCTCGACTCTAGGCTCTTAGGAGATAGGATTTTTATTAACCTAATTAAAAAAGAAATCAAAAACTTTTTTTATTAATAATACCAATCAAGAAATCTCAACAGAAATCATTTGGGATGCTCTAAAAGCATACTTATGGGGAATGTATGTATGTATGTCATACTCAACATACAAGAACAAAACTGACTTACTAACCCTCAACCAACTAGAATCAGAATTAGCAGTGAAAATTCATCTTGCCAGCAACACAAGATAACTTAACAAAAGCTCTACTCTCAACAGATAAGCTAAATCAAATATTAGAAACAAGAGCCAGATATGGATATGATGAGGGTCCGGGCACAATATTATTTCCTGGGTGAAAAATCTGACTGCCTACTGGCCTGTCAAATTCAATGCAAAAAAGCAAGTATCATCATTAATATGATTCAGGATGAGCGAGGTAACTGCCATAGTGAGACGAGAATTATTTCAGATATATTCTCAGAATTCTATAAGAAATTTTACTCAGTAGAATAGCAACAAAGAAAACATTACAGAGTTTTTATCCACATTAAATCTAGGTAAATTGAATGAGGAAGAAAAAGATTCCTCACAAAAAGATTTTATGCTACAAGAAATTACAGACCTTGACCTTCCTAATAATAAATCATCAGGTCCTGATGGATTTGGAGCAGAATTTTATAAGACATTTAAGGAAGATCTAATACCATTTCTCCATCAGATTCTTACCTCTCTATTGGTATCAGACTTATTACCCCATCCTTTAATGAAGCAATAATAACTGTTATTAAAAATAGATAAACCACCTGAGAAGTGCAGTTCATACAGACCAATATCTCTGCTGAATACTGATTATAAAATATTTGCTAAAATATTGGCTACTAGATTCATGAAAGTTATACCCAGAATTATCCATCAGGACCAGATGGGCTTTATAGGAGGAAATAAATTAACAGATAATATAAGATGGATATTAGATCTAATGGAGACAGCCAAATCAAAAAACTCAGCCTTAATAGCCTTGGATGCCAAAAAGGCCTTTGATAGACTGAATTGCAATTTCCTTCTAACTGTGCTGGAAAAAATGGGTTTTGGCCCATACTTCTGCAAAATAATTGCATTAATATATAAAGCTGCTACAGCAATAATAAGAACTATTGACCAACTATCTGGAACCATTACACTTCAAAGAGGGACAATACAGGGATGTCCACTCTCTCCTCTCTTGTTTGCTATCTTAATGGAACCCCTTGAATAGAGTGTCAGGCAAAGCCTGGAATTAGAAGGCCTGAAAGTAAATAATCAACAACATGTCATCTCACTTTATGCCGATGATGTCCTCATTTATCTGAATGATATTACAATCTCTCTTCCTCCTCTTTTTAACATAGTGGCAAATGTCTCCACACATTAGGGGTGCAAAATAAACATGGGTAAAACTGAAATACTTTCATTGCATAAGGAATCTGAGATCAGAAACGTCTTGCTCCAGTATAACATTCCAGTTAAGGATAGTGTTAAAAACCCAGGGGTAAATCTACTTAGGGATGAAACAAAACTCTTCCAAGCAAATTATGAAGTCCTATTGGAAAAAAGAGATTTTGAAAAAAGGGTTTGCCTCCCACTAACACTTACAGGCTGAGCAAATATCATTAAAATGAATGTCCTGCCTGGGCTGCTGTTTCTCCTTCATGCCTTTCCTATGTGGCTACCGAAAAATGTATTCCAGAGTTGGGAAAGCAAACTGAGAAAACTTTTATGGCAAAATAAGAAACCGAGGATTTTGCTTCACAAACTATATGCCACATTGGAGCAAGCTGGACTTGGTCTACCCAATATGTAGTTATACCACTTGGCAGCCCAACTAGAGCAGATAAATTATTGGTTTGACTCTGATAAAGTTCCACCAAGGGTAGAAATTGAACAGCAAAGAGCAGGAATACATGATCTGAGAGGGATTTGGAGGTTTGATCTAGCTTCCAATAGCTGCTTCAAATCTTGCCTAACTCCTACTAAGCTCTCGGATAAAATCTGGCAAGAGGCTTATTCAGTCTTGTGATGAAATCTAATCTCTCACCATACACATACATAAAATAGTTGAATGGAATCCTAACATGGGAACAAAACAGAATTACTCAATTACAGCATTTACTGTATATAAGGAAGATAGATTTCCTGAGTTTCAAGATTTGAAAAATCAATCTAACCTGCAAACAGGCCACTTCTTAACATACCTTCTAATCAGAGATTTTTAAGGAGAAAAACAGGCAGCATTAACTCCTCACCATTATCCTCAATAGAGTATATACTTATAAATAAATCAATAATAAACTTATCGGAAAGGTTTACAAGACACTGAATGAGTATAACCATCTCTCACTAATGAAATTAAAAGTGGCCTGGGAGAGAGATATAGGAGCCCCTATAAGTGAGCAGAACTGGCCAGAAATTCATAGTATACAAAAATAATAAAGCAGAACCAATTTAACATTCTTCATAGAGCATATCACACCCCTGCCAAACTTCATAAACTCAATAACTGCCCTAGATGCAAAAATGTGATAGGAACAAATAAACATATGTTTGTTTTCTGTCCTTGTCTATTGGAATACTGGAACAACATCAGGACAACAGCGGGATTAGCAGCAGGATTAGATGTTCCCTATTATAAGGGCATGCTATGTTTTGGAAGCCCATTTTTAAGTTCTGAAGAATGGGCAACAGAGAAAAAAGCTTTTATAAACTTAGCTTTCATAAATGCTAAGAAGATGATTCTACAGCATTGTAAAGATAAAAATCCCCTACATATTAACAGCTGGTTGAACTTAATGGTTGATGGTGCCAACCTTGAAAGAATATACTATAACATAACAACAAATATGGGAGCCTTTCTTAAAATACCTAAATACGTAAAACTCCCTTGAACTAAAAACAAAGCTAAAAAATAATCATAGGACTTAGGAAAGAATACTGGAGAAACTAGTTTTTAGAATCAGAGGTTAGGCATGCAGGCACATAGGGTGGAATATGATGAATGACGTTATAATCCCTTAACAATTCGCATAGGGAATTTATGCCATTATCTGACCTCCCCCCCAAAAAAAATTCAGAATGGACTTGTCTGTTGTACAGTTCTCTTTCCTCTGGAATAAAATCTTCATTAAGATATCCCCAAAGAGACAAACCTTGTAGGAATTTTACTTATCCAGATTAGCTACAAAATTCAGCTTTAGGACTTACGTATTTAGTGTTGCAAATTCTTGGAATAATGTATTGTCTGGTACTCATACCTTTACACCATTTGGGTTAGTTAAATCAAAACTCAACAAAGAATTGAAGCGCATGTGTATTTGTCCGTAAATTCCTTGGAATTCTTGTGAATGGATGCATGCTTTGTTCGTAATTGTGAAGTATTATTATAATATATGGCAAATGTGTATTTTTACTTTTGTATTTTTACACATGTGATTTATTATAACTCAACTGCAAACATGATTACATTTGTAAATAGAGCTTTTGCTCTACTGTGTATTGTCTTTGTATAAAAAGAAAGATTGTATCATCATCATCATCCTCATTATCATATTAACTTTAAGTAAGCTAGGGCTCAAATTGCTAGAGTCTCCCTGCATAATGTTAAGGACCTGGCATCTCCCTATTTGCCTATATATTAAATGTTTTTTTTTTTATTTTCTTTCTTCATCTGTAGTATAGAACCTGGTCCTGTACCAGGGTACAAAAGGACTTCAGGGATAGGAACACATCTCTGAGTTCCATGAGACTGATGTGTTCCAATCTCTCTGTTGCACTTCACACTCCCTTCGCTGTTTTCTCATCTATGCGTCCTCCACAATCTAGTATTGCATTATTAAGTTTATGGCATTATTAAGTTTTATTTATTTGTATTTAGTAGGGTGTTTTGATTTGATTTTTTTTATAATTTTATATGTAAAACATGTACAGCACTCAGAGCCTGCGGGATTGGGCACTTTATAAATAGAGAATGCCTTGCCTAATAGGGAGGCATCTGTGGTGATGATCACAAGAGATTGCTGTGGCTGAAGGGAAGGAATGCTTCTCCTTAATTGCTGTCTGTTTTGCTATCACTCTAGAGACTTACCATCCTTGCCTGCACTGGGACCATCTGAGACAGTGGGGCAGTGGTTTGACACAAAACATTTTGAGGTACCATGGGACCTCTCTTATGTGAGTTTTGGCCCATGGCACCACTGAGGTGGTTGAGGACAGGAGGCCTAGTAGGCTTATGAAAGTCTGTACAGTTCTTTTGGTGTCTACATGGAAAGATGCTGCATATATATGAACATATGAAGAAACCAGCAGACTAAGGCCATTTGGTATATCTAGTCTGCTCATATTGCAGGGTCCATAGCTTGAACTACTGACCCTGCTCCCCTTCCCTGTTCTGCCATCCTTTCCATTTACCAGTCCCATGACCCTTACTGGGTGTTGGTGATTGCAAGGGGTTGAGGGTCATGGTGGAGGGGCTCGGGAATAGCTGTCGGGGAGTTTTCGATACAGGTGGTGAGGTCCAGGGGCACCCTGGGGTGAAATGGGTTCTAGAGAGGGTCCCTCCTTGTCTGTTTCCCATACTCAAGGGCTTCTCATTGTGTAGTGGGCAGGTAGTTACCAGCCTGGTAGCTCCCATTCTTCCAACCCGAGCTGTACTTTGCAATGCCAGGTCGATGAGGAACATGACCGCTATAATGGCGGACTTGATTTCTTCTGTGTACCTGGCTTGCATTATGGAAACCTGTCCTGACTGGATGATAATGCTACATCAGCTTTGGAGGCAATGATTCCAGCTGGGTATTCTGTGGTACATACCCCGAGGAAGGATCGTAGAGGTGGGGGTGTGACCATTTGTTTTAAAGCCAGCCTGGGTTTGACAGTGCTGCCAGTGGGTCCGATCAGGTCTTTTGAGAGTATCTCTGTGAATGGGGGGTCCTGGCACAGGCTACAGAGTCCTCCTCATCTAATGACTACCCGGTGGTGAGAGAGAGAGAGAGAGAGAGTTTCTGCAGGAGATCGGACAGCTTGTCACCGGTCTGGTGTTGGAGTCCCCCAGGTGGTTGATTCTGGGTGATTTCAATGCTTGGATCAATGATGAGCTCTGATCATTTGGTCATGACCTCCTCCAGAGCATGGAGGCTCTGGGCCGCCTGTCACAGGTTGCCACCTAAGTGACCCACTTGCAGGGACACACATTGGATCAGGTGTTCACACTGGGCTTTGGGGTCGACAACTTCAGGGCTGATCCAGTCATTTGATCAAATTGTAGCACTGTGAGCTTCAGGTTTGGGGCCCCCTGAGAGTCCATCCTCTGTGGAGATGGTTAGGTACCACCCCCTTTATGTGGATTCCACCAGTAGGACTCCCGGCGGTACTTGACCTATCGGGTGTGGAGGCTGCATGTGCGATGAGTCCAGAGGAGGTGGTAGCACCCTACACAGGGCTGTTGTCGTGGACTTCGACTCAGTTGTGCCCGTCTGTGTCTGGCCCTTGTCTACTCATTGGAGGCCCCCCTGATTTGATGGGGAGCTCCAAGAGTTAAAGACAGAGTGCAGGAGGTTGGCGCAACACTGGAGGAGGTCTGGTCTGATGGAGGATAAATTGGCTCTAAAGACACATTATAGTATCTATTAGAGAGCAATCTCCCAGAAGAAGGTGAGGTTTCTGTCTAGGGAAATTGCTGCTGCAAGGAACAGGCCAGCTCAGCTCTTCTGTATGGTGGACAGGCTGCTGCACTCAGCCTGTCTTCATATTGGGGGAACTAATTTGAGTACGAGGTGTAATGAGTTTGCTCTGTTCTTTGCAGATGAAGTGTCTGCTGTCAGGACTGAGATCTCAGCCAGTGCCGCTCAGGGAGTTTGTGGGTCTGAGATGTACAGGACCACTCCAATTGCCTGGGATGAATTTGACCCAGTTGGGGTTGGAGGAGGTGGTTGGGATTCTCCTGGGCCTGCTCATTGTGACCTACACCCAGGTCCAACCCAGCTTTTAGTTGGTTGTGTGGACCTGAATGGTCCTGCAGTTGCTGAGATTGCACAGAGTTCTCTGAGGAGTGTTTTTTTTTTCTGGTGGTCTTGAAAGAGGCACTGGTGAAGCCCCTTTTGAAGACACCCTCATTGGACCTGGATTGTCTCAGCAACTACAGGCCGGTCTCGAACATCCCATTTTTAGGGAAGGTTCTGGAAAAAGTGGTGGCCATTCAGCTTGAGGCCTGTCTCACCTCCTCGTCCATTTTTGAGTGTTTCCAATCTGGGTTTAGGGCCAGTCACAGCATGGAGACTGCCATGGTGAGGGTGCTTAACGATCTCCTGACAGAGGGGGATCATGGGGAATGTACCATTCTTGTTCTCCTTGATCTCTCTGCAGCATTTGACATGATCATGAGGTGTTACTTGACCGACTGCAGAGCTGGTGAGGCTTGACCGGTATTGTCATCAGCTGGTTTAGATCCTACCTCATGGGTAAAGTGCAGAGGGTGATGATGCAGTTCTTCATCTTCTTCTAACTCGATGCCTCTACACTTTGGAGTTCTGCAGGGTTTGGTCTTGTCATCTCTATTGTTCATGGTGTACATGCTGCCATTAGGAGACGTTATCAGGAGGTATGGATTGGGTTTTCACTACTATGCAGGTGATATCCAGCTATACCTGCCTTGTGCACCTTGTGACCAGATGTTTAACTCCGTGTTTAACAACTGCCTAGATGATAACCAGAATTGGATGACTCACAACTGGCTCTGACATAATCCAGACAAAATGGAGATATTGGTGATTAAGCCTGATCATCACCCAGATGGAGAAGGGTTTGGGAAGGATCCTGGCCTAGTGCTAGGGGGAGTCCCTTTGACCCCATCCATCTGGGTTAGGGATCGAGCGTGATCTTTGACGATGGTTTGACGCTTGAGGCACAGGTGTCAGCCATTGTCCAAAGTGGGTTTTATCATCTGAGGAACATTGCTTGGATCCATTCTCTGTTACCATTGGAGGACTTGGTCACCCTAGTGCATGCTTTTGTTACATCTAAACTGGACTAGTGCAATGCTCTCTACCTAGGGCTATAGGAGGGCAACCTCCACCATCTGCAGCTAGTGCAGAATGCAGTTGCCAGGCTACTGACTGGTGTAAATAGGTCTGATCATATTATGCCTGTTCTCCGTGGACTACACTGGCTGCCAATTAGGTGGAAGGTTGCCTTCAAGGTTAGGTTACTGACTTATAAAGCCCTAAATGGCCAGGGACCAGAGTACCTGCAAGACCTTCTGGTTCCTCATCGCCTGACTCGCTCTTTCTGTTCCACTGAGAGAAGCCTCCTTGTGATCCCCAGGGCTAGGTTGTGGCAGTCAGGAAATAGGACTTTTTCAGTTGCCGCACCAACCCTGTGGAATTTGTTATCTGGCTATTTAAGTGAGGCTCCCTCGGTGCAAGCTTTTAAATGGGGCCTGAAGACCTATTTGTTTAATAAGGCCTTTAATAGCAGTTAATCTATGGTTGCTGACTATCAAGTGATAGATAGATGGGCTTTATATTATTTTAATAGCCAGGACTGCTAATCTGGAATGCAATTGCTGATCTATTTTTTATTCTGTATTTTAATGTTTTTATTGTTCAGTGCCCTACGCCTCTAGGATAGGGTGCTATAGAAATAAAAATTAATTATATCTGTCTGTCTGTCTGTCTGTATATCTATGTATCTATCTATCTATCTATCTATCTATCTATCTATCTATCTATCTATCTATCTATCTATCTATCTATCTATCTATCTTCAATATCTATCTAATTACCTACCTTCCCCATATGTCTATCACAGCCTCTCTTGAAGCTGCTCACTGTCCTCAATGAGACCACTTTTTCTGGTACTGCATTCCAACTGGCTACCACCCACGCTGTGAAGAAGTGCTCCCTGACCTCCCTTTTAACCCCCCCCAGCTTAAGACTGTGTCCCCTCGTGTTCTGTCTATCACTTAGCCTAAAGAGAACCTCCTTATCCACCCTGTTTATCCCTTTCAAGTACCTGAAAGTCTCAATCATATCCCCTCTCCCCAAGTAAAATAAGTATATATAGAATGAAATATGTGTAGATGTGTATTATGAGTTTTTTCACTTACTCGAAGTGTGAGATGCCACTTAAACCCTGAAAGTGAAGCTCGGGGTGTTTAACCAGGCATCACCCACTTAGGGTGTGTAGAAAAAAATGAGTAATAACACATCTGCACAGAGTTTATTTTTTAGTAATTACTGGTAACACTGGTTTGAGCTCTCTCTCTCTCTCTCTCTCTCTCTCTCTCTCTCTCTCTCTCTCTCTCAGAAGATAAGCTTATCTTTTCATGGTATTCAGTTAGGTATTATAGTAGTTAGGTGCTATACTAGGTGGGTACTATACTAGGTTTATAGGATGAAACAAGGCTGTTCTGGCTCATTGTAATCATCCCCCACTCAGCAGGTAGTGCTTGACTAAAGTTTACCAGTTCTCATATAACGCTGTATTTTGCCCCTATAAACTGTAATATCTGTATAGTTTTTAAATGGGACTTTTCCAGATTGAGAAGGAAGTCCAATTTTCCCATCAGTGTCATCATCTGATTTATGACTGACTGAGCCTGATCTTTTGTGCTCCCCCACACTAACCAGTTGCCTAAGTAAGCATGACAGGGTGTGCTGTTATTGAGGATTAACACACACCCGGGTGTGTTGTGAGGTGGCCAAGTGCCCTCATAGCACCTGGGTGTGTGTTAATCCTCTAATAACAATACACCCTGGAGTGGGTTATTGTGCTTATAACATGGCTTATGTTTAAACAGCAAATAAATATCAAAAATGTGTTTTTTTTGCTGTTTAAACAGCAAAAAAGGTACTGTGTCCTGCCACCTAGCAAAATAGTCCTTAACAAAATAAGAACACTGCATGGGAATTCTGCATACAGAAATGTCACACATGCACTACTGATATGATGTGTGACATTTCTTCTGCCTGACACAGTTCTGAACTGTGTGACAAACGTCTCTGTAATGTCTGCAAGGGACATGGGGAAAGAAGTCAGAGAGAAATGCAGTATAACTCTTTCAAGAGATGCTGTGTGCCTGCTGACTCTCTGTTTCTCTCCTGTCTCTCTGTCTCTGTCTCTCTCTACCTCTGTCTCAAGACACACACAGGACATTGTAGCAAGTGGGAATTATAGTGACTCACAGCTACCTCTCTCTGTCTTTCGCTGTGCCCCCCCAATGACTCTCGTGTGCTGTCTCTGTTGGGAACATGCCCTGGTTCAATTCTCACTCTCTCTTACCAACACAGGACATACAATCTCCCTTGCTCTTGCTTTCTCTCTGCCCGTACATCTTCCCGGTACTTCTCTCTCCCAACATCTGTTCAGTGCAGCAGGCAGATGCTGAAACTGAGCTTTGTTTACACCTCCTGCTACTTGGTGCCTATGTTGGGAACACAGATGGTGGGAGCCAATGGCTACACTTCTCAGTGATGGCAGTGACCACCACAGGAGGCACAGGACAGATCTGACACACAGCAGGGAACATGCGGTGTTGCTCTCCATCTCTTGTGACAGCTGTCACAATTCCTCTCAGCTAGTCCCGCTGTCTCTCTCTCGCTGTTGCTCTCCCAGTGCACATCACTATGGGAGAAGTCACCTGCCACATAAGCAATAGGAGGGGGACACTGTACACTATGGCAGGGGGCTGCACAACTTCAACAGAGGTGACTCGCATGTTGAATGGGGCCAGCACACACACAGGGATGGGATCCACACTGTGACACAGTGATCACAGAGAATAACCCATCTCACTTCTGTCTCTCTGTGCCTAGTGGGGAGACAAGGAGTCTGCTGAGAGGGATACAACACTGCTGCTCTTGGTGAGTGGAGCAGGGTAAGCAGATACCGGTGAGGGGCACTCTGTCTCACACTTTGTCCTGCAACCGCAGATGAGCATGGCAGATGTCACATGACACAGAGGACAGGCGACGTTGAAACCATGCACTCCATATGTGACCACTGCTGGACGATGGGGAGGTGCAACACTCCACATTGCTCTGCAGTGGTCATCGACATCTCCCACTCTCAGCAGATACTGTACATCTAGGTGCATTGCCTGCTGTTCCTGTCTGCTCTGTGACAGTATCTCACAGCACTTCACTCCTCTCCACTCTGGCTTTACTGTGCACCCGGGGCACAGAGGTCTGCAGGGTGGGTGGCTGGGTACAGACTAACCTACAAGGGAAACATAACTTACACATGTTCACTGTGGTGGGAAACGGAGGTCTGCAGGGTGGGTGGATGGGTAGAGAGAAACCTGTGAGGGTACCACAATTTACACCAGTTCACTGTGCAGCTGATGGGGATCTCTCACGTCACCGCAATTACAAATGGCTGCCGTTCACTTTTGGGATCTGAGGAACATAACAAGATCCGCTCTGCCCACTGATACTGCTGGCTGCCCCTTCACAGCAACTGTCTGTGTATTGAGGATTAGTCAATGGCCATGCAATGGGACTCAACCAATGTGAGCTGATGTTTTCACTAACTTTCACCAAGCCATGTTATAAGTACAAATAAATAAAGATCCCTGGTCTGCAGAGTGCTGCTGCCACAAAAGATAGGCATTTTTTGTGGACATTCTTGCAGTTGAGGTCAGGCGAAGGGGCATGCTCTGAACTGATACTGGGTCTGGCCAACCCTGAATCTTAGATTGTTCCTGTTACTGCACCTGACTGGGGAGTGGAGGTGTCCCCACCCCATTCTCATACATCCCCTTCTTGTCTGTTGTACCCTCTGGATTTTTCTTTTTCTACCAGGTTCTTAAAAGTGGTTTTATTTTTATCCCCTTAACTCATGTATGATTCTGTCTGAATGCACCAAAGGGAGGTATCCTCAAATGGAAAATCTGCTACCCTGTTCTGTAGGTCAACAGATAGTCTGGTGGTCCTTAGCTGCACATATCTCCTGAAGACCGCACTAGCAAATTACCTTGTCACTCTGTCATTTATGTCCATGTCCATCTGCAACTGGCTTTTGGCTAGATCCAAGCCTGCCTTTGCATGCTTTAACATCTCTGCCCTCTATTCAGATGGCAGGTTGTCACAAAAAGGCATCCCGACCTTCTAAAGTGCCTCTTGGTAATGGGCTGTATAACTAAGTAATGCAACTTCTCTCATTAGCAAAATAAAGGAAGTACTTTTATATATAGAATAATGTATGTGCAGATGTGTATTATGAGTTTTTTCACACACCCAAGGTGTGTGATGCCACTTAAACCCTGAAAGTGAAACTTGAAGGGCTTAACTAGGCATCACCCACTGAGGGTGTGGGTGTGTAAAAAAATGAGTAATAACACATCTGTATATAGTTTATTTTTTGGTAATTACTGGTGACACTGTTTATCAACTGGTATAATTCCCCAGATGCGTACTACTAAAGAAAAAGGCAGAAAACTTACACACACTCACAATGCAGGTTTATTTTTGTTTAACACAGTCACATAAAATATAAGGATAAACATTGCTTGTGTGATCTCACAGTGTAGTTTTACAAAAAGAAAATAAAATATTGACATTAATTAATAACGACTACTTACCCTGTTATTACAGAGCTCTGTAATAACTGGGTAAGCAGTTGTTATCAATTAAGTAGTTTAGTACCGTGTTTGATAGAAATGGAGACCCAGTTGATAAACAGTGTCACCAGTAATTATATATATTTTATGCCTAGAGTATTACTTTTTCTAGAATTATAATTAGATGGTGCTGATTAGAAGTTTGGTTTAACTTTCTCACATTCTGTAGCCAGAATTTGCCCTTCTGGGTTAGGGTACATAGATTCAGCCAGTGATATCTTGCAGAGTAATGCAGGAACCAATGTAATCCACTCCCCTCTGCCTCCTACTGACTCCACCCTAGGGACCCTTGCACCTTCTCCCTTCCCCACCTGTACTCCTTGGCTGGTCAGTCTGCTTTCTCTTATTGCCTTCCTTCCCTCCCTCCCTCTGGAACCTGCCCCCCTCCTCTCTCTGTTTCTCCCTATCTCCCCTCTCCCTTAGGCACCAGCTGAAACTTCTCCCTGCCCCCTGCTCCTGCCAACTCTCCACTTGACCACCCCCTCTTAGACCCCACCGTCCCTGTGTTTGGCTCCCGCCAGGCTTCTGCTTGACTTAGTCTCCTCCCAGCAACTACCTAATTTCTCTTTATCTATCTGCACTGGTACTTTATTGCACATCAGAGCTGCTCACTGTGCCACCGTTTGGCTCCTTCCATTGTTATTGTACTGTTATTCATTTTGCCTTGCATATTTTGCACTTTACCTTGTACTGTTACTTTGATTCTGTGTATGGAAATGAGCCTTGGCTCAGTATGCCTCTCCTAGTTACCAGTTTTCAAATAAACAAATAAATCCACTAGTAATTACTCCAATATGACATGCAGGAAACTGGGACATCCATTACAGAGCACTTCATCCTGGCTGATTTCACTGTGTAAGCACTCTAACCCGTGCCTAGTTACCACAGACCTCTTTTTAATTGTCTCAAATGTTGTGATTGATGCTGGTAACTGCATGATTTTCTTACTTATTATCTTAAAAGTATCAGGTATGTGCCTCCAGTACTAACTCTTTTTCTGGAAGGTAACCCCAGCAATAAAACCAAAAACAGATTCTCCAATGTGTGCCTTTGATTCTACAGTTGGGATTTTTACCATTGCATGCCTTTCTTTTTAGGAAGCTGGAGGATGGTGAAAAGTCATCCAGAGCCATGTATGGTAAATGCCTCTCCTCATCTCCAATAACATCGGGGTAATAGATTCCCCATCATGTTAGAAAATAATCCTGGTCATCTCAAAAGGTTTGGAATGAGGTTCCACGGGTTTCTGCTTTGCCTAACCATCCATTCACTACCTGAAAGAAGTTTATGCATCTGTTTTAAATTTTGAACTGAAGGTAACTGTCAGGAGGAGGCTGTACAATGGGTTCAGCTTCTAAGACTTAATTTTAAATGTTTTTCTTTTCTGTTCTTTTACCATCTGATGCAGAATGGGTTCTTTAGCCTTTTTGTTTGATGGTCCCTTTTTCAGTGCGTACCTTAACTGAGATTTTTTTTATAATTTTAAAGTGAGTACAAAGGGTTAAACTGTGTTGCTGTACATTGACCTTAAGGAGTGGAGTTTTGTGTCTTACCACAATGCTCCAGGCATATCTTTATTTTCTTCAAGAGGGTTTCTTGTTATACTAGGCAACCAGTGTACAGGTAATCTGATCTGATTGTGGGGTTCATTAAAGAGACTGGTTGGACTGTCTGTAAGTAGAGTTGTTCTTGACCTCTGCGACTGTGAATATAATATTGGCATCATGGAAAAATACACATAAATAAAATGATGGCGGCTTATGGAAAGAACGATGTTTAATTCAAGGAATGACGGGTGGCAACACTTTGTTGAGAGACTGGGTCGCTCTTTAACTGCTAATGAGATCGCAGATAAAGACAGAGTAATTTTCCTCAGTGTTTACAGTAGCAAGACAGATGCACTTCTAAGGAGTTTGCTGCTGCTTCAGAAGCCAGGAGTTTGGAGGGTCTGCAAAATATACTGACAGCACTACAGTTCCAAGCATATCATGACTGTGGAGCACTTGACATTTTACAGCAGCGCAAGGCAGCAAGGGAAACAAAAGCAGGCAGCATATATTGCTGAGCTAAAAGCACTGGTAGAATATTACTCATTTGACAATGTACCAGAAGACATGCTGAGCAATACATTAGTCCATGGTATCAGTGATGATCAAATTCAAAGAAGATTGCTTGCAGAAACAGCTGCCTTTTGCAAAAGTGGTTGAACTGACACTAGCAACTGAGACTACTGCAAAAAGCATGCTGGACTGGCAAATGGACAAAAGGATTGAATTAGTCAATCAAGTACAATCACCACCAGAGGTTGCAAGAGCTCCTGCAGAATGCTTCAGATGTGCCGGCAATCGTTTGGCATGTGTCTGTAAGTTTAGGAATGCAGTGTGCCACAAATGCCACAAAATGTGGTACATAGAAACATAGAAACATAGAAGTTGACGGCAGATAAGGACCGCAAGGCCCATCCAGTCTGCCCATTTCTTTTTCTACCTTATAAATGTACCATCGGCCTTTGCTCTGTCAGTGACCTATCTATTCATAGTCATTTGTATTGCTCCCTTATGCCTATCCCATGCCTGTTTGAAGCCCTGCACTGTATTCATAGCCACCACTTCTTGTGGTAAGCCATTCCATGCATCTACCACCCTTTCTGTGAAAAAGAATTTCCTCACATTCCCCCTTAATCGGCCTCCCTCTAATCTCATGCTGTGTACATGTGCAGGAAACACAGAAGTATATTTCAGACTGGACAGCAGGTACATGATACTGAAATACATAAGGGCACACACACAAAAAAATAAGCAGAGGGGACTTTAGCTGGAGGGAGAAAAAGACCCAGATGAAAAAGGTAAGAAAGTGGGACCATGGATAAAAGGTAAGAAGGTGGGACCATATATGGTAACACTGGTGTCAAATAATCAATCCATACAGATGGAAGTGGACACAGGGACTTCTGCAACATTAATAAATTTAAATACACACCAACAATGCTAAACAGGACGGACTACACTGGAGAAAACTGGAGAGATCCTGCACATGTACACAAGGTAACAAATTCAGGTGATAAAGACTGTGGTTATTTCAGTAAAATTGGAAGAAAGGAAAAGAAACTGCCAGTCCTGGGGATTGCAGGAGAAGGACCAAATCTACCAAGCAGAGATTGATTATAAGAGGTACAACTCAGCTGATGAGCTATATTTGAACTATTGGATTAAAATCACTGGGATGGAAACTTCTAGGCTACCCTTTCAGTGCTTGTTAGAAAAAAACAGATGGTGCAATATTGGCTGTGTACAATCACAATGGCTTTCTGGAATTAATAAGATTTGTCATGGTTATGATCTTCAAATGTTGAAACACTATGTTGAGAATGAATGATATTACAATTAGTGCAAAATACAAGTCATATTGCCGTAATAGAATAAGTATGTACAACAAGGGCAAAGACTTAAATATTATAAGAGGTCTAAAAATTGCACCATGGTTGATACGGAATGATAATATATATTTATTTAGATACTATTTGGAGGATTTAACAGTTCTTATTTTAAGGAGACTGTACACAAAGTATAGATGGGAGATTTTTAAAAGCAATATTCTTAAAGCTAGATATGAGAAAAACAGTAATATTGAAGCAAGAACCTGTGTGTGTAATTTTAAAGATAGAGAATATTCATGCCATGTAATCTTTTTCTGCTGCTGGAATAAAGCTCCTACAGCTAGATGGTTGGCCCCACTTAGGGCAGACATTGCTACATCTGATAAACTGCTACTGCTTACCAGCATGTTTACAACTGAGGGTGTATGAATAATTAACACAGTTGCACAGTATAGAGCCATTGCACTAATTCATATGAAATATGAGTAATATAATGTTTTGTAAGCTGCTGCAAGGAGAGAAAGATGTTTATCTGATTTATTTTTTATCATGCTAGCATATTGTAATGTGATTTGTATTTATTGTTTGTTTCTGTTTTGTAAAGGTTTATGACCAAACAAACTATTCATTTACAGTTGAGGAGCTATTCTCAAATTGGACTCCAAAAAAAAAAAAAACGCTCTTCAGAAACATTTGGATAAACACTTGGTGGTTTTCAAAGAGAGTCTTGGAAGACTGGAGGGCATAGCAGCCACACTTTACATTGCAGAGGGCCTAAAAGGAAAGTACTTTTAGACAAGACCACTTCCAGTCACCAACAAAGAAAAAACTCTGAAGCAGAGTTAGATAGGCTGGAAAATGAAGGTATTACCTGTGCCATTTTCTGAATGGACAACACCTATTGTGCCAGTGGTAAAACCAAGTAATTCCATTAAGTTCAGTGGAGACTATAATATCACTGTGAATCATGTCTCCAATGTGGAGAACTACTCATTCCCAAGACAGAAGATTTTGGCAGACATTTATTAAAGTGATTTTGTCATGTTTGTCATAGCAAATAGAAGTAGTGACCTATAGGAGTTGTGAATCAATTTCTTACCATTCAAACTGCCAAAAGGTGCTGTTTTCCATTTAAAAAAAATGATGTCATTTTTGTGCTCTGCTTCATTTGCTTAACCCTGACCCCTTTTTTTCCCTCAGTGCTGCAACCCCCAACCATGACATCATGCAAGGGAAACAAAGATTTTAAGCACTGTGTTGAAACAGAGACCTCTGTTGGTCAGTTTTGATATTGCAGACATCCTTTTTCATTCACAATGTTGGGCTCATAGCAGAAGCTGGACACCAAAGAAAAAGAAAAGTAGTCTGTCCCATAATTACACTCCTGAACTACTTTTAGTCATTCGAGCCCTATTACATAAACATAGAAAAGTACCATTACGCTCCCACAGTCTGACAGGAGCTGCCACTTCAGACCTGTCATTTCATTGGCAGGCAGTAAAAGTCAAACCACATCTACACAGACTGGCAAATTATCTTTTTAATCTATCTGCATCACAAAAACAGTTTTCCAGAAACTTGTTTACAGATTGTACTGCTGTAAACACTACCAACATAGGAGACTGCATTTTGATAAGAGAGACAGAAAAATCAGCTATGCACTGTGCCTTGCTATATATATATATACATACACACACATAGATGTTGACAGCAGATAAGGGCATATGGCGCACCTACTCTACCCATGTGCACACATACTTATTTTTTTTTTCCAATTGTTCAACCAGGTGAGACACACTAAGCTGAAAGCTTGTTTGCAGGTGCAACCTGGGAGCACAGGGAAGTTAAGTGACTCACTTAGGGTCACACAGTATGCAAGTGGAGGTTGTGGGATTCAAACCCAGGTCTCTAGATTTGCAGCTCAGAGCTTTAAACCACTGCGCTATACTGCCTCCCTTTCTTTAAGCTTCTCTAGAACTCGGTTATATGTCCATATATTAGTTGCTATTCTGCAGTCCCTTCTACCAAAATAAGGGACTGCACCTCTGAGTATTAAACATTTAAGTCAACTTTATAATTTAACCAGAATTCCTTGTTGCTGTATGTAAAACATTGACAGTGCCATTGCATGACATCATTCTGGGGGTGTGGTTGAACACAGAAAACTGGAGGGCAGGCAGTGACAAAAACATACAAAACAAGCATTTGTCAATGCCGAATGTTGCTTGCTTCTATGTGCTGTTTAGGTATTTGGAAGTCATTGGAGTGCAAATATTGAAAATTTGCGAACTTACGAGCGTGCGTAGGTACTGCGCAATGCACGCTCATGAAACAGTCATTTTTAGGAATTTTTTCATCAAATTTTCAACATAGCCATTTTAAGACCTCT
Source organism: Neoceratodus forsteri (assembly GCA_016271365.2). NCBI lineage: Eukaryota > Metazoa > Chordata > Ceratodontiformes > Ceratodontidae > Neoceratodus > Neoceratodus forsteri. The sequence continues at coordinate 900,485,771 of CM057456.1, read as the reverse complement.
GCTCATGAACAGTGTCACTGTGATTTTGTTAATGTGTCCCATACATTGAGTTTGCACACCGACTGCGCCATTGTGCGCTACATGGGTAGAAACACGTTTTGGGCAGGATGTGAAAAATGACAGCTGCTCATAAGGAGGTGTGGTAAAATGGCAATGTTGAAAATCTGGAGTGAAAATATTGAAAATTTGCGAACTTACGAGCCTGCGTAGGAACTGCACAACGCACGCTCGTAAAACAGTCATTTTTAGGAATTTTTTCACCAAATTTTCAACATAGCCATTTTAAGACCTCTGCTCATGAACAGTGTCACTGTGATTTTCTTAATTTGTCCCGTACATTGATTTCGCACACCAACTGCACCATTCTGCGCTACCTGGGTGGAAACACATTTTGGGTGAGATGTGAAAAATGACAGCTGTACTGCTTATAAGAAGGTGTGGTAAAATGGCAATGTTGAAAATCTGGAGTGAAAATATTGAAATTTCACGAACTTATGAGCCTGCGTAGGAACTGTGCAATGCACGCTCGTAAAACAGTCATTTTTTGGAATTTTTGCACCAAATTTTCAGCGTGGGGTTTTTGGGACCCCTTCTCATGAATGATGTCACTGTCATGGTGGTATTCAGGCCCAAAGAGTGATTTCGCAGTCACTGCATGAAATCACCCTTCGGGCCCGAATAACGCCATGACAGTGACATCATTCATGAGAAGGGGTCCCAAAAACCCCATGTTGAAAATTTGGTGCAAAAATTCCCAAAAATGCCTGAGATATGCAACAAAGTTGAACCCCCCTATCTAGGCCATTATACAGCTTACCGGCATTTCCTCAGTTCGTGGTCGGCTTTGAAGAGTGCAGACGTGTTCCCGGTCCACCGAAGATCGTCGCGCCGGAGTCCGGAGGTAAGTATGGGGTGAGGGCGTGGTGAGAGCTGGGTGCGCAGTGGGTGGTGCGGGTTGTGGGAGGGGGTCGGGAGGGCGCTCCGGGACCGTTTTAGTTTTTCAGGGTAAAAAAAAAAAAGACGTCGTGGGACTTCATTTGCCACACTGGGGTGGGCCCCCAGCGTGGCACAAGGACGTGGGGGCGTTCAGCCGATGGGGATTGGGCACCCCTGTCAGCCAAAGGACTGATTGCCACGCTGGGGTGGGCTCCCAGCGTGGCACCTAAACTGGGGGAGACGCGGTTCAGCCGATGGGGATTGGGCACCCGCCGGCTACACAGTAGGTGTGGGGCACCACGCCTGCATGTGGGAGCTACGCTCAGTGGGCTCATCTCTGCTCACTGAAGCAGTCTCTTCAACTGTATGCCACTGCATTTTGGAGCGTATCATAGACAGCTCCAAAATGCATTGGCTTACAGGGGCCGCGCCTGCCAGCTCACTGACTGAATTGGAGGAGGAGGTGACACACCTCTGAAATCTCTGATGATGGCACTATGTTTCTTGCACATGCGTGCAAGCAACACAAAAATGACTATGACAGATTTTTTTACAAAACAAATTGTAGCCTCAGCATCTGAAGCATGTGTAGCAATGGCATACTATGTGAAACAGGCATTTGTGGAATGTGACTAAATCACTTTAAAGTTCTTCTTAGGCGTCAGTGGCTCTTTAAGAAGATAGTGGATGAAGGATTATACCTAAAATGAAGTAAGTGCTTTTTCATGAGGCCCCAGGTGGTGTACGTTGGCTTTAATACAACAGAGCTTCAAGCATATTTAAGGATACTGAACTATTATCTTCATTTCCTTCCAAATATGTCTGCATTATTGGAACTACTGCACTACCTTTTACATAACAAAACACCAGGGTAATGCTATAGTGAGCAGGAGAGAGCATTTTAAAAGTCAAAAACACTATTTAATTCCTTTAAACTCTCAATTTGTTTTGACACTAGTAAGTAAGTAAGTGCTCTTGTGGTGTGATGCTTTAACCTATGGGGGTAGGAGTTGTGTTGCACCACAGAATGAGAGATGGGACTGAACGACTGACTGGGTATGCCTCTAGGTCTCTCACTAGGGCTGAATGGAGGTACTCCCACTTAGAAAAAGAACGCCTTACCATTACCTTTGGAGTGAAAACTCTTCATCAGTGCAAGTCCTTGTCTCTTGTCACAGATCATAAACTACTTTTGGGAATTTTTAATGAAAGTATGGGAGTGCCTACTATGGCTGATACAAGGCTGCAGTTTTGGGATTTAAACATTAGCTGCCTGGGAACACCTGACTGCATACAAGGCTGGGTCCAATCACGCCAGTGCAGCTGCCCTCAGTCATTTGCCTAAACCAGAGGAGCCATGAATTACATTTGTTCCTGGAGAGACTGTGTTACTTATGAAGCATCTAAATCAGACCCCTGTTTAGGCTTCAGAGATAAGAAACTGGACCTGACAGCTTGCACTCCTATGGAGAGTGTGTCAGTACATCCTACATGGTTGGTCGGGGATGTGTAAGGTAGATGATAGTTGCCTCTATTTGGCAAAAAATAACCCATTGTTGAAAATGTCTATATTTTGTGGGGTAATCAAGCAGAACCTGGTGATGACCTGGTGAAAGTAGTAAGGAACTGTCATCGGTGTCAGATACCGTAAACCAGCAAGAAAGTGGGTGTAGTCTGTCTTGACTTGGGAATAGCCAGGATGCCCTTTTATTCATTTCCACATTGATGTTACAGGTCTGTACATATTCCTAATCAGTGTGGATGTCCATTCAAAATGGCCAGATACATATTATAAATTCTGATACTTAACATAGTCAGTGGTTCAGCAGGTAGCACACTCGCCTTTGAGGCTGGGAGATCACAAGGTTGTGGGTTCTAGTCCCCCACACCAGGCATTTGGGTTAATATCCCAATACTGACACTGCAGTGCAGCAGGAGGGGGGTGCTGCACTCCTGAGGTGCCGTCTTTCGGATGAGATGTTAAACTGAGGTCCCATCTACCTGTTCAGGTGGATGTTAAAGATCCCATGGCACTTCTCGAAAAGGGTAGGATAATTTTTTATTAAAAGATTAAAAAGGAAAAAAAGCACAATCATAAGACCATCACATGAAATACAAGAGTATAGAAGTGGTACAATGAGAAAAAATCCAACACCCCATAACTCATCCCCACTGCCTGCTCTTAACAAAGGAGCAGAAAATGTTCACGTTTAATTAAAAAATAATAAATAAAGAAAGAAAAAAAACTCAAATAGATAACTAAGTCCAACATTTTCTTGAACTCCCATATACATTGAGTTTTTTTTTGTTTTTTTGTTTGTTTAAATAGAAACAGAAACCATCAAAATCCATCAGCTTCAGAACAAGTGACTTTTTCTGTTTTATAAATACTCTGCATATTCCCAGCAACTTGTATCAGTACCTGGGAAATTGTATACTCTCTTTGTTGTAGACTAAAGAAAAATAAAAGTGGGTGTGGTATCCGTGCCCCTCCTAAACCATAATCATGAAATGTGTGCATTCTCTTGATGGGGTTGAGTCTGCTTCCCCAAAATCCATGAAAAAAATATGTTCATAACCTACACTTCCAAAGATATGGGTGGGGGGGGGAGAGACATGGGCTATATGTAAGAATATAGGAATGATTAATGTATACAACAAAGACACGTGTTTCCGCTTGGAAATTGTTTTCCCTTTCCCAGAAAAAATAACACCCTCTGCTTTATGAATTGCTTGTGTCCAGTTCACCAAGGCATCATCTGAATTTCCAAATTGAATTCCTAAAATCTTTATTGGGCATCATGTAAGATGTATGACTGACATCAATGTATCCCCCGAATCTTCTACCTGTGAGCGGGAAAGGACTATGCCCTGACTTTTTTCATAATTTAAGCTTGCACCTGAAGCCGATTCATGCTCTGTAATGACTTGTTGTAAAGCCTCCTCCTGAATGTTTTCCATAGTGCAGATGCATATATCATCCGCATATGCACAAGTATTTGGAACTGTACTATTATCTGACAAAGCTATATGAGGTATCACGGGATGTGCGATGACTTTCCTTATAAAAGGATCTTGCTGAAAGTCATATAACAGAGGATTGAGGGGCCATCCCTGCCTGACACCTCTTAGCCCTTTAAATGTGATACCTAAAACCCCATTAATGACAGGTGTAAGAAGTACTGATTTGTACAGAAGAGCTATCCAGCGTATAAATAAGTCCAGAATATGACAGACTTTTAATACTTGCCATAAGTACCCATGATCGACCCGATCAAAAGCACTTTGCTGATCCAAGCCTAAAATAATTGTCTTACCCCTTATTGTGTCCTGCTGAGGGAATAAATCTCTCAAAAATATAAGATTATCAAATAAAGATCGATTTGGAGCTGCACATGTCTGTGTAGGACTGATCAACTTATTGAGACCTTTGATAGCCTAGCTAAAAGGATGGCCAATAGTATTTTATAAGTAAGCATTAATCACTGAGACAGGAGGTCATTTCCCCGGAATTAATGCATGGTGGGGGCATGAGGCCACAGGCCGAGTGCTCCCACCACCCAATCATGCATTAATTCCTGGGAAATTACCTCCTGTTGAGGAGATTAATGCACTTGTATCATGGCAAGTGCAAAGGAAGTATTATTATACTGTTGTTTAACTAACAGTAAGAAAATATGTGCAGATACAATAAGATTTTTACTTCAGAACACATAGTTCAATTCTATCTATAGCCCTTTACAAATGTGCACATGCACGTTCACCACACCACATGCATTAATGTTGTGACTACCACTTTGTTACATGTGACAAGTTCGCATTATTTATCACATTACACATTACAGAGTGATAGAACTTTAGAGATTTATGTTTGAGATTACCACTTCAATTCTTTTTAGCTCCGTTCAAAAACAACATTCATGTGTGTCACAACTGCATTCTGAGGAATATGTATAACACTCATAGTATGCTGCAATTCAGTTCTGACCAACAGGTGGTGTGGCAAACAGAAGACAGAGGCGCCTGATTAGTACTGAGATATTTACCACTTTCATTTCTGGTACCATTACTGCAACTGAAGTCACACTGTACTTTATGTCCTCTACTATGTATTTCTGCAACTCCAGAATTAATGACTTACCACTGTCTCAACCCGGTGGGTGGGTGGGAAAGAACTATTTCACCTGCTTCCACTGCATAACGGTACACGTCAGATAAGAACAATAGCAGTTTTACTGAATACGCGCCTGTGTTCATAAAGCACTTGGTCCTCCAACCGCGTTGTATTCTCAGCTCTCCCTCACACTACATAGCAGCGCTGAATTTTGGTATTTCATGCCTTGCTGAACTGACTCCACTATGTGTGACACTCTTCTGCGTGCAGTGCCACCTATAGGTCAGACAGCTACTTTCACTGAGGCATGCTCCCGATTTTCTTGCTTTAAAAGACAGCCAGGCATATCTAGGGTATTAATGCATGGTTGGATGTGTGTCAGCTGATGTGTTTTGACCAATCAGATTACTTGTTTTTGGTATTGCCATTAATGCCATGTTACAGTCTGCATTAAGCAAACTTATGGGCCTCCAATTCCTTAAATCTTTTTTGTCCCCTTTTTTAAATAACAAAATAACTAAAGCTTGAGGCATGCCTCCCGGGAAATTATTGGTAGAAAGAATGTTAGAAAAAACATCAGCTAAGATCGGCCCAAACCATCTTGAAAATGTGGAGTAAAACTCTATTGTCAGCCCATCAGCTCCTGGGGATGCATTCTTTCGTAATTTTCTTAACACTGCCTGTACCTCTGCAGGTTGAATAGGCACAACCATGGCATTCCTATTGTCTGCGCTAAATGATGGTATATGTAAATCTTCCAAAATAGTTTGTTCTCTGTTTGCTGAAGAAGGTACCCCAAACATACTCTGTAAATAAGTCTGGGACATTTTTTGAATTTGGTCAGATTCAGAGTAACAATATCCTGTAAGAGGGTCTATTACTTGGTCTAACTGAGTATGCTGCACTCTATTTTGACAGCTTTTAAAGATATGCAGTGAAGGCCTTGAGTTCCGAATTGAGCTTTTAACTTCAAAGATTCCGCCCTATTATATTGTAAAGTAACTATTTCTGTCTTTATTGCATTAATTTCTTTCCCTAAGTCCCTCTTCTGTTTGGATGCCTGTGAGATAAAAAAAAAACATTTTTCACTTAATCTAAGATATTTTAGATAAGCAAAATTTAAATAATTTTTAGCAAACTTGAAGAAAAAATTCTGAAAGTCTACTTTAGAGTCCATCCACCACTCTGCCAGTGATATATAGGCCTCCAGGACTGAAAACCTAGCGTATAGTAAAGAGGGGAATTTCTTCTGTGTGACTGGATGTGGTAAGAGAGAATTATTTAATTTTCACCTCTTTCTCTGACCTGCAAGGGATGCCTCTGGGTTCCAAAAAGGACAGACCAAAGCTACCATTAGATGGTCTGAAGTCTCACATGGAACTATGTGGGCTTGTAGTACCTTAATGTTAGCTGAAAGAAACAAATAGTCTATGCCGGTCGCCAAAGGGCCTTTTGAAAAGGTCTTTCCACCCACGACATGTTTTACTGTATAACCATCAATTAACCCTGCCATGGATATAATTGAATTTAGACAGTGGGTATCTTCAAACAGTTTTGTAGTCCACCCCCCACGGTCAGTTAATGCAAGAGGGCTGTTAAAATCCCCTCCAAACAAAACATGTCTACTGGTATGTAAATATGGTTGAAGTGTTTTAAACAAATCAGTTCTGGAGGCAATGCTTTCAGGTGCATAAATATTGATACACCTAGAAGAGAAATTATTATAACAAAAATCCAGCAGCAAAGCCCATCCTGGATATATGTCTATCATCCTACTTACAGTGAAATCAAATCCCCTTAGTAAAATTGCTACTCCGTCACACATTTCTGTTCCCTGGGACCAAAATGAGGGCCCCAGAGACCATAAATGTTTTACTTGCCGGATCTCATGCTAAGTTTTAATTCTTGTATCCTGAAATAATATTATATCATTAGGTAAATCTTTGACGAATTGATGGGTAGTCGAACGTTTCTTATATGACTTCATATTGCAGACATTAAGAGATAGAGGACAGAATGTTAAACTACCCCGCATGACTGACTAAAGAGAATTTAACCTACGTAATGATGTATGCACCTCAAGAAACCTTCCTAGATCCTTCCGCCCCTTTGTTCTTCACTGCATTGGACTGAGAAGCTGAAGAAAATTCAATTTTAGAAGATACAGTGGAGGAGTCTGAATCACCCCCCCATTATCCGAGTCCCCCCACTGTCTGCGTTTGGCAAAGGCCTGAAACCTTTTTCTGGTGACCACCTGTTTCTGTCGTGGTGTCTATTCTGCCTTCCTTTTTTCTTTTTTTGTTCAACTGTAATAACATGTTGCTGATCAACAGTAGGAGGAGGAGGGGGAAGCATCTCAGGAGTAGGAGCAGGAAGGGTAGGCTCAGAAACTGAACCCTCTGTCTGATCATGTGCTACTTGTTGTTCTGGTAACACAGTCACCTCTAAAACAGGGAGTCCTCTACAGGCATGGGGGAAACTGGGTCAGTAATAGAAATGTTTGTAAGGTGTTGTTTATTTTGGGCCTGGAACTGACATTTTTCAATTAACTGAACTGGGTCCTGCTGTGCCCTGTCCAAATAATTTTTGTCCGTCCAAGGGCAGTTTTTGTAAGAGTGCTCTTCTTCACATAAATTACATTGAAGTGGATTCAGGCATCCTAAACTAACATGCCCATAATCCAGACATAAATTGCATCTGGGTTTCTTACAAACTGAGCTAAGGTGAGTTCATGCCCTACACTTATGACAGGTCTTTGGCTGTCCAGGATAGAAACACAAGCCCCTTTCTCTGCCTGTATAAAAACTACTTGGAAGGTGCAGAATACCTGTATCCATTTGTTTCAATTGAACTTTTACTTTCCAATTACCAGTCCAGACATAATCATTGTCCAGTACTGGAGAGGGAGCTTCTAACAATGTATATCTCTGCCTCAGCCAGTACTGCACATCTGCAATAATCACACCTTCATTTCTAAATAACAAGGTAATGGTCTTAATGGTAGGTTTAGTCAGAGGTATGGGGAAGAAGGGTTGCCATAAAACAGAATTTTGAACTTGTGGGTATTTTGCCCAAAACTTCTCTAATGACCGATTAGTTTTAAAACTTACATCATAAGTAACCTCTCCTTTTACATGAAACACTGCAAACAATTCTTGTGGGGTAATGCCCATGGTGTTTTTTAGCATTTGATATAACAATGTTTTCCTGTCTGGGGCTGTATCAGGGTTCCCATTAAATCTCAAACGCACAGCGTTTTGCTGTGCAGGCTCACCCATGTTTTTAAACAAATCAGACATATGAAGTATTTTGGGCTGCTGTAAGTTCGAGTCTCTGGGAAGTTGTAAATTATCTTCATCTTCTTGTCCCAGGACAGTGCGCTTGCTGTCCGTGCTGACCTGGTCGTTGCCCGTATGTGGATCCTGCTCCCTAGCAACTGGGAGATTTTTGTCAACAGTCTCCTGTATAGCGGCAGTAATCTGATGAGGGGACACTTTCTCAGAGCTTTCCTTGTTTTCTTTTGTCTGTGCACAAGTATCCATAATATATGCAGCTATGACCGGACCAGGAGATTTCTATCTGCAAGTGTCCGAGTCTTGCTGTCAACCTGCTGCTTGCAAGGCAGCCTCCGATGTCCACTTTGCTTGAACTCCGGAACTGTCGTCTCGCCGGCCATTTGGTAATGTTACTGTCAGTACCTCCGCTTTGCCACTTGTGGCAGGTATAGGATTAGAGACAACATTGTGTGCCTGAGTGATTTGAGAGGGTATGGAAAAGGTGCTAGGGTCCTTATTGGGAGCCGAAGAAATATTGTTCTGTCTTTGCGAGTTCTCATCCTCCTGTAGCAAGGTAAGTAACAATTCTTTGTGCGATTTCAAAGCTTGCCTAAGCAATATTTCTTGTTCATTAGCCATTTGCCCTGATTCAGGGAGAGGGACATGTTCATGTACCATGTCAGGGCTTTGGTTCAAATCCAACTTAGGAAGAGAAATATTTTTGCACATCCATGTGCTCACCATTCGCGTGCTGGGGTGCACTCCCATCCTCTTGTCCCTGCTCCATGCTTCTAGGTCCAGTCTGAGAACTTTCCTTGTAATCCATTCCATCACTCCAAAGCAAAACTCCAGCAGCATACACCGAAGCTCCTTCTCCCATCCAGCCATCCGGCATGTTAGAATGGTGGACAAGGGGTCCCCTTACTGACTGAGTAGGGGAATTTCCCCGGTGCCCTGACCAAATTTCCCCCCATTCACTAAAATACCAGCAACAGCTTAATCTGGTTCAAAGTCAGTTGACATTCATCTGTATCCCCCTCCCCCGGGCCATGCCTGAAAATAGGCAGAGTTTATTTAGTGCACTTACCCGGTCATCAAACACTAAATAAATAAATAATTAGCTACCTGTGAAGAGCTACAGGAAACCTTTACAACACATGGGCATCCAGTAGTATATGCTTCTCACAACAGGACTAGTTTTACTAGTGCAGAATTCAAAGAGCTCCTATGCAAGAATGGCATTGAAAACATTCAGATGTTTCTGTACCACCCCTCTTTCAAACATCTCACTGACAGAGCAGCCAGGACCTTTCAAGAGGGCAAGACAAGTCACATTTTGTTTATCAAGTGCCCGATACCAGTCTAAGGGTGCTTTACATACACATACCAATAATGGATACAATTATACAATAATAACCACAAAATACATAATGCATGACATTTTGTTTATTTATTTCAGAAGTTTCACCAGGAAAGACATACTGAGCTGCTAACAGGTCGTTTCCAGATGTGTCCTTGGAAAGAGGAGAAGTGGAGATAGCTCAAGGTGGAAAAAAATAAACAGTGATAACAATTACATTACAAAAATAGAAGTCATATACTGCAATATATATATATATATAGTATATATATATATATATATATATATACCTCAATAAATACTATAAATACAATCAGCAATTAATCTGAAAGGCAGAAGTACTACTCAGAAAATCAAATAACGGTCTCAAAGGCTTGATAAAATAAATAACTTTTTAATCCCTTCTCAAGGACCTCCGCCAAGAGATCACATCTCAGATGGAAAGACAAGGAGTTCCAAATAATCAGGACTACCACTGAGAATGCTCTCTCACCAGACTGCTTAAGGAGAGAGCGGCCAGGAGTATACCAGACCAAGCAGTCTTTCAGGTAGGCAGGGTCCGATCCATGCAGGGCTTTGTATGCTAACAGAGCAATCTTGAAGGTAGTGCGCCACTTAATCACGAGCCAGTACAGCTGCTACAGCACAGGAGAGACATGGTCTCTGAATGACACACCAGATATCAACCTGGCCACATCATTCTGATCCAGCTGTAGGTGTACCAACCCTCCAGATAGCCCTAGGTAAAGATCATTGCAGTAATCAAGCCTTGAGGTCATGAAAACATGCACTAGTGTAACCCCCCCTACAAATGGGGGCCCTAAAAAGCCTTCCATGAGAGTGCCTAAGTACCTCTGTGTACTGTTCCTTTAAAAGCTGCCTAACTTCAGTATAATTAATTTGGATGGGGGGGTCAGTGTGTTTCCCTGCTCAAGTCCTGCTTGAGCTGTTGCCACATCGCTCTGTTTCTGCCGTCGCTAAATGCGCAGAGGGAGCTCAGTTGAAAGATGTAACTAACTGCTGGAGAGTATGTAGAGTGAAAATGAAAATGTAGTTTGTCTAACATGCTTCTTGTTGCAGCCAGGACTGTTTTTGCTCAGCTACACCATTTTGGTCCCGGACTGCCGAGTGGGACCAATCAGTACTTGGGACTCTAAAATGAAGCCTAATTTGGGCCATTCTGGACTGGGACTCTCATCTGGAGCCTTTTGAAAGGGGGCTGTATGGAAGGTGCCTCTGGGTGATGTAGTTTTGGATCCTTGGCGCATTTTTGCACCTATAGAGGGAGCTCTGCTGTGATTGACACCAGAATCAGCCAACCGAATCTTTTGGACCTAAGGGAAATTCCCCAGCAGCCTGCAGCCTGCAGCACAGGGCCAGAACAGAAATGGAGCTGGAAGAGTGAGCAGCTTGTGGAGCTGCTGCCCCTCGGGGCAGCATGGGGACTTGGCGGGAAGGCTGAGACTGGCCTTCCTGCACTTGGCTCTCCTGCAGGGAGAGAAAAAGGACAACTTTATTTTGGACCATGTCTCCAAATTACTTAATTGTGCCCCAAGTTATGGGCACGATAAGCAGAAAGGAACAGAAGAAGGGAATCTTTATGTTGGACTGCGTCTCCGAAACAGTTATGTGTGCCCAAGCTGCCGGGTGATGCCGTAGTTCGTGCGGGAGAGTCGTGGATGTGCCCTGAGAGAGGCGAAAGAAGAAACCAGATTCAAGTTGGGAGCTGGAGAGAGAAGGAGCTGTGTGTGTGCAAGTGGCCGTGTGGCATCGTAGTTCACGCAGGATAGACGTGGCAGGCCTGCTCCCTGGCCTACTTTCTCTCTGTCTGCCCTGAGAGGGAGAAGAGGACGTTTTCAGACTGAATCCAAAGTTTGTGAAGAAAAAGCAAGCTGCTGCTGTTGGGAGACCAAGCTTACCCTGTAGAAGACCGAAGATTTTACTGAAAGCGATTGGCCTTTCAGGACTTTAGCTACCGTAGTGCTCCCGGCTAATTGCAGTGATTTTTGTGATCGTGACCAAAGAGTCACCTGCCTGGTACAGTAAACTTTCTTCTACATATAAATGTGCATGTGCTGGAAGGGGATCACGATTTGGTTTCCCCATTTGCTGTAAACAGTGTGCTAGTGCTGGAAGCAGTTTTCCCAGCCAGAATCTAATTGAATCTGAGCTACCTGGCACAGACAGGCCCTGCCATGAGGGTCTTGCCTCACTACCTTGTTGCACAGAAAGATCCATCGTCAAGGGGCCAAGCTTCCTCTGGCAATCCAGAGAGTCATCCATCAGCCCTCCTGTGCTTAGCCTGGGTATCGTGAGTAATTATCAGGGTAGCTCCCTGCAACTTTTGTTTAATCAAAGTGTGTCATCTGATAGTTTGTGCTTTTCTTCCTATGAACTGAGCCATCTGGCTCCGGATTACAAATTGTGTGTGTGTGCATGTTCCTTTTTTCCATCACAGGGCCCCAAACAGCTGCAACGGACCTGGCCAGCCCCTTTCCCATCCTGGATACACAGAGAACATGACTGATTGGGACTCTAAGTGCATGCACAGTGCTGTGATTATTATTGTGTTTAAACCAATTAACCTGATTTTTCCCCTCCTTGTTACAGCTCCCCTAAATAAATCAGATCTGTTTGTTTCTGCAAATTTACATTACTGTGGTGTCAGTTTATGCTAAAAGTATTGCATTGTTGCTGTTGTACTGCATCACCTTATTTTACAGGGGGTCCCCAGAGTCCAGCTGAAGGAACCAGTCCTGGGGGTAAGTGCCAAGTACGAGTGTATGTGGTTTGCATCTCTGGGGTATTGGGAAAGTTACTGTTGTATACTGTGTGGGCCACTAGTGGGAGAAAAGGGGGTCACAGTGTCCCAGAGGGCTGTGAACTGGTTAGACTAGCCACAACCAACCCAGACCTTTGGGTGGAGGCACCCATTTTAGAACTCAGGCCTCTCAACATGTTAGTAGCCAAGTAGGCAGGGGTAGTAGCCAAAGGGATAGTGCCACCTAGGGGTTACACTAGGGCTGCCAGATCCTCTTGCCCCAGATAGGGTTTAATCTGGGAGATATTTCATAACTGGAAAAATCCACTGTGGACCATGGTTGACACCTGGTGTTCTGGAGTCAACCTAGAATCCACAATGACTCCTAGATTCTTTACCCTATCCACAGCTGTCAGAAGGGTACCATTCAGGGATGGTAAACTGACTGTACCCAGCCTTCCTTCCAGCCCTCGGGGACCTGGTTCCACCAGCATCAATTCCATCTTGGTCAGACTGAGACTCAGTCAGCTGAAGGCCATCCAGTCAGAGATTTCTTTAAGGCATTGCTCCAGCACAGAGACCGCCTACCACCCATCCAATGTAAATAACAGACACAGCTGAGTATCATCTGCATAGCAATGAAAACTCACACTTTACCATCTGATGACTCATCCCGATGGCAGCATATACAGTACACTGCAAACAACAAAGGGGACAGAATCAAACTCTGAGGAACCCCACAGCAGACTGCCATCGGCTGTGATGAGTAAGTACCCATCATCACCTGCTACGATGTGCAAGAAATGAAGGACTTAGACCATTTCAAAGTTGTCACAGTAAGTCCCCCATATTCCTCAAAATGCTCTGTCAAAACCCTATGATCAACAGTGTCAAATGCTGAGGACAGATCCAGGAGACTGAGACTAGAACATTCTCCCCATCCCCCACAGGAGCAGGTCATCAAATACCATGACAACCATGATCTCTGTACTGTGGCGAGGTCTGAAACCTGACTAGAATGGCTCATAGTCTGTACCGTGGCGAAGGCCTGAAACCTGACTAGAATGACTTATAGTCTGTACTGTGGTGAGGCCTGAAACCTGACTAGAATGACTCATAGTCTGTACTGTGGTGAGGCCTGAAACCTGACTAGAATGATTCATAGTCTGTACTGTGGTGAGGCCTGAAACCTGACTAGAATGACTCATAGTCTGTACTGCGGTGAGGCCTGAAACCTGTCTAGAATGGCTCATAGTCTGTACTGTGGTGAGGCCTGAAACCTGTCTAGAATGGCTCATAGTCTGTACTGTGGTGAGGCCTGAAACCTGACTAGAATGGCTCATAGTCTGTACTTTGGTGAGGCCTGAAACCTGACTAGAATGGCTTATAGTCTGTACTGTGGTGAGGCCTGAAACCTGACTAGAATGGCTCATAGTCTGTACTGTGGTGAGGCCTGAAACCTGACTAGAATGGCTCATAGTCTGTACTGTGGTGAGGCCTGAAACCTGACTAGAATGACTCATAGTCTGTACTGTGGTGAGGCCTGAAACCTGACTAGAATGACTCACAGATGTCATACATCTCAATGTGTGCCTCCAGCTGCATTTTATTTTATTTATTGATTTATTTGTTTTTGATTACCGGGTAGGTGCGCTAGACATAGCAAATGCCTATTTTCAGGCACGACCCAGGAGAGTACAAAACAGGTACAGTCAGTACAGAGGAGCAGAAGTACATTAAATACAAAATACATGATCAGTTCAAAGTGAAATAAACAAACATCACAGTCAGCATTGCCACCACCTTCTTGATAACCTTCCCTTAAAAAGGAAGGTTTGAGACAGTCCTGTAATTAGCAAGCACATCCGGGTCCAAATGATGGTTTCTTCAAGAAAGCTCTCACCATGGATTTTTTAAGGGCTGACAGAAAGCAACTCTCTGAAAGGGAGCACTAGATAATGCCAGCAAACATCAGACCCATGGCTTCACGGCAGTCCACCAACAGTTGCGTAGGCCCCAGATCTGAGGTACAGTCGGTTGGGTGCAGCATCACAATCACCTCAAGGACTTCCTCCATAATAACTGTCCAGCACTTACTCCAAACCCATGCATTGCTAATGTGCCTCTCATTAGAACCACTGCTGGCCCACTGCGGCCACCTGTAGAGATCAGGAGGCAGTATAGCGCAGTGGTTTAGGGCTCTGAGCTGCAAACCTGGAGACCTGGGTTTGAATCCTACTGCCCTCACTTGCATATTGTGTGATCCTGAGCAAGTCACTTAACTTCCTTGTGTGCCCAGGTTGCACCTGGAAACAAGCTTCTGCTTAGTGTACCTTTCAAGCCCCAGGAAATCTTACTGTATTCTGACTTATGCAGTATGGTCTCACTATAAGACTGCCCCAGAGCCGAAATGGTTAATAGAATATATGCAAATGATGGAATGCTAAGCTCAAGCTCAGTTTTCAAACCACTGTCCCCGGTAAACAGTTCTAAACCATTAGATTCTTTACTCCTCTTGCCTCAGTAAGATGTCTCCGGAGAGCTCTTCTTAATCGCTTGAAGAAACTTTTTCTTGTTTTTTTTACCTAGTAGTTATCAGTTATCTTAGTATTCTTTTCACTGTCCATGCTTTTCAGGTAGAATTTGTTTAGATTTAGTTTTCATGAAGTAAGTAGTCAGTTTTCTCTTCAGTTCATTAACCAAGGGGAAACCGACATTCTCCCTTCCAGTTTTTTACTTAGTTATATCGTACACCTCAATAATCAACGTAACCTGCTATGTAATATATCACTGCTATATATATAAACATAGAAACATACAATTTGACAGCAGATAAGGACCGCTTGGCCCACCTAGTCTGCCCATTTCCCTACCTAATGGATAAGCTGCAGATCCTAGTTAACCAGCAGCCTACTTCTTCCTACCCCCAACCCCTAGAATTGCCTTATGACTGTCCCATGCATGCTTGAATTCCACCACTGTTTTTGACTCCACAACCTCCTCCAGAAGGCCGTTCCATGCATCCACAACCCTCTCTGTGAAAAAATACTTCCTTAAATTACCTCTGAGCCGCCCCCATCTTCAAATTGTGCCCTTGTTCTTGCACACCTCTTTTTTGAAAGATGCTACCCTCTTGGACTTTGTTGATTCCCTTGAGGTACTTGAAAGTTTCTATCATGTCCCCCTCCCTCCTTTCCTCAAGGCTAACCATATTAAGCTCCTTAAGTCTATCTTCATATGTCTTCGATTGCAGACCCTGCACCATTTTAGTTGCCCTCCTCTGGACAGCTTCCATCCTGTCTATGTCTTTGCGGAGATTGGGTCTCCAGAACTGCCATGAGTACTCCAGATGGGGTCTCACCAGCTGTCTGTACAGAGGGATAATAACTTCCTGTTTTCTACTGGTGATGCCTCTCCTATGCATCCCAGTATCCCCCAACCCTCCTTGCTGCCCTCTCACATTGCTTGCCCACCTTTAGGTCAACTGATATGACTACCCCAGGTCCTTTCCATTTTGTTGTTGTAGTCTCACCCCCATTGTGTACTCTTCCCTGGGTTTTGTTTCCCAGGTACATTACCTTGCACTTCTTAGCATTGAATCTAAGCTGCCATACATTTGACCATTCCTCTAAATTTGCCAAGTCCCTTCTCATCCTTTCCACCCCACCTTGTGCATCAACTCTGTTGCAGATCTTTGTGTCATCTGCAAAGAGACATACTTTTCCTTCCAGTCCCTCTGCAATGTCGCTTATAAAGACATTGAAGAGGACCGGTCCTAATACTGAACCCTGCGGTACCCCACTAGTAACCCCCCTTTCTTCAGAGTGGACTCCATTTACTATTACTCTCTGTGTCCTATTCTCCAGCCAATCCTTTACCCAGGCTGGCTAACTTGTATATTAATCTTTTGTGTGGGACTGTGTCAAATGCCTTGCTAAAGTCTAGGTAGGCCATGTCCACAGCCCCTCCCTGATCTACTACTTTGGTCACCCAGTCAAAGAAATCTATCAGATTTGTCTGGCATGACCTTCCCGCTGTGAATCCATGCTGCCTTGGGTCCTGTGCCCTCTGGCCTCTAGATGCTTGACAATTCTTTCCTTCAGAGTGATTCCATCATTTTCCCACCACTGAGGTTAAACTAACAGGTCTGTAGTTTCCTGCTTCTGCCTTGCTCCCACTTTTGTGAAGGGGAATCACATCTGCCCTCCTCCAGTCCTCGGTACCACCCATCCTCCCATGATTTGTTAAATAGGGTAGTCAGTGGTGTCACTAGTTCTACCCTTAGTTCTTTTGAATTCTGGGATGAATCCCATCAGGCCCCATTGCTTTGTCCACCTTCAGTTTTAAGAGTTATTTCAGAACCCTTTCTTCTGTAAATGGGCTGGTATCAACTTCTGTATCAAGAGTGTTTCTACTGTTTGTTTTAGGTACCTCCCCCTCTTCCTTTGTAAATACTGAGCAAAAATATTTGTTTAGTATCTCTGCCTTTTCACAGTCACCCTCTGCCCACCCTCCCTCCCTTTATTAAGCCTCACTATCCCTCCTTGGTCTTCCTTCGCTCCCTGATGTACCTATAAAAGGTTTTATCCCCCTTCTTAACTGAGTTGGCTATCTTTTCCTCGGTTTGGGCCTTTGCTGTTCTGACTGCCTTCCCAGCTTCCTTTTGCTTTAACTGATACAGTTCTCTGTCCTGCTCCTTCTGTGATTCCTTGTACTTCCTGAATGCTTTTTCTCTTGAACCTTCACTGCCACTTCCTTTGAGAACCAAAGTGGTTTCTTACATCATTTTGTTTTGTTTATTTGCTTCACACAAAGGCTTGTTACCTCTGTGATGGCAGTTTTTATTATTCCCCATTGTTCTTCCACCCCTCCTTCCTGCCCATTTGCTAGTGCATTCCTTAGGCACTCACCCATTTTGGCAAAGTCAGCCCTCCTAAAGTCCAGTACTTTTGCCTTTGTATGGCTTGACTCTATTGCTGTGTTTATTGTGAACCATACTGTTCGATGGTCGCTAGCTTCCAGATGGCTACCCACTTCTACATCTGTGATCCTCCTCTTCATCTCCATTTGAGAGAACCAGGTCTAAGATTGCTCCCTCTCGAGTGGGCTCCAATACTAGTTGTCTAAGGCATGCCCCCTGTAGGGCATCTAGAATAACCCCACTCTTCGAAGTGGCTGCTGTAACTGCACTCCAGTTAATATCTGGTATATTCAGATCACCCATCAGCAATATCTCCCCTTTTTCTGCCATTCTAAGTATACTTTCTATCCTTGTCCATTTCCTCCCCCTGTGAAGGGGGTCTGTATACAACCCCTGTGCGGATTGTGGTGCCATTGCCGGTCTCCAAATTTACCCACAGTGCTTCTTCTCCTCCCTGTTTACTCTTTTGTTTTGTTGCTTTGATTCCTTCCCTTATGTAAAGAACTACTCCTCCTCCTCTTTTACCCTTCCTGTCCCTCCTGTAGATAGTGTATCCTGGTATGTTTACGTCCCAGTCATGGTTTTGTGTGTACCATGTTTCTGTGACTGCCACGATATCCAGATGTTCCTCCTCCATCAAGGCCACTAATTCAGGAAGCTTGTTACTCAGACTAAATATATTTTGACTTTGCGGTTAAGAGAAAGAAGAAGGAAAAAGGGAAAAGTGCCAAGAACCACAACCAAAAGGAACTGCGGTTTCTGCTGCAGAGGAAATCAAAATCATTTAGTCTGAATGTCGCATGCCAAAAGTTGTATCTGTACTAACTGTTTACCATGTTTAGTCCTGTAACTCCCAGGTCGCCCCTGAATAAGGGACCTCCCGGGGCCCAGTGGGCCTACCCGGTCATCAAAATTCAATAAATAAATGAATATTAGTTTAAATTATACCAACTCAGGCATAGTCGGTTATTTTGATTTAAAACTTTAAATGGGGTAACTCCTGGTTTTCTTCTTCAGTTAGCGCAACCAAAAAAAAAAAAGCATAGACTTTAGAGTTTAATCACTCTTGCTGTTCTGGGTTATGTCACAGAAAACCAAAAAGAGAACAGGACCCACAGGTTTCCAGCACTGTACTGAGTGCGGGGAACTTTTTTGCCAAAGCTGATCCACACTTAATTTGTTTATTTTGTCTCTGGTTTGACCACCTTGAGACAGATTGTGAGATCAGCAAGAATTTTCCACAGTCTACGGTAGAAAGACGTTTAAAGAGATTGAAGGAAAGAATGGCTGACAAGGCTGCTGACCCAGCCATTGAGCAACCGGTTCCTCCTCAACCTGAACCGGGGGAGCTGCTCCCTGAAAGGGGTAATAGTTCCTCTACAGAAAAATTAACTGCTGAAAAGGCTGCTGAGCCAGCCATTGCGGTTAAGAGAAAGAAGAAGGAAAAGTGCCAAGAACCACAACCAAAAGGAACTGCAGTTCCTTCTGCAGAGGATATCGCTAACGTAATCAAAATCATTCAGTCTTTACAGAATCCGGTTCCGGTTTGCAAGCAACCGTTACCAATCACGGGTCAAACTCCCGGTTCAAATCAGGCCCCCGATTTAACAGATCTTGGTGGGGACTGTTTCGATGAAGAAGACTATGAGAAGGAGGAGAAGGATGAAGATGAAGAGAATTTTGGGGAGCCCATTGATCTTGACATTTCCCCTGATCCTCACAGACCAGCTTCTCCTGACAAGGGAACAGAGGATTTTACATCCTATTACTCTTTCATGCAGCAAGTTGCTCAGACCCTCGACCTCCCAACCCAAGAATCTATAGAGGATGAGGAGGAAGAGGACTACAAAGAGATGATGGATGTGCCAGCATCAAAAGATTGCTGCTGCCACTTCATAAATCCCTAAGAAAACAGACCATGAAATTGTTGCAGACACCCACTTTTGTGCCTCCTACAGATAAGAAGGCAGACAAAAAGTACTGGGTGGCCAAGACTGGTGCTGAATTTCTTTTTGGGCACCCCAGTCATGAAGATGTTGTACAGGCTGCTGCTTGTAATGAAGCTGGCATCCCCCTGGCCTCTCACCCTCCAGATAAAGACTCTAGGAGGGTAGATTCTATTGCAAAGAAAGTTTACCTAGGGTCATCCCTGGCTATTAGGCAGGACCCTTACATGTCCTATATAGCCAGATACCAGAAGAACCTTTGGTCTATTGTATTACAGATTGCTAAGGCAGCTCCTTCTCCCATGGCTGCTGACCTGGAGGAAGCTGCAAAAAGGGGAATTGAGGCTGCTAAGACACAGTTTAGGATGGCAGTGGCACAGGCAAATGGCATCAACAGTGTTGCTTAGAAGGTTTGCCTGGCTCAGAACTATCAATTTGATGAAGGACACACAAACTAAAGTCATGGATGTTCCCTGTGAACCTATGTCTCTGTTTGGAGAACAAACAGAAGCATATATGAAAAAAATGGATGAGTACAAAGCTGCCTATAAGAGTGCAGCAGCAAAGGTGAGAGAGAGAGAGAGCTTCTACACCCCAGAAACACCAGACCAGAGGTGACAGGGGCAGAACTCCCTACAGGCTTTTTTTCCAGCCTCATGTTTTTCCCCAATATCAACAAAGGGGAGGCAGAAGGGGCAATGGCCATACTATCCCCAGTGTCCAGTCAGCAGCCCAGACCAAGCAGACACCCTGAGGTGTCTGTTCAGGTCACCTCCCGAGTCCCAGTAGGGGGCAGGCTGGCTCAATACCTTGAGGAGTGGAAACATATCACTACAGACAAGTGGGTCCTGGAGGTAGTGGACCAGGGGCTTGTCCTCAGCTTCAAGTTAATGCCAAAGCTGAGGTCAAGGGCCTTCAAGCTCTCTTCTCCATCAGAAACAGCCCTGCTGGAAGAGGAAGTTTCAAGCCTTCTGTTACAAGAAGCAATAGAGCCAGTTCCCACAGACTAGAGGGGAAAAGGCTTGTATTCAAGGTACTTCCTCAGAATAAAGAATACAGGGGAGTGGCAACCCATTCTGGATCTCAGGCACTTGAACGAGCATTTGTCAAAACAAAAATTCAAGATAGTTACTCCGGCTACTATACTACCAATCCTAAGGCAGGGAGACTGGCTAGCATCCCTGGATCTAAAGGATGCTTACTTCCATATCCCAATAAGGGGATCACACAGGAAGTACCTCAGATTCAGATTACCATCAGACCATTACCAATTCAGGACAATACCCTTTGGAGTGATATCTGCTCCAAGGGTATTCAAAAAATGTCTAGCTGTGGTAGTGGCACACCTAAGATGACAAGGGGTGTCAGTGTTCCCCTACCTAGATGACCGGCTGATAGTAGACCAGTCATATCAACAAGTAATAGAGGCATTGACACTCACACAAGATACCCTGCACTCACTGGGGTTCTTGGTAAACCGGAAAAAGTCTGTTCTGGAACGAGTTCAACTGCTCAGATTCATACTGGCAGAACTGGACACAAGAAAAGGAAATGGGTAAGTTCATGAAACAGGGCTACCAAAGTGTGACATGAGGGCACATTTTTTAAATCAACAATAGATCAATTTTAATAAGCTTGTCAAGACACTGTGAATGAAGAGTCAAAAAAGGAATCTGATTATGAGATAACTCCCTAGCAGAGATTTGAGAAAAATCACCTTCAGTGTTGCATGTGCAACGGGGACACCAAACGTTATACATGCAACAGTGGACACAACTGGTGTTTAACTTGAAAAAAAAATGTTACTTTTCTTTTTACTTTATTTTACTAAGGATTTCAAGACACTATGACCCAAGAGTGAAAAGGGAGTATGTTGTGGGCTAATTCTATATCATAGTTGAGAGAAAAGCATCTTCAGTGTTGCATGTGCAACGGGGACACCAAACATTGCATGTGCAAGAGTGAACACAACAGGTGTTTAACTTGGAAAAAAAAATACTTTAATTTTTTATTTATTTTGCTAAGCATTTCAAGACACTATGACTCAATAGTGAAAAAGGGACTATGTTGTGGGATAACTCCATATCAGATGTTAGAGAAAAGCAATTTCAGTGTTGCACGTGCAACAGGGACACCAAGCGTTGCACGTGCAACAGTGGACACCACACAAATGTTTAAGTTAAAAAAAGCATTGCCTTCACCCCTCTCTCACCAGTGTCCTGCAATACTTTTAAGCCCCAATCCAAAATGAAAATCACCCACTCAAAAAAAGTTGGATGCTTTTGCTGAAAATTTGGGAACATGTAAAAAGTGCAATTTGCTTGTACACCACAGTTGCACGCGCCACGCAAAACTTGAATGAACCAGAAATTTTATATGCATTGGAAAACTGGGGTTAAAATGTTTTCATCAACAAAAGACAACACCCAATGCAGTTTTTAACATAAATTTACTGAAGTGCAATTAAAATAAAGTCTTCGTAGAAGCAATGGAATGTACTGTGGTTTTGCATGTCACATTTTGCTGTGACATTCTGAAGCTGGACATGGAATAAAAATAAAATGGTTGCACCTAGGTTTCTCAAACTATGAACTGTATCTGTACTTGTGGTTATCTTTTAAATTTACTTATCATGACTGCAGTGGCTGTTGTTAATTTTTTTTAAATCAACATACAAAGTATTGGACACATTGATACCCCTATTTCATGAACTTACCCAAAGGCTTTCTTCCCTCAGGACAGAGTGGGCAACCTTATTCAGGTAGCAAATTCTTTCAAACTTCATGTCCCAAGGCCAGCAAGACACTTCCTGCAACTGCTAGGCCATATGGCAGCATCCACAGCAACTGTGTCAGGAGCCAGGTTCCAGATGAGAGATGTCCAGTTCCATCTGAGAGCTCACTGGCTTCAAAAAAGGGACTCTGTCAAAACTAGTGCCCATCACAGTGACATTCCCCCAAGCCCTACAGTGGTGGCAAGAGCAGGCCATTCTCAGGCAAGGGGTGCCATTCCTGCAGCAGGCCCCTTCACTGGTACTCACTACAGATGCATCCCTCCTAGGATGGGGAGCACATCTGGGGGATCACACAGAACATGGCACATGGACAAAGCAGGAGTTACTCCTGCATATCAACCTGTTAGAACTCAGGGCAGTTCTTCTGGGTCTCCAGTCCTTCACCAATCAAGTAGAGGGTAAGGTGGTTCAGATCAGAACAGACAATACAACCACCATGTACTACATAAACAAGTAACGGGGTACAAGGTTAGCTCCTCTTTGCACAGAGGTAATGAAAATTTGGGCCTTGGCATATTTCCTGGAAATTTTCCTCTCAGCTGTCCATCTCCCAGGAAGTGACAATGTTTTCGTGGATGCCCTCAGCAGAATCAACCAGAACCACCACGAGTGGTCATTGAGCAAACAGGTCCTGTAGGCCATCTTCAGGAGATGAGGCATCCTAGAAGTGGACCTGTTCACAGCTCCAAGCAATCATCAGCCACCACAGTTTTGCTGCAGACCCCCTATCAAGGGCACAGTCCCTCTGGATGCACTTCTGCTGGATTGGACAGGGAGGTTCCTGTATGCATTTCCTCCGTTCTTTCTGCTGTTAAGGGTACTGAACAAATTCAGAGCCCAGCCAGCAACAATGATTCTTATTGCCCCAGACTGGGCCAGACATTCTTAGTACTCCATGATTCTATTACTGTCAGTGACCAAACCAATCAGTCTCCCCAGGAGGCACAACCTGCTGTCATCCTCACAGGGCAGGATCATGTATCCCAACCTGAAATCCCTCAGGGTCAAAGCTTGGCTCTTGAAGACTTAGAATATGCAGATCTGTACCTGTCGGAAGAGGTTATAGAAATCCTGAGAGTATCCAGAAAGCCATACACTAAGAAAACCTATTCTTCCAAATGGAAGAGATTTTCCATTTGGTGTCAGGGCAAGGCATGGACCATAACCAGGCCAGCCTGTCAATAGTCCTGGAAAATATTGCCCATCTACATTCTACAGGCTTAAGGGCCTCTACCCTGAAAGTGCATCTGGCAGCTGTCTCAGCCTACTTATCTGCATGTAAGAGCTCTTCCCTGGCTTCAAACCCAGTATTTAAAAAGTTTTTTAAGGGGTTGCTACATTCGTATCCACCACACAGGGAGCCAGCTCCCATGTGGGACCTGAACATTTGCATTGCCCAGCTCATGCAACCCCCCTTCAAACCCATGTCTTTGGCAGACCTCAAGTATGTGACTTGGAAAACAGTATTTCTGGTAGCCAGAACCTCTGCCAGAAGGATTAGTGAGTTTCAGGCATTGTCCACAGAACCTGAGTAAAGAGCTGTTCACAGGGACAAAGTAGTCCTTAGGACTAACAGAAAATTCCTGCCCAAGGTGGTATCAGAGTTCCACCTCAACCGGTCTGTAACATTGCCAGTCTTTTTTTACTAATCATTCCACCTCAGGTGAATGCAGGCTTCACAGCCTGGATGTAAAAAGGGCAATCAGCTACTACCGCGAACACACAAAAAGTCATAGGCAGGATAAAACTCAGCTTTTTCTCACCTATGGGGATGTGAGGAAAGGAAAACCAGCCACAAAAAGATCCATTACACAATGGATTGTAGCCTGCAATCAGTTTTGCTACAATAAGGTGGTTAAGCAGCCACCTGCAGGCGTCAGAGCCCATTCGACCAGGGGTACAGCAGTTTCTTTGGCAGCTGCTAGAAACATTCCCCCTAGTGGACATCTGTAAGGCAGCTACCTGGAAGACAGCCACACATTTACCAAGCATTATTGTTTGGACGTCCAGGCCAGAGGGGATGCCAGGTTTGGTACAGCAGTCCTGCAAAGCCTGTTTCCTAAATAGGTTATAGGCTCACCTCCAAAGGTACTGCTTGGGTAGTCTGCATAAGTCAGAATACAGTAATATTTGCTGGGGTTGAAGAAAAAATTACTCACCATTGTAATCATGTTGCTTCCAAGGGAATCTTACTGTATTCTGAGCTCTCTCCTTTCCTTCCCTACTAGAAACCTATGGTCAGTGCACTCCAGCAATAAGAGGAATATTGCAAACCTGTGTTTATGATGTTTTCTCTTGGGCATCTGTGACTTGAGTCTTAGTGGTGCCACACTGAAATTTTTCAAAGGGAGCAATTTATAATTTTCATTGGGGGGGACTATTGTTAGTATTACTGTAGCTTAGTTGGATAGTTCTTTGTGCATGCTTCGTAAGAATCTGATGGTTTAGAATTGTTTACCAGGGACAGTGGTTTAAAAACCATGCTCGAGCCTAGCATTCCATCATTTGCATAGGTTCTATTAACCATTTTGGATCTGGTGCAGTCCTATAGTGAGACCATACTGCATAAGTCAAAATACGGTAAGATTCCCTTGAAAGAAACAAGATTACTATGGTAAGTAATTTTTTCTTCCTGGTTAAACAATTTCCCCTTTCCCTTTCCTATCCCAGCCCAAATAGAAAACACTATGTCCAGAAAGAGACAGTGAATCACCTCACACTTACTTGTGACAATACCCCCGCAGACCATGGACAGGGGCGGCTAATTAGCCTGTTCACAGTGCAGAAGAGTTGATCAGGCCTATTTCTTCCTGTGGCCGTAATCCATGACAGGAACTCTGCCTTTTTCAGAGTTGTAGCCATCTGATAGTCCCTATAATGTGACCTCGGAGCCATCCTACCCTGCAACAAGTGGCCCTTCTTCATGCTCTAGCCTCGGCCCAGCCACCTTCAACTGCCTGTACTCATTGTTACACCATGGTGAGTTGTGATGGGAGTTCAGTGGGTGGGTACGGATCAGTGCAATGGATTCAAGACCTGTTGTAATAGCCAAATTATAGCCATCAATGACTAACACCACTCCTCCATCACATGCCACTTCCATATCTGAGATGTCCAACACTGGCAGAAGTTGTTCTGGTGCCAAAGCATGTTTCTGACAGTACTGAACCATCTCTGCAGAGGGGAGTGTGTCTGGGGGACCCCTGCAAGAAAGCTAACAGCATGGTGATCTGACCATCCCACTGGATCCACCCTGACATCGAAGATGTTCATCCCCAGAATGAAGGTGGGGTCCATGGTGTGGCCATGTTCATGGGTTGTGGTGGAAACAAACTGTTTGGGGCCCAGTTAACCCATCAGTTGGAGGAACTGCTGAGCTAACTGCAAGGATTCCTCATAATCCCATACATTGAATTCCCCTAGCATGATTAAGTTGGTGGCGTTCAGTGAAAGGTTGACAATGAAGTCAGCAAATTCCCACTAGAACTCCTGTTCCCACCCTGGAGGGTGGTAAAAAAGGAGAATCCTACACCTCACACCCACATGTCCCTTCACAGCCACACATTCAAACAACCTTGTCTCCTTTACTGGGCGTGCTGTTAGCATAAAGCAGAGTCTAAAACAGCTGTCCACCTCACCTCCCCTATGCTCCACCCTCTGGCGGTGTACCACCAAGTACTGAGCCGGGACCACTGCCTCCAGGACTGACCAGAATCATCCCCAACCCAGGTCTTGGCAAAACATACCAGGCAAGGCAAGGCAAAGTTAATTTTTTGAGGCTCTGGGCACCGTACAAATAAGTACAAACTATTCTTTAAAACTACAACACACACATAAATAAAACACTAATAAACCAGATAATATAAAACAGTTAAAAATAACAGTAGTCATTAAAAAGGCTATCCTGGAAATAAACAATAATAGACAGTGTCATGGAAGGCTTGACTAAACAGGAGGGACTTGAGGTGAGCCTTGAACACTTCAACTGAAGGGGCCTCCCTTACAGATGGTGGCAGCAAATTCCACAGGACGGGGCCGGCAACACTAAAAGCTCTGTCGCCGGCGGTCTTTAGCCTCGTCCTTGGAATTGCAGGGAGGCCTCTAGAGGAAGAATGGAGGGAGCGGAAGAAGCAGCAGGTGTCAGAAGTTCAGACAAGTATCCAGGGCTAAACCCATGTAGGACCTTAAAGGTGAGCAAGCCTATCTTGAAGAGGATCCTCCACCTGACCGGCAGCCAGTGCAGTTCACGCAGCACCGGGGTGATGTGGCAGTATTTAGGCTGCCCCATCAACAACCTAGCGGCTGCATTCTGCACTAGCTGCAGCCTGTGGAGGGCACTTCCCGAGACACTGAAGTAGAGCTCATTACAGTAATCAAGCCTAGACATTATGAAGGCATGCACCAAGGTGGGGAGGTCCGTAGGTGGAACTAGGGGCTTGATCTTGATGATATTCTTAAGATGGCAAAAGCTAGTCCGGACAACAGATGACACCTGTGTTTCAAATGTCAATCCACTGTCAAAGGTCACACCAAGATCGCACACCCTAGAGGAGGCCATCAATGGCACAGATCCCAGGAATGACCCAGTGACTGCATCAGAGGCCCTCCTATCATGCCTGCTGTTCGACTCCACCACCAGTACCTCCATCTTATCAGGGTTCAGTCGCAACCGGCTGGAGGCCATCCAGTCATCGATCTCAGCAAGGCATCTATTCAGCACTTTCACTGCATTGGATGTCCCAGGGGCAAAGGAAAGATACAGTTGGGTATCTTCAGCATAGCAATGAAAACTCAAACTGTATTTTCTAATGAGCTCTCTCAGGGGCATCATGTACACAGCAAACAGCATTGGTGACAGGACGGAACCCTGAGGTACGCCACATGACAGGAGGCTAGGGGGAGGAGGAGAAATTCCCCATCACTACCTGTTGCCTCCTGTTCATGAGATAGGACTCAAACAAGTGAATGAAAGTGCCGGTTAGTCCACAAAATTTCCTCAGGCGGTTGAGCAACACACAATGGTCTGCCATGTCAAATGCTGAAGAGAGGTCGAGGAGAATGAGAACTGTCCCTTCTCCTCGATCTCAAGCCCTGAGGAGGCCATTATGCACCTGAAGTAATGCAGTTTCCATGCTATGCCTCGCCTGAAACCCAGACTGGAGGGTGTCGTAAAGGTCAAAGGTCATGAGGTGCTCCTCTAGCTGCTGCGTCACAACTTTCTCAACAACCTTCCCTAAAAATGGGAGGTTGGAGATTAGATGATAGTTCACCTTGACATCAGGGTCTAACGATGGTTTGTTCAGAAGTGGCCTAACCAGTGTCTCCTTCAAGGCATCTGGAAAGATCCCTTCTGAGATAGAACACCAGACAATGAAGGCGAACACTGGGCCAACAGAGTCAACACATCTCATCAGAAAATGTGTCGGCACCAGATCCAGTTCACAATATGCGTGCTTTAGCCTGAGGGCAACCTCAATGACCTCAGCCACCTCCACTGGTTTAAATTCCCCACAACTAGGTGGAGTGCTTTCTGAACACTGGAGGCGATCACTGTCGGCCACTATGTGGCACACTGGCATAACGTCCTGCCGGATGGTGCACACCCTGTCTGAGAAGAAACGAGCAGATTATTTGCATAAAGTGTCGGAGAAAGCTTTTTCAGCTGCAGACAGGCTGGATTTAGAAGCATGTCCACAGTCTGAAAGAGCACAGTTGGTCAATTCTTCTCAGCAGTGATCTCCCTGGACAGGAACTCTGTCTTCTTATGGGTGGCTACCCCCTGGTACTCATCAGAATGAGAGCGCAGGGACCAGTCTGTCCACCTCTAGCCTGAACCTCTGCCAGCAGCACTCTAACCTCCAATCCACAATCTTCATCACCTTGAGCTCCCCATCAAACCATGGGGACTTCAGGTAAGAAGATTTGGGTCATACCCAGACCGGTGTGTGAGAGAATCAAGCGTAGCAGACATCGCCCTATTATAGGTGGCAACAGCCTTGCCTGCACCCCCTATGCATGCACTACTCACACTGGATAGATCTGCCAATGCCAGAAATCCCTCCAGAGTCAAACCCCTCAAAGGGCGGTAGCTTACCATCCTAGCAGGGGGAGGGCTCTCAGGGGGGCCCCAAACGAGAACTCCACTGTGCAATGATTGGACCAAATGACCCGATAAATTTTGAGATTACTAATCTCAAGCCCAAGTGAGAAGACCTGGTCCAACATGTGGCCACCCTGGTTGGTCATAGAAGAAACTTCTTGGGATAGGCCTAGAGATGACATCATCTAGAGGAGGTTGTAACCTAGCCTAGAGGATTCGTCGTCAGCCCAGACATTGAAGTCCCCCAGAACTAAACATCTGGGGGACTCCAATTTCTCACTGATGACGAAATCAGCTCCCTCCTGTAGGAATTCACCTTCTGTCTCGGGAGGGGGGGGGTGGTAAATCAGGAGAATCCTGCAGCCTGGGCCCAGACCCCCATGTACAGCCACACATTCAAAGGAACCTGGTCTTCCCCCTTGGTGCACAGTGAAGCCAAGTTCAGATCTAAAGCAGATAGCCACTCCCCCAACCCGGTGTTCCACTCTGGGGCAGTGCACCACTGAATATCTGGGGGGGCGGCAGCCTCTAAAACTGGGCCAGCATCATCACCCACCCAGGTCTCAGTAATGCATGCCAGATCAACTGAGGAGACCAAGTCTGCTATAATCACATTCTTGTTCCTGATTGATCTGGCATTGCAAAGCACTGCCCTCAGGGGACTGGTGGGCAGTGTAGCCCTTCTGGGTACAAGTTCAGTTGGTCTGGTGGAAACCCTAGGGATGGGGACCAAACATGTCTGGCCTCTTCCTAGGATCCATTGACACTCAGGGTGCCTTCTGCACCCAATAACTTCAATATTACCCCCAACGGAAATGTCTGAGGTGCCCCGCCAAGGTCAATCAATACTAGCCCTCTTAATTCTGACCTCCCTACAATGACGAGCTATAGTGATGGAAACTGGGAGGTCGGTAAAGGGCCACAGATTGAGAAGCTGGAACACCTTGTACACAATCCTAGGCCGCCTCAAACCCCCTGACGTCCCCAGACACATACTGTCCCAACCAGAAAGCCTCAATAAGTAGCTAATAACTATCAGTCATGCAAACATCCACACAGATACCAGATACCCAGAGGAGTCTGTGATGAAATCTGGCATCACCACAGTCTTATTCCCCAGGGATCTAGCATTGCACAGCACACCACAAAGGGGAGAGGCTGGAGCTGGCAGCCCTTCTACTATCTGCCCTCTATTCCTAGAGGGCTTCCTGGGGATCAGGAAAACCACAGATAGGACCCCGCTTCATGACCCTCTTAACCCTAGGGCACCTACTAAATGGAAGACTGTGATAGTTGTCCCCGTGCACAAAAATGACCATACAGACCTAGTCAAGAACTATAGGCCAATCTCGATACTATGTCCCCTCGCAAAAATACAAGAAAGAATACTGTTCAACCACCTCTACTCATTCTTAGAATGGACCAATGCCCTAACCATCTACCAGCATGATCTCTGGAAACTACATGGCATGAACTCTGCTCTCCTGCGAGTCACAGCTGACATTTTACAGGCCATGGATCAGTGTTATGCAACCAGGGCAACTTTCGTGGACCTTACAAAAGCTTTTGACCTCGTCAATCATCAACTTCTCCTAATAAAACTCCACAATCTTGGGCTCGACAACTTCTCCCACTCATGGTTAACCAGTTACTTAACCAACAGGCTACAGTGTGTCAAATAGTCTGGTGTTTCCCCTAACTCCCATCACAGATTGGGTCCCACAGGGTTCCATGTTGGGTCATCTACTATTTTCCAGTTTTATAAATTAACTTCCTTGTAACTGTGGAGGGGCATCAGTACAGCTTTACGTAGATGACGCTATACTATACAGATCCTCTATAAAAATCTCCTCCCTCAACTCCAACCTGGAGGGTGACTTCCAGTTGTTGGAGATGTGGTTCAAAGATAACTTACTGGTGCTTAACATAAAAAAAAAACTATGCTATTCCATCACACCTCATTTGACCTGTCTACCCATCCTCCACTGGTAGTTAAGACCACAACCAGGGAAGCTCTAGAAGGAGTCAAATCCTTCAAATATCTTGCCATAACACTCCATGGACACCTATCTTTTGAAATGCACACAGATAAGGTTATTAAATCCACTCACCAGAAGCTTGGCTTACTATACTGTACAGACCCCTACCTTACATCACAGTCCAAGATAACTATTGCCTCTGCAACTCTACTCCCAGGTCTTCTGTATGGAGCTCCACTAATTTATTCAGCAAAGCCCTCAATCATAAACAGACTTAGGCATATCACAGAATAGCCAGATTTGCTGCAACCGCCCAAACTTGAACACACCATTTTAATGTGCTTATCACCCTAGGTTGGCCGTCTTTTGAAGTCAAGATGGACTTCCTTTTACTTAGCATAGATACAGAAACAAATGATTTGATACCTTTTATTGGACCAACATGGATGTTACAGAAAAGAACAAAGTGCTCTAGCTTTCGAACCAACCTGCTCCTTCTTCAGAAGCTTTGAATCACATTTAAGCTCATCCACCTTCCCTCCCCACCTGTCCTTGCAGATTTTGCTCACACAGAAATCCTTCACCAGGTCCCTTCGATCCTCACACTACCCTATCCTAAGTCTACCCAAAACTCGCTTAGCCATTGGAAACAGATCCTTTTCATTTTTGGCCCCTCAAAAATGGAATAGACTCCCACATGGCTTATTTTCCTGTACATCTCTTTCCCAGTTCAAAAACCACTTCAAAGAAATATTCTTTCCCTCTTCCACCTGCACTTGTAAATAATCCTCTCCTCTCCTTCTATCTCGGGTCTTCTCTCCCCACCCACCTTCCTTCTCATCTTGACCTAATCTTGCTCCCAGCCCTCAACCTTCTCCAATGCCTCACCTTTGTTCTTCACCTCATAAGAAGCTTTGTAAATATGTGTATACTGTATAACAATAGAAGAACTGAAGATTTGGTTGTGTATGTACTGCTATCCTATATTGCATTATTACTACCCTACAACATAATTTAAGAATTGTATGTATGCTCCTCTTTTAAGCTATGTCCTTGTTTATTAATATTTATAAGATTCTATACATTAGAGTGGTGAACAGTTATACCTATGTAACTGCAATGAATAGAGTATGCTTGGAATTGTTTATATTCCCCAGGTCACCCCTGAAAAAGGGACAACTCTGTTTCAGTGGGCCTACTCAGTCATCAAAATTCAAATAAATAAATAAATAAATAATAAATAAATACTTGATCTGACACCCTCGATCCTACTCTCCCCAGCCCCCACCTCTGGATCATGCATTGTCTTGTTGCTCCAGCTTCTCAAAATCCCCACCTTCCAAGAAGTTG
The DNA here is from genome assembly GCA_016271365.2 of Neoceratodus forsteri. Classification (NCBI taxonomy): domain Eukaryota; kingdom Metazoa; phylum Chordata; order Ceratodontiformes; family Ceratodontidae; genus Neoceratodus; species Neoceratodus forsteri. The sequence goes on along the minus strand of CM057456.1, from coordinate 900,454,235 downwards.
ACAGTTAACAGAAACAGTGCTAGCCAGATTCATTCTGAAATACAGGAGAAGTCCGCAAACTACAACCTACTCCACCTCAGCTCAATAATTGATGGAAAGACAGTTGAGGACACATTTGTACTTATTGGATCCATGTTTGTGAGCTGGAGGTTTAAAAAGGCAAACTGTTCAAAAGAAGAGACATTACTATCATGCTAAAGATAGAGAATTGGTTCCTATGGGCCTTAACTATATCAAAAGCTTATAAACCCTCCAGTGAACTTAGCCCGGTACCAACCTTTAAAAAATGTGGAGCTTTTGAGGCTCCTGTCGGTATTGGACTGTTCAAGCCTGTTGCATGTGTGTGCTGAGGGGTCTAAGACTGTGGTGGGGGCCTGTAATACAGCTATCTCAGTGGCTTTTGACTCCATTGCACCATTTCATGTATGCCTGAGAGTCTTCTGGCAGAGCACCCCAATTTTAGTGAGGAGTTCAACCTGTGGAAGGCCAAAGAGCAGATTTTGGAGAGCTCTTGGCAGAGATTAGGATCGATGATGGATAAGTTAACCATGAGAGGTCACTGTAAGGAGTTTCCATTTACCAAGCTTGTCTCGACAGTCTCCACTTCAAGAACCACCAAGCTGTTGTGCAAAAGTAAAAGTTTATTAACAAAATATTCAAAACAGCAGCAGTCAGATATTGGACGCACCCTTCCTAGCTCAGCCAAACTGTTGCACCCCATGCAGGGGCTTTGTCAAGGTTGATGAGGTACCAGGTGTGGGACATTTAAAAAGCACACGTTTAAAGAGACAGAACATAATTTCATGAAACACTTGTATATATATGTATGATACATACACGTATCCCACTCATATTGGTAACCCTCCCCTGTAAAGTGCAATAAAGTCCAGGTAATAATCTAAATAATCACCAAATGGTGTAAAATGAAAAACATTTAAAACCACATAAAATATATACAACACAGCTGTATCATGAGAAAAATGTGTGTGGGGGGGGGAATAAAAAAGAGAAATGATAGAAGGGGGAAGGGGAAAATGGTGAAAGAAGGGGAAAATAATGAGAACTGGGGGATACAGTATCTCATGTAGTCACATAATGTAACCTTAGATAATTAAAGCTAAAAGGTTGCATTGATTCACAAGACTATATGTAAGTACTTAATCATTATCACATATGTCTCCTAAAAAAGAAATAAATACATCTTATAGAAATGGCGATAACTGAAAATGATCATAATCATTCAGTCCTGGTAGATAATACGACTTAAGATAATATTGCCAAAAGGCTTCCGGTTGTAGCAGAATTCTGTCTACATCTCCACCGCTTACACTTTCGTAAACTTGTTCAATCATCTGGAAACCAAATGTGTGATCCTTATCTATAGCTTCACAACGTTGTGCCAACACACGAATACCATCCCTCTTTTCCGTGCTTCTAATATGTTGCCCTATCCTCTCTTTACATTTTTGTTCAGTTTTTCCCACACAGAAGGCAAGAGATTTACTGCATCTCGCATAGTAGATAACATTCACATTGCCCAACTTACCTCAGAGGTAATATTTCTGAGTGTTTCATTAGAAGACATCCAGCCATTGCAAGGGCTGATCTGTAACCACAGAGAGATATAACTGTAAAATTATTATATACAGAATATTTTTTATTTTCACAGATACTTACAGAGATAGGAAGATTTGACCACAAAACTGTCTCCATAAGACCAACACACTGCACCAGCAGTACCCAAGCCAAGGATTAATGAACATGCCATTTAAATCAAGTCAGAACTCACAAGGTCAGACAGACAGTAACCATGTAAATACTAACCTGTAAATATCAAATGTATACTATATTGTGCTGGATAGGGACCATTAGATAGGATTACTCAGGCAGTAGGGAGAATGACACCTTATTTTATATAGTTCAGTTCCCCACTAGTCATCATATTATTGTACAGTGATTGTATATTTTTCAGCTAACATACTCCCATAAGGGGTCCTATGCACAGAAGGGCATAAAGCCTACATGCCACATATCTGCAGTGTGTAGGCAGACCTATGTGTCTGAACCACACAGCAGGGTTCCACGCATTCGCAGAGGGGCGCGCAGCCCTTCCACACCAGATACCATGTCTGTCCATGCAGCTAGTTGTGCAGATAGACTGGGGGAGTGGCAGGGGCGTTCCCACACTCCAGGCCATTCACTAAGGCCCAGAATGCTGGATGGGGGGTGGGCACAGGCTACACAAGCAGGGACCCTGCCGTAGTCACTGCCAGCCCCCCCATGAACTGCACCAACTGGTTGCAGGGGGACATCTAATTCCACTGCCATGTTGCCCCAGCCCTCTGATCAGGCAGTGAGGGCTGATGTGGCCATTCAATTACTCGCCCAATAAATGTTTAAAGTCAGGACACGTGGTGTCCCACAATCCTCTGCTCTGCTTGGAGCAGGGGATCCACTGCAGGCCAGGATGTGCATTTGACTGGATGCCCGCCTGTGTCCACTGATCTGCCCATGTGCACCAACCCACTAGGGAATAGGGCTGGGGACAGGCAGTCTGTGATGGCCAGTGGTTGTGAATGCCATGCACCATGTGACTGTCCATTGGTACAGTCGTGTGTGGGCTGGATATGTGCAATTGTGTGTACCCAGCCCAAATTGGTGCATAGGCACAATTGTGAACACCAGACAACACCATTGATAATGTCATACTATCTTTTGTCTATGTCACCATTGTATAAAACATATATTGCTGTTAACCCCCCCCTCAGCAATCACCAATGAACAGAATCAGAGGTTGTATATATTCGTAGGGTTCTTATTTTACTACACAGGTCACCTAAATAAGTTCTTACCTGAAGACAGCGAAGGAAGGAATAAACTTGTTCATACGTAATGTCGTTATTTAACTGACCTGTTAAAAAAAAAGTAGGTATAGGTTATAGTTATCCTCGTTGATACTCTTGACTTCATAAAAGACCAATCTTACTGCAGACATGGGACAGACATCTAAGACAGTCATAACATGTTAAGAACTAAGGTGCAGAGGTTCACAAAAAGCCCATTCACGTAGAAGCCAGGCTTGATTTGGGAATGTCCCTAAAATAGAATATGGAGAATGTAACCCACCCCTCCATGTATGGAAGCTTAGCTGAGTTCTCCCGAGCCCTCTGGAGTACTTCTGCAGCTGCTGAGGTGCTGATCATCATCTTCACCAGGTCTCCCATGATAGAGGAAGTGGGGAGTGGGCAACAACATGAGTGGCCACACAGCTCGTTTGCATGGCCAGGCAGACATTATGAACATGATTTCACACTGCCCTTGAAGGAACAAGAATGGGCCTGCTGCCTGTAATGAAGGACTAAGAGATTTGAACCATGCTGACTGTGTGCACGAAGCACTGTCACATGAACTGCCTATGATGGACTAGCACGGAACCATGGCAGGTGCCATGATTGATTCCCTCCTGACTCGTGCTTGGCCAGCATCAGGGTCAGAAGTCATGGAATTGTTTGCCCAAAAAAATAGCAAATCAGGCTGCGAGGCCAGCAAGAGAGGACAATGTTGCCATAAGTTACACCGTGGGACTTGTGGGTAGTAAAAGTCTATAAATCTGGGCCAGTCACGATGTACAATCATTTTCAGTGCCCTTATCACCAGTCACAAGGAGCAACATTCCATCATCACTAGAACTGCTACAAGCAGTTTTACAGGGACTCACTGCCTTGCAAGATGGAACATCTGTTCCTGGCAAGGGGAATGGTTTGATGGTGCATAGTGCCATTGAACATGCTGACAGAAAGGACTTGGGTTAGTGAAAGGGTAGTCACTGGACCCCAGGGAGTAAAAAACCAATCTGGAGATGCTGTGGGATCACTGGACTAACATGGAGGACTGTTATGGTATGAAAAAATAGATCTCATACTCACAGCAAAGTGGACCTCAGGTACAGGGTGGGGGGTGAGGGGAGGACTACTGCAGTCGTGCCACTAGCCCAAGGCATGGCATCATGGGACAGGTACTATGCAATGGTCTGACTCCAGCAGCTGTTGCCATCCATTATGTTAGTGTTGCATAGCCTTTGTGAGATGGCTAACATCAGGAGTACACTTTTGCATAATGAGTCCATGTGACACTGCCAGAGGGGGAATTTGCCCACTGAAAACAGCGCCACAGTTTAATGTCCCACAGTTTTCAGTAGTGATGGTATGGGGAATGCCTGTTCCTTTAAAGTTTGCCATCCTCCAACTGTGGCTGTGTATTGGGCCCCAAGAGACAGAACGGAGTGACGAAGAATGAAGCTGAGTGGTGGTGGCAGAAGGCGCTATTCACAGTAAATTTGTGCAGCTTAGCAGGCCTATAGAACAAACTGTTTCACTGGTCCCCACCTATCACTAAAATGCTGTTTTGGGGATGGAGCTACAAGCAAAGACATTGGAGTAGTAAAATACATTGGTGATCTCATTGTACAGCTAGTGGCTTTACTATAGGAAGAATCTAAAAGCAAAAATTGTTCTATACCCTGGGGCAGGTAGCATCTTGCAGTCGTATCTGCTCCAGGGCTGCAACAATGTCAGCAGTTACCTTTAGCCAGGCTAATTTTCAACCCTTTAACTGAATAAAATGTTTAACTTGACTGCAGTACTGCTGGCCTAGGGGTACATTGTGCTTTAAGTTAAATTCTTTCTTTGGGAGAATGAGTGAATGCTCGGTTAGGACTGATAAGACAGCCAATGAACCATCATTACTAGGAAGGTTGAGTACAACACTCTGGTTTTGATCATCCAGCTTGGATAGCTGCTGTGTATATCACTAGTGCCTTACTTTTTGTAATCCTTCTGGTCTCATTTAAGGTTTTCAGCCAGGCTGTTATCCTCATGTATTAAAGAAAGGTATCCACCAGATACATGCCTACCAACCAGTAGCTGTGGCCAGTGCTGAAGAAGGAGCAGACCTGAAAAGCAGAGACTATAAAGAAACCAGCAACTGCACCATCCTAGCTTTACAAGGCAGATATCCCTAGAAAGATTATCGTGAATACAAGAGACTCTTGTCAAGTAAAACATACTGTGTATACTGTAAGTGGGATAGATAGATAGACAGACAGACAGATAGAAACATAATATGGCAAATTTACCTATGGGATGATATCGGTTGTGTAAATGGTCCCATAGAAAGCGCCCATCGACCAGTCCAATCAAAATGACATAGCTCTGCTTAGGAAGATGAGAATTTAAATACTGAAGTGTTGACATAACATTGTGTCTCATATCCTCTGGGGTAGTCATGTGGGCTACTGTGTCCGGAGATCTACAGTTAAAACAAATGCATATCACTGGTACAGTTTCTTAGATCTGTAAATGATGGTACAGGTGTGGCATATCATAGCTTTGTAGATGCTGGGTCCCTGTCTCTTACTATGCTGACATGACTACCATCATTTCAAAGCCAGGGCCTCTGGTTTCCTGTGGCATGGTGATCCTAATTTCTGGGGGCAGAGCTCCACAGCTTCTGCAGTGGGGTTTACATCTTTCTGTGGCATAAATTACTTGCATCTATTTTTTTTTCATCCTTTATTTTCCTCCTCAGGGCGCACCATGGGTAGGCTAGCTCTGTCCTGTCCTGTCCCCTTGTCCGTCTGCCATCCTCCAGTATCACTGATCCCCATTTCTCCCATGGATTTCCCCCTGAGGTGGGATGGGAAGGGGAGAGCCATCCTCCCCTCACCCAGTGCACAGAATCCAGATTGGGGCTCAGTGATTCATTGACAGCAGTGGGAATGAGGTGCTGCAGGCAGGGCTTCATGGAGTCCATGTTTGCTAATTTTTCCATTTTCTCCCTCTCCTTTTGCAGCTGTGAGCATGTGCGCATGGAGGTGTGCACACACCATGTAACCATGCTCCTGTGCTGCCCGAAACTCCAATGCTGCCACCTGGCCTCCACCAGGATGAAGCCCAGGAGCAGGACAGCTGACCCTCCCTTCCCGGAAGAGGAGCGGAGAGGAGAGGAGAGCTGTCAATCAGATGCTCGATCCTCTCTCTCCCCTGTCGACCTCCAGAAACCTGAGCTTGCTCCCGAGCCTGGGTTGCCGGCATGGTGCCAGGTGTGGTATCCCTCTTTAACCATTGAGACGTCTTTAAATGGATACTAATCTGTTATTGCACTGTAATGTAACAGTGTTATTAGAACTGTTTCTGAATTGCACAACAACTCAGCAAGTGCAGACAAAACATGCTTTTGAGTTGCACAGTCTGTCACAGAAAACTGGCATGTGTTGGTTATGATGAGCAATAACCTATCAGGGCTAACTTTAACAGGTACCAGTAGTGTACCCCAGCCGAAGTCAACTCGAAACATTATCAAAATTTAGCTGCCTGTAAATGCTTGTACCTGCAGTTTTGCTTGCGGTGTTCACCAAGTTTTTGAATTCTGACTGACTTTCCAGTCTGCATTTCAGCATTTTTCATTCTTGAGCTTCCTGTGGCTTACTCTAAGGCTTTTAATGCTGAAAAGCAGGCAACTTACAGATAAGAGGGAACGGATGCCAAATCTGCATTTAGTGAAAGTGCTGAAGTTCATCACTTTCACATTCAATTCCATGCTATTCAAGTGTTGTGGCACTTTGAGTGACTTCAACAAATTGCTATAAAAACAACTATAGCCAATTCTAGGTGGCCAGGGCTAGACCCTAGATGGGTCCACCATTGAGAATGTATTATCCTTCAAGTACCTCAGGGTCTTGCTTGACAACCACCTTGACTTTTCTGAACACATTAATGCCATATGTAAAAAAAACTCCACCCTAAATTGGGAGCATTGTACCGCCACCGCAGCTGCATCCTGCACCCTACCACCCTCCTCTCTGCCCACCTTTCCCTACTCCAACCCCTTCTCCTCTACTTTCCTTCTCCCCCTCCTCTCATAGCCCTTTCCTTACTCCTAATCCTCTGTTCATCTATCTCTCCCTCCCCACACCAAACCATCTCTCTTAGTCCTTGAACATAACTGTTTCTCTGGTCCCCTACAAGCCTGCTCGCCCCTCCCCCCCATTGTAACTTGTATTGTTCTACTACTAGCTGGTGCTGGCACATATTTGGCTTGCAGCTATCATTTTCAATGCAGTGGTGCATCGTTTATGAGTTCCCACACTGTTTATCTATTTATTTATTCATTTGCATGGGTTAAATCCACGTACACAATTACTGTACATAGTTGCTTTCTTATTTATTTCTCTGCTGTTTACAGTTGTAACACATTGTTTTCGACTCCATGTATTTTCAAGTGTACTCCCCTTTCCCTTCCCCCCAGGAAGCATCTGGAAACGAGATCTTGTTAGTTCAGTATGTCTTTCCTGGTGAAACTTTCAAATAAATAAATAAATAAAGACCCGTGGCTACTCCCTCCTCCACCCAGATTATGGTGCCAACTCAGGAGACAGCATTTTATGTTTTTATATACACACACACACACACACACACACTACAGTTTGGGAAACAAGGTAGAGGGGGAGAAGTTACTGATGCGGTGGGGGTTGGTGAAGAGGTGTCACATACCCCTACTTGTAGGCTGCTTGACCCCATACCAAGGATCCAAAGTGTTTTGACTGAAGTAGCAAAGCTGAACTGAAGTGGGGGGGACAGAATGGAAGCTGAACTGAATTTGCTAACAGCCAAATTCTCCTCCCTTTACATACAGCAAGTGCTTAACACATACGTACAAAAGCTATAGTTCAGCATGCAAAATACTCTTGGGGGTGCTGAGGAGCATCTAACAGGGCGGACATGTCTCTTGGAGCTGCTTGGTGGGCTTACTATATTTGCAAAATATTAATCGCCTTTATTGTTCTATATTCATTATTGAGCACATTGCTGGCAAGAGAAAGCCATGCAGAAAAATATGAAGCCAAAATAACCTCAGCAGCCCATGGTTTCAGGGCTGGAAATGTACTTCAACTTGCCTGGGACCAACACGTCCTCCAAGACTGCAGGCCCTACCGCAGTTAACGCCACAGACTTTGCTCAGATCCTCCCGATCCTGAACAAACTACAAGTGACAGGAGACGAAATGAATAAATGGTTGGCTAGCATGGACCAGAAGCTCACAGACTTGGACAACAAAATTACGGAGAACAAATCTGCTATTCGTGAGCTTACCGCTACATTTGAATGTCAATCAGAGGTGACTTCAGGCCTGATCCATGATGTTGGTTTTCTCTGAGCCAAGGTGGAAATGCTGGAGAATGGGCTCTGGCAACGCAACGTTCATATTGAGGGATTTCCCCCACAATATGCAGGTCAAATGGAGCTTGTGGCTACATTGGACAAATTGATTTTTGACTAACTGAATTTGCTACCGAGAGACATGGGAGTATTGGTGGTTCAAGCGTTCACCATTCCATTGCAACAGAAACCATGAGGAGGATCCAGAGAGAGGCCTCTAATAGCAATAGCCACGCTGTCAACATCAGAAGCCAGAGACCCATTGCTCCAGGCTGCATGAAACAAAGGGGACATTGTATGGGAAGGAAGTAGACTGGGGTTCTTCCCAGACCTGTCATCACAGATGCAGGATCGTGAAAAGAAGTTGCAAGTTACAAAGAAATCCTTGCTTGCCAAGGGCATGAAGGCTTAATTACTGTATCCTGCTCGTTTGGAAATTTCCCACAAAAATAAGCCTCACATTTTCACTGATCCTGAAGCCGCCACCAATTTTGCAGAAAAGCTGTTGGCTCAATTGGATGCGGGGGCTCCAGAGGACGAGTTGGATGGGGAAACAGAATGAACATTTTTGGACTGTACTGATTTATTTAACCCTGCTGGCTGAAGTACTGGATCATTAGGTTTTTCAGGCAGTGCTTGGTCTTGAGATGCTCCCTGATCAATAGTATTGCAGGCATATCTATTACAAGTTTAACATTTAGGCATTGCCCTGTGTTCCCCAGGGTGTATGTGTCTGAATGTTTTATAAGTGTGCAACTGGACAGCTCATTTTTCCTAGGTGTGCTGATGTGCACCGCTCAGTTTGTGGACTTTAAATATCCTACAAAGTATCCTTCCCCCTGTATGATCCCTCTGAGGATTGGTGTTTATGCAGGGTTTCACCTTAATGTAACCAAGTGCAGGTAATCTTAAATATTGAGTTATGTCTAGTTTGCAGAGGGACACCTCCCACAGCTGTTTCAGTGCTGCGAGTGGGAGTGAAACTTGGCAAATAGCTGTTATTGAAATAGCCTGGGGTGAGAGTCCCTTGTTCCTTGTTAACAAACCCAGGTCCACCTCGAAAATGAGCTTGCTCAATGGTGATCACCTAGTTAAATAGACTTTGATTGATTGATTGATTGATTGAGAGTGCTATATTCTACGAGTTTATTCTCCCTGTCAGTTTCTCCTTCATACCTTGGGGGTGGAGGGACAGTATCTGAAAAATATGATGTGCTGTGTAGAAGAATATCCTGAACAGATATTGTTTTGCCTCTGCTCATGAATGCATTTGTACTTTGAATGTATGTACATTTTGCAACTTTGTCATATGATAATTCATAAATAAAAAGATACAAAAATACTCATGGGAAGTATATGATACCATAACCTTTCTAGTGGTTTATAACAAGCAGTGAAAGGCACAATACAGTTAGTACAGTTGAATAATTTTACTAGCAACTTACCCATTACATACATCATTACCAATCAGAGCGTACACAACTACTGCGGGATTATCCTGGAGGGAATGTCTGGCCAGGCTGGGAAAACAAAATAACAAGTTACATCATTTAGACAATGATATGATACACAGCATGGGCTTGTCCATGGTAAATTGCTACTGTAAAAGTTTGCCTACTAGGGGACTAGATAAACTGACAGCAGATTACAGATACCTTCACCTCTAGGTCAATTGTTTGAATTTAGGTAGAAGCCAAGGACTGAATGGGCATAGAGTATAAATTAACATTTCATCCACTTGAGGTGATAGTCCTTCCATGAAAGGGTTAAAGAACACTGGTGGGAACTGCTCTGCAATCAACAGTACTGTGGTTTTCATATGAATAAATAGTTTGGGCCTCCAGTGCTGTAAATCCAGCAGCATTCATAATCACTAAAAATGTATAGCAAAATGTTTTGAAAAATTCCATCCAATATAATTTCAAAATCAATACTAGTTTACATTTATGAGTCTATCACAAAAGGAATTTTATTTAAATTAAACAATTTGCATTTAGAAGCATTGTGTCTAATAAGCACTGAAACTGCAAACACTGGTAAGATTCACATTTCTTGCAGTGCATAAAATTGTTTCTTGTTTTACGTTGTATCATGGGGGCTTTCCACACAGTGAGCTGTTGTTGATTCTGTAAGCAATAATCCATAACAAGGAGCTGGTTGTACTAGGTTTAAGGCATGCTCAGGGGTGTAGTTAGGTATGAAATTGAAGGCGGTGTGTGTTTTCACCCTGCAAGTGCAGTGAACCTAGCACAACCAATGCTCAGGAGTGTCTTATTGTACCTATAAAATGGGCTTTTGTATTAATTAAAATATACAGTATATACTGAAAATTTATAAAAAATTGAACATTTTTGGTAAAATAATCCCTCCGCTGGAAGACTGTTACCAGATGCTGCTAGTGTTGTGTTGGCACTAGTGAACTGGTACTGTGTATCCTCTTTTTATTTTTGGCATGGGGGAAGGGTACAGGAGTGAACCCATAGCCAAACCAAGCAGGATTCTGCAAAAATGGCTGTGTGAGACTGAAAAAGAAACAGCTTTCAGCTAAACTTCTTCCTGGGTGTCCACAGTACTTGGTGTTTGTAAGTACTGCTGTTTGTATATTTGTTATTTTAGCAGAGAAAACAGTAACCTCTTTTTTCAGTTAGAACATGTAAAGAATTGCACAAGGAGTTTTTACCATTATGCATCTTTCCTGGCGATAACTTGTTTTAGTCATTGGGTGTAGACTCCCACGGCAAGGAACAGGTCTTAGCCAATCAGGATTCAGGATTTCCCTACCCATGTTATGGTGCCTATTATTTAGGAATATAATTTCTGGTTGCTCATTTATCAGTAACAATTATGGCCTCTAGCTCTCTGTGGCATTTCAGCTATGAGTTCTGTAGCAGAACACTAAGACATCTGCAGAACTGCTTCACTTCTGTGGTAGCTTTCTTTTCATTGGCTAATATGTCCAAGGGTTCATTGATGACATCAGCTGTTAAGCATAATGGAGGGTCCTCCCAGACAAAGAAATAAAGATCTGGAAATGACAGAAAACAGAATTTTGTACAATACAAAGGCATCCAAAACAAAGGTGTAAATTTAAAACAAATACTAGGAAAGTGGCAATATACAAGTAAAATTTTTCCACTGAGTGGGTCAAATAAACTAATGAACCATGATGCTCAAGGTTAAGTGGTCCTACCTTCTTGTTTGAACTATGAAATTGAAATATTTTACAAGTATACTACCACTTTCATATTGTGTGTTCTTGTAACACATTTGGTTAGTCAAACATTGCTTGATTTTGTTTATTTATAGAATTAAAAAATTTCGAGCATGTCAGGAGTTAAGCTTGTTAAGAGTTGTTTGACTGCTGATTGCTGCCTGTTAATTGTTTTGGAGTAAAATATTGTGTTGATAGTTGACATGGTTGTTGATAGTGCTTTGTTAAGCTTGAGGCAGGGTACTAATTTAATATGTAAATGATGTGCTTGACACACGTGGAGTAGAAGAAAGATGGAGACTGTAGTTTATTGGTCTAAAGATGTGATTTATTTTTGCCTGAAGATGTTCTCTGAACCTGTTTTTGAATCCCTCAGATGGGAAACATTTTTATGCAGGTAAGTGGGATTATCTTCTGTCAAAAAGTGTTTTGTGGTGAATCACTTTAGTTCTGCTGAGTTTAAAGGTTTTATTTTAGTTTTAACAATGTGGACTAAAAAAAATAGAGTTTTTAGTTGTCTAAAGCTGTTGTCTGAAACTGTTTTTCAATCTGTGTACAGATTTGTATGTTTATGTTTTTTCAAAACGTGGTTTTTGGTGACTCACATTAGTTCTACTGAGTTTAATTTTTTGTTGTTGTTTTAACAGTGTTTTATACTGGAGTAATCAATTTTTCCAAGAGAGGTGTGATGTAACATTTTTCTTGGGGTGTTGCTTATTACAGCATTTCTCCGTCAGTGAAATTCCTGAATTGTGTGTGTTTTAAGTGTTGTGAAGACCGGATAGGTAGCTTTATGGTGAAGTCTGTTGGGGAGGGGGATTGAACTTGACCTGTTTGTAATTTGTGTTCTCATGCTCCTTACTGTGTTGTGTTTTTAAATCTATGATATCCCAGCTGAGATACAACATCCTATTTTCAACGGAGTCCTGCTTTTTGCATATTCTCTCAGTTGGGTGGACTGCAGCACTAGGAGGTCAAAAGCATTGTGAAAGGTCACATGTGCTAAAAATTTGTAACTAAAAATCATAAGCCTTCAAATTGTTTAAATTGTTTGGGTGTTTTTAACTGATCTCACAGTTTCATAATTGTCAGTCATGGTGTTGTAAGTAAGTAAGCCTGTGGGGGAAAGCCCATACCACATATTACTTGTTTTACTTGTTTTTTTAAGATGCAAGAAGGCGTAGCCCATCGAAAGTGTCTCCCACTACTAGTGGATATATCAGCTGTGATATGTTCCAGGCCAATTTAGATATTTGTCCAATAAATTTTTAAAGGTGAGAAAGGTTTTAGAGTCAACCATCTCCTGAGGTAATGAATTCCAGGCCTTTGCTGCCCTGATAGTGAAAAAGCAATCTCTTTTACATGTCACAAATGATTGGTTCCTTGCCATGGACAAAAAACAGATCTCAGGTGCCGTATTCCTGGTTCTTAGTAAAGCATTCAGAACTGTCGACCATGATTTACTCCTAATCAGGCTAAATGGACATGGCATAACTGGCCAGATGCTAAACTAGTTTACTAGCTACCTGTCAGGCAGGATGCAGCAGGTAAAGGTGAAAGGCTCACTCTCCCACTTCTCCCTCTCACAAGGGGGGTACTGCAAGGCTCGATTCTCAGGCCTCTTCTGTTCATGATCTATATAAATTCCATCAGTGCTAATGTGAATGAGGCAAAAATCCACTTATTTGCAGATGACACTGTTCTCTATACCTCCAAATCCTCGCTGAATGAGATCTGTGCAGAACTTCAGGCTGAATTTGACCCACTTCAGCATCATTTGTTACAGGCCAAACTCCTTCTGATTGCTAAAAAAACTAAGGTCATGTATTTCCACTCTAACTATCTTACCGCTTTCTCCAAAAACCTCTCCTTACTGCCTCCCATCAAAACCCTACTTGGTGCAAACTAGAAGTTGTTGACAAATTTAAGTACCTGGGGGTGTTTGTTGGAAAACCACCTGTCCTTATCAGCTCATATCAGTTCACTTGCAAAAAAAGCTGAAGCAAAGGCTTGGTTTCTTCTTTAGGAACACATCCCTTTTCCCTGTGAAAGCCAGGTTGAGGCTGGTACAGACTATGTTCATCCCTCTACTTGACCATGCAGATGTGATATATGGCCATTGTTCAGATACACTGCTGCAGTCACTCGACACACTCTACCACAGGACAAGGATATACTATATTAGACTGAAACTCGGTATCCAGACGTTCATGATTCTGTGTTTATGGTCCTGAACTAACAAATCCCGCATGACTCGGATGCCCGACAATACAATGTCGGGCATCCTGGTAGCACAAAGACACCTCAATACAGGGGGCTTCACCCTCTGTATCCCCCATAACTAATATAACAAACTCCGAGGGGGAGCGGGCCTTGGAGTAAAAATATATCAGCTACAGGGGCAAAATTCCTAAAGGTCCGTAGCCCAGACCAGATCCTGAACCTCCCAGGGTACACTGGCAGAGCTGCCAGTGGTTTAACCCTCCACACCACTGGGGCAGCTCAGCCAGCTTCCGGATCCAACATTACTTTCTACAGCATCACCAGGGGTAAGGTAGCAGCCCATCACATCCGCTACCTTACCCTCTCCCATAACACTGTCAGGCATGAAGCCACTGGGATTGACAGTGTTGGGATACTACACCTGTCAGGCAATACTGCCCAGGCAGGTGAGTGTTGGGATAATGAGCCACGGGATGTTATACGGGTACCCAGGGCAATGTGCTTAATCACATATGCCCACCCTCGCACTCATCATTGCAATTTGTATGCTTCCTTGGGCTGGGCTTGTCTGTCCACAGACGGCTTCTCCACTCACTCTTATGGCTTTACAAAGCCCTCCTACTAAAACTTCCTTCATACATATCAAGTCCCTTCCATTGCACTGTCTGCCTCTATTCACTATGGAGTAGCTCCTATATCATGCTGGACATCCCTAAAATTCACTCCCGTGTTGGCAAAATGGCCATCAGCCATGATCTCCCTGATGCTTGGAACAAAGCACAACCTACCCTCAAATTACAAAATTTGGTACCTCTAAATATCTTCAAAAATTTAGTTACTAGCAAATTACATGATTCCTGCACATGCCACCCCAGTTGCTGACCTTGCCCTTACCCCCACTAGTTCCTCTCTGCTCTGATTATGTCTGTTGGAATAAAACAATCATTCTTTGTAGTGGTCCTCACCCTCCTCACCCTCTACCTTACCCTTTCTGTGCTCTCTCCCCCTTGCTTCCCATCCATCCCACTTCTTCTGTACTGCTCCCTTCTTACCCCTCTAATTTCTCCCTGTCTCATGTTCTTTTTTTTGTACAGTTTATTTATCCACCCTACTCAATCCCAGACTCTCTCCAGTGGGGTCACACAACTTACCTCCATCCTACCCAGTCGTATGCTCAGTTCTGTCTCTTGGGTGTCCGAGCCCCAACTCCAGTCCCAGTATCCATTCCTCTGGGTTTAAACCCCCTGGGGCGGGACCGCCATTTTTCCATCCTTGGTGACCTTTCTGGAATCTGGGCGGATATCCTGCGACTGGAGGGAGCACTGAGAACAGCCGATGCACTCGATGTTGGGCGTGGGGGGGTAGCTGCTGATCCGCACTTTCGCCTACCAGGATTGAGCCATTTTTCCTTTTTTCAGTTTCCCCTGAGCCTCAGACGTGCAATGGCATCCTGCGTGCTGGATGCGCGCTACCGTGCACCCCCATAAGACATCCACTGAGGTTCTCCCCCTGCTATGCTGCAAACCTCTGATGCAATGCCCCCAGCCTCTACTAGGGGCCACCAAAATAGCGGCCAGCCTAAACCCCTCACCCTGGGAAAGGAGAGCAGTCCTCCAGATGCTCAGTGCTTTCCCATCCCTGCCAACCCCCGATGACCCGTCTCGCTCCTGAACCCGGGTCGCTGGCATGGCATGAGGTGTGGTGTCCAGCGCCAAAACCCTCAGCATCACCAGGCTGGCTTCTGTCTCATGTTCTTATCTGTCTGTCCCACATCCCACCCCTGTGAGTTTCTACTGCTGAAATGTGTCCACTGTTCTAGAGTAGGTGATTTATTTATAAATATCATGCACTTTGGCCTCAGCACTTGTACCTAACTTTTATGGGATTGTATATATCATACAAATACTGCAAGTTTTGTCCTTTGTACCTTTTGCACTGATGCTCCTCATCCACTGTATTATATGCACCGTCTATGTCTCTTTTTGATTGCTACAGTGTCACTATCCATCTCTGTACTGTATTGCTCTTTCTGTTTATTGTTGTACCAATGTATGCTGTATGCTGTATGTATTTTAAGTGTCTCTCTCAGGTCTTCCTTGGAAATGAGCTTGCTCAATGGAGTTCTTATGCTTAATAAACTTGAACTTGAACATGAACTTGAATCTGCTTTCTGAATATGGAGCTGTTTGCTGTGACTTCTGAGGTTAACATTACTAGATGCATATTTGTATTCATGCTGTGTTATTCAATCTTTATCTCTGAGTATTTTATACAATTGCAGCAGGTCCCCCTTGCCCTTCTGTCCTCCAGCTTGACCAAGCCTGTCCTTTGAAGTTTTAGTTCATAAGGCAGATTTCTTCACTATTATCCCTAAGTCCCTTTCCTTTACAGATGAATTTAGTATTTGGTTATGTAACCGGTACACATAGTTTGGATTGTTTGTGCCAAAATGGAGAACGACATACTTATCATGATTTAGTATCATTTTGTTAGTGGTGCACCAAAGTTTGATTTTTTTTTAAGATCCCTACATATTGTTAAATGCTTCTCAAAGGTATCAACTTTAACCCCCAGTTTGGTGTCATCTGCAAATTTTGTAATTATATTGCTTATATTATATTGATGTTTTTTTATGAAAATGTTAAAAACAGTGGGTCCCAAAACAGAGCCTTGAGAGACTCCACTCGTAACCCCCACCGTCCTAGATAAACAGCCTCTAACCCTAACCTTTTGGGTTCTAAGGCTAAGCCAGTTTTTAATCCATTTGACCATCTTAGGGTTCAGTCCAAGTTTGAGTAATTTCTCAATAAGCTCTTTGTGTGGCACCTTGTCGAATGCTTTGCCAAAATCGAGTAATATAACATCCACTGCTTTGTTGTTGTCAATACTCGAACTTATGGAGTTGTAAAATGTGATAAGGTTTGTTGAACACTAATGATTTGTATTAAAACTGTGTTGGTAATTATCCACCTTGCCCAAATGTTCTATTTCAACTTCAGTTTTTCCTTTGACAAGTCTTTCAAGTATTTTGCCACAGAATGAGGTCAGGCTAATTGGTCTATGATTACTGACCATGTTTTTTGGACCCTTTTTATGTTGGCTCACACTTGCGCAGCCAACATCTTGTGGTAGTAGCAGATTTGGAGGCGCGGTCACTGTTGGGTGAATGCAGGGCTTGCATCAGAAGGTGTGTCCCTCATTCCCCAATCAGCCAGCAGCAGGCAGTGACCTCACACATTCTTAATGAGGCCACCAGATCTAAGAAAAGGTCCGCTGCAATGAGAGCAAAGCTCTCAAGCAGTGGGACCACAACACACCTCCCTACATACAGGCAACATGGCGCAGCCTGTCACAATGCCGACAGGGGAGCCCACTCCCTGTCGGCATAATTACTCCCCTCCCATGTACAATGTATGCCAAGGGGGTGCCCAATCCCCCTCGGCACCATCACGCCCAACAGTTTTTATTTGCCGGTGGGTGGGCTAATCCCGTCTGCATTTATCTCCGGTCCCTTGTATTTTGCCGACGGGGAGCCCACTCCATTGACATAATGTGTCCCCTTTTGTTTGCTTGCCAAGGGTGCCTAATCCCCTCAGCTCATGTCCCCCAGTATGTGCTGACAGGGAGCCCAACTCCGCTGGCTACAGAATCCTCCCCAAAAAATATTTAGGTGGCACACTGGGAGCCCACCCCATGCACACATACCCTGAAAACACAGAGATTTTTTTAAACCTGTGAAAAAGAAACTGTTCCCGCCTCCCTGCCCCCTCCTGCAACCCGGCCCAGCCTCTGTGCACCCTGCTTTCCCACACCCCCTCACCCCATACTCACTTCCGGAGTCCAGCGCGATGATCTTTGGTGGACCGGGAACATGTCTGCACTCTTCAAAGCCGACCA
Organism: Neoceratodus forsteri; assembly: GCA_016271365.2. Classification (NCBI taxonomy): domain Eukaryota; kingdom Metazoa; phylum Chordata; order Ceratodontiformes; family Ceratodontidae; genus Neoceratodus; species Neoceratodus forsteri. The sequence continues at coordinate 900,436,688 of CM057456.1, read as the reverse complement.
CGAACTGGAGAAATGCCGGTAAGCTGTATAATGCCATAAATATGTTTTTTTCAACTTTGGTGCATATCTCAGTCATATTTTGGAATTTTTGCACCAAATTTTCCACATGGGGTTATTGGGATCCCCCCTCATGAATTCAATCACTGCCATGGCGTTATTAGGTCCTCGAAAGGTGATTTCACGGTCACTGTGCGGAATCACCTTTTGGGATGAGTAACAAAATGACAGTGCCACTGTTCATGAGGGGGGGCTGTCAAAAAGCCTATGTTGCAAATTTGGTGACAAAACTCCCCAAAATGGCTGTTTTACGAGCGTGCATTGCACTGTTTCCACGCACACTCATAACAGAGTGAATTTGTAATATTTTCACTCCAGATTTTCAAAATTGGCATTTTTCCACACCTCCCGATGAACAGTACAGCTGTCATTTTACATATCCTGCCCAAAATGTGTTTTCGCACTTCCAGCACAGAATAGCGCGGTCGCTGTGCGAAATCAGTTCTTGGGACAGTTTGAGGAAATGACGGTGACACTGTACATGAGCAGAGGTCCTAAAATGCCTATGTTGAAAATTTGGTGCCAAACATCCATAAAATGACTGTGTTAAAGCTGCGTTGCGCAGTTTCCACGTGCCCTTGTAACTTCACAAATTTAATATTTCCATGCCAGATTTTCAACACTGGCATTTTTCACACCTCCTTATGAACAGTACAACTGTCATTTTTCACATCCTACCCAAAATGTGTTTCCGCACCTGTGGTGCACAATGGCGTGGTCACTGTGGGAAATCAACTTTTGGGACAGATTAACAAAATCACAGTGCCACTGTTCATGAGGGGAGGTCCCAAAATGCCTATGTTAAAAATATGGCTAACAAACTGCCAAAAATAATTGGGTTATGGATGTGTGTTGCGCAGTTTCTATGCATGCTCATGACTTCACCAATTTTTCATATTTTCACTCCAGAGTTTCAACGTTGCCATTTTTTACGCCTCCTCATGAACAATATAGTTGTCATTCTCCACATCCTGCCCAAAATGTATTTTTGTCCCTGTGTCACCAAATGGCATAGCCGCTGTGCAAAACCACCTTTCAGCTAACAAACTGATTGTGCCGCTTTTCATGAGGTGGGCTCACAAACAGCCCATGTTGAAAATTTGGAGTGAAAATACAACCGCACGCCTACAGTGTTAGGGTTTCCAACTGTAGCACCCCGCCCGGTACAGACTGACAGGCGCCAGGTGTGCGACTTGGGATCACTGGATGTAATGCTCATGCCATTCCACCCTCACCCCACCCTGCAGCCACTGACAGGCATTGTGGTGTGCCTTGCACTGTTCAGCCACAAAACTCACCCCATTCTCCTATACTGCACCCATGTCAGGCTTATTTCCTTATGGAATGGGGTAAGTATAATGCCCGAAGACCCCAACACACACCACAACACTTGTCAATGTCTACAGGAAAGGGTGAGGTACAATGGCATGAGCGTTATAGCTGATGACCCAAAGGCAAACCCCAATGCCTGTCGCTTTCTACAGGGTGGGGGTGGGGTTGGCATCACTTCAATACTTCACTGCCATTCCTATTATGCATCTCTACCTCTGGCACTACCAATGCCAATGCCAGCGAGACAACATTCAGCATTGACAAATGCTTGTTGTGTATGGGAATGATGGTTGATGTTTTCCAGTCATTTGGGATAGAACCCGTTTCTAAGAACTTGTTGAATATTATAGTTAGTGGAAGAGATAACACTTCAATAGTTTCCAGCAATAGCTTAGGGCTGATATTATCCAGTCCCAGGGATGCTTTAGATTTAAGACACTTTAAAAAGGCCATAACTCCATTTGTAGTAAAGGTAACAGGGTTAGGAGTTTGTATTGCTGTAACTGGTATGTCTATGTCATCTTTTGGGTTAAAAACAGAACAAAAGTAATATTTATTTTTCTCGTCAACTATTTTTATCCTCCTTCGGCAGGCCTACCTTTCACTGTCTGCCAACCCTACCGGTCTTGGGTCCTTCAGGATCTTGTGGCACCCTGGCAGAGCCCATGAGTTGGTCTGGAGGCTTCATCCCAGGTGGCCCCCAAGTTTTCCTCCATTTTTGCCCTGGTGAGTCCTATGACCAAGACCCCAGAAGTGGTGACGCATGCACGTGGAGGCACACATGCGTACCACAGCTCCTGAGTGGTCTCTTCAATCATCTCTCGGCCTAGTGTCTGTGGTCCCCAGAGTAACACATCCACCCTGGCTTCCACTGGGGGCAGCCAAGCTCCGAGGGAACCTGTTCCTCCTTCCTGAGGTGGAGGGCCACCAGCCGCTCACATCCTCTCCCTCCCCCCTGCTGACCTCCACTGACCATGGCTTGTTCTCGAACCCCAGTCAGCAGTGTGATACGAGGTGTGGCGTCCAGTGCCTCAACCCTCAGCACCACCAGGCCTGCCTAAGTAATTGTTAAAAATATCAGCTAATTCTGGGTCATTTGTAATAGTATTTCCATTATGAATAATTGAGTCTAGTTTCTTTGGGGCATTTTTATGGTTATTGATGTATGACTAAAAGGATGTTTTGTTATCCTTGGTATGGGATATTTTCAGTTCAGCTTTAATTTTTTCTATACTGATTAATTTTTTTTAGTTTAACCAATTCTCTTTAGTAAGTAATTTTTGTTTGGGTGCAGTTATATTTTTATTTATTTAGCAAATGCCTTTTTTTTGCCATTTGTCTTTTGACATTTTTGGTGAGCCATGGTGGAGTTTTACCTTTGTTACTGTTGACCCCTCTAATGAGTGCATACTTGTATATACGTGTTTCCATATAACTCTTACTTATTGACCAGCCTGTTTCTACTGAGCAATTTAGCAATTCCTGGCTCCAGTTGATACTTTCTAGGGATGTCCTAATTTTATAAAAATCTGCCTTATTGTAATCATTTGCATAAGATTTATAGTTTTTTTTTCCTCTGGATATTAGTTAAAATGTCAAATAGAACCACATTGTGATCACTGCCCCCATTGGACAGGCTATTTGGATATTTGTAATGTGGGATTCAATGTTCGTTAACATCAGATCGAGGGTATTATTCCCTCTTTTTGGACCAGTTACTAACTGGTCAAGACCAAGTGAGATGACATTGTTTAGGAAGAGACTTGCTTGTCCAGTGGACCCTGATAATGTGTCCTATGAAATGCCTGGGAAGCTAAAGTCCCTGACTACTGTTAGGTCTCCCAGTTCAGAGGCAGCAGCTACACCTTTAATCAGGGATTTAGTGTATTCACTGGAGGAGTTTGGTGGTCAATAAAGATTCCCTAGAGTGATTTTTATGTTGGCGCACTTGCGCAGCCAACATCTTGCGGTAGTGCAGATTTGGAGGTGCAGTCACTGTTGGGCGAATGCAGGGCACGCATCAGTAGGTGCGCCCCTCATTCCCCAATCAGCCTGCGTGCCGGTGCCACACCGTGCATACCTAATGTGACCATGGGATCAAACGAAAGGTCCACTGCAATGCGAGCTAAACTCATCATATGCAGCAGACCTCCCGACGTCCTTTCCTTGGTGGTGAAAAAAAGAAAATTAACACGGCGGCATACTGCCGACTTCAGGGGTGCCCAATCCCCCTGTTGGCATACCCTGGCCCAATGTATATGCTGACGGGGAACCCACTCCCCACTGGCATAATGCATCCCCCCTTTTGTTATGTGCCAAGGGGGATGCCCAATCCTCCCTCAGCTCTTGCCCCCCTGCTTTTGCTGTGTGCCGACGGAGGTGCCCAATCCTCTGTTGGCTATAGCACCCCCCCAGAAAACACTTAGGTGGCATGCTGGGAGCCCACCCCAGCGTGCCAAAGCCCCTGCAAAAAAAAACCTGTCCCCCGATGTTTATTTTTTAATTTTTTAACCTGCAAAAAAACTGTCCTTCGGAGTCTCCCTGCCCGCCTCCCGCCCACCACTGCGCACCTGCCTCACCCCTTCACCCCATACTTACCTTTGGAGTCCAGAGCAGCAATCTTCAGTGTACTGGGAACATGTCTGCACTCTTCAAAGCCGACCGTGAACTGAGGAAATGCTGGTAAGCTGTATAATGGAATAAATAGGGTTTTTTTCAACTTTGATGCATATCTCAGGCATGTTTTGGAATTTTGGCACCAAATTTTCAACATGGGGTTTTTGGGACCCCTCCTCATGAATTCTGGCACTGTCATGGCATTAATCAGGCTGGCAGTATAGCCTAGAGGTTAGAGGAACGAGGTGTGAACGAGTTTCATACATCCAGCAGACCAGACCTGAGTTTGATTCTCACAACCTCCACTTGCATACTGTGTGACTCTGAGCAAGTCACTTAATCACCCAGTGCTCCTAGGTCACCCCTGAAAACAGGCACTTGTGCCTAGTGGGCCTTACCTGGTTGCCAAAGACTAAAATAAAAAAAATTGGCCCCGGAAGGTGATTTCATGGTCACTGCATGGAATCACCTTTCGGGACCGATCAATGAAACAACAGTGTCACTGTTCATGAGGGGGGCTCTTCTCAAAAAGCCTATGTTGCAAATTTGGTGGGAAAAATAAAATAAATGACTGTTTTACGAGCGTGTGTTGCGCTGTTTCCACGCACGCTCGTAACTTCATGAATTTGTAATATTTTCAGTCCAAATTTTCAAAATTGGCATTTTTCCACACCTCCTGATGAACAGTACAGCTGTCATTTTACATATCCTGGCCAAAATGTGTTTTCGCACGTCTGGCACAGAATAGCGCGGTTGCTGTGCGAAATCACTGTTTGGGCCAGTTTGAGGTAATGACGGTGACACTGTTCATGAGCAGAGGTCCTAAAATGCTTATGTTGAAAATTTGGTGCCAAAAGTCCTTAAAATGACTGTGTTGCAAGTGTGCGTTGCGCAGTTTCCACGCACCCGTGTAACTTTGCAAATTTGCAATATTTCCATGCCAGATTTTCAACACTGGCATTTTTTCACACCACCTTATGAAGAGTACAGCTGTCATTATTCACATCCTGCCCAAAATGTGTTTCCGCATCTGTGGTGCACAATGGCGTGGTCGCTGTGGGAAATCAACTTTTGGGACAGATTAACAAAATTGCAGCGCCACTGTTCATAAGGGGAGGTCCCAAAATGCCAATGTTACAAATGTGGCTACCAAACTCCCAAAAATAATTTGGTTACGGATGTGTGTTGCGCGGTTTGTATGCATGCTCATTGCTTCACCAATATTTCATATTGTCACTCCAGATTTTCAACGTTGCCATTTTTTTATGCCTCCTCATGAACAATACAGTTGTCATTCTCCACATCCTGCCCCCCAATTCTTTTTCATCCCTCTGTCACCAAATGGCACAGCTGCTGTGCAAAAGCACCTTTCAGCTAACAAAGTGATTGTGTTGCTTGTCATGAGGTGGCCTGACAAGCAGCCCATGTTGAAAATGTGGGGTGAAACTACCACCACACACCTACAGTGTTAGGGTTTCCAACTGTAGCACCCCATCCGGTACAGACTGACAGGTGTCAGGGGTGTCACTTGGGATCATCGGATGTGATGCTCATGCCATTCCACCCCCCATCCTGCAGCTACTAACAGGCATCATGGTGTGCCTTGCACTGTTCAGCCACAAAATTCACCCCATGCTCCTATACTGCACCCACATCAGCATATTTCCTTATGGAATGGGGTAAGTATAATGCCCAAAGACCCCAAACCACAACCCAACACTTGTCAGTGTCTACAGGGTAGGGTGAGGTACAATAGCATGAGCGTTATAGCTGACGACCCAAAGGCAGACCCCAATGCCTGTTGCTCTCTACAGGGTGAGGGTGGGGTTGGCGTCACTTCAATACTTCACTGCCATTCCTATTATGCGTCTCTAGCTCTGGCACTGCCAATGCCAATGCCGGCACGACAACATTCAGCATTGACAAATGCTTGTTTGATTATTATTTAGCTGTTGCTGAATCCATACACTATTGGTTACAACATCTTTATTAACCATGGGGAGATGCTGGCAGATAATACAATTTTTTACATAGATACACACCCCAACCCCTCTTTTTCCCATCCTGTTATTGTAAAAGAGGTTGTATCCAGTAATTTCTTTAAAGCGAAAGCTTTCATCGCCCCACTACTTCTCTGATATGGCTATTATATTGAGCTTGTCTTTTAACATTAATATCTCAAGTTCAGAGACCTTGACTGCATTCAGATGTCTCACTTTTGTAAACATAACCTTGCAATTAGTTAGAAGGTCCTGTTTATGTGTATATGTTGATAGGTCTGATGTCCCCCTCTTTCCTTTGTGATCTAGTTTAAATGGTTAGAAATTAGATTTTTTATAGACCTTCCCAAGATATGGTTACCCCTTCAGCTTAAATGTAAGCTGTCCCAGCTAAAGTAGCTGTTATTTTCATATGTTTCCCAGTGCTTCAGACACGCTATTTCTTTATTCAGTGTCCACTTTCACATCCATTCATTGATTTGTTTGATTTTTTTTGTTTCTTGTATAACCATATCTCAGTACTGGTAGAATTTCAGAGAGAGATACTTCTCCTTCCATTTCTTTTATTTTGTTAGATATTGCTATGCGCTCTCCTTTGATCTCTTCAAGACTTTTCTTATCAATGCTTTTTGTGCCAGCATGTATTATAACTAATGGGTTTGGACCAGGATCCTTCAATATGTCCTGCAACATGTTAGGTATGTTGAAAACTTCAGCCCCCCAAAGCTGCTGCAAGTCCTATTTTCTTTGTCCCCCCCCCACGGATGATTCTGTCTAGATATATGACCATGGAATCACCTAGTACATACACCTACCTAGGTGTGACACTATCGGGCTGATCATTTTCCTTATTATCAGGCTTGTTACTATAAGCAGCGTTTTCTCTAGGATGTATGGGATTGGTCTCCTCATGTAATATGTCTGTTGTTGCTTGTTCCATGTCCTCTTATTGGATACTATATCCATGTCAATAATGCCCTCGTTTTCTAGACAGTCATTGCTTGTGGTTACAATCTTTCTTAGTGGGCCTTTTGGGGTGGGGGGGTGGAGGAATTGCTGTTCTTTTTAGTTATTGATGACACCCCTGAGCTGTCTGCTGGTGAGCTTAACTGTTCATTCTCTAAAGCAGTGATCCTTTTGTGCAAAGGAATGGCAAAATTCATGGCTCTATGCCCTTTTTTTGTGTGTGGTTTCAACAGTTGCCCAGTGATTTAATTCAGAGTTGTCCTCCTGGGTGTCTATTTCTCTATCTCTTTTCTTTTGTTTACTTGGATGATTAATATTTTGTGCAGCACTACTTTGTAAAATCAATGGGTCCAAGTTAGAACCAAAATTGGCAGTTTCTTGATTGCCCTGTCTGAAGTTAGTACCCCTTTTTTATGGCTGTGGGCAGAGCCTACAACCATCCTGCTTTCCTTTGAAAAAAGGTGTTTCCATGGAACACATGTTTTAGGAGTTTTCAGTGTATCCTTCCATTCTGCAAATCTCTAGGGCAGTTAAAGAAATACTCCCTTCTTTCTACTAAACTACTATTGCATTTCAGATAACCTGCTTTGTGAAATTACTATGCTGTGACCAACATATGGTTTATATCTTGTCATGCCTAATTTAACATCAGATCCTGAGTTATACCTTTGAAGCTGGCTGGCTGGAGGAGAGTTTTATGACCATAATTAATCAGTCAGTTGCTAGTTCTTCTCAATAGCCTTCAAAGCAGTCCAGCACATTAACAGGTGACTGTCTTCATTTTCATTTGCTTTCTCAACTGTTAACCTGTTTCTTTTTAAATAAAGATTTCCCCTGCAGCAATATGTTTTTCTAAAGTTGAATGAATCAAAACCCAACTAATGCAGCCATGAATGGTGCATTAATAAATAAATATACTTATGGAAAGAGTCCCCCCCCCCGACACCTCCACCATGATTTTTGCTGTATTAAAAAGCCACATGGTTGGTACTGAAAATGAGATCCCGTAATGGTTTAATTTTGATATAGGTGTAAAAAATGCCTTTGTGAAACAGGGAAATCATCACCTTTATAAGACCTTATAATCATTTTAATATTTTTTTAGCATGAATGACGAACAGAACTATATTTGCAGCACTTAATGTTATACACAATCCGATGCACTCATTTTCATTCAAATGTGGCTGCCTCCAATATCACTTCATTTGCCATCTTTCTTATGCATACAAGCTTCCTGATATAACCCCAACAGATATATGGAATGGAAAAGGGGAAATTGTTTAACCAGGAAAGGCACATTAAGCCAGAGTTTGTTTCCAGGTGTGACCTGGGAGCACAGGGAAGTTAAGTGACTTGCTCAGGGTCACACAGTATGCAAGTGGAGGCTGATGGGATTCAAACCCAACTCTCCAGGTTTGCAGCTCTGTGCTCTTAACCACAACACTATACTGCCTACTTATATAGACAATATACATTTTTTTTGTTTTGGTTCAGACATGTATCCACTACATGCAGCATTTCTCTTGCAAAAAGGTTTTTTCTTCAATACACTATTACACTACATTAAGTCCCGAATGTCCAAGCAACAGCTCTTATTTATAACCAAACTCCATTTAGCAAGCCAGCATATAGTAAAGGGGGGGAGGGGAACTTGTTTAACCAGGAAAGCCACACTAATCCAGAACTTGTTTCCAGGTGTGACCTGGGAGCATGAGGAAGTTATGTGACTTGCTCAAGGTCATACAGTATGCAAGTGGGAGCTGATGTGATTCAAACCCAGGTCTCTAGCTTTGTAGATCAGTGCTCTTAACCACTACACTATACTGCCTCCTAATAAGAAAAATACAGTCGTTCTGTCCGAATCTAAAAGAAGTCACATTTGTTATAACAAAAGTAATACAATGATGTAAACATGCCCCTCCAGCAATGTCATGTTGTGTGATTGCTGGTAAGATTTAGGATAACCTTCTGTATTAATTTTCACTAAGTCTTTATGTATTACTGGACTAGGGGCACCTTGACCATTTCACATCTCAGAGTAAAAGTTCAAAGCATAGCTCATATTTGCTAAACACGTGTGTGTGTGTGTGTGTGTGTGTGTGTGTGTATATACAGACAGACAGATAGTCTGTCTGTCTGTCTGTATATACAGACAGACAGACAGAAATCTATCTGTCTGTCTGTATATACAGACAGACAGACAATCTATCTGTCTGTCTGTATATACAGACAGACAGACAGACAATCTAACTGTCTGTCTGTCTGTATATACAGACAGACAGATAGATTGCCCAGTTGAGATGCACCACCCTGTTTTCACTGGAGTAATGCTTCTTATGTTATAAAGTCTGAATAACACATGAATGGTAATAATGTCACACTTTTAAAATCTGATACTTCCCATTTTTGCATATTTTTTTCCATGAAATTATATTAGGGATTTGTTCACTTAAAGCAGCAGTATTTGTTAATCAACATCAATTTTATTTTTTCGCAGAAGATGCATTGCATTCATAATCAGTATATTTCTAACAATCTCACATACTTAAAAGCAGATTTTATAACTGTGCAGTATTTGCAATTAATGGCTCAAGACATTAGAATGGCTGCCACTGGCAATACTTAATCTCTGTGGTTGACAGTATCTTATACTGTTGTATTATGGTGTATATCGAAAAAATGGTTAGTAAAAAATGCCCTTTATACCCTAACAAATGCTCTTCCAATTTTCAGCACCCACATCTGTGAGCATTGCTATCTGTCAGAGATACTCTTCCAACTTAGAATTTCCCTGATCAGGAAAGGGTAGACTGGATTACATTCCAATATGCAGCACAAAGCAAGATGAATTATACTAAAATGTTTAGTGACTGCAGTGTACAATCGCAGATTATGTCTTCATCTCAGTTAGACTGCTGGAAGCCATGCAAAGATAATAAAAAAACAAGCATTTCGGGGCCAGCCCGGTGGAGCTGAGGGCTGAGGCACTGGTCGCCTTACCTCGCGTCACACCAGTGACCCGTTTTTGGGAATGGACATGGGGCATTGGGGATTGGCAGGGTGGAGAAGGATTGAGCATCTCCAGGACTGCTCTCCTTCTCCGGGGAAGGGGGATTGCAGGGCTCGGCATTCGCCTGCCACCTAGCAGAGGCTGGGAGGTAGTGCATTGGCTCTGGATACTGTGGGTGAGAGTTGTGGCAGGCGCTTGGTGGGGGTGCGCACGGGAGCGTGCGCGCCATCGCTAGTGCCATTGCACATTGCTACCTCAGGGGATAAAGGAACAAGGAAAAATAGAGAGTTCTCTGTGAATGAGGATGGTCCCCCTCCACTACAGCCCAGGAAGGCACCTCCCCGAACACGAAATTCGGTCCGGTGGGTTGAGTCACTCCCCACCCCCTGCCATGAAGGGTAAGTCATGGGGTATAGGGGAGGGGGCCCTCATACCCGGTGCTCAAGCAGGAGGGGGACATCAGATGCAGGGCAGAGGACTCCAGGAGGCCAAAATAAGTAACCGAAAAAAAAAACAAGCATTTCTCAATGCTGAAGGTTTCCTTGAGTGGTGTATGTGGGATGGCATTCAGCCGTGTTCATGGTGCTCATCACTTGGAGCTTCTTCAAGCTCCCCACAGCCATATGGGCTCTGGCTAGAGCTCGCTTTACTGGTGAGTTGCTAGTAATTGTCTTAATTTTGCCTGTCATTTCATGTTGTTTCTGTTCAACATGATTAAGTTTAGTGTGGAATATCTGATGCATTGTTTCAAGTTATTTCATACGTATACATTTAGAGCATAGATATTCATTGCTGGGAGTATATATATCAATCAACCAATACATGTTACAACCACCGCACTAAAGTCCAGTATTCCCCTCAAGTATTTTAATGATGTTAACCATTTTTTGTGTGGAGCAGAGATAATAAAACCTTATGAATTAGGCTGATGTCACACCTAAGGTAAGGGATAGTTATATACTTAATACTAATAGACAGACATTCCTTTTTATACAGTAACCAAGAGGAGATGCACCCAAGAGTAGAAAATCCCTCTCAGTTAGTCTGGGGATATTTTTAATGCTAACTTACCAAAGTAATATAATACCTGGGAAGCCAATAAGCTACTGTAATGCAATTTGGAACCTAGACTGGAGGTTTGGTAGTTCTCTAAACAGTAAGGGGTACAAGCCTTGCTATTGATTTAGTAGCAGCTATTTGAGAATAACTGTTCCTATACATGAGGGGGGTGCTGCACTCCTGAGGTGCCGTCTTTTGGATGAGACGTTAAACCGAGGTCCCATCTGCCTGTTCTGGTGGTAGTTCAGGTGGATATTAAAGATCCCATGGCACTTCTCAAAAAGAGTAGGGGATTTTCCCAGGTGTCCTGGCCAGATTTCCCCTCATTCACTAAAATATACTAATAATAGCTTAATCTGGTTCAAGATCAGTTAGCATTCATCTGTATCCCCCTCCCCCCGGGTTGTGGCTGAAAATAGGTAAAATTTGTCTAGTGCACTTACCCGGTCAACAAAAACGAACAAACTAACTAATTAACTATACCTCCTTTTTTTGTGGCTTAGTACAGATTACTGTTCCTCTGTCCTCTCATCCACTGTGGACACTGCAGACACACACAGAATGCACATGTCTCTGTGCATATGTCCACATATGGCCCCGCTCATGCTCACCCCACTCGCTAGGAGAGTGTCTTATAAAGTGCTGGACTGGAAGTACCACAGCTTCCTACTTCCAGTTTAGCGCTCCTACTGTGCACTCTTAAAACTGTTTAAAAGTATATTTAAAATAACAAAAACATCACCAGAGGGTGGATTTGATGCTGTGACCACCTATAAATATGACGGATTGTAGCCCTTAATGTTCAGTTCCCACTGTTGTTAGTATAGTAGGGTCAGGAGGCTAGGACAGTCCTCCAGAATCCCAGAATGCCTTACACTGATCTGCAAGGTCTTTCCCAGACATGAGAGAACTGGTACTGACTGACACAGTCCCCACAGACAATTACTGCCCACTTAGCAAAATCTTTCGCCTTACTCAATGTTTCCTCTCACCAGAGGCTCACAATCTATGTTATCTGTGCAATCCACAATTATAATATTGTCTTCAAGTATGGAAGCTAATGTTGACACTAGACCAAAATATTCAGAGGTTATAGCTTCAGTAATGATGATCATTTCAAACAACCGCAAGGCATAGGCACCCAAAGCATATTGGTCATATGGCCACTTCAACATAATTTCTAGTAGCCACTGATTTTTAAGTTGCCATTGGCCACCTTTGCCACTGGATATTTTACAGCCTGAAAACAACTGCCAAACTTCACAGCAGTCCATGTGTTCTATGACAGGATTCACAATTGATGGGTATGGCCAAAGAATTCCAGGGACCTTGACCATAATTGTTCTAAAAATAAATCATTTTGTCATGGTACATTTATTTATAAAGCACATTTCTAAGCAAGTTCACTCAACGAGCAGAGCAGTGTCATACTTGCCAATATAGACTCAACATGCTCACTAACCCAATTGTATCACAATTTCAATTCGCTATAAGGTGCATTCAAATGAGAAAACCTCGAGGCCTACTGTAAAAGTAAACACTGATAAGTACATTCCAGTATAGAATGGGAGAACATTTTACAAGAGCCTGTTGCTACTAAGAAGGTTTATCTGGTTGCATTCTAGTAGAAGGAACCATAAGGAGCGTGATCCTCCCTAGATCTGAGCTGCCTGGCAGGAACATAATTCTTTGAGAGGTTTTCAAAGTACAGATGGCCTGTGCTATTTAGCAGTTTAAAGGTAGGAAACAATAGCTTGATCCTGATTCACTATTCCAAAGGCAGCCAGTACAGTTTTTGCAAAACAGGGGAAATGCTCTCCAATCATCACATGTACAGTATATAAACATCCTGGCAGCAGTGTCCTGTAGCACATCAAGCCACAGCATATCACAGTAACTCAGTCATACAGTGACAAACACGTATCACAGTAACAAGACCCTAAAGAAGAAGCAATGGATGCAGCCTGGGGATGTTATGCAGATGGAAAAGAACTCCTTCTTACTGTACGGAAAATGCAAGCTTTTCTTTCTACAGTGAAAGGGAATTTTTAGGCTATAAGCAACTTCTATCCCTACAGCTACACCATCAACACCAGATGTGTAAAACAATGGGCAACTTTTTCAAACTAAGAACTTGTAACTTGAGAAGTCCTAGCCAACAGGAAGCACTTATGTCTTATTTTGGTTCAGTGGGACTCAATTATCAGCCATGATGGATCACAGTCAGGTAGGCAGTCACGTCTGTCCAGACTGACCAGTCATGATCTCAGCGGAAAGAAAAGCACACTCAGTAACAATTTTGTAGAAAGAAAACTTGCACAGTGCTTCTTAAAGTTCTCTCCTAGGCGATAATGTACATCAGACTCAGCCAGGATCTAATGCTCTGTGATTAACATGTCACGCTTTTCTGTGTGACAAACTGTAGTAATTGCTGTTGGATTACTGTACATTATGTTCTAGTATTCTGCAGCATGACACTGGCAGTAACTGTGATAAGAGTGTTGCATCAGACTCCACTGTACATGATTTCGGAGAGGGGGGGATTCAGTAAAAGTACAAGCTCATGCGGAATATGTAAGGTGCAAGATGCTGGCTGGTGTTTTATTCAACACAAACTGCAGCAGGAAGATATCACAGTGCCACAGCAGGGCATTCTCTCCCTCTGGATCGACATGCTCAGGAGGCATCAAAAGGGGCGACAACCTTGGGGCAGCAGGCTAATCTCTTAAAACTGAACTTTCATACCTCTGTCTCCAAGCTGAGAATAAAAATGGATGCTTTCACCAGCAGTTTACAAGCACATTTTTCTTGAAATAGCTTCTCTACCCCTCATTGCTTAAAGTCTCGATTCAGACTGAACCACCAACCCTGAACTTGGGAACCTAAGCTGCTTAAGTACGCTCCCCCTAGGTTACCTGATCTGCCAGTACAAGGGAGTTTTAAACAATTAGCAGAAAGAAGCATTATAGACAGCAAAAAAAAATGCATTTACAATAAACCTACATAAAACAATAAAGACAGGCTAGCAAAACAATCAAAAGCGTTACATAAGCACAGCCAGATTAATTAGATATTCTTTTAATTAGTATAGTAGCAGCTAAGTTAGTCCACTGGACTGCCTCAGATTGCATCCTTGAATCGGGTGAGTTCTTGCCTTTAACCCTTTAAAAGAAAAGTCCAGGGACCACACAATTCCTCTAGTTTTGCATACAGTGAGACTCCATTACTCTCCCACATGCAGACTGAGCAGCTCTGCTGCAGAAGAGTAAAAATTGATGAAAAAGTGCTTTTTTATTTAAGTGCTATCCCTTTAAACATAATTTCAAAATCCTGATAATATTTGAAGCATTTTAACACAGTTATTTTTGTAGGAAAAGCAACACTTTTAAAATCACTGAAACCAATTAAGTCTGAGCTTGCTCCCCCATAAGTAACCAAAACTCTTTTTTCTCCAGTAGGGCACATTTTACAATCAAGGCAACTCAACATAGGAGAATTTATTTATTTATTTGAAATTACTCTAACTGGGATAACTCAGTGAGATGCAGCATCTTGTTTTCATGGGGGTCCTAGGGAGGATAGCAGCAGTTAACAGGTTAGCATAGTCCTGCAGGAATATTTACATACTGGCTATGATAAAAAGATCAGACATTAACATTAACATCGTCGTTGCACTGTATTTATGTGTTGGCCATTGTACAAATGGGCTTCTACCCATCAACCAGGGTAAAAAACTAAAAATGAAATGAACCTATACACTGAAAAGAAAAAAACTGTAATGGTAAGCATATCCAAACAGCAATCAAAGCAGTCTAACAAAGTGGGGTCACAGCGAACAAGGAGCATCAGCATTGTTATGTAACATGACCCTAGTTGGAAGATGGGGATCCTAGACCAAAACACATACAGGGAGTTCCAAGGTGGCTGAAAAGACTGCACATGAACATTCGCAAGCTAGAAGCATTCTTCACAGGGAGAGGGAGGTTGTTGCTGGTTTCTGGTTGTGTAACCGCAAAGGCCTTCTACCAAACTCACACTCAATGCTGGAAACTGAGAAGGTAAGTGCTGCTGTTAAATGGAGTAACTAGGCCCTGTCTGACTGTTTGAGGAGAGCTGGGAGATACTCAGGGGTTTTTCCTTGTGTACAGCTGTACAACAAAGAAAGTCTGTGGCAGTCATGCCTGCTTGAGGGACTTGTCCAGATAATCTGGTAATACAGCAGACAGTGATGGATAGACCATTCACAGGAGATGAAGATCCTGCAAAACCTGTTGTACAAATGATCCAGAGACAGCAGAGTGGTATTGTTTGTACAGCAGTATATATAGTCTCCATAGTCAATGGAAGGGAGCCGGAAGTGGGAGACTGCCTGCTTCTTCACGTCAGCACTGAGGCAGCATTTAGACCTATGAAGAATGTTCAGCTTAGGCCCTAAGGTTGTTAAGGTGTGGTCAATGTGTCCTTCACACACAGGTCAGATGTCAGCTGCAAGGGTTCTTAGTCTAACCACAGTTGCGAGTTGCAGCCATGGTGGGGCTTTCAAACTCCCAAATTAGGGGATCTGATTTCTGAACCAGCCCCTCTCAACTTAAATTTGGCCACCATTGACGGGGTATTTTTTTCCCACCCCAACCATTCTGTGTAACCTGGAACAGCCCTCAACACCCTCGTGTGACTATGGGATGCCCTGCTGAATCAGAAAGATCCTCTGCTCTGAAGGTGCCCCCAAGTATAAGTGGGGCCGGTCATTCAGTCCTAAGCAATAAGAAAGAAATGCAATTCGTTGGCAGTGAAAAGGTTCACATTAAACCATTATCTAAATAGTTATAACTCTCTAGTTATAACCAGTAATATATGGCTACAACTGACAACCCGTACCGGTAGTGAAATTATACTACCAGACATAGGAGACTTGATTTCTAACCCCAGGTATTCTTCTATATTCCTAACTCTCTGCAGTCAGCCTCCCAAGCAGAGCTGCCCGGAGAAAATGGAACTATATGCTAATGACAGAACCTATCATTGGCCTCGAGCCACTTATTCAAACTGCTGCCCTCATCAGCTGCAACGTTCCACCAATGTATCAGATTTCTTTCTCTGCCTGACAAATCAAGATGCCTCAGAGACTTCCCTCTCAGTCATTCCTTTATTTCTGTTTTGATTCTTACTGTTAGTTAGTTTAGCATTATTTTAGTGTTTTTTTAGCGTATTTTCTTGGTTCCTCACGGTTTGGAATAACCGTTGAGGAATAGGGTCTTAGTGCCCTTTCCAGATCTTTAATTTCTTATCTGTAGTGTTTATTTAGCTTATTTTGGTATTTTGTTTTAACAAATTATTGTGTTTTATAACCGCTAACCTGGTTTCTGTGAACTGCTAACCTAACTTGATTACTGCAGTTCCCAGTTCATTATCAGAACCTTCATCGGTTCCTGAACCGACCGCATTTAAACAAAAAAAAGAAAGAATGAATGCTTTATTGCGATTCTGTTTTTCTTCACCGGTTTGATGATGGCAGAAAAACCAAAGAAAAAGACTGGACCCCAGGGTTTAAAAACTGCCTTAAGTGTGGGGACGTTTTTGCAAAGGCAGACAAGCACGAATTATGTGTAGTCTGCCTGAGAAATGACCATTTTTCAGCAGATTGTGATATCTGCAAATCATTTCCTTAGAAAACAGTTGAAAAAAGGATGGAAAGACTCCAAAGAAAATTGGAGAAGGGTGCCTTGGGTTCTGGCTGACCTACACCCTCTAAGCCTGTGGGGTGAAACCTTAGTGTTTACTTTGAGCATCCCTGACAAGGGTGAAACAGCTACTGGTAAAAGGATGGTTGATCTGGCTGACTCTCCAGTTCCCACCAAAAAGACTAAGAAGACCAAGCAGGTTGAACCCCTGGCTGATAAACCAAAGGGGTTTCATCTGTGCCTCACAGCCTGCCATCCTCAGAGGAAATTGCCCAGGCCATGAAGATCATACAGACATTGCAGGATTTTATAGCTGCCCCAACCCTCCCAAACACTGGTTCAAATCCTGGTTGGTTCCTCCTCTAACCCAAACCCATCTCAGGAGAGGATGGAGTTTGAGGAGTATGATTTACCTGAAATGGATGAAGGTGGGCCTATTAAGCCTGAGATCTCACCAGAACAAGAATTTGGTTCTCCTCCAAGACCAGAGGACTTTTCTTCTCCTTTTTCCTTCATAAGGAAAATAGTGGATGCCCTTGATCTGGCCACCACAGAGGTCATAGAAGATGAGGAAGAGGCCGAACATATGGAAATGATGGGGTTAACACCCACAAATAAAATACTGCTCCCTATAAACAAGTTCTTTAAAAAAAGACTTGTTTAAGATTTTGCAGACTCCAAATTCTGTCCTACCTCTGGACAAGAAGGTGGATAAAAAGTATCAGCTGGACAGACAAGGAGCTGAATTCCTCTATTCTCTCTCTGACTATCAACGGATAGTCCAGCAGGCAGCCTGTGAGAAGGCGAGGGTGCCTTTAGCATCACACCCACCTGAAAAAGACTCTCTCAAAATAGACAGCATGGCCAAAAAGGGATCTCTGGTGGCCTCACTGGGAGTAAGACAGGCTAACTACCAAGCTTACTCAGCACAGTATCAAAAATCACTGTGGCAGTCTGTGTTGGGCATGGCAGAGAAGGATCCTTCTCCCCTTCTCTGATGATTTGGCTGAGACAGCCAGCTTTGGGCTGGAAGCAGCTAAGTATCAATTTCAAATGGCAGCAGATGCCAACGACAATGCTGCCAGATGGATGGCCCTTACCATAGCCCTTAGAAGGTTGGCATGGCTCAGGGCTACTAACCTTACACAGGACACCCAGGCCAAGGCTATGGATTTCCCTGTGGAGGATCACTCATTATTTGGCCAGCAGACTGAAGTATACATGAAGAAGGAGGATGAAAATAAGGCCACCTATAAAAATAATTCCTCAAAAAAGAGACCCTCTTTCTTCTATAGGCCTTACGGAAGGGGAGGCAGAGGTAGGACGGCCTATAGTAGACCTTTTCATCAGGCACAGTCTGTCCCCAGTATCAACAATACCCACAGCAGACAGGGTATTTCAGGGGCAGAGGTAGAAGGGGTTCCAGGAGAGGATCCCAAACTACCCAAGCTCAGCCCCAAGCGAAACATAACCCCTGACTTAATGGTCAAGGCCGCCTCCCTTCTACCAGTAGGGGACAGACTGGCTCACTATTGCCAGTCTTGGCAGTCCATTGCCACAGACAAGTGGGTCCTGGAAGTAGTGAGTCAGAACTTGTCCCTAAGTTTCAAGTCCTTCCCTCCCTTGAGAACAAGGGTGTTCAAACCAACTTCCCTCCTGGAGAAAAAACTCTTGGAGAAGGAGGTTCAAAGCCTCCTCCTGGTGAAACAAGTGGAATATGTTACATCTCAGCAGAAGTGAAGGGGCTTCTATTTAAGATACTTCCTAAAAAGAAAAATTGGGAGTATCAGCCTATTCTAGACCTCAGACTACTGAACAGGCACTTAATAAAGCCAAAGTTCAAAATGGTCACATTGTCAATTATTTTGCCAGTAATCCAGCAGGGAGATTGGTTAGCATCTCTGGATTTAAAAGATGCCTACTTTCACATCCCCATAGGAGAATCTCACAGGAAATACCTCAGATTCAGACTTCCATCAGGGCACTATCAGTTCTCAGCTCTACCTTTTGGCCTCACTTCAGCCCCAAGGGTGTTTATAAAGTGCTTGGCAGTGGTAGTGGTACACCTAAGAAGGTTAGGTGAATCAGTCTTCCCTTATCTCGACAACTGGCTGGTGGTGGGAAGTTCATCTAGCAGGTACAAGACCATTTAAAAGTAACACTAAGCTTGTTACAGTCTCTGGGATTCCTGGTAAATCAGGAGAAATCTGTTCTCACTCCAGTACAGGTCCTGCATTTCACGAGAGCAGAACTGAACACAGTAAAGAGAAGAGCTTTCCTCCCTCAGAGCAGGGTGCAAAGCATCCTGCAGATAGCTGTCTCATTCAAGCTGAACAAACCACTGTCAGCAAGACAGTTTCTGCAACTTCTGGGACATATGGGTGCAGCAACAGACACAGTCCTGGAAGCCAGGTTCCAAATGAGAGGCGTACAGTTTCATCTCAGGGCACACTGGTGCTAAAGAAGAGACAATCTGACAAAACCAGTTCCAGTAACAAAAACTTTGCTGCAAGCCCTCCAGTGGTGGAAGGAAGCAGACAACCTCAGGGAAGGGGTACCATTCCAAAGGGAAACCCCATCAGTCATTCTTACAACTGACGCCTCTCTGTTAGGATGTGGTGTTCACTTGGGGGAACACAACACTCATGGAACCTGGTCCATCACAGAATCACTTCTGCATCTACATTTGCTGGAGCTAAGGGCAGTGTTTCTGGCCTTGAAAACATTCATCCATCTGGTACAAGGGAAAGTGGTGCAAGTCAGGACAGAAACACCACAACAATGTACTATATAAACAAGCAAGGGGAGACAAGGTCAGACCCCCTATGCACAGAATCAATGAATGTCTGGAGTTTATTTTACTCACTGAAGGCCTCCTTACAGGCCATTTATGTGCCAGGGAAGGACAACACCCTAGTGGATGCCCTGAGCAGAATCAATCAGGCACACCACGAGTGGTCCATCAACAGGCAGGTGCTGGACTCAGTGTTCAGGAGATGGGGCACACCAGAGGTAGATCTCTTTGCATCCCAAGAGGATCATCATCTGCTCTCTTTTGCTGCAGACCACCAGCCAAGGGTTCAATCCCACTGGATGCTCTGACAGTGGAGAGGTCAGGGAGAAGTCTATATGCTTTTCATCCCTTCCCTCTCATGTTCAGAGTCCTGATCAAGCTCAGGTCACAACCTGCATCAATGATCTTGCTAGCACCAGACTGGGCCAGGCAGCCATGGTACCTCATGCTACTCTCCATGTCTGTAGCCAAACCAATACATCTACCCAGGAAGCACACTCTGTTAACCTCTCACCAGGGCAAGATGCTGTATCTGTATCTCAGGTTTCTCATACTCAAGGCATGGCTCTTGAGGACTTAGAATATGCAAACTTAAATCTCTCTCAAAGTGTCCTGGATATCCTGAAGGGATATAGAAAGCCTTCAACTAAGAAAGCCTATGCTTCAAAATGGAAGAGGTTTTCTGTTTGGTGTGGGTCTAAAGAGATTTCTCCTACTCTAGTAGAAATTCCAACTGTTCTGGATTATCTCACCCACCTACACTCCCAGGGACTGAAACATAAATCCCTGAAAGTGCATCTAGCATCAATCTCTGCCTATATTTCTGCTGGGAGAGGTACCTCCCTGGCATCTTATCCTATTTTCAAAAAGTTCTTTAAATGTATGTGCCATTTGCACCAACCTATTAGTGAACCAGTACCAATATGGGACCTGAACATATGCATTGCTCAGCTCATGAAACCCCTTTTTGAGCCTATGTCCTCAGCACACCTAAAATATGTTACCTGTGTAACCCCCTTGTTCCCAGGGGTTACTAGAATCCCAGTTAGAACCAGTGGCAGGCAGGGAAAGGCAGTTACTGAAATGCCAGTTAAATGGGTTTCACACTGTCATGCTCTGGTTTCAGTCTCAGCTGAGCTGGAGGATGATGTAATCTTAGAACTCTCGCAGCAGCATAAGCCACACCTCTTTGCCTGCTCTAGGGAGATAGCTTTAGAATGTTCAGTTAGAGTGGGGTCAGTTCTAAGTAGGAGTTCCAGGAGGATGCTGCAACTTGCTGTGCAGCTTCTCACCTAGCTCTGACAGAGAGCTATCTCTTTGTTTTGGGTAGTTTGTTCTCACCCTAGAAGAAGAACATAGAAGACAGTGACTGAAGTTGTGGAGACTTTGTCAAGTGGGGTTTCCTTTGCCCCATCCCAGGAGGGATGGGGGTGATCTTCAGGGTTTTGGGGCAATCCCCTCAATACAGTCTGTCTGGTGAAGCTGCCTTTGTGCAACTTCAGAACTATGAGTACTACTTTTGTGTAAGCATAGGAGGGGCACCTGCAATACCTATGGTGAATTTCTCTGACAAAGGCACCCTGTCACCACTAGACTGTTTCTGTTTTAAAAGTGTCTGCCTACGTTTGGAGTCTAGTGAGAGACTGTCCAAGTACAGAACTTTTAACTTTCTGACACCTTAGTGGTGTGTCATGTAGTATGTTAAGTGTGAAAAACATTTCAAGATAGCATCTACAAGTTTCTGTGAGGGTGTTATTAACCAGACGAATGGCCGAGTATAAACTTGGAAGCAAAAGGTGGTAGATCCCCCATCTGGAGTAACCAATGTACCTCTCTGGGTTCAGTTTGGGCACCAGTTCAATTTTCAGTCAGTGTATTTGGCCAGTGCCTGATGGAAATAGTAACCCAAATGTGGGTTTTGGATTCTCTGTTTTCAGTTCACCTCAATACAATGGGTGCTGGAAGATTTTGAGCCTGGATGTGCTCTTTTGTGGTCGTGTGTGCCACCTACATTCCTCATGAAACATGGGAAAGTGTCCTAGTACTGGCTGTGTGTGCCTAGTCGATGGGAAATGTACCAGTAACTGGCTGTGTGTGCCAATCTCCATTTTCAGAACCAGAGTGTTCACTGTTTTGTGCCTTCACCCTATGCTAAATGGGAATGTCAGAAATTTCTGTACTCTGAAGAATCTGCAATACCAGTATATGTAGCCCTGTGGGGGTCCATCTTCGCTTTGTGATTATTCCTACTCTGTTACGTGAATAAAAGCCACACTCTAGAATCCCAACCTGGTTTGGACAGTATTGTTATTGCTTCCATTGTGTCTGGATTTACTTGGGTGCCCCTGACCAGAAGTGCAAGCCTAGCACAATTATGAGCAAATGTTTTCTCCCAGGGACCTGGGTTGCAGGCCATGGTAAATGGTCCCACCAGGTGTGTGCCAGGTAGTTGCCACACTTGGTTACCTGTCTGTGATAGCAGGCTTAGAAAAGAAATGTGTGTACTTGTTATGTAAACCCCCATCCCTCTCATTTTCCCCAGACGCTATGTGGTGAGAGGAGCAGCCCTGCTAGTTAAACAAAGGGGGCCGGTGGGGGTGTTAAAAAATGGGGGCTCGTCCGATGATGTGTTTGAATTTGGGAGAAAACAAGAGATGCTTGCTCAGGTTGTTGCTAGCGTTTTGTCTGTCTGGCAGTTGATAGCCCAAAATTGAAAACTTTGCACATAAGGTGTTTGCCCAGAATAGTGCCATCCGTATGTGCTGCTGTGTGCCTGCTGATCAAGTGCTGCTGTGACTGTGCCAACATTACCAAGCAGCTGTAAAGCCATATGGTGTGTGCCCCTTGTCCTGCATCAATTAGAATGTTTACCAGCTTTAATTTTCAAGTCGTGACAGAAAAAAGTATTGTGGACTTTGGGAAACAAAGAGAAATTGTGCCCTGAAAAGTTTCAAATGCTTGCTGTGTGAACTGGGGGAGTCGCTAAAGAAACAGCCAAGAAAAATGGTTCAAAATGGTGCTCCCACCGTGGAAAAGTTCAGTTGAGAAAAAAAGTTGTTTTGCAGTTTAAATTTTGCCTGCTCGATGATCGCCATGAAGGAGAAGAGCATGAGAAGAAAGACAGGCTCATTTGCATGGCGTCAAGTGATTGGTGAGACTGTAATCAGTCCCTCCCCCTAGCCAGCTTCAGAGTGCTGCCCAGTGTTCAAGAGGGAGAGAGAGCGAGTGGTGTGCGAGCTGGTAGCAGGAGCATCATCACAGTGACTGTAAATGTTTCAAATCTGTAAAATACAGACTATTTCTGTGTGAGTTAGGGCTCAACCGATCAAACCGATTGACTGGGAGGAAAGTGCGGTGTTCTTAGAGAAAATTGGCAGGATTGCCAGCCAGCTTCAACCCAGAGACCTTCCAGGATCGGCTTTAGGCCAAGATTTTCCACCGGAGCAAGGCAGCTACTGATTCATTAAGTACCATGCAGCAAAACTGACCTCAAACTGTGTCATGATTTTCAAAAGCCAGCTGGATCTGTGTGTAAACAGTGTGATTGTTTTTGCAAAGAAGGATTGTAAAGTAAAAATCAAAACCCAGCAAGATTTCTGTGAGCATGTATTACGAATTCAGCAACAGTATGATTTTCTGAGCAATCCGAGAGACTGTGCATTGTATGAGAGACTGCAACAAGCAGACAATCCTGTTCAAGAAATACTGTGGCTTTAGTGACTTTAAGCAAGTGATTGAAATCTTTTGTTTGTTTGTTTGTTTGTTTATTCGCTTAACGGGTAAGCACACTGGAAACAAGTTCCTTTTACAGGTGCGACCCACATATATTGCATACAGACAATACATAATCAAACATACATATACAATGCAGCAAATTGCAGACAAAAATGTCTTTGTTACATATAAAATTTATAAAAAAAAATTCATAAAAAACAGTTACAATTAAATTGAGATTCGAAATACATCCTTAATGCATCGGCAAACTTTTTGACAGAACACAACCACCTAATATCTTGAGGAATTTCATTCCAAATGAATGGAGCAATATAAGCAAAGGATCTTTGTCCACTTTTAGATTTCATAAAAGGAATCTGAGAAACCTACTGTCTGACCTATGTCTAGAATAATGACCATCAATATATGGTCTCAAAAACTTTGAAATACTATGTGGAATTACAGAGTCCATGACTTTATATATGAACTTGGCCACACAGTATTGGAAATTTAATGAAACCGTAACCAGCCCATTTTCTAAAATCACACAATGATGAGATGACTTAGAACAATTTAAAGCAAACTTAGCTATCAAGTGAAGTAAAGTGGATTTCTTTGAAATCACTGTTGCAGAAAGCAGTGTCAGTAATCATAGCTGCATAGTTCACAATAGGAAGTAAGCAGCAATTTGAAATAACCAGCCTAGACTCGAATAAGAAATGAACGGATTCTGTACAAAGAACCTAATCTACAATGTATTCTTGAGGTAACCCTCAAAAATGAGATTCATAACTTAGATGAGAATCTAGTAATACCCCAAGATATTGAAATGTATCAACATAGTCAAACAGTAATCCATCAAGAGATTTAACTTCCAAAGTACCAACCTCAGATCTCAGTCTAGGTGGGGTACCAAAAACCATCACCTTTGTCTTAGATTTGTTTAAGAGTAATTTACAGGCCATAAGTGAAGACTGAAAATTGCACATTTCCTCTGTTAAAGAAACACCTAGATCTCCAAATCTAATCGTAAAGTCCATAAATCATATAGATGTGCTGAGGAAGAAAAGCAGTGCAGTCAGTACAGTTTGAGCAAAATTTATCAGTATGCAGTAAATTGGATGCTCAGTGACTTGAGTCATATACTGATTGTTGATGCGCCAGGAGTGCTGCTGCCGCCATTACAGGGTGGGGCAGTAATGTAAACACAGCAGCAGGAAGCCATTTTGTGAGACTGTTCCCAGTATAGTGAACTCAGTAATAACAGTGAACTTTTGTGCCTATTTACAGTCATGGCTTCGGGACCATCCCGCTACCCAGATCATGCCCGGGCTATGATGGCTGAAGAGGTTACCAAACTTAAAGAAATTGAGCAATGTTTCTATGGTGGAAGTCTGCCTCCTCATGTTGCGATTCCCAGATACCCTGTGAGAGTATGCATAATGTGCCTCAAGGCTGGAAGGGATGTATTCATGATTCCTCACTGATCAGGGTGTTTAGAGAAGCAAGGTCTGTCCAAGACATCTAAAATTCATTTGGCTCCCACTTGGACAAAGCTAAAAGATCCTGCAAGTAGCATCACACAGCACCAGGTTGAACCTGTTGGGGGAGGCCCAGCAGAGTGTGGCACAAAGGAAGAGGGTGTAGATTTACTGCCAGAGCAGATTCCTCATGATATCTCCATGCCTGTGTCACAGATGGTCAGTGTGGAGGGAGAGTCAGTGGATCCATGGAGAGAGGGTCCTAGCCCTAACCTCATTGGAGAGGATGAGGTTCGAGAAACTTTAGAATGGGAGGTGTCTACCTCCGTGCCCAGTGAAGAGTGGACTGTCTCAGGAGTGAGGACGACTGCTCACTTCTGGGCCCAAATCCTAAGTGAGGAAGAGGAGGAGGAAGAAATGTATTTCTCTGTTGAGGGTCCCAATATGCAGCCTCAAGCTCTTGCCTCGGAGGAACCAGAAGAAGAAGTTGGTGCCTCCACAGCCCTGCCTTCAGTAGTGGTCAGGGACAAGTTCTATGTAGTTTTTAGTATGCGACACTGGCAGAACCAGGACTGGCCACCCCCAAGCCAGGCCGAGGGTCGTAGACTGATGGGGAGTAGTGAGGAAAGACTGGTTCGTAGGAAGGCAAACAAAATCTATGGAATGTCCTTTCCTATCTTTCCTTGGAGAGTCTGGGAGGAGATTGAGAAAAACAGGAGAGCCTGGCTAGAAGAGGCAACTAAAGAATTGCGTCCAGGTGCAACTTGTTATGTCAGAGACAGTTATCAGAGACAAACTCAAGTTTTGGAAGTTGGGCAGGACATTGTTCATAGACATTGTACAATTTGTGGATGATAAAAGGAACAAGACTTTCCATAACAATAAATTATGAGCATCCAGATGGGATCATAATTCTTGCACCCGACCCATTGTGGTACTACCCTCAATGTTACCATCATTCTAAGAATATGCCTATGCTTACCCAGAGGGAAGTAGAGCAGTAGTAGCAAGTGTCTGCCATCCAGCTGTTGCTGTACTCATGTTGTTCCGCTGGACTGGTGTTCCAGGATCCAAGGTGTGTCCAGTTTCGTCAGGCTTGCAGTGTGCCTTTCCAATTTCATTGCCTAGTCTTCCAGATAGCCTAGATGACATCAACCCAGCTGTTTTCCTGATTCATTGACTGGGATTTCAGATGACATCAATCCAGCTGTTCCTTTCCTGTTCCAAGGTTCCATCTCCTAGATGACATCACCCCAGCAGTTTCCAGACATTCATCCTGTTTTCCGGAAGATTCCCACCCAACTGTATCCAAAAAATGCTGCCAGGGAGAGTCTTCGGCTGGAGAACCAGGTGCTGTCCATTTTTTCATTCTTCAAGGGACTGGTAAGTCCAGACTTTTCTTACCTTATTGACATTGCAATACACATCCTACACCTGGCAGACCACAGACTGTTGAACTGTCCACAAAGACTCTCCCCTTTGGGATTACAGTACTTCAGGAACTGTGCTTCACCAGGCTCTGTCCCAGGAAAGACTCTTTCATGGACCTTGCCTTCGGGCATCATTGTTGTCACTAGTGTGGACATGTAGGGCCTTCCATCCCAAAAGGTGTATTGTACATAGTGTTAATATTTTCTACTGTTTTCTACTTTTCTAAAAAAATATATTTTGGGGATTCTCCAGTGTTTTGATGGTATGGGTTATTGTTGTTATACTGTGTGTTTTGCAGATTTAGGGTGTGTTTTGTCTCTTCTCTTTCAGGTAGATCCTGGTGAAGAAAGAAGAGAAGACAAGAAGAGGACTGGAGGGAGTCATCAGAGTTCCTTTGTGCTTTAAAGTGTTTTTAAAGTATAGTAGTTGTTAACATGTTAACCTTTTCCTTCCACAGGTGTATTTGTGGGGGAGTGTGGGAGTGTAATGCTTATGTACAGTGTTAGCTCTGTGTTTTTGGTTTGCAGGTGTCCTGGGCTGGGGGGAGGTCCTCCCTTTGGTTAAGTTTCTGGTTAGATAGGTTTTCCCTAGAGGGCTTGGAGGATAGAGAGGCTGTGGACCTGATTGGCCAGAGGGACCGCAGTGCTGGTCTATTAGGGCTATGCTCTCGACAGTTCTTCCAGGGCCACTGGTTATCCATAGTAAGATCATAGTGTAGGGGATGATGCATCAGCCAATGGCCTCTGGGCCCTTAGTGTTGCCTGCCTGTTCCTGGCACATGGTAGGAGAGGGCCTGATCACCCCTCTCCATAGGTAACACATAAGGTAGGATGGTCCGGTGCCGGGTAGGTAATGACTGGAGACAGTCATTTTCCTGGCTGAGGGTGGGTGTACCACCCTTGTTCCTAGGGGTTACTAGAATCCCAGTTAGAACCAGTGGCAGGCAGGGAAAGGCAGCTAGTGAAATGCCAGTTAAATGGGTTTCACACTATCATGCTCTGGTTTCAGTATCAGCTGAGCTGGAGGATGATGTAATCTTAGAACTCTCACAGTGGCATAAGCCACACCTCTTTGCCTGCTCTAGGGAGATACCTTTAGAATGTTCAGTTAGAGTGGGGTCAGTCCTGAGTAGGAGTTCCAGGAGGAGGCTGCAGCTTGCTGTGCAGCTTCTCGCCTAGCTCTGACAGAGAGCTACCTCTTTGTTTTGGGTAGTTTGTTCTCACCCTAGAAGAAGAACATAGAAGACAGTGACTGAAATAGTGGAGACTTTGCCAACTGGGTTTTCCTTTGCCCCATCCCAGGAGGGATGGGGGTGGTCTTCAGGGTTTAGGGGCAATCCCCTCAATCCAGTCTGTCTGGTGAAGCGGCCTTTGTACAACTTCAGAACTGTGAGTACTTCTTTTGTGAAAGCCTAGGAGGGGCACCTGCAATACCTATGGTGAATTTCTCTGACAGAGGGACCCTGTCACCACTAGACTGTTTCTGTTTTAAAAGTGTCTGCCTACGTTTGGAGTCTAGTGAGAGACTGTCCAAGTACAGAACTTTTAACTTTCTGACACCTTAGAGGTGTGTCATGTAGTATGTTAAGTGTGAAAAACATTTCAAGATAGCATCTACAAGTTTCTGTGAGGGTGTTATTAAACAGATGAATGGCCGAGTATAAACTTTGAAGTAAAAGGTGGGAGACCCCCATCTGGAGTAACCAGTTCACCTCTCCAGGTTCAGTTTGGGCACTAGTTCAATTTTCAGTCAGTGCATTTGGCCAGTGCCTGATGGAAATAGTTACCCAGACGTGGGTTTTGGATTCTCTGTTTTCAGTTCACCTCAGTATAGTGGGTGCTGGAAGATTTTGAGCCTGGATGTGCTCTTTTGTGGTCGTGTGTACCACCTCCATTCCTCATGAAACATGGGAAAGTGTCCTAGTACTGGCCGTGTGTGCCTAGTTGATGGGAAATGTACCAGTAACTGGCTGTGTGTTCCAATCTTCATTTTCAGAACCAGAGTATTCGCTGTTTTCTGTCTTCACCCTATGCTAAATGGGAATGTCAGGAATTTCTGTACTCTGGAGAATCTGCAATACCAGTATGTGTAGCCCTGTGGGGGTCCATCTTCGCTTTGTGATTATTCCTACTCTATTACGTGAATAAAAGCCACACTCTAGAATCCCAACCTGGTTTGGACAGTATTGTTATTGCTTCCATTGTGTCTGGATTTACTTGGGTGCCCCTGATCAGAAGTGCAGACCAAGCACAATTATGAGCAAATGTTTTCTCCCAGGGACCTCGGTTGCTGGCTATGGTAAATGGTCCCACCAGGTGTGTGCCAGGTAGTTGCCACACTTGGTTGCCTGTCTGTGATAGCAGGCTTAGAAAAGAAATGTGTGTACTTGTTATGTAAACCCCCATCCCTCTTGTTTGCCCCTAGATGCTATGTGGTGAGAGAAGCAGCCCTGCTAGTTAAACAAGGGGGACCGGTGGGAGTGTTACACCTGGAAAACTGTTTTTTTGGTTGCAATTACTTCAGCTAGAAGAATTAGTGAGCTTCAGGCTCTGTGTGTTGAGAAGGACTACCTTTCCTTCCACAATGACAAAGTGGTGCTGAGAACAAATAGAAAATTCCTCCCCAAGGTTGTTTCTGACTTTCACTTAAACCAGCCCATTACCCTACCAGTTTTCATCACTGAACATACTAGTTCAGGTGAGTGCGGACTCCATAGTCTGGATGTCAAAAAGGCATTAAGTTACTACATGACCCACACCAGGGATCTTAGACATGACAGACAACAGTTATGCCTTACCTATGGGAATGTAGGTAAGGGCACTCCAGCTTTAAAGAGGTCAGTCTCTTGCTGGCTAGTCCAATGCATTCAGTTTTGCTATTCTAAAGTTGCCAAGGAACCCCCAGCAGGGCTGAGGGCTCACTCAACTAGGGGCACAGCTGCTACCATAGCAGCATCCAGAGATGTTCCAGTAATGGAAATCTGTAAAGCAGCTACCTGGAGGACAGTGCACACTTTAACTAAGTACTATAGCCTGGACATGCAGTCCAGAAGTGATGCCAGGTTTAGCATGGCAGTCCTGCAGAGCCTCTTTCCAAAGTAGGTTCTCTACCCACCTCCAAAGGTACTGCTTTGATGTCTGCAGAGAGTTAGGAATATAGAAGAGTACCTGGGGTTAGAAGAAATAATTACTCACCATAGTATTTATTTATTTATTCATTCTCGGATTACATACCGTTGAGCACAAGGCGGCTCATTTACAAAGGTTCCATGTTGGTGGGGAAGGGAGTACAACAACAAAGGGTTATACAGTGTTACAGAAAATCTGTCAGCAATATTTACATACTTTGGAGAGAAAAAAAAATCAGTTAGAAAGAGAGGGGAAGTGGAAAAGTAAGGGACGAAGGAACAGAGCAGCTTGAAGGCCTTGTCCAGATAGGGAGGGGTGCACAGGGTTAAGGCAGTAGGAAGGTCCAAGCTTATAATAGCAGAACCAGAGCCTCTACACTCCTGACCGAGTATTTTAATATACAGTCCCAGACACTGGCAGGCATAGTTTTTAGCTCTAGTGGGAAAATTTAATTCCCTTCTTTTTCCAGGTGATTCTGGCATTCGGGGTCTGGTGTTACAATGATATTTATGGTGTTTTTGCTGTCATGGACAGCTTAGTTTTGTTATAGACAGATAAATAAACAGATATAGTCTTAGTTTAGGTTGCCTTGTAGGCACCTCAGAAATCTGATACTTTGGTGGAATGTTGCAGCTGATAAGGGCAGCAGTTTGAATAAGTGGCATGAGCTAATGATAGGTTCTGTCATTAGCATACAGTTCCATTTTCTCCAGGCAGCTCTGCTTAGGAGGCTGACTGCAGAGAGTTATGAATATAGAAGAATACCTTGGAAGAAACAAGATGACTATGGTAAGTAATTTTTTCTTGTTGTCAAGGAATTTTTTTAAATTATATATATTTTCTCATCTTCTAGGTAGCTTGAACACCACTAAGTCTAAAATCTCCTTACACATTTGTTTAAAACTCCATCTCAGGAATTCAGAAAAAAATGTCTCAGTATTTCTATTGCCCTCACTTGATTCTGATCATCACCCCACTTGTATGACCTTTTTATGTATATCCTAGTTAGTTTTATTGTACTGTATACATAAAGGAATTGTGTAAGGGACATTGTATTGACAATCAATCATGTATGTGCACTTTTATGTCAGTGTTTCTGCTTCCTATTAGTTTTTGCATGTTTGAAAAAGGAATACAAATATACTGTACCAGTTAATAATTAAATAAAGTTGTGTACAACTTTAAATCCTGCAAATAAAAGGAAGCAATTGCTTGGCTGCCCCTGATGAAGTGGTTTAACCATACCTATGAAATGCTGACGTGCCCTGCCTCTACCTCAAACCAGATACTTTGTTTCTTGCATGATTTGTTTACTAAATCTATGGTTTAATGCAAAATGTATGCATCATGGGAGTGTGCATTTCTTTCTTCTTTGCTTGCAGTTTTCAATCCCCATAGCTGTGCAGCACCACCATGGATGACTGGTGTGCATTTATTTTGTGTTTGGTCTTGACCATTCCTTCCTGCTCCATGATCTTCACACTTCCAACTGGTCCCCTCTTCCTCCAGCGATACTGAGCATTCCCTTTCCCTATTTCATTTGAAATTCACGTACATCTGGAACAAGCACATCTTCTGCAAAGATCACTTGTCACAAGCTCCTACCTTCCCTGGATATGAACAGACCTGGTCACTTGCCTGAGACTCTGCATGGCAGCTCCATAAGACCTCTGGACCCAAGTTATGTGTTTTTTGGAATAATATAATTAAAAGTCTAGTAGACTTACTCTATCACAGCAACCAGAACATATAACAAGTACTAGCCATGACAGGTTTAGCATTAGCAGTTTCCTGGAACATGGGTTTCAAGCTCCCCTGCACTGTATAAGCAATTGATTAGGGCCCCGGTCCTGCCCCACAGGAAGTAAGGCACACTGTGGAGATCAGCATGGGGATATACAGTTCTACAACTCTTTTCAAGTTGGACCAGCAACCATACACTATGCTCACTGCAGTAATGACGGTCAACATCAGTAGGCTGAGTGTGCCAGCAGTCAGACAACCCTAATCCAGTTATCTTGTCAAAAATGAGTGCCAGAAATTCCTCACATTTACTCAGTGAGGAAATGGCCCTCAGACAGAGGAAGTCTTATCATTGGTGCAATGATTCCTGAGCAGTAAACTAACTTTGCAGAGGTTATTTTCCTTGGTAACAAAGTAAAAAGGCCTGATAGGGAATTAAATCTAATGTGGACTGGGATGCTTGCCAACTATACTCTAACTTGGGTCCCTAATGCTGAAACAGCAGAAGTATACCCTAAACTATGGCATCATTTAGGGCTCTACAACGGGGTAGGAATGAAGTGGTGGCAGTAAGTCAACAGCTGTGGAAATACTATTTTCTATTTTACTTACATCAAATACTATTTGACCCCCATCTATCCCCCCCCCCGACGGCTCCTTTTCACAGCTAATTTCACTAGGACAGTGGTTCTCAAGTCCCAAATTTTGTGGCCCCAAAGGGCCTTAATGTGTGGCCACAAGAACTTACTGGTGACTGCACTCCTTATTTCTTTCACCCCAGACCTCTTGTTATACCCGAGACTCCCTGATATACAGTAACACATTTCTTCTCACACAATATGCATTAAATCAATTCCCTGTTGTACTTTCACTTGAAATGTATCTCCTATGCTTTTAAAGATAAGGAGGTTTCCATTCCTTTACCTTTGCAATTGGAGCTCTAAAGAGCTCTGTGGCTGTGGAAAACTATGGAGGTGGTCATGGCCTCATTTGAGGAACATCCCACTAGGGTCATGCTTGTACAGTACGCACTATCACAGCTAGGATGACTGAATACTTAGTAGGACAAATAACTGACTTAAAGTCCCACAGTGAGCCAGTTGCATTAGTTGAATTCATGCCTGTCATTTCCTGTGTCGCAGTTCAGTGCTTTAACCACTAGAACACATTGGGATTGATTTTCAAAGTGCCCATAGATCAGCACAAGTTGTACTGAACCCCTGCTTGTGGCAACCTCCATGTGTGCCAGGGACCTTGCACCAGATTTTTGAACAACAGTGGTCCCTGCACCAAAATCACCTGATTTTCTGAAGGTGGATGCTGTGCCAAACAGGTGATGCACTGGAGGGGTCTGAAGCAGGGTGCCATCATGCCCTTCTGCCTGGCACAGAGCAGGCACCGCAACAGCAGCACAGTGGATGAGGGGCACCTCGTCGCCAGATATCGACCAGACCCAGCAACACAGGTGATGCGCATGACGACAATGTTAGTGAATGGTGGCTCCGGGCAGGTGTGTCCACATCAGGTTCACAGACCTGCAAACAGGGTACTGCATAGTCAGACTTGCTGTGCATGTTGTACAGTAACCCCAACTAAGCGGTTCCCCATCTATGGGTCTGTGAGCCTGATGTGGGCACACCTGCCTGGTGCCACCATCTGCCCTGGCATTGCCATCTGTGCACACGGTACCCCTTAGGACACCCCCTCAGGTCCCTGGTCAGTGTCCCATGTGGGTTGCAGTGTGCCCCCCCCACACAGGTCCGACATCAGCCACTTAGGCTGTTAGACCAGCACTTGGCTGATCTAACCACAGCCATGAGTTGCAGCCATGGTGGGGCTTTCCAACTCCCAAAGTAGTGGATGCTGCAGATTCGCCATGGTGCTAGCCTCCTTCAACCACGGTGCACTGGTGTGCCCATTGCAAGGAAGGCACAAGCCTGGTTGGTGCAGCCAGCCCCTTCAGTGGTGCACAGTCCCTTCTAAAATCAGGACAAGTGCAAGGTGTGGCACAAGGAGCCCTTTGCACCATTTATTCTTGCCGCAAGCCCCCTTGCACCAGTCCCAGCTCTTGAAAATCAAGCATACTGCCTCCTCATTATTATCGCATAATGAAGACATACCTTACAGATCTAGTAAATCAGCAGGTCATGTTATGGCAAAAAGGTTGTACGCACATCTTTTTATTCCATTGTAGACCACACTTTGTCTCCTGTCACAAAAAATATCCTTTTTGCCAATTTTTTGATCTGTTTGAGATTTTCTTATATTTGAATTAATTCACAATAACTTAAAATAACATAAACTCCCCCTGTGCCAGCCTTCCTTCCCAACAATCTTTCAGGTCGTCTGTGACTTAAATTCTCCCCTCTGTAGGTTTAGTTTCTATGGTTAGTCTGAAATGGGGTGCCTGCCATGGGGGAAACAAGCCATGAGGCTGAAGGGGTGTGGGAGGATCTAGCTGGTAGGCCACAGCTCTGAGTAGGTATGCCAGAGGGGTAGCTGAAGTGGTGGACTGATCAGAGGTCAGGAAAAAAAGGTGAGGTGGCATGGGAGAAAGGGAGTAGACAGAATGATAAAAAAAAAAAGTGCTGAATGAAGCTCCCTCTGGCAATTCCAGAATAAAAAATGTTATGAGGTGTGTAATATGGTTGCCTTACATTCATGAAGGTTTAGAAAACAGGGCCAAGACCTGCAGTTTTTTGTAAAGGGTAAGGCACCTTTCAGCACAGGTGCAATTACGGCTATGGCAATGGCCTAATCAACCATGGGTGTGGATCCCTATGGACTTTTCAGGACTGTTGTTTGATATGATGTCTTTGATCATGGTAGAAGCATACTCCAAGTGGCTTGAAGTACATCCCATGTATTCTGTGACTTCACAAGCTACCACAGAATAGGTGAAGCAAATGTTTTCCATTCATGGGCTAACAGAAATTTTTGTAACTGATCATGGACCAACTTTTGTGCCATAACTTCAGGAGATGTAAAGGCTTCAAAACCATGAGAAAACAATTCCATACCACCTTGCCTCCTATGATCTTTCTGAGCAGGTAGTACAAACAGTGAAAAAGGGTTTATAAAAATGGTGAGTGGTACCTTGGAGACAAAGTTGTCAATATTTCTGTTTGAGCACCACATTACTCCCCAGGCCACAATGGTAGTGTCACTAGGAGATTTGGTTAGGGGCAGACATTTGCAATCATTGATAGACTTTCTGTTACCAGATATTGATGGCCAAGTACATTAAATACAGGCCAAGCAGCCAGCCCGTCAGTGCAGTACTAGCGCTACTGCTCGTAACTCCAGCAACCCGAGTTTGGGAACGAGCTCGAGTCATTGGGTACCAGCTGCGGGAAGGAGGATCGAGCATCTCATAGAAACATAGAATTTGGTGGCAGATAAGGACCACTTGGCCCACCTAGTCTGCCCATTTCCCTACCTAACGGATAAGCTGCAGATCCTAGTTAACCAACAGCCTACTTCCTCCTACCCCCCCACTAGAATTGCCTTATGTCTGTCCCATGCATTCTTGAATTCCCCTACTGTTTTTGACTCTATGACCTCCTCAGGAAGGCTGTTCCATGTATCCACACGCTCTCTGTGAAAAAATACTTCTTCACTTTACCTCTGAGCCATCCTCCCTCTACCTTCAAATTGTGCCCCCTTGTTTTTGCACATCTCTTTTTTTGAAAGATGCTACCCTCTTGGACTTTGTTGATTCCCTTGAGGTATTTGAAAGTTTCTATCATGTCCCCCCTCTTCCCCCTTTCCTCGAGGCTATACATCTTTAGTTCCTTTAGTCTTTCTTCAAATGTCTTCTGATGCAGACCCTGCATTATTTTGGTTGCCCTCCTCTGGACAGCCTCCACCCTGTCTATGTCTTTGCGGAGATGAGGTCTCCAGAACTGTACACAGTACTCCAGATGTGGTCTTACCAATTGTCTGTACAGAGGGCCAACAACTTTCTGTTTTCTACTGGTGATGCCTCTCCCTATGCATCCCAGTATCCCCCCAGCCCTCCTTACTGCCTTCTCACATTGGTGGCCCACCTTTAGGTCGTCTGATATGACTACCCCCAGGTCCCTTTCCATTTTTGTTGTTGTCAGTATCTCACCCCCCACTGTGTACTGTTTCCCTGGGTTTTTGTTTTCCAGGTGCATTACTTTGCACTTCTTTGCATTGAATCTAAGCTGCCATACGTTTGACCATTCCTCCAACCTTGCCAAGTCCCTTTTCATCCTTTCCACCCCACCTTGTGTATCAACCCTGTTGCAGATCTTTGTGTCATCTGCAAAGAGACATACTTTCCCTTCCAGTCCCTCTGCAATGTCACTTATAAAGACATTAAAAAGGACTGGCCCCAGTACTGAACCCTGCAGTACTCCACTAGTAACCCTCCTTTCTTCACTGTGGACTCCATTTGCTATTACCCGCTGTGTCCTGTTGTCCAACCAGTGTTTTACCCAGGCTATCACCCTAGGACCCACTCCCAGGCTGGCTAATTTGTTTATTATCATAGAGCACACTCTTGTCCTCCAGAGAGGGAGGGCAGCTGGCTCTGCTGCTATACTGCCACCTGTGTGACCACAGGTGGCAGTGCAACTGGAGTGGCTCGTGGGTGGGAGAATGTCAATGGATGCCACACCATGCACGCTTACCTGTGTGTTTGATGCACCCTGGGGAGCACAGAAGAAACATGGAAAAGTCACCCCGAGCAGTTTGACGAAGCTGACCTGCCTGCAGACCCCGCACCCGGTTACTTGGGCACTGTCTCCCACAACCAGACCCTTGTGCAGTGGAGGTATAGGGGGCCCTGCCACCCCCACCAAAGGGGGGAAGCTCTGGAGGACCATAGGGAAGTGAGGTAAGATCTGGGGGATGTCAGGGTGACCGGGCTGGGGCAAAGTCCAGCAGATGGAGGCTGACCTAGAGAAAATGGGGGCAAAATAAAAAACAGGCTAAGTAGAAACAAGTTCCTGACCAGCATGTTTAAGACCATTTTTTCAATCCTGGTGAAATGGATCTCACATATGATCTTGGAGCAAGTGGCAAGTGAATTATGGGGGAGATCTATTAGGAAACAGATTCTGTATCATTTTTGTAACATTGGTTAAGCTGAACAGTATCTGTGTGACTCACTATTACCAAGACCATCTGAAGAGATGCTGGGAGGAGAATGATCACCTGCTTATGGACTCGGAATTTATGTCGAGGTACTTTCAGCAGAAGGAGACATATCTGATGAAGTTCTCACCTTCAACAAGGGTAGAGCAACTGAGGGTGGGAGTACAGTAGACTCTGGAGGTTTTGAATCTCTGGCTTTGTGCAAAATAGATATTGGATTAAGTGCTGAGCTGTTGGAATATCTGTCTGAATTAAGAGAAACATACTGCCTGTTGAGGTGGAAGCTTAAAAAGAGGAGAAATTCTATGTAGTATACGTTTTTGAAGTTCTTTGTATTTTCTATATTAGTACTTTTCTGACACTCCCAAGGAATCATGCAGCCATCTGGGGGTGCTACTTGTTTTTCCTAGTCTATTCAGAGAGCTTCTGAAGCTTACCTGGAGGAGATGCTTTGTTAAAAATCTCTCCCAGCCAGCTCCGTGACACTGAGTGAAGGGGTTCACTCGGCATGCTGGCGACCTGGGTTCGGGTCCTGAGCCCAGATACCCAGGAGCAGAGACCAGCAGGGAGGGGATTCACAAACGTCCATTGGATGCTTCCCTCCTAGGGGGGTGGGATGAGCCTCGGCTCCTGGAGGTGGATTGAGGACAAGCTTGGGGGGGAGCAAAGCCTCGACATGCCCTCCTGTATGTCCTCACCTCAGGACACTGCCCTTATGGAGGCAACTGTGTGGAGCAGGCCAAGAAAATGTGACAATAGGCCCCCTTCCAACCAGATGTTGAATGCCTGGCCTGCACCGCCACAAAGCC
The DNA here is from genome assembly GCA_016271365.2 of Neoceratodus forsteri. Taxonomy (NCBI): domain Eukaryota; kingdom Metazoa; phylum Chordata; order Ceratodontiformes; family Ceratodontidae; genus Neoceratodus; species Neoceratodus forsteri. Next base: position 900,399,743 of record CM057456.1, on the reverse strand, counting down.
CTGGACAATCTGGACTGACCTGGTGGCGGCCTCCAGGGATCTGCAGTTGCACCTGGTAGTGTGGTGGGCACTGGCACTCTAAAGGAGTGGCCGGCAGGAGTGCCGGGGGAAGAGCAGAAATAGATTAAAAAAAATCTCTCCCACTCCCAATAGCGGTTTTAGAAGTACAAAGATTCCATTACTTAACTTTAAAGTGAAATGGCTGCTTCAGAGCAAATGAGTTAAGTTGGATAAATCTGAATCTCAGTTACTCGGAAACTTGTGAGAATTGATTTATGACAGTAATATAGAGAATAATACATGGGTGAGTGTGTGTAACCATAATTTAATATATAGATATGCCTTTTCATGGGGTAGTAAAGCATACAAAACATTTCTTGTAATACAACTGTGCAGAAGTGATAACAGTATCGATGAAGAGCTGTAATACTATTGTTCCAAGCCCCTAATACTATTGTAATATATGGATAATTAAAATAATACCCCCAAAATGCATACAAAAAATCTCCTGTAATACATCGTCCAAAACTCAATAATACCATCGATGGAACTCAATAATACTATAGTTGAGATCTCGTAATACTATCGATGGAAGATCTCAACGATAGTATTATTGCGAACTCACAACAGCGCAAGCGCCACCGGCCAGCTCCAGCAGCTTTCACTGACGGCGAGCCGGCTTTTACTGTAACTGTCACATACAGTGAAAGCCCACTACACATTCAGGTTGTGGTAACACTCTCGAGAAAAATGTCTCTTTCAAAGCAGACACTCAGCAAAAGTGCTCAGTTTTCTACCACACCAGGAAATAACTTTTGATCCCTGCAACTTCTTTGGCAATGTAGCAATAAGCACTTCAAAATCTCCTCAGGCAGTGAAAAAAGCGCTACCTGATGTACTCAGACTCCGAGTCCAACTAGCTCGCCACACTAACTGTCGCTCCTTCCACATGAAAAAAATTTACTACTGTTTTGTTACGCAAGTTCTTTAACACTGCTCGGTTTTGCTTTTCAACTGTTAAAAAGTTCTCCAGAATCATTGGCTGTTTCTAACAAAATTACCTCACCACCAACCCAACCTAACATTCCTGACTCTATGGCAAAGGTAAGAAACTACAATTCTCTTACATCCATATATTACAAAAAATAACAAATATATTCTGGTGTTACAAGGCAGTAATTCATCTCGAGGATCTGGGGGCACTTAAAACCTCTCGAGCTTCGCTCTCGAGGTTTACTGTGCCACCAGATCCTCTCGATGAATTACTGCCTTGTAATACACCATAATGTATCTATTATTCTATTTGTTCGGAGCTCTGAACAATAGTATTATCACAGAAACACATGCAACGTCCTGCTTTTTTGAAGTGCCCCTTATGGTTGGCTGCTTTCTCTCTGTGGGTGGGCAGACCTGTTTTAAAAACATGGCAGCTGTCTCTCGCTAAAGATGTTGTGAAATTAAATTTTGTGGGCAAAATTCCCACGAAACCGGCAATTTCGCTGAGTGAAATATTTTGCATAATTCAACTGTTCCGCAAAATATTTTATGGGGTACGAAGTTTCAAAATTTCACCTGCGAAATGTGAAATTTTTACCCAAAATGGCAAAATGTCACCTGCTAGGAGCGAATTTCACCATTTTGCGTGTGAAATTTTGCGCTCTGCGGGCGAAATTCTGCATTTCGCTTCCACAAAAAATTTCGCAAAACGGCCGAATTACGTGAAATATTTTGCATAATGAAATTCGGCAATTTTACATATCACTATCTCTTGCTTAGCGAGAGTAAGTGTAGCCATCATGCTTTCGACGTTTTCTTTTTGTTTTCTTTCTTTTACATCTAAAGCATTATCTAGTTGAGCCTGCCTTCAATCACCTTGTGAAACCAACTAAAAGGTATGACTGCCAACCTGAATCTCACAGACAGTGGTTGGACCGAGTGAGTGAGCACACAGTACAGTAGTCAGACTGCTGTTGGCAGACAGGATAACCCCCAAAAAATGCAGAGGAGCACTACCATAGTCGGGCAGCCATTCTCAAAGGATAGCCCAGAAACAAATGCACAGAAACGATATTTTTTTATCAGATCCATACATTAAAAAAAAATAATAGATAAGAGAGTGTGTGTTACAAAAGAGTAAAACCATCTCAAGGTTCCCATGTCCCCAGAATCTCTCGATGGTATTCCTTTGTAACACACACACTCTCCTATCTATTATTGTATTCTTATACACACCTGCAGTGTGTGATGCTGCATAAACCCCAAAAGCGAAGCTAAAGTGGCTTTATAGAAGCATCACACACTGAAGGTGTGTAAAAATTCTGGATTAAACCCACCCGCCCCTTTTATTTTTTTGTACAATTGCTGGTTTCACTGACTAAAAGCTAATACTTGTCACCAGGGGGTTGTCCAGTGGGGGAAACTTGCATCATTTGGGAGGAGAACAGTTCCTGACTGTGCATGGAGGGGTGTGGGGTCTGCCACTACCTGCCTGCTCACCCGTGAGAGCATGTGAATGAATGAGAGAGAGAAAGAGAGCATAGGGCTTACCTGCCTCCCACTGAGTTGCTGCTGTGTGCTTTGAGAGCCATGTATTTGACTGACAATGCTCGATTACACACACCCAGTTGTAACTGATATTAACATAGAGGATTGTGCATGATTGCTCAAACACAACAAGGATATTTTTCACTTGAGAGGTTTCCATGGTAATTGGGGACCTCGAGAGCACAGCTTGAGAGGTCTTGTTACCATGGAAGCCTTGAGAGTTGAAAAATATCCTTGGAGTGTATGAGCGATCATACACAATCTTTTATAGTGTATGGTCACTCATACAATGGAGTGTTCTTACTTTTTGAGGGTTTTTTTTTTCTCCTTTTCTCCTCCCGGGACTGTTTTCACTGTCACAGCCATTCCCCGAGGATCGCAGGTCACCCAACCGCACATGCGTGGCCCACCTTGCAAGTTGTTATGCTGCACTAGCTACGTAGCGAGTTCAGCATAACAAACTAGCTGAAGTAGCTAGTGCAGCATAACAACATTTTGAAACGGATGGATTTCCAACCGTAACAACATTCCACCGTACTTTATATCACAGTTATATGTCTATGAAAAGTGATGACCACTAATTATAATCCGATTCTACAGCTCCTGGATGTAACTGTCCCTTAATTGTAACTAACAGCTGTACCATATGGTGGCCTGTGATTGGACTGCTTTGATTATCAATCACAGTCCTTGGTCTTCCTCCACTCAATACCATACCAATACCTTACTCAGGAAACTGAAGCCTAGATAAAAAAAAAAAAAGTCCTTCCAATCACTGATAAAGGAACCAGCACTCACCACTTCACTTCTCCCATTGTATCCTCTGTAATACCCTGCACTTGAACGTGAAAGTGATACCGGAGATGGAAAGACCAACATCTACTGGGGATAGGGTACGAAAGGGCCTAGCAGTCCTCAAGAGAGACAAGGCCCTGGGACTGGATGGGATACATCTAAGGGTGCTCAGAAAATTGGTGGATGAACTAGCTGAACCTCTGGCAGACCTTTTTAATAACTCACTATGAACAGGGATTGTCCTGGGTGATTGGAGGGTGGCAGATGTGGTTTCGCTCCATAAAGGGGCGGGAGGGACAAAGAACAACCAGGCAACTATAGACTCATCAGTCTAACCTCTATTGCTGGAAAGCTGATGGAGTCGCTTATTAAAGCAGTCCTTGTGAACTATCTGGAGGATAATGGCTTTGTGGCAAGCAGGTTGTGTCAGACTAACTCGATAGTCTTTTTTGACTGGGTTGTGAAGGAATTGAATAAAGGGCAGGCTGTGGATCTGCTGCATTTTGACTTCAGCAAGGCTTTTGACTCTGTGCCTCATAGACACTTGCTAAAGATGTTGGGGGATCTCAGAGTGGCTAGAGATGTAGTTAGCTGGGTGAGAAATTGGCTAAGAGGAAGGCAGCAGTGGGTAGTGGTATGTGGAGTAAAATTGGAGGAGAGGGGAAGTCAGAAGTGGCTGCCGCAGGGGTCTATCCTGGGTCCGGTCCTTTTCAACATGTGCATCAGTGACATTGGAGAAGGGATCCGGGGTAGGCTAGGCCTCTTTGCAGATGACTCCAAGCTCTGTAAAAAGAGTGGATAGTGCAGAAGGAATTAGAGAACTACAAGAGGACCTACAGAGACTAGAGAAATAGTCTTGGGTCTGGCAGTTGAACTTTAATGCCAAAAAATGTAAGGTAAAGCATCTGGGGAAAAAAGAACCCCAAGACAAAATACTGGATGGGTGTGGTAAAACTCAATACTACAGCTGAAGAGCAAGATCCTAGAATCATTATTAGTGTCACCCTTAAGCAGGCTAGCCAATGTGATAAGGTTTACAGTAAGGCTAACAGGATGCTGGGTTGTATTGGGACAGGTATTAACAGTACAAAGAAGAAGGTGATACTACCACTCTATAGATCCTTGGTGAGGCCACATCTGCAGTACTGTGTCCAGTTTTGTAGCCCTCACCTTAGAAGAGACAAGGATAGGATGGAGATGGTGCAGCACAGGGTGATGATGGTGATTTAAGCCCAAAAAGCAAAGTCCTATGAGGAACAACTTAGGACACTGAATGTGTATTTGCTGGAGACCAGAAGGGAGAGGGGAGATATGATAGAGACATTAAAACTCCTGAAGGGAATAAATAAGGTGAGGTCTGAAGAACTATTTAACAGAAGCACTGCTCTCAACATGTGGGCACAACTGGAAGTTGTTGAGGGAAGGTTCAGGAGGGACATGAGAAAGTATTACTTTACGGAAAGAGTGGTGGAACCATGGAACCACCTGACGGCCAAAGTGGTGGTGACTAAAACCATGGAAAGTTTAAAATGCGCTTGGAATAGAATAAAAGGTATAGTCATCACTGGTAGAGACAAGGAAGGGGGATGAACAAGGATACCGGGGGTTGAAATACCTGATTAACGCCAGGCCATTGGTGCAATGTTCATGTACTATATACTGTATACTCCAGTACAGTTCAGTCAACAGCTGGCTGTGGTGGTGTGAGGAGGGCTGAGCCAGTCGTCTGCTCTGGTCAGGTTGGGGGGGGGAGCGGTATGGTGGGTTCCTGCCTCCAGGGAGTGGGGAGAGCCACTAGATTACCAGGGATGTGGGTATTTTAATCATGCTGAATGAAATCGGGGCTCAGGATGGGGGAACCACTAGCCTACCAGGGAATCTGAGAATATTTTATTATTCTCTCTCTCCTCTGTCCAAAGCACTGGAAAAGATTGTGACGGGTCAACTCATTGACTACCTCAAAAAATATAACCTGCTATGCCCCAACCAGCATGGTTTCAGACAAAGTCACAGCACCACCACTGCCCTGCTGGACTTTATGAACTGTGCACATAAGGCCCTGGATGAAGGCACATTGGTGGGGTCTGTATTCACTGACCTCACCAAAGCCTTCGACACTGTCAAGCACCCCCTGTTATTGACCCAACTGCAAAACATAGGTGTGGCATCTAATGCCCTCTGCTGGTTCCAAGACTATCTGACAAGGAGATATCAATGTGTCAAAGTTGGGCAAACAGTTTCCAGTGCAAGAGAGGTATCGTTAGGGGTACCCCAGGGATCAATACTGGGGCCCCTACTCTTCAGCCTCTTCCTAAATTACCTTTACACTGCCTCAGACACCAAAACTCATTCTTTTTACGGATGATGTGGTGCACTTGAGCAGCAGCACGTCCCTTGCTGACCTGCAAAAAGAGATGCAGGCCTCCTTCTCCTCAATCGAGAACTGGTTCTGTAGTCATAAATTGCTACTTAACTACAAGAAAACCAAGGCCATGCTTATATCCAGCCCACACAGCAAAAATAAGCATCACCCCCTCATCATCACCAACTCCCGCAGTGAGCCACTCGAACAAGTCCATATGTTCAAGTATCTGGGGGTCATACTGGATGAAACCCTCACATTTTCTCACCACATTGACTCTCTGGTCAAGAGAGTCAATACTAAGATTGGTGTCCTACACAGGCACACGCAATACCTCCCCCCCAAGGCCCTCTGCCTTGCAGTCCACAGCTCCATCTTATCTCATATCGACTATGGACTAATGGTGTATGGGGCGGCGATGGATACGGTGCTAAAGAGAATCCAGGTGGCGCTAAACAAATCCTGCAGGCTCGCCATTAATGCGGAGTGCAACATGCATACCTGTACACTGTATGAACATGCAAATTGGTTATCTTTAAGAGACGGGGTTAAATACCAGACTTGTATCCAAGGGAAGAAAGCACTCCTGGGCAAAACACCACTTTGTATTGGCAACCTTTTTGTGGCTGCTAACACGCCACAGGCCACCAGGGGGAGGACCAGAAGGACCTTGGCCATCCCCTTCCATTGCACTTCGCTCAGACAATGTGCATTTGCCTACCGGGCCCCACTGTGGATGAATGAACTCCCTGGGCACCTCCTGGCCACCAGTTGTCTGGCCATATTCAAAACTGACCTCAAACAGCTCCTGATAACACTCTCTAAGTGCACTTGCATCTAGGTGACTGACCTTTGGTATCACACCTCTCAGCTCGTTTCCTAAGACTGACGGAGAATTTGGTCACGACATGCCTCCCTCAGTGCACCCTCCACACAACCCTACCCTTGGCTAACAATCGCCCTTCCCCCATTCCTCTAACAAGGCTCTCTGTGGCTACACTAGCTTTTGCCTGTACCTTTACACTTATGTTCATGCACTAGCACTGTTAGTCTTTACATCCTGGATATTTGTAAATTTTTGTAAATTTGTTCAATTGTGTTGCAACTCTGCTTTCTCCTATGTAACTTGCCTGTAGTCTATGACGTGTAGCCTTTGTAAAACAGCTTGCACTCAAAGGTGTTTTTCCGAATCAATAATTATGGCTCGGTGTCATCGAGGCACAGGTCAGGATGCATAGAAAACCAGGAGCAGTTGTAGAATTCACCAAAAATATTTATTTACACTAGCAGTAACATAAAAAAATAAACTTGTTCAGTATAACTATTTGCAAAGGCTGAAAACCTCCCAGAAAAAGTCCATCTGAGTTTTTGTTCAATCTCTGTGTCCATTCTTCTCTTCCAAGAAGTTGCAGCTCAGCTCTCTTATAAGTGCTTCCAATCCCCATTCTTAACAAACATCCTGTTCTTGTATGTTTCAGGAAGGTGCAAGGCAGGAACACAGTGTGCCTGAGCTGAGGCCCCTTTTCCACAGCTCTTCTGCAAAAGACTTAAAAATTTGCACTCAGGTAACCTCTTAGAGTTCCCAATAGCGTTTTTCAATCATCTCAAAATATAATTATATACATTTCAACAGTAACACTATATATTTTGTAAACAAAAGGATCCCACTATCAGTTACATTTCCACATCATGATTTGCATATATTTTTATATCAGCAGATATGCAAGGGAGAAAAAGACAGACAACAAACGAGACTGAGGGACAGTGAGAGGGAAATAATTGTGAGACTGTCAGGGTGATCAAGTCCGAGGTCTCACAGGAAAATTTGGTTGCACAATTAGACAGAGAAGAGACAGAAAAGGAAGCAACAGATCCTTGCATTTAAACACTTTCTATAACAACTGGGGCAGGGTCCTGTTCCTCCCTGTCACAAATGGTTTGGGGCTTGGGGAAGGGGGACCACTAGACTACCAGGGAATCAGGGAATGTATTGTTATTATGGCATGGATCAGGGCTCAGGGAGGGGGGACCACTAGACTACCAGGGAATCAGGGGAATATGTTATTACTATGGCATGGATTGGGGCCTGGGGAGGGGGAACCACTAGATTGTCAGGGAATCAGGGAATATTTTAATATTATGGCACGGATTGGTGATCATGGAGTGGGGACCACTACACTACCAGGGACTCAGGGAATATTTCATTATTATGGCATGGATCGGTGATCATGGAGTGGGGACCACTAGACTACCAGGGACTTGGGGAATATTTTATTATTATAGCATAGATCTGGGCTCAGGGAGGGGGGACTGCTAGACTACCAGAGAACCTGGAAATATTTTATTTTTATGGCATGGATCAGGGCTCCAGGAGGGGGGACTGCTAGACTACCAGGGAAATGGGTAATATTTTATCATTATGGCACAGATCAAAGCTCAGGGAGGGGGATCACTAGACTACCAGGGACTCTGGAAATATTTTATTTTTATGACATGGATCAAAGCTTGGGGAGAGGGACCACTAGACTACCAGAAAATCAAGGAATATTTTTATTATTGTGGCATGGATTGGGGCTTGGGGGGGGACCACTAGACTATTAGGGAATTGGGGAATATTTTATTATTATGGCATGGATCGGGGCTCAAGGAGGGGTGGCTACTAGACTACCAAGCAATACAGGATCTTTTTATTATTAGTGCATGGGTTGGGACTTGGGGGGATGCACACTTGGGCCAGGCGCTCATTTGCAGATGAGCCCATAATGGCATGCAAATGGCCCCATAGTGCCATGCATGCCCAATGGCCTGATCTTCATGGTTGGGCTGAATATCACCCATGGGGACCACAACGCTGACCAGTGAGTGCCACACTATACTCCTATGGGAAGTTTTCAGCCCTGCACCCTGGTAGCGCTCTGCCACACATAGCAACCACTTGCTGTACCCCATGCTACCAGGGTTCGATATTCAAATGGATAGCACAGTCTGTTCAGATCATGCTATCTGTTTGAATATAGCGCCAGAGATGGCTGGCCCTATTTTTTCATGCGGCACACCTTTTTTGAGTGCGCAGCTGGCTGACTCTGAATATGAGGCCCTAGGTGCTTTAGGGCTGAATTCACAAATGTTTTTGGGACTAAGTTCCACATCACAACTCCAGTTGGGGACCGAAATCTCAACAGCTGCAGAGATTGCTATTCACAGCTGCAGCAGTTGAGGAAGATGTTACGGCTGGTCCCACCAGCCATAACAGTTTTCCACAGCTGTGGGGATTTTCCTGGCAACACCACCCTCAAACTGCTGTAAATAATGCAGCCAGTCATAATCCAGTTCCACCTTTGTGAATACCCACAGCTGCAGGAAAACTGCGGATCTTCAAGTGGCAACCCACTTGCGTCGGGTTTTTCCCCACAGCTGTGGGAATTTCAAGAGTTTTGTGAGTCCTGCCCTTAGTTTTTTACTTGTTCATATGGCTTCCTATCACTCTAAAGTATTATAGTTTTCTGTAGCTTTTAGAGGAAAGTAAGAACACATTTTTTTCTAGTTTAAGATGAGGCATTTTGCATTTTTCTTGTTTTTTGGCAGGACACAGTCTCCCAAACCAGGGCTGTCCTGACTAAATCAGGACAGGTGGTAACCCTAGCTCATGTCTGGTGCACCTAAAGTTTCACACTGTGCATCAGCACTTTATCAAAGGTGCCTCCACCAGCTTAGTTCACATTTTATACTGCTGCATATTAATATATTTGAATAAACATTATGGAGCGGAGCTGTGCCGTAATGCCAAAGTGACACATGCTAATAAATACAGTTATTACAAGATTTACAAAAGTGAAAAACTAGATGAACAGAATTCATTTCACGCTGCACAGCAAATTCATCACAATCTTCCACGATGTTACCTGTAAAAAGGATAAATTACATGGCTAGTGTGAATCATACATGATTTCCAGCCTAAGTTCCCTAGGGTACTAAATGGCAAAGGACTGAACAGCACACATAAGATACTGCAGAAGGCATAAACTTAATGATGTAGACAAGAGAGAGGAGAGGGGGTGTTTAAAAATGGAGGAAAAAAGGGGTAAAATGGGGAAAGGAGCAGAGGCGAAGAGGGGGGTAAAGCCCAGGAACAAAAAAAGGTACAGAAATAAGAACTAAGAGGGGATAAAGGTGCATTGTATGCCATAGCATGCCATATTGCACAAAATGCACAGAGTGAAAAGCATGAATTTGTCATTGTGAGACTTGAAAAAGCCTCTGTTGGTCCAAGGGGTGGAGATGTAGACAACTTCCTTAGAAGGGAAAGTTTTTGGATTTATGCAACTGGTGCAAGACATTGACCAGGCCTCAACAAGAGACTGGATCTGGCATCTTTTCTAAGGAAATAGCAGAGTTGATTATATATGAAGCTGTTTTGCAGAAAAAAATGTTGTTTCGCTTTTTGCCCTCTATATTTCCTAGTATTTGTGGTCCCCCCTTTCTTATTTCGGTGCCCTTTTTTGTCCCTGGGCTTTACATCCCCTCTTCTCCTCTGATCCTTTATGCATTTTACTTACTTTCTTCCCTCCACACTTACCCCTTCACTTTCATAAACAACCTCTCTCCTTCTGTCTTGTCTACTCCATTTAGGTTATGCCTTCTGCAGTACCTTATCACATGCTGTTCATCTTATGCATGCTGTTCAATCCTTTGTCCTTTATTACCCTAGAGATCATATGCTAGAAATTGTGTATGATTTACACTGTCCACATAATGTATTCTTTTTACAGGTAACATCATGGAAGACTGTGATGAATTTGCTGTGCAGAGTAAAATTAATTCTGTTCACCTAGTTTTTAGCTTTTTGATTTTTTTATGTCTTGTAATATTTGTATTTATTAGCATGTGTCACTTTGATGTTATGGCACAGACCCATCCTATAATGTTTATTTTAATATGCTAATATACAGCATTAAAAAATGTGAAGTAAACTGGTGGGCGGCACATTTGATAAAGTGCCGATGCACAGTATAAAACATTAGGAGCGCCAGGCACAAGTTCTGTTGGCTGTGATTTTGTCTTTTCCTTTTTCACACTGTTTCACATCCCAATAAAGCTGCTTTTTTCATAATGAGCAATGTCCTTGTGGTCTCTTGATAAGGAGGATAGGAGAACAGCAAAATGAGTAAGTGGAATGAGAAGAGGATACAACAGAAGAAGTGATGTGGTGAGTGCTAGATTCCTTATCAGCGACTGCCATGCTCAGTATCTAATCATCTGTTTCATTGTGTGGCCATTTCTTTGTTGTTGTTGTTGTTGTTTTTTTAAACAAAATCCTTGCAGTCGTGTTTGTGGGACATAATGAAGATATGTTATCTGAATGTCTGAAGATGACAAAAAAAAGAGGGGGAGGAAAATCCTGCACTTTGTGGAATGTACACTCCCTAGGGCAGGGGTCTGCAACTTTTTCAGGACCAGGAGCCGCTTTCCCACCTACCATGATAGGTCTGATCACCAGAGAGCCATTTGAGTGTATGCATAGCAGATGTTCTTTGTAGTGCATCTTTTACTTAAATTCGTCACAAAATGCTATTGTAATAAAATATATGTTAATTAATTGGAACACTACACAAAGAAAAACAGAAAAAATGTAATGTATTAATTATTTTCAACATAGCTACATTTATCATCCTATAAAAATGTGCAAATATTTCAACTAGCAGAGTATGCAGATCTACTGATTACAGTGTGCCCACACCAGATTGCTCTGCAAGGACCAAACTTCTATCTAACTTGGTATTGCCTGTCATTCTGGGTGCACAGTCTGGGCAGACTTTAACAGGTATATCCATAAATGGCATAAATAGCTTTTCCTTCTCCAAATCCTTTCCGAGAGAAATGAAGAAGTTTCAGCTCTGATTATTTAGCAACCAGCGCAAATGATTAGTAACTCAACCTTAATTCCCAACACATACATATAGTAGAATGGACCACAAATGCCAGCTGTACTGTATAGTATCCTTATAGTGTATGATGGAACATTCTTACTGATAAAAATCAGAACCTTTCAAAACATTGTTATGCTGTAGTAGCTACGTCATCATAGTTGTTATGCTGCACTAGCTACATAGTTACTACAGCATAATAACATCGAATGTGCTTGTGCATGAGCGTTACACATCCAGGAAGTGGCAGTGGTGAAAAGGAGAGCAAAGGAAAGCAGCGCAGAGGGAAAGACAAAAACCATAGGACCATTTACAATGTTTTGTTTACTAGTTGTGGGGGCGTCCTACACTATAAAAAACAATGGATAGTTACCTAATGGTAACACGCCATGTTAGTTCGTCTCGAGGTTACCAATGGCGACCAAACCTCTCGAGCTGCGCTCTTGAGGTTAATGCAGTCGCCATGGCAACTTCTTGACGAATAACTAGCTTGTTACTGATAGGTAACTATCCATTATTCTCTATGTTATTCCGTGATTTCTTCAAGCACTTGAGAAACATAGTAAGCTGACCTAGTATCATAAACAAGGCTAAGAATCCATATTCCACAAAGTGTTCTTTGCATTGTCCTTCATAGTCATGTGTAGACAAAATCAGGTCATAAATCTAACATAACATAACATTTTGCTTTGTTCCTTGAATGCTACAAGCAAGTATGGGGTCATTTTGTAAGCAGCCTCGTACATAACTTACCTATCAGCAAAATGTTTGCCTTTACAAAGCAAATGTAGGGCTTCAGTGAAGTTGGCTAGATGCAAGCCACAAAGTGAAAGCACTTCTGTATCGGCCCATTTTATTTCCAAGTCCAGAAAAGGTTTTCCACCATGCCTCTCTTTCATACTGTTACCATATGTAGAATGTTTAATTGTGACATGCCCCTGGAATTAGACTTCCTACTTATTGGTAAGACTTTCCCTGAAAATGACAAGGAACATACGTCCATAACAGTTGATGATACCCAAAACACACCAGTCTTCAAGAATTGCTATGCTGTCATTGACTGTTTTTCTCTTATTTACAGGATGTACCATTTTATCATAAAATGTATGACTGATTTACTGGAACCAGTGCCACCTAAGAAATATGGGGCAATATTTGAAAAAAAAAGTACTGCTGTAATTCTTGCAGTTGTATGATCTTGCATGCCTTAACTCAGTCCTCCTTCCATCTCCACAGTCTCCTATCCCACCCAAGAAACCACTGCCTTCCTCATACTACAACCTCTACATATCATCCTGATATAAATGGGGTTGTTCCCCCAACCAACCCTCCACACACACTGGGAAAACTGATGGGGGAAAAATCCCAACTGATGTGAAACTATCCAGAAAAAGAATATAGAGTGCTCAGCATTTGTTGTGGGGGCATGGAAAGAGTATAAAAGAATTGTCTGAATCATCTTGTGTGGTGGGGGTAAGACTTCATCCTGCTGGCCAGTCCTGCTACATTTTGCTACATTTGTTTCAGCTCTGTCCCTCCCACTTGGGGCACAAATGTCTTCGGCTATGGTGGCTGGGTACTGCAATCTACCAAGTCCAACCTTCTCTACATAAGCACACCTAACTGGATATCTGGTGCCTCTGCATCAGATGACAGGCCTAAAAATCCCTGCTGACATCTGTCAACATGTCTAGCACAGCAGATTCCTGACAACCTAATTCCTATCCTTGGGCTACCAAGGAGCATGTGTGCAGAGTCAAAAGGCATCCAGAGTCAATTCTTGTCATTGCCTCTTCCACATGATATGCAATCCCCTAGGCATTGGCATCAGTCTGGGCTGTCATCTTGGTAAATAGTAACACATACTATCAGGCCATTAGGTAGCACTGCTGCAAGCTTTTGAACGTTTGCTGGTTCACCACCCACTGGCCAGGGCCTACAACACAATTGGTAATATTGATAGCGACATAAGATATGGGTGACAATGCAGTTCTGATAGCCTCTCTCATATACATATGCTTGTCTGTTTCTAACTATCCATGCATCAAGTGGTTCCATGTCATAACAGCGAATGCAAAACAACGATTGCTGTTATGGCGAGTGTATAGTGCCAAAAAGCAAATCGGCAATATACACTTCAAAGGTGACTTCGACATCGGATTTAAAAAGTGTTTTTGCAGGGGGCTGTCCCCATGCCTATGCCCCCACACCTTAATTAGGATTCTCAACTCCAGGGAGTGTATATTGAGAGGGCAAAATTCCAGATGTCAACAAAACTTAAGTGCCGCAGTTTGCAGCTGCGGCAATATGTATACGTTCCCAGCCCCGAACCCAGTACCTGCTGTGCCAGAGCTAGCCACCCACACCACCATGCCACATATCTAGCTCAGTGCTAGCAGGTACACCAGTGCCTGAAAAACCCTTCCCTGTCCCTCCCCTCCCCTTCCCCTCGCTAGTCCCCCCCTTCCATTCTCCCTTCCCCCTGGTCACTATCCCATACCCTCGCTTATTCTGCAGGATAGCCCACAATAATAGCACCCAAAAAGAGTAACTATATTTCTAGTCACTCATTTTGGGTCACTATTACCACCAAGGTCATCAATGTGCATATGCTTTTGCACACACACTTGACCTGTGAAAGGTGGACACATATAAACTAAATGTCAAAAAGCTAGCATTCTGTGTTTCACATCTCATTATTATGGAGAACAGTAGCTAAGATGCTAAAAAACATAAATGTTGGACCTTTGAGGGGTAAGAAGCTGCTGAACCACATGAACCCAGGGAAAAAACTGCTTGCAGCTCTTGAGCCTCATGGTGCAGACCTTTGCCCCACGGAGACTCCAGGGTTAAATGAGCCTACTTCTGTGTATCTTAAACTTTATCACCAATAATAAACAAATTATTACCTTTTCATGCCATGAAGCATTTTAGCAGAAGTTTCACCTGGAAAACCAAAAACCAAACATATGTGAGGAAACCTTATTTAACAGGGTCTTTGCAGGATGAATGGTTTATTAGTAGCCTGTCTAACCTTTGCATGGGAAAACAGAGTCATATATAATTTAGAAGAAAGCTTAGAAAGTAATGGATTTAATAGTCAAAACTCTAAGAGCGTATTATTTTTTTATTAAAGGCATTTCCTAGTGTTTCAAGCCTGCATTTTTACGTTGCTCCTGAAAATGTTTTCGCAACTGTTTTTTGGCACAAATACACTAATTAATTCATGAATCTATTATTAGATGAAGGGAAAATACTTTCACTAAACATAATGCTACTACTTAAATTCATTAAAAATATGACCAACAGCTCAACCTGATTCAGTACGTCAGTATGCATCTGTATCCCCACCACCATCTGATGAGATGAGGCTGAAAATAGGCAGAATTACCTAGCTCTTCTAATTTGATCTAAAACCAAAATGGACTTACTACATTATGTGATGTTCAGCTAACACCCTAAATATAATGACAACCAAATAATATATTCTGACAGTAGTAATCATAGATAGTCAACTTCCAAGACCCTGTAGATATATGTTTGTCATTCTTGTATATCTTCCTTTTTAAATTCGCCATACATGCACGCGCAGCAAACTCCTTGCTACAAGAATGGCTTCTGAAGGGTGTGATACTGACTGTCCAATGCAGCGTGGTCTGCAAGGGGGCGAGACAGTGCCACACTGATCATCAGCCAGGCTGATCGTGACACCCTTTTGTCTTGATGGGTGGAAACTTTGTGTAGTTGAAAAGAAAAAGCTGAACCAATCATATGGCGGCCTTTTCCTTTCATCTGCAGGACACCACCCAAGAAACAGCTGTTCGGTGTTCTGATCAGCTTGGCTGACATCCACCTCACAAATTCAGAACCAGCTCTAACTTAGTCAAGAACAAGAAAACCGATAGATAATCATCCATCTACAGAATCATTGCACAATTTGTCTCTTTTCTAGGCTGCTCCCTTGCATCCTATGTCTATGCCCTACACCTCTCCTTTCACCCCCCAGCTGCCTGCATATGATGCATGTGGAGGTTTCACTGTGCTCCACGGTATCTGGCAGCTCTTGGCACTTGTCAAGTTTGCTATTTGTCCCCATTTTGGGTCAGTAAAGAGACTGCGGTTTTGTCCAGGTGTATGTATTTGAGGAGAGGGAGAGGGAGGCCCTTGCCAGCAGCCCAATCGAAAGTCTGCCATTGGTATTGCTAGTGAACCAGGTGGGGCCATGTCATGCGTGCGCAGAAGAGCATGTTTGTTGTAAAGCCACTCCTGCGGCAAAACAGAGGTTCCATCATGCTCATGGATCCCTGAATCACCTAATTGGGGTCTGGAGACACTAGGGAGGGACCTGAGGGGCCTGTAAAAGTTGTTTTATAAAAGCACATGTAAATAAGCCAGCAGTCGAGGCTGCTGGGAACTGTAGGCCTGCCCCACTTGGTACCCTAGCAATACCAATGGTGAACTTTTGGCATTGACAAATGCTTATGTTCAAATTTATTGGCCCCATATTTAAAAGGTGTGCGAAGTAGAGCGCAGAGGGCTTTGTGATTACTCTACCTTGCACTCAGCACAAAAAGGAGTTATACTGGAAACTAAGCACTAAAACCACAGGCAGTGTTAACAAGTTTCCAATCCATTGTTGAATTGGAAATGTTTAGGTGGGGGAAGTCTCACATCTATATTTCTAGATGGTGGAACTGTCATTTCTAGGTGGTATAAATCTGCAATTGTAGACAATGGAGGAAGATAACAGAGGTGGTAGAACTGTTGTATAATTTTTTAAGAGGTGGTGGAATTGAGTTCCTGTGGGTTCTTACCCAGTTTAACTCTGTTTCCAATATACCCCCTGTGAGCATTGCACAAACCAAAGCTTTAACCCTTGTGTGAGTATAAACCACTGGAGTGACCACACATGCTCAGTACCACTCCACACCGAGCAAGATGGGCAGTTTGTGAGGTGCACACACCATAGCACTGAAGTGCTGAACTGCAGTATTGGTACACAAATTGCTACTGACCCTGCTCACCATAAAAGGCCCTAACACCCTCTTACCTGCCAGTCGACATGTCATTATCATGGAACATTGCCCCATGAAGTAGACAGAGGCTGTAGACTGCAAAGTACAGCAGAGCTATCCATTATCAAATGTGAGAAGGGTGAGATGTGAGGACTCAGAAGTGTTTGCCATGTGAAACAAATACATGGATGTGTTTATGGAGGGCAGCTGTATGGTGCTCTACCTCATTCAAGGTACTCTATATAACTCTACCACCCCCCCTCCCTATCCCAATGTACATGTTTACTGGCGCACAGTGGCACCCCACACACCAGATCACAACAACCTCTCACCCCAGTTCCATGACAGTGGCTGGAACAAATGTTCTACTCACCTCCTCAGCTGGCTGCCATTTGACTAACACATCCACTATATTGCTATTTTTTTTCAATTTTTGTTGACTGAGAAAGGAAGGTGAAGAAATACTTCCTGTTTTCAGCCTCATCCCAGGGGAGGTAGGTTACTGAAGCAAACTGTCTGATACTGAACCAGGTTAATTTGTCAATGGATTAGTGAAAGGGTGGAAAATTAGGCAAGGACACCGGGGGAAAACACCACTACCACTTTCAGTAGTTTGGTTTGCATGAACAGAGGTCCTAAAATGCCTGTGTTGAAAATTTGGTGACGAACGTCCATAAAATGACTGTGTTATAAGCATGCGTTGCGCAGTTTCCACACACCCTTGTAACTTCACAAATTTGCAATATTTTCATGCCAGATTTTCAACACTGGCATTTTTTCACACCTCCTTATGAACAGTACAGCTGTAATTTTTCACATCCTGCTCAAAATGTGTTTCCGCACCGTGACGCACAATGGCGTGGTCACTGTGGGAAATCAACTTTTAGGACAGAGTAACAAACTTACAGCACCACTGTTCATGAAGGGAGGTTCCGAAATGCCTATGTTGAAAATGTGGCTACAAAAATCCCAAAAATAATTGGGTTACGGATGTGTGTTGCGCAGTTTCTATGCATGCTCATGACTTCACCAAGAGACTGACAGGCGTCAGGGGTGTGATTTGGGATCATTGGCTGTAATGCTCATGCCATTCCACCCCCACCCTGCAGCCAGTGACAGGCATTGAGGTGTGCCTTAGAGTGTTCAGCCCTAAAGTTTACCCCATTCTCCTATACTACACCCGTCTCAGCATATTTCCTTATGGAATGGGGTAAGTATAAGGCCCCAAAACCCCAACGCACACCACAACACTTGTCAGCGTCTACAGGGTAGGGTGAGGTAAAATGCCATGAGCATTACAGCTGATGACCCAAAGGCACACCCCAACGCCTGTCAGTTTCTGCAGGGTGGGAGTGGGGTTGGTGTCAGTTCAATACTTCACGCCATTCCTATTATGCATCTTGAACTCCTGCACTACCAATGCCAATGCCAGTGAGACAACATTCGGTATTGACAAATGCTTGTTAGTATAGTGTTACATTGAAAGTGTATCAAAATGAAGTAATACTATGGACCTGAGTGAGAGATTTCATTTTAAGAAAAAAAATAATAAATTCCAAGCTCCTGTGATTAAATGTCTAAACCCTTTTGAAGAAACTGGACAGTATTTCCAAAAGGCATTATGGAGGTGCAGTACCAAATGAATGCTATTTTAAAGGTTTTGGTGGATTTGTGTTATTTTTCTAACTTTACAACAAAAAATGATGCATGCATCATTATTTTGGTTTTACTATAGCGCTTCGACAGCGCTAGCACCGACATCCCCCACAGCGACAGCTACCATGCTGACTGTTGGCATTGTAACTTCAGGGATGTCAGTGCTTTCTATTGGGGCTGTGCCCCCCCCAAATCCCCCATGTGGGGGGCTCTACCCCCACACCCCCCGGTCTCTAGGATTCTAACTCTGAGTCAAAGTTGGATGGGGGGGCATGTGTTACACCGGGAAATGCACCGCTGGTGTCTTCTGTGCACTAGCTCAGTGACTTGCCACATACAGGTAATTTCTGTCGCTGTGCTGCTGTTCACTGTGGTGGTGTCGACCTTGTGTCGGCACACCCATTATTTTGATGTATGCACAATTGTTGTGGTGCAATTTGTGTTAATTCTGGATGCCTGGCAGATCAACTTTTATGTGGTTGAACTTTCAAGTGTAAGTCACGCTACTGCCTCAGAATCATGGTGCAAGGCTCCTGAAGGCCTTTGCCAATCTTGCATATATCTTAAGAAAGAGTAACTTTTCAACTTCTAAGGCTAGAAACTAAATACACT
Source organism: Neoceratodus forsteri (assembly GCA_016271365.2). Lineage (NCBI taxonomy): Eukaryota > Metazoa > Chordata > Ceratodontiformes > Ceratodontidae > Neoceratodus > Neoceratodus forsteri. The sequence goes on along the minus strand of CM057456.1, from coordinate 900,380,835 downwards.
TCAAATGAAAGCTTGTGTCGATGTGCATCATGTCTCTACAATTACACTGTATTAATATACTAGAACTCTAGCAAACAGAAAAACCTTTTTTCTAATGTTGAAACAACTTTTTTAACTTTTTTTGTTTACATTGAAGTAAAAAAAACAGTAACAATGATGTAAATACAGACTTGCACTCTGCAGGGTGGGCAGACTACTGTAGATGGGTTGATGGGCCTTTTCTGCTATCATTGTTTATGTATCTGTGTATCTATTTGCTGGATATGGGATATATATACCCAAACAGGAAAGGGAAGGTGCAATAATATGGAACTAGCGGAATTCTAATGTGCATATGTGAATATATAATCTGACCGATATATTTTGGTGCAATATAGATTAAGTATAATTTTAACATTTTTTATCATTTTACAGATGTTATAAATAAGTGTAATAATCCACTCCAGGTGTGTGACAATGCTGTAAGAACCTCTCTTCCTGGGTGGTTGAAGGCCCAAGGTGAAACCAACACAGGTCATTTGGTTATTACAGTTTTGCTGCACACCTGGCCATGGATTATTTCTTACTTATGTATGTGCTATAAGAGTGAGTTTGCAACAGACAATACTGAAGCACCGTAATGGGGAATGCAAATGAAACTGTGCTGATATTCATATGCTGATTGGTGCTGAGCTCGCCACCTGCCATGTCACTAATAAACTGGGTAATTATAATATGGTTTGCCCTCCTAACTTGTCTTTGACCTGCAGAACCTTTGATAAATGCCATAGGGGAGAGAGCCCCTAATATCCCACATGTGGAGCCATTAACAGTGGTATGATTTTGGTTATGAAAATGTGTTTCCAATGTAGTAAAGTCTAATTGTACTACATAAAATCCTCATTCTCCCTTTGGGCAGCCCCCAAATTGTCCCATGTTTTCACAAGCTGTGAAAGCACTGGACAATAATAATTTGAGATCTTCTAGAGTTTTTTGTAGAATGAGGCCTTAGGTGTCAACAGATAACTCAAAAACAAGCATGGAAACCCATTGTGCATTTTGCTGATTGTACATATTGGAAGATCATCATGTTCTCGGCAAAAAATGATTATTTGACAAGGGGAGTAAGAACACCAGTGAACAGCCTTAACTTGCAAGGGTTTTCATGGGACTAGACACAGGAGAGAAATTATATTAACAATAAGCATGGAATAGCTTTACACTGTGAAGTCTTTTTCTTTGGTGACACTGACTCCTGGTTACCCAGCCCTTAGATGCTGCAGTGCCTTATTGCAGTCTTGAATGCTGAACACTTACAAATGAAACAATAACTTGGGCACTGAGAGGTCGGCTGAATGCTGGGTGACCCTTGGAGAAGATGCACTTGAGCACTGAGGGTAGGGACCACCTGACATTCAAGCACCCCTGATGGATGGCAGGAGAAAGGGTGGAGCTGTGGGCACCCCAAAACTTCGAAGGGGGGGAGGCAAGGAAAATAGGAATAAAAAACATCAACAGGGGCAGGGAAACAGGAATGAAAAATATCAAGGAGAAACTGGGTAAACAGGAATGATAAACATTGGGGTTAACGAAATGAGAAAAAAACATCAGGGGGAGGGCAGGGAAACTGGAATAAAAAACAACAACAGGGGGCATAGAAATGGGAAGAAAAGACATTGGGGAACAGGAATAACAAACATTAGGGAGCGGGAATGTGAATAAAAAACATTTTGGAGGAGACAAGGGGAACAGGAATAAAAAACTTTAGGAAAGAAACAGAAACATAGACTTTGACGACAGATAAGGACTGCTTGGCCCACCCAGTCTGCCCGTTTCCCTACCTATTGGATAAGCTGCAGATCCTAGTTAGCCAACAGCCTACTTCTTCCTACCCCCTCACAACAGAATTGTCTTATGTCTGTCCCATGCATTCTTGAATTCCCCCACTGTTTTTGACCCCATGACCTCCTCAGGAAGACCGTTCCATGTGTCCACCACCCTCTCCGTGAAAAAATACTTCTTCACATTGCCCTTGAGCTGTCCCCCCTCAATCTTCGGATTGTGCCCCCTTGTTCTTGCACATCTCTTTTTCTGAAAGATGCTACCCTTCTGGACTTTGTTGATTCCCTTAAGGTACTTGAAAGTTTCTATCATGTCCCCCCTCTTCCTCCTTTCCTCGAGTACACATTAAGCTCCTTTAGTCTCTCTTCGTGTGGCTTCTGGTGCAGACTCTGCACCATTTTAGTTGCCTTCCTCTGGACTACCTCCATCCTGTCTTTGTCCTTGCAGAGATGGGATCTCCAGAACTGCACGCAGTACCCCAGATGAGGTCTCACCAACTGTCTGTACAGATGGATAACAACTTCCTGTCTTCTACTGGTGATGCCTCTTTCTATACATCCCAGTATCCTCCCAGCCCTCCTTACTGCCTACTCACATTGCTTGTTTAATGTTAGGTCATCTGATATGACTACCCCCAGGTCCCTTTCCATTTTTGTGGTTGTTAGTACCTCCCCCCATTGTGTACCCTTCCCCTGGATTTTTGTTTCCCAGGTGCATTACTTTGCACTTCTTTGCATTGAATCTAAGCTGCCATACTTTTGACCATTCCTCCAACCTTGCCAAGTCCCTTCTCATCCTTTCCACCCCCCTCTTGTGTATCAGCCCTGTTGCAGATCTTTGTGTCATCTGCAAAGAGGCATGCTTTTCCTTCCAGTCCATCTGCAATGTCACTAATAAAGACATTAAAAAGGACTGGACATAGTACTGAACCCTGCGGGACCCCACTAGTAAGCCCCCTTTCCTCAGAGTGGACTCTGTTTACTATTTTCCCTATGTGTCCTGTTGTCCAGCCAATTCTTCACCCAGGCTACCACCCTGGGACCCACTCCCAGGCTGAATAATTTGTTTATTAATCTTTTGTGTGGGACTGTGTCAAATGCCTTGTTAAAGTCTACGTAATCCATGTCCACAGCCCCTTCCTGGTCTACTACTTTGGTCAACTAGTCAAAGAAATCTATTAGATTCGTCTGACATGACCTTCCTGCTGTGAATCCATACTAACTTGGGTCCTGTGCCCCTCTGGCCTCTTGGTACTCAGGTTGGAGAAACAGGAATAAAATACATCTGGAAGGGGTGGGGAAAGGGGAATAAAAAAACATTAGGGAGGGGTGACAAAATTGGAATAAAAAACAACAGGGAAGGGTTGGGAAAAAAAGAATAAAAAAACATCATGGACGAGACAGGAATAAAACAGGAGAAACAGAATAAGTAAAAAACAATGTTTTGGTATTATCTGTTTGCAATACAATACTGTTTTATTTTATTTAGTATCTTCTTGTTCATTCACTGTTTAGGTGTACCATCAGTGCAGCAAAACCCCTACATAGATGGCAATGTGGGCGCTGCAACCCAATCAACAGTGATTCCGTCGAGCGGGATTTTACAGTGCCTGCTGTCTTGCAGCCTGAGGGATAATGCTCTGTTTTACCCCTACACCTCTGGCTTGGAGGTGATTATATTACTTGTTGGGGGTTGCGGTGGGCAAAGCCCCCTGCAAACAGCCAGGATTTGCCTCGGTGCTTTGCCGTGATCATGGTCGGGTGGCATGATTGCCGTATGACATTGTCTCCATCTGCATTTTGCTGTCGCTGTGGTATTGGTCGATGTGTTTGATGTCAAGTCGACTTGGTGGAACCCACTGTTTATAGCCCTACCTGATAGGTTCTCTCCAGCCTCCTTCCTTGTCAGCCTTGCACCGTGGCCTTCCCATCATCCTCACTGGATGCTGCCTGCTGCTACAGGCAGACTGGTCATTCAGATCATCCACTGGAAATGATCCACCCCATGGGGGGTTTCCTCAAACTTATTTAAGTTCACCCTGGCACCAGGTGGCCTATCAGGGGCAAGTGCCGTGAAGTCACATGCTCAGTTTAATGCGTGTGACAGTTCTTTAATCCTGACCTTCACCCACATCTCTCAGCATCCTTATCCATGCTGGTGGGGAGGGGGTAGGATGTCATGTGGTCACCCACGAGACCCAGTGCTGCCCCTGGTCCTCCACTGGTGTCATTGGTGCAATGAGGAGAATGCAACACTTCCCTAGACTCCATTGGCATGGGGCAGGGAGAGAAAATATGTTGCAAACCTGGGTCTTCTGCATGAAGACATGGTACACTCTGCCCGAGCCACCGGACCGGGCTACTTGCCACCTTTCACACAAAAAGTATGATGAACCACATTACACTGGAAAAACTTCCCATAAAATCAGGAGTAAAATATAATATAGTGATCTCACACATGAGAAAGTAATAAAGGGGCAAGAGAGTGAATTTTGATCTGAATAAGTCATCATAAAATGTGATACAGGTGACTGACAGAATCAATCAAATCAACAAATCCTTGGTCACTGGTTTGAATTGTTTATTATCCTAAAATCTCATCAATATACCACAGATGACAATACACCCCTTTGAGGCTAGTCTGTGGTTCAGTGGTGCTGTATTATGCTACAATGTGGCTTATTCAGATTTTAGAGTAACCAGCCTCTCACTCTACAGTGCTGGTGGAGAGTGAATGCATGACAGAGGAGATGTGGTGCTCTCATTGGGAAGGGGACTTGAGTTTTGTGAAGCTAGAGAGTGGGGATTGATACCCAGCTACTTTATGTCACATATAGTATTTATTTTCTTAAAAAAGTTATAGATTCCTAACATTTTCTTAAAAAACAAATTACCATTCGCTGCAATGTTCTGGTAGTCTCTGTGGTTGCAGTGGTTCCTTTCACGTAGACGTAGATATAAGGAATCTGTCCAGCCTCTAAAAGTAAACAGTTATTTTGATTAGAATGTCAATAATCTAATATTTATTCAGTGAAACTGTAGAACTCAAGTAGTTATGAGAATCAATTTGCCCCAGTCCTGTGGCCAACTGTTCTGATCTTTGGTGCAAGTGGTGGGGGTGGAGCTGTGGTATCAGTCACTGCAGACAGTATGCTCCTTGGACAACTGAAAACGGGTACTTATGTGCCCTGAAGTGTCCTAGTTGTGTCAGCTTTGTAACCCTTTGACGCTTCCTGAACTTCTGTCTCCAAGATGGCTGGCACTGTACCAGGAGGCAAGTTAGCAGCTCTTCACATTGATATGAAGACATGATGCAGAGTTTGGTGTTGCCTAGCATGTGCACTTTTATTCTTTCATTCACTGGCACAATCTGGGGGAAATGTTCCCATAACTGTTCTACGTACTTATATATGCCCCTGAACCTGTTGAAGCAGGCAGCAATTTTCTCACTGTGGAAGCCATGTTGAAATAACATTTATTAATAATGTTGCATTAAATTGCATTCTTGTGAATCTTGGACCAGCTCAGTTCTGTACAGTTTGTTTGAGACAATACTGCATTTAAGAAGACCTTGTGAGTATGAGAAAAATGAAGGTTTTATGTACAGGGGAGTGTATATGTCTCTCTGGCTGTCCCCTCAACATCCCCTGAGGTTGCACTATTGTTTCAGTCTGCCAGCCCGGTAGTATGTTGGGTATCATGCTGTCACTTGGAGAAGTGGGGTTCATGTGTGGAATGGAATCTCAAGCTAGGGTTGCATGGGATCTGAGTACATCATAGAGGTAAGACACTCAGCTCCTCTACTGGGAAGGTGTAGGCTGCCTGACTGCCATGAACCCTCTACTGGCCCACCAAAGAGCAGCATTGACATTGACTGTGAAGGCAGCAGTTTACACCCCCCCGATGGTGGGAGGGTGCACTTGCAGCAGCCCTGATGGCTGAGATGGCTTTGCCCTTTTATAATACAGTATGTTGAAATCCAAAAAAAACAGATTCTTCTTGCATTCTTTTTGTTGGGGGGAAACAAAGAAAATGTGCAGCTAAAAAAATAAAAATAAACTTTTCAAAAACAAAAAAGCAAGGAATCTTCTGCAATAATAAGACATTATCAAAGTCACAAAGATGGTAATTTTGTATGGTTCGTGTTAGTGGTGCTTGAATAATACCTGCTGAAGTAACATACCACTGGATATCATTTTTTTTTATTTTGGATGCCATTGAACATTTATGGCATTGAACCATGGCCTCTGATTGCCTTGGATCCCATGTATTGATGAGATTTAAAAAATGGGATCTTATCAGATCCCAACTATCTGACTTCTGGATATGGCTATATAAATTCTCTCCGAAGTTCAAACAATGGATTATGTTCCATAATGTCATGTGATCAACTAATAGCAGAACCAAAGGAAATTGTGAACATATTTAATATATACTTTGAATCTTTTTTTTTTCACAAAAAGAGACATATTAAGGTGAAATCGAGACAAGTTTTACAATTGGAATAAACATAACCACAGAATGCAATATTGAAAAAATAAACAATCAAAAAATGGCACACTCAGCAGGCCCAGATAATATATCTCCTGCAATGTTAAAACTTCTATCACCTAATATAGCTCTTCCATTACAAATTTTATTCTCAAGATCAATATCCAAACATAAAGACCCACCTGACTGGTTAAAGGCATTGGTGATACCAATCCATAAAAAAGGTAACAAGGTGAACTTTACAAACTACAGGCCAGTTAGTCTGACCTCTGTCTCAGGAAAGATTATGGAGTCTACAATCAAGGATTTAACCCTTAGACTGCCAACGGAATTAGAACATATAGGAAGTGTGAACTGATATATCAGTCTGCGACCCTGCAAGGGTTAATAACAAAACACATTGAGAAATTAGGTTTAAGAGATGGAGACCAGCATGGTTTCACTTCGGGTGGATCATGTGTGATGAACCTACTATGCTTCTATGAGAAAATATTGGCAGCCCTAGACAAAGGTTAGGAGGTACTGCAGATTGTATATACCTGGATTTTGGTAAGGCTTTCGACAAAGTACCGCATAAGGCAATAATAAAAAAAAATAATGGAAATACAACTGGATTATAGAGTTATAAAATGGATTCAGCGATGGCTGGAGGGCAGAACCGAAAGGGAAATGGTCACCTATCAGAACCTATAGAAGTGGCTAGTGGTGTGCCGCAGAGGTTGGTGCTGGGGCCAGTCCTGTTCCAAATATTTGTGTCAGATATGGGTCAACATGTCACTAATTGGCTAAGCAACATGCGGATGACACAAAGCTCGTGGGCATAGTATGAACACAAGATGATGTGGAGACAATCCAAAGGGATCTAGACAACATAACTAAATGGGCCATAACTTGGGGGATGAGCTTCAACAATGAGAAGTGCTGTGTTATTCATTTGGGCAAACAAAAAAAAAAGAAAGCAAAATATAACTTACACCAGAAAACTCTAAGAGAATCAAATGAGGAAAAAGATTTAGGAATAACAGTCACTGAACCACTAAAATACGACAAGCATTGCAATGCTCAAATTGCAAAGGCAAAGAGACCGCTATGGACTATAAACAGAAACTTTAAAAGTAGGTATGACAGAGCGGTGATGCCCCCGCATAAATCCTGTGTTAGACCACTAGTGGACTATGGAAGCCCAGTATGGGGACCAATCACTAGGGATACTACAAATAAAATAGAAAAGGTACAGAGACAGGCAACCAAAATGATATGCAACCTAAATACTGTGGCATACAATGAATAATTAAAGCACTTAAACCTGATGTCCTTGGAAACAAGAAGAGTTCGAGGAGATCTACTGCTATGTTTCAACATACTGCAAGACAATTATCTAATAAGTGAACTGGGTCTTGAGTTTAAAATTATGTTAGGTACAAGGCGCGTCACCCACTAAAACTGAGACTGAAAAAGTTTAATACAAACAAAAGGAAATCATTTTATACACAGAGAGTGGTTAATCCGTGGAATAAACTACCATTAAACATTATAATCAGTAAAGATAAAAGCCAGTTTAAAAAAATGACTAGACGATTATATCTCAAATGGAAATACTCTGACCTATTATGGGTGAATGGCAGGAGTATATATGGGCCACCAGCCTTCTTAGCTCCATACACCTTAGTATGGATCCAGGATCTGATTAAGATATTAAGTTCCAATTCCAAAATCTGACTTCACATCTCAAAATCTGACTTTGGTTCCAAAATCCAAGTTTGGTCAGACAGAGCTTGGATATGGAGATAGATAACCTGTGAGGCCAGGAGATCAGAGGGCTGAAGGTTCAGTTCCCACATCTGGCACTTGTGTTAATATCCCAGTACTGACACTGCAGTGCAGCATGAGAGGGGTGCTGCACTTCTGAGGTGCCGTCTTTCGGATGAGACGTTAAACCGAGGTCCCATCTGCCTGGATTGGTGGTAGTTCAGGTGGATGTTAAAGATCCCATGGCACTTATTGAAAAGAGTAGGGGAATTTCCCCGGTGTCCTGGCCAAATTTCCCTCATTCACTAAAAAAAAAAAAAAAAAATACCACCAACAGCTTAATCTGGTTCAAGGTCAGTTGGCATTCATCTGTATCCCCCTCCACCAGGTCGTGCCTGAAAATAGGCAGGATTTGTCTAGTGCACTTACCCGGTCAACAAAAACTAAATAAATAAATAGTGGGACTATCCCATGGAGGACATATGGATACCAGAACACACCAAACCCCATTTGTTCCTGTTTTAAACAAGAGTTAGGTTTTCATGGTGCTCATGGAGAGTCAGAATACTGGGAATGGATTATAACTACAGAGGTGATCAGGGCTTCAATGACCAGTGCTTATCTAGTGTGTGGCCACTGGTAATGTCCTCTCCACATTCCCTCTCCATGTACTGTATAGGCACATCCATTATGAAGAAGTATGGAAATGTAACCATGATCAATCACTGCACTTCCAATTCATAAAATAAATGTTGTTTTCATATATGGTACAAATATATTGTTTAATATACTGCACCAAAATTGGCCTCTTTTTGCATATTTAAAATATACAGTGAAGCATGAAGGAATGGGAAAATATGACATTCAGTATATGCTCTATGACAGATACATAGGCAACAAGCATTTGTCAATGCTGAATGTTCGTCGCTGGTATTGCTATTGTACCAGGTGTTGCTTGTACACACTTTACTATATACTGTATTTACTCAGGATAGAGCAGATGAGATGCAATATCTCATTTTCAGTGGTGTCCTGCCTTGACACATTGTTAGATTGTAATTACCCAGGATGGGGTAGCTGAGACAATATCTACTTTTAAGTGGGCTCCCACATTTTGACCCCAAATGTCCCACAATCTTTTTATGACCTGACATGATCAAGACAGGTGGAAGTTTTAAAATCCCATCTGAAAAGTGCTTTCGCTGTGCAACTGTGGAATCAAGTTTCAGAGAGGATTTGAAGAATGACACCTGCCATGTTCAGGAGGTGGGGTAACACAAGGTTTATGTTGAACATTAGGGGATAAAATCTGCAAAAAAATAAAGTTATGAGTAAATGTTGGAACAATTAATATCCTCATAACTTAGTTGGTGTTTCACATTTTCACCCCCAGTTTTCAACATAATCTTTTTATGACCACTCCTTCTAAGCATGACAGGTGCCATTTATAAAACAAGGCTAAAACCTCATTTTGCGCCACAAGTGTTATAACACATTTTGGGTAGGATTCGAGAAATGACAGCTGCCACATTCATGAGGTGATGTGAAAAAATGGCTATGTTGAAAAGTTGGGGTCAAAATATTGAAAAGTACCAGAGTTACAAGCATGCATTTAAAAATTGTAATGTAGACTCATACCTTTGTTGTTTTCTATTTGTACCCCAAATTTTCAACATAGCCTTCTTATGACCCCATGTTGCCTTTGTATGAGCCCACCTCATGAATAAGGGTGGAGAACATTTTCAAATTCTGCTCAAAAGGTGATTTTGCAGCACAAGTGTGAAAACACATTTTGGTCAGGATTTCAAAAATCACTGTTATCACATTCATTGGGTGGTGTGGAGAAATGGCTATGTTGAAAATTTGAGGTCAAAATATTGAAAATTACCAAAGTTATGAGCCTGCATTTGTAAATTTCAATGTAGGCTCATAACTTTGTTGTTTTTTTAATATTTGTATGCCAAATTTTCAACATAGACTTCTTATGACCCCACCTCATAAACAAGGGTAGACAAAATGTTCAACTCCTGCCCAAAAGGTGATTTCACACAGTGACCAGAAAATCACCTTTTGGGACAAATTTGCCTAATTTCACTACCATTGTTCATGAGCTGAGGTCCCCCAAAAGGCATATTGAAAATGTGGGGCAAAAATATTAAAATGGCCAAGTTATGCCACTGTTGAAAACCCAATTGAAATACACTGAACCACATTGCTGATTTCCTCAGTTTGCGGTCCAGCTTTGAAGAGTGAAGATGTGTCTGCGATTCACCAGTGAGTAAGTAAGGGCTTGGAAGGGTGTGGAGTGGTGGGCACTGAGTGGGAAGATCGGGGTGGGGGGACAGTAATGGCAGCAACAGACATCGACTAGTGGTTTTCTTTTTTACAGGGTTAAAAAAAATGATGAGGGACAGTTTTCTTTATTTCAGGTGGTGACACTGGGGGATTGGGTATCCCTAGTGTTGGTGTTATATTTGTGGGAGTGGGAGTGGGGTGGGGTGGTGGGTGCTGAGTGGGAGGGTTGGATGGGTGGACAGTAAAGTGGGTGGCAGAAACAGATATCGATGGATGGTTTTCTTTTTCACAGGGTATATAAAAAAACTATGAGGGATGGTTTTCTTTATTTCAGGTGGCAACACTGGGGGATTGGGCACCCCCAGTGTCAGTGTTATGTTTGTGGCAGAGGTGTAGAGTGTTGGGTGCTGAGAGGGAGGGTCGGGGGGCAGTTATGGAGGCTCCAGCAACAGGCATTGATGGACAGTTTTCTTTGTTACAGGGTGTAATTCCTCAGCAAGCTGATCATAACAGATCCACTGTGCTTGCTGGGTGGCGTAGGTCAAAGGAAGGAAACGACCTATGATTGGGTCAGCTCTTTCTTTTGAAATACACAAAGTTTCTGCCCAACAAGCCAGAATACTGTCATGATCAGCCTGGCTGATGATTGGTGTGACACTGATGAGCCCCTTGCAGACAACTCTGCATTGGACTGACAGTTCACACCCCTCAAAAGCCACTCTCCTAACAAAATGTTCACTGTGCACCCACGCATGGTGAATATAAAAATTAATAATATAATTTCAGTATAGAAAAGACTTGCATGTATGTTTCATCTGGCATCTGTATGCAGTGTATTTGTCATTATAGAGGCACGGTGGCGCCCCATCTTAGGGTTCAACAGCCATTTCTATGTTAAACTGAAAATTGTGGACTTTAATAACTTCACAACCATTCCACCCATTTGTATGAAATTTTGCAAACCCCATCAGGGGCCAATGATCTCTTGATGTGGTAAGTTGTGTTCCAGTCGGATGTGTGGGTGCAGAAATACAGAGTATCAAAATATGTGAAAATTGCCACATTTTGTCAAATTCTTTGTCATGCTGCTGTGCAAAAATGGTGTCGAATTGTGGTCTGAAATTTTCATGGCAAACAGACCTTTGGTCACAGATGTGCCTTTTGAAGATTTGGTGAAAAAAATATTAATCAGTTCCAAAGTTAATAAATTTCCCACTATTTTCAAAGGGAGCAGTTTGGTGTTCTGCTTGAAAAAGGATCCTTTGTTGTAAATGGGTAATCCTTTTTCACAAATGGGTGATCCTGTGTTGCAAAAGTATCAGTGATGAGCTGTCAATCACCATCAATGAGCGTGTACTGTATATAGTAGGTGCTCACTGACAGCTCAGTCAGTGGCCTGCTGTGGTGGTGAAAGGAAAGCTGTGCTGGTCACCGGCCGGGGGTCAGTTTTGGGGGGGGCGGTAGGTCACTCAATTACCGGGTGGGGGGTTGGGAGCCACTAGACCACCAGGGTAGTATTTCCCATACTTCTACAGGGGTCAGGATAGGGGACAGATACAACAAACACCAGGGTCTCTTTATGTTATGTACGAGGCGGGTGGGAGGAGGGACCAGTAGACTACCAGGAATTTTATTCTGATTATATGGAGATGATGATCAGGGAACAGGGAAGGGATCACTAGACTACCAGGGAGGTTTTTATTTTATAATGGATGGTGATCAGAACATCGGGAGAGGTGGCAAGGATCAGTAGCCTTCCAGGGAGGTTTATATTTCATTGGGATCATAGAGTTGTTTCGAGCCAAGACTGGCATGTGCCCATCATACAGCTCACCCTTTTCTCAAAGGATATAACCTTTTATGAATTCATAGAACAATAATTATCCAAACTGATTTTGAATTTAGTCATACTCAGGGCCCCTAGTGCTCTGCGGCAGAATTTTCTGATTTCTGCAGCAGGGCTCCTAGGCTTCTGCGGCAACATTTTCTGATTTCTGTGGTATGATTTATTAATTTCTGTGGCAGAATGCAGTCCTACCATTGGCTAAAATATGATGTGATGTCATAGATGACATCACCTGCCAAGCATAGAGGAGGGTCTTCAGGATAAACAAGATGTATACAGGAGTGTGGCACTGTGGAAAAACTGTATATTTTTATGAAAATTTACCAAAAACAATTAATTCTGTGGCACTATATGAATTCTGCAGCATGAGGCAAATTCTGTGGAAAATTCCACAACCGCAGAATCGCAGAATTCCAGGGGGCCTTGGTCATACTATTGCTTCAAACTACCTCTAGTGGAAGACGATTCCACATGCTTTACAACTTTGACTAAAATGTTTTGCCTTTTTTTTAGTTCTATTAATTTGACCTCTTAATTGCATATCATGAGATCTGGTTACTAGGTTATTTCCATTTAAGCTTAACCCTGAGATTTTCCAAAGGTCATCGTTTAGGAAGGCACTATAGACAAAACACATTTCTCCCCTCAGCCTTCTGTTTTCCAGAAAGTGTATAGCTCAGATCTCTGTTTTAATCATTTTTGTCACTCTCCTTTGTATTCCCTCCAACATTTTCACATCTGTCCAAGTAACAGGCGCAGTGAATTGTGGACAGTATTCCAAGATTGGTCTCACCACTGACCCATACAATGGAACAATGACCTTCTGTTTTCTTCTGGTAATATGCCTGGATATACAATTTAGAATACTTTTCGCTCTTTTTGACTTTGTCAAGCAGTTTGGATTATTTTTAAAGTCTCTTGTAATAATGACTCCTAAATCTTTCTCTTCATTTGCTTCTCTAAGAATTCTGCCCCCAAGTGTATGTGTGGCCAAGATGTTAGACTTCCCAAAATGCATGACAGCACACTTTTCCAAATTAAAGGATAACTTGTGGTCCCTGGCCCAGGTGTCTATCTTATCTAATTCCCCTTGAAGTCTCTTTGCATCAATGGAGTTGCTGACAGTTACACCTAACTTATTACTGTCTGCAAACTTTGTTAGCCAAACATTATTTCCTGTATTCAATGAGGCCATATAGATGTTAAAAAGTATGGGTCCCAAAACGGAACCCTGGGGGACCCTGCTGGTCACTCCCTGCCATCCCGAAAGTGTACCTCTGATGTTTACTCTCCATACCCTATCTGCTAGAATCATAGAAACATAGAAACACAGAATCTGATGGCAGATAATGACCGCTTGGCTCACCTAGTCTGCCCATTTCTTTACCTAACGGATAAGCTGCAGATCCTAGTTAACCAACAGCCTACTTCCTCCTACCCCCCACTAGAATTGCCCTATTTCTGTCCCATGCATTCTTGAATTCCCCCACTGTTTTTGACTCTACGACCTCCTCAGGAAGGCCGTTCCTTACATCTACAACCCTCTCTGTGAAAAAACACTTCCTCACATTACATCTGAGCCATCCCCCCTCTATCTTCAAATTGTGCCCCCTTGTTCTTGCACATCTTTTTTTCTGAAGGATGCTACCATCTTGGACTTTGTTGATTCCCTTGAGGTATTTAAAAGTTTCTATCATGTCCCCCCTCTTCCTCCTTTTCTCGAGGCTATACATCTTAAGCTGCTTTAGTCTTTCTTCATATGTCTTCTGGTGCAGACCCTGCACCATTTTGGTTGCCCTCCTCTGGACAACCTCCACCCTGTCTATGTCTTTGCGGAGATGGGGTCTCCAGAACTGTACACAGTACTCCAGATGTGGTCTTACCAACTGTCTGTACAGAGGGCCAACAACTTCCTGTTTTCTACTGGTGATGCCTCTCCCTGTGCATCCCAGTATTACCCAGCCATCCTTACTGCCTTCTCACATTGTTGGCCCACCTTTAGGTCATCTGATATGACTACCCCCAGGTCCCTTTCCATTTTTGTTGTTGTCAGTATCTTGCCCCCCATTGTGTACTCTCCCCCTGAGTTTTTGCTTCCCAGGTGCATTACTTTGCACTTCTTTGCATTGAGTCTAAGCTGCCGTACATTTGACCATTCCTCCAACCTTACCAAGTCCCTTTTCACCCTTTCCACCCCACCTTGAAACATAGAAACATAGAATTTGATGGCAGATAAGGACCGCTTGGCCCACCTAGTCTGCCCATTTCCCTACCTAATGGATAAGCTGCAGATCCTAGTTAACCAACAGCCTACTTCCTCCTACCCCCCACTAGAATTGCCTTATGTCTGTCCCATGCATTCTTGAATTCCCCCACTGTTTTTGACTCTATGACCTCCTCAGGAAGGCTGTTCCATGTATCCACAACCCTCTCTGTGAAGAAATACTTCCTCACATTACCTCTGAGCCGTCCCCTCTATCTTTAAATTGTGCCCCCTTGTTTTTGCACATCTTTTTTTCTGAAAGATGCTACCCTCTTGGACTTTGTTGATTCCCTTGAGGTATTTGAAAGTTTCTATCATGTCCCCCCTCTCCCTCCTTTCCTCAAGGCTATACATCTTTAGTTCCTTTAGTCTTCTTCATATGTCTTCTGATGCAGACCCTGCATCATTTTGTTGCCCTCCTCTGGACAGCCTCCACCCTGTCTTTGTCTTTGCGGAGATGGGGTCTCCAGAACTGTACACAGTACTCCAGATGTGGTCTTACCAACTGTCTGTACAGAGGGCCAACAACTTCCTGTTTTCTACTGGTGATGCCTCTCCCTGTGCATCCCAGTATCCCCCCAGCCCTCCTTACTGCCTTCTCACATTGTTGGCCCACCTTTAGGTCATCTGATATGATTACCCCCAGGTCCGTTTTCATTTTTGTTGTTGTCAGTATCTCACCCTCCATTGTGTACTCTTCTCCTGGGTTTTTGTTTCCCAGGTGCATTACTTTGCACTTCTTTGCATTGAATCTCACCTTTGCGCATCAACCCTGTTGCAGATCTTTGTCATCTGCAAAGAGACATACTTTCCCTTCCAGTCCCTCTGCAATGTCACTTATAAAGACATTAAAAAGGCCTGGCCCCAGTACTGAACCCTGCGGTACCCCACTAGTAACCCCCTTTCTTCACTGTGGACTCCATTTACTATTACCCGCTGTGTCCTGTTGTCCAGCCAGTGTTTCACCCAGGTTACTACCTTGGGACCCACTCCCAGGCTGGCTAATTTGTTTATTAATATTTTGTGCGGGACTGTGTCAAATGCCTTGCTAAAGTCTAGGTAGACCATATCCACAGCCCCTCCCTGGTCTACTACTTTGGTCACCCAGTCAAAAAAATCAATTAGATTTGTCTGACATGACCTTCCTGCTGTGAATCCATGCTGCCTTGGGTCCT
Source organism: Neoceratodus forsteri (assembly GCA_016271365.2). Lineage (NCBI taxonomy): Eukaryota > Metazoa > Chordata > Ceratodontiformes > Ceratodontidae > Neoceratodus > Neoceratodus forsteri. The sequence goes on along the minus strand of CM057456.1, from coordinate 900,365,196 downwards.
GTGCCCCACTGGCCCCTAGGTACTCAACAATTCTTTCCTTCAGAAGTGATTCCATCATTTTCCCTACCACTGAGGCAAACTGACAGGTCTGTAGTTTCCTGCCTCTGTCTTGCTCCTACTTTTGTGAAAGGGAATCACATCCGCCCTCCTCCAGTCCTCAGGTACCACACTATCCTCCCATGATTTATTAAAAAAGGGTAGTCAGTGATGTTACTAGTTCTTCCCTTAGTTCTTTTAGAATTCTGGGGTGAATCCCATCAGACCCCACTGCTTTATCCACCTTCAGTTTTAAGAGTTCCTTCAGAACCCTTTCTTCTGTGAAAGGACTAATATCAACCCCCCTATCCAGAGTTCTTCTATTGACTGGATTAGGTATCTCTCCCCCTGCTTTTCCGTTGTGAATACTGAGCAGAAGTATCCATTCAGCATCCCTGCTTTTTCACTGTCACTCTCTGCCCAACCATCTTCCTCTTTATTCAGCCTCAGTATCCCTGCCTTAGTCTTTCTTTGGTCCCTAATGTACCTATAAAAGCTTTTATCCCTCTTCTTAACTGAGCTGGCTATCTTTTCCTCAGTTTGGGCCTTTGCTATTCTGACTGCCTTCCCCACTTCCTTCTGCTATAACTGGTACAGTTCTCTTTCCTGCTCCTTCTGTGTTTTCTTATATTTCCTAAATGCTATCTTTTTCTCCCTTACCTTCCCCGCCACTTCTTTTGAGAATCATAGTGTTTTTTTCTTTCATTTGATTTGTTTATTTGCTTCACAAAGGCTTGTTACCTCTGTGATGGCGGGTTTCATGTTTCCCATTGTTGCTCCACCCCACCTTCTTGCCTGTTTGCTAGTGCTTTTCTGAGGCACTCTCCCATTTTGACAAAATCAGCCCTCCTGAAGTCCAGTACCTTCACTTTTGTATAGCTTGACTCTACAGCTAAGTTTATCATGAACCACACTGTTTGGTGGTCGCTTGCTGCCAGTTGGCTACCCATTTCAAGATCGGAGATCCTGTCTCCATCCCCATTTGAGAGTACCAGGTCTAAGATTGCTCCCTCCCGAGTGGGTTCCAAAACTAGCTGTCTGAGGCATGCCCCCTGTAGGGCATCGAGAAGGGCCCTGCTCATGGATGTGGTTGCAGCAAAGGTGCTCCAGTTAACATCTGGCATATTCAGGTCCCCCATCAGCAATATCTCCCCTTTCTCTGCTATCCCAAGGATACCTTCTATAATTTCCTTGTCCATTTCCTCCCCCTGAGAGGGGGTCTGTATACAACCCCTGTGCAGATTGTGGTGCCATTTCCAGTCTCCAGGGTGACCCACAGTGCCTCCTCTCCTCCCTGTTTACCCTTTAGCTCTGTTGCTTTGATCCCTTCCCTTACATAGAAAGTTAATCCTCCTCCTCTTCTTCCCTCCCTGTCCCTCTTGTAGATTGTGTACCCTGGTATGTTGACATCCCAGTCATGGTTCTCTGTGTACCACATTTCTGTGACTGCCACGATGTCCAGACATCCCTTTTCCATCAAGGCCACCATTTCAGGGTGCTTTTTACCTAGACTACGGGCATTGGTACTCATTACCCTCCATTTTTTTATGGCTTTATTTCTTTTTGCCCCACCCCTGTCCTTACTGTCTTTGTCTTTTTCTCCATTTACCCCTGCCCTTCTAACTATTGACTGCTCTATCTTGGTGTTTACCTCACTAACTACCCTGATTTTTTGAGGGGGGTTAGGATTTCCCTTCTCCTTTTTAGTGTCTCCCCCTTAGCTAGTTTAAATGCTTGCCAATGAAGCATTTAAACCCAGCTAGGATCCTGGTTCCTCTCCTGGATAGATGCAGACCATCATGCCTGTATAGGCCTGCATCCCTCCAGATGGAGCCTCAGTCCTCAATGAAGACAAATCCCTGAGCTCTGTACCAGTTTTTCAACCAGTCATTGAATCCCATGGTGTGGAGTACCCTATCCTCATCCATGCCATAGACAGGTAGCACTTCTGAGAAAGTTACCATGTGTGCGCTACTTGTCTAAGGCCCCTCCCCAACTCCACAAACTCCTGTTGCATTGCTCTGATCCCATTCTCAGCCAGGTAATTTGTCCCTAGGTGGATAATGACATCCAGCTCACTCCCCCTTGCAGCTGCTCCCATGATCCTGAGGATTCTTTTCCTGTCCCTCCAAGCCATGGCACTGGGCAGGCACCTTACCTCCCTTTCCCCTCCCTCCCCCAATTCTACCCCCCTAGCAATTGATTCCCCCACCAGGAGTTGTTTCCTTCCCCTGTGGGTTCTTGTGCCACCCTTCTGTGGCTCTCCATTGTGGAGGTTCCCAGCATCTTCCTTGGTCTCTACTGTGGGTGCCTCCATAGAGGAACCATGCTTTACCAGAGTGGTGAATGAATGAATTGTGGAGAGGCACAACTGGAGGGATGCACCTCTGTTCCACCACCCTCACCCTCCCTGAGCCCACTGTGGTCCAACCACTCCTCTTTCTTGGCAACCTCTGAGGTAGTGGTGGTGGCCTGGGTGGTCCCTGGGTGGGGGAGCAGGTTTCCTGAATCCTTGCCAGGTCAGCATGGAGACAAACAACCTCCTCCCTCAGACCAGAGAGGTGCCTGCAAATAGGGTAGCAATGCACTCTCCAGAATGTCTCCCAGAAGACTGTTGCTCCACAGCCAGTGCATTGCACCACTCCCCACATGTCTGTGTCCCATTCTAGTACAGCCTGTTACAGATGCTTTTCATTTTTTTTGTTCTTATTTTAGTGTGTGCAAGCTTGTGAGTGTCTTTACCTCCTGTTCAGTGTGCTGTGCCTTTAAGGATATGAACAGATGTATGTTGTTAGCAGTTTTGGGGAAGTGCTATCAGAACCCCTGCTATAAAGGAAGTTATGCATTTTGGGGTGGGTAGGTGGGAGTAAACCTATGCCCTCCAGAAACAATCAACTACAACTCTAACCCTCCACCCTGAGGAGTGCCTTTCTTCCTTTCAGACACCTATTTGACAGAGGTTAAAAAACAGAGCTAGTCACAAATGACTGCAAATATCTCCCATGCAAATTAAAGTTAAACTAAGAAAAGTCAACCCCAAAAATAGAATCAATACTAGTTACTTACACAGGTCCAAAAAGTAATAATTCAATTCAGTGTAATCTAGAAAATTACCTCCTTGATTTAAGGAAGCTTTGGCTGCTTTCTTTCTCTCTCTGTCTGCTAGCCATGCTTCGATCCATTTGATTATATTGGTATCTAAGTTTATGTTGCATAGTTCCTCGAGTCCTACCACCCCCGTCGAAGGCACTAGAATGCATAGCCGCCGACCAACTCACTGAGCACCTGAATAAATATAACCTTCTAACCAGACAGCAACATGGTTTTCAAAAGGGCCACAGCACCACTACCGCCCTCCTTAAATTTACCTCCCATGTCCACTCTGCCCTGGACCACGGCCACCTCACGGGTGCCATCTTCGTGGACCTATCTAAAGCATTTGACACAGTCAACCATGCCCTCTTACTAAATACCCTGGCCTACACCGGGTCTCCTCCGATGACACCATAAAGTGGTTCTCCAGTTATCTCTCTGACAGAACCCAGAGAGTCAAGGTAGGCCCTGTCCTATCACCCTGCCTCCCAATCCAATCCAGTGTTCCACAGGGCTCCATACTTGGCCCACTACTTTTCAGCCTATACCTCAACTCCCTCCCATCCTCTTGCTCCAGAAATCTGCTCCTTTATGCAGATGATGCGGTCTTGTTCGCCTCTGACCCGGCTCCCCTCAAACTCCACCAAACCCTCCAGCACTCTTTCTGTGAAATTGAAGACTGGCTCACCACCCACCATCTTATTATCAACTATAATAAGACTAAAGTCATGATATTCTCCCATCCTCAAAACCCACACAAAACCCTCTGCCCCAATTTCCTCACTACAAATCAGACCCCTCTAGAACAAGTATACAACTTTAAATACTTAGGGATCACTCTAGACCCCACCCTCAGCTTTAATCAACATATCCTACACCTAACAACTGCTCTTAGCTCCAGGCTAGGCATACTCTACTGGTACAAACACTGCCTCACCCCCTGAGGCACTACAACTTACCGAAAACTCCTCGATCCTCTCCCTGCTAGTCTACGGCATCCTAATTTACAGTGCCGCACCCTCCACAGCCCTAAGCAGACCCGGCTTGTGCTCAACAGAGCCTGCTGCCTCATCCTAGGATGTGATCGTTTCACTCACTCCTGCTCCCTATATAGCAGCACAAATTGGCAAAACCTGGAAAACAGAATCAGGTACCACACCTGCCTTATGACCAAAAAGGTATTACTAGGCCTCACCCCACCCTCCCTACACCAGATTATCCTCCCAACACCACTAAGCAAAACAACCTGAAGCTCAAGCAAGCGGCTACTATGGGCACCCCATGGCCGGACCTCCTAATACCAACGCACTTTCAACTTCAGGGCCCCTTCTTGGACAAACTCCCTCCCAATCCATATAACTGAGGAAAGAAGGCTGGGCCCATATAAATCAATGCTGAGGGAATACCTGCAGGCTTCAAATAGATGTGACTGCCCTTGACACCTGATCTGCCTTGCCTCCTTACAAACAAGCTACTAGCAGCAAATGTACCTCAAATGCATTTATGAAACATGACAATCAGCCTCTTTATGAATCTCTCTGACACTTTTTTCTTTTCACTCCTGGCTGTGCTAAAGTACCTAAATTTCTCTGTTAGCCTACTATGAAACAACTATGGAACCTGTTTATTTTATTATTTCACGTTACTATGTAATGTGCTGTTCTTTTTTCTGTATCCTAAGTCCCATCCCCTGTGTGATTTATGTATGACGTGGAACCTTTGTAAATGAATCTCTGACTCAAAGGTCTTTCTGAATATCAAATAAATAAATAAATAAAAAAATAAGTTCTTTGAGAGGTATTTTATCAAATGCTTTACTCAGATCTAAATATATTACATCAATGGAATTTCCTATATCCAATTGATCCAGAAGCAAATGATTTGATACCTTTTAATGGACCAACATAGATGTAACAACAAGAACAAAGTGCTTTAGCTTTCGGACCAACCAGTCCTTCGTCAGAAGCCTAATGGCAGTTGTTTAGAAAAAACAATATTTTTAACAGCTAGATCATGCATGAGGAAAAGATAGCCAACTCGGTTAAGAAGGGGGATAAAACCTTTTATAGGTACATCAGTGAGTGTAGAAAGACAAAGGGAGGGATAGTGAGGCTGAATAGAATGAACGGTGAGTGGGCAGAGGGGGACAGTGAAAAAGCAGGGATACTGAATGAATATTTCTGCTCAGTATTTACAAAAGAGGAGGGGGACGTGCCTAATCCAATTAACAGAAGCACTCTTGATAGGGGGTCAATCCCAGTCCTTTCACAGAAGAAAGGGTTCTGCAAGAACTCCCAAAACTGAAGGTAGACAAAGCAATGGGTCCTGATGGAATTCACCCCAGAATTCTAAAAGAATTAAGGAGGAACTAGTGAAACCACTGGCTACTCTTTTTAATAAATCATGGGAGGATGGTGTGGTACCCGAGGACTGGAGGAAGGCGGATGTGATTCCCCTTCTCAAAAGTGGGACCAAGACAGAGGCAGGAAACTACAGACTTATCAGTCTGACCTCTGTGGTAGGGAAAGTGATGGAGTCACTTCTGAAGTTGAGTACCTAGAGGCCAGTGGAGCACAGGACCCAAGGCAGCATGGGTTCACATCGGGAAGGTCATGTCAGACGAATCTAATAGATTTCTTTGACTGGGTGACCAAAGTAGTAGACCAGGGAGGGGCTGTGGACATGGCCTACCTAGACTTTAGCAAGGCATTTGACACAGTCCCACACAAAGATTAATAGTCAAATTAACCAGCCTGGGAGTGGGTCCCAGGGTGGTAGCCTGCAAAACATTGGCTGCACAACAGAACACAGAAGGTAATTGTAAATGGAGTCCACTCTGAAGAAAGAGGGGTTACTAGTGGGGTACCGCAGGGTTCAGTATTGGGTCCAGTCCTTTTTAATGTCTTCATCACTGACATTGCAGAGGGACTGGAAGGAAAAGTATGCCTTTTTGCAGATGACACAAAGATCTGCAACAGGGTTGATACACAAGGAGGCATGGAAAGGATGAAAGGGGACTTGGCAAGGTTGGAGGAATGGTCAGAAGTATGGCAGCTAGGATTCAATGCAAAGAAATGCAAAATAATGCACCTGGGAAACAAGAACCCAAGGGAAGAATACACAATGGGTGGGGAGGTAGTAACAACAAAATAGGAAAGGGACCTGGGGTAATCATATCAGATGACCTTAAGGTTAGCAAGCAATGTAAGAAGGCAGTAGGGAGGGCTGGGGGTATACTGGGATGTATAGGGAGAGGCATCAGCAGCAGAAAACAGGAAGTTGTTATCCCTCTGTACAGACAGTTGGTGAGACCCCATCTGGAGTACTGTGTCCAGTTCTGGAGACCCCAACTTCGCAAGGACATAGATAGGATAGAGGTAGTCCAGAGAAGGGCAACTAAAATGGTGCAGGGTCTGCAAGAGAAGCCATATGAGGAGAGACTAAAGGAGCTTAATATGTATACCCTTGAGGAAAGAAGGGAGGGGGGGGACATGATAGAAACTTTTAAGTACCTCAAGTTCCTCAGTGGAATCAACAAAGTCCAAGAGGGTAGCATCTTTCAGAAAAAGAGACGTGCAAGAACAATGGGACACAATTTAAAGATAGAAGGAGGCGTTCAGGGGCAATGTGAGGAAGTATTATTTCACAGAGAGGGTAGTGGATGCATGGAACAGCCTTCCTGAGGAGGTTGTGGGTCTAAAACTGTGGGAGAATTCAAGAATGCATGGACAGACAAAAGGCAATTCTTGTGGGGGGAAGGAAGAAATAGGCTGTTGGTTAACTAGGATCTGCGGCCTATCCTGTAGGTAGGGAAATGGGCAGACTAGATGGGCCAAGCGGTCCTTATCTGACATCAAAGTCTATGTTTCTATGTTTCTGTGCAGAAAAAAACCCCAGAAAAAATTCCCATTGGTTTAAAATACGCATTTGAAAAATACAGAAAATGATGTCAGAGAAGTGTAACAGCACCATAATACCTTCAGCCAGGAGTGTCCCAGGATTAAAGGTGCTTGGTGGAACACACATACAAAGAATCCTACTGCATATAAATTTAATTGACATAAGATAACACTGCTGGAGCAGATGACTCCTAAATCAAGCTATGGGTGTCACAGCGTGTATAAGGATGTGATTACTGAAAAGCAGCCTCCACCCAGATTAAAGACATACTAAAATTATCTGAAGACTCCCACGAAGTTTCAATGCATGCATTATAGACAAAGAATTACCAGTAGAGTTGTCTTAAAAACATCAGTGCACACTCTATGATGTGTAAAACTTAGCTGGACCTGTCACCCTGCTGTACTCTCCAGCTAGATATCATGCCCCATAAATTTCAAAAAACCTCTAGTGTAGTGACAGGACTTTATAAATTATAATTTAAATATAAATTGACAGTATTAGTGTCAAACAAAAAACTCTAGTCATGGACCTCCAAGGAATTAAGTCCATGTAGCCTGATATGTACTAATGTCAGTCTACACTGAGCATGTACTCTAACAACTTGATGTACCAGAAGTGTCTAAGGAATCTGAAAAAGAGATAAAAATTTAATTTCTCTCCTACTCCTCTTCACACAAACCATAAACCCTACCCCACCCCACATCCCCATAATATGTCTGGGGGGGGATAACTAGCTTTAAGGAGATGCTCACTCACACACACACACACTTCCAAGGATTCTGGATGCAACTACAATGAAATAAACCTATCACCCTACCCTGGATAAGGCAACTAGAAGTAAATATAAAGTATGTGAGTAAGACCAGAGGTCTAACATACCTACATTTCCAAAAATCACTACAACAGTAGCCTAATGTACAAAGATCTGTCCAGGACCCCCATGCAAATGAGATCTCGCATCCCAATATGTACAGAGTTAAAAAAATATATATGTCACAGTCCATGATAACACGCCTGTGTGTACAGTAACAGACTAGGTAATCTGAATATGATGTAACGGAATCCACCTCACTCTCAGGCAGAGATAAAAAGTAAGGAGGAATTAATATTCATTATGTGTGTGAAGTAAGAGTAGTAACACACTGTAGCTCCATGTATGTAAATAGAGGCCTTCCTCACACTGTAGCTTCATATATCTAAATAGAGGCCTTCCTCAATGTGACAGCAAGCCCCACACCTGTTATATCACGTACCTCACAACACATAACCACACACATGCATACACACACGCACCCACATCCCACACAAGCTGAAGTCCTATAATATGCCAGTCTGAAGAAGAAGAGGTCTGTGGATGTTAGTTTCTGTAATGTCCCATGAAACCCAAATCAAGATTCATCCCAATTGCTACCATATTGAGATGTAAAATAAGTTTAATCTCAAAAGCTTGTCTCTGTTGTGTGTTTTTGAGATTTCCTTTTAAGACCATTACTGACATATCTGAAATTGAGTGGTCAGGCTGGGAGAAGTGGTGCCCCACTGGTTTTTCAGTCATCCCTCCTGATTCCTGCCTCTTCGGGAGATCGAGGGTCCATGAGGGCTCGGGACGCCTCCCCCCCACATTCAGATTCCTGCCTCTTCGGGAGATCAAGAGTCCGTGAGGGCTCGGGACGCCTCCCCCCCCTCGCATTCAGATTCCTGCCTCTTCGGGAGATTGAGTGTCCGTGAGGGCTTGGGACGCCCGCATTCAGATTCCTGCCTCTTTGGGAGATCGAGGTTCCATGAGGGCTCAGGATGCCTCCCCGCATTCAGATTCCTGCCTCTTCGGAGATCGGGTCCATGAGGGCTGGGACGCCCTCCCATTCAGATTCCTGCCTCTTCGGAGATTGAGGTCCGTGAGGCTCAGGACGCCCCCCGCGATTCAGATTCCTGCCTCTTCGGGAGATCGAGGGTCCATGAGGGCTTGGGACGCCCCCGCAATTCAGATTCCTGCCTCTTCAGGAGACCGAGGGTCCGTGAGGGCTTGGGACGCCTCGCATTCAGATTCCTGCCTCTTGGGAGATCGAGGTCCATGAGGGCTCAGGATGCCTCCCCCGCATTCAGATTCCTGCCTCTTTGGGAGATCGAGGGTCCATGAGGCTCAGGATGCCTCCCCCGCATTCAGATTCCTGCCTCTTCGAGATCGAGGTCCATGAGGGCTGGACGCCTCCCGCATTCAGATTCCTGCCTCTTCGATTGAGGGTCCGTGAGGCTCAGGACGCCCCCCGCATTCAGATTCCTGCCTCTTCGGGAGATCGAGGGTCCGTGAGGGCTTGGGACGCCTCCCCCGCATTCAGATTCCTGCCTCTTCAGGAGACCGAGGGTCCGGAGGGCTCGGGACGCCCCCGCATTCAGGTACGAACTGCGGCTGATTACATCTGGCTGTGGGCAAAATGAAGAGGACTCGGACTGTTGGTGCCTTTTTTCAAACCTCAGTCCTGATCCAGTGTAACAGATTCTACTGGCGCCTTTTTTACTCCTTAAGAGCAACCCATTTGATTGCTGGTTGTTACATTTATTGTGCACTACCTTTTATTTCTGACCCCACAACTGAAGACTGTTTTTTATTTTTTTGGTGTTTAAACTGCTAAAAGCCACTTTATATTGTGAAAGAACCACTTCATATTGTTACCTGCGTTTCTGCCCTAAGCTGTTAAACCCAACAGGCTGCAATATCCTGGCTGCTTTTTAAAATCTTTGTTGGTAAAGGCTGCAGCTCTAGTGTAATTGCCCAGGCAGTTCCCTCCTCCCTCTCTTGTGTGTTCACCCTGCCCCTCCTCAGAAACTTACCTGTCCACCTTTTTAAACCCTTGTTTTCTCCTTCCTTTCCTCAGATTCCTGCCTCTTTGGGAGATCGAGGGTCCGTGAGGGCTCGGGACACCTCCCCGCATTCAGGTACGAACGGTGGCTGATTACATCTGGCTGTGGGCAAACGGAGATTCTGTTCTCCTGCTCTCGCTCAGGCTCCCCACCACCCCACCACCACCCTTGGTCGGCTCTTGAATATATAGGGAGGCTGAGTCAGGTGACCGTCCGAAATAACCTATCAGCCCACTTCTCCAGCTGCAGGTTATAAAATTCTCCCACTAGTGGCCGCTGGAACCTTCCCCCCACTCTCTTCTTGCACAATGTTTAACATTCTCACTACAACACTACTTACTTCCAGGACTATTCATCTTGCTCTTCAACCCCCCCCCCCCGAGGCTCCTATGCCACACCTGCTCACCTGTTTTCCCCTCCTCTTAGCTATCACTGGTAGCTACTGGCCCTATCCCTCTAACCTCTCTCACTATTACCTATCTGATCCCAAAGACCCTTACCCACACTCACCCACTTTAACGCACACACTCACTCAGGGTTTGCTCTGTACCTCTGCGCTCCCCCGCCTCACACCCCAGGCCCCCACTACCCACGTTAATCATACTTTTGTTCCTCCCTTCCCTCTCCATTCTACCCAGCGTTATCATTGGCCTCCCTATCCCCTCCTCCTGTAAAAAAAGCCCACCACCCTCCCGTAGCCAGCAGTTTTCTCCCAAACTCTGCAGACTGGCGCTATTACGGCACACCTTTCTTCTCCTGCTCCTATCGGGCAATATCCACCCCAACCCAGGACCCCACAGTACAAAGACCTCGCCAAAAAAAATGCAGGGGAGGCTGCAACTAGCCTCCCTCAATATCTGCAGCCTACCCAAAAAGCACACCCCCCTGCAAGTCTGGATCGCTCAACATGCTCCAGACATACTAGCCCTCTCTGAGACCTGGCTCTCTGATACCATCCCCAATAATGCTGTCTCTCTCAATAATTATACCATCTTCAGGGCTAACAGGACCGGCAAGAGAGGCGGTGGCTGTGCAATCTTTATTAAATCCTCCCTCATTGCCATGGAAGTACATACCCCTGCCCCACAACATGGTGCCCAGATGCTAACAGTCAAACTAAACCTGGGCTCCAAAACTCTGCACATTATCGCAGCTTATATCCCCCCTAGAAACCAAAAACTAGCATTTGAGTCAATCCTACACACTATCTCCCTCCTACCGAATACTAGTGAAATTATATTAATGGGTGATTTCAACATCGACTGGCTATCCCCAGCTTCATTCTGCTACAAAGACATGGCCCTGGCATTTGATCTAACCCAACTTGTCACCACCCCGACCAGGCGGGACATTAGAACCGGGACCTCCACCCTCCTAGACCTTATTTTCACCAACCGGCCACGTAACCTCTCCCAAACGACTGTGGTCCCTGACTCCATCAGTGACCACTCTCCGGTCACTTGCTGGTGGTCGGGTAAACTGCCCTCTGCTCCGCCAAAAATCTCCTGGCAGCGGAGGCTTAAAAGAGGAGGCCTAGTGAACCTCAAATGTTACCTATCCAGCAGCAACTGGCTCCCCTTATACACCACGCAGTCTGTTGACACTGCCCTTGCCCATTTTATAACCACTTTTAATAAAGCCTGTGACATGTTCGCTCCCCTCACTAAACAGGTAGTGAAAGCCAGAACCACTCCCTGGATCACACCTTCTCTCCTCAACCTTATGCAACACAGGGACAACCTTTGGCACAAAGCCATTGACTCCTGGGGCACCCAGGAGCGACAGCTTTACAGGGAGGCTCGTAATAAATGCACCTGGGCTGCGCGCCAGGCAAAAAAACATTATTACCAACAATCTCTCTCCGCCTCCTGGGGAGATGGGAAAAAATTCTGGAGAAACATTAAAGAACTCAGTGGTAAATCCTGTTCCCCCACCCCTATGCAACTCAACCTAAACGGCCACATCACACAAGATACCGCTACCATAGCAGAAGCCTTTAACTCCGCCTTCTCTGACCTCTCCCATATCCTTCCCCCCAATTTCCTCCACCCTAGCTCCATCCCTCCTCCTCCTTCCCTCAGCCAGGGTGCTGTCAACTCACCCCCTTTCAGGCTTCGAGTCATCACCTGCAGTGCTGCAAAACGCTATATTTCCAATGTCATCTCCAATACCCGGTATAGCAATGACACCCTAGATCTCAAACTATTAAGACTAACCCTCGATGTCACTCTACCTTACCTCACAAAAATTCTCAACCTTTCCCTTAGCCATGGCCAGTTCCCCTCAACCTGGAAGATAGCCATAGTCACTCCCATTCTGAAGAATGGTGACCCCACTTGCACTAGCAACCATAGACCAATTTCTATTCTTCCTCCCCTCTCTAAGGCTTTGGAAAAAATTGTTTCGGACCAGCTAACAGAGCATCTAACTAAATACAACCTTCTCAGCCAAGAACAACATGGCTTCCGGAAGGGCCATTGTACCGTCACTGCTCTTACTGAACTCACCACATTTATCCATGAGGCCCTTGACCAAGGCACAGTTGCAGGGGCTATCTTTGTGGATCTGACCAAGGCATTTGACACTGTCAGTCATGAACTACTGCTCTGTGTTCTTCCTCAACTTAACGTGGTCCCCGAGGCCGCCGCCTGGTTTAAGGACTACCTCTCAGGACGATCTCAGCATGTCAGGATTAACACCATTATCTCCACCTCCAAAACAGTTTGTTCTGGGGTCCCGCAGGGGTCCATACTTGGCCCGCTACTCTTCATCCTCTTCTTAAACTCTCTCCCTAAAGCCTGCAGCAGTCATCTACTACTATATGCTGATGACGCTGTCCTGTTCTGGGAACACCCTCATCCTAGCGCCCTCCAACAAGCCCCTCAGGGCTTTTTCCGGGAGCTAGAGCACTGGCTCAGTGATCACCGCCTGATCATCAACTATAACAAAACCAAGTCCATGATCTTTGCGCACCGCCAGAGCCCTCATAGTCAATCATCACTCCTTATTTCAAACTCTCAAGGCACCCTACTGGAACAAGTTATAAATTTTAAATACCTGGGCATTACCCTGGATACCTCCCTCTCCTACCGTAGCCACATCCGTCTACTCGCCTCCGCTATCAACACTAGATTGGGCATCCTCTACCGACTCAAGCACTGCCTACCCGATCAGGCCATGAAACTTGCAGTCACCTCCTCCATCCTCTCCCTAGTCGACTATGGGATAGTAATATACAGCTCAGCGGAACCCACCACGCTGAACAGCATTAACACTGCACTGAATAAAGCCTGTCGCCTAGTGACAGGCAGTGACAGACTAACCCATACCTGCAATCTGTATACCCTGACTGGATGGCTAAACTTCCAGCATAGACTAAAATACCACACCTGCATTTTCGCAAATAAAATCCACCTTCAGCTTGCCCCCATCGGACTACTTCCCATTATCAGTGCAGCCCCCACCAGATGCAATACAAGACTCACAGCTCACCCATCTTTCCTAGTTCCCCTCTGTAGAACAGCTCTTGGGCAAAGATCCTTTCGTTACCATGCTCCTCTCTGGCTCAACTCTCTACCCCACCCCCCAGTCCCATAGCATCTCGCTTTTCAAATCTGGCATTAAAACCCATTTAAAGGAGAGTGCCAAGTGTAACAGCATGCTTCCTCTCTCCCTATCCTCCCGTTATCCTGACTCTGGGTCTTCCTTGACCCCACGTGATGCTACCCTGCAAACCCTGGCCTAAGGACCGTTATACTACCGAATCCTCATGATTAAGTACATACATTATACCCTCACCGGTCAAATAAGTGACAATGCCTGGACTGCTCTATCGGTAATGAAAATTTTAATACTGCCTGTCATTGCCCTTGCTGTACCTTTGTATTACCCTCCACCCTTGTAACCAACGTGGAGACTCTGAAACACTGCTGTGTCAAATCTGAAATTGTAAATACTACTTGTTTATGTATGTCTTTTATGTACATGTCTACCCTCCACCCCTTGTAACCCGATGTGGAGCCTTTGCAAAAGAGTCTATGACTCAAAGGATTGTAATTCCGATCTTACTCAATAAATAAAAATAAATAAAATAAATAAATAGTATGTCTGTGCGAGTTCACCCCAGTGCGGAGCTGTTGGCTTGTCTCTCTAACATAACCTGTTTGAGGACATCTCTTGCACTTAATGAAATAAACAACATGTCGTGATGTGCATGTATAACTCCCATGCACCTTGAATTGTTTGTTTTGTGATGTAACCACACAGTCTGAGGTGGAAATGAGCTCACAAGTCTTACAGGTGCATTGATTGCAGAGTCGTGTGCCATTGTGTGACATGGTATTCTGTTCTGGTGAAAGTTTGCTCCTAACGATTAGGCTGGCTAAATTTGGTGGTTGTTTAAAAGATAGTAGTGGGTGTTCCTTAAAAATACAATGAAGGGGTTCATCCTCACTAAATATTGGGTGGAGGTCTTTAATAATCTTATGCAGAAGTTCAAGGTCTGGATGATATGTGACTACTAAGGGTATTCTGTCTGTAGCTGCCTTTTCTTTATATTGAAGTAGTTGTTGTCTTGGTACTTGCGTTGCACGTTCTGTTATCCTGTCAACTTCTCTAGAAGAGTGTCCCTGCTCAATAAAGGTGATTTTCAACATAGCCAAATGTGCATCTCTGTCATTCTCAGTTGAACAAATATGGTGACACCGAAGTGCTTGACTGTACATGACAGATATTTTTGTATGTATGGTTTGGGTGATTACTTTTCTTGTGCAGGTATCTCTGTCTGTCTGTTGGCTTCCTGAAAATACATGTATGTAAGGTTCCATCCTTAATGGTGACCATGGTGTCCAGAAAATTAACATTGGTGGTAGAATACTCCAGGGTAAGCTTTATGGTAGGGTGGAGATTATTAAGTTCATGATGAAAATCTTTAAGTGCATCTGTGCCCTCCGTCCAGATAATAAACAAATCATCAATGTAATTGAAATAAGCTAGTGGTTTATGGGGACACTGCCTTAAAAATATTTTCCTCCAAGTCTGCCATAAAGAGGTTAGCATACTGTGGAGCCATTTTGGTGCCCATTGCTGTTCCCATAGTTTGAACATATTGTTTACCATTGAAGTTGAAGTTGTTATGTGTCAAAATGAATTCCATAAGTTTCCCCACCACTTCAGGGTTGATGGTTTGTTCCGGTAATTTCTCCTGTATGTATTTAAGGCATGCTGTAATGCCATCTGTGTGTGGAATATTAGTGCAGAAGGATGTTACATCCATTGTCACTAAAATGATATCAGGTGGTAAATCCTTATAACTAGAAAGTACACTCAAAAAGTGCGTAGTGTCCTGGATATAACTCTCTTTCCATAACCAATGGTTTCAAAATGGTCTCTACAAACCCTGAAATCCCCTCAGTCACGGTACCATTACCAAAGACTATGGATCTTCCCGAATTGCCAGGTTTATGTATTTTAGGCAGCATGTAGAATGTCCCTGGCCTGGGTTCAGCAGGGATGAGGTCAGTTAGTTTGTTTCGGACATGGTCTGGAAAAGTTTTAATTAAGGCACGTAATTCATCTTTATATCTTGTAGTGGGGTCACTCTCCAGTTCTCTGTAGTATGTAAGATCTGCTAGCTGTCTGTTATCTTCATTAATATAATCCTCTCTGTTTAAAATCACCACTGCAGAGGCTTTATCAGCTTTTTTGATGACAATGTTGTGGTTTGATTTCAGTGTCCTTATAGCTCTCCATTCCAGTTAAGAAAGGTTATAATGGGCCTGTTTTTGCCTAGGGCAGTTACATAACATCAAGAAGAAATTGGCACAGATAGACAGTGACATCTATTTTCTAACCCAGTGCAACAGGAGAAACATAATCCCTAAAGGTCTTACTGTTTGGAATCCATTAAAAAATACAGACAATTCTACATATGCAGAACAACTCTGTCGTAGGACCTCTGAGAAACTGAGAAATCACAGGATTCACATGTCATATGCCAAAAAAGTCAATCTGAACAAAGAGTTTGCTGAAAATGTTACCACTCTGGAAAGGATATTTGGGGAACCTATTCAGGGCATCTTGCAAGAGATACACAATAACTACCAAAGGACCTTATGAAAAGCCATGCTTATGAAAAATAGGAAATTGGATGCCCTTCAACATACCATACTTCCTAACAACTATGAAGAACTTAATGGAATCACTGAACAACAACACAGTACAGATGGGCACCTTTCAGTTGTTAATTTGTCCAACCACACACTGACTACTGGAGAACTAAATGTACTTTTAAAGAGCCTCACTTTCTGCCCAACAAAACCACTGGATAAAATGCAGTTTTGTGGTGAACTGGAAGAATACTTCCATAGATTGAGACTTAAAGAATTCTTTCATTGCAAGGAAGAAATCACTGGTAGTGAAGACATCGCAATCAGTAATAAGTTAATGGATAAGAAAAAGAAATCTGAATTTACCCCCTCAAGTGGGCGTAACAAGAAACTAGACAAATACATTCATTGTTTCTGACAACAAATCAGTGGTCGGATCCTCACTAGACGAAAACAGACCCATTATAGCCTTTCTTCACTGGAACGGAGAGCTATAAGGACACTGAAATCAAACCACAACATTGACATCAGAAAAGCTGATAAAGGCTCTGCAGTGGTGATTATAAACAGAGAGGATCATATTAAAGAAGCTAACAGACAGCTAACAGATCTTACATACTACAGAGAACTGGAGAGTGACCCCACTACAAGATATAAAGATGAATTAAGTACCTTAATTAAAACTTTTCCAGACCATGTCCAAAACAAACTAACTGACCTCATCCCTGCTGAACCCAAGCCAGGGACATTCTACATGCTGCCTAAAATACATAAACCTGGCAATCCGAGAAGACCCATAGTCTCTGGTAATGGTACCTTGACTGAGGGGATCTCAGGGTTTGTAGAGACCATTTTGAAACCGCTGGTTATGGAAAGAGACAGTTATATCCAGGACACTACATACTTTTTGAGTGTACTTTCTGGTTATAAGGATTTACCACCTGATACCATTTTAGTGACATTGATGTAACATCCCTCTACACTAATATTCCACACACAGATGGCATTACAGCATGCCTTAAATACATACAGGAGAAAGGACCGGAACAAAACATCAACCCTGAAGTGGTGGGAAAACTCATGGAATTGATTTTGCCACTTAACAACTTCAACTTCAATGGTAAACATGTTCAAACTATGGGAACAGCAATGGGCACCAAGATGGCTCCACAGTATGCTAACCTCTTTATGGCAGACTTGGAGGAGGATTTTTTAAGGCAGTGTCCCCATAAACCACTAGCTTATTTCCGTTACACTGATGATTTGTTTATCATCTGGACGGAGGGCACAGATGCACGTAAAGATTTTCATCATGAACTTAATAATCTCCACCCTACCATAAAGCTTACCCTGGAGTATTCTACCACCAATGTTAATTTTCTGGACACCACGGTCACCATTAAGGAAGGAACCTTACATACATGTATTTACAGGAAGCCAACAGACAGACAGAGATACCTGCACAAGAAAAGTAATCACCCAAACCATACAAAAAAATCTGTCATGTACAGTCAAGCACTTCGGTGTCACCATATTTGTTCAACTGAGGATGACAGAGATACACATTTGGCTATGTTGAAAAGCACCTTTATTGAGAAGAGACACTCTTCCAGAGAAATTGACAGGATAACAGAACGTGCAACGCAAGTACCAAGACAACAACTACTTCAATATAAAGAAAAGGCAGCTACAGACAGAATACCCTTTGTAGTCACATATCATCCAGACCTAGAACTTCTGCATAAGATTATTAAAGACCTCCACCCAATATTTAGTGAGGATGAACCCCTTCATTGTATTTTTAAGGAACACCCACTACTATCTTTTAAACAACCACCAAATTCAGTCAGCCTAATTATTAGGAGCAAACATTCACCAGAACAGAATACCATGTCACACAATGGCACACGACCCTGCAATCAATGCACCTGTAAGACCTGTGAGCTCATTTCCACCTCGGACTGTGTGGTTACATCACAAAACAAACAATTCAAGGTGCATGGGAGTTATACATGCACATCATGACATGTTGTTTATTTCATTCAGTGCAAGAGATGCCCACAAATAGGTTATGTTGGAGAGACAAGCCAACAGCTCCACATTAGGATGAACCCGCACAGACATACTATTAGAGGAGAGATGACTGAGAAACCAGTGGGGCACCACTTCTCCCAGCCTGACCACTTAATTTTAGATATGTCAGTAATGGTCTTAAAAGGAAATCTCAAAAACACACAACAGAGATGAGCTTTTGAGATTAAACTTATTTTACATCTCAATATGGTAGCAGATGGGATGAATCTTGATCTGGGTTTCATGGGACATTACAGAAACTGACATCCACAGACCTCTTCTTCTTCAGACTGGCATATTATAGGACTTCAGCTTGTGTGGGATGTTGGTGCATGTGTATATGTATGTGTGTGGGTGTGTGTTGTGAGGTACGTGATATAACAGGTGTGGGGCTTGCTGTCACATTGAGGTAGGCCTCTATTTAGATAGATGGAGCTACAGTGTGTTACTACTGTTACTTCACACACATAATGAATATTAATTCCTCCTTACTTTTTATCTCTGCCTGAGAGTGAGGTAGATTCCATTACATCATATTCAGATTACCTAGTCTGTTACTGTACACACAGGAGTGTTATCATAGACTGTGACATATATATTTTTTTAACTCTGTACATATTGGGGTGTGAGATCTCTTTTGCATGGGGGTCCTGGACAGATCTTTGTACATTAGGCTACTGTTGTAGTGATTTGTGGAAATGTAGGTATGTTAGACCTCTGGTCTTACTCACATATGTTATATTTACTTCTAGTTACCTTATCCTGGGGAGGGTGGCAGGTTTATTTCATTGTAGTTGAATCCAGAGTCCTTGGAAGTGTGTGTGTGTGTGTGTGTGAGCATCTCCTTAAAGCTAGTTCTTCCCCCTCCCCCCACACACATTATGGGGATGTGGGGTGGGGTAGGGCTTATTGTTTGTGTGAAGAGGAGTAGGACAGAAATTAAATTTGTATCTGTTTTTCAGATTCCTTAGACACTTCTGGTACATCAGGTTGTTACATGCTCAGTGTAGATTGACATCAGTACATATCAGGCTACATGGACTTAATTCCTTGGAGGTCCACAACTAGTATTTGGTTTGACACTAATACTGTCAATTTATATTTAAATTATCATTTATAAAGTCCTGTCACTACACTAGAGGTTTTTTGAAATTGATGGGGCATGATATCTAGCTGGAGAATACAGCAGGGTGACAGGTCCAGGTAAGTTTTACACATCATAGAGTGTGCACTGATGTTTTTAAGACAACTCTACTGGTAATTTCTTGTCTATAATGCATGCATTGAAACTTCTTGGGAGTCCTAAGATAATTTTAGTATGTCTTTAATCTGGGTGGAGGCTGCTTTTCAGTAATCACATCCTCATACACACTGTGACACCCATAGCTTGATTTAGGAGTCATCTGCTCCAGCAGTGTTATCTTATGTCAATTAAATTTATAAGCAGTAGGATTCTTTATATGTGTGTTTCACCAAGCACCTTTAGCCCTGGGACACTCCTGGCTGAAGGTATTATGGTGCTGTTACACTTCTCTGACATCATTTTCTGTATTTTTCAAATGAGTATTTTAAACCAATGGGGATTTTTTCTGTTTTTTTTCCTGCATGATCTAGCTGTTAAAAGTATTGTTTTTTCTAAATAACTGCCATTAGGCTTCTGACGAATGACTGGTTGGTCCGAAAGCTAAAGCACTTTGTTCTTGTTGTTATATCTGTGTTGGTCCATTGAAAGGTATCAAATCATTTGCTTCTGGATCTGTTCTTGCAAGGACCAATACGGCAACTACTAAATCTAGATTTCTATATCCAGTTGTTCACTGATGTTTTCATAGAATTGTAGAAGGTTTGTTTGGTACGACCTTCCTACTCTAAAACCGTGTTGAGTGGAATCCCAACCTTTGGTTAAATCCAGGTGTTTTTCTATTTCTACTTTTACAAATCCCTCCAATATCTTGCATGGCACAGATGTCAGACTGACAGGTCTGTAATTTGAACATTCGCATTTTTTACCTTTTTTGTTGATGGGGACAAAATTTGCATCCCTCAATACCTGTGGGATTATTGCTGTCCTTAAAGACTCATTATAGATAGCTGTCAGGGGTGCTGCTATTTCATCTGCCAGATCTCCCAATATTCTGAGATGTAATCCATCCGGTTCTGGAGACTTGTTTCTGTTAAATTTTTTTAGTCTATTCAACACTTCTCCAATATCTATCCTCAGGGTTACACTGGTATTTCCCTCATGTGTTGTAGTACCCATGATATGTTTCTCATTGAATATAGAAGCAAAGTATAAGTTAAGCAAGTCCACAGTTTCTTTTTCATCATGCACGTGGTCCCCTTTATCATTAATCAGAGGGCCGACAGACAAGTTCCATCCTCTTTTGGAATTTATATAGTTATAGAAAGACTTATAATTATCCTTAACCTTAACAACCAGGTTATATTCATGCTTACTTTTTGCCATGGTAACCATCCTCTTGTATTCTTCTGTTATTTTATTGTATTTCTCAAAAGGTGTGTTTTTTCTTTGCTTTGCTTTGCTTTTGTATATAGCTTCTTCTGATTCTTTTACTGTACCATGGAGGTATTCTTCCTTTATTATTATATTTAACCTTAGTTGGCACATGCTTAGTTATAGCCAGTTCTATTTTATTATTAAACAATTCCCACTTTTCATGCAGATTTTTGTTTTCAAAATCTTTAACCCAATTCCTTTGTCTTATTGCTGCCTTCATTGATTTATAGTCTGCACTACTAAAATCGTAATCAATTATAGTGAAATTAACTACCTTATGGTCACTATTTATCAATGGACATGAAGTGTAGCAGTTGGTTATATTTTCTTCCATGTTACTTAAAATTAGGTCGATAATATTTTGCCCTCTTGTGTTTTTTTTTTTTACATGTTGTTCAAGTCCTAACTTACTTAGGGCATTAATGAATTCTCATTCTGATTTTGTTGATCCTAATCCCCTTTCCCAGTCCATAGAAGGGAAGTTAAGATCACCTAATATTAATGTTCTTTTTACTTATATCTACACAATGTATTTGCTTTAATAGGAGTGCAATCTGTTCAGTACTATATGAAGGAGGTCTATAAATCAATCCTAAGGTGATTTTTTTATGCTTCTTAGGTATTATGTTTAACCACAGTGTTTCAAGATCATTAAAATCTTCTGATGTTTCAGTTTCCATTGCTTTAATATTTTCATCTATATAGACTTCAATTCCTCCACCAACTCTACCCACCCTGTCTTTTTTAAACAGCTTGTAACCTTTTATATTTCTTTCCCACTCATCTCCTGGTTGCCACCAGGTTTCTGTAATGGCATACAAGGTTATGTTTGTTGCAGCTAATATTTCTTCAAGTTCTGACATTTTATTCTTTAAGCTTCTTGCATTTATTAATAAGCACTCCCATTCCTTACTGTTAATAGTATTTATAGTATTCCTATAGTGTGTGGTACTTTCATCTCCAGTTTTAGAGTGATTCACTAATATTGGTTTTTGTGTGCCACCACCCCATCCCCCTGCTTTCCTAGTTTAAATGAACATTAATTGAGTTTTTGATATGGTTTGCAAATAGTCTTGTTCCATATTTATTTAAATGCAGTCTGTCAGATACATAAAGTTCATTATTTCAAAAATGCACCCAATTCCTCAAGAAGGTAAAACCCTCTCCATCACACCAATTCCTTAACCACATGTTTTGTTGTGAAATCAATCTATTTTTAAATAGTCCTGCTCTAGGTACTGGTAGTATCTCCGATATTACTAGTGTACACTGGTTGTTTTTCAATATTTTCCTTAGTTCATGAAAATCCACTTTTATGCTCTCCATACTTCTTTTTCTTCCCACATCATTTGTGCCTGCATGCACTATGACTAGTGGTTTATTTGAGTTTTGTATATATCCCTTGATGGTTCTCTTTATATCTGATATTTGGGCTCCTTATAAGGAAGCTATGTGGGTATTTTCTTTACTTTCCTCTCAAATTATTCTGTCAGTATATTTGAGCGTAGAGTCCCCAATTACTACTATGTCTCTTCTCTCTTGTGCAGAATTGTTTACATTTGATTCTTCTTGGATTGCTGCTCTTGGGGCCTCCTGTATGTCCTCCAGTTCTACATTTTCCACAATGGCATCAGTTGTGGTTATTTCAGATTTATTATTCCTAATTTCAGAATCCTCTGTACTTACTATATTTGCATTGTTATGATTGTTGGCTCTTGAAATAGGCATCTTTTTCTTGCCATCTTTAAATATTATGGCATTCTCTTGTTTGTGACAATGTAGGAGTTTATTAGCTTCCATATTTTGACAATTTTCCTCAGTGTGCTCTATTAATAATGATGAAAATCTATTCCTAAATGGTATGTCCACTGCTCCTAATCAATGTCATCTTTGCCTTTTTCTACTTCCTGACACAAAACACCAGTCCTCCAACACACAGTCATCATTATCATCAGCTCTAATGTTCCCATCTCTCTTTTTTTTATCATATGTCACTTCTGTATTACTTTGTGAATTCTTGTTCATTTCCTCCTGTGCTAATGAACTCATTGTTTGGTCTATAAAATTTTCTAGTTCTTGTATATCCTTATATGTCTTTGTATGTTCCATAGTTTTCTTACAGCTTTGTAATGTCTCATATATGTCTAACCTATGGCTTAATTCATTTATTTCCCTTTGTTGTTCCTCCAGAAGTACACATTTATCACAAATAAAGTTAAGTGGCATTTTCATCAGTGTTAACACGTTGCATGACGAACATTTGCTAAATTCATCTCGTGTCGATTTTTTACTTGATGATGCTTCTGTTATGACCAGGATGACAAATTGGGGTTTGCCTCGCTGCCGTTAAATCAAGTTTATTATAATCTAATAAGATGAAGAGTTCAGCTTTTCAAGTGCCCTGGTGATTTCTGTTATTTGTCTTGTCTCTTAGTGATTTATCTCTGTTTTATTAAATTATTCAAGATGAAACCCAGTTCAAACAGTCTTAACTTTATTTCAATACAAATCTGCCAGATAGTCACTGTACAAATCAATGTTTCCTCTAATACTGCCAATTAGTTACTACAGTATTGATGGCACCTTCATTGAGGATCCTTTTCAAATTAAATTTGTTAATGTTCTGGCCTCCATTCTCCCCATCCACACTGGACATGCCAGATACAAGCTGATGTGCTTGTCTCAGCACGCGGCTTCATGTACGCTTGGCCTACATACACTCGCTCCACTCACTTTGTGCAAGTTCTTATAGTGCCCCCACCTGGAAGCAACAGCCTGGTCATGTGACTCTCCACTTGGGGCTAATATTAGGGTTTTAATAAAAAAATCTGTACACTAGCACAGTCCTTAGTGCTAAGACCTGTAACAATACTTAGCGGTCATTGTAGCTACTGGAAAAATCAGCTGGGTAGTTTGTGATCCTGTTCTGTGAGGGCAACTCACAAAAATGACAGTTTACAGCCTTTCCTGTCTCTTAGCTTGTTTCATCTAGCTACTCCCACCTCTGATGTCAATATCAGACACCTCTCAATTGACCTCTGGAATCTGGAGATATTTTATAACAGGATGGCAATCAGAGCATTGTGGTGGGGGTAGGGCCACTAGACTACTGAGGACATTCTTTTGTTCATACAGGGATGGCGATCAGAGAAGGGGGAGAGGGAGAGACCACCAGACTGCCAGGGAATTGTTTCTTGCTACTGTGATGGTGATCAGAGGATTGGGGAGATTCTGTATATATATATATATATATATATATATATATGCATTGCAAAACACTTTGTTAAGGCATCAGTTAGGGTTGAAGTGACAAAAGTAGGGAAATGAGATATTAGGGATGATCCCCTAACCGCCCCACCCTACCACCCCACCATCCATCCTCCACACACCAAAAGGCATCAGGGTGGGCCACGGGTTGTTAGGCCTAGCTCTGCCCCCATTCTCCTACAGTATGCTGTACCATGTCAGCCTCTTTACACATGGAATGGGGTAAGAGTTAGGCCTAATGACCCCCTGGCACACCCCGATGCCTGTTGGTGTGTGGATTAAAAAAAAATTCAAAGTTTGAAACCTCCCAAAATGATATTCTGGGGAGGAACCAACACATGTAGCTTACTTATTGGGACCCCCAGGTGCATTCTGCACTTTACTGATTGGAAAATGTCCTTAAAGTGTGTTAAATTTATCATTTAAATTCTTTGTTCGTATGCTCATCATATGAAGCTGGATTTTAGTTCGTATGATGTCCATATGAATATTGATTTAAAAATACATTTTTCTGCCAACATCAGGGTGCACAATCCCTGTATCGGCATTAGACAACCCCCACACCAGTGTAAGACACTGGGGAGCCCACTCCAAGTGTCCCCATAGAATGTTCATATCCAAAAATGGGGTGCCCAATTCCCATGTGGGCAGTAGCCCCCCCCAAAGGTGGGACACTGGGGAGCCCACTGTGAGGTGTGGGTTTTTAAGGAGGATGCTGTTCCACAGTTGTAGATATTTAGAAGCAAAAATTTTATTGAAGTTGGACAATTACTGCGAACTTCAGATGAAAAAAATAAATAACATAATAACTTCTTCAAAATAAACATAAGTTACCAAGCAGCATCTCAGACACTAGAAGGAGCTAGTGAACATCATACTGGGGTCACAGTACGTCTGTACCCCACCAGGCTATCTACAGAACTGAATAAAACCAAGGCGTATGTACCAAAAGGAGAACATGTGACTTGTTTAACTTCTCCCTATGCTTTTCAAAATTATCTTTAAACAGCTCAGAATAACATTTCCTTTTAAGTTGTAATGTTGTCAACATCACTTTATAGAAACAACAACTGGTTAATAAAATTTTAGTTTCAAACACTGCAGGAGTAACTCCACCTCCTAGTACTGTGCCTTTAAATATGGGAGTTGACCAGCCGGCCGGCTCTATAGTACAGAATGGGAAGTGAGACTCCACACAGAGAAGCAGGTAACCTTTTATGACGGAAACATTTGTTTGTTTTATACATTATTCCAATAGAATGAATTAAAGGCATTCAATCCACTTTTTAGAAGCATTTTAACTAAAGTAAAAACACAAAAAGAAACACTTTTATTTAACCTTTGTTTAACAGAGAAAGGGGGGGGGGGTAAGGCCAAACAAACCACAGTGTTGTACAACTTGTTTTTACAGGCCTTCTTTTGATTTTGTAGCTTGTTTAGGTCATGAATTAGTTGTTTTGTAGTTTCTACTGAATTAATTCTTTTTGTATGCTGCAAATTGTGTAAAATACAGGCTGTTTATTTATTTACTCAATAGTAAGCGCTTTGAGTGTTACTGCTGCCATTTAGAATGAGTTTCAAACCAGAAAGACCCATTTTCTACAGCAAACAGGCTGAAAGGCACTTTAAAGGGGTTTTATATGCAGACATTTTGGGGCTGCATTTACATTATTTCCACAGAACAACTAGCCTGTAAAGCAGCTCTAGCTTACTCCATATATTTACAAGGAGGGGACAAAAAGGGGGTTTACCTAACGCTAAATGGGATGCAAACCAAGACCATATGAGGGTTTGCATACATAAAGGGGTCATTACAAGACCCACACCATGGATATAACTAAGCGCTTACAATTCCCATATCCAAATGAAATGAAATACTCATTTAAAACAACTATTGTGTTTCTGCATACCTCACATTAGAAAGGTTCTGAAACGGGGGGGGGCAACCAAAGAAAGAGCTGTGCAGAACTTCATATACCAGGGCAAGAATACTCAAGGGATAGAAAGAACATTCTACAGGTGGCCTGCCTATATAACGTGGTAAGAAAGATGAGGAGTTACAGCAAGAAAGGAGGAGAGTAAAAAGGGCTGTTGCAACAGACTTAAACTAAAAAAAATTAGATTTGCGTGGTATATGGAGTTATCTGTCACACCCGCTCCCAGTGTCTCCAGTTATATCATACTCCCCCACACCACCAGTGTCACTGTGGGACACTGGGGAGCCCATGCCAGTGTCTCAAAATGTTTATTCATAGAAGATATACCTAAAAAAAAGAAAACAGTCCTCCGGCATCTTTTTATTTTTTTTAAATCCTGTTAAATAGAAAATGGTCCCTTGTCATCTCCCCATCCCACTCCTCCATCCCGACCCTCAAACTGAGCAACCCACCACCCCACACGCCCCCGCACTTGCCCAATACTTGTGATGAGAGGTCGGTGGCTGTCATTTTCTGTGGACAAGGACATGTCTGCACTCTTTAAAGCCAAACTGTAAACTGAAGAATTGAGGTAAGTGCTGTATAATGGCTGTCTATGACGTTTTGAACTTATGTTGATACCTTGGTATTTTTCAACATTTTTGCACTAAATTTTCAACATGAGCTTTTTGGGACCCTACCTCATGAACATTTCACTGTCATCTCATTAATCAGACCCATAAGGTGATTTCGCGGTCGCTGCACAGAATCACCTTTCGGGACTGATTAATGAAATGACAGTGCCAGTGTTCATGAGGGGAGGTCCCAAAAAGCCCATGTTGAAAACTGGTGCAAAAATGTTAAAAAAGTGCCTCTGTTATGAGCGAGTGTTGCGCAGTTTCTACACATGCTTGTAACTTCACCAATTTTTAATAATTTCACTCCAGATTTTCAACATTGCCTTTTTTTCACACCTCCTCGTGAACAGTACAGCTGTCATTTTTCACATACTGCCCAAAATGTGTTTTTGGACCTATGGTACAGTTGCTGTGCAAAATCAACCTTTGGGATGGATTAATGAAAGTGCCAGTATTCATGAGGTGGGGCCCCCAAAAGGCCATGTTGAAAGTGTGGTGAAAAAAATCCTGCAAATGCCCAAGTTATGTGCGTCCATTGAATTTATTCTACGCACGCACATAACTGCTGCTTTTTGATCTTCGACCCCAAATTTTCAGCATTGCCATTTTTTCACACACCATCATGAACAGTACAGCTGTCATTTTTCACATCATGCCCAAAATGTGGTTTTGCACCTGTGATGCACAATGGCATTTCAGTTGCGCATAATTACATTTTGCCTTGAATTTCACAATTTTTCTGTACATGAGGTGGGATATAAGATGGCTATGCTGACAATTTGGTCACTGTTGTTCAACACATGGAAGTGAAGGGCCCAGAGAGTCCTGTGCTTCCACACCTACATACATACATACATATACGCATGTATGGAGGGATAAGTGCACAGGGTCCAAAGGACCCTGCGCTCCCAAAGTAAAATATGGACACTATTATACTATCTCAAAAAGAAGGGAAATTCATTGCAAAAAACTCCATTAATGCATTAGTTAGGGTTCCTATTACAGCAACAAAAGTATGGACATTTGGTGTTGAGTTCCTAACCTCAACATCTCACCCCCACTCCTTCACATACCAACAGGCACTGTGTTTGAGTCATCGGCCTAACTCTCATCCCATTCTCCATGCTGTACCATCTCAACTTCCTCATACATGGAATGGGGTGAGAGTTAGGCCCGATGACCCCAAGGCATGCCCCGATGCCTGTTGGTGTGTGGAGAGCAGGGGGTGGGGTGGTAGGGTTGTGAACTCTAATGCCAAATTTCCATACTTTTGTCACTGTAAAAGGAACCCTAACTAATGCATTAATGGAGATTTTTGCAATAAAAAAAAAAATATATATATATATATATATAATCAGTTACTAGCGATGTTAGAATAAATGTAAAGGACTATATATAAATAACTCCAAGGATTGCAAGACAGAAGTACTGACCCCTTTATTTTTTGTGCAGCTTGGTTAATAGAGATGCCTACCTTATATTAATGTCTTCTTATTTAAAACCTTCATTGAAATAATGCAGAAAGTAAAAGAGGCAGATAATCTCTTACCATCTTTCCCATTGGTTTACAAGCTTCGAGAGGTTTACAAAATGTATTATACACCTCAGAAAATGTTGATTTAATTTCCATTTTTAATGGATATAGTTTTTTTATTCTTTAGTATTTGGCTCTGTTCCTCTCCTGAAAGGACTTTAAGTTAAATACTGTATATGATGTATGAAGAAATATATGTCTGTAATGTGATGTCCCTATGTGATGGTGTTTGGACAGATTTATATTCTGTGTATTTACTTATTAAATATAAAATTCAAAAATAAAAAATAAAAAAAGCAGAATCTAGCTAAATATGTCCCATGCAGCTTGGTTCAGTAGCTTGAGCTTTATAAATAAATACTTTTTATGTATTTTCCATGTTTTTTAGTTAGGGAAAATAAGATGATGGCCATCACAACATAGAAAAAAAATCTGTTCTTGTGAGAAGTGGTAAGAAAGCAAAAAGTTCTCATGACATGACATTTTTCATGTTGTATTAAGAGGGTTAGCCAAAAACCGTACTGAGCATGCTCAGAAAAATAACTTAAATCCATATAACTCTGAAACCATTTAATATTTTTTCACAAAACCCTTGAAAGGCATCACCTTGCACAAGCCACTTCTACTCTGAAACTTTTTGGAAAAATAAATTCTGTTCTTTGTAGGCTGTAAGTGAAAGCAAAAAAACCAAAACAAAAACAAAACCAAAAACAAAAAACATGTTAAGTATAGAGACACATTTAGCCCTCTACTGAGTGTCTCTCAGAAACTGCACTAGCTGCTGTCACAAATCTTTCCACATATTTAGACCTTGCCTTCTAGGCAATGTATGCTAAATCTGGGGCAATTTTGTTGAACACCGCCAAAGCTATTAAGGAGTAAAGTTAGGGGTTTAACATAGAATCTCTTGATCAACACTAACTATACTGGTGATACTGCAGCAGAATAATGTAATATAATATAATATAATATAATATAATATAATATAATTGTCTGCAAAAAACTTTGTTAATGCACCATTAGGGTTCCCTACAATTATACTTTTTCCAAAAGAAAGGACATTCTTTGCAAAAAACTTTGTTAATGCACAATTAGGATTCCCTATGATTATACTTTCTCACAAAGGTTGAGAGTATACATTTTATTTATTTATTTATTTATTGAGATATTCAGAAAGACCTTTGAGTCAAAGACTCATTTACAAAGGTTCCACATCATACAATAGGACAGAGACAGGGACAATATTTTTTACAGGATGCTGTACATAACATTATAATACAATTCATATTTTATTAATGAAACTTTGATGCCTTCTTTGTATATTTATTAGGAATTTTTTCTCTTCTTACGGTATATAGTATGATGCCTTTAGCCCCAATGCAGGGTATGAACTATTGGATACTCTTATTGTGGACTTATGCACTGATATAGTCACACTGCTCCTGGGCTCAATGATACAGCTAGTAAATTGAATTGTTTAGTACTGTTTATTGTTTAGTCATCTCCCCCTGCTAAGGTATCAAAATATCTGAGATGCATGTATCCTTTGATTAAGGGGATTTGTGTTTTCTTCCTGTGGTATTCAAAATTGTATCTGGTTCTGTCTCAGATATGGATTTGATATCTATGTCATAACATGTGAAAACAATAAATATAAAGTTTAAAAAATTAGTAAGGAAATTCTCTACAAAAAAAAAACAAAACTTTGTTAATGTACCATTAGGGTTACACTATCAAAAATGAAAATGCCATCTTAGGGTTCTTCTTTTACCCACTCTAATACCACACCCCACCCTGCAGGCAGGAACATAGGCATGGGGTGTGCAATGGTGTAGAACCTAATGCTCACCCCATTCTTATACACTGTACCAATGTAAGCTTACTTACACATGGAATGGAGTGAGCATTAGGGTTGATAATCCCATGGCACACCCCATGCCCATTCCTGCCTGCTGGGTGGGGTGGTGTTAGGGTTAGGTGGGTGGGTGTTAGGGTTGGGAACCCTAAGATGGCATTTCCTACTTTTGATAGTGGAACCTAATGGTACATTAACAACATTTTTTTGCAGAGTATATGTGTGTGTTTGTGTGTGTATATATATATATATATATATATATATATAGATGTAATAGATAACCCACTCTGAGGTGTGCGGTTGTGCTCTGATATACGCGTGCCTTGGTGTGCATTGCTACGCATGAGGTCACAGGCCGAGTGCGTCAACCACCCAAGGCGTGCATATATCAGAGCTCAACTGCACATCTCAGAGTGAGTTATCTATCTTATAAAATGGAAAAATTGTTTTGGAGGGGGTAAACGTGCAGGTGTGTGGTCACGCTCTGATATATGCACAGTCATGTAATGCTCATTCTCCAATAAATTCCAAGCAATTTCCCTCCCCATTTTATAAATATATATATATATATATATATATATATATCTTTGCATGGATACCGAATTTCCACCAGATTTTGTGTAACTAGTATTGCTAGCCAATAGGTTCGGGATTTTACTGGATCGGATAGCAGTTCTTAAGAAAAGTATTGTCCCTTAAACCAGTGCTCTCTGAATAGGTTTATTTAACCTTTTTAAGCTTTGCCTTCAATTGGTGCAGAACCAGGATAGCAAAAGGAGCAGAGATAACAAAGTTAAAGTTGCAGACGTGTTCTCCTCTGCTCTAATTCTGTGAGCTGTGGTCACTGCCCACCCTCTCCCAACTGAGGCAGATGGCTGACCAGACCAGCAAGCAAGGTGGTAAGTCACCCTTTCTGCCACTGCCACTCTTCCCATTTCAGCCCTTTACAGCCTATCATTTCACCGCTCTGACGATCATGACTGAGCCCCTGTTAAAAAAAAAGAAAAGTAAAGGCTCTCATCACATTCCTGCTTCCCACTGCTGCACTGTACCTCAAGTGTGTAACTGCAGTGGCAAAAACAATGAGCCAGGAAAGCCAGATTGCATATTAATCAAAAGCACAGCGCTCAAAGCAACATCAGCAATAAACCTGGTGCTGAATTACCAAATCGGCACCACAATCCACACATATGTGAGTGGCAAGCCAGCATCAAGGTCAGCAGCACAGCACAGTTGGCATAGCGGTCAGCACTGAAGTCAGCATAGAGGTCAGCACCGAAGTCAGCAGTGAAGTCAGCATAGCGGTCAGCACCGAAGTCAGCAGTGAAGTCAGCATAGCGGTCAGCACCGAAGTCAGCAGTGAAGTCAGCATAGAGGTCAGCACCGAAGTCAGCAGTGAAGTCAGCATAGCAGTCAGCAGTGAAGTCAGCATAGCGGTCAGCACCGAAGTCAGCAGTGAGGTCAGTACCAAGTACCAGCAGCAGGTGAAAGTAATGCAACATTTAATTAAAAAAAAAAAAGATGCCATAGTATAGTTCCAGAGTGTATGCAGTCTGCTGACTGAATGCAAGAGATGTGAGAGAGTACTGCTTTCTGATGCAGCTCTTTTACCCGTGATTGCTAACTGCTAAATTCAAATCCACTGTACATACGAGGGAGCACTGTACATACATCGGTAGAGGATGAGCTGAACAACTTTCATGATCACAGTACCATGCTATCTTTTTTCGTTTTAAAGTTATTCGCATTTGAATATGGGTAGTACTGCTACTGAGGCCGTACATTCTAAATGAGTTCTGGAGTGATTGTGACATAGCTACTGTATGGATAAATTTTATTTATTCAACGGCTGTGAAGGTAAATGGATTTATTCAATGAGTTTTGAGCCCACTCCTATTGCATAAATATATATTTATACAATGGGGGTGAGGGATAAATGAATGAGATAACGTGTTATTTTCACTGCAGTGGAATAACCACTGTGATGACATCACCACTGTGAGAATATATAAGGAATATGTGTGGGATAACCAAGTTATTTGTACAGTAGCCTGTGACCTTGAGTAACCTCAAGAGTGGTGAAACCATGAGTGAGGTTTACAAGAGGTCACAGGCTACTGTACAAATAACTTGGTTATCCCACAGGCGTCCCACGCATATTTGATTAATGCAACAGGATTTTTTTGGGTTCAGTTTTGTTATATTTTATTTTTTTCTTAAGTTACTTTCCATGTTTTTTTCTCTGTGCCTGGTTGCTGTGTTTGGTTTGCAGAGTTGCTGTGCTGAGAAAGAGGAAAAATTGCTTTTTTCTTAAGAGTGTTTTTATTTAAAATGTGGTTCCAGTTTGGGGGGGATTGGTTAGGGTGTGCATTTTGTGAGTCTTTGGGACTGTGATAGCTTGGGTTGTAAAGAGCACTATGACAAGGTGACAGTGAAACTGGGAGGCAGTACTGCTGAACAGGCAGCACAGGTGGTGGTGGTGGTTAGTGATGTAGTCACTGTGTGGATAAATGGGTGATGATGTAATCACTATGTGGATAACTTCAAGTTATCCACATAGTGATTACATCACCACCCATTTATCCACAGAGTAACTCAGATAACTGAAGTTATGTGTCAGTTGTTATCCTAACACTGGTTGCATAATTACGGATATACACATAGTGCCTACATCACTAACAAATATTCTCACAGTGGTGATGTCACCAGAGTGAGCATATCTTCACTGCAGCCTGCATTTAACAGCTTCACAGTTTCTCTTTCTCACTGAATCCTGCAACTAACTTGGTTAGCAGTGCAAAAGACAATCAACTGTGTCCCATAGTTTTTCTGACACTCCTAGCCCATTACTGTGCAGCTCTAATCTTCAAAACAGCCTCCTTCATAAAGCAGTTTCTCTTTCTGAGTGCTGTCTGCAACAGTTTCTCTCACTGAAGCCTGCAACTTACTCAATTAGCATTGCAACACACACACACACCTATGTCCCATAGTATTTCTAAAACTCCCAACCCATTACTATGCTACTCTCAGCTTCAAAAATGCCTCCATTGTAAATGAGAGTCCTTCACCACACAGTTTCTGTTTCTCACTTCTAGCTGCAGGTAACCCAATTACCATTGCAAAACACATTCACCTGTTTCCCATAATGGCTAACACTCTCAGCCCATTCAGAAACACTTACACACTCAGACCACACACAAACAGTACTGTCAGTATACCCTAGAGGTTAGAGTAACAAGCTGGAAAGAAGCTTGCTACATCCAGCAAACCAGACCTGGGGTTGATTCTCACAACCTCCACTTACATACTGTGTGAATCTGAACTAGTCACTTAATTGCCCAGTGCTCTCAGGTCACCCCTAAAAACTTACCCAGTTACTAAATGCTTAAGTAAACAGAAAAAAACAAAAACAATTTTCCTAAGGCTCCTAGCCCCATTGTATAAATCACTCACATGATGTTCATATCCTGGGATATAGAAAATATTGTCACTCCTGCAGAGTGAGCTGTGCATTCTCACTCTGCAGGAATGAGAATATTTTTCATATCCCACTCCTGCCCATTATGTATCACATATATATATATATATATATATATATATATATATATATATATATATGACATATCTATATATGCATAGATATGTCATAATGTTTACATTATTTTCCCCATATTATTTTAACTATACTGGAAAGGGTCTCATTTGGCATATTTAAAGATAGCACATCAAATGCAAGTGTCAATTACAGTGCAGTAAAAACCATGTCCATAAAAACAGCATGAGTGAAAAAAGCTCCAGGGAATTATAGCATGAGTATCACAGAGTTATAGAGGGAGCTCTTTTCACTCAGGCCCAGCACTTTAACAATCACATTGCACAGGGAGTGAACCAGCTGGCTGTGTGGCGTGGTATTAGAGTGACAGGCCATAAGTCTGTGGGATAGCCACGGGACTGGGCTTGAGTCTTCCCCTTACAGTTTTGTTTTCCTGTGGTGCGTTTCAGAGGATGTGTATATATATATTTTGGAGGGGGGGGTGCAGGGACACTGTGTAAATGACATGTCTGTTTTTTTTTCCTGAGGCAGGGAAGTGGGTTGGGGGAGACATTCGAGAGGGTGAATGGGACTCTGCCAGTCCCCCATCTGAGTTTGTGCTCTGAGGTTAGGCGATGTATTTAGCGCTCACTCTTTTTACCGTGCACTGTGTTTGTACCCTTTTTTTCCTGCATGGATTTTGACCACACTGTATTGTCTATGATGTACTGACATGGAGTCATTTTTAAAATACATGCTTTTGTCTTGCAGTATGTGGGAAATACTTATTTTTTGCATGTTTGTTTTCTAACTACTGTACCTGGGTCACTGAGCCATCCCACCAACTTTCACAACTATTTTCTCCCTAAGTCACTTTCAAGAGGCAGCTGATACATATCACATTCATGCCAGAACAATGCAGTAAAACAATATTAGGCATTTACAAATCAAAGATAATGACTGAGTAACTGAATGAATGAATGAATCAACATCTTCATCCCATGGCTCTTCAAGATTGACATCCCCCACTAAGTGTGTGGGAAGCAAAATCCTCTTAATTTAATAAATACCCTCTGGGTGGCCATGCTTTCAACATTCATGGCCCATTGAGTAGGTGAATAAGTAGCTGTCCTACGGTGGAGCTCATTCCTTTCCTACATCAGCCAGAGTTGGGAGCAATGTCATGGAAACAGCTGGAAGACAGTTAAACTGATTGTCAGTTTAATTCCTGGAGAGAAATGGCTCTGAAGACAGAAAGATTCCACTTCTTGAGAAAATATGAGTAGGCTCGGACTGAAAATGTTGGTAGGGGTCATATTCCAGAATCCTGCTTTCAAGCATTCCCATCCAGCCCTTTTAAAGAAGCCTGAGAGATACACCTTTATATGCATTTATGCATATCTTATACATTTTAAAGATGATTAAAAATGGAAATAATATGGAACTTTGCGTCTTTGTTTTATATCAGTGCTACATAGAGCAAGAAGAAAATATTGCAAAATAAACCTTTCCAATAACAAACTTGTTCTAATTACTGGTATATTGCAGTAAATGTTAGTCCTCATTAAAGCTATTAGACACACAGAAGTGGAGGTCAATGCCCTCTATTTATTCACATGACAGGTGCAGCACAGGCAGCAGCAGTGCAAGCTTCCTCGCAGCAGCCCTTACAATGTACCCATCCTCCACCCTGTCACAGAGGGATCACTGCTTGTGGGAGAGATGGTATTTCAGACTCCATACCCAGTCAGTCTTTGGCCTCCGACATGAGACCACTAGCAAACATGCCAGTTAGCGGCAATTGTTATGATAGCTTTTATGATGTCAACAACTGGTCATTAAGAACCAGACAGACCACCACAACTCATCTGACATAGCCCATAGAACAGCTATCAGATAATGATGGCTTTTGGCCATTATCAGCTTAGGCTCGATTTGAACTAATGATCTAGAGGTGAAAGATTTGATAAGCCAGTTCCAATACACTGAGTATTCCAGTCTCCCAAGATAATGAAAATCAGGATGACATTTTTCCTGTTTTATAGGTTAATCCTGGCCTGAACTGCTGTTTTAAAGCTCCTGAAATTAGACTCTGACAAATATTCTATGAGCCAGTATAAATATGTAGTACGTTTATTAATAATACGACTTTTACTGTGTTATTTTATCAGACCTGATAAGCATTGTGGTGATGTTCCAGTGCAGAACTGGGAAGTATGATGGGGTGTATTGACCCTTCAAGGCCCAATGATGCACAGGAGGGCTTCTGGGCCATTGACACCCTATCTCTCCAGTTATGTAACACACTTCCATTACAAGAAGTACAGTGATGTTAAGGTTTAGAGCAGCAGTAGATGGTAACACTGAAAAATATTGACTTTGTTTTATTTTAGAGTTCTCCTTATCTGTTGTCTTGTAAGAAACTCCTTTCCCCCATTTTGAGTCTGCTTAAAGTAACAGTACATAATAGTGGTGACAATTTTGACATATGCTTTTTTATTCTAATTCAGATTGCCTCTTATCTCCTGACTTGCATGATTCCCTTTTTCCCACATTTTGAGTCTGCTTTACTACTTTTTTTACAGTTGAAAAAATAAAAGGGGCACACCTTTCAATATGGCTTGGACCAGGTTTTCATCACTAGTCTCTGTTGTTTTGGAACACCCATCCTATAAGATCACTGTTCTTATGGCTATAATTAACTAGCATGCAACAGATTCTGCTCCCTGACCTTATAGGACGAGGTGTACCACAATAGCCAAGAACACCCGTGAAAACTTGCTTCAAGCCATATTAAAAGGAGCACACCTTTTACTTTTTCAAATGTGAACAAAAAGTGCTAAAGCAGACTAAAAGTGGGGAAAGATGGGTATCATACAGGTCAAGAGACAAACGTCAATCTAAAACAGGTTAGAAATGTAAAAGTCAAAATTTTCACCGTAACATGTACTTCTGCTTTGAATAAAAATGAAACCAACTGGCTATGGTTGTGTTAGTCACCTTATTAGCACCAGCCAGGTCTGATACTTTTGCCAGCACTTACATGTTGAGAAGGTGGAGAGACTCGAAATAAAAAAATTATATGTTGACGATGTGACTGTGTTAAATGTATTTAAAAGGGTGGGAAGGCCTACTCCTGCAGATTGACATGTAGGAATACCATTTAGCTAACAGGACCCTGGGCTCTATAAAGTTCTCTCTCAGAGAGAGGAGAAAGTTACCAGGGGCCTGAGGGCACTGACAGGATGTGCAAACAGGAAATAACATATTTTTTATTTGCAACCAGCTTCTCTTAACTCAGCTCAAGGCTAGTTACTAGAGGGTTACGTTTGACCCTGAGAGCTGTCCTCTAGAGGGGCACCTTGTTTGCTTGGTGACAGGATGTATGGATGTAAGCGTACAGGATATTCTGTCTCAGCTAAAAGTGGGAAAGGTCTGCCCTGAACATTCATGGTTCTGCCCTCCCGCAATTTTCTATAAGAAAAGGAGGTAAGTGTGTGTGTGTGTGGGGGTGTCTTGGGGTCTTACAGCAGATAGAACAGGAAGGGAGTCTAGTCTCTGATTGCAACCCAGGCAGGGGCCTGTGGGCCCAGGGATAGTGGCAGGGCCCCTGTGTTCAGGTGACACTGGTCCCTGTCCAGGTCTCTGGAGCTCCTCCAGCAGCCGCCAGGAGGATAGGTCTCCTAGGAGAACCTCAAGAACCCCAAAGAGAATAAGAACCAGATGGCACAAAAAGGAGAGTGGAGGGCCACATCACCCCTCAAGGATGATCCCTGGGATCCTTGCAGATCCACTCCCACCAAGAGCAGCTGGAAGATGGCTCGGGAATAAAGGGAGCTACCAATCAAAACAAGGGCACAGTGGTAAGTAAGCCTTGGATTAATGATGTCCTGTTTCTGTCTTTAAAAACCCAGGTAACTAAAATATTTCCCCCTGGCAGCGAAGCTGAATGAATGGTCGTCAGATGGAAAGGGCCTGATAAGAGTTGGGACTGTTAAGTCCCTGTGCCAGGGGCTAGACATGGGAGTCTGTTTTTTTGGGCCACTAGCGTGTTCGGTATTCTGCTGGAGGGAGGCAGGTACAGCATGGCCAAATTAACTATATATCAGTTTAGTAGTAATGTCATACTGCTGACATTCTGTTCACAGGGTTAGTGTTAGCTCTACCTAGGAGAGTGCCACAGCACAAATGGTCTTGGGAGTGTCAGGACTCCAAGGACCGCCATAGGGAGGTTAGGGAATGTAAATACAGTGTAAATGTACTTGAATTCATTCCAGTGGTAATGTAAATATTTATGCTCCTTAAAGAGCTAGTGTACTGCCTAAAACTAATATTACTTTTTGAAAGCAGTCAACCATTACCTTTTATATCCGAAGTACTTTTTCTTTTCCCTTTGGTTAATTAGAAGATTGTTTACTTGATTCTAGTAGGGGTGATGTGTGGAAAAACATTCTTTTTTTTTGTAAACTTTGTTTTAAATAGGACACGTTCAGACATGCCCTGCCTCCCAAACACTAGGAGGGTACTTCCATTAATATGAAATACAGGTATATAATCAGTGTGAAGTACGGGTACTGAACAGGAGTCATCTCTTGCATACATCTGAAATGGGTCCAATAAATAACAAAAAAAAGAATAATCACTGGCAAGCAATAATAGATTACTAAGATAACACATTCATGTATCCCATGAATTAATAGACCACTCAAGACCTTCATGACACTGTAAGATCTAGCTATATAGATAAATATTGGATGGAGCTGTCAATGGTTCTGTCCTCTTTGTTAAAAAACAGGGAACCAGTCTCTGTGCAGAGCTTGTTCCAGAGGGTGCCAAATATCCTCATATTTGCCGAGTTGCCCCCTGAGAAGATACTGTGTCCTTTCCAGTTTCATTACTTGCATAAGAGACTTCATCCAGGAGGCTGTTGTGGGAGCCTGTTTAAGTCTCCAATACAGTGCCAATTCCTGCATTCCCACCACTATACCAATTCTCCATAGTGTACGGCCTTCCCTGGATCCCCAATTTCCCATTGCAGGGAGTCCCAATAATATTTCAATTGGGTCAAATCTAGGTATAATGTTTAGAGTTTTTGTTAGGACCTCTATTATCCCCAACCAGAAATTGTAAATTTTGGGGCACTCCCAAACCAAGTGGAAGAAATTGCCCTCCTGGGTAGAACATTTATAACAGTATGGGGAGATCCCCGGGTCTATTTTGTGTGCTAGTCAGGGGTGTGGTATATACGCAGAAAGAAATTATATTGAAGGGCTCACAAATGGTTGTTGACAGAGCATTTTAAAATATTTTCCGAAATTAATCTCCAAAGACCCTCTGGGTAGATATCCTCCTCCCAAGATCTTCTAATTTTCTCCATGGGGTCCGGAAGGCTACCCAGTAACACTTTGTAACATTTATTTAGTGGTTTAAAAACCCTGGTGTTGGAAAAAGTTATAAATAATTCCTTCAGTGGGGATCGATGCAAAAGATAGGGGCCTTTATGTGATGACAGTTCTTCCAACACTCTGTTCTGAAGTCTAAGGTAAAGAAAGTAATGGGATGTGTGCAGATTAAAGTCCCTTTTCAGTGAGGCAAACTGACATACTTCTCCTCCATCCAGGAACTGGCCCAGTTGAAGAAGGCCACGAGTGTCCCATGCTTTGATACCTTTGGCATCATTGTTGGCTAGGCCCTTCCCTCCTGCTAACAGTCCCTCCAAGGTTGTGTCCGGTGAAAGGTGTGAAGTACATCCCAATAGGGAGTGAGCCAGTGTCCATACCTTCCAGGTTGCTCGGGTGCATGGATTTAAAATCTATGGGTGGGGGGTCAGCTCCCTCAGAGAGTTGATAAATAATTTATAATAGAAGTGGGGGTTCCCATTACTCTCCATTTTCCTCTATGTTGGGACTTCCTTCCCCTCTCTCAACAGATCCTGGATGTGGGCTAACTGCATGGCCATATAATATAGACGCATATTTGGTAGGTTCAAACTGCCTAAATGCTCTGGGTTCCACAATATCTCCTTCTTGATTCTAGGTTTCTTTTCTTGCCACAACAATTGTGTACAAGCTCCCTCCAGTGCACACAGATACTTCTGAGGGAGAGAGAAAGGAAGGGACTGGAAAAGGTAGAGTACCCGTGGTGGAATGTACAGCTTAATTAAATTAACACGTCCCAGTAAGGTCAGGGGGAGGGCTCACCAGTTAATGCAATCTGCCTTGATTTTCTGTATCAAAGGCTTGTAGTTAATATGGATAATTTGAGAGAGTTTGCTTGGGAACAGGATCCCCAGCTATTTTATCTGCTTAGTGGGTTGAATTATAGTAACCGCAGTCTCTATCGAGGTTCTTCTTTCTCCCAGAGGGAGCCACTCACTTTTATCCCAATTAATCTTGTGCTCCAACAGGGGTCTGTACCTTTCAAAGATCCTACTCAGGCAGGCAAGGACTCCCCGGGTTATCCAGGAATAACAAGATGTCATCGGCACACAAAGAAATAACCTGGTTTTCCCTTTACACCATGCAGCCCCCTATCTCCCCATCTTCCTGTATGGCAGCCACAAGAGCCTTCATTGTGAGTACATAAATCAGGGGGGACAGAGGGCAGCCCTGTCTAGTCCCTCTGGACAATGCAAAGGGGGCCAAAATAGTACTATTGGTTAAGAGCTGGGCTTGAGGGTTGTTATAAAAGGCGCTTAACCACTTGAGGAGTGACTCCCCCAACCCAAGCCTGCGGAGCACCACAAACATGAAGGGCCATTCGAACCGATCGAATGCTTTCTCGGCATCAAGTGTGAGCAGGCCTCTATTGGCCCCCCCTTGCTCCATCTATGAATGATATTAATCGATCTTTGGAGATTATGTTTTGCCTGCCGCCCTTTAACAAATCCCCCTTGATCAATGTGCACTAGACCTGATAATACCCTTTCCAACCTATTTGCCAAACTTTTGGTCAAGATTTTGTAGTCTGCATTAAGGAGAGATATGGGATGGTAGGAGCTGCACTTAGTAGGGTCCTTCCCTGGCTTAGGGAGAACTACAATTGTAGCTAACCTCTGAGAGCATGGCAACTCTCCTTGTGCCAAAGCATTATTCAAAACTTCTCCCAGGAGAGGGCCAAGGGAGTCTCAGGTATATTTATAAAATTTGGCGGGGATACCATCGGGGCCTGGGGACTTCCCCTTTTTTATATGGCCAAATGGCCCTCCTTATTTCTTCAAGGCATGGGGGGAATTCAGTTCCTCCCTTAAATCTCCACCCAGGCATGGCAGTTCAGCTCCACTAAGGAAGTCCTCTGGGTCGCCCTGCGGTGGTACCTGGGTAGTGTACAGGTGGGAGTAAAAATCCCTGAAGACGTCATTTATTTCTTTCTGGTCAAAAGTGTTAGAGCCATCTGAATGGAACATTTGAAGAATTGTCCTTTCTGCTTTCTTCTGTTTCACTAAACTGGCCAACCACTTACCTGACTTGTCGCCCTCAAAGTGTGCAAATGATTTTGTAATCACTAGGTCTATCTCATGTTTCCGGGACTCAATTTGGTTTCATTTCCCCTTTGATAGTTTTAATTCTCTAATTAGTTGTGGTTGGGAGTTTGCCATTGCTGACCTCTCTAACTCCTGGATATCATGTGTGAGCTGACCCTCCTCTTTAAGGGACTGTCATTTTTGAAACGCAGAGTAAGAGAATTTTTCCCCCCAGATGAAAGCTTTTAGAGCGTCCCAAACATAATTAATATGTGTCCCCTTACCTT
Source organism: Neoceratodus forsteri (assembly GCA_016271365.2). Taxonomy (NCBI): domain Eukaryota; kingdom Metazoa; phylum Chordata; order Ceratodontiformes; family Ceratodontidae; genus Neoceratodus; species Neoceratodus forsteri. The sequence goes on along the minus strand of CM057456.1, from coordinate 900,324,116 downwards.
TGTTAAAACCAATAAAGTCTGTAATCTTCCCTTTGATATAATCAATACAATGTTTGTCTAGAAGCATAATGGGATCAAGTCTCCACTGAGAGCCCATGGAGGAAGTGCAACTGCAAGGGAGCATGATCCAATATAACTATAGGCCCATATGTGGCCCGCATGCGTCCTATGACCAAGGAGTGAGACACAAAAATGTAGTTGAGCCTGGTGTAAACTTGATGAGAGTGGGAATAAAAGGAATATTCCCTATCATTGGGGTTGGTGTGCCTCCAGGCTTCAAACAGGGCCCTGCCTGCTACTAACTCCTGCAGTGCGGCTACACTTTATGGGTACGGTTTTGTCTTGTTTCCTGAATGATCCAGCCTAGGGTCGAAGTAGGTACTGAAATCTCCTCCCAGTTTTAAGTTGTCCTGGTAAGAGGCCAGGGTCACCCCTAAATGGGTAAAAAAATCTGGGGAATTGAAGTTAGGACCATATATTGACGCCAAGGTAACTACCTTTCCTCCAAAATCTACCTCTGCTGTAACAAATCTGTCCTGATTGTCCGCCACAAAGCTGTTTACTTTATGTGGAAGGCCAGGTCAGATCCAAATTGCCACCCCTTTGTCTTAGAGGTAAAAGGTGCCACCAGAAGAACCCCCCCCCCCCATCACTGGGCCAATTTGTCTGCCTCTTGCCTGGTAAGGTGTATTTCCTGAAGGATCACCACATCACCTCTTGCTTTCTTAATATGGGACCACACTCTTTTCCATTTAACGACGGTTTTCAAACCATTGACATTCCATGATAATATTACTAAGTCTGCCATTGTGTCAATATCTTAATATAGAGAGCATCATCCACTTGATAGTACCTTATAAAAGAAGTTATAGTACCAAAGCAATGTCTGAACAATCCACAACTTTTAACTTTAAACATCCTCCCCAAATTCATGATCATCTCCCCCCATTCCCTTCCCCCTTACAAACATCCTCTTTAATGAACACTGTATCCCCCAAACTATTCCCTAACCCCCTCAAGAATAAGTCACGCCCAACATAACACTTCTTCTCCTCTCCCCATGCTATTAAGTGTCACTCATCTTCCTCCCTATCAGACCCCAGAACAACCCCTCTCCCTTGCTCACCTATGTGAGAACCCTTCATCCTCCCCAGCCCACTCCCTCCCAGAGTTCTCAAGAATACCATCTTCCTCTACTCCACATGGAGTGAGCTTCCAGATCCACTCACTACTCAGAAAAAGGTAGATTAAGATGAAGTACATCCTACTAACAAAATAAGAGAATACAAGTGGGGGAGGAGACCCATGACTGGGGAACTCCACAAGTCACAGGTTGGCATGGGTTGTGGAAGAGGTTCCCCCTCTCTCTTCCCCTTGGGCTCTACTTCTATGTATGGAGTGGGGTGGGGCAGTGCCAAGAGGGGTGCCCCCTCAATGCCCAGACTGGTGTGATGCAGGGCCTCCCTCCACACTGAGATGCTTCCTGCAGTTTGTCCTCATTGCGCTACCGAAACAGGAAACTGGTGCTCTGTATGAAAAGCAGCAGAGTGCTTTGACTCCCCATAAAGGGGGTGCTGGTTTATCAGGGTATACAGTAAATAGCGATGACTCCTCCCCCTGCAAGTGCTTTCACTGCTTTATGTGTTCCACTCAAGTTCAGCACTTCACCGAGACACCTAGAAACCCCTGTGGCTGGGGTGGACGCCGCGAAGCAGGCTACACGACATTTTCCTCATGTGCAGGACAAAGGCATGAGCCCGTCCAGTCCCTCCCCTGGGCCATCAATGAAGGAATGGCATCAGTAAACCTGCCCCCCAGACGGGGAGTGAAGTGTATCTCAGAGTGCCCCAGCGGGTCGGGAACCAGGCAGGCTCTCCCCGCACCCACACATAGCCAGCATCAGAGCGAATCATCCCTCAGTCTACGTACAGCAGCAAAATGCCTGTAGATTCCCAATGCCAAGAAAACAACCATAACACCAGGCAACAAGCCATTTAACAGTTACTTTTGTAATGATTAGCCCCCCAAGTAGCATAATATTGCACTCCGTGCGAGGAGGGTGGGCCAGTTCAAGGAACTGCTTGGGCACTGCCATGATAGGCCTCCAACCCTGGAGTCATAGGCTGAGACGATCCACCTCCTAAAACCCTCTCCCCAAGAAAAAGCAAGGTAATCAAGACCAAATTAGTATACAATCACCAGAGTCATTCTCTGTTGTCTGCCACTTGCCCCGCAGCAGTACACCTCTGCAGGCCTCTCACATATTCCACAGCAGCTCCTGGGTCAGTGAAAGTTCTCTGCTTGTTTCTAGGATGCAGCACAATAAGTCTCGCTGGGTAGGCCATCGAAAAAGGGCAGTTCAAGTCATGGAGCCATTTTTTGACTTCGGCAAATGCTTGTCTCCTAAGCTGCAGGGGCCGAGAGAAGTCTGGAAAGATACTGACCCTGGAGCCCTGTACCAGAATGGGATCAGATTTCCAGGCTGCTGCTAGGATTGCCTGACGGTCTTGAAAACGCAGAAATTTGACCAGCAGATGTCTTGGTCTTTGCTCTGGAGGTGGACGTTGCCCAGGAGAACAGTGAGCCCTCTGAATTTCTAGTGTGAACTCTGGTGCTAGTTGGAGGTGCATTTTTAGCCATTTTAATGAAGGCCAGGCAGTCTCTTCCCCCAATCCCTCCAGGAGGCCCACGATTCTTATGTTGCATCTCCGCTCTCTGTTCATGTGGTCATCCATGACTTGTTTCAGCAATTCAGTACCTTGTAACGCTTGCTGGAGGTCTGAAGATATTCTAGTCGTGGTGTCTTCCTGGTTGCTAATTTGGGTCTCTCCCTCTGTAATACGCGTCTCATGGGCCTTCAAGACTTTAGAGATGGTGTTGACTAATTGCTGCAAATGTTGGATCTGGGCAGTCATACTGTCAAATCTGGACTGCATTCGCATGTCCTAGTCATACTTTAAGTCCCAGATTAGTCTCTCTAAATTCTGATATCCTGAGTCCATGGTTGTGCTCTCATTGCCACCGCCAGGTTCCTCCTGCAAGTCCTGGGCCCAGGCTGGAGAGCCGTGAGGAGAGTCAGCAGGCAGTGAAGTTGTTGCTGAGCTATGGAGTTGAGAAAATTTCAATTTAGCTTGTTTTTTCACAAATTTAGATAAAGTAGACATCAGGGGGCAGATATCAACCAATTTGAGCAGCTTTAAAACGATGATGCCTCAGGATGTTGCTGATATTGAGTGGATCTGGACGAAGCTCTCATAATTCATCTCCATTCAGCTCCTCAGCTAGGCTATGCCTCCCCTGGAAAAACATTCTGCCTGGTAGCTGACATATCTAGCTCTGTTTCCCCACTATATCATCAGCACTGTGACCTTATTAACTGAGACATCACTGCTGCTTAGGAGCATTCACTCAGTAGCTGCCAGGTCAGTCACTTGTGATGTCACAATGAATGAAAAGCTACAACTGGCTATTTAAGATTTGCATCTTTTTTCCTGTCTGGCAGTTCTGGCTCCACTAGCTCTTTAAGTGGAGGGGTAAACCTGACAATGTTAAAGTGGAAGTATTTCGAGTGAGATTGCCTTGGAATGGTGGGAGTGAAAACTGGAGCCCCAGATGTTAGAGAGTACAGTGGATTCAGCTATTACTGTACTGACTCTAGGAAGAATGATATGGAGGGGTGGTATAAGAGGGAAATGCCTTTTTACTGTGTACTATCTGCAGCATCTAAGTAAATGCACTCAGCTTGATCCCACCTCCATGTTTGGACTCAGTTTGTGTGTGGTCTCTCATTTATGGTTTTCCCAGTGTATTGGTTCATGGTGGCCCTACTCTAGTGCCCCAGGCCCGAGGTAGTAGCAGTGTGTTTGTGCAGGTACAGGTTCTATGATGTAAGGCAGGTCCTACTCTGAGACTACCACCATAAACCCTAGACACGGGGATGGGGGAGTGGCATCCCTCACAAACCCTTGTCTTAACACATTTATTAATGAGCTGGTTGGGGAACAGCATCGGGCTGCTGATGTATTACGACACCACTAAAGTGGCTTGAAAAGTCAACACAGCAGAAGGGAGGATGCACCACAGGGGAAACTGTGCACTTTAAGGGGTTTGGGCCAAGGGGCTTAGATTTAACATGGGTTGCTACATGGTACTACACCTAGGAACAGAAGAGCCAAAGAAAGGGATCTAAGGACTGTGAGTTGCACATACACCCCATGTTATGCAACATGGACAGCACAGGGATGTAGGGGTAATTGTGTACCGTAAACTAAAAACAGGCTGCTGTACCACTGCAGTCAAGAGAGCAAACATAATGCTGCGATGTATTAGGAGGCTGGGTAAGCAGCAGGTCATGGGAGGTGATCCTTGCCTGGAGTACTTTATCCAGTTCTGGCCACCTCAGTACTGAAAGGATGATAAAGAGATCAAATGGGCCAATGACCGGGCTGCCAAGAAAATTAGTGGCTCTGGGACCAAGCGCTATGAGGTAAGATTGTACATCCTCAAGTTATTTAGATCAGAAAAGAAAAGGCTGAGAGGGGACATGGGTGCTCAGGATATTAAAAAGAATAGACAGGGTGGAGTTTACACAGATGATTAAAAGACATATTCAAATTGTATGTATGTGGGAAACATTAAAAGGAATATCTTCATTCATTTGGAATAGCAAACTCGTGAGTTATTCAGGCTTTATAAGCAGGACTAGACAGATTCCTGAGAGACAATGACACTGAGGGTTACACAGTATGGATACAGATACAGTTTCAGTTGATAAGCTTGGAGGTGTGTCCACGCTTAAATTGGTATAGTCACTGTTGTGCTGGTAGGGCGGAGGAAGGTGAAGGCAGACAAGATGGACCTTTTCACCCTTCCATCTTCACAGTATGTGATTATGTAAAAAGAGCAGCATTATAACCCGACAAAACCCCAACCCATGACATTTTTTTCAGCATTTTTAATGATTTTGTGATGCCTTTTTTTGCTTTATATATAAAAATATACCAAAGCCATTCATTTTAAATGGAACCTTTCTGTGCAGGATAAATGTGTAACTTGCCAGGGTTTTGGCCTTCTCACAGGAAGGACTGCATATAATGGCACAGAATGTAAGCCTATTCTCAGTAGTTGAACAGGACTATAATGCTTACCCAATGGTGGAGTTCAGGAATCCCGTGTAGCCTGAAAACTGGGGCCAGTCGAGCTCATTAGTGAGAGCAAGAGGAAGATCTGAAAAGGCTTCCTGCATAAGAGAAAACTATATGATTATATGTTTACTGATCTTCTTGTGCCATTTTACAATATCCATATTACTGAGCTCTAATCACAAGAATTAAGTAATGGTAAAATAAGTCTTAATATAGAAACATATAAAAGTTGACGGCAGATAAGGACCGCATGGCCCATCCAGTCTGCCCATTTCTTTTTCTACCTTATAAATGTGCCATCGGCCTTTGCTCTGGCAGTGGTCTATCTATTCATACTCATTTGTATTGCTCCCTTATGCCTATCCCATGCCTGTTTGAAGCCCTGCACTGTATTCATAGCCACCAGTTCTTGAGGTAGGCCATTCCATGCATCCACCACCCTTTCTGTGAAAAAGAATTTCCTCACATTCCCCCTTAATTGGCCCCCCTCTAATCTCATGCTGTGTCCTCTTGTCCTGCTATTTTTCTTATATTTAAACATGTTAGACTCTTTTCACCTTGTTAATGCCCTTAAGGTGTTTGAATGCCTCGATCATATCACCTCTCTCCTCCTTTGCTCAAGGGTATACATATTGAGCTCTGTTAATCTGTCCTCATATGTCTTCTGATGCAGTCCCTGCACCATTTTGGTTGCCCTTCTCTGGACTGCCTCAATTTGGTTAATGTCCTTGTGAAGGTGTGGCCTCAATACTGCACACACAGTACTCCAGATGGGCCTAACTAGTGTCTTGTAAAGAGGAATTATTACCTCCTCTTACGACTTGTGATATTCCTACTAATACACCCTAACACCCCCTAGCCTTACCTACTGCTTTAAAGGTCTGCTTGGATGATTTCAGGTCATCAGTGATGATGATGCCCAAGTCTCTTTCTTCCTTTGTGACTGCTAGCAACTCCCATCCCAGCCTATAGGTGGTTTCAGGGTTTCTCTTCCCATGTGCATGATCTTGCACTTTTTGCATTAAATCCCAGTTGCCACTCTTCTGACCATTTTGCTAGTTTATCCAGATCTCTTCTCATTCTGCCCACCCCATCTGGATCATCTACTCTGTTGCAGATCTTGGTGTCATCTGCAAACAGACAAGCCTTACCCTCTAGTCCATCTGCAAGGTCACTAATGAAGATGTTGAAGAGGACTGGCCCCAGGACTGATCCCTGAGGTACCCCACTTGTGACTTGCATCTCTTCTGACTGTATACCATTTACCATCACTCTCTGTTTTCTACCTGTCAACCAGTTTGCCACCCAGTTGACTAACTTCTGACCCACCCCGAGCCTACCCTGCTTATTTATCAATCTTCTATGTGGAACAGTGTCAAAAACTTTGCTGAAGTCAAGGTAGGTGACATCAACTGCTCCTCCTTGGTCCACCACTCTGGTTACCCAGTCAAAGAAATCTATGAGATTAGTTTGACAGGACCTTCCTTTGTAAACCCATGCTGTCTTGGATCCTGTGCCCTATGGATTCCAGGTGTTGCACTATCCTTTCCTTAAGGACTGCCTCCATAATCTTGCCCACTACTGAGGTAAGACTGATTGGTCTGTAGTTCCCTGCCTTCTCCCTGCTACCACTCTTGTGGAGTGGGATCACATGAGCCCTTCTCCAGTCTTCTGGGACCTCTCCTGTGCTCAGAGACTCACTAAACAGTTCTGCTAATGGCTCTGCTAGTTCCACCTTTAGCTCCTTAAGTACCCTGGGATGTAATGTATGCCATCAGGTCCCATTGCCTTATCCACCCTGAGCTTAGCAAGCTCTTGTAGGACCCTTTCTTTTGTGAAGGGAGTAGTGCTCACCTCCCTTCCCTCTGTGTCCATGGTGCTGAGCTGTGGGCCCTGCCCTACCTTCTCTTCAGTAAATACTGAGCAAAAGTATCTATTTAGGATAGATGCTTTTACATGGTCCTCCTCCTCACATGCTCCCTTTTCACCATTAAGCTAGCAATACCCCCTCTGGACTTTCTCCTTTCACTAATGTATCTATAGAAAGTCTTGTCACCTTCTTTTACTGTTCGTGCTAGTGTTTCCTCAGTTTGGGACTTTGCCTGCCTTACTGCCTTCCCTGCTTCCCTTAGGGCAGTTTGGTATGCCTCCCTATCTTCATCCCGCTGTGTTCCCTTATATTTCCTGAAGACCAGCCTTTTGGCTCTGACCTTTTCTGCTACTGTATTTGAGAACCAAAGTGGTTTCCTTCTTCTTTTACTTCTTTCTAACACAATGGGATGTTGCTTCAAGTATTGCATCCTTAATGCTTGCCCACTTTGCCTGTACCCCTCACCTGTGTTTTTTGCCAGGGCTAGCTTAACTCTGTTGGCCATCTTATTAAAGTCAGCTCCTCTGAAGTCCCATATTTTGCCTTGGAATGGGATGATTTAGATGTAGTAGCCAAATTAAACCATACCATGTGATGGTCACTTGCCCCAGGTGACCTTCTACCTGAGATCTGTGATCCCTTCCCTGTTAGTCAGTACTAGATCTAGGATAGCCCTGTCTCTTGTGGGTTGTTGTACCAGTTGTTTGAGGCCCTCCCCCTGCAGGGAATCGACTATGTGTCTAGTTCTGGCAGATGTTCCTGCTGGTATTGACCAATCTGTATCCGGCATGTTGAAGTCTCCCATTATCAGAACCTCCCCTTTAGCTGTCATATTTTGTATATCCTCTAACAGTAATGTGTCTATGTCCTCCCCCTGGTCTGGGGGCTTGTAGACAACCCCAGTTCTTATGGCTGTCCCATTTCCTGTTTCCAGGGTGACCCACAGTTCTTCTGGCTCCTTATGTGTATTCTGAATTTCTGTAGCTTTGATATTTTCATTGACATACAGGGCCCCCCCCCCTTTCTGCACCTCAGTCTCTTCTGAACAATACCTAGCCAGGTACTGAAGTCTCCTAAGGAAGTTACTTGTAAACCATGTCTCACTAATTGCTACTATGTCCAGTTTAGCCTCTGACATTATTGCTCGTGGTCTGGGATCTTATTTCCCAGGCTGTGAGCATTTGTGTACATGATTTTCCATTGGGCAGATTTCAGTGTGTTAGTTGTTGGGTGAGGTTTGGCATTACCCTGTGTGTCGTATGGGGAGACAAACCTTTTTCTTACCTGGTGATGCAAATGAACTGCAAATATGCTGAATCCTGTTTGACCACTACGCTGAGGGAGGGTTGTTCTTCCATTCGACGATGGGGTGCTGCACCCTCCCATTTGCTAGTTTAAATATTCTGCAAAGACGCTAAACTTTTGCCCCAATGCACTGACTCCTTCCTTAGTCATATGCAGTCCATCAAATTTGAAGAACTTTCTCTCCCGGAACTGTTGCCAGTTCCCTACAAATCTGTGTCCTTTTTCCTGGCACCAGCCCTTGAGCCATGTGTTTAGCTCCCCTATCTCCCCTTCTCTGACCTTCCATCCATCTGCTCCCCTCTCCCAGACTGGCAGGATCTCAGAGAAGGAGATGCTGGACGAAATGGATGATAGTTTGTCACCCAGCCTGGTCAGGTGTTCCTTGGTCTCCACAACTGACTGGCTGGCGAGATCGTAGTCCCTATGTGTACTAGGACATCAATGTTTTCTCCTGCTTTGTGAACAATTTTAGTACGCGGTCAGTGTCTCTCCATGCTGATGTACCTGGGAGACATCTGACTATTACCCTGGCTGGAGATGGGTATCAACTCCGAATCATGGAGTCTCCTATGATCTGGAAGTTTTTGGATTTCCTTTTTGCTTTTTTTGTTTGGTTCCTGATTTGGGTGAGTTTTGTTGTGCTAGCTCCTGTGCCACAGTGTGCTGCTCTGCAGTGTCTTCTGCCTCTTTGCTTGATTTCAGAGATAGAGGCAGATACCTGTTTGTAGTGTTTATATGGTTTTTGGAGGTAATATGTTGGAGAGCAAAGAGTGATGGGGCACCTGATGTGCCCCTCCTAACCACCTGCCAACCTCCTGGTCCAACTACCCTCTGCGGTTGAGGTTTTCCTGTTGGATGCTGGGGAAATGGCGGGTGGTTCTTATAATGTATTTCCTCTTGAATATGAAATTTGAGGCATGCAATTTCTGCCCATGCTGCCCGGAGCTGAGCCCTAAGATCTCCAGTGGTCCAGCATGTAGGACAGTGTCCTAAATCCTGTAAGACTGTCCTTCTGAAAATTGTTCTACAGTACCTGCAGTTAATGATATCCATTCCAGATAGGTTGCTGGGTTTATAACCTAGTCAGAGTAATTTGAAGGAAAAAAAAAATGCAAGTAATGGTTTGATTGTGTTTTGTTTTTGTTTAACTTGTTATAACAAGTTAAATTACTAGTGCCTCTGTAAATGAGCTCACCTTGTGGATGCCCCACTGATCTGCCCCTTCCTGCTCTGCCACAGGAAATGTCACAACTGTGGTACCCTATAAAAGGAGTGTAGTGTGGGGCTGTTGGGGATGGGGGTTGGTGGCTGGGCCCTTCCTCTGCCAAAAAAGAAGAACCACAGACGAAAGAACAAAGAGGTAAGAGCAGGAACAATGAGTCAACAACAAATGCAGTAACCCTGAAAGCTTATCCTAATGTTAGATAAAACTGTAAAACCTGTAAAGCACCACCTGTAATAATTTCAGAGAAGATATACGCTGTAAGAAACACTTTGCTACAGAGAAAAATAAAGCAATGAAATGTTAGCAACAAACAGTAGCAATCCCTGTGAGTAAAAAATAAAAACAACACCACACAGTAAATCTGCTTAACCAAAAGAAGTCTTAATCCTTTTCCCTTGTTCTGGTAAGGTTCTCTACTCTGCCTTTCAAGCAGTCTTGGAAGGAAAGAGCTCAGGTGAAGCTAGGTGCCTTGGCCAGCAAACCAAGTCTTCTACCTCCAAGATATCAACTAACCTGACCTTTTAACCATTCTTTCTGTTGGAAATTACTGACAGTTTGCCAGCTCCACCCCTCACATACACACCTAATCCTTTGGAAGAGCTGTGGGAGGAAAGCAATTAGCTCCTTCAATGTGAGAAGGAGACTGAAACGCCTATGAGACAACTAACCTTTTCAACAAAAAAAAAAAACAAGAATAAAATAAAATATTGTCCAACAGTAATTTTGCTTAGCCCAATGATAAAAAGTCACAAAAATGTAAGCTCCACCTGTAATAATTTCAGAGAAGATATACCCTGTAAGAAACACTTTGCTACAGAGAAAAATAAAGCAGTAACAGAAGATATACATTGCAAAAGACAATTTGAATCAGAAGATTACAACAGTAATCTGTTAGCACACACCTGTAGGCACACCTTGTAATAATGCAGAAGAAGGTATACCAGCAACAACAATTTGAATCAGAGAAAAATAAAGCAATGAAATGTTAGCAACAAACAGTAGCAATCCCTGTGAGTAAAAATAAAACAACACCACACAGTAAATCTGCTTAGCCAAAAGAAGTCTTAATCCTTTTCCTTGCTCTGGTAGGTTCTCTACTCTGCCTTTCAAGCAGTCTTGGAAGGAAAGAGCTCAGGTGAAGCTAGGTGCCTTGGCCAGCAAACCAAGTCTTCTACCTCCAAGATATCAACTAACCTGACCTTTTAACCATTCTTTCTGTTGGAATTTACTGACAGTTTGCCAGCTCCACCCCTCACATACACACCTAATCTTTTGGAAGAGCTGTGGAAGGAAAGCAATTAGCTCCTTCAATGTGAGAAAGAGACTAAAACACCTCTGAGACAACTAACCTTTCAACAACAACAAAAAAAAAAACAAGAATAAAACAAAATAGTGTCCAACAGTAATTTTGCTTAGCCCAATGATAAAAAAGTCACAAAAATGTAAGCTCCACCTGTAATAATTTCAGAGAAGATATACCCTGTAAGAAACACTTTGCTACAGAGAAAAATAAAGCAGTAACAGAAGATATACCTTGCAAAAGACAATTTGAATCAGAAGATTACAACAGTAATCTGTTAGCACACACCTGTAGGCACACCTTGTAATAATGCAGAAGAAGGTATACCAGCAACAACAATTTGAATCAGAGAAAAATAAAGCAATGAAATGTTAGCAACAAACAGTAGCAATCCCTGTGAGTAAAACATAAAAACAACACCACACAGTAAATCTGCTTAGCCAAAAGAAGTCTTAATCCTTTTCCCTTGCTCTGGTAAGGTTCTCTACTCTGCCTGTCAAGCAGTCTTGGAAGGAAAGAGCTCAGGTGAAGCTAGGTGCCTTGGCCAGCAAACCAAGTCTTCTACCTCCAAGATATCAACTAACCTGACCTTTTAACCATTCTTTCTGTTGGAAATTACTGACAGTTTGCCAGCTCCACCCCTCACATACACACCTAATCCTTTGGAAGAGCTGTGGGAGGAAAGCAATTAGCTCCTTCAATGTGAGAAGGAGACTGAAACACCTCTGAGACAACTAACCTTTTCAACAAAAAAAAACAAGAATAAAATAAAACAGTGTCCAACAGTAATTTTGCTTAGCCCAATGATAAAAAAGTCACAAAAATGTAAGCTCCACCTGTAATAATTTCAGAGAAGATATACCCTGTAAGAAACACTTTGCTACAGAGAAAAATAAAGCAGTAACAGAAGATATACCTTGCAAAAGACAATTTGAATCAGAAGATTACAGCAGTAATCTGCTAGCACACACCTGTAAGCACACCTTGTAATAATGCAGAAGAAGGTATACCAGCAACAACAATTTGAATCAGAGAAAAATAAAGCAATGAAATGTTAGCAACAAACAGTAGCAATCCCTGTGAGTAAAAAATAAAAACAACACCACACAGTAAATCTGCTTAGCCAAAAGAAGTCTTAATCCTTTTCCCTTGCTCTGGTAAGGTTCTCTACTCTGCCTATCAAGCAGTCTTGGAAGGAAAGAGCTCAGGTGAAGCTAGGTGCCTTGGCCAGCAAACCAAGTCTTATTTTATATTTTCAGAACTTTACACAGACATGTGCTGTATGTACCAGCCACCCACCACACATACTGTACAGTACTTACACTGGAAAGTCAGAGCTTCAGTCCTGGCTCTGGAAGTCTCCTGAACTAAAGCAAAATACTTACATTTTGCTAAGCTTTTTTATGGCTGCATAGGTGGAACCATGCTGATGTATTGCCATCACACAGAAGAGAGAAGAGACGGTGGAAGCACGTGACCAGATTCTTTACCTCTGTTCTTCCACAGTGCTGTGGTCAGTGCTTTACTGCTGTTTCTCCAGTGCCCCTCCCCTCTGTGGCTGCAGTAGTTCCCCCCTCCGCAGTGCACTATTTGATTGCTGCCCGTCACTTCTGTTTTGCCAGAAAAAAAAGATCCCACTGTGTCCAAGATGGCCACTGTGAGCTCGGTGCCCATGTGTGACTTCACTTTCACAGTTGCGCATGCACAATTTCATTTCTCTAGTAGCGGTGAAGTTGTGCATATGCATGGAGCTGACAGTGGCCATCTTGGGCACAGTGGGCTCTTTTTTTGAGGAGAAACAAAGCTGTATTTTGTTCTTGGAGCCTCATGAGCGCTCTTAAAATGGTACAGCAGCTGCATTGGCTTTGACCAGAGTGTTTTTACTTTAACTATGTCCTAAGTAGTGCAGAAGAGTACAGGAAGCCACTGAGGTTTAAACCTACACTCTTAGTGTAGAGCCGGGGGGGGGGCAGTGGGGTAAATCATGCTGCACCAGATGCTGGTCACTCACAGGTTCCAGAGCTTCCGGTGTTGGAGACGATGAGGTTCATGCTATGCTATCCTACTTCATCAGGTGCACATCGGGGCCCCCTTGAAAATTATCAATAAGGGCACACCCTCGATTTCAGCTGGGCATGTGCTTACATGAGGCCATGACTGTTGGACTACTAAGCCTGAGTAATCACTCTTTACTCTGACAAGCCGATATATACCCACTGAGTGAGAGAATGTGTTTGTTAGTTGCAGGTACTTCAAAAACCAACACAAGTCCAAATGTTTTCTTTAAAAAATAACCTCAAAGCCCCTTACCCAGACTGCAGCAAAATGAAACTGCAGTGACATAATCCTTTTGGAAATCAAGCTCACTGTCAACATACTCTGGTCAGAGCAGATACAGCTGCGTCGAGCATTGATGAGCATCACTGAAGAGGAATAGGTGCTCCTTGAAGATGGAGTACACCGCAGGGAAGCGTGCCACATCCAAGATGTCCTCCATACTTCATGCATGTGCACTGCTTTGTACATGTGCACAGTGACATGTTGGTCATCTTGGACATAGCTACTGTGTCAGCAAGGAGCTCTGAACACAAGTGTACATTCTTGGAAGAAATGCAGAAGCACTGCATTAAAGTAGTATGCCCGCGGAGGGCTGAGCATGCCATGGAGGGGAGCTCCATTGGCAGAGGGAAGTGGAAGAAGAACCAACACAGAAGAGCAATGGAGTCAGCACTGGGGGGAATTCACTGCATCACTGTAGGAGACCACAGGGACGCATTCCGCTCATGGTCCCTTTTCTGTCCTACAGTGATCACAAAACATCTGTGGAGCTCCACCCACACAGCCATAATAAATGAAGCAAGTATCACAGAAGGACTTTATCTGCTAATTCTGTATGATTCTGTATGTCTAATGTTTGGAACCGATTTTTTAAAAATATGTTTAAATGTTAGTGGCCTTATTGGTCCAGGCACCTAATGAAGGAACCTGTTAGTCCCCAAAAACTTGTATAATATATAATCTAAGTACAATATCTATGTTATCCTAATAATAGATATCAAACTGCCTGAGTTTAGTTAAAAATTATCAGCATTCCTTAGTATTTTCTCCCAATTTGGCTATAAGAATATAGCCTATGTTGCAAAGGGCTCTTCTTTCTTGCACTGGATGTGCAGTACATTGGGAACAAGCTAGCAGGAATTCAGAAGGCCATTAGCTCAGTGCCCAACACTGTTTCTTGTTAAACTTGGGTATGAGCAGGGACACACTAGCCTAGTTTAAATCCAGCTTGCAGGACTGCATGCAGCTGGTAAGTGGGAACATTTAATTCTGAAGTTCGAAACAACAGCACAAGAGTGCCCCAGGGGTCTATTCGGGGTCCCCTAGTATTTGTTCTCTTAATAGATGGTCTACCACAAGTTGCAACTCATTCTAGATAAAACATTTATGTGGATAATGCAGAGCTTTTCACATGCATCTTACTCTGCCAAACCTCCAGATAAGTTATAGCTAGATTTTAAAAACTTGTAGCACTGGTTTCTGGACAACAAACTTGTCATAAATATAAATAAAATTAACTCCATGCTTTTTTGGCTCCTGAGCCGTGCTACAGTAACCAAACTGCATGAAATCAAGAATTACAGTGCTAGATGCCTCAACATTAGGACATGTCTAGCCCTATAGATGCTTATTCAAGGTGATAGACTGGTGGCTGAAATTTAGTTTACACATAACCAAACTGTGCACCAAGATCTCCCCAAAACTGGGAGCTCTTAGAAGGCATAGGCATTATTTGTCTGTTGAAACTACATAATAATTGTAGCTTTGTCCATTTTCCCTCGATTGGATTATGGCTGAGTTATCACTTTGCAAGCAAAACTGACCTCTTAAAACTTGGCAAAGTCTACCACTGGTTTACCATATTTGTGTTATTTTTAACTGGTAATCTGAGAGAAATCCACCACTGCACAATACTTAAACATTTAAACCGGACCTCAGTTTCAATTAAAAGAGAATAAAAGTGGTTTGGTTTTTTGTTTAAATGTATGAATGGCATTGTTCCTAGTCCTTTATCAGCACAACTAGTCTCCTCAGAATCCCAATATTGTTGGAGGGATATTCCAGGTAAGGAGCTGATTACACCAAAATAAGGTCACAGTTTGGCTAAATGACTTTCCCTTATATGACAGCCACCTCTTGGAAACAATTACCTGTTCAACTGACTAGTTACTTGCCTATAGTCAGTTTAAAGCTATAACTTTTGACTGGCTTTTCCTTGTACAGTAGATAACTGTACTTGATTGCAGGGGTGTAGCCAGGAATTTTAAACTTGTACTCAAAACTGATGCACTGTTGCCCCCCCATTACGTAAACATAAACGAAAATATGCGCTACCACGCCACACCAACAATAGTCCCCACTCCCTTTGTCATGTCTGAATTCAAGTAATCAGTTTCTTCCTGTAATCCTCCTTCCTTTGTTTTTCTGCCTGCCTGGTAAGTTGTTCTTGGTTGTGTATTTGACTGGTGACATCAGTGCCCCATAGCAAACAACAAAGACAAAAGGGCTCAGCGTGCCACAGACACAATGTGACTCACAATGTCCTTGCTTTCCTCTTTTTGTTGCCCTTGCTTGGTTTGTTGCCCCTGTCTGATTTTTTTTACTGTACTCTGCTGAGTACAGTGCATATGCTTGCCGACACCCCTGCTTGATTGTGGTCTTATTGCACTTTTCCTTGTACAGTAGATAACTGCACTTGATTGTGGTCTTATTGCACTTTTCCTTGTACAGTAGATAACTGCACTTGATTGTGGTCTTATTGCACTTTTCTTTGTACAGTAGATAACTGTACTTGATTGTGGTCTTATTGCACTTTTCCTTGTACAGTAGATAACTGCACTGGATTGTGGTCTTATTGCACTTTTCCTTGTACAGTAGATAACTGTACTTGATTGTGGTCTTATTGCACTTTTCCTTGTACAGTAGATAACTGTACTTGATTGTGATCTTATTGCACTTTTCCTTGTACAGTAGATAACTGTACTTGATTGTGGTCTTATTGCACTTTTCCTTGTACAGTAGATAACTGCACTTGATTGTGGTCTTATTGCACTTTTCTGATCTGTAATATATGTATTACTGTACTGTGTATTTGACTGCGAAATGTATTTATGCCAATCAACCCTGAAAATGGGCTGGCACCCAGTGGTTCTATCCTTGTAGAACAAAATGGATTCAATTCATTAATCTGATCCATCCACCTGTGAGTAATGCAAATACAGTATACTACCAATTCTGGGTGGAACATTTCTGCATTACGCTGCTGCCACAGAACACTTCACTGTGTCCTGACTATTGTATTATAGTAACTGTATCTTGCCACTTAGGAGTGTGTACTGTATTGTCATTAATGGACTAGTGTAAGCCAATTCAAAATGTTGAAACAAAAAATCCAGGAGCCCAACCCAGACGGTCTCTGGACTCAGTCCAAGTTTTGTTCTTGCTCTTTCTTGTGTACTGCTAGCAAAGTAATACATATTGAAAGTTAGCCACTGGGTTCTATTTATAAACTGTAATGAGAAAGAAAAAAACGTGACTTACTTGGGAAAATGAACCCAGGCCCTGGAATATCATTCCAGTTCTCAACCAGTAGAGCTACATTATTCACCTGGTTAGCTTGAGTATCCCCATATATATATATAGATATTTTTCAATATTTATAGTAAACTGTGCTTTAATATGAGATGCTCTTGAGCAGCAGTTTTTGATTTCATTACTTACTGCTGAGAATTGCGTTGCTGTCAGCCACTCAGGAGGAATGTGGAAATGTGCCCCAGCTGAATCGCCCAACAGAGCCAGTCCCCTGGGCTCTGAACCTGAAAAATATGTACAGAAAATCAATTACTACCCTGCACCATCTCACTTATTGGGACAGTGATGAGTAATCTAAACAACAGCAGAGCCATGCCAAAAAATAATTGAGAGTAACATTGTGGTCAATCCAATATAACTTTCCATCTGCCAGCTGTGTTACACACACTGTAGACCTGTGTTCCACAATGGAAAAAACACTAAAATTAAACTTGAAGTTTCAACATGGCCATTTTTAAAGGCAATTCTTAGCTCTGTTTGTCTTTTCCAAGCATGTACTTCATCATCTTCATGAAAAGTAGAACAGACTAGAATACTGTTGTAAAGAGAACACTGCAGTTCTGTGGTGTACTGTGCCTCTGCTAAAGCACTTATTTGAGCCCTTTTGCTTCGGCAACCTACCCATCCCCCTATGACCCACCCAGACCCTGGTCACCAATCTTGTTCTTACAAGAAAGCATTTGTGAGGCAACAGAGAAGAAAGCAATAAAGTTAAGGAGATCTAGAAAAAACAAGCATTTGTCAATGCTGAATGTTAACTTGCTGGCATTAGTAGTGCAGGAGTTAGAGAGAGATGCATAATAAGAATGGCAGTTAAGTATTGAACTGATGCCAACTCCACCCCCACCCTGCATAGACTGACAGGCATTGGGTGTGTGCCTTTGGGTCATCAGCCATAACGCTCATGCCATTTCACCTCACCCTACCCTGCAGACACTGACAGGTGTCGCAGTGCCTTGGGGTCTTCGGGCCTTATACTCACCCCATTCCATAAGGAAATACGTTGAGATGGGTGTGGTATAGGAGAATGGGGTGAACAATGGGGCAGAAGACCCCAAAGCACACCTCAGTACCTGTCACTGGCTGCAGGATGGGGGTGGAATGGTGTAAGCATTATGGCCGACGATCCCAAGTCACACCGCCGACACCTGTCAGTCTCTGCAGAGTAGGGCATTATGGTTGTAAATTCTAATGCCTCACCTGTTTGTTGGTATTTTCACTCCAAATTTTCAAATTGGGATTTTTGTGACCCAACCTCATGAACAGTGGCACTATCATGTTGTTACTCAATCCTGAAAGGTGGTTTTGCACAGCGACTGCACCATTTGGCACCACAGGTGTGAAAACACTTTCTGGCAGGATGTGAAAAATGACAGTTATACTGTTCATGTGGTGGTATGAAAAAATGGCAATGTTGAAAATCTGGAGTGAAAATATGAAAAATTGGGGAAGTTACAAACGTGCGTAGAAACTGTGCAACGCACACCTGTAACACAATCATTTTTTGAAATTTTTTCACCAAATTTTCAACACGGCCATTTTTTAACCTCTCCTCATGAACAGTGGCACTGTGATTTTGTTAATCTGTCCCGAAAGTTGATTTCCCACAGTTACTGCGCCATTCTGTGCCACAGGTGTGAAAACACATATCAGGAAGGATGTGAAAAATGACAGCTATACTGTTCATAAAGAGGTGTGAAAAAATGTCAACGTTGAAAATCTGGAGAGAAAATATTAAACATTGGCGAAGTTACAAACATGCATAGAAACTGCGCATCGCACACTTGTAACGTAGTTATTTTTTAGACTTTTTTCACCCAAATTTGAAACATGGGCTTTTTGCGACCTCCCTTCATGAACAGTGGCACTATCATTTTGTTAATTGGTCCCAAAAGGTGATTCCATGCAGTGACTGTGAAATCACCTTTTGGGACAGAGAAACTAAATGACAGTGACATGTTCTCAGGTGGGGTCCCAAGAACCCCATGTTGAAAATTTGGGGCCAAAATTCAAAAAAATGGCTGAGATATCAACCTCAGTTGAAACCCCCCATTGCCTCCCATTATAAAGCTTACCTTCATTTCTTCAGTTTGCAGTTTGGCTTTGAGGAGCGCAGACGTGTTCTGGTTCAGAGAAGATTGTGGCTCCCAACCTCCAGAGGGTAAGTATGGGTGAGGGGGGTGCAGGGAGGTGGGTGTGCAGAGGGAGGCTGGGGATGGGGGAGGGAGACAAGGGAGACAATGGTGGACCATTTTCTTGTTTGCAGGGAGGGAAAAAAGACCCTGAGGGAAGTTTTTTTCATTTACAGGTTACACATAAAAAAAATAAAACAAAAAATAGGCACACTGGTGTGGGCTCCCAGTGTGCCACAATTCTGGGGGGGATACTGACATGGGGACTGGGCATCTCAATGTTGGCAAGGCATAAAGACGGGGGGGGGGTGCATCCAGCACAGGGAGTGGGCATCCCAGTGTCGGAAAGGAAAGGGGAAACTGTTTAACCTGGAAAGACACACTAAGAAGAAAGACACACTAAGAGGGTGGGATGCTGACACAGGGATTGGGCACCCCAATGTCAGCTTTTTTGGAGTGCGTGGTGGGCGGTAGGAGCCACCATGTTATGGAGTGCCACATAATGGGGGGGACATGCCAACATGGGGACTGGGCACCCCGATGTTGGCTTTCTGGGGATTGTGTGGCAAATGGCAGGAGCTGCCATATTTATTGAAATGTTTCACCAGGAAAGGCACGTAATGTAGATGTGTCATCTGCCGCTGCAATGATGAGCCTGTCTCTGATTGCAACGGCAGATTTGTTTCAACTTAGTGGCTCTCTCTGACAATGCTGTCATTGGCAGCATGCTCACTGGTTGGTGACTGAGGGACGCGCCCACTAAAACATCCCCTGCATTCGCCACAACACTGACACACTTCTGAAATGTGCTACTACCACAAGATGTTGCTTGAGCATGCACACAAGCCAACATAAAAATGGGGCAAAGGAAGGAAAGGAATTTGGTTTTTTACAGCACTTTTCTTACAGTCTGTATCCCAATGTGCTTCACAATCCAGGAGCCGGGGGGGGTGGGGGCAGGTGTTGCTGCCATTCTCAGCTCAAAGGGAGTTTTAAAGTGTAGAGAGATAAGATAAAGAGATTAATTTCTCCAAGGTGGCCATTTTGTATCAAGGTTAAGCAACTGAATGTATGGACCTCTAAAAGTGCTAGTGGATGAAATGAATTTTAAGCACGGGAAGGCTAAATGACATTCTTAAGTGGCAGTTGTGGGAGTCAAACTCCAGTCTACAGGTTCACAACTCTGCACACTAGCCACAAGGCCAAACTGAAAGTACAGAGCAAAGTACAGTACAAGGAAGACAAAAATGAAACAAGAAAGAAATGGGGAGAAAAATCAAAGAATAAATTAGGGGACAGTACGTATCACTAGTTGCCCATGTTGCTCTACAAATGCCACCATCTTTTCATTTTTTTTAAGAGAGAAACACTTGTGTACATACTTATGGTCCTGTTATAGGTAAGACATTTATAGCACATGGGGCTTATAATAAAAATCTCAACCTCCCTTAGTAGTGATAATAGAAATATAAAACAGTTCTAATGAAAGACTATTCATTTGAATATGGCTACTTGCTTGCATGGAAATGTTCTTTTGTATTCTTTATGTTTCCAGTACAACTATAAAAGAAAATATTGTCATGCTTTAGGAATGTAATTCTAAGTGACAATGGGGAGGATTCTCAAAGGTCTTGGTACCTGACAGACCTCCAGTTTTGAGATCCGTCAGTATCTGCCCAATTGCACCAAAACTCAAGCACCCTATTTTCAAGACGCTTTTGCAATAGCGTACCTGATTTACGATAGCTTACATCAAAAAATGATGCATGTGTCATTTTTTATGGAAGTGCTGGCATGTGTGGAGCAATTGCAGTGGAGGTTTGGATGAAGTTAGACCTGGTCCAAGCTTCTGCTGCAATTCTGTGCAACTACGTGAACAAACTAGACTCACATTTTTAGAAATCCTGCCTAATGCCTCTGTTGCAAAGGGGACCTCCACTGTTGTTTGAGTAATCGAAAGAGCTTTTCCTCATGCACACCTTGCTAGCCAGAGTGTCAGCTTACTGTACTGTACTCACTGTGGTGCTACTGTGGAAATTATCTGCTGCTACAGTGAAAGGGTTTGGGTTAAATCCTGACACTGCTGATTAAAATTCACTACAGTATTGTATTTTTTAGATCAGAGTGGATTAGGTGTGGAGGTCTCCTAATTGTAAAGTACTTTCCTCAGGAAGGTTGAAAAACTCTGGCACTGTCTGTGTAATTAAAAATGACCTAAACAGTGCTGAACTGGTGGTCTTTCTAGCAAATCCTTTCCAGCATTACCAGGGCATCTCTAAAATGGAGCTTTTTGAGAAGTCTATGTTGTCAGGTGTTACTCATAGAGATCACTAATCTGATACTACACTGGAAAGGCTGCAAGTAGTTCCAAAGACATTATTTTAGCCATACTGAGCAGGTCCAGATGAGTAGTCTTTTTTTTCAATACCTGTTGCTGGATTCAGCAACCCACAGGCAAGGCCACCTAACAAATCACAAAACTGCGTCCCCACTGAAGTAGAAAAATCACACTGGGCAGACTCCCACAGTCAGCAAAGTGATGATGTTCCCACTGGACCAGAAGAGTCACAGGGTATAGTCATAGCTAAGCCTCTTGCTACTTTCCATAGTAGCATCCTGCCCCTCCCCCGCACACGACAGGCTGCAGTAAAAGGTTTATGTAACGTGACGTATCCTCATGACCTGACAATAATTTTTGCTGGCAGATTCAACATTGTTCATTAAGATGCAACAATTGTTAAGCAACAAAGTAATGCTTTGACAATGTAGTAGAGTACTTATGGTAAGACCACTACCTCACTGTCCCAATTACCTGGCTTGTCTGACCTGTCTCTTCTTGGCATCACTGAATAATGGCCAGTGTGTCATGAGACACTTATTTGCATCTACTTGGGAGAATGGCACTCTAATGTTGCTTGACAATGTAACAATTTCCACATCTTCATAATCAGATGGTTCAGTTGTCCTTTGGCCCAGGCTACCCTGAAACTATTCCATTGCTGTCTCCTCTGAATCATCATCATCATCATCTACAGCAGGAACAACTTCCACACCACCTACCTCTGGGTGAGCCTCCCACCATGCTGCTTCCTTCTGCTGGTGGGCACATCCTTAACCTGAGGTTGGAAATGTTGTTGGCTTTGTCTTACTTTTTTAGCTCTAGATCTCAATCTTACTCTAAGCACCAGCACAGCACCCTGACCTGGGTGAGCAGCTCCAGACACCCTAGTTCCCCCTGCCAGAGTTGCAGTCCCACTCAAGATAACTAGCCACTATCAGCAATGGGTTACTTTCTCTTACACTTCAAATCTTCCTGAGCTCGTCCCACTCACTCTTTGTCTTCATATTTTAGATACACATTTTAGACACAACACATACTGTAGGTGCAACAGGGATGTCTGAAAATTAAATATAGCCCTACTGGCAACCGTACTCAGTGGACTAGGGTTGCTTTTGTCTGAAGAAGTTGAATCTTTTGTAATGCAACTAACGGTTACTTAGTTACAGATACTGTCAGCTATGATATCCCATCAATAGGGTGCCATGAAGAAGGCACTGGGATGAGGGCGAGTGTGATGTGGGCGATCAGGATTTCTAATTGTCATCTACACTGAGCATGGGGTCCACAAAGTGTGCTGCCTGGAGGGTGTTTATATTTATTTGATGGGGATGTGGGGGCCAAGACCCCACTAGAGATACGGTGACACCAGGAGGGTGTAGTCGCAGCATGCGGTTTGGCGATCTGGGTGGGGGGGGGGTGACATGACTGCGTGTAGTGCACCGTGTTGTCACCCATTTGCCTGTGCTCTTTTATACTGAGCACTCTTTGTTTTCACCCTAAAGTGGGTGAACCGTTAACTACAATATAGTGTACTGCACAGGTCTGGCTTTGCCTGTGTTTGCTGATGATGACTGAGCTCAGGCTTAAATAACTATTTTTTGTGCAGTTTATCCATCAGTGTCATGTGATTTTTAAATCGGTGCTTTGTTGGTCTATAAACATAACTTCGTGTGCCTGAGAACACCCTAACATGACAGAAAGGCATAAAGGCATGCCTATGAAGTTAAAATACTTCTGTATTTAACACGAAGAATGTGCATTTAGTGGTCAATCTGGTCTTGTTTATATTTTTTTATTCTATTAATAAAATGATGATGCATGTTATGCTCTGCAACTTGTTGTAAGTAAGCATTCCAAAACTGTGCTACCCATGTACAATTCAGAACTGCTCTAGGGACTCCCGTTAAATACTAATACATAATCCTGTTTCTAATATATACAGAATAATATGTGGGCAACCTACATAAAAAGGCTGTGTTTCCATCGAGGGGTTGCGATGACATCATACAGACCATGAGAGTGAAGTTTGAGAAGTACCTGATGTCATCTTAACCCCAAGATGGAAACACACACAGATTTGGGTATAGGTGCCCCTATTTTATTTAAGATAGCATTTATTTTTTGTGCTATATCCCCTAGACCTGGCCACACTAATGCAGCCAATTTTTCAATAGTTGAAAAAGTCACTGTGCACCAAGCTGATCTGTATCCTCCTAGCTGCTTCTGTTACATGCCCAAAAATGGAGTTTAAATTAAATGTTACTTTACAAAGATGTTCAACACTATCCACTGAGTTTAGAGTGTTTTTTTTTGTGTGTTTGTTTGTTTGTTGAAAATGTGCATTCTTGCTTAACCCCGAGCATGTTTTGAAAACCCCTCTGAAATAGTGAGAAATCGCTGGACATTACTGGATGTTCTTAGAAAGTATTTAACTTAAATTACATTTTCAGGGATAGAAGACTTGCAATTGAGGAGGCATAGTTTTTACCAGATGGGTACAGGGTGTTTTTTTTCTAAGTTTTTAATGACTGGCTGTCGAATCTGTGTGTAGCGAGTGGAGAGCAGTGTGGGATCAGGCACATGGCTTCCATTCCAAGTCATTGTACCATAGTAGTGACATCCTGACTATGGTCCAACAGAGTTTTTGAGTGTACTGTATGGATTTCCATACACAACAGATCCTAACTATATGTATGGGATATGTAATAGGCTGAATCAGAATATGCAATTTATCTTCATATGTGAAGAGGCAGAATTGTAACTCATGAGTGTCACAGCCACTAGTGAGATATGAAAGTACTGCCCCTTCACAAGTGATGATAAACTGCATATTTTGAGTTACATCATTGCATATTCAGTTTATACAACAGTAGTTTACTAGTTCAATGGGTGTACACAACCACGGTGTGGAGTAATGCTTGTGCAACATTGTTGATGGACATCTAGCTGTATGATTGAATTGTTTGACTGTTATATGTGGATGCTTTGGCCATTCACATTCTCTGTTGGGCTACCATGAAGGCATAAGAACCTACTTGAGGAGTATTCCACCCATAGAGGTGCCATTGGAACATAATTCCATCAGGCTAAAGGTACCTTAGGAAGGACCCAAGGACAGATGTGAGCCACTGGAAAAGGAGGGGAGGATGTTGGCAGCAAACAAATGAAGCTTCCAAATGAGGCTGAAGAAGGCTGGTTTATATAGTTCAGGAAGAGGGGTGTGTGGCTGGTTGCTCCTGGCCATCAAAGCACAGGCTTAGCCTTTTCATTAAATAGGTGTATGCTACCACAGTGTCGAGTAATATGAAAAGACACGAGGAGAATAAGGCAATTTGGACTATCTAGTCTGCTTGTATTGCAGGGTCACAGCTTCAGTTACTGATCCTGCCCCCCCTCCAATCCTGCCATCCCTTCTACCCGCCCCTTCCATGACCCTTTATTTTCCCTTATGTCCATCCCAGCCTCTCTTGAAGCTGCCCACCATCTTAAATGAGACCACATCTTCCGGCAGCGCATTCCAACTGGCCACCACCATCTCCGTGAAGAAGTGATTCTTAACCTCCCTCCTAAACCTCCTCACCCCAACTTATGACTGTGCCCTCTTGTATTCTGGTTGCTACTTAGCATAAACAGATCCTCCTTTTCTACCCTATTTATCCCCTTCCAGTAACTGAAGGTGTCAGTCATGTCCCTTCTTTCTATCTCCTCCAGGGAGTACATGTTCAGAGCACCCAACCTCTCCTCATATGCTTACCCTGCTGAACTGCAATCATCTTCGTTGTACTCCTTTGAACCATCTCCAGCGGGTTAATGTCTTTTTTAAGATGTGGGCACCAGTACTGTACTCCATACTCTAGATGCATCCTGAAGACCATGCTTCTCTTGATACTCTACCAACCATTTCTTAAGTATGGTCTCCATGAGCTTGCACACGATTGAAGTCAGACTAACTGATCTGTAAATCTCTGGGTCATCTTTGTGACTGCTTTTATGGAGGGGCACTACATGTGCCATTCTTCAGTCCTGCGGTACCATGCCTGTCTCTAATGAACTACTGAATAGGCCTGCCAGTGGCTCCACAAGCTTTCCTACCAGCTCCTGCAATACCCTTGGGTGTACTCCATCCAGGCCTGGTGATTTGTCTACCTTCAATGCTAGAAGCCCTTTCCTCACTCTGTACCCCTCTTCCACCACATCCATGCTTCTCCCCCTGCTCCTCTTCTCACCCCTGTTGGCAGTGGTCTGTCTTTCTCCCTGGTGAAGACAGAACAGAAGTATTCCTTCAATACCTCCACTTGAGCAATACTGTTGATAGTCATAAGGCTGGTTGTAGGACTGAACTGTTTGTTTATAAGTAGCACAAAAAAAACCCAAAAAACCAAAACAGTATTAGTTCCCTGACTTATTCAGGAAACAGTACAGGGCAGTGAGAAATGGGGACACTAATAATACCATTGTATCCAATTTTACCTCCAGGGATTATAATGTCAGTGCTCTTTCTGTTTGTGTCTTTCAGCAGGGTTTCCAGAATGCTGACCAAAGAAAAAACATGGAAACCAAGCTTGTCATCCACTTAGGCTCCAAGCATCCCTCTGGTTGAAATGACAGACTTATTTTCTAACATCTTTCAATCACTTTGTGGTTTACCACTGCAGTCTCTCCTTTTTTCATATATTTGCTTTCTTGCATGTATGGTACATTTGCATATGTGGGTATGCCTGCACACACTTCTGTTTAGGGTATGTAAGTGTGTGTGTGTACTCATATGGGCATTGCAGCTATGTGTGCATATCCATTCTAATTTTCTGCAGATGTTTCTGTCTCATTCCCCCACTTTTGTCAGCCTTCAGCCTTCTTTGCCCAGTTAATTAGTCCCTACCTGAGGACTCCTCAGATCTTTCACTCCTACTATGCCTCTTCATCCCCATCCTCACCTTTTTGTTTTCCACCTTCTATTCTTATTGTGCCTAGTATTACTTTTTCTCCTAGATCCACCTTCTATTTTGTTTTTCCACATATATATCCAGAATTTCCCATTACCTCCCTCTCCACCAACTTTACTTTCTTCTCTTTATATAGATTATTCCTATAGAAGACCGATGGTTGAAACACTGATTCTAATTCTGTTTTCAGTGCGCATTTAATACTACCTTTTTGTACTGTTATACGTAGATGCTTTGCCCAGTCATATGTTTCATTCCCTGAAAGACTACCACCCCCTCGGGATACTGTGATGGCAAATGAGCCCTCTGGAGGAGCCGTGAGCAGGAAAGGCAGAAAGCTGTATTAAATCCATAACTCTGGTGAAGATACTGAAATAGACTGACAAAGGAATGACTAAAATGTCTGAGAAAGGCTGGCTGAAATGGCTGGAGTTCAAGAGGTTGCAGCTGCTGGCTGGAGCCAGGTGAAATTAATGAAGTACATACATGTGAACTGCAGTGAAAAGGTTGCAAGTGGCTTAGCTATGGACAGCAGGTAAAACAGACTGAGAAAATGTACTGTAAGTAAAGTGCAGCAGCATGACAGAGGTAGGACATAGAATCATGTCAGCACACTGAAAACACACTGTATGTAAGCAATGGAGATTAAATGAGGGCATGACAGCAGCACGAGCAGCTGCTCTAGAAGAAAGAAACAAAGTACAGTGCTACAGACAGACAAAATAGTAACCTAGAGCACCACAGAAGGCACAGACCCAACAGAAGCTGAAAGCAAAAACCAAGCAGAAATGCCCAAAAGCCAAGAAAAAGCACCAAACTCCGTGTGTGTGTGTGTGCAGCAGAGTCTTTGGTTGCAGAAAACAAACTGAGCTTCCAAATAAGGCTTGCAAAAGCTGATTTATATAGCCCAGGAGGGGGTGTGCATGGCTGGTTGCTCTTGTCCACTGAAACACAGGCTTATCCTTTTCATTATAGCTTTTCAATCTGCCATTTGTATGTAGATTTAACATTTTTTTTTTATTTCAACAGCTTGCTTCAGTGCTGCACATGGCAAGTGTGATGTCATCAGCAATGTGAAAACTGCTCTCTGATTGGTTCAGTGTGCATTGTTCAAGGAAGGAATATGTTCTGGCCACTCAAGCAAATTAATGCTCCTACACAGAAGTATATATTTCAAAGTATTTTCTTTTTATTCTGTATTTCCAAGTCCCAAAGTTTTGCCTATAGATAGGCTTCTTCTGGGGAACTCTAAATTCAAAGTAAAAAATTGTTTATGTTTCTGATTTTATACATATTTTGTGGCTAAATGCCAAATAATTTTAATTATATTGTACACACAATCAAATTCCTTTATTTATTCGAATTGTTATACTGTGAAAACATTTCAAAGATTGGAGACTAAAAAGTTATACATCACCACTCATTCAGTCACCTGAATTCATTGTGTGATTGATCAATCACAGTCTATGAGCTGTACTGTATACAGTACACAATCCATCAGAGCACAGTCGGTGGCCAGCCACAGTGGTGTGAGGAGGGCTGTGCTGTTCGCCGAACAGGGGTTGGGATGGAGAGGAGCAGGGTAGTGGGTCACCCAGCACCGGGTGGGGGTGTGGGGGGGCAGGACCCTAGACTACCAGGGAATAGGGCTTCGATATTCAGGGTTGGTGATCAGTGACTGGGGAGGGGGTGGGACCACTACACTATGGAAACTTGTTATTATGGGATCAGTAACTGGGGAGGGGGGTTAGACCGCTACATTCTGGAAAATTGTTATTATTATGGGATCAGTGACTGGGGAGTGGGGGTGGGACGATTACACTATGGAAAATTGTTTTTATTATGGGATTGGGGACCAGGGAGGGATCACTACACTATGACACAATGTTTTTATTGTCGAGTTGGGTGATCGGGAACGGAGAAGGGGGTTGGGGCTGCAGTACTTACACCAACCACTAGGGCTGTGCAGATTACTGCCAGTTTTTTTCAGCGGTTATTTGCTCCACGCAAGGACCTTCACAAAGGCCCTTACATGGAGCAGCACCTTCCTGAATTGGATTGTGGTGATATGCAGGTCCCCTCCCATTGCGGCCCCCCTCTCAACTTTGCTGAGGTGCAAACTCAGTTTGTGGGGGCAAACGGGGCTTTGTAAATACCACCTATTCATAAAGCCCAGTTTGCCCCAGGCAAAGTTTTGTGAATCCTGGCCCAGGTTTTCAATATTTAAAAAACGAACACAAAAAGAAGTTTTGCATATTGAAATTTGCAGTTCACAATGGGTCTGGGATCCTCAAGCGCGGTGGGGGACTTGGTAGGGTCACAATAATTAAGCAGTAAGGCATGACAGGATGTGGTTTATGCTGGGGTGATGGCATGCCTTGGGTGGGATGAAGCATAAGATGAAAGACCAAGTGCTTCCACTACCTGAGAAATGTAATTATGCCAGCACATAGAAATGACATTATCCCCTCACAAAGCACATCCTGGAATGCCTTATTGTGATTATGAAATGGGTCATAAGGATTAATAAATAATTTTTTTTAATGGAAGAAAGATGAAAAACAGCAAAAAAAAAAAATAGTCCTATTGTAATTTTTCTGTTTGACCAGTAGATGGCAAATTATACATTTTTTAAATACAAATAAGTGAATTAAAGTGTATGGATACAGCTGTGTCAGCTTAATGTAAACAGGGGAGTGACAACACAGATCTTTTTTCAGAGCTATTGTGCTGTGATATCAGCAATGGATTCCAAGCTCCTCAGCCAATCCAGTTTCTGGATTTTTATACCCATTTCATAATGCTTAATATGTGGGAGAAGGGGCAAGAGAGAGAGGGGAGAAACAACACAAAATGACAGCAGACACTTTCTTTGATATATCAAATACTGGTATGTCTCTATACTGCACATGAGTATGACAATGCAACCAGGTATACTAGGATTTGTGATGCCACATCTGTGTATAATGACTATCTGCAGTTTCTGAAAAGTAGATTAAGACATCGAAACAGTTACTGTTGTTCACTTGTCTACACAGTTTATATGCTACATGTAAACAGGTTAGTGAGGTTGCTGATCATTTTCCAGTGCTGTTCTGCTGTGAAATCATGTCTGGCAGGGTCAAGTTACATAGAATGTAGACAATGATGGCAGAAAAAGACCAAAGTTTGAACTAGTCTGCCCAGAGTTCCCCATCTCTCCTGGGACCTATTGTCCATATGAGGTTTTATTCCTCCTGATCCACACCACTACTGCCACTGACTTGAGCAAACATCAAACTATTCACTCTGTCCCAGCTGTTCTTGAAACCATTTATGGTCTTGGTGCCCACCACCTCTACTGGCAAACTGTTTCATGGCTCCACCACCCTTTCTGTGAAGTAGAACTTTCTCAAGTCCCTCTTAAACCTTCCTCTCTCCAGTTTCCACTCGTGACCTTGGGTTCTTGACTCTGTACTCCTGCTAAATAGTTCCCTGCAGTTCACTTTATTTATTTATTTGTTTTTGTTAACCGGGTAAGGCACACTAGACAGCCATGTGCCTATTTTCAGGTGCGACCCAGGAGGGTTACAAAGGTAGAGGCATACATACAACAGTGATGAAGTCAGGTTACATACATATAATGCAAAAAGGCTTTACAGGAGTTGTATAGGCAGCTGACATTACAAGTCAAATTTACAAAAACAGGAAAACAACAGACATAGCCTGGAAGGAATAAGGAAGCAAGACATTGTTAGAGTTCATTAGGCAATAAAGGACGGTTGTGGGACATATATTAGGTGGGCTTGGGAGTGTGCAGCTGGATACATAACCGGAACAATAAGTGCAACAGAAGTAAGTGCCAGGGGAAGGAAGGGGGGGCAAGAGCAGGGAAGACGGGGGGGGGAGAGGCAACAGTGGGGTGAAGGGGCCAGATAGAAAGAAATGGGAGAAGCCAATTAGGGACGTGGGAGGTAAGGAGGGAGAATAGTTTGTTTATTCCCTTCAGGAACTTGAAAGCCCCTGTCATATTCCCCCGCTCTCACCTCGTCTCTATTGAGTACATGTTCAGTGCCTTCAGATGATCTTAATCAGATCTACTCTACTGGCCCTAAATCATCCTGGTCACCCTGTGTTGCACCGTCTTCAGCCTGTCCCTGTCCTTCCATAGGTGAGGACTCCAGAACTGAGCACAGTATTCTAGATATGGCCTCACCAGTGACCCATACAGAGGTAGTAGTAGTACCTCCTGCTGTCACTACCTCTTCCTATGCACCCTAGCATCCTAGTAGTCCTACTATAGGCCGGGTTACATTGACTTGATTGATTGAGAGAATCTCTAATGATGACTTCCAGGTCTCTGCAGGTGGCATTCTTCAGGCAACTAGTCAGCGAACCCACTTATGATGGGGCAATACTGGACCTGGTACTCACTAACAGGGACAGTGTTGCAGACATCAAGGTGGGAGGCCACCTGGGGACCAGTGATCACCATACAGTGTGGCTCAATATAAGAATGGCTGCAGAATCAAACCACACAAGGACAAAGGTCCTGGAATTCAGCATGGCAGATTTTATAAGGATGAGTGAATGCCTCTGGGATGACCTGACAGGAGGGATGACCTGGGTGGGGTGGAGGAACAGTGGGCAAAGCTAAAAGGGGAGGCATGATGAAGGAAACAAAACTCTGTCTCAAGCAAGTGAGTAAAAGTAAGAGGAACGAGATCACTAGGGGGCACTTGGCAGGTTGAAGGAGTAAGTCGCTGATTTCAGAGCTCCACTACCAATAGATCCTACACTCTGTTAAAGTCCTTAATACTGCTGAAAACATACAGCTAATCACGGCACAGCCAGGATCCAAAGTAAAGGATCTAGCAGAGGCTAGGTTAAACAACATTGAGAAGTTATTTTCCCTTAAAACAGGGAAAGTGGCTCCACCATGAGGGAACAGAAATTTACCTCTGCTGGAGGAGACAATAGCTTCTCCTGCAACAGTGCATCCTGATATGGGCACTAAGCCAAAATCACCTGCAAAACCCATGCTGCAGTCCATTCAAACCCTTTTGATGGGGTTGCAAGAAGAATCCCATTCCTCTTTCGATAAAATAAATGGTACTCTGTCTGAAATTTCGAATAGATGTTCCCAAACTGAGGAAAAGCTTTGAAATTGTGAAGAGTGAGTGACTTCAATGGGGAAAAAATGCAGAAACACTTTCTGGAAGAATGCTGATGCTGGAAGGTGCGGTGAATGCATCTTTGCATGAACAACTTTCAAATATAGCTAAATTTGAAAAAAATTAAAATAGCTTGCTTATGAAGAATCTTCGGCTGATAGGATTATCAGTTGACATATCTGCTGCTGATCTTAAGTGTGAGACAGACCACATAATAACTTCATTTTTTTTCTTTGAAATCACCATTGATTTTGGAATCGATCTTCCATCCTCAATCATGGACTACTACTACTGGAAAAGCAGGAGTAAAATACATGATCTGTACTTTTTTCGTCTGTTTCTCAGTGTTGTCATATTCTCCAACTTGCTCAGCAAAGAAAAGGATTTCAATGTGAAACCAAAATCTCCATTTGTATCCCAACTTTTTTTGATTTATTTATTTAGTTAGTTTTTGTTGACCGGGTAAGTGCACTAGACAAATCCTGCCTATTTTCAGGCACGACCCTGATAACTCAGAGCAGCAGAAAACACTTTTTAGCTATTGGAGTAGAATTTAGTCAGGCTGGTGTTAGAGCAGTACTTCAGGCACCTGCAGAGCTTAAGGTCACCTTTCAGGGATTAGGATCATTATTTTTTGATGCTGATGCAGCTCATGATATCTATGAAACAAATGCTGTGGTACCAACAGATCTTGAAGACAAGGAAGACATGTAGGGTATCACTGAGTATGTGCCTGTGAAATAAATAAACTTTATTTTGCTCTTCTCTCAGGTTGTTGTGAACTCAAAGTAAATTTCCTTTCTTGTACTATGGACTTTAAATGGACTACAGCTTAAGTTTACATCTAATTGGCAAGGAGGTGATTTTGGCTAACTTAGGCGCCTATGTACGAATGTTCAGAGTGCCTACATGCCACATATCTGCAGCGCAAAGCCACACTGCATCTATTGTGCCCCCTGCATGAGATGCACAAAAGAGACATGCATCCTGTATGCACCCAATCCCCCGGCTGCGTGGACAGCAGTGTGCCGGGGGTGGGCAAGGGGAGTGCCTGCACTATGCGCCATTCACAAAGGCGTGAAGTGCAACTCACAGGGGGCATAGTGGTGAGCAGGTTATGGCAGGGGGACCCTGCTGTAATTGCTGTACATACTGCGCACACAAAGAACACCTGCCTGACCATGCGGCAGTGCACAACCACCCCTCCATGAACACCCACCCGCTGTCCTGCGTGTCAGCCCCCCACACACACACACACAGAGCAGAGCCCTGTCCCAGTGTGCAGATTGACAACTCCCCCCACACACACACATATCAGGGCCCTGTACCCATATGCAGACAGACACCCCTGACCCAGCCATGCCCTGGCACAGAAGGTGATGACACCCCCCCAACCGGAGTCCCATTGTGACAACTCATACCCGTACATCAGTGCTCCCTCACCCCCTGCCACACAGCAATGCCCTGTCTGCATCAGGGTGCAGTAACCCCCACACACATATCTGTGCCCTGTCCCTGGTATAGTGAAAGCATACCCCCTGCCCTCAATAAATGTCTGCCCCTTCCCCATATGATAAAGTCATACCCCCCACCTCCTGCTCACATCTGTTCCTCGGTGATGATCATGAACCCCCCACACACACAAGTGCCCATGTCCTCATCCCCCGACCCCTGATCTCAGCCTCTCTGGCCAGATATCGGTGTTCAGTGGACCCCCCCAGCCCTTGCGACACTGACACCACCACCCCCATCCCCCATACCTGTCAGTCGGTACCTCAGCTCTGGTCAGCCAGTGGCACAGCCCACCTCACACCTCCATGGCCTCTGGCTGTCCAACCGATGCTGGGAGTGCACTACTTATATAGCAGTGCACTCCCAGCATCACATGGATGGCTGGTGGCCAAGGAGGTGTTAGCAGGGCTGTGCCACTGGCTGTCCAGAGCCATGGCACTGATGGGGATGTACAATGGTTGGGTGAAGGACCAGGATCAGGGGTGCGCTGGTCATGCTGTACTGGGCAGGGGCAGGGGTGCATGTGTGTACATGGACCCGGCATTGATGTGTGCGGGGGGGGGGTTACAGCAATCACAGGGCCAGTGACCCTATGTGTCCGGGGGTTACAGCAATCACAGGGTTGGTGCCTCTATGTATGCGGGGGGGGTTACAACAATCACAGGGCCAGTGCCCCTATGTGTGTGGGGGGGTTACAGCAATCATAGGACCGGTGTCCCTATGTGTGTCAGTGGGGTCTGCTATTTCCACACTGGAGCATGACCACATGGGTCTGGGTGCCTGCGGGGGCTATTCACGCACCTGGACCCACGCCATTGTGCAAAGGTAATCCACTGTGGGACCCAGGATGGGCATCTGATTGGTTGCCCACCTGGATCAGCTACTCCGCCCTGGCCACCCTGCATAGTCCTGCATGCCATGGGGGTGGGACCACAGACAGGTGCCCCATGGGTGCTTGCGGTAGTGAATACCATGCACCCTGCACCTGTCCAGGGCCACAGAGCTACTTGTTGGGAAATGCGCCTCCGGCACATAATTCCTACCCATTAGTGCATAGTCCCCTTAGTGCTTATTAGTTAAATTCTTCCTGTAGGATGATATAGCTTGGAGGATGAAAACATGGAATGACTTAACTTATTTAGAATTCTACCTCATGTTTAGCCGGTTTAAAATTAACAGCTCTTTTAACCCTCCTAAAATTAAAAAAAAGTTTACTTTTCATTTGGTATTTTATTTCTCGAGATGTCTTGGCTTCTGTGAGATGATTTGTAATGTTAAATTTCCTCTCTCTGAATAAAAATAAAGTGTAAAAAAAGAAAAAAAAAGAAAAAGAGACTGCTGTGGTTTTCAAAGAGGTGGCTGACAAGGTAAAGGCTAAAAGGGTAGCATTTAAAAGCCATAAGGAGACACAGAGGGAGGAGGCTAGGAAGATGTATCAGCAGAAACAGAGAGAAGCAAAGAAAGCAGAAAGGAGCACAAAGGCACAAACTGAAGATAGAATAGCCCATGTGGTAATGAAAGGAGATATTTTTAGGTATGCAAGTGAAAAGAGAATGGCCAAGGGAGGGATTGTAAAGTTAGAGAGGGATGGGGGACTGTGCAGAGGGGGACTCGGAAAAAGCAGACATTCTGAACAAATACTTTTGTTCAGTGTTCACACTGGAAAGAGAAGGGGAGAAGTCACAGAAAAGTAATAGGAGCTCTGAAGAGAGGGAGGTGGACACTTTTTCAGAGGAGAAAGTCCTAAAAGGACTCACTAATCTGAAAGTGGACAAATCAATGGTACCAGATGGAGTACATCCTCGGGTATTGATGAAGCTTAGGTAGGTACTGGCTGCACCTCTGACAGCTCCATTTAACAGTTCACTGGAAACAGGAGTGGCTCCAGAGGACTGGAAGAGGGCAGATGTAGTCCCACTTCACAAAAGTGGTAACCATGAGGAGGCTGGGAATTCTACACCAGACAACCTGACATCAGTGGTGGAAAAGTTAATGGAATCACTGCTGAAGGAGCAGATAGTAGAATATCTTGAATCTAATGGATTACAAGACCCAAGACAGCATGGTTTCACAGGTGGGAGGTCATGTCAAACAAATCTGATAGATTTCTTTGTTTGGGTGACCAAGGAATTAGATTAGGGCTGGAGCCATGGATGTAGCCTACCTAGATTTCAGTAAGGCATTCAACACTGCTCCACAAAGGATACTCTTAAAAGCAAGCTGGGTAGCTTAGGACTGAGTCCAAAGGTGGTAAACTGGGTAAGAAATTGGTTAGTGGAAAGGTGACAGAGGGGGGTGGTAAACCAAATTCATTCAGAGGAGGGGAGGGTGACCAGTGGGGTGCCCCAGGGATCAGTGCTGGGATCAGTCCTCCTGATGTATTTGTAAGTGACGTTCTAGGGAAACTGAAGGGGAAGGTCTACCTCATTGCAGATGACACCAAAACCTGTAATAGGATGGACACTCGTGTGTGTGTGTGTGTGTGTGTGTGTGTGTGGAAAGAATGAGCAGAGACCTGAGAAAACTCGAGGAGTGGTCAAGGGTATGGCAGCCGGTTTTCAATATGAAAAAGTGCAAAATATTGCACTTGGGGCACAGAAACCCAGGGCAGAATGCAAAATGGGGGGACTGTTATTGATGACCACCAAGCAGGGCAGAGACCTAGGGGTAGTTATCTCTGATGACCTAAAGGTGGCCAGGCAGTGCAACAAGGCAGTTGGGAGGACTAGTGGGATGCTGGGTGCAGAGGGAGAGGTATCACCAGCAGAAGGGAGGTGATGATGCCTCTGTATAGATTGTTGGTAAGACTTCACCTAAAATACTGTGTACAGTTCTGGAGGCCCCATCTCAGAAATACATAGAGTGGAGGCAGTCTAGGGGAGGGCAACTAAAATGGTGACGGGTCTGCATCAAAGGCCCTATAAGGAGAGACTAAAGGAACTTAGTATGTACACTCTGGAAGGGGGAGATATGACAGAGACCTTTAAATACCTCTCTGGGGAAATAAGGTACAGGAAGGAAGTGTTTTTCAGAAAGAAGGTGCTCGAGAACAAGGGGCATGTTATTAAATTGGAGGGGGTAGATTCAGGACAGGAAGTACTTCTTCACAGAAAGAGTGGTAGATTCCTGAATAACCTACCAGCTGAGGTGAGGGGGAATCAGTGGGGGGTTTCAAGAATTCTTGGAATAGGCATAAGGGACTCTTAGCAAAAAGGAATGGGGGGGGGAGAAAGAACCAATCAAGTAGGGTCTATGGTGACTCTGTAGGTAGGACAACAAATTTTGTTTCTGTTTATTTCCTCTGCCATAGTTCTTAGTTTAACCCCTCCTACCTAATATTCTGTCCTGTGTTTTCCCCCCTAGATACATAACCTTGCATTTTGTGGCATTGGATTTCAACTCCAAACCAAAAAAAAGCTCCATCAACCAGTTAAGTGCTCCAGACTTAAGGTGGTATCATCATAGTCTGGGGGCCCAGGCATGACATTTTTGAAAATGTAGCACCCCCGTACAGAAAGCAATAACTATGTTATTTTGATAGAGGTGTCCCTTAGGTACTTATCTAGGGTGGATGTGGTCTTGTAAAGTGGTAGCAAGGTATGCCAATGCAAGATTTTTGTACCCATGTCAAAACAACATTTTGTGCAAGTGAAAAGGTCACAAAAATGTACTACAGTTGTCAAGGCAAGTTTGAAAGTAAGAATGACCAGTAAAAATGGGATTTAAACAATTTATTTTAAAAGACAAAAACATATTTTAGACATGCAAAAGGTTTCTTTGACACAGAGTATTACTAATTTATTTTAAAAGACAAAAACATAGTTTAGTCATACAAAAGGTTTGACAAAAATTATTAATAAGTCTCATTACTTAAAGAATGTTGGCCTTGTGGTTTGTATTGATAAATGCACAGATTATTCATTGACACAAAAGTTTTAAATACCTTATTCATTATAATAGAAGCCTGATATACTATTGCACACCATGGTGCTAACAAAACACCAATATCCAATGGACTCCCTCTCAGCGATGGGCAATATGACCGTATATATGTGTATTTAGCCTTTTTCAATATACAGTATTTGTCATATGTTACATGTCTAAGTCTGAATCATCTGTAGTGTCAGACTCATCTGGATCCACACTGGCAACTTTATGAGAATTATAATAGTCCTCACCACCAGTACACAAGCAAGCATGTGTGTACGCCATGCTCTGCCTGGAACAACTGCAGTTGTGCTCACACTTGGCTTTTTTACACCCACATGTAATGGATTCCAGGAGTGCTTCAGAGGCAGGTGTCTATGTCATTAGTTTTGGAGAAATGTGTCCATCCTTGTCGTGATGCCAGCTTTTTCCAGTTGGGGATGGGATGTCAGGCTAATCCTTCAGGTCATGGTTCCAGATAAGGGTCTGGTAATTTATGCACTTGGTATGTTGCAGAAGACTATCAGAAGTTGTGGGGAGGGCTTCATTCCAGGCCTGTTAGTGACAGAAAAGCTTATATTGCACACCATTTACATCCACTGAGTTAGCCGTTGGGTCATAGAGAAGGGTTATCAGATGTTCTACTGATTTCAGCTGTGCAGGAGGTATATCCACCATAGTGCCAAACTTGGTAAGGCTTCTAAATTTGTGTGGATTCTTCCTGACAAGCTTCCATGACTTTAGTTTGCAAACCCTTGCAAGACTGCTGGTTGAATTACACCCAGTCAGTGTGTGTACTGTTGGCAACATTCTACATAGTTGTTGGCCAAGTTCAGCTCTAATGGTGTGGGATGGTATAAACCTGGCGTTATCCTTCAAACCAGTATGAAACCAAAGCTCTTGAGTTGTTGCCAACTTGAAAATAAAATGTACAAAGACAACTGCAGCTCTTGAGTTGTTGCCAACTTGTAAATAAAATGTACACAGAGAACTGCAACATCTGTGTCTGGAGACCACACCAATACACAAGGGTATTCTTCTGAAGCATGTGCAACATGAAGTAGAAGCTGAATATCTGCTTCTTCATGCTATGAGAATAGATCTCCTTGGTTTACAACTCCATCTGAAGTGACCATGAAAGCAAAGAGGCCGTCCTTGAATCCACCTGCAATAAAAATTTTCTGATCTGGGCCAAGTAAAGTTTCTGCCATATCTCACCATGATACTGCTAGGAATTTTACCAAATGTTCTTTATTATTGGGATTTCCAATGAACCTACTCTACTGCGTTGGGATGTGTGTTTTGGGACCATGGATTTTGACTTCATTGCTTTGTGAGGATTGCTTTCCTATACGCTCAAAGGCTTTAATTGAATCTTTGACATCATATCGATTAAAGATGATATCTATTCTTTGGCAGCTCTCATAACTCTGTAGAAGCTGGAGTACTATTCTGAAGACCAGTTCAGCAAGTTCTCTGAAGCTAGTTGCACCTCTTTGCTTGACCATTTGTATAACAGCCATGCCATCCACTATCCAAGCTGTGGGCATGTTAGATTCTGGCAGCTGATACATTGACTCTGCTTCTTTTTCTAATTCAGGCAATATAGCTTACTCTGTGCAGTTTTGTTCAGAGTACCATCAGAGTGTGCTTGTTCACATGGAACTGTGGAAAGCTCATGTGTGAAAACTTCCTTCAGATCAATCTCTCTTGTTTGTGCAGCTACTACAAGATGGCTAAACAACTCCATCTGCATTGATAGTCACTGTCACATCACTACTAACTTTCGGTTTGATCTTCTTGCTTAGAGATGCAAATGTCTTGATGCTGAGCTTGTGCAGTGGTTCAAAGAATCCAGTGGTATTTGAATTTATCCTGTCTTCCACAAACTGTTTTATTGCATTGATTCCTGTATCATTTGCAGTAACAAGCTTGGTGGCAACCTCTGCGGGTGCAACAGTGCCAGCTGCAATGTTGGTGAATGCTATCAAGTCAGCATTCAAATCAAATGGGTTTGTCATGGAACCAGTGATTGTGCTAACAATCTTGTTTATATCTCCTTCATCTCATTGCATGTGACATGGTGCAGCCTCATGTTTTCCTTGTGAAATGTCTGAGTCTACCATATCAGACATTACCTTCATGGAAGTTGTGATTACTGAGCACTCATGAACAGTGATGAACCATCTAGCCAAGGCTCCTTGTTTCAAAGCAAAACCCACCATACTCCCTTTTACTTTACTATCAAAGTTTATTGTTTGTTCAAGTGCCATGTCTGTCCAGACGTTGATGAATTTATTTCTAGACCGAGCTACAGCATGATTTCCTTGCACAAACTGTTCAGGAACTTTGGGGGCACGATCTGGCAGAAGCTTCATATCACTGATGTACACAGATACCCTGCGGGCATAGTTGGTGCAGGCAAAGGTAAAAAATAGTGGTAGCATCTCTACAACTACTGCAAGATGCAGGTCCCAGTTGCTTTCATGTTATGCTCTAATGAATCACATTAGGATGCTAACCATTTCGATGTAATTATCCTAGAATG
Organism: Neoceratodus forsteri; assembly: GCA_016271365.2. Lineage (NCBI taxonomy): Eukaryota > Metazoa > Chordata > Ceratodontiformes > Ceratodontidae > Neoceratodus > Neoceratodus forsteri. The sequence continues at coordinate 900,285,067 of CM057456.1, read as the reverse complement.
CAAATGTTTGGGAAGTTGTTTTCCAAAATTGCAGAATCTGTGCAATGCATTCTGTACATTCTTGAGGGCATCACTGAGCTGGGAAAGTGTTGCTGTTTGGCTTGTTGCATCATTGTTTGATACTGCATTTTGACATTCCTGGAACTTGCTGTTGATGAGGTCTACATCACAATCAATCTCATTGTCTTGTACCCAGTTACAAAATGCCACCACCTCAGTCTGCACAGAGCCTCCATTACAAGCTTGTGGGCCCTCACTCCACAGTTGTAGAATTTGCCTTTAAATAGATTGCTTGCTGTGTTGCTACCATACACCTGCAATTCTATGAGGATGTCTTCGAGACTGTTCTCTTCATACTTCTTTCCAATTACAGCCAGAAATGTCTGTGCTATATGGAAACCACTCATTCTCAAGCCTGGTTTCTGGAATTCCTCTGAGCACCTCCACTGAATCTCTTTGGCCTTACAATATATAGCCTCGACAAATGTCAAGACATTGTAATCTTGGGCAAGTGTCCTAGACATCTTGCAGGTGTTCTTCATTAAAGTGAAAACACCACACTCCATTCAGTAGGTAATGCTGGCAGCATTGGACAGTACCCAGTAGATGTTACTGTTGGTATGGTAGATGAAATCATCACATTAAAAGCTGTCCATCCTGGTACTTGCTGAGCATTCACCTTTTCAAATTCAACCTCAAATAGCTTGGTTGGGCAGCATCTCAGAATTAGCCATTGCAGATCAAGGTTGGTGGCTTGTTGATAAGCCTCAACATCAATATACAAGTTACTTTTCTCACAAGATTTGGTGTAAGGCATCTGCCATGAGGATTGTATTCCGGAATGGCTTGGCATATCGCAGAAATTTCAAGTGATCATGTTCGTGGTGTTATTTTCTTTGTTTGAGCCTGAGCTGCCACTGTGCCAAAACTGCCTTCTGGAATTGTGGGAGTCTGATGCTAATATACTACTATAGTTGTGGCATGGGTTGTGTGCTTTCCATCTAACATTTCCTCATTGATATCATTATTGTCAACAGAAAACTGAACAAACTCCCCATGCTGTATGTTTGATGGAATTATGATACTGTCCCTGGCAGCTTTTTCATGCTGACCCATTGCAATAGCCATGTCAATTCTCTCTAGGGCTTCATAACTGACACAGTGTGCTAGCTTGTGCACCATTGTTACTATCTGTTTAGAGCCTGTCATACGGCGTATGGACATTGCATGCCCAACATGTTTAGGAGTATGCATTGCACCTCTGGATACTATATGAATGAAGTCCTGACCAACTGATAATATCTGTCTGTGGAGGGTCTTGTTAGTAGCTGTTACTAAAGGACTGCCATCTCCAATAGGTTCTTCACCAACATCCCCTTGGAATACCTATTTCAGGAACCAATATGCATTGTCAGGAATCATGTCTAATGCTTGTTCTAAATTAATAGTGGAATTATCTATTGGATTGATATCCAGTCCCTCACACATTTTGAGTTCACTATGAAGGACCTGTCCTGCATGAAACAGCGTAGACGCAGTTGAATATTTATCTTTATTTTCAGAAGTAGGGAGAGGGTTTTCCTCTTCATACTGTTGCTTTGAATGCAACCAGGAAGCTACTGTATGTTGATGACATCTTCCAAAGTCACAGCACAGCTATACACAAGCTCTGGTTTACTTGGGTCATGCTGCATTTGAAAAAAGATTTGGTCACCAAAATAATTTGTTAGTCTCTTCTTTAGATTCTCACTTTGGTAACTTTCACTCCTAGGAACTTTGCCTTTCACAATATCCCAGTTTCTCTGTAACAGGTAAGACATAGACAACGCTTTTCTGCTGATAACAAGGTCATTCTCAATTTCCGAAATCAGTTCACTGAAATATGCTTTATACACAGACTCATCTTTCTTGTCACTGGATGGTGAAAATTTTTTCTGTATGTTTATTTTGCTGGTGAAAGTACTATGGCAGTCCGTGTCATACTTTGCTTCAAATGCAATTAAGTCCAGTCCAGCTATTTGCTTTAAGACTGTGTCATCTTCTCTGGCTTCAGCCGCATCAAGCAGAGTTTCTTGACCTCTGAAGGCTACAATCTGTGATAGATTTTTGGCCTTTTTGTGATACACCTTCTGGCATATTATACACAAATTTCAGTTAACAGGCTGGGGAGTCGATCACCTACTCTGTGAGCTTGAACACTGACCAGTATCAGTAGAAGAGCCAGGACTTGAGCTTCTTCTTCTGCCTTCAAAATGCTTCAGGTTTGTTTTGCTGGTGTAGGACTGATGACATTGTGCATGATAATGTACTGCAGGCAAAGCTAATAATGCGCCAATGTCTAATGGCTGCAATTGCTGATAAACATGGTCTTTTCTAAGAAGGCATGCATTATAAAATGTCTTTAGTCCTCCAGGGGTTGCAGTCCTCAGGTGTTCCTGCATTGTTATTTGGCAGATGATACTCTTGGACCAGTCACTAGTCAGGCGGGGTTTTTTTGGTGAGGAGGGTCAAAGTCTCAGCAGGGTCTTCTGCCATTTTGTTGCCTCTCAGTCGTTGTTATTACCTAAAAATAGAGAAATGCTATTAGAAATATTTTCATTAGTACATTATTCATCTTGTAAAATTATAAAAAGAAAACGCCCTTTGTCCATGTTTTATAGCTGTAAAACATGATGTTGAAATAAGCTATTGTTTTGGTTCTATGTGATAATGGCGAGTGCTGAACGGCAATCCGCATTATCGAGACAGCAAGGCAGCGAAAACAATTTTGCCACCCTGACAACCTCACCGCATGGAGGAACGGTGCTGGGGATTCATCTTTTTGCTTTCTGTGGGGGGGCTTTGCCCACTGCACCCCCACCTACTTAAGGATTCTCAGCTCTGGGGGGGATGCATGTCGGAGGGGGGTGAAAGCAAAATAAAAATACAAGTTTCAGACTGGGTGCAACAAAACTGCAGTAGTGCCCGGACCCAGACCTGAATTCAGAACCCCACGCACCACAAGCGGAGGCCAACCCCTGATGCCATGGCGCAGCTAGGCAGCTGACCACAGTGCCACCCCCTACATTCCCTCCGCCCCCTCCCAGACCATGCTCACTTCCACTCCCCCCACACACATGTACATATATTGACATCCTGTTGCTGCAGTCACCCACCCTACCACATCCGATTGCCCTACCCCCCCATCACCATTTAGGTTTTTGCCTACATTGCGCCGCCGTTTTAGACAGTGCCATAATTCAGGCACTCACCTCACGTGATACCATTTTTTTTATAAATTATATAATGTAAGTGTTTCATAAATAACACATAGACAAAACAACAATCAGAGAACATATTTAAAGCAAATTTGCCATAATGAAATGAATATTGGATGAAAACACTGTAAAAGTATACACATGTAAAAGGAGAGTCATTATTTTGACTTTTTCAAGAAATTCGTAAAGGCAATTTGACATGATTTAGAAAAGCATCCATATTTCTCAAAGTTACCACTGCATAATACCACATCCCCTCTAAAATCACTCTTGGGGGTTCATCCCTTCATAAAAAAGTGTTAAACCTTTTCTGTAAGGGGGGGGGTTACCAATTTCAAATTTAGGCTGGCTTTTCCATTTGGGCCCCCAGACTACACATAAAAGATTTTATTCCAAAAGACACTGTGCTTGATCCTTGCCTGCCCTCAGTCCAGGAGACACTGTCTGAGTCAAATTAGATAGCCAAAACCTGTGGACTGAACTGGTAGTAATAAATGACAAGTGTGTCACCCCAAGATCATATATCGTTGACTCTAGAAGAGGATGCTGTAGAAGGAATAGTAGACACTTACAGCTTGTTCCCAGTTCCCTGGAGGATACCAGTGAAACTTCTCAGACTGAGACCACTATTACAGCAACTAAGGAATCTGCCACTCCAGTTCCAACAGAACCACCAGTGCTGGTCTGTCAACAAGATGAACTTCCTTCTTCTCAAGTTACAACTTGCTCAGGGCATGAGATCATAAAACTTGCTAGACTGAGAGACTGATAAGACTTTAGAACATATATTGATTAGACTCAGTTACTTAACTGACTCAGTCATTATAAATGCTTAAAGTTTTAGTTCACTGACTTCGGGGATCAGCTTCTGACTGAAAGGGGGAAGTCATTATTAATTAATTCATGTGCTACACTACCACCCTGTTATAGAATCTAATAGTTATTTAAAGCAAAGCAATTTATTTGTTTGGCACCCTATCCAAATGCTCAAAGCACCTTAAAATAATAAAACAAGATAAATATTTCAGTAAAACATATAAATATAATAAATTACACTTTTATATGACTGTGCTGATGTTTGGTTGGTGGTGTCTCAATCAAGAGGGTTGTTGTTGAGGACTAAAGCCTTGTGCACATGGCGAGAGATGTACATCAGCGCCATGTGATTAGTGTGGCCAAGCTTGCTGAAAAGCTGTGGAGTAGCAGTCAAACAGCATGGCCCAGGAGCACTGGAGGGATGCTTCCTGAAGGTCTAGAATTTGGAGGCAGTTCTGATGGGAAGGGGGCCGTCGAGGAGGGGTAACAGCGCCACGGAGATCAGGAATGGCTCTTCCAACCTGAGTTCAGCTAGAGATGGTTTTTGGTGCAGTAAACATGGCTGAACCCAAGGAAGTGATTCTTTTTGTAAACTGAGGACTAAAAATGAGAAAAACAGGGTCTGAGGTCGAACCATGGCACTGGGTATGTGCTTATGCACAAGGGCATGCCCAGTATCACGGCACTACTTTACATTTACTGTTATTTACAACTCGGGTGAAACAAAATAACAGTGCCAGCCAGTCAAAGAAATGGAATGCAGGCTGGGAAAAGCCTGTCACAATACTGTGTGTGGTGTGGGCTGTTCAGATGGCCGAGTAAAAGGCCGCAGAACTTCTGCACCACTACCCAAACCCAAGGAAACAGGGATCAGGGACAGAACCCAATGCAAGCCCCAAATGGCAAAACTGTGACGTTCAGACATGAACAGCAGCAGCAATGATCTTGCTGTTGTGCACCACCAAGCTACCTAATTATATAGGCCATTTTCTCCTTAAAGATTGTATTATTCATATACTGTGTTGTTGTCTAATATATCTTTATTATTCTCTGACGTGGAGCCTTTGTAAATGAGTCTATGACTCAAAAGGTTATAAATCCAATATCTTCAAAAAATAAATAAATAAATAAGAACACCACAGATTTGTCCATGTGAATGGGGCTTAAGACTGGGGAGCTGTGTGTTTCTCTTACAGTGTGATTTTTTTTTTTTGTAGTTGACATGTAATCTGAGTTTGTATGGGTATTTGTCCCATTTCTGGCTCACTTTTTTGTTTGGCTATATCCAGCTCACTTTAACATTGGCTACAGAATAATTGGAGAATGCACTAAATTCTGTTCTTCCTTTCTGCACAGCCTTCCTGTCCTTAGTGTGCTTTCCTTTCTGCCTCTCTTCATTGTTGTGTTTAGCAGCAGCAACAGTGAATTCCCACAGTGTTAGCTCTTTTGTGTATTTTTAACCACTATACTACACTGCCTGTCTTATGCGAATATGCATCCCTTAATTATGAGACAGGTGAAGTTGAAGCACATGCCATGCCATTAATTTAGTGAGGATGTTGTTTTAGTTTTATTGCTTCGTTTATATTTCATCTGCGGTTAGAAGTGATGTTCCTCAACATGTTTGATGCAGTCTGCTACAAGTCATAACAAGACGATCTATCTGCTAGTGGGTATCTCAGCATACTGGTTTTAATAAATAAAGCAAATACTTGACTGTCCCCAAGAAGCTAATGTGTGATGGGTAAAATGTCAGGGAAAATCAAATCAAGAGGCAGTGTGGCTCCTGAAGGAGAAACAAACCTTGATTATAAAATGTATTGCTGTCAAGCCTGATCTAGCAAAGCCTAGTAAAGAATTCTATTTAGGCTTTCCTAATCAACAAAACAACACACACACACACACACACATCAGTTACAGGAGTATCTAAAAAGAACAGCCCTACACAGATAGCAGATAGTATCTCTGTCCTTTCTTAAGAACACATGCTGTATATACTGTCCTCCCATACAGGAGATTCTTCGATATAAGTCAAATCCCCCTTCTTGGCTCTTTACTAGAAATGGGTCTATGGAGGTCAAAGGTGCCTGAGCCAACTTTTACATTTACTTTTGGGAATTTTTTTGATACAGTATTTTTCTTGTGTCTGTGCTTTGTATTCATATTTACCCTTTAGAAAGGAAGGAAGGATTTAATTAACCTTATGTTGAGCATTTTGTCTGAAATTTTCCTTTAATTGGGCTTCAGGATATTGTACAGAGTGGTGCACCAAATCTGGATGAATACTGCGGTATTATAACTGGGGAACTATCCAACAGAAACAACTCCACTCAGTTCCAATGGCTTTTACTTACCTTTTAAAATGCCCCAGACTTTTTGAGAGCAATTTTTCCCCCAATCCATATGGTTGTGTATTCAGGCATTTTAACTGACAGAGAGAACACTGGGCACCTTTTTATTCATTTAACTGCTCCTTAATATTTGAGGGCACATGGATGTGTGCCTCCTCGATCGTTGTTGTCCTTCCGTTGATAAAATGTGGGGTGCAATGTAGGAATCATATTCAGGTAGCACAGGTAGTGGTGGGATCAAAGTGGTTGGGGGGAACAGAGCTGGAGTAAGGGCAGGGGACGAGTTACCTAAGGGCATCCAATCTGAAAAGATTATGTAGGTAAACCCCATCCTTGTTTCTACCCCAACATCACTCTGCTCTGCACGTCAGCTGCATTGATCATGTGTCTGACAACCACATTACATAAATGAATTGTCCTTCCTGTGTCACACTTTATCAGTTGGTGGCAGCACTGCTGGGCACACATCAGTATGTCCCTCCCTCAAAATTAAAGGTCATATTTTTTATTTTTAAAAAAAACCTAGGGGCCTACCGAGGTTGCAGCGGAACACTTTGCAAAATTTTCCCCTGAATATATGAATGGGAAGAAGTCAACCAGATCTGTGGCACACAGTGGAGTAATCTTGAATAAGTCCGGAGGTCATATAAAACGAGACCTTCAGGGTCCAGCGGGCCTACCCGGTTAACACAATTGAAAGAAATTTGTCAATGCCGAATGTTTGCTTGCATTTGCTGTGTAGCTTGGCATAGAGAGCACAGAGGCAAACAAATTAATAACAAGAGTTATAGTAGTGAAACTGCCGTGATTAGGAAAACAAAAGAGTCTGTGCCTTCTCAACACACCACCTGACACATGGCTGGACCCCATACTCCTCCTAGGGGCAAACCAAGACTCATGGGAAGTGCCGAGATCGAGGTAAGGCAGGGTATGACTGATTGTGGATGGTATCCACCAGAGAAGTGTGGGTGGTGTGCAGGAAGCATAAATCCTTTAGGTAAATAACTGAATATAATCAAAAATAAACATTGAAAATAAAAGTATTGTTTTCTTACCTGTGTGTCAGTCTGTGTTTCTGACTCCAATCTATGCATTTGTCTGATGGCTATAGATAATCCACTTGCATTTTTTTTCTTACCCTTTCTGTGTGGGTGTGGCATCTCTGATTAAACTCATCCCAAGCCCCTCATCCTGCCCCAATAATTATTCATACCCTGGCCCTTTCCATCTAATGACACTCCCCCTCCCCAGTATGCAGAACATGCTTGATCCCCCTTTTGTCTGCTGACACCCACACAGTCCAGTATGTACACCCTGCCACAGTATGCACAGCTTTTTCCAATACAAATACCACTGTCCCTCTTTCCATCTGCCATCCCATAAGTGTAACATTCTGCCAACGTCTTGTGGCTTACACTGTATAATGATGTATGTGCACATCATATACCAGTATTACGCCATGGACTGCATTAGGCACGTTCTTTGTCAGGATTAACCCATTCCTTGTTGATGAGAGTCACTGGTGCTAGGGCTGCATTTACATGGCTATGGACCCTATACACAGCAGTCACTAGGGCCCCACCAAGGTGTCACACCACCCCTCCACACACTCTCACACAAACACTCAATACATAAATGCATGTCCCCATTTTAATCTGTGTTTTATTACATTGTCAATTGCCAGTGTGAATATATTTATCTCCTTTACTTTTTTTTTTTATCACTGCAGGATATGTAAAATACCTGAGGATGTTTTAGGTAAAAAGGCCTTCTTAAAATTGGGACTGTTGGCCCAATTTGCACTGTTTGCCTCACAAGTCAGTAAGAGTCACACTGGCAACCAGTTAACTGAAATAAGGTGGCATTCAGTTCTACCTGCCCAGGCCACTCCTGAGCTTCTCGAGCAGATTGAAATAGTGGGACCTCTACTAGTTACCAAACTCCCAGTCCCCACACTCTCTTGCCAGCCACACCTGATCCCAGGTGCCTAGCAGGCACATCCAAATCCTTGCCCAAGGTCGCTATGTATTTTTTAAGTCTGAGACATCACTCACCTCATAGTTCCTTTATCATTGCTGACCCCAGCCCAAGCCACAATCAGGGCTGCTCCCTCCAAGCTGAAAAAGCATGCTGCCTGGTCCCTCCTCTCATAGTTCCCTCTCACAATTGGGGTACAGCATCTTCCATAATTCCACACCCACAGCCATTGCCACAGAATGCTGGACACCCTGTAGAAATCAAGAAGGCAAGCTTGCACACAGCTGCAGAAATTTTGTTAAGATGGCCAGTGCAGATTGCAACTGCAAATAGGTGGCAGGGCTGTGTGCTCTCGGCCTGTACCCTGTCTCAAAATGGCTTCTGTTCTTATGTGACTGCCAACCCCCCCCTCCCAAAATGGTGCCTATTTTAGCACAGCACTAGAAGTCCTTTTGCAAACCATGCCTCAAATTTAGCATGTATTTAGCACATATTCTGATGAGGACACAGCCCCAACCTCTCCACAGTGCTTGGAGTAAGGGCAACTTGCTCACAAAATAAATCCACAAACATTTACAAATAATTCTATAAAAATAATCTATCACACAAGGTTCTGTCCTATTGGCTAAATGAAATTAGCAGAGGGCATCTTATGTGATAAATGATTTATCTATACTTGCATTGTTTACACCACCGTGAGGTCACCCGAGGTCAAACAGCACTGGTATATTTTTTTTATACTTTCTTTCTTTATTATAGATACTGTATATTTTCCAGCTTACATCTTTGAAAAAATCACCAAGTCATATAAGCAGTTATAACAATTAGGAATGAGTTACATCCTGTATGCAATTCTTTAGTATATTCTACATGATAGATTAACACAGTGGATCTGTAAAACATACAACTAGGGAGCTAAACAAGTAAACAACAAAACCTAGGGGCATGTCATTATTTCCTCAAACAGCACTTTTATAAATAGCACACAGGTCCCTACTGCATATCACTTATTTATGCAGTAGGAGTGGACACTAAAAGCTGTTCATAAATCTGCTTAGCAGTGCAGTAATATGTATAAATTGGAGAACATGTTTGTTTCCCCTAGCCACCCATTCCTTCCCAGCTCATCATCTCCATTCTCTAAAGACTTTTCTCCATACATCATTGTTACAGTCACACTTCTTTTTTAAAACCCCATCTATTTTATTTTTTTGTACCTTTCATTTTTCTTTGTTGTAACTGCCAACAACATCTCCACTAACTACCCCAGCTCCTGCTCGCTTAACTAACACAGTCCCATACCCCAAATCTTCAGCCGCCAACCACGCTCCACAATTTAAAAGCACTGCTTCTTGTTACAAAATGATGACACTCTGATAATACCCCCAGTTAGTCGCTACTGCATTTGGCCCTTTTTATTTATTACCTTGACTACTGTGGTTCTTTTTTGTACCAGGGCCACCGCTCACTCGAAACCTGGCCAGCGTGCTCACTCGTTCCACATTGTCCACCGCAAAAAAAAAAAAAAAGATTTTGAAAAGGGCTCTCGAATGAATATCCTGAACCGTGACTGCTCCAACATCAGATCTAAGCCATGCTCAGACTGCCTGACCCCTTGATCGCTAGCAGGCCCTATGTTTTTCACAAAAATTTATAGTAGCCATAGAAAATCAACCAATAGAAATGCACATCAGTACATCAAAGACGTCTGGATGTCAGACCATCCTTAACAACACCTACTAACCACTCCTGTAGGTGTTACAGCACAGAGCCACAGCGTACCTTCAAAACTTCGGTGTTATTTAAAAGTTTGACACCAAATTTTCCACATAGTCTTTATGATGCCTCTTCATGAACCTGGTAGGTGGATTTTTTCAAATCCTGTCTGAAAGGTGATTTCATGGCATGACTACAAAATCACCTTTCTGTCTGGATTTGAAAAATTACACCTGTCACATTCATGAGGTGGTGTAAAAAATGACTGTTGAAAATTACTTAAGTTATGAGTGAACACTGAAAAATTTCAATGGCCCCCATTTTCAAAGGAGATACGCAACTGATCCCAACATATGCGCCATAGCGCGATATTCAAAAGGCAGAGTTGCATCGCACATCTCCGGATGCATCCAAGTGCATCTATAATGTATGCGGTGCATGTGGAGGGGGCATTCCCATGAATGTACTGTACATCCCTATATTCAGCCAAAATGAGCGGCGCAAGTATGGCACATTCTGAAGATGAGCTGCCCAAAATTAGGCATAAAAAAGGCATACCTAAGTGCAAGCCACCCACAGGCAGCAAGCTGCATGACAACAGCCACGGCCATGGATGGCTCAGCCTTTCTGATGGCAGCTGTCATGAGGGGTGTGAGGAGGTGGGAAGAACAACAACATGGCCGAGGAAGGGCCTGTAGGTGGTATGCCCAACAGAGACGGTACCGTGCCCATGTCACATTTGAACAACTCAGTGACACAGAGAATGTGGGACAGTACCAACTCAACAGGGCTCTACTGAGGCAGCTCTGTGAGCTGGTCCATGATGATCTGCAGGCACCAACACACGGAAGTCATGCCATGTCAGTGGAGACAAAGGTGACAGCAGCACTGTGCCTGCTCACCATGGGCACCTTCCAGTTACCAGTGGGTGACACCACTGGTATCACACAGTCCGCCACATCCCTTCTCCTCACCCAATTCCTCACTGCCTTGCTGCCACATGCTACAGAGTTCATCCCATTCCCTAGCATACAGGCAGAGTGGACAGAAACCATGCAGCACTTCCACAGGATGGCACGCATGCCAGGCATGATGGGGCCATCGACTGCACCCATGTGGCAATCAGGGCACCACCTGGCCCAGACAGTGACACCTACATCAATAGGAAGGATTACCACTTGGTAAACTGCCAGGTGGTGTGCAATGCCACAGGGCACATCACAAATGTCTTCGCTCCACACCCTAGAAGTACACATGATGCCTACATCTGGCATCGGTTGGCCTTGTGCGGCCGGTTTGAGAGTGGGGGGATACCTAGTGGCCACCTAGTGGGTGAGTGGGGCAGGACAACATGCCCACACAACACACTCTGTGGCACACAACACAGCTGGTGGCACTGCCAGTGGGGGACAGTGACAGGGAAAATGCACTGGCTAGCAGGCATGGTGAACTGGGGAACAGGAGAGCCTGCTGGAGTGGGACTCATAGTCAGACGGGGGGTGCCAGTGCATCGGGTGGGGCAGGGAAGAGGACATACACAGCACACACAGGTGGCAGGGCATGTGGCAACACATGACCTGAGTCACAGACAATGGTCGGGGCAGGGCAGAGTACCATAGTGGGACAGGACAGAACAGTCTCAGGGTGGCCACACAGGCAGGGCTGGGTTAGTGCAGGACAGGATAGAGGGAAGCCGTGCCATGCCCTAACATGCAGTGAGCATGCAACAGATATGGGACCCCCCACTGGCATAACAGGGTGTGCACAGGAGGGGGAGGGAGGAATGGCAACCAGGTGGACAGACAGAGCAAGCAAAACAGGAAAGGGTGGGGGCTTGCGGTAGGCCCTGTGGATGCCTGTTGGAGACTAACATGCTGCATCCCCTCCCCAGGTAACAATGCACATCCCCTCCAGCCATGGCTGCTCACCCCCATATGTCAGCCCTCAACCAAGGCATGATACAAAGAGGCACACACCACTACACGCAATATCATCGAGCGTGTGTTTGGCATGCTGAAAATGAGATTCAGATGCCTGGACAGATCCGGTGGTTCCTTACAATACAGCCCGGAGAAGGTCTGTGGCATATTGCTGGCCCCTTGCATGATACACAACATGGCCATCGACCATGGAATAGTTGTCCAGGCACAGGAGGGTGACAGTTCAGAAGATGAGGAACCACTGGCTGGGTGTGGGCAGGCAACCCTTGACAGGAAGGACCTACGGCTGGCCGTTATGGCATGGCAGCACAGGTACACAATTGTGCAGGAGCACTCTGGAGACTGCATGTAAGTAACAGTGCAGGACCAAATTGGGCATTCACACACACACGGAGGGGAGAGGATGCACACATGCACAGGTAAGCAGACACAGAATGGATGCTAAGGACTGCAATGGAGAGTGCACACAACTATGCACAGGTGGCCACTGCTGTGCCAGCATGGACAGGGGGCACACTGTTGCATAGTGGGGAATGGCATGGATCAGAGGGACTCCACTGGCACACATGCACAGCGGACACACAAGGCTGCACTCATCATGCCCATGCCACACAGCACAACACCAGTGCCCACACCCATGCCCAGTACACCACACAAACAGCACATACATGCTTGCCACTGGAGCATGTGTGTGCCTCAGCATGCAGCCCCGGGCAGTGACAGCTGGGCATGTGGGCAGAAATGTCTGCAGGGTGAAATTGCCATGTCGACTGCATCCAGGAGGCATCTCTATGTGCCACTATGGCCACCATGGACTTGTGGGCAGCCACGCTTTGGCTGGATGAACCCCTCTGTGGTGTCAAATGCCAGAGAGGGTGACTCATGCACTCTAGCTGGGGTTGACCCACATAACCGGTTGCTTGTGGGCGTTGCGAAACTGAACTCCCAGATGGGAACTAGGAGTGTTGGGGATATAGTTGGCAGGGGGTGGCGTCAGCAACAATGGGGTCACGGGATGCCCTGGTATGGGAGTGCTGGAGGTACTGCATGGGGTGCAGTGGGAACCTCTGCAGCCATGGGGCAGCAGGACTATACAGTCCACTTCAATGGCCTGTGCAATCATCTGGGTGTGCCTCACAATCACATGCTCATCCATGAGGCCCACCTGCACCCGCAGTTCATGACACACCTCCCGGGTGCTACCTGGTGCTCCACAGATGCTCACAGGAGCTGGGTGTGCTCATCCAGCCTGTCAGCAGGGGGCATGTCTAGTGCGGGGGGGCTGACAGACGGGGGGGGGGGGGGGCTCTGGCCTGCTGTGCCACATCCAGCAGCTGTGGACACCACATGACAGGCCGCTGTTTGGCTGGGAACTTTGCATGGGCAGGCACAGTGGGTATTGGGACAGTCATGCCATGGGTCCCTGCAGGACGATGCTGCTGCACATCATCCTGCTGTATGGTGGTGACAGCCCCATGATCCACAGCAGTGCCTTGCCCCTGGCCACCCACAGCTGTCGGAGCAGTAGACAGCAAGTGTGCAGTATGGGGAGGGTCATGTGAAGGGCCAGGATGCCCCACGCCACCTGATGCTGTCCATGTGGCAATGGGGACAGTGGCTGTGACACTGATGTGTGTGTGCTCCCCCAGCTGGGTGGCATCCCCTATATCATCATCCTCCTCCATGGCCAATGCAAACACAGTGAGATCCTCCAACAAGTCAAGGATGGCAGGGTGTCTAACTCAGCAAGCCCAAGGAAGTACCTCTGTGAGCAGTGGCCATGGCTCTATCGGATGTGGATGGTCTGGGGTCATACTCCTTCAGTCCTACTGGATGTGCCGTGGACCCTGCAGCACCACTGAGGTGTGATGGAGCTGAAAGGCAGAATGGAGAGCATAGTCAGGGATGCATGGCCATGGTGCTGGATGACAGGTGGACACAGGGAAGTGTGCATGTGTGCCACAGGTGTGCAGGACCTGCCACACAAGCCAGGGGCCATCACTGTGGCTTTTACTGCACACATTCAATGGTGGCGTGTGCATTGCATGTCTGCTGTGCCATGCACGCAGGGCAGAATGTGGTGCACAGCCTCAGGAACTAGGCTGTGTTCTGGCAAAGCCCCCCCCACCCCATGGCATTGCCACAGGCACAGCAACTGCCATGTGGACCAACTGTCCACAGTGGCTGCACAGTGCAGATGCCTGACATTTCCAGCTAGGTGTATACACACATACCCACACATCCACACAGAACACATGCCCCTGTGGTCATGGTTGACCACTGGTGTCCTGCGTTGCTGACAGACCTCCATCCCTTGTTGCATGGAATGACACTGGGCCAGCAACAAACCACCCCAGGGACTGTGTTTGCCTATGACAGGGCTGTACACTGTCAGCAGCTCTGCTTGGTGCCATCTGGACACAGCAAATGGCCATGTGTGGCACACCATGCACACCATGACTAACACATGCAGCCCTCCACATAACACAACAGATGCATACTCACAGTGCTGTGAAGGGTTGCCTCCTGTCTGGAACCTACCACCGGGGACACCCTCCACAGAGGCATGGGCTATTGTGGCAGTGAGGAGCTCCACCCATGCCATCAGTGGTGGCACTGTGCGTGGCCCACCCCCAGTGGCCTGCATGGATGCCTTCATGGTGGCCAGCCACTCTTTGGCTCTGGTCCGCTCACTGTTCATATGTTTAATGCACTTCTGAGAAGTATGGTTGTACACACCATGGGCATTCTTGGCCATGGCCACCTCATCCCAGCCCTTGGCACACTCCTGCTAGGTGCACGTTTTGTTCATCAGCAGGTCCTCACGAAGGAAGTATGCAGTTATGAGGGCCTGCAGTTCCTCTTTGGTGAAGTCTGGCTCTTTCCTCTTCCTTCCCTCCTCGGCTGCCATTATGGTGCCTGTAGAGAGGAGAAATGACAAGCATCAGCCCAGGTCCGTCACATCTGGCAAGTGTTGCATGTCCAACTGGATACATTGCACCAAATGCTGTAACAGGCAAAATGTAAACAAACCCACCTCCAAGGCTGCAGTACCTGTCAGTCACCTGTGGGGTGGGGTCGTGCTGGGTGGCCCATTTATGGCTCAGCACACGCAAATGAGGTGGAATGTGGCCTGTAATGAGATGCTAATGTGTGGACTTTCACCAGGATTGAGCAATGAGGCAATCTGCATATCCTGGTTGAATATTACAGATTTGTGCCTGGCCCATCTCAATGTGAACAGCGCATCAATTTGGGCTGTGCATCTCCACACGGCACATTTCCATGCATACGCAATAGGCCTTACCGTCACTGACATGCATGGTGGTGCATTTGTTATGGCATTGGCTATGCATTGCGCATAGCCACCACTTAGCTGTAATGTGCCATTGATGTGCATGGCGCATGTCTGCAACTTTGTGCCATGTGGCTCCAGGTGTGGCATTGGCTGACCTCAACAACATGGCCACCCATGAGGCTGCGCATGCATGTTGCATGGGGCCATGACCCCGATCTCCTGCACAGCCGTGCTCTACAGTGCATGTGCAGTAATGCACCATTGTATGGCAAATGCGCATCTCTATGGTGCATGCGCAGGATGGGTGGTGCAATGCATGTGAGCCTATTGCACATCCAACATGGCCGAGTCACATATCACCCAGACTCCCTGCCTGCTACATCTGCTACTGCATCCCTGTAGTTAACCATGCCACTTGCCCAGGCTGTTGGGCTCAGAACCCTGAATTGGATTGATGTTGAGTTGGTAAATCTGGTAGCCCTTGTTGCTCCACTGGAGGGGCAGTTTTTTGGGTCAGAGGCCCTACTAGAAGCCTGGGCCCATATGTGGGCCTGGGTGGCTGAGCACCTGGAGGGGAGGACAGGCATCCCATGGTCCAGGGAGAAGTGTAGTCACCGGTACGGTGACCTTTGGAGGAGGGACCCAGAGAGGCTGCGCTGCCTGCAGGACCAGGCCCACAAGGGGGCTGTTCCGTGTCTAGGTACATATGTGCTGTGTGCATGCATTTCTTGCTTGCTAGTGGAACTTTGCAAGGTGTGGCAGGGGCATGTGGCACCATCCACATGGCTCACATGGCCCATGTCACAGGGCCAGGCCGATGGTGCCTTGCATGCCACTGTATAGTGCAGGGTGCAATGGTGGCCCACAGTGCTGATGCCGTGTCAGTGTTTGTTCCCTTTGTGTGGTGCCTGTCACCAGGGCAAGCATTGTGCTGCGTCATGTCACTGTTGTGCCCCAGGGGTGGGGGGGTTGTGTTCCTGCATGCTGCTCATGGTGCTTTTCCATTGTGTCCACCTTGCAGGTCAGGAGGAGCAGTGACAGGCACAGGAACATGCCAGCAGGCAACAGGGTGATGGAGGTGCTGGAGTGGCTGTAACTGGCACACCACCACATGTGTCATGCCGCGCCTCAGGTAAGTGTGCTGTTGTGCTGCATATGTGTTTCAGGGGTTTGGGGGGGGTTTGCATTGCCCACCATGGGTCATTGCCTGCTTGCTGTGCATGTCTATGTGGTGCCGGCCACTCACATATGGATTGTTGTCTTGGCACCATGTGGTGGATCCGCTGTGCACCTAGCACCTGTGTGTTTGCCCCCATTTTGTGTGTCCCTTCAGGACAGTGGGCGCCCATTGGTGTTTACATGGGGTTGCCGCAGGGCCTGCACACATGGTGCACATGGCTGTCAGGTTCACACGCTGTGGGAAACATGACCACATGATCCTCAGCAATATCCAGTGCATGCACATGCTGACATTGCCTGTTCTCTGTGCCACATCCCATTCACTGTGTGGTTCTATTGCAAGGCACAATGCCGGTCTGTTGTGTGTCTGGTGTGTTGTCAGGTCTATGCAAGGGACCTGGCAATGTCAGGCATGCACATCCATTCTATCTGGGGGGGGGGGCCCTGTGTCTGAATGGGCTGTGGCAATGACTAGGTGTTCGTTTTTCCCACATGTAGGTCATCAGGATGCCAGTGTTACACGATGGAGGCAGTCGGGGAGGACGGTGCTGCAGGGAAGAGTCGTCTCCAGCCAGGACCTACTGGTGGCCACATTCCTGTGGCAATGGGCCATGTTCAGGAGCAGGGGTCCATCCTGCAAGCTGTGCAGAATGTCCTGCAGAAGCTTCGCAGTGCCAGATGGCCATGCAGAGGACAACGCAGGATCACCAGGGGCACTAGGCCAGTGTGGCCCATTGGAATTCTCTTTGGTTAGTTAGCCTCATTTACAACAAAACCAAGCCCTGTCCTTCGTGCTGTACATAGTTACCCCCCTGCATTCTCTGTTCCCCATTCCACCCTGCCCCACACCCATTTTGTACTGTTTCTGGTTCTTTTTTGCTTTGCTGTTTGACCTATTGTTGTTTGTATTGTTTGTTATTAAATATTATTGACTCTGACATTGCCTGTGTCTGTGGTCCTTCCTTAGCTGTTGTTGCGATCACCTGTTGTGTTGCATGGTTGGCCCACTGTCCTTTTGTTGTCAGAGCTTATTTGTCTGTGTGCTGTTGCACACCCATACACCTTATCCACACTGTTTGGCCCCTGCAGTGTTTGTCATGGTTTCCTCTGTGCTGCCTCTAGGTCACCATCACTGCCGCCCACGTTGTCACTTGCACTATGTCCCTGTTCTGGTGCTGTGCATGCCTCTGCTGTTCTCCTCATTCCCATGCTACTGTGCAGCACTATTTGCAGTCCTGTGTAACTGTGGGCATGTGCATAGTGTGGCCTACACCTGCTGGCCTGGGTGCCATTATATCTGTGTCCCAGTGTGCCTGTGGTCTGGCTACCATGTACGCCCTGCTTGGCTCCTCAGCACTGTTGTCACGGTGCCTGGCCAGGCCAGGCCGTGCTGTCCATTGGCACCTCCGGTGCTGTGGCACTTTCTCCGTGTCCTCCTGTTTGCTATGTCCACTGTGCCTGTTACAATCCTTGGCTGGTGGTCTGTGTGTGGTGCTTTGTATTCTACCCATGGGGGCTGTGCTTTTACCAGTTTATACCTTTGCAGTGCCACTCTCCTCCCGATTGCCTTGGAGAGCTGCTCTGTCTGCGTGTGCTGTTGCACAAAGCTCATTTCCTGTATTCAGTCCTGCCCTGTTGCTCCACTTTCCCAGGCTGAATTGGTCCATTTCCCATATTCAGTCCTGCCCTGTTGCTCCGCTGTCCCAGGCTGACTTGATCATTTCCCATATTCAGTCCTGCCCTGTTGCTCCCCTGTCCCAGGCTGGGTTGCTCATTTCCCATATTCAGTCCTGCCCTGTTGCTCCGCTGTCCCAGGCCAACTTGCTCATTTCCCATATTCAGTCCTGCCCTGTTGCTCCACTGTCCCAGGCTGACCTGCTCATTTCCCATATTCAGTCCTGCCCTGTTGCTCCACTGTCCCAGGCTGGGTTGCTCATTTCCCATATTCAGTCCTGCCCTGTTGCTCCCCTGTCCCAGACTGACTTGCTCATCTCCCATATTCAGTCCTACTCTTTCCTCTGCTGTCCCAAGCTGACTTGCTCATTTCCCGGATTCAGTCCTGCCCTGTTGCTCCGCTGTCCCAGGCTGACTTGCTCATTTCCCATATTCATTAATGCATCTGGGAAACAAAAACCCTGGGGAAGAGTATACAATGGGGGGTGAGTCAATAACAACAGCAAAAATCGAAAGAGACCTAGAAGTAATTATATCAGATGACCTAAAGGTGGGCAAGCAATGTGAGAAGGCAGTAAGGAGGGCTGGGGGGATACTGGGATGCATAGGGAGAGGCATCAGCAGTAGAAAACAGGAAGTTGTTATCCCTCTCTACAGACAGTTAGTGAGACCCCATCTGGAGTACTGCGTGCAATTCTGGAGACCCCATCTTTGCAAAGACATAGACAGAGTGGAGGCTGTTCAGAGAAGGGCAACCAAAATGGTGCAAGGTCTGCACCAGAAGACATTCGAGGAGAGACTAAAGCAGCTTAATATGTACACCCTTGAGGAAAGGAGGGAGGGGGGGACATGATAGAAACTTTCAAGTATCTCAAGGGAATTAACAAGGTACAAGAGGGTAGTATCTTTCAGAAGAAGAGATGTGCAAGAACAACTGGGCACAGTTTGAAGATAGAGGGGGGACGGCTCAGAGGTGATGTTAGAAAGTATTTTTTCACAGAGAGAGTTGTGGATGCATGGAACAGTCTTCCTGAGGAGGTTGTGGAGACAGGAACAGTGGGAGAATTCAAGAATGCATGGGACAGGCATAAGGCAATTCTAGTGGGGGCAGGAGGAAGTAAGCTGTTGATTAACTAGAATCTGCAGCTTATCTGTCAGGTAGGAAAATGGGCAGACTGGGTGGGCCAAGCGGTCCTTATCTGCCGTCAAATTCTATGTTTCTATGTTTAGTCCTGTCCTGTTGCTCCACTGTCCCAGGCTGACTTGCTCATTTCCCATATTCAGTCCTACACTGTTATTCTGCTATCCCAGGTTGGGTTGCTCATTTCCCATATTTAGTCCTGCCCTGTTGCTCCGCTGTCCCAGACTAACTTGCTCATTTCCCATATTCAGTCCTGCCCTGTTACTCCGCTGTCCCAGGCTGACTTGCTCATTTCCCATATTCAGTCCTGCCCTGTTACTCCGCTGTCCCAGGCTGACTTGCTCATTTCCCATATTCAGTCCTGCCCTGTTGCTCTGCTGTCCCAGGCTGACTTGATCATTTCCCATATTCAGTCTTGCCCTGTTGCTCAATTGTCCCAGGCTGACTTGATCATTTCCCATATTCAGTCCTGCCCTGTTGCTCCGCTGTCCCAGGCTGACTTGCTCATTTCCCATATGTAATCCTGCCCTGTTGCTCCGCTGTCCCAGGCTGACTTGCTCATTTCCCATATTCAGTCCTGCCCTGTTGCTCAACTGTCCCAGGCTGACTTGCTCATTTCCCATATTCAGTCCTGCCCTGTTGCTCAATTGTCCCAGGCTGAAATGATCCATTTCCCATATTCAGTCCTGCCCTGTTACTCCGCTGTCCCAGGCTGACTTGCTCATTTCCCATATTCAGTCCTGCCCTGTTGCTCAACTGTCCCAGGCTGACTTGCTCATTTCCCATATTCAGTCCTGCCCTGTTACTCCGCTGTCCCAGGCTGACTTGCTCATTTCCCATATTCAGTCCTGCCCTATTACTCCGCTGTCCCAGGCTGACTTGCTCATTTCCCATATTCAGTCCTGCCCTGTTACTCCGCTGTCCCAGGCTGACTTGCTCATTTCCCATATTCAGTCCTGCCCTGTTGCTCAACTGTCCCAGGCTGACTTGCTCATTTCCCATATTCAGTCCTGCCCTGTTGCTCCGCTGTCCCAGGCTGACTTGCTCATTTCCCATATTCAGTCCTGCACTGTTGCTCCGCTGTCCCAGGCTGACTTGCTCATTTCCCATATTCAGTCCTGCCCTGTTGCTACACTGTTTCAGGCTGGGTTGCTCATTTCCCATATTCAGTCCTGCCCTGTTGCTCCGCTGTTCCAGGCCAACTTGCTCATTTCACATATTCGGTCCTGCCCTGTTGCTGTGCTGTTCCAGGCTGACTTGCTCATTTCCCATATTCAGTCCTGCCCTGTTGCTCCACTGTCCCAGGCTGGGTTGCTCCATTTCCAATATTCAGTCCTGCCCTGATGTGCAGTGCATGTACAGTTGCACGATCTCATATTGCTGGTATATTTCACCAGGGTTGTGAGGGCGCATCTTATGGCACATCTGCGGAATATTGTATTTATTTGGGATGGTGCATCTCAGATACACCGTGCAGGCACTTGCATGGTTTTTCAGTGGACTTTCAAATACGGGGGCCTATGTACCTTCAAAACTTTGGTGTTTTTTAGAGTTTGACCCCAAATTTTCAACATAATCCTTTTATGATCCCACTTCATGAACCTGGTAGATAATTTTTTCAAATCCTGTCTGAATGGTGATTACATAGAACAACTGCAAAATCACCTTTTGGGCTGGATTTGAAAAATGTCACTTTCCTTGTTCATGAGGTGGGGTCCAAAAAAGGGCACATTGAAAATTTGGTAAAAAAATATTAAAAATCATAAAGTTATGAGCAAAAGTTCAAAACACATTGAAAAATGTAATTGACCACACTTACCTGGTTTCTTCAGTTCCTAGTTGGCATTCAAAGAAGGATTTATTTTCTTCAAGAGAGTAGATGTTCAATGCTGGACCTTTTAAGGTGCATGGGGTGTGTGGGGTGGTGGGGTGTGCTAAGTGGGGGTGGATTGGGTGGGGGCGGAGAGATCGGTTGGTGAAGGCCACAAAACACATCAGTGGATGGTTTTCTGCTCTTTCATTGTAAACAAAAAAAAAATTACTTAAATAAAATAGAGGACCCAAGCATGGCACTGGGGATTGGCACCCCAATGTCATGGGGGGGCCAAATATCGGGATCTGAGGGGGTCTTAGTGGGGCTCAGCCCAAGATGGCAAAAGACATCAATGGATGATTTTTTGCTTTTCAGATGTAATTAAAAAAAATAGAGGGACCAAGGGTGAGACTGAGGATTGGGCACCCCAGTGTCACAAGAGGAGGAGGGGTTCTGAATATCAGGATTTGGTGGGATTTCAGCAGTGTTAAGCCCAAGAGCGTCTTTTTCTGAGTGTTACATATTCCTGCTTGGAGTGGGTCTCAGGCAAGGATGGGGATTTCTTTGTCACAGTTCCTTGCTCAGAATGGGGCTGAGCCCAGGATGGGTGTTTCTGTTTTTTTTTTAAAGTCCTGTTGCAAGTGAGGCAGATGGGCAGCACAGCCTGGACATTCAGGGGAGAGACTGATCATGACACCACTCAAGTGGTTGCTGGGCAGCGTCATGCAGGGGAAAGGGTCAAGTCATCAAGTCACTCTGTGATATTATTCCTTTCAACTACAAGAAGTTTCCACCCCACAAGCAATGAGCAGTGTCATGATCAGCCTTGCTGATCACTGGCCTGTCACTGTCAAGCCATTGCAACCTAATTTGCACTGACACATCTCTGAAACTCATTCTTGTAACAAAATGTTTGCTGCGCATGTGCAAGCAAACATAAAAAAGATACTGGATTTGGGGGCTATTGGAAAGGAGTCGAGGGTGGGGGACCTCTTGGAGTAATAAGAAGAGGGCAAGGAGTGTGTGCATGGACCTTGGGATCACCAGAAGGAACTATTCCCCAATTATGGGTCTTGAATCTGAATACTGGAACACATACATACCTCCATCATTTTTATTCTGATTATTACTAGTCATGGTAATATATAGCATAGTGTATGGTAGCCCATATACAACAACAATGCTATTCTTACATCAAGTGGTTACCATGGCATCAAGGACCTTGAGAGCGAAGCTTGAAAGGTCCCTTTGTCATCATGGTAACCACGAGGTGTAAGAAGAGCGTTGCTGTGTATCAGGGATTCCATACACTATTCTATAAAGTGTATGGTTAAAAACAGCCTAAATCACTTACTTTTTCTGTTAACACAAGCAGTACTGACATTCCTCCGACTACAATTCACTGCCATCCGCCCACTGTCCAGCTCACGCACGTGATACTTCAACTGCCTGCTGTCCTATGAACAGCACTGGTAGGGGAAGTTGAATCATGATGTAGCTACTAACGCAGAATGAAAAGTCATTTTGCATAAGTAGCTACATCACTACTGCCAGCAGAATGGCTTTTACAAGTGTATGGATCTCCACTCACAATAGTGTTCCACCATACACTATAAAGGATATATGCTTTCATATGTGTGGCCCACTGGCACAGCGGTAGTGCTACTGCTTGTGACACTGACGATCCAAGTTCAAGAGTGAGCTTGGCTGTCAGAGAGTCGCTGGGAGGAGAAGGCTGAGTGTCTATCAGACTGCTCATCTTCTCAGGGGAAGGAGGAGATCTGGTGCTCAGCAACATACCCACCCCTAGTGATGGGTAGAGGTAATTGAACCTGCGACCAATAATGAGGGTGGACTAGTGGAAGTGGTGGACAACTGAATGTCAGGGATGGGAGCATGGGCAGATGTGCGCTGAGGTTATTGCACATCTGTCTCCATCAAAGTGGGGGGGCCATGAGGGGAACCACAAGGCAGGAAAAAAGAACCTTGACAATGACCATCATGAAGTCTGGGATCCTTGCAGAGACTCAGCTGACCAATGTGGGGTATATCCCCTAGCTGAAGTCAAGGAGAATCAATCAATCAAAATCTTTATTTATCCAGGCGAACATCATTGAGCAGAGCTCTTTTACAAGATGGACCTGGTTAGAACAGGGTCGGGTAACATCCATCATAAAAACATATAAATACATGTAAATAAGTATATAAACACAAACACAATGGTGCAGTAATAGGGGAGACAAATGATAAAGGAAGACAAGGCAAGCCATAACAGAGGAGGATTCAAATACAAGGGGGCAGGCCCACCATTGAACCATGCAACTGTATATAAACCATGTTCTCTGTATAGAAGTACCAGTTAGTTCATTTACCAGGGGCAGTCGCTAGTACTAGCCATGAAAATGGCTTGGAGAACCACCAACTAATGGCAGATGGGGTACCAGGAGGGGTATGCAATATGTAAGTGAAGGATAAACATTGTGAGAAGTGAAGTCCCAAGGATAGGTCGGTAGAACTGATGCGGCGGTTGGGGCATACGGGGAGAGGGAAAGGGGAGTTAGGACTTTTATAGTATGATTGTGTGTAGATTGTGGATGAGTGCAGTACAGAATTGTGAAAAGAAGGCTGGAGAAAGCGGGAAGATAGACAGGTATCAAAGGGAGGACAGAGGCATCAAGGTGTTACATGAAAGCATATTGACAGACCAGGACCAAGGAGGAGACAAGCACTAGAAGTAATTTGTTCATGGTTAAATGGTACAGGTTAGCATGATGACAATTCATGGTCATGGGAAACAATTGCACTGATCATTTCTGAGACTTGAATATAAAAGCTTGAAAGATGAGATGCCAATGGGAGACCTCAGTTTCAGTAAACAGATGCAATAAAAAAAGGATGTTTATGTTCATAATTTCAGTGCCTTTTGCCATGCTTCCCCTTTGGCAGCTTATTTAACAGGGCCTGGTGGACTTCACTGAAATGACTAGATGTCTTCCATTGTTTCTTTTTGTTATTGATGCATACTCCTCCTGTGCCATGGCTCCTACCTCTGGAGGGAGCCCCAGCCCCATCCCCCGGTGTCTACCATCTGGTGCTGACCTATACCCCCAAGGCTTGCCCCCCCGTTGGGGTCAACGGGGTTCCCCAACACCCACCAGAGAATGGATCCAGTGTGACCAGTACCATGGCTAGCCAGGAGCAGAGCCTGTGAGGCACCCTCTATCATTTGTCGTGGCAACCATTTCCTCCATTTTCTCCCTTGCAGGAAGTGAGGCATGCAATGACACCCATGGAAAGAGTGCGCACGCATCAGCATGTGCTCCCCCAAGCATCTGCCCTATCTCTTCCCCCTTCCTGCAGCATCAGCACACTGTCCCCCAGCCTCCGCTATGGGCCTGTCAGATGCCAACCACTGGTGATTCCCCACCCCGGAGAAGAAGAGCAGTCCATTGGATGCTCGATCATTCTCCTTCACTGCTGACCCCTGGCAGCCCATGCTCATTCCCGAACATAGCTCGCCGGTGCGGTGCGAGGTAAGGTGTCCAGTGCCTCAGCCCTCAGTGCCACCGGGCTGGCTCTTCCATTGTTTCTTAATGACTTTCCACAGAACTACAGGAAAGGGAGAAACTTATAAGTCCTTGTTTGGGGAGTTAATACTTCCATGAAAATATCTGTGGATTCTCATTTGAGTAGAAAGCTATTAAAGAGGTCAGTCTCAGCTGCTGGAGTTGCCTTGACATGACCCTGAGCTTGGTCATTTGATTCAGCTTTAATAGATAGGAAGAAAGACCCCTGAAGTGATTTACATTTACTAGGAACTGGCAAACTGTTCCTATTTGAATCTGCCTTCCTCCCCTGCTGAGCTAGGGGCATCTTTATTACTCCAAGCAATTACACACAGTTTTTGTTTTTACAAATCTTTTTCTCATTCCACAACTCACCCAATGACACCCCCGAGCCCTATCACTGACTTTCTTATGGACTTACTGGTTACCCCCCATTTAGCCTTCCGAAAGTGCACAAATTATACAAAAAATGTTGGTGTTTGAGGGGTTGCTGCTGTTTTCTGTGGTATGTACCAATAAATTGTTTTTCCAGCAAATAAGTCTTGGTTTAGTCCTTGACCAATAGCCTGGCTTCTTCTTGTTTCCATTACCCGCAACTTACCCAGGACCACGGTAGTAGTGAGCGGCTTGCCATATCAGTCATGCATGGGCCTGCAAGGGGGGCCACCAGTGGATGGAGGACAGGGCTTTTTCCTCCAGTTCCTGTTTTTTCTCCTAAGTGTGCCGATGTGCAACGACACACACACACGCACACATGCATGCAAACAGACACTTATACACAGTCATATACACTGACACACACCACACCACACCACACACATACAGCTACACACACACACACACACACACACACACACTCACGAATGCCAGCACTTATGCATACCAGTATCTGGCAGCTGCCCCTTCCCCTTGCTATGATCCCAAAGTGCTGTCTTCTGGCCTCCACCTGGTGGCAGTTGAATGGTGGAATGCTGTGCCCTCCCCGAGGGAGGAGGGCTATTCCCTGGGATGCTTTATCCTCCCTTCCCTAGCTAGCCCCAGGCAATGGGAGTCCATTTCTGAACCTGGGTTGCTTGCTTAGTACTGTTCATGTGCACTTCTCTGATCTTCTTGTTTGGATTTAGAATTGTTGCAGTATCTTGATTTAAAGCAGCAGTACTATGAACAATGTTTTTCCGGAAAGTTAGTTTCCAATACAGTAAATAGAAATATTAGCATACCTGTCAAATTTAGTTGTCTATGTACCTCCTGTGCTGTATGGTATCAGCTTTTTTTTTATTTTCTCAATCCTAACCCTTGCCAGTTCTAAAATACTATTTCTAAGCCAAGGGTGTTGACCATATATTTTTCTTGAGAAAAAAACAGATTAAAACATTTACAAAATAATCATATTTTTGTGGAACTAGAAAACTGACCGCCAAATAAAACTTGAAGTTGCATAGAATCTTTAATAATGAAAAAAGTGTAGGGTGAAATGTTTTGCTCAGTTTCGTTGCATTGCTGTTTTAAGGAACAGTGGACTACACTTTGGGTTGTGTATTATGATTGATACATTAACATTGTGAGGAGGATGTTGTACCATTTGAAAATAAGGAAGGGACACTGTGTAATTTGGAAGCTGTGAATCATGGCATGCAGGGATTTGAATTTCAGTCTCCAGCAGTGCTTCCTTCCAAGTAGCTGAAGTGAAGTGGTGTGAGAATGTAACTGAGGTCTATAGGAAAGTATAAGAGTAGTGTACTGGGAATAGCAGGAGTTAAGACATTTCTGTAATAAGGTTTCCTGAAGTTAAAGTGAGTTATTCTGTCAGCATTCTATCTCTGTTGCAACCCGAGGCCCCATAAACAGTCACAACTAACTGGCACAAAGTGGTGACAAGGACCATTTTGCATCAGATTCCTGTTTTGCACCCTGCAGTGTGGTTGCATGCCATTCCCTGCATGGTCGCTAAGTGAATTGTGACTATGTAGGAAAAGGGAAATAAGCCACCATTTAAATGCAGGGTCAGCATAGTGATGATGCCCTGAGCTATGCTCAGCCACTCATTATCCCCTGCTTCCCAAGTTTGCAAACCACAGTAATGACCAGGTCCGGTATAGCTGCTAAAAGTAGTTCTACCAGCAGGCACAGGCTTGCAAGCTGGAAGAAATGTTTTGACAAGGGAAGTGCTAGGCAGCCCACAACACTGCTAATTGAGTAATTGAGGGATTGTGCTAAGGAGGGGTGGTTTTACTGGACACTAGGACTACTGATTACTTTGGGACATAGAGAGGGCCATTGGACCTCTAGGGCTAATTATAGGCAATCACAATCACACAATCCCAGGGCTCAGAAGTGGGCATCTAGGTGATGGGCAAGGAAGGTGACTTCAGTGGTAGCACCATTGGCCCGTGGCTCTGGTCACAGCATAGCATAGCACCAGTTGGTTGGCATTGTGCAATGCTCTTACCCCTGTGGCTGTTACAGTCCAGCATTTTAGTGGGCACCCACTTATATCTGGATCCCCACATCTGCATTTAGTGCCATGCGACAATGTCACGGGGGAGGGACTTCAGTCCCCAATGAAAGTGCGACAGCTTTGTACATAACAGAAAAGTGCAGTGGCACTTTGGGCCGCCTGTTTGCCCCATTTCTTGCCACACACTTTTTGCAACTGTCTATAGTGTCTATGGGGCCACAGGAGCTTTAGAGAACTGTAATGTGGGTTTGATACTTAAAACAGGTGCAGACTGTGAAAAGCACAGCTGGATAGAAAACAACAGAGAAAGACAATAAGCTACTCTAACAGTGAAAAAGAACTCCTAAAACTATTTTATTTGCCATAATCTGATATTACACTGTTCCAGCAAAAGTAGTTATGCTCTAGAAAGTACTGGATTCATTGTTTATTTTTTCAGACCTGAACTATGGAAGCAGCATGGTCTAGTGGTTAGAGCAGAGATTTGGGACCCAGGTTCAAATCCTTCCAGAGTCACATACACACAGTGTAACCTTGAGCAAATCACTTAACCTCCCAGTGATGTCCCTCCCTATTGTAAAACTGGGCATAAGCAGGACCTCACTGAAATGAGAAGCATCTAAAGTGTGCTAGTCTGAGTAAATAAGATATAAAGAAATTCATGAAATACATATTACCAGCATTGATCATTTATCTTCATCTGTGTTTTGTATAACAGGACTAAACAATTCTATTGCTGATACCAAAATGCCAGGCAAGTTTGGGCACCCAATCCCTTCAAACAGTTTCATTTTTAGCCCAATGGCAAGTTCTGCTACTTGTAGACAAAAGACAAAGCACGTGAGTGTCAGAATGGCAGTGGGCAAAGTTTTTTCTTACTTGGATGAACAAAGCTGACATTTGCACTTGCCCTATGGCAAGTAAAACAAAATTGTGTCCACCCTTGTACAATGAAAGTAAATCTCAGCAGCAAAATCAGACCCTTGGTCATAATACCCAGGCTTTTGGATACCAATGGCCAATGTTGTTGTGAGGGTGGCATGTACCACAGTAACATAAGATCAGAAGGGACCCTAGGTCCATCATGTCCATTCTACAGCTTCATAAGTATGCTGCACAACCATGTACTGATTTGGAGGGGTTCTCTAGCCACTCTGCTTTGGGGGGTACCATATACATATCAATATTTCAAAACACCTAAAAGAGAGTGGGCAGCATTGATTTTCATCTCTTGCAATTGTTATTCCATAATTTGTGCCTAGCATGACAGTATAGGAAACACACTTAACTTGAAATGTAGGGCACAGAAAACTTAGAAAAAAGCCAGAAAATTTAGTTCATGTAGTTCAATGTAGCACAATGCCAGGTAATGAGGCAAGGGACTAAAAACTTACATAAGGAATATGTCCTGAATTTACATACTGCAAGCACAGATAAGAAGAGGTAAGGACTGGACATTTCGACAGATGTGAGTATAATGCCACCAGCTCATTTTGTCCATGGTTAGAAAAGCAAATTACATTTTAGGATGGATTTACAGAGGTATACAATATGCCAGTGAATGTGTCTCCCTTTGCATCAGAGATTAATGAGGCAACCTTTAGAATTATTTTGAGCATTGTGTTATAAATAATTTAAAATGATGGAGGAAAAAAATGCAGAGAAGGGCAATCAGAAGGATTCATGAACTTGGGGGTGTGGTGGGGGTGTTGGCTACAGACATATCCCATATATTCAAAACATCTGCACAGGTAAATTGACTGCTTGTACAAACTTTAAATCACATTCTTTGGCAGAAAGAATTACCTGCACTAAATTTTCAGTGGCATCACCTGCAGTTGCAATAGTTGTAAATTCTGGAGCTGGCCTTGAAGACTCTAAGCAGTCAGTCAGTGAATTTAAAGTGGTCGGAGGGGTGGTGGTGGAACAGAAAATAGATGGCAGTAATCTTCTTATACTAGTATCAGATTTAAAAATGAAGGGGTAGGTATGGAAACTGAAGGAGGACCTAATTTTAAGAAAACTTCTATACAGCTTTTCCATAAAGGATGGTATATGGAAGTGCCCGAGTACTGTGTGTCTGCATGTTTTTAAACTGAGAAAAATAGAAAGAAAAAGAAAAAAAATCTGCCTGTCTCTCCGGGGACCACTTTTATTTAGGATTGCATTGTGGGATAGTGGAGGTCTAGCCTTGCTTCCATCTTGAAAAACTGGGAAGTGAACAATCCAGTGACATCTTGGGAGTTATACACTCCAAACAAACAGTAAACATGTTAGCCTGCTGTATGTCCTAAGTGAAACTAGTTTTAAAGGTATATTTTAACTTTTTGTGAAACTGGAAGTGCTGCAGGTGCAGCACGTCTGGTTCACCTACATTTAAAGGCCCCTCTCATGAGAGTCAGCGAGTGCGTGGCAGAGGCAAATGCGTCTGCTGGTGTCCACCTTGATAGATGAGGTAGTGACCTAGAACTCTGGAACTCCTAAACAATCTTAAAGTTATTTCCAATTCAAAGTCTATTTCTGCATTTAATAATAAATAGTGATCAAAATGGACCCAACAGGGGATCTTTAAATGCTTTTGTGTAATGAGGGCTCTATTCTCAAATGTTCTACATGTTCCATGTATTGTGAAAAATCTTGACTACAAATGCACAGGATTTTATTCATTTAAAATTCTCCTATTAGAGCTTCATGGGGTCAAAATAGAGTTATGCAACCTATTGGAAATAAGTAAGCTAGAATCTTTCATAAAATTGTTGGCAGGTGATGATGCTCTAATAAAAGAGACATGACCTACTAAAGACAAATCTGGGACGAGGAAAAGAAACAGGGAGGAATCAGACAAATCCTGCTCTGACAACTCCATGAACAAACAAGGTATCTTGGGTGGGGGACCAGGAGATTTTGGAGGAAAATGACTGGTACTCAGTTTGCCCAACAAAAAAGAAAAAAAAAAGAAAAAAAGGGCGAATAGCAGACATGTCCACTTCTGACAGTATTCTTGTTGAAAATCGGCTTGAGTTATTAGCACAGGATGAAAGGAATACAGGAAACTCAAAGACTGTCAGCACATCACATAAGTCACACTCTAAAAAGGAGTGAAACAGTAAAAAAGTGTCAAAACAAGAAACCTGTTGATTGGAGATTCAGTAATCAGATTCTGTGACAATAAGTTTTGCAGAGGTGACAAACTGCATACTGTAACATGCCTTCCTGGGGCAAAAATGGAACGTATTCAAAAAAGGCTTCCTGACATACTAAAGAATACTGCTGATGATAACCATACAGTTATTTTGCACGTGGGCATTAACAACATCAGAAGGGAACATGAAAAGGACATTTGCCTGGAAATAATCACAACAGAAAAATAACTTCTCTCACATGGTTGCAGGGTAGCAATATCAGGAATTCCTCCAGTTCCAAAAGCCCACAGGGAAAAACAAAATCCAGAACAATTAAAACGGGCGCAACAGGGAAGGGACTTAAATTTATATACACATGGGATTCCTTGAATGGATAAAACCATCTATTTATAAAGGATGGGCTCCATCTAAGTAAAAAAAGGAGCAACTTTTTTGGGTGACTTATAAGGAACAACCTGGAAATGAGCAATTTAAACTAATGAAGAAGGGGATGGAGATGATTAACAGAAACAGAAAACAAATCCCCAGAAGTACAAAGGTTCAACAGAACCCATAATTGAAAAAAAATCCTACAAAGAAGAATTCAATGAAAAATAAAATTATAACACAGTATGTTATTCACCACAAGGATACTATGACGTGCTTCCTTATCAATGTAAGAAGTATGAATAACAAATTAGGGGAACTAGAAAGTTTATCTACAAACAAATTTGATTGATCTTCATCACAGAAACTTGGTGGACTGAAAATGATACATGGGGAAAAATCTTAACAGATACCAATTGATTAGGTATGACAGAAAACATAAAAGGGGCAGTGACATTGCCACATATATCAGATCTGATAACTATTGTGGATATTACTAAGGAAATAATACCTGAACTGTCAAGGACAGAAACAGTATGGCTAAAACTAATTTAAAAAAAAAAATAGGATGAGCATTAAAATAAAATAATATGTACCTTTTGACTTGCAAAAGTCTGTAAATTTAATTTTGATAATAAAACAGAACAAAGAAATGGCAAGCTTTTTTTGTTTCTTTTCTTTTGTTGTTATTTAGGGAGGTTAACACTTCTGTGATTTCTGTGTACAAAACCATATACTATATAAAAGAAAATATGGGCAACCACACATAATTCGGAATGTGTTTCCATCTCAGGGTTGAGATGACAGCATGGACCTCTCGAGCTTTGCTCTTGAGATCCATATGCTGTCATCTCAACTCCTTGATGGACACACAGCCTTGTTATGTATGGTTGCCCATACATTAATCTCGGTTCTATGTGATAATGGCAAGCGCCGAATGGCGACCCACATTATCGTGAAGTCAGGGTGGCGAAAACAATTTTGCCACCCTGACAACCTCAGTTCATGGAGGAATGGCACCGGAGACTCAATACATTTGCTTTCTGTGGGGGGGGCTGTGCCCCCTCATGCAGAGGGCTTTGCCCCCGCACCCCCTACTTAACTCAACTCCAGGTGGGTGCATATCGGGGGGGTTGAAAGCAACAAAACCACAAGTTTTAGATTGGGCGCAACAAAAACACAGTAGCGCCCGGACCCAGAACCAAACTTGGAACCCCACGCACCACAAATGGAGGCCAACCCCCGATGCCACAGTGCAGCTTGGCAGCCAACCACAGCACCACCCCTATATCCCCTCTGCCCCCTTCCAGGCCACGCTCACCATGCTTGCTCCCCCCACGTGCATGTACATACAGCAACATCCTGTCGCTAGGGTCACCCACCCCACCACATCCGGTCACCCTTCCTGCCCCCTCACCTTTTGGGCTTTCACCCACATCACATTGCCATTTCGGACGGGGCCTTGATTCAGGCACCCACATCACAGGCTACCATTATTCTCTATATAGACTATCTGATAGTAAATATGAGATTGACTCAGAAATGATAAATGAGTTTGAAATCTCTGTGAATAGACCAGATGTGATATTTAAGGGGGATTTAAATCATGGAGAGAGACTGGACAAAAAGCATCACTAAAGCAAAAGCAGGTAATAGTTTTCCAGAGACACGCATAAAGTTAAATCTTGAACAACATCAAAAAATCCAACCAGGGGAAGGAAAAGTTTAGACATTGTAGTAAGTACAGGTAGTATGAACATTCCACAATGTTATGTAAGATGCCAATTAGGTATAGTGATCATAACAGGGTAAGACACACAATCGAATATATGCACAACACAACCAAAGGTAAAATGGAGCTTTATCTATACAGCAAACATAAATAAAATACAAGAAACAATACAAAAAAATAAACTGGGATGAAACATAAGAAAACAAAATAGTTGAAGATATATGGACTAAAATAAAAGAAATAATTACTGAAACTTTTAACAAAAATACAATTTAAATAAAAAAATATATATTATAAAATAGTTAAGAGAAATACTGTACTGTGGTTGGTGGAATCAAGTCACATAACCGTGTTGTTATCCCAGCACAACAGCACTGGGCAGAAATGCTTAACTTTTTGAAACTCATTACTTGGTCCTAAAATAAAAACATTAGGGAAGCCATTTTATAATTACAATAAGGCATTCCAGGACGTGCATAATTAAGGATAACAGTGCTTCTCAGGTGTGTAAAGCCCTCAGCTTCACCTCGGGCTTCGCTTCTTGGGGTTGCCATTATCCCACAATAACATACACCCTGTTATGCCTAATTGCTTAAATAATAAGGGCATAAAACTAAAGCGGCTTATTAAATCAGTATATTCAATAATAATAAAAATGCAAAACGAATCATATGTAAAATATCATCTATGGACTGGGAAAATTTCATTTCATTTTACTTATTATACTGGAAAACCTTATTGGGCAAATACCCTTTTTCATAAGTGTCCAGTGCATACAAAAACAATAATAATAATAATAATAAATTTATTTGTAAAGCGCCTTTCAACTTACCAAGGCGCTGAGCACATTAAAACCATAACATCAAATATAAATCCAAAAATACATATAAATAAAATCATAACATAATAACATCAACATTAAAATCAGTTAATAAAATATAAAATAAGATCTCAACACAGTAAAAATAACCTATGGATCACCCTCCAAGAAGGCATTCGACACAGATCAGTTTTCAGATTATTCTTGATTTCCTCCATGGAGGTGCACTCCTGTAACCGGCGTGGTAGAGAATTCCAAAGAGTGGGTGCAGCATAAGAAAATGCTCTGCTGCTTGAAGATTTTAAACTCACTCTTGGAATCTCTAACAACCCCTCGTCGGCCGAGTGGAGCGATCGGCCGGGGTAGTAAGGCACCAGGAGTTCTTTCAGATAGGCCGGACCCTGATCGTGAAGGGCTTTAAAAGTCAATAAAATGACTTTGAAGGTGATCTGCCACTATATAGGAAGTCAGTGCAGTTCGCGCAGGAACATACAATAAATACACATAATATACAGCGACCACAACATGACATAGATAGTAATCAATGAAGTCTGGAATGCACATAAAGGTATCACTAAATTAAAATGCTATCACAACCCAAGATATGGAGAAATGAGAAAATATGGCCACATGGGACTGGAAAAACCAATTGGACCAGCTTTCATTGGATCAGATATGGGATGAAATCATATTCTACTTATTTCATTGTATTGAAAAGTTTGTTCCCAAAAAGGCAAAATACAATAGCAAAGGGACAGTGCCACCATGGTTTAACAATACAATGAAGAAAGAAACAAGAAGGAAAAATGGAGCTTACAGGAAATACAAATGAAACCCCTCAACTGCAACTTGGCATAAACATAAACAAAAACTACAGAAATGTAAAAAAACTTGTTAAAAACACAAAAAAAGACATAGAAACAAAACTCACTACCAAAGTAGTAGACAATAAAAAATCCTTTTATAATTATATCTTATGCCTGAGAGGGGGGTGAACATAAAATTGACCCCCTGAAAATTTCTAACTCCACTATTGATAACGAAAAGGACATGGCAACACCTTTTAATAGCTACTTTCTAAGTGTATACCAGCAAATAAATGTAGGCATCAATCTATATCAAAACACAAACCAAAATCAAAACGGTGATACACCTTTTGACTATGAAGTAAGAGAAATAGATGTGAAAGATAAACTAAGCAAAATAAAGGTAAATAAATTCCCAGGCCCTGATAATGTCTATGCCCGACTCTTGAAGGAACTAGCAGTAGAGTTAGCAGATCCAGTAGCAAAACTATTCTCAAAATCACTCTCCAGTGGGCAAGTAGTTAATGAATGGATGGAAGCCAATGTGACCCCGATCCACAGAAAGGGTTCTAGGCAAGATCCAAAAAGCTATTGGCCAATAAACCTAACATCCACTATAGGCAAACTACTGGAAGGCTTTGTCAAGGAAATCATAGAAAAACAGGTTGCAGAAAACGGGTGTGGTGATATAACACAACATGACTTTATTTCTTCTAGATCATGCCAGAGGGAATTGTTTCATTTTTTGAGCCTTGTAAGCAAAGTACTATATAATGGATTACCAGTTGAATCCGTCTATTTAGATTATTCAAAGGCCTTTGACATGGTACCTCACAACAAACTTGTAAAGGAAATTATAGGCCTCGGAATATCCATAAACATTGTCAGGTGAACTGACTCTTGGTTTAAAGGAATGAGGCAGAGGGTAACAATCAGAGTTTGCACCTTGGAGTGGGGAAATATAAGTAGTGTTGTGCCACAGGGCTCAGTGCTGGGCCCAACCCCGTTTAACCTTTACGTGTCATCAATGCAAACAACAAGCAGATTGTGGTTGAGTAAATTTGCTGATGACACAAAATTAGATGCCATAGTGGAAGATCTATCAGCATGTCAGGCATTTTAGGAGGATTTAAACAAAATATCTGTTTGGGCTAATGAACACAGACTGTAATTCAGCATAAATAAGTGCAAAGTTGTCACTTTAGACAAAATAACAGAATGACTAAACACTACTTAAATGGCACAGAACTGGATGAAAGTGATAAGGAAAGAGACTTGGGTATAGTGGTGACAAACAAATGAACCTTTAGAGAAGACTCAAGACAGACAAGGGCACAAGGAAACCGGATTCTGGGATGTATCCTCAAACATATCAGGAGTAGGGAAAGAGATATGATGCTGTACAACTCCTTGGTCAGGCCGCACCTTGAGTACTGTGCCCAGTTTTGGGCTCCTTACAACTCTCAGGACAAGATTATGATCGAAAGGGTCCAGCGTAAGGCAGCTAGAAACATAAATGGCATCTCACATGTCCAATTTGCTGAAAGATTGAATGAGTTGAATCTGTATTCCTTGGAGTACAGGCATAGAAACATAGAAACATAGAATTTGACGGCAGATAAGGACCGCTTGGCCCACCCAGTCTGCCCATTTCCCTACCTAATGGATAAGCTGCAGATCCTAGTTAACCAGCAGCCTACTTCTTTCTACCCCCAACCCCTAGAATTGCCTTATGGCTGTCCCATGCATGCTTGAATTCAGTCACTGTTTTTGACTCCACAACCTCCTCCGGAAGGCCGTTCCATGCATCCACAGCCCTCTTTGTGAAAAAATACTTCCTTACATTACCTCTGAGCCGCCCCTCCTCTATCTTCAAATTGTGCCCCCTCGTTCTTGCACACCTCTTCTTTTGAAAGATGCTACCATCTTGGACTTTGTTGATTCTCTTGAGGTACTTGAAAGTTTCTATCATGTCCCCACTCTCCCTCCTTTCCTCGAGGCTATACATATTAAGCTCCTTAAGTCTCTCTTCATATGTCTTCCGTTGCAGACCCTGCACCATTTTAGTTGCCCTCCTCTGGACAGCTTCCATCTTGTCTATGTCCTTGCGGAGATTGGGTCTCCAGAACTGCACACAGTACTCCAGATGGGGTCTCACCAGCTGTCTGTACAGAGGGATAACAACTTCCTGTTTTCTACTGGTGATGCCTCTTCCATGCATCCCAGTATCCCCCAACCCTCCTTACTGCCTCTCACATTGCTTGCCCACCTTTAAGTCATCTGATATGACTACCCCAGGTCCCTTTCCATTTTTGTTGTTGTTAGTATCTCACCCCCATTGTGTACTCTTCCCCTGGGTTTTTGTTTCCCAGGTGCATTACCTTGCACTTCTTAGCATTAAATCTAAGCTGCCATACATTTGACCATTTCTCTAACCTTGCCAAGTCCCTTCTCATCCTTTCTACCCACCTTGTGCATCAACTCTGTTGCAGATCTTTGTGTCATCTGCAAAGAGACATACTTTTCCTTCCAGTCCATCTGCAATGTCGCTCATAAAGACATTGAAGAGGACCAGTCCTAATACTGAACCCTGCGGCACCCCAACTAGTAACCCCTTTCTTCAGAGTGGACTCCATTTACTATTACCCTCTGTGTCCTATTCTCCAGCCAATTCTTACCCAGGCTATCATCTTGGGACCCACTTCCAGGCTGGCTAACTTGTATATTAATCTTTGTGTGGGACTGAGTCAAATGCCTTGCTAAAGTCTAGGTAGGCCATGTCCACAGCCCCTCCCTGATCTACTACTTTGGTCACCCAGTCAAAGAAATCTATTAGATTTGTCTGGCATGACCTTCCCACTGTGAATCCATGCTGCCTTTTGTCCTGTGCCCCTCTGGCCTCTAGGTACTCGACAATTCTTTCTTTCAGAAGTGATTCCATCATTTTCCCTATCACTGACGTTAAACTAACTGGTCTGTAGTTTCCCGCTTCTGCCCTGCTCCCACTTTTGTGAAGGGGAATCACATCGGCCCTTCTCCAGTCCTCAGGTACCACCCCATCCTCCCATGATTTGTTAAAGAGAGTAGTCAGTGGTGTCACTAGTTCTACCATTAGTTCTTTTAGAATTCTGGGATGAATCCCATCAGGCCCCATGGCTTTATCCACCTTCAGTTTTAAGAGTTCTTTCAAGATCCTTTCTTCTGTAAATGGGCTGGTATCAACTTCTGTATCCAGAGTGTTTCTGTTGTTTGTTTTAGGTACCTCCCTCTCTTCGTTTGTAAATACTGAGCAAAAATATTTGTTTAGTGTCTCTGCCTTTTCACAGTCACCTCTGCCACCCCTCCCTTTATTAAGCCTCACTATCCTCCTTAGTCTTCCTCGCTCCTGATGTACCTAAAAAAGGTTTATCCCATTCTTAACTGAGTTGGATATCTTTTCCTCAGTTTGGGCCTTTGCTGTTCTGACTGCTTTCCCAGCTTCCTTTTGCTTTAACTGATACACTTTTCTGTCCTGTTCCTTCTGTGATTCCTTGTACTTTCTGAATGCTTTCTTTTTCTCTTGAACCTTCACTGCCACTTCCTTTGAGAACCATAGTGGTTTCTTCGTTGTTTTGTTTGTTTTGCTTCACACAAAGGCTTGTTACCTCTGTGATGGCAGTTTTATTATTCCCCATTGTTGTTCCACCCTCCTTCCTGCCCATTTGCTAGTGCATTCCTAGGCACTCACCCATTTTGGCAAAGTCAGCACCCTGAAGTCCAGTACTTTTGCCTTTGTATGGCTTGACCTCTATTGCTGTGTTTATTGTGAACCATACTGTTCGGTGGTCGCTAGTTCCCAGATGGCTACCCACTTCTACATCTGTGATCCCTCCATCTCCTTTGAGAGGACCAGGTCTAAGATTGCTCCCTCTCGAGTGGGTTCCAATACTAGTTGTCAAGGCATGCCCTGTAGGGCATCTAGAATAACCCACTCTTAGAAGTGGCTGCTGCAACTGCACTCCAGTTAACATCTGGCATATTCAGATCACCCATCAGCAATATCTCCCTTTATCTGCCATTCTAAAGTATACTTTCTATCATTTCCTTGTCCATTTCCTCCCCTGGAGAAGTCTGTATAACCCCTGTGCGGATTGTGGTGCCATTGCCTGCCTCCAAATTGACCCACAGTGCTTCTTCTCCTCCCTGTTTACCCTTTTGTTCTGTTGCTTTGATTCCTCTTATGTAGAGAGCTACTCCTCCTCCTCTTTTACCCTCCCTGTCCCTCCTGTAGATAGTGTATCCTGGTATGTTTACGTCCCAGTCGTGGTTCTGTGTGTACCATGTTTCTGTGACTGCCACGATATCCAGATCTTCCTCCTCCATCAAGGCCACTAATTCAGGAAGCTTGTTACCCAGACTACGGGCATTGGTACTCATTGATCTCCATTTTTTTATGACTTTACCTTCTGTAGCAGCATCCCCCACTGACCTTTCTACCTTGGTCTTTTTCTCATTTAGTACCCTGTTTTGTAGGGGGAGGCTGGGATTTTTCTGTTGCTTATCAGTGCCTCCCCCCTTGACTAATTTAAAGGCTTGCCAATAAAGCATTTAAACCGATTGCCCAAAAGACTTGTTCCCTTCCTGGACAGATGCAGACCATCCTGCCAGTATAGGCTGGTGTCCCTCCAGGTGGAACCCCAGTCCCCAATGAAGCCAAACCCCTGTGCTCCACACCATTTTTTCAACCATTTGTTAAACTGCATGGTGCAAAGTACCCTTGCCTCACCCATGCCACTGACAGGCAGCACCTCTGAGAAGGATACTGTGTGTGCTACTTGTCTTAGGCCCTATCTTAGGGCATATTAGGGGACTGTCTTAGGGCATATTAGGGGACACTTGTGCCTAGTCTGTAGGGCTTTTAGAAATATAGATCTTTGGGAGTGCCTTGGAGTACAAATGAAGCATATTAGTAGGAAATTGAGAGGCCACAAGATGCAACTCCTGGGTGAGAATTATAATACTACAAAAAGGGGGAAAAGATTTAATCAGCATGTCGTCAGCTTGTGGAACAGACTTCCAGAAAAAAATGTGTGTAGTACGACAATGGAAACTTTTAAGGTAGCACTAAATAATTATTTAGAACACAGTTATAAGCAATAAATATTGGTGAGTCTATGTGGCGCAAGCTTTACGACTCATACAACACCTATGAAACCTACAAGACAAGTATGTACAATTACAACCGGACTGAGAACATACATTTTTGAAACTGAGAATTGATTTATGTGCAGTAACAGATGTAGGTAACTTGTACTAACTTGTTGCTCTATAAACCAGAGATCATTGACCCAAATTATATAAAAGAATATTAAGAAAATGAAAAAACAGAATAAATAAAAAGTGAAAGAAATAGAGTTAATGCTAACAAGAAATGCAAAACACAAAACAGCAAGCAATTGTTCGGGTATAGCAACTCACTAAGAAATCCATCTCTGGATAGGTCCATTTACTGCAGATGGTCACACAATAACAATCTGACTTGACTGTGGCATTAAATAAATATTTTTGTTCTGTCTTCTGACAGTTCAAGTGCATTGGATTATAAGTAATACTACTATCATTAACATCTTTGAAGAAGCTATAAAAGTAGAAAAATCAATAAACTAAAACCTAGGAGCTCTCCAGGCCCAGATAAATGTCTGCCAAGATACCAAAGATCATGGGATTATGCTTTCTTCACCCATTAATGATACTATTCAACAAGTCAATCAATCAGTCAATCATCTTTATTTAACCAGGTGGAACACTATTGAGAAGAACTCATTTACAAAGTGGGCCTGGACAATTCAATAATGCAATAACAACATAAGTACACGTCATGAGGAAAAAGAAATAAAGAAACAATAAATACATTCAAACAATAAATGATACATGCAGTACACACAAG
The DNA here is from genome assembly GCA_016271365.2 of Neoceratodus forsteri. Lineage (NCBI taxonomy): Eukaryota > Metazoa > Chordata > Ceratodontiformes > Ceratodontidae > Neoceratodus > Neoceratodus forsteri. The sequence continues at coordinate 900,245,088 of CM057456.1, read as the reverse complement.
GGGCCTGATTCTAAAAGAGTAACGCCTGGTGTAACTGCACTTGCACCAAAGTAGCAAGTTACATCAGCAGTTACGATGTGCGGGATTCTACAATGTGGCCTGCAACATGCCAAAGGCCACTTGCGCCAAAGTGCAGTTACTCCAGCAGTTGCGCTATAAATCCCCTGCAAAATGGTGCTAGGGAGTTTACAGCAGTAGTTGTACCCTATTCTAGTAGGGTAGCAACAAAGTCCCCAATGTTGGGATTTTACAAGAACCCCCAGAGGAGAACCGTCAACGTAAGTTACACCAGCATTTAGCTGGTGTAACTGCATATACGCCCTCTGGGGGTTCTGTAGACCCACTGCACCCACTCCACGATGTGCCCCCCATGCCCAGAACACCCCCGTTCTCACCCCACAGGGCATCCCACAACCCCCTCAGCCCCTGATCCCCCATAGCAGAGGCGCCTAGATGGGCATCTCGCAACTCCAGCCCCAGAACCCCCAAACCATAAATGCCCTGCAAGATGGCCCACACATCATGCCCCAAACCCCCACTGCTATCAGCCCCAGGGCAGCTCTTCCCCTCCCCAGGATTCGGTTCCCACCCTGACACACAGGTCCCTGCAGTGCCACAAACCATTAAATTAATTATCACCCTATACTCCCTGGTAGTCTAGTGGCTCCCCAACCCCCACGCCTTGGTGCCAATACCCCACACCCTCCTTCATCCCCGGCAGCGGCCTGGCACTGCCCCTCCTCCCACCACCACAGACAGCCACCTACTGAGTTCTGAAGGAGCGATTACTGTAAGGACGCCTCAGAAATTAATGAATACTAATTCATTTCTTGAGTGCATCTATTCAGTAAGCACTCATGCAGAGCCCAGTTGGCAGATGGCCATGGAGGTGAGAGGGTGGCTGTGCCAATCACCGGCTGGGATGGTGGGGTGCGGTGGACTGGCACCACTGGGTGGGGTGGTGGGGACCACTAGATTACTAGGAATCTTGGGAGTTATTTATTTTGTTACCATTTGTGGCACTAAATTCGGGTTGGGGAATGGATAGGGGTGTGGAGTTGGCCTGCGGGGATCTGGGGTGGCACTTGTGCTTCCTGGGGAGGGCTGCAACTTGTGACATGACCCTCGAGTACGCCCTTCATTTGGGGTAGCCTCTGCATGTCTCAAATCGCAGAATTTAGCTGCGAGGACCCTGCCCCTTCTAGAATAAGTTGCAGGGTCCACGTCGCCACTGTATTTGGTGCAAGTCTTCTTTGGCGGAAACTTGCACAAAGCTTATAGAATCCCGCCCTTTGTCTTTAAAAGTACAAGAGTCCAAAATGCTAAGTAGTAAGACCTAAGGCTGTGAGAAAATCATGGCAAAAATTATCATTTTTCATGGCATCTGCACAGTAAAATAGACCACTTTTCACGGTCAAAATGCATGTACAAACTGTAATATAAAAACAAAAATTCAAATAAATTGGCTCTGATAATTTTAATAAACTGTTTGATGTTAAAATCTTAAAAACATTCAAGTAAAGTGCATTAAGGTGCATTAATTTTGTTGCAGCATTGAATGCATTTGTAAGTTTTCAGGTTTGATACTGCGTCTGTTATCCTGCAGCATTGCTCCATAGCGTGAAAATGAACACTCAACACTCGCACTGTGTACTGGTACACTAAGGCAAGTAATAGCAATTGTAGATAGATGCACAAATCTTTTCTTGCAGTCATTCCAATATTTTAAAATATGTCTCTCTTCTGTTACTTCAGCGCCATGCAGTATCTCAGAAATATTGTTTCTTAGCTCTGCTTTTGCAGTGATATTATCTTCGAACCAGGGGATACCCTCACATATAGATTGCTCTGTGACAGCAAATGTGGCAAGTCTCAACGGGTTAAAGAACCGCACAGCAGCAAAAAAATTATTAGCATACTGATGAAATCTCCCTGTCCCCGTCATGTAATCTCTGATTTTTAGGAAACAAGCCGACAGTGTGTTCTTAGTAGGTAGATGCTGTTTTGTCTCAGCCTTAACTTCTAGGAAAGTCGCAAAATCAAGTAGTTCGTCAAACACGACATGAGCTTTGATGTCATCTCCCTCATATTTTTGAAGTAGTTGAACCAGAGGTGGTGCATTTTCGGCAATTTCATTTATTTCAAACATTACTGCACCACATTCACATCAGCTAACAATGTCCACACATGCTGCGCTCTCATCTCTAAAAAATTCAGAGTACTCATTCAGATGAACTGCATGATAAAATACTACAAGAAACCATGTATTCCAACGAGTTAAGACTGGCATGGGTGGCAAAGCATTTGATTGTCCTTTTGAAGACAGCTATTGCTTGAACCATGCCTTCCTTGCTGGGCATGCAGTAAAAGCTTTTTTTACTGAAACAACAAAATTATTCACAGCAGGAAAGTGTTTACGCCAAATGCCACCCAGTAAATTTAAAAGATGAGCTGAGCAGGTAACGTGTACTGCATTTAAAAGGATATGCTTCAAGTTGTGGTCCCAACTTTTATTCATATACATGGTGTTGTCAGTCATAAAAGCTGCAACTTTTGTGTAGGGGATTTCATATTTTACTAAACAGTTCAATACAGCTTGCAATACTGTTTTAAAATTAGTAACCTCCAACATAATGCATTCAAGGAGGAATGACTCAAGCTTTGCAACAGGGGTAGAGTACACCTTGCTATTATGAAGAGATGGCAGCACAACAATATTTAAAATGTAGCGCTCTTCAACATCTGTTGTCTCTTCACAGACAATGGAGAAAGACACTGCTTCCTGCGTTTTACTTTTTATTTCAGCAACATGGAATGCAAAAACTTTAGGCAAATATTCGTCTCGTAACCATTGTGAGGAGGGGATAACACCCACTGACTTAAGATTTTCTTCCAAATAGCAGTGAAGCACTATATTATCGAGGGCATGTAGTGGGATATTTGCAGATGTAAAAGCTTCAACAAGATTAAATAATGAAAGCTTTCTAGTCTCTTTGTGTGCTGCTTTAGTGGTAAACAATTCTCGAACAGTTACCTGCTTTTTGATTGCCCCTTCGGATTTTACCTCAAGCTTCCTCTTCTTTGCAAGGTGTGTTGATGACTCCAAGTGGCGGTCACAAGAAGCTTTGCGTTTATGGTCCACCGGGATATTGCAACTGGTACAAAATAAAATATCCCCCGATATGTGGAAAGTCCCCTTCTCATACTGCTGACATCTCTGCTTTGGATATACATTGCCTACTATTGCCGTCTTACTTGCTGACAACGACTTGGGTGAAACATACTTCGTTCACAGCTTTCTGTTGCTCACAGCTTTCTCCTCGGATCCCCTGCACTAACTGACACCAGCAAATTCTAACTATTTTAACAGACATAGCAGCGAATAATTAAGGTCACCAACAAGCTGCAATTGAAGTCTATTGTTACCTTGACTGCTGTTTTATACATCTGCAATCAAGGTAACAAAAAGCTTCAATTTAGACTATGCTGAGATGCAATTAAAGACTGGTGATGCTAATCTGCAGCATAACAGCTAATTAATTTGCACGGGATGATAGGAGATGATAGGAGATTGTCAGCTTTTTTGAACAGTTGACTGAAAGTAAAAAAAAAATGATATTTTTGCTCTAACACTATTAAAATAACACAGATGCATGGCAAAATGAAGAAATTTGTAAATTTCACGGTACCGCTTGTAAATCACGGAGATCGTGAAATCCATGCATGGCGTGAATTTCTTACAGCCTTAGTAATACCTGATGATTAGCAAACATGGAGGATACCGTTTCTTCGAATGATACAATAACAGTGATCATAGAGCAATAGTGGTGATAACATACAGTACCTAAGATGGTGATATTCAGAGGTACTGAGGGAACAAACATATTTAGGAATGATGGGAATAGGGGTGTCAAGTGGGATGGGAGAAGAGACCTAGAAAGGAGGCAGGAGAAAGAAAACAACAGGAGGGAGGAGGGGTGTGGGTATGAACAGATTGGAGAGTCAGACCGAGTGTTGACACTTTTCTTGAAAGTACTTAGGGGCCTGGCAACATGACCGACATGGCAGGACAGAACAGGGTTAGGAGTAGCAGTTGCAGGGGTTAACAAAATGTTGCTTTAAGAGTGATTTGAAGGAAGGCATTTTAATTAGGGATGAGAGTTTTAGAGATTTCTGCAGGTTATTTTATAGAGTGGGTAGGTAGTGGCTTAGTGAAGAGGCTCCATAGTGAATTCTATAGCGGGGATGTCTAGACACAGATAGGAATATCTCCTAAGCAAATAGGTTCCAGTGGAGTATGTTGGAAGGCAAGATATACAGTATATGATGGTAGCATACCAGATAGGACTCTGAAGGTCCAGGTGGCCACATTTTTGAGTCTTCAGGTTGTTAAAGACTGCCAGCCCAGTGTAGCATATAGCGCACAATGGTGCGTTCTTAGGAGAGCGCCAGTGATAAATCTTAGGGCCCTATTGTGCAATGTGTCAAGATTTACCTGAGCAGAGCAGGGGCTGTGCTTATATAGAATGTCTGCATAATCCAAAAGGGGGAGGAATGTGGATTGTACTAGTCTTAGCTTGGCTTCCTGTGTTAGGAGATGCTTGATTCTAAAGAACATACCTAGGACTTGTTTCAGCTTCTTGCACAGTTCCTCTATATGGACCACATAAGAAAGTTTAAAATCTAGCCAAAAGCCAAGATATTTGAACTTTATTATAGTTTCAACGAGCCCACCTAGGAGGGGTGTTATTTGTGGCTGAGTACTCGATGGGGGCGGGATTTTTCCGGGGTGAGGTTGGGTGATAGAGTCATGGCCTTCATTTTTTTTTGCATTCAGTAAGAGTTTAAGACTCAAGAGATTATGCTGAAGTAAATTGACTTAATATTGCAATGCACTACAGGCAAGCTCCAGAGTAGGTTTGGCTACGTAAATAATGGTATCATTGGCGAACAAGTGTACACTTGCTCGACTGATGCCTGCATCAATATTGTTAATGTAGATAGTGAAAAGTAATGGTCCCAAGATTAATTCTTGGGGGACACCTCTGGGTAGAGTCTTGAGTGAGGATAGATCTCCTTGTACCTTAATTTGTTGTTTTCTGCCCTTTAGGTAGCATGTGAACCAATTGACAGCAATAGCATCTGTGCCAATGTCTTGGAGAGTGGTCAATAGCAGATTGTGGTTGACTGAGTCAAAGGCCTTACTCATGTCAAGAAATAAGGTGCTGATGTAGTGTCTGGAATCAAGTACCAGATACCAGTCATTAGTTACTGTAGGAAAGGTGGAATCGTACTGTATTTTTTTCTGAACCCTAATTGAATGGGGTTTTATATCATAGCCGAGTCTAAATATTCCCTTAGCTGGGTATTTATTACTTTATCAAGTAGTTTTGAGAGGATGGGCTGTAAGGATATTGGCCTATAATTGTTCAGGCCACTGGGATCACTGGGTTTGAATAGCGGGACTACATGTGCCACTTTTCAAATGGAAGGGAGTTTGCCAAAGGATAATGACAAGTTGAATAAATGAGCTATTGGTGTGGTTAAAGTGCAGTGGCCCAGTTTTAAGAAGAAAGGTTCTATGTTGTCCGCTTCTGCACTTTTCCTGGGATCAAGGCCCAGGAGTAGGTCCTCTACCTGTTTATAAGTAATAGGGTGGAAGGAGAATTTGACTTTTGGGGGAGAGGCCTTGCTAGGGTGTCTAGCAATGGAAGGATCTGGGGCCTGCTGATGAAGTTTACTTGAAGCAGATATGTCGAAAGCTAGGTCATCCATCATGAAATGATTATTTAAAAGGTCAAGTATGCATTGTCTATCTGAGGTGCTAGTATTGCCAGAGGTGATTTTGTCGGGGATGACATTAACTGAGTGGAGTCCTTTGACTTCCCTTAGAGTTTTCCAGAAATCGGTGGAATTATTAGCTATAGATGCTAATCTAGATTGGAAAAAGCTTGCTTTGGCAGCTCTTGTAATTTTAGTACAATGATTCCTCGATTTCCTAAAGGAGGCCAGTCTGTTGGGTCCTTTGTTTTTCTGGTCTTTTTCCAAAGGGAATCTCTGATGCAAAAGGCAGCCTTTAGCTCAGCAGAAAACCAACGGCAGGATTTCATCCTGGTGCAGGATTTGGCCAGAGGAGTGTGCTTGTCTATGACATCAAGGACTAGTTTTTAGAAAGATCGCATAGGCTGTGTTACCAGAGGGTGTGAGGTAGCACTGTTGCCAACGAATGTTCTTAAGGTCTGCTAAAAAACTATAGATATTAAAGTTTTGTCTATTCCTTTTCAGTGTATAAGTGGATGAGGATGATAATCTAGGCGCGGATCGAGCACAGGCTATTGCACTGTGATCGCTAATGTCATTAAAGAATATACCAGCGTGGCTAAAAAGGTGGGGTTTGTCGACTATGACAAGGTCTAATAACATGTTATTTGCAGATGTTTTAGAGTTTGGGCGGGTGACTTAAGTTATGAGCTGAGTGAAACCAAGCTCTTCGCATAGGTCTTTTAGCAGTTTTGATGAGTTGGAAGCCAATCTATGTTTAGGTCTCCCATGATGATACTTTCAGTAGGCTGCATGTCTACATACTTACATATTTGATTCAAAAGCGAGAGACCTCCTGACGGGGCCGGTAGCAACCAGTGATGTGGATTGATTCTGAGGATGGAAAGGAAAGTCTAACAGAAACCCATTCGAATTCCTTGGGGGCTGATATAGTGTCAATAGGAGAAACTGAGAATTTATCCCTGACATAGATAGCTACCCACCACCTCTGGTGGGTCTGTACGCCGAAAGATTTTATAGTTGGGAGGTTGATTACGTGGTTAGGAGTGAAGCTCTTTAGTCATGTTTCTGAGACAACCAGTACATCTGGATCTGTGTGAGAGAGTCAAGCCTGGACCGGATCCAGTTTCCACAGGAGACTACACACATTAAGGTGTGCAAAGGTAATATCTTTTAGGTGTTAGATATCTGATGGGGCAGGGATAGGGAGTGGGGCCCTGGGTTGAGTTCAACATTCCCTGAGCAAAAGAGCATAAGGAGGAGTAACTTTTTGAGGGCCCCGAGTAGGAGCTTACAGAGTCTGTTTACTACTACATCTGGACTAGGAAAGAGGTATTGCAGAGGTAAGGTGAATAGAGAAGTTACAGTTTGATAGGGATGAGTACATGGCCAATCTTATTGAAATAGTCAATGGATTTAGAGCTGACAGGGAGGAGGTGCCATTGTGGTATAGTGGGTTGTCCTTCGTGGTGTAGCTAGGGTAGGTGGTAGAGCAGCTAGGCAGTATGGTACAAGTATAGGGCACTAATGTGACTGGGGGTACAGCGGGATGTGCAGGCTAGCTGAAAACATGGGAGATGTAAAGGGATAGTGTAGATTCCCTAGAACGAAGAAGCCTAGGAATAATAGCATACACATGATGGGGGAGTGTGGTAATCTGATGGAACGAATGCAGATATAACACTCAGATATGGGTAGTCAGATGGCCAATTATATATATGCCACACTGACTTGAAAGTTCAGAAGCACTGTCGTTAGGAATTAATGTACTAGGAGGGGGTTTAAACTGTTTGGGTGAGCATGCACTTTAAGCATGTATTCAGGCTTTAGCTGTTGGTTAGCACTTGGAAAATCTGGGGAGGCAACCAATGAGATGAAGGCAGGAAGGAGAGGTGGAGTTTAAGTGCATTTAAAGGAGGCCTGGGTGGGAGTGGGGGGCAGGCCAAAAAAATCATCCAAGCATACTGTTTGCACAGTCCAATTTCCAGGGGACCAGAGCCAAAAGCCACAGCCGAATCCAGGTGAACAGAACTGGGGAGTCAGCGCTGGGAGCTGCAGCTGGTCCAGGGAGGCACTGCAACCAATGATCGTGCAGCCAGAAAACACCCGGCATATCAAGGAGTGGCTTGAGAGTCAAAGCGGCCAATGGTATTGCTGCAATTGAAGTCAGGAGCCATACCTTGTTCCAGGGAGACTCTGAGGAGTGGGCAGGGCTGAGGGTGCAGCCTGCCTAGAGCAGTGGCCGGGCCGCAAGCCAGGAGGTGGCTTTTCGGCACCCGATTAGGGCGCTACCTTGTTCTGGGAGAATCTGAAGAGCGGGCAGGGCTGAAGGCGCAGCCGGTCCAGAGCAGTGGCCAGACTGCAAGCTGGGAGGTGGCTTTTTGGCTCCCAATCAGGATGCTACCTTGTTCCAGGGAGAATCCGAGGAGTAGGCAGGGCTGACGGTGCAGCTGGCTTAGAGCACTGGCCACCGGGCCACAAGCCAGGAGGTGGCTTTTTGGCACCTAATCAGGGCATTACCTTGTTCTGGGGACAATCTGAGGAGCGGGCAGGGCTGGGGGTGCAGCCGGCCTAGAGCAGTGGCTGGGCCGCATGCTGGGAGGTGACTTTTTGGCACCCGATCAAGGTGCTATCTTGTTCTGGGAAGAATCAGAGGAGTGGGCAGGGCTGAGGGTGCAGCCGGCCTAGAGTAGTAGCCAGGCTGCAAGCCAGGAGATGGCTTTTTGGCACCCGATCAGGGCACTACCTTGTTCTGGGGAGAATCAGAGAAGCATACAGGGCTGAGGGCACAGCCGGCCCAGAGCAGTGGCCGGGCCGCAAGCCAGCAGGTGTTTTGTTTGGCACTCAATCATGGTGCTACCTTGTTCCGGGGAGAATCCAAGGAGTGGGCAGGGCTGACGGTGCAACTGGCCTAGAGCAGTGGCCAGGCCACAAGCCGGGAGGCGGCTTTTCGGCACCCAATCAGGGCACTACCTTGTTCTGGGGAGAATCTGAGGAGCAGGCAGGGCTGAGGGCATGGCTGGCCTAGAGCAGTGACCAGGCCACAAGCCAGGAGGCAGCATTTTGGCACCCAATCAGGGTACTGCCTTGTTCCAGGGAGAATCTGAGGAGTGGGCAGGGCTGAGGGCACAGCTGGCCTAGAGCAGTGGCCAGGCCATAAGCCGGGAGGTGGCTTTTCAGCACCTGATCAGGGCACTACCTTGTTCTGGGATGAATCCGAGGAGCGGGCAGGGCTGAGGGCACAGCCAGCCTAGAGCAGTTGCTTAGCCGCAAGCTGGGAGGTGGTTTTTAGGCATCCAATCAGGGTGCTACCTTGTTCCGGGGAGAATCCGAGGAGCGGGCAGGACTGAGGGCACAGCTGGCCTAGAGCAGTGGCTGGGCTGCAAGTTGGGAGGTGGCTTTTTGGCACCTGATCAGGGCGCTATCGTTCCGGGCGCTACCTTGAAGGAGAGGAATTGTAGTCCTTCAATACCTTCAGAGGAACTGAAGTCCTTCAATACCAGTACCTTGAAGTCAATCAATACAGGGGAAATTAGAAAGGATTGGAAAATAGCAAATGTAGTACCTATTTACAAAAAGGATCCAAAAATGAAGTACAAAATTATAGACTCATAAGTCTAACATCTATACCTGGAAAGATTATTGGATCTATTCAGGATAAAATTACCCATCATGTTACAGAAACAGATAAAGAAGATAGGGAACAACATACCTAACTGCATGACACTCAATAATGACCAACCTCCTGTGTTTCTATGAGAAAGTTAGCAAGACTTTAGACATGCATATCCCAGTTGCTTTTATGTATTTTCTGTTAAGACTTTGATTTAGTCCCGCACTGGGCTATAGTCAACAAAATGAGTAATCTGACTATTAACCCACTCATTATCAATTGGGTAAAGGTATGGGTTTCAAAATATGACACAGAGGGCCTGAGTCTCAAAATGGGTGTAGGTCGATGCAAGCTGCTGCAAGCAGCAGCTTGCGCCAAAGCCTGGTGCCCAGGGACCACGCATCCGATTCTGGTACAGGAGGGGTCCCAGTGCCCAAGTCCCCACACCTGCAGCAACCTCTCCAGTGTTGCAAACACCTGGGGCATGGAAGGGTTTGCCACGGCTACTTGTGTCAGCGCAAGCGGTCCCCCATTCCGATGCCATTCCATGATGTACCTATTACATGTGAAAAAACACAAACCACAAGCCTGGTGGTCTAGAGCACCTCTATCCTGATGTTGCCCGTACTGAATGTTGATTACACCCCGATTCTGATGTGGCCCTGTTTAAAACTAAGTATTATATCCCCCGACCCAGGCTGTAGAGCATCCCCCCAAACCCAGTCTCTGAAGGTGCCCGGTGTAAACAAATTAGTTATAGCCCCCGACACAGGTTTTAGAGCATCCCCAATCCTGATCCCCAATGTTGCCCTGACTGAACTGTTAATGAGTGCCTACTGTAACGTGTGCATGTACACATTACAGTAGGCACTCACTGACAGTTCAGTCAGCACCGGCTGTGGAGGTGAGAGGAGGGCTGTGATGGCTCCAGCTCTGTATCAGGATGGGGGGAGGAACCGGGTTGGAGGGCACCACATGCGGGGGTGGGAAGGCCACTCAGCAACCTGGGTTGGGGAAGAGAATTACTGTTTTAAAACTGGCAATATCGGGGATCAGGGATGAGGGCACTCTACAACCTGGGATGAGGGATAATACTTATTTGTAAACAGGGCAACACTGGGGATTGGGGATGGGGGGCACTCTGCAACCTGGGACAGGGGGATAATACTTATTTGTAAATGGGGTAACATCAGGGATTGGGGGCACTCTACAACCTGGGATGGGGGATAATACTTATTTGTAAATGGGGCAACATCGGGGATTGGGGATGGGCAGCACTCTACAACTTGGGATGAGGGATAATGCTTATTTGTAAATGGGGCAACGCTGGGGATCGGGGATGGGGGGCACTCTGCAACCTGGGACAGGGGGATAATACTTATTTGTAAATGGGGCAACATCAGGGATCGTGGAAGGGGAATGGGCATGTTATTTATTCTGATAACTGGCACCACTGGGATCAAGGAGGGGGGCATGGGACTTTTTAATTATTCTTTTTTCCGGCATCATTGTGAATCGGGGACTGCCGCCACATTGCCGCTAACAGTGAACTCTCACAGACAGGAATATTCTAAGTACCCTTAGACCAGCCAGGGCTGGTCTAAGAGTGTTTAGAATTTCTCCCTCTGGGAGATTTCTGAGAATACTAATATCAGGTATGTGTGCTGCCTGTATCTACCACATTCCCCCTAGCGCTCGGTCGCAGTCCATTTTTGGGCACATGGGCGGTGCAAACCCCATTTGGGGCAGTTAGTCTGCGGTTGATGCAGGCTGCTTTTGAGAACAGCTCTGGGGGCAATGTTTGACACAAGGTGCCACTTGCACCAGTTATGTTTGGCACAGGCACCTTGCATCAAACTCAGAACTTTGAGAATTGAGCCCAGAGAGTGGTGGTAAACAGCTATTATTCAACAAGTAGTGGTGTCACCAGTGCTGTCCCGCAGGGTTCAGTTTTAGGACCAGTCATATTCCAAGTTTTTATATTGAATATGAATACATCAGTATGCAGATGGAATACAAAATATGCAGATGCTAGAAAAATGGGTGGTCCCTGTGGCACTCCTGAATAAATCCACACGATACAGACTTATCTAGATCACTTAATAAAATGGGTATTTAAATGGGAAATTACATTCAATCAAAATGTAGAGTGATGCACCTTGGAAAACACAATGTAAAACACAGTTACACTATATGCAACACAACACTAGGAGTTAGTATCTCAAATTCACTGAGTTTGAGGAGTGGGGAAGGAGGCCGGGGACATTAGCTCAAGCTGTGGATCCTGCAATACGAGCAGACTTGATAGACCAAATGATCTTCTTCTGCTGGCTTCTTCGTATGTTTGTATGTTCACTAAAATTCAATAAACAATGTTCACTTGTAATAGTAAGAGCCAACAGAGTAATATGGGCCATAAAAAGAAATATAAGGAGTCATCACACCGAGGTTATTCACCCTTTATACAGAGCATATGTTAGACTGCACACAGATTATGCCAGTCAGGTATGGTGCCCTTGTAAGATTGCTAGCATCAACAAACTTGAGAGAATTCAACACAGAGCAACTAAGACAATCTCTGAAATTAGTAATATTAGCTATGAAAACAGGTTAAAACACCTAAAGCTCATGTCATTACAGCAGAGACCTTTCAGGGCTGATCTCTTATTTACATATATCATTGCACAGGACCCTTCACTAACATGTGATTTGAATTTGGATTTTAAATGAACTAAAATTACCACCAGGAGATAACCATTAAAACTGCAGACCAAACTGTTCAATACTAATAATAGGAAATATTATACAATGGCAAGAAAGAATCTTGGACTGTGATTGGTCAGTTTTGGGCTGGACCCATGGCGTTATCCCAGCACATCGCCACGGGTCTAGTCTCAGCACTGTGAAACTGCTGCTGAGCCTTTGATTGATTGTTTCATCTTCTCTTAAAAACAACAAATATTTTTCCACACAAAAACATCTTTAAAATTATTTTTTTTATACTGTATAACAACGAGCTATTGTATAATAGGAATAATGCACTCCAGGGTGTGTGTCGTTTGGGATAACGCCACGCCTGGGGCATTGGACGCACTCGGCCTGCGGCCTCATGCCCAAACCCCCAAGCGTGGCGTTATCCCAGCACGACACACACCCTGTCGTGCATTATTCCTTTATTACTTCACACAAAGAATAAGAAGACCATGGAATAATCTTCATTAAGCAAAACCAAGCAAGATTTCAAGGAAAAAAATGATAAATATATATTAGGAGGTGAAGATACTAATTACTTTACTTAACAAATAGGAGCTAATTATGGGCCTATGCCTTGTAAGCTCCTTCCATTCCTAGTATGACTAAACAACCCAGTGTGGCAATAATAGTCAGCTATACAAATTATGAATTTAATAAATATCTAGAGAGACAGAAAAATCTGCATAGGAATTTTGTAACATGTATTAGTGTTTAAGATATGTGAATAACATGCGTGATATGTAGTTGTAACCACTGTATGGGGTAACTATGCATTGTGCTGTTATGATATGTGTGTCATATTCTTCTTTTGACTGTATACCAGGAACCCACTGTAAATAAGCCCCTGTACCGTGGTTGTTTACTGAGCAATAAGCAAAGCTGACTTTGAATTACACAAAGAGTAGATCAAAGAACGCAGCTGGTAGTCATTTCTGTCTGCCTAGTGGAATAATTTGACAGAGGAGTTGGGGTTACAGAAGGAACAGAGCCCATGTGAACTGTGTGGCCTCTCCCATACCCAATCTGTGTGCCTATACGTTGTCCCTGATTTAGTCAACATACCACAATGCCGTTGCATAGTTGAATACTTCTGTTTCTGCATATATGAGATTCCAGCTGACAAAGTATCTAAACTATATAAAAGGCAAAGGAAGTACCTTTACAGAATTTCTTTTCATATGGAGCACCATCTTCTGGATCTGTACCCTATAAAAGGCAAGCAAGAGAGGTTACAAAGCATGTCTTGTGATGCTAGGATTCCTACTTATGGTGGTGAAGCAAATCTATGCTCTGGCTATGACTCTGGCTAGTGAATCCCAAGTCAGATGAGAATGGTGGCCACTCAGTTCCTAGTAAGCACCAGCCCATACTGCCACACTATCTGCCACCCTATCTACCTCCCCTCGTATGTTTAGACAGCATAGTACAGTATAGCCAAGGTCTGGCAGGCTATTCCAGCAGGGAGACCAGCAAATAGAATAGTTCCACTTAGGTCTGAGATGGAATCTTAGACAATGTCGGCAGATAAAGACCATTGGTCCATCCAGTTTGCCCTGCTTTTGCTCATGTCAATTATTCAACCTGAGACTTATTGTCTAGCTGGGGTTTTTGCTGTCGCTTTTTCCTCTGCCCCCTGCCTGACTGCTAGTCTCTCAAGTACTGTAACTATTAAGCCCTGAACTCTGTACCAGCCCTGCTTGAAACCATTGATGGTTTTTGCACCCACCTCCTCCACTGACGGACTGTTCCATGGCTCAGCCACTCTCTCGGTAAAATAAAACTTTCTCACGGCTCTCCTGAATCTCCCCCCTGAGAGCTTCTGTTTTTGGCTTGCCATTCCTGCACACAGATATAGAGAGGAAATTGCAGTGTGACTCTGCCCACTGAGTCTGAATTACAACTGCAATTTATTAACCCATAAAAGCCCAGCCGAGGTGCAACATCTCGTTTCCAGCAGGAGCCTGCTTCTACACATTTCCATAGCTGGATGGACTGGATTACTGAGGGGTTAACTATCTTGCCCAAGGTCACACAATGAAGATTTATCTCTAGTGGGGTTTAAATCTTTGATTTTTCTGTTCCCAAGCTAATGTTCTAAGTAAGCAACAAGACCTGACAGGGTGTGGGGAACTGGTGGATACCTGCATGTTCAGGGGCATGATAAGACCCAATGCCACAGGTGGAGGGCCTTACAGCCCCTGCAAGGGGCCCAATACCCCATGCCCTTAAGAGTTTTATTGTTTCTTGGCAGGATGCTGTTGCTCAGTACTAAGCTGTAGCACAGCAAGAGATCATTTAAAAAACATTTGTGCACTTTAGTCACTACTGGCTGTGTTATAGAGTGTATGGAGGGACTATCTCCTAGCAACCAGTCCAGGGGGTACTTAGACAGGAAGTGCAGCTGGGAAGTGTAGTCCAGAGCTAGATGCACAGAACTACTGTGGCAGATATTTGAATATTTTTATTACAAGGCGCATGAGCCTTTTGTCCTGAAATCGAACTCTTCATATTTTAAAATACTGCTTTTTAAAACAAATAAGCACCAAAAACTGTAGCTAGCCAGCCTTGTGAAGGTGCCACATGACTTGTGATCAGTTCTAGGCTGCAGATCATAAATTGAGTGCCCTGTGTGAGCGTGTGGTCACCACGCATGAAGACGCATGCTGAGACATGCGTGTCTTCTGCGCGCGTGTCTAGCGTGTCCAGCAGGTCCAACGGGCCAAGAGGCAGGAAACTATAAACAAGTATGATAAGGTTCCTTTAAGTTGTATAAGCTATAGAGTTTCAGTAAATCAATTGAATGAGCGTGGGTCATGGAAATAACTGTATCTCTAAGTCCCTTGATAATGAGAATTTTCTGCTAGTATGCAAGGATTGTAACCATATTCTTAATAATTCTTCCAGTCTATTTCAAAATGTTTCTTCTGCAGTGCATAACTATTGGAATGAAATTAATGTACTAAAACCGGAAATTAACAAACTAACCCTGGAAATAGTGAAAGCCAAACAATTAAGCGATCTGGAGATTTTTGTTGACAATATGATCATAAACCTTCCTACTGATTCTAATCTTGGAAATCCAGATAATGTCCCTGAGGATTCTACCACACAAAGTAATGAGGCATCATAACCTGTAACCTACAATGCTGCAAATCCCAATATTATGCACCCCCCAGACATTACAACAAACATTAATAATGCTCATTCAGGAAAAAGGACAGGAGAACCTGAAACAGATTAAGACACAGAAGGTAGCTGAGAACATATTTCTACCAGGAAATTAAAAAAAGGAAGAAAAACTGACATCTACATTCCACCCACTAGTATTAGATAGCATGCGTATTAGCAACAAATGATGAATATATCTACCAGAAATAGATTTTCGCCACTTACAAGCTTGCAAGAAGATATAGAACCCTGAGAAAGTTTATTAATTGACACCACATTTCCCACCAAAATTATTGGGATTCAATAATCCACTATACCGACTCTAGTATGTAATGATAAAAATAACAATTCAGTAAGCAGTTTTCCAGGAGTCAACATTGATGATATCTCAAAAAGAATTGATAGATTAGTCACATCACCTTCTAACGTCATTCTTCATGTAGGAACAAATAATGTGGGCCACACTCATGAAAAAGACGTTTGTTATGAACTTATTGAACTTGGCAAGTATCTTAAATCAAAAAATTGTAACGTGGCCATATCAGGTATACTTCCAATCCCTCGTGCAAGGGATGTAAAAAAATCAGACAAGAGAATAAATACGAGGCTGCAAAACTGGTGTTCAAGGGAACACCTAACCTTTATTAATCATTGGTCTGCCTTTAGAAACAACAGAACTTTGTATGCAAAAGATGGCCTTCACCTAAGCAAGAAAGGTGTTAAAGAACTATGTCTCCAGTTTAATAAAGCAGCTCCGGCTATGAATTTAAACTTCTGACATTGGGGGAACAGTGTAAAATTTCCAAGTCTAAAATACCGTCAAACACAAGGAATGATCATAAAAGTTATAATCATGGAATTTCATGTAACAAGCTCAATTTTCTTTTATTTAATGTGCACAGTCTTAACAATAAATTTGATGAGTTGTTAATTTTAAGCAAAACTGATAGTCCCGATGTTATAGGAATAACAGAAACCTGGTGGCCAAAGGATAACCCATGGAATAAATCTATTCCAGGATATGAACTTTTCTTTTTAAGCAGAGAAAACAAAAAAAAGGGGTGTGTGTGGTGGTTTAGCCTTATATATAAACACAGCCCCAAACCCCATAGATATTTCCCATGAGATAAAAAAATCCACTCTCTCAAGTCAAATCCATTTGGGTTAGTTTGCGTAAAATTCAAGCCGACAACCTTATATTAGGACTTTGCTATAGACCACCTGATAGTCCTTGTACCATTACCAAAGCTATCATAGAAGAAATGGAAATCCGCAGCTAAACATGGTAATATATTATTAATGGGAGACGTGAATTTTAGGGACATAAACTGGGCCTGTAACACTGCTACCAATAAAACGTCTAAGGACTTTATTACAACATGTAAGGAATTAGGTTTAAGTCAGTATATCACTAACCCAACTAGAGGCAATAACATTTTAGATATTGTTTTAGGATCAGATTCTATAAATATTACTAACTGTTATATTACCACACCACTGTCAAACAATGATCATAGTACAGTAAAATTTCACGTAAATGTTGCATGAGGTACAGTATATAAAGCCACAGAAGTTTTTCTTTACAACAAGGCTAATAAAATAGCAATAACAAAACCCTTATTGATGTCGACTGGTTGTCTCTTCTTAAGGGATCTCATGTAGAATCAATGTGGAACACATTCAAAATTTAACTATTTGACGCTGCTATGAAATTTATTCCTAAAATCACTAAAGGTAATAATAATAATAAACAAATGGATCTCAAAGAAACTAAGAAAACATATAAAAAAATGCCAACTTTTCAAAAAATACATTGATAGCAAGGGTACTAAGACATGGGATGCTTTCAAGCATACTCAAAGAAAATGCAAATCTGAAATAAGAAAGGCAAAACTTAAAAAAATGTATTGCATCTCAAGCTACAAAAGGTAACTGAAATATTCTACAGTTAACTCACTGAAGAAGCAGACTTGTAAGGTTGGCCCAATTATTAGAGATGACATTTCCTCTCCAGCCGATATGGCAGAGACTCTAAATACCCATTTCTCTAAAGTTTTTCAAAATTCATCTTCTAAAGGTGTTATAATAAATGAAGACTTTACTAATGACTTGTCAATTTCAATAGAGTTAATTAGAGAAAAATTAAGTAGTATTAAACGAGGCTCATTATCAGGTCCAAATGGTATCTCTGGTGAATTGATTCACTTAATGAAGGATTACCTACTTATTCCACCGAAAATTATATTTGACACTAGTTTAAATACTGGGGCAGTACCATTGAACTGGAAGAAAGCTAATATAATGCCCCCTTTTTTAAAAAGGTGATAAACATAGAAACATAGAATTTGATGGCAGATAAGGACCGCTTGGCCCACCTAGTCTGCCAATTTCCCTACCTAATGGATAAGCTGCAGATCCTAGTTAACCAACAGCCTACTTCCTCCTACCCCCAACCCCTAGAATTGCCTTATGTCTGTCCCATGCATTCTTGAATTTCCCCACTGTTTTTGACTCCACAACCTACTCAGGAAGGCCATTCCATGCATCCACAATCCTCTCCATGAAAAAATACTTCCTCACATTACCTCTGAGCTGTCCCCCTTCTATCTTCAAATTGTGCCCCCTTGTTTTTGCGCATCTCTTTTTCTGAGAGATGGTAACCTCTTGGACTTTGTTGATTCCCTTAAGGTACTTGAAAGTTTCTATCATGTCCCCACTGTCCCTCCTTTCCTCGAGGGTATACATATTAAGCTCCTTAAGTCTCTCTTCATATGTCTTCTGGTGCAGACCCTGCACCATTTTAGTTGCCCTCCTCTGGACAGCCTCCATCCTGTCTATGTCCTTGTGGAGATTGGGTCTCCAGAACTGCAAGCAGTACTCCAGATGGGGTCTCACCAGCTGTCTGTACAGAGGGATGACAACTTCCTATTTTGTACTGGTGATGCCTCTTCCTATACATCCCAGT
Organism: Neoceratodus forsteri; assembly: GCA_016271365.2. Taxonomy (NCBI): domain Eukaryota; kingdom Metazoa; phylum Chordata; order Ceratodontiformes; family Ceratodontidae; genus Neoceratodus; species Neoceratodus forsteri. Next base: position 900,226,807 of record CM057456.1, on the reverse strand, counting down.
ATCCCCCCAGCCCTCCTTACTGCCCTTTCACATTGCTTGCCCACCTTTAGGTCATCTGATATGACTACCCCCAGGTCCCTTTCCATTTTTGTTGTTGTTAGTATCTCACCCCCCATAGTGTACTCTTCCCCTGGGTTTTTGTTTCCCAGGTGCATTACCTTGCACTTCTTAGCATTGAATCTAAGCTGCCATACATTTGACCATTCCTCCAACCTTGCCAAGTCCTTCTCATCCTTCCCACTCCACCTTGTGTATCAATCCTGTTGCAGATCTTTGTGTCGTCTGCAAAGAGACATACTTTTCCTTCCAGTCCCTCTGCAATGTCACTTATAAAGACATTGAAGAGGACTGGTCCTAGAACTGAACCCTGCTGTACCCCACTAGTAAGCCCCTTTCTTCAGAGTGGACTCCATTTACTATTACCCCCTGTGTCCTGTTCTCCAGCCAATTTGTTTACCCAGGCTACCATCTTGGGACCCACTCCCAGGCTGGCTAACTTGTATATTAATTTTTTGTGTGGGACTGTGTCAAATGCCTTGCTAAAGTCTAGGTAGGCCATGTCCACAGCCCCTCCCTGATCTACTACTTTGGTCACCCAGTCAAAGAAATCTATTAGATTCATCTGACATGACCTTCCCACTGTGAATCCATGTTGTCTTGGGTCCTTTGCCCCTCTGGCCTCTAGGTATTCAACAATTCTGTCCTTCAGAAGTGATTCCATCATTTTCCCTATCACTGAGGTCAAACTAACAGATCTGTAGCTTCCTGCCTCTGCCCTGCTTCCACTTTTGTGAAGTGGAATCACATCTGCCCTCCTCCAGTCCTCAGGTACCACCCCATCCTCTCATGATTTGTTAAAGAGGGTAGTCAAGTGGTGTCACTAGTTCTACCCTTAGTTCTTTTAGAATTCTGGGATGAATCCCATCAGGCCCCACTGCTTTGTCCACCTTCAGTTTTAAGATTTTTTTCAGAACTCTTTCTTCTGTGAATGGGCTGGTATCAACCCTCCTATCCAGAGTGTTTCTGTTGTTTGGTTTAGGTACCTCCTTCTTCACTTTGAATACTGAGCAAATATATCTGTTTAGTATCTCTGCCTTTTACAGTCACCTCTGCCCACCCTCCTCCCTTTATTAAGCCTCACTATCCCTCCCTTGGTCTTCCTTCACTCCCTGATGTACCTATAAAAGGTTTTATCCCCCTTCTTAACTGAGTTGGCTATCTTTTCCTTGGTTTGTGCCTTTGCTGTTCTGACTGCCTTCCCTGCTTCCTTCTGCTTTAACTGATACAGTTCTCTGTCCTGCTCCTTCTGTGATTCCTTGTACTTCCTGAATGCTATCTTTTTCTCCTTAACCTTCTCTGCCACCTCCTTTGAGAACCATAGTGGTTTTTCACATCATTTTGTTTTGTTTATTTGCTTCACACAAAGGCTTGTTGCCTTAGTGATGGCAGTTTGGATTATTCCCCATTGTTCTTCTGCCCCTCCTTCCTGCCCATTTGCTAGTGCATTCCTTATGCACTCACCCATTTTGACAAAGTCAGACCTCCTAAAGTCCAGGACCTTTGCTTTTGTATGGCTTGACTCTACTGCTGTGTTTATCGTGAACCATACTGTTCGATGGTTGCTAGTTCCCAGATGGCTACCCACTTCTACATCTGTGATCCTCTCTCCATCTCATTTGAGAGTACCAGGTCTAAGATTGTTCCCTCCTGAGTGGGTTCCAATACTAGTTGTCTAAGGCATGCCCCCTGCAGGAGCATCTAGGATGACACCCTTGTTTGATGTGGCTGTAGCTAATGCACTCCAGTTAACATCTGGCATATTCAGATCCCCCATCAACAATATCTCCCCTTTTTCTGCCATTCTAAGGATACCTTCTATCATTTCCTTGTACATTTTCTCCCCCTGAGATGGGGGTCTGTATACAACCCCTGTGTGGACTGTGGTGCCATTGCCTGTCTTCAAGTTGACCCACAGTACTTCCTCTCCTCCCTTTTTACCCTTTTGTTCTGTTGCTTTGATTCCTTCCCTTATGTAGAGAGCTACTCCACCTCCTCTTTTACCCTCCCTGTCCCTCCTGTAGATAGTGTACCCTGGTATGTTTACATCCTGGTCATGGGTCTGTGTGTACCATGCTTCTGTGACTGCCACAATATCCAGATGTTCCTCTTCCATCAAGCCCACTAGTTCAGGAAGCTTGTTACCCAGACTACAGGCATTGGTACTCATTAATCTCCATTTTTTGATGGCTTTTCTTCTTGTAGCCCCATCCCTGCCCTTACTGACTTTGCTTTCCCCAATTACCCCAGTCCTGCTCCCCACTGTCCTTTCTACCTTGGTCTTTACCTTATTTAGTACCCTGTTTTTGAGGGGGAGGCTGGGAATTCCCTGCTACTCATCAGTGCCTCTCCCCTTGGTTAGTTTAAAAGCTTGCCAAAGAAGCATTTAAACCGATCACTGAGGAGACTGGTTCCTTTCCCTGACAGATGTAGACCATCATGCCAGTATAGGTGGGTATCCCTCCAGGAGGAACCCCAGTCCCTAATGAAGCCAAAACCCTGTGCATGACACCAGTTTTTCAACCATTCATTGACTTGCATGGTGTGGAGTACCCTCGCCTCATCCATGCCATAGACAGGCAGCACCTCTGAGAATGATACTGTATGAGCTACTTGTCTAAGGTCTCTCCCCAACTCCACAAACTCCTCCTGCACTGCCTAATCCCATGCGTGGCCAAGTCATTTGCCCTAGGTGGACAATGACATCCAGCACAGTCTCCCGTGCATCTGCTGTCGTGATCCTTAGAATCCGCTTTCTGTCCCTCCAAGCCATGGTGCCAGGCAGGCACCTTACTTCACTTTTCCTTGCCCCCCCCAGTTCTATCCCACTGATAACTGAGTCCCCCACCAGGAGCTGCTTCCTTTCCCTGCTGCATCCTGTGCCACCTTCCTGTGGAAACTCAGACAACTACCACCCATTTAGTCTTACACCAATTCTAGGGAAAGTTCTTGAAAGAATAATTAAAGATATGATAACTTCAAAACTGGAAAATTTTGATAACACACAACATGGTTTCATCAGAGGTTGATCTTGAACCACAAATTTGATTAGTTTCTATAATATAGTAAGATTCAATTTGGCCAACAAAACCCCATATGATGTAATATATCTTGACTTTAAAAAGGTGTTTGATTTTGTCCCACATTTGGGCCCTAATACAAAATTATCAACTATTCGGAATTCAAACCAGCCTTGCTAAATGGATTGCAAATTCATTAAAAAACAGAGACTAAAGAGTGATTATAGATGGTCACATATCTACATGGCTTCCAGTTACTAGTGGTGTCCCTCAGGGATCTGTTTTAGCACCATTGATTTTTCAGATTTTTATTTTTGATTTATCATTAAATCTGCACTAAAAAATAATTTAGTATGCTGATGATTGTAAAATCAGTAATGTATGCAACAGCACTGAGGATATTACACTCTTACAAAATGATTTGGACAAATTTGGTGCTTGGTCTATTAAATGGGGCATGTGCTTTAATACATCTAAATGTTGTGTTCTTCACTTGGGAAAGAAACACTAGAGATATAAATACATGCTGAATGGTGAAATTCTGAGCAGTAAGACCATTGAAAAAGATCTAGGTGTTGCTGTTGCAGCCCCTCGTCTCACTCACCATTGTGATCTGTATAGCAAGCTAAACTGGCTCTCCCCGTCCAACTGCATGAACTTTGTCTTGGGCTGCTTCACGGGCAAGGTTCTAGGCTCTGGCACCCCCCCTGGATTGGTGGAGCTTCTTGTGCCTGCTGTCTCCACTCCCTACTCCCTAAGGTCCCTGGGCCCCACTATCCTTAAGGTTCCTGTGACACATACCCAAATGGGGGACAGGGATTTTGCATCCTGTGCCCCGAGATTATGGAACTCCTTTCCTGTCCAGGTCAGGTCCGCCCCTTCCCAGGCATGTCTACGAACCTACCTGTGGAAACACTTGAAGCTCTCCTCAGTATGCAGCTGTCGCAGACTTCCCTGAGTACCCTGGTCCCTGCACTGTACTCGAGGACATTATCTCCTGTACTTGACTCCGGCCCTACTGTTGTTGCCTGCCCGCCTGGGTGTGGCCCTGTATAAATTGTGTATATTCTGTATCATCTCTTGTACTTGGCTCTGGCCCTGCTGTTGTTGCCTGCCTGCCTGGGTGTGGCCCTGTGTAAAATGTGTATATTCTGTATATTTTGCTAGGAAAATTGCTTTAGAAACTCTGTGCTGTTACATGTTTACATTTGATGGTGTCCACTGCTATAATCTGAGCTATCCCACTATGTATGTTATGTTTCTCCTGACTTCAGTGTATCTGCCTTACTTGCTTCAATTTGTACTCTGTACATTCTTTTATTCTCCTGTACTCTCCCGCGTCGTACCTGAAAATAGGCATATGTTTTGTCTAGTGTACTTACCTGGTTAACAAAAGCTAAATAAATAAATAACAATTGATGCTAGTTTAGACTATGATCAACATATATCAACTACTCTGAGTAAGGTTAATAAAATATGGTAGTCGCTTAGGCATAATATTAAGTCAAAAGACCCTCAAATCGCCAGCCTGGTGGCGCTGAGGGTTGAGGCACTAAATGCCACACCTCGTACCACGCCAGCGACCCAAGTTCGGGAATGAGCCCGGGGTGCCATTGGGTCAGCCGGGGAGGAGAAGAATGAAGCACCCAATGGCTGCTCTTCTTCTCCAGGGGGGGTTTTCTGCAAGATCCTGTCGCTATACCGCCATCTAGGGAAGCCTGGTGGGTAGGTATGGTAGTGGAGCAGCAGCATGGGCATTGGGCAGACGTTGGCATGGGGCGGAGCCTTCCAGCTCATTGGCCCCCATTGCACAACGACGTCTACAGAGAATAAGGAAAAACCCCTCGGTCTCTCCCAGGCGATGACACTTTCCTGCTTGTCTTGGGCTCTCAACGGCAGACTCCGCTGTACAGGATCCGCATCTCAGCATGTTGGCTTTGGGGAGGTGAGTACAGGGGAGTGCCTCCTCACCCCGCCTGGGGGGTTAACCGGGTGCCTTGGTTACTGTGTGGATCCATGGTACTCTAGGGGCAGATCGTGGCAAGACCAGGGGAGAGCAGTTCAGAGGATGTCTGAGAGAGGGGAGAGACGAGGTAGTCAGGAGCATAAATACTAGGTTAAAAAAAAAAAAAAGACCCTCAAATCCATTTGTCTCTTTACTGTGCCTATATCAGACCTCTTTTTTACTTTGCAGCACAGCTCTGGTGTCTTTATAAAGCTAGAGACATACAACGAATTGAAACATTTCAGAGAAAAGTCACAAAACATACATGCCCGGACAAAAACATGTCCTATGAAGAAAGATTAACTAAATTTAATCTTATATCACTTGAACATCATCGCATGAGAAGTGACTTATTGTTTACATGGGATATAATAAATGACCTTCCCTTATGCAGGACTGTAGACTAGAGTTCAAACAGGACACGGTTAATACAAGAGGTCACCCGTTACAGCTAGCAAGGGATAAGTTTAATACTAAAAAGAGGCCTTACTTCAGTTGACAGAGAATAGTGAATTCGTGGAACTCACTTCCAACTTCTATTATAATTAGTGAAAATAAAATTACCTTTAAAAACATACTTGACAAATTTCTACTTTCCAGAAAGAATTTCACTTATTGCGGGTGAACGACAGGAGCTTCTTATGGGCATTATTGTCTTTTTTGCTCCTATATTCCCCAGTATGATCCTTAGTATTATTGCATTTAGAAAATGGGTTGGGCACATTTATAAAAAAAATCTCTAAAAGACCCAAAAAACACAACAAAATATTCCTCAGAAAATGTAAATATTCCCTCCACAGATGATTTCTACCTGTCAGTCAGCTCTCTTTCTACACACGCAGTAGAAGGCTTGTTTGTTTACCATGGAACATAACATGCAATATTCTGCAGTATTTCTCTAATAGAATGCTCCCCCCCTTCCCAAAGCAATAGAATGTTAACATGGAATGCCTTTATTCAAAATTTCACTGGCATACACTCATAGAGAATAATGTATGGGCATCGGTGGTTAACCACACTATGCTAGTATCGAGTGGTTCCCGTGGCAACTTAGGTAAACCTCGAGAGCGCAGCTCGAGAGGTTTACTAGTTGCCATGGGAACCACGAGATACGAGCACAGTGTGGTTGACCACTGATGCCCATACATTGTCTTTTATAGTGTATGGGCATCCTACGGACATCATTGTGACACATAGGGAAAAAAACCAGTCCTGCTTCAATTAATAAAACAAGTACTTGCCCCTACCTCACCCAGATGCTCAGAAGCTGAGATGCTAATTCTGAAAGGGCTCACGGTCGGGCTGGCAGGCGGGGTTTGAAACAGATGGCTCTCTGCGCGTCCTTAGATACGGCCACGCGACTGGATTCCATGATGTTAACCCATCGATGTGACGTAACATCGATGGGTTAACAACAGTTCTACATCACAACGATGGTATAGCAACCTTAGGAAATGATGACTTCCTAAGGTTAACAACGTTCTAACATACACTATACACAGATACACACACAGGCCTCAAATAGAAGCTCAGTTTTATCTGGGGCAGGGATAGCAGCAGAGATTGCTCTTTCAAGCTGGTTAGGCTATGAAGGGGAATTTTCATGACTATCAATGAAACACCAGAAATATAAAATCTGAATAGTGCTTAATTTTTTAAAATTTGTTAATGTGTATAAGAAAGGGATCATGAATAGAAAGAATATACATTTATTTATGCATTTTTTTTTAATTTAAGGGAGTTTTATTTTTAGGGCCTAGTTAAAAGTTTTTATGTAAGAATAAAGGTGGCAGCCATGTTTGTGATCGAAATTAAGAAAGAGGGAAGTGGCTCATGAATTCTATACGTGATGTGTCCAAATTTCAGATGACATGTAGGATCTTTTTACAGGGGAGTATTGGTACATAAACATATGCCAATGGAATGGCAACAGCCAGTCAGAATACAGTATTTAACGTACTAATTTTCTAATTAAACAATAATACATAATAGAGAGTCTTTTATCATAAGATATTGACATGCCTTATATGCATTGTGAGGCACGGGGTAAAGTCAAGTGCCTTACGTGCCCAAGAAGTGATGAGATCCTAAGATAAAATACACATCGGAGTGTATTATTGCAATTATGAAGTGGCTCCATTTGTGTTTTTTTTAGATGCTCTATTTTTGGGTGGGGGAACTGGCAATCCTCAGTGTCCTCACCCCCCTGACCCCTAGTGCCAAGCCACCTGCTGCAGAACACTCATCCCCACCGTCATTGCCCCCAAGGTTCCCCCCCTGGCAGGGGCATTTTAGCTGCAGCTGCACCACCACATACTGGATCCAGCTACGGGGTGGGCAGAGGTCCACTTTCTGATTGGGCACACAGGGTGGAGGAGTTCATATCATCCGGCTGTCTCCCTCCACTTTTTCCGAACCTATACCTCGTAGGCTGTGGATGTGCAATGATGTCAGCGCAGTATGCATGTGCACCCACCCGCGCACCGCAGATGTCCACCTACGGCCATAGCACCTTTCTCCTGATGGTCTGGGCTGGCACCCAGCCTCTGCTGGGTGGCACACAGGTGTTGTACCCCCATGGAGGCTCCCCAGAGGTGGACAGCGGTCCATTGGATGCTCTACTAACCTCCCCCCAGCTGACCCTTGGACTCCCTGATCCGTTCCTGAACCCAGGTCATCCACACCACTAGCAGTAGTGCTACCGCTGTGCTGGTGGGCCAGCTGCTCCATTTGTGTTTTAATAAAAATGAAAAATATATATATATATATATATATATTGTTATTTATTTTTTAATATTTAATAGTGTTTCTTTAAGGTTTAAGGATGCATCTTTAAAAAAAATCAGTAATTTCATATTGTGGCCGGCAGGTGGTGCGGTTATAGGAGTTTTTAAGGTACATAGGGTGGAGTACTGTGAAATAAAAACCTGTTAGCAGAAGCTTTTTTTCACCTGTGCTTTTATAATTCAGTATCAACATGGGTAGAGAATGCTGTCAACCAATGAGCTTCCACGATTTCTCCAATCCATTTAGTCCTTGGTGCTGCTTTATAACAATCCTAGATTCATAACAATTTCAGATTCAGAAAGAGTCACATTCACTGTTTGCATATAATGGTCATGATCCCTTTCACTGCTCAGTAGACTGAAACAATCATGGGGCCAGTAGGGGTGGGGGTTGGAGGCTGGGGGCAGTAGATCATTTGTTCAAACAGCAGGCGCTATCACTGTTGCTGCATATCAACCTTTTCAACATGATGTCTTATTAGTCTCAAACGCAAAAGCAGCCTATATTATGGCTATTGTTGTCCCTATAAGAAACACCCCTGACTCAGCTGAGGTGTATTTGAAGTGCTGCTCAGGTTTAAATAAGGTGTGCCCCTCAGTACACCTCAAGGTATGCACTTCAACTGCACTACTGTCTGAGAGGTGTACATGGGGTGCAACAGCAGCGCACTTACAGTGTAGAGTAATTTAGGTGTATCTAATGTGCGTCTACAAAATGCTAATTAGAAACACCCTATTTGAGGTGTATGTCAGAGGTTTAGTTGATGTGCATCTAAAAATACCAATTAGGTACACCTCGGTGTGGTGTGCACCTCCATCGGAGGTGCAGTCACTAGGTGTAGTTGAGGTACACATATCAGTACGTTTAGTGTAGCTGTAAAAAATAAAATAGCAGGCTCTAAATACAGGGCAGAGACCTCATCCTAAAAAAGAAAAACTATTACAATAATTTGCCACATTTAAGCATAGCTTTAAAAAGCACTGATAAGGGGGACCGTTCCCCTACCCTTACCTCTTCACCACCCCCAGCATGACTATAGGAATCCTGTACACAGACAAAACTCCTGGGAATTTCAGCAATAAACAAGTAAATCAAGCAGTGTCTGGAGGAGTAGCATTCAAAAAGAGTTATTTTTTTATACATTTGTCATTGGAGTAGTAAACCTTACAAAAAGCACATTAAAAGGACCATGGAGTTACAGGCCCCATCCTACCCCGTCCCACACTAGATATACAGAAGAGACTCACACGTGAAACAAATTGCACACCTTAGTACTAGCTTGTGCTTTCAACAGCATTAAAAAACTAATAATATAAACAAGGAATTGTCTTACTCTGAAAAAAGATTGGTTATTTGGTGTAATTACTGCCCGGCTAAACATACCAAGCTTAAAATACTTTGTGAGATCCAGCTGCCAGTAACCAGGAAATATTGCAGTGGGGTGACCTGTCGTCCCTACAGGACCATAAATTATAGTTTTCCACCCTAACACAAGGCAGAAATCAAGGTGTAAGGTGCAGCTGAGGTGCACATTGCTAAATGCTAGGTTGTTAAGGTGTAGTTGAGGTGCATACTGCTAAACGTAAAGTTTGTAAGGTGTGGATGAGGTGTTCATATGTAAAAGTACATGTTTTGAAGTTGCAGTTGAGGTGCACAGTTTTGTGAGATGTGTACAGGGTGCAGTTGAGGTGTACACAGTGTGCATGCCTCAGACAATGTGCACACCTTAGTTCAGTCAGGGATGACTTAGCGTGTACCAATCAGCTTAATGCATGGAGTAAGAACTTATTTTTATATTAAATCATATTCTGAAAAGATATCTGGCAAAGCTGTTTTCCCATTGTTTGGTGTGTGCATTACTCACATTCTTTCCTTCCTTAACCATTTTTGGGTGTCTGGAATTAATATTTGTAGAACTGGTTGGAAAAATCTGTTACTGCGATTCATGGACTCTGACCATATGATGGCTGTACTATGTATCTATTCCTCTTAGTTCCTGGGTGTTTGTTGGTGGCAAGGGGCTGTGGTGCGCTGCACATCTGCACTTTGTATGGTGCTACCAGAGCCTGATATTTGTGCATGCAGTGCATGCTGGATAGGGTACTTTGAATGTGCAACAATTGTACCTTACAGACAGCATGTTAATTAGCATGCGGCACTGTTTATTGCATTGTGCTACTGGACACTTTTGAATAAATGGAGCCCTGGGAGTCTTCCATGATCCACATCGTAAGTAATCTGCTAGATAAACACCCCAAGGTTCTTAAATTCTTTGGACAACTGCACATTTCTTGTCTCTTCCCTATCTCCCATCCAATCTGGGAATGACGGTATAGCCTATAGGTTAGAGTAACAAGAGCTGTGAATGAGCTTGGTACATACATCAGGCCAGGGTTTGATTATCGCAACCTCTACTTGCATACTGTGTGACCCTGAGCAAGTCACTTAACCACCCCAGTGCTCCCAGGTTGCCCCTGAAAACAGGCCTTGGGCTTAGAGGGTCTTACCAGGTTACCAAAGAATAAACAAAACAAAGCAAAAAATGTCATTCACTGCATGCACTACTGGGGGCAGGGTTGTCCTTCTGGGAACCTGGTGGAACTGATTGGCCCTGCAGTCACCTGCAACTAACACCTTACCTGGGCAAATACTTTGCTCCTCCTTTTAGTGCACATTCCTGACCCCACTGTGTGTGTCAGGTCCATCTTGGAAATGGAGCTCCAAAACACCTATCTGATGAGGAATGGGCTTACTGCTAGACAGGCATACACAAAGGTATCCAAAATGCAAGAAGCAAATCTATGTAACTTAAAGATCTGCACCAATGTGGACACACCCTTAACAGCTACATAAGTAGGGCCTTATTGACAGGATGACTGTTAGAAGCTTGAAGGTCCAAATGGTTGTATCTCCCATATCCACTGGTCATGTATAGTGCTTTTTGGGTACTGGAGTGTGAGGGAGAACACTGTAGGACAATGACAGCTTCTAGTCTGCACCTCACTGCCAGATAGGATACTAGAACTCCTTGGTATCTGGCCAAGGGTCCCCCCTATGTGGAGGCAATGGCTCCTAGTTACAGTACTCTGGTGGCAGCCAAAAGGGTAATGTAATGGCACTGGTGCAAGTCTGCCTCTCCTTAACTACAAAAATAGATTACTGAACTGGGCACTCAGGTCAGCTGCACTATGGCCATATGATTTTGTTTCCCAAAATAACCTATCCAATGTGCATGATAAATGGATTGCTCTGTTTGACTCCTAAAATCAATGTATTCTACTGTAGGTCTCCCCCTGCCCCAAGCTCTTGCCTGCCACCACCAATTCTCAGCTTCTTCTCCTGGAGATGTGTATGTGGGGGTACATCATTGCAACTGGGCTGGGCTGGCATGATAGCAGCATCTGCCTGAGTGAGAAAATAAAACAATATCGGGCACTCCATGTCACCAAGGGTGCCACCATCAGATCAAATGCTGACCTTGAAACAGAAAGAAATGGTACACTCACTGGAAGACACTTTTAAAAGTTTTATTGCAGGCAGGCAAGGACCCCACTGAATGCTGCTCATACTGCTTGATCTCTTTAATGTGTACTGACATGAAAAGTTTCATGGGGATCCTAGCAAATAGGCTGGAAGAACACATCTTGTCCCTAGTACACCCAGATCAGATGGGATTTGTCAGAGTCAGATTCAGTCATTATAATATACACTGCATCCTAAACACATTTTCTTCTCAAAATATTAGCCTTGATTTATAACTGCCTGTCCCACTGAATGCAGAGAAAGCTTTCAATAGGGTTAATTGGCATTTCCTAAATTATACTCTGCTCCTTCCAATTTGGCCCCAACATTTTTCATACTTTTGAAGCCTTATACTCTAAACTTTAAACCACAGTCAAAGTCAATGGGTGCTTTTCCAAGAGGTTTGAACTGGATAGGGTGACGCATCAGGGTTGCTCCCATCTTCTCTTCTGTTTGCTTTAAGCTTAGAACCGTTGGCAGTGCACCAAAGTCCATTAATTTCGGGTATCACAATTGGGCATGAGAAGCATGAGATATTTCCTTACGTCAATTACAAGTATTTTTTTTTCTCTCCAGTGTAGAAACCACAGTCCCTGCATTGCTAGATCTAGTTGAATTTAGCGGGCTCTCTGGTTACAAATTAAACTATACTAAATCAGAGGTGATTTGTCTTAGTGGCACATGTGCTGTAGAAATTTAAAAGAAGCCTCCTATTTGCTTTGGCTTAGAAAAAACAAATCAAGTACTTGGGGTGCAAGTTACCTCACATATCGCTAAACTATTCAAAGTAAACTGTCAGCCCCTATATCCCACCATGCAGGCTGACATGGCCAGGTGGAAACTACTGCCTCTCTCTTTATTGGGTGGCATAAATACCTTTAAAATGAATCTCTTGCCGAGGTTCTTATTTTTATTTCAGATGTTACTGATGGTGATACCCCAGTCCTACTAGAAACTGATATTGTGAGATATCTCCAAATTCATTTGGGGATGGCAAAACCCTGAGTTAGTCAGGCTTCACTAACAAATTCCAGGGATGGAGGGGACTGGCCATGCCAGATGTGAAGAACTATTCCATGGCTGTGCAGGTTGCCTCTTTGATGTCATGGGCAAAACAAAGGGCTGTGTCACAATGGTACATGATGGAAAGTAACAATGGAACAGGGCTCCCTCTGTTCGCATTAATCTTGACACTCATCACTCCTTAGCTGATTAGTCAAACAAGTAACCCCTGGGTCAAACACGCCTTACAAATGCTCTCCAAACTCTGAAGCTGCACAAAAGGCACCTAATAAATTGGGCCCCCTTAAATTAATAAGGCATACAGCAGGATTCACTCCCCTGCAACAAGACAGAGGATATTGCTTATGGGAAAAAATGGGGCTAACACGGTTCTTACAATGTCTCGCCAGAGAACAGGTAATACGTTTCCAGGAACTAGCTCAGCAATTCCATCTGCCCTGCACTGAATTCTTTCACTACCTGCAGGTCAGACATTTCATTCAGGCAAATGGGTACACCCAAGACCTGGCTAGGCAGTTGACCCCTTTAGAAAATTTCTTTTATTGGGGAGCAACTCTCAAAATGCAGTTTAGATACATATCTGACATGCACACTATAATTCAGAAGAGCAGCACTCCCACTAGAAAGGATTAGATCCAGATGGGAGCAGGAGAGTGGGAAACAAATCACCCAACCAGCATTGGGATGGACCCTAACAGAGGGCTGGAAGGTCACATTCTCTCTAACTTGGAGGGAATTTAAACAGAAGGCTTTGGTCCAATACTTCTGCAAGCCCACAATTACTATACACTTTCAGACCACCAACTCTGACATCGCTTGGTGACTATGGTGGCAGGGGGTCACACTCTCATGTGTTTTGGGGAAATCCCAGGATAATTCATTATTGGGCTAAGGTTAGAAATGTTATGCAACAGGTGGTACAGACTACAATGGTTTTAAAATGAATAGCTAATGAATTAATTTAAAATAGATAATTCACTGAGGTGAAGTTTAGAGGTTGGCACCATAAGCAATATGCATATGCATGGGTATGAGTCTATATAATGGAGAAAGCAATTTTGATATATGTGCATGTAAGCCCCCCCTCATGGGATGGGCTTACTATCCTCGCTTGTTTAAGTCCTCCCCTCTTTTAGTGCCCCAGTGTTTTAGTCAGCTAGGAGGCGATTCCTACTTGCTGCCACCAGGGTGCAGAGTTTTGCTGGTATTTAAGCCGTATGTTTTCTGAGATTAAGGGGGAGATGGAGAGATGGCGGTACTGAGTAGGGCAGTGTGGACTGGGGGTTTAACACCCCACGGCCCCAGAGGTGTTGGCTGGCAGCGTCAGTGCAATGTGGGGAGGTTTCCGAGGGAGGAATGCAGGAGCTTGGCGGATGTTGGGGTTCGGGGTCCTAACTTGTCTACAGCATGGGAGGAGGCCAAAAAGGAGAAGAAAGGCTGGAATATCACCCAAAAGGCAAGTGGTCCCGGTACTCTAAATTGAGAGTGGAGTCTAGGCAGTGGGGCTGCTGTGGCAGTGGCAGGGCCACAGCAGGGCTATTCGGAGGTGGCAGGTCCAGGTAGACTTTTCTGGGTGGCACGCTGTCTGGTGGGCCTAGTGAAAGTAGAGCCGCATCCTGGGATTCACCTTTGGGCCTACTGTGCCTGTGTCTGGGGTATGCCCTTTAGACCCATTAATGGGCGCAGCCCCAGGAACTGAAATTTGTGGAAGGTGGGAGCCTTTGTCAGGTTTTGGGGCAGTCTTTTTGTTGACTCAGAAGGCTGTGGAGGATTTCAGCACCAGTTAGCTCAGTAAAGGCTCAGGCAAGTTTTGTGAGCAGTTGTGGGAGGCATTTAGGCTGCATCACCCCGGGGTTCCAATTCAGCCCCGGCTGGCAGGGAAGAGTAAGGCACTCCCTTATCTGAAGGAAGGAAGGAAGGAAGGACATCATATGGGAAAGTAGAAGTCAGCAGTTCACTAAATCTATGCCCAAGGGAGGATACTGTGGAGCCAGTGTGGTCCATGCTTTATGCCAGTAAGAACTTTGTAGCTGTGGCTGTTACCAATGGCCTAAAAAGAAACCATTTGTCTCTTGCCCATTCTCTCAGTCCCATGGAGCTGCTCCATTTAGTTTATTCTTTTGGACACAATCATTTTTCACATCAACAAATCCTCAGCCTATAAAAACTTCATGACCCTTCACAGTTTCAAAAAACTGGTCACTAGCAAACTTAGAGACTGCTGTGCTTGCCATTGAACTGCATTCCTTCTCCCTTCATGACCTCTTCTAATCCCCATCAGGCCTGTCTCACTGTAGAACTAGCCATACCCCATCCCTCTCCACTCTAACCTCCTTCCAAACCAGTCAGTCCACCTTCCCATTCTCCTCGCCCATGCCATCTCCAACCCACCCTGCTGTCCTACAACCTTTCCCTCTTCCCTGTTCTATGCCACCCTTCTCACCTTGCTTTGGAACACTATCATCTACCCACTACTGTTCTACGGTGCAACCCTGCTAGATAATTAAACCAAATATCCTAATATTTTTACTTATTTCACTACTAATCTGCCATGTTATGCTGTTGTGAACCCCACTGTTTATATTTCCTTGTATATAAATAGAATAATAGATAGGTTCCAGTGAATTACAAGGCTGAAATTCCATCAAGAGGTTTTGGGGACATAGGTAACCTAAGCTCGAGAGGTTCCTATGTCTCCAGAACCTCGAGATGGAATTACAGCTGATTGAGTCAGTGGAACCTAACTGTTATTTTTTGTAATATATGGATGTGAGATGCTGACGAGGTCTTACCTCTGGATTCTTTGTGGGACGGTTCCGTGCTGCTTGTTCTCGCTCCTCACTCACATCCCCCCTCCAGCGCACAGTCCCACTTCTTTCTCTCAGGAATAAAAAGAAAAGAAACAAAAAAAACATGCTTTGGACACTAGGTGAGTTGGTGATTTGAAGAATAGTATTACGAGGACCGGAAGTATAGTATTATTGGACCGGAAGTATAGTATTACGAGGACTGGAAGTATAGTATTACGGCAGTGACTAAGGTATTACAGGATTTTTTTTATATGCTTTTGGGGGATATTATTTTTAAAATCCATATATTACAACTCTGTATATATTCTTTTCTTGTTTAATCATGTATATCACTACTGTTGTTTATCAACTGAATATTGTGCTTAACTGAGTTTGTATGCTGTCCGGTCAGGATCTCCTTGTATATGAGCCTGCTCAACGGAGTAGTTTCTTGTCAATAAACTTGAACTTGAATGTCCAAAAATAAAGGATTTTAGGTTTTCTGTGATCATGCCTGAGTTGTGTGGTTTAATGAGTTAATCTTCTGCACCAATTTTATCTAACTGCCTTGAGAGAAAATGTTCCAGCTAGTCCCTCCATTCTGGTTTTCCATGGAACAGCGGATGCCGTTGGTGCTTGAAATCAGTCAGAGAGTAAAGGCCTAGCTTTCCTGAACTTCATCTACCAGGTAAGGTCTTTATTTTTTTCAAATGTTGTGGAAATGCCAGGAGGGTTTCCGGTCTGAGCCCCCCACCATCCCCACTATAACACCGGGACCCCTAGACATAAAGTGGAGGACAAGGGGGGGGTTACATGTGAATTTAAGGGGAATACTGCTATTGCATATTACTTCAATAAAGAAAATACAAACACTTTAGATAATGGCTTGAATAAAATGATGTAAAATGGTTTCTTCTTGTGCATTTCTAAAGCAAAACCGTCTGAAGAAGGAGAAAAATAACAGGATAAAAGCTGTTAAGAAAAATTTAAGGTAGTCCAACTTAGTATTTATTTCATAAATAGAATGTGTGGTTGATTTATAATAATGTTACAGCAGGAATCACTAACAAATGTGGTTACTTAATAGGTGCTTGACAGAAAGGGAATAGACATATGTTTCTATATAAATTGATGTGAGTACATGTTGATTTTTATGTTTGCTTGCGTGTGCAGTGCACAAGAAAGTTATTGAGGTTAGTAGAGTATTGCAGAGGTGTGGCAGTGTTTGGCCAATCCAGCGAACACTTTCAGGGGCGCGTCCCTCGGCCACCAATCAACAGGGAAGCTGCCAAAGATGGCAGTTTCAGAGCAAGTGCCAGACTTGAAAGAAAGCTGCCACTCCAATCATGGACAGTTTCATCATTGCAGCAGCAGATCTCTCACCCCCCAGCAACCAGGCACATTCCAGCCATGTGCATTACAGTGCACAATAATGCGCATGGCTGGACTAACAAGCAACTCATTTGTTCATTGTGCCTTTCCCAGTGAAATAAATAAATGAACCCAACCGAGGCTTTGCTTCTGCTGCCCACCACATACTCCCCCCAAAGCTGACATTGGGGTCCAAATCCCCATGTTGGCATGCCCCCCCAACTATTGTGGAATACTGGGAGCCCACCCCAGTGTGCCAAAGTAATTCTTATCTTTTTCCGACACTGGCATGCCCACTCCTGGTGTCAGATACACCCCCCACACCCCCTTTTTTCAGCTGACCTCAGGGTGCCCAATCCCCAGGTTGGCATTGATCCCCCCTTCCACTAATCTGGCACACTAGGAGCCCACCCTAGTGTGCCGAAATCTGTTTTGTAATATTTCACCCGTAAAAAAGAAAACAGTCCCACGACATATTTTTTTAAACCTGAAAAAAAAGAAAACTGTCCTCATCCCGCCAGCTCCCTCTCCCCAACCAGCACCTCCCTCTGTGCAACCTCTCCCCACCCCTCACCCATACTTACCTCTGAAGGTCGGGATCAGTCTTCTGTGGACTGGGAATACGCCTGCACTCTTCAAAGACCAACCGAACTGAAGAAATGACGATAAGCCCTATAATGGCAGTGAATGGGGGGGTTGAATTTAGGTTGATATCTCAGCCAATTTTTGGAGTTTTGGACCCAAATTTTCTACATGGGGTTCTTGGGACCCCACCTCATGAACACTGGCACTGCCATTTAGTTTCTCCATCCCTAAATGTCATTTCACAGTTGCTGTGCGGAATCACCTTTCAGGACTGATTAATGAAATAACCGTGCCACTGTTCATGAGGTGGGGTCCCAAAAAGCCCATGTTGCAAGCTTGGTGAAAAAACTCCAAAAAATGATTGCGTTATGAGCAGGCATTGTGCAGTTTGTATGCACGCTTGTACCTTCACCAATTTTAAATATTTTCACTCCAAATTTCCAACACCGCCATTTTTTCATATCTCCTCATAAACAGTACAGTTGTCATTTTTTGCATCCTGCCCGAAACGTGTTTTCGCACCTGTGGCGCAGAATGGCACAGTTGCTGTGCAAAATCAACTTTTGGGACAGATTAATGAAATCACAGTGCCACTGTTCCAAAAAGGCCATGTTGAAAATTTGGTGAAAAAATAAAAAATAAATGACTGCGTGACAAGCGTGCATTATGCAATTTCTACACATGCTCGTAACTTACTCCACTTTTTCATATTTTCACTCCAGATTTCCAACACTGCCATTTTTTCACACCTCCTCGTGAACAGTACAGATGTAATTTTTTACATCCTGCCCAAAATGTCTTTTCATACCTGTTGCGCCGAATGGCGCATTCGCTGTGTGAAATCACTTTTCGGGATTGAGTAATGAAATGATAGTGTCACTGTTCATAAGGTGTGGTCCCAAAAAGCATATTTTGAAAATCTGGAGTGAAAATACCAACAAACACCCAGTGCATTAGGGTTTCCAACTGTAATGCCCCACCCTGTACAGACTGACAGGCATCAGGGGTGTGGCTTGGGGTCGTCGGCCATAATGCTCATGCCATTCCACTCCCACCCTGCAGCCACTGAAAGGCATTGAGGTGTGCCTTGGGGTCTTTGGCCTTAATGGTCACCCCATTCTCCTATACTGCACCCATCTCAGCTTATTTTTATTCATGATTCGGAATGTACCTTTGAGTCAGAGACTTATTTACAAAGGTTCCATGTCACATAGATTGGACAATACAGAAATTAAGGTAACATACACTTTGATACATGGAAACGGTACAACAATGAGGCTCAAAATCAGTAACAAAACAGTCATATGGAGACTCAGGTAAGCATTTAGCAGAAGTAAAATGAAAAGGAAAAGGAGGGGGTTAAGCCAGCCAGAGACCATTGTCATTATGGAGGGGGGGGAGGAAGGAGTGGCTGGTTCAGTAGCAGTCACATTTGTTTGAGGACTGGAGATGACCCTTGAGATAGATCTTGAAGAGGCCAATGGAGTTTTCATTTGTGATGGAGCTAGGTAGGCCATTCATTCAGGAGGGAGCCTTGAGCTGAAGAACCTTTGAAATTGGGAGGTTTGACATCGGGGAATTGTGAGAAGTTTTTTACTGGAGCTACGTGTTACTTTAGGGGCAGTGGATGGATAGAGTAGGGGGGTAAGACCTGGAGGGGAGAGACCTTGGATGATTTTTTTAGCCATAAGACAGGTGTGGAATTTGATCCTATTGTCCAGGTTAAGCCAGTTGGTGGAGTTATATAGTGTGCAGGTATGGGTGAGGCGGTCGCAGTCCAGAACAAGGTGAGAGGTCTTGTTGAGGGAGAGATGGAGTATATTTAGTGCTGGGTTGGAGGCAGCGCTATAAATGAGTATACTGTAGTCGAGGAGGGAGAGGATAGAGGATGAGATGGCAAGTCGAAGGGCGTCTTGGGTAAGGCAGTGTTTAAAGTGGTAGAGCAGGCCAAGGTGGATATTAAGAGCAGTGGACAGGAGATGTATGTGCTGGTGGAAGTTGAGAGCCAGGTCCAGGGTGATGCCTAGATATTTGAAGGAGTTCACCTGTTCGAGAGGGGTTAGATCAGCAGTTATAATCTGCAGGCAGAGTTTCTGCTTAGCGCTCTGGGGATGGGAGAAAATCATGAACTTGGTCTTCTTGTAGTTCAATATTAGGCACTGCACTGTGAACCACCATTCGGCTTCATTGAATGAGGACTGGAGGGTTTGGTGGAGTTGCAGAGGGTCATGGCTGGAGGCATAAAGGACAGCATCATCCATGTATAGCAGTAGGCTGGAAGAGCAGGAGCTAGGGAGTGAGTTAAGGTGTAGACTGAAGAGAAGGGGACCAAGGATGGAACCTTGGGGGACTCCTGAGGGTACTGGGAGCCTGTTGGATAAGGCAGTGCCGATTCTGACCTGTTGGAACCTGCCAGTTAAGTAGTCAGTGAGCCAGAGTAGGGCATCCTGTGAGAAGCCAATGTTGGAGAGAGTGACTAGCAGGAGGGAGTGATTGATGGTGTTGAACGCCTTAGTAAGGTCAACAAAGACAGCGCCAGTGGTGTGGCCTTTGTCTAATGTTGAGTGGATGTGTGTTGTGAATTCCAGAAGGGCAGTAGTAATACTGTGCCCTTTGCGGAAGCCGTGCTGTTGTTTACAGAGAAGATCATGTTTGTTAAGGTGGTCAGTGAGCTGGTCATAGACAATGCGCTCGAGAGCTTTGGATGGGGGGGGGAGGATAGAGATGGGTCAATAGTTATTGGTGTCAGTACAGTCTCCACTCTTAAATATAGGGGTAATGGAGGCAGATTTCCAGAGGGAGGGGAATCTACCTTGGCAGAGAGAGCGGTTGATAATATGGGTGAGAGGGTGGAGTATTTCTTGGAGAGTGAGCCAGAGAAGCCTTGGATCCAGGGAGTCACTACTATGGTTAGCGCGGCTTGGAGCGCTTATAAGATACGGCTCTGCAGCCTTGGGGGTGATGCACCGTAGGTGGAAGGGAGGGTTAGGCAGGGAGGAGGGGGTTGGTCAGGGGGCGGGTCAAAGAAGTTTGGTGGGAGGACATGGCTTAGATTGGTGAAAGCTTGGTTGAAGGCCAAAGCTATGCTGGAGGGGTCGTAAATCAGGTGCCCGTCCATAGCTATCTGGTTGGGGGGGTGTTTGGAATATTGCCCCTGATTTCCTTGATATTGTTCCAGAATTTGTGCCCTGAGCCCCAGGTAGCGGTGAGGGCAGCTTTGTAGTGCTTGGCCTTGGCTTTGCGTAGTGCCCACATACATTTGTTCCGAGCCTCTCTGTATCTCTGCCTGTAAGCTGGGCAGCCAGTCTCATTAGAGAGGTGCCAAAGAGAGTCATGTGTATGCATCAGGGTAAAGAGATTGTCGGAGATCCAGGGGACAGGGTTGCCTTTGGCCATCCTTTTGGAGAGTGGGGCATATTGGTCACAGACGGTGTTGAAGGTGCGAGTGAAAAGATCTTAAAGGCTAGGTCAGGGTCGAGGGTATTTGTTAAGAAGGACCAGTCTAGGGACCTGAGATGAGATTTTAGGGGAGCAAGTTTAACTGGGCCTAGTTTGCGATGGATGATTACCTTGGGGGGGATCTTGGGCATTTTGCAGGACCATGTGCAGAGAACTGGGGAGCGGTTGCTAACCATATTTGGTAGTATTGTGGTGCTAGTGATTTTATGGGGATGGTTGGTGAAGACCAGGTCCAGTAGGGAGGAGGCTCCGGTGTGGGGATCCAGCCGAGTGGGAGAGGGGATTACTTGTGTGAGGTCTTGGACTGTAGCTGCATCCATAAGTGGGATGACAGACTTGGCTAGCCAGTTGGTGTTGAAGTCCCCAAGAGTAATTTGTTCATTTTGTTGTGGGAAGGAGGCGAGGTAGGACAGGATTGAGTGGAAGGCTTCTCTCTGGTCTCTAGGGGGAATGTAGGCTGCCGTGTTAAGAAGGGGGGTTTGGGAGTGGCCCAGGATGAGCTTGAGTGTGATGGCCTGTGGTCCGGGTATCAGTGAGGGGGGTGGGAGTAGTTGACAGTGTAATGAGTCTGTAAAGTAGATGGCACAACCCCCCTCATGTTTTCCCTGCTGATCAGCACAATAAAGCTTGAACCCAGGCAAGGCTACCGATGAGTCCAGGATAAGGGGGGAGAACCAGGTTTCATTCAAGGCAATAACATCTGGCTGATGCTGTAGGACCCAAACCTGATATGAGTCCCACTTTTTCTGCAGGCTACAGACATTGAGGCTGGCAATGCGGAGCCCGATGTAGGGGGTATGGTTTGGTGTCGAGGTTGCAAGTGGTCCAGGATTAGGGTGGATATTGCTGGATAAAAGGAGGAGCAGTAAGAGGAGGGACCTGTGCATGGTGTTCCTGGCCAATTTTTTGGTGCGATGAGCTATGCGGGCTGAGGTCCCAGGTAATTTGGAGAGGGAGGGGATAGGGAGAGGCAGCATATAGGGGGCTGACAGGAGGAGTGGGTGAGAAGAGAGAGGTGGTAGAGGATTCATAGGTTTCGTGGGGTGCGGTACCGGATGGAGTAATGAACTAGTGCTTTACTAGTATTTTCTTATGGAATGGGGTGAGCGTAAGGGCCAAAGACCCCAAGGTACACCGTGACACCTGTCAGTGTCTACAGGGAAGGGTGAGGTGGAATGGCATGAGTGTTATGGCCAACGACTCAAAGGCACACCCCAACGCCTGTCAGTCTCTGCAGGGTGGGATTGGGGGTGGGTGTTAGTTTAATACTTCACTGCCATTCCTATTATGCATCTCTCTAACTCATGCAGTACCAATGCCAATACCAGCAAGCATTCAGCTTTGACAAATGCTTGTTGATATATTTTATGTGCACTTTACTAACAAACCAGTACAAATATATTTTACAATATGTGACTTTTACTTTAGAAATTGAACCAGTGTAACCCCAAGGAAGGAGGATATCTCCGAAATATCGGTTGTGTTATATGCACTGGTTTTCCTTTTCCTGATTAACTGGTGCCAAGAATAAAACATGTTTTAAATGAAGGGTGAGTGGGCCTTATGTTTCTAGTCTGTGTTCTTGCACAGACTACAATACCACATACCCTCTGTAGCCTTATACTGGGCATTCTGCCTTCTCCTATCAAAAGTACACAGCTGAAAGGTTTATACTATATTATGTTAACAGCAGCAATGAACTGTATCACACTGTTATGGCTATCAGATGTAACCTCACAGATGTCAACTCAGATTAGAAAAGTGCGAGCCCTCCAAGAAATGGAAAGGATCACATTGGACCTACAATTGCACAAGGAAAGATTCATTGACTTTTGATACCCATCGGAATTACACCTCCAAAGTGACATTGCGCAGTAGGTGAGAGAGCAGAGCTGGTTTTGCATTCCACAGACACCAAAGGACTGGGGTGAAGTATTACACATAGTGCCATGCTTTGGACCTTGTTACATTCCTAACCAAGGAGCCCTGGGGCAGAAGGAACTTATGACAAAAAGAACAGGCACTCCCCCCTACTGGTGGCAGTTAATGTACGATATTTCTCCCAAATGCTGCATGCATCTGACCCTAATGCTCTCAGTGCCCTTGTGGTTGTATTCATTGTATCTGTCTTTAACTTTTTTTTTTATTTGGTATAAATATTAACTGTTGTAGTTATATAAGTTACATGCACACAAAGCTGTTCAGATTTTCTCAGGAATTTTATTTATTTATTTAAATTCTTGGATTACAATACCAGTGAGTCAGAAACTCTTTTACAAAGGTTCCACGTCAGACTGAACAGTACAATACAAACAGTGAACTAATTAACATATCTACTATGCTTACATGTTACGGTTACAAAGATTAATAATGTAAGGGACATTTTAAGTGAAGACACGACCCACTGGTGCCACAGATGCACCCATACATGCCATTCAATGGTCTAAAGGGCTAGAAAGAGCAGTCAATAGGATGACCTTGTCAAAGGAGATTGGAAGCAGTCGCTAGTATCACACAGCAAACAATATAAAATGAACATTCTAGGCAATGGCATTGTTGCAATTGGTTCAATCGTTGGGTACCTAGTGGACCAAGGGCCAGAGAGTGTGAACAATCAGATGCCCTTGTCAGAGCAGAGTAAATGGAAACAGTCACTAATGCCACAAAATAAGTGAGTTGGGGCAAGGCAGAAGGGACAACAGTGTCATCCTTGAGACTTTTAACTGATGGGAGAGTCAGTAGGAGGTGCATGGGGGTAAAGCTGTCCACAGAGGGACAATTGTATGGCACCAGCTAGGGAATGAAGGAGAAAGATGTGTGCAGGGGTAGTGAGGTGACAGAGAGAGGTCATAATAGGAGGAGGAGGAGAGACAGGGAAGGGAAAATGTGGTGGAGGAGGAGATAAGGGATAGATGGTGGCAGGAGGGGGCAGGATGGGATAGAGAAGGGGAAGAAAAGTGAGAGAGACAGACAGTTAAGAGGGCACAATAGTGCTAGCGTCAGAGAGGTGAAGGGCGGTACTGGTAGGATGGTTATGCGGGGCAATCACAGCTGCTGAGTGCAGTCAGATGTTGTTTTAGTAGATGTTTGAACGGACCAAGCTAAGCACATCTAGTATGTCCAGGGGGAGACCATTTAGCCAACTAGGGGCCTGGAAAGTAAATGATTGATAGGCTTGAGAGGTTCAGCAGAAGTGGACCTGGAATGCATGTCTTGTTGCATTCCTGGTGCTATGCAAGTAGGGTGTGCACATGAGGAAGTGCTGGGAGTTGGGTGGAGTAAGGCCCAAGCTGTTTTTTTCATATACAAGCAGGTATGATACGTGATCCTGCCTTTGAGGTGCAACCACTTGGTCATGGTATATAAGTCGCACGTATGGGTGCATCTGTGGGAACCTGAGATCAGGCGACAAGATTTAGTGAGGGCAGTACATACTCTTTTAAGTGTCATGTCAGAGGCAGAGCCATAAATGACTAAGCCATAATCAACTATCGAGAGTATCAAGCTGGTGACAGCTGTTTGGAGTGCTTTTGGGTCATACTGTGCCTGTTCCTGTAGCAGATCCCTAATCTGGAGTTAACTACCTTGGAAACTATGCTGACATGTTCTGTAAAAGACAGGGTGCTATTGAGAGTTACACAGAGATATTTAAAGGAGTGAACCTACTTAATAGGGACAATGAGATTGTTGAAGATGGTTAGTGAGGCTGATTTTAGTTTATTATAAGGGCTAGCAAAGAGCATGGAGTTTTTTTTTTTATAATTCATAATCAGTTTATGCTGGGCGAACCAGATTTCTACTGCTTTGAAGTTACCTTGTAAGCTTCTAGCTGGCGAGGGTGGGTCTGAATGGCTGGAAAAGAACACTGCATCATCTGCGTATGGGAGAAGGATCACCAGAGCAAACTTGTGGGAGGGAGTTAAGAAAAAGACTGAATACTAGGGGGCCCAAGATGGAGTCTTGTAGAACTCCTGAGTGGACAGGCTGGCTGGAAGATAGAGCATCACAGATTTTTACTTGTTGGGATCTATCCTGTAGGTAGTCTTTAAACAACCAGACCACTTTACCTGCAGAGATACCAATGGCACGGAGAGACTCAAGAAGGAGAGTGTGATTGACCATGTCAAATGCCTTAGTGAGGTCAATCTAAACAGACACCACTAAGTGACCATGGTCAAGAACTTTGTGGATGTAGCTGGTATACTCTAGGAAAGCAGAGGTGGTACTGTGCACTTTCCTGAAGCCATGCTGCTCTGGACATAGGATGTTATATTTGGCCAGGTACTCCAAGAGCTGGTCCACAACTATATGTTCAAGGGCTTTGGAGAGGGGTAGGAGGGTAAAAACTGGACAGTAGTTGGAGTGAAGGGTCCTGTCTTCACTCTTATGGATTGGGGCCACCACTGCTGCTTTCCACCATGAGGGGGCTGACCAAGACAGATTGACATGCTCAGCATTTTTGTGAGAGGCACCAGAACAGCATCCAGTGAAAAGTGTAGTAGCTTCAGATCAAGGGTGTCACTGCTGAAGCGGAATTTACCAAGCATCTTTAAGAGGTATTTTTTGGCTTCACTAATGGAGACTATCTTAAAGTAGAAGGGTGGGTTGTTCATAGATGGTCCTGAGCCCTTGGGGTCAATTGGAGAGGTTGGTGTGTCAAAGAAGTCATGGGGGAAAACTCCACTTAGGTCTGCGAATGCTGAGTTGAAAGTGTCAGCTGTTCGCAGCGGGTCCTGGATGACTGTACTATCAACGCTAAGCAGGGTGGGAGGAGAATTGATGGTTGTGAATGTATACTATGTCACTACTCATTCTGATCAATAAAGCCGAGTTAAAAAAAGTGTTTTTGCAGCATGCATAAAAGGAAGCAGAGGCACTTTCTCCTAAGTAGCGCCCTACATACAGGGTTTCATTTGGGGGCCTCAGGTTTCGAGATCTGTCTGAGTGCCATTGTTGATTAAAACCTAATGGCATTTAAGAAATAATTTCTAAAAAGAACAAGCATTTTATCAGTGCCGGATGTTCGCCACTGGTATAGAAGCCCTGAGGTACTAGATGCGTTGTAGTGCACTTTGTGGTTTATGTATTACCAAAGTTAAGAGCCTGCATTCGTAAATTTTAATGCAGGCTTATAACTTTGTTGTTTTGTAATATTGTATTGTTGCCCCAAATTGTCAACATAGCCTTCTTATGACCCCACCTCATGAACAAGTGCAGAGAAAATGTTCAACTCCTGCCTGAAAAGTGACTTCATGCAGCGACTGTGAAATCATCTTTCGGGAGGCAAAAACACATTTTGGCCATGATTTGAAAAATAACAACTGTCACATTCATGATGTGCTACAAAGAAATGTCTATGTTGAAAATCTGGGGTAAAAATATTGAAAATTATCAAAGTTACAAGCCTGCATTTTCAAAATTCAACGTAGGCTCATAACTTTCTTATTTTTTAATATTTTTATGCCACATTTTCAACATAGCTTTCTTAGAATCCCACCTCATGAACAAGGGCAGAGAAAATGTTTTACTTCTGCTGATGATTTCATGCAGTGACCACAAAATCACCTTTTGGGACAGATTTGCTTAATTTCAGTGTAATTGTTCATGAGGTGGGGTCTCAAAATAATGCGTGCTGAAAATTAGGGGCAAAAATATGTACAAATGGCCATGTCATGCCACTAAGTTCAAAACCCCATTGAAATACATAGAACTGCATAACTGATTTCATCATTTCCCGGTCTGGCTTTGAAAAGTGAAGATGACTCAGCGGTCTACAGAGGATCATGGTGTTGGACCTCCCGGTGGGTAAGTAAGGGCTTGAGGGGGGTGTGGGGTGGTGGTTGCTGAGTGGGATGGTCAGGAGGGGGGACTAATGGTGCAACAGACATTGATGTATGTTTTTCTTTTTTACAGGGTAAAAAACCAAAATGATTAGGGATGGTTTTCATTATTTCAGAGGGTGACAGAGATACTGGGAGATTGTGCAGCCCCAGTGTCAATGTTATGTTTGTGGGGTGGGGTGGGGTGGTGGTTGCTGAGAGGGAGGGTTGGGTGTGTGGGACAGTTACAGGGGTGGCAACAACATGAATGGGCCTTCTGGTGCTTCAGCGCCATTTAGAGATGTGACCATTCATTTTGGGAGCAGCGCAATAGACCCAAGCAGACCATGGGGGTTTGCTTTTGAAGTGGCAACACTGGAGGATTGGGCACTCCCAATGTCAAATGTAATGTTTGTGGTGGGGCAGTGCTGAGAGGGAGGGTTGGGTGCAGGGGACCATTATGGAGGTATCAGCAACAGACATAGATGGACAGTTTTCTCTGTTACAGCTGGCGTGAGTCCCTGGATGTTTGGAATTCTAGCCTAATCACAACAGATCAGCTCTGCCTGCTGGGCAGCGTAGATCAAAGGAAAGAGGTGACCCATGACTGCGTTGTCTTTTTCTTTTCAAGTACACAACATCTGTGCCCAGCAAGCCAAAACTCTGTCATGATTAGCCAAGCTGATGATTAGTGTGGCACTGTCACACCCCTAAAACACTGCTCTGCATTGGACGGACAGTGTCACACCTCTCAACAACCAACTTTCATAGTAAGATGTTCACTGCATGCATGAATGGTGAACATAAAAACATACCACACAATTATACACCATGCTGCTTTGAGTTGTACTGTGCATTTCCAAGAGATTAATGCCCAATATAGCAGGCAACTGGAAAGCGATTGGCCTTGTTTTGTGAGACATCTAACTTATTTTTGATCGGCTGCTGGAATGCTTATTATGGCTTAATCCAAATCCTTTGCACCATCCACGACAGGCACTAATGATAACAAATAAACCTTTTCTGTTTATGAGGACAACATGGAGATCCCTGACTCTGTAATTGCCATAGATGGGTATACCCTTTTCAGACAGGACAGGCTTAGCAAGAGGGGTTGGGGCTGTGATATTTATGTAAAGGACACCCTCCAGGGTCTTGCTCCTCCCTATCCAGGTTCTGGCAGTAATATCCAAGCACTGGTGGTTAAGGTCCTACAAGGAGCCCACAACAAGGCACTCACCATGGTGTTGATTTATATCCCCCTAAAGATCAGGCTAATGGCCCCAAAGGGGTCTTAGACTACTTCAGCAACCTTTACCACAGCTCCAAAATAACTATGGTTGGAGACTTTAATATAAACTGTCTGTACCCTGATGCGGCCCCCTTTTAAAGATGCTGTCTCCACCATTAATGTTGCTCCATTAGTGGACTCTCCTACTAGAATAAACTATCGGACTGCCTCAAAGTACCCTACTGGACTGGCTGCTTACCAACTGTCCTGAAAGGATCTCTAACACCTCCATCCTCCCCAACTCAATCAGTGACCACTCCCCTTTACTGTGTCACTGGTTCAACAACCCCAACCCCCCCGCTAAAACTATAACTGGACAAGTTTTAAAAAGGACAGCTTGAACCAATACAATACCACCTCAGTCAACACAATTGGTCTCCAATCTATGCTTCAGATGGTGTTGACCAAGCCCTAGACTTCTTCATTGCTGCTTTCAATGCTGCATGTGATATCTACACCCCTCTCAAGAAACATAAGATCAAGGGCGATGTCAATTCATGGATTATACCACCCCTTCTCAAGTTTATGACAAACAGAGATAATCTGTGGTACCGGGTCCGTGTCTCCGGCAAGCAGGCTGATTTGCAGCAACATAAAAAGGCCAGAAATGCTTGTACATGTGCTATACATACTGCCAAAAGTCATCATTTTAAGAACTAGCTTGCCAACTCCTGAGGGGATGGGAGAAAGTACCTAAATGGTGTTATCACTCAAGACATGAAAGCTTTTAACTCTTTTTTCACTGACCTCAGCAGGATCCTTCCCCCAAACTACTATAAAGCAGCAGATAACAATATCAACAATAATGGCAAAAGAGTAAATCAATCTCAGGCCCCCCTTCTACTTTAAAGTCATCTTAAAAAAAAGCCAAAAAATACCTGCTACAGGTTCTAGGGAAATCTAGGTTTAGTGTTGACTCACTTGACCTAAAACTCATCACCCTCACCCTTGATGAAATACTCACCCAGCTGACACAAATCCTGAGCCTATCGTTATGATTTGCCAAATTTCCTCAAAGATGGAAAGCTGCTGTAATAACACTTGTCCATAAAAGTGGAGACAGGACCACGCTTGATAACTATCACCACATATCCACCCCGCCAAGGCCTTGGGGCACATCGTGTCAGATCAGTTAGTTGAATACCTCGGTAAACCAGATTCAATGCCCCCAACAGCATGGTTTTCAAAAAGCACACAGCACCACCACAGCTTTAATAGAGTTTACTAGCTACATACATACTGCTCTTGACCGGGGTCAGATGGTGGGGGTGGCCTTTATCTACCTCACCGAGGCCTTTGGCACAATTAACCATACACTACTGTGTGACAAATTATCCACTGCCAGGCTCACTGACAGCACCTCAAGTTGGTTCAGAAGCTACCTTGCAAACAGAGTTCAGCCAGTAAAGATTAATGGAGTACTCTCAGAAAGCCAGGATGTGCGCTCTGGTGTCCCACAGGGTTCCATTTTAGGTCCCCTTCTGTTCAGCCTATTTCTTAACTGACTCCCCCCTGGCTTGTCCAGATAGAATTCTACTTTGTGCAGATGATGCTGTGATTTATACCAGCCACACTGACCCTGTACACCTGGAGAAGCAGCTTCAGCTGAAATGCGCAAGTGTTGAGACTTGGTTCTTAAAGCAAAAGCTGCTCCTGAACTACAAAAAGACTAAAGTAATGACATTTGCCAACCTCCACAATAAACACAGAGCATTCCAGCCCACAATATATTTAATAGCCTCAATAACCCCCCTAGACCTGGTCCATACATTCAAGTACCTTGGAGTTACCCTCTACAGCACCCCTATCTTTTGTGAACCATGATGAACAGGTTGCCAAAGTGATTAACACAAGGTTAGGTCTTCTGCACAGGCATGAACACTGTCTGACAAAGGGGACACTTCAGATTGCTGTAGACAGGTCTGTCATCTCTATAATTAATGGCCTGGTTATATATGGCACCGCGGCCGACACAACCCTCAAAAAGGTCACAATAGCCTTAAATAAGGCCTACAAGCTAACCACAGGAGCCCACCGGCTCACGCATATGTGTGACCTGTATGTCCAAACTGGATGGCTTCATCTAAAAGGCAGAATGAAGTACCAGACCTGCCTGCTTGCCAAAAAAAAATCTCTGAGCCTAACCCCTCCCCAGTGTACCTCCTATGCTGTACATCCCACCCCCATCATACCAAAGGAATGTATAGCCAGCTGTTCAAAGTCCCCTTCTGCTGTACCACCCAGGGACAAAGGTCATTTGCATACTGTGCCCCCAACTGGCTCAGCTCCCTCCACTGTGATAGCCTGACTGAATCCAAGTTAGGACCCTTTAAACGCAAGTTGCGGGAACACTACTCTGCACTCTGTGGTTATGACTGCTCCATCTAGCAGGTACATGTAGTACTGCCCTTTAGCCTCATCTCCGCACCCAGCTCTCTGCCCAGTGCAGCACTTAGCAGCTAGCCTATCTCCCCCATCTCTTTTCCCTTACCATCTAGTACCCACTCTTTCTAACCCCTCACACCTCTTTCCTAAACCCACTTATACCAATCCCTTCTTACCCACCTTCCCCTCTCACCCTTACCTATCTCCCCCCTTATTCTGATGCCTTACCCTCTGGACAAGGCCTCCTTGGCTGATCCAGTTAATTGATTTTCTTGGGCGACCAGCAAGGTTTAACTTGCTCTACCGCAATGGGTTTTTTTTTGCATTCCTGATTGGACTGTTAGCCATCTTATTTTGCATTAGAATGCTGTGTCTCGCTCCAGACCTATTACTCAATTGTACCTGTAAATATTCTACATTCTGTGTTGTCCTTGATTCCAATGTATATATATGTCTTGTTATTTTATGACATGCAACCTTTGTAAAAGAGCATCCAGCTCAAAGGTACTTGTAATCCGAGATCTCAATAAATAAAAAAATAAAAATAAAAAAATGCACCAATACATACAATAGCAGAGCTGCTGGTAAGAGCTGCTTCTTCTGAGATTTTCAAAAGGCACAAGTGAGGTGGATTATTCCACTGCGTTGAAGAAGACGTTCTTTTTATGTTTGCTTGCCATAGCTTAAACAGACATTTTCTATCACTCTGACAGAAGGCTTTTTGGGGGCTTGGTCCTCCTTCACCAGTCATAGGCTTAGACTCAGAAATGTCCTCCCCAATACCTCCTAGTACCACCCCACACTCTTTGCCTACTCTCTATTATTCATTTTGAAGAACTTAGCCAACCAAAGAGCTGCAAAGTGCAAGGCTGAAGCTGCAGTGGCCATGTGTAACTATAAGGTTCCTACAAGGAACTTTTTCTTGTGCCTTCTATCCCACACATCTGTCTCCTGTTCTTTCTTCTACATCATATTACTTTGCTGCTGAGTGGCACTTGCTCTATTTCTCTCGCTCCCTCTGCCTGCCAGTACCAACAGCATTGTTGCCATGGCTGCTCCTGTTCCTGGCCCTGCCACCAGCCTTGGGGCCAGGAAACTGTTTGTCTTGCACCCTACTGCACTTCTGATCTTAGGTCCCAGCTCCACTGTCTGCTCTGGAGTTCAGAACCACTGGAGGGTTTCAGGTGCACAGCCTGGTTTTTGAGCTGGATATCTGGCCTGCAGTGCAGTTACAGTTGCCTTCCACACATCTGTCTGTTTCCCCTTCAGGTTCTATTGCTTTTCCACTCTGCAGCACTTGTTCTGTCTCTCTTGCCCCCACCTTCTGCAAATACCGACATCATTGGTGCTATGCCTGCTTCTGTACCCAGCCCTGTTGCCTGCTCTGAGGCAAGGAAACTGTTTGTTTCATGCCTGATGGCCCTTTTGGTCTTTGGCCTTTGGTCCTGGCATTGCTGTCTGCCAAGGGGACAGGTACCCTTGGAGAGAGTGGGTGCAGAGCCCAGTATAAGTATTGGAGCTCTGGCTCTTTAAAAGTGCTGTTACGCATGTGCTGCAGCACTCGCTCCATCACCATGGTTGTTTTCTTTTGTCCCTTGGCCGGACCCCACTGCCTGTCCTGAGGCTGGCAAACTCTGTTGTGTGGTTAGACGGTGCTTCTAAACCTGGTCTCTGGCCTTCTTCCTGGGGGCTGAGAATGTGGGTCTGCTGTGATACTGCAGCCGCCTGAAGGAAGGAGCATTCTGAAGTACAGGGTTGCTCCTTATGATATTCAGTGCCTAGTGTTTGATACTGCCGGGCATTTTGAGGGATATAATTGCAAAAATGTGTTGTATTTTGGTCATCCTCACATCCATTATGAAACATTATGAAACACAGCTCCTCACCAAAAGCCTTTGCTTCCTCTGTCAGGCCTCCAGGTCTGTCAAAGGTACCAAAACTGCTGTGTTCTGACTGACTGTGCTATAGGTGGAGTAGAGTATCTTGCTATGAGGAATAGCAAAGGATTAAGCTGTGGAAAGGGTAAGGAGCAGGCCAAGGGAGGAATTCTTCCCCTCTGTACAATGCATTGGCAAGACTGCACCTGGAGTACTGTGTCCGGTTCTATCCACCATAATACAGTAATACCATTGAGGAGATTGAGAGGGTCTACCTGGAGAGGCTGTCAAAGCTACAGTAGTTCTGTTCAGGCTTTCAAAGCAGGACTAGACAGGTACCTTTGTGAGAATGGCTTTAAAGGTTACTCTGCATGAAAAGGGGAAGCATTCCAGTGAGAAGTTCGGATGAATGTCTAGAGTCAAATGTGGCATAGTCACTGCTGTGCAGCAGAAGCGGACAGGATTGTCCCTTTGTCCTTTCTCTCATTTGCCAGATGCTAGATGTCTAATAAACACAGCTAGTTTGCAGCACCACAAGCTTTAGGATACTATGACAGTAATACAAACAGTCCCCAAATGTTGCAGTTACTTTCACAATTAAGTCAGTCCAGTGCTACTGAACAAAATATATTTTGGCAAATGTTTCAGGTCCCTACAAAGCCTGTATCAGATTAACATCTGAAGAAGGCTCTGTTGGGAATTAAAACTAACTACAAACTGATCTGCAGGTTGATTTCTTGGCCACATTGTGCCATCATCCTCCATACTGTCTCTTGGTTACCACTTCATATTCATGCTTGAATTGTTGCTATGGAGACAGAACAGAAGCAACAGGAAACAGCATGGCAGATGGAGGCACTGATGAGACAAA
This sequence comes from Neoceratodus forsteri, assembly GCA_016271365.2. NCBI lineage: Eukaryota > Metazoa > Chordata > Ceratodontiformes > Ceratodontidae > Neoceratodus > Neoceratodus forsteri. Next base: position 900,193,946 of record CM057456.1, on the reverse strand, counting down.
AGAAAGAAAGATTAGATGGTAGGAGTTATACTTTCTGACATGTGAAGACATGTACTGGGATGGGGAGGGTATGTTGGCAGGTGGAAGGGAGGATTTTTGTTAACTGCAGAGTGAGCAAATTGTAGATGTTTGTTGGGCTGGTTGGAGGGCTTCTTATAGATATATGTGTCACCTTGAGTGGGCAAACAGCATCCTCACAAATGAGTACCAAGTTCCACTGGAGAGTGACCCCCCCCCAAAAAAAGTGATGACATGACTCATGTGACCTGTCTGCCCTCCATGGACTTTGGGAGCTGGAGAACTAACCTTACTCCAGAACCCAGTCTCCTCTGCTGTAGCAAAAGGTGCTGATGGCATGGTACTGGTCCCTAATCTGTATTTCTTTAATGTTTCTATTACAACAGTACCCACTGGAGCAGTTTAACCAAACTAGCAGGACTAGGCAGTGCCCAAAGTGCGGGGGGTGGGGGAGGGCAGTAAGAAAAAATTACTCGCCTTAGTAATTCTGTTTCTTCTAATGGAGCCTTGCTGTATTCTGACTATTGCAGTTAGCCCCAGCACTCAAATTACCCCAACATGGCTGCATTGTTGATACAAGTACTCTGTACCCGAACCAGATAAGGTGTACCTTTTGTCCATCCTTCTGTCGACAGGAGGCACAGAATTTGCAGTTTTTAAAATCTTTTGTGTCTGTTTCCAAAAAGACTTATGAAGGGGCATAGACAGTCTGTTGGACTCTGGGATGTACATCAGCTCCACATAATCAGGTTCCTCTTGTTTCTCTACAGCTTCTTCCACAGGGAGCTGGAGGGTTTCTGCCACTTTCCTGTAAAACATGTAGCAGGAAGGGGACTCAGAAAGCCTAAGAGGGGAAACACCAGAAGGTCTGTCTGGGGAGATGTCCGGTTCAATGGGCTCATCCAGACCTTCCACACCATCGTCATCGACATCATCATCATCATAATCTTCATCCCCCTCCAAATCCAGTTCATAGAAATATTCAGGGGCATAATCTTGAACCGAAGGAACCAACCAAACTGAGCGCCTGCCAGAAGGCACCAGATCAGACGGAACCGGACGAAGCGATTCTACAATCCTTATCGCTTTGGCAATCTCTTCGGTGGTCGGAAAATGGGTCTCTGGATCTGAACCGGCCGTTTTCTTTTCTTTTTCTTTTTGTAGGAACCAATCCCTCAGGATCGGCTGTCCTCTTGCCCGAAGAAATATCCCCCTGGTCAGAGGGCACTCCCTCAGGTTCGGTCGGAACCGAACCAGGCTGGCCATCTGGGTCAGCCTCCTTATCCCTAAGCCTACCTAATCTTTTTTCCAGGGTAGACTTGGAGAAATTTTTACAGATTTGGCAGTCTGAATCGAGGTGGTCAAACCCCAGACAATAAACACAGGTGGTGTGGGGATCAGCCTTAGCAAAGACCTCCCCACACACACTGCAGTGTTGAAATCCAGTGGGCCCAGTTTTTCTTTTGGGTTTCTCAGACATAGCCATCCTAACCACAGACTTACCCTTTTTATGGCAAACAACCAGGCAAGTCACCCTTATTGGTTTCTAACCGTGTCACAGGTATTGGAAAAAAACACAAGAAAATGCATTTTTTTTTAAAACCGATAAGGACTGGTAACCACACTCTAAGTTTAGAAACAAAGACAGAATACATAATTCACTAAATGGCCGGTTCAGCCGAACCGGTCGAAAAGTCAATTTTTACAATTTCCACAAGTTTACTATGTCTATTTCACTACCTAGTACTTACTGTACCACTGACAGAGATCTGAAACGAAACTTGAGAAAAATAATCGGTAAAACCGAGGACTTTAACCGACTTTTGAACCACCAGCAGAGGAGAAATCTCCGGAGCGACCGTTCAGTTAGGCAGAGTAAAGAATCTGACGGTTGTGCTTCAAAGTGCAGCAGACAGAGGTCTGAACCGAGCTTGGGCTCAACGTTCTATGCTCTGCATAGAAATTAACTCTCTACTCTCCAGGGCAGTTTGAGTGCTGGGGCTAACTGCAATAGTCAGAATACAGCAAGACTTCATGTTGTTTGAACACTGTCAATTCAGAAACAAAATCTCTTGCTTCAAGCAGAGATACAAAAATAACCCAACTTTGTTAGGTAGCTGCTTTGTGTCTTTAATCTGCTTCAGTAAAAATATGTGCAGGATAAACAGAGGGATACCAGTGTGTAGTGGAACTACAGTACAATGCATAGAAACATACTTTTTAGGCAGACAAAGGCCACTTGGCCCACCCAGTCTGCCCATTTTCCCTAGCCTATACTTTCACTGCAGACCCTACCTGATCTCCAGCTACCTCCCCTCACTTTCCCAGTTAAGATTCCCTAGTGCCTAGCCCAAGCATGCTTGAAGCCCACCACTGTTTTCCTCCCCACTACCTCCACTGGAAGACTGTTCCAGGTATCCACCACTCTTTCACTGTAGAAGTACTTATACACAGCCTTCCTAAATTTTCCCCTTCCAGCTTCATTGCATGTCTCCTTATTCTCATACATCTACTCCTCTGAAAAATACTCCTCCCGTACCTTATTCATCCCTGTGATGTATTTATAGGCCCCTGTCATATCTCCTCCTCTCTCCTCTCATCCAAGGTGTACATAGTAAGATTCCCGAGTCTCTCCTCATAGGACTTCTGATGCAGCCCCTGCATGATTTTAGCTGTGCTCCTCTGGACAACCTCCACCCTGTCTATGTGCTTCTTGAGATGTGGTCTCAAGAACCGGACACAGTACTCCAGGTGAGGGTCTCGCCAACAATTTATATGGGGCAACACCACTTCTCTTCTTCTGCTGGTTATACCCTCCTCTACACAACCCAGCATCTCACTGGCTCTAACTACTGCTTTGTCACACTGCCTTGCCACCTTGAGGTCATCAGATATGATTACTCCTGGTCTCCTTCCTGTTTGTTGACCGTCAATACCTCTCCCCCTGTATTATATTCTACCTCTGAGTTTCTGTGTCCTTGGTGCATGATTGTACACTTTTTCCAGTTGAAACTCAGCTGCCATGCCCTTGATGACTCCTGGTGTTTTCTCAGATCTTTGCACATTCTCTCCACCCCCTCTGGGGTGTCCACCCTATTTCAGGTTTGGTGTAATCTGCAAAGAGGCATACCATCCTTTCCAGATCTTCTGCAATGTCACTTATAAAGACATTAAAGAGGACTGGACCCGGTACTGAACCCTGAGGTACACCACTGGTCAAGCTCCCTTCCCTGGGTGAGTTCTGTTTACCACCACCCTCTGTCCCCTGTCCATCAACTAGTTTCATACCCAATTTACCACCTCAGGACCCACCTCCAACTGCTCAGTTTCCTAAGGAGCCTTCTATGTGGTAGGCGAAGGTCTTGTTGAAGTCTAAGTAGGCCCAGCCCCCCACCACCTCACCCTCATCTATTTTTCTGGTCACTAAGTTGAAGAAATCTATTAGGTTCATCTGACATGCCCCCCCCACCCCCATGCTTCCATGCTGTCTCAGGTCTTGTAACCTGCTGCATTCAAGATACTCCACAATCTTTTCTATCAAAAGTGACATCATTAACTTCCCCACCACTGATGTCAGAATGACCAGCCTATAGTTGCCAGCCTCCACCCTGCTACCACTTTTATTTTTTTATTTATAACTGGATAAGCTCCTCGGGGCTGAGGGCCTATTTTCAGGCATGACCCAGTATTAAGTAGGACTATATCTTGCCTCCTCCAGTCCTTTGAAGCCATTTATGCTTCAGTGAGCTGTTGAATAGGGCTGTCAGAGGTGCATCCAGTACCTCCCTGAGCTCCGTTAACAACTTTAGATGTATTCTGACTGGTCCCATGGCTTTGTCCGCATTCCTACTGTTAGAACTAAAGAAATAAAACTTCCGAAAGAAACACAGAAAACAGCAGTGCAGTTCCAAAAAGTTATTAAGGCATTATTCTTTTACTTACAAAATGTGTGAAAATGTAGGAAGCTATAACGACCTAAGATATGAGATGCTCAGACAATACGTATCTTCAGGATTACCAGGATAATGGCAAATTTAGCTGTGATTTTTTTTTTTTCATAAACTGAGAATGAGGTATTGCAGTCATTAACCTGATAAATCATTAGGATTATCCGGAACTACTGAATCTGGGCAAATAATTTGTGTTCTGGGTCTATCCACTTAGGTCTGGATATGTAAGCCATCCACAGATAAGGACCTGGAGCAGTTAATGCATTATATAAGCGGCTCTACCTATAAGCAGATGATTTGTGAAGAAATAATATATGTTTATATATGTACTGAGGGGTGTCTCTCATTGAATCAGAATGTTCTCTTGTGCTGTTTGTGCGAAGGAACATGAAACAAAAGATGAACAGTTTTGTCATGCCTAAACAGCATGTTCTTATTCAATAAGAGACACCCTCAGTACATAAATAAATATGTTATAAATCACTTGAGTTGGATAGCGTAATTTGTATTTTAAATTTCTTTTTAATTTTAAAACCAAGGGTGATGCTTCTCCCCTTTAATGTTCCCTCTCTGAAATTATGAGAGTTAACAATCGCCGAGTTGGCGGGTTGAAAGAAGAAAAAAAAACTTCTTCTGAACTCATCTCTAGTGGAGACAAGGTAACAGCCCTCATAGGAACTCCACTCGAGCAGAGACACTAAATGACTGCTGACTCGGTGGCTTTCGTTTTGATGAACTCTGCTCTAGCACAGCCTAAACTACGGCCGAGTTAGTCATTTGAGATATTAAAATTGTGAACTCTGTTCTAGCAGGGACAAGGTAAATGACTGGAGATCATTGAATCAGTGGGTGCCATCATGGCTTTTCTGAGCAACTCTGCTGTCACAAAGAGGGACACAGGCATCTGTCTCTCTCCCCTTGTTTCTCACAAAAAAAAATGGTGAATCACTCATCCTATAAAGACGAATACTATAAAAAAGCATCTTTTAAAAAACAAACTTTTTTTAAGAAAAAGATTATTAATCAGAAAAGCATGGGAGGGAACAAAAATGATTTCTAACTAGATCTCTATATGGGGTACAGTTGCTTACAAACACAACAGTGTCGCATAGTGGCAGAAACCTATAGGAACTTCTTTTTTCATTTGAACTGAACCATGGTTATTTTGATATAAATGTTTCCCCTTTTTATTTTTTATTTTCGCTCTTAATATTTTTGCATGGGGACCCATTTTATAAGGGCACTAAGACACTCCAGGTTTGTTGGTTGTCTGTAGTTAATGCACATCCAGATGCTAAAAGGCACTTGGCACAAGTGCCTTGTGCCTTATTATGTGCATGGCCATGCATTAACCATAGACAACCAACACCCTTGCATGTCTTATTGCTTGAATATACTTACACAGTGAGCTGGTGCTGATCTGCTTTTGCTTGCAAATATGTAGTAATGTGCCTTCTTCTATCTTACATTTATTTATTTATTTATTGAATTTTGATGACCGGGTTGGCCCACTGGGCCCACAAAGGTCCATTTTTCAGGGGTTACCTGGGGAACAGAAGCAATACAATACATACAGTCAGGTGATACAGGGTTAAAAGAAGTAGACAAGATAATGAGGATAACAGTACAGGCAATTATTCAAATCATAGACCATAAGTGCAACACTTGAAAGATTTAAGGATTTAAGGCATGATTTAATATAGGTTAAGGTGAGAAGAGAGGGGGGAGGATGGGTGTTGTGATTAGGATCGGGGGTGGTTATCCTATACCCTCACAGTGGCATGAGCTTGTCCCAAGCAAATGGGACTTAAGCCTAGTGCAAAATATTGGTTGCGAGGGGGCTTCGTGTACTAGAGGTGGGAGAGTGTTCCACAGTTTAGGGGCTGTGAGAGTGAAGGAATTGCCTCCCTTGTGAGTCTTGATTCTGGGGATTGCCAGTAGGGACTGACCCGAGGTCCTAAGCATTCGAGGGTTAGGCTTAGCCTTGACTATTCCTATTAGGCTTGGTGGGGCTGCCAGGCTCTGCAATTTCTATGCGTGGCAGGGCAGGGGATACTGTAGACGAGCCTCGAAAGAAGGCCATTGCAGCTGGGCTAGTGAGACGCAGAGGTGGCTTCTTGGTTGACACATTGTCGCAAACCTTGTGACCTTGTTGTACAGAACCTGAAGCCTGCTAACCTCGCCTTTTGCCATGCCCTGGATTACCAGGGCAGCATAGGTTAATGTGAGTAGGAGGACACTGGAGGCGATTGCTCATCTAGCCTCTGGGATAAGTTGTTTTTTTAGCCTGTACATGGTGCCAAGTTTGACGTGGATAGACTTTGTTACCTGGTCAATGTGGGGCTTAAAGGTGAGACACTGGTCAATAGTTAGCCCTAGGTATTTTATTTTGTCAACTACGTCTATTCATTTATCCCCAAGGGTAGTAAGTTTTAGGGAATTGGTCCGATCCTGGCCAAGGGATCTAGGACCAAACAGCATGGCTTTTGTTTTTGCTGCACTGAGGATCATTCTGTTTGATGTGAGCCAGGCCTCAAGTGTGTTTAGGTCCCCCTGTAGGAGAGGGCCAAGATTATGTGGTGTGGACCTGACTCGGAAGATGACAGTATCGTCTGCATATCGAACTACTGAGCTATCCCCATAGTGCCGGTTTAGGTCATTTGTGAAGAGAGAGAACAGGAGGGGGCCAAGAATTGAGCCCTGAGGCACACCCTCCTTGATGGGTAAAGGGGCAGAAAGCTCTCCCTTCTAAATGACCCTCTGGGAGCAGCCTGAGAGGTAGCTCTTGAACCAGTTTAGGGCCTGGGCATCAAACCCAATGCCTTGAAGCTTAGTAAGAAGAAGGTTGTGGTCCACAATGTCAAATGCCTTGGACAGGTCTATGAAGATAGCACCCGTCGACATGCCCTCATCCATTGTCCTGAATAGGTCCACTGTGAGTTTGATGTGTGCTCTGTCTGTTCCATGGTTTGCCTGAAAGCCATGTTGTGAAGGGGCTAGGATTTGGTGGAGCTGCAGGTAGTCTCTCAGTTGCCTATAAACTAGCCTTTCTTGCAATTTGGCCAGGGTATACAGCAGGGAGATGGGCCTGTAAATGTCAATTTGTTCACGAGAGCCACTCTTGTAAATGGGGACCATGTTGGCTGCCTTCCACTGGTATGGAACGTACCCTTCAAGTAAAGACCTGTTGATGATCCAGGTCAGAGGTTTGGCCAGGGATAGTGCACCTTCCTGGAGTAGACTTGGGCTGATTCCATCTGGGCCACCAGAGCCTTTGTGTTTGAGGGCTATCAGAAGTTTACGGACCTCACTCACCTTGACCATTCTCAGGTGAAATTGGGGTCTGTTCAGACAGGGGGATTCATCAAAGGTCTGTACAGGCATGAGTGTTGGTAGCCCTACCTTGTATGCATCAAAGTTGGTGAAGTGGTGGTTGATTGCTGAGGCTATAAGCTGGCAATCACTAATACACTGTCCTTGTACCTCAATTTGACCTTGTGCCTCCTTTGAGTTGCCCTTAAGCAGTTCGTTGATTTGTGCCAAGAAAAGCTTAGGGTTCCCCAGTGTGGACCATTGGAGGTGGGTTACATACTCCTTTTTGGCAAGTTTGATGTCTAGCTTACATTTATTTCTTAGGGTTTTGTAAGTAACCAGGTCTGCAGGAAGGTGGGAGAGATGGAATTTCTTCCAAGCCTTGTCCCTTCTTTTCATCTGAGATTTCACAGAATGGGAGATCCATGTATGGCAGCCTCCTTTTGTACAAAGTTTTTTTGAAGGGGGCCAAGAGAGATGCTGCATTGAGGACTGAGTTTTGGAAGTAGGCAAGGGCCTCATCCAATGTCGGGAGGAGCCTAATCTGGCTCCAGTCCAGGCTACTTAGGTAGTCATTAAATTTTGCTGGCATGAAATTGGAGAAGTCATGTACTGTGAGTATACTTGGGGGAATCTTTGCTGCTCTGTTCTTCCAAATACAGAATATTGGGGAGTAATCACTAATGGTGTCAGCCAATATACCTGCTTTCTGTATGTTGAGGGAGTTAGATACCAGAGCCCAGTCAAGAGTAGTATGGTTCCCCATTTTATAATTAAGCCTGGTAGGTAGAGAGATGACCTGTTCCAGGTTTGCATCTTGGATTGCACCCTTGAGGACCTTGTTGGAGCCAGTGGCCCAGTTCAGGTTGAAATCTCCCATTATTAGGAGTTCATTGGTTAATTCGCTGCCAACCAATTTGGTGATGCCCTCAAGAGCAAGCTGGGTATTCTTAGGAGGGTTATAGACACAGCAGATGGTGAGATGCTTAAGCAATAATGCCCGACAGGGTGTGTGTCGTGCTGGGATAATGTCACGCCTCAGGTGGTTGGGCACGAGGCCGCAGGCTGAGTGTGTCCAATAACTGAGGCATGACGTTATCCCAAACGACACACACCCTGGAGGGCATTATTGCTATTATACAATGGCTCATTGTTATACAGAATAAAAAAAATAATTTTAAAGATGTTTTTGTGTGGAAAAACATTTTTGGTTTTTAAGAGAAGATGAAACAATCAAAAAAATACTCCATAAAATGCTCCATAAAATGCTCATCTACAGGTTCACAGTGAGGCTGAGACTAGACCCATGATGTTGTGCTGGGATAACATCACGGGGTCCAGCCCAAGACTGACCAATCAGAGTCCAGGATTTTTTCTTGCCGTTGTATAATTAGCATTACCAAGGGTTAGACGGATGAAGACAGACTCCCCGTCCTGGCAGCTACCAAGTTTGGGCTTTAGTAGACTCACATTTAGAGTGTCTTTTGTATAGGTTAGGACCCCTCCTCCTCTCTTTCCTGCCCTGTCCTGTCTGAAGGTATTGTACCCAAGGATCATGATCTCGTGGTCATGAATATGGGCCTCGAGCCAGGTCTCTGAGATTGCAAGGACGTCTGGCTTGTAGAGGTTAAGCCAGGCTTGGACCTCGTGGATTTTAGGTCTAAGGCTGCATACGTTCATGTGCACTATCCTTAAGCCTTTCGATGATGCCCAGTGAGGATCCTGGAGGGTGGATACAAGGAAATTGTCTAGAGGGGGCCCCGGGTCAGGCTGAGTGTCTCCACCACAGAGCAGAAGAAGAGCAAGTAGTCGCGCTAACACTTGCCTAATTGAAGGTTTTGAGAGGCTGTGGAGCCTTCTGCATGCATCGTGGATCACCACATAGCAGGAGCCATGCTTTACCAACTCATGTGCTATGAGGCTTTCATTTTTACGGCTGTATGGGCAGAGCCCTGCAGACGTTTTGCATGTAGAAAAGGGCTGACATCATGCTTTCTGTCCGTGGAACTGTTTTTCCTCTGCCTGACCCTCCCCCAAGAAGCAATCCGCTCATGTTGTCCCTATGGACTGCAGCACTGCACTATATCACAGTGGGCATTTTTTTTGTACATTTCACCCACTCGCAGTGTCTGAGCCGAAGCGAGGCTCTGCCGCTATAATGTCTGCTGCTGAAAAATCAACATGCACCGTATGAGACATACACTCACCGTGAAGCAAACTGCGACCATGTATATGTCTGTTCCTTAAACAAGGGGCTTCAGTCTTCACTAATTCCATTTAGATACAGGATCTCATTCTCTCCCTGTAATACTCTCTTTTTCTGCCTGGGCATTTTTTTTGTACACTTCACCCACTCACAGTGTCTGAGCCGAAGCGAGGCTCTGCCGCTATAATGTCTGCTGCTGAAAAATCAACATGCACCGTACGAGACATACACTCACCGTGAAGCAAACTGCGACCATGTATATGTCTGTTCCTTAAACAAGGGGCTTCAGTCTTCACTAATTCCATTTAGATACAGGATCTCATTCTCTCCCTGTAGTACTCTCTTTTTCTGCCTTCTTCCTCCCTCCCCTTCCCTCCTGCCTGTTTAAAAATCCCACTAGGCACAATGCCTGCTCTCGGGGCAACCCAGGAGAAATGTGGAAGTTACATGACTTGCTCAGTCACAAGAATGCAAGCGGAGGCTGTGGGACTCAAACCCTGGGCTGCTGTGTGTACCAGGCTCATTCACAGCTCACTGCTCTAACCTCGAGATGATACTGCCTCCGCATCTTTACAAGCAGTGGCCCTCGAGACACCGTGAAAGGTAACTGACTGCCTCGGCTCGCGGTGGTGGCGGGAGGACGTGAAGCGGGGAGTGAGAGGAACAGAAAGGTGGACAGCGGCAGCCTGTCCTCCTCCCTGCACTGTGTTAGTTCCCGCAGTCAGCGAGTTGGCGCTGCTGCCCTGACTGAAATGTGTTTACGCTCTGCTTGTCGGCGGTGGTGGGGGGATCAGCTGATCGATTTTTTTCATGCCTGCTCTCGGGGCAATCCAGGAGAAATGTGAAAGTTACATGACTTGCTCAGTCACAAGAATGCAAGCGGAGGCTGTGGGACTCAAACCCTGGGCTGCTGGGTGTAGGAGGCTCATTCACAGCTCACTGCTCTAACCTCAAGACAGTACTGCCTCCGCATCTTTATGGCTTACATTGTGTGTATGTGTCCCTACCAAACACCGTTGGGTCGGGAAGGTAGGTGCACCAGGCAGCACAAAGGTTGTGTAGCCAGCCACTACTAGTGACCCCCAGTTTTGGGGGCTACATCCCCTTTAAGCTAGGCCCGGGAGGGAGAGGGTTGGGGGGCTTTGCATAGTTCAGCATACGTCTTAACCTTTTGTCTCTAATAAATGACTTGCTCAGTCACAAGAATGCAAGCAGAGGCTGTGGGACTCAAACCCTGGGCTGCTGGGTGTAAAAGGCTCATTCACAGCTCACTACTCTAACCTCGAGATGGTACTGCCTCCGCATCTGTATGGCTTACATTTTGTGTATGTGTCCCTACCAAACACCGTTGGGTCAGGAAGATAGGTGCAGCAGGCAGCACTAAGGTTGGGTAGCCAGCCACTACTAGTGACCCCCAGTTTTGGGGGGCTACTTCCCCTTTAATCTAGGCCCGGTAGCTGTAATCCCTGGCAGCTGCGCAGAGGGACAGGAAGTGAGAGACACAACGTTTTCAGGAGCTAGCGAAAGATAGGACTGAGAGATGAGTGAGAGAGCGTGAGGGGCACAGCAGCGGTGACCCTTGAGACACCGTGAAAGGTAACTGACAGCCTCGGCTTGCGGTGGTGGCGGGAGGACATGAAGCGGGGAGTGAGGGGAACAGAAAGGTGGACATCAGCAGCCTGTCCTCCTCCCTGCACTGTGTTAGTTCCTGAAGTCAGTGCTGGCGCTGCTGCCCTGACAGAGATGTGTTTACACCCTGCTTGTCAGCAGTGGTGGGGGGATCAGCTGATCGATTTTTTTCATGCTGTGCCATCTGGTCACGTGACTGGGGAAGGGAGGATGATCACTGATATAACGGTCCAACAGCAGCTGTTGGGAGACAACCCTGGCCAGGGAGGGGGAATACACTCAGTGCCAAATCTGTCCCGAGTTAACAAAGAGCGCGACCCCAGGTTTAAACACAGGCAGGGGCCCTGCTGTAGCTTGCACTGCTGCTGGGCATACTTCCACTCAAGTGGTCCTGATTTTTGCCTCAAGAATTTCCTCTGGCCCTCAGAAAACTGGCATTTCTGTCACTGAAGAATAGGGATTTGAAGCATAAAATAATGCCAGACATTAGTGTTGCAGTCTGCTTCTCCATCTGGAAATGCTTTTCATGTTAAGCCATACATTGTAGGAGTCTTCTCCAGCTGATACTACCATTGTTGTGAGATTTGGCCCTGATTTTGGTCATGTGACCCTGTTTTTTAATCTCTGTCCCTGATTGACAAGGCAGGAGGTTTAGACCTGGTGGGCAACTTGTTTGCCACTAGGTTGCTGCCCTTAACTTTGTATTTCTGTCCCAAGGCCTGAGTTTGGCACTCCAGTGGAATGTATTGGGAGGTTTAATTTTAACCCTACAGAACCTTGTTTGTTCACTGCAGCCAGAGTATTTAAGCAATGTTTTATTCTGAATATTTGGTCAGGTAATACACACTGAGGTGGTGCTAGGTCCAAGGCGCGGAGGGCCGTGATTTGCTCATGGTCACAGCATATAAGCAGTGGCTTTGATTCAATCCCTGGTTTGTTGGGTCTCCAGATTCTCGACTGTATGCTTTCACACTTGGGTTGCACTGCAAGTTGTCCGAGAATTACTTATCCAGGGGCAAGGCTCCAATGAGGGGGGGGAGAGAGAGAGAGAGAGAGACTGTTTGGATTACTGCCTTCTACGTGGGAAAGCTCGTCAGTACCAGAAAGAAATCATAGAAAGGGTTAAGTATTTCTTTTGACACTCTTAAGACACTGGACTTCCAAACTAATGACTTGACGGTTGCATAGGGTAGCATTTGGTTAAATTATTGACTTCCAGACCTAAAAAGGTAGTGTAGCTATGTTTTGACAAAAAAGACGAGGTTCACTGGTTTTGTAAATCAAAGGGCAGAATGACTGGCATCAACACACACACCCTCCCCCCCATAACATTTAAAGTAAGATCCCATAGGCCATTGAAAAGACAACACCATGCATTATCTGTCCCGTCCACATTTACCATTACAGAAGTTAATAGGTCGGTTCTAGAGCATCTAGAACACCCTCCAAAGCCTGGTATAGAAAGAGCACCAGAACACAAGGGCATGTTATGAAGCTGGGGGTTAAGAGGGACGTAAGGAAATAATTCTTCACAGGAAGGGTGGTTGACACCTGGTGCGACCTGCCAGAAGTGGCGGTGGGGGCAAAGACAGAGGGGAGCTTCAAGAATGTGTGGGATAGGCAAATGGGTTGAGGTAAGGGAGGAGGAAGGGATATCAGTGTCCAAATAGGGTCCAGAGTGTTACATAGAAACATTGAAACACAGAAGATGTTGGCAGATAAGCACCTCATGGCCCATCTAGTCTGCCCTATTTTTCCATATCTACAGCGACATCACCATGTCTACTCAGCCTTCGGTCTCCACCCCCACCCACCTTACTTCCAAAATCCCCTTGTATTTATCCCATGCATTCATGAATCCTATACCCATTTTAACCTCCACCACCTCCGCCAGGAGGCTGTTCCATGCATCCACCACCCTCTCTGTATAGAAGAACTTCCTTACATTTCCTCTGAGCCTCCCCCCTTCCACTTTTGTAGTTTGACTCCTTGTCCTTGAGCAGTACAATGTTAGGGATCACACAATGGACTAAATATGAGTCTTTAGGACACCATTATTTATCCCCAGCTAATCTCCTGGCTTTCAGCAGGTGATGTTAAGCGCCCTTGTTTTGTAACAATATATTTAATTACGTCTAGTCTTGGTGTAATTTAAACAGAATTTACCATCAGAATTGGCAATATGACACAGAAAAGATAGCTCTTGCTGTATTAACAGTCCATATGTTCCAAAGCAACTGACTACATTACCCTCATAAACATACAATTTGACACTAGGTAAGGACCACCGGGGCCATCCTAGTCTGCCCATTTTCTTCACAAACTTCATTATGCAGCCTTGGTGGATCTGACAAGACTTTGTTAGTTGTGGGAGAGGTCCAGTAGTAATGACCACAAGGCTCAGGGTCACTGAGATTTTGCCTTATGGGGTCAAGAAGTCCTTCCTCTCAGCACATGTCCACCCAGAGGAGAGACAGTATGTATGCGAGGGCCAGGAGTACACCCCTATTTGGGAGAGAGGCCGGTGAGTTACTAGTCCAGCAGGACTTAGGGCAAGTGGTGCCATAGTTGTATAAAGAGTATTCTGGGGACATGTTGGAAGACCAGTATATCTCCTGGTGGAATCAGTTATTAAGTTGAAAATTTGGGGTAGGTGCCTGCAGGAGAAACCCCTTGTTTTATATTAGTGGCTGTTTTCCCTGGCCATCGGCCTTGTCCTAGTGGAAGACTAGGGGAAAAATATCACAGTTGCCAGCGTCAATCAGGTGTCGCTATAAGAGTGTAAATTGGGACCTGACCGCACAATACCTAGCTTAATGACCTTTCTTAGATCCCATGCAACAATACAGGGGCACTTAATTATTTATTTATTTTAAGTTGTTTAACCAGGAGTAGCACACTAAGCTGAAAGCTTTTTTACAGGAGCGACCTGGGAGCACAGGGAAGTTAAGTGACTGCCTTAGGGTCACACAGTATGCAAGTGGAAGCTGTGTGATTCAAACACAGGTCTGGTCTGCTGGATGTCACCAGATTTGCAGTTCAGAGCCTTAAACCACTGCACCATATTGCCTCCCTAAATGAGGATAAAATGAGTGGCAGGCACAGGTCGATGTACTGTACAATAAGCCAAAATATGTAGGTTAAACAGAATCTCAGTACTGCTTGGACTCAAGTAAAGCAGCTCTGCATGTTAATATTCAGGCTATCATTTTGTAAAGGTACCTAAAGTATCCAGTGACTGAAAATAAAAAGGAAAAAAAAAACTAATTAAGGGACTGACTGGGCAAGTGGGAAGGTACATTTTAAAATAATTATGGGAGAGAGTAGAAGGAACGCTGAGTCCTGGTTCAAGTTCAACCTAGGAATAGGAAGAGAAACAAGAAACACCCTTTTGCAATTAGATTATGGCATGAGTTTTGTGCAGTTCTAAAATCAGAGGCATATAGGTTTGAGTGATGAGAGGAGTGGCAGGTTTGCCTAGCCCAGTGAATATCAGGCAGAGATCAGCAGAAGGCGGAGACAGAATGTGCACTGGCAGGGAGCCACAATGGGTGAAGTCAGATGGTGCATTTAATTCTGTGAGGGGATGGGGGATGGGTGGGGAGTAATACTGTGAGGGGGCGGCAACAAAAAATCCAGCAAGCAGCAGCAGGTCCGAGTGAGCAGCAGTGTCTGCTTCAACAAATTACACTTAGCAGAAAGGATTTTCTTTAAAAACTAACAGGCTGCAACAAGAGTTGTATTTAATTATATTAACCAGCCAGGATTTAGTAACAAATTCGCAGGCTGCAGAGATCAACTGTCTCTTTAATGGCATAAAAAGACACAAGGCTTGAGTGAATATATGTAATAGGCATGTATGTGCCTTTCACGTCTCTAATTAATTATTTTGCCATCGTTTTAGCGCTAGGTAATCCCATGAAGTTATTACAGAACTATTATGCTGTAAAGGAGCACATTTGACGAAGTTTGGGTTTGCCCTTAAAAGTTTTTGAGTTACATGTCAGCACTGCACCATGTTTTTTCAGAGAGAAAGCAGCTTTAGAGAATCTTTGGGCCAAGTATATTTTCATAAACAATGCATGCTTGATGTCCTGGAATGGAGCTGAATACTTTTCCATGTATTGCCATGATGGTACTGATAATCCTCCATGAAACTATAAGAATGTTTGTTCTAATTGTGCTGCAAGATAGTACCAGTAAACATTTTGATAGTCCCAAGTCTGCCTTCTCTCCTGGTCTGTGCAGTGTCTCTCATTTTACTCTTGGTATGCTATCTTTCCATAAGAATTTAAAAATGATATCATCCCATTTCTTGAAAACAAACTCTTTAATTTTGTGGGTAATGTTTGGAACAAAAATAGAATGCATGGCAATGCATTCATTTTTATTATGTTTACTCTACCTACAGTATTAGAGATAATGAAAGGTTCGTCCATCTGTTAAGATCTTTAACAATTTTTTTCTATTAGTGGTTTGAAGTTAAGTTTGTGTAAGTCTGATATTTTACATGAACTTTTCACTCCAAGATATTTAAAACAACTGCAGAAGGATCCAAAATGTGCCATTACTGTGGGGCTGTATTGAGTTAATTGATCAAGAGACATAATTTCTAATTTCATCCTGTTTATTTTATAACCAGAAACATCTGTTAATTTTGTTATTAGATTTAAAAGTGGTGTTAATAATTGTTAAGTATTATTTACGTACAGAAGAACATCATCTGAAAGCCATGCTCCTAGGTTCTGCTCCGAAGATTAAGACCTGTTCTAGTTTGCTGGAGGTTCTTCACCCAGAAGGATTTCCACTTGAAAATGTTATTTCCTTCAAGTACCTTGGGATCCTCCTGGACCAGTCCATGGATTTTAATCTTCACATTCAGTCCTCGTGCAAAGCTGTAAACTCGAAACTAGGAGTAGCTTACAAAACAAGCTACATGCTTACACCCTCGGCCAAATTAGCAATTGCCCGAGGTATTCTGCTCCCAACCCTTACTCATGGTGCCTCTATTCTTACCTCTGCCCATAAAACCTCCCTACTAAAATGGGACGTAACTTATAACAACATATGCCGATTTGCCTCTTCGTCGCCTCGACTCAAACATCACTGCCTTCTTTATAAGGATCTGAATTGGCTCTCACCTCTGCCAGTAGATAATACTACCTTGGATCATTAGTGGACTCGATCATCCGGGAAAAAAACCCATCCCAGCTGGTGGCCTTGCTAGTCCCTCAACCATCCTCCCATGGCCTGCAATCAGCTGACAAATCCTTGTTCTATGTTCCAAGATGTCGGACGACTAAAGGCACAGGGCCTTCCACTCTCTGCTCCCAGGCTATGGAATGCTCTTCCACTCAACCTCCGCTGTCTCAGTCTCACTTTGGATTTAAAAGTGAATATCGGCCGTTATCTATCCTTAGCTGATGCTTGTACATGCTTTGACCCAACCTGAAGCTCTTGAGACTTACCAGTAATGTCACCCCTGCTCTAATCCAGCTCCAAGACTGTCTCCTCTTCCCCTTCCCATATTTTTCCTTCTCTTTGTATATAACTTCTTGACTACTATCTGTCTTCCTTCTTGAACCTTGTTGCTGACCATCCACTGTTGTTTTTCCAATTACCACCCCTAACCTTCCTTCCGTCAGTCTTTCTTGTTATGTTTGAGCATTCCTCACATTTCTCTATACAACCTTACTATCTTATTAACCCTTTCGCTCCACAGGTCGGGTCCATGGTTTCTGCACTTATTATATATCTTACTGCCATTATCTGTGTAACGCTTGCCATTATTTTTTGTTGTTTCTACCCATTGTATTTTTGTAGCACTGCTGTACTGTTCCTCTATTTGTATTATTGTACCCATGTTGCTGTTGTTCAACTGTTGTCCTTTTGTTGTACTTTCCCGGGTCGTGCCTGGAAATAGTCATTTTATGGCTAGTGCACCTACCCGGTTAACAAAAACTAAATAAAATCTGCATATAAGAAATGTTGTGAATGGTATTAAAAATGTGTATGCCTTCAGTTTCCTGTTGTGATCTGATGGCTTGGGACAATGGTAACATGTATAGTGTAAGGAGTAAAGGAAATTGAGGTCAAATACTGATATGTACCTCTACAGAAATAAACATATTTACAAGAGATTTGAGTTGGTTCTGATTTGAGCAGTTGCTATATGGGAAATAGTCAAAAAAGGCCTGTTGTTTAAAAAAGTGAGCAAGGGAAGGATGAAGAAGAGGCTGCAATGGTGTTCTTATGGGGGAGTGGCAATGGCAATAGAAGAGAAGAAAACAGCATTTAAGAAGCACAAACAGACCCAGATGAAAGGAGAGAGGGAGGTACATCTGGTAAAGCAAAGGGAGGCAGGCAGGAGGGTGACAATAGCTAAAGCGCAAATAGAAGAGAGTATAGCTTAGGAGGTCAAAAAAGTGGACAAGACCTTCGGATACAAGACTGAAAAGTGGAAGACAAGGGGAGGGATAGTGAGAATCATGAGGACGGGGGAGACTGTGCAGAGGAAGAACAAGAGAAAGGTGAAATTTTAAATAATTACTTCTGCTCAGTCTTCACAGTAGAGAGCGGGGATATGTCAGCACATAGCCGCAAGCACCAGGGGGAGGGTGGGAGTAGACACAAGTCCATTTTTGGTAGAGAGAGTCCAGAAGGGATTGGATGCTCTAAAGGAAAACAAGGCATTGAGGCCAGATGGGATTCACCGGAGGGTCCTAAAAGAACTGAGAACAGTACTAGCTGCCACTCTGGCAACACTATTCAGCACATCACTGGAGATGGAGGTAGTTCCAGGAGACTGAAGGAAGGACGATGTGGTCCCTCTGCACAAATGTGGCAGCAGAGAGAAGGCTAGCAATGATAGGCCAGTCAGTCTCACACCACTGGTGAGGAAATTAATGGAGACCCCACTGAAGGAGAGCTCGTGGAGTACTGCAGACTAATGGGCTGCAGAACCCCCAGCAGCACAGTTTCATAGAGGTGAGGTCATGCCAAACAAATCTCATAGACATCTTTGACTGGGTTACTAGGGAGATGAATCAAGGAACAACAAGAGACGCGGTCTATCTGGACGTCAGTAAGGCTATTAACATTGTGCCGCAGAGGAGGCTAGTTAAGAAATGAAGGACCCTGGAGGTGGAGGAGAACTTGGCAAGCTGGGTATCTAACTGGTTAAAGGATAGGAGGTAAAGAGTTGTAATAAATGACAGACACTCAGGGGATGGGAGCATGTCTAGTGGGGTGCCACAGGGATCAGTGCTGGGACTGGTCCTGTTCAGTGTGTTCATAAGTGACATTACTATGGACTAGGTCCTAGTCAAAGAGGACCTAGTGGACTACCTAGAGAAAAATGAGCACCAATAAAGTAAACAGCAGTTTCTTATTTCTTTAAAATCTGTCCTCCTAAAGTCTAGGACCCTTGTTTTAGTGTGGTTTTCCCCTGCCCAATCTGTATTCCAAACCACACAATATGGTGATCTCTTCTACCCTGAGGACTACCCACTGTGAAGTCTGCAGTACTGACTCTGTTTGTAAATACCAGGTCCAGCACTACCCCATCTTTAGTGAGTTCCATGACCAGCTGCCTGAGACATGCCCCTTGTATTGAGTCAAGGATGGCTCTGCTTCTTCTTGTAGCTGTGTCCAGAATGCCACAGTCTACATCTGGCAGATTAAAGTCCCCCCAAATCAACACTCCCCCCTTGCTTGCCATTTTGCTATTGGCTTCCCCAAAGTTCTGTCTCGTTCCTACCTCTGTCTTGGTGGTCTGTACACCACCACCATGCGAATAATGGCCCCTGACTCAATCTCTAGAGCTAACCCATAGTACCTCCAGGCCTTCCTTATCCCCCTGGTGCCACCTCTATCTCAAAGGCCTTTATAAGGTATGAATGTAGCAGTAAGACAAAGTAGAGAATGGGAGGGGGGGAGATAGTGTGAACAAAAGCCACATACAAACTAGTCTCTGGGTAACACAGGGTATTCTGGCAGACTGAATGAACCAATGGTCTTTTTCAGCCATCACTGTCTGTTTCCAACCTTAGTTTAACATCTATTTTAAAGGGTACCACCTTAGCAGTAGTGTTCTCTTCTAGTATTTCACTGTGGTGTCAGTATTAGGGTGGACATTAGCCCAAGTTCCTGGTGTTGGACTTGAATCCATCGTCTTCTAATCCTCCAGCCACAAAGACAAAAACTTTCTGAGCCACTTAGATGTACATGCACCCTGTAGCTGTGTGATCATATTTGGCCCATACTACAAGACAGTGACTACTGATAAATAATTATATTGTAGTGGAAAAAATGGCAGCGCTGATATGAAGAATCTGCAGTTTAACGATTCTCTTGTCTTGTTTTGAAATGTAACTGTTCTGCTAAAATGATCATGACACTGACACAGTTGTCTACTCAGAATGCAAGAATTGCCAGCTGTTATAGAGGCACTGATCTGTTCATGTGCTGCTCTTACAGGGATATACGAGTACATAATATTCCTAATTTAACTCCCTGAAAAGTACCACTTTCATCTGAGGCTTTTTAGTACCATGGCCGCTAACCATGTACTACACTTACATCATTAAGCCATTCTGTTCGCAGACATTATTACATCAGCACATCAATGGCTCTTTGTACTTGTCACTAAACCTTTCTTCCTGCTCTGAGCTTTGCTACCTTTCCTATAAAATCCCTCAGCACTCACCTCGCCTCTCAACAGTAAATGTTCACCTTTCCAAGCAATGTCACCTTAAGAAATCACGCACCTAAATGGGCATATCACTGCTTCTGTAAAAAATAAGATGTGGCAACTTTTTTCAGTTTCAGGTTTAAACTGGGATGGGTTGTGAACTGGTTTGATTTTGTAAAATCCAAAAGGTAGTATCGTAGACTGCCTTGCAGAAAGACACTCAACACAATTTAAAGCAGTAGTGTGTGTTCGCAGTGAAAATATTGATTTATACATTTTTATTCTTATTTGTATTACACAGTATTTTAGATTGCTTCTTATTGCCTGTATTGTATGATACCCTTTTTTCCCTATATTGAGTTTTCTTAGCACTGTTTTTACATTAGAAATAACAAGCATTTGTCAATGCCGAATGTTGTCTCGCTGGCATTGGCATTGGTAGTGCAGGAGTTAGAGACGCATAATGGGAGTGCCAGTGAAGTACTGAACTGATGTCAGCCCCACACCCACCCTGCAGAGACTGACAGGCATTGGGGTGTGCCTTTGGGTCATCAGCTATAACGCTCATGCCATTTTACCTCACCCTACCCTGTTGACACTGACAAGTGTTGTGGTGTGCTTTGGGGTCTTTGGGCATTGTACTTACCCCATTCCATAAGGAAATACGCTGAGGTGGGTGCAGTATAGGAGAATGGGGTGAACTTTGGGGCCGAACAGTCCAAGGCACACCTCGATGCCTGTCACTGGCTGCAGGGTGTGGGCGGGGGTGGAATGGTGGGAACATTACAGCTGATGATCCCAAGTCACACCCCTGACGCCTGTCAGTCTCTACAGGGTGGGGTGTTACAGTTGGAAACCCTAACGCCGTAGGCGTGTGTTGGTATTTTCACTCCAAATTATCAACATGGACTTTTTGTGACCCCCATGAAGAGCGGCACTATCAGTTTGTTAGCCGAAAGGTGATTTTGCACAGCGAGTGGGCCAGTTGGTGCCACAGGTACATAAACACATTTTGGGCAGGATGTGAAAAATGACAATTGTATTGTTCATGAGGAGGTGTAAAAAAAATGGCAACATTGAAAATCTGGAGTGAAAATATGAAAAACTGGTGAAGTCATGAGCATACATAGAATCTACTCAATGCACATCTGCAAGCCAATTATTTTTGGGATTTTTTTTAACTACATTTTCAACATAGGCTTTTTGGGACTTCCCGTCATGAACAGTGGCACTGTGATTTTATTAATCTGTCCCAAAACTTGATTTCCCACAGTGACCACGCCATTGTATGCCACAGGTGAGAAAACACATTTCGGACAGGATGTGAAAAATGAGAGCTGTACTGTTCATAATGAGGTGTGAAAAAATGCCAGTGTTCAAAATCTGGTATTAAAATATTGCAAATTTGTGAAGTTACAAGGGTGCGTGAAAACTGCGGAATGCATGCTTGTAACACAGTCATTTTATGGACTTTTGTCACCAAATTTTCAACATAGGCATTTTAGGACTTCTGCTCATGAGCAGTGTCACTGTCATTTTGTCAAACTGTCCCGAAAACTGATTTTGCAGAGCGACCGTGATATTCTGTGCCGGATGTGTGAAAACACATTTTGGCCAGAATATGTAAAATGACAGCTGTACTGTTCATAAGGAGGTGTGGGAAAATGGCAATGTTGAAAACCTGGAGTGAAATGATTACAAAATCACGAAGTTATGAGCGTGCGTGGAAACTGTGCAACGCGAGCTCATAAAACAGACATTTTTTGGATTTTTTTCCCCAAATTTGCAACATAGGCTTTTTGAGAGCCCCCCTCATGAACAGTAGCACTGTCATTTTGTTAATTGGTCCCAAAAGGTGATTCCGCACAGTGACTGCGAAATCACCTTTCAGGACCGAAGAACACCATGACAGTGACTGAATTCATGGGGGGTGAGGGGGTCTCAATAACCCCATGTTGAAAATTTGGTGCCACAATTCCCAAAAATGGCCGAGATATGCACAAAAGTTGAAAAACATATTTAAGCCATTATACAGCTTACCAGCATTTCTTCTGTTTGCGGTCAGCTTTGAAGAGGAAGACGTGTTCCCGGTCCACTCGAAGATCGCTGTTCTAGGCTACTAAGGTAAATATGGGGTGAGGGGGTGGGGAAGTGGGCACGAGGGTGTTGAGGGAGGGAGCAGGATAGACCATGAGGGACCATTTTCTGATTTACAGGTTAAAAAGAAAAACAAAAAAAATTGAGGGACAATTTTTTTTTACAGGGGCATTTGGCATGCTGGAGTGGGCTCCCAGCGTGCCACCTGAGTGTTTATTGGGGGGTGCTGTAGCCAAAGTGGGATTGGGCACCCCTGTCTGCACATACTGAAGGCAAAGGGGGGGGACAAGAGCTGAGGGGGATTGGGCACCCCCCCCTCAGCACACAACAAATGGGAGGGGACATTATGCTAACTGGGAGTGGGCTTCCCCATCAGTTAATTAAACTGGGAAGGGAGGACTAAAGCCAATGGGGATTGATCCTCCCGTCAGCAAAGAAAGACTATTGGGGGGTGCATAATGCCGAGGGGGATGGGGCACCCCCTCGGCACAAACATGAAATGGGAGGGAGGTGGCATTATGCCGAGGAAGAGTGTACTCCCCCATCGGCAAATGAAGTGTGTTGGGTCATGCCGACAGGGGGATTGTGCACCCCTGAAGTCAGCACTCTGTGCAGCGGCAGTCAGTGCCGCCATGTTTATTGAAGTGCTTCACCAGGAAAGGCACATTGGGAGGGCGTGTTAGTGTGCTGCTGCATGATGAGCTTGCCTCTCATTGCAGCAGCACTTTTCTTAGATCTGGTGGCCACTTTACGTACAGCTGGTGTCAGCTCCTGCATGCTGGCTTATTGAGGAATGAGGGATGCACCTACTGATGCATGCCCTGCCTTTGCCCACAGTGACCGCACCTCCAAATCTGCTGCTACTGCAATATGTTGGCTGGCACGCAAGCACGTGCCAACATAAAAAGAGCGCTCATTATAATATGAATCAGTCCAAGGTTTCATCAGTATTTGCTGTCATTTTTTTGAACACCCATTATTTAGCATCACTTTTCCTGTGACCAAAATGAACTAGCATGTACAGTAGCAGACACTGCTCTCAGTCTGTATGGGACAATAGGTGTACATAACCAGCTGACAAAAACCTGGTATGCGGCATATGAAAAGGAGCACTCCTTTAAATATTTTAAAGATAAAGTGCTAAAGGAGACTCAAAATCATGAAAGAAGAGTATTGTTCAAGATAGGAGGTAAGTGGCCGGTAAAATGGAATTAAAAAGCACAGGCCCACATTTTCACTGTAAAATGCACTGCTGCTTTAAAATGACACAGGGGGTGGCTTAAGGTTTGCAGGGAGACTACAATACAAGAAAAAAGAAAACTGTGGTGTGTGTGTGTGTGTGTGTGTGTGTGTGTGTGTGTGTGTGTGTTTCAATGCCTATTTCTAGATACAGTTTTCTATTGTACAGCTTTGGATATAGCCAAATTGCCATTACAGTATGTCCAATTTTCGAAGTTATGATATAGCAATTTTCAAAACTCTGACCTACTTATTTGCAGTTGTCAAAGTTCAGATATAAATGTGCCCGGAGAGTAATTCTCAGACTGAGTGTAACCTGGTTTAACATTTACATCTATGTTTAGAAATTCTACAGATATGTCCAATTTTTAAAAATAGCTCCAGCAAGATAGAACATGGTGATCTAGACATACCAAGGCAGTTTCTAACATTGAAGTAACTAGGAGCTGCATCCATTTTATGACTTTTGAAAACTCCACCCACTGTAACTAGAAACTGTGTCTGTTGCATGACTTTTGAAAATCTCACGCAATGTAAGCAGGAGTTGCATCCAGATTATGACTTTTGAATATCCCACCCCTGATTTTTTAGAGATTAGGTGCCTTATTCTTAGTTGCACTGCACGTGCAAAGTGGTTATTGCAATGACTTTGTTACTTCTGCAAGTTTGTGATATGTTTTTTTTATGGTTTTTAAGCCTACCTACAAATTGGTCTTGAGTTCCCCTTAGGTTGTTTCAAGACATAAATTGCCTTTGATCTGAACAGATTGAAGTCTGTGGGTGGCAGAGTTTTTCCCGTGGTGGCTTCCTTATTAGGGTATGAACTTCCTGTTAGGGTAAAGATGGCCACTACAGTGGGAGAAGTCAACGATCTGTTCAGAATGCATTGACTGTAATTGCTTGGGCTTTCGGTCATGTACCATAATGTTGGGGTAGTGCTGTTATGTCTTGTTTGTGTTCAGTTATTGTAGTATTGTCTTATTTATCATGTACTTTTTTGTATAACATTATTTATAACATTTTTTTATTAAACAAAAAAGTACCAGACCTGTATCCTTGCAAAGAAGACCTCCCTGGGCCTACTGCCCCCTAGTGTTCAGTTCTTATTGACCCCTCATTGTGCCACCCACCTAACCAGGAGTGCAGAAAGCCTATCATTTACCACTCCCCACTGCTGGACCTCACAAGGACAGCGCTCCTATAAAGTCAGAACCCCCACTTGGTTCAACTCGCTCCCGGCGGAAATCTCCAACTCTTCCTTGCACTTGGGAAACAAAAACCCAGGGGAAAGGTACACAGTGGGGGGTGAGATACTGACAACAACAAAAATGGAAAGGAACCTGGGATAGTCATATCAGACAACATAAAGGTGGGCAAGTAATGTGAGAAGGCAGTAAGGAGGGCTGGGGGATACTGGGATGCATAGGGAGAGGCATCACCAGTAGAAAACAGGAAGTTGTTTTCCCTCTATACAGACAGTTGGCAAGACCCATCTAGTGTACTGCATGCAGTTCTAGAGACCCCATCTCCACAAGGACATAGACAGGATGGAGGCTGTCCAGAGGAGGGCAACTAAAATGGTGCAGGGTCTACACTAGAAGCCATATGAAGAGAGACTAAAGGAGCTTAATATGTATACCCTTGAGGAAAGGAGGGAGAGGGGGGACATGATAGAAACTTTCAATTACCTCAAGGGAATCAACAAAGTCCAAGAGGGCAGCATCTTTCAGAAAAAGATATGCAAGAACAAGGGAGCACAATTTGAAGATAGAGGGGGACAGCTCAGAGGTAATGTGAGGAAGTATTTTTTCACAGAGAGGGTTGTGGATGCATGGAACGGCCTTCCTGAGGAGGTTGTGGAGTCAAAAACAGTGGGGGAATTCAAGAATGCATAGGACAGACATATGGCAATTCTAGTAGGAGGGGGTAGGAGGAAGTACGCTGTTGGTTAACTAGGATCTACAGCTTATCCATTAAATAGGAAAATTGGCAGACTAGGTGGCCAAGCAGTCCTTATCTGCCATCAAATTCTATGTTTCTATGTTTCCAATCTTAGCATTTTTAAGCACAAACTTCGCCAACATTTGGTGGCCAGTGTTCACTGTGACTACTTCACATAAACTTCCCTGCAATGCCCCCTCTGCCCCCACCTTCCTCCTCTAACTCTGTGACAGCACCTCTCCATGCCCCTCTCCAGCCTGCCAAAATCCTCCCCCTTTAGATCCACTTTATACTCCCTTCCCATATTGCCTCTCTCCCTACTTTTGGACAGTATTACCCTCTTGCCAATGACCTCCACTCACTCTCTCCCACCACTCCCCCCTCTTCCCCCTACTCTCCCTCTTCCCATTCATGTGATATCTGCCTCTTTGAGCTGGAGACTCTTGTTTTTTTTGACTGAACTGTCTCTCTCCCTCCTGGGAAACTAAATCTCCTGCTTAAGTAAAATTATGTCCAAAATATCCATTCATGTTTGTTTTTGGCAGATAAAAAGACATATAAAAAGGAAATTAGTGATGAACAACATAAGTGATAACATTGTACAACTAGTTGTTGACTTTTTTTAGTGCTTACTCTTGACAAAATGAAATATATTAAATGCTTTTATTCTTATTTTTTGATGCCATTTAAGGACAAACACATGATGTTATGGCATCTCCCTACTAGTAGGGTAATCTCCCTACTAATTTGACCCAAATCTCCCTCTTAAGTAAGTTGTACATATCACATGTATGTCTTCCCTCCTTCCTTCTCCTTACACCCATCCCCCCTGCTCTCTCCACCCACCCCTTCCACTCTCTTTTATTTCACTCAGACTGCAATGTGCTATCATCCAGTCCCCCCTTTTCTACTACTTCACTTTCACCTTCAGTTACTTAATTGCCCTGTATGCACTTACTACCCTCTCACCTCTCCGGCATCTGCCCCTGGCATACATTGTACAATGCCTGGTGCACTGTCCCTACTCCTTCTTAGTGTAATCTCATTCTACTGACAAAGTCTCCGGCCGCTCTCTGCAAAGAAACCAACTGTTTGTCTGTACTTTTTCAATGCTCTTCTCTGTATTTTTTTCTTTTTTCATCTGTCCTTGTAATTGATGTGGAACCTTTGTAAACGAGCCCTGGCTCAAAGGTGTTATTTGAAATTGTAATAAATAAATAATAAAAAAAATGGTTTACTGTTGCTTGCAATGTACTCTGAGCGGGTCTCCCAGCAGAGTGTAATGACATAAAGATGCTGATGGTGATGATGCTGAGCACGAAGAGGCCGAAAGGTTCATTATTTCTAAAGCTACTCATAAAGTTGTGACGAGTGAGATGAAACTATGAATGACGGGACAATAAAAGGTGTGGTATCATCCCAAATCAAGTACCAGCATGGCTATAGTATGGAATTAAATTGCTAAGTGATATCAGACAAGAGGCTTTGCTGCTGTTGATAACAGACTTGAAGAAAGAAAACACATGCTGCAAAAAAAAAAAAAAAACACACACACACACACAAAAAAAAGAACAGCAGAACAAATGTTGGAACCTGGACTTTATCCAACTATAACTGTCCTCAACCGATATGAGAAATTTGAATAACAATGTAACCATCCCCATTTGTGAGTTGAGAGACTAAGCCTGTACGATGGTCTCTGGGCAAAGTCTTTCAGACCTTCAGGTGAGTGGTGCCAGGTTTCATTCAGTTGGTTGAGAACTTGAATGTAGTGTGTTGCCTCCATCTGTGAGGAGCCTTTTCAGTGAATGCTGCCAGGGTGCTGTCTCACAGGAAAATAAAACTACCACTCACAGTGATGGGGTCCCCAATAATTTGTTTACACACTTCACGTACCACTCTAAACATGTAAATAATAACACAGTAAGATTAAAGTACACAGTAAATACAACCAAAGGGGTATTTATTATAGAACAGGAACAGACTCTGGGGGGAAAAGAATGGGTCAATTGCAAAGGCAAATAAAACTGACAATACTTCCTGCTGTTACCCCACTTCCCTGACATGAGTACCCACAGTCTCTTTAAGGTCTATAATTCATGCTCACAGATGACGGTTGCAGGCCTGATGGTGGATCTTGATACAGTTCCATTTGATGTCTGGCATTGGGGATCCCCAAAACAAATATTTTCAGTCACAACAGCAAATGAACCACAGTGGGGCCAGCCAGGATGTATACAGTAATGCTGCAGTATATCACAAAATGCTGCAGTATACTGTAGGAAACAATGTAATTCAATGGCAATTAAGCCCTTTTGTCATGCAGTAGCTTGTGACGTCACACTGCAAGTTTCTGCATTGCATCATGGCTGGCTCCACTGTATTTTGCTTTTGGTTTTTACAGTTTTCTTTTGGTCTTTTCTAAAATCACGCAGGCTTGGTCAAGTTGTTAACACTGTAATCTGTTCTAATTCATAAGAATAAAATGGTAGGGTATTGGTCCACTACTCATAACCTCTGGACTTTTCTGCAGCTGTCTGGCTCTGTTGGATGTCTCCCTGAAGAACTGATAGATGCAGGCTAAGGTAACAGTGTGGCAGACCTAATGCATTTTTGGGTTATGAAGGGTGCAGACTCTAAAGATCCTTGACTTCCTGGTCCTCTTCACTGCAAGGGGGACTTTGCTTCCACCACTCCAAAGAGCAGGCTGTCACTCAGGACCCATTGAAGTCGAGACAGCAGTCTGGAAGAGCAAGGGCTTACCACTCTCCCAGGTCTGGAGCTGTGGCATGGTAACCTATTTGCTCCAGAGGCACTGAAGCTCAAGAAAGACAACCCCTGCTGTGTTGAACCAAAGCCATGTGAAGGCACTTTGGTGTGGTTCAGTTTACAAACTGAAATATCTATGCAGGGATTCCAAAAATGCTTTTCAACCAGATAACTTAATGTAGGCTCACACAGAACTGTGCATCTCCTCTCTCCAAAGCTGATCTGATCCAAACTCAGATGTCCCTCCAGCTACACAGATCTGTGGATTAATTCTGGCTGGCTAACATGTCTTTCAATTGAAAGGCTATTGCTTGTAGTTCAATGGGGTGAACAACCAGCAACACTACAATCCTGAGCTATATAAGCAATTCCTCCCAGCCTCCTTCTAAAGCACTTTTTCTTTGCCAGCCAGAGTCTCTGTTGGTCTGTCTTCTCCCCTGGGGCCTACTGGGGCTTTGCCTCCCCCAGCGCTGCTGTGCTCTGGGCTCTGCTTTGTTTGTGCTGGACTTCTGTTTGTTGTGTTCTCCTGCTTTCGGTTTGTATTTCTTGCCTCTGACTGCTCTGTACTTCCTTGTGTGCTTGTTTCCTCCTGCTTCTGTACTTGTGTTTGCTTTGTTTGTTTTTGGATTTTCTCCTTTTCTAGTGCCCTGTGTATTGATTGTTTAATTGTGCTTCAGATTACATATTGCTGTTTCCTTAACTTAAACTGCTCTGTGCCTGTGCCCTCAGGTTCCATTTACTCACCAGATTTTGCAAGCTCTCAGTTTACCACATTATTATCTGCATGCTTCAGCTCAGCCTGCTGCTTTCCTGACCAACAATCCTTAGTTTTCCTGCAATTATTATTGTATGCTTCAGCTCCCATTGCTGTTTCTCTGCTGTCTTCTGTGCTTCCAGCTTAATTGTTTGCACCTGGTTCAGGCTCCCTTTGCAAAGCTAGCTGCCACTCCCTGTTATGTAGCCTGCTGCAGTTTATTGTTGCTTTATTGCCTCAGTGGCTTGCTATCATTTGGTTGTACTCCTAACCAGGACCTTGCCAGTAAAAGCACTTCTATTTTGGAGGTTTCTACCCTACTAACATTATAGTGCTGTTTATTTATTTTATTTTATTTAACAGACTTTAGGATTACAACCTTTGAGTCAGGGACTTATTTACAAAGGCTCCGCATCAGAAAAAACAAACATAAACACTCAATACATATAGACATAGAATGGCAGCTAAAGGTTACAGTTTTTTTCAGTTATACAGTATTGCAGAATCAAGAACAGTTATACATTGCATTGAACGTGTTACTGAGAGCTGTACTTTACAGTTTTCAAGAGAACAATAAGTTTGCTGATAGAGGGAGGGAGGGAGTAACAGGTTTGATATTTACAGCGAAGTAGAGAATTAGACAGATATCTTGTGAATGCAGCCAAAGGAGGCATTGTTAATAGGTAATGTTTGGTAGCCCTATCAGTAGGAGCTCAGTGGCGGGGTGGTCCCATAAGATGATAGATAGATAGATAATCCAGCACTATCTGATACATTGGCAGCGCCATGAAGTGAGAATGTGCTCTTTGAGGGCTGACTTGAAAGGTCCTAATTTGGAGATGGGGGAGATGTCAGAGGGGAGTTTGTTGTACCAGGCTGGGGTCCTGTGTGGGAATGACCTTTGGGCTAAGGAGGTTCTAACCCTCGGGATGGACCACACCTGTCGGTTGGCAGTGTGGGTGTTCACTGAGGTGTGGGAGGATAGGAGAGAAGCAGAAACCCCCAAGGAGGTAAGCCCAGGTGTATTTTCTTTGTGAGGAGACATGTTTGATAAAATAGCCTTTCATCCAGGGTGAAGAGATTTGTCAGGGCATATAGGGTACAGGTATGGGTATGCTTGTCTGCCCCGGAGAGGAGTCTGCATGCTTTGTTTATGGCCAGGTGGATTTTGTTAAGGGCTGTGTGGTCAGCAGCCGAGCAGATAATGAGCCCATAATTGACTAGGGAGAGGACTGAGGAGGTAACAGCCAGATTAAGGGCTTCCGGAGGTAGGCAATCCTTGTGCTGATACAATAGGCCTATACGGATAGAGTGTCAATGTGTGAATGGAAGGAGAGGCTGGAATCAAATGTAAGGCCCAAGTATTTATATATATACCCCTGATAATGTACCTCTTTTTTTCTGGAACCATTTCCACCTCGCTGCAACCTTCCCTAATAATTGGTCCAGCCACAGCCTGGCCCTCTCTCTCTCTCTCTCTCTCTCTTTTACACTGCCTTTTTCCCCTTCTTGGCTTCTCTCCTCCTCTTTCCTCCCCCGACCTGCTCCAGCACTGCACCGGCTTCACTCGCACCCTGCCCTCCATCCTTCTTAGCTGCGGAAGCCATCTGCCATACTGATTGCCTGGACAGTTTGTTTGGCTATTCACTTATTTCTATCGACTTCTGCTCTTGCCCCTGCTTTCTTGCTAGTACATTGTAATGTTGCGTATCTCCTTGTTTCCCTTGTGTCTCAACATTAATGCACTCTGCTTGACCCGACACATGTTCATTTAACCTGTACCACATATTATTATCTCTGTTTATCTCCACACGGTTTATGTTCTTGTATTGTAATTATTGTGTGTGATACCTTATTCTGTATTTGTTACATCCAGGTCCACCTCAAGAATGAGCCTTGCTCAACGGTGACTGCCTGGTTAAATAAAGATTTTGGTTGATTGATTGATTGATATGTATGGACCTGTTCTAGAGGAAGGAGAGAATGGGAGAGAATTGTTGGCTGAGCATTCTTGGCCTTATTCTGTCTGTGGGCAAAGAGCATGGTCTTTGTCTTTTTTACATTGACCACAAGTCTTTGGTTTATGAACCAGTTTTCAATCTGGTTAAATGAATGTTGGAGGGATGACTGCAATACTGTGGGATCTGGGTGCAAGGCAAAAAGAACCGCGTCATCCGCATAGAGTAGTAGGTTGCCGGAGCAGGAATTGGGCAAGGTGTTTAGGTAGATGCTGAATAATAGAGGGTCGAGAATGGAGCCCTGGGGAACCCCAAAGCAGACTGGCAGGGTGGTTGAGAGGGTGTTGTTTATTTTGACACATTGTGATTTAGCTTTGAGGTAACTGGTAAACCAGGAGACGGGTCCTTGGGACAGGTGGAGTGTGCTTAAGAGTAAGGGGTGGGAGACTGTATCAAAGGCCTTTGACAGGTCGATGAAGATTGCTCCAGCTAGGTGTTTTCTATCCAGGGCAGAGTGAATAAAATTAGAGAACTCAATGAGAGCCGTAGTTGTACTGTGCCCAGATCTGAAGCCATGCTGCTCCCTGCAAAGTACGTTAAGAGCAAGCAGGTACTCAGTGAGTTGGGTGGCTATAATTTTTTCAAGGGCTTTCGAGAGTGATGGGAGAATGGATATGGGATGGTAGTTATTGGGGGAGGTGCTGTCACCGCTGTTCAGTATTGGGGTGACTGTGGCAGTCTTCCAGGCTGCGGGGAACTGCCCCAGACTTAGGGAGTGGTTAATGAGGTCAGTCAGTAGGGAAGGACTGTATCTAGTACTAGATGTAGCATTCTCATATCAAAAGAATATTTGCAATAGCAAGAGCCACTGAGTGCTTTAATGAGATGAGGCCTTGCCTCATTTGTAGAGATCACCCTGACATGGAAGAGGGGATGCTGGGTGTTAGGGGGCAGGGTAGCAGGAGTGGGGTCGAAGAAGTTATTTGGGAGTACTGCACTAAGGTCAGAGAATGATGAGTAGAGGCAGTTGGCGATGACCAGCGGGTCAGTGGTAGGGACATTGTTGTCAGTTAGTGGGGGGTTGGATTTGCCATTGAGTTCCTTGATATTGTCCCAGAACAACCGAGCATTCCCCCAGGAGGAGGCAAGAGTCATTTTGTAGTAGACCGATTTGGCCTGTTTTATGGCCCAAGTGCATCTGTTATGAGCCGCTTTATAGGCGTGCCTGTCTGCCTACGTGCCGGATGCGACTGCTTTATGCCAGAGATCATCTCTGTGCTTTAGCTGTTGGAGAAGTGCAGGCATGACCCAGGGGGCAGTACGTTTCTTGGATTGCACTTTTGCTAGTGGGGCATAGATGTCACATGCTTTATTAAAAGAACAGGTGAAATAATCAAGGGCTTCATCTTTAATAGGGACCCGGGAGATGGGGGGCCAGTCCCATTGAGTTAAGTATTTTCTTAGTTTTGTGAGGCCTCTGGGTTGGTGATGATGCCGGGCAATATAGTTTGGCTTGGGTTTCTGCTGAAGACATGACCAGGAAAAGAGGATGGGTGAGTGATCGCTTAGGTAGTCTGGAAGGACCACCAGGTCAGAGATTCTGTGGGGACGGTTGGTGAGAAGAAGGTCGATCAGGGTGCTAGAGCTGTTAGTGGGGTTCACTCTGATAGGCTGGCTGATCAGCTGGGTCAGGTCCAGTGCAGCGAAGGTGTCCTTGGTGTGGGAAGCAAAACTGGCAAGCCAGTTCACATTAAAGTCTCCAACTTTGATGTGTTCCGCTTTGGGGAGATGTAGTTAGCAAGGGATTGTATAGCAGGGGCTTGGTTTCTTGGGGGGACATATGCAACAGCAAGAATTACAGGGGCTCTGGAGGGACCTGGAGTAAGCTTTAATGATTACACTTGGGCACCATGGTCTAATGGAGGTATTGGAAGGGCATGGCATATCATGGAGTCATGGATGTACAGAGCACACCCCCCACTACATTTGCCCACTCTGTCATTTCTGTGAAGGGTGAAGCCAGGGAGGGTGACCAAAGAGTCAGGTGTTTTTTTGGAGAGCCAGGTTCCTGTGAGGGCTAGCACATCTGGCTGATGTTGCAGTATCCAACATTGAGACCTGCTGTCTTTTTGGTTAAGTTGCAAATGTTCATTGCAGCTATTCTAAGCCCGCGGTGCGATAGACTAGGGCTGGGCGAGACGAGGCCCGGGTTAGGATGAGCATTTCCTGAAATTAGTAGGAGTATGGCAAAGATTTTGTGGAGAGCAAAAGATCATTACCTTATTGTCAAGGATAGCTGCCGCCTAGTTATAGTGTGGGTAGTACATGGGATGGCCAGGGTGATAAGGGTTGGAAAAGACAGGAATGTGATCCAGCATGGAGGTCGATGGTGGCACATGACTGCAGGGAGATATGTGGGGGGGATGGGGGATGCAGGACAGGCAGTGTGGGTGGCAGTCGGTGATGGTTCGTGGGGGTGGAAGGTGTGGGAAGAAGACCCTTGAGGGGAGGGCTAAGGGATCCAAGAAGTAGGATAGTAAGAGCGATCAGTAGGAGCCTGGGTGGTCCGCATGACAATGGGTGCCCAGCAAGTGGCGATAAGGGGGCCGTGGCCCAGTGTCGGTATAATAGGGGCACTCTGATACCTATAATTGAGGTGGTCTCTATGGCACAGCGATAGGGTGATGGACTATGGTTTGTCAGGGTGTAGTAATTTGCTTTAGGGAAGAAGGACCCAGGATGAGAAGTGCTCAGGTGAGAGCAGTGGGAAGAAGAATGCAACCTCCAAGAGTTGTTGCCCTCAAAGTGACTTTGCAGTATAATTTGCAAATGGAAAAATAGACAAAAAAAAAAAAAGCAGTTCTTGTATTAAAAAAGAGACCGCTCAGGAAGTGTAGAGTCAAGAGCCAATAAGAGAAGGGGGAATAGCGTTATGCCTAATCAGAGCTCAGGAACAGTAGTAGTGAAGCCAAATGGCCTGAAAGGCAAAAAGCTCCAAGTTCAATCCCGTCGGTAGCTGTGGGCTGCTCTTCCAAATGTGTACCTGGTTGTAGGCCGAGAGGCATGCGGGTCAGCGCAAAACCACCGCTGGGTTCAGAGCAGCTCCTGCGGCTTGCAGGAGGAGGCAGTAACCCGTACCGGGCAGGATGCCTGTGGAATGGAGAAGGGTCTGTTAGTTTAAGGCCAACAGGGACAATGGGAACTAGAAACCTCGGCCCCAAGCAGACAAGGAGATAAGGGCAGGGCAGACAGATTATTAATGCTGCTGATGCTTGGTTTCATGGTGCTCAGCTGTGACTTCCTGTTATTTCCATGGCAGGGGACTGTAATGTCATGGTGGGGCATCTTGGCTCTGAGTAGCAGGAGCATGCTTTATGTAAGCTGTATGATTTTACCCCGTCTTCTTGTCTATATGACTTTCAGTCATCCATGTGTAAATCATTAACCTCACAGCCTACATGGCCTTCAGATGTTCATTGCATTCCATTACTGTGCTGCACGTTCCTTGCTGGAATAACCTATCTCTGCCTTAATGGCATTTAAGGTATTCATGCCAATCATATCAATTCACTATTCATGCTGAAACCATAGCATCAAATGCTTTTATGTAAACTATGATTTGCTCCTTTATGGAACTGGGTGGCCAAGTATATATGTAATTCAGATTACCTCGTATGTAATACCTTATTTATTTATTTGCTTTTGGTAACTGGGTGGGTGCACTAGACATAGAGATGCCTGTTTTCAGGCACGACCCGGGAGAATACAAGTGAAAAAAAATACATGAGCTGTAGAATGTGACGCAGCACAAGGAAGAGATAAACAATGGAATTGAGTGCAATATGAACAACTGACAACTGGATGAAACAGAGTAAGATAATGCCAAAAATTGAAATAGTACTGTTACGATAAAACAAAACAAGTGCTAACAAATTTGTACTGGAGCTGGCTGGAAAGTACATTAGAAATGGTAAATGCCATCGCAAGGCTCAATATAGAGAGAAGGAAGGAAGGGGGGAGGAGGGGGAGATGGAAGGGGGGAGGAGGGGTGAGAGGGAAAGAGGGAGAGTGAGGAAAGAACAAAGATGAAAAGTGGAAGGATTAAATTTAAAAGGGCTATGGTACCTATGCTACTGCCCATTTTATTGCTGTTGCAAATCCTGCTAAATATCTCCTATTTTCTAAACCTCATTGTTTCATTTACGCTAAACCTCACTGATTCAGTCACTGGTATCACAGCCTCTCATAAACACCTACCTTCTGTGTCACCATCAATTCGACTTCTGTAGTGGAACTGGTTGGCTTGTTTTCTGCTGGTTGCTGCTACTATCAAACTACCAAATGCTGGCTTGCACTACAGCCTCCTACTTCACCCAGGCCCCACCTTGGTAGTCTCATGGTTGTAGAGTTCACTCACAACCTTTCAGTCTCATGGTTGCAGAGTTTGTGCACAACCTTTCAGGGTCTGCTACCTATTCTACAGCCACTGGCTTTGTCTGGTCTTCTTCTAACAAGCACTCAAAGTTGATTCATGCTCTCATTCATAAATTGGAGGCATGCCAAGCAAGTCCATTACCTGTTCTGGCTCGGGGCTCGTCCTGTAAGCTGACGGTCTCGCTCTGCACTCACAAAGCCATCATCTTGAGCATGTGAACCTCAGGGTGGGGTTCTTTTCATCTGGCCTGCAGTGGGAATGTTCTCACTCTGGGTGGAGCTTTAGCGTGCAGTCGCATGGTGTACCTCAATGCAGAATTTAAGACTTCAGCTGCCGAGGGGTGGAGCCCTTACAGCCCAAGAGTACTCCTTTGGCTATGGTGTTGCTATGGCACTTTCGAAAGCTATTCTCCCTACGCCCATCTCTGGTTTACCCAGTTTGTTTTTGTTGGTTGGCTGGCTGAGTTCCTCAGTGGTCATTGCTCACCTCCTCTCACCTAGGGGGTCCACTGTCACTCAGAGTACCCATTGTTGCAGAGCCTCTTGCAACCCTTCATGGAATTCATGTTAGAGGAATCGTGACAGCTTTCCACCAAATTGGAATATTTCCTCCCCTTTGATTGGGTTTCTAAATTGCAGCAGCAGAGCCATCACTAAATAAACTACCCCTAGGCAGGAGGGAAGGTGACCTAGGCCTTGGATCCCCAGAGGTTTCCTCCTGTTAAAAGGGTTTTTTTCCTCTCCTCCGTGCCAAAGATCATAATATGTAGTTAGTTGTTTATAGTATATTCCCTAGTTTCCTTAGGTAGGTTTCCGCTGTTGGGTGGAGATGGATAGTGGCCCTAATCACTGTTCCCTGTCTCCTTAGGATGCCGCCTGATGTAATCAGTGCAATCCATTTTATCAGTGCAATCCTGACAACCTGTGCATATCATAGCAGTGCCAGTGGCTCAGTTGATAGCACACTCACCTCTGAGGCCGGGAGATCAGAGGGTTGTGGGTTCAGTTCCTACATCTGGCACTTGGGTTAATATCCCAGTACTGACACTGTAGTGCAGCATGAGAGGGGTGTTGCACTTCTGAGGTGACATCTTTTGGATGAAACGTTAAACCGAGGTCCCATCTGCCTGGATTGGTGGTAGTTCAGGTGGATGTTAAAGATCCCATGGCACTTATCGAAAAGTGTAGGGGAATTTTTTATTTTCACAACAACGAAACAAAAAGGAATACAAACAGTGATAAGTCACACAAAATAATAAACAAATCATATAGGAAACAAACTCAAAGAAGTATAACAATCATACATCATACTAGAAATGGGAAAAGAAACAGGAATAAACATATCCCGCCCCCACTAAAAGAGTTGGGGAATTTTTCATTCACAACACCTCATTTTAACAAGAAAAAATGGCATTACCACATGGAAAAGCAAAGTACAAATCATAATAAAAGGCAAAGAAGCAATCAAGATGTACAGAAGCAAAAATAAAAAATCCAAGACTGTCTATGTAGAGATATCACAGGACATAGATTTATACAGAAAGACAGTGAAGTCATACCAGGATCTGCAGAGAAGGGCTTCCTCACAGCACAAGGGAAACCATCATAACCCAATACAGGGCTTGGGCAGACACAAGGTCCTCACCCTGTATCTAACCAGGTCATCTTCCTCCACCATAATTTGAACAATTCAGGATGCACCTTTCCCTGCTCCTGCCCTCTCCAAGTAAACACAGCTGTGCTTGTTGTGAACTATCTGAGATTCAGAAAGTAACTTCTGTCGAAGAGTAAGAGAGCATCTAGCTTGCCATAACTGAAAACTGATATGGCTCATCACAAGACGCAATGTAATTGCATCATACACAATCCAGGAGCTCGGTAGAACCCTCGCCCACCCACACGCCAGGTGAGAGAACCTAAAGGATTCAAAGGCCGTATCGTGAAAAGAAGACCAAAATGAGACAGTAAAGGACACTCTACAAAAAATGCTCCATCTTTTCAACAACTCCCAAACAGGTCTCCTCCTAGGGCAATATCGTTCAGTCAATTCTTTATGTTTCCTGTTTCTTTCACTCCTAATTTCCTATGTAAACAGAGCCATAAAAATCCCACATATTGCTAGGCACCTCTTACTCACTAAGAACTGTAATTTAGCACGTTGTTCAGCAGGAGGCCTAACATGAAACCAGGGGTCAGTGAAAAGAAATCATGTATTGACGAAAATAAAATTGTTGATTGGTTCGAGAAAGAAGCAAGCAGCGAACAACATGCCACGCCTTCAATTTCTGAAACGTCATGCAAAATGACTTGACAAGGCACCCATCCTAACTTGACGAGCAAGAAAGGAGTCCATTCCCACTGTGACAAGATAAAGTCAACACCATCTGCCACCCATGGAGACCAATCATAGTCTGCCCTTAAGTAAGGGCACTGTTGTAAAAAGAAAATACTCTGAAAAACACTACGGGATTAACCATCCCTAACCCTCCTTCACTAAGAGGTAAATACGTAATACCCCTTTTTAGGAGATTTGGCCTACTACCCCATAAACACAGAAAAAAAACTCCATAAAGAGAAGCCTCCATAGAGATGGGAGGGGGAAAAAACGTGGCAATAAATAAAAAGTATGGCAACAAAAAAGACTTAATCAAATAGATACACTTAGCTTTGGACACACAGCCCTTATTCCACAGCTGAACCCTACTATGAGCTGCTAACAATTGTTGATCCCAATTATACCTGTGGTCATCTAGACCTCCAAAGTAAATACCCAGAATTTTCCTATAGTCAGATACAATAGGCAAACCCCAAACCAAGGACAAATCAGCCGCATCATACCCCAAGGGTAGAATCCCACTTTTGAGCCAATTAATTGAGGACCCAGTCAAATCAGAAAAGACACTCAACAACTCCCTTGCCACTGTAGCAGAAGCCTTATCCGTTAAAACTAAAATCAGACCATCAGCAAACGCTAAAGTAACTATCTGAGGATCACTACAGCCAATCGATAATCCAACAATGTCATCAGTACTGTGTAAGGCATGTAAGAGGGGATCTAAAGAAAAAGCACATAAAGCAAGGGACTCAATGGACACCCCTGCCGAACCCCCCTATGGACCTCTATTTCCCTACCCACCCAGCCATTCACACAGGGGATCAAAGTAATGCCCCTATAGCACGTTTGTAGCCATCCTATGAATTGGGTAGGAAATCCATACCTTGACAGACACTCCCAGAGATAGATATATTCTACCTGATCAAAGGCTTTGGACTGATCCAGGCAAACCAAATGTCCAAATAATTCTCCAGCCTTACCTTTACAGACCAATTCTCTAAGTAAGATCAGTGCATCCTGAACCCTTCTGAGAGGAGCCCCACTAAACTGCGTCGGATGCAAAAGGGTACCCATAACCTTCCTTAACCTCAGACATAAAATCTTCATCAGAATCTTATAATCTGAGTTCAATAATGACAAAGGTCTCCAATTACCCAAATCCCCACGATCACCCTTTTCTTTATACAGAAGGAGTAGCACACCTTGCATCATGCTATGAGGGAGTACCCCAGACTGCAGCCCAGTATTCAGGACCGGACAGAAATCAACTCCCAAAACCTCCCATAAGAGTTTATAAACCTCATGAGGCAACCCATCATACCAGGGTGTAACTCCCAATCATAAAGACCAAATTGCTGACCTTAGTTCCTCCACTGTGATAGGTCGCACCAATTCAAGCCGGTCAGCTAAGGACAAGGCCGGAACCGATCTACCAGCGAACCAATCACAGATAGTGGCTTTGGAAAGCATCCTGCTCTGAATTGATGTAGAAACATAGGCATGAATTTCCTCCAAAATATCATCATTGGTAGAAACTCGCCCACCCCCTGGGGTGTTCAGATACGCCATACTTCTTAAATGTCTGAGCGATGTCAAGTACTCAAAAGGCAAAGTATCTTTTTTCCTGCCACAAAGTCTAAATTTGTGTTTCATTTCCATATCACGTAAAACCTGAGACTGAGCCTTAGCCAATTCCATTTTCAAACTTGCAATCTGTTGCTGACAGTTGAGGCCAAGAACTGCCTATTAGTGGATAAAAATGAAGCCGTTCCCTAAGATACCGTAACTCAGTATGTGATAATTGTCCATTTGAACAACCCACAGCCTTAAAATAAACCCGAACTTCCCATTTAGTGTCCTCCCACCAAACATTTAAATCATCATACAAAAAGGAAACCGACTTCCTGGCCAGCAAAAGAGAGCTTAACCCACCCATTACACAAGGGATATGCAACAATTCAGAATTCAATTTCCAGATACCCGGCCCCCTCCAAGCTGCAGGAACATCAGCCAAGGTCAGTCTCAGTAATCTGTGATCAGAGGAAGCAACATCCTGCAAAGATCTAGATTGAACAGTAACCACAGAAGTGAGAAAAGAAATCAATCCTGGAAGCCCTTGGTCCACAGAACAGTATCCCCAGACCCTCCAGTAGAGGGTCCAAAAGCATCTACCAAACCAGCGCCTGAGATGAGTTTCAACAAACTAGTCTCATCACAATACACCTTTTCATTGTCCCTGAAGCCACTTTTAAAGGCAAGGAACAGTTAAAACTTCCAAAATAATGTAATAAGGAGAGCATAAAAGGATAAAGTGAATTAAACAAAGCCAGACGGTCAAACTTAGATTGTGGAGCATACACAGAAATTAACCTCAAGTATAAGGAACCCCATTTAACATCGAGAACCAAGGCCCTGCCAGCCAGAACTTCTATCTGATGTAGCACAGTGACATGATAATGAAAAACATATTCCAACCCCACTACATAAGTCAGCACCCAAAGACCAAAAACAGTCCCCAAATCCAACCTGCAGAGGCAACCTCCACCTCTTCAAGGGAATGCATGTTTAACATCCTGCAGAAAACGAATCTAGATTTTCAGACAGAAATGTGAATAAGTTCTGCGCCATTTTTCTGGAGTCTTAATACTGTTCACATTTAAGGATGCCACCCAAGGTGGAAGGGAACAAGGAGCCCAGCAAGGGAACATTCACTTCACCTTACTAGATGCCCTTGTGATCCTACCAATCTTACCGTCAGGTGGTCTAGGGCCCACCTGGTCAACCACAGGTTCAGTAGATTCTAACCCAGGTAAAGGTAAAGGAGGCCCAGACCCACTAGGATCATCCACTGGTCACCCTTCCAAAACAGAAAACATATTCGGGGTCAGCCATAGAAACAACAGGAGCAGGTGCAGCTAGTTTCTTCCGTAGTTTCCCCCTCCCTTTGGCAGATTTCCCCTTTTTCTCACTAACCACCACAAACTCAGCATTCGGAGTCTCCAAATCTGGCAACACAGGGACGATGCTCCCACCTTCCCCCTGATCCACCCTAGAGCCCACTACAGCTCCCACATCAGGCGGAACCATGGTAGTCAACTGGGAATCAGCTGATTCTAACAAACCAGAGTCAGCCAAGGGGCGAACAACCCCATCAATATCAGGGCCCCTCCCTCCCTTAGTAGGAATACCGGGGTCTAACTGCCTCCCAGATGTAATGATCTTGTGCCCCATAGTCAGCATCAGCAGTATTTTTGGCAGCTAAGGGACAGGTTTCAAATGTGTGACCCACCTCATCGCAAAGATTGCATTTTGAAGTTTGAAAACAATGGGCACTTGGATGACCCATCTCCCTACAGTAAGAACATTTAAGGACG
The DNA here is from genome assembly GCA_016271365.2 of Neoceratodus forsteri. NCBI lineage: Eukaryota > Metazoa > Chordata > Ceratodontiformes > Ceratodontidae > Neoceratodus > Neoceratodus forsteri. The sequence continues at coordinate 900,153,238 of CM057456.1, read as the reverse complement.
GTGCAGGAGGTACTAATGTGGGTTCGAGACCCACACTTAAAGCAAACCCTAGGCTGCCCAGGATGAAAAAGAAACCCCTTATCTCTCCCCAGAAAGAAGCAATTAGGCAGATGAATTAAGCCAGAATCCGTGGAATGAAGTTTTACCCTAAATTTCAACCCCATTCCAAAACCCCTCTTCATCCAGAATAGGGACTGGATTCCCCTGAATATCACAAGATTTAGACAGCCATTTAACAATATCAACAATATTCACCCCTTCATTCCAAAACATGATTGTGATGATCCTATAGGCCTGCTGAGACAAAGGTAATACAATAAAGTCAGACCATAGTGGGTTAGTCTTCAAATTCAAATATCGACTCCAAAACAGCTCCATTAAGGCAGGGGTGCAAAAGCTGATGTCAAAGATGATTTCCCCCAGAAAATGTATTAATGCATATACCTCTGAGGGAAAAAAAAAACATGCTGCATTTCAATAATGTCTTCCCAACAAAAAACCTATCTGGAGGAGTATCCCTAGGACCCACATAACGTAATCTAACAGCATTACGTCGCTTTGCCAATTCCAGCGGCTGTCTGAAATGGCTAGCATAAGACGGTTTAGAGATAGGATGAACAACTGACTCAGGAAGGCTAGGGGCAGCATTCACATCTCCAGCCCCCGCCTCTCCCCGAGATCCCATAGTTAAATCAGCAGCAATATCTGTAGACAGGGGTGTAGGGGAAACAATAGCCTCAGTACTCAAGACAGCCCCTATAGAGTCAGATATATCACAAGGACTTATCTGTTCATCCACTACATGAGCAGGAACAGCTTGCTCCGGTCTCCATGTGCCTCCAGAAATTGGAATCCATCCAGCCCTTCGCAACGCTCGCTCCGGCGACCAGGACTCCTCCACCAAAGTTTCCCAATCCCTGGAAGGCTTGTCCAATTCCCCGATAGGTCTCTCCACCGGTGGAAGAAGCTTGCTTGGCCCCTCAGACTCAGCAGCACTCGGCAAAGTAGCCGATCGTTTCCGTTTCCGGTCCTCCTCTGAAATCGCGGTCCGGCGTTCCCTCTGCAACAAGTCACTAACGTGCAAAAGTTCCTCCTTGAGGCAACGTTGTTTCTCCACAAGACTCAAACAGGATGTTTCCGAAAAATTCAAAGGCCCACTTGAATCGGCGTCTTGCTGGCCACCCCGCGGGTGCACCCCAGCCACCGACACCACTGGTTCTTCAAAAGCAGGTACAGTAACTATTGACATACTCTGGGCTACCTCAGCCCCAACCAGACCTCCTTCCTCCTCCATCGCAAAGACAGCGGCAGCCATCTTGGTCCCACATGAAAATGGGACCCCTCTGCTTCCAGGAAACAGAGTAGGGGACTTTCCCTGGTGTCCTGGCCAAATTTTCCTCATTCACTAAAAATACCATCAACAGCTTAATCTGGTTCAAGGTCAGTTGGCATTCATCTATATCCCCCTTCCCCAGGTCGTGCCTGAAAATAGGCAGGATTTGTCTAGTGCACTTGCCCAGTCAACAAAAACTAAATAAAATAAATAAATAAATCATTTGTGTTTCATCAAGCTGTCTCATTGCTGCCAATCTGCTTCTCTACCTCATAGTCAACATTTACTGCTCAATGTTCTTTTGGGGGCTCTTTCCTAAGGTACCTTTAGCCAAGGAAATCTTTCCCATAGTACCACTAGGGGTGGGACCCTCTTTGAGGGTTCCTTGCCTTCGGTACCCCTACACGGTGGTAATTCCCAGTGGAATAGAGAGTGCAAATGGCTAAACAGTTATCACAGTTGCACAAGCATAATGCTACTCTGGTTGCGTAGGTGCACTGAAATTCAATTATGCTAAACCACAAGGTCTCAACAGCTGCCAGTTTCATGGGGGAAGACTGCACAGAAAGGCCACTGTAAACTGATCCAGCTCGCAGCATGCTGCTCTGCAAAGCTGAGCTGAGGATTGGCTGTTTCTCCCAAGCTGGCTGCACTGTCATCAGACCCTTAACTAGCAGTCCTGTGCCAGAGGGAGAACAAACATGATAGTCCCTGTGCCGTCTTTGTTTTGTATTTATAAATGTTTTCTGTCCATTGTGTGTCTTTCAGTCATCTGGATTGTTATTTCCCAGGCCCTGCTGTCATCTGGTAAGACTAAGGTGTACTTCAGTGGTAGAAGATCAACAATGATGGCAAGAAGCTGGAACAGGGACTTTTCCATGCGTAACATATTCCAGTATATTGGATCTCTGAAGGCCATCTCTGCCTCCCACATTTTTCCTTACTCCTGTAAATCTGAATTCAATACCAGCAGCTGAAAGCAGACCCTGCTTGCTGCTCTTGACCTTGAGCAGGCCTAAGATGTACTGGGGAACCTTCTGGGTGACACATCTGTACAGCACCTGGCTAGGTGCATTTGCCTGTGAGCATACAATGAAGTTCAGTCCAACTCCTTGTACAGAGAGCAATGGTGAATATTATGGGTGGGGGTGGGGGAGTAGGATAAAATAGACATGCCTCCAGCTGCAGTGACTAAGAGACCAGTTTTCTTTCTTTTCTACAAGCACAGGGGGAAGGACAGAACAGTGGAGTGCAAGAAGAGGAGGTGGGGGGCCCAGGAAGCAATGATGGACAACTGTCTTTACATGAATGCAAGCCATATGATGTTTACACCATGCAAAATGAGTAAGCTTGAGGGCCTAATGCACTTTGAAGACCAGCAGTTAGTTATACTCGCAGAGACCTGGCAGCGGGAAGCAAATGACTGAGACACCAAATTAGAGGGACACAGACTATTCTAAGGGGATGGGCTTGACAGGAAACAGAGTGGTGCAGCTCACTTTGTAAGGAAGGGACTTACTATGGAGGACATGGAGAACAGCAGTGGAGCAAATAGTGTCACAAAGTCCATCTGGATCAAACTACAGTAAAGTAAAAGAATAAAAGAAGGATAAATAAATCACCCTGGGGCATGCTATAGGTCCCCAAACAGTTCAGCGGAGCATTATGCTCAGCTGGTTGAGAAGCTATAAAAACAACCAAATCAGATGCAGTGATGGTCCTGGGGGACTTCAATCTCCCTTTTGTAGACTTGTGCCTCAAGTGGACTAACAGCATGTCAGAGATGGAGTTCCTGTCTACCTTCATGGACTGCTTCCTAGACCAGCACATTGAACAGGACACTAGGTTTGAGGCCACCCTTGACCTTGTTCTCAGCAGTGGGGATGGGATCATCTCCAGTGTGAACAACAAGGAACCAGTAGGAGGCAGTGACCACAGACAGGTGACCTTCCACCTGGTAAAGGGGAAGAAAGGCTGGGCCACAGCCACTCAAATTTGGAACTGTAAAATGGCAGATTTTGTCAAGATGATAGATGTGGTGCCTGATGGATTGGAGCACCTACAAGAGGCTGGTAATGCAGAGCACATTCACAATTTGTTGAAGAGAGCTATCATAACAGTCACAGAGGCCTGCATCCATGTATTTAATAAGGGGGGAGCATCATAAAGTGACCTCTCTGTCTTAACAGAGATCTATGGTTTGATAAAAACTAGTGTGTGCTCAGGTGGTTACATGTATTGAGGTCTGTGGCCTCCTCACCAGTGCTCAGCATTGCTTCTGAAAGCACCACAGCACTGACAGCACTTGTTATTTTTACCAGTGACATTTCTGTGCTATAGATGGGGTACAGGTCACAGGTGCATTTTTTATGGACCTTACAAATGTCTTTGACCTGGTCATCCATACCCTTATGTCACATAAGTTACAAACCTTGAACAGGGATAGTCATTTCTTAACGTGCTTCAGGAACTACAGTTGCAGCATTTGCCATGGTCAGGTATTTCCTGAAATTTCTGTGATATTTTTAGAGAAATTTGCTGCCTGACTGCAGTACTTCTATAGGGTCACCAGGGAAAATATCATTTTTTTTCTTTTCCATATTCTGTTTATTATCCTTGGAGCCACAACATGGGTGGCTCCCTTCTGCAAGCCACTGCCATCCCCTTCCACCATCCTACACCTCGCCAGGTGTAGGAGAGGGAGGTCTGCCTCCCTCTGATGTTCATAAACCAGCTTCCCTTCTCTGGGCTTCCCTGGTGACATGGCAGATGAAGGTGTGGCCAGCATGCATCATATACCCTTGCTGTGCCTGTCCTTTTTCCTCCAGTTATCTCCCTTAGTCCCCAGAGCCATGGCAGCACAGCCTCACATGCACATGGAGGTACAAGTGCATGCTGGATCCAGCAGCCCCGCTCCACCCACCCTGGCCTAGCACCTGGTCTCCATCTGTGTGACACTGCCACTGGGCCTTCACTTGGTGGCAGCCAAGCACCAGGAAGATCAACCTTCCCTACCCAAGAGAGAAGAGCTGCCTGCGGGCCACTCGATCATTATCCTGGCCCTCCCTTCTCCAGGCCAATCCCCGGAAACTCAAGCTCATTCCCGAACTTGGGTGGCTGATGTAGGAGAGGTGAGACACTAACTGCTAACATTGAATGAATTCATCATTAGATCCTGTTGCCTGAATTGTTTATTAATGTTTAAGCTGTCCTAATTGCAATCATTATGTACCTACTGTGGGAATACATCTGTACCAGCACTTACTTCATTGTAAATAGTCAACTTTCATTGGACTATCCTTAATGTGTTTTGTATCACCTGTGATGAACTCCTTATCAAGCTTTGAACAATGTCCTTAGTGAATACCCTATGTGATAACAGCTAGTGTATGTAACTAATGCTATTTGCTGACCTCTGGACATCCTCCTTGTATCTGATGTTATATTATGTACACCACTATATGTAACTAATTCTGGGTCACCCCTGAAAAAGGGACTCCATTGTCTCAGAGGCCAACCAGGTTACCAAAATTCAAATAAGTAAATAAATAAATAAATAAAAAAGTGCCTCAGCCCTCCGCGCTACTGGACTGGCTAGAGAAAATATCTTTTGAAACACAGTATCTGACCACGCAAAATGCTGCAACTGTAGCTGGAAAACTAAAAGAAATGTGTTCAATTAAAAGGTACCTGTCCTCCCTTAGAAGAATCACAGAAGGTGTCTCTCAGTATTCTAGTCTTGGACCTTTACTAGTCTCCCTTTTTATAAACAACTTGTCCAAAAACTGTGATGGGGCAAATGTACTTCTTTACGTAGATGATGCTGTAATCTATGACAGTGCTGGCAGCATCCAAACCATTAATGTCTTCTCAGAAATGATTTTATGGAATACAAAAAGTGCTTTACAAACAACAATCTTGTCTTAAATTAAGCTACCACAACACTAAAGTCATGGTGTTTGGTACCAGACAGAAACATAACTCTCAACCTCCCTCATCGCAAATCAGGGACAATGCTTAAAATGATCAGGGACAAATGACCAAAATCAGGGACACATCTAAACAAATTGTAATATTAGTTCCAGAAGCTGTGCACAACATGATTCTTAGTGTGAATAGCATTTTATTTTAATGAGAACTAGACAGTAACACCAATGGCTGGCATTGTTTTGAGATTCAAATCCCTACTCTTCAGTGACAGAAATGCCAAATTTAGGAGGGACAGAAGAAATTTCTGAGGCAAAATCAGGGACATCACTGAAAATCAGGGACAATTGAGAGGTATGGACAGAAAATACAACATAACCTTGGCCTTTTTAGGGTTGGTATTTGTATAGTACTGTTTCCTCTGAAAAGGTTGTTGGCAGAAAAAAATAAAAAAAAAAGGTTGTTGTTAGAGTTTAATATGTAGGTCTGCACTTGGATGCCGATCTGGGTTACAAAGTGCAGGTACATGCTGTTAGAAAGCCCTAAATCAAACATTTGGACTACTATATAGATGTAGTGCTTACCTAACAAAAGACCCCCATCTGGCTGTTGCAAACAGGATTCTTCTCCTCTTGCTTACATATGGAGCAACTAACCTTCTGTTATTAAGGGTAATCAAGATGGCACAGCTCAGGGTGCTGTACAATAAACTGGGCACTTTACGGTTGGTACTCATAACAGAGACCACCACTGTCAAGTCTTGGCAGAGTTGAAATGGATCCTTCTTCAATGCTGGTTGCAATATGCACTACAAATCCTGACCTTTAAATTGTTTAAACTTACTCCCCCCTCCCACCACCACACCTTGGTCTCTACTTTGCTTAGACAGATTTCCTCCCAGAGCTTAAGGTCTATGTCCTGTGAAACTCTTGCAGTTCTGCACATGGCAGAGATCCTTTGCATACCTAGCCCCTTCACTGTGGAGCCCCCCCAAAAAAATTTTAAAGAATGTCAATCCCCTAATTCCTTCAAATTAGCCCTCAAGGAGTACCTCTTCGATGTAGTCAAATGTAACTTTTGACATACTAATACCGTTGTTCTGCGTTAACAATTGTGCTGACTGTGCTGCATTCAACAAAGGACAGAAATTGACTGTTCCTCGCTATATAACTTCCTCTCTATATAACTTCCTTGTGAGACTGATCCCCTCTTATAATATGTCTAATGATTAACTTGCATGAGCTGTAGAACTGTATAAGGTCTTGTCTCCTGTTTTAGCTTCTGCACAAATGTTCTGCGTGACTTTATAATGGATTATGTTTTTACTGCTATATGATTCCCTGTATGTACTGTACTTCTTTACGTAACTTATTTATTATTTTTTTGTTGACCAGGTAAGTGCACTAGACAAATCCTGCCTGTTTTCAGGCACGACCCGGGGGAAGGGACACAGATGAATGCCAACTGACCCTGAACCAGATTAAGCTGTTGGCAGTATTTTTAGTGAATGAGGGAAATTTGGCCAGGACACCGGGCAAATTCCCCTACTCTTTTCGATAAGTGCCATGGGATCTTTAACATCCACCTGAACTACCACCAATCCAGGCAGATGGGACCTCGGTTTAACATCTCATCCAAAAGACGGCACCTCAGAAGTGCAGCACCCCTCTCATGCTGCACTACAGTGTCAGTACTGGGATATTAACCCAAGTACCAGATGTGGGAACTGAACCCACAGCCCTCTGATCTCCCAGCCTCAGAGGCAAGTGTGCTACCTACTGAGCCACTGACACTAACTAATTCTAGGTTGCCCCTGAAAACGAGAATCTTAGGTTTTAGTGGACCAACCTGGTTACCAAAACCCAATAAATAAATAAATAAATAGATAGATAGATAGATAGATAGATAGATAGATAGATAGATAAATACTGTAATAAATAAATACGACAACTGACTATCAAAAAAAAGAAAGTCCAGGACCACTGCAAAGAGACAGATTACCTCCAAGCCAGGGTAAGTACAGAGCAGCAATGAGGGACTGACGTGCTGGAATTAAACAAGCAAAGGTGGGTCTGGAAATCAGCATTGCAGTAGGAGTTGCAGGTAACAACAAAGCCTTCATCCAGTACATAAATGGAAAGAGCTGACTGGGCCTCTGAAAATAGGGGAACCGGGGAGGTACCAGTGAGAGAGCAAGGGGTGAGGGCTGAGATGCTGAATGAATACTCTGCTTCAGTGTTCATCACGGGACCCGCAGGGTAGGGAGGTGGCACATTGGCAGGGTCCATAGCATTAGGAATAGTCATGTTGCAGCCTGAGAACATCATACTCACCCTAGTAGCGGACTACCTGGCTTAAATTAAGTTATGTGAGTTCCAAAGGACAGATAGGATACTCCTCAGCATCACAGTGGAGATAAGGGAACAACTGGCATGGCCACTTGCAGTAATTTATTTTATTTGTTTAAAACTTTGGTAACCGGGTAGGTGCACTGATCCCAGGGACCATTTTCAGGCACGACCCAGGCCACGAACTGTGGCGCAGAGTAGATCTAAACAGCAAACATAGCAGCAGGGCAGTATTACACAATGATAAAAGGTTACAATAGTACATTTGAATACACAAATGGCAGCAATAAAAGACACACTAACAGGAAAGATGAGAATAAATCACAGTGTATGCAGGAAATAATAAATACGAGATCCGACTAATCTAAAAAACAGTGCTAGGTGGAACAGAGAGCAGTCAAGAATCCAAACAGGTTGCATTGAAAGATACACCAGAGGATAAAAAGTAGCAAACAGTTGGTGTGGGAAGGTGGGGGAGGAGAAGAGGGGAAGGAGGGATTAAGCAAGGGAGAAGTGGAGAGACAACAGCTATATGGAAGAGGGTGGATGGGAGAGGGAAGGACTACTCATGAAAGCAGTGACAGGTGGATGCCAACAGAAGCCAGTCTTTGAGGCGGGTTTTGAACTGGTGGTGGGTGTTGATAGTTTGGCCGGCAGTTTATTCCATAGTGTGGGGGCTGCCACAGACAGGACTCTAGCGCCCATATTTGTGAAAACCCTGGGGATGTTCTTGGAGGGATACTGGTTGAGCGAAGGCTGTGGTGCGAGGTGCGGATGGTGAGGAGGGGTGCAAGAGTAGATTCCTGGCCAGTGCGGATGGCAGAGTCAATCATCAGTATAGGGCAAGATCAAAGCTGCCTTGTAGCAGGAGCCACCCTAGTGAATTGTAAAGGATGCAGTGGTGTGCAGAGAAGGGTGCCAACAAGGTAAACCAACAGGCACTGTTGTAGGCTGTGGAAAGTTTGGCCTTGATGGTTACAGAAGTCCTGGAGTATATGGGAGGGCAGTAGTCCAGGATCGGTAGAAGATTTCCCTGAATGACGACCAGATGGGCCTCTGGGGTGAGGTATTGCTGGAATCTGTATGCAGTACCTAGTTTTTGGTGGAACCTTAGAACTAAGGAGCTTATGTGCTCAGAAAAAGAGAGCATGACTTCTAGATATTTAAAATGCTTGACATCATCCAGGGCATGGTCATTGGGGGATGTGATGCTTAGAGGGGAGTCAGATTTGCATTTAGCTAAGAAGGGCTTGGATCTGAACAACGTGGATTTTGTTTTTTTGGCGTTGACCAGGAAGAGGTTGTCTGAAAACCAGTTGTGGGACGCAATATAGTTTAGTGAGAGGGCTGCGGAGATGAGGACGGGAGACTTTTCACTACAGAAGAGTACGAGATCATTGGCATAGAGGAGTGAGTGACAACTGAGACTGTCTGAAGAAAGGGAGTTTACAAATAAGGAGTACAGAAGAGGGCCCAGGATAGGGCCCTGGGGGACACCTGTGGAGACAGGCATGGTGGGGGAGCAGGCAGGGCCAATACACATGAATTGTGAGTGCTCTGTGAGGTAGCTTTTGAACCAGGCAGTGACCTCCAGAGAGCAGCCAAGGCAATGAAGTTTGGAGAGGACGAGGCCATGATTGACCATATTGAAACTTTGGAGAGGTCGACAAAGACTGCGCCAGTGGTGTTTCCATGGTCCATGCTTGTAAGGATGTGATCAGTCAGAAGTGCAAGGGCAGTTGTTGTGGAATGGTTCTTGCAAAAGCCATGCTGTTGGCAACATAGGAGGTTATGTTTGCCTATGTAGTCAACAAATTGATGGTGGACGGCTTTCTCAAGTAGTTTGCTTAGGTGTGGAAGGATGGAGATCGGACGATAGTTATCCATGGATTGGGGGTCTCCAGCTTTAAAGATGGGGATGACCTTTGTGGTTTTCCAGGGATTAGGCATGGAGGTGATCAGGGCGAGGTTGAAGATGAACGTGAGAGGAGCAATGATGGCTGGGAAGATAAGCCTAAGGAAGACAGGGGATAGGCCATCAGCTCCAGGGGAGCCATGATTTGGGAGGCTCTTGAGGAGTTTAAGTTGTGTCAGCGTATGACAGTGCTTTGAAGAAGAAAGGGGTAGTTTGAGGCTGGGTAGTGGGCCTGGCGGGTGACGTCGGAGGGGTGTGTAGGGGGACAGGGTTGTTTTGAAGGCCGTTCGGAAGTTTGCTCAGGTACATGCTAAGGTCAGAGAATTTGTTGTTATAAGGCCCTGGCCACTTCTAGAGGGTCCATAATAAGGCCATCAGTGGAGTTTAGCTGTAGGACTGACTTTCTGGGGAGGGGGATTTGCAGTGAGCCAGTGGATGCCCAGAATTTTCTAGGGTCCCCGAGGTTTGCTTTTTGGAGATTGCGGAAATGAGCCTGTTTTAGTGCTTTTGCCAGGTGTTTACATAAGTTCCTCTGATGCCTGTAGTCATCCCAGAGGGCTGGGGATGGGGATGCTTTGTAGGTGTACCAGGCACAATCCCTTTCTTTTATTAGGGTAAGGAGGTCTTTTGTGACCCAGTGTGAGTAGCCACCCCTCACCCTTCTGGTGGTGACTGTAAAGTGCCTGTCCTGTAAGGTCATAAGTGTCCGTGTGAACAGGGTTACTGCCTGGGTCACATTCGACTTTGAGAAAAGAGCAGACCAGTCCAGCTCCCATGCTTCCGTGAGGAGATTTGGGGTGTTGGGGTTTCTGACATTTCAGAAAGACAGGTATTTGGGAGGGGGCTGTTTTAGCTTAGATGACCAGAGAAGATACCTGGGGGAGTGGTGGCTAATGGAGTTGGCCATGGTAACAGCATGCAAAACACAATCCTCCCTATTTGTAAAGATCCAATCCAGGAGTGTCTGAGCGACCGTGTGATGGCTCTGTCTGGTGGGAAGTGTAATGGTTTGGACCAGGCTGTATTGTTTTAAGAGGGAGGCATAGTCAGGCTGGTGGGTACTCAGCCAATTTGGACTGAAATCCCCAAGAAGAATTGAGTGGGGATATGGAGCCCAGGCCAGAGAGAAAGCTGTTGAGGCCCTCAGTTCCAGCAGTGGGTTGGTTGTAACTGCACCCAATGTAGAGTTTTTTACTAGTTCCCAGTGTGAGTTCTGAGAGGAGCCATTCGCTAGGTGAGGTTGGATCAGAGCAGAGAGCAATGTTGGCTGAGAGGGGTTCCTTGTCGAACTGTGCGACACCGCCACCCTTTTTTTGCCTGGCCTATCGAGACAAAGGGAGGAGTACCCAGGTAGTTGATAGGTGGTGTCAGTAAGATGAGGTTTTAGCCATGTTTCAGAGAGTGCCAGGAGGTGGGGCTTGTATAGCTCAATCCATGCCTCCAGGTCAGGGAATTTGGAGGGGAAGACTGCATATGTTTATATAGGCAATTTTCAGATCGGGGCATTTACCCAGATGCTGTTGGAGGGGGCAATGTGGGAATTTGGTGGACCGGGGTTACACTCAACGTCTCCAGCTAGGAGAAGGAGGGATAGAAGGGGGATGTAGATGCAGGAGGGGACTGCAAAAGAGCAGGATATGGAGGCCAGGTAGTGGCCAAGTAACCGGCGATCTGAGTTTGAGAGAAAGGAAAGGGTGACAGGACCTAGGGGGGACTGTTCCCATTAGGAATGGGGGGTGGGGTGCACCGGGGGAAGTGGGTGGCCAAGAGGTAGGTGAGGTACACTTGGTTCCGGGCCAGTAGTGTGGTGCAGGCGTCCGTGAGCACCAGGGAGGATGCCAGGGAGACCACAAACAGTGTGAGCTGGGGCAGGTTCATGGTGGCAGCAGACACTAGCAAATAATGGGGGGAGGTGTATGTTGTGGTCAAACAGAAATTGGAAATACAGTGGCTTTCTGTGCACTTGTAGGAAATTAGGAGAATAGCTCACTGACCAGAGGTAGAAATAAAGTGAGAGCAGTAGTGGGGTGAAAGGGAGAACGAAACACAAGGAGAAGGGTAGTGTGAGGCTAGGCAGAGTGGAGCGACAGATTGCTTTAAGCACAGGAGCACTTAGTCTGAAAGTCAATGGGGACAGGACAAGGTATGAGAGGGAGGGGCTTGAGTGAATTTAAAGACTGGCGGGGGAGGGTGGGCCTGAAAATTTAGCAGCAGAAGAGTCACACAGTCTTGGAAACTGGGGCTATGTCCAGGCTGTACCTGTAGCTTGGACTCTGGAGGTGGGTGGTGGCAGGCTCCTTTGCACCAAGGAGGCACTGAAGACTTCCCAGATGGAGGCAACCGCGGATGGAGGTGCTAGCCCAGAGGGCTATGAGGATGCCTGAGGAAGAGAGGGACAGATAGGAGTTAAATAGCACTCAGGAGCGGTGGAAGGGATTCAAGATTTACAAGTTAACAAAAGAGCTGTAATCACTAAGTGGTGCTAAATTGGGGGGCGGGTCGCAGATAGTGAGCTAGGTGCCAGCTGGGTCTGCAGGGGGAGAAGAGGAACAAAAGGAGTAGCAGTTGGGGGGGGGGCAAAATAAAGATTAACAGGAGAGGCTTCACTAAATACCAAAAACAGCAGGGTGCAGAAAGATTAACAGTGATTAAAACAGTGTCTAAGATACCAAAGCTCCAACACGTATCATTTGACTTTAAACATTCTGTTAAAAAATACACTGATACTGAGCTGTAAATAGTACCTGTTTAAAAATTTCAGTGAATTTGAAGGAGTTTGTCCAGACGGGTGAGGAACTAAAGGACTGGAAAGTGATCAAGGTGCTCCTGACCTTCACGAAAGGGCAAGTTTGGACCCCAGCAACTACAGATCGGTCTACCTGACATTAGTGCCTGGCAAGGCCATGGAGCCATTACCAAGGACAGAATAACTTGTGTGTTTGGCTGAGGCCAGGGTTCTTTCCCTTTCTCAGCATAATTTTATGAGGGTCTGATTGTGGAAAATCAGCCTAATCACTGTTCTGAGAGGTGTTGACCAGGGTAATGAAGAGAACCACGGCTTTAGATATAGGGCGGGATATTCAGAAATGTGCCAGGCATGGGCGCAAGCCTGCCGCAGCGCAACTAGGATGCGCCAGGGCATGGCCCGGGTGATATTCAATAGTGCTGCGCCATGGCTCAGCACCATTGAATATGGCACTGGGTCCACCCACATTGCACATGGTGCAGTGGCACTGTGCCAGCACAAGTAGCAAGTGTGGAGCAGGGGGATGTGCCAGCGCTAGTGCGCTAGATGCAGCAACTGCGATATTCAACCCTGGGCATGCAGATGAGGCCATTATGCATGCAAGGTGCAAATGGGGCCATTTGCATGTCATTATGGCCCCATTTGCATGCAGGTGCGCCGATCCCCGGAGACTTGTGCCTGGCGTCCTGCCAGACTGCAGCCATCGGGGACCGATGCCCCCTGCCCCTCGACGGGCAATGTGCCCCAACGCCGATCACAGGCTGTGGTTAAATATATGTCCCTGGTGGTCCAGTGGGCCTGCTCCCCACCGATCGCAGGCAAAAAAAATAAACTTGGTGGTCCAGTGGACCCGATCCCTAGCTCGAGTCATGGGCTTCAGTTGTAATAACGCCTAGGTGGTCGCAGCTACCCCCCTCCTTACCAGACCCGCCACCCTGCTTCCCCCGGTCAGCTGCGGTGGCAGCTCCCCACCCGCAAGCTGCCCGCTGACTGACAGTGTACAGTACGGTTGTATGCCCATTGGTTACCGCGTGGGCCAATGGGCGCAGATCAGACGTACTACACAGTCCTGAAATATGAAGTTCACATTTTGGGACCGTGTAGTATAGTATGGTCTGCACGCCCATTGGCCCAAGCAGTGGACCAAGGGGCGACAGCCATACTATATGCTGTCAGTCGGCAGGCAGCTGGGCTGCTTATGGGGTGTGGAGCTGCCTGCCCGCCGCTGGACCGAGGGGAGTGGGGTGGTGTCCAGTGGGTGGGGAGGGGTACTGGAAGGCCCACCTGGGCGAGTATTTACAACTGAAGCCCACGAACAGGCTGGGGATTGGGTCCACTGACCACCAGGAGCTTATATATTCATTTGCCCATGATCGGGTTGGAGAGCAGGTCCACTGGACCACCAGGGAGATTAAATATTCATTTGCCTATGATTGGGTTGGGATCGGGTCCACTGGACCACCAGGGATACTATGATTCTATGCCCGTGATCGGTGGGGGCAACGACGCCCAGACTGTGTCCCTAGTGGGTACACTCACTGCTGGTGGCTGCCGTGTTGCGTCCTGCAATACAGCAGCTCACCTGTGGGTAGCCAGGCCTTGCTCCTGCTTTTTATGGGCGGATCTTTGCACCCCCCTGTGCGGCACAAGGCGGGATTGTGCCTGCATATGTGCCGTACATCCCGGGCTGAATATTGGGATGTGCCACATATGCATGGGGATGCCCCCGCACTTGCGCCACATATATTACTGGTGTGCCCCGGTGCATCGGGAATTGCGCAGTGTGAAATCCCCTTCTGAATATCGCGCTTGGGTGCATCAGTGGGTTGCGCATGGCGCAGCACTATTGTGCCATGCGCAAGCCCTTTGAATATCCCACCCATAGTAATTTTGGCTTTCAGCAAGGCCTTTGGCACCGTGGAATATGACAATTTTCTGAGCAAAGTACACTATTTTGATATGAACAAGGCATACACAAGATGAATTGCTAATAGGCTTGGGGGCAGGAAACAGGTTTGTTGGGGATGGGCACTACTGAGAATGGAGGGGGTACTCAGAAGCACCTCTCAGGGAAACATGATGGAGCCATTGCTGTTCAACATTTTCATCAATGATCTGGAAGTTTGGGTGTCTAGCAGACTGGTTCAGTTCACGGATGGCACTAAGCTGTCCAGGTTGGTGGACTTCCCTGAGGACAGGAAAAACGTGAGGAAAACCTGAACAATTTGGGTGATTGGTCAGACTCCTGAAGGCTCAGATTCAATGTAGCCAATTGCATGTGCTACACTTGGAGAGGAGAAACAGAGGTAGGACCTACTCACTGTGTGGGGCTCCTCTTGCTGCAGTGGATGAAGAAAAGGACTTGGAAGTCATAATACACAAGGGAATGAAGGAACAAACAGTATGTGGCCACTGTCAAGAGGGCTGGCAAAATGCTAGGCTGTATCAAAATGGGGTGGCCAGCAGGACAGAGGAATTTATCCTGTCTCTTTACAAGGCCTGTACTGGTCCCTTCAGAGTACTGTGAGCAGTGCTAGTCTCCCCAGTACAAAAAACACAATGGCAAAGCAGTTGAGAGGCTACAATACTGGGCCACAAAAGTGATTAGTGATGCCGAAGACAAAAGCTATGAGAGAGACTGGTGGCCTTCATCCAGTACATGTCTGAGACAAGTAAACTGAGAGGGAAGTCAGTTTCCCACATACTCATTAGAAACATAGAAACATAGAATTTGACGGCAGATAAGGACCGCTTAGCCCACCTAGTCTGCCCATTTCCTTACCTGATGGATAAGCTGCAGATTCTAGTTAATCAACAGCTTACTTCCTCCTGCCCCCCACTAGAATTGCCTTATGCCTGTCCCATGCATTCTTGAATTCTCCCACTGTTCCTGACTCCACAACCTTCTCAGGAAGGCTGTTCCATGCATCCACAACTCTCTCTGTGAAAAAATACTTTCTAACATTACCTCTGAGCCATCCCCTCCGCGATCGTAGTATTGACAAAATCAAGCAAACAGTGATGTTTGATCTAGATTTCTTCAGCAGGACACAGGGACATGCCCAGAAGTTCAGAGGTGGTAAATTCAGAGATAATGTCAGAATGCACTTTGGGTGGTTAGCGTATGGAATAGCCTACCAGTGGGGACAATGAAAATGAAGACAGTATAGGCCTTTGGGGTAAGCATGGACAAGTTTCTTCTTAGCAAAGGAATTACTGGATATCCCATGTCACTGAATAGGTTGAGAACTCCTTTATACAAGTATTGTACCTGTTTTCTCAATGAGACCAACGTGGAATCATCTCTCACACACCCTAAGAAATAGGTACGAAGTTGTAAATCTGATAATGTTTTTATTTAAAGCTAGTTATAACAAGTACAATTTCTTTTATTCAGATTTTTTTTACCCCAGTTTTTCTCATTTTACTCCCATTGTCCTGGGACCTCAGCACACGGGAAGCGTGCACATGGAAGAAATATCTTTTCATCAGGGTACACATTGGCAGGAATATCACTTCATCAGGTAGGTTATATCTAAAATGTTTCAAACAAAAAATATTATATACAGTAGTCAGAACTGAAACATAGACCATCAGTCATAGAAGCCCATGACAGGTTATGGATGCCCATTAAAATACAGAAAGCTCATCAATAATGAGTGATACCAAAACCCCATTATCGGATGGCAGTCAGTTCTAATAGGATATGACATTGGCTTGCTATTGTTTAAAACTTTTTTACATATGGAAATGTCAGATGAAGTGATATTACTGCTAATATAACTCAATGGAGTGACATTTTCATGAAGCGTTTGTTCTCATAATGACTGTCTTTGAATAAATGACATTATTAGATTTACGGCATTGTACGACCTTGTCCTAGTCAGCAAGACAAAGAAGACTGATGGTGGATATGACATTTATGTTTACAAACAATCATTTAAGGTAAATGGAATGCACTGACTTGTCAAGTTTGAACACTATGGCCTAATGGTAGTAGGGTGAGCAGATGGTAACAGGGTGTACTGGGTGTGGTTCACGCTCAATATGGGTAGGGAAACAAGGGGCATGGGAATCAGGGTGATTAAATTTAAGGGAATGGACTTTAAAAGGATGGGGGAAATTTGGGGTAGAGGAGCTGTTGTTGAGGACTGCAGAGGAGGATTTCGGCTGACGTTCAAGTCGTACCAGGTGGCAGAAGGGCTCATCTCAGCCATGTTGGCAGCAGCGAGGGACAGAGGAGGCTCCCTTCCTGGTGAGCCAATTGGGCAGTGATGTGTTCAGCTGCATTGGTGGCAGCGAGAGTCGGGGGAGGATCTCTTCCTGAGAAGCCAATCGACGCCAGGGGCACGAGAACTTTAATGCAATGGCTGGGCATAAAAGCAGGGCGCCCAGCCGCTACAATCAGAGGAGCTGTTGTTGAGGACTGCAGAGGAGGATTTTGGCAACCACTTTGGTTGCACCGGGAGGCAGAAGGGCTCATCTAGCTGTGTCGGTGGCAGTGAGGGGATGAGAAGGCTCTTCATGGTGTGAGCCACCTGGGCAGTGAGGTGTTCGCCAATGCTGGTGGTGGGCGGACAGAGGTAGCCCTTCTTGGTGAGCCAATCGGGCAGTGAGGTGTTCGGCCGCCTCAGCAGCAGATGTCAGGGGAGGCCCTCCTGAGGAGCCAATTGGTGCCAGGGGCATGAGAACTTGAACACAGCAGCTGGGCACAAAAGCAGGGCACCCAGCTGCTACAATCAGAGGAGCTGTTGTTGAGGACTGCAGAGGAGGATTTTGGTGGCCACTTTGGTTGCACCAGGAGGCAGAAGGGCTCATCTCAGCTGCGTCAGTGAGGGACAGAGGAGGCTTCCTTCCTGGTGAGCCAATTGAGCAGTGAGGTGTTCGGCTGCATTGGCAGCAGCGAGAGTCAGGGGAGGTTCCCTTCCTGAGGAGCCAATTGGTGCCAGGGGTGCGAGAACTTGAACGCAGCGGCTGGGCATAAAAGAAGGGTGCCCAGCTGCTACAATCAGAGGAGCTGTTGTTGAGGAGGATTTTCTCCAGCTCACCCACCCCACACCACCTCCATTTTTAAATGGGCTGGGTGATCCAGTAAAGGATGGGACTTGGTTTTGGCATTCTCGAGGGGTGTGGTTGCTGGGCTTAAAGGACAACAGACTGGTTGTGCTACACAGGATTTCTGGCTTAAAGAACAAAGGGCTGGTTAAGGGAACTTTGGCTGCTGTTGGCTGATGCTCTGAAAAGAGACATTGGCTGCTACTGGGAGGACAAGTAAATATTGAACTGCCAAGGGGAAGGACTCTGAGGCATCCTTCAACAATACCTAAAGGGCAGATTTGTTATAAGTAAGGTTGTGAGCTGAGTTTATGCTGGATAGGGAATCTGTTTTAGTGCAAGCACATTATATGCTCTACTAATTATAAGCTTTGACTGGGTTGGTGAGATTGGGTAGGGAGGAGAGTGCTATGCCTGTAACTAAAGGTGTTGTGGGGGCCTTCACAGGATGGGGCAAAGGTGAGGCAGGGGCTGTGGGCCACTAGGGTCGGCATTTTTGGTAGGGTGGTGGGGTGTACAGGGTGTGGGTCTGCCACGATACTGGACTGGGCTTGGAGGATGGGGGGTTGTATGGTCTGTTGCCAGCTGGCTAAGCTTCATGAGGAGTTATCATGGCTAAGGAAGTATTTAGGGGGCAGGGAGGAGGAGAGAGGCAGTCCTGATTGGGGGGGGAAGGGGCTGGGGGAGCAGAGGGGCTGGTCCATTAGATCCTGTAGCTGTCCCTGGGGTCATGGGCAGTAGGGGGAGGTGACACTGGGGTGTTCAAGGCAGGGAGGTGGGGATGGGGGCCTGGGGGAGAAAAGTGGCAGGACAATTGGTGCCAGGGATTCACCTGGATTCAGAGCCTTGTGTAGCATCGAGGGCAGGGAGGATGGATCGCATGGGCGAAGGAGGAGGGCACTGGTAGGGAAGGGGCTACATGCGAAGAGAGAAACAGCTGTTGGCAGAGGGTTGGGGGCAAAGGTCCAGCGGGGGTGCGATTAGACTTTAGTGGGGGGGTGCACCTTCAGGGGATAGGAAGGAATTAGGCACTGAGCTTAAAAACAGACTCATGCCACTACTTTTAGGAAAGGACAAGGAGGAGGTGGTAGCTGGGCTGGAGGAGGAAAGGGTGGTGATGAGAGGGCTGGTAAAGGGCAATGATTAGGTTTCTGCAGATGGCAAGCAGGTAAGGGCAGTGGGACATCCACTGCAGAGAGGGGGTGTAGGGGAGTCTGCTAAGAAGGTCCAGAGGGCTGAGTGAGAGAGTGGGGGGCACCTCAGATCGAACCTGACCTGAAGGGAGTGCAGGGGGTTGGAGGGCGCAAAGGCAGAGACACCCCTGGGGGGACGGCATAGCCTCGCTGGGGGGATTGAACATGCCAATGGACAGAACACAGGCAGTGCCCACACAGGCCCAGGAGATGGTGCTAGGCGCCGACAGGGGGCAAGGGGAGCTAATGGTCAAGGGAGGTGCTGGGACCACAGAGTCCACTGCAGAGGGGCGGGATGGCTACAGCCGGGGAAGGGGTCCTACTGAGGGAGCAAGTTGGAGGGAGCCAGTGGTTAGAAAGAAGGTTCCTGAAACCAAGAAACCGGGTCGCAGGAAGGGGGAAGACACAGAGGGGAGGGCAGGGATAGGAGCCAGTAAAGGCAAGGTTAAGGATAAGATCAAATCAGTTGGGGAAGCAGGGAGACAGGTAGGTAGTGGGGATGGGGCAAGCAAGACTGAGGACAAGGTCATCCTTGTAGGGGACTCCATGGTTAGAGGAATCACCTGGGAGGGAAAAGTGGCAGGAGTAGCAAGGTGTGGGTCAGTTGCTTGTCAGGGATGACAGATGCAGAGGTCATTCACTACATCCCATCACGGGGGAAGCAGCAGGATAAGAGAACACACCTAGTGTTCCACTTGGGAACGAATAACCTAGCTGGGCACAGCCTGATGGAAGTGCAAGTGAGGTCTGAGGCCCTATCACGGTTCTGTAACACCCTGAGCTTTCATTCAGTGGTGTTCTCGGAGGTGCTTCCAGTCCCTAGAGCTAGCACGGATAGGCAACAGAGGATAGTGGAGTTCAACAGCTGGCTCTCTCAATGATGTGTACAGAAGGGCTACGGGGTGGTGGGCCAGTGGGGGTCTCTATGGCAGGATGACAGCCACTATGCCTGTGATAGGCTGCACCTGAACAGACAGGGCAAGGAGGTGCTCAAGTGTAAATTGGAAGAGTTTTTTAGTGTACAATACAATTTAAACTGACACGGGGGTGGGGGGGAGCTGCAAGTGTCACCTAACAGTGCACTCAGCAAGGGGGACAGCTGTCCCCCCCCCTAACAAAAGGCAAGCAATCTGGCTGGGGATGGATTTGCTTTCCCACACTAACAAGTGACTATTAGGATGGGGAAGGTGGGGGCTAGGGAAAACATTTACTGGAGGGCCATGTGCACTAACGCCAGAAGCCTGGGCAACAAGGTCCCAGACCTGGCAGCGATTATGGCGGAGGAGGAGTTAGACCTGGTGGGAATCATGGAGATTTGGTTCCATGATGGACAGGAATGGGACATGAACACCCCGGTTATACGTTGTTCAGGAAAGACAGGGTGGATAGGAGAGGGGGCGGTGTAGCGCTCTACGTAAGGGAGGGGATCCAGGCATCAGAAACACAGGGCAAGTGGGGGACATTTAGGCCCTTTGGGTCTCGCTGGCCACAGGGAAGGATGAGTTGGTGCACACAGGAGTCATTTATTGGCCACCAGGACAAACATTAGAAGTGGATAACCAGATGGCCAAGGAGATTCTAAGGATGGCGGCCAAGGGGGAGGTGCTGCTGATGGGAGATCTTAACCTGTCGGATGTGGAGTGGCAAACCCTGTCTGTGACCTCAACCAGAAGCAGGGCAATTGTTGACTCCCTACAGATAGCCCACCTGAGCCAGCTGATCAAGGAGCCAACCAGGGAGGGAGCGGTGCTGGATCTGGTGCTTACGAATGGGGACAGGGTGGGTGAGGTAACGGTACTAGAAAGCCTATGGAGTAGTGACCACAACACAGTGTGCTTCATGATATGTGCATCGGCCTCGTGCCACCGGACCAAAGTAAGGGTGCTGGATTTTGGATGGGCTGATTTTGGAAGGATGGGGGAGTATACTTGACAAGCTTTAGGGGGGTTGGGGAACACAGGAGGGTGGAGAACATTTGGGCCACAATTAAAGGGGCAATAGTGGGTGCCACAGAACACTGTTCGAAGAAGGTAAGCAAGAGCAGAAGGAGAAAGAGGCCTCTGTGGTTCAGTAGGGAGGTGGGGGACAGCATCAGAGCTAAGAGGTGAGCATTCAGGCAGTACAAAACTACACATAGTGAACTGGACTGTGTGGCATACCAGGATAAGCAGAGGGAAGCCGGGAGGGTGGTCAGAAGGGCGAAAGCAAGAATGGAGGAGAGTATAGCCAAGGGGGTCAGGAAAGGGGACAAGACTTTTTTTAGATATATTAGTGAGCGGAGGAAGGGAGGGACTGGGATACCTGGCCTGCTGGCTGAGACAGGGGAAAAGGTAGAGGGGGACCAGGAGAAGGCGGAATTACTGAACAGTTACTTCAGCACAGTATTCATGAGGGAATAGGGAGGGGGGAGGGTGCTTTTGTACTGGGGGGTAGGGCTGGAAGTGGGACCATTACAGGAAAAGCAGATTTCAAAAGAGCTAAAGGGCCTGAGGGTGGACAAGGCCATAGAGCCAGATGGGATTCACCCTAGGGTGTTGAAAGGGCTGGGTGAGGAGCTGACAGCTCCCTTGACCTATTTGTTCAATGAGTTCTTGCACACCATGGTAGTTCCGAAGGACTGGAGGTCTGCGGGTGTGCTGCCTCTGCATAAGGGAGGGAGGAGGCAGGTCTTGAGCAACTACAGGCCAGTGAGTCTGACATCGGTGGTCGGTAAGCTCATGGAAAAACTGCTCAAGGACAGA
This sequence comes from Neoceratodus forsteri, assembly GCA_016271365.2. NCBI lineage: Eukaryota > Metazoa > Chordata > Ceratodontiformes > Ceratodontidae > Neoceratodus > Neoceratodus forsteri. The sequence goes on along the minus strand of CM057456.1, from coordinate 900,131,980 downwards.
ATCACTGACTACCTAGAGGCAAGTGGCCTGCTCGACCCAAGGCAGCACAGCTTTACCAAGGGCAGATCTTGTCAGACAAATCTGGTAGGGTTTTTTGACTGGGTCACAAGGGCGGTGGATCGGGGGTCAGTGGACATAGCCTACCTGGATTTCAGGAGGTCCTTTGATATGCTACCGCATGGTGGGCTAGTGCACAAAATGGGATGTCTGGCGCTAGGGAAGGTGGTTATAGAATTGGTGCGTAACTGCTTGGTGGGCAGTACGCAGAGGGTGTTAGTAAACGGGGTCCCTTTGGATCGGTGCTGGGACAGCTGCTGTTCAACATCTATATAAGTGACATAGTGGAGGGGTTGGAAGGTAGAGTGAGCCTGTTTGCGGATGATGTCAAAATCTGTAATAGAGTGGACGTACATGATGGAGTTGGAAGGATGCATAGGGACCTAGGGAAGTTGGAGGACTGGGCCAGAAAGTGGAAATTATCCCTCAACATGGCAAAATGCAAAGTCATGCACCTGGGCAGAAGAAATGGGAGAATGGAATATAGACTGGGGGGCAAACCGCTAGTGGTTACCACAGAGGAAAGGGACCTGGGCATCATCATCTCACAGGACTTGAGGGTGGCCAGGCAGTGCGACAGGGCAGTGACAAAAGCCAGCCGAGTGTTCGGTTGTATTGGAAGGGGGATCACCAGCAGGAAGAGAGAGGTCCTGATTCCCCTGTACACCCAGCTGGTCAGGCCTCATCTGGAGTATGGGGACCAGTTCTGGAGGCCTTACCAAAAGAAGGATGTGGAGAGGGTGGAGTGGGTACAGAGAAGGGCAACCAAGATGGTGAAGGGGCTTAGTCACCTGCCATATGAGGAGAGGCTGGGAGCCCTGGACATGTACCCTCTGGAGTTGAGGAGGGAGAGAGGGGACATGATAGAGATCTTCAAGTACCTGAAAGGGATAAACAAGGTGACTACTGATAACCCCTTCCATTTGAAGAGGTGTCCCAGTAAAAGGGGGCATAATCCCCAACTGGGGGGGTAGGTTTAGAGGCAACATCAGAAAGAACGTCTTTACTGAGAGGGTGGTGGACACCTGGAACAGGCTGCCTAGGGAAGTGGTGGATGAGAATTCAGTGGGGGGGTTCAAGAGGGCATGGGATAGACACAGAGGGCTGTTGAAAGGAGTGGGGGAATCAGGGGCAGGCCTAGGGGATGCTAGGCAAATGAGAAGACTAGGTGGTCCTGGAGGGCCTTTTCTGCCATCACGTTCCTATGTTCCTATGAATTCAACCAAACATGGATGCTAGTCAAAAATGGGACAGTATTAAAAAAGGGCTGGCGGAGGCTACTGGGACACGTACAAGGACATGGAGTAAGAAAGGAAGGGTAAAGAAGCCCAGTTGGTTAACTCAAGAGGTCATGGAGGGGTTGAGGGCCAAGAGAAAAGCATTTTGGAGACTCAAGAAATCGGGAGGGGAAGATGACAAGGATGGGTATACGAAGAAGTCCAGGGAGGTTACCAAGCTGGTCAGAGCAGCTAAGGCTTCAAGAAGCTGAGGCTGGCACAGGGTATTAGGGATGGAGAAAAGGTCTTCTTCAGATGCATAAGTGAGAGAAGGAAGAACAAAGACCAAATTGTGAGGATTAGGAAGGACGGAAGGTGGGTGGAGAAGGGAGTGGATCAGGCAGAGGCACTAAATAAATACTTCTGTTCTGTGTTCACAGAAGAGAAAGAGGGGCAGATACCACAAAGGAGGGGTGGAGTTGGCTGTGGGAGGGGGGACTGATATAGGGATTACAGAGGACAGGGTCCTAGAAGGATTAATGGCACTAAGGCTGGACAAGGCAGCATTCACCCTAGGGCACTTAAGGAACTGGCAGGACCACTGGTTGACCTGTTCTATACCTCCCTAGACACAGGATGTGTACCACAGGACTGGAGGATGGCCCATGTGGTGCCCATTCACAAAAGTGGCCCTAAGGATGAACCGGGCAATTGCAGGCCAGTGAGCCTCACGTCGATTGTGGGTAAGCTCATGGAGACGATCCTAAAAGAAAGGCTGGTGACCTTTTTGGAGGATAATGGACTCCAAGACGATCGACAGCATGGGTTTGTTTCAGGCAGATCCTGCCAGACAAACCTAATTGAGTACTATGAATGGGTGACCAGGGAGCTGGAAAATGGTCATGCAGTGGATATCCTGCATTCAGACTTCAGCAAGGCCTTTGATTCCGTGCTGCATGGAAGGCTGTGGGGGAAGTTGGAGTGTATAGTGGTGGGAACAAGGATGGTCAAATGGATCAACAACTGGCTGAAAGAAAGGTAGCAAACGGTGGTAGTTGGGGAGGTCTCTCATCCCCGAGGGCAGCGACGAGTGGGGTACTACAAGAATAGGTACTGGGACCAGTGCTGTTTGGGATATTCATAGCTGATATCTCACTTGGGATCCGGAGTAGGATCAGTCTGTTTGCAGACGATATGAAGATGGGAGCTGTGGTAGATGACATTGCGGGTTGGAGGGGGCTGCAGGAAGATCTGACCAAACTACAGGAAAGGTCAGAAACATGGCAGTTGGGATTCAATGCCAAGAAGTTCAAGGTACTGCACTTTGGGGCTGGGAACCAGGGAAGGAGCTATCAGCTGGGAGGGGTACAGTTCAAAGGCACCAAGGAGAAAAGGGATCTAGGGGTGCTTATAACAGGGAGTATGAATAACTCAGCTCAGTGCAGGAAGGCGGCAGCAAAAGCGAACAAGATTCCGGGGTTGTATAGTGAGGAGAATCTCCTCCAGAAATAGGGAGGTGATCCTTCCCCTGTACAGGCTGTTGGTCAGGACGCACCTGGAATACTACGTGCAGTACTGGCACCTATTCCTGAAGAAGAACGTCAGATTGTTGGAGGGGGTGCAGCATAGGGCGACAAAGATGATCCAGGGATTAGAGGGAAAGTCCTATGAGGATAGGCTGGGCAAGCTGAACATGTACTACCTAGAGGAGAGGAGAGATAGGGGGGATATGATCGAAACCTTTAAATACTTAAAGGGGATAAATAAGACTTACACAGAAGGGATTTTCCAGATTAGAAGAGGGAGGCATATGAGAGGGCACCAGCTGAGATTGAAGGGGGGAAGATTCAGGAGGGAAATCAGGAGACATTTTTTCACAGAATGGGTGGTTGACAAATGGAATGCTCTGCCATAGGAGGTGGTATCCTGTAGAACAGTGGGTGGTTTTAAGAGGGGATGGGACAGAGTGGGTAGGGGGTAATGTTGAAGAGGGTGGGAGGGTGGGGCAGCTGCAAGTTGAGGGGCTAGCTGCACAATCGGGCAGACTCAATAGACAGTTAGACCATGACTCTTGTTTCTTCTGGTGTTTTCATATGTTTGTATGTAGATATTTCATAGGACTGGTGGGGCTGTTCCATGGTATCCTCGCTGATTAGTTATTCACTGCAATAGACTCCTCAGTTGCCCTTTATTTGTACAGGGTAGTAGAGCTCTGGCTCTGTGGTCCTTTATTTATTACACATTTTCTCAAAATCTTGATACCTGCTTGTGAAGCAGGGGCAGACATGATTGACCAAGAGTCATTTCTGACCTTAAATTACTATGTTACAATTTTTTTTTGTAAAATAGTAAATGCCATGATTACAATTTTGGCAGCTCTATACATTTGCCTGGATACATTTTGGACCCTTGCTATTTTGAGCTGGCAGTATAGCTTAGAAGTTAGAGCAGCGAGCTGTGAATGAGTTTGATACATGCAGCAGACCTGGGTCTGAGTTTCACAACCTTCACTTGCATTAGGCTAATCCGCCAGTGCAACAGTAGTGTTACCGCTCATGATGCCGATGACAGAGGTTCAGGAACCATCCCAGAGCATCAGAGGGCCGACCACTGGGGAGAAGGTTCAAGCATTCAGTGGACAGCTCACCTACTCTAGGGCGGGGGGTATAGGGACCAGGCAATAGGGTGCCCCCTGGTGGTAGTCAGGATGCAATGAGAGTGGGGCCTAGCATGTGCAGGCAGTGGTAAGATGTGGTGGATGATGGCATTTCATGCAGGGGAGCATGTGTGATGCTCTATGACATCACTGCACATCCTCTCCTTACAGAAGCAACAGAAAAAGTGAATATTCTGCTGACTGGCCAGGTAATGCTACTCCTAGCCACTACACCCAGTGCTGGACCCTGCCTGACTGAACATTGCAATCCCATTGGTCTTCACCTTGGCCTGTTTGGGACCCAAATCATGTAAAAGTGATTTACTGTGGTGCTGAAGGTGTCCCCACCTCAGGGACTAGCCAAGGGGGCCCACCAAGTAAGTGAGTTTGGGGGAGGGGGGCAGAGGACTGAGGTACCAGGTCAGGGAGGATCTCAGCGGGGCAGGATCAGGCACTGAAGATTGCTAAAGGAGGTCCCAGACAGTGGGGATGGGGTGAGGCAAATAAAGTTGGAAAAACAAAAACTCCACTTGTATACTGTGTGACCCTGAGCAAGTCACTTAATTTTCCTATCCTCCCAGGTCACTCTTGTAAATGGGCCTTGTGCCAAATGGGCCTTACCTGGTTACCAAATAATTAAAAAAATGCTTAGAGTGACCATGGCGGCTTACAACTGCCACAGCTTAGCCAAAATACTACCACAACACATCTTTCTGAAAGGTCAGGAAATTGTTACTTTTCCTGGAGCTCGTGGTACTTCTACTATAATCCTTAGTAACCTGGAAAATCCCACTTAGGTAAAGCTACCAACTTTCTGAGGCCTAAAACTGGGGCCGTCCATCCTGACCATGATCCCCCCCCCCACCGTGTCACTCCTACGGGCACCACCGCAGACAACGCTGCACACAATCTATTACATTTTGCTGCTTGTTCTGGCCATACCACCCCACAGCAAGATCAGTAGCAAATATCCAGATTGAAACAATGCATCATTCTGCTGCAGCAAGTTCCAAATCATGATGAACAGAAAGTTCATTAGAAGCAAACCTGCACTAAATTGTGATCAGACATTCGAGCTGCATGTATTGCTCCTCCTGATAGTCCCATCCAACCTGCTTATATTCACCTAATTTGCTGAGCAGACTTCACTTCAGTGACTCCCACCACCACACCAGATTGTTTTCACATACTTCCTTACAATTGATCAGGTCCGGGTACCCTAGTTCACTGCTCTTTTCTGTCTGGAGTCCGTCTCAGCTGCTGGCAGATAGATGTCCACATGTGCTTGTCTGCACTATTACCCAGTCTAATCTAACAGGAAGGAAAATGCTTTACTGTGCTCCCACTGACATGCTTGAGGTGCAACACAGGCACAGGGGTTGAAGTTGCAAACTGCTGTCTAGCCCAAGCAGCACCACAGTGGTGCTGAAATAACTGTCACTCACGGATTAGCAATCAGCAAAAAAAAGGGACAAAACTGGGACAAGTAAGCAAAAACCAGGACAAAAGTGACATTTTGCAAAACTTGTGGGGACACTGGGACATGCTGCCTAAAATAGGGACTGTCCTGGGAAAATAGGGACTGTTGGTAGCTTTACGCTTAGGAGGGACATATTCAGTGCCATCCAGTTGAGCACACATAACAGTGTGTCATTCAAAACAGATGCGCCGGCCGGCACTGTAGCAATATTCAAACAGTATGTGCAATCGGCACAGATTGCACATCCTGTTTGAATATAGGACCCTGGATGCAAGGCACAAAGCGGACGGCTGCCATGGTGGGCGCAGCACATCCAGGGCTGGGGCTGAACACCGCTAATGGGGGAATGCGTGGTGCATACCTGGATGTGCCGTTCCCCCAAGGGTGATATTCAGCCAGCATATGCTAATGAGCTCATTGGGCATGCATGGTGCACATGACCCCATGCATGCCCATTATGTGCTCATTAGCATGGCTGTGCCCAACTGGATGCACTGGACCTTCCCCAACCCACGTCACGGACGTATAATGAAGCACCCACCCCATCCTGACCCTAGTGCGGTGGCCACCCCCAAATCTGATCCCAGAGTGCAATAGAACACAACCCCGTGCTGTTTCCATAGTGTAGGGACCCCCCCACCCCTGTCCCTACACCCACTCGCTAACCCATCTATGGACACAGCGATCCCTGATCAATGTATGCCTACACCCTGATCCAGAATCCATAATGCTGTGGTACTCCCCTTCCAGCCCTGATCATAATAGACATGAATGGCAGTACCCCTGCCAGCCCTGGTAGTTAGGCTGTACTCCCTTCCCTGCCCCAATCCCCAATATACACAAACACGAGCCCCATTCCCTTTTCCATAGTCTATTGCTACCCCCTTCCATTCTCGATCCCTGATTGCAATCACAATGAACCCCAATCCCATTTCCCATAGTGGTGGCCCCCACCCCTCAGGACTGGATCCCCAACCCTGCTCCCCAGCCTTCTGACCAGAGACTGGCTCAGCCCTCCCGCCGCCGCCACAGCCAGCTGCTTACTGAAATGTCACAGCAGTGTACTGTACAAAGCTTGTGCTCATTGAATGAAAGCGTACTATGTACAGTACACTGCTGTGACAGTTCAGTCAGCGGCTGGCCATAGTGGTGGAGAGGGCTGAGCCAGTCACTGGCTCCAGCTGGATAAGGAGGAGTGGGGTTCGGGGTCCAGTCCTAATGGGTGGGGTGGAGGCCACTTCACTATGGACTACTGGTCAGGGGATGAGCATTGGCACATGTGACATTGGGGATTGGGGCCGGAAGATTCCAGTGGAAGTGCGACTGGGGACCAGGGATCTGTTGGTGCCGGGAGTATGCATCAAACTGGGAGTGATGTCAGGTGGGGGTGCGGTGTTGCTTCACACTGGGAATGGTGATGGGAGGGCAATGTGCCAGTGATTGGGGAAGGGGGGGCATATATTATGGAATACGGGGTGGGGGTTGGTTCATGTCTGTGTCACTGTGGGAATCGGGCATGGAATAGAGCCCTACACTATGGCATGGGATGGTTTGGCAGGGGATTAATGTTCGTACCAGGGTAGTGGCTGGGAGGGGAGTTCCACTGGACTGCTGGGGCAGGCAGGCTGCTGTGCACCTGCCTGCTCTTCCACAGCCTGCCTGTGGGTGGCCAGCAGGGTTAGGCCTGCTATTTAATGCCGATCTTTGTATGGCACAGTCCTTGCCCTTGTGAGGAGCATTCCCTATGAATATGCCCATGCATGGCACATTCATGGGAATGCCCCCTCTTCTTACGCTGCATGCATTATTGTGCACCCTAGCCCATTCCCTTGTGGCCAATGCATCCCGCCTGTTTGAATACTGCGGTGCGGTGCATTATTGGGGTTGTGCGGCACATCTCCCTTTTCCTCTGAGATGCGCTGCACATCTCCATTGAATATGGAGACCTAGATGTTTAATACTGAATTTGAATCTATATTCCTCCACAACAGATATTATATCAATAAATCTTAATGTTTTCTAAGCTTCTTTGACCAGGATTTGACAATATGATCCACATCATGTTATTGCTTCCCATATAAACACTAGATGACCTACCATATTTCAGTTTTTAATACTGAAACCTGGAGAGGGTTGTGTTGCTTCCAGACCAGCAGGTATCACCCAGAATAAAGCAGTATGCCCACTCTTCCAGGATGTTTGTGTCTTTTTAAGAGAGAATCTGTTCCAGAACCTCTTTATCTAATGTCGTAAAAATTCATTAGGTTGGTTTCACTCTTTTGTGCACCGGTATTTAGGACAATGCTGGATTCAAGTCTAATCCTCTAGTGACATCACCCATCACTATCAATACCATTATGTTCCCCTATTTTAAAGTGGAGGTGCAGTCTTTTAGATCTTGCCTTGCCATTCAAATCTACCCTTCCTTTTATTCAACGTAGACAAACATTGACATTTCCTATTCAGAGTTGTCTGTTTTCTATTTTTTTATGCCCTCTGTAGTTGTCAGTGTGAAAACACTCTGTTCCATGAACTTCCCTACTGTCATCACCAACAAGACAAGGTTCATGGAGTGCTAGATTAATGTTTTGTGAGCTGCAAGTAGTATAAACAATCTCATTTATTTTATACTAGTTCTGTGACTGCATAAATGATGAACAGTAAGATCTGCTTGCATTGTTTTTGCATTAAAACGAGAAAAACCTACACTAATACATGTGAATCTCAAAGTGCAGATTTTAGTACAAATCCAGTAGTGGATGAAAGACATTTATATACACTGATACAGCTGGCATAAAATGGGACATAGTCACATTTTTCAAGGAAAGGTTGTCATACAGAACGCTTTATAATGCAGTCAGAGTGAGCAGAAGCAGATATTTCATTAATAGGTAAAGAGCCCCGCATCACACCAAAATGTTTAATTTTTTCATAGTGGGCTTTGGAAGGATGCAAGAACTTTTTAAAACATCAAAATCCCATATCTCAGTTCATGAATGAAAATAAATGCATAGAAAACTCGGTATAGTGATGTTTTTGCTCGAATATGCATTATCATTTCAAAAAACATGATGACAAAACACATAATTACCTCATTTTATGCTCTGACAAAGTTGTTTTTAATTCTATTTTCTTCTTGTAAAAATTGACTAACTTAATTTTTATAAAAGGACATGCTTTGTATATTGTATATTACTATATCTAACATTTTGTAACCTTTTGTTGTGCATTGCATCTCGTGTTCCCGGGTCGCACCTGGAAACGAGCCTTGGCTCAGTGTGCCTTTCCTGGTTACCAAATTTTAAATAAACAAATAAACGAATAATGGTGCTTTAAACCCCTTGATCCACCCCTCTAGCCAGACTCCACCCACCACTGGGCTTCCCTAGGTGACTCTCCCCTGGATTGGAGGCAACTACCTGACTAACCTGACCAGTTCAGGTATCTTGGGGTGGGACCACAGACAAATCCTCACCTGCTACAATTTCTTCGCAAGCTGACCAACAGGACAATGACAGTTGCTCTATAGCAGAAGTATGTTAGGGGGTTCAGTGCAAAACCCTTCATACACTGATATCTTGGAAACTTCAAGTTCATGGGAAATTAACATTTCCTTTTGTTTCCTAGTTCCTAAGGGAGGGGTTTCTGATGTGTCCTCTTTCTTGGTTTGTAGTGTAAACATTGTCGGTGTACCTTTTGAACACAGAATGCCTCAGCATATGGCAATGCATATTGATGCATCTGGGACTCCCTAGGGTGTTCCAAACAACGGCTGCAGTGTGTGAGGCTACCCTCCAGGCACACGGATGGAGCCATTGCAATCTCAGTGCATCCCTCCTATACAGCAGTAATACTGGCTAGCAACAAGGGTAGACCAAATCCAAAGAGTTATGTTTTGAGGATTTCAGGAAACATATATACCCTTTTATATTCTTATATTTTAAATTATGGAATGGATGGTCAAGGCTACATTCAGCATGAATGATATTGAGTCTTATACTAGGATTGTAAGATTTACAGAAGGCTGTTGGCTCATCTTCCTCAGAGAGGATTCAGTTATTCCCCACAGTTGGAAGCAAAAACTGTCCATCTTCCTCAGAGAGGATTCAGTTATTCCCCACAGTTGGAAGCAAAAACTGTCCAACTTCTGTTTAAAAGCATTAAAGGACTTTGCCTCAACTACATCTCTGGGCAATGAATTCCAAGATATAATAATTCTTTGTATATAAAAACTGCATCTTAGGGGACTCTTAGGGAACGTTAACTTTAGCTTCTTTATGGTTTATAGACAGCCCAAGATCTGCCATGGGTGATTTATCTTGTAATAAACGATACATTAATAAAAGATTGCCTCTAGTTCTTCTAAGTTTGAGGGAGTATAGATTTAGTTCAGCCAGTCTCTGATCATAGCTTTCATTCTGCATCCCATCCACCAGTCTTGTGACCCTTCTTTGTACACTCTCCAGCCTCTTGATAGCACCGCGCAGGTGGGGACTCCAGAACAGTGAACAGTAATCCAGGTGGGGTCTTACATATGCCATATATAATGGCAAAATGCATGCTCTGTTTCTAGATTGAAAACCTTTCCTAATGCACCCTATAATTTTACTTGTTTTGTTTATGACCTTGGTTCAGTGACTGCTAAATTTGAGGTCATTTGTAATAATGACTCTCAGATCCTTCTCACTGTCAACTGCTTGTAGGATTCTCCCATTGATGGTTTAGTTGTTTCTCTTGTTCATTTCCCCGAGATGCATGATGACACATTTTTCTGTGTTAAAGGCCATGCCGTTTTGTTTTGACCATTCTTCTAAGGTTATTAAATCTTTTTTAAGTGACTCAACCTTATTGTCACTATCTACTTCGGCAGCAATTTTGGAATCGTCTGCAAATTTGATGATGAAGTTGTTCATTTTGGCTGTCATATCTGTAATGAAAATGGTGAACAGGGAGGGTCCAAGCACCGACCTCTGTGGCATCCCACTGGTCACAAGACCTACATTCGATTGATATCCCCTCATTTGAACAGTTTGGGTTCTGTTCTTTAGCCATTCTTCTACCCATTTCACAATGAATTTATTTATTCCCATTACGTTCATTTTTTCAATAATGATAGAGTGGGGGACCTTATCAAATGCCTTACTAAAATCCAAATAGATAACATCTACTGGTGATTTTTTTTCTGGTAAGGTACTAACATTTTCATAAAATACCAAGTTATTTGTTAGACAGGACCTTTGATTTCTGAACCCATGTTGTGAGTTATCACTGAGGCCTTTTTGTTCTAATTCTTTGTCTAATTTATCTTTTATAAGTGATTCGAGGACTTTGCCCAGAATACTGGTTAGGCTAATTGGTCTGTAGTTAGCCATAGTACTTTTATTACCCTTCTTAAAAATTGGCACCACAGTTGCTGTTTTCCAGTCTGTTGGGACTTCACCTGTGTCAATGGACATGTTATAAATCCTATGTAGCGGGCCTACCAGCCATATAGATAGTTCTTTGATTAATCTGGGATGTAGTTTATCAGGGTCAGGGGACTTATTAGTTTTAATTTTGATTAGTTTATCCCTTATTTCATTTACTGAAAATGTTATTTGTAAATCAGTATTTATTTTACTGCTAAACACATTAGTTATAGGTTGCCCTGTATTGAAGACCGAACAAAAGTATCCATTGAAGATCTCTGCCATTTCTTGAGGGTCAGAAATCTCAGTATTATTAATTGTTAATGGACCAATGGACTTGTCTATATTTTTTTTATGATTGACATAGGCGTAAAAGCTTTTTCCACCATCATTAAGATGAGCAAGCCTAAGTTCTATTTTTTTTCTTTTCATCTTTGTTGCTTTTTTTGCATTTCCTTTGGGCAGCCTTATACACATATTTATTATAGTCATTATTTTCCCTTCTCTGGATCTGATACACCTGTCTTTTGTGTGCTATACATTTTTTGATCTTGTTAGTGTACCATGAAGGTATTTTTCCTTTCTTATTATAAAGTATTCTATTTGGAATATATTTATTTTCAACTTCAAGTAATTTATTCTTGACTTTAACTTGTAATTGTTCAGGTGAAGTAATTATATCATTCCACTCCCACTAGTATAGTTCTTGTCTAATCAGATTTAAATTTGCCAACTTATAATATTTTATTATTATAATATCATTATCGATCTTTATCTTAGTATCAAGGGCGAAAGATATTATGTTGTGGTCTCCATTTATTAATGGTTCATGGATTATTTTATTTATTTTATCAGGTATGTCTGTTAAGACTAGATCTAGTATTGTGGTATTCTTTGTGGGTTCTTTTACTTTCTGATCAAGTCCATTTGCTATACACATATCCAACAGGATTTGTTCTTGGTTTCTGATAGCTATTTTAGTGTCCCAGTTTATTCCAGGAGCATTAAAATCTCCCAATGGTATAACCTTGGTATCTCTTATCTTGTTTTCTATACTTTCTAGTAGTTGCCGGTGTACCAGCATAGGTATATCTGGGGCCCTATAACATAAACCTACTAAGATTTTATTTTGATTTTCTCTCTTGAGTTCAATCCAGATTATTTCATGGCTGTCATTGATTTCTGGATCATTGTCCTGCCTACATTTAATGTAATTTTTAACATAGAAGGTGACACCCTCCTCCTCCTTTTTGCCCTGTTCTATTTCTGTAGTAGACAGTATAGCCGGAAATGCTGTTATTCCAGCTGGATGCCTCATCCCGCCAGGTCTCTGTAACAGCTGCCACGTCAAGGTATTTCTGGTGTAGGAATAATTCTAATTCATCTTTTTTGATTTTATGAAGGCTTCTGGCATTGGTTAATAGAAAAGTTATTTCAGCCTTGTTAGCATATTTTGTTTTTCTATTCAGGACTGACAGGTTCCTTGTTTTTTGTTCCCCCTTATGCCCCCAACTAATTAGTTTTTTGGTACATAGTGATTGCCATTCAGTACTTGATTGAAAAGGTTACCTAACAGTTTAGTCCCCCGTTTGCTCAGGTGTAACCCATCTTGACAAAAGAGATTGTTGTTATCCACAAATTTCTCCCATGTCCTAACACATTCTATGTCATTTTCCCAGACACCACCTATGTAGCCAGTTGTTGTAGGATTTTATGTTTTGTAATTTCCTACAACTTGCCCTTGGAATAAGAAGAACTTCAGACAGAAAACGTTTTGCATTAAGGTCTTTTAGAATTCTGACTGCCTCATCTCAGTACACAATCCCAGTCTGTAAGTAGGCCATGCCATCAGTCACCAAAATAACAAACTCTAGCCAGAGCCGATAGGACTGTGAAGAGCTACCAAATGACCAATCAAATGACCAAAGTTACAAATGTTCGTAGAAATTATGTAATGCCTGGGTTAACGTGACCATTTTTTGGAGATATTGCACCAAATTTTCAACATGGCCTTTTTTGGGACCCCTCCTCATGAAAAGTGCCAGTGGCATTTTGTTCACTTGTCCTGAAAGGTGATTTTGCAGTGCGAATGTGCTACTCTGTGCCACAGGTGCAAAAACACATTTTGGGCAGGTTGTGAAAAATGACAGCTGTACTGTTTTGAAGGAGGTGTGCAAAAATGGCAATGTTGAAAATGTGAAGTGAAAATATAAAGAACTGGCGAGGTTAGGAGAGTGCGTAGAAACTGCACAACCCATGCTCATAATGCAGTCATTTTTTTGAACTTTTTCACCAAATTTGCAACATGGGTTTTTTGGGACCCCACCTCATGAATGGTGGCACTGTCATTTTGTGAATAGGTCCTGAAAGGTGGTGAGCAGTTCAAAGCTTGGCACAAGAGTGGTGCTCAGATTCTTGTTCTTATACTCTGAGTGAGTCTCTTGCTGCTGGTAAGTATGATTTGCTGTTCATCTCTTCTGCTACAGCAAGTCTGCCTGGTAGTATAGTCAGTAAGAAAGAGTTGCAGTGACATACTGAGAGAAAGAGAGAGAGAGAGATCACTTAATGATGAAACTAGTCTCTCTCTCACAACCACTGAGTCTAAGAATACTATTGCCAATCCAAACACCAACTGGTAAGTTAATTTTCATATTCTGTGTAAATGTGACCCCAGGGATGCTGCCACACCAGATGGAGGCTGTTTAGTACAACTGAGGCATTTTATGACGTCTTGCTTCCAGTTCCTGGGATTTACAAGTTACAGGGGATAGACACACAGTCAGTGTGATATGTGTGTGTGAATGCAGCTCTACTAGCCCTGTGAGAGAGAAGCAAGTTTTCTGGCAAAGAGAGGGTTAAAGAAATCCCAGGAGAAAGAAATGTAGCCAGGTTTTACAACATCAGAAAGCACATGGGAACATAAGGTGGTTGTAAACAGGGAAGGGTGGCTAGTTGCCAAGGCGGGAGCTTAGCTGAGGAAAATGTACTTCATGGCAGTGGTGTGTATCATCTTGTTACTAAATGTAACTATGATTAGGGCTTCTTTTGTTATCTCTTTCTTATTCTTAGCAAGTCTGTTCTTATTTATTTGTATCATGTTAGAATTGTTCTCCGTAAGTGCTATATGAAGTTAAGTGGCTAGACTTGGGGAGGAGAGGTGGTTTGAACTCTTACTCTTCTCTGCAGCCTTTTTGTTGGTTGTCATTGGGGCGATAAAGGTCTCTGGTGTAGTGGTGTCCACACCTATCAACTTATTGTCTTTCAAAACCACTGCATAATTTTGTAAATCAGAGACTCGTCTTACAAAATGTTGGTGCAGGCTGCATTGTTGCACTTCTCTAGTTTGGGACTGCTTTGTTTCCGTGTCTTGAGACTGACAAGTTTGACTTTCTGCAGGATATGTACAGATGTTGTGTGTGCAGTGGAGTGTGTGTGTGTGTCTATTTCTAGTTGCTGTGATGTGTGTAGTCTAGGGGAGCAGCTGATTTGTTTATTGGCTGTGCGGTTTTGTGTCTGTGTGTTAGTGTTGGTCACAGTGCTCGCTGCTGGTTGAAGGAAAGAAACAAGCAAGTGGATAAACACATCCAGGGAAAGACTGAGTGACAAGGCAAGGCAGCCTGTAGAGCACAGAAACAAAATAGAGACACTGACTGAAGCCATCAGGCAATGAGGACATAAGTGTCTGAAATGAGAAACCTACCTCCTTCCCAAACTCTAGCTGAGAATAAAGCACCCCCTGCTTCCAGACTGTTTTTTTGTTGTAGTTGTTTAATGTTTGCTCTGCTGTTTGTATCTCTTTTTGTCTCTCCTTGCTGCTCCCTGAGTCCCAGGCACCTGAGTAACTACTACCATACCACTGGTTCAACTTTTTATAGTGTTCTCCTCCCACCTCCAAGAGGTCTGGCCCTAGCTGTTTGCTGCAACAAACCCAATGCCAGCTGCTGACACTTCACATAGCTTAGCACCCAGACGAGTTCGTCATTTGTTGCTTTGCTTGTTTAACCCCACTAGACAACTGTTTTCAAAAAGATCTGCGCAAGATGCATCTGCTGATATTTTATTTTAACCAGGAGAGACACACTAAAATGATGCTTGTTTACATACGAGCACAAGGAAGTTAATCACACAGTATGCAAATAGGGGCTGTGGGATTCAAACCCAGGTCTTCCAATTTGCAGCTCAGAGCCTTAAATCACTGCGCTAAACTTATTTTAACTTAACTTTTCTTAAGGTTACCCTTAACACCTAGCCCAGCTAAGTACTCTGTTTGTTGAACCACCCCCAGCAATGGATAATTTACTTGCTTTGTTAGTTTGTTACCATACTGTTTGCTTCCAATGTCTCCCACCACACACACACACACACACTTGGGGAAACTGGTTCTTGAAACAGCCCCCGGTGGCAATTCAGTTAGCCTGGATTTTTACTTTTGTAAGGGTGGCTTTCCAGGAGGGTTGGGGGGGGGGTTGTTTGCTGCAAACAAAGTTTCTGTCAGAGGTGAATAAAGTAGGAGGTGTACAGATCAAATTGATTTGGTGGCTGGGTGCAGGAGACAATGGTTAGGGATTCACCCAGTGCAAGCTTTCCAAATTAATGTATTTTAAAGAAAGGGAAAATAAAAAAGTACCTTGGATATAAAAGATAACAGTTGGCTGCTTTTAAAATCTAATATTAGATGTAGGCAGTACACTAGCTCTTTAAACTATGACTTGGCATAGCACATATTGCAGAACAAACTATTTCCTGAAAGTATTTATCGTTTTTGGTTTCAATTCTGTTATCTCACAAGAACTGATTTCAGAAAGGGAAAGCATAGGTCTCAACCTCTGGAGGTGCCTTGCTCTTCAAAAGTTCAGGATGCACCTGTGAGACACGGGCAAGCTGTGGAGCAGAGATGTTACACTGCAGCGTGCTTGCAGAGTGTAGTTGAGTCTGAGGCAGCAAAGATGTTAAACAGCAGTGTGCTCACACACACACACACACACACACACACACAAACAGCTCTTATTCCCTTGTGGCCAATCGTGGTGGAGGGTTTCAAGCTCCATTGTAGCCTGGCAGCTGACATATCTATCTCTACTGCCCCACACTACATCATCGGCTTTGTGGTCTCACTGACAGTAACATCAGAGATGAATGACCTGGCAGTCACTGAATTGTTATTTCTAAGTAGCAGTGATGTCACAATCAGTGAGGTCTTGATGCTGATGATATAGTGCGGGGGGCTGTTACACAGATCACACCTACTAACATCAGGTTAACAATCTTCTAATTAAAGAAAGGGAAAAGAAAAAGTACCTCAGATATAAAAGGTAACAGTTGGCTGCTTTTAAAAATCTAATATTAGATGTAGGCTGTACACTAGCTCTTTAAACTATGACTTACTTTGAGTGAACAGATCAAGGGAAAGTTGAGTGGCTCCAGAGGACTGGAGGAGGGCACTGTAACCATATTGTGTTTGGCCACATAGGCCTTTCTGAAAAATCTTGGCATAGCACATATTGCAGTACAGACTATTTCCTGAAAGTATTCAGCTTTTTCAGTTTCAGTTCTGTTATCTCACAAGAACTGATTTCAGAAAGGGAAAGCATAGGTCTCAACCTCCTGTCACTGTAGATAAACAAAATGTTATAGTCTCCAGTTCTGCCAGTCTTTCACCATTCACCAGGACTAAATGCAGACAGTGTGGAAATCAAGCACTTACCATGCCCCCACACTGTAGCTGTCTCTGTGGATTATCCAAGGGTTTAAAGCCCAAGTGGTGTCAGTCCCTGACCTCTTACCAGCACTAAATCCATCACAGTGTGGGTAAATTTGCACTGAGCCTGCCCCACATTGTATCTGTATCTGTGGATAAACTGATGGCTTTATCTACTTTTTACCAGCACTAAATTCATCACAGTGAGTGAGTGTGGGCTGCACAGTACCTGTCCCTGTAGATAAACAAACAGCTTTAGTTTACCATCTAGTGCTATCTCAACTGTATCTTGTATGAGCATTGAGAAGAAAAGTCAGCAGTGAACCCGATTCTGTGGATACACAGAGGTGTTATAAGTCCCCACCTCTCATTAGCACTGGATAGCAAATATATAAAGGTTGAATAGAAAAATATAAAAAACCCAGAAGGAAATGATCTCAGATCCCAATAAATGTCCATAGGAACATGGGTAAAAACTTAAGTTTGTCAGTAAGGGGTGAAAGAGTTGTAGAACAAAGCTGCAGCTGAACTGTCTGTAATCTGACACTGTAGTCTGCATGACAGTTTCAGAACTTCAATAAATTCCAATACAACAGATAATGAGTTAGGGAAAGGGAAAGGGGAAATTGTTTAACTAGGAAAGGCACACTAAGCTGAAGCTTGTTTCCAGGTGCAACCTGGGAGCACAAGGAAGTTAAGTGACTTGCTCAGGGTCACGCAGTATGCAAGTGGAAGCTGTGAGATTCAAACCCAGATCTCCAGGTTTGCAGCTCAGAGCCTTAAATCACTACGCTATACTGCCTCCCAAAAAAATTAAACAGTCTCTAGGTTTCTTCTTTTTTTTATTTAGTTGTTTAACCAAGAGTAGCATACTAAGCTGAAAGCTTTTTTACAGGAGTGACCTGGGAGCACAGGGAAGTTAAGTGACTTGCTCAGGGTCACACACTGTGCAAGTGGAAGCTATGGGATTCAAACCCCAGCCTGGTCTGATGGATGTCACCAGATTTGCAGCTCAGAGCTTTAAACCACTGCACTATACTGCCAAGGTTGCTGAAAGAAATAGAATAACTCTATTGGACTGAGCTGGACAGATGCTCAATCTGTAGCCCTGCAAAGGTTCAATTGAAGGTCTAGAAACAGCAGTTTCAAAAGGTTTTTTTTGTTAATATCCTGAGATGTTCAGATGTACAATACAGTAGCATCCCCCTTCCCTTCAGATGCCTTTAACATAGTGCAGCAAATAGCAAAAATCAGAGGTGGAGTGCACTGTTTTGCAGCTGTGGAGGAATACTTCCAAATGTCCAAAAAGAGAGTTCCATGATCAGCCATTTTTAGAGCTACTATCCGATCCCAATAGGGTTGTAGGCTCCACCCGCAGCTCTAAAGTGGATCACTGTCATCATCGCAATAATACACTGCAGTGTGTGCAGTTTCATGGGATATCATCCCTTCTCAGGTGGTTGAAGTCATTCAGCCCATGGCCTCATAACACATCTGAGGTAGGACAATATCCCATAATATTGCACACCTTGTTGTGCATTATTGCTTCAGTAACTGCTGTTGGTCTATGCTGAATTATGGAATAAATATTTTTGTTCCATGTTGTCATATTACAGAGTTGCAGTTGCTGGTCTTTGTTGTATTACAGAGTAACTAATATTATTCCATATTGTTGTAATGTCAGGTAACTATTATTAGTCTGTGCTTTATAATAGAGTAACAATTATTGTTTCATGTTGTTGTATTGTCAAATAACTGTTATCAATCTGTGTTTTATTATGGAGTACCTATTACTGTTCCATTTATTTTAATTAATTAATTAAATTCTCAGATTACAGGTACCTCTGAGTCGGGGGGGTTCATTTACAAAGGTTCCACGTCAGTGGGTAACAGAGGACAACATACATGATTTGGGAAGATAGTGGGTAAATGAGCAAAATGTTCAGTTACATTACATTTAAGGACAGCCATACAACCAATACAACATATTAGAGTTCATACAATTCAAAAAAACTTCAGTTAGTACAATTTAAGTGATAATGCTTACATACAATGTAGGGTAGGATTTTAGACATTTTACTTTATTCATACTGACTTAAGCTTCACAGCCAAGAGGCTTTGTCAGAAGCTCGGAGAGCCAGGGATACGGGAGGAAGACATAAGGACCAAAAGGAAGAAATTGAATGTGAAAAGTGTAGGAAAGTGTAAAGAGGGAGAGGGTGAGCAGGGGACAAACTAGAGAGGTTGTAGGGGTGAACAGTGGTAGTTGGGAAGTAAAGGTAGTGGGTGATTGCCCTGGTGTTTGTTATAGCAGCTAAGTGCAACAGTTGGGAAGTGTAAACAGGTCAGCCAGATTCCAATTAGGTTTGGCAGTCACAGCTACTGAGCACAGCTAGGTAAGCCCACAGCTTCTGCTTAAAAGGGCCAGTTTTGGATTCAGCCAGTATGTCACAGCAGAGGGAGTTCAGCCAGTTGGGGGCACAGTACACAAACAATCTTTGCCCTTGTGAGGTACAGCAGAAGGGGATCTTGAAAGGCTGGTTGATTATCCCTGTGGTGTGGTGGGGATTTGTCAATGGGCATAGGAGGTTTTGGATGCCTGGGGGTTAGGCTCAAGGATGATTTCTTGGCAAGCAGGCAGGTCTGGTACTTCACTCTGCCCTGAAGATTGAGCCACCCAGCTTGGGCATATAACTCACAGGTGTGTGTGAGCTGGTGGGCCCCTGTGACAAGCCTACAGGCCTTATTTATTATTTATTTTTATTTAGTTTTTGTTGACCAGGTAAGTACACTGGACAATTTCTTGCCTATTTTCAGGCACAACCCAGGGGGAAGGGGATACAGATGAATGTCAACTAACCTTGAACCAGATTAAGTTGTTGGTTGTATTTTTAGTGAATGGGGGGAGATTTGGCCAGGGAACTGGGCAAATTCCCCTACTCGCCAGTAGGGGGAACCCTTGTCCTGCTGTCTAAGATGGCCACTATGCTAGATGCTGAGGAGAAGATGGATGCTGTGGAGGTTGGGGAGCAGGCCTCCTTCCCTAGCCTGACAAGTTTAGAGGCTGTCGAAAATGCAGTACTGGTCCAAGAATTTCAGGAAGACAGCACTGGGCAAGAAATAATTTTTGCTAATATTGAGAATTCTCTAAATACAACTGGCCTGAAGAATGACTCGGGGATGGGGGGTACTGAAAAATCAGAAAGTATTAAAGAGCTGATGGAAACAGATCATTTGCAGCTTCTAATAGATCAAGAAAAGTGGCAGTATTTTTTTTAAAAAGGTGGAATTAATGGATAAGCGATGTGTAGCTCAATGGAGTGCTGAGAGTGATGTGACAAACTCTTCAGCTGTTTCTGACAACCAGCTGGGAAACAAGAAAGTGGTGACAGCTGAAATGCCAGCGACTCACCCCTTGAATGTGCAGGTTGATGAGTCAAGCACGGACAGTCTACAGATACAGAATGCGGCTGGCAGTGAAAACGGGGTGACATCCATGTACCTAGAGCAGCGTGGACTCCCGCAAAGAATTCAGCAGGAGATTACAGGTCAACATAGGCTTGGTCCATGGCAGCAGCAAACAAAAAGAGACACTAGGGTTTCAAAAGCAGCACATGGAACAACAGAGGTAACTACCCATATGTATACACAGAATGTTAAATCTGGTGCTCTGCCAACAAACAGTGATGTGGGTTCTATACTAAACTCTGTTCCCCCCCAAACGCCCTGATCCCTAGAACTTGCACTGGCAGATGCAGGCTGGTTGCATACACAGGAAGGACAATGGATCCCGGATCCTAAGGATCCCACTGTACAAAGGTATGCCTCAGAAGTCCAGCAAAATGTAATTAATGTAGTCTCCACAACAAATATCGCTCCCACAACAACAAAGTCTATGGATCCAGCCCAAATGGCTAGTGACGATATAGAAATGAACCAAGCCTCCAGTGAAGGGGCACAGGAACAGGATATTATTGTGCAACCTCCTTGCCCTCGAGGTTCCCATTCCCAAGATGGGCAGCTGAGTATAGGCCCCTCAGAAACATCATTACAGAACCCTGAACAAAAGGCATGGCTAGCCCCCATGTTCAGGCTTGCTGACTTGTTCCACAATACAGGGGAGCCGGCCCCCAGAAGAAATACTGTACAGTTAATCTATAAAGGAGACCTTGAAGATCCACCTGACAGACTACATTGCAAAAATACTGTTAAAGGGTTCTTTAAAGTTTTTCTCTTCTGTGATTTTTGCCTTGATTCATGTGGGAAATGCTAACTTTGACATACATTTTAAAAATGTGACTGGCATTGACCAATTTTGGTCTAAATATAACAAGCTAAAAAATTCCCCTCTGTGGCTTCCCTTTTTAGCAGTTCCTCTAACCAAGCCACCTGTCAGGGTCATCACAGTAATGTTCAAGAATGAGGGAGTCAATGTCGAAGATATACTATTTTGTCTGAGACAGAGATGTGAGGTCCTGGATAGGCCCACCCCATACTGGATAGCGAACAGATCTGGAATGGGGGTTGGAAGATCAGGATCAAACTTTTTTCATCTAATAATGGCCCTAGGTAAAGACAGAGGTTCCTTGTTTTATGCTGGTCAGCCTAAAGCATGTTTTAAGTGTAGAGCTTGCTCGCACTTAAGTTCAGCCTGTGACACAAACACGCTGCAACCACTGTTTCGAATATGGACATGTTGCAGTTAACTGCTTAAACCTTTTTAAATGTAATTTGTGTGAGAAAACAGGGCATGCCTATGGGAGATGTCAATGGGTCTCTTATAATAGAGAAGACTACCCCTCCCAAGAAGGTCATATAAATATTGCACAGCAGGCACAGTCAAAAAAGTTGCTAGGCAGGATGAAGAAACAGCTAGGAATCAGGCTTTAGAAAACAACTTAGACCAGGAAGAAATACCATCCACTAGTAGGGAGGAGGAACAGACACAAATTCAGGGTATTGTGGTTGCTATGGAGGAAGCCCCTGAGTTAGAAGAACAAGTTGAAGAAACAGATACTATTCCTGTAACCACAGAAAATGCGACTATTGGTGAGATGCCCCCACAGTGGAAGCCCCTTTCAAAACCGTAATCTCAAAATAAAGATCTAGACCGGATAATACCTTAAAATCTGGGAAAGCTGAAGGAAAGGGAGGAAAGAAAGGTAAGGGAAAAGCCCCCCCCATGGAAATCAGGAAATAGATATGCCCCCTTGCCCATAGAAAAACAGTGGAGGAAGACTGTTGCCTTTATGACCACGGATGTCACGTCCGATACTGAGGATGGGGGTGAAATAGAGTACATAACCAAGCATACTAGGCACAGAAAGGGTACAAAAACCTGCTGAAAAGATTGTGACCCCCCCGGGTTATGCACCCATCTAATATTTTCTGCCTACCATGTTCTCATTAACCATCTCCACCATTAATTTGAACAGTATAAAAAAGAAAATAGTAGGGGTATTCCTCTCAATTGATCACTTGCCCTGTGACATTTGGTGTTTACAGGACACCAGGCTTAAATCCCACCAGGAGCTATGGCAGGCAGCTAATAACTGGACTAAAGGACCCTCTTTTGGGTCTACAGGGGAGAAGAGCTGTGACAGGGTGGGTATATTATTTTCCAGTCCAGGGATTTCTGTGTCTTGATTGTTAGATATTTTTCCAGGCAGGTCTCTTGTTAGATTTTAATTACTGTCATGAGAGATTCTGACTAAATGTAAGGCTACGCCTGGAGTTCAGTGGCCAAGCAGCCAGCCACTCCCACTTCCTGAGCTATATAAGCAGTTCCTCTAAGCCTCACTGTGAAGCATTTTTTCTTTGCAGCCGAAGGCTCTGCCGGTTTGTTCCCTGAGCTGGTTAGGCCTCCCTGGCTGCCCCCCCCCTTGTCTCTGCAGGGCTTCTGTGTTTGTTTTCCTGCTTTGGTTTGCATTTTGCCTTTGGCTGTGTATGCTTCCTTCCTTTTTGGTTTTTTTTTTCTAGGCTTCTAGCATACTGCTATTCAGAGCTCATACTGCTAGCTTTCAGTTACTCATAACTCTCAAATTACTTGCATTGCAACTGCAAACCTGACCTGTGTGTTTCAGCTCAACTATAGCTGATCCATGTGGCATATTTTACTACTTTCACCTGACTCAGATTTACTTGAACCTAGCTATACAGCTTACTCATGCTTGTTCTACTTACCTCATTGCTGCAATCCAATTGCACTGCCTGTTGACAATGCTTAAGAGCATTATGACTCCTTTATTTGCAGTTATAACTCAGTGTACTCATTTGTTTACTACTGCTGTACAGGCCTACTTGCTTCCTGCTGCTGCATTGTTTACTCCATTCCAATTGTACCTTGTTTACTCTGAGGTTAGCTGAAGCTCCTGCTGAGGCTATTAAATTAGCTTTTATATCTGCATGTGTTTCTCGGCCTTTCATCGCTTTCTTGTTTGTCCTACGGCGGGGACTGGGAGATGTTTGGGGGGTTGTGGACTATGTGATTAATTAATTCTGTTCTAAATCCTGTCTTCGCCGCTGAAAATCCTCAGAGTTTGTCACCTCGATTTGGCTATTCACGTCTGGCTGGCTTGCCCCTAATTCAGTGCTGTTTACTTGCTATACAGTTGTTATGCAGGTCCAACTTATACTACTACTGTTTACTGACCTATCAGGTCCACACTTGCTTATGCATGTTGCTCCTTGCTTATGCAAACCATTGCTTCATGCCTACTGCCATCCCCTCAGCTTCAGCCTGGGATTCTACTGCACTAAATATGCATTCGACTTTGCAAGGTCTCAGCACTCAATGCTCATTACTATCTCAGCATGCCATGCTCATTCAGCTCACCTGCTTTCAGCTCTCAATCAATTCTGGGGCACGCCAGCCATTCTATCCTGGTGCAGGGTTCCTGCAGCCGATGGTCTTGCTCTGCATTTAGTCCGCATCATTGAGCATGTCCAACTTGGGGCGGGATCCTTCTCACCTGGCCCATAGCTGGGAATGTCCTCGACCTGGGCTTGGCTTTAGCTGCCTGCTATGCGACAGCAGCTCCTGGTGTAGAATTTAAGACTAGCGGTGGAGGGTGGTTATGATGATCTCCTTTGGCTCTAGTGTTCCACTATAATGATTGTCCATTGACTTTAGTGAGTTCCCTAGCAAGGCACCTTCACTGTATTCTCCCCAAGACTGCCTCTGGTTCACCTGGTTGGATTTAGGGTGGGTAGGCCAACTGAGTGCCTCAGCAGTTGTTGCTCTCTTTCTGTGCCTTGGATGCACGTATTGTTGCAGAGTTTTCTCGGAACCTTCAACGGTGTTCCCGCTAGAGAGTTTGAGTGAGAGCCTTCCTCCAAATTGGAATATTTTCCACCTCCCTTTAATTGGGTTTTCCAAATTGCAGCTGCAGAGCTGTCACTAAATAAATTTTCCCAAGCTTGGAGGGAAGGCGACCTAGGCCTTGGATCCCCAGAGATTTCCTCCTCATAAGTTTTTTTTTCCTCTCCTCCGTTGCTTCAGGTCATAACTCTTAGTTAGCATAGTTGTTCCCTAGTTTCTTTAGGTTGGTTCTGTTGTTGGATGGAGGTGGAGGATGTCCTGCCATTCCCTTTCTCCTTAGGGGATCCCCTACTCTCAAAGCAAGCCATCAGGATCGTGCTACACAAACTTGGGTGGTTACTACGACAACTGCGAATATCATTGCATTATCAAACTGCCTATGCTTCTCTACTACTACATTACAGTTACTGCTTCTACGTCTCTTTCCACTTAGGGGTTATGGCCAAGGCTCTAATTAAAGGTTCTAGAGTAAAAACATACAAAAGGGGACTTAAAGGACATCCCTGATGAACTCCTGCTCTTAAATGAAATCCTTCAGTTTGAATCCCTTTAATAAAAGGATACACGGTAGCTGAGGAGTACAAAAATCTGATGATATTAATGATCATCTGTGGAATTCCAAAGAATTGTGACACCTGAAATAGATAGATATGATCCACCCTATCAAAGCTTTTTCTAGGTCTGCTCTTATTAAATAACCTGTTTTTCCTTCTAATGCTAAATGTTCTATAACATCTCTGAGAATCATTAGTGCTGATTGTATCCTTCGATTTGGTAAACTACAGTATTGATAAGGAGAAATAATTTTTCCTGCATATACTTTCATTCTATTATTTAACAACATTGTAAATATTTTATAATCAGTATTTAAAAGTGTTATAGGCCTGCAGTTTTTAATGTCTCCTTTATCTCCAGCTTTATATATATGAATAATTAGTCCATCTAGGAAGATTGAAGGCATCACCCCACTCGTCATAATATACTGAAACATTAAAAATAAACAAGCTGAGTGTTCTGTTTTAAAAGCTCGATATAATGCATTTGGAAGTCCATCCAGTCCTGGAGAAACTCCCTCTTTCAAATTCTGAATTGTGTCTGCAATGTCTGATTTAAAAAAATGGACCCAGTAATTCCCTAGCTTCATTTAGTGGTGTAGGAGAAGAAATAGTGTCTAAATATTCTACTACCTGATCTTGTTGAATAGGAGAAGCAGGATACAGAGATTCATAGTGAGATTTGATAATTGAACTCATGTCTTTCTCAGTTACCTCTTTCCTACCAGCCAACTCTAAATAATCCATTAAGGTTGATTCCTTAAATGATCTACAGATTTCAAATGGATCCCCCAATTTGGATTTTTGAGTTTGATTTGTAAACAAGGCTTGTAGGGTTTTTGCATGATCATATTGAACATGTTTCGTGCAATTTTTAATGTTTTCAATTTGATCTGAGAAGTCCAGCTGAGAGGTATTTGCGATAGTAACTAATTTCTGTAAATGCAGTCTTAGTTTTAGGTATGTGAAAAAATTATTATTTCTCTGCTGTGAACCATATTTCCAAAACTATCTACTCAGATCTGTTTTAGTCTCTAACCACCAAATCCCCAAATCAGTATATAAAAAGGCTACTGATAACCATGCCTTCAGAATGCTAACTACTGCATTTTTTACATAAGCATCACAAGGAATGGAAGTGTTAAGTTTCCATCTCAGTTTTCTTTTAGGTACACATTTCAGAGCCCCAAAGGAATACATTAAAAATAAATGATCAGAAAATTCTACAGGGACTGTTTGAAATTGCCCCATAGGGACACCAGAGGAGATAAACAAATAGTCAATAGTTGAACGCAGTTTTCCTTTCATAAAGGTAAAACTGGGTCCAAAACTGCTATACTTAAAGCAGTTTGTGAGTCCAGCCAATTTAATAATTGTGTCAAAAGCATGAGAATCACAGTAGATTTTCTTTGTAGTGTGTCCTTTTAAAAATAGACTACAGTTAAAATCACCACCCCAAAATATCTGATAAGAAGTCACTAAATATGGTTGTACAGCTTTCATGCAATTTATATGTTCAGCTTTGGTTTGTGGATTATAGATATTAGTAAATCTACACATCACATTATCCCATTTCCCATCTACTATTAGAACCCTTCCTGGAATCAGGTCTATTAGTTTATCCAGTGTAAAGGAAAAAGAATTAAACAAAATACCCACTCCATCTGCCTTATGTTTACCAAACGACCAATAAGAGGGCCCCCAAGGCCAGTCTCTTTTAAAAGAAGTGATTTGCTCTATGGAATACATCCAAGTTTCCTGCAAAAAGCATACAGAAATATTATCATCATGAATCATCTGAAATAGAGCCTGTCTTTTAATAGAGTTTAGAATACTATGCGTATTCAATGATCCCCATTTTTTTTGCATTATTCGTTTATCTCCTCCATGCTCCTGGTGACCCCCACTCCTTTAGGCCCCTTACCAAGTCCTTTCTGACTCCACCAGCCTTACCCGAGCTCCCTCACCTCACAACGCAGCCAGTCCCTGGGCTATCCCAGATGTAACCCTTTGCCAGTGCCCCCTCCTCCGAGGGGGAAGGCACCAGGGGGCAGTCCAGCACACTCCTCTTCAGTAGGGCCCAGAGATGCTGTTGAGGGAGGGAGGGAAGCCCATTGAAGGCACCAGAGGAATCGGGGGATGGAGAGCCATCATCTGGCGGCCACCAGCGAGCGGTATTTCCAGTTTTCTGTTTCCCTCATCGCGCCATTCCTGCAGTGCCCCCAGTCTCCACTGGGAGCTGCTGCTTGAGTGAGGCAGTCCCCAATCCCACCCCAGGATAGGAGAGCAGTCCTGTGGATGCTCAATCCTATCCTCCCCCTGCCGACCCCCAGTGTCCCGAGTCTGTTCCCAAACCCGGGTTGCTGACATGGTTCGAGGTAAGGCACCAGTGCCTCAGCCCTCTGCGCCACTGGGCCGGCTGAATGATCCCCATTTTAAAACCATTCTTTACTATTACTTCTTTTTTTTTTTTTTCCCTCTTTCTCCCTGGCAGGACCACCGAAGCCATCCACCCTGGTCACAGCCCCCGGAGACCTCTACATAGTCAATGCTGCATGAGGACCCTCGGTCACCCCGGCTTGCCCCGGGAGGGGCGTGGGCACCTGCGTAGCCCCAGAACTGTTAACCTAGTCAGGGTCCTGCAGCGGCGGCGCTAGTGAGAGGGCTCTCCAGGGAGGGCTTCATTAATCGGTGGTCCTGCCTCCATCTTTTTCTGCCAGTTTTTTCCCCAGAGGAGGCGGGACGTGTAATGACGCCAGCGCCTGCCCCCGCCATCCCCTTGTTGAGCGCCGGGCTATGGGAACCTGCCCCACCAGGGGTCTCCAATGCACCGAGGCTTACCCATGCCCTCCCTCTGGAATAGGAGAGCCGTCCATCAGATGCTCGATCCTATTCCCCCCGGCCGCCCCTCCGATGACCCGGATCCGTTCCTGAACCCAGGTCGCCAGCATCGCAAGCGGAAATCCAACCGCTGCACCGACGGGCCAGCCTTTTACTATTACTTCTACCTGGCTGCCTATCTATTTTTTCCACTTCTGTTTCTTCTTCTCTTTATATTCTTCTGCAGTTAACCACGTAGGGTCTTGTACTGAAGTCTGAGACTCAGTATCGATCATGTCCATTTCAGAGTCACCACAATTATTGAATAATGCAGCATAGGAATTCTGAGTCTCAATGCTTGTGTTGGAAGGGGAAGCTTTAGCTCTCTGGTTTTGAGATGATCTTCTTGGAGGTAAGGGTGATGGGGGGCACTGTCCACTCTTGATTTTTCTGTATTGTCTGTATCCTTGTAGCATACAGGCCCTAAAGGTACTGGGGTTAAAAGACTTTCCTCCAGATCCTCTTGTCTATCCAATCCGCCATCACAAGCTTTAGGGCTTGTACCCACAAGCTCTACCACTGTGAGGGGCGGGGGGGTTAGAAGGCAGCTGCTCAGCATCAGCCACCAGTTGCAGTGGAACAATTTTATCAGCAGGAATGCTCTCTTTTTTATTAGAAGAGGCGTCTTGAGCCTGCTGAATCAATAGCTCTGGACTGATACATGAAGCCTTGTTCTTTGCGGCCCAGGGGCATTCCCTAAAAACATGGCCATATCCCTCACACAAATCACATTTTGAATAATCAGCACATTGCATTGTAACGTGCCCCACTTCTCCACAATTATCACACCTAGGCTGGTTGCAGACACTGGACAAATGAGTTCTGGATCCACATTTGTAAGAGGCCCTGGGTTGTCCCCCATAAAAACAAACACCCCTGTCCCTCCCTAACAGAAAGGAATTTGGGATATGTTCCACCCCTGTTTCTGATTGCCTTAGCTTTACCTTATACTTCCATCCTCCCGTCCAAAATCGCTTTGTATCCAAAATAGGGTCAGGGTTACTTAGTACTTCACATTTCTGAGCTAGCCAGTAAGTTCTATCCTCCACACATACTCCCTCATTCCTGAACATAATAGTGACAAATTTGATCAAGGGTTTAGTGAGAGGAATAACTAAAAAGGGAGTCCACGTGGGAGAAAACTTTACTTGGCTATATCGCTCCCAAAACAGGTCTAATGCATAGGGTGTTCTAAAACTAATATCATAATTATCTTCTCCAGATATGTTGATAAAGGCATATACATCCCTTGGAGAAAAATGCAGAGACTCCTTAATCAAACATTCCCCCAGATAATACCTATCTGGGCGCTCAGCTAATCCTCCTTTATAATGTATATGCACAGCGTTACGTCTTGGAGCAGCCTCTCTTTTGGATTGTGAAAAAAGCTCTGACATTAAAGGTTTTTTGGGACCAGGTGAGGTAGACCCACTTTCTTTAACACTAGGGTCTTTTAAATTATCAAGAGAACCACTGTCCAGATCTGAGTCCTGGATTTTAGAGGACTGAAAAGGCCCTGCAGAATTTAAAGCCTTAACCATCCCTCCTCTGTCACTCGTAGTTGATTTTTTATCTCCTATATTGTTAAGAACAGTTCCCACAGTAACACTAGGTTTCCACATAGGAGTGGAGTTTTCTAAGTCAAAAGAAGGGTCCTACAAAGGATCAGGAGTCCAAGGGCCCATGACTGTCTTCTCCCAGCCAGCCTCTAGAAGCGCTCTATGTGGCGACCAATGTTCATCATGACTCAACAGTTTAGATGTCGATTGGCCTTTGTCTAGTAAAAATCCTGCTCCATTAGTCATTTCAGGGAGCGACTGGGCCTTTTCCCATTCACTCCTCTCATGTAAAGGTTTCGGTAAAGTTTCACTAGTGTGGTGAGTAAAACTGAACTCCGTAGCTCCTGATTGAATTTTACAGTCCTTTTGAAAAATATCCGGAGTAGCATATGCTTTTGGTAGTTCACGATTCCCTGGTAGTTTAAACACGAACCCCGTATCTTTGGACAGTTTCTTTTGCAGGTCAAAAGTAGTACTGCTTACATCAGAGATTTTGACATCCCCAGCCGAAACGCTGTCATTATTGGAAACCAGTGTTTTGGCATTTGAGTCAGCTTCAGTGGTGACTAGTATGGGCTTTTGGCACTCGCTTTCAACTGCGATAATCCTGCCAGCCAAGCTACAAGGCTCCATACTGTGAAATTCATTAATGCCATGACTGTCCCTTTTAGTAGGCTCACCTTTAGATCATGAACACAATACCTGTGCTGCTTTCCCGATGCTGCCATCAGTTTCTTCTTCTGGCTTATCAAAAACCACAGCTATCTTTCCAGGTGTTTGCGGGAATAGTCCTTTCACAGGCATTTTTACAGTAGATTTTGTATTTAAAGCATCTTCACTGCATTGCTGCACATTCTCATTGAAGATTTGATGCTCACATATTTGAACAAGGTCCTCCGTAGAACCAATCGCTTTGGGAAAAACTTCCTCCAAATCCAGATCCAATTCACTGGCCTGCAAAGCCTCCGTTTGTACTACAGGGGAAGGTGAGGCCTTCCCCTCCACCGAGCCAACATCCTCCTCCTCCAACGGCTCTCCCAAAGTGGCCATCATGCTTACATATCACCCATCCACCTACAGGAGAGTAGGGGAATTTCCCTTGTGTCCTGGCCAAATTTCCCTCATTCACTAAAAATACCACCAACAGCTTAACCTGGTTCAATTTCAATTGCTTACCATCTGTAACCCCCCCAGTCACCCCTGAAAAAGGGACTTCTAGGCCCAGTGGGCTTACTGGGTCAACAAAATTCAACAAAACAAAACAAACATATCAGGGTTAGAAATGTTAAAGACCCAAATGGAAGTGTACCCCTGCTCAAATTCAGATACAAGATAGGAAGACAATTTATAAAGCAATGCTTCAGGCAGAAAAAAAAAAAGAAGACTTAATGTTCCCTGGTTGTACAGTGGCTAAAGTAAAGGGCATTTTGCAGTTTTTAGAGAATAAGAGGCTTCCCGTATTTGTACGGGATATAATATGGCTAAGTAATTATAGGAGACTAGGAGTAAAAAAATAATAAACACAAGCCCCTTACAGAAAGTTACTGTCTTAGAGAGAATTGCATCTTGTTGCTGGAGACCCAAGAACATTTGTTTATAGAATGCAACTATGCAAAGGCATTCTGGGCTACCCTGGCAAGAGAATGGAAAGAACCCTTACTTGGGAAAATCTCTTATTTAGAGTTTATGTATGGAACTACATTAAATGGCTGGGGTAAATATAACTTTGAAACTTTGTATATATTATTTACTGTTATCAAATTTTGTTATGGCAATCTAGATGTGTATGGGTGACTCAAAAATACTATATTACACACTTGGAAGTGATGCAAAAATCAGAATGTCAATGCAGAAGATTATATATAGTGATGCTAACACATTTTGTACAGAAAAAGTTAAGCTACTATGGGCACACTGTGGGGAATTAAGGTTTTTCACCATGAAGAATTGTTTTATGTAAAACTACAGATTCCTAAAACTTGAATTTATGAAGTTTTTTTATATGATATGTTGTGAAACTGTATTATTGTATATAAGCACTGTATTGTAGCTCTGCTCTTTTTGAGAAATGCTATGAGATTTATAACATCCACTTGAACAGGGAGATGGGACCTCAATTTAACAACTCAACCAAAAGACAAACATCAGGAGTGCACTTTTATGGACTGGTGTTACCATGGTAGCTTTCCATATCTGGGGAAATTTGGCAAACCTTAATAAAAGGTTTAGGATATTTGTTAGTGGTGTAAGTATCTCGTCAAGGGTGAGGATGACAAGTTTGAGATCTAGTGTGTCTCCACTGAACCTCGATTTACCTAATACCTTTTGTAGGTACTTTTTTTGCATCTTTTTCAGCAATGATTTTGAAATAGAAATGGGGAGAGCCCAGCGGTTGGGGTTCATCAACTTCATTGATGATTTTATCTGTTGCTGCAAAGTGGTCAGGTGGGAAGTATGTTACCTAGATCTTTAAATGCAGTTAAAAGTGTCTGCAATTTCATTCTGGTCTTGGGTAATGACTACATTTATGTCTAATATGGTCGGTGATGTTTTATTAGATCTCCCAGTCAGGGACTTCATATTGTCCCAAACATTTCTGCCATCACCCCAGGTGTTGGTCAGTTCCTCTTTGACATGATGACTTTTGGCAGTTTGGCTAGCCTTTGTACATGTGTTCCTAGCCTTTCTGTAGTTTTGAATATCAGCCTGCTTGCCTGTGGCTCATGCCCGATGCCGAAGATTATCTCTCTTGTGCATCAGTTCGATAAGGGGCAGTGAGACCCATGACTTACTTGTGCTCTTAACCTTACCTCTCCTAACAGGGGCATAAAGATCACAAGCTGCATTAAACTTGTCAGTGAAGTAGTCAAGGGCTTTGTCAACATCTTCATAGGATTCAATAGGGGACCAGTCTTGCCTGAGGTGAGATTTTAAGGGTGCAAGCTGACCCTTTTTTAATACCCGATCCATAATAATTTTGATGTTTTTTTTTCAGTTTTGTTGGACCAGGAACACAGGATAGGGGATTGGTCACTTATCGAGTCTGGGAGAACTGTGGTATTCATAACCAGTCCAGTAGTATACATGTTGCAGTGTGGTAGTTTGTTCTAGTGGGGGATTTAACTAATTGTGCTACATTAATGGAGGGGATGGCATCTCTGTAGAGGGTGCCTCCAGGGACAACAGGCTAATATTAAGATCCCCCACCATTATAACCTCTGAATTATGGTGTAAGCAGTCTAATACCACCTTAAACAGACTGGTCTTTTCTTTCGGGGGGGAGGATACAGACTGAAACCACAATGAGTCCTTTGTTTTGAGCCCCAAGCAGTAATTTAACTGCCAGTGCTTTGACATTGTGCAACCCCTTTAAATATCTGGGCCATTGAATACTGAAAATCCACATAGGCTAGATACTGAAACAAATGTACAGTACTATGTACTGAAACATATACACTACCTATTGAGATACATACACTACAGACTGAAAAATCCACATAAACTATCTACTGAAACAAATACTCTACACATTGTAACACATACACTATATATTGAAAAAATTGACATACACTATATACTGAAGCAAACACAATACATATTGAAATACATATATTATCTATTGAAATACATACACTATACATTGAAAAATCCACATACACTGTCTACTGAAACAAATACACTATATATTGAAACATCTACACTTTATATTGAAATGCATACACTATCTATTGAAATAAATACATTATGCATTGAAAAATCTGCTTACACTATATACTGAAACAAATACACTGTATATTAAAACACTTACCCTATCTATTGAAAAATGTTGCATACTCTATATACTGAAAGAACTATATTACATATTGAAATACATACACAATAAAGTTAAAACAATTAACATACACTATATACTGAAACAAATACACTACATGGTGAAACACATACACTATGTATTGAAACACATACATTATAGACTGAAAAATCCACATACACTATATACTGAAACAAATAAACTATATACTGAAAAAGGCTACATTCTGAAATTACCCATCCCACCAGCCCCTCCCCTTGAATGGCCTGCCCCTGCACTCATTTCTTGTTGCATTCAGTTAGCTGCTGGCCTGATGAGAGGATGTCTAAAGCTGCAGAGCAGAAGGTAAACGAAACAGGGCTATCTCTTATTCTAATTCTTTATGGGGTTTTCCATCTTGTTTTGCTTACACACCTTTAATCAAATTTCAGAGCATTGTGATGTGACAAGAAACTTTTAGAACTAATTTAAAATGCTGTAGTTTATTCTTTTAAATAGGTGCTGCCCTCATTTACTGTTAAACACATTTGTCTGGGGAGCTAATACTTAGGATATTCCTAACATAAACATAGGGGGCTGCATGCATTTTTCCAAGTTAAATTTTTGATCAGATTTATGTGTAATTAATTACTGTGTTAGTCCAGCAACCTATCTGAGCTGAATGCTTGGAAAGCACTACAGAAACTGTGATAGTGTAAGGCAAAAGCTTTGCTACTTTGTACTCTATGGACTATGCTTTGATTTAGTTTTTGTTTTTGTTTTTATTTGAATGTTTTGTTTAATAGAGGTTCTTGGTTAAGAAAAAAAATAATTTTTTGCAGCAATTGCTCAGGTCTCAGTTCTCATCAGGAGCTCACCTGGCATATGCATAATTTGCACATTTCTGTTCCAAATTTCACTGTGATGCCTCACTGGTGGCACTCACAGCTCCTAACCTCCCCATTATATATCTGTGGAGCACTCCAAGGTGGACAGAGCTTTGTCAGGCACTTGGAATCCACTAATAAATCTGCCCTGGTCTTGCCGCATAGTGCATAGTTACGCTGTTTATATGGTATGACTGTATTATTGAGTTTGAGATTCCCAAACTGTGTTTTATTTATTTTTCCATGGAGATGTTTATCTTCTAGGTCACCCACTGACCCCCTTTCACACTGACCTGTCCACCCCATCACCAAAAATCACCTGGCTTTACCTGCTCTGAGATCTCCTATGGCCTCCCCACCACCCCCATTGTGGTGCCAGGAGGGAGAGAGCCATTCACAAGGAGACACATATTCAGACAGGAACAGAGCCTGCTTAGTAGTGCAAAGCTTGTGGCAGGTTACTGGATTTTTCTGCTATTGGAGGTTTTCTACCTTTGGTTTATTCCCTTGGAAGCCAAGCATGCAATGTGCCAATCCAATTAAAGGCAAGTACTGCTTTGTGTCTGCCTGAGCCCTGCCCCTTATGCCACTCTGATGCCCTGCCACCCTTCCTCACCTAGGTGGCTGTTAAAGACTGGGGTGGTCAGACTCTCCCTCCCTGAGAGGAGAGCAGTCCCCGAGATGCTCAATCATCTCTCCTGCCAGCTAATCCCTGTTTGACCCAGGTCCTCCCCCAAAACCAGGCCATTCACATGGGAGGCAGTACAATTACCACCAAGCCGCTAAGCCAGCCCACCAGACTGTATTTTTATAAGTAAATAAAAACAGCACTTGGATGAAAGAAGAAATTGTATTTTAGCTACAGTTGCTATAAATATTTTAAGACACATCCCAATGTTTTGAAATTGGATACAAGTTTTCCAAGGAAAATAACATAAAAAAATACACAAAGATACAGAATAAGATAATCCATTTTTGTTTACTTTCTGCATCTTAAGAGGC
Source organism: Neoceratodus forsteri (assembly GCA_016271365.2). Taxonomy (NCBI): domain Eukaryota; kingdom Metazoa; phylum Chordata; order Ceratodontiformes; family Ceratodontidae; genus Neoceratodus; species Neoceratodus forsteri. The sequence goes on along the minus strand of CM057456.1, from coordinate 900,097,471 downwards.
ATCAGCAGGGAATTTTTAGTCAATTAGGACCCCATTTTCAGAATGTTAGTGGAGTGCTAAACATCTAAGCATCATGCCATGTGGGAGAACAGCATGGTTGAACAGGTGCCATATATTTAGCAGCCCCTGATGCTAACCTGATCATGTGCATGTGCGTATGTACTACTGCTGTCATACAAATTAAGGATCCTCTACTGCATACAGAGCACAGTGCTATATAAAAGGTTTTGAAAGTTCTTAACAACTGAAATTGTGATACTGTTTACTACCTCAAAAAATCCTGCCCTCATTTAAGCACACCGTGGTGCATATTGTCACCTTACCCCTGGTCACCACTCTGATGCTCCCAAGTAGTCTACCAGAATGATCCTTGGCATCTAAAGGTTCCACACCCCTGATCACAGTTTAAATGGCTCCAGTTATTACAGTAAAATGATCCTTGGTGTCTAGTGCCCCCCAAATTACCATTCAGATGACATGATTATTATAATAATATGGGTGTAGAATTTATTTATTTACTTAATTACATATTTAAAAGTTTCACCAGGAAAGGCATACTAAACTTGGAGCTCATTTCCAGATGCATCCTGGAGGATGGAGAACTTGTACAAGTGGGGTTTAAGCAGCACAAGAGTTCAAAATACATAACATACATGTTGGAAGACCATTGACAGAGCAGAGGAGAGTTGCACACAATCACAATTTACATTGGGAATAATAATGCAAGACGTGAGAACTTGGTGACAAGCAAACAATTGACAATGCATATACAGTGCAGTCAGAAGCCACAAACATATGCTGGCAATCAAATACAGAGTAGTTTAAATCAACACTAGTTGTAAACATTTGTGCATAATGCCTAGAGTGAGAGCATAAGTGCCTAAATTATAGCTGTACCTAAATTGGAAATAAGTTATAGGAGTGCAGGAGGGAAAATGTATTAGCAAGTGCAGGAGGGAGAGGTGAGACCTCTTATGTGGTTTGAAAGGATCCAGGGGAGGGAGATTAGTGAATGGCTGGAACAAGGGAGTTCCAGATTTTAGGGAAGCAGTGGCTGAACACGGCTTTGCCGATGATCATGGAGACTGAAGGGACTGCTAGGGTTTGAACATTTGAGCTTCTGAGGGTATGGCTGTGGGGGGGTTGGAGAGGTTGGAGGGTTGGGAAACAAACCAGAATTTGCCCACAAAGCTGGCACAGTGGACATGGTGTCTGTCTATGAGAGAAGAAAAGGATAGAAATTTATACATAGAACAGTAATGAGTCCTAGGAGGACAGTCGAGAGTGTAATGTCAGAAATAGTTGAAGAGTGTGTCCAGTGTGGCAAGGGTAGTGACTGGGGCTGCACTGTAGACCATATCATCATAATCAGATTGGGAGGATCATTCTCTGGATAATAGCACAGTATGCTGGAGATGGGATACAGTCATAGTTCCTGTAAAGTGCACCAAATTGGGGTGCAGCATTTTGACTATAGCATCCACTTGTTCAGAAAAGTTCAGGTGCTGATCTAGCCAGATACCAAGATACCTAAAGGTGGTAACATCTTCCACAGGGGAGCCATCCAGGGTGTGGAAAGTAGGAAGGGGGAGAGCTTAGAGAGTCTATGCCTTGTGCCAAAGGACATGGAGACATTCTTCTTGGCACTGAGGAAAAGCTGATTTGTGTGCAGCCAGGGCTGAACTTGATCGAAGTCCAGCTGGTGTCTGAGGGACTGCTGTGAAGAGGACCGTGTCATCCGTGTACATGTAAATGGATGCAGACAAGTATACGGAGGGGAAGTCATTAAGGAAAATGGAGAAAAGTAGTGGGCCTAACATAGATCCTTGTGGGATCCCAGTCGATACAGGCAGGGAGGAGAGAGGGGGTCACCAATTTTGACTGCCTGGGACCTACCCATGCGGTAGGAGTGGAACAGCCAATGGCTGAGTCGGAGAGGCCTGCAGCCTGGAGTTTGGCTAATAATTGGGGTGGGAGACAGTGTTGAACACTTTGGCTAGATTGACGAAGATAGCAGAGGTGAATTGGCCATGATCCATACCATTGCAGATGGATTTGGTGTGCCTGAGCAAGGAGATGGTGGTGGAGTGGTTCTTGTGGAAGCGAAGCCAGACTTGTAGTGGGTGAAGAAAGAAGAGGAGTCCAGAAAGGGAGAGAGCTGTGACAAGACAATTTGTTCCTGTATTTTGGAGGGAGGAGAGAAATGAGTCAGTAGCTATTAGTAGCAGATGGGTCACCACCTTTTGGAAGAGGAGTAATAGTGGCAGTCTTCCAGTCAGCAGAGATGGAGGAACAGCAGAAAGAGAGGTTAGGGAGATTAGCCCATGAAGAGGAGATTGCAGAAGCAGAGAAATGGAGGTGCCCTACCCTTGGAAGGGTTAAGGGCAGGAAGGGTGTTGGTGATGGAGGACAGAGTTACTGGAGAGAAGAAAAATAGGGGGAAGGAAGGAGATGACTGTCATGCAGGCTGGCAGGGGTGAGAGGGAGGCAAGGAAGGGGAGAGGGAGGAGAGGAGAGAGGAGAGAGAGAGGAGGTGCAGGTGATAAAAAAATTAATTAAACCTCTGTGGTGATGAAGGTTGGATTAGAGATGGGGTGTCACCCTCTTTGAGGACATGCAAAGGGGATTGAGTGAGAGGGGAGAAGAGATTGTGGCAACCTTCCAAAATTTAGATAGGTGACCAATGTTGGCACTGAAGGTGAATGTAAAATACTTGCCTTTGGCAAGCCTTATTGCCCTGGTACAGGTGCTGCAGAGATGATGATACCTCTGGAGGCCATGGGGGATGAGTTACGTTTATTTTCTGGCCAGGTCAAATTATGCACTTGTAAGCAAGCTATGAGTTTGACTGTAATCTAGGGCAGGTGGGGTACCTTTTGTCGTGTCCTGCACTGGCAGTCCCATATTTTGAGGAATTTAATTTTGAAATACGTTAGCATGGAGTCAATGGAGGAGGCCAGTGAGATAGGGGACCAATCAGAGCGGCTTAGGTCACAGTGCAAGGGGGTAAGGTCCAGGGATTTGAAGGAAAATATAAGCAGTGTTTTGGTTGGGGTAAGGGGGCTTTAGTTGAAAGAGAGGCAGCAAAGGGTCATGATTACAGTGTCAAATCAGAAGAGAGGGAGGTCATGAGTGGAATGCCACAGGGATCTATCCTGAGTCTTGTCTGTTTCAATATGCTCACTAACAACATTTGAGAATGAATCTGGGGCAAGTTGTGTCTCTTTGAAGATGACACCAAGCTCATGGGAGGGTAGATAGTGATGGGAGAAGTAGGAAACTGCAGAGTGACATGCAAGGAGTAGAGAGGTGGCCTAAGGTTTGGCAGTTGAAATTCAATGCCAAAAAGTGCAAGGTGATTCACTCAGGGAACAAGAACCTCAGGACAGAGCACTGGATAGGAGGGGTAGAGCTGAGCACTACAGTTGGGAAAGGGACCTAGAAATCATCATTAGTGACTCCCTTAAACAATCAAGCTAGTACAGTGAGGCCTCTAGTAAGGCAAATAGAATGCTAGGATGTACCAGAGGGGGTTCTGATAGTAGAAGAAAAGAGGTTTACTGCCTCTTTATAGATCATTGGTGAGGTTGCGCCTGGTGTACTGTGCCCAGTTCTGAAGATCTCACCTCAGAAAAGATAAGGACAGACTGAAGACTGTGTAACAAAGGGTGATCAGGATGATTCAGAGCTGACAGGACAGATCGTATGAGGATCTGGTCAAGGCACTGAACATGTCTACACTGGAGACCAGACAAGAGAGGAGTGATATGATAGAGACTTTTAAGTTCCTGTAAGGAATAAACAAGGTGAACGGAGAAGAACTACTTAGCATGAGTGACAGTTCAAGGACACGAGGGTATGAGTAGAAACTGATGGGAGGGAAGTTCAAGAGGAATATTGGAAAGTTTTATTTTCCAGAAATGCTGGTGATAATGTGGAATAGTCTGCCAACCGCGATGGCAGGCACCAAGACCATAAATGGTTTCAAGCATGGCTGTGACAAAGTGAAGGGTATAGTTGTTACTCAGGCTGATAGTAGTAGGGTGGGGAACAGGGGAGTGGATAGTGAAGGCTAGTACCCTGTATGGACAGTAAGTCCCAAGGTTTAATAGGGAACTAGGGGCAGACTGGATGTACCATTGTTTTTTTTTTTCTGCCAACATTGTCTATGTTTCTGTATTTCTATTCTTCCATGATCCCTGACATCTAGTAGCCCCACCCCCAGTTGCAAATCTGATCCTCCTCGCAAAGCCATCCAACCAGGTCCCTCCACCCCCTTCCCATTGGCCTCCTATTTACCCAAGATTGCAGCCCTGTGACTGTGATCAGTACAGCCTCTCAGCTCATTACCTTGGCTGACCACTGTCTGAGTGAAAGGGAGTGAGTGTGCACCTACTGTAGAACATCTGTTTCTATAGTAAAATAGGTGTGTGCTCACTCCCTGCCACTCAGAAAGTGGCCAGCCGAGGTGGTGAGCAGAGGGTCTGGGCCTGTCACTGTTGTAGTGGGAGGGACTGGCAGCTGAGGTAATTTATGGGCCACCATGGGGAGAGGGGTGGAAGGTCCTTAATGGGTGGACTTGAGAGGTGGCTCAGACTTGCAATCAGGGTGAACTAGATGCCAGGGATCTTCTTAATCAGGAGCATCTGAATGGTGATTGGGGTTGGGGAAATACTACATGCCAGGGATCATTTTACTAATTGGAGTCATCTGAATGTGACTGGGGAAAACTACTAGATGCCAGGGATCATTTTATTATAATTCAGGGGCATCTGAATGGTGATCAGGAGGTGGGGATTGGCACTGCTCTGTACAATTCCTCCATGGAGTCATGCACAGAAGCATTGTGCATAGATGTTAGTTAGCCCATATGGGTCAGCAAATGTCCCATTAGCACCTTTCCTACCCTACGGACTTAGCATGCTGAGAGTTGAAAATGACTCATGGGGTAAAGATGCTATCCTATTTGGGACATGCTGTCTCCCTTTGCACCGCTGAATCCCTGTCCTACTGGAGGCTGTGATAGTGCCTAGTCATGTCACAGTGGGCTATCCAATGGGAACCAGTGATCACTGTACAGTGTGGTTCAACATTAAGATGGGTGCAGAGGCAAGCTACAAAAAGATGAGGGCCCAGGACTTGAGTAGGCTGGATTTTAAAGAAATGGGAGACTGCTTCAGAAGCAGCCTAGCAAGGGAAGATTGTCAGAGAGGGGTAGAGGAACAGTGGAGAAAATTAAGTAAAAGCATAGGGAGAGCAACCAGCATCTGCATGAAGAGAGTGAGCAAAAGCAGGAGGAAACAAGCATTTGTCAATGCCGAACGTTGTCTTGCTGGCATTGGCATTGGCATTGGTAGTGCAGGAGTTAGAGAGATGCATAATAGGAATGGCAGTGAAGTATTGAACTGACTCCAACCCCACCCCCACCCTGCAGAGACCTACAGGTATTGGGGTGTACCTTTGGGTCGGTGGCCATAATGCTCACACCATTTCACCTCATCCCACCCTGCAGACACTGACAAGTGTCATGGTGTGCCTTGGGGTATTTGAGTTTTATGCTCACCCCATTTCATAAGAAAATATGCTGAGATATGTGCAGTATGGGAGAATGGGGTGAACTTTGGGTCCGAAGACTCCAAGGCACACCTTGATGCCTGTCACTGGCTGCTGGGCGGAGGTTGGGGTGGAATGGCATGAGCATTTCAGCCAACGATCCCAAGTCACACTCGTGATGCCTGTCAGTCGCTACAGGGTGGAGCATTATGGTTGAAAACCCTCATCCCCAGGCATTTGTTGGTAATTTCACTCCAAATTTTCAACATGGGCTTTTTGTGATTCCACCTCATGAACAGTGGCACTATCAGTTCATTAGCCAAAATGTGATTTTGCATAGCGACTGTGCCATTTGGTGCCACAGGTGTGAAAACACATTTTAGGCAGGGTACGAAAAATGACAGCAGTTAAAACAGAATACCAGTGCACATCCCCCCACATGGTACATTTTAATATTTAAACAATTTTATGGCCACTGGCTCTGCTTACTTTAAACTTCATGAAAAAAAGGGGGTCCTCTTAGTTTTAAGATTGGAATTCCAAAGTGAGCAAGCTATACCACCACTTCATGGTGGGACCCTTTCGGTATAGTCCTTACACTAGCTTAATAGCTCTGAAATGCCTGCAGTGGCTACTCACAAATATAGAGTGCTGCCTGAATTGGCCTACAGTACATTGCCTAATTGGCTCTTGAAATAAGGTACTTCCACCCAGGAACATTTACAGGTGGTGGAAGGGAGCATGTTGCAAGGGGTGCCACACCTTCCCCAAATCGACATGCTCCACTCTCCATTGCCCACAAATGTAATTCACATTTCTGCTCGGAGCTGCTACTGGGTTGTGGTAAACAACAGCAGTTAAAACAGAATACCAGTGCACAACCCCCACACATGGTACATTTTAATATTTAAACAATTTCATGGCCACTGGCTCTACTTACTTTAAACTTCATGTAAAAAGGGGTCCTTTTACATGAAGTATTACATGTATAGCTTGCTCACTTTGAATTCCAATCTGAAAACTAAGAGACACCCTTTTTACATGGAGTTTAAAGTAAGAAAAGCCATTAGGCAGTTAAAATGTTTGAATGTTGAATAGATGCCATGTTTTTTTTTTAAATGTGCACTAGAATCACCAGCACTTTTTCAGAATGTGAATTCCATTTGAGCTATGCAAAGGTTTTGAGTGTGCTATTTGGTTGTTTTTTGTGAAAAATGACAGCTGTACTGTTCATGAGAAGGTGTAAAAAAATGGCACTGTTGGAAATCTGGAGTGAAAAATGAAAAAATGGTGAAGTCACAAGCGTGCATAGAAACTGAGCAACACACACCCGTAACGCAATTATTTTGGGGTTTTTTTTAGCCAGATTTTCAACATAGGCATTTTGGGACCTCTGCTCATGAACAGTGGCACTGTTGCTTTTGTTAATCTGTCCAGAAAATTGATTTCCCACAGAGACCACACCATTGTTCACGATAAACACAGCCATAGAGTCAAGCCATACAAAAGCAAGAGTATTGGATTTTAGGAGGGCTGACTTTGGGAAAATGGGTGAGTGCCTCAGAAAGGCACTAGCAAATGGGCAAGAAGGAGGGGTGGAGGAACAATGGGGCAAAATCAAAACAGCCATCACAGAGGCAACAAGTCTTTGTGTGAAGCAAATCAACAAAACAAAATGAAGGAAAAAAACACTATGGTTCTCAAAAGAGGTTGCGGAGAAGGTCAAGGAGAAAAAGGTAACATTCAGGAAGTATAAGGAAACACAGGAGGAGCAGAATAGAGAATTGTACCAGTCAAAGCAGAAGGAAGCAGGAAAGGCAGTCAGAATAGCAAAGGCCCAAACTGAGGAAAAGATAGCCAATTCAGTTAAGAAGGGGGATACAATCTTTTATGGGGTACATTAGCGAGCGAAGAAAGACCAAGGGAGTGATAGTGAGGCTTACTAATGGGATGGGAGGGTGGGCAGAGGGTGACAGTGAAAAAGCAGAGACACTAAATGAATACTTCTGCTCAGTATTCACAAAAGAAGAGGAGGGGGAGGTACCTAAATCAAAGAACAGAAGCAAGCTGGATAGGGAGGTCGATACCAGTCCATTCACAGAAGAAAGCGTTCTGAAAGAACTCTTAAAACTGAAGGTGGACAAACCAATGGGGCCTGTTGGGATTAACCCAAGAATTCTAAAAGAACTAAGGGTAGAACTAGTGACACCACTGACTACCCTTTTTAACAAATCATGGGAGGATGGTGTGGTACCTAAGGACTGGAGGAGGGCGGAAGTGATTCCCCTTCACAAAAGTGGGAGTAAGACAAAGGCAGGAAAATACAGACCTATTGGTTTGACCTCAATGGTAGGGAAAATGATGGAATCACTTGTGAAGGAAAGAATTGTTGAGTTCCTAGAGGCCAGTGGAGCACAGGACCCAAGGCAGCATGGATTCACAGCAGGAAGGTTGTGTCAGATAAATCTAATATATTTCTTTGACTGGGTGACCAAAGTAGTAGACCAGAGAGGGGCTGTGGACATGGCCTACCTAGGCTTATGCAAGACATTTGACATAGTCCCATACAAAAGATTAATATACAAGTTAACCAGCCTTGGAGTGGGTCCCAAGGTGGTAGCCTGGGTAAACAATTGGCTAGACAACAGGATGCAAAGGATAATAGTAAACGGAGTCCACTCTGAAGAAAGGGTGGTTACTAGCGGGGTCCCGTAGGGTTCAGTACTGGGACCGGTCCTCTTTAATGTCTTTATAAGTGACATTGCAGACTGATTGGAAGGAAAAGTATGTCTCTTTGCAGACGACACAAAGATCTGCAACAGGGTCGATACAGAAGGTGGGGTGGAAAGGATCCAAAGGGACTTGACAAGGTTGGAGGACTGGTCAAATGTATGGCAGCTTAGATTCAGTGCAAAGAAATGCAAAGTAATGCACCTGGGAAACAGAAACCCAGGGGAAGAGTACACAATGTGGGGTGAGATACTAACAACAACAAAAATGGAAGGGACCTGAGGGTAGTCATATCAGATGACCTTAAGGTGGGCAAGCAATGTGAGAAGAGAGTAAGGAGGGCTGGTGGAATACTGGGATGCATAGGGAGAGGCATCACCAGTAGAAAACAAGAAATTGCCATCACTCTGTACAGACAGTTGGTGAGACCCCATCTGGAGTACTGCATGCAGTTCTGGAGACCCCATCTCTGCAAGGACATAGACAGGATGGAAGCTGTCCAGAGGAGGGCAAATAAAATGGTGCAGGGTCTACACCAGAAAACATATGAAGAGAGATTAAAGGAGCTTAATATGTATACCCTCGAGGAGAGGAGGGAGAGGGGGGACATGATAGAAACTTTCAAGTACCTCAAGGGAATCAACAAAGTCCAATAGAGTAGCATCTTTCAGAAAAAGAGATGTGCAAGAACAAGGGGGCATAATTTGAAGATAGAGGGGAGACAGCTCAGAGGTAATGTGAGGAACTATTTTTTCATGGAGAGGGTTGTAAATACATGGAACAGCCTTCCTGAGGAGGTAGTGGAGGCAAAAACAGTGGGGGAATTAAAGAATGCATGGGACAGGCATAAGGCAATTCCAGTGGTGGGGGGGGTAGGAGGAATTAGGTTGTTGTTTAACTAGGATCTGCAGCTTATCCATTAGGTAGGGAAATGGGCAGACTAGGTGGGCCAAGCGGTCCTTATCTGCCATCAAATTCTGTGTTTCTATATTGCTAGATGTGCGAAAACACATTTTGGGCAGGATGTGAAAAATGACAACTGTACTTTCATAAGGAGGTGTGAAAGAATGGCAATGTTGAAAATTTGGAGTGAAAATATTAAAAATTGTCGAAGTTATGAGCGTGCATGGAAACTCTGCAATACATGCTCGTAATGCAGTCATTTTTTTGGAATTTTTTTACCAACTTTGCAACATAGGCTTTTTGGGACCACACCTCATGAACAGTGACATAGTCGTTTTGTTAATCAGTCCCAAATGGTGATTCCGTGCAGTGACTGCAAAATCACCTTTTGGGACTGAATAACGAGATGGCAGAGCATGTGTTCATAAGTGGGGTCCCAAGAACCCCATGTTGAAAATGTGGAGCCAAAATTCAAAAAAATGACTGAGATATCCACCTAAGTTGAAACCCCTCCATTGATGCAATTATATAGCTTACCGTCATTTCTTCATTTTGCAATTTGGCTTTGATGAGCCCAGACGCATCTCACTCCACAGACGATCGCAGCGCCAGACCTCCGGAGGTAAGTATGGGGTGAGGGGAGTGCAGGGAGGTGGGGTGCACAGAGGGTGGGTGCGGGTTTGGGGAAGGGGCACCGAGGACTATGAAGGACCATTTTTTTTTTACAGGGAAAAACAAAATATGGACATCGATGGATGGTTTTCTTTCTTTACAGGTAAACTAAAAAAAATGTTGGGCACCCTGAGGTGGGCTCCCAGTGTGCTCCAAGAGTCCTGGGATATTAGGCACACTGGGGTGGGCTCCCAGTGTGCCCCATGAGTTTGGGGGCTGATGCCATCGAGTTGGGTCCTGTTGGCAAAGAGTGTGTGTGTGGGGGGGGACTGATGCCAATGGGGATTGGGCCCCATCAACAAAGAAAGTGTGTGGGGTGGAGGAACATGGCAACATGGGGGATTGGCCACCCCTGATGATAGTATGAGAATTGTGTGTGGCAGATGGCAGGAGCCGCCATGTTTATTGAAAAGTTTCACCACGAAAGGCACGTTGGGGAGATGTGTCATCTGCCGCTGCATGATGAGCTTGTCTCTGATTGCAGCGGCAGATTTCTTTCAACTTGGTGGCACTTTCCATAATTTTTGTGCCAGCACTAGCATGCTCACTGATTGGGGGATGAGGGACGCACCTACTAAAGCTTGACCTGCATTCTCCAATACTGACTCACCTCTCAATGTGGTACTACCACAAGATGTCACTTTTGGCTGCGTGCAAGACAACATAAAAAGGACCATTATGGTACTGTAGGGAAGTGGCCATGAAGGTGTCTGAAGCACATCCCCAACCAGTCGGATTAAGCAACTCCTACACTGTTTTGCAGGAGCGGGACAGCCCCACAATGGTACCCACAGCCGAGACCAAAGAGGATGGGTGGATCTAAAGTGCATTTCAGAAAGCACTGCATGGCAGGATGAGAAGTGGATCAATAGGATCGCAAAGGTAATGGCAAGGAGGGAGGTACTGGATGCTATCGTCCACCTGGGGATGAATGACCTGGCAGGAGACAAAGTGGAAGTAGCTAGAATCCAAAAGGATTTCGCGAAGCTGGGGGGAGCCTGAAGCAAGTAGAACACTCTGTCTCCTTCTCGGAGGTGCTACCTATCTGTGGCAGGGGAGAAATTAGGGCACTCCACATCCAGAAATTAAATTCCTGGTTGAAGGAATGGCGTGGAAGGGAGGGTTTTGGCTTCATGGGGGACTGGGGCCCCACCTGGACAGATGCGAGCCTGTATAAAGATAATGGCCTGCATCTGTCAGGGAAGGGGACCCGAGTAAGAAGTTTGAATGCTTCAGTGACAAGCATTTAAACTGGCCGGGGGGGAGTCAGGAAGGTCAGGTGGCTTAGTATCACCCCCCCCCGTGGCACATGCAGGAAAATGAATTGAAGTCTGGGACATTGAGAGCAGAAGGAGAGTGGGAAGCAATGAATTCTAGGCCACATGAGAAAGACAACTAGGGAGGGGGATGAAGCAGAGGAGGGGAAGGGGAAAGAAGCAGGGGAGCAGCAGCATAGGAAGGAGAGAAATAGGATACAAAACATGGAAGGTAGGTAACAAATGCCCGCAACCTGGGAAATAAAATCCCAGGCCTGGAGGCATTGATAGTAGAGGCAGACCTGGACATAGTAGCAATAACTGAGACATGGTACATTGTTAATCATGGAACATTGATGTACTAGGTTATGCTCTGTTCAGGATTGATGGGGGTTAAAAATGAGGGAGTGTGGCCCTGTACATCAGAGAGGGTATAAAGGCAACAGAGGTGCAGGGTAGATAGGGGGAGGCTGAGGCACTGTGGGTCACCCTTGAACATGGCAAAGGCTCAGCAATATGCATGGGGTGATCTTCAGGCCTTCAGCACAGGGGGAAGAAGTGGACAGGGAGCTTGCAGATGGAATACACAATATGTCAACAAAAGGTGAAGTCCTGCTGCTGGGGGATTTCAGTATGCCAGACGTGGATTGGTCCACCCAGGCAGCTGCTTCAGCCAGAAGCAGAAGCATCCTGGATTCCCTACAGGGGCGGGTCTAAGGCAGCTTGTGCTTGAGCCAGAGAAAAGGCCATTCTTGACCTGATACTGACCAATGGGAACAAAATGCAGATATCTGTGTGGAGGGGCAACTGGGATCCAGTGACCACCACATAGTGTGGTTTAGCATGGGAACAGGGACCCAGTCCAGTCACACGAGGGCAAACGTTTTGGATTTCAGCAACGCAGACTTCACTGACATGGGAAGATAAATCACAATAGCCTTCTTTGGAAACTTGTAAAAGGGTGGCATTCAGGAGGTATAAAGTAACACAGAAGAATGAGGATAGAGAGGTGTACCAGGTAAAACAGAGGAAAGCAGGTAAGGTAATGAGGGAACAAATGCTCAGACAGAAGAAAGCATTGCCAAAGGGTATCAAAAGAAGACCAGACTTTCTTCAGGTACATAAGCAAGGAGAGGAAGGCAAGGGGAGGGATTCTGAGAATAAGGAGGATGACAAAGGGAGACTGCACAGAGGGGTATTAGAAAAAAGCAGACATCCTAAACAGGTACTTCTACTGTTTTCACAGTGGAGAGAGACAAGGACAGACCACCAAGGAGCAGCACGAATACTGGAGGGGGAAGTGGACAAAGTCAATTTTCAAAGGAAAGAGTATTATTGAAGAGACTTCAAATTTTAGGGTGGACAAGGCCATAGGACCAGATGGATACACCCAAGGGTATTAAGGGAACTAGGCAGGGAGGTGCTTGCTGCACTACTCATGGCCTTGTTCAACAACTCACTGGAAACTGAAGTGGTTCCAGAGGACTAGAGAAGAGCAGACATAGTCCCGTTCTGTAAGAGCATCAGCAGGGAGGAGGTTAGCAAATACAGTATAGTCTGGTCTGTCTTACTTGAGTCATGGGGAAATTAATGGAATCCTTACTAAAACAGAGACTGTTAGAGTATCTTGAATCCAGTGGGCTGCAAGACCAAAGGCAGCACAGATTCACGGGGGGAAGATCATGCCAAATGAATCTGGTAGATTTATTTGACCAGATGACCTGGGAAATAGGTAAGGGGAGAGCAGCAGACATGATTGATCTAGAGTTTAGCTAGGCCTTCAACATTGTGCCACACAGGAGTCTGATAAAGAAACTGAACAGCCTAGGGTGGGATCCAAAATGGTTAACTGAGTTCAATGTGCCTGTGTAACTGGTTTTGTGCTTGAGTAACATAGATAATCTTTTGCTGTTCGCCTCTCTCTCTCCATGGGATATATCACCCTATATGGGTATGAAGGGAAGGAACCCTAGAGGAGGGTTCCACCCCTTGAGGTGCCGTGGGAGTGATTCCCTTGGCTAAAGGTACCTTAGGAAGAAGCCCATGAGAAAGAGAGGTGTGCCACTGGAGGAGGAGGGTGGATGGAGGGGCAAGGAAAAAATGCTTCTGTGTGGAGTGAGGAGAGCAGCCCTTAAATGGGCTAAATGGGGGGGGGGTCCTGTTGCACCGCCACCTTAAACATACAGGCTGTAGCCTTCCAATTAGTACAGTAGCTAGTTAATGGATAAGAGACAGAGGGTGGTGATTAACGGCACTCACTCTAATGATTAGAGAGTGACCAGTGGGGTACCACAGGGCTCAGTACTGGGACCAATCCTTTTAAATGTAGGGGACACTGCAGAAGAACTTCAGGGAAGGTATGCCTTTTGCAGATGGTATCAAAATTTGCTACAGGGTGGACACCCAGGAGTGGGGGAGAGAATGATCAGGGATCTTGTGAATTTTGAGGAGTGGTAAAAAGTTTGGCAGTTGGGTTCAATGCCAAAAAGTGCAACATCATGCACCTAGGGCATAGGAACCCAAGAGCTGGGTATAGGATGGGGGGGGGGTACTGTTATTGACAGTCAATAAACAGGAAAGAGATCTTGGGATTATTATGTCCGAGGACCTCAAGGTGGCACTGTGACAAAGCAGTGGGTAGGGCTAGTGGGATGCTGGGGTGTGTAGGAAGGGTACCTCCATCAGGAGGATGGAGGTGGTGTTGCCAGACCCCACCTGCAGTACAATGTAATTTTGGAGAACAAACCTCAAAAAGAACATAGACAGGGTGGAGGAAGTCCACAGGAGGGCAACTAAAATGGGGCAGAGTTTACATGAGAAGTTCTAAGAGGAGAGACAGAGGGATCTCAGCATGTACGCCCTAGAAGAGAGGAAAGAGAAAAGTAACATGATACAGGCCTACAAGTATCTCGCAGGAGTGAACAGGGTCCAGGGGGAGTCTCTTTCAAATGTATAAAGAGCACCAGAACCAGGGGGAATGCAATGAAGCTGGGGGCGGGGTCAAGAGAGATGAGAGAAAATAGTGGTCGATGCCTGGAACAGATTGCCAGCTGAAGTGGTGGAGGCTAAAACAGTAGGGGGCTTCAAGCATGTGTGGCGTAGACATAGCGGTATATTATAGAAGAGGTGGGAAGGTCGATGGAGACCAGACAGCATGTGAGGAGGAAGATGAGGCAGGAAACATCTAGGCAGACTTGGTAGGCTAAGCGGTCCGTTTCTGAGGACAAATTCAGTGTTTCTATGTTTCTTTGTTCATGATCGCACACCTATTATAGAAACAGCTTTTATTACAGTAGGCATCTGATTGTGAACTGTCATTCAGTTGGTGGCTGCTATGGGTGTGAGTGGAGGGTCTGTGCTGGTCACCGTATACCATAGGTTGGGGTCAAGTGGGGGCAGTTGTAGTGGTACTGGATAGGCTGGTCTGGGGGAGGTAGATATCATACTTGTGGGGTGGAGGAACCACTCAACACCAAGGATGTGGTATGGAAGAATTACAGCTCTTGCCAGACTACTAATTGGGGCATGTGGGGAATCCTGGTCTAGATATCAGGCAAATGGTACAGAGGAATTATTGATCTTATCAAGTGTCTGACTGGGGCCCAGTTGATCGGGGTGGGGGGTCTGCTGGACACATGGGGCAGATGTCTTATTACACAGGCATGCAATTTGGGGGATGGGGCACTGGACACCTGGACAGTTATGCCATATACCAGTGGGGGAACCAGGGCTAGTGGTAGCATGACATGGCCAGGTGTTGGGAGTGTAGGAACACACAGCCCATAACACCTGGTTTGGGGAACCAGTAGCTAGTGTTGCACTAATAGATGGCTACACCTCCCCAACCCTCCCAGCATGCCGATGTGCCTATGTGCAAGGTGCAGTCAGCTGCTTTAGATAGGTGCACAAGGATGGATTAGGGCCACTTACAAATGGGCTAGTGACTTGGTAATCAAGCAATCATATGGTACTTTGCAGTACTATCCTGCTTTAGAGGTGCAAATTGATAATTTGTCTAACACTTGCAAAAAAAGCTTGAACATTCTGTCTTAGGGCTTTTTAAACTCATTGTAACTCTGTTAAATGGTTTAAAAGGTTTATTTCTGTTTAGTTCTATGTATGTTCATTCTCTGTGATGTCTTGCTTGCTTGTTGTCATGCTAGTATGCTCTGTGCCCTCATGTCTGTAGTTGCTAATGTTTAATTGCTGTATGCTGTAATACAATAATGTACCTTCTACTGCTTCATGTTGATGAATTTCGCTGTACACTCCCATTCCCCTTCCCCCAGGATGCACAGTGAGAAGAGCAGCTCATTCAGTGTGCCCTTCCTGGTGAAACATTTCAATAAATAAATTTCCAGATTGTAGCATGGTAAAAACCATGCTACAATCCACGTTCTAAAACTGTGCTTAAACCCTGCTCGGAGGCAGGCAAGAGCACAGTTTTAGACCAGCATTGTTGCCTTAACTCATGCTGACATCAGTGTGGAAGTGATTTGTGTTGAAACGTGGGTTAAGACAACCACAACGACCAAAATCTGTGCTTTTGGCTTGTGGCCCCTCTCTGACGCCGTCCTAGAGAGGGCCACTTCCCTTGCCATGCAGGCCTGATCACGGTTACGGGGACTGGGTTCCCATACTTGATATTACTGGGGGTCCTTTCCGAAGATTACAAAGAAAATGGTAGTGACACCCAGAGTACATTTAAGTGGGTCTGATCTCTACCAACACAACCCCCTGTATTGTACCAAGCCACCTCCCCAACAGTTGCCCCATACATGGACTTACCAGAATTGAACATCCCCACATTCCACATCGTCCATTATTAATTTCTAGTAATAACATGCTTACTAAAATCAGGCTTTTGAGTCAGACTTTTTTAAAACAGTAACAACATAATTTATTTACACAGGGAGGGTTAGGATGGGGCAGAATGGAATAGAGGTGAAGCAACATTTAAAATTTGCCTTTTAAAGATTTAACATTTTCCCAAACAGCATTCCCCCTTTTGATTTTAACCCAAATCACCTTTTGATAATGCAGCCACCAAACTACCTGACAATGTAATGGCTGCAGGTGTTACCAAACCCAAACTCACTGGTACCAGTTCAGAATGATGCCCCAAATTTTGTCCCTGGGTACCTAAATGCCAAGCTGCAGGCCTGAGGTACAGCTGGTGCCGGTTCGCCCACCTGAACCAAGCAACCCCCCACATGTTCCCCTTGATTGCTTTAAACCTTGAATTGGCTTTCTGTGCCAGTAAACTTGAACTCAGATAATATATATATATATATATATATATATATATATATATTCCCCAGGTGCAGAGCAATTTCTGCCCTCACTCATAGCTCTGCTGATTAGTCCTCAGATGGCATACATGATTGAAGTCCTGGGGTAGATGGATCAGCAGACACAGAACTGGGCCTGATGCTTAACACTTTAAGGTGTAGAAGCTGCAGCTTGGATCTTCAGCACGACCAAAGGTCTTGCAACCCATCCCCCCCAGCCCACAGAGGCCCACCACAGGGCATTCCACAAGGCCCGCCAGCCACAAGGGACCCAGACATGGGAGCGTCCCCACAGCCCGGCTCCCCCACAGGTCAGAGTACCCCAGCACCCAGGCACAAACCCACAATCCCTTGCCGCCAATGGCCCCACTTGATGGGGGTCAACGAGCTCCCCACCTGGTACTGGGTTTAGAATGGATTCTTCACATCATTTCCATTCTTTCCTCAATTACCTGCTATGGTGTGTAGTCAAGCAGTCTCGGCTACCTTCCCAAATATCAGGCTCCGGGTGGACTGTGCAGAGTCTGAAAATCCAGGGGTTTACCACAGCAGTCTCCTGTCTTGCTGCATCTCAGGAGCAGACAGCAGGCACCCGACCAGACAGCCCCCGCTCATCCCTCTGCTCCCACAGACTTTCAGCTCCAACATAGTGGCCACGCTTGTGCTCTAACTCACATGCAAGTTCAGCAACTCTTTTTCAGAAATACATCAAGAAAGTCCCTTTTCTCACTGTGCAGGTGCTAGTCGACTCCAGACAGAAGAGATTCTCCCCTCAGCTTTTTAAAACCTGGGTTCCAATCCAGTTTTCGTATCCATTTTCTACAATCCAGTTTTCTCTGCCAAAAAACAGTCCTTTAACCTTTCTTTTCCTTTTCCTGCAGATGCCTTGTCGTTACTAGAGTCAGACAGAACCTTTTATACTTTTTCTTACTTCTCTCATCAAAAATCCTTGATCATTCGTGTCTCACTGATGTGGCACAGGTGAAACTGAACAGGCTTTCTCCCCATCCTCTTGACACAAATCAGTCCATTTCATTAATCCTTTTTCACAATCCATTTAACCTTATCTCTGAACACTTTCACCACTGTGGTGTAGTTTCTCTGTGCAACAACAGAATACTGTAGTTCTCCCTCTCTGCAGAGCTGCCTGCAAAATCCTCTCTTTTCTCTCTAGATGGGGAAAGGCACAACCAGCTCTGGGGACAGACCGCTTGCAGCCCCCAGGCAGCCCCCCCCTCACAGCCCTACAGCCCCACCTTCTCCCTAGGGGCTGGAGACCCCCTCCCTGTGGAGGGGCTCCCATTGAACTGAACTCAGAAACCAAAGTTCTTTCCCCTTGGGAGCTTTCTGGCAGCTCCCAATTGGCAGGAGCCACTGTCCTCAACCAAAATTAACATGTACGAGGTTCACTCGACAGCTCACTGGTTGCTGAAAAAGGCACTCAAATTGTCCCCGGTATTTTCCCCAAGAGTCTTCACTGAAGCTCTGCTGTTTAATAGCCTCTTCCCTCTGATGGCCCAATACAGAATTTAGCATTTTTATTTATTTTCCAACCGGTCGATAACGCTGAAACTTGTTTTCCCCAGCACCAGACTGGCTGAGAAATGTGTGAAGTATAACAGCGACAGCAATGAGGGATAAATGTTCTCACTCTACCTGGATTAGGTGAGCGGGGGACCACCAGACTACTAAGGAATTATTTTTTTTTTTGTTGCGTCTAGGACTGACTGTGTGTGTGTGTGTGTGTGTGTGTGTGTGTGTGTGTGTGTGTGTGTGTGTGTGTGCATGTGGGGGAGGTTGCTGGCAGGCTGCGTTTGTGCAGTTAACACATGATTCCCAGAATCATTAACTAGCACTAACCAGGCAGTGTGTTAGTACTTCCAGAGAGCATTTAATATACCTGCACACCTCATATGCATTAGAGTAACCCCCAGTTGTATGGGCACCTGGATGCAACTAGCAATCCTGTGCAAAAAAAAAAAAAATAGTGCCATGCTAACAGATTAGCACTGCACAGAGGAATACTTTTATTTTTCCATTTACAGTTTTTTGTACTTTTTGCCCTTTTTCTCGGGGTCATGGTGTACACATGCATACACATGCATGGAGGCGCATGCATACGCCAGGATCCAGTGGCCCCTTCCACCCCACCCCAGACTTACATTGCCGCTCCTGCCATCTGCTCACCCATCGGACCTCCACCCAGTGGGTGCAGGACTATGGAAGAGCAGGCATCCACCCCTGGAGGGGAAATCCCACTTCAACCCTCGCCCCTGGCTGGCACCCTGGTGACCCAAGGTCATTCCCAAACCCAGGTCACCAACGTGGCACAAGGTGTAGGGTCCAGCACCTCAACCCTCAGCACCACCGTGCCAGCTAAAAGAATGCTTTTAAGCAGTTCCAGCCATGCTTATCACAGCGCAGTGCTAATCCTGTTACAGTGGTTTGTGGGCCCCCATTTTCAGAGCCAGTCATTAGGATTGTGCACTCCTAAGTGCTGCACCTGAGATAGAGCACAGCCACAGAAGGTGGTGGTAAATGGTACTTACTCCAGTCAAGAGAGAGTGACCAGTAGGGTGCCAGGGGGCTCAGTAATGGGACAAGTCCTCTTCAAAGTCTTTGTGAGTGGCATTACTGAAAAACTGGAAGGGCAGAGGTGCCTTTTTGCAGATGACACCACAATCTGTAATAGGGTTGATAGGTGCAGATGGAGAGAATGAGAAGGGACCTTAGAAAACTCGATTAGTGGTACGGGACATGGCAGCTTGAGTTTAAAGCCAAAAAGTGCAAAATCAAGCATCAAGAGCAAATAAACCTAGAGGCAGAGTATAAAATGTGGGTGAGGTACTGATGGTTACTAAGAAGGAAATCTTTTACATAGCACTGTGCTCTGTATGCAGGAGAGGATTACTCATTTGCATGGCCGTAGTAGTACATATGCACATGCACATGATCAGGTTAGCATCAGATGATGCTGAATATGACACCCATCCAACCATGCTGTTAATAGTGCAATGTTGAGCACTGCACTAATGGGGCTCTAATTGACTAAACATCCTGGCCGATGCTTCTTAAGATGCAGAAAGTAAACATAAAAGGGTTATCTTACCTAACTCTTTATGTATTGTTTTATCTTATTTTGCTTGCAAAACCTTTATCCTATTTCAAAACATTGTGATGTGACTTAAAACATTTATAACAAACTAGTTAAAATATTTTTTTTTCCTTTTTCATCTGAATGCTGTCTTTACTTATAAAAACACAGTCTGGTGGGCTGGCCTAGCAGCTTGGTGGTAACTGTACTGCCTCCCATGCCAGTGGTCCAGTTTTGGGGGTGGACCTGGGTTGCACAGGGGTTAGCTGGGGGAGATACGATTGAGCATCTCGGGGAATGCTCTCCTCTCGGGGAGGGGGAGTCTGACCACCCTGCTCTTCAACATCCACCTAGCTGAGGAGGGCTGGCAGGGCAGTGGAGTTGCATAAGGGGGAGGGCTCAGGCAGGCACAAAGCAAGCATGTGCCTTTATATGCAATTGCATCATTGCATGCTTGGCTGCCCAGGGGTCAAAACCAAAGGTAGAAACCCCCCAATGGCAAAATGATCCAAGAACCTGCTGCAGATTTTGCACTACTAACCAGGCTCTGCTCATATCAGAATATATGTCTCCTTGTCAATGGCCCTCCCCCTCCTGGCCCCAACACAGGGGATGTGTGTGTGTGTGGGGGGGGGTCTCAGAGCAGATAAGTCCTGGGGATGGTGGGTGATTGGGCTGGAGGTGTTAGTGGGCAAGGGGGTCGCAGGGTGACTAAGGAGATAAAAATCTCAATGGAAAAAAAAAAGAAATAAAACACAGTTTGAGAAGCTCAAACCCCAAAACAGACTGTGAATGCCTCCAGTGAGGCATCACAGCAAAATTATTTAGCATAGAAACATGCAAATGATATGCATATGCCAGCTAAGCTCCTGATGAAAATTGGGGACTGAGGGATTGCAGCAAAAATATATATTTTTGTTTCTTAACCAAGAAACTTTTATTAAACAAAAACTAAATCCAAACGTAGTCCATAAAGTATAAACTAGCAAAGCTTTTGACTTACACTATCATCGTTTCTGCAGTGCTTTCCAAGCATTCAGCTCAGATAAGTTGCTGGACTAACACAGTAATTAATTACACATAAATGTGATCAAAGATTTAACTTGGAAAAACGCATGCAGCCCCCTGTGTTTATGTTAGGAATATCCTAAGTATTAGCTTCCCAGACAAATGTGTTTTAACAGTAAATGAGGGCAGTACTTATTTAAAAGAATAAACTACAGCATTTTAAATTAGTTCTAAAAGTTTCTCGTCACATCACAATGTTCTGAAATTTGATTAAAGGTGTGTAAGCAAAACAAGATGGAAAACCCCATAAAGAATTCAAATAAGAGATAGCCCTGTTTTGTTTACCTTCTGCTCTGCAGCTTTAGACATCCTCTCATCAGGCCAGCAGCTAACTGAATGCAACAAGAAATGAGTGCAGGGGCAGGCCATTCAAGGGGCTGGTGGGATGGGTAATTTCAGAATGTAGTCCATTTCAGTATATAGTTTATTTGTTTCAGCATATAGACTATGTGGATTTTTCAGTCTATTGTGTATGTATTTCACCATGTAGTGTATTTGTTTCAGTATGTAGTGTATATGGATTTTTTTTAACTATATGGTGTATGTATTTCAATATGTAATATATTTCTTTTGGTATATAGAGTATGCAACATTTTTCACTAGATAGTGTAAGTGTTTTAATATATAGTGTATTTGTTTCAGTATATAGCGTATGCAGATTTTTCAATTCATAGTGTATTTATTTCAATAAATAGTGTATGTATTTCAATATAAAGTGTAGCTGTTTCAATATATAGTGTATTTGTTTCAGTAGACAGTGTATGTGGATTTTTCAATGTGTAGTGTATGTATTTCAATAGATGATGTATGTATTTCAATATGTAGTGTGTTTATTTATTTATTAGCTTTTGTTGACCACATAAGTACACTAGACAAACAATTGCCTATTTTCAGGTACGACCCAGGAGAGTAAAATAACAGACAAGTCCATACAGGAACAATAGGAATACAATACATACATCACACAGGATCAAGTAGAGTCAGGTGAACATTAAAACAAGCAGTCAAGAATTACACATAATTGGGTAGGAGAGAACATACTTAGAAAAAGCTAAAGAAGAATAGTGCATTAAACAAAGGTCACCACCCAGAGGCATAGGGTAAATACATATCCGTGCAATAGTAGATCCACCAAAACAGTTCTTTAGGCAGAACTCCCCCTTGGGCAGAGAGAAATAACACATTATAAAACAAAGCAGCATCCTAAGCCAGCAAAGTCCAACCCTCAGGGCCCACGCAGGGGCTGCCATAACTGCAGGTACTTAATAGTCCAGTACAGGGGCCTGGATTAATTAAGGCGGTTAGGACAGCCACATGCAGAGGAGTGCTCGGGTAGGTCCAAAGGGAGCTCCGAAGGCTGGAGTGAGAAGGTGAGGCGCGAACCAGAGGGAGAAAAGAGTTCCAGACTCTGGGACCACATACAGCAAAATCCTTATCCCTCATCAGCGTTCAAGTGGCAGGAACCTTGAGGACAGCAGAGCCCAAGGACTGGATGGAGTAAGAAGAGAGGAGGCAGGTACAAGGAGCTCTGACAGACCCTGGGGGGTGCCAGTTCTGAGCACTTTACCTGTGAAACTGCCCAGGACAAAACTCATGTAATTGAGTGGGGGAGCCAACCAAGCTTACTGTATGGGTCACAGTGCTGGGTGAGACAGGGTGCAGCAAGGGCAAAATGACAAAAATTGTTATAGGCTACCTGCCACCAAGTGAGGGGAGCTTAGGAGGTATGCACGTACAGGGGAAGCCCATAGGAGAGAGTTGGAAGAAATACACCACTGGCCAGTGCATGTCGAGCAGCAGATGTAAGGTTATTCTTTGCTCTGTAGGCAAGACCCTGCTTACAATTGGCTTCCTTGCATACATTCTGGATGTGACGACCAAGGTCAAGCTGGGGGTCAAGTGTAACCCCCAGGTATTTGATGGTATCAATGACCAAGACAGGTGAGCCGTCAATTCCATTGATGCACAGGGGGGCAGTAGAGGCCTTTAACTTGGCTGGGGACCCAAAGATCATGCCCTGGGTTTTTTTTAGACTGAGGACAAGCTTGTGTGCTGTAATCCAGGACTGGGATATTCTTGAAATTGGTGCTCAATTGGTGAATGATGACCCTGATGTCACAGGAATGGGTGAGGATGACCAGGTCATCCACATATAGAGTCGAGCTACAGTGGGAGGAGATGGAGGGAAGGTTATTAACAAAGATGGAAAAAGAAGAGGCCCTAGGACTGACCCCTGAGGAACACCAGAGGTCACAGGGGTGGCATCAGAAAGGACCTTGCTAAATTTGGTTAGTTGAGATCTACCCTGAAGGTAGCAGGTAAACCATCTTAGGGTAGGGGGAGACAGACCAAGGGACCAAAGCTGAGAGATGAGTAGGGAATGATCAACCAAGTCAAAGGCATTGGATAGATCAAAGAAGATGGCACCTGAGAGCTTACCCTGTTCCATGGCAGCCCTGATCCCAGAGGAGACCGTAACAGGTGCAGAGGTTGTACTGTGCCCTTTCCGAAAGCCATGCTGCACAGGAGCCAGCAGCTCATGGGACTGGATATACTCAGTGAGTTGCCCAGCAACAATTTTCTCCAGAAGTTTGCTAGCGGCTGACAAGATGGCTATTGGCCGATAATTATCAAGGATCTTAGGGTTGCCTTGTTTAAGCACAGGAGCAACCCTGGCCACCTTCCAGGGGTCAGGGAAGACTCCAAGGGCGAGAGACATATTGAAAATATGAGCCATTGGGGAGGCAACATAGAGGGCACCAAGCTGTAGGAGCCTAGGTTCTATGCCATCGTGACCAGCACTAGCATAGGGGGAGAGACCAGAGAGTAGTCTCCGCATCTCCTGTGCTGACACCGCCCTAAAGTGGAATAGCAGATGGGAGGTGGGGGGGGGAGCGATTGAGAGGCAGTTAGCAGAACACTGCTATTGCATCCTGCAGTAGAGAATAGGGAGGTGAACACAGACAGATCAGAAAAGTGGGAGTTGAATGCATTTGCAATGGTTATGGAGTTATTACAATTGAACCATCAATGAGCATATTAGAGACCCCAGAATTGGAGGAACTGCTAACTATATTTTTTATGTTCCTCCAAAAATTCCTAGGGTCCTTAGCTGAGTTAAGTAAAGCAGTTTTGCAATATTCACTCTTGGCAGCCCTGATAGCTCTCTTATATTCATTTCTGAGTCTCCTGTACTGCTGAAATATAGCCTGGTCCAATGTAGCCTTAAAACTGGCCCAGCATTTATCCCTAGTCCACATCAGGGCGAGAAGGCTTCCATGGAGCCACTTTGTAGCAGCCCCCCCTTACCCTCCTCCTGATAAGGGGTGCATGCCTGTCCTGCAGTGCTGAGAAGGAACTGAGGAAGGAGCTAACAGCGGTGGGACAGTCCGGGTGCATTTAGCACCTCAGACCAGTCCATGTGCCTCAGGTCCTCATGAAAGGAACCCAGGTCAAACTTTGAGAAATCCCTGACATGGATGACTTTGTGGGGAATTTTCTGGGAGGAGATTCTCCATACACAGTACATGGGGGTATGGTCAGAGATTGAGTCAGGGAGGGTTCCTGAGGAGGTGATCCTCTCAGGCCTGTTAGACAGGACCCAATTGAGAAGGGAGCTATTTCCACCAGCAGTGGACCACCTGGTGGGCTCATGAATGAGTTGAGACAGGGAGAGGCCAGCAAGCAGAGGTTCGTACAATTTAGGTTAAGATCACCCATGATAAGCAGTTCATTATCCCCAGTCCAAGCACCCACAGCATCAAGGAGGGAAGATAGCCCTGGCACACCCTCCTTGGGGGGATTGTATGTACAAATGATATATGCAACTTTTTTTGTGTTGCCAAGTAAGAGAATAGTATGAAGTACCTCACTGGGAGATAGTGGGGACAGTTGGTGCAACACAGCTGCCAGATTTAGATGACTCCTGAAGTAGGTCACAATGCCACCGCCCCCTTCCTCCTTGGCCGGTCAAGCCTGATGAGATCAAAGCCAGGGAGCATGCAGGCAGAGTCAGGGGTAGAAGGTTTCAGCCATGACTCAGTGATGCCGAAATGTCAGGCTTGTAGTTGGAGGCCCAGGCAGTAAGCTCAGCCAGATTGGGCAGGAGGCTGTGGATGTTGAGATGAGCTATTTTTAGTCCTTTACCTGCCAACCGGGAGGGAGGAAGCTTAATAAGAGAGGACTGGGTTAAGTTCAATGTCCCCAGCCAGGACTAGTAATAGCAGTAGAACCCAGAAGAGATGCCTTAGGGGAGGGCATCTACCCCAAACTAACGGCTTGAGAGCAAGGCACTTGGTGACTGTGGGGGAAGGGTACAGAACACAACTAAGGTCAAGACAGCCGATAGACCAGACATAGGTGGATTTAGACGGGGGGGGGCTAAGGGTGCTATAGCTCCCCCATCATGGAGCTCCTCTATTAGTAACACACTGTGCTGCATTCTTAATCATGAAAGCTGCCTGAGCCACACAGGTCTCATCTGTCCTCCAGCAGAGCTGGCCTTAGCTAGGTGCAAACTGTGCCCCTGCACCTTGGGGGCTCACGCTTTTTTCTTGAGGAAAAAAA
Organism: Neoceratodus forsteri; assembly: GCA_016271365.2. Taxonomy (NCBI): domain Eukaryota; kingdom Metazoa; phylum Chordata; order Ceratodontiformes; family Ceratodontidae; genus Neoceratodus; species Neoceratodus forsteri. Next base: position 900,072,338 of record CM057456.1, on the reverse strand, counting down.
TAATTCAAAACATTTAAAAATGCCTAAGTGTTGTTAGAGATGAAAATGTTTACCAGCAAATGAAAGTGGAAGACAGCTGGCTCTGTTACTGTTACAAAAGGTGGGGACAGCTTTGCTGCAGTGGAAAAGATTAGGTTAAGTAAGTGCCAGTGGTGTTAAAGGCCATACTTTAGACCTCCCAGGTTGACTACTTTCACAAACAAAGGGCTATACTGACAAGAGAACTTGTTTGTAACCTGGACATGTAGGTGAAATAATGAATGATATGACAAAATATGTTTCAAAAGTATGTGAGCACTCAAAATGGCTCAAAAACCTGACCAGCACAGAGCAAAACTGGATTTCCTGATAGGGACCCTGAAAACCTGATCACCAGGTAAAAAACAAACAGTTGTCAATGCCGAATGTTGCTTGCTTGTATGTGCTGTTTAGGTATTTGGAAGTGATAGTTCCATGCCTTCCTCCCAAGACATGCACTGTGTCTTTCCGCTCAGTATTCACAGAAGAGTGGGAGGGGCAAGGGCCACAGCAGTACAGCAGTTGCCAAAGGGTGAAGAGGTGGACAATAGTCCATTCAAAGGCAAAAGAGTCTGCAGGAGCTCACCAAATTGAAGGTAGAAAGCGATGGAACCAGATGGCATACACCCAAGGATATTAAGATAACTGCGAAGGGAGATAGCAGTACCTCTGGCAGCCATGTTCACTGAGTCATTCAACATGAGTGAAAGGGAGGAGGGCACATGTGGTCCCTGTACACAAGTCCGACAGCAGGGAGGAGGCGGGGAACAATAGGCCGTTCAGCCTCACCTCAGTAGTGGGGAAGATCATGGAGACATTGCTTAAAGAAAGGATAGTGGGGCATCTAGAAGCCATCGGAGCCCAGGACCATAGACATCATGGATTCACAGTGGGGACATCATGTCAGACAAATCTGGTTGATCTGTTTGACTGGGTGACAAAGGAAGTGAATCAGGGTGGGGCAGTGGACAACGCTTACCTTGATTTCAGCAAAGCCTTTGACACCATCCCACATAGGAGACTGATAAACTATCTGGGTAGGCTGAGCATGGGGGAAAGGGTGGTAAACTGGGTTAAAAACTGGCTAACAGACAGGAGGCAGAGAGTGGTGGTAAATGGGGTGCAGTCTAGGGACAGGGGGTGACCAGTGGGATGCTGCAGGGATCGGTCCTGGTGCCAGTCCTGTTCAATGCCTTCATTAGTAACATTGCAGAATGGCTGAAGGGAATTTTTTCACCAGATTTTCAACATAGCCATTTTAAGACCTCTGCTCATGAACAGTGTCACTGTGATTTTCTTAATCTGTCCCAAACATTGATTGCGTACACCGACAGCGCCATTGTGCACTACATGCACGGAAACCCATTTTGGGTGAGACGTGAGAAATGACAGCTACACTGCTCATAAGGAGGTGTGGTAAAATGGCAATGTTGAAAATCTGGAGTGCAAATATTAAAAAATCGTAAAATTACAAGCATGCGTAGGAACTGCGCGACGCACGCCGTAAAACAGTCATTTTAGGAATTTTTTACTAAATTTTCAACATAGCCATTTTAATACCTCTGCTCATGAACAGAGTCCTGTGATTTTCTATTAATAGTGCCCCATGCATTGAGTTGCTTTACTGACTGAGCGTTAATGCGCTTCTAGTATGAGAAACATTTTGAAGCGAGATGTGAGAAATGACAGCTACACTTCTCATAAGGAGGTATGGTAAAATGGCAATGTTGAAAATCTGGAGTGAAAATATTGAAAATTCGTGAACTTACGAGTGTGGTGAGACAGCTCAACGCATGCTCGTAAAACAGTCATGTTTGGGAATTTTTTCCACCAAATTTTCAACATAGGGTTTTTGGGGGCCTGCCTCATGAACTGTGACACTGTCGTTACGTAAATCAGTCCCGAAAGGTGGTTCCTCACAGTGACCATGAAATCACCTTTCGGGGCTGATTAACGCCATGACAGTGACAGAATTCATGAGGTGGGGTCCCAAAAACCCCATGTTGAAAATTTGGTAAAAAAATTCCCCAAAATGCCTGAGATATGCAGTAAAGTTGAAAAACCCCTATTTATTCCATTATACAGTTTACCAGCATTTCCTCAGTTTGCGGTCGGCTTTGAAGAGTGCAGACGTGTTCCCGGTCCACCGAAGATCATTGCGCTGGACTCCGGAGGTAAGTATGGGGTGAGGTGGGAGTGTGGGGAGGCAGGGTGCACAGTGGGTGGGCGCGGGTTGGAGAGGGGGGTCAAGACAGCAGCAAGGGAAGGTTTTTTTCCTTCAGGATTTTTTTTATAACTTAGACTATGCGGGACATTTGCCACGCTGGGGTGGGCTCCCAGAGTGGCAGCTGTAAGGCTGCTGGAGGGGGCAGTGGAGCCGATGGGGGATTGGGCACCTTGTCGGCCATAGGACCTGTTGCCACGCTGGGGTGGGCTCCCAGCATGGCACCCAATAGTCTCGGGGGAGAGGGGAGAAACAGTAGAGCCAACGGGGAATTGGGCACCCCCATCGGCCATACAGACTGCTGCCACGCTGGGGTGGGCTCCCAGCGTGGCACCTAGAACTCTGTTGGAGGGAGCGCAGCACAGCTGACGGGGATTGGGCACCCCGTCGGCTATACAATGTGTGCTTGGAGAGGCACAACACGCAGCATGCGCATGCACGCGCGCGTGTGTGTGTGTGGGGAGTGAGCATGAGCATGCGATCTTATCGCTGCTCACTGAAGCGTAGCTCTCCCTTTCAACTGTACAACCACTGCATTTTCAACTGTTGTCATAGACAGCTGCAGCATTGATTGGAGCACAGCAGCTGCGACTGCAAACACACTGACTGAATTGGAAGAGGGCTGCCACACCTCCGAAAACTCAGATGATGGCACTATGTTTCTTGCACATGCGTGCAAGCAACATAAAAACTGACATGTGGCAACCTTACTGGTGTCCCATGATAATCCTCTCTATTCTCTCACTCACACCTCCAGAAAAGTTAAGTTGTTTAACTTGTTTGCAAATCAGAGTATCTGAGGTGTGAGTGTCCAGTGATGATGTCTCTGTCCTTACAGAAATGAATACGGTAGTAGTACCGTACTTACTTAAGTTCTTGCTCCAGGCTCAGTCAGATTCATTTCCAACGGTGAAGTCAAATAATTTGATGCAGTCAATGGCACTAATTAAAAGATGCTGGTTAAACTAGTTGACCTGGTACTGCCTTAGTAATTCAGGACAGGGGGTTAGTGAGGTGTAAATGTTGGATGTGGGGGGCCCACAGGGAATGGAGTGGTGGGGCCCGGCAGGGGGCTGCACAGGGGCCCAGAATGGTTAAGGCTGGCCCTGTCCTCCAGTGTCCTGGTAGTGCAGTAAACAACCACCCCCACCCACATTACATAGTTGACCGCCCCCCTGAAAAGCCGGTCTCCAGCATGAATTTCTTACTAACATTCATCCTGCGCCATGTGGTCTGGTCCCTGCACTGTGGCAGCAGTTGGACTTGCCTTGGTGAGCCTGAGCATTCATTCTCTACCTTTGCAGGCTTGGTGCAGCTCCTTTGTTCATAGGCAGAGGGTGGGGGATTCGTGTGTGTGGGGGGGTACAGCAAAGCGGAGTGGACCTTAACAATACAGATCTCAACCAGGTCGCCTGGTGCTCACTGCTCCTGATTTGCTGTTGCATCCAGTAGTGGATGTGGCTAGCAAGGGGCGCCTTCTTTAAATGTCTGGGCTGCTGAAATAAGAGCGAGCTGTAATTCACTAACTCAGAAGATTAATGTTGGAGCAAGAGAGGAGTGAGTGTACTACTGAGGAGGACAGAGAGAAAGAGTGGAGCCCACAAGTGAAGAGCAAAGCCCGAGGTTTCAGGCGGCAGCAGTCCAGTAACGCGGGGTCGGTGTGGCTTTGGTAAATCAGCACAAGGAGTTGGAGTGAGGTTCAGGTCATCTTCTGGTAGCTGAAGCAAGCTGTAGCTGAGAGCTCTGCTCATTAGGAGTCATGGGGTCAGAGTGTGCTGTCTAGAGAGAGTTTGGCGGCCGGTGACCGGAGACAGTACTCAACTAGGAGCACATAGACTTCAGCCTGCTGAAAATTGATCAAGTCTTCATTTAATCAGGTACTTCTTGCTTTAAAAATAAAAGACTTTCACAGTCACAAACTATGGTGGGTGGGGGGCCAAGAGGGACTGACTGCCCAAAGCTATCAGGTTGGAAAAGGTGAAGTCATATGTCTCAGGCTGTTCAAGAGTACCCGGAGGGGCCCTCCAGGGAGGAGAGCAGTCAGCAAAGTATAGTGGGAAGCATAGGGAGGGGACTAGGTCAATGAGAAGGATGCCAATAAGTAGGAAGGGCTTAGTAACCTCCCAGGTGGGCTTAGGGACCAACATGTTGAGAGAACCAGTCCCAGGGCAGCACCCAGGATACGGGATAGAAAGGATAGTCTAAGGACAGTACCCCCACTAAGCAATATAGTAGGGAAAGCTAGCATACATGGCACTGTAGTCAGATAAGCAAAGTCATACACTGTCTAGAGTCATAGGAGCAAAAATAGTCAGTCGAGCAAATAACAACAGATAGCCCCCACTGGAGATCGAATTGCAGCCTAACAATAATTCAAGGACACACCCTGGAGATAGACATAGCAAGCTCAGACCAGGTGAGAATAAATGTAGCACAAGGTAGTATCACACAGTAAATTGATTACCACACCCTGGAGATAGACATAGCAAGCCCAGGTCAGGTGAAAATAAATGTAGCACATAATATCATGCAGTAGACTGAATACAGACCACAGGATACTAACAGGAGTAGGTTGATAAACAGGCTGAGAATTAGGATAGAGTAGCAGTTGTATGCTTCAACAATCTACTGGGGCAAGTACCATTGAACCAAGGGAAAGACCACAAGCAAAGCATATTGTGGGTGAAATTTAGACAGACCACACCAAGTCCCCCAACAGTACAGTAGTTCAGGGCAGAACAGCTCAATCATGCAGTCCCAGTACAGGTGAAGTCATAGTGAGGGGAGATGAGAGAGCTTTGCCAATAGATACCTCACATAATTAGACCTGCCAAGACCAGTGGGAGGGGCTTAAGGGCATTTATGAGGAGGAGGGCGAGAGGTGGGTGGGCGGAAGGAAAATATCCCCTTCCTCCAAGATTCAGCGTCTCCTGCTCAGGCAGGCTCTTGTGATGCAGTCCTCATGGATTATGCAAGGGAGGTCCACCTGACTCGATTCAGTGAGCCTGCGCCTCAACCCTGCACTGCTGACACAAGTCTTAGCGGGGGAACACACATCCTCTGAGCGATGGTCACCACGCCGCCCCCTCATCATCCAACAAGTTCCCCAAGTCAATCCATGGGGCTGCTGGTCGCTGCTCTGCCTTTTCACTGAGCAGAGCTGCACGTCATAGCGGACCAGTGGCCAATCAGGGCGAGTTGCTGCACTTTCAAAATTAATTGCCAACAGCTTGATCGGGAGGCTATGGGGAAGATGCCAAAATTCACCCTCCGATCGAGAAAAATATCCCCCTTCCTGCAAAATTCAGCATCTCCTGCTCCAGGCAGGGGCTCCGGCGATGCAGTCCTCATGGATTATGCAGGGGAGGTCGACCCAACTCGATTCAGCGAGCAGGCGCCTCGACCCTGCACTGCCAACACAAGTCCTAGCGGGGTGGGGGGTTGGGGACCCTCCAAGCGATAGTCGCCACGTCGCCCCTCTCATCGTCCAACAAGTTCCACAAATCAATATATAGTGTATGTTTCAATATATAGTGTATGTGTTACAATGTGTAGAGTATTTGTTTCAGTAGATTGTTTACATGGATTTTCCAGTCTGTATTGTATGTATCAATAGGTAGTGAATACGTTTCAGTACATAGTATATTTGTTTCAGTATATAGTGTATGTGGATTTTTAGTACTCAGTATGTGTATTTCTGTAGATAGTGTACGTATTTCATTATATAATGTAAGCATTTCACTTATAATGTATGTATTTCACTATATGATAATATGCATTTCAGTATATAGTATATATATTTCACTATATGATGTATATATTTCAGTATATGATGCATGTATTTCACCATATAGTGTATGTGTTTTACTATACAGACAGAGATTCTGAGTTACGTCCCGAATGGCTTGCCATAGATCTGCTTGTGTATTGCTTTTTCATTAAGTGAAGTCAGGCACCACCTAGTGGTGATCGGTGGTACTGTATTTTATACAAGCCGCTTTTAGTAACAGCCCTTTATAAGAACATTTTCCGTGGCAAATTGAATGTTCTTATAAGCGAACTCACTACACTAATGAAATTATTATCTGGTGTCTAGTGGCACCTCCTCCCGATCATTCCAGCCAGTTTAGCCTGGGCTATCCCTGGTATCCAGTGATCGCCTGCCTCCCCCAGCTGCCAGCTGCCAAATGGACCGGCGAACAGTGGTGGTTCAGCAGCCCTCCCACCTGCCCCACCTGCATCCAGCACACCACCCAGCCAACCCTCCCTTACTAGTGATGCCTGAGCCATGCAGTGAGCCTGATATGATGACCAGCATAGGCTTTCTCTCACCTCCACAGCCAGCCGCGATTTATAGTGACAATGTACTTGTGTCTGGTATACTGTATGCATACTCATTGTCACCACATATGACGTCTGGCCAAAGAGGTGAGAGGAGGGCTGTGCTGGTCATCGTATCTGGCCCACTGCATAGCGCAGGCATCACTGGTAAGGGGGGCTGGCTGGATGGTGTGGTGGGAGCTGGCGGGGTGGGTGGGGGCCGCTGAGCAGCCAGTGTTCACCAGTCTGTTTGGTGATCACCAATCGGGGGGGCAGGGGTGGATACCAGGGAATAATTTCACAGTACTGGGGCAGGTTATTAGAGGGTGCAGAGGTGCCACTAGACACCAAAATAGTTTCAGAGTGCCAGGATGGGTGATGTGTGTGTGTGTGTGTGTGCTGCTAGACACCAGGGAATAATTTTGCAGTTCCAGGATAGGTGATCGAAGGGTGGGTGGTACCACTAGACACCAGGGAATAATTTTGCAGTACTGGGACTGGTAGTCAGAGGGTGAGGGTGCCACTAGTCACCAAGGCATCAAGTGACACAGCTGGGATGGTGCTTGGAGGGTGGGGGTGCCATTAGACATCAGGGACACATGCTCATGGACTGGGATGGAGATTGGAGGGTGTGGGGTGCCACTAGACATGAGGGAGCTGTCTGTCTATAATGGGAGGGACAAACATGGGGTGCAGCTGCAGTACAGTTGCCCCACCACCAGGACTTTGTTCCCAGTTAAGACTAGGTTTTTGAAGGCATTAAATGACACTCCTTTGGGAGCCATGTACTGCCAACACAAACCTTTGAAATTGCTGCTGAGCCAGTATGCAGGGTGGACCCCCTCATTTGCATGAACGTAGCATTATGTTAGCACTCAGGCACTAATGGGATTAGCCCGTGCTACAGGGATCTGTGACTATAGGCTCCACCCCAAAACTGGGTGCAAAACCTGGTTAGCACGGGCAAACTCCTGTTATTGTCTGTGCTAACTTTTCAATATCTGACCCCTGTTGTGCAACATTATTGCTTGAAAACTGAGAGACACCAAAAATCTGCATTGCTGCCATGTGAAGCTGCCCTAACATAAATAAGAGATCAGAATCAATTAAGAGTGTCCCCTTAAACTCAAAATTGTTAGTTTCTACATTTTAAACTCAAATTATCAGAAATTACTGTATTAAAATCAGTCCTCATCTCTGTTTCTTTGCATTGATTCTGCCTTCCTGGATATCACTCTGCATTTCCCATATGGTTTGTCATTTTTCACAAGTTGTCACTCTTTCCCTTGCAGTACAGCAGGTTCCTGACAGTTTATATCCATTTTAGGATGAGTTGCCGGAACATTAGTTCTTACACATTGTAATAATGCTAATCCCACTTGTTTCTTTCCCACTGCATGACCTGATTTCACAGTTGCCTCTTTTAAATAGAGCAGATCTCAGTTCATGGTTTATCATGACAGCACCGTAAGCTAAACTTCCCAAACCTTCAAAACTGACCTCTAGCCTCTTTAATACAACCTTTCACCTATACTTTTCTTCTTCCATGATGTACTCTGCACATCTACACACCCCACCATGTTTGCACTAACTTCCCTGTGGCAACTTTTCCTACCACACTTACCTTACTACAACCCCTTCCCCCATTAGAACTAATCCCTCTTCTCTGAACCCCAAACAAGTTGTTTTGTGAAATGAAGACTCGCAGTGGAATTCAAAGGCTATGCCTGCAGTTCAGTGGGTGGGAGCAACCAGCCACACTCCCTGACTGAGTTACATAAGCCAGCTTTCTCCAGCTTCACTTAGAAGAACTATTTCTTTGCCGCAGCCAGAGGCTCTCCCCCCTCCCCCCAAATATGTCTGCCACTTCTTTTTGTGCCTCACCAGCTTTCTAGGTCAGTATTTTCTACATTCCTGGCTGCAACTTGTGCTTCTGTCTTCTCTCAATCAACTACTTCTGCTGCATTTCTATTTCCTTGTAACTCCTGTTTCTTTCTGTTTTGGTTATTGTATGCTTATTAGTTTTCCCAGTGTCCTGCCTTTGTCATTCTCTGCTTTGCTTGTGCTATTTCAGACTTTATATGGTGTTGTTTGTTCCCAGCCATTTGCAGTCTCCTTCAGCTGCAATCATTAAATGTCTGCACCTGGCTCCTACAAAAGGTAGCCACTCCTGTATGTGTTCTGGTGGTGTAATTAGTTCTCAGTTTGGCAGCAGGCTGCTTCCTAGTTTTCAGTTCTCATGTGCTCCTGTTTTTCCCTAGCAGTTTCATTTCTTGCTCTCTACTGCCACAGCCTACCTGGCTTGCAGTGCATCAGAAACTAACACTGGCCTCTCTTACGGAACTGGTGGACGTGTGTTCAACATTCAGTACAAGCATGTACCATTCAGTCTCATACAGTGTCCTAGTTGTCATTCGATATCTCACTCAGTCATTAAACTTTGCCTGTGTTTTGTTTCTACCTTGTGCTCATGGCCGTCAGGCTTCATAATTGGCCTCCAACTGCTCCTGCACTCAGACGTATGTCAGCCATGACCATAGCAGGGCTCCCTACCCTTCATGCTGATAATGTTGCTCTGCTCCCTTGATGTCCACATCTTGAGGGTGGGTCCCTTAACTCAGGTGAGATCCTTCTCTTTCTGCCCTTCAGGTCAGAATGTCCTAAGCTGCTCCTGGGGAAGCTTTGGCCATGCAGATTGACTCAAATGTATCTCTTGTTGTAGCATTTAAGATTTCAGCTGCTGGACAGTGGGATCTCTGGGGATCCTTTAGCTGTGCAGACCACAGTGGCAGCACCTTTGAAAGTAATTCCCCTCTACAGCCACCTAAGGTTCACCTGGTCTCCACCTGCTTCCCTTCCTCTGCCCTTCAAGGGTGAAGATCATACAATTATACAGGTCCCGGCCCCTCAAGGGCCCAACTTCTATGCTTTATCCCTCAAGGATTTGGCTTCCTCTCTAGGCCTCCCCTTGGTGGAGGCCAGGTGAGTGCCGTTCATCAGGTGTTGCTCTCCTCCTCCTCCGCCTCCCACCTTAGGGAGTGGGCCTACTTCACAGGGAACCTCCTTTAGCTGCAGAGCTCGGCTAGTGGCACCCCTACAACATTCCTAATAAAGGGATAGAGTGAGAGCCCTTCCTCTAAAATTTTCCCTTGAACTGGGTCTCTGAATTGCAGTAGCTGAGCCATTACTAATTTTATCCCAACCTGGAGGGAAGGCAACCAAGGCCATGGATCCCCAGAGGTTTCCTTCTCATAGGGTTTCTTCCCGTCCTCCATGCTGAAGGTCATAAAAGTTCCATAATGTAATACATTTATATTAGTATAACATTTACCCAGGTAGGGTTCCGCTGTGAGTTGAGGTTGGATGGCAGCCCTCTTTCCATCCTGCCATTCCTTCTCTACTTCTGGAAGCCATGCCTCTGACTGCTATCAGTTACCAGTTACTGCCAGTCATTGCTCAGTTCAGTTTGTCTGTTATCAGTCGTCACTAGCTGCTGTCAATCTGTCCTCACTCAGGCTCTGTGTTCACCACCTGCTGCACAGTAGTTTTGGGCTCCTTCATAAGGTACCTTTAGCCTAAAGTAATTATGTTCCTGCAGCACCTCTAGGGGTGGAACCCTCCTCAAGAAGGCTCCTTTGCCTTCCTGGTACCCCAGCAGAGTGGTAGTTCCCCACAGAACAGAGAGTGCAAGTGGCCAATTTATCCATGTACTGTATGTCAGTCAGCAACACATTCATTCAAAGACCTTCAGACTATCAACAAACTGCTCACTAAGTTGTGTACACCCACTGAACCAAGAGATTCGGTACAGATCTACTGCTTATGCACTGGAACCCCATATGCAGTGCACTGACTCCATACTTTCTCCTGAGTACTGAATTATGATTTAAACTTCTTTCATCCATCACTTTTGCCTCTGACCCTCAATTCCTATAATCCAGAAGCAAAACGTACAGTACTAAACAGACCAAGGAAAAGTTCCTAAAATTCTACCTTCTCTATTACAAAGCAGACATACCACATAGCAGACACATTACAACAAACCCAAGGCAATCTCCCCACCTTGGTGTTTGACCTTCACCTATCTATGCCACGCATCCACTAACTGTAACATTACCAAACAATGTAAAGTAAACTAGCCCGTATTAGCATAGGGAGTCTCTTTTTAAAATCAATTGCTTCCAAACTAGGCTGTGTTACATATTCTAAGTCTAATTAATTATTTATTATGCAAGTGAGCCCTCTGACTGGTTGCTGTACCAGGTGTTAATCCCTTAGAAATGCCTGGTACAGCTCAGAATTGTGCGTTCCTTTGTAAACCCTCCTTTACTAATGCGATTAGACTTATAATCACAATAATGACCTCATAGCTTTTCATTTCCTGGACCCCCCAAGCTGGTCATTAATGCTCAGGAAATGACTGACTGTTAGGTCTTTATTGCTTAACTGTAGTACACATGAAATCTTGCTGACTCAGATCTGGGGTATCAACTTCTTAACTACTTGATCCACAGAATGTTCTGTACCCAATGTGGTGATGGAATTGCTATCTATATAACGGAACATCTACATTCAAAGTAGAATTCTGACCTTTGGTGAAACACCCATTTACAAAGAAGCCAGGCCCAGGGTTCACTGTGAAACAGACAGTTTGTGTATGGCATCAAAATGAGTTAACCCCATATCTGAACAAATTCATTATCAACTCCAAAGTCATTGAGTTGATGACTGACAGTTAGTTGATAAATAGCACACTTATAGTACAAATTACATAGGCTGGTATCATGCATCAAATCATAAACCACGCACCCAGACAGGGGACTCAACATCCTCATTCTGTCTGTCATTTCAGCCTCTCTCCTTCACACCTAGGAGGCACCCAGCACAATCCCCTCCCTTACTGCATCAGCGTTCAAACCCATCAGGCACAAGGCCTTGCTGGTGCACCTCCACACTTCATGCCTCCAGTCCTTCAACCAAACTGGCAGACATTCTTAGAACTCTGTGAACTCTGAAACAGTGGCATACTGGGACCCCCACACACCTGGGTGATTTTGGATGTCAGATAAATGCCCCAAAGCAAAGCTCCCACCCCTCCTTCCTCAGAAAGGCAACTCTACAGACCCCCTTGCTCCATCTTGGGAAACTTCTGCTCCTCATCAGGTCCCTGCCCAGATGCTGTTGTGAGCCAGACCTCTAGCTCAATTTCAAGAATAGTTAAGGACTGACAACATTTTGGACACCCCCATTTAGGAGGGCTCTCTGTCTGTCCTCTGCTACTTCTCACTCTAACTCCAATCTGCCTCCAATCTTTTGGGCACTTGTTGGAAACATTCATTTATATCCCAGCACCCGTTGTGAAAGTCGAGTCTGCAAACCTTTGCATGTAACCCTATTGGTGTAGGATTATTTAGACACCTAAACAACTCCCAAACTTGTGTGTGTGTGTGTGTGTGTGTGTGTGTGTGTGTGTGTGTGTGTATGTGTGTGGATTTACATCATCTTGAATTATACTGATGTGCCTCAACTGCACTCTTTTTGAATCTCTTCTACGTTCACATTGACTTCAACAACAGGAAAAAAAACAGTTATCAAAGGCTGCATATATAGGCCCTCGAAGCATAGCACTGACCTTCCGGAGCTCATTAAGTACATCAAACCCACCACTGCCAAACATGAAACAGCAATGGGAGAAATTAATATTAACTGGATGAGCAAAAATAAAGAGCAAGACACTCCCAGATTGACCTACAAAATCATTACAAATCTTACTAACATACTAATTGCCAGCAGATTAGGCCTTATGGTTTATCGAGTCTGCTCGAACCTCAAATCCCTAGTTGGGTACTGAGGCCCTCCCCCCTCCGTGTTCCAGAAATCCCTATCATCCATCCTCACCCCCCCTGGGCCAAACCATCATCTGATACATCTGCTTTCTGTGTCTGTCCCACCCTCTCTTGAAGCCCTCCACTGTGGATCTCTGAACCAGCTCGCCAGGCAGCACATTCCAAGGATCCACCACCCTCTCAGTGAAAAACCTCCTCCTCCTCTTCCCCCCCCTCCCTTCCACCTTCCAACTTCAAACCATGCCCTCTGGTGATACCTGACTGCTTTAGTCTAAAGATCCCCTCCGTGTTTACCCTATTTATTCCCTTGAGGTACTTGAAGACCTCAATTATGTCCCCCTTGTCTCTCCTCTCCTCCAATGAAAACAGGCAGAGCTCCTCAAGTTTGTCCTCATATGTCAAATCCCCTAGTTCTTGTATCATCTTAGTTGCCCTCCTCTGTACCCTCTCCAGGAGCTGTATGTCCCTCTTCAAGTGTGGTCTCCAGTACTGTACGCAGTACTCAAGGTGTGGTCTAACCAATCCATTATACAGCGGCAGAATCACTTCCCTGCTCCTAGAGGTGATCCCCCTTATGATGCATCCCAACATCCTGTTTGCCTTGCTAGCCGCTCTCCTGCACTGCTCAGAGTTATTCATACATGCATCCACCATGACCCCTAGGTCTTTTTCCCCTGTTGAGGCCTCCAGCGCCGCCCCTCCCAGGGTGTACCTGTGTTTAGGGTTTCCCTGCCCAAGATGTAACACCTTGCACTTGGTGATATTGAAATTTAATTTCCATGTGTGAGCCCACCTTTCCAGGGTGTCCAGGTCCCATTGCAGGGCCAACCTCCCCTCTTCCCCTCAACTACTGCTCCCATCTTGGAGTCATCAGCAAAGAGACTCATTTCACACCTATACCCTCCTGATGTTCAGAATGTATGCATTAAACAGGATTGGACCCAGGACCGAGCCCTGCAGTACCCACTACCGATCTCTCTAGGGTTAGAGATCCCCATCACCACTACTCTCCGAAAAGGCCCAACTAGCCAGTTTTCAATCCATCTGACCATCAAAGGGCCTACTCCCAACCACGCCAGTTTCTCCACCAGACCATTGTGGGGACAGAGTCTAACGCCTTGCTGAAGTCCAAGAATAATACATCCACAGGCTTTCCCTGTCCAGTTCTGATGTTACCCATTCGTAGAACTCCACAAGATTGGTTTGACATGTCTACCTGGCACAAACCCATGTTGCCGACTATCCAGACCTCCCACCTCCAAGTACACCCCAATCGTTCCTTTAGTATAATCTCCATTAATTTTCCACCGCTGAGGTCAAACTGATGGGTCTATAGTTACCTGGTACTTCCCTCGACCCCCCTTTATGGATTGGCATCACATGTGCCTCTTGCCAATCCCTAGGTACCCTCCCTGTCTCAAGCGACCTGTTGAAGAGCTCCGCCAGAGGTGCAGCCAGTATGTCCACCAATTCCCATAGTACTCTCGGATGAATGCCATCCGGCCCGGGAGATTTATCTTTCTTTAGGCCCTCAAGGGCTAACCACACCCTTATGGTGGAGATAGCATCATCCGTCCCCTCCACCTTACTGTCCTTTTTATCCTTATCCTGATGTGACAACCCTGGGGTACCTCTTCCTCTTGCTCCATTTCTGCTGCTCCCCTGATCCCACTCACTACCGCTTCTATCCCCATCGTGCCTTGCTTTGTAGATATCCTATCATCCTTTCTAGTGAACACAGAGGCGAAGTACTCATTTAATACCTCTGCCTGGTCCCTCGCCTCTTCCACCCACCCTCCTTCTGATCTCAACCTGCCGAGATGGCCCTTTGTTTTCTCCGCTCCCAATGTACCGGAAGAACCCTTTTCACCCTCCGTATCCCTGTGCCGCGCTGCTCTTTATATAGACTTTGCCCCAGCACCATCTGTGTGACTTTCTAGATGCAAGATGGTACATTTCCTTTCCTATCCCCTCTCATTATTTTATATTTTTTGTAGGCAGCCTTCTTTTCTCTGTCTGCTACCTGAACCTCACTGGACCACCAGCATGGTTTATGTGACCTTGCTCCCTTACCCTTCACCTTAGCGCAGGTCCTGACTGCCTCATGAAGTCCCCAATTTATGACCTCCCATCTCTTTTCCACATTTGTCATTGTTGTAATCCCCTTCAAGTGATCCTTGAGAATATTTCCCATGCCCACAACGTCTGCCCCCCTGAAGTCCACTGCCAGTGTCCTAGATCTCTCTCCCCTCCCCCATGCTTATTTGAAACCAGACAGTATTGTGGTCACTCCCAGTCAGGGGATCCTCTACAGCCTGGTCCCTTACCAGATTCCCATCTGCCAGAACCACGTCCGGGACATGCCCCTGCCTTGTGGGCTCCATCACGTGCTGTGTTAAGAACTCATCCTGGAAGCCGTCCAGCAGCCTCTGCTTCTTGGCCACCTTAGAGGACATGGTTCCCCAGTTTGTACCTGGCATATTAAGGTCTCCCATCAACACCACTCCCTCCCCTTTTGGTCCACACTGGGCAATGATGTTGTCCAGCAAACCATCCTCCAGAACATCACCCATCGGGGGCCTATATACTACACCCAGCTTGACCTTACCTCCTGCCGGGGTTTGTAAGGTGACCCATAAGGCCTCCATGTTTCCCTCTGCCTCTTCTACCCTAGCAATTTCTATTTCATCTCTAATGAACATAGCCACTCCACCCCCTCTGCCCTCCTTTCTATCCTTCCTAAGCATAGTGTACCCCCGCATGTTTAGGTCCCAGTCATGGTTTTTGTTGGCTCACATTTCCATGACTGCCGCCACATCCCCCCACCTCCAGAACAGCATGGCCTGGAACTCTGGCAACTTGTTTCCCAAGCTCCTGGCATTTACTAACACCACCCCCCCTTATCCCTGATCCCCTTTGTCGAACCCCACCCTGGTTCCTTATACTTCCATCCACCCTCTGCTCCTCCTGAAACCTCCTCCCCATTCTGTTTCCCCTCCCCTTGGGTTTGAAGGCTACTCCCCTCATCTGAAGGAGAGGCTTCTGATCAGTGCCTTCTTTATCCCTCCCCCCCACAAGTTTAAACCCCACTTTTCTTGAATGTAGTCAACCACCCCCGTTTAAGGACTTCCTTCCCTAACAGGGCAAGATGAAGCCTGTCCTTGGCATACAGTCCCTTATTCTCCCAAACTCCTTTGCAGTTCCCTAACACCCCCAACCCACTTTCTTCACCCCACTTCCTGAGCCAGTCATTAACCTTTGTGATCTTCATTTTTTTCTTCACTGAGGCCTTTGGTACTGGCAATATCTTCGAAAAGGAAATGTAGCATCCATTATCCCGACAGACTCTGGCAAGTTCTCGGAACCTTGCTTGGATTTCCAAAATGCTATTTCCCTCTAGATCATTAGTTCCCAAATGCACCAAGAAATCCGTTTTCCCTCCACAATCCCTAACCAGTTCGTACACCATGAACTTTGCTCTGTGCACCGTCAGCCCAGAGATACTCACTACCTTCACCTGGCTATGGCATCCACCCCCCTGTCCCTCCCAATGGATACCCCTAATCATCGAGTCTCCCCATAACAGAACCTTAACACCGCCATCATCCTTATGGTTACCTCCACTATGCGCTGTCAACCCCCATCCCCCCCTTTATTCGTGATCTCAATTCCATGGGAGTGTTCCCTGCCTTATTAGAGACCCCTTTGTCACCCTCCCCTTTCTGCCTCCCTTGTTATTTTGCCCACTTAACTCAGACCCCCCTGAATAGGTGTCCCCTTTAACCCTCTCTTATCAGAGCCATTTATCCTGGCCCTGATGGTTTCCCCTTCCCCCACACCACCATCCTCCTCCCTTGTAATAGTACCCTGCCTCCAGAGGCCCTCTGTGGGTCCAATTTACCTAGGGCCTCCTCCTTGGTACAGACCCCCCCTCCTGAAGGGGGCCCCTCCCCCACCTCCTTGTCTCCCAGTTTCTCTCCAGTTGTGCTCTCCTCCCTCATGTCTGCAATATGTTGCATCTCCCCCATCTGCTTAACATTTACGTTTCCCCTTGTCCCTCTGGGACTATTTCTATCCTTTCCATTGCCGGTCTGTGATGCCCTATGGGTATCAGACTCCCTCCCCCCTGGCCTCTGTATCAGTTTCTTCATTTTCATCAACCCCTTCCTCCCCCTCTAGGTTGCTTAGTAGCTCAAATTTATTGTAACACTCTATGTCAGCCTCCATCAAGTAAACTGAGTTTCCCCTGACTGCCCTCTAAATTGCCCCCTCTTCCTCCCCTCTTGCCGAGTTCTCCTTAAGAGCTGCCTTCCCACAGTCTGCTCTTTTAGGCTTTCCCACAACAGCCCCTCCCTTCTCACGGTCTGCTCTTCTAGGCTTCCCCACAACAGCCCCTCCTGACTCTTCCCCCTCCACTCTCTTTATATTCGGAATGTTTACCCCGTAAGTTTTTCCCTTAGCATCAACATCCCCATCTAAGGGTCCTCTGTCTCTAATATCCCCCCTCCTGCTTGGTGTAACATAACATCCTGTAATTTGTGAGCGTTGCCCCAGCCTCCCCTCAGTCCCACCCTTTTGCCGACCATATCCACACCCCTTATCCTTGGACACACCCCCCAACTCCCCCAGCTTATTCCTTAACCAATATACTTCACTCCTGAGATGAGATAGCTGTCTACAGAGTGGGCAGCCTCCCTCTCTCCAGGCCCAATTGAGAATTATTGCCACCCCACAGCCTGTGCAGCCTACAACCCTTACGAAGATGCCTGCCGTGGTGGAATGTGGCCACCCTGTTTCTCCCTCTTTGTTCATAATGGCACACACCCCTTTTCTCAGTCCCTTCCCCCTTGAATACCGTCCCTCTCTCTATACTGACTGCAGTTGTTTACGAACCCTATTTCAACCCCACCAGTAATGTTCCCAAGTCTCACAAACACATACAGTCCAGTGTGTGTCCAGTCCTGCTAACAGTGTGTGTATGCAGACATCAGGTACCGTATGGTGTCACAGGCCCACCAGTTCCTGTTGATTCAAATTTCAGTCACAAACAGAAATGCACAGCCCTTCAATCCCAACCCCAAGTGGCTTTTCAGTATTTAAGAAAGCCTACAAAACAGGGTGGGTGGGAGGGCTCTACCGCCACCAGGCAAACATCACATTAAATTTCACTCTAATTATCACTGCCAAACAAGTGTTCCCACAAGCCCCAATAGTTACTATATCACAGCCAAACACAGGTTTAGCTAGTAGGTTTGGCATTTAGCTTAGATAGGGTTTTAAGCCAGTTAGGTGGTTTCCAGATTGTTTTTATTGTGTTTAGCATAGCATTTAGTGTTTGTGCTTCACTATTGCATTTACTGGCTTTCCAGTGGTTCAACCAAGCCGGACTGCCATGCTGTACTCTCCTGCACTTGACTGCAGTATCTGGGCTTCCCACCACAGATTGTCATGCACTAAATCATTTTCTACAAGTTTGCTGTCTATCTACCCCATGTGAGTTGAGTGGCGGCTGCAGCTATACTTGTATCGTGGACTTACTAGTTTGCTGCAACTCCTATGGCTCTCCCCATGTTTGGGTTGGATTACCATCTGTACTGCAGCTATAGAGGTGCTGCTACTCGGAAGAGTGGAATCCTTCAAAATGCAAAAGTCATGGAATACTCACCCCACCAGATAACTGAATGTCTGTTCACTATTTTTATAAAAGCCTATTGTTATAGGTGAGACGTCAGTCTTTTTTCCTGCACCTGCTTTGTTACTTTGCATGAATAAACCAGAATAATCCTTACCATAGTGAATGGACATTCAGTTATTTGGTGAAGTGGGTGTTCCATGACTTTTGCATTTCTTGGCTACCTTGTCACTGTGAACCCATCCCTGTGAGAGGCTCTGAACCAGAAGGAGTGGAATCCTCAAGTAGTGTGGATTGGACATATTTCTTGTTGCTTTTTGGTGTACTTGGTTTTCCCTAGTGTTTATGGAGTGGTTGACTCAAGCTTGGGTCCCCAATCGGTCACTGGACCGCATTTAGTCTTGCCCTTTTTGGGTGCCGCTGCTCATTTTCTCCCTGAACCCTTCTGTAATCACTGGAGGCTTTCAGTGAGAGGAGAAGCTGTCCTGGATTCTATTTGTTGATACAATTCTTCTGCTCCACCGTGGCTCCTGGAGAGTGTGTGTGTGTGTGTGTGTGTGTGGGCGGGGTGCATGGGTGGGGGGAAGCAGGCATTAGACTACTGGACAAGGACGTAGCCAGGATTTGAGAACAAGGGTTTCCACAAAATGTATCCTTTAATTTAGCCCTAGTGTACTGAAAAAATCTTTAAGGAAACATATTGGAAGCAAGATTGGGGGGTGTTTCTGGGCACCCAGGAAACCCCCACTGGCTACACCTTGTGCTGGAGTTGGCCCCCCACTACCCTTCATCTTCTGTGAGTAAACTGCTTCTTTTTTTCCTGTGAGAGAGGGAGAGCAACTGCTTTATTTCTGGGCAGGATTTTGGAATACGGCATCTGTTTATATCCAGAATTTCTGGACTTTTCTTAACCTGTAATATCTTATGCTATTTTATCATGCCAATATTATCAATTACCTGTAGTGGAGCCCTTCTGCTGATTAGTTAGAGCCTACTTTATTTGACTGCTTAGTTTAATTTTGGAGTGTGTGGGCTGAATGACTGTTTAGGCTCAGTTACTGTCAGTATAGTCAAACTGTGTCGAATGGTGGTGTGACTGTATAGGTTTGTGTAATTTTACTGGGCGTTAGTGCAGGGCGAGGGTACATTTAATTTTGTAGTGAAAGGGTATTTTATTTATTTATTTAATTTCTTTCTGGGAGGGAGTATTTTATTGTGTGTCACACAACAAGGCTCTACTTAGTCTACTCCATAATGCAACATGGGAGTGGTGTCCCTTTGGAGGGCTCCCTTGTACCCTGCCTGTGGTGATGAATAATTGCTGCAGGAAGTCCTCCAGGAGTGCTGTTCACAGTGTAGATCAGTTCCATGGGTGGATTGGGGGGGGGTCAGATCAGGAATGTGGAGTCAAGGAGGTGCCCTGGGAGTAGGCTTTGCCAGTTAAGGGGTCGCCCGTGCCCGATTCCTATTCCCTGGGCTCCTGAGATTTCCATTCAGCAGGTAGCTAATGGACCAGCTGCCACAGCTCCTCCCTCAGGATAGTTCTTTGCAACACCAGATCTCTAAGGAATAAAATAGTCATGATGGAAGCAGATCTGATATGTATCATGGAGACCTGGTTGTGGAATGACTCAGGCCCTGTGTTTGAGGGTGTCTATTTCTCTGGGATACTCCATGGTTATTGTCCTAGGCAGGTGCACAAGGACAGTGGGATACCCATCTGCTTTAGATCTGCATTGGGACTGACAGCATACCCCATGGGAGAGACCAGGTCATTTGAATGCATGATGGTGAAAGGTGGACCAGGTACAAGTTGCAAGACTGTTCTCATATACTACCCTCTGGGACATAGAAGTAAATTCTTGCAGGAACTTGAGAGTTTCATGACTGATCTGGTGGCAGAGTCACCTAAATTTCTTGTTTTGTGTGATTTCAATGCCTGGGTCGATGATCAAACATCTCTATTTGGAATGCAGTTCATCCAGGTGATGTAGTCACTGGGCTGTCTACAGGCAGTTACAACTGGTATTCACCAGCATGGCCATGTCTTGGACTAGGTTTTCTCCTTGTATCTTGATATTAGTGATGTCAAGATTGATCAGGTCATTTATTCAGCTCATCTCACCATGCAGTTTCTTTGTGGGGCTCCCCGTTTAACTTCCCCAGTGGAGATAGTTTATTAACACTCTTTTAAAAATCTGGAGCCCCGCAGTCTCCTGATAGTACTGAACATCTCAGTTATGGAGATGGCTTGTGTGATGGGAGCAGAGGCAGCCATGGAGAGCTATAATATGGCTGTTATGGTTGCAACTGACTCCCTAGGACCTTTCCGTGTACACCCCTTGATTTCCTGCTGCTGGTCACCATGTTTTGATGGTGATCTGAGGATGTGGAAGAAAAAGGGATAGAGGTTGTAGATTTGTTGACAGAGGTCCTGCTTAGAGGAGGATAAATTGGTGCTGCAAATTCCTTACGATGCGCACCAGTGGGAAATCACTCTGAAAAAGTCAGTATTATTGTCATGGGTGATTGCTGCCGGAAAGAAATGGCCAGCTCAGCTCTTAAATACTATGGACAAATTGTTAAATCCAATCAGTCTGCAGTCCTGCAGAGCCTTTTCCACAGATAAACGTGAAGAGTTTATTTGGTTCTTTCTGGACAAGGAGTCCTTTATTCGGGCTAGGATATCCTCAAACAGCCTGCTGTTGGCTGACAATGTCCAGTCTTTGATGGGCAGAGACACTCCATTCTTATGTGTGCAGTTTGAGCTAGTGTTAGGAGGTGATGTCATCTGGATGGTTTCAGGACTGCATCCCGCCTACTGTACACTGGACCCTGGGCTGACATGGCTTCTTTTAGAGTATTGAGGGATGCTTAGTCTGATCTTTGTGGAAATTGTTTGGGTCTCTTCTTAGGGAGGGAATTTTCCCTCCGCCCTGAAAAGAGTGGTGGTGAAGCCCCTTCTTAAAAAAAAAATTATTGGATCCCGATGGTCTCTCAAATTATAGGCCTGTTTGAACTTTCCTTTTGGGAGAAGTTGATTAAAAGGTGATGTTGGGGCAGTTGGAACAATGCCTGGAGAAATATGACATTTATGAGCATCTCCAGTTTGGTTTCTGTCCTCACCATAGTACGGAGACGACTCTAGCCAAGGTGCACCATGATCTCCTTCTAGCAAGGGATATCAGATGTCATTCCATCCTTGTCCTATTTGATCTTTCTTTGGCCTTTTTGGCCTTTGACATGGTGGGTCATGGGGTGCTATTGGCTTGTCTGATGCACTTCGTAAGACTTGCAGGACTGGTTGCCATGGTTTGAGTCCTACTAATCCAGTAGGGTACAGAAGGTGGTACTGGGCTCTTTCATCTTGAGCAGTGCTTTGCTATGGTGTGCCTCGGGGTCGATTTTAGCTCCTATATTGTTTGCAGTGTTGCCATTGGGGAGATCATTATCAATCAATCAATCAGAGTTTATTTATAGAGCGCAATTCTCAAAAAGATTCAAAGTGTTTCACATACAATAGCATCAATTAAAAACATAAAAACACATCCATTCCCATAAAATTTACAGAAAACCTAATCATATTAAATTATAATCATTATTTAAATTATCTCTGAAAATGCCTGGCTAAATGAGAATGTTTTCAGCTTGATTTTAAACTGGTCGATAGTCTGGCATTCTCTAACCTGACGAGGTAGAGAATTCCACAGGGTTGGGGCTGCAAATGCAAATGTCCAGGCTCCAGATGTCTTTAGTCTGACCCTGGAAAGCTCTAGCAATCCCTCATCAGCAGAGTGGAGTGGGCAGATGGGGCGGTAAGGGCACAAAAGATCTTGCAGGTAACCAGGTCCCTGGTCGTGTAGGGCTTCATACAGTAGGTCAGTAACCTGACCTTGAAGGTGATCTGCCACTTTACTGGCAGCCAGTGCAGAGAGTGGAGCACAGGTGTGATGTGGCAAGATCTTGGTAAGCCAGTCAACAACCTGGCTGCCGCATTCTGCACTAGCTGTAGTTGGCGAAGATCAGTCCCCGCTATCCCTAGGTATAGTGTTGCAGTAATCAAGGTGTGATGTTACAAAGGTGTGAACCAATGTTGGTAGATCACCAGGGGGGATTAGGCATTTGATCTGGGTGATGTTTCTCAGATGGTAAAACAAGGTCTTGATGGTGGCCGATACCTGAAATTTAAGTGTCAAGCCCCTGTCAAAAACAATGCCCAGATTTTTAGCCTGATCTGATGTGAGTAGCTGGGAATCTCTGAGCCAAAGTCCAGGGATCTGACCTGCTTGCCTCCTCATACCCTGGTGACCAGGCTCAAACACTAACACTTCAGTTTTGTCTGGGTTCAACTTCAATCAGTTCGCACTCGTCCAACCCCAGATCTCAGTGAGGCAGTTGTGAAATACTGAGACCGTATCCCCCCCCCGGTCAGGCACAAAAGACACATAGAGCTGAGTATATCTGCATGACAGTGAAAACTCATCCTATACTGTCTAATGAGTTCTCCTAATGGCAGCATATACACTGCAAACAACATGGGGGTATGACTGAACCCTGCGAGACTCCACAGGACAGGGGCAGAGGAGCAGAGGAATAAATTCCCAATACTACTCTCTGCGTCCTTCCCATGAGAAAAGATTTGAACCAGCTGAGGACCGTACCAGCCAGTCCACAGTAAACCCACAGGCACTCTATCAACACCCCATGTTCCACAGTGTCAAACGCTGCAGAGAGATTAAGGAAAACCAAGATGGAATGACTCCCTTGATCCCCCACCATCAGGAGATCATTTAGTACCCGAACAAGGGCGGTCTCGGTACTATGCCTCTTTCTGAATCCAGATTGGAGAGGATCATAGACATTATGTGCTGTTAAATGACCATCCAGTTTAGCAGCCATTACCCTCTCAATAACTTTACCCACAAAGGGCAGTTTAGAGACTGGTCTGTAGTTTGCCAGGCAGTCTGGATCTAGCAAAGGTTTTTTTTAGGAGAGGTTTAACAACCACCTTCTTCAGGGGCTCCAGAAAACCCCCGTCATCAGTGAACAATGGACTATCCTGGCAAGGACTGTGTCGATGACCTCAACACACCCTATTAATAGACGTGTTGGACCCAGATCCAAACTATAGCAGGTAGGCTGCAGCCCCTGGATGACCTGCACAATGTCCACAATCGCCAACTGGCTAAAGTCAGACCATTAGATGCTATGGCTTGGGTTTTCATTGCTACACTAATGATACCTTATTGCATGTGTCCTGTGCCCCCTGATGATGGTGCAGCTGTCTCAGAATTGAATGAATGCCTTAGGAAAATGTAGGACTGAATGGCGGATAGCTGGCTTAGACTAAACCCATTGAAGATGGAGTTGCTACTGGTGGAGCCAGGTCAGTTTAAATCAGCAGTGATGAGCAGGAACGTTGTCTTACCTCATTTGGATGGTATGACACACAGAGCTGTAGAGAGGGTGAGGAATCTGGGGGTCATTGTGGACTCCAAGCTGACCTTAGAATATCAGGTGTCAACTGTTGTATGCAGTGGCTTTTACATCTTCAAAACATCTCCTGAATCAAGCCCTTTCTTGAACTGGATGATCTGGAAACACTGGTGTGCACCCTGATTATGTCTAGACTGGATTACTATAATACCTATACCTTGGATTATTTGTGAAATTTTGCATAGCTTACAGCTTATCCATAATGCATCAGTCTGGGTGGTTGCTGGTACCTCTTGATTTGAATATATCATGCTAGTTCTCCATGGTCTGCACTGGTTGCTAATGTGATAGCGCATCAGCTTCAAAGTGTGCTTGTTAACTTACAAGGCCCTGCACTGTCTGGGCTACCTGAAAGACCTTCTGACTCCGTACACTCCTGGCCACCCCCTCTAGTTGATGAAGGCAGTCCTCTTGCCTATACCGAGGTCCTGTTGAAACCCTCAGGAGATAGGGCATCTAGAGTGGCTGCTCTGATTCTTTGCAAAGCCCTTCTCCTCAAGGTGAAAGGGTTCTCCTTTTCTGACCATGTTTAAATCTTGCTTAAAAACTCTCCTGTTTATATTGAGTTTTGGGCTCAGTACTGCTGTGTAATTTTTCTTGCTACTATATTTTATTTTTGTTATTATATTTTATTAATGTTATTTGTAACTATATTTTACTGAACTGCTGTGTTGAATTGTGAGACGCCCAGAGGCCCTGGCATTGGATGCCATATAACTAAAACTGTCTTGCTTTTCCTCAGTTTGGAAAACATAACTTAATTGACTGGATACTGGTATTTGGACCAAGTGAATTTCCTTTTCTGGAATCTTTTTTTTGTATAATCTTTTTTATTAAGAATTTTGCATATAATCAACAACAATCAACACAAAACAACAATGAAAAGAGAACATTTTTTATCATATAATTCATCCATAGGTGCACAATTTCTAGTAAACAAACATGACATTAACAGTTGATTTAATTGTATTTCGGTGTGACTAGGCACATGAGAGTTCCCTTTCAACACTGGTGGGGAGTGGGGTGTCCCTGCCAAAGAGCAAACCACCTTCACCCCAGGGGGTCCTCCATCCATTCCGGGTGCCTAAGCATCCAGGCCTTCCTGCATAGCCTGGAAGGAAGACAGAGAGGGTCCCCACACCCAGAAAAAACTTTCCCCTCTGCTTCTGACTATAAGCATAAGCTTCTCTAGTGCCAGGGTTTGTATAGACAGTGTGCACCATTAATTCAACATAGGGGCTGCATTTGAAACCCATGTATTTTGGATACAATGTTGGGTCAAAATTAAAAGAACCCTGGACCATCTAGGAAGTGGCATCCACTCTTCCCCATCCAAATTCTTCAATCCAAACAGACATAGGAGAAGATCCAACTGGAATGATCTCCCTGCCATCTTCTCTATGTCCAGCAAGACAGCCTTCCAGAACATCTGTAGGACTGGGCAGGTCCAAAAGCAATGATAGTATGACCTCAGTTCCTTCCTGCATCTAACACAGTTAGGGGATACTGTTGGGTGGAATCTATGCACTATCAGGGGTGGGCAGTAAAGGCGGTGAACAAATTTATAATAGGATTCTTTGAACCTATTACACACTACTATCCCCATATGCAGGGTTCACATCATCCTTCAATTATCCTCCCCTATCTGCAAACCCAAATCCCTTCCTAGGATCTTAAACAATTGCCACAGTGACTATAACGTGATGTGTTACATCTTGAAAATGAAAACACTAAAACAGTCACTGAAATGGATACAGTAACATTTGGTTAACAACTACAGGCCAGAAAAATATATTGATGACCTACATAAACCTAATCAGTAGTTGTGAGCTAATCCAAGACATTGACAGCACATGGAACTACTCCATAAATTAATTCCTTAAATATTATAATTTACATGTACCTTTGAATCACACAAAAGTCAAAGGCACACATTTCCCCTTTTTTTACTGATTTCTTTCGAAACCTATAAAAAGATGCTCCAGGGTAACTGCACCCCTAACTTCTGATCCAAAATGTGCTTACTGCCATCATTGGTTAGAGATCAGTATACTGTGAGAGAACTCCATTTCAAACTTTGTTCTTCACTGCAGTTAACTCCATTTTTTGTAGATTCACTATTTCAACTTTACACTGCTTTGTGGCTCCACACTAGTGAGATTTAATAAATAATGCATGACAGGGTGTGTGTCATGCAGGGTTAACGTTATGCCTCAGGTGAGTTGGTCCTGAGACCTCAGGCAGAATGGCTTTAATCACCCAAAAAGTGACATTATCCCAACATGACACACACCATGGAGTGCACTATTATGATTATAAGATAGCTCATTCGTATACACACAAAAAATAAATACATTTTAAAATAGCTTTCAAATTGAAGTTTGAATGCATAGGGGTATGTAAAAATGGTTCTTATTTTGTGTTTGTCCAGAAGATGCTGCTGCTGCTGCATGCAGCTCTATTGTTGTGACTCTCTCTCTCCCCCTCACTATTTCCTCCTCTGCTCTTGAGTAACCCCCCCCATACATAAAGCTGCAGGCAGGACTGGTATTTTCAGCCATGGAGACATTTTTAGATTGGATCTTGCAAGTGGAACCAGGAGAAGTTTTCAATAAAGAGTGAGCCAAGGGACCAATCAGTGAGCAGAGCAGAGTGAATTTGCATGCTTTTCTTTGAAGTCGGCACACACTGTTTTCCTGCAGCAGGGCAGGGTACTGTGAAGCCACTCACAGTAGTGATTTGAATTTCAGTTGTGGTTTCCTTAGAAAGGAGGAGGTTAAGAATTAGATGGGTTCTTCTTATTTGAGGGAAAGTGAAAGGGGTATTGTTTGATGTCTGGGATTAGTTCTCCCACAGTGGGAGGGTGGGATTCATGGTTTAAAAAAGTTCCCTTATACTGGCATACTTTAAGGTAGAGATGCTTACTGTGGGCAACATGAAGTTGGGAGATGTGATTTGTTTTGTGACATGTGGTAATATTTGTGCTGTGACTTCACCCATGATTGCTGGGATAACATCATCAATGAACCTCTTGGCTGGCCAATCAGGTTTCAGGATTTTTTTCTTGTCATTTTATAATTAAAGGTGAAGCAAAATTTTGAAATATTTACAAATTGGTGGGATTCAGACCCAGAGCTCCTTTTCACAGTCCAGTGCTCTAACCACTACAGTCCACTGGCAGCTTTTGTGTATGTTTTCAAGGACATATGTGAACAACATTGCAGAAACAAGCACCTGTCCAGGATCATTGCTCAGAGTATACTGATCCCAGATTAGACCTGGATCAGCGGTCAAGGGCAGACTCGTGTTACAGTTCATGAAAAAGTAGACACAAGGCCTGGTATTACAGAAGGTAGGTGGTTCCTGCTGTTAGAAGATGACCCTCTGGTGGATCCAGGGGGAAGGGCTTTTGTGAGCAGCAATATTCAGTTTCAGACAGGGTGAAATCCTGCCACTGACAGGACAAAAGACATCAGCATATCCTGCTGTGGTGTCATATGTCCAGTCCTGTGGCAACAACAGTCAGCTGGAGTGTGGTGGGTGGCCAGATCCTAGCCCACATTTGACTGGCAAGACATATCTCCTGGCTAGGGCTGAACTGCAGTGGGGTTGATGTGGAACACAAAAGGAATGAAAAAAATAACAAGAGTTAACCATGGTGCTGCTGAGGCAGAAGTTGTTGCCACACTCTCTCCTCCCAGCTACAGTACCTGGTCTTCTGAGCCTTTCTGCCCCCTCACTGGTTGGGAAAATTCCAGCCAGCTGTACTCCCAAGTAGCTGGCCCTAGGTCTGAGGGTCCCTGACAACTGCTTCAGCAATGTATACTGACCACAAGCATCAGTTCTACAGCAAAGACCATCACAGCGACATTGTTGGCAGTCACTGTAATGGTCTCCACTACCCGATACTGGTGCTGGGGAGGTGTTTGCCCTCATCCCCGAACTAACTCTGACTGGAGTTAGCAATGTAAAGTATGGGGGGGTGTGAAGCCCCCCCACAGAAAACACTTGTTCCCGAGTGACAGAACAACACCAATTGGCACTGTTGTGCTGTCGTTGTGCCATCGGTCAACAAGAAATTTGTCACTGTGGCATAGTGGAACCCTTCAGCAGGTGTAGAATCCAAGGCTTGTGGAAGGGCTTCTTGTATGATAATGGTCATGTAGCACCCAATATAAAAAATAATTCACTACAAAAAAAAAAAAATTACACTTAGGCATCAGTTACAGAGTAAACACAAAGCTTCAAAAGTAGGGAATTGCAACACTGGGGTTAGAAAGTCCCCTGACCCTTGGAGAATGGCTGCTGTGTTCCTCATGGTTTGAACAGTTGCTTGACACAGTGTTGGCATTACCCTAATTTCTACACTGTTTTCAAGACAGGGAACATGAATGGTTTGATAAAGGCTGCCGGAGTTAGTGTAGCACCAATGCTGCATCAAGCAGTCACTGAAATCTGGAAATCTGGAAAGCCAGCATTGTCACTACTTTTGCTGCAAAACAGTTCCTGATGTCCAAATGCAGCAACATAAGTTTCTCCTGAGAGGGACAGAAATATTAAACACAGGCTTGCAATTTCAAAGCCCTGCATCCTGCATGTGGCAGTTTGGAATTTCAGAAGCTTCCAAATGTTGACGCTGCTGTAAGCTGCATCCAAACCCAATTATCAAAGCACCACAGCACTGGTGGCAGGTAAGTAACCCTGTGGTTGGCATCCCCCACAACCTGAGTGTGCAAAGAAATGTGTCCTAAATACAGCACTTCACAGTTTAACATTAGCACTACTTGTGGCTGTACTGCATAACAGCATCACCATTACAAGGCAGCATGAGGGTAATGTTGGTTCTCCCCCCAGCATGAGACAGCAGTCCGTACAATGCACAAAACTACTGCTCTCAGCTTCCCCTCTCCTCCTGTTCTCCTGTGCCCACTCACTCAGTTGCACTCAGTGGTCTGATTCAGGAACCGGGGATCTCCATCTACAAAAAAATGCCAGAGTCATAGCCTGGCTTGCATACAGTTCCAGGTCAGTCAACATCCGCTACCTCCCTCATTGCATTCATGGGTTACGAGTTATGAGGAGGGTAATGGGTGCCCCATGTCAATTACTTAGACCTCCTCCATGTTGCTTGATTTGGGACTCATGATTCCATTGACAGTGACCTCCATGCCCTCTGGAAACACAGAACAAAAAGTGATCGCACGAACGAGCTCCAAAAAATAAGTTAACATGACTTCCCCGGCCTTTCGAGGGAGAACCCTCTTCATCAGGGGGGTGGAGTCAATAGATTACCATCACCTTAAATACATGAAATTGAGTGACATCACAATTCATTCTGCCAATGCACCTCTTAATTAATTCATTATTTTAACCCATGAGGGGTCCTTGTGCAAATATAAAAAAACACACGCTAGTGTAAAGGTAGAAAAATATAAAAACTTGTGTAACAAACACACCAAAAGATCATCAAAAACATTTGCTCCAATTCCTGCCAAATCCAGTTAAGGGATAACGCATAAATACCTTTTAAAAAAGATTGTTACATAATTTCATTCTTTTAGTTTATAAGCACATAAGAACATGGGGGTTTTGAAGCAAAGTTGAAGTGAAGAAACTGATTGCCGATGAGTGGATGGTGGGTCCAGCTGTAAGAGGTGTGGTGGGGAATTTGGAAGAGCACATAGACTCAGGAGATGATATAACAGATGAGGAGGAGGAGGAGGATTAAGTGTCATGCCTGGAGTCTCAATAAGACATGGTGAGTAAGAGACAGACTGGAGGAGTCCATCTCTTTGGACAGCAAACAATGAGTGAACAGACAGACACCACGGCTGAGGTAAAATCTGCATTTTACAAACTAGAGAGGGTTCTCCCTCGAAGTGCCAGGGAAGTCATGTCTGTCCTTGAATAAAGTTAACTTATTTTTTGGAGCTCATTCATGTGATCGCTTTTTGTTATGTGTTTCCATGATGCTCTGCCTACAAGTACTGCCTACAAAGCATTTGACACAGTGGATCATGAATCATTAATCATCTCCCTTAGCTCACTAGGACTGGATTCTCTCTCACTCAACTGGTTTAAGGGCTACCTAACAGATAGGTCACAACTGGTAAAAAATGGAAATTACCTATCCACCTTAAAACCACTGCTAAGAGGTGTACCGCAAGGCTCTATTCTTGGCCTATCCTCTTTGCCATTTATATTAATAATATAGATGCCAATCTCACTCAATCTAACATTCTTCTATTTGCTGATGATACTGTATTATATGTCAGCAATCCTACCATCAAAGCCTGTGAACTGTTACAATCGAATTCTCCATCCTGCAACATAATCTACTGGATAAAAACTACTTCTAAATGCCAAAAACAAAAGCTATGTTCCTTGCCACAAAGAGTTGCTCTGCTACTACCCCATCACCCACCACCCTACAATTATCCACCTACTTGGAGAAGCTGGAATTTGTTGATAACTTCAAATACCTTGAGTCTGGATTGATAACAGTCGTGACTATACTGTCCATATTGAAGAGCTACTAAAAAAGCTGAGACAAAGGATTGGTCTATTTTTAGAATAAAACACTACCTTAACAGAGACTCCAAAAAGGTTAATCCAGGCATCATTCCTATCCTCATTGATTATGCTGACTTCTCTATGGCCATTGTTCACTCCACCTTTTAAATAAGCTGGACACCCTGTATCATAGGTCCATCAGATTTATTACTGACCTTCCTCCAGCACCCATCATTGCTCTCTTTATATGGCAGTCAACTGGACATCCCTACAGCACAGAAGAAATAGGAATGCTGCAATCTGGATATTCAAAGCTTTATCAGGCAAACTACCCACCTATATCACAGACTGTTTTACCCAAATTACTTCTAGGCCATATAATTTAAGGATCAGTAAACTTATCATTCTAAAAGTCCCCAATGCCTGCACTCGGTTTGGGAGGGCCGCTATCAGCTACACTTTAGCAGTTACTTGGAACTCAATCCAAAATCCATGAGCTAAATAGCCTCTTACCTTAACATCCTTCAAAAGATTATTCTCCATCCTATTTCCAGAACACTGCAATTGCTTTTATAAGGCCTAATCCTCTACCCTACCTACCCTCCCACCCCTTTTCCATGTTCCATTATGTTAATTCTACTTCTATTTTCCAATCACCTGTTATACTCTCATAAAACCAACTAGGCCCCTACAAATTGTATATTTTGCCTGCTATACCCATTGTCTCCTTTTCTTACAGGTTAAATGGTTTTACTGGTCCTTGCATATATGTAAATTGTTGTATATTATCTTTTTATGTTATTGTACGACTGCTTATGTTATTCTTGTCTATGTAAAAATACTTGTACTCTTATTTATATGACCACTCAGGTCCATCTTGTAAATGAGCTTCGCTCAATGCTGTTCGCCTGACTAAATAAAGATTTGATTGATTGATTGACAAGTGAGCAGATCCACAATGTTTCCGGTTCAGCGCGGACAGTTCTGTGCATTCTACCTCCATGCTCCCACCTGCTGAGTTGCCTCCTGTGCCCACTGCACTTATACTGACCAAATCCCACCTACTATAAAGTAATACCTGGCACTCCAGTACCACCACTGTACATACTGTAATGTGCAGAGTACAACACGTGACAGCAGACTTCTGGACAATTGGGCACGAATTGCACAGAATGAATACATATCAGAACCGAAGGTGCCTAATGTCATACCCATTGAGGACCTCTGATGACAGTCCACTGAAACCCATGTAAGTGTTAGACCATCTATTAGGTGGTTTAGCACATGTCCAATAAGCTAGCAATTCTGAATGCAACTACAATTCACTTCCAGACTCTGCCATAAAGTGGGTGTTGTGGCTATAAAATAACCAAGCCTTTGATAATTGCCTGCAGTATCACTGGGTGAATTCGGGCTGCTGTAGGTACAGGGTGGATCACACATATGCACTTGCGGTATGCCCTTTAAAATCCCCAAGATATTTAGAAAATTGCAATTCATAACTACAACAGATTGCTAAGTTAAGTCTGAGGTCAGCATTGCCACTGCAAAAACATACACATCTTAAAAATGGCTCTTGGAAGGAACTGAATTGCTTAATGGATTGGTTGTGGGGTAGGTGCCTTTCATCACTAAGTTACTGGTTCAAATCTAGCCCAGGTTGGTAGTTGCCAAAAGTCCTTATCACCTAAGGCTGCTCAGTGGGTTATGTGACATGAGTTGTGGTGATATCAGTCCTGTTTCCAGTCAGCAGATGTCCACATCAGAAAACCACCAACACAATTGACACTAATTGGCATTCTTGTTGGCAGTCTCACATGAACGGAAAAGGACTGAATTGGCATGGGGTCTGAACTAACCTCTCACCTACCGTACATGGGAGCCCCTCCATGACAGGGTTGAGGACTATTGACAGGGCAGTGTGGGAAACCTTGTACAATACTCGCCCATGCTGAACATGTCATGTGGATAAACCGAGGACTTCAGTTTCCACTGCTGTCACTCCTGAAAATCTTACAGATCCCCAATGATCGTGGCATGACCAGAAAAAACTATATACTGTACAGAATGTAAAAATAACAACTGAGGTTTTTGTTATTAGATCTATCTACAAAAATTCACTCCCTGAAGAAGGCCTCCATAGGTTTGCATCTGGTTGGGGTTTTGTAGTGGGTAAGCTGATTGCCTACTTTTTGTTCACTTGTCTCACCAAGCAATAAAAATAAATCAAATTATAGATAAAAATGATTTAAGTGAATTTTTTCTACATTGATCATTTGGCAAAGACCTCAGTATTATTGTCTTACATAAACAGTTTTTTTTTGTGGTCAGGTTGTGGTCTGGGTATATCCCAGAACCCCCTTTTTTTATTTGTGCATGTTTTTGATGTCCATGGACAGCCACTTACCTACCATGCTTCGTCGAAAGAATTCCCTGGAATCCAGTGCCCCATACCTTCGCCTTACCTCACCTCAAGCAATCCCTGGAGTCCAGTGGCATGTGCATCAATCTCACTGACTCAAGCTAAGTAGTTTGTAGTTTGCAGTGATAGAATCCCACTCAACCTGCCCTTGTACCAAGCAGTCCCTGGTGTCCAGTGGCACTCGTCCATCATCCTGTCCAATCCAAGTAGTCCCTGACATACTGTACAGTGGTTAGGGCTATGTGAATACCTTATTTTGAATATTCACCAAACATTCATATTCAGGGGTCCAAATTATTCATTTTATCATACTTTGTTATTCATTATTCGGCTGCTGGAACTGGCTGTGAGACAACAAAATCTCCTGAGATTTCCTGTCCAATCAGAGGCCAATTTGAAAGCTCACTGGCTCCATTGACATGTCATAAAGTGACCTCATCTGTTTTAGCAGTCTAGACAGCATAAGGTAGGACGAATTCCATCTGGTACTAACATCCTGCATCAATTAATGTTGAGGCAGACCAAGGCATTGTTGCACTTCTCTTAGTTGGTTAGTAGTGCTGTGTGGAGTTTTCAAATTCTAGCAGAACAAAATTCTACAGAATTTTCAAAATTCCACCAAAATTCTGCCGAATTCCACAAGAAATGGAATGGTGGAATTCCACAGTAGAAAATAGTTGTGGAATGATTTTCTGAGAAAAAATGATGTTCCGCATTTCTGTAGAAATTGTTGTGGAATAATTTTCCTCAGAAAAATTGCTGTTCCTTGGAATATTATTCCGCAGATCACAGATTGTGGAATTCCACAGAAGAACCAGTGAAATTCAGGTGGAAAGTCCACCGGCAGAATGGTCATTCCGTGCTAATTTTGCTGGTGGAATTCTACATTCTGCACAGCACTATTAGTTTGTCACCCTTATAGAGTGAAGCAAATGAGCACAGATGGAGTGTGCTGTGGAGACAGTCATACTACCCTCATAACTGTGATGTAGCGCAGATGTGACCACTAGATTTAAGGGATGGGCCAAGCAGGAGACATAGGCTTTTGCACACACACACATGTGGTCAAGGAGATGTATGCAAGCATGGAGTTTGCATTGCTCCAGATGCCTGAGGTTCAGTGGAAAAGTCCCCCCCCCACAGCCTCCAACAATAGTGTGGCAATTGGCAATTTAACTCCACACTCTGTGAAAATGTGGAATATGATAGGATCTGGTCAGTGGTTACTTTGGAAATGTTAAGGATGTGGTACTGTAATCTCTACATTTGCAGGAGGTGGAACAGTCATCCCTAGGAGGTGGAACTGTCCATATTATTGAATGGAGAAAGGTGTCAGGGGAGATGGAACTGAGTTCCTGTGATTTCCTGTCCAATTTAACCCCTAGATGTGTTGAAAATGTGGAACATGAATCTGATGAAAAAATGTGGAATGTGATTGTAATGGGTTGGAAATGTGGAATTTGAATTTGATGAAGTAAAGCAGCATTACTATAGCAATGTTAATGCACATTGTATCCCAGAGCACAAGTAATGCAGGACTGTGTATAGTGGCAGCCATTTCACATATCAACACCCACAAATGTGGAACATGGCTGCAATGTGTTGACAATGGGGGATGTTAATCTGATGAAGAAGAATCAGCATTTCAGTAGTAGTTTTCACACACATTGTATCCCAAAGCACAAGCAATGTGGGAGTGGTAGTGAACTGACTGTAAATGTATAGTGGCAGACATTTCAAATGTCAACACCCACAAGTGTGTAATGTGACTGTAATGTGTTGAAAATGTAATGTGTTGGAAATGTGGAACGTGAATCTGAGAGAGAGAAATGTAGAATGTGAATATAATGAGTTGAAAATGGGGAACGTGACTGTAATGTGCTGGAAATGTGGACTGAGAATCTGATGAAATAATGTGGAATGTGACTGTAATGTATCATTAGCATTAGGGTTGACAACCTCAAGGAAGACCCCACCACCGATTTGCCAAGACTCTGGAGACCCAAACCCCTAATATTTTGCTGCATGGGGGTGGGGAGTTAGGATTGGAAACTCTAATGCCACATTTCTCTACTTTTGTGGCATTAGGTTACCCCTAACTGGTGCATTAACAAAGTTGTTTTGCTTTATTTTTGAAATAGTGGAATCGTATCCTCATTCATGCAGGTCCCGAACACATGCAGATGTGCAGGGCCCTTTGGGCCATGCACCATGGGAAGACTTTGTCCACCTTCAGAAGTGCAGGGCATGGCACATTCACTCTTTCACATTCACTTTTTCCATATTCGCTCTTCACACATTCACACTTTTTTTTATTTAATTTTGTCCCCAAGGTTTCAAGATGGTCATTTTAAGATTGCCCTTATAAATGTGACATGTTGTATTTATAATATAATGGCCAAAATGTAACTTCACAATAGAATTGTGAAAAGGCATCTCATCCAGGATGTAAAAAATGACATCTGTCACATTTATGAGGTGGTGTGGAAAAATGGCTACATTGAAAGTTTGGAGTCGAAATATTGAAAACTAGAGAAGTTATGAGTGAACATTGAAATACTGCAATGTTCAGTCATAACCTGGGCATTTTGCTGTATTTGTACACCACATTTTCAGCATATTTAAAAATGTGTTTATTTAAAATTTGGTAATCGGGAAAGGCATACTAAATATCTTTCTTATTACCCCACATCATGAACCAGGTAGACGAAAAATTTTAAATCTCCATCAAAACATCATTGGGTGACACTGAAATGCCATTTCATGCCATGAGCACAAAAACACATTTTTGCCAGAATTTGAAAAAATGACAGCTGTCATGTTCATGACGTGGTGCGAAAAAGTGGCTGTGTAGAAAATTTGGGGTAAAAATATTTAAAATTACCAAAGTTATGAGCTAGCATAGAAAAATTTCAACATATGCTCATAACTTTGTCAATGTTATAAATTTTGACCGCAAATTTTCAATATAGCCTTCTTATGATCCCACTTCATGAACAATGGCAGTAAAAATGTTCAAATCCAGCTCAAAAGGTGATTTCGCCAAGTGACCATGAAATCACCTTCTGGGTCTGATTTGCCTAATTCCACTACCATTGGTCATTAGGTGTGGTCCCCAAAAAGGCCATATTGAAAATTTGGGGTGAAAATATGCAAAAATGACAAAGTTATGCATCAAATTTCAAAACCCCATTGAAATACATTGACCTGCACTTACCTTAGTTTCTCATTTTGCAGTTGCCAGCTCCAGCAGAAAGCTGTGTCTTCAATCAGAGAGTGGATCTACACCATGGGACATATTCAGGTGAGTGAGAGTGCGTGTGGGGTGCATGTAGGGTGTAGTGGGGGTGTGGGGCGGTGAGTGCTGAGCGGGAGCTCAGGGTGGCATAGTCAGATTGGCAAGGGGCCATTTTCTTATAGGTCTAAAAAGGAAAAATCATGGACAGTTTTCTTTAATACAGCTTATATTCTGACACTGGGGATCGGGCGCCCCACTGTCAGACTATACTTTAGGGAATGGGGAGGGTGACCTGGAGAGGAGGAAAGTCCAGAGAAGTGGTTCTGAGGGTGGTCACCCTAGTCCTCTTATGTATTATGAAAATAAACACTGAGAACAGCGGGCAGGTGACCAAGAGAGGAAGGGGGAGAAAGAAGTGGTAGTGGAGGTAGGCACCCAGTCCACTTAATAGATAGGTAGGTAGGTAGATAAAGAGAGAAAGAGAGAGAGAGAGAAGAAAGAAAGAAAGAAAGAAAGAAAGGAAGAAAGAAAGATCAGCAGCTTACTGCTCTCACTGCAGGCCACAGCAAGACTTCCAGCTGCAGCTGCAGAACTCAAGAATATCCCACTGTTCTAATAGAGACTGTGGGTGAGCAGCTCCTCTTGCTAAGTTGGGCATCCTGGATTTTGGGGTGTCCAGAAAAGGAATTTCTGGCAGGTTTTTAGAAGAAGAAGAAACAGCAGAATCAAGCTAAACGGGTCTCTTTGGCTAGGTTCAGGTGCTTGTTTTTTTTTTATGAGATAATTTTAATGCATTTTAGGAAAAATTGGGGGATTTTTTTCGCTGTTTTTTGTCATCACCTACAGCCAAGACAGTTTGGAATTTTGGTCTGCAATTTTCAGGGTTGTTTCAGAATGGTGCTTTTGTTTTTTGGTGAAAAAATATGAATCTGTTCCAAAGTTACAAGTTATAAGAATTTGAAATTTCCATTCTGAGCATGCTCAGTAGGGTATCAAACGCAAAAGGCCCTACTGAGCATGCTCAGAACCGGAATTACAAGCCCTTATAACTTGGGAATAGATTAATTTTTTTTTTCATTACATCAACAAAAGACACCATTTTGGGGCAAGCCTTTTCTACCCTGAAAGTTTCAGAACAAAATTCCAAACCATCTGGGCACTAGGCAATGGCAAAAAAAAAAAAAAAAACAACAAAAACCCCCAATGTTTATTAAAAATGTACTATGTGTACTTTAGAATCATATCCAACTGTAACAAAATTTGGCATGTCAAGAGCCTGCCCATCAGATCACGCATGCAAAATGTTGTGAGGTTCAAAGCTATTAAAGTGCAAAGTTTGGGTTTTAACACTTAACAGCCTACTCAGCCCTAACTATAGTGGTGCTACCACCCAGATGGTTTGGAATTTTTGTCTGTAATTTTCAGGATAGAGAGGGCTTGCCACAGAATGATGCCTTTCATTGGTTTGGTGAAGAAATATTTATCCATTCCCAAGTTATAAGGATTTTAAATGTTGGTTCTGAAAATGCTAGGTAGGGTATCAAACATCTATCCAAAAGACCCTACCGAGCATGCTCAGAACTGGAATTTCAAATCCTTATAACTTGGGAACATATTAATAGTTTTTCACCAAACCAGTGAAAGTCACCTTTCTAGAAAATCACTTTCTACCCTGAACATATTCAGACCCAAATTCTAAACCTTCTGGACACTAGGTGATAGGGTTGCCACCTACCTGGTATTTTTCTGGATCATCCGGTAATCAGGGCTCTTCTCTGGTTACCCGGTTTTCTCCCTTCTCAGTCCGGTAATGCGGCTAGGCAGACCATGTGGCGGCAGCTGACGTTTTTTTTTTTTCCCGCTGCCATTGAAGCAACCACGTCAGGGATCGCAGAGTGACCCCTATCCCTCCGAATTGTGTCCCTACACCTAACATGGCTGGGCAGTAAGGCAGTTATACATAGTACCAAAATAAAAATATACATTAGTAGCAAGATTTGATCGACTACCTGTCTGATAAGTGAAGTTCAGTGAACACAGTCTCTTAATCTCATCTCTTACGGTCTCTGCTGTTAACTTCTTCCGGATGACTGGACCAACTCCCGTGCTGTGACTCTGACCACAATTTCACCTTGCGGTCTGTCCTCGACTGCCAACCACCATGCCACCAGTTCAGCTTTTCCCCAGCCCTAACATTGCCTGCCACGTGGAATGCACACACACTCCCCAGTCTCCCCCCAGCCTCGACTGAGCTCCACTGCCGACGACAGTCGCAAGCTCGACATGGATGATTCAGGCACAGCCAAGCATTAAAGCAGTTAAAGGCTTAGGAAAGCAGCCAATCGGATGCTGTATTTGCTGGCTAGCATTTAGTGGCCAATCAGCAGTGGGCACAGTCAGTGAGTGCTGATTGGTGCACTAGTGACCAGCGATTGGTCCGTTAGGAGGACCAATCATAATAAACATTTTACGTAGTGTTGCGGCAGGAAAAATAAACAAAATGATCAAAGGGAGCTTTGCCCTGTATTAACCCATGGCTGCTAGGGTAGGGTACAGTGTTGGAGCCGGAGGTGTTGTTGGCAGAATCAAGAGAAGAGACACATTGGAGCCTAGTAGAGATGAGAGAGAGAGAGAGAGAGAGAGAGAGAACTTCAAGCCTTGAAAGCAGCCAGGATTCAAGTTCAGGAGCCGATTGCCAAATGAATCAGACTTCCACCAGAGAGGGAGTGGACAGAGAGACCATACCCAGGCAGTATAGGTGGCTGTGCCTGAAATGTTTTGACAGGCCATGTGAGTGTGACACGAACGAGAAAAGGGTCATGGCCAGCAACAACTGGATGGGGTTTCGGGCCATTCGGGGTGGAACTTGTCAGTCCGGTATTGGCCCGATTCAAAGGTGGCAACCCTGCTAGGTGATGAAAAAAAACACAGCACCCCCTTCCCTACACAATTTTTCTTAAAAATGCACTATATGGGTCTCGGAATCCACACATCTGACTGGAATGAAACTTGGCATATCAAGAGACTTTGCCCTTAAGACTGTGTGTGCAAACATTTGTGCAGATCCATTGAATGGGAGCAAAGCTATTAAAGTACAAAATCAGGGGTTTAACATTAAACAGCCTACCCAGCCCTCACTACAGTGGCACTACCACACCACTATAATTTTTATTTTTATTTATTTGTTTTAGGATTACAAATACCTTTGAGCCGAGGCTTTTTTACAAAGGTTCCACGTCATTGGTACAATTGAGACAATCATAAGCAAAGATAACAGTTTATAAAATAAAAAAAATGTATGTTTTGTTACATTATATGTAGTATGTTGTGCTATGTTATATTATAGTATACAATTATGTAATATTATATTATTAAATTATCATAAGATACAGTACTTCACATATTATTCCTGTTTCTCCTTCCCTTGTCCTGTTTTTGCCTCTACTTGTTAGTCATTTTATTGCATGTCCAGTTCCATCAACATTTCTCTCTCTCTCTCTATTTTATTTACTGTTATTTTGCTTAATTATTTAAATTC
This sequence comes from Neoceratodus forsteri, assembly GCA_016271365.2. Classification (NCBI taxonomy): domain Eukaryota; kingdom Metazoa; phylum Chordata; order Ceratodontiformes; family Ceratodontidae; genus Neoceratodus; species Neoceratodus forsteri. The sequence goes on along the minus strand of CM057456.1, from coordinate 900,033,091 downwards.
CTGATGGACTCTAGTCTGCATTGCTGAAAAACCTATATTGTGACTAACAAATGCTGCTGGTTTAAATTTAACTTATATCATTATGAAATATAGTCACTGTGGCAATGCCAGTGAGCTGACAAGTCTCACTCACTAATAATCGAACCTGACTAGTAAATAAATTATGAAAAAAAAATATTTATGTTTTAAATGTCTTCTTAGGCATAAAGCCAAAAACTTACAACAATGTCTTTTTTGAGTGCACACACTGAGCACTAACACAAAACAAAATGCCATCTAGCCGCCTAGCAGTGGTGGGAATCAGCCGACTAGTCCCACTCTACCAGCTAACAAATATAGCAGTTCACTTACAGTTGCACAAATGCCCAGGGAGAGATGTGAGCCTTGGTTTCTCTTCCTCACAGGAAGATGTCTCTGATATTCAATTTAAATTATATTATTATGAAATATAGTAGTCATCAGTTACTAAATGCAACAATGCTAGTGAGCTGACAAGTCTTACTCACAGTAGTCAAGCCTGACTAGTCAATAAATAATGAAGAACAAATATTTTTGTTTTAAACTTCTTCTTAGGCATGAAGCCAGTAGGCCATGAACTTACACAAATGACTTTCTTGAGTGCACACACAGAACTAAATGTATATGCTGCCATTGGGAGACATTGTTAGGCAGTATGGACTGAGTTTTCACTGCTATGCAGATGATACTCAGCTCTACATGTCCTTTGTGCCTGAGCAGAATGATTCTGTCTCAGTGTTTAACAGCTGCCTGGCTGAGATCCAGGACTGGATGAATGCCAATTGGTTGAGGTTGAACCCTGATAAGACCAAGGTGTTTAGTTGTGGACCCGGGTCATTGGGCAGAGGGGGCATGGGCAGGGCAGCCCACTGGGCTTTGGCTTTGGGGCAGCCAGCTAGTCACCTTAGATCAGGTGTGATATCTGGGGGTTATTTTTGATGATGGACTAATGCTTAAGTCTCAGGTGTCATCCGTCGTCAAGTTCTCATTTTACCATCTGAGGAATATTGCCCAGATCAAGCACCTAGTCCAGACTGATGACCTTCCAATGTTGGTCCATGCCTTTGTGACCTCTCACCTTGACTACTGCAACTCCCTGCACTTAGGCTTACTGGGGATTGATATTCACCACTTGCAGCTAGTGCAGAATATGTCTGCCAGGCTGTTGACTGGCTTACCTTGATCTTGCCATGTCACACCTGTACCCTGTGGCCTGCGCTGGCTGCCTGTTCAGTGGCATATCACCTTCAAGATTGGTTTACTGACCTTTAAATCCCTACATGGACAGGGACCAGGTTACCTGCAAGATCTTCTGTGCCCCTTTTGCTCCCACCACCCACTCCGCTCCACTGATGAGGGATTGCTAGAGATTCTCAGGGTGCATTTAAAGACCTTGAGTGCTTTGTCATTTATGTTTGTGGCCCCAACCCTGTGGAATTCTGTACCTCATCAGATAAGGAAGTGCCTGACTGTGGAGAGCTTTAAATCTGCATTAATAGCATATCTTTTAGCCTTGCCTTTTCAGATTATGATTGAATCACTGGTCTGTTGTTTGATTGACTACTGTATTTTAATTACTGTCTTATTTATTGTTTTAATTATTGTACAAGTGCTTGGATACATGGTGACTTGCACTTTTTAAAAATAAAATGAATTGAGTTGAGTAAATAGAAGTTAGCTGCCCAAAAGTAGTGGGATTCAGATGATGAGTCCCGTCCTACCAGCTAACAAAAATGACAATGCACTCACAGTTGAACAAACAACCATGGACAGACTTGAGCCCAGGTTCCTCATAGGAAGATGTCTGATATTAAATTAAAATTATATTATTATGAAATATAGTAATAGTCTAGTCCCTTACTGTAAGAATGCCAGTCAGCAGTGAGCAGTGACAAGTCTCTCTCACTAACAGTGAAGCCTAACTAATAAACAAATTATGAAGAAAATATATTTCTGTTTTAAATTTCTTCTTAGGCATAAAGCCACAAACTTACACCAATGTATTTCTTGAGTGTGCACACTGCATACACACACACACAGACACAGACACAGACACACACACACACACACACACACACACACAGCATACATGATAATGACAAGTATTACAACAAGAACTAAAGTTTTATCTGGGTCAGAAAATGTTACTGTAAAATAATTTTGTGTGATGGCTACACCCTGAGGGTCACTCTGCACTAAGCTTATGACCCACTGCTTGCTGTTCTACACCTACTGCAGCTTTGCTAAAGCTGCCAGACCAACTCCATTTTAGGGCTGTGGGTGGAGCCTACAGCCCTATTGAGGATCAGATTGTCACTCTAAAAATGGATGATTGTGGAACTCCTTTCTGGACATTTGGAAATATTCCTCCACAGCTGCAAAATAGTGCACTCTCCCTCTGATTTTTGCTATTTGCTGCTATGTTTAAGGCATCTGAAGGGAGAGGGGATGCTACTGTATTGTACCTCTGAACTTCTCAGGATATTAACAAAAAAAAACTTTTAAACTGTTGTTACTATCATCTGTCCAGCTCAGTCTAATTGATTTATTCTATTTCTTTCAGCAACCTAGGGGTTAACTCATTATCTGTTGTAATGGAATTTATTGAAGCTCTGAAACAGTCAGACAGACTACAGTGTCAGATTACAGACAGTGCAGCTGCAGATTTGTTAGCTCTCTCCTTCTTATGGGCATTTATTTGGATCTGAGACCATTTTCTTTTTTTTTTTTATATATATATTGTTATGTCCAGTGCTAGTGAAATATGGGGATGTACAACACTTCTGTTTATCCACAAAATCAGGTTCACTGCTGACTTTTCTCCTCAATGCTCATACAAGGTACGGTTGAGATAGCACTAGAAGGTAAACTAAAGCTCTTTCTTTATCCATGGGGACAGGGTACTGTGCAGCCCCCCTCCCCCCACTCACCCACTGTGATGAATATAGTGCTGGTAAAAAGTAGATAAAGCCCTCAGTTTATCCACAGGTACAGTACCATGTGGGGCAGGCTCAGTGCAAACTTACCCACACTGTGATGGATTTAGTGCTGGTAAGAGGTAAGGGACTGACACCACTTGGCTTTAAACCCTTGGATAATCCTCAGAGACAGCTACAGTGTGGGGGCTGGGTAAGTGCTTGGTTTACACACTGTCTGAATGTAGTCCTGGTGAATGGTGAGAGACTGCCAGAATTGGGGACTATAGCATTTTGTTTATCTACAGTGACAGGTTGCATGCACGCACATACACACACACACACACACACAGCATACATGATAATGACAAGTATTACAACAAGAACTAAAGTTTTATCTGGGTCAGAAAATGTTACTGTAAAATAATTTTGTGTGATGGCTACACCCTGAGGGTCACTCTGCACTAAGCTTATGACCCACTGCTTGCTGTTCTACACCTACTGCAGCTTTGCTAAAGCTGCCAGACCAACTCCATTTTTAGGGCTGTGGGTGGAGCCTACAGCCCTATTGGGATCAGATTGTCACTCTAAAAATGGATGATTGTGGAACTCCCTTTCTGGACATTTGGAAATATTCCTCCACAGCTGCAAAATAGTGCACTCTCCCTCTGATTTTTGCTATTTGCTGCTCTATGTTTAAGGCATCTGAAGGGAGAGGGGATGCTACTGTATTGTACCTCTGAACTTCTCAGGATATTAACAAAAAAAAAAACCTTTTAAACTGTTGTTACTATCATCTGTCCAGCTCAGTCTAATTGATTTATTCTATTTCTTTCAGCAACCTAGGGGTTAACTCATTATCTGTTGTAATGGAATTTATTGAAGCTCTGAAACAGTCAGACAGACTACAGTGTCAGATTACAGACAGTGCAGCTGCAGATTTGTTAGCTCTCTCCTTCCTATGGGCATTTATTTGGATCTGAGACCATTTTCTTTTTTTTTTTATATATATATTGTTATGTCCAGTGCTAGTGAAATATGGGGACGTACAACACTTCTGTTTATCCACAAAATCAGGTTCACTGCTGACTTTTCTCCTCAATGCTCATACAAAGATGCAGTTGAGATAGCACTAGAAGGTAAACTAAAGCTCTTTCTTTATCCATGGGGACAGGGTACTGTGCAGCCCCCTCCCCACTCACCCACTGTGATGAATATAGTGCTGGTAAAAAGTAGATAAAGCCCTCAGTTTATCCACAGGTACAGTACCATGTGGGGCAGGCTCAGTGCAAACTTACCCACACTGTGATGGATTTAGTGCTGGTAAGAGGTAAGGGACTGACACCACTTGGCTTTAAACCCTTGGATAATCCTCAGAGACAGCTACAGTGTGGGGGCTGGGTAAGTGCTTGGTTTACACACTGTCTGAATGTAGTCCTGGTGAATGGTGAGAGACTGCCAGAATTGGGGACTATAGCATTTTGTTTATCTACAGTGACAGGTTGCATGCACGCACATACACACACACACACACACACACACCCACCATTTACTGTGACTAAATAAATTCAAGAAGACTGAATTAGCCACTTATCAGTTTTTGATGTTTGTGACTGAACAGCACTATACTGCACCAACAAGAAAATAACAAATTGAGATAGCACTAGAGGGTAAACTAAAGCTCTTTGTTTATCCACAGGGACAGGTACTGTGCAGTTCCCCCCACCCACACTCACTCACTGCGAGGAATTAAGTGCTGGTAAAAAGTAGATAAAGCCCTCAGTTTATCCACAGGTATAGTATCATGTGGGGCAGGCTCAGTGTTAACTTACTCACACTGTGATGTATTTAGTGCTGGTAACAGGTGAGGGACTGACACTACTTGGGCTTTAAACCCTTGGATAATCCACAGAGACAACAACAGTGTGGGGGCAGGGTAAGTGCTTGGTTTCCAAACTGTCTGCATTTAGTCCTGGTGAATGGCAAGAGACTGCCACTGGGGCCTATAGCATTTTATCTACAGTGACAGGTTGCATGCTCACACACTCAGACACACACACACACACACACACACACACACACACAGCAGTAGCAACATGTACTCTGACTAAATAAATTCAAGAGGACTGAATTAGCAGCATGCCAGTTTTTGATGATTGTGACTGAACAGCACTATACGGCACCAACAAGACAATAATAAATTGCTATCTGAAATGTTTATCCAAAATAATATTTGAGGGAAAGTATGGAAATTTTGTTTTAATGAAAGATGTTTTCCATATTTCACCATTGCTTCTTAATAGTCATATAATATTACTTCAATATGTAGTGTGCATTTTAAATATTTAACTTGTAAGTACTGTTTATACTTGTTGTTATGACCATGTCATGTACAACAGCAAAAATAATCTCTTTCAAAATAAAAACTCAAAAAGGGAATGTGTTTGTATTGAAGATAGATATATTGTAAATTTATAGTTTGCCAGTGATGTTGGTAAAAATCTGGGAATGTCACACTTCCCAAAGCTTTGCAAAGTTCCTCAACCTCATATCAAGTTTGCTACCAATTTCTGAATACTAAAAAATAGTGCGTTCACTCTGAGAAATCACCTTTTGGGACAAGTGAACAAAATGATACTGGCACTCTTCATGAGGAGGGATCCCAAAAAGGCCATGTTGAAAATGTGGTGCAATACCTCCAAACAATGGCCATGTTAAACCCGGGTGTTGCATAATTTCTATGCACATTTGCAACTTTGGTCATTTGGTAGCTCTTCACAGCCCTACTGGCTCTGGCTAGGGTTTGTTTGATATGTCCTCTATCTGTCATGGCTGTATTCCTCACAGGAAGATGAAATGAAATTGAAATTATATTACTATAAAATATAATAGGAGTGTTTTACCCTAAATGCTAGGCCTTTTTCAGCTTTGAAAGCAAAAGCAATCAGGTCATAGTTTGGCCAATAGGGCTTGTTTAGGGGAGTGCCGTTACTGTTGACATCATTTTGCTATCCCTTTCTTACACACAATTATGTACTGTGAAAGAGCAATCTACTTCCATCCACTTGTTAAAAATAGCTAAAAAGGAGAAATCTTGACAGTTTTTTCCTTTTCTAAATCCAAAGCTAGACAACAGGGTACAATTTTTGACACTTTTGTGTGACAATTTACATTTTCGGTGTTTCTCAGCAGAACCGCTAGGATACTCTTTTTTTCCCTAAAAGTGAAAAAAAGTCAATCCACTAGGCCAGTCCTGTTTCTACTCTGCAAGCAAGAATCAGTCACAGCCCTGGTGCAAATCTTTCTTATAATGGCATAATGATACAGAAGATCTCATTAGAGGTAGTAGCATAGGGAGTCCACTTAGTCAGCAGCTGTAATTTGCACAGTTAAAAACTACAGAACATTTCTAATATTAAGTTAATTTGCCACCAGGGGAAGCTGCGCTCTCCCACCACTCAATTTAAATAGAATTGTTCCTCAGCTACCCCTCTGCCTATCCTACCACTTTTCCCCTTCCACCTGCAAATCTGCCCTCTCAGTATATCCCCTCCTCCCTTTTCCTTTCCCCATGGGTCTAGAACCCAGGCCTGTAGTGTCCAGCCCATTTAGAAGACCTTAACTCTATTCATTTTGCCACTTAGCCTGTTACTGTTTCCTATCTGGTGTGATCCTATAGTACCTTAAGCCCACCCAACACACTTGATATATCCATTTATTAGTAATCCACTGCTGCCAGAACCAATTAGTTTACTTCTGCTCCCCCACAACACTTGAACATGGTTGGCTCAAAACACTACTTGCTCAACTCATAGTTCCTACTACCACGAGGCTTAAAAGCCCAGCAAAGCAATCTCCTCCCTGGTTGTACCTGCTGTAAAATGTATATCAGCTGCAGCTACTCAGTTTCCCCCCCGAACACTACACTCTAACCAGTAACCACTCCCTGATTGCAAAATACAAATTATACATACCTGACTACCTGTAATAGCCCTCCTTCCCTCCTCCTCTTCTTCCCACTTCCCCTCCACTCACCCCTCCACCTCTTTTTCCTCTCCGCCAATCTCCATACCTCTTCCCCCATTTTCCCTCCCTACTCCCCTCAATATAAACAACCACCCAGGACCATTACCATCACCCATAACTAGTTCTCCCTTGCCCTGCAATACCCTCTCCACACCCACCTCCCTCCTGATTCCCCCACCTGGTATCCTATTGCTACCCTCTATCAATTTGGAGCTCAGGGATAGTGATAAATTCTAACTGTACTTGGACTAATCATATTGAGACCACTTTGAAAAAAATAAATAAGACTGCTAGTGCTCTTGAGAAATTTAATTTTAGGTATGGAGGGCAAACAGTTAGACCACTAATACAAGCTATCAAGTCTAAATATCAAGCGCAACTTTTTCACTGGGCAGACATTTGGGACAGCAAGTTAAAGGAAAAACTAACAATTCCCGTGTTTAAATTACTCAGAAGGACTTTGGCAGTGGCCCAACATGCCCATCTTCCTATGTTAGATCTGAATTAGGTATTACAAACCTGGATGCCCTGATCCATATTAGGAAAATATGTTATTGACTAAGATTAATTAATCTCCCTGATGACGTCCCTTCTCTCTATTGTCTAAAAGAAAAAAAAAACTGGCTAAAGCTGGGCTATACAAGTAAAACATTTTGGTACCTGGCTCGGATGCAATTGCTAAAAGAGTATAAGTTAAGTAACTTGAATACCTTAGCACAGAAAGGTATAATAATTAGTAGTAAATATAAAAATCACAAAAAATTGCGAATATTTGGAATCAAAAGGACTTAGTGTGTATCCAAAGATCACATTACGCAAGATGGTAGGCGGAGAACAACTATAACTTTGGATATAAATCATATCTTGATGTCTTGACAAATTCTGACCTTTGAAAAACCTTTCTTAGATATAAATTTGAAAGCTTCCCAAATAGTATACTGAATACAAGTAAAACAATTTATTCAACAGGCATCAGGATAAAATCCAACACATGACTACATTTATCTGAGTCACTGTGCGGACAAATGGCTATGACATAATCCCTATGGGAATAACTTTAAATTATTCCCATGGTGATTATGTCATACCCCATTTACCCACACAGTGACTATGTCATCATCCCCCCACACCCCCATCTACTAGCACTACTTCTCTTTTTAAAACTGGAGATGCATTGTACTAGTTTACCCCTCCTCTGTGCCCATCTGACTGTCCTCCCTACTACTTTCTTGTTTAAAAACACTCACCTAACAGTAAACCAAACTCTTTTTTCTCTATTAGTGTTTGAACTGCTGCAGTGCTTACACTACTGGTTACACTCCCGACTGCCAGCCTGCCCAATCACTACCTTCAGCTCAGTTTTCTATACCAGTCCTTCACACTCATAAACTGTAAATAAGTATTCTAGCTTTTTTTCCTATTTAACTTGACTGCAGAAAAGATTTTTTTCACCACACCTGCTTACTTGCAGTCCTCTCTGCTTTCACACATGGACCTCGACCTGTAAGCACATCCTTCCTCGATCACTCAAACCACCCTCTTTGTGACTCCTCCAACAAACTAAACGTCATACGCCACACAAAAATGCACCAACAAAAACACACGCAGAAAAAAATACAAATAATCGTAAAACTGTAAATCTTTTCTTAATGTCCTCCTCTTCCAGGCTACAGTACCAATAACTTTGTTATCCCTCAGTGCCCACCCCCCGCATATCCCTTAGTTATCAAGGGAATCTGAAGAATGTATATGCTCTGCTGTGGGTACAGAGGACCTCAACCACGTCCTTTGGAAGTGTACTTGGTATACTGCTGAGAGAACTTACTGGTTGGGACCCTTTTTGGATCCAAAATATCCACTAACTGTGGAACTATTAACAGTTATTCTTCTACGTACAACAGATGAATGGGCAATTTTAAGGGTTGCCAAATATTTTTGTGCAATACTGAAAAAAAGAGGAAAATATTAGCTAACCTAATTGTGCCTTAATTCTGATATCTAAGACAATGTGATCTTAGAAGTCTCTGCCTTTGATAGTACATTGATTTGCCAACGAGGGGACTTAGTATAAAATATCTACTATGTGCAATATAATGTTTGCATATAACTGGTATTTTATCAATTTTAGGCTTGTATTCTGCTTATTTACTCTATGAAATTAACCACTTTTTATGTAATCTTTTTATGTACAGTATGTAAACAAATTTTTATCACTTGTGAATGGCTTTTAAGCTCAACAATAAAGAGATGATGGTGAAACAATTTGGAGCTGATCCACAGGTTTCACTTTGCCCGCATTTCTACTCACCAACATGCTCACTGAATTAGGCTGAAACAATAAAACTGCAAGCCAACTCTTCTTCTTATACCTACTCCTCCTACTAATGGGAGACATCCAGCCAAACTCTGGCCTGACCGCAATTTCCCCACTCCCTCAAAAGGCCTTACCATTTTCCATCTCAATGCCAGGAGCATACTCCCCAAAATAGACCCCCTCAGAGTCTGGGTGTCACAACACTCCCCAGATGTACTCTGTATCGCTGAATCATGGCTATTGTGCAGAATCTCTGACATCTTACGCTCTCTGCCCAACTACCACCTCCTATGGCAAGACCACTCCAAGTGAGGTGGCGGAGTAGCAATCTACTACCGCCACAACCTACCAGTCTCTTTCATTACTAGTGCGGCAGTCCCTAAGACTCACAAACTCCCCCTTATTAAGATGCTACCCCCATCCTCTCTTTCTTATAGTGCTTTACTTCTCCCCCAAAGTTTCCTCCTCCCCTGTGGTCAACACCATCTCCTCCCTTTCATCCATTGCCAGCTCCGGCAAACTCATTCTACTTGGTGATTTTAACTAGAACTGGACCTCCCCTGCCCTAAAACCTATCACTCAACAAATAGAGCCTCTAAACCTACACCAGTTCATCTGCGAACCCACCAGACCCAACCCCCACTCCCACAACCATACCCTCCTAGACTGGATCTTGTCCACACACCCACATTAAATCTCTGCCACTGGTGTTCTCTCCGATTTATTCAGTGATCACCTTATGACTTACTGCACTCGCAAACTACAGCTTCCCTGCTCACCTCCCCCCCACCTATTGCTGGACATGTTCCACATGCTCCCTAAACCCCTCTAATCTTTTGCACAATATTGTGTCCACAGAATGATCCCTATTTTACACCTCAAAAGATGTCAACACAGCAGTCTTTCTCTTCTGCCAGATACTAAATAATGTCTGGAAGACTCACTCCCCCCTACGTCACCGCAGGATGAGACATTTCCACCACCCGTGGATTTCAGCTGATATCCTCAAACTCTGCAACACATGCGACCATGCTTAGGTGACCTACAAAACATTTCTATCCCCAAATGACCACTCAATCTATTGTGCTCTAAGAAACGCATGTACCAAAGCTATTAGGGCAGCTAAATCCCACTATTTCAAGAATGCACTACATGAAAACCTTAACTCCCCCCATAAATTTTGGCAAATGCTCTCCCCCCTCCTCAACCTCCCACTTAACTTCTCCTCCCCTCCCTCCTCATCAACAACACTCTAGTCTCTGACCCTCTCATGGTTACCTCCACCCTAAACAATTTCTTTACTACTTGCACCCTACCATCCACCTCTGCCAACCTCTCCTCCCCACAGCCCTCTCCCCATCTCCTGACTCCCTTGCAAGTCCCCCCATTGCACCACCATATCCCTCTACTCAAAATGACTTTCATCTTTCCCCTGTCACAGCCCAGGAGGAGCTCCGTGCCCTCCAATAATTGAGCCAAAGTAAATCTTATCCTGATGGGCTCGATCCTCTCCTTCTTCAGATATTTGCCCCAGCCATAGCCCCCCATCCCATCTGCTCAATCTCTCCTTCACCCTTGTGTCCATACCACAGGCCTGGAAATCTGCTAAAGTAATCCCTCTTCATAAAGGTGGTGACCGTGCCCTACCAGGAAACTACTAGCCCATCTCCCTCCTCCCTGTCTTGGCCAAACTCCAAGAATCCCTTGTCCTAACCTGACTCGCCCATTTCCTCACCTCCTCAAATCCCGTCCTCTTACCAATCAGACTTTAGAAAGAACCACTCAACAGTCTCCTCACTACTCTGGGTGACAGATGCCATCCTCACTGGCATGGACCTAGGCCACCTTACCTCAGCTATATTCATAGACCTAGCCAAAGCCTTTGATTCTGTCTCCCATCCACTCCTACTCACCAAACTAGAACTAGCTGGACTCTCCCCATCGGCCAAATGGTTCCACTCTTACCTCTCAGGTCACTCACAATGTGTCCAGGCTGGTGATACTCTATCCCCCCTCCCAATCCTAGCAGGTGTAGCGCAAGATTCTATCCTGGGTCCCATCCTCTTTTCCATCTTTCTCAATGATCTCCCTCTCATGTGCTGTCACTCTCACATACACCTATATGCAGATGACACCATCCTCTACAGTTCTGGTCACTCAGCCGCAGAGGTATCCTCCCTACTACAATTGGATTTCACTGGCATCCTGAACTGGTTCCAGGATAACCAACTAAAAGTAAACACTACTAAAACAGTCTCCATGAACTTCAGACCCCCCCAATAGCTTGCCAAATTCACCCCCCTTTCTCAACTCTTGATGGCACTACCTTGGACATAGTCCCAGCCTACAAGTACCTAGGAGTCTGGCTCAACAGCCGCCTAGATTTCACACATATAGCAACTATATTCACTTCAAGCTCTGCCCCAAACTTGGTGCTCTTTACAGAAATAAAGATGCTTTTTCCCTCCCCATTCACCGGCTCCTCATCCTCCTCACCAGGACAATCCTACCACTTTTCAATTATGCCGGTGTTGTTTACAGGTCTGCCTCTGCATCTACCCTCTCCAGATTGGATGTCCTTTTCAAACCCTTTTGTAGTTTCACCTTAAACACCCCTCCCAGAACTCATCACTGCATCCTCTATGCATCCCTATCACTCCCCTCCCTAGCCTCTGGCAAAACCAGCACACCTCCATCATCTCAACCAAGTATTGGTTTGGCTCACTCACCCCCTACTTCATCTCCCTCCTATCCCCTTCTCCCATACCTCCTTCTGCCTCTGCACACATGACCCCTGCTCCTTCGCCCTCCCTCAACCTCACTCTAACTCTGGAAAGGCCGCCTTCTCCTTCCACTTCCCAAACCTGTGGAACTTCCTCCCCTCTTCACTCCGAATGCTACCAATGCTAAACTTTTTTAAAGAGACACTCTACCACTCACTGCTCCCCACCCTGCCCATGCTTCCAATCCAACTAACCCTCAGCCAGAGTCCTATGTCTCTTAAGTCCCAAACAACAACCCCCCTGATTCCAGCATTTTTTTGAGTTCACTATAGCTTGTAGTACCATGTTCATTTGCACTGCATTTTGTTCGCACAACCTACATTTGATGGTAACATGTTTGTTTGCATTGCTGTTTCACTGTATGAAAACCTGTACCATGCACTTGCCTCTTACTCAGGCAGTTTTTGTATTTTGCTCATTTGCACTACTGTTTCAATGTATGACAATATGTACCTTGTTGTGTGTACATGCTTCCTACCGAGGTAATTTTTGTAACATGTTCTGACTTGTACTTATGTATTTCTGCTTTGTCTTATTGTAACCTTCATAACCCTATGTACTGATGTAATTGTACCTCCTCTTCCCCACTCCTCTGGGCTGCACCTGGAAATGAGCCTCGGCTCAGCATGCCTCTCCAGGTTACCAACGTTTAAATAAAAAAAAATAATTAAAACCACACATATTAACACCGTACATTAGGCCTGGACAGTAGGACATTAATATCTCAGTCACAGTGGCAGGAGTAGTCTGGGTCACAGTGAATGGTGTGATCTGGGTCATGGTGGCAGGAGTGGTCTCAGTCACAGTGGCAAGAGTGGCTGGCAGGCCACTGTAGTAGCAGAAGTTGGGATGCTAGTAGTTGCAGTGGAAGGGTAGTGAATCAGAGCAGTGGTGGTTATTAAAGAGGATGTCCTCATCCTGGTGGTACTGGTGCCAGTGGCAAGAGATGAAGAAGACAAAGTCACATTGGTAGTGTCAGTGGCAGTTAATGACATGACAGTGTCCCCCTAGCAACACTACTTGTGCTTGTACTTTGAATGGTACCTTTACTTTTTCCCTGGTATCAACTGATGCCATATTGGTGCTGGTGGAGACTGCAAGCTTTGATGGAGTAAAACATAATTTTTGTATGGTGACTGCACCCTGAGCATTGCTCTGCAGTATGCTCACCTTCTCCTGCTGCTTGTTGCTCTACACCTGCTGCAGCTTTGCTGGGGCTGCTGGACCAACTATGTTTTCTGGCACTATGTTTTTTGTCTGCCGTGGCTGTATTCCTCTACAGGAAGTTGTATTAAATAGAAGATGCATCAAATTTAAATTATATTACTATGAAATCAAGTCAGTCAAACAACTGCAGCAATGTTGAGCTGACAAGTCTCATTCAGTAATCATTAAGCCTAAATTCTCAGAAAACAAAAATGTTTTAATTTCTTCTTGGGCTTACATCTACAGACCTAAAAAAAAGTATTGCATGCACAACCATACACACACACAGAACAGAACAGAAAAGCAGCTAACTGAAGCAATGGGAGTCAGCTGACAAGTCTCACCCTATCAGCTATTGTGTATACACATTTACGTAAGTGGCCATGGAGGGACCCAAGCCTGTGTTCCTTACAGGAGATATGTGATATTAAATTTAAGTAATATTTATTATGAAATCAAGTCACTCAAGTTACTGTAGCAATTCTAAGCTGACAAACTCACTCACTATAGTCAAGCCTGACTAAATTCTGAGAAAAAAACAATATATATTTTAATTTCTTCTTGGCACACAGCCATAAACTTATAAAATGTCTTGAGTGCACAGCCATGCACACAAACAGAATAGAAAAGCAGCAAATTGAAGCAGCTGGAGTTAGACAACTAGTTCTACCCTACCAGCAGCAGATACGGTGCACTCAAACTTGCTTAAGTGGCAGTGGATGGACCCAAGCCTGTGTTCCTCACAGGAAGTTTTCTGATATTAAACTTAACTTATATTTATTATGAAATTTAGTCACTCAAGTCACTGCACCAATGTTGAGCTAACAAGTCTCATTTACTACAGTCAAGCCTGACTAAATTCTAAGAAAAATGTTTTTTTTTTTTCTTGGCTACGAAGCCACAATAGAAGAAAGGTCCCAAACAGCTAATTGCACTTTGGCTAGACTACTTGCATTGCTCTTTGTTTCAGACAACAACTAACGTATAAAAACTTTAAATTTCTAATCAAAATAACCCCCTACAAAACATTCTTTACTTCTTTAAGCGGCTAGTCCTTAAAACACTACGCTGTAGCTTTAAATTCCATTTGATTTCAGTAACACTAACACACACACACTGTGTGTGTGTGTGTGTGTGTGTGTGTGTGTGTGTGTGTGTGTGCTGTTGGGGTCAATGCCTGCCTGTCTTTTACAGCAGACACTAAACAGCCCTTCTATTTTCTCTTTCTTTTTCTTAAAAGCCTAATTTTTACCCTGCACTGTACAAAAATCAGCCCTCTATAGTGTGGGACTTATAGAGGGAGCAAAAAAAGTCAAGATTTATTATTTTTGTCAAGTTTTAATAAATGGATGGAAGTAGATTATTTCTCGCTAGCAGCTCAAGTCGTCTGTCTCTTCTACCTGAAGCTCCTGCTTCCAAAGTGCCCTCTGATTGAGCCAAAACTCTTGGGAGATCTTGAACTCCCACTGAATAACAAAATGCTGAATGGCACCGATTGTTCACTTTTCTTCCTGAGTAACAGTCTATTATTTGTGGTATTCGGGGGAATACTAGTCAGTTCTCCCCTAACAGTGGCACCCCCTCCCACAACCTGACCAGTGACTATGTGTTCTTAGCATCCACTGGCCCCTTCAGACAGCAGATGGCAAAACCCTTTCTCTCACCTCCTTTGTTGGTCACTGCCTAAAAACATTATTGAGTATTGCAATATAGAAAATGGATACACACTGCATCTAGTTCCTAAATTACACACAAAAACAGGTTTTCATGTAGTTTAGGAAAGAGACACAGTGGTGTCTGTTTTCTTTATCACATTTTGTGATAACATTTCCAGAAGGCAGCTAGTTAAGGAAGTAAGAGGAGGGTGTGTGCCAGCCACAATCTTGAGGTAGGAGGTTCCTTAGTTATACCTAGGATGGTGCTCTAGTGCAGTAACAACTTGGGGAGGAACAGTAGAGGGTATGAGTGGGAGATTCTTTTTAAAACAACATAAAACCCTAACAAGACTGAGATTCAGTATGGCTGCTTGTATCAGAATCACTGGAGGGTGGTTATCTGCAACACCAGAGTGGGTTACCAGTGTTACCTGCAATATGGGGGGGATCTGTACATTGCAACATGGGGTTGGCACACTAACTAAGTCTTAACTGTAGTGGTACTACTGTGCCACTATAATACAAAAAGAAAAAAAGAAACCACACTTTACATGCAGCATCATCACAGGACAAGAGGTGGGTCAGTGCATTAAAATGGGTTACCTATAGTTTCCCTCTAATGTCCCCAAGACATTACCAAAACACAAATGCAGGGAAAACCATTATTAAAGGTAGTGCAGTGGTTTTTGAAATAATACAGTGCAAGCAGATATAAAACTTAACCAGAATGCCATGGCACATTCCTTAATGGTAAATTCCCATATCTTTGTGTGCAAATTCCAACAAGAGCTGGTGAATGCTCTGTGACATTTTTTCCCCATGCCAGCATTATGTGTATTAATTGTGTTGTAAAAGTTTGTATCTTGTGGAATAATGTTTTTTTCATACAGATTGCTTATTTATTGTGTGCTCTGCACTTTTTTGCTGCATGTATAACTTACACCCTTCCCCAAAAACAGCCTGAAGAAGAGCAGTCTCGAATGTAACTTCATATGTCCCCCTTAGTTACGTCCGGACATTTTAGCAAAGGGGCCCTTTTATAATTAATTTTCCCCAATTTTCTTATTTGGTTCCCTCCGTTGCTGTCCCTTTTAGTCCACTGACAGGCTTGTTTTCATTTCCCCATTTTATTTCCCAATCAGCATCGATTACATTCACCTGGCAACAGGTTCATGTCCACTTGGCCGGATGTTCATGCCGAGAGGTCGCGGGGTGGGGGAGCCACACGGGAACACGAGACATGAAGTGACGTGGCCTTATAGTGCGTCGGGCATTGAGGGGGTATAAAAGAACCAACCCTAAACAAATGTGTCCCTTTCTTCGTGCCACAATCCAGCACTGAAGTCGTTTGGTCCCCCAGCGTTACATGGCGAGACTCCAGCAGGCTCCATCGACGACCATCATTTTGCACCAGGCTATTCAGGTAAGCGGCCAGAGCAGCACATCTTTCAGCATTCGTAACTTATCTAGACATTCATACTTCCTAACTTATCTCCCTTTCTCGATCCCTGTCTTTGTTGTGGGCATCTACATTAGCAAATTATTTTAATCTTATTAAAAGCTTCGTTTGGCACCTTTTCCGATGTACATACTGTCTGATCTCCATGATTTATTTAATGGTGTGGTAGGCTCCCTATTGTGAAGTTAAAAAGCTGCAGTGCTAAAAATGTAAACACTGTGCCTCCTGTAAGTACTGTTTTATGTTGCCCCCAATCAGTTTAAAAGGCATAATTTGGAAAGTGAGGAAATTGGATGGGTGTGGGTGTGCTGAGCTGTTTCTGTGCTGACTATTGTGGGGTAGAGAGTCTGCATTCTTTCATTCTGGCCACATGCTTGCAGGGTGGGGTGCCCGGGTGCCTTATGTAGCAAAATGCTGTAGCTGTATTTATGTGGTATTTCTTAGACTAAAATGCTGCTTGCTGTTTGCTGGGGGGGCACATGGTGTGGGGCATTTTTTTGGAAGCATGCGACCGATTTTTGCCTGGGTTTGGGGGAGGCCTCATGTTGGCAGTTCACCGTCTTGCTGTGTTTGCTTGGTGGGGGGGGAGTGCCACATGGTGTGGCCCTTTATCTGGAAGCCTGCGGTGGTGTGTAGGCCCAGAGTGGATCATTTAGCACCCAAAAGTGAATCTTTGATGTACGACTGGTAGGCACAGCATCATTTTGTTAATGCTGCATCGTTCTGTGCATAAGACTCACTTTGGGGTTTCAAATGGTGCAGCTGAGGTCTGCGCACCACTGCAGGCTTCCAGATAAATGCCCACACCATGTCGACTGATTTCTCCGATGTTTGCCTGGGTGGGGGAAGGGGTTGCCAAATCCACCCTCTTGCTGTGTTTGAACTGGTGAAAAGTGATCTGTTTTTGGTTTTGCTGTTAATTGAAACTGTTGCTGGGGGGAATGCATGGTGTGGGCCTTTATCTGGAAGCCTGCTGTGGTGTGTAGGCCTCGAGTGGATCATTTGGCACCCAAAGTGAATGTTTTCACTTATTGGGCTCCAAATGATCCACTCAGAGGCTCACTAAGGAATCCACTGCGTCTGATCGTCTTCTGAAGTTTGGTTACGGTGGTGGGGCACCTCAATGGGGATTTTGTTAGTGTGACATCAACAGGCTAATCATACATTATCTGTATATTTTTTGTATTGTATACCCATACTTTACAAGGCCTGTTTACCAAGTGTTGTCTGAGTGTGGTGTTCTTTGCAGGCAGGTGTGCCTCCATTTTGTTTGCAGGCAGGTGGCAGCGTGCCTCCATTTTGTTTGCAGGCAGGTGGGCCTCCATTTTGTTTGCAGGCAGGTGCGCCTCCATTTTGTTTGCAGGCAGGTGCTCCTCCATTTTGTTTGCAGGCAGGTGGCTGCGCGCCTCCATTTTGTTTGCAGGCAGGTGGCTGCGCGCCTCCATTTTGTTTGCAGACAGGTGGATGTGCGCCTCCATTTTGTTTGCAGGCAGGTGGCTGCATGCCTCCAGTTTGTTTGCAGGCAGGTGGCTGCAGGCTTCCATTTTGTTTGCAGGCAGGTGGCTGCATGCCTCCATTTTGTTTGCAGGCAGGTGGCTGCACGCTTCCATTTTGTTTGCAGGCAGGTGGCTGCGCACCTCCATTTTGTTTGCAGGCAGGTGGCTGCGTGCCTCCATTTTGTTGTTTGACTTTCATCCTGTGAAGCACGTCGTGTGTCTCATCTTGTCCTTTTGCCCATGTAAACCACTTCAGGGGTCATGCCTTTGGCGCTGCTCCTCCATTTCATCATTTGACTTTTGTCCTGTGAAGCACGTCGTGCATTTTATCTTGTCATTTTGCCCATGTAAACCACTTCAGGGGTCATGCCCTTGGCACTGTGCCTCCATTTCATTGTTTGACTTTTGCCCTGTGAAGCACTTTGTGCGTCTCATCTTGTCCTTTTGCCCATGTAAACCACTTCAGGGGTCATGCCTTTGCCACTGCTCCATTAACCTGTTCTCGTGACTTGCCTTGTCGATTCCAGAATTTACTGCTTTTTGCTTCTTATATTTTTGCCAGTGTGGCATTAACCACATCTTGAATGGCATTTCTATTCCAAAATGTCAATTCCATTAACAGAAGAGACCTCTTTTTTTAAATTCTTCTTCTGTTCCTACAGACTTTCTGAAAACTCTTAAGGATGGAATCAAGAAGACGACCATGTTTATCTGCTGCAGCAGTGCTCACTGAAGTATTGCATAATACTGCTACTGCTCAATCAAGCAAAGAAAGAAACCGGCTTTACAGAGCAAACATAAAGAAGTATGAAGGCCGCTATCAAGCATATTTGGAAAAAAATGCAACATGTGCCAAGAAAAACAGAGACAACATGACTGAGGATCAGCGTAGCCATTATAATGACATGGCAAAGGAGAGAATGAGAAGGTACAGAGAAGCACAGAAACAAAAGACCCAATCAACTGTAGAAAAAAATAGGCCAACAAAACGAACATGTCCTAATGATCAGAATGCATTGCCACAGAGGGAATACTGGAGGGAGATAAAAAGAGAACAGCGAGCCAACATGACAAGTCAGAAAAGAAGAAGAACAAATGAGAAGCAACGCAGAAAGTACCATGAAAAAAGATCTGCCACTGCTGCCTCACCAGCGCCCACCACTGCTGCCTCACCAGTGCCTGCCACTGCCTCACCAGTGCTCACCACTGCCTCACCAGTGCCCACCACTGCCTCACCAGTGCTCGCCACTGCCTCACCAGTGCCCGCTGCTGCCTCACTAGTGCCCACTGTCACCTCTTCAATGGCCACCACCACAGATACCCCACCAGTGGCCACCAACAACTCACCAGTGGCCGCCACCACCACACCATCCTCAGTGATGATCCTGCCAGGAAAAGAGCCATTCACAACAGCAGTGGAAGCTTATAATGCCACTCTAAGAAAGTCAGTGCAGAGCAAGAAAGGCATTGGCGAAATCACCCACTAAATTTGCAATAACATTGGAGCGGATATTGGCATCTTGCTCACCATCAAAGAAAGCAGCCCTGGCCAAGCGTGGTGTGCTTCCAAGAACACAACTGGAAGATAAACTTATGTCAGTTGTATCTGAGAAGTTGTCCCAGCTAAAAAACAATTGCAAGAAAAGTGACAGACAGAGGAACAAGGAATTTTTAAAAACCATTGTCGTATTAAAAAAATACAAGCTGCTAAGAACTGCGAGTTCAACATTGGGGGTGAGCTGGAAGAGGCTTATGAGAATATCTTCTACAGAGACTGAAACCAAAAAAAACACACTGCTCTGCACTGCCACTCGAAACTGTGAGTAGAGTGGAAAAATTCTTTGAAGAGAGTGCCACACCTCTGCTGCACAAAAAGGCCTTCTCTAAATGGTCAGGCAAAACAAGGTCATACCTCAACAAAGCTATTGACCGTCTTCACCAAAAATTCATGCAACAGAACGCAGACACACCACTCGGAACATGGAAATTTGGCACTTTACGACCAAGATACATTAAACTTGCAGGGCAGCAAAAACTTCAACATGTCTTTGTGAATATTGCGCTAATGCGTCACTGAAGCTTAAGGCTATAAATCATCTTGTCAATAAATATAAACTTCCATGCTGCAAAGTTGCAGATCTTTATCAGGCAGTTGAAATTACTATGTGTCCCAGACACATGCGTGCAAAAAAAACATGCGAGAAGTGCAGCACCGAAAATTTTTTTTGATGTGGTGAAGGACCTAATCCAGAAACATGGACAACATGGCAGCAATGGGACAGTATTAAAATCATGAGAAGGGCTGATGGCCTCCAAGTGCAACAGACCAGAAAGGTTTTGAAAAATGAACGCTCTACTGTCCAAATGCTGGTAGAAGTCCTAAAAGATGGCCTTTTCTTCCTGGGTCATCATATGCATGTTGCAGCATGGCAGCAGCATCAGTTTAACCAGATAAGGCAGTTCGTACCCAGGGGTTGGGTGGTGATGGTGCTAGACCTCGTGGAGAACTACACCTGTAAACTACAGGATGAAGTACAGTCAGCCCACTGGCACCATGAGCAAGCAACAGTTCACCCTGTGGTTACATATTACAACTGTAATCTCTGTGAAGCCACTGTCAGAGACTGTCTCATTTTCATATCAAGTGATCTCAAGCATGATCACTATGCTGTATGGCATCTTGTTGAAATTGCAAATGCACACGTCATGAATGTTCGATCACTGAACATTGTCAAGCAAGTTCACTTCACAGATGGCTGTGGTGCACAGTACAAGTCAAAATGGTCATTTTATGATATTTCCTTTTCCAACAGCAAGTATGGATTTCCAATTGAGCACATTTATTTTGGATCAAGACATGGGAAGGGGCCCTCGGATGGGGAAAGTGCAGTGGTGAAGTCTAAGGCAAGCATGGGAGTACAATCGCGGTGGGCAGTAATCTAGAATGCAAAAGAACTATTCAAATACTGCTGCAGTGAACTAACAAAAGGCACTGACACTGAAGGGTGCACTCACCGCAGGAGAACATTTTTCTGAGTGAGTGAAAATGAAATAAAAAGACAGCCAAGAGGAGATGTAAAAGCTGTACCCGGAACATGACTCATAGAAAGTGTGAAGTCGCAAGTGGATGGTGTGGTGGCCACAAGAAACCTTACATGTTTCTGTACACATTGCGTTGATGAAGCTGGGCCCTGTGCGAACCATAGTCTGGTGGAAGAGTGGAAGTCGAAGAAACTAATTAATTCAGCTACATTTGTGCCTGCTGCTAATGTTCACAAAAACACAAGTGACACTGCTCCTACTTGCTCTGCAACTGTGGTCATTGTGTCTGGTCATACACAATCCCCTGGCACTCATGCCCACCCATCTGCCAGTGACACAATTGCTTTCAGTGCTCCTGCAGTTCCTGGCACAACAGCAGCCACCACAGCCATTTTTAGCACTTTGCAAGACAGGGGAATGCACATTGATGCAAGCACGTCAAATCACTGCACTGCTCCACAATTGGACAGGCCTGCTTCAAGCAACCAAAAAGTTCAGGAGAAGAAAAAAACATTGTTGGAACCAGAGATCGATAAATTCTATGCTGTCTGCTATTCTAAGGAATTCTATATTGGTCAAGTTACAGCAGTAGACACCGTAAAGCAGTTGTTCTCGGTGAACTTCCTACAGAACCGTCAGAGTGTTTTTTCTTGGCCACGAAGGCAGGACACTGACAGTGTGAAGAAAATACAAATTTTTCATGGGCTGCTACAGCTTGAAGGAGATGGTCCTATGTTTTACAAGCAGAACAATTAAAGATCATTGCGGAAAAGTTCAGCAAGCTGCAACAGAGATGGGATTAAAACACTGCTCTTACTGTGCATTAAGGTGGACTGCAGAAACTGCATCATTGCATTGCACTAACAGTAATTTCTGTACATAATTTTCATATCTTCTGTATAGTTTATTCAGCATTTCTATTTTAGTTTAGAGGCAGTTAGTTCTGTAGTTACTGTTTAGCCTGTATTTATAGTTTAGTCTCTAGGTATAGTTCAGTAGATCTGTAGTTACTGTTTCAGCAGTATTTTTATTTTTAATTTTAGTATGGACTCTGGTATAATTCAGTAGTTAGCGTTTAGCCTGTACAGTACAGTTCTGTAGTTAGGTAGTTACCATCCTAGCCTATATGCCTACTGTAGTCTCCAGATAGTCTCTGGGCCTTACCCGGTTGCCAAAGACTAAAAAAAAAAAAAATATATATATATATAGTTTAGGAGTGAAAATTAATACTTATTGAGACTTTTTCAGAGTAAACCATTTTACTTATGTCAATTTTGATTTCATTACCCGTTTTACTTCCACCTATAAAACTTTTTGTTAACTTCTACAACTGTTTCCTATCTATTATTGCATGTGCTGTTATGTAAGGTCCCTTGCCAAAAGATAACATTATAAATATGTCCCATTACATGCACATACACTTATGTGCCCCGTTACACGCACATACACAGTTTTATGTCTCCGTTACATGCGCAGTTTTATGTCCCCGTTACATGCGCATACACAGTTTTATGTCCCCCGTTCATGTGCGACATTGTAACTGGTTTTACTGGTGACACAGCAAAGGAGTTATCCTGCACCATATAACATTTACATTAGGTGGGTGATGGCTCCTCAAACACAACATTTTTTTTGATAAATTATGAATTTCAAAAAAATTCACAAATGTCACAATTTGGTAGCCCTATTTCATACACTGACCCAGGTATATGCAGAATTTAAGTTACTGGCACCACCAAAAAGGGTGAATGTGTTTGATCTGACTCATACTCACTCACACTGGCAGTAGCTCAGCTATCATCACCTATGATATGTCCTTATACCCTTCCTATAACAAGGAAGAAGCAGTGAACACTAAAAGAGAACTCAAGGAGAAATTTCAAGGCATACTGCTGGATAAATTTATTAAGTAATTTACTCGGGCAGGTGCCCTGGTGCTGTGCTCATTAGAACTTCATCAGGGGTTCAAGCTCTAATTAGCAAATACCCAGGCACCTTGCAGTAGTAGTAGTCTTTGTGTCTGACACCTGCCTGAGTAAATTACTCAATAAATTTATCCAGTAGCAAACCTTGAACATTTTCTTTGAGTTCTGCTTTAGTGTTCACTGCTTCTTATTTGTTATATTCATAGGGGATAGCCAGCCCCTGCAGTGGCACCTGCACACCGGTATTGTGAGGTGCAGGGCTGTTTGGTTTGGTTTACCTCTCTCTGTAGACTGGTGTACTAATGGTGGCATGGACGTAAGCTGAAACATATCTGTCTTATTCCTGGGCAACCAGCCCACTAAAATTAATAACTCTGTCAACAGAGACAATCTCATATCTCCTTCTCAGTCAGGCTTTCAATCAAATTATTTATCCATGACTTCACTACACAAATCCACCAATGACATTAGTTTGGTAATGAACAAATGATACATAACAGGAGCAATATGCAGACATATTAAACCCTTTTTTTAGTGATCCAGACCTCTCGTTAGTCCTTCAATAGCCCCCAATCTGCCAAGCTCACACTCAGTCAATGGTAACTTTAGCATCTCCCCAACCTCGAGACTGAGATAAAGGAGCTGTCCATACCAAAAAATGTTCTCCAGCAGGGGTTTGGATGACATCTCCCCCAAATTCCTAACGTAGCTCTAGGGCTCCTACTCCAGCCTTTCCCATAACCTATGTCTTCATTCACTTCCTGGTCACAGACGGGAGAAGGGAGACACTGCTAATGTCCTGAATAACTATTTGCCCCTTGTCCCTGTTATTTACCATATTCAAAGTTCTTGAGAAATATGTCAGTAGGCAACTCTCCAGCTTATGTGATAGATCTGGTTTTCTTACCCCCTTTTAATCTGACTTCTACCCTAACCACTCTACCTCACCCCCCTTTTCAGAAAAAACAACCTCATCCAGTCCCATAGGGACACTGGGCAGGGCACTGGGGTATATCATAGACCTGACCAAAGTATTAGACACAGTATACCACTCCCTGCTCCTAGCTAAACTAGTGTTCTTGGCTGTCTCTGTCTCCACCCATTGCTGGTTCAAATCTTACAGTACCTGTCTGACAGAACACAGTCAGTCAAGCAGGAACCATTCACCTCTTCTCCCTGCCATCTTAGGGGTCCTCTAAGGATCAGTTCTGGGTATCTTCTATTTTCTGTCTTTATAAATGGCCTCCCTACCTCTTTAATCTCCTGTAAAACATACATGTAGGGAAAGGGTAATTGTTTAACCAGGAAAGGCACATTACAGTATGCCCAAGCCTGTTTCCAGGTGTGACTTGGGAGCACAAGGCAGTTAAGTGACTTGCTCAGGGTCACACAGTAAGCAAGTGGGGGCTGATGGGATTCAAACCCAGGTCTCTAGGATTGCAGCTCAGTGCTCTTAACCACTGTGCTACACTGCCTCCTACATGTATGTAAACACTTTTATTATCTTCTCCTCCCTTTACTTTGCACCATTAAGCTGACCTTCCAGCTATAGTTCCTCAAAATACAAAATTGGTCCCTTGCAAACCAATTAGCTGTGAACCACAAGAAAACCATATGTATGGTCTTTGGCACCAAACACTGACTGTGCAGTTCCATGCCCTCTGTAAAGATACACATAGTCAGGTGACCTTCTTGAATCCATAACTTCCTATAAATATCTCATCCTGTTATGACCAACACCTGGACTACTCTGACCATATTAATTGGGCTGTGGCCAAGTGTTTTGCAAAACTTGGGGCCCTCTACAGGATAAACAGCTGATTCTCCCTCAGCACAAGGACATATGTAGATGAATGCATGATGTCACCCTTATTAGACTATGATGACTTGGTATTCTCAGATGTCTCCTACACAGCCTTATTTAAATTTATTTCTCTCTCTATTCAGTGTTTATGTAGAGCTACCTTGGTCAGCCCACCTCATACTCATACTCATCACTGCATAGTGTATGAGGAGCTCAGCTGGGCCCCTTCCTCAGTGATGCTCTGTCTTCACATTGCCTACATTTCCCTATTTGGTGCCAAATACTGGTTGGGGAATTTGCCAGGCTATTTAAATTACCCTTTCCTACCATCCTCCAATCCCTCTTACTCACTTAGGTCAGAGAAAGGCAACAGGTTCCAAATCCCTCAAATCCCCCTGTGCAGGCACAGTGTAGATAAAGCCTTAATGAGGTACATACTTGTAAGCATCGGGAACAGACCTCCCCCACACTTATTACCTACCCCAACTTTCACTCACTCTGTGAAGACTCTGATTAAAGAGCACTGCAGGGCTCCTCTATCATGACAGAACAGCCCTTAAGGTGGCCACTATTCTTAGCCCCATGGCTTCTTCTGCATTGTGGTTTCATGAGGGTCAGATTGATACTGTCTCTGTTAAATGGCGTAGTTTTCTAACCCTATCAAACAACCTTTTGTATAATATTCTGGCATATTGCTGTTCACTGTATCTGCCATCTGAGTCCCTATAAATTGTGCCTTCTGCAGAACCTTAATATATTCATTGTTATATATTTTGTTTTGTATATTTGACTCTGTATATCTTGCATACCACATAATATTTACAATTCATTCTCCCTCCTGCTCTCTTGTATCCCCCCAGGTCACAACTGGAAGAAAACCCTTCTTAGACTGTTTACTTACCTGGTAAAATATGTTTTTTTTAACTTAGTTAATTCTCCTATGGTTTGGCAGGGACATACCTCATATGTGTCCCTTGGACCCCCCACCCCCAAAAAAACAACTGGTGTTCCCACAGGGCCTACCTGCTCAGGCTGGATTGGCAGTGGTTTTCTCCCCATGGTAGGGCTTCCTCTGGGAAGTGGGAGAGACCAATATCATATTGAGAGAGATGGATGGCCCAGTTTTCATGTTGCATGGCCAGAGGATATTTTTCCTTGTACCTGGTCCCCAGAGGAGTGGACATGCAATGACATCCTGGCAGCATTAGGCATGCACCTGTGCCCAACATGCCAATGTCCACTGCTCCACCAATCCTACATCTGCTTTATTGCCTAATGCATCAACCCTCACCCATCATTAAGTGTCGGACTGTTGCTGGATGCTCAGGCTTTCCCTCCTTGGAGGAGGAGAGCTGTCCTCCAGATGCTAAATCCTCCTCCCACCCCCCTAGCCAATGCTCTGATGCTCCAGGCTCATTCCTGACTGGTGGCCAGCTCACCTGGCTAAATATGTTTCAAATAAAAAAAATGCAGTGATCTTAACAAAGGCCTTCAATCTGTCTCCCATAAATAATAATCTCCACTCAGTTATCTTGATTTTTTAGCATTCACATTCTTATGTAACATGGAATACCAATCCAGTAGAACACAACTTGTTAATGTCATTATCCACAATTGCCTACTTAGGATTAACTACATTGATGCCTCTCAGTGTCCATAATAGGCCCACTGCTGTTTATTGTCTTCAGATCTATACCTGCGGAAACTCAAATTTCCACCCCTGTGCTGATGATATTGCAATCTACAACTCGTCAACTGACATTCTTTATCTTCTATCCTCCACTTAGGTTAGGTTTGCTTTGGTTTTGTCCTGACTAATTAAAACCCTAATGCTCCTCAGCACTGCACAAACATAAAACTGGAATGACAAAACTTTCAGATCCTCTCAGACAATCGAGTACTGTATCTTGCATTATGGCATAATGATAAACAAACATTTACATTTTTGCCAGTGTGTTTCTTATAAAAAGGTGACTAACTTGAAATACTTTGTCATTCCAAGACATGCCTCTGTATTGAATCTAGAATCTATATTGCCCACAGTTAATTCTGCCATCATAGACTATGGGGACGCAGTCCACTAAAGCTCTCTTGAGCATCACTATAAGGGAATAAACAAATGCTGCTGCTGTTTTATCCTATGCACCCTGTATGTGCACCAGTGTGACCTCTGTAAAAGACAGACTAGCTAACACCAGATATTTGGAGAAAACAACATTGACAGGCTTTCCTAATCTTCAAGGGCACCAACCTCAGTTCCTTGATTACCTCTCAGACTACTTCTCAGAAATCTAAGATAAGTGTCAGACCCACTTCAGGCTATTTGTAAAGCAATTTACAGGGGAGCACATCCAGAAAACAGAAGCAATGTCTAGTGCAACACATATCATCCAAGTGGTAAACAAGGGCCAACAGTCAGAAAATTACAGGACATGGGATTTTATTTATTTATTTATTTAGCTTTTGTTGACCGGGTAAGTGCACTAGACAATTTCTGACTATTTTCAGGCACAACCCAGGGGAAGGGGGATACAGATGAATGCCAACTGACCTTGAACCAGATTAAGCTGTTGGTGGTATTTTTAGTGAATGAGGGAAATTTGGCCAGGACACCAGGGAAATTCCCCCTACTCTTTTCGAGAAGTGCCATGGGATCTTTAACATCCACCTGAACTACCACCAATCCAGGCAGATGGGACCTCGGTTTAACGTCTCATCCGAAAGACGGCACCTCAACAGTGCAGCACCCCTCTCATGCTGCACTGCAGTGTCAGTACTGGGATATTAACCCAAGTGCCAGATGTGGGAACTGAACCCACAGCCCTCTGATCTCCCGGCCTCAGAGGCGAGTGTGCTACCTACTGAGCCACTGACACTGACAAATTGTTATATTCTGGCAAGTTGATGACTTACTAGGGCTGAACAAATCTGGGATGGCTTCGGATTTGGTTTTGGATTTGCCAGTCCTTCATTTTTTTATTTGGATTTGGGATTAGGATTTGGAATTAGTTTAGGTGCTCTGAAATATTGGTTTAAACTGAAACAAATAAAACAAACTCTGGTCAGAGCAAATATGGCTGCTCAGAGCAATGGGAGTGTGACAAGAGTGAATAAAACAATACTCAGAGCTCTCACCACACTGGAGTCTGCCATTTGCAAGATAGTGGTGCCAACAGAACTACACGTGCATGATAGCTGCTTATGCACAGTTTGAGTCAGAGCTGCCATCTTGGGCACAGCAACCATCACTTCCTCAGTTGTGGAAGAAAAGGTAGAGCGCTGCCAAGGGGGTGTGTTTATGTGGCTCACGGAGGGGAAGGGCTACATAAACAGGACCAGTGGACATTCACCAGAGCACTGCAGAAGCTCATAACATTGGCTGACCTCCATTCACACAGCCGTAAAAAAAAACACAGTGAGAAGTTGAGCTCTAATACGACCTTCATCTTCCTTGAATTTAAGCAAAATTTAGCAAAGCCAAGATAAGAACACAGGTGACAGTGTCCAGATCCAAGTTAAAAAAAACAAAAAAAAAAACATGAGTGTCCAAGTCTGAGTAGTAACAGTTTGAACTTGAGCGTCCATGCCATAGCACCACAGCATAAAAACAAATTGATTTAGTGCATTTTGCTGACAGATGTAGTGCCTACTCTGTATAGTATACTGTGGTTACAGCTTTTGAAAGTGACATGAGTGATTTTCTGTCAGTGACAAACAATAACCTATATGCAGAACAGAAATATTTAATAGGGAACGACATAGCCACCCTCAATAAATAAAGTCTTCAGCTCAGTGTAGCTAGTTGTCAAGAACTTCCCATTTCTAGCATGTTATTAAGTCAGTAGGTTTCCCTTTAAAATATACTGTTCCACATAAAGTAAACTAATATTTTATATTTTTTTTGCTGCTGTAGTCTAAGTGAGGCAAATGTCTACAACACTGCAGCATGCCTAATGTTGACAAAATCAGAGCTTTATTTTTGCTTTGCATCATATCAGGCCACTGGAGATTTTTGTCAGGTGACAGACTGACCCTGTGGTTTGTAACAATACTGCTAGAAGCACTTAACATCCTCTTAGAATACACGCTAGGTGATGGACAGCTCAGGTGTAGACTAGAGATGTTGTGAAGTTTTAATTTGCAAATGAATTTCAGGTGAAGTTACAAAATTTGCCTTCATGGCTTAGTTCACAATTTGTTTCCATATACTGGGTAATTTGCCATGATAAACTTTGCCTTGCAACATTGCCTGTGAATTGGTCTTTAGGGTGCATTTGAGCGAAGTTTCTCAGAATGAGGCCACTGGTAATTAAAACATCAGTGCCTCAAGGTCACTTAGAAGAGCTTTTACAGGTCACATGGTACATCTCTGTACACTGAGTTTGCTTTACTTTGGTTTTGCAATGTTAGTTACTCAATGGAGGAGATAGGAGACTGATAACTTTCAAACCTACATAGAGATATATAAATCCTCATTTTCAGTACTTTGACAGTTTATATTTTTATTTTTTTTCATTTAATTCTTTGACTTATTTGGAGTACTTCAGCTTTTGTTTCTGCCAGTGGCAGCAGGAGGGGTGATCCAGCAGCACTCCCCACAGTGCTGCAGCAGCCCCCAGTTCTGCAGCAGTAGCCCCCCACCACTGGTCACAGCACAGCACCAGCAGAAACATGTAGTGGCAGGACCACCACCACCCACTGACCCTGCTTCTGTACCATAAACACCTGCCCCTGTGCCCCCTGTATTGCGCCACTGCCTGAACCACAAGAGGAAAAGGAGACCCTCCCAAGACCATCTGTCTCCTCCCATTGACAGCAGCATAAGTCCTGTTTTGGAGAGCCTGTCATGTTACCATGTGGGTACAACTTCTACTACCAGTTTATCCACAGCCATTGGGGAGAGCAGTGAGGGCTATAGCTGCCCTCAGTGCCAAATGTCTTTTAGACCTATAAGTTACTCTAAGAAATTTTTGGCTGCCAGTATGGTGGAGAATGTCAGATATAGCACTTTGTCATCCAGAAAATCTACCCCTGGAGGATCTGTTTTAATCTGTTCATAGATCTCTTCCCACATTTCCAGCTACACATATGACTATATCCACAATGGGAAGAAAGAAACATGCCATTCCAGTACTTTGCATGGGAAAAGATGGATTCTGTTCTTTATTCAGTCCCAGCTAACCTTTACCTGGATCCCAACACCGCTTATCCCAAGCTTCTTTTGACAAGAAGTAACACTGCTGTGGATGAGTCAGAAAATCACTTGCTTCTCCCTACTTATGGTGAGCAGTTCACACAATTCCTAGGAATACTGATCATGGAATCATTCAACACTGGGCACCATTACTGGGAACTTGATGTTGAAGAAAAAGATGTCTCTTACTTAGGCATAACAGGCTGGAAATTCAAAAGGGTTGCGCCATGCGCAATAGGGTTGCACCAACGCAAGTCAGAAAATGCGCCATTCTGCGATATTCAGCAGGAGGCAGTTGCACCACTGAAAACATGCTGGGCAACAGCGCAATGATAACGAAGGCATGCGCAACTGAAGGGGGAGGAACCATGCATAAAGGGTGCAGTGCGATGTTCAAAGACTTGCGCAATGCGCAACAGTGGAGCAAGCGGAAGTTGTGCTGTAGTGGAAATGAGCCAAAATAAAAAGGAGCAAGGAAGAGGAACAAGAACGCTACAGGGAAGCCACATGAGGCAGGGGGAGAGACAGGCACAGGAAAGCAGCACGAAAGAGGACAGGCCAGGGAAACCACACCACAGAAGAGGGGCATGGGAAGGTGTGTGGTGCCACACAAAGCAGAGGCCAGTAGGTGTACCCGGTGCAGGGGAGGTAGCAGTCAGAACAGTGGGGGGAACAAAGCAACAGCTGCTGGGGGGAAACGCAAGCCAGGGACATGGCCAGTGCCACCTTCCACATGGATGCCATAATGAGGGGGGTGAGAAGGCATGCAGCAGGGGGATGTGGCCGTGGAAGGGCCCGTCGGCGGTATGCCCCCAACAGGCAGTACCGAGCCCACACCAGCTTTGAGCTGTATACAGATATCAAGATTGTGGGCGGTGACCGCCTGAACAGGGCAATACTGAGGTGGCTCTGTGAGCTGTGCAGTGATGTGATGCAGGCACCAACGACGGAGTCATGCTTTGTCAGTGGAGACAAAGGTAACAGTCTGCATGTGCTTGCTCACCACGGGTACCTTCCAGAGACCAACAGGGGACACCACAGGCATAACACAGTCGGCCACATCACGCATCCTCACCCAATTCCTCAGTGCACTGCTGCCACATGCTGCGGAGTACATCCATTCCCCAGCACTGCAGCGGAGTGCACAGCAAACATACAGGAGTTCTGCAGGGTAGCACATATGCCTGGTGTGCTAGGAGCGATAGACTGCACCCATGTGCCCATACGCACACCACCTGGCCCCAAGGGTGCCACCTACATGAACCACAAGGGATATTCCAGTGTCAACTGCCAGGTGGTGTGCGATGCCAGTGGGTGCATCATCAATGTCTGTGCCACGCTCCCTGGGGAGCACATGATTCTTTCATCTGGCACCAGTCAGCACTGTGCCACTGATTCGAGAGTGGGGCTATCCCCACAGGTCATCTAGTGGGTGAGTATGTAAATAGAATTGACATATCGTGGGCATGAGGGGTATGGCCAGAGGTGCCATGGGTGTGGCCCACAGGGCTTGGGGCAGTCTGAAGCTGAACATGACACTAACCTCCACTCTCTTCACACAGGTGACAATGGATACCCACTCTGTCCCTGGCTGCTCACACACTAAAGGCGGCCCACGACCCCATCGCAGCAATACTACAATGATGCACATGCCACCACACGCAATGTCATTGAGTGGGTGTTCGGGATGCTGAAGGCGCATTTCTGTTGCCTGGACACCTCTGGTGGTGCCCTAAAGTACAGCCCCTCAAAGGCCTGTGGGATATTCCTGGCCTGTTGCATCCTGCACAACATGGCCAAAGCCTGTGGGATAGCCATACAGGTCAAAGAGGGGGACAGCGATGGGGACAATGGTGACGCTGATGATGATGGGAATGGGCAGCCTCCTCTTGGCCGATGGGACCCCCGACTGATCCGGCTGGCACAGCTGCACCGGGACACCATCACAGAGGAGCACTTCAGCCAACACAGGTAAGTCATGGTGCCATGTGCAACCACCAGTGGCTAGGGCACAACCCACAGACACACATAGAAACACACCAGGGGTGCATGCTGGCAAGGGATGTGGCAGGACACAGAAGCATACACATACAACCAGGCAGGGGTGAACAGTAACACGCCACATGGATGGACACACACACGCACACACAATAGGCACAAAATGTGCACAGGGGTCAGGTGCAAAACCGAGCCAGAATGCAAACACTAGCAACACACATGTCCACAGGCCACCACGTCCACTGACTGTCCATGTGCGTGTGTCAGATGCTGGGCACCATCGCACTTTGGTGTACAGCACAATGCAGGCATCATCATGCACACGTACCTGTGGACAGCAGCCGGGAGGGTGTGCAGGTGGACCGTGTGTCTGCGTGCAGGGCTGGGCACCCACCCGTGCACTGCCCACCGAAACACACAATGCACACAGGGCAGCACCAGACAGTGCCCGCGCTGGGAGACAGGTCAGTCTTGTGGCACAGTGCCATATCCACCTCGGATGCACGGGCGGCCCCGCCGAGACCCAGCAGCACTGGCAGGCTGACCACGGGCCTCATTGGGTGGCACCGATGGTCCACCAAGGGTTCCACTGCGCGAACGCGACCATGCCCGCACAGGGGTCTGCAGCACACCGAACATTCCTGCACCAGGAGTACTCGGGATGCCCACAGCTGAACCCGGCGTCGACAGGGTGGGTGTCGCACGATGCCGGGAATGGGGAGTGGATAGTGCACTGCATGGCGTGAGCGATGCATGGGCACCTGACTGCGTGCCCATTGTGGCCATGACAGCAATGAACGCCTGTGCATGCCTGTCAATGGCAGTGGTCACATCCTCCCGCAAATGGTCAATCCATGACACGATCCTATCAGTGTCCCTGCGTGCGTCGCTCCTCGGCCCGCTCCAGAGCCACACACAGTGCCTCCACGGATGTTGCAAGCTGCATCTGCTGCTGGACCGATGCCTGCAGTAGGCGGGTGTGCTTGTTGAAGAGGTCATCTGCCACCTCGGCATCCCGTCCCTCAGGGTATTCAAGGGCCTGATGTTCAGCACCCCTTGAGGGTGGGTGCTGCTCACCAGGACCAGGTATGGGCAAGTCCACAGGTAGTGCACGGACGCCACCGTTGAACCCTGAACCCCCAGTCCCGGTGGGTGACTGCTGCTGCCGCCCCTCCACCTGCTGTGCCAAAGGGATCAGTTGTTCTGCTGCTGTGGCTGCAACAGTCCCACTGTCCTGACCAGCCACCGGTGCTGCCCCACTGGTGCTGACAGGTACAGCCTGGGACTGTGCTGACACGCTGGCCCACACGTCGGCACCAGCCAGAGCCATGGGCATGAGCTGACCTGCTGTGTGTCCATTCCGTGGCACACACGTGTCACTGCCCATGACAGTCGTGTCTTCATCATTGGTGCAGGTCTCTGCCCCAGCCACAGCCACAGCATGCTGGCATCCTTGGATGCCAGAACTCTGAGACACAGGAAGGGCTTCCCCCACACCTGTCTCAATGACATCAGTGTGGACAGCCAGGTGGCCCCACTGTTGCAATGCTCGACGTACACCTGTGGAGGTGGATGGTCCATCCTCCAACTCCAAATGACTGTCAGCAAGGGACAGGCCCTCCACCACTGACTCCTGCAGACGTGCAGGATCTGTAACAGAAAGAAAAGTCACGTTACTGCATGTGACCTACCCTGCCCCCCCATAGACAGACCATGACTTACCATGCAGTGATGGGCCACCACCCATCTGGAAGCCACCTCCTGGAACTCCCTCTATGGCACTGCGGTGCATGCTTGCAGCAAGCCTGTCCTCTGCCGGTGTGAGCTGCACCACCTCCGGCTGGCCTCCGCCTGTTGCTGCACATGCTGCCCTGATGGCAGCCACCTTCTCCTTCACCCTCCTCCTGTCAGTACCCATCTTCTTCTTACACTCCTGCACGGAGCTAGTGGCTGCCGTGCAGGTTGATGGCACGTGCCACCTCCTCCTATGCAGCAGCACAGGCTTGAGGGGTGCCCCATCATCCACTGAGCAGAGGCTCCTGATCAAGGTAGGCCTCGAAGAGTGCCTCCGTCTCGGCCTTTGTGAAATTGGGCCTCCTCTTCCGCCCACCATCATAGTCATCCTCACCCAGATCTCGCTCGGTCATTATTCAGCCTGTAAGGATGACAGTGGTTACCTGTGACTGTGCAGTACAAAGCATGTCCCTGATACCACAGTCCAGACCCCCACACAGCATGCAACTCACCAATAAACTGCAGTAATCGAATATGGCCACTGCAGAACATTGTCGCACCTATATAGTGCAATCCATGCAAATTAGGTGAAGAGCAACTTTAATTAGATGCAAATCGTGCTGCTGCAGCATTGAATGGCCGATCGGATGATTAGCATATGACGGCTGAATATTGCGCCATTGCGCTTTGCGCAATTGTGTTGAACATGCTGAGCCAATGGCACAGTTCTGTGGCATGCGTAGTACACCTCACTGCTCATGCCCAGGTAGCTTACGCAGGCATCTTCCGTGCTGATGACGTGCTGTGCACGGTAGGCAATGCAGGGCATGGCCACCATTGTGCCAGTGGCGCTATAGCGAGGGTCACTACATGGCACTGTGGCAATGGGCCTTCATAGGCACAATGGCACAACTGCGAGATAGTCCGCTGTGGCGCTGGCAAACAGGCAACCAATCACGCTAGACGCATAGTCATCCGATGGTGCTGTGCGTGGCCTTGCGCCAGAGACCTTTGATCCTGTGCCTGACCTTTGCCCCCTTGGCATCATGCGTCCGGCATGGCTGTACCTCTATCGCGCTGTTCGGTAACAGTGCAATAGGGAATGGCAGTGCTGTACCACGCAGCATCTGCATGTGGGGTACCATGCTGCATAGCGCCATATTGCCTACTATCGCATTGGAAATGGTGTGGAGAAGGGCTGCTCCATGGTCGACAATAGAGCTGGCAAACCTGGTGGCCACAGTGGAGCCACATCATGGGCATCTCTTTGGGCAGCCCCCCCGGAGAGGTCTAGGTCCCAGGTGTGGAGTGAGGTGGCCACAGCCCTAGAGGCGGTGACTGGCAATTGCAGAATGGTGGAGCAGTGCAGGCACTGATATTCGGACCTGATGAGGAGGGAGCCTGAGTTACTGGCCAGACTATGGTCACGTACCAGGAGGGGCACGGTACCATGACCAGGTAGGGGTTCCGTCAACACACTGTTTTTGTCCATTTGATTCACATTGTTGTTTGTGTCCAGCACATAGGGCAGGGACTGTATGGGGTTGCCCGTGGTGGTGGTGTTCACAGGGTGTGGGGTGGGTGGGTCTGGCTGAATGGGGGGGCACACTCCTTGGGGCAGGGGGACTTTGCTTTGGGACTGCACTGATGTTCTTCTCTGCTTTTTGTCCCCCAGGCCCAGAAGAGTTACGCCATTTGAGAGCGGAGCGCAGGGCGGTGGAAGACAGAGCCAGGCAGGCCGAGGGTCCACAATGGCCACCCGACCATCCCGATGAGGGTGAGTGACTGACATCCATTCTTAATATTGCATGCTGTGTGGCAAGGTGGGCAGCAGGGCATGGCCACCATTCATTGACATCACTGCCATGCACGCCACTGGTTACAGTCAACACTGTCCAGTGGCAATGCATGTCTGGGTGTGCGTCACTGGTGGTGCATGCGTGCACCAGGTGCATGGCTGTGCCACTGCCTTTACACCACATAGCCATGTCACTAGACGGCCACAGTGCTGCTGTGCGTGACTTGGCTGGTGGGTGTGTGCAGCGTTCAGCATGGCTGTATGCGCCTGGGTGGGCAGGTCCTGCGGACGTGATTACTGTGGCTGGTCACACACCATCACAGTGGTATGTCCCATGGCCGTATGCCATGCACAGTGGGCGGGCTGTCTGTGGTTGTGCATTCACACCTATTGACTGTGCTCTCTTGTCCTAGGTCTGAGACATCTCAGTGAGATGAGGGACGCCATGAAGGAGCTCCTCGATCTGGCCCAGGAGTCTGTGGTGATACTTCAGAGGCTGGACACAGCGGGAGTACTGCGGCGCCACAGAGCAAGGTGGACCCAGTGCCAGGAATGGCCGACACGCTGATAGTCCCTTGGTCCCTGACTTCCCCTCCCCCCTGGACCCACCCTCACACCCCACCTATCCCATCCTGTTTGTCCACCCCTTCCCCCTGCCCACCCCCACCTTGTTTGTGTCCCTGACCCCAACCTTGTAAATAGCTATTGTTATTGTACATAGTTGTTTTATATTTTTACAATACATTTGAATTTTATATGAATACTGCGGTGGTCTCTGATTTGCAGTGGGCTATAGGTGCTCGGCTGCAGTGGTGTGCATGGCATCAGGGGTGGTGCAGTCATGGATATGTGTGTGTGTGTCCGTGTGGAGGTGACTATGGTGTGGGGGTAAATATCAGTCAGTATCTGTGGTGTGTGTGTTGTTCCCCGTGCACTGGATGACTGTGTGCAGTGGTCCATGGCACGTGCTCTGTGTCCATGGTGCACCCATCGGCCTGTCCATGGCCTGTGCAGCCAACACACATGCCTGTCTGTGACCTGCATGATCTGCTGGCATGTCAGTGGTAGCATTCCCTGCAGGGCGGACACTGTACCTGTCACTTTGCTGGGTTTCCCATGTCACTGGTGTGGTGCATGCTTCCACGCACCACTGTGGGTGTCTGTGCTGGCTGTTGTGGCCAGTGGTGGGCCAGGGTGTGTTACTGGGATACTGTGGTGCGCTGTACCACTGGGGAAGTGTCCTTACACGACCATCCAATCTGGGGTCACTCTTCTGCCAATGCATGGTGGGTCTCAGCAGTACATCGGGGGACTGTGCGTGGTTGCACTTTGTCTGCCGTTGTTGCATTGCCGTGTGCTGCATCCTGCTGATGGGTGCTCATGGTGGGGCTGGCTTGCATGGTTCTGTGGTGCATAGGGTTGCATTGCCACTGTGGGGGTGGTGGCATGCATGGGGATTCCTGCAGTGCTGGTCACTGCTCATGGGGGGTTGTCTGTGGGTCACGGTGCAGGGTGTGCTGTGCACTGGGGGGGATGGTGTGGCACAGGGTGGTCCGCCCTCCTTGTGTGCCAGTCACAGCTTGCCGGTAGGTGTGATAGGGCACCATGGCCAGGCTGTGGGTTGGTTGCTTGACTCCATGGACCAGTGGTTATTCCAGCCCTCCCCTGGTTGTGATGTGCTTGGGGTATGGGGGGACAATGTCTGTTCCGCTGTGTGCTCCTGTGCCCATCTGTGGCATGGGTGGTGGGCCCCTACCTCCCTGGTTGTACAGTTACATTGCTCTGCAGCTGTGGGGCTCCCTGCTTGTGCTATGGCGCCTCTGGACTGCTCAGCTGGGCATCCCTTGTTGCGCCATAGTGCATCATATCTGCTCAGCTTCCCCTTCCTTGTTGCACTATGGCGCTGGTTGTGCGATAGTCAGACGTTGGCTGTGGGTGCAATTTGGCTTGCTCCTGTTTTGAATATCACGTCTGTTGCGCATGGGTGCAATAAACTTGCGCTTGGTCCTGCTATTGCGCACTTTTTGGGCGCAGTTTGAATATCCAGCCCAATAACAGAAAGTGAATGGAAAGGTTATGCAGTGGTTAAATTGGAAATGTTTAGGTGGAGAAACTTTTACACCAAGATTTCTAGATAGTGGAACTGACATTTCTAGGTGGTGAAACTCTTCTATAGTAATGGTATAGTGAAGAGAGGCTAGAATTGGACATAGATCTTACACAGTTTGGAGTTTCCTTGACTATGAGCAAGAACAACTATTTTTGATAACTTTTGTACTGCTCCTCTTATCGCTGTCTTCCTCAGCATCCACTAGCATGATGTCACACAAATGTGGCAGAGAAAAATGTGGCTACACTACGGTCCCCACTCCTGATGCCAACTACTCCTTTCCTACTACAGCCATCCCAGTAGCAGTAGACAACACCTCCCTCAAGTAGTGTGATCTGAAAAACAAATAAAAAACAGTTTACTGAGCTAATAGTAACTAGTAACCCCCTCCAAAATATTTCATTTTGTTGTTGTTACCAAGACATGGATTAACACATACTTGTAAACAAGTGTTTCGTGAGGTTACATTGAAGAGCTGCTGCAGATCATATGGTACAAAGTGAGACAGCTTCATTTTCAGTTTCACATGGTTAGTCAGTCAGAGGAAACCAGAAACCTGACAGCTTTCATACTGATTTCTAAACTGAAACCTTATTTTTCACAATTTTCTCAGCATTTTTTAATTCTATTCCATTGTCTATCAATTCTTTGTGTTCTTATTAGTAAATTAGTTGTATTTTCTGATATTTCTTATGCTTTTAAGATCCATCAGTATTTTTACTGTTTATGTATATTACTTTAAATGATTAAGAAAAATTATAATTTATTTTAATGTGACTGTGACCATGAAGGAAGAAGGAAACTCAGTCACCTCATCTTGGATGAGGTAAATGGGTTGGAGCTAATGCAAGTAACTGTATATTTCTCTAAATGATTATGGAAAATTATAATTTACTTTAACGTGACCGTGATATTTAACATGACTGTGACTGTGTCCTTGTGTATGTGGTGAGCATGGATGTGAGCACATAGCACATATTTCATTAAGGCACAGCTTCCTGTATCACCATCTGCCTCCATTACCTGCTGTGACAGTAGAGGTGTGGCAATGGGTGTTTTTGAGGTGATTTATGCACTGTGACAGTGGATGAGTCAATGCAAGTAAATGTATATTTCTTTAAATGATTACATAAAATAAAATTTATTTTAATGTGACCATGGCTTTTAAGTTTTAACGTGACCATGACTTTGAAAGAAGGTGGAGAGCCTCTGCCACCTCATTTTAGATGTGAATACATGTGTTGGAGTCAACGTAAGTACATGTATCTTTTTTTATTAATTATGGAAAATTACAATTTACTTCAATGTGACTGTGACTTTTAATGTGACCATGACTGTTGCCATGTGTGTGATGTGAGCATGGACATAAGCATGGAGCATGTGTTCCACTAGGGCACAGATTCCCATGTCACCATCTGCCTCCATTACTTGCTGGGATAGTAGAGGAGTTGCAATGGGTGTTTTGGGGGATGATTTATGCACTGCGACAGTGAGTGAGTTGACACAAGTAAATGTGTATATCTTTAAATGATTCTGTAAAATTAAATTTATTTTAATGTGACCTTGACTTTTAAGTTTTAATGTGACCGTGACTGTGAAGGAAGGTAGAGAGACTCTGCCGCCACCTCATTTTAGATGAAATAGATGTGCTGGAGTTGACACAATCAATGCAAGTAAATGTACAGTTTTCCAAATGATTATGGAAAATTATAATTTATTTTAATGTGACCATGACTTTTAACGTGATCATGACTGTGACCATGTGTATGATGTGAGCATGGACGTGAGCACAGAGCGTGTGTTCTGTTAAGGCAGATCTTCCTGTGTCACCATCTGCCTCCATTACCTGCTGTATATTATATAGCATCTACCTCAGCACCCGTAGAAATGGGATGGCTGACGCTGACAGATACCACTTGGAACTCTCTTCCATCAAAACTGCAAAATATGGCTTCACCCTATAGTTTTAAGGTAGCTCTTTCTGAATGGAATCAGTTTTCTTGTCACTGTCTTTAACTGTATGTTTTAAATTGTATTTAAGTTTAACTTTTGCAGACTTATGTAACCAAGCGTAACTTACAGCATTGCCCTGAAAATAGGCTGTGCCTTTGTACCTTATCCTGTCTAAATATAAATAAACTTCAGACTTCTACCAAACTATGGATGGATTTTGTAGCCCTTCCTTTTACATGTTGGTGGTACTGGGGCAGTGGAGAGGTGGCAATGGGTGTTTTGAAGGATGATTTATGCACTGCGACAGTGGGTGAGTCGACACAAGCAAATGTATATTTCTTTAAATTATTCCATAAAATTAAATTTATTTTAACGTGACCGTGACCATGAAGGGAGGTGGAGAGCCCCTGCCACTTGCTTTACTAAACAAAACAAAACCACTACTTTGAAGTAAATAAATCTGAAAAACTACCAAAAACAAATTCCTAATTTAATTACATAAGGCACTCCACACACTTTTAGGAGTGCTTTTCTTCAAACTGCTCTGAGCTTAATGTGATTTTAAAAGGTTTTTGGGCACAGGACTTCAAGGATAGATTTAACTCCAACTCTTTCTTTATAAGACTATACTAAATTCAGCCTACACATGCATACAGCTCATTTCAGTACCATGTGACCCCATTCTCATGGTAGATTGCAAACTTCACTTGAGGGCCCACCTTTGCTGGTGAAGTTACTAAATTCGCC
This sequence comes from Neoceratodus forsteri, assembly GCA_016271365.2. Taxonomy (NCBI): domain Eukaryota; kingdom Metazoa; phylum Chordata; order Ceratodontiformes; family Ceratodontidae; genus Neoceratodus; species Neoceratodus forsteri. Next base: position 899,992,914 of record CM057456.1, on the reverse strand, counting down.
ATTTGCAAAGTTAGCCCTATACCGCAAATTGGGACTTTGCAGGGCAGATTAACTTTGTGAATTGTGACAAATTTGTGAATTAATCCGTGAAGTGAAGTGAAGTTAGCCAGGTTCATACACCTCGAGTGTAGACTGTCAACGTTTGTTAACACTGATCAGAGTTTTCTTTTCCCATGCCAGTATCTGAAAGATCATCCCTTATGTGTTGCTGTGTAGGATGCCTTAAGTAGTCTTCTATCACAGTTGTGTCTGATTGAGATGACACACTACCAACTTGGTGGTGTGGAGCAGAACATTTTGTTATGAGACTTAAGTGTGATCAAATGTTATTTTCTTGTTCAGCATAACAGGGTACCAGAAACTGATCTTTGTTGACTGTTAATAGCCTTAGACCATGACTTGTTTATGTTACACTCTTAGAAAGGAAGTGATAAATTTGATTACAAATTAGTTAATTTTTAACACAGCAGTTAGTGCAGTTAGGGAAAACACAGTGGCCCAGATATTCAAAACTTTGCACCAGGGCTAAAATAGCACTGCCTGGCGTGCAAAGAGTGCCTGGACCACATAGCCAGCAATATTCAAAAGGAATAGCCCAGTGTTAATCCTGCTGAATATGGGCCAGGAGTGCAGGGCTAAAAGAGCCCAGGAAAAAGACAGCACTGAAGATAGCAACAGGGAAGTGCAAACCACAATAGAAGCTCAGTAGACACTGGAGCAAACCAGTGGTGCAGGTGGTGAACATTGTATGTGATTGCACAGACATGTCTCACATTTACTGCAAACAACAATGTAAGCCACACACTGCAGAACTGTGCTATGCTGATGTGAAGTTTTCCCGGGGCTAACCCGATTGCACAGTGCTAACACAATAGCCCAGTGCATACCGGTTAGCCTGGGGCAAACTGGAGCTATATTCAAAGCTCCCATGCAAATGAGCCTACTCAGGTAATCTATGGGCAAACAGGCACATTTGCATCTCATTATGTGCTGCTTAGCATACATTACCATGCAGTTTCCCCAGTGCTACTGCATGGAGCACACAGCTCCACCTATTGGTCAGAATGGAAGTACAGGCTGGACACTGCAGGCAAAGGCATGGCCACAGCATCCCCTGTTGGTTGGAATGTACTACAGAACAATATAGCCACATATATATATATATATATATAATATATATACATACATGATCTGGAGGACAGAACACCCCCACCCTCAACATTGGCACCCTGCAGCAGCTGTGGGTGCAGTAACAGTGGGGTGATACTAGAATGCAAGGGACAGGCATGAGGCAAAGGGGGGGAGGATGTAGGCCAGAGGCATACTAGGCCCCACAGCAACTCCATACGTCATGGAACTGGGGACACTAGGTGGGACATGCAGTCCATCTGGGCTGTCATGGCCAGTGTTCCCATATGGGGAATACAGTCCCTGGCAGTCTAGCACCCCCCAGCACAATCCCCATCCCCTGGTAGCTGCTACATTACAGAGGAGGCAGTATAGCGCTGTGGGAGGCAGTATAGCACGGTGGTTGAAGGCACTGAGCTGCAACTCTGGAAACCTGAGTGTAACTCCCACAGCCCCCACTTGCATACTGTGTGACCCTGAGTAGGTCACTTAACTCCCCTGTGCTCCCAGGTCACAACTGTCAACAAGCGTACAGTGTGGTGTGCTTCTCCTGAGTGATTGACAGTAATAACATTGAATATATCCATGGTGATCTAGTGCCCCCCCAAAATGATCCCCGACCCCGGTAGCCCTGTAATGAGGTAGACTCCATGGTGATCTAGTGCCCCCCATTGCGATCCCCAACCCCACTGAACTGCATAACCTGGTGGTCTACTGGTCCCCCCACCCGTCAGTGCAACCCCCGTTAAACCCAGAAATAGCAGACCTATGGTCGGAGCCGGCGACTGGCTCAGTCCTCCTCTCACCATCATGGCCAGCTGCCAACTGTGGTATACATGAGTGCTATTGCAATGAATGAGCACGTCCTCATGAGGATGCACTCATTCATTGTAGTAGCTCATGCATACCGCTGTCAGCGGCTGGCCATGATGGTGAGAGGAGGAAGCTCAACTAGTCACTGCTCGACTGTGTCTTTATTTCCGGATTTAATGAAATTACACTGACGAGTGGGTGGACCACTAGACCACCGGTTATACGGATTCAGTGGAATCTGAGATCAAGATGAAACACGTAACATCGGACCACTTTACAGCTGCCTAGTCGAGGATCATAATGTAGGAGTGAGGGGACTACTAGACCACCATGGTTGTGGTCAGGCTGCAGCAGCTGCCAGGGGCGGGATTACCTTGGGGGGTACTGCCTCAGTACCACCGCGTTTTTGACAGTGGTGTTTAGCACCATGCTACAGGTCATGCTACTGCCTGTAGCACTGCACTGTGCATTTGAATATGCCGACTGCACCAACATTCCTGTCCACTCCACATCCCCCCAATATCTGTTAGCATCGGTGCTACCACAGATTGCCGGCACTGTTCGGCCTTTTGAATATTGCAGCCTGGCACTAATCCAGCACTATTCCAGTGCTATGGATTTGCACCAGATGCAATGCTTTGAATATCTGGGCCCATGTGCATTACATTTAACACATGCAGTGTGTTAAATAAATGTAATACAGTGGTGTGTAAATTGTTCAACACACAAATGTGTAGCTTTTACTAAGACTGGTATGCTGAAGTTTTAACACATTCATGTGTTACAATGTCCATATTGAATGTGTTATTTCAACACACAAGAGTGTTGAATTCTGAAGTATATTATTCTCACATTGATTGAATGGAAAAGACAATTGCTAATCAAAACAGCTCTGGCCAGAGCCGATAGGGCTGCAGAAGAGGAATCTGGGTTAAAAATATTGAAAATAATTTTTTTTTAAATATTTTTACACCAAATTTTCAACACAGCCTTGTGCTGAACCTGGCTCATAAAGAAGGGCAGAGAAAATGTTTAACTCCTGGCCTAAAGGTGATGTTGTGCAGGGACTGCAAAATCAACTTTTGGGCTGCAAACACACATTTTGGGCAGGAGTTGCAAAAATGACAGCTGTCACATTAATTAATTGCTGTATCAAAATGGCTATGTTAAAATCTTGTGGTAAAAATATTGAATATTATCAAAGTTATCAGCCTGCATTTGCAAAATTCAACATAGCCTCATAACTTAATAGATGAACATACTAGAATCACAGAACACAAGAATGTGCAAAGTATAATATCACCCCATATTAAATGTATTCAAAGCCAGAGAATGCATTGCTAATCTTTTTTTTTTTTTGGCATTGAAAAAGTTTCATTTGGTCCACAGGAAGGACATTTGGATACAGCTTTACTTAATCAAGCCCTAACTATCATGATATTAGGGCAGAAAGGGGGTTAGGGTGCATTCGGATGGAAGTGAGGATTTGGTAAAGAAAATGTACTGTGGTACTATACTCTTTAAAGACCCTGCTGAAAGAATGCAACACATATGTCAAGCAGAGAAACACCAGCTTGGCTTAGATGCTGAATTCTTTGTTGCAGTCTTATAGTGCAGCAAGTTAAATTGTGTCGCTATTCATTTTTGAGTGGGGGATTGTGAAAAATGTCAGATGGTTGTCAATTCTGACCCACATTTTTTCTTCTTTGATGACAAAACTGCTGCTTTAAGAAAATTAGCTCTGTAGACCATTATGATCCATCATATGTTCAATAACTCCAATTTTTTACACCCTGTGGGTCACAGTCCCACATAGGAAAAGTGACCTTCTCACTCCTCTCTGAGTGCAAACCAAGCCCCCTTTTTGTGCTGACAAACCCCTCCTCCCTGTCTGCCACTTGCTTAGTGGCAATGAATTTATGTAGCATTTTTTAGTTCTGCATATTTATACAGTCACATAAAATGCCAACTGACATCCTTTGTAAGCTTCCCTCTATCAGTTTCTTCATATTTCCTCCAGTGTTTACATTTACTGCAGCAGTAAAAAGAATGTATTCAGTACTAAAAATAAAAATAAATTTGTTGGTGGGCTTTCTGTTTAGATATCACTGTTAAGGAGAAGCTGGATTTTCAAAACAGGAATACTGGAAGGATCTAACAGATAATATCCACATTTATGTTTACTAGTAGTTACAGTTTTCACCCTGTGGAACAAAGCAAAATGGATTCAGAGCAATGGGACAAGTAATATGTTGCTCATCAATGAAAAAACAGAAACAAGCAAAAGGATGAGCAGCACCCACATATGCAGAAAGCAACAGGACTGCAAAAATATTATTCAGAGTTCTTTATTTAACTAAAGTGCAGAGTGCACCCACACATAGTGAGCATATACAAGTGAAGGCTGAGCTGCTCTGAAAACAACGCTTCTCCCGGCCCCTGCCAGACATCAGAGTGAATCACTCTGATGATGCCTGGCAGGGGTCAGGAGAAATGTTAGTTGCAGAAAGGCTCCACTGCCACTTTTTTTTATGCTCACTATGTGTGGGTGCACTATGCACTTTAGTTAAATAAAGGACTTTGAATAATATTTTTGTGGTCCTGGTGCTTTCTGCATATGTGGGTACTCCTCATCCTTTTGCTTGTCCCTGTGGAACAGCAGGCTAAGATGGGACATGAGCTCAGTCTTCCCATTCTCAGGAGTATTGACAGGATTGAACATATGGATATGTTCTCTAGCAGGACACAGGGACATGCTCTGGAAGTCACAGATGGCAAGTTTAGGGGTAACATTAGGAAGCATATTTTGTCCCAGAAGGTGATGACCTTCTAAAATAACCTGCCAATAGAGACTGTGGACATGAAGACAGTAGAACAGTCCCCAGTATTGCCCATCCCTTAGCTTTTGCCAGCACTGAGCCAATACGGCTGTGGAGAGCCTTTAGAAGTGGCATGTTCATTGAAAAGAATATGTGGTGCCAAAATGGATAAAAGTAATAGCCCACTGAATATGACATACTGCATCTCAGCCAGGCTATCCTATGTCAGTACATTGTAACAGGGCTAATGATCATATAAAACAGCCTTAACATTTGTTGCAGTGATTTTACTGACAGGCATAATGAAGCCAGTTGCATACATGTATTGATTTGAGCATACAGGGAAATGTACAGGAGTTTTGTCCCAGTTTTACATGGAAAACACATAGAAAATGAGGGTGCCCTACAGGGAAATGATTTGTTCAATCTGGGAACACTGCAGTTGACACCCCTATGATTTCTTTATAATCCCCTATGATGCCCCTTGCAACCTCTGAAAACCCCTGAAACATTAGCTGCCTAGCATTTACCCTTCCTACAAATATAAAACCATGAGAGTTCCAATGCCACTAATAAGATAGGTCTCTGAAAGGGTTAACATAAATCAACTCTTCAGAAGAAATACTGTAAATAATTGCTACACACATACATACATTGGGAGAGATGAACAAGAATGTAATTTTGAACTGTTCTGCAGTTAGATGCTGTATCCTCTGTTAGAACTCAAACATGGGTAAAAGTAAGACCCCAGTGAAAATGAGATCCTGCATCTCATCAAAGCTATCCTGTGTCAATACATTGCCAAAATGAATAAAAGTACAGTACAAGTTGTATTAAACTGTCCCACCAATGAGTTGGTTTTGCATTGTTTTTTACAGTTAGCAATGCATTGGCAAATCATACTGCATTGTTTTTCAATGCTTAACCAGCTCAAGAGCAATGTATGTAAAATGTTTTTGCTACTCAGTTGGAATGCATCTGTGGTCTAGTCACAAAGCAATGCAAAACTGAGTTTTAACTCTTAAGAAACAGTTTGTGCAGGGCTTTGTGCTGGATCCAGCAACACTTAGGCAACTCAGTCAGAAATGCTACAGCAACTCACTGGAGGAACTGTTTAATGTGACTTGTACTGTATGACCCCACTGAATATGACATACTGCATCTCAGCCAAGCTATCTGGCTGTGTCAGTATATTGTAACAATGCTATAATACCATCAAGAGGTTCTGGAGACATGTGAACATTGAGAGCAAAGCTTGAGAGAGTCCAACATTTTCCCAGAGCCTCTGTGATATGTTGCAGGTGAGTTTTACCATTTAAAATAAATAAAAAAAACAGCCTCAACATTTGTTATAGTGATTTTACTGACAGGTATAATGAAGTCAAGTTGCATACATATATTGATTTGAGCATAAAGGAAAATGTCCTAGTTTTACATGGAAAATACAGGGGAAGAAGGGTGCCCTACAGGGAAATGATTTGTTCAATCTGGGAACATCTGGGAACACTGCAGTTGACACCCCTATGATTTCTTTATAATCCCCTAGGATGCCCCTCGCAACTTCTGAAAACCCCTTAAACATTAGGGCCCAGATATTCAAAGAGTTGCGCCATGCTGAGGGTTGCTCATCGCCAAGTCCAAAACTCGCCATTCTGCAATATTCAGAAGGAGGCAGTTGCGCCAATCGAAACATGCTGAGCAATAGCGCAATGAAAATGAAGGCATGCACAAATCAAGGGGTGGACCCATGCATAAAGAGCGCAATGCGATGTTCAAACACTTGCGCAATGCGCAATAGCGGCACAGCCGGAAACTGCGCACTAGCAGAAATGAGCCAAAATAAAAAGGCTCAAGGAAGCGGCGCAAGAACACTACCAGGCTGTCAAGTGGGGGAGAGAGAGAAACAGACAGAGACAGACGGACAGACTGAAAAGGGCAGGCAAGGAAAGTGTTTCCCATAGTTTGTAGAGGCCAGCGGGGGGTGCCCGGTGCAGTGGAAGTAGCAGTGAGGACAGCGGGGGTAACACAGCAACAGCGGGGCGGCAGAAGCCAGGGAGATGGACAGTGCCAGCTTCCACATGGAAGCTGTAATGAGGGGGGTGAGAATCCATGCTGCAGGGGGACGTGGCCGTGGAGGGACCCATCGGCGGTATGCCCCCCACAGGTGGTACCGTGCCCGCATCAGCTTTGAGCTGTACACAGATGTAGAGATTGTGGGCTGGTACCGCCTGAACAGGGCAATACTGAGACGGCTCTATGAGCTGTGCAGTGATGTGATGCAGGCACCCTCACGACGGAGTCACGCTCTGTCGGTGGAGACCAAGGTGACAGCCTGCATGTGCCTGCTCGCCACGGGCACCTTCCAGAGGCCGACAGGGGACACCACAGGCATCACACAGTCGGCCATGTCACGCATCCTCACCCAATTCCTCAGCGCACTGCTGCCACATGCTGCAGAGTACATCCATTTCCCCAGCACCGCGGCAGAGCGTACAGCAAACATGCAGGAGTTCCACAGGGTAGCACGTATGCCTGGTGTGCTAGGGGCCATAGACTGCACCCATGTGGCCATCTGCATGCGACCTGGCCCCAATGGCCATGCCTATCGTGAACCAGCGGGATTTTCCAGTGTCAACTGCCAGGTGGTGTGTGATGCCACTGGGCGATAATCAATGTCTGTGCCACACACCCTGGCGGAGCACATGATGCCTTCATATGGTATCAGTCTGCATTGTGCCATCGATTCGAGAGTGGGGACATCCCACAGGACATCTAGTGGGTGAGTACACATGTATGGAATGCAAACTCTGGGCAAGGGTGGAATGACAGGTGCCATGGTAGTGGCATACAGGGAGATGGCCAATATGGACCTGAACATGACACTGCTGTCCACTATCTCCACACAGGTGATCGCGGATACCCACTCCGTCCCTGGCTGCTCACCATCGTACCGGCGCCCCACGACCCCAGCGCAGCTATGCTATAATGAGGCACATGCGGCAACACGTAACATCATAGAGCGGGTGTTTGGGATGCTCAAGGCACGCTTCCGATGCCTAGATACCTCCGGCGGTGCCCTACAGTACAGCCCCCAAAAGGCCTGTGGGATATTCCTAGCCCGTTGCATCCTGCACAACATGGCCAAAGACCATGGGATAGCCGTACAGGTCGAACAGGGGGACAGCGATGGGGACGCCAGTGGCGCCGGTGATGATGGTGATGAGCAGCCCCCCTAGGAGGAGGGACCCGACTGATCCAGCAGGCCCAGCTGCACTGGGACACCATCACAGAGCACTACACACAACACAGGTAAGTCAAGGGACATGTGCAACCAACACTGTCCATGCGCAAACTACAGGCACACAGGGGAACACACCAGGGGTGCATGAAGGTCAGGGGAGGGAAGGGTCCAGGCATACCAACACACCATCAGGGAGGGTGAGCACTCCATGGACACACACACACACCAGGCACAGAGCGTGCATGGCAGATGCACAGCACTGCAGAACTGACATTGCTAACACACAGCACCACCGACCACCCCCACCACCTGTACTGTCCAAGTACATGTGTCAGAATCTGGGCACCCTTGCACCTTTGGTGTACAGTGCAATGCAGGCATCATCATGCACATGCACCTGTGGACAGCAGTTGGGAGGGTGTGCAGGTGGTCCGTGTGACGGCGTGGTGGCAGAGCACCCAGCAGTGCACTGCCCACCATGACACACATTGCACACAGGGCAGCACCAGACAGGGCCCACACTGGGAGACAGTTCAGTCATGTAGCACTGTCCCACGGCCACCACGAATGCATGTGCGGCCCCGCCATGACCCAACAGCACGGGCAGGCTGAGCAGGGGCCACATAGGGTGGCACTGTTGCACCACCAGGGGTCCCACTGCATGAACGTGACCTTGCCCGCACAGGGGTCTGCAGCACGCCGAACAAACCTGCACCAGGGGTGCTCAGGATGCCCACAGCAGAACCTGGCATCGACAGGCCTGGTGTCGCACGACACCGGGAACGGGGAGTGGAGAGTGCACTGTGTGGGGTGTGTGGTACAGGGGCACCTGACTGTGTGCCCAATGCATCCATGACAGAGACCACTGCCTGGGTCAGCCTGTCAATGGCGGCGGTCACATCCGTCCGCATACGGACCAGCTCGGCTCGGTCCTGAGCACACTCCCTGCTGTGCCGCTCCACGGACACAGACAGTGCCTCCACGGACCTTGCAACCCGCCCCTGCAGCTGTACTGATTCCTGCAGCAGGCGGGTGTGTGCGTCCAATGGGTACTGTGCCCCAATGGCATCGTGACCCCCAGGGTGTGGACAGTCCTGATGCACATCACCCCTTGAGGGTGGGCGCTGTTCACCAGGACCAGGTATGGGCGGATCAAAGGGCAGTGGACATGTGCCACTGCTTGACACTGTACCCCCAGACCTGGTGTGCAACTGCTGCTGCTGCCCCTCCAACCGCTGTGCCCCCAGGTCCACCTGTTCCACCGCCATGCTGGCAACAGTGCCAGACACCTGCACAGCCACCGGTGCTGCCCCACCGGTGCTGACAGGCACAGCCTGGGACTGTGCCAGCATGCTGGTACACAGGTTTGAACCAGAAAGGCCCAGGGGCACTTGCTGGCCTGCCATGTGTCCGTCATGGGACACACACCTATCACTGCCCATTGCAGGCTTTCTATCATCAATGGTGCAGGTACGTGCTACTGCCATGGTCACAGCATGCTGGCATGCTTGCATGCCAGACTGCTGAGACACAGGCTGTGCACCCCCCGCACCCGTATCACTGACACCAGAGTTGTTGGCCCAGCGTGCATGCTGCTGCAGTGCCTGCTGGCTGGTGGTGGAGGTGGATGGTCCCTCCTCCATGTCCAGCAGGTCCGCATCACTGTCTGGACCCACCACCACCATCTCCTGAAGACGAACAGGATCTGTAACAGAAAGAGAGTACATGTGAGTGCATGTGAACAACCGCCACCACCCCCCCAAACACCACCACCATGTTATACCGTGCAGTGATGGGCTTCCACCTGTCTGGAATCCTCCACCTGGTATGCCCGCAATGGCGCTCGGCTGCATGGCTGCGACCAGTGTCTCCTCATGTGGGGTCAGCTGCAACACCACTGGCGGGCCCACACCAGTGCCAGCACGTGCCGCCCTGAAGGCTGCCACTTTCTCCTTCAACCTCCTGCGGTCAGTCCCCATCTTTTTCTTGCATTCCTGCACGGAGCACTGGTGGCTTCCATGCAGGTTAATGGCCCGAGCTACCCCCTCCCATGCAGCCACACGGGACTGAGGGGTGCCCCTCTGTCCACTCAATAGTGGCTCATCTTCCAGGTAGGCCTGGAAGAGGGCCTCCGTCTCTGCCGCTGTGAAGTTGGGCCTCCTCCTATGCCCACCGTCCTCACCCTCACCTTGGCTCTGCTCGGTCATGGTGATCTGTATGGGTGGAAGTGGACACCTGTCACTGTGCAGTCTGCAGCATTTCCCCATGAGCATTGTCCTGAACATCACACAGCATGTGTCACCTCTCACCTGCAGTAACAGATCTGGCCCTTTGGCCCACTGTAGCATTTATAGTGCAACACATGCAAATTAGGAGTGGAGCAACTTTAATGACATGCAAATCATGCCACTGCGCCTTGAATGGCTGATCAGATGATTTGCGATGTCGGCTGAATATCGCGAATCTGCACTCTGCCAATATGGAAGAGTCAGCTGAGCCAATGGCGCAGATCTGTGCCTGTGTGGTACACTGCATCGCGCATGCCCAGATAGCTTACGCATGTGTCTATAGTGCTGCTGATGTGCTGAGCGCGATAGGCACTTCAGGCCATGGCCACCATTGTGCCAGTGGCGCTACAGCACTGGCCACTATATGGTGCTGTGGCATTACTGCACAATAGTCCACTGTGGCACTGGTACGCAGCTGGTCGGTCACGCAGGATACCTATACGTCAGATGGCGCTGTGCGTAGCCTAGCGTCATTGCTCATGACTTGTGTATGCCCTTTGCCCCTGCCGCTGTTCACCTGCCATGTATGCGTCCCTATTAGCTGTCTGGTGACAGCTGTAATAGTGATGGCGCTGTTGAACAGTGTGATTGGAGCCTGTGGTGGTCTATTGCGCAACATCTCCACGTGGGGTTATGGTGCAGCAGGCGCCATATTGCCTGCTGTAAACTGGCTAACATGGCTAGGAGGAGGGCTGTGAGTTGGAGCCCACTGGAGGTGGCCAACCTGGTGGCCCTAGTGAGAGCCCAGTATGAGGCACTCTATGGTGAGCACCCTCACCATACCAAGAACAAAGCTGTGGCAGCAAGTGGCCACTGACCTGGTGGGGTCACTGGACGGCACCGGTCTGCTGAGCAGTGCCGGCACGGTACAGTGACCTCCGCCAGAGGAGTCAGACATGTTGGCAAGGCTGTGGGCACGTGCCAGGCGGGGCATAGATGCCGAGGCCAGGTGAGTGTACCATCTATGCACCTGTATTCTCTGTAGGGTGTGTGTGTGCTTTGTGGCTGTGCATAGGGTGACGGCTCGGACACGGTTGGCTGTGTCAGTGTGTGCAGCTGTGCGATGGATGGGTATGGCTGTGTGGGCAGGCACTCTCACTGGGGCAGGGGGCACTCTGCTTTTGAGTCACACTGATGTTTGTCTCAACATATGTCTCCCACAGGCCGGGATGTGAGGATGCAGGGCCGGGGTGAGGAGGGCCGTGCCAGGGCCCCGGTGGAAGCAGGAGTCAGCCCCTGGATGCAGCAGCAGCAGCCACAGCATCAACGGCAGCAAGAGCAACAGCAGCAGACACAGCTGCTTGAGCACTGTGAGTACCATGACTTCATGGATGCTATTGCATGCTGGGGGGGGGGGAGTCCACTAGCCCTGCACAATACAACCATGCAAGACAGGGGAGGTCATAATTACACTATACAAGACACTAGTGAGGCCCCACCTGGAGTACAGTGTACATTTCTGGAGACCATACCTACATAAGGATGTAGAGTGGGCAGGGAAGGTTCAGAGGAGGGCAACAAAGATGGTGCATGGCTTGCATCATGGGTCCTATGATGACAGGTTGAAGGAACTGAACATGTACTCCCTGGAGGAGAGGGGGGAGAGAGGGGATATGATAGAGACATACAGGTATCTTACAGGGGGGATCAGGGTGCAGGACACAGTATTTTGAAGTGAAAAAGATGTTCCAGGACTAGAGGGCATGGGATGAAGTTGGAGGCGACGATTCAGAGGACACATGGAAAAGGATTTCTTCACAGAGCGGGTGGTGGACAAGTGGAACACCCTGCCAGAGGAAGTGGTGGGGCTGAAACAATCACGGATTTCAGAATGCACGGACAGACATGAAGGAATTCTGGAGGTCAGGGGTAAGGGCAACAGACTTCTAGGAAAACAAAGTGAACTTACAAGCCCAAATGGACGGACTAGGTTGGCCATAGGCCCTTATCTGCGACACTGTCTATGTATCTATGTATGTATGCACGACACAGGTGACATGCATCACTGTCCAGTATCACAGCACATCTGTGTGAGGCGTCACTGGTGGTCCAGGCATGCACTGGGCACATAGCTGTGTAACTGGCATCGCACCACGTTGCCACATCACTGGACAGCCTTGTTTGTGCTGTGATGGACATGGGCAGTGTGTGTGTGTGCAGTGGTGCGCATAGCTGGTGCCGCCTGTTTGTGATGGCCATGTGCATGTTCACTGTGGGTGGGTGCATGCCATCACAGGTGTGGGACACTGGGCTATATGGCTTGCAGGTTGGGTGGTGTTCAGGGTTGTGGTCAGTCACAGCCATTGACTGTGTTCCCATTTTCCTGGGCCTCGGGGTTCTCAGGAGGATGTACGTGATCTTCGGCGCCTCACCCAAGTTGGACTGGAGAACCAGAGAACCTGCAAGCCATCCCGGCGCCATGGGCTCGGCAGAAGGAGGCACAGGACGGTGCACCAGCAGGGAGGACCAGCAGCCAGCTGGGCCATAGCCCACTTACACTTCCACTTCTCCCATCCCTACCACCCTGCCTTCCCTCTCCAAGTTTTTATTCCCTCCCCCTTGAACACCCCTACCTTTTACCCGTCCCCACTTGTAAATAGTTTCTCTTGGTTTTGTTATTGAATCTTTTAAATATACATTTCTATTTTGATATGAATACTGTGTTGGTCTCTGATTTGCAGCTGGCTATGGGTGCTCAGTTGCAGGGGTGTACATGCCATCTGGGGTGGTATGGTCCTGGGGTGTGTGTGTGTGTGTGCGTGTGTGTGCATGGGGAGGTATCTCCAGCATGGCAGTGACTTTCTGTTGGTCTTGCCGTCTGCTGCCACCCACTGCTGGGTGCACAGGGTGTGTCTGGCTTGTAGGCTTCTGTGCTGCACGGGGTTGACGTGTGCTGGGGGGATGCATGGTTTTCTGCAGTGCCAGTCAATGCACATAGGTGGTGTCTTGGGGTCACAGTGCAGGGTGTGCTGAATGCGTGCGGGGCTGCTGTGCACTGTGGTTGTCAACCCCTGTGTGTGGCACTCTCCAGCATGCCAGTGGTTGTGCTGGGTGTCATAGCTCCGCTATGCTGTGTTGGCTTGTCCCATGGGCCAGTAGATCATCTGTCACACCCCAGTGATGCTGTGCTTGGGGTGTGCAGGTGTGTGTGGGTTCTGCAGTGTGTTCCTGTGCCCATGTGTGGCATGGTTGGTGGTGGGCCCCAGCCTGCCTCCCTGGATGTGCAGTTCCATTGCTCTGGGGGGGGGCTCAACTTGCGCTATGGCACCTCTGGAATGCTCAGCTGGGCTGCCCTGGTTGCTCCATAGCGCAACATTTTGGCTCAGCTTCTCCTTCCTGGTTGCGCTATGGTGCAGTATGTGCAATATTCAGACGTTGGTTGCTTGTGCAATTTGTGCTGCTCCATGTTTGAATATCGCACCTGTTGCGCATTTGCGCAACTGGTTTGTGCTTGCTCCTGCTGTTGCGCTCATTTTGAGAGCAGTTTGAATATCTGGGCCTAGCTGCCTAGCATTTATTTACCCTTCCTACAAGTATAAAACCATGAGAGTTCCAATGCCACTAATTATTTATTTTATTTTTATTTAGTTTTTGTTTACTGGATAGGTGCACTAGCCATGGCAATGACTATTTTCAGGCATGACCTGGGAGGGTACAGTACATCAATACATACAGAACAAACATGACTGATTACAACATACTTTGACAATAGCCAATATTTCAACTGACAATGAGGTAGGACAAATAGGAGTACATTTTGGGTAGGGGAGAAAACAGTATTACAGAGAAACCAAGGTACTCAAGTACATAAGCATTTACAGTAAAGTTACAGAGTTCAAATGCAATACAAGGTTCAGATGACAATAACACAGTTAGCAATCGGCAGTTAGGTATAAGTGGCATATTCGGTTGAGACATAAGTGCATTGACAACAGGACCAGATAGGCAGGATAAGTTTAGGGTTTGGCTTGCAGCAGTGGGAGGTGAGACAGCAGGACCGTAGAGATAGGATGGCATGTTCAGGGGGGTTTGAAGCAGGTACAGGAGACCTGATTGTAGAGGAAGGAGCGACATTTGTTTTTAAATTGGACATGACTGGGAGCTAGACGGATGTCCAGAGGTAGGGAGTTCCAGAGTTTGGCTGCTGAGTGTGCGAAAGCTAGGGTCCCTTTCTTAGATTTACATCTAGTTATAAGAAGCAGGGATTTATCAGCTGATCAAAGACCATGTGAGGAGGGCAGCGGAGATAGCAAGGAGGCAAGCGAAATAGGGATACCATTTCTGAGTATATTGTCAGTCAGGGAGCTAAGGGCCAGAGTGCGGACAGAAGTGGGGGGAAGCCAGTTTAGGTCTGCATAGAGCCGGCAATGGTGTTTTGACCAGGGAGAAGCAGAGGCATACCTGCAGATAAGGGTTAACATAAATCAACTCTTCGGAGAATGTAATTTGAAACTTCTCTGCAGTTAGAGGTTGGGGAGAATAGCTGATTGTCCAGAGCATTTGTTTCTTAATCCCTAAGTTGCTGAAAGAACTCGAATTAATCTATTTGATAGAGCTCTGGACAGATGCTCAGATTCAGCCCTAAAAAAATTGACATACCTCTGAAAGAATTTTAACTTGAGTGTCAACAGGCCTTATCATATAAACAACAAAGCCAATGTACTGCAAACCTACACAGATGACATGCCCTTGTTAGAGCTCATCAATATGCTGTATTTCCATTATGACCTAGTGTTTGGGAGCCCTGTGGGTACTATGAGGGTCTTACTTTTTACTGTTATGGGGAGCCCACAGTAGAGAAGAGAATAATTGCAAACGATAAAAACCTCAGAGCAAATTCCTTGGGACAAAGGTTGCCCTGGAAAGGTATTTACCATACAGTCAAATCTGAAAGTTAAACACAATTGCACACACCAAATTAAGCAAACCATTGTGGGAAGTATATGCAAATTGACATGAAGGAAGTTACACTGGCTTAACTCTTAAAAAAAGTATACATTTTAACATGTATAGAAACATTGTTAAAGCTGTGAGATAAACTAAAAATCACAATACTGCTTGCAAAAACATTTTAATTAATTACTGTACTACAGCACTATACCATTTCTGGGTACAGTTGATCAACAAAATTAAGTGAAATCTCAGCTGCAACTTTCAGAATTAGAATGTCTCTGTATTTGTCAAACTTGGTGCCAGGTGGAATGAAAGATGCACGGATATGTTTAAACTGCTGGTCCAGCACTGTGGCTGGGATTTGATGTTTTGACTTTTGCAGTTTCTCAATTCTAGGCTCCATTACCACAGTTAGAGATAACTGGTCTACAAGGTCAACAGTGGATGTAGCGGCAGATGAAGACGAATCTCCCCTCCTCTTCAAGTTCCTGTTGAAAACTCAGCTTCTGCATTTCTAATTTCTTCCTCAGCATACACATATCAAGGATAGAATGTGACTGCAAGTAACAATGTCTGAGCTGACCTCACACGTGGCTGCAGTATCTGGCAGAAGACAGCCATAAGTAGCCACTTTGCAGAATGAAGTGTCACATCCCCCTTCCATATCTGATGCTCTGTTGTGTACTGGTATACCATTTTATGCTGCTTAAGAAACCTCTGTGACATGCAGAAAATTGAGTTCCACTAAGTACTTCTTGTATTAGCTGGTGCAGTAAGAGATTGTTCTCCTTTTCCAGGACCTACAAGATTGTACAGCCCTCTACAGAGGGACTAAAATGACCCCACAGTTTTGTGGGCAAGAGCAAGCATATTCTGTATATGTTGATCTGGCTGAAGGAAATGATGTGCAACTAAGTTCAGTCTACAGTCTGAGCAACTCACAGGACATGTGTAAACACAGCAAGCCTAGAGAATGTTATTACAGTTGACAGGAATCACCATGTCAGCTGAAGGGCCATGGGGATAGCCATTCCTGAAATCTTCTGTTTAGTTTGTCTTACAGGTTTGACACAGAGTGATCTTTCCCAAATGCAGTTATACACAGAGCAGCCTGTTTTTTTAAAAGGCTACTGCAAGTGACTGGTGGTGGTGGTGGGGCTTGTGACTGAGGCAGAGGAGTGAACAAAAGGCCCCCAGTGTGCAGTTACTGTCTTTTAGTCAATAGGTTGGTTACTTGTTCACATATCAGATGTTATATGTTTTTAGGGGACAGAGGCCTGCACTAAAGCATGATTAACTTGCTGGTGCATTCATGGTAATATTTAGTATTGCTTTTGTGGAGAGAAAAAGAAACAAGATGGCACCTAGTAGCACAGTATAGCACTTCAGTGCATTTTTCATTTCGTTCTTTGGTAACCGGGTAAGGCCCATTAGGTATAAGTGTCTGTTTTCAGGGGCGACCTAGGAGCATTGGGAGGTTAAGTGACTTGCTCAGAGTCACACAGTATACAAGTGGAGGTTGTTAGAATCAAACCCAGGTCAGCTGGATGTACCATGCTCATTCACAACTCATTTCTCTAACCTCTAGGCTATACTGCCAGCCATGCAGTGCATATCAGACGCTGGAAACCAACAACTTCTACACATGAGAAGGGGCACAGATTGACTGCTAATAGTGTTGCAATTGCTCTGGTTAACTTTTGTGCCACTGGATGACATAGAAACATAGAATTTGCCTGCAGATAAGGACAACTAGGCCCATCCAGTCTGCCCATTTCCCTACCTGTATCAGCAGCCATTGACCCTACTTGGTCTTCGGCTTTAGCCTCCCTTTCCCCACTCTAGGATACCTTTATGCCTATCCCATACATTCTTGAATTCCTGCACCATTTTTGCTCCCTACCTTCCTGGGTAGGCTTTTCTATGCATCCACCGCCCTTTCTGTGAGCTGTTAGCCTGCCCCCTTAATCTTATATTGTGCCCCCTTGTTCTTGTACAAGTCCTGCACTGAAAGATGTCACCCACCTGCATCTTGTTAATGCCTTTAAGATACTTGAAGGTTTCTATCATATCCCCCTGTTCCCTCCTCTCTTCAAACGTATACATATTGAGATCCTTTAATCTCTCTTCATATGTCTTCTGGTGCAAGCCCTGCACCATTTTAGTTGCCCTTCTCTGGACCGCTTCTACTCTGTCTATGTTCCTACAGAGAAGTGGCCTCCAGAACTGTACACAGTACTCCAGATGAGGCCTCATCAGTGTTTTGTACAATGGCATTGCCACCTCCCTTCTTCTACTAGTGATACCCCTTCCTATGCATCCTAGCATGCAACTGGCCCTCCTGACCACCTTGGCACACTGCTTGGCCACCTTTAGGTCATCTAATATAATTATTCCCAAATCTCTTTCTTCCTTGGTGACCGTCAATAACCTCCCCTCCCATCCTGTAGCCCTCCCCTGGGTTTCTGCACCACAGGTGCATGACTTTGGTCATTTTTGGAAGACGTTACGAATGATTCTTTCATTTATTTATTTAGTTTCTGTTGACCAAGAAGGAGGACTAGACAATTTTTTGCCTATTTTTAGCCTCACCCCAGGGGGGAAGGGGATACAGATGTATGCCAACTGAAACTGAACCAGATTTCTAAGCTGTTGGTGGTATTTTTAGTGAATGGGGAAATTTGGCCAGGACACTGGGGAAATTCCCTTACTCGTTGGTAAGGGGGAACTGCTGTTGCAAGCATGGAGATCTCCATTTTGGGATATGTGGAGAAGGAGAATGGACCTGTTTCGGACACTCTGTCTAGTGCTGTAGACACCGAAAATGTTCTCACGGATATTTGTATGCCCGTCTCTAAGGAACATGGTGTACAATTGAAAGGTTCAATACTTATGGAGTTTCCACAGATTCTGATTCAGAAGGATGATCTAAACCTCTATATTATTTATTTATTTATGAGTTTTACTAGAAAGGCATACTGAGCAACATGCTTGATTCCAGATGTGACCTGGGGGCCGAGACCCAATACATAACATGAATTAATACATAGACAGTACAAAATGAAAAACAAAGACTTACACCTTAAAACATTTGGGAGAAATTACAGACAGGGGTAGAATACACACAGTGTTTGGAGGAAGTACGGCTGATTCTGCAAGATGAGCTGAATTTAGTTGAAGCCCAGTTGGCAGAAAAATTGAAATGTGAGGATGATAAGAAAAGAAAATGGCTGGTTAATGATTCCCCTCACACTGCGAAAGGTGGTGCATCCAAAATCTTTGTTACTTGCAGTGCTCAGCAGGGTCCGGATGATTTGGGGTTCAGACCTCCGAAGGCGACTATGTCACATTGTGGAGACGTGGAAGAAGTATAGCCCCCAGATGGAGCTCTAGAGAGGGCAGGTTGGACATTGAACACAGACGGTGTTTGGATTGCAGAAGTGGATTCAAGTATGGTCGGTGCAGACTAGGAAGACGTTGTGGATCTGATTACGGATTTGTCCACTGTTGTTGATGGTGTGGGAGATCAGCAGCTTAAGGAGCCTTCAGGTACTGTTACTTGTTCTCCTATTTCGGGCGCTTCTCGCCGTGGCCAGCATATACAATCTGTGGATGATGCTCGGCCCTCAGTTGAACAAGTCCCTGCTCTGGAGCACATCCTGGATCCCCAGAGGGATGATTTGATAGAGGAACCCCTGGGTGGGCAACGCAGTTCTCCTCAAACCTTTGCCAGTCTTTTTAAGAAGCCTGTGGAGCTTGCAAAAAGGCGAAATGCTGTGCGGTTCCAATATTCAGGGGGTATGGAGACACCTCCGGATCTTTTTTTGTGGGGAAGGTTTTGTTAAAGCAGTTATTGCAATTCACCCCGTAGATGTTTATGCTCTTATCCATGCTGCAGGAGAATCAACTTTTGATTTTAGTTAAGGACCCCACACTTGCTGGAGAAATTCTGGGCCCGGTATCTGAACTTGAAAACCAATCCCCTTTGGACTCTGTTCCAAATAATTCCTTTAACTAAACAATCATTTTGAGTGATCACGATTTCATTTTGACATGAGGGGGTTAATGTCCAAGATATACTCTACTGGTTAGATAAAAAATGTGAGGTACAAGGTACCCCTGATCCTATCTTGGATGGGGAGGGGTTTTGGAATGGGGGTTGGAAGATTAAAATTAAACTTCAGTATGAAGGCACTGACTTGAAGCATTTACCAAATTGCCTATATATTGAGAGGGATAAAGGTTTTATCTTTTATCCGGGTCAGCCTCATCGGTGTTTCAAATGTGGGTCTGCCACGAAAACAGCTTCTGGCTTTCGGGGTTTTTCCCCTCCTCCTCGACCCACTTCAGATTTGGCAAGCCCAACTGTGGCTAGGCCGGATACTGCTATTTTAGCAGGCCCTTCTGATTCAAGATGTGACATTGTCCATGTTTTGGAGGATGTCCCACAGTCCTGTGAAGAAATGGCCCCCCCAGGCCATTCCTTCACCCCCATGGGTGATGAGTTTCAGGAGGTGATGGGTTTCAGGAGGTTAAAAACAAAAAAGGGATGAGGGGAGAAAGGCCAAGACAACCCCCGGTGCATCAGTAGAGTCCGTTGTTCACAATAATCCCTTTCACCCACTGCGGGAAGGCATATCTGAGGAAGATTTGGACTCTGACACTGCGTCTTGGGCCTCTTCACAGGCTGAAGCTCCTTCAGATGCTGAAGATATGGAAGGAACTGTTGCTAGCAGAACCAGGAAGAGGCGAATGGGTGTTAGGGTCTCCTCCAGGAAAGTTCTTTGACAATCCCTCTGGTACAGCCTTTTGGGGATGGGACTCTATGATCTGGCTATTGCCTCTCTCAACACAAATAGTGTGTTGTCAGAGAGAAAGAGATTAGCGACTTTTGCTTTATTTTCTGATTTGAAATATTATATTGTGTTTTTACAAGACACCAGGTTGCAGACCCAGTCAGATAACCTAGTAGGCAGGGATGCATGGGTTTGGGGTACTAGTTATTGGTTGGGACGGACAGATCTTTGTAGTGGGGTAGGTATATGTTTCACTACTCATACAGTAATGTTAAAATACTTCATCATGTAGAAATCTTGCCAGGTAGAGCACTTTTGTTGGGTGTTCAAATTCAAGGGATGGATTTTCGTTTGATTAAAGTGTACGCTCCCCAGACTAAAATGACTAGAATTGATTTGTTTATACTGATTTTGTCATATCTTTATACGTCCAGAAATATACTTATTGGAGGAAACTTTAACACTAGTAGATTTTTGGCTGATAGGGGACTGCAGATCTCCAAAATATATTGTGACTCAACGTATCTTAATCAAGTTTTACAGTTGACTGGTTTAATTGATGCATTTGCTTTCCCTAATACCTTGAGTCCCCCTCACACATTTTTAAGGGGCTTTTATCCACACGGATAGATTTTTGGTTTTTGTCTCTTAATCTATTAGACGTAAAAATGTAATGTCGGTAGCAACATCTGATCATGGTCTTCTTGAGGTCTCTCTCTCTCTCTGACCTTGCTACCACCACAAGGAGGAAGGGGTATTGGAGATTAAATTCAAGCTTGCTAGATAATATTGAGATAAAGGAAGATTTTCATTCTCTGGTACAAGCCAGGGAATCAGTGGCCTTTCTATATGACTCCGTAGAGGAGTTGTGGTCTGACAGTAAGGAATATTTCCAAAAATATTTTCAGTTAATGGGAAAATTGAATGGCACACACAAAAAATAAGATTATAAAGTTTTGCAGGAGCAATTAACTTTATTGCAGACTTTACAGTTTTCTTCTGAGATTTCCTACGTAGACTAAATTGACCAAATTAAGAGCAGGTTATTTCTTCTGCAATATGACAGGATGAAATCCTCAGAAACCGAACAGGAATGGGGTTGTACGGGGAAGCACGGTAGTGTAAATCCCTTTGATTCATGTTCAATCCAGTGGCAGAATAAAGTTATGTACTACCTTAAGTCTAAAGAGTGGATTGAGAAATATGGGAAACTGGATATTATGGAGGAAGTTGAAGGCTATGTAAAGGAAAACATGTCTTTATTAGGTATATCAAGCAGGGAAGTACAGGATTGGGTGGCCTCTTGTGGTCTGACACAAATTTCTGATTCTTTAAAATCCTCTCTGATAGCCCCGGTCACCAAGTGTGAATTGGGTTCCATCATCTCAGGGTTAAAAAAGGGAGTAGCCCCAGGGCCGGATGGCCTTCCAAACAAATTTTATAAATTACTTTTTCCCCTGCTTAAATTGGAGATTGTTGCTGCTTTCAGTTTCTTTTTAAGTAATTATAAATTGCCTGGTAGCATGTATGATGGTCTTATATTTTTCCTGTACAAATCTGGGGATAGAGCATTTTTGTATAACTGGAGACCTATAACACTTTTAAACACGGATAGTAAAATCCTGGCAAAATTATTATATCATCGATTAGCTTTGGTCCTAGAGGACATAGTTCATCCTACACAATGTTGTGCTATTCCGGGGAGGAAAATTGCATTAATTTTGCTTAGAGAAATTATGGAAAAAGGTATTGGTGGAGAATTGAGTGGTTACCTGGTGGGGTTGGATCAAACAAAAACTTTTGATGCTGTTAGTCATGAATATTTATGAATTGTACTACGGGGTCATTGTTTTCCAGACACTTTCTTAAATTGTATTAAATTGTATTATCAGGAGGCATTGGTTAAGCCATTTGTGAATGGCTGGGTGGGGGCTAGTTGTCCGATTCACAGTGGGGTACGACAAGGTTGCCCCCTGAGCCTGGCTTTGTATGTCCTGGCTTTGAATCCACTCTTAAGGAAATTACAGCTAAATTATAACATTAGGGGTCTTTCAGTGCATAGTAGAGATTTGGAAATAAAGAGTATTACTTATGCGGATGATATGTGCCTGGTACTGGGGGACCAGGCATCAGGAGGTACAACAGTTCAGGAAATTCAGCTTTTTACACAAAATGCTAGTACTACCATTAACATTGCTAAAAGTACATGCCTTCCCACTGTAGATTTGGTTACAGTGACTTCAGTTTGTTTGGACATCCCATGTCGGCTACAACCACAAAAGCTTTTGGGGGTATATTTTAGTACAGGGGATATGTGTTCTTATAATTGGACTCATATTATTTCAGAAACTAAGGTGACAATTAGGAAATGGAACTCATGGCCCATGTCTAAATTAAATAGAGTTTATATGGTTAAAACCTTTTTATTAACCATGTTTTTACATTTATGTGTGGTTCTCCCCCTACTAAACAATTGGAGACAGTGCTTTATGGCATCTTTTTTCAGTGTATTTGGGGTAGCAGACTTAATCCGATAAAGAGAGGGGTTTTATATCATTCCATTAAGGATGGTGGTCTACAAATGGTTCATCCCATTGTTTTTTTCTTTTCTTCATTTTTATATGGTAATCTGAAACCAGTATTGCAATCTGGCACTAAAATTTGGAGTCCCTGGGTATCAGATCAAGTAGGGCCATGGCTTGACTCCTGGGGAGCAGAGTCTGCCATTCCTATACAAAAATCATTACAGGGTCTTCCTTATTTTATTCGGTATATTTTTGGTAAATTGAAATTATGGTCCCTTATGAAACATCAATTGTTGATGCTTTCCAGGAAAGAGATGTATACACATGTTGTGGAATGTTTTTTTATAGACTTTCCTAGATACTGGATAAAAACTCCAGTTGAGACTGTTAGAATACGGAAGATGTTAACAAATCCCAGATTACGAGGTAAAATGTGGGATGTGCTTTGCTTATGCACTCATGACAAATTAAATGTACGAAACAACTTGAAACATAAAGAGGTGGCAGACGGGGGGTGTCCTAGGGATAGCACTTGTCATGGCATATTGGAAACTATGGAACATTTATTTTTAGAAAGTCCATATGTTCTGTCTTTTTGGTCCTTTTTGTATTTACAGTGGCCCAATTTTCCTTTTTTATTTATGACTAGGGATATTTTGTTACTGGGCTTACTACCTCGAGCGTGGGATAAATATGACTCAGGCACTGTTAATTTATTTTTGTTTGTACTTAAGTATCATATATGGCATATGAGATGCCAACTGACATTGTATAAAAGACAGGTTACGGCAGAACAATTGTTCTGGACAATACAAAATTCAATGGTACGGTTTAGGGACTTGGATTTCTTGAACTGTTCATTCTACCAAATTTCAGGATAGGTGGAGACACATGGATTGTTTTTTAGGTGTAGGTTAGTTTAAGTGTAAAGGCTACTGTTTATGGCTTGTAGGTATGATAGCTTAGGACTGCTGGATTGATTTCTATTTTGTTTCCTTCTTTCCATGATGTATAAAGGTATGCTGGATCCTCTTTTCTGTTTATTTTTCCTTTTCTTATGCTTTTGTTGGATGTTACACTGCCATGGAGGTATTTTGCTATTGAGGTTTTCTTACCACTTCCCTTATGCTATTCAAGGGAAGGGACAGTCTTTCATTTTGGAGGTTGGGTTTTGGGGGTTATATTCATGGCAAAAGTGCTTCAATGTTTTCTATGTGATGCAATAGTTATTTCTGTTTGTTTTTCCTTTTCGTATTATTGCTTTAGTGTGGAGTACCACTGCCACGTATGTATTTTTTCTAGTTGTAATACCTATTCCCCTGTTATTGTTGTGGGACAGGGAAGGGGATCTTTGTTTGCATATAGGTTTCAGTATGATACCATACTTAATTTTGTTCATGTTTCAATTTCTTATGTTTTTTGTATGGAGCAATACAATTTTGTATCTTGTTTTTAAGTTTTGTCTACAAATTCCCCTACTCTGTTAGTGTGTGGGGGGGAAGGGGAGTTGGCTTTCGTTTTCACTAAATGGGTTTTGGGGTTATACAAATGCTAAGTTGCATTGATGTATTTAATGTATGAAGAAATACTTATTTCTGTTTACTTTTCTTTTGTATTATTATTTAGTGTGATGTACCACTATTATGTATGTATTTCTTTTAAGTTATAATAAAAAATTCCCCTACTGTTCTGTAGGGGGCGCTTCAGATCCACTGTTGGATCATTTGGATTATGGCCTTGGAGGAGAAGGTGGAGCTTCAGCAGCAGTCAGCTGTGATGGTGAAGTCTAACCAGGAAGGAGATGTTTCAGATGAGGTGGATCTTTTTGTGTCTACAGCATCGGCTGTTCTGATGGAGAGTTCAGTGGAAGAACTTACCAGAAGCTGTGATGCTTCCAAGGATTCAGACATGGATTTGGGCAGTTCTCATATGGAGACAATGCAGCAGGATATTGGGATGGCTTCTGCTCACTTGGAGTCGGTGTTGGAGGAAAAGCATCAGCAAGTGCAGGAATTACTGGAGGAAGAGGATGAGAAGAGGATGGAAAGGAGACGGAAGGGAGTGGTTCAGGCATCAGTGCCTGTGGAAACCCAGATGGAACCAGGACCAAGTGGAGTGTTTTCAGGAGGGTCCGTTTTGGGTGTAGGACCAGAACATGACACAGGTTTAGTGCAAGAAGCTCTGCAGTTTTCTGTGGCAGACATGGTGGAACATGCTTTCAGTATATCGGGCGGGGCACAGCAGCAAGCCGACTGGTCTCTGGAACAGGCTCTTACATCAGCTGGATGGATAAAGGTGGCAGGTGTGAAATGGATTCTGGACCCGAATTGGGAGGTCTTCATGCCAGAAGATGCCACCAGGGAGGTGCAGACTCATTACGTGTTGCCTGTGGAGGGTAATGTACTATCTGAATATGACTGTCCAGTGGTAGCTGGTTTGGAGCATGGCCCTGTGGGGGAAAGTGTGTCTAAGGGGAGAAATGATCCAGACACTTCTTTTCCCATCCCTACCACTGTCTCAGAGGAAGCTTCTGCTCAGGGGGTGGGTTCATATGAGGCCCAGGTGGTCTCCCAGGACAGACCTCTGAATTCTGTATCAGCTGGGGTTATGATGCTGGTAGTTCCTCCATACATCACTTGGTTTCTGGGGTACAGGGGCTGGTGAGCTAGGTGAACAGCGGGAGCAGTGGCCCGCGAATGTGAGAACCATGGTTTCAGGTTCAAGACTTACTCGGCTGCTGTGGCTAGTGGCAATACCTCTTCTTGAAATGGCCTGCCAAGGTCAGGATTGGATGGGGCTACTGACCCCCCCCCGGGGCTCCTCCAGGAATGCATATTTTTCTTCTTTTGTGGAGCCTACTCCAAGACATAATGCTGTGCATCTTAGCTATAAAGGGGGCTTGGACATATTTCCAGACAGGCTGTATGTGGGCAGGAAGTTGCTCAAAGAGTCTATGAGATTTGTGGCATCTGAAATCAATGCACTCATTCATGTCTCTGGGGAGGATGTGTTTGATGTGAGTTTTAGGTCAATAAAGGACCTGGATCATTTCTGGCTTAAGTACAATCAACTGAAGTTTTCTCCTATTTTTGTTCCCTTCCTGGCTATTCCATTAACCAAACCCACCGTAAAAATGATAACGATCATGTTTAGGAATTAAAATGTTCATGTGGGAGACATATCTCATTGGTTGAATCAACGGAGTGATGTGCTGGGGGGTCCCTGAGGTAATAATTGATTCAGAGTTTCTCTGGACTGGGGGTTGGCATCTTAAGGTGAAACTCAGGCATACTGAAGAAGGCCTTTTCCATATCCCCAGTAGTTTCTTTTTGGGATGAGACCGTGGTGTATGTTTTCACCTGGGGCAACCCAAGGGCTGCTATTGGTGTGGGTCTCGAACCCACCTTTCAAATGTCTGTGACACAGTTTGTTGTGGTCTGTGTGGAGAGTGTGGTCACAGCAACTGACAATGCTGCAATCATGTGTTGTGCAACCTCTGTGAGGACTATGGGCACATGTTCCAGAATTGCTCTTGGGCTGCCAGGTAAATTAGCAGGAGTACCAATCCAGATGACCTCATTAAAAAAGCACAGCAGGCAGAAACATCCCCCCCCCCTCTGATCCTCCTGCTTCAAATCCTGATGCAGCAGTTCCCCTTGTACATGACCCCTCTAGCCCTAGGGTCTCGTCTGTTGCTACAGCACTGTGAATCAGGATTCTGCTGCTAAAGTGGTCTCTGCTACGGCCGTATCAGATGCCTTGAACCCTCAGGAGTTAGCCCCTGTGGCTCTGGAGATGGTTTCTTCTGTGGTTGTGGCTACCTCTTTACTGAATATAGTGGAGCAGGAGGACTTACACATGCCCCCGTGCCCTGAGAGGCCTTCAGTCTCTGACAGGAGACATAGTTTACAGAGTCAGAAAAGTGTGGATTCTCTGATGGAAACTTCTAATCCATTTGAGGTTCTGGGTAAGCCTTCTGGTGAGGAGCAAGGGGGTGAGGACATGAATTCTGATGTTGCTTCAGGACTTCTGTCACACCCTGATCCAGTGGCAATGGAAGTGGAGAAAGCTGGGATGGGGGTGAAGAAGAAGAAGAATGTTTGATTATTATGTGTCTTTTTCCCCCTTTTTTATAGTAATTAATTATGGTGCTCTTTTCTTTAGCTTCAGCTAATGTTTGTAGCATACTCCATAGTGTAAAATGAAATGCTGTATTTACCCAACTTAGAGATTTAACATGTGAGGTTATTTTCGTCCAGGAGACTTGGATAAATTCTGGTGCCATGGTATTGGGTTTGGGGACCTTCTTATTGGTTCTTTGGGCCTGATAGGGTGGATGGGGTTGGGATTTTGTTTTCTGGGTTTCATTCTCAGTTTCAGAAAATTGTTGATTTACAACCGGGGAGGGTATTAATTATTGATGAGATATGGCACCATCAGCCCAGCCATTTTATAGTGGTGCATGGTCCTCAGATAAAGGATGAAAGAGTCCAGCTGTGGCGGGACATCCAGCCTTTTTTGGCAACTGCTAGAAATGTGTTTTTAGGGGGGATTTTAATTGTTCATTGGATATTCAAGATCGGAGGCAGGTAGGAAAAAAGGTCTACTGTGATTCTTCTGCCCTTTTGCAATGTATTGAAACTGCAGAATTGATTGACTGTTTTACTTCGGCTCAACCCCCCCGATTCGGTTTACTTATATTAGGTGCCCTCTCAGTAGTAAGATAGATTATGTTTTTGTGATGAAAGGAATTCAGGTGGTTAAAACACAGGTTATTCCTACTGAATTTTCTGACCATCTCCTGGATAAAACTATAGTTTGTACTGAGATGGGTGTTGCACAACCATCTGGCTACTGGAAAATGAATACCCCTTGCCTACAGGAAGTAGCAGTGTAAATTGGCTTGGCCTCCTTATTTGTTGCCCGGGCCTCAGTGGTAGGGTTATATGATGACCTTTTTTTATGGTGGTTGGACTCCAAGAAAGCTATAGCCAAATGGGTTCAGGATTATGGTAAGGCTTGTGCTCAAAGAAAGTTAATGACGTATCTGAGGTTACGGGGTCAGCTTTATAGACTTTTGGGGGCTACTTACATCAGTAAAGAGGATTTGTCGGAGCAAATTTTGCGAATTAAAACACAAATGCGGGACATGCAATATGATAGATCTGCCACATTACAGTCCAAGTTAAATTTGGGAACTAATAAATCTCCTTTTTCTGACCCTTATTCAGCCTGTAAGGAACGTAAAACTAAATATCACTTTTCTAGTTTACAAAATGAGCAGGGGGGAGCTGGTGACACATACTGAGGGGTTAAGGGAAATTGTGGAAAATTACCTGAAGGATTTTATGGAAGGCAAACAGGTCTCAGGATTGGATATGGATACTTTCTTGTCTGGGGTACCCAGCCTGGGGCTGATGGGTGGTGCTTTGGATTTAGGTGGGGATCGGGTTATGATTCAGGAAGTCTTGGAGGCTATCTTGATCCTTAAGGATGGGATTGTTGCTGATGAGGATGGGATTCCTTATGAATTACAGTATATAAGGCCTTTGCCCATATGACAGCTGAGTGTTTAGCTAGGGTCTATAATTATTTTTTCAGTTCTGATACTGTTCTGGTGCAGTTTACTTTGGGGTTAATTATCTTTATTCACAAATCTGTGGATAGAACACTGTTGGGAAATTGTCGCCTCTGAGCATATTGAATGCTGATTTCAAGATTTTGGCTTTGATTCTTCAGAACAGGTTACGGTGAGTGGCCTCAGGGGTGATTCATCCTGTCCAGACCTGTGCGATTTCTGGGAGAAATATTCAGGAAAATGTATCCATTGTGCGAGATTTGTTTGAAATTTGCAAGGGTAGGGACTTGGGGGGTGGGTGCATCTTATCTTTGGATCAAAATAAAGCAGTTGACCTGGTCAACCATTAATTTTTCTTTAAAATGTTACAGTGTTATGGCATTCCTTTGATTTTTGTTAGGTGGATACAGTTGCTATATGTAAATGCTATCGTTACTCCTGAAATAGCTGGTCATGGGGGGAAGGTGCCAATTATAATAGGGGCAGGGGTTAGACAAGGGTGTCCCTTGAGTACCAGGTAGCTATAGTACCAGGTAACTATAGACCCATCAGTTTGACCTCGGTGGTGGGAAAATTAATGGAGAGTATACTAAAGGAACAATTGGGGGTGTACTTGGAGGAGGTGGGAGGTCTGGATAGTCAGCAACATGGGTTTGTGCCAGGTAGATCATGTCAAACCAATCTTGTGGAGTACTACGAATGGGTAACATCAGAACTGGACAGGGGAAAGCCTGTGGATGTATTATTCTTGGACTTCAGCAAGGCGTTTGACTCTGTCCCCCACAATGGTCTGGTGGAGAAACTGATGGGGTTGGGAGTAGGCCCTTTGATGGTCAGATGGATTGAAAACTGGCTAGCTGGACGCACCCAGAGAGTAGTGGTCAGTGGAGAGCTCTCGAACCCTAGAGAGGTTGGTAGTGGGGTACCGCAGGGCTCGGTCCTGGGTCCGATCCTGTTTAATGCATACATACTGGACATCAGGGAGAGTATAGGGTATGAAATGAGTCTCTTCGCTGATGACTCCAAGATGGGAGCAGTAGTTGAGGGAGAAGAGGGGAGGTTTGCCCTGCAAGGGGACCTGGACACCCTGGAAAGCTGGGCTCACACATGGAAATTAAATTTCAATATCACCAAGTGCAAGGTGTTACATCTTGGGTGGAGAAACCCTAAACACAGGTACACCCTGGGAGGGGAGGCACTGGAGGCCTCAATAGGGGGAAAAAGACATAGGGGTCATGGTGGATGCATGTATGAATAACTCTGAGCAGTACAGGAGAGCGGATAGCAAGGCAAACAGGATGTTGGGATGCATCGTAAGGGGGATCACCTCTAGAAGCAAGGAAGTGATTCTGCCGCTGTACAATGGACTGGTTAGACCACACCTTGAGTACCGTGTACAGTACTGGAGACCACATTTAAAGAGGGACATACAGCTCCTGGAGAGGGTACAGAGGAGGGCAACTAAGATGATCGAGGACTAGGGGATTTGGCGTATGAGGACAGACTTGAGGAGCTCTGCCTGTTTTCATTGGAGGAGAGGAGGCGAGGGGACATGATTGAGGGTCTTCAAGTACCTCAAGGAATAAATAGGGTAAACATGGAGGGATCTTTAGACTAAAGCAGGAGGTATCACCAGAGGGCATGGTTTGAAGTTGTAAGGTGGAAGGGTGAGAGGAAAAGAGGAGGAGGTTTTCACTGAGAGGGTGGTGGACCCTTGGAACACACTGCCTGGCGAGCTGGTTCAGAGATTCACAGTGGAGGGCTTCAGAGAGGTGGGACAGACACAGAAAGTTGATATATCAGATGATGGCCTGTCCCAGGGGGGTGGGGATAGATGATAGGGGTTTCTGGAACACAAGGGGGGGGGGCCTCGGCACCCAACTAGGGATCTGAGGTTTGAGCAGACTCGATAGACTGTAAGGCCTAATCTGTTGGCAAATAGTATGTTAGTATGTTAATATGAGTTCCATTTTATGTCTTTGCTATTGATCCCCTAATTAGAAGAACAGTGGGCAATAACAAGATTTTGGGCATCAAGGGGAATCAAACTGGGGATATGGTAAAGGTTATTGCTTGTGTAGATGATTTGTGTGTTTTTCTGAATAACAACGGGGATTTTACTGAATTAATGGGGGAAATTCAGGCCTACTCTCAGGTTTCTGTGGCTGTCCTGAATATGGATGAAAGCGTGGGTTGCAATTGGGGATGGGAGGGAGTTGCTGCTTGTGATTTACAGGGAATTAAGTTGTGGTCTGAGCCAACAAACATTTTGGGTATTATGGTCCTAGAGACATGGGGAAATTCAATTGGAAGAGAACAATTCAGGAGGGAGAAGGTAAAGTGGCTCAGTCGAAGGGGTGGAAAGTGTTCAAACGTAAAATGGTGTTTGTTATCAAACAATTTTTGGTACCCTGTTTTTTGTGGTATACCGTTGCTGCATTGAAACCCGGATGGCGAAGATCACCACAGCGACAGAATTCTGCGAAAATCAGCCTATGACGCTATGATGGTCTCTGCGCAGGATTGCCTCGCAGGTGTTTTCCCTCCCCAGTCCAACTCCACTCGAGGTTGGAATCCGAGATCAGGGGTGAAGTGATTCCTCCACATGGGGGGTTCTTAGAAGCCGCACGATGAACTGAGGCATCCCCAACACTGCATTGCCGACACTTGGCAATGTGGCTGTCGCTGTCGGGGATGTCACCATAGCCGCTGTCTCTGTGGCGTGGTAAAACCTTTTTTTGTATGTTAGTATGGTTTTTCCATTACCTACCTGTTTGGAAACTAAGGTTTTTAGCCTTTTTTTTCAGTTACTTTGGGGGAACCAGTTAAATCTGATAAAGAGGGAGGTTGCTTATTTAGAGATTGGCAAAAGGGGTTCAAATATGCTTAATCCTGTGGTCCTTTTCCATATGTTGTTCTGGCAGAAGAATATCAGTACTTTAGTTTTGTTACCTCAGACTGTGGCAGCAAAATGAGGTGGAATATTCTAGGGGTATCTTTTGGGAAATGGATATCTGTGTTCCCTAAGGTTATATCTGGTTTGGGATTGCCCGAGGGGTATAAGGGCTCTTTTCAGAATCTACATAAGTGGCAGGTTACTAAGCAGAAGATTATGGAATATAACAGGAAGGGTATTTATAGATGGATATTAGATCTTAATTGATCCCCTGGATTCAGATTTCAAACACTGTACCCCGAGTAATAATAAATATGTCTGTTGGATGTTGTCTAATAAAAGAGTGTCGGGTAAAATGTGGGATGTACAATGGTTGATGGCTCATAGGAGGGTGGAGGTGCGTGGCAACCATAAACATAAGGCTGTGGAGAAGAGGAATTGCCTGTACCAGGGTTGTGGTTCTCCGTTAGAATCTTAGGAGCATTTTTTGTTTCAATGTATATATGCCAATGGGTTGTGGTCTTTCCTGGCCAGAGAATGGAACATACAGTAGTTAGCTGGTATTACTTATGACATGCTGGTTTTGGGGAATTTTTCTGTGCTATTATCTGTATATCATGCTAGCACTTTGAATATTTTTTTCGCATGTTTGAAATTTTATTTATGGCAAGCCCGTTGTCAGCATTTATTACAGCAGCATGAAATGTCATATGTGGCCTTTTGTAGAATTTGTGTTTCTGAACTTCAAGAAATATTTAAGAGGGAAATTAAGTTGCATCCGAGACATAAGGTTATGATGTGGTGGAAGGGGTTTAATTTTTTTCAGAAATTTGCATAATTTAATGGTGGTGGGTAGCTGTGTGGAAATTGGGTGATGATGAGGGGGTGGGATTGGTGGGGATGATTTTGTTGTATCTGATTATTATGTAATTCTGTTGTATACCTTCTTGCCTATATGTTTATTTGTGCTATGTTTTGGTTTTCTTTTATGTATGTATTCTGAAGATTCGTTGTGGATTTTGAATAAAAACTCCCCTACTCTTTTCGAGAAGTGCAATGGGATCTTTAACATCCACCTGAACTACCATCAGAACAGGCAGATGGGACCTCGGTTTAACGTCTCATCCGAAAGATGGTACCTCAGGAATGCTGCACCCACCTCGTGCTGCACTACAGCATCAGTATTGGCATTTAACCCAAGTGTCTGGAGTGGGCACTAGTTTATGAACTGGATGATAATGCACCATTTTCAGGTCCTTTCTGATAATTTACAAAATATCTGTATAAACCAGTTCTGTGAGATGATGGTTCTCTGACTGAGTCACTATATATGCTCCTCTGCTTCACTCTGTCCCCCACCGCCAGCTGCCATTAACTTTGTCCTTAGGTTAGGATGTGATCAGAGAAAGTCCCTTATCATAGTTGATGTGCCTAGATTGCTAATTTTCTTACTGTACCTCTGCTGATAACCCTTTTACACAGTGCACACAATGCATGACTCAAATTCATTTGGTCAAAATGGAAATAATTCTACACCAAAGATGTAGCCCACTTAGCTTTTGTGCCAGGCATAAGAATATCCTGAATCTGTTCAGTATCCTTCAGAATTTGCTCTCTCTAAAGTTATGATTGGAGATGATTCGTACTATCTGGTTCACTACCACTAACTGCGTTTTAATTTTCAGTAATATTATCAATAACTAGGTTTTTCTTGATCTTCATATCATTTTTATCATTCTCAAGTTCATCCTAATTATCAGTATTACTGTTGTTAATGCTTGTTGAATTATCATGAGCATTAAACACAATGGGGCTTATGTACGAACAGGTGGGAAATATGTGCCAAAGGCGCATATCCTGCCCGTGTAGCTCCACACCTGCGGACAGGTGCGCATGGCCGGCATTCACCAATGGCTACCACCTGTCTATGATACCACCCCCCTGGCACACAGGTCCATGCAGGGTGGCCAGGGGAGGAGCAGCGGACCCAGCAAGGCATCCAATAGGATGCCCATCCTGGGTCCCTAGTGGATCACTTGCATGGCTGGGCATGGGTCCGGGTGCGTGAAAAGCACCAGCGGACACCCGGACCAACCTGGCTATGCCCCATCAGGCGGTGGACTTCTGGTTAAGCCCCTAGAGCACAGGGGCCACCCGCTGCACTGCCACACCTTCCCCCAACACACAGCATCCCCAGCACCCATGTAGCAGTGCCCCCCACACACCACACCACACCACAGGTGGTCCGGTACCACTCAGCCAACCCCCAGACCCAGTACCCCTTCCCCAACAGTGATAATCTGTGGCTCCCCCATCCTTGCGGCATTGACAGCCTTCCTAACCATACCTGCAGTGTCGGTGCTGTGGATCAGATAGCCAGCGGCACAGCCCTCCGCACACCTCCATGGCCACTGGCCATCCATGTGATGCTGATAACATGCCCCTATAAATAGGCTGCACTCTCCCAGCAGCACAAAGATGGCTGGCAGCCATGGAGGTGTGTGGAGGGCTGTGCCGCTGGCCATCTGAGCCTTGGCACTGACACCCCAGGTACGGTTGGGAGGGTGTTGGTGCCATTGGGGGGTAGGGGGGCACTGAATGCCAATGAGGGTCAGGGGAGATGGGATTGGGGATGGGGGGTTTATACAGGGATGGCTGGTCTGTGCCTACCACAGGTGGCTCGCTGTCCATTGGCCACTGATAAGGGATATCCTTCCCTTCAAGGCCTGTGGCCATTGTCTGGTCTGTCGGGGGCACCACTACTAGGGGCACCCACCGCTGGTCTACTGGGATGGGGCATGGGAGTCTTTTGGAGGGGAATGCATTCACAGGGCCAGTGCCTCCTTGTTTGTGTGTGTGTGGGGGGGGGCACAAAAAGACATGGATAGCTACAGATGTGTGCTGGGGTGAGTGGGCAGAATTTGGGGATGAGTGCTGGGGTGACTGTTGCATTGGGCTGGGTCTGTCCACCTGGTCTGGGTGGGAGACTGTGTGTGCAGCTGCATGTACAGCAGTTATGGCAGGGTCCTCCCTGCCATAACCTACACACAGGTACGCCACCCTGCGGAAGGCCCTACGCGCCTTTGTGCATGGTGTGTAGTGCTGGCACTCCCCCTGCCTGCCCCCAGCATGTTGTGGTCTGTGCAGCCAAGGGATCAGGTACATAGGGGCTTCGTGCCCCGGGTAGTGCATCCTGCATGGTGGCGCAGTGGGTGTGGAATGGCTACGTGCTGCAGATCTGTGGCATGTAGGCACTCCGCACCATTGTGCATAGGCCCCAATATTAACAGATATGGCTATATTTTCTCTCATAATGCCAGTAGTACAGGTAGTAATGATCTCCTCAGGGCGAGAGAGAGAGGGGACCAGTCAATACTCATTCTCCTCGATCTCCCCTCAGCCTTTGACGCTGTGGACCATGTAGTGTTGCTGGATCACCTAAGGGAGCTCTGTGGAGTCACTGGTACTGTCATCAGCTGGTTTGAGTCCTTTCTCACAGGCAGGATGCAGAAGGTGGTGATGGGGAATTTCTCCTCCTGCCCGAAGCCCCTGCCGTGTAGAGTTCCCCGGGGCTCGATCCTGTTGCCTATGTTGTTCGCAGTGTACATGTCTCCCCTGGGTGAAATCATTAGATGGTACAGCTTGGGTTTCCACTGTTTTGCAGATGGTACCCAGCTGTACATGTCATTTACTCCCAGGACGAGTGATGCTGTGGAGGTGCTCAATAAGTGTCTGGCCGAAATCCAAGATTGCATGTCCTCTAACTGACTGAGACTCAACGTCAACAAGTTGGAGGTACTAGTTATTGAACCTGTTCGCTGGCGGAGGTGGGTGCTGCTGGGGTGGGAACAGGGTTATTTCTGTGCTCTACCCCTCTGACAGCCTCTACTAAGGTGAAGAATCTGGGTTTCATCCTTGACGATGGATTAAGACTTGAGGTTTTGGTGTCACCCGTCATCTGGGGTGATTTCTACCACCTAAGAAATGTTGCCTGGATCAAAGCCTTTATTCTGCCTGGTGACCTGCCCTCACTGGTGCATGCCTTTGTAATGTCCAGGCTCGACTACTGTAATACTCTACAGTTAGGGGTCAGTGGAGGGATTTTTCATTGCCTGCAGCTGCTGCAGAACGTGGCGGCCAGGTTGCTGATGGGCCTTCTGAGGTCCTGTTATGTGACCCCAGTCCTGTGTGACCTACACTGGCTGCTGTTGAGATGGAGAATTACTTTCATGGTGGGTTTGCTCACCTATAAGGCCCTATATGGATCAGGACTTAGCTATCTAAGAGTGACATCCTGTCTCCTGTCCACCCTGGGTGCTCGTTCCTCCACTGAGGGCCTCCTAGTGGTTCCAAGGGCTCAGCTGAAGACCTATGCAAATCAGTAGTTTGAGGTGGCCAGCCTAGCCCTGTGGAACTCGCTTTCAAGATCCTTGAGGGAGGCACCATCAGTGGAGGCATTTTTTTTTTGTTATTTAACCAGGAGAGACACACTAAGCTGAAGCTTGTTTGCAGGTGCGACCTGGGAACACAAGGAAGTTAAGTGACTTGCTCAGGGTCACTCCGTATGCAAGTGGGGGCTGTGGGATTCAAACCCAGGTCTCCAGGTTTGTAGCTCAGAGCCTTAAACCACTGCGCTATACTACCTCCTTTAAGTGGGGTCCAAAGGTGAATCTGTTTAGAGAAGCGTTCGAGAACCAGTTATGAGAGTTAGGACTTTGCTGTCTGCTGAATTGTTATTTTATTGTTTTTATTGAGATTTTAATTGAAATATTATTGTTTGTGTTCACTGTCATTAACATATGTTTTATTGCAATTACCATTTATTACCTTTGCCTACTTGTACAGCACCCAGAGCCTCTGGGATTGGGTGCTTAGGAAATAATGTTTTACTTACTAGTACTGTACCAGCAACATAGTTTTGTTCAATAAACTAAGTACTTGCTCTACTACTGTTACTAGCACTTCCCTTGCTTTTCTTAGGGGTGGTTACCACAGAGGCCTCCTGTCTTGTATAGAAACATAGAAACATAGAAGTTGTCAGCAGATGGGGACCATACGATCCATCGAGTCTGCCCTTTTTTCCCTACCCTCCTGCCTTACTTAGCTACCTGCTTGAGCATCCCACATTGTCTGTCCCATGCCTGCTTGAATTCATCCACTGTCTTGGCTCCCACCATCCCCCTCCAGCAGGCTATTCCATGGTTCCACAATGTGCTCAGTGAAGAGGAAGAAGAATTTCCTCATATTGTTCCTGAACTTTCCTCCCTTAAGTCAAAGGTCATGCCTTCTAGTCCTGTTGTAGTCTTTTACCTGAAAGAGGTTCTGCACGTGTACCCTGTTGTTACCTTTAAGGTATTTAAATGTCTAGATCATGAACCCACGATCCCTGCATTGCTCTAGGGAGTATAATTTGAGGTCATCTAGTCTTGCCTTGTACGGTTTCTGATGCAAGCCCTGCACCATCTTTGTTGCCCTTCTTTGAACGGTCTCCAACCTATCTATGCCCTTCCTGAGGTGTGGTCTTCAGAACTGGACACAGTACTCCAGGTAAGGCCTTACCAGGGACTGATACAGGGGCATGATTACTTCATGCCTTCTGCTTGTGATGCCCCTCCTTATGCATTCCACGGTCATGCTCCTGCCTGGTAGCCACCAGCTGCTCTCCTCCCATTGAGTATGTTTTCCCTGGGTTGCATTTTCCCAGGTGCATGACCTTGCATTTTTTGGCATTGAAATTCAGGTGTCAGGATTTGGACCACTCCTCCAGTTTTCGGAGGTCAGCTTCCATGCTATGCTGTCCCTCAGGTGTGTCCACCCTGTTGCCGATTTTGGTGTCATCTGCAAACAGGCACACCTTTCCCTTCAGTCCATTGGCAATGTCGCTAATGAATATATTGAAGAGGATCGGCACCAGAACCAAGCCCTGCTGGACCCTGCTAGTCACCCTCCCCCTCTTCTGACAAAATGCCATTCACTAATATTCTCTGAGTTCTGCCATGCAACCAGTTCTTGACCCAGTTCGTTACCTCGGGCACGACTCCTGTGTTCTCTAGTTTTTTGACTAGTCTTCTGTGCGGAACAGGGTCAAAAGCTTTGTTGAAGTCCAGGTAAATCACATCCACTGCCCCACCCTGATCTACTGTTTTGGTGACCCAATTGAAGAAGTCAACCAGGTTTGTCTGGCATGACCTCCCTACCATGAAACTGTTGATTTTTGTCGAGCTGACCAGTTTGCTCCAAAAAAGCTACGATTCTTTCCTTCAGCAGGGACTCCACCAGTTTTCCCATGACTGATATTAGACTAACCGGATGGTAGTTTCCTGACTGTTCCTTGCTTCCACTCTTGTGGAGTGGTACTACTGTTGCTCTCTTCCAATCCTCTGGCACTTCTCCGCTCCTCAATGATTTGTTGAAGAGCACTGTTAATGGTGCTGCCAGTTCTCCCCCAAGTTCTTTAAGTATTCTTGGATGTGTCCCATCTGGGCCTATAGCTTTAACTACCTTTAACTTGTCTATTTCCTCTAGGACCCTTTTCTCTGTGAAGGGCCCCGTGTCTATTCTTCAATTGGACACTTTGCTATGCCTATTGCTGGTCCATTTCTATCAGCCTTCTGTGTGAAGACTGATCAGAAGTACTCATTGAGTGCCTCTGCCTTCTCCCCATCCTGGTCTGTGTGTTGTCCGTCCTTTTTTGTGATCCTAACAATGCCCCCTTTGGTCTTCCTTTTTTCTCATATGTATCTGTAGAATGTTTTGTTATCCTTTTTTACTTCCTGAGCTATCCTAACCTCTGTCTGTGCCTTTGCATTTCTTATTCCTTTATCTGCCTCTTTTAGCTTCTGTTTGTATTCTGTTTTGTCCACCTTGTTCCCTAATTCCTTGTGTTTTCTGAAGGCTATGCACTTTTCTCTCATCATAGTTGCTATCTCTTTGGAAAACCACAGTGGTTTTTTCTTCCTTTTGTTCTTACTAACCTGATGGGCACACTGTGATGTGACCATTGTTATTGTGTCCTTCAACCTTGTCCAACATTCCTCAACGCTCACTTCTGTTGTGTTACTAAGGTTGTCCCTCAGACAAGCCTTCATTTTTATGAGGTCTGCCCTCCTGAAATCAAGGACCTTCAGTTTGGAATGTATGGAGCCTTCAGTCCTTGTTACCCTGAACCATACCGCGTTATGGTCACTGTTGCCCAGGTGGTTCCCTACTTCAACGCCCTGAATTCTGTCACTATTTGTGATTATCAGATCTAGAATCATGTTACCCCTTGTGGGTGATGTCACTAGATGACTTAGGTCTGCTTCCTGTGGTGTGATTAGGAATTCCCTGCTTTTTTGTGATGCCGCTGTGTGGTTACTCCAATCTATGTCTGGCAGATTGAAATCCCTCACTAGAACCACATCCCCTTTGCCTGACATCTGGAGGATGGTTTCCAGGATTTATTTATCCTTGGTATTCTCCTGATTTGGAGGTCTGTAGATTACTCCTACCCGAATTGGGTTCCGGCTTCTGGCCCTGGTTAGGACCCATAGATCCTCTGTTTCCCCTTGTGCGTGGTGCATTTCTGTAGCATTGATGGTATCCTTAACATAAATAGCTACCCCCCCTCCCTTTTGCCTAGTCCTGTCTCTCCTAAACAAGTTATACCCCAGGACAGTTACCTCCCAGCCATGATTGTTTGTGAACCATGTCTCGGTTACAACAACCCAGTCAAGTCCTGCCTCAGCTATTGTGGCAGTGAGGTCACTCATCTTGTTAGCCAGACTGCATGCATTGAGGCAAAGTGCTAACCATTCTTGATCTGTTACTTTGTTTGTCAAGCCCCTCTTGATCTTGTTTGTCCCTTTGCCTTCCTTTACGGTTCTGTTTCCATCCCTTCTTTTGTTTTGGTCATCTGCAGAGTCAGAAAGGTTTTCCCGATTCCTGCTATCTGCTTTTGTTATCCTGGAGTCTGTATTTATGGTTCTAGCTGGAGGGGGAGAGATGGCAGGCTCTATGTGTGCTGCTCCTAGAACTACTGTCAGCTCCCCTCCCGCTAGTTTAAATGTCCCACGTGTATGTCAGATTTCTGGCCCAGGCTACTTAAACTGTGCATGCTATGAATTTTCTTATTCTTTCTTTTTTGTAAGTGCTGGATACTTGTGACTTAAGAAGTGCTACTCTAGAGATGGTGTATTTTGAGCTTGGTGTAACATTTTGTTCACAGAAGACATTTCTACCAGAGCAGTTCAGCTACCTCTAGAACGTGCTGTGATATTTGTTTGAGGGTTCTTCTTCTTAGTGTCTTCTCTCTTCTTTCCCTCATCTGATCCATGGCAGGGTTTGTTTCCTTTTGTTTCCTTACAGTAAGTGTAACATAAAACAAACACTGGCCAAATCTGATAGGGTTGCAACTGAGGGATTTGGGGTAAAATATTATAAATTGCCAAAGTTACAAGCGTGTATTTGCAAAATGTAACATAGGCTCATAAATGTGTTGGTTTGTTAGATTTTTACACCAAATTTTTAATGTATCCTTGTTATGACCCTGCCTCATGAAGACAGGCAGACAAAATGTTCAACTCCTGGCTTAAATGTGTTTTTGTGCAGGGACTGCAAAATCAACTTTCAGGACACAAAAAGACATTTTGCGCAGGAGTTGAAAAATGACAGCTGTCACATTCATGAGGTGCTGTAAAGAAATGGCTATGTTGAAAATTTGAGGTAAACATTTTGAATATTACTGAACGTATGAGCCTGTTTGCAAAAATCAACGTAGACTCATGACGTTTCTGTTTTTTAACATTTTTACACCAAATTTCCAACATAGCCTTCTTATGACCCCACCTCATTAACAAGGGCAGAGAAAATTTTCAACTCTTGGCCAAAAGGTGTTTTCATGCAGGGACCGCAAAATCATCATTCAGGATTAAAAAAAAAAAAACATGTTTGCCAGGATTTGAAAAATGACAGCTGTTGCATTCATGAGATGCTGTAAAGATATGGCTATGTTGTAGACGTGGGGTAAAAATATTGAAAACTACCACAGTTATGAGCCTGCATTTGCAAAATTGTAGGTGAGCTTACAACTTGGTTGTTTAATATTTTTATAGAAAATTTTCAACATAGCGTTCTTATTTATCTATTCATTTGAATTTTGTTGACCAGGTAAGCCCGCTGAGACCAATGGTCCCTTTTTCAGGGGCAACCTGGAATTAGTTACACAAATGAAAGTGCATTGCATAGATCATCATTCAGTACACTGGACCATCATAAAGTACAGAAATTGTTGTCTACAGTCGTAATGGAGATGTTTGTTTTATGCATAGGCAAACTTATTAGAGAAGATGCTACAGAGTAACAATTTGATCTACATTTAGGCAAGCTTAATTATGGAGACACTACAGAAAAAACAGTTACACAGTGTAGGACATGCCATTAGTTACCATAGTACAATAGTGAGATCAATAGGAGATAAATTACATAATTACCCTTGTAAGAAATGCTATGTATGGTTCTTTTTATGACCCTGCCTCATGAACAATAGCAGAGAAAATTTCAACTGCTGCCTGAAAGGAGATTTTGTGCAGGGACTGCAAAATCACCTTTCGGGACAGATCAGCCTAATGACAGTGACATTGTTCATGAGGTGGGGTCCCAAAGAAGGTATGTTGAAAATCTGGGCCAAAATATGTAAAAATGCCCAAGTTATGGCACTAGGTTCAAAACCCCATTGAAATAGCTGAACTGCATACCTGTATCTTCAGTTTGTGGTCCAGCTTCAAAGAGTGAAGACGTGTCTGCGGTCCAGAAAGGATTACAGTATTTAACTCCCGATGGATAAGGAAAGGCTTGGGGTGGTGCAGGTGGTGGATGCTTAGTGGGATGGTCAGGTGGGAGTAAGCAAAGGCTGCAAAAGACATCGATGGACTTTTTTTTACAGGTGAAAAAAAAAAAGACCGATAATCCCTGATTGCGACACTGGGGGATTGGGCACCCCCAGTATCACAGTTATGTGGGGTAGACATCGATGGACCATTTTATACTTTTACAAGTAAAAAAAAACACACACACACAAAAAAAAGACAGATGATCCCTGATCATGACACTGGGGGATTGGGCACCCTCAATGTCAGAAAAAAGACCGTCGATCCCCGATTGCGACACTGGGGGATTGGGCACCTCCAGTGTCACAATTATATTTCTGGGGGTGTGAGAGGTGGTGGGTGCTGAGAGGATGTAGCGGGTGGGGAAAATTTTAAAAGACAGATGATCCCCGATCATGACACTGGGGGACTAGGCACCCCCAGTCTCAGAAAAAAGATCAATGATCCCCGATCGCAACACTGAGGGATTGGGCACCCCCAATGTCACAGTTATGTTTCTGGGGGGGTGTGGGGTGACAGGCATTGAGAGGGAGAGTCAGGTGGGGTAATTTTTTAAATATTAAAAAACAAATAAATACAATAGGCGGTAACAGCAGAACACGGCCCACTCTGCTGTGACCAAGATGGCTGCCAAATGCTACTGCACATGCATGACTGCTAGTGCATGCTCAGTAGAGAGCGGTGGCCATCTTGGTCATGATGGAGTGGGCCATGTTCTGCCATGACTACCGGCAAACTAAAATAGTACAGTGCTGTGCTAACAGGAACAACATGGGTGGACTGATTCATGGACACAGAGGTGACTGTGATGCAAGTTCAACATGTTGTTCATTCGGAAAGAATGCAGAGTCCTTTTTCTCATCAATCATAAAAGGACTGCAGGGCTCCGCCCACTGCAGCCTTAAAAAGAAGTCCATGTATGGCCTGGCTCTGAGCCTCTGGCCTAGACTAGGCACAGTCCTTTGTGTTTCATTTTTTAACATAAGCAAATCTCATTGCCCTGTCACAGGCATGAAGCCTACAGCAGATACTAGGGGCAGTCTTACTTCTATTTCTTTCTTGCTTTTACTTAAAATGATAAAGGCCTCAGACTGAGGCTCTGCTCCTGTCACTAGCTAGCACAGAGTCAACCACTCATACCAGGGCACTCTAAGGTGTGTTTATTACTAGTTTTGCTTCAATTAAATTTAAAATACAACAACAAAGACCTCCTGACACTGGTGACTCACTTGTGTTTTTTTCCTTTACTTCAAGTAAATTAAAAATGAAAAAGAAAACCTTCTGTCTCTGGCAGTGGGCCGTAGACCTAGACCAGGGCTCCAGTCTTTCTTTTTTTTTTGTTGATAAACATAAAAAAACTGTGCTCTGCCTCCATCTCAACTAGGGCTCTTACAGCTACCACCGAGGTACTGGGCCTGACTGCTGCAGTCTCACACTCCCCCTATAGTTCCAGTTCCCCCAAATGTCTGGATTTTTTTTTTGCTTCTTTTTTTGTTTCTCTTTATGTTTTGTTTCCCCCAAATCCACATAGCGGCCAAGGAGTGAGGACTGTAATTTTTATATTTCTGCTGCACTAATACCTGCAGCACCATACCACACTGTCTACTCCTCCTCTCCTCCCTCTCTTTCTTTTCCCTCAGTCTCTCCACCCAGTCCCAATAGCTTCTTGCTATTTTTTTCTTATTTTAAATAGATTTTCTTTACGTAAGTAAAATTGTCTTCCCTTTGCTCAAGTTTTTTTTTTTTGGTTGAGGGGAAAACTTTTATTTTATTTTTCTCCCTACCCCATCTTTGCTCAGCTTAGAGGTTGAAGCATGTCCTTCCTCTCTGCCAACCACATGAAGGTGTTAGTTACTATGTGGGTAGGGGATAGGGAACACATTACCATTAACTCATTTTACTGGCTTTCTGGGAGAAATAAGGTGCCACTAGGCTGGGGAAGGGTGTTTATTTTTTTCCATTATTTTGATAAAGTACCCATCTGAGTCAAACTGATCTCATGAGTTAAGATCGTGCAAGGCAAACAGTGCATTTTGGGGCAGCTTAGATTATGGCTACTGGTTTTGAGCAGCCAGCTAATTATTGGATTGTAGACTGTACCTGATGGACCCAGGAAGAA
The DNA here is from genome assembly GCA_016271365.2 of Neoceratodus forsteri. Lineage (NCBI taxonomy): Eukaryota > Metazoa > Chordata > Ceratodontiformes > Ceratodontidae > Neoceratodus > Neoceratodus forsteri. The sequence continues at coordinate 899,949,952 of CM057456.1, read as the reverse complement.
AATAAAGTTGGCCTCAGTCACACCCAGGGGGGCAACTGGAACAGATTCTTTCTTTGGTGGATTCAGATGAGGCAGGCCAAGGTAGTTCTGAAAAGATTTAAGCAAGAAGATTGAACAGTCTAAAACATAAAGAAAGAAGGGTGAGCAAAGACTGTTGTACTTTATAAGGGAGAAGGGTGAGCAAAGACTGCTATGCTTTACAAGGGAGAAGGGTGAGCAAAGACTGCAATGCTTTATAAGTGACATAGCAGAGAACCTGGGAAGGAAGGTCTACCTCTTTGCAGAAGGCACCAAGATCTGCAACAGGGTGGCTACTCCGGGGGTGCGGATGAGCAAAGATCTGAAAACTGGAGGAATGGGCTAAGGTGTATGGCAGCTGGGTTTTAATGCAAAAAAGTGCAAGATAATGCAATTAGACTGCAGAAACCCAGGAGTGGAGTACAAAATGGGTAGAGTGTTGCTGACAATGACAAAAGAGGAAAGAGACCTGGAGGGTAACCATATCAGATGAGCTAAAGATGACCAGACAGTGCAACATGGAAGTTCGGAGGGCTAGTGGGATGCTGTGGTGCATAGGAAGGGGTATCACCAGCAGGAAGTGGGAGGTGGTATTGCTCCTATATACAGTAGATCACTGCTAAGACCCCACTTTGAGTACTGTGTCCAGCACTGCAGACCACATCTCAGAGAGGACATAGACAGAGTGGAGGCAGTCCAGGATAGGGCAATAAAAATGGTGCAGGGTTTGCATCAACAGCCTTATGAGGAAAGGCTAAAGGGCATCAACATGTACACCCTCGAAGAGAGGAGGAAGGGGGATATGATAGATACCTTTAAATACCTCATGGGAGTATGTAAGGTACAGGAAGGAAGTATTTATGAGGAAAAAAGATGCTTTAGAACAAGAGGACATGCTATGAAGCTGGAGGGGGTAGATTCAGGAGAGATGTGAGGAAGTACTTCCTTGCAGAAAGAGTGGTGGATTCCTGGAACAGCCTTCCAGTGGAGGTGGTGGGGGCAATGACAGTGATGGCCTCAGGTTCAAAAATGCCTGGGACAGGCACAAGGGAATCATAGTGCAAAGGAAGGGAGGGAAGGGAGGGAGAGGAGGGGAGGGGAGGAAGGAGTGCCATAGATCAAGTAGGGTCTGCAGCAAAAATGAAGGTGGAGGAAAATAAAAAGGGCAGACTGGGTGGGCCAAGCCACACATATCTGCCATCATATTTTATTTTTCTATGTTTTATGCTTCAGACAATCCAGAGAGCACTTGGGAGAGAATGAAAAATCTGGCTGGAGTCAGACATGCTGCATGTGAGTGTTAGGGCTATGGGTCCAGTTAAGGGAACACTCAGAAATGGATGGACACCAGCAATTTACAGTTCAAAAGAAGGCTATTTTATTTCACAGGTTTAAGGCAGGTAAAAGACAGAAACAAAAAACACATACAGTGCCTTGAATAGAGCCACTTCTCTTTGTAGCTCTCTGATCTTCTCTCACGCATTTTCTGAAACTCAATCTCAGTTTCCGCTCTGCAGAGACAGGGACAGCCAGTTTCTCTGTCTCTTAGCAAATGACCAGACTCTGCAGCAGGCTGGAGCACAACTTTCTTTGTTTCTTCAAGAGCTCTCACTCACTGTCTCTCTGAACTGCCTGGAACACAGCTGTTTGTGTTCTCCCTCTTCACTTTACCTTTCAGATCTGTCTCAGGCTTCTTGATTAAATCTTTGCAGGCTTCCCTCAGCCTACCGATCTGAAACCACCAAACAAATCATCTGCCCCAGCACTGAGTGTGTCTGAGGCCAGCTTTATATCTTTGCTGAGCCCTCATACGCAAGCTATAATGAGTTCATTAGTTGCATGCCCTTGGCCAGCAGTCAACCCGTCCCTTTTCCGGTCCTGTATGACTAAGGGGAATGTTCCACTGGAGAGAGACATTTTGAGGCCCTAGTTGTCCTGGACCCATGTATTGTCTACCATTCCTGTAAAAGGGATGTTGCACAAACCAGGGGCAAGGAATACAGACTCCATCAATTCCTTCCCTTTCAGAGCCATGTGCATGGCATGCACAGCAAAAGCCAGCACATTTTTCCCACACTGGAGGAAAAATCTGCTTCTTGTGTTCTTGCTGGGAGTTGGCAAGGGTACCAGCAATTCCATACCCCTGGTGCTGTCTGAAAATAGTCTAATAGTGAAAATCTACTCTCTGGAGGACCTGTTTCAGTCTGTTCATAGGCCCCTCCTAGATTTCTGGCTCCATATATAACTAAATTATATCCACATTGGGAAGAAATTAACAGTCCATTCCAGTACTTTGTATGGAAAAATATGGAGTATGTTCTTAACTCAGTCCCAGCTGGCTTTTCCCTGGATCCCAACACAGGTTACCCCAACCTTCTTTTGACAGGAAATAACACTGTTGTGGAGGAGTCAGAAAATTACTTCCTTCTCCCTAACTATGTCGAGTGGGTCACACAATTCCTAGGAATACTGATTATGGAATCATTCAACACTAGATGCCACCATTGGGAAGTTGATGTTGACGAAAAAGGTGTCTATTATCTCGGCATAACAACTGTATAAAGTGAATGGAAAGGTTATGCAGTGGTTAAACTGGAAATGTTTAGGTGGAGGAACTCTTACATCTAGATTACTAGATAGTGGAACTTTCATTTCTAGGTGGTGGAACTCTCTTACAGTAACAGTAGTAGTAACAGCAAAAGTAATAATGAAAAGAGAATAGAATTGGACATACAGTAGATCTTAAAAATAAAGTGCACACAGTTGGGGTTTTCCTTGACTATGAGCAAAGGAAACTGCCCTTGCTAACTATTGTACTGCTCCTCTGGTTGCTGGCTCCCCCAACACACCCACCAATATGGATGTCACACAGATGTAACAGAGAACAATTTGGCTAAACTAATGTCACTGCCACTGATGCTAACTACTCCTTTACTACTACAATTAACTAGTAGTAGTAAGTAACCCCCCCCCCAAAAAAAAATATGTTTTTTTTTTATGTTTTTTGCTGTTGTTTCCAAGACAGGGGTTAACATATACTTGTACACAAGTGTTTTGTGAGGTCACATTGAAGAGCTTCTGCAGGTCATGTGGTACAGAGTAAGGTAGCTTGATTTTCAGTTTTGCATGTTTAGTCAGCCAGTGGAGGACAGCAGGAGTCTGACAGCTTTCATACAGATTTCTAAACAGAAACCTTATTTTTCACCATTTTCTCAGCAATTGTTTTTATTATTTTCCATGTCTATCACCTTGTTATGTTCTTATTAGTACATTAGTTGTATTTTCTGATCTGCCTTTGTTAAGTGTCTAAGTTAATATCCATCAGTAGAGAATGTTTTACTGTAAATATATATTTCTTTAAATGAGTAATGACATTTATAATGTATTGTAATATGACTGTGACCATGAAGGAAGGAGGAGACACTGTCACTTCATCTTGGATGAGGTAGAAGGGTTGGAGATGTTGCAAGTAAATGTATATTTTTTTAAATGATTATGGAAAATTATAATTTCTTTTAATATGATCGTGACTTTTCATATGACTGTGACCATGAGTATGATGTGACCATGGGTGTGAGCACAGAGCATGTGTTCCATTGATGCACAGCTTCCTGTATTACTATCTGCCTCCCTTACCTTCTGGGACAGTAGAGGGGTGGCAGTGGTTGTTTTGGGGGATGATTTATACACTGCAACAGTGGGTGAGTAATGCAAGTACATGTATATTTCTATAAAAGATTCCATAAAAATGTATTTTAATGTGACCATGACTTTTAAGTTTTAACATGACCGTGACTGTAAAAATAGATAGAGAGACTCTGCCACCTCATTTTAGATGAAACTGACACAATCAATTTAAGTACATGTATATTTCTTCAAATGATTATGGTAAATTATAATTTATTTTAATGTGACTGTGACTTTTAATGTGACCGTGACTATGACCATGTGTATGATGTGATTGAGCATGGACGTGGGCATGGAGCATGTGTTCCATTAAGGCACAGCTTCCCATGTCACCATCTGCCTCCTTTACCTGCTGTACACTTAACAGCATCTGCCTCAGCACTCACAGAAGTGGGATGGCCTGACATAGACAGATTCTGAACTGTGGATTTTGTAGCCATTGATTTTACGTGTTGGAGGTACTGGGAAAGTAGAGGAGTGGCATTGGGTGTTTTGGGGGGATGATTTATGCACTGCAACAGTGGGTGAGTTGATGCAATAAAATATATATTTCTTTAAATGATTCTAGAAAGTTTAATTTATTTTAATGTGACTGTGATTTTTAAATTTTAATGGGACCATGACTATGAAGGAAGGTAGACAGCTTCTGCCACCCTCATTTCAGACACAACAGATGTGTTGGAGTCAACACTAGTAAATGTATGTATTTTTTAATTATTATGGAAAATTATAATTTATTTTAACATGACCATGACTTTTAACGTGATCGTGACCATGAAGACAGAAAGACTCTCAAATAAGTCAAAAAAAATATTCCAAATAAATATTAATTATATGAGAGTCCCTACCCTAACTGAGCAAAACTGTATTTATTTATTTAAAAATGTGTAACCTGGAAAGACACACTGAGCCAAGGCTCATTTCCAGGTGCAACCTGGGAGTGGGGGAGGGGGAGCAAGTGCAAACTGATGTAGCGCAACATGGCAAAAGTGCAAAGTGACAAAAGTGGGTGACAGAAATAAAATACACTGCACATTCTGAAATACAGTCAAGCTACTGGTTAAACATATCAGTGCAAAGAAATTAGTATTAAGTAAAACTGACTACTGAATGAGGGGATGAACTGGGAGGGAGGACACAGATCCTGTCAGGTAGGGAGCAGACAGGAGCAGGAGGGGGAGGACAAGATTTTAAGTTGTGGTTAAGGGAAGTTGGGGAGGGTGAGAGATGGATAGAAGATGGGAGGTGGTTCCAGAGGGAAGGGGATGTTAGGGGAAGGATGACTACCCAGTGGAGGAGCGAAGGTGTTGGAGGCATACGGTGCAAGGATCCCTGGGGCGTTGGGAGTAAGAAGCATTTGGAATGGGAGAGATGAGTGAGGATAGGTATGAGGGCAGGGTTTCAAACCAGTATTTGGATATGAAAGATACACAGTGGTACAGAACTGTAGATTTAGTAGTTGCCGTATTGGTCCTTGCAAGAATAGATCCAGAAGCAAATGATTTGATACCTTTTAATGGACCAACATAGATGTAACAAGAACAAAGTGCTCTAGCTTTCGGACCAACCAGTCCTTCTTCAGAAGCTCATGGCAGTTGTTTGGAAAATACAATACTTATAACAGCTAGATAATGCAGAGAAAAACAGAAAAAAATCCCCATTGGTTTAAAATACTCATTAAAAAAAACAGATGATGTCAGACAAGTTTAACAGTACAATACTGCCCTCAGTCCGAATGAACCTTGGGTTCAGATGTTCCTGGTGCAAGACACATATAAGGAATCCTACTGCACATAAATTTAATTGACATAAGATAACACTGCAGAAGCAGATAACTCCCAAATCAAGCCATGAGTGCCACAGTCAGTATAAGGATGTGATTACTGAAAGGCAACCCCACCCAGCTTAAAGACAGACTGAGATAGTTATAGGCTCATGAAATTACAATGTATGCATTAAAGACAAGAATTACCAGTAAAGTTGTCTAAAAACATCAGTGCTCACTGTGTGATGTGTAAACCTAGCTGGACTTGCCACCCAGCTGTATTCTCAAGCTAAATAGAAGGCCCAAGAGATTACAAAACCTCAGGACTATATACATGATAATTAAAATATAAATAGATAATATTAGTGTTAAGCAAAAACTCTAGTCGAGGAACCTCAAGGAGTTCAGACCATGCAGCCTGATATGTACTGATGTCAATATATACTGAGAATGTAGCAACTTCATGTACCACAAGTGTCTAGGGAATCTGAAAAAGAGATAAAAATGTAATTTATCTCCTCCTGTTCATACAAACAATACAACCTAACCCACCCCACATCACAATAATGTGGGTGAGGGAGATACATAGCTTAAACGAGATGTAGTCTCTCTCTCTCTATCCCCACCCTCCTTTTCTCTCTCTCTCTCTCTCTCCCCCACAGACAGACCCAGAACTTTCACCGGAACAGAATACCATGTCACACAATGGCACACGTTTAACAGTACAATACTGCTAAAGAGATACCTGCACAGGAAAAGTAATCACCCTAACCATACAAAAAAATCTGTCATATACAGTCAAGCCCTTCGTTGTCAACGTATTTGTTCAAATGAGGATGACAGAGATACACATTTGGCTATGTTGAAAAACACCTTTATGGAGCAGGGACACTCTTCCAGGGAAATTGACAGGATAACAGAACGGGCAACGCAAGTACCAAGACAACAACTACTTCAATATAAAGAAAAGACAGCTCAGAAAGAATACCCTTGGTAGTCACATATCATCCAGACCTTGAACGCTCATGGAAGATTATTAAAGATCTCCACCCAATATTTAGTGAGGATGACACCCTTAATTGTATTTTTCAGGAACTCCCACTACTATCTTTTAAACAACCGCCAAATTTATCCAGCCTAATTATTAGGAGCAAACTTTCACCGAACAGAATACCATGTCACACAATGGCACACGACCCTGCAATCAACGCCCCTGCAAGACCTGTAGGCTCATTTCTACCTCAGACTGTGTGGTTACATCTCAAACAGACAATTCCAGGTGCATGGGAGTTATACATGCAAGTCACTATATGTTGTTTATTTCATTCAGTGCAAGAGATGTCCACAAACAGGTTATGTAGGAGAGACACCCAACAGCTCCAGCACTAGGATGAACTCACACAGACATACTATTACAGCAAGGAAGACTGACAAACCAGTGGGGCATCACTTCTCCCAGCCTGACCACTCAGTCTCAGATATGTCAGTAATGGTCTTAAAAGGAAATCTCAAAACACACAACAGAGACGAGCTTTTGAGATTAAACTTATCTTACATCTCAATATGGTAGCAGATGGGATGAACTTGGATATTGGCTTTATGGGACACTACAGAAACTAACATTCACAGACCTTTCTTCTTCAAACTGACATATTATAGGACTTCAGCATATGTGAGATGTGGATGCATGTATGTATGCATGTGTGTGGGTATGCTGTGAAGTATGTGATATAACAGATGTGGGGCTTATGTCACATTGAGGTAAGTCTCTATTTAGCTATATGGAGTTATAATGTGTTACTATTTTATTTCACACACATAAAGAATTTCTTCTTACTTTTTATCTTTGCCTGTGGGGATTGATTCCATTGCACCATATTCAGATTACCCAGCCTGCTAGTGTACATACAGGAGTGTTATCTTATACTGTTATATATAATTTTTGTAACTCTGTACATATTGGGATGTGTGATCTCATTTGCTTGGGGTCCTGTACATATCTTTTACATTAGGCTTATATTATAGTACTTTACTCAGGATTTCATGACAAGTTGCATTCCTTTGGGGAACAATTACAGCGATCGAAGTTAATATAGGTTCACTAGGAGAGGGATTGAGAGTGTGTGTGTGGTGTGTGTGTGTGTGTGTGTGTGTATGTATGTGTGGGTCTGTCTGTGGGAGAGAGAGAGAGAGAGAAAAGGAGGGTGGGATAGAGAGAGAGACTACATCTGTTTAAGCTATGTATTCCTCACCCACATTATTGTGATGTGGGTGGGTTAGGTTGTATTGTTTGTATGAACAGGAGGAGATAAATTACATTTTATCTCTTTTTCAGATTCCTAGACACTTGTGGTACATGAAGTTGCTACATTCTCAGTATATATTGACATCAGTACATATCAGGCTGCATGGTCTGAACTCCTTGAGGTTCCTCGACTAGAGTTTTTTGCTTAACACTAATATTATCTATTTATATTTTAATTATCATGTATATAGTCCTGAGGTTTTGTAATCTTTGGGCCTTCTATTTAGCTTGAGAATACAGCTGGGTGGCAAGTCCAGCTAGGTTTTACACATCACACAGTGAGCACTGATGTTTTTAGACAACTTTACTGGTAATTTTGTCTTTAATGCATACATTGTAATTTCATGAGCCCTATAACTATCTCAGTCTGTCTTTAAGCTGGGTGGGGTTGCCTTTCAGTAATCACATCCTTATACTGACTGTGGCACCTTATGGCTTGATTTGGGAGTTATCTGCTTCTGCAGTGTTATCTTATGTCAATTAAATTTATGTGCAGTAGGATTCCTTATATGTGTCTTGCACTAGGAAACATCTGAACCCAAGGTTCATTCGGACTGAGGGCAGTATTGTACTGTTAAACTTGTCTGACATCATCTGTTTTTTAATGATTATTTTAAACCAATGGGGATTTTTCTGTTTTCTCTGCATTATCTAGCTATTATAACTGTAGATTTAGTAGTTGTCATATTGGTCCTTGCAAGAATAGATCCAGAAGCAAATGATTTGATACCTTTAATGGACCAACAGATGTAAATAAGAACAAAGTGCTCTAGCTTTGGACCAACCAGTCCTTCTTCAGAAGCTCATGGCAGTTGTTTGGAAAATACAATACTTATAACAGCTAGATAATGCAGAGAAAACAGAAAAAAATCCCCATTGGTTTAAAATACTCATTAAAAAAACAGATGATGTCAGACAAGTTTAACAGTACAATACAGTACAATAATGACAGCTTCAGTAAAGAATTCCTGGTGTAGTCACATATCGAGACTTTGAACATATGCGTAAGATTATTAAAGATCTCCACCCAATATTTAGTGAGGATGACACCCTTAATTGTATTTTTCAGGAACTCCCACTACTATCTTTTAAACAACCGCCAAATTTATCCAGCCTAATTATTAGGAGCAACTTTCACCGAACAGAATACCATGTCACACAATGGCACACGACCCTGCAATCAACGCCCCTGCAAGACCTGTAGGCTCATTTCTACCTCAGACTGTGTGGTTACATCACAAACAGACAATTCCAGGTGCATGGGAGTTATACATGCAAGTCACGATATGTTGTTTATTTCATTCAGTGCAAGAGATGTCCTCAAACAGGTTATGTAGGAGAGACACGCTAACAGCTCCAGCACTAGGATGAACTCACACAGACATACTATTACAGCAAGGAAGACTGACAAACCAGTGGGGCATCACTTCTCCCAGCCTGACCACTCAGTCTCAGATATGTCAGTAATGGTCTTAAAAGGAAATCTCAAAACACACAACAGAGACGAGCTTTTGAGATTAAACTTATCTTACATCTCAATATGGTAGCAGATGGGATGAACTTGGATATTGGCTTTATGGGACACTACAGAAACTAACATTCACAGACCTTTCTTCTTCAAACTGACATATTATAGGACTTCAGCATATGTGAGATGTGGATGCATGTATGTATGCATGTGTGTGGGTATGCCGTGAAGTATGTGATATAACAGATGTGGGGCTTGCTGTCACATTGAGGTAAGTCTCTATTTAGCTATATGGAGTTATAATGTGTTACTATTTTATTTCACACACATAAAGAATTTCTTCTTACTTTTTATCTTTGCCTGTGGGGGGATTGATTCCATTGCACCATATTCAGATTACCCAGCCTGCTAGTGTACATACGAGTGTTATCTTATACTGTTATATATAATTTTGTAACTCTGTACATATTGGGATGTGGATCTCATTTGGTTGGGGTCCTGCACATATCTTTTTACATTAGGCTTATATTATAGTACTTTACTCAGATTTCATGACAAGTTGCATTCCTTTGGGAACAATTACAGCGACTGAAAGTTAATATAGGTTCACTAGGAGAGGGATTGAGAGTGTGTGTGTGTGTGTGTGTGTGTGTATGTATGTGTGGGTCTGTCTGTGGGAGAGAGAGAGAGAGAAAAGGAGGGTGGGATAGAGAGAGAGAGACTACATCTCGTTTAAGTTATGATCTTCCCTCACCCACATTATTGTGATGTGGGTGGGTTAGGTTGTATTGTTTGTATGAACAGGAGGAGATAAATTACATTTTATCTCTTTTTCAGATTCCTTAGACACCTGTGGTACATGAAGTTGCTACATTCTCAGTATATATTGACATCAGTACATATCAGGCTGCATGGTCTGAACTCCTTGAGGTTCCTTGACTAGAGTTTTTGCTTAACACTAATATTATCTATTTATATTTTAATTATCATGTATATAGTCCTGAGGTTTTTGTAATCTCTTGGGCCTTTTATTTAGCTTGAGAATACAGCTGGGTGCAAGTCCAGCTAGGTTTTACACATCACACAGTGAGCACTGATGTTTTTAGACAACTTTACTGGTAATTCTTGTCTTTAATGCATACATTGTAATTTCATGAGCCCTATAACTATCTCAGTCTGTCTTTAAGTTGGGTGGGGCGTTCTTCAGTAATCACATCCTTATACTGACTGTGGCACTCATGGCTTGATTTGGGAGTTATCTGCTTCTGCAGTGTTATCTTATGTCAATTAAATTTATGTGTAGGATTCCTTATATGTGTCTTGCACCAGGAACATCTGAACCCAAGGTTCATTCGACTGAGGGCAGTATTGTACTGTTAAACTTGTCTGACATCATCTGTTTTTTTAATGAGTATTTTAAACCAATGGGATTTTTTTCTGTTTTTCTCTGCATTATCTAGCTGTTATAAGGTATTGTATTTTCCAAACAACTGCCATGAGCTTCTGAAGAAGGACTGGTTGGTCCGAAGCTAGAGCACTTTGTTCTTGTTACATCTATGTTGGTCCATTAAAAGGTATCAAATCATTTGCTTCTGGATCTATTCTTGTAAGGACCAATACGGCAACTACTAAATCTACAGTTCAACATGGAAGATACCGGAATTACCTGAGAATATGTGCAGTTACATAACATCAAGAAGAAATTGCACGGCTAGACAGTGACATCTATTTTCTAACCCAGTGCAAGAGGAGAAACATTATCCTAAAGGTCTTACTTATTTGGAATCCATTAAGAAATACAAACAACTGATTTATGCAGAACAACTTTGTCATAGGACCTCTGAGAAACTGAGAAATCACAGGATTCACATGTCATATGCTCAAAAAGTTGTTTCAATAAAGAGTTTGCTGAAATTGTAACCACTCTGGAAAGGGTGTCTGGGGAACCTATTCAAGACATCTGAGAGATACACATTAACTACCAAAGGACCTTAAGAAAGCCATGCTTGTGAAAAATAGGAAATTAGATGCTCTTCAACATACCATACTTCCTAACAACCATGAAGCACACAATGGAGTCACTGAACAACTAACACAATACTGATGGGCACCTTTCAGTTGTTAATTTGTCCAACCACACACTGACTACTGGAGAACTGAATGTACTTTCAAAGGGCCTCACTTTCTGCCCAACAAAACCACTGGATAACATACTGTTTTGTGGTGAACTAGAGGAGTATTCCTGAGATTGAGACTTAAAGAATTCTTTCATGCAGGGAAGAAATCACTGGTAGTGAAGACAGTGCAAACAGCAATAATGTAATGGATAAGAAAAGGAATCTGATTTACCCCTCAAGTGGGCGAATAAAAACTAGACAATTATATTAATTGTTTCCGCCAACAAGTCAGTGGTCAGATCCTTACCAGGCAAAACAAACCCATTATAACCTCTCTCCACTGAACGGGCGAAGCTATAGGACACTGAAATCAAACCACAACATTGTCATCAAAAAGCTGATAAAGGTTCTGCAGTGGTGATTTAAACAGAGAGGATTATATTACTGAAGCTAATAGACAGCTAACAGATCTTACATACTACAGAGAACTGGAGAGTGACCCCTACTACAAGATATAAAGATGAACTATGTGACTTAATTAAAACTTTTCCTGACCATGTCCAAAATAAACTAGTTCACCTCATTCCTGCTAGAACCAAAGCCAGGACATTCTACATGCTGCCTAAAATACACAAACTGCATAACCAGGAGACCCATAGTCTCTGGTAATGGTACCCTGACTGAGGGATCTCAGGGTTTGTAGAGACCATTTTGAAACCGCTGGTTATGGAAAGAGACAGTTATATCCAGGACACTACTCACACTTGTTGGGTGTACTTTCTGGTTATAATGATTTACCACCTGATGCCATTTTTAGTGACAATGGATGTAACATCCCCTACACTAATATTCCACACACAGATGGCATTGCAGCATGCCTTAAATACATACATGAGAAAGGACCTGACCAAAACATCAACCCTGGAGTGGTGGGGAACTTATGGAATTCATTTTGACACATAACAACTTCAACTTCAATGGTAAACATTATGTTCAAACTATGGAACAGCAATGGGCACCAAATGGCTCCACAGTATGCTAACCTCTTTATGGCTGACTTGAGGAGGATTTTAAGGCAGTATCCCCACAAACCACTGGCTTATTTCCGTTACATTGATGATTTGTTTATCATCTGGACGGAAGGCACAGATGCACTCAAAGATTTTCATCACAAACTTAATAATCTCCACCCCATTATAAAGCTTACCTTGAGTACTTTACCACCAAGGTTAACTTTCTGGACACCACAGTCATCATTAATGATGGAACCTTACATACATGTATTTACAGGAAGCCAACAGACAGACAGAGATACCTGCACAGAAAAGTAATCACCCTAACCATACAAAAAAATCTGTCATATACAGTCAAGCCCTTCATGGTCAACGATTTGTTCAAATGAGGATGACAGAGATACACATTTGGCTAGTGTTGAAAAACACATTTATGGAGCAGGGACACTCTCCAGGGAAATTGACAGGATAACAGAACGGGCAACGCAAGTACCAAGACAACAACTACTTCAATATAAAGAAAGACAGCTACAGAAAGAATACCCTTGGTAGTCACATATCATCCAGACCTTGAACGCCTGTGTAAGATTATTAAAGATCTCCACCCAATATTTAGTGAGGATGACACCTTAATTGTATTTTTTCAGGAACTCCCACTACTATCTTTTAAACAACCGCCAAATTTATCCAGCCTAATTATTAGAGCAACCACACTAGAACAGAATACCATGTCACACAATGGCACACTACCCTGCAATCAACGCCTCTGCAAGACCTGTAGGCTCATTTCTACCTCAGACTGTGTGGTTACATCACAAAACAGACAATTTAGGTGCGTTGAGTTATACATGCAAGTCACGATATGTTGTTTATTTCATTCAGTGCAAGAGATGTCCTCAAACAGGTTATGTAGGAGAGACACGCCAACAGCTCCGGCACTAGGATGAACTCACACAGACATACTATTACAGCAAGGAAGACTGACAAACCAGTGGGCATCATTCTCCAGCCTGACCACTCAGTCTCAGATATGTCAGTAATGGTCTTAAAAGGAAATCTCAAAACACACAACAGAGACGAGCTTTTGAGATTAAACTTATCTTACATCTCAATATGGTAGCAGATGGGATGAACTTGGATATTGGCTTTATGGGACACTGTAGAAACTAACATTCACAGACCTTTTCTTTTCAAACTGACATATTATAGGACTTCAGCATATGTGAGATGTGGATGCATGTATGTATGCATGTGTGGGTATGCGCTGTGAAGTATGTGATAAACAGATGTGGGGCTTGCTGTCACATTGAGAGTAAGTCTCATTTAGCTATAGGAGTTATAATGTGCATTATTTTTATTTCACACACATAAAGAATTTCTTCTTACTTTTTATCTTTGCCTGTGGGGGGATTGATTCCATTGGCACCATATTCAGATTACCCAGCCTGCTAGTGTACATACAGGAGTAAGTTTTATACTGTTATATATAATTTTGTAACTCTGCATATTGGGATGTGTGATCTCATTTGCTTGGGGGTCCTGCACATATCTTTTTACATTAGGCTTATATTATAGTACTTTACTCAGGATTTCATGACAAGTTGCATTCCTTTGGGGAACAATTACAGCGACTGAAGTTAATATAGGTTCACTAGGAGAGGGATTGAGAGTGTGTGTGTGTGTGTGTGTGTGTGTATGTGTGTGGTCTGTCTGTGGGAGAGAGAGAGAGAGAGAGAAAAGGAGGGTGGGGATAGAGAGAGAGAGACTACATCTCGCTTTTTATTATCTCCTCACCCACATTATTGTGGATGTGGGTGGGTTAGGTTGTATTGTTTGTATGAACAGGAGGAGATAAATTACATTTTTATCTCTTTTTCAGATTCCTTAGACACCTGTGGTACATGAAGTTGCTACATTCTCAGTATATATTGACATCAGTACATATCAGGCTGCATGGTCTGAACCCCTTGAGGTTCCTGACTAGAGTTTTTGCTTAACACTAATATTATCTATTTATATTTTAATTATCATGTATATAGTCCTGAGGTTTTTGTAATCTCTTGGCCTTTATTTAGCTTTCTGAGAATACAGCTGGGTGGCAAGTCCAGCTAGGTTTTACTATAGCCACTCACATTGTTATATGTTCATTGATGTTTTTAGACAACTTTACTGGGTAATTTTTTGTCTTTAATGCATACATTGTAATTTCATGAGCCCTATAACTTCATCCAGTCTGTCTTTAGTTGGTGGGTGCTCTTCAGTAATCACATCCTTATACTGACTGTGGCACTCATGGTTTGATTTGGGAGTTATCTGCTTCTGCAGTGTTATCTATGTCAATTAAATTTATGCAGTAGGATTCCTTATATGTGTCTTGCATCAGGAACATCTGAACCCAAGGTTCAATTCGACTGAGGGCAGTATTGTACTGTTAAACTTGTTCGACATCATCTGTTTTTTTTTTATGAGTATTTTAAACCAATGGGGATTTTTTTCTGTTTTTCTCTGCATTATCTAGCTGTTATAAGTATTGTATTTTCCCAACAACTGCCATGAGCTTTTGAAGAAGGACTGGTTGGTCCGAAAGCTAGAGCACTTGTTCTTGTTAAGTCTATGTTGGTCCATTAAAAGGTATCAAATCATTTGCTTCTGGATCTATTCTTGCAAGGACCAATACGGCAACTACTAAATCTACAGTTCAACATGGAAGATACCGAATCACTGTAGAATATGGCAGTTACATAACATCAAGAAGAAATTGGCACGGCTAGACAGTGACATCTATTTTCTAACCCAGTGCAAGAGGAGAAACATTATCCCTAAAGGTCTTACTATTTGGAATCCATTAAGAAATACAAACAATTTTATTTATGCAGAACAACTTTGTCATAGGACCTCTGAGAAACTGAGAAATCACAGGATCTACATGTCATATGCTCAAAAAGTTGTTCTTAACAAAGAGTTTGCTGAAATTGTAACCACTCTGGAAAGGGGTGTCTGGGAACCTATTCAAGACATCTTAAGTAGAGATACACATTAACTATCAAAGGACCTAAGAAAAGCTATGCTTTAGAAAAATAGGAAATTAGATGCCCTTCAACATACTATACTTCCTAACAACCATGAAGTACACAATGGAGTCACTTGAACAACACACAATACTGATGGGCACCTTTCAGTTGTTAATTTGTCCAACCACACACTGACTACTGGAGAACTGAATGTACTTTCAAAGGGCCTCACTTTCTGCCTCAACAAAACCACTGATAAATATACTGTTTTGTGGTGAACTAGAGGAGTACTCTCCGTAGATTGGAGACTTAAAGAATTTTTCATGGCAGGAAGAAATCACTGGTAGTGAAGACAAAACAGCAATAATGTAATGGATAAGAAAAGGAATTGATTTACCCCTCAAGTGGGCGTAATAAAACCTAGACATTTATATTAATTGTTTCCGCCAACAAGTCAGTGGTCAGATCCTTACTAGGCAAACAAACCCTATTATAACTTCTCCACTGGAACTGCGAAATATATGGACACTGAAATCAAACCACAACATTGTCATCAAAAAGCTGATAAAGGTTCTGCAGTGGTGATTTTAAACAGAGAGGATTATATTACTGGCTAATAGACAGCTAACAGATCTTACACTACAGAGAACTGAGAGTGACCCCATCTCAAGATATAAAGATGAACTATGTGACTTAATTAAAACTTTCCTGACCATGTCCAAAATAAACTAGTTCACCCTATTCCCAAGGAACCAAAGCCAGGGACATTCTACATGCTGCCTAAAATACACAAACCTGGCAACCAGGGAGACCCATAGTCCTGGTAATGGTACTCCTGACCGAGGGGATCTCAGGGTTTAGAGACCATTTTGAAAACCGCTTTTTGGCTATGGAAAGACAGTTATATCCAGGACACTGCTGTTCTGTTGCTGTACTTTCTACATATATGATTTACCACCTGATGCCATTTGAAAATAATGGATGTACATCCTCTACACAATATTCCACAGATGGCATTGCAGCATGCCTAAATACACATGAGAAAGGACTGATCAAACATCAACCTGGAGGTGGGGAACTTATGAATTCATTTTGACACACAACTTCAATCAATGGTAAACATTATGTTCAAACTATGGGAACACAGAATGGGCACCAAATGGCTCCAGTAAGCAACTCTTTATGGCTGACTTGAGGAGGATTTTTACAGTATCCCATAAACCACTGGCTCACATTATGATTTGTTTATCATCGACTGAAGGCACAGATGCACTAAAGATTTTCATCACAACCTTAATTTCCACCATATAAAGCTTGCCTTGAGCATTCTACCACCAAGGTTAACTTTCTGACACCACAGTCATCATTATGATGGAACTCATACATGTATTTACAGGAAGCCAACAGACAGACAGAGATACCTGTATGGAAAAGTAATCACCCAACTACAAAATCTGTCATATAGTCAAGCCCTTCGTCAACGATTGTTCAAATGAGGATGACAGAGACACATTTGCGGTGTTGAAAACACATTTGTATAGGACACTTTTCAGGAAATTGACAGGATAACAGAACGGCAATGCAAGTACCAAGACAACAACTACTCAATATAAAGAAAAGACAGCTACAGAAAGAATACCTTGGAGTCATATCATCCAGACCTGAACGCTGGCAAGATTCTTAAGATCTCCACCAATATTTATGAGGATGATACTCTTTAATTGTATTTTTTCAGGAACCCCACTACTATCTTTAAACAACCGCCAAATTTATCCAGCCTAATTATTAGAGCAACCACCGAACAGAATACTATGTCACACAATGGCACAGGACCCTTCAATCAACGCCTGCAAGACCTGTAGGCTCATTTTCACCAGACTGTGTGGTTACATCACAAAAGACATCCAGGTGTGGAGTTATATGCAAGTCACGATATGTTTATTTTATCAGTGCAAGAGATGTCCTCAAGAGGTTATGTAGAGAGACAGGCCAACAGTCTGCATCAGATGAACTCACACAGACATACTATTACAGCAAGGAAGACTGACAAACCAGGTATCACTTTCTGCTTCCTGACCACCAGTCTCAGATATGTCAGTATGGTTCAGAAATCTCAAAACACAAATAGAGACGTAGCTTGAGATTAAACTATCTTACATCTCAATATGGTAGCAGATGTGATGAACTTGATATTGTTTTATGGGACACCACAGAAACTAACATTCACAGACCTTTCTTCTTCAAACTGACATATTATAGGACTTCAGCATATGTGAGATGTGTATGTATGTATGCATGTGTGGGTATGTGAAGTATGTGATATAACAGATGGGGCTTGTCACATTGAGGTAAGTCTCTATTTAGCTATATGGAGTTATAATGTTTACTATTTTATTTCAAGAATAAGAATTTTTATTTTTTATCTTGCCTGTGGGGGGATTACCATTGCACCATTCAGATTACCACCTGCTAGTGATATACAGGAGTATTTTATACTGCTATATATAATTTTGTAACCTGTACATATTGGGATGTGTGATCTTATTTGCTTGGGGTCCTGCATATCTTTTACATTAGGTTTTATAGTACTTTACTTAGATTTCATGATGTTGCATTCTTTGGAACAATTACAGCACTGAAGAATATAGGTTCACTAGGAGAGGGATTGTGTGTGTGTGTGTGTATGTATGTGGGTCTGTCTGTGAGAGAGAGAGAGAGAGAAAGGAGGGTGGGATAGAGAGAGAGAGACTATATCCGTTTGGTTATGTATTTCCTCACCACATTGTTGTGATGGGTGGGTAGTTATTGTTTGTATGAACAGGAGATAATTATATTTTATCTCTTTTCAGATTCCTAGACACCTGTGGTACATGAAGGTTACATTCTCAGTATATCTGACATCAGTACATATCAGGCTGCATGGTCTGAACCTTGAGTTCTTTGACTAGAGTTTTTGCTTAACACTAATATTATCATTTATATTTTAATTATCATGTATATAGTCCTGAGGTTTTTGTAATTCTTGGCCTTATTTAGCTTATATCACAGTTGGGTGGCAAGCTAATAGGTTTTACACATCACACAGTGAGCACTGATGTTTTTGACAACTCACTGGTAATTCTTATCTTTAATGCATACATTGTACTTTGAGCGCCCTATAACTATCTCAGTCTGTCTTGCTGGTGGGGTTGCCTTCAGTAATCACATCCTTATACTGACTGTGGTACCATGTTGATTTGGAGTTGTCTGCTTCTGCAGTGTTATCTATGTCATTAAATTATGCAGAGACTTTATATGTGTCTTGCACGAACATCTGAACCCATGTTCATTCGGACTGAGGCAGTATTGTACTGTTAAACTTGTTGACATCATCTGTTTTTTAATGAGTATTTTAAACCAATGGGGATTTTTTTCGTTTTTCTGTATTATCTAGCTATAAGTATTGTATTTCCAAACAACTGCCATGAGCTTCTGAAGAAGGACTATTACCGAAGCTAGAGCACTTTGTTCTTGTTACATCTATGTTGGTCCATTTAAAAGGCATCAAATCATTTGCTTCTGGATCTATTCTTGTTTGCCAGGGCTAATACTAAATTCATAAATCTACAGTTCAACATGGAAGATACCGAATTGTCGTAGAATATGGTAGTTATAACATCAAGAAGAAATTGGCACTGCTAGACAGTGACATCTATTTTCTAACCCAGTGCAAGAGGAGAAACATTATCCCTAAAGGTTCTTACTTATTTGGAATCTATTAAGAAATACAAACAATTTATTTTATGGAACAACTTGTCATAGGACCCCAGAAACTGAGAAATCAGCAGGATTCACATGTCATATGCTCAAAAGTTGTTCTTAACAAAGAGTTTGCTGAAATTGTAACCACTCTGAAAGGGTGTTTGGGGAACCTATTCAAGACATCTTGCTAGAGACACACATTAACTACCAAAGGACCTTAAGAAAAGCCATGCTTGTGAAAAATAGGAAATTATGCCCTTCAACATACCATACTTCCTAACAACCATGAAGGGCACAATGGAGTCACTTGAACAACTACACAATACTGATGGGCACCTTTCAGTTGTTAATTTGGTCCAACCACACACTGACTACTGGAGAACTGATGTGGTTCTAAAGGGCCTCACTTTCTGCCCAACAAACCACTGGATAACATACTGTTTTGTGGTGAACTAGAGGAGTACTCCGTAGATTGACTTAAAAATTTTCTTTTATACAGGGAAGAAATCACTGGTAGTGAAGACAGTAAACAGCAATAATGTAATGATAAGAAAAGGAATTGATTTTACCCTCAAGTAATGTGAATAAAAAACTAGACAATTATATTAATTGTTTCGTAACAAGTCAGTGGTCAGATCCTTACCAGGCAAAACAAACCCATTATAACTTCTCTCCACTGGAACGGCGTGAGCTATAGGACACTGAACCAAACCACAACATTGCTCAACAAAAGCTGATGTAGTTGTCTCTGCAGTGGTGATTTTAAACAGAGAGGATTATATTATCAGCTAATAGACAGCCAACAGATCTACATACTACGAGAACTGGAGAGTGACCCCATTACAAGATATAAAGATGAACTATGTGACTTAATTGAAACTTTTCCTGACCATGTCCAAAATAAACTAGTTCATCCTTCCTGCTGAACCAAAGCCAGGACATTCTACATGCTGCCTAAATATCATATAAACCTGGCAACCAGGAGACCTATAGTCTCGTAATGGTACCTTGACTGAGGATCTCAGGTTTGTAGATTCATTTTGAAACCGTTGGTTATGGAAAAGAGACAGTTATATCTGGACACTACACACTTGTTATGTATTTTCATATAAGGATTTACCACCTGATGCCATTTTAGTGACAATGGATGTAACATCCCCACACTAATATTCCACACACAGATGGCATTGCAGCATGCCTTAAATACATACATGAGAAAGGACCTGACCAAAACATCAACCCTGGAGTGGTGGGGAACTTATGGAATTCATTTTGACACATAACAACTTCAACTTCAATGGTAAACATTGTTCAAACTATGGGAACAGTAATGCACCAAATGGCTCCACAGTATGCTATCCTCTTTATGGCTGACTTGGAGGAGGATTTTTAAGGCAGTATCCCACAAACCACTGGCTTATTTCCGTTACATTGATGATTTGTTTATCATCTGGACGGAAGGCACAGATGCACTAAAGATTTTCATCACAAACTTAATAATTTCCACCCTACTATAAAGCTTACCTTGGAGTACTTACCACCATGTTAACTTTCTGGACACCCACAGTCATCATTAGTGATGGAACTCTCATACATGTATTTACGGAAGCCAATAGACAGACAGAGATACTCTGTACCTGAAAAGTAATCACCCTAACCATACATAAAAATCTGTCATATACAGTACAAGCCCTTCGTTGTCAACGTATTTGTTCAAATGAGGATGACAGAGATACACATTTGGCTATGTTGAAAACACATTTATGGAGCAGGACACTCTTCCAGGAAATTTTGACAGGATAACAGAACGGGCAACGCAAGTACCAAGACAACAACTACTTCAATATAAAGAAAAGACAGCTACAGAAAGAATAATTTTGTAGTCCATATCATCCAGACTTGAACGCCATGCGTAAGATTATTAAAGATCTCCACCCAATATTTAGTGAGGATGACACCCTAATTGTATTTTTCAGGAACTCCCACTACTATATCTTTTAAACAACCGCCAAATTTATCCAGCCTAATTATTAGGAGCAAACTTTCACCGGAACAGAATATTCATGTCACACAATGGCACACGACTCTGCAATCAACGCCTGCAAGACCTGTAGGCTCATTTCACCTCAGACCTGTGTGGTTACATCACAAACAGACAATTCCAGGTGCATGGGAGTTATACATGCAAGTCACGATATGTTGTTTATTTCTATTCAGTGCAAGAGATGTCCTCAAACAGGTTATGTAGGAGACACGTCAACAGTCTCGCACTAGGATGAACTCACACAGACATATTTATTACAGCAAGGAAGACTGACAAACCAGTGGGGTATCACTCTCCCAGCCTGACCACTCAGTCTCAGATATGTCAGTAATGGTTTTAAAAGGAAATCTTAAAAACACACAACAGAGACGTAGCTTTTGAGATTAAACTTATCTTACATCCTCAATATGGTAGCAGATGGGATGAACTTGATATTGGCTTTATGGACACTACAGAAACTAACATTCACAGACCTTTTCTTCTTCAAACTGACATATTATAGGACTTCAGATGTGAGATGGATGTATGTATGTATGCATGTGTGTGGGTATGCGCTGTGAAGTATGTGATATAACAGATGTGGGGCTTGCTGTCACATTGAGGTAAGTCTCTATTTAGCTATATGGAGTTATAATGTGTTACTATTTTATTTCACACATAAAGAATTTCTTTCTTACTTTTATCTTTGCCTGTGGGGGGATTGATCTCATTGCACCATATTCAGATTACCCAGCCTGCTAGTGTACAGTACAGAGTGTTATCTTATACTGTTATATATAATTTTTGTAACTCTGTACATATTGGGATGTGTGATCTCATTTGCTTGGGGGTCCTGCACATATCTTTTTACATTAGGCTTATATTATAGTACTTTACTCAGGATTTCATGACAAGTTGCATTCCTTTGGGGAACAATTACAGCGACTGAAGTTAATATAGGTTCACTAGGAGAGGGATTGTGAGTGTGTGTGTGTGTGTGTGTGTATGTATGTGTGGGTCTGTCTGTGGGAGAGAGAGAGAGAGAGAGAAAAGGAGGGTGGGGATAGAGAGAGAGAGAGACTACATCTCGTTTGGTTATGTATTTCCCCACCCAACACTATTGTGATGTGGGTGGGTTAGGTTGTATTGTTTGTATGAACAGGAGGAGATAAATTACATTTTTATCTCTTTTCAGATTCCTTAGACACCTGTGGTATATGAAGTTGCTACATTCTCAGTATATATTGACATCAGTACATATCAGGCTGCATGGTCTGAACTCCTTGAGGTTCCTTGACTAGAGTTTTTGCTTAACACTAATATTATCTATTTATATTTTAATTATCATGTATATGTCCTGAGGTTTTTGTAATCTCTTGGGCCTTTATTTAGCTTGGAGAATACAGCTGGGTGGCAAGTCCAGCTAGGTTTTACACATCACACAGTGAGCACTGATGTTTTTAGACAACTTTACTGGTAATTCTTGTCTTTAATGCATACATTGTAATTTCATGAGCCCTATAACTATCTCAGTCTGTCTTTAAGTTGTGGGGGTTGCTTTCAGTAATCACATCCTTATACTGACTGTGGCACTCATGGCTTGATTTTGGGAGTTATCTGCTTCTGCAGTGTTATCTATGTCAATTAAATTTATGTGCAGTAGGATTCCTTATATGTGTCTTGTAATTAGGAACATCTGAACCCAAGGTTCATTCGGACTAGGGGCAGTATTGTACTGTTAAACTTGTCTGACATCATCTGTTTTTTTAATGAGTATTTTAAACCAATGGGATTTTTCTGTGTTTTCTCTGCATTATCTAGCTGTTATAAGTATTGTATTTTCCAAACAACTGCTATGAGCTTCTGAAGAAGGACTGGTTGGTCCGAAGCTAGAGCACTTTGTTCTTGTTACATCTATGTTGGTCCATTAAAAGGTATCAAATCATTTGCTTCTGGATCTATTCTTGCAAGGACCAACACGGCAACTACTAAATCTACAGTTCAATATGGAAGATACCGAATTACCGTAGAATAAATGGCAGTTATATAACATCAAGAAGAAATTGGCACGGCTAGACAGTGACATCTATTTTCTAACCCAGTGCAAGAGGAGAAACATTATCCCTAAAGGTCTTACTTATTTGAATCCATTAAGAAATACAAACAATTTATTTATGCAGAACAACTTTGTCATAGGACCTCTGAGAAACTGAGAAATCACAGGATTCATATGTCATATGCTCAAAAGTTGTTCTATTAACAGAGTTTGCTGAAATTGTAACCACCTGAAAGGGTGTCTGGGGAACCTATTCAAGACATCCTATAGAGATACACATTAACTACCAAAGGACCATAAGAAAAGCCATGCTTGTGAAAAATAGGAAATTAGATGCCCTTCAACATACCATACTTCCACAACCATGGTTCACACTAATGGAGTCACTGAACAACTACACAATACTGATGGGCACCTTCTCAGCTGTTAATTTGTCCAACCACACACTGACTACTGGAGAACTGAATGTACTTTCAAAGGGCCTCACTTTCTGCCCAACAAAACCACTGGATAATATCTGTTTTGTGGTGAACTAGAGGAGTACTTCCGTAGATTGAGACTTAAAGAATTCTTTCATGGCAGGGAAGAAATCACTGGTGAAGACAGTGCAAAACAGCAATAATGTAATGGATAAGAAGAAGGAATTTGATTTTACCCTCAAGTGGGCGAATAAAAACTAGACACTATATTAATTGTTTCGCCAATGTCAGTGGTCCGATCCTTACCAGGCAAAACAAAACCCATTATAACCTCTCTCCACTGGAACGGCGAGATATAGGGACACTGGAAATCAAACCACAACATTGTCATCAAAAAGCTGATAAAGGTTCTGCAGTGGTGATTTTTAAAGACAGAGAGATTATATTACTGAAGCTAATAGACAGCTAACAGATCTTATATACTACAGAGAACTGGAGAGTGACCCCACTACAAGATATAAAGATGAACTATGTGACTTAATTAAAACTTTTCCTGACCATGTCCAAAATAAACTAGTTCACCTCATTCCTGCTGAACCAAGCCAGGGACATCCTACATGCTGCCTAAAATACATATAACCTGGCAATCCAGGGAGACCCATAGTCTCTGGTAATGGTACCCTGACTGAGGGATCTCAGGTTTGTAGAGACCATTTTGAAACCGCTGGTTATGGAAAGAGACAGTTATATCCAGGACACTACACACTTGTTGCGTGTACTTTCTGGTTATAAGGATTTACCACCTGATGCCATTTTAGTGACAATGGATGTAACATCCCTCTACACTAATATTCCACACACAGATGGCATTGCAGCATGCCTTAAATACATACATGAGAAAGGACCTGACCAAAACATCAACCCTGGAGTGGTGGGGAACTTATGGAATTCATTTTACGACATAACAACTTCAACTTCAATGGTAAACATTATGTTCAAACTATGGGAACAGCAATGGGCACCAAAATGGCTCCACAGTATGCTAACCTCTTTATGGCTGACTTGGAGGAGGATTTTAAGGCAGTATCCTTTAATAAACCACTGGCTTATTCGTTACATTGATGATTTGTTTATCATCTGGACGGAAGGCACAGATGCACTCAAAGATTTTCATCACAAACTTAATAATTCCTCCTACTATAAAGCTTACCTTGAGTACTCTACCACCAAGGTTAACTTTCTGGACACCACAGTCATCATTAAGGATGGAACCTTATCATACATGTATTTACAGGAAGCCAACAGACAGACAGAGATACCTGCACAGGAAAAGTAATCACCCTAACCATACAAAAAATCTGTCATATACAGTCAAGCTCTTCGTTGTCAACGTATTTGTTCAAATGAGGATGACAGAGATACACATTTAGCTATGTTGAAAACACATTTATGGAGCAGGGACACTCTTGCAGGGTGATTGACAGGATAACCGAACGTGAGCAGCGCATAAGTACCAAGACAACGACTACTTCAATATAAAGAAAAGACAGCTACAGAAAGAATACCCTTTGTAGTCACATATCATCCAGACCTTGAACGCTCATGCGTAAGATTATTAAAGATCTCCACCCAATATTTAGTGAGGATGACACCTTAATTGTATTTTTCAGGAACTCCCATTACTATCTTTAAACAACCGCTAAATTTATCCAGCCTAATTATTAGGAGCAAACTTTCACCGGAACAGAATACCATGTCACACAATGGCACACGACTCCTGCAATCAACGCCCTGCAAGACCTGTAGGCTCATTTCTACTCTCAGACTGTGTGGTTACATCACAAAACAGACAATTCCAGGTGCATGGGAGTTATACATGCAAGTCACGATATGTTGTTTATTTCTATTCAGTGCAAGAGATGTCCTCAAACAGGTTATGTAGGAGAGACACGCCAACAGCTCCGCACTAGGATGAACTCACACAGACACATTTATTACAGCAAGGAAGACTGACAAACCAGTGGGCATCACTTCTCCCAGCCTGACCACTCAGTCTCAGATATGTCAGTAATGGTCTTAAAAGGAAATCTCAAAACACACAACAGAGACGTAGCTTTTGAGATTAAACTTATCTTACATCTCAATATGGTAGCAGATGGATGAACTTGGATATTGGCTTTATGGGACACTACAGAAACCAACATTCACAGACCTTTTCTTCAAACTGACATATTATAGGACTTCAGTATATGTAGATGTGGATGCATGTATGTATGCAGTGTGTGGGTATGCGCTTGTGAAGTATGTGATATAACAGATGTGGCTTATGTCACATTGAGGTAAGTCTCTATTTAGCTATATGGAGTTATAATGTGTTACTATTTTTATTTCACACACATAAAGAATTCTTCTTCATTTTTATCTTTGCCTGTGGGGGGGATTGATTCCATTGCACCATATTCAGATTACCCAGCCTAGCTAGTGTACATACAGGAGTGTTATCTTATACTGTTATATATAATTTTTGTAACTCTGTACATATTGGGATGTGATCTCATTTGCTTGGGGTCCTGCACATATCTTTTACATTAGGCTTATATTATAGTACTTACTCAGGATTTCATGACAAGTTGCATTCCTTTGGGGAACAATTACAGCGATCGAGTTAATATAGGTTCACTAGGAGAGGGATTGAGAGGTGTGTGTGTGTGTGTGTGTGTGTATGTATGTGTGGTCTGTCTGTGGGAGAGAGAGAGAGAGAGAGAAAAGGAGGGTGGGGATAGAGAGAGAGAGACTACATCTCGTTTGCTATGTATCTCTCTCACCCATTATTATTGTGATGTGGGGTGGGTTAGGTTGTATTGTTTGTATGAACAGGAGGAGATAAATTCATTTTATCTCCTTTTCAGATTCCTTAGACACCTGTGGTACATGAAGTTGCTAGCATTCTCAGTATATATTGACATCAGTACATATCAGGCTGCATGGTCTGAACTCCTTGAGGTTCCTTGACTAGAGTTTTTGTTAACACTAATATTATCTATTTATATTTTAATTATCATGTATATAGTCCTGAGGTTTTTGTAATCTCTTGGGCTTTTATTTAGCTTGAGAATACAGCTGGTGGCAAGTCCAGCTAGGTTTTACACATCACACAGTGAGCACTGATGTTTTTAGACAACTTTACTGGTAATTCTTGTCTTTAATGCATACATTGTAATTTCCAGCGAGCCCTATAACTATCTCAGTCTGTCTTGCTGGTGGGGGTTGCTTTCAGTCACATCCTTATACTGACTGTGGCACCATGGCTTGATTTGGGAGTTATCTGCTTCTGCAGTGTTATCTTATGTCAATTAAATTTATGTGCAGTAGGATTCTTATATGTGTCTTGTAATTAGGAACATTCTGAACCCAAGGTTCATTCGACTGAGGGTATTGTACTGTTAAACTTGTCTGACATCATCTGTTTTTTTTAATGAGTATTTTAAACCAATGGGGATTTTTCTGTTTTTCTCTGCATTATCTAGCTGTTATAAGTATTGTATTTTCCAAACAACTGCCATGAGCTTCTGAAGAAGGACTGGTTGGTCCGAAGCTAGAGCACTTTGTTCTTGTTACATCTATGTTGGTCCATTAAAAGTATCAAATCATTTGCTTCTGGATCTATTCTTGTAAGGACCAATACGGCAACTACTAAATCTACAGTTCAACATGGAAGATACCGGAATTACCGAGAATATGGCAGTTACATAACATCAAGAAGAAATTGGCACGGCTAGACAGTGACATCTATTTTCAACCCATGCAAGAGGAGAAACATTATCCCTAAAGGTCTTACTATTTGGAATCCATTAAGAAATACAAACAATTTATTTATGCAGAACAACTTTGTCATAGGACCTCTGAGAACTGAGAAATCACAGGATTCACATGTCATATGCTCAAAAGTTGTTCTTAACAAGAGTTTGCTGAAATTGTAACCACTCTGAAAGGGTGTCTGGGAACCTATTCAAGACATCTTGAAGAGATACACATTAATCACCAAAGGACCTTAAGAAAGCCATGCTTGTGAAAATAGAAATTAGATGCCCTTCAACATACCATACTTCCTAACAAACTATGAAGCACATACAATGGAGTCACTGAACAACTAACAATACTGATGGGCACCCTTTCAGTTGTTAATTTGTCCAACCACACACTGACTACTGGAGAACTGAATGTACTTTCAAGGGCTCTCACTTTCTGCTCAACAAAACCACTGGATAACATACTGTTTTGTGGTGAACTAGAGGAGTACTCCGTGAGATTGAGACTTAAAGAATTTTTCATGGCAGGAAGAAATCACTGGTAGTGAAGAGTGAAAACAGCAATAATGTAATGGATAAGAAAAGGAATTGATTTTACCCCTCAAGTGGGCGAATAAAAACTAGACAATTATATTAATTGTTTCTCGCCAACAAGTCAGTGGTCAGATCCTACCAGGCAAAAACAAACCCATTATAACCTCTCTCCACTGGAACGGCGAGCTATAGGACACTGAAATCAAACCACAACATTGTCATCAAAAGCTGATAAAGGTTCTGCAGTGGTGATTTTAAACAGAGAGGATTATATTACTGAAGTCATAGACAGCTAACAGATCTTACATACTACAGAGAACTGGAGTGACCCCACTATAAGATATAAAGATGAACTATGTGACTTAATTAAAACTTTCCTGACCATGTCCAAAATAAACTAGTTCACCCCATTCCTGCTGAACCAAAGCCAGGGACATTCTACATGCTGCCTAAAATACATAAACCTGGCAATCCAGGGAGACCCATAGTCTCTGGTAATGGTACCCTGACTGAGGGATCTCAGGGTTTTAGAGACCATTTTGAAACCGCTGGTTATGGAAAGAGACAGTTATATCCAGGACACTACACATTTGACAGTGTACTTTCTGGTTATAAGGATTTACCACCTGATGCCATTTTAGTGACAATGGATGTAACATCCCTCTACACTAATATTCCACACACAGATGGCATTGCAGCATGCCTTAAATACATACATGAGAAAGGACCTGACCAAAACATCAACCCTGGAGTGGTGGGGAACTTATGGAATTTATTTTGACACATAACAACTTCAACTTCAATGGTAAACATTATGTTCAAACTATGGAACTAGCAATGGGCACCAAAATGGCTCCACAGTATGCTAACCTCTTTATGGCTGATTCGGAGGAGGATTTTTAAGGCAGTATCCCCACAAACCACTGGCTTATTTCCGCTATATTGATGATTTGTTTATCATCTGGACGGAAGGCACAGATGCACTCAAAGATTTTCATCACAAACTTAATAATCTCCACCCTACTATAAAGCTTACCTTGAGTACTTCACCACCAAGGTTAACTTTCTGGACACCACAGTCATCATATTATGATGGAACCCTACATATATGTATTTACAGGAAGCCAAATAGACAGACAGAGATACCTGCACAGGAAAAGTAATCACCCTAACCATACAAAAAATCTGTCATATACAGTCAAGCCCTTCGTCAACGATTGGTTCAAAATGAGGATGACAGAGATACACATTTAGCTATGTTGAAAAACACATTTATGGGAGCAGGACACTCTTCCAGGAAATTGACAGGATAACAGAACGGGCAACGCAAGTACCAAGACAACAACTACTTCAATATAAAGAAAAGACAGCTACAGAAAGAATACCTTGGTAGTCATATATCATCCAGACCTTGAACGCTCATGTAAGATTACTTAAAGATCTCCACCCAATATTTAGTGAGGATGACACCCTTAATTGTATTTTTCAGGAACTCCCACTACTATCTTTAAACAACCGCCAAATTATCCAGCCTAATTATTAGGAGCAACCTTTCCGAACAGAATACCATGTCACACAATGGCACACTTCCACCCTGCAATCAACGCCCCTGCAAGACCTGTAGGCTCATTTCACCTCAGACTGTGTGGTTACACTCAAAACAGACAATTCCAGGTGCATGGGAGTTATACATGCAAGTCACGATAGGTTGCTTTTATTTCATTCAGTGCAAGAGATGTCCTCAAACAGGTTATGTAGGAGAGACACGCCAACAGCTCCGACTAGGATGAACTCACACAGACATACTATTACAGCAAGGAAGACTGACAAACCAGTGGGCATCACTTCCCAGCCTGACCACTCAGTCTCAGATATGTCAGTAATGGTCTTAAAGGAAATCTCAAAACACACAACAGAGACGCAGCTTTGAGATTAAACTTATCTTACATCTCAATATGGTAGCAGATGGGATGAACTTGATATTGGCTTTATGGGACACTACAGAAACTAACATTCACAGACCTTTTCTTCTTCAAACTGACATATTATAGGACTTCAGCATATGTGAGATGTGGATGCATGTATGTATGCATGTGGGTATGCGCCAGAAGTATGTGATATAACAGATGTGGGGCTTGCTGTCACATTGAGGTAAGTCTCTATTTAGCTATATGGAGTTATAATGTGTTACTATTTTTATTTCACACACATAAAGAATTTCTTCACTTTTTATCTTTGCCTGTGGGGGATTGATTCCATTGCACCATATTCAGATTACCCAGCCTGCTAGTACATACAGGAGTGTTATCTTATACTGTTATATATAATTTTTGTAACTCTGTACATATTGGGATGTGTGATCTCATTTGCTTGGGGGTCCTGCACATATCTTTTTACATTAGGCTTATATTATAGTACTTTACTCAGGATTTCATGACAAGTTGCATTCCTTTGGGGAACAATTACAGTGACTGAAGTTAATATAGGTTCACTAGGAGAGGGATTGGTGTGTGTGTGTGTGTGTGTGTGTGTGTATGTATGTGTGGGTCTGTCTGTGGAGAGAGAGAGAGAGAAAAGGGAGGGTGGGATAGAGAGAGAGAGACTACATCTCGCTTGCTTATGGTCTTCTCACCCACATTATTGTGATGTGGGGTGGGTTAGGTTGTATTGTTTGTATGAACAGGAGGAGATAAATTACATTTTTATCTCTTTTTCAGATTCCTTAGACACCTGTGGTACATGAAGTTGCTACATTCTCAGTATATATTGACATCAGTACATATCAGGCTGCATGGTCTGAACTCCTTGAGGTTCCTTGACTAGAGTTTTTGCTTAACTAATATTATCTATTTATATTTTAATTATCATGTATATAGTCCTGAGGTTTTTGTAATCTCTTGGCCTTTATTTAGCTTGAGAATACAGCTGGTGGCAAGTCCAGCTTAGGTTTTCACATCACACAGTGAGCACTGATGTTTTTAGACAACTTACTGGTAATTTTGTCTTTAATGCATACATTGTACATCTTCATGAGCCCTATAACTATCTCTAGTCTGTCTTTAAGTTGGGTGGGGTTGCCTTCAGTAATCAGCATCCTTATACTGACTGTGTAACTCATGGCTTGATTTGGGAGTTATCTGTCTCTGCAGTGTTATCTATGTCAATTAAATTTATGTGCAGTAGGATTCTTTATATGTGTCTTTGCACTAGGAACATCTGAACCCAAGGTTCATTCGGACTGAGGAGCAGTATTGTACTGTTAAACTTGTCTGACATCATCTGTTTTTTTAATGAGTATTTTAAACCAATGGGTTTTTTCTTGTTTTTCTGCATTATCTAGCTGTTATAAGGTATTGTATTTTCCAAACAACTGCCATGAGCTTCTGAAGAAGGACTGGTTGGTCCGAGTTAGAGCACTTTGTTCTTGTTACATCTATGTTGGTCCATTAAAAGGTATCAAATCATTTGCTTCTGGATCTATTCTTGCAGGGACCAATACGCAACTACTAAATCTACAGTTCAACATGGAAGATACCGGAATTCGCACGTAGAATATGGCAGTTACATAACATCATGAAGAAATTGGCACGGCTAGACAGTGACATCTATTTTCTCAACCCAGTGCAAGAGGAGAAACATTATCCCTAAAGGTCTTACTATTTGAATCCATTAAGAAATACAAACAATTTATTTATGCAGAACAACTTTGTCATAGGACCTCTGAGAAACTGAGAAATCACAGGATTACATGTCATATGCTCAAAAGTTGTTCTAACAAAGAGTTTGTTGAAATTGTAACCACTCTGGAAAGGGTGTCTGGGGAACCTATTCAAGACATCTATGGGATACACATTAACTACCAAAGGACCTTAAGAAAAGCCATGCTTTGAAAAATAGAAATTAGATGCCCTTCAACATACCATACTTCCTAACAACCTATGAAGCACACAATGGAGTCACTGAACAACTACAATACTGATGGGCACCTTTCAGTTGTTAATTTGTCCAACCACACACTGACTACTGGAGAACTGAATGTACTTCAAAGGGCCTCACTTTCTGCCCAACAAAACCACTGGATAACATACTGTTTTGTGGTGAACTAGAGGAGTACTTCCGTGATTGAGACTTAAAGAATTCTTTCATGGCAGGGAAGAAATCACTGGTAGTGAAGACAGTGCAAACAGCAATAATGTAATGGATAAGAAAAAGGAATCTGATTTTACCCCTCAAGTGCGTAACAAAAACTAGACAATTATATTAATTGTTTCCAACAAGTCAGTGGTCAGATCCTTACCAGGCAAAACAAACCCATTATAACCTCTCTCCACTGGAACGCGAACTATAGGGACACTGAAATCAAAACCACAACATTGTCATCAAAAAGCTGATAAAGGTTCTGCAGTGGTGATTTTAAACAGAGAGGATTATATTACTGAAGCTAATAGACAGCTAACAGATCTTACTATACTACAGAGAACTGAGAGTGACCACTACAAGATATAAAAGATGAACTATGTGACTTAATTAAAACTTTTCCTGACCATGTCCAAAATAAACTAGTTCACCTCATTCCTGCTGAACCAAAGCCAGGGACATTCTACATGCTGCCTAAAAATACATAAACCTGGAACCAGGGAGACCCATAGTCTCTGGTAATGGTACCCTGACTGAGGGATCTCAGGGTTTGTAGAGACCATTTTGAAACCGCTTGGTTATGGAAAGAGACAGTTATATCCAGGACACTACACACTTGTTGCGTGTACTTTCTGGTTATAAGGATTTACCACCTGATGCCATTTTAGTGACAATGGATGTAACATCCCTCTACACTAATATTCCACACACAGATGGCATTGCAGCATGCCTTAAATACATACATGAGAAAGGACCTGACCAAAACATCAACCCTGGAGTGGTGGGGGAACTTATGGAATTCATTTTGACACATAACAACTTCAACTTCAATGGTAAACATTATGTTCAAACTATGGGAACAGCAATGGGCACCAAAATGGCTCTACAGTATGCTAACCTCTTTATGGCTGACTTGGAGGAGGATTTTTTAAGGCAGTATCCCACAAAACCACTGGCTTATTTCCGCTATAATTGATGATTTGTTTATCATCTGGACGGAAGGCACAGATGCACTCAAAGATTTCATCACAAACTTAATAATCTCCACCCTACTATAAAGCTTACCTTGGAGTACTCTACCACCAAGGTTAACTTTCTGACACCAGGTTCATCATTAAGGATGGAACCTACATACATGTATTTACAGGAAGCCAACAGACAGACAGAGATACCTGCACAGGAAAAGTAATCACCCTAACCATACAAAAATCTCGTCATATACAGTCAAGCCCTTCGTGTCAACGATTTGTTCAAATGAGGATGACAGAGATACACATTTGTTATGTTGAAAACACATTTATGGAGCAGGGACACTCTTCCAGGAAATTGACAGGATAACAGAACGGCAACGCAAGTACCAAGACAACAACTACTCAATATAAAGAAAAGACAGCTACAGAAAGAATACCCTTGGTAGTCACATATCATCCAGACCTTGAACGTCTGCGTAAGATTATTAAAGATCTCCACCCAATATTTAGTGAGGATGACACCCTTAATTGTATTTTTCAGGAACTCCACTACTATCTTTAAACAACCGCCAAATTTATCCAGCCTAATTATTAGGAGCAAACTTTCACCGGAACAGAATACCATGTCACACAATGGCACACCACCCTGCAATCAACGCCTCTGCAAGACCTGTAGGCTCATTTCTACCTCAGACTGTGTGGTTACATCACAAAACAGACAATTCCAGGTGCATGGGAGTTATACATGCAAGTCACATGATATGTTGTTTATTTCATTCAGTGCAAGAGATGTCCTCAAACAGGTTATGTAGGAGAGACACGCCAACAGCTCCGCACTAGGATGAACTCACACAGACATACTATTACAGCAAGGAAGACTGACAAACCAGTGGGGCATCACTTCTCCCAGCCTGACCACTCAGTCTCAGATATGTCAGTAATGGTCTTAAAAGGAAATCTCAA
Source organism: Neoceratodus forsteri (assembly GCA_016271365.2). Lineage (NCBI taxonomy): Eukaryota > Metazoa > Chordata > Ceratodontiformes > Ceratodontidae > Neoceratodus > Neoceratodus forsteri. Next base: position 899,915,915 of record CM057456.1, on the reverse strand, counting down.
AACACACAACAGAGACGAGCTTTTGAGATTAAACTTATCTACATCTCAATATGGTAGCAGATGGGATGAACTTGGATATTGGCTTTATGGGACACTACAGAAACTAACATTCACAGACCTTTTCTTTCAAACTGACATATTATAGGACTTCAGCATATGTGAGATGTGCATGTATGTATGCATGTGTGTGGTATAGTGTGAAGTATGTGATATAACAGATGTGGGCTTGCTGTCACATTGAGGTAAGTCTCTATTTAGCTATATGGAGTTATAATGTGTTACTATTTTTATTTCACACACATAAAGAATTTCTTCTTACTTTTATCTTTGCCTGTGGGGGATTGATTCCATTGCACCATATTCAGATTACCCAGCCTGCTAGTGTACATACAGGAGTGTTATCTTATACTGTTATATATAATTTTGTAACTCTGTACATATTGGGATGTGTGATCTCATTTGCTTGGGGGTCCTGCACATATCTTTTACATTAGGGCTTATATTATAGTACTTTACTCAGGATTTCATGACAAGTTGCATTCTTTGGGGAACAATTACAGCGACTGAAGTTAATATAGGTTCACTAGGAGAGGGATTGAGAGTGTGTGTGTGTGTGTGTGTGTGTGTGTATGTATGTGTGGGTCTGTCTGTGGAGAGAGAGAGAGAGAAAAGGAGGGTGGGGATAGAGAGAGAGAGACTACATCTCGTTTAGCTTATGTATTCTCACCACATTATTGTGATGTGGGTGGGTTAGGTTGTATTGTTTGTATGAACAGGAGGAGATAAATTACATTTTATCTCTTTTCAGATTCCTTAGACACCTGTGGTACATGAAGTTGCACATTCTCAGTATATATTGACATCAGTACATATCAGGCTGCATGGTCTGAACTCCTTGAGGTTCCTTGACTAGAGTTTTTGCTTAACACTAATATTATCTATTTATATTTTAATTATCATGTATATAGTCCTGAGGTTTTGTAATCTCTTGGGCCTTTTATTTAGCTTGAGAATACAGCTGGGTGGCAAGTCCAGCTAGGTTTTACACATCACACAGTGAGCACTGATGTTTTTAGACAACTTTACTGGTAATTCTTGTCTTTAATGCATACATTGTAATTTCATGAGCCCTATAACTATCTCAGTCTGTCTTTAAGCTGGGTGGAGTTGCTTTTCAGTAATCACATCCTTATACTGACTGTGGCACTCATGGCTTGATTTGGGAGTTATCTGCTTCTGCAGTGTTATCTTATGTCAATTAAATTTATGTGCAGTAGGATTCCTTATATGTGTCTTGCATCAGGAACATCTGAACCCAAGGTTCATTCGGACTGAGGGCAGTATTGTACTGTTAAACTTGTCTGACATCATCTGTTTTTTTTAATGAGTATTTTAAACCAATGGGGATTTTTTTCTGTTTTTCTCTGCATTATCTAGCTGTTATAAGTATTGTATTTTCCAAACAACTGCCATGAGCTTCTGAAGAAGGACTGGTTGGTCCGAAAGCTAGAGCACTTTGTTCTTGTTACATCTATGTTGGTCCATTAAAAGGTATCAAATCATTTGCTTCTGGATCTAGCTGTTATAAGTATTGTATTTTCCAAACAACTGCCATGAGCTTCTGAAGAAGGACTGGTTGGTCCGAAAGCTAGAGCACTTTGTTCTTGTTACATCTATGTTGGTCCATTAAAAGGTATCAAATCATTTGCTTCTGGATCTACAGTGGTACAGGTGATGATAGGGAAGAGGGAGGATGGAGAAAATATTTCACTTAAACACACAAACTATGCTACACAAATAAACTAATGAATCACGGAGCACAGACTTCTAGAGGGGGGTCAAGGACAGTAGAAGACATATAAGACTGGGGTACTTATAAAGAAGTTACTGTAAGTATTACAGTGAAACTGTAACTTCAATAACTAGACAAAATAACAACAATCAATACAGTAACACTAGACTGGCAAAAATAAGTCACTAAAACACATGGAACTGTTCCACAGAAATAAAATAACAAATCACAGAAAACAGGAAAAATAATTAAGACGAGATCCTGGGGGAAACAACACTAATGCTCACAGACAGGGCCCCCTTGCTTGCTGCTAGCTGAAATGCCCCCCCACCCACACAGCACTGCTTTACTACACAAAACAAACCCCCACTTTTAAGTAAATAAATCTGAAAAACTACCAAAACAAATTACTGATGTAGCTGAACAAAGCACTCCAGACACTTTTAGAAGTAATTTTGTTCAAAATACTCCATGTTTAAAGTGCTTTTAAAAGTTTTCTGGGCACAGAACTTTAGGGAAAGACTCAACTCCCTCCAACTCTGTCTTCATAAGACCAAACTGAATTTAGCCTAGGCATGGCATACAGCTCATTTCAGTACCATGTGACCCCCAGTCCGATGGTACATTACAGACTTTGCACGAGGACCCAACTTCACCGGCGAAGTTACAGTATTAAATTCGCCATTCGTGAAAGTAGCCCTATAGTGCGAATTTGAATTCTCAGGACAGATTAACTTTGTGAATTGTGGCTAATTCATGACTTAGTCCACGAAGCGAAGTTAATGAAGTTCACACACACCTCTAGTATAAACTGACAATATTTGTTAACACTGGTCAGAGTTTTCTTTTTCCATGCCAGTATCTGAAAGATCATCCCTGGTGTGTTGCTGTGTAGCATGCCCTAAGTAGTCTTCTACTATAGTTGTATCTGATTTAGATAACACACAACAGTCCTGGTGGTGTGGAGTAGAACATTTTGTTATGAGACTTAAGCATGATCAAAAGTTATTTTCTTGTTCAGCATAATCAAACACAAGAAACTAATCTTGTTGAGTTTTATTAGCATGAGATACATTACTTATTTGTGTTGCTGTAATGCTACGTGATCTCATGCTTTCTGTTCTGTTTTGGTAAGAGGAATAGGACAGTCCCCCATTCTTGTCCTTGCAACTTTAGATCTCAGCTGCAACTTTCAGAATTAGAATGTCTCTGTATTTGTCAAGGTCAGTACCAGGTTGAAGGAAAGATGCTAGATTTTGTTTAAACTAATGGTCCAATGCTGTAGCTGGGATTTAATATTTTGACTTTTGCAGCTTCTCAATTGTAGGCTCCCTTATCACCACAGTTAAAGATAACTGGTCTACAAGGTCAACAGCTGATGTAGCAGCAGATTATGTGTGGTTCATAGCTCAGTGCTTAAGTAACATATTGTAGCTGGATGATGTAGATGGTTGTTGGATACAGAGGCCAGCAGGTAAGAGGACAATGTTTACTAGGTACTAGTAGTATAGAATAATTTGTGCTTAGGTACTTCAGCATGAGCATAATAGAGTCAATGAATATAGTACATATGAATCAGATAGTATGAGCAATGTGCTTGGATTCTTGAATTGAGAGTCATTTGATATTATTTGATGGGTTTGGCCTTTCTCTGTATCCCACCTGTAGGGAGGAAGCTTGGTTTAGTATTATGAGACCCCCCCAAAAAAATTTTTGGTATCGACGCTTGTTCTGTAACTGACTGATGAAGGAGTCGAGCAGGAATATATCCCTAATAATAATATGAATAGATGATCACCTTCCCCAACTCTGGAGAGTGTGACCAGTAGCACACAGGAGAGGAAAACCCCCCTTGGGGGGAACCTCTGAGGACCCATGGCTACTGACCTGCCCGTCCTTCTGGGCATACTAAAGGAGAGAGATCCTAATTAACAAATTAAATTAATCAGCTAATCTGAATTCCAAATTGAAGAACTTGATCCAGAGAAATGGAGAGCTTAAGAAAGTACTGAATTGTAACATGTCCAGTGAAACAATCATCCTCCTAGTAAACTCAGAGTTCAAGAATCCATGTACAAGTCTGAATGATAGGAGAGTGGATATATTGAAAGGACCATCTTCCGGACTTCAGTTAATAGACTAGGCCAGCAAACCAAGTCTTCAGCTAGAAGACTTGGTTTGCTGGCCAAGGCACCTAGCTTCACCTGAGCTCTTTCCTTCTAAGACTGCTTGAAAGGCAGAGTAGAGAAACTTACCAGAGCAAGGGAGAAGGATTAAGACTTAATTTGGCTAAGCAGATTTACTGTGTGGTGGTGTTTTTATTTTTTACTCACAGGGATTGCTACTGTTTGTTGCTAACATTTCATTGCTTTATTTTTTCTCTGATTCAAATTGTTGTTGCTGGTATACCTTCTTCTGCATTATTACAAGGTGTGCCTACAGGTGTGTGCTAACAGATTACTGCTGTAATCTTCTGATTCAAATTGTCTTTTGCAAGGTATATCTTCTGTTACTGCTTTATTTTTCTCTGGAGCAAAGTGTTTCTTACAGGGTATATCTTCTCTGAAATTACTGTATTACTGGTGGAGCTTACATTTTTGTGACTTTTTTATCATTGGGCTAAGCAAAATTACTGTTTGACACTGTGTTTTATTTTATTCTTGTTTGTTGAAAAGGTTTGTTGTCTCAGAGGTGTTTCAGTCTCCTTCTCACATTGAAGGAGCTAATTGCTTTTCCTCCCACAGCTCTTCCAAAGGATTAGGTGGTGGGGGTGGAGCTGGCAAACTGTCAGTAATTTCAACAGAAAGAAGGGTTAAAAAGTCAGGTTAGTTTATATCTTGGAGGTAGAAGACTTGGTTTGCTGGCCAAGGCACCTAGCTTCACCTGAGCTCTTTCCTTCTAAGACTGCTTGAAAGGCAGAGTAGAGAAACTTACCAGAGCAAGGGAGAAGGATTAAGACTTAGTTTGGCTAAGCAGATTTACTGTGTGGTGGTGTTTTTATTTTTTACTCACAGGGATTGCTACTGTTTGTTGCTAACATTTCATTGCTTTATTTTTTCTCTGATTCAAATTGATCTTCCCTTGTCAATCTTCACCATTCATTACTTCCTGGGTACAAGCCGGAGGCGCGCACCCGACACGGGAGCTTTTTTTTTTTTTTTAAGTTAGCCTAACGGCCCCGGCCTCGAGAGCGACGTCATGCGTCATGCGCGAGGGGCGGCCGTTAGTAGCGACCGACTCCTCCTCCAACTCAGTTCTGTTTCTCCCGCCGTCGAGGCAGCACCTGTTTCGGAGCGTCCATATTTTGACTGCGTCAGCGACTCCTCTTTCCCGCACACTCGACGCCAATCGGTAAGACCGTTCTTTTTTCTTTCTAAAGCGGCGCCGGGTGTGCTTTCCTACTGTTTTTTCTTGTTGATTTCGCGTTATGTCCGGGTCCGGAGCTAAACGTGTTTCGAAGACGGGCCGCGCCCCTATGCGTCGGTGTTACTGTGGCCGGCATTTCTCCGTCTCGGACCGGCATGACGTTTGTCTTCGTTGCCTGGGACCCAACCATGACATGGATTCGTGCGACGCCTGTTTCTCCATGGACCGCCGTGTCCTCGAAGTCCGCGCGTTCAAGCTCGGCAAAGCCCCGCCGACCTTCGCGGGACGACGTCGCTCAAGGGATTCTCAGGTAAGGTCTCTAGACCCTTCCCCCGGGTCCCCTCCCGGGCCTATATGGTCTGAGGAGGAGGGGTCCTCGTCTTTCTTGCCGAGGAGGAGGCCCCTTCTGCGTGTCGGGGGCGTGAAGTCCCTTCCGGGCCTGGCGCCGACACTGCCTCGGCAGTCACCTCCGAGGTGCAGGCTCTGCACGAGGCCCTCGACTCTTGGGCCTGGCTCGGGTGGACTGATGCCGCCTCGCGCCGCTGATCCTGGCACCGCTCGCGAGTGCTGGTGATCGGCGCGGCGCCATTTCCGCACCGCTTTGAGTCCCGCGCTGTTCGCGGTGCCGGTGATCAGAGCGGCGCCATTGGCGGCGCCGCTTGGGATCCCGTGCCGTTCGCAGCACTGGTGATCGGGGTGGCGCCGTTGGCGGTGCCGCTTTGGGCCTCAGTGCCATTCGTGGCACCGAGGGACAAGGCGGTGCCGTCGGCAGTGCTGCCTCACACCTTCCACGCGCCCGTGCCGTGGGCCTTGTCCTTCCTCCAGGTGGTGCCGGCCTTGCCGGGCGCTGCTGGGGTGTGGAGCCAGGCCTGGCTGCACACCGCGTGAGGGAGGCGAGCAGTGCCTCCTTGGTACTGGGCCGCTCGTGGCCCCTGTAGCCTTGGGACCCTGGGTGGCCAGCATTGAGGTCCTGCTGGGTCTCGCCTCCTCGGAGGGTGATGATTCAGACGTGGACCCATCCTGGCACCCCACTCTTGAGTCTGGGTCCCCGGTGGCTAGAGGTGCCAGGCGCAGCGGGCCCTCCTCTGTCCCCTTCCATCATCTCCTGAGGGTTCCCCAGCTGGGGTGGCCAGGAGCCCGGGGCAGGCGGGGGTGACGAGGCAGAGGCTCCCTCTGAGGCCCGTGACAGCTACCTACGGGTGCTGTTGCCTCTCTAGGGACAGGGGATGCTGTGGTCGAGGAGGAGGGCCCTCGAGTCCGAGGGGTTGAGGGGCAGGAGGTCTGCTGCCGGTCATTCTTGGCCACCCCAGGGGGTGGCCAGGAGCCAGGTGCAGAGCCTCGCCCCTCCTCCAGGGTTCTAGGGTGTCCTCCGCGGCGCGTTGTGGACTGCCCTTCTGGATCCATGCAGTCCCGTGTCGCCACAGGGAGGTTCTCCCCCAGGGCTCTTCCAGGCTCCGCTTCCCCAGAGTTCCGTTCTGCGGCCTGGTCTGATATCCGGATCCCTCTTTCCAGGGCTCCTTTCCCCGGATTCCAGAGCCCTCACAGAGAGCAGTTGCCTCCGCGGAGTTGCCCCTCTCCCATCTCTCTGCCTTCACCACCCCCGCTCCCAGGCCATGTCGGTCCTACGGGTCCGTTATCCTGGGAGCAGTTCAGGGGTTCTGCGGCGGCCTTCCCCTCATATGTTAGATACATGCATGAGCGGGTCTTTCGACTCTCCCCACCGCCGCAGGAATCCTCTGAGAATTCCAGTTCCCCATCATCATCGTCCTCCTCCGAGGAAAGGAACCCCTGCTCATCTGTCCTCCGATGCTGATTTCACAGAATATCAGCTCTCCTCGAGGATGGTGAGGATCTCCGGATTTCTATGTTCAAGAGACAATACAACGGAGACACGTGAATTCCTTGGTGAATTCAGTGCCCAGCATCTGGTGGTACCTTCCTGGCCTATCCTTCCAGGAGGTGTCTATCCGGCATGGCAGTCCCCTGCCGCTTCTTCCCAGCCCCGCGGACTGCCAGCATAGGTATTGTGCCCCTCTGAGTCTCTAGGTTCCCTTCCCAACCCATCCTCAGGTTTGGTATACCTGGATACTCCTTCTGGGCGCCGTTGCCTGGCGCACGACCGCCCACCGATCGGACTCTCTCCAGTTCGACCATTGGGGCTAAGAGTTCTCTTCTTGTGCGAGTGCATGTATTGCATCACATCAGGCTCACCACGCTGCCTACAACCGCATCTGTGGTCGGGATGTCCCAGCTGCTGGTATCTATGCCTGATACGGAGCAAACCAGACAAGCGCTGCCCTCTCCGCGTAGGCCTGGAGCTGGCAACACACCAAGCAAGGGCATCTTATGACGCCAATGAGGTGGCTTCCAGGCTTGCGGGACAGCGATCTGCATCAGGCGGACGGCATGGCTTCGCTTTCCAGGTTGTCACCCTGGCCCAGCGTGAGGTGATTCGCCCGCCTTTGGGGACCCGTCTTTCTCTTCCAGAGCTAGGAGACTTTACAGGGCTCCTCCATCTCCTCGTCCTCGGGAGGCACCTCCTAGCTCTTCTCCCTCTTAGGCTTTCTGAATAAGCCAGGGTCTTCCTTCTGTTTCTCACCAGCAGAAGGCTGGGGTCTTGTTCCTCAGGGTATGGCCTCTTCCTCCAGGGGAAAAGGAGCTTGTACTCACTCAGGAGTAATGAATGGTGAAGATTGACAAGGAAGATAGGAAAATTACGACTCACCGTAATTCTTGATCTTCTCTTGTATCTTCACCATTCATTATTTACACCCGCCCACCTTCCCCTCAGTGGCCTCTTCCTGTGGCTTCTCCACCTCCCGTCTCCTTCCTCTCTCTGCATTTATATAAAATATAGGAAAAATTGCCTAATTTTTCCAAAAAAAAAAAAGATCTTTCTTTGGGGGGGTGGGGTTCTAAATTTCCAGAAAAATTACTTACTCTAAGATTCATGGGCCATCTCGTGGATTGCATTGGTGATCAGACTGCACACCTATCTCTTGCTATTCTTCTGGCAAGATACCTCTGGGGTTTTTTGGCCTGGCTCAGGCTATTCAGTTTTGATCCTGCAATCCCGTGTCCAGATAGTTGCCCTGGAATCTAATCCCCTCTATTCTTGCCTTACAGAGCAGAGGAACGAGCATGCTTATTCCTTTCTTCTTTTGCAAAAAAAAAAAAATGGTGAGGGAACTCTTCGACTGCTATAGGCATCTTGGTATCTGGGTCATGCATCTAGTTAAAAAAAATTTTATCTGTAAAAAAAAAAAGGAGAAAACAAACAAGAAGGCAAATGAGAAGGTAGGCTATCCTTCTCGCTGTTTTGCTATTGGTTTCTCCCTTAAGTGTCCTCCTGGACAATTTTACAGTAGAACATTGCTGACCATATCCAATCCTAGCCAGCCTAAGCCTTGACCTGCCTTAGCCAGTCAGTCTGAGTCCCATTTCTATCTTGAAATGCCTGAAAGGCTTACATTTTCCATTTCTAAACCCCTGAGCACGCTCTCATGCTGCCTGGGTTTTATTCTTCCCTCCTCGGCTGTCCTCCAGTTAAAGGCCTTCTGAGGCCAGGAGCCTGAGGTGGGTATCAAGAACAATGGCATGTTGAAGATGAGGACTATGCCCTCCTGAGTCTGTCTAGCGGGTTCGGTGAACCTTCTCTTCAGCTCTATCTCCAGGGATTCTTGCTTTCCCTTTAGTCGAGCCTTCAGCTACAAGCTAACTATGCTCGTTGGGCATTCTGGTCCCTTCAACATCCCATCTCTCTCTTCTCTTTCTCCTTCTTCTTCTATTTTCTCATTTTCTTACTCATCTCTCCTCCTAGAGTCGCCCAGGTAAGGAGGCCCTGCAGTCCCTAGGCTAGGGATGTTCTTATCTCCTCTGTCCTTCCTTCATCGGCTTATTCCTTTTTCAGTTCATTCTTCCTTGCTTTGCTATCCCTCGGCTATCTTGCCTCGCTATCTATATTTTCTGCTTTCACTTTTGTCTCTCCGGCTCACAGAACTGAGTTGGAGGAGGAGTCGGTCGCTACTAATGGCCGCCCCTCGCGCATGACGCATGACGTCGTTCTCGAGGGCGGGGCCGTTAGGCTAACTTTTTTAAAAAAAAAAAAGCTCCCGTGACGGGTTCGCGCCTCCGGCTTGCACCTAGGAAGTAATGAATGGTGAAGATACAAGAGAAGATCAAGAATTACGGCAGGTACGTAATTTTCCTTTGTTGCTGGTATATCTTCTTCTGCATTATTACAAGGTGTGCCTACAGGTGTGTGCTAACAGATTACTGCTGTAATCTTCTGATTCAAATTGTCTTTTGCAAGGTATATCTTCTGTTACTGCTTTATTTTTCTCTGGAGCAAAGTGTTTCTTACAGGGTATATCTTCTCTGAAATTACTGTATTACAGGTGGAGCTTACATTTTGTGACTTTTTTATCATTGGGCTAAGCAAAATTACTGTTTGACACTGTGTTTTATTTTATTCTTGTTTGTTGAAAAGGTTTGTTGTCTCAGAGGTGTTTCAGTCTCCTTCTCACATTGAAGGAGCTAATTGCTTTCCTCCCACAGCTCTTCCAAAGGATTAGGTGTGTATGTGGGGTGGAGCTGGCAAACTGTCAGTAATTTCAACAGAAAGAAGGGTTAAAAAGTCAGGTTAGTTTATATCTTGGAGGTAGAAGACTTGGTTTGCTGGCTAAGGCACCTAGCTTCACCTGAGCTCTTCCTTCTAAGACTGCTTGAAAGGCAGAGTAGAGAAACTTACCAGAGCAAGGGAGAAGGATTAAGACTTAGTTTGGCTAAGCAGATTTACTGTGGTGGTGTTTTATTTTCACTCACAGGGATTGCTACTGTTTGTTGCTAACATTTCATTGCTTTATTTTTCTCTGATTCAAATTGTTGTTGCTGGTATACCTTCTTCTGCATTATTATAAGGTGTGCCCACAGGTGTGTGCTAACAGATTACTGCTGTAATCTTCTGATTCAAATTGTCTTTTGCAAGGTATATCTTCTGTTACTGCTTTATTTTCTCTGGAGCAAAGTGTTTCTACAGGGTATATCTTCTCTGAAATTATTACAGGTGGTGCTTTACTGGTTTTACAGTTTTATCTAACATTAGGATAAGCTTCAGGGTTACTGCATTTGTTGTTGACTGATTGTTTCTGCTCTTACCTCCTTGTTCTTTCGTCCGTGGTTCTTCTTTTTAGGCAGGGAAGGGCCCAGCCACCACCCCATCCCCAACCACCCCACGCCACACTACTTTTATAGGGTACCACAGTTGTGACATTTCCTGTGGCAGAGCAGGAAGGGCGGATCAGTGGGGCCCACAAGGTGATCTCATTTACAGGGCATTAGTAATTTAACTTGTTATAACAAGTTAAACAAAGCACAATTAAACCATTACTTGCATTTTTTCCTTTTTTTCCTTCTAATTACTCTGACTAGGTTACAAACCCAGCAACTTATTTGGAATGGATTTCATTAACTGCAGGTACTGTGGAACAATTTTCAGAAGGACAGTCTTACAGGATTTAGGACACTGTCCTACTTGCTGGGCCTTTGAGATCTTAGGTCTCAGCTCCAGGCAGCATGGGCAGAGATTGCACGCCTCAAATTTCATATTGAAGAGGAAATACATTATAAGAACCACCCACCATTTCCCAGCATCCAACAGAAAAACCTCGACCGCAGAGGGTAGTTGGTCCAGGAGGTTGGCAGGTGGTTAGGAGGAGCAAATCAGGTGCCGATCACTTCTGCTCTCCACACATTACCTCCAAAACCATATAAACACTACAAACAGGTATCTGCCTCTATCTCTGAAATCAAATAAAGAGGCAGAAGACACTGCAGAGCAGGACACTGCGGCACAGGAGCTAGCACAACAATACTCACCCAAATCAGGAACCAAAACTAAACAAGCACAAAGGAAATCCAAAAAACTTCTGATCATAGGAGACTCCATGATTCGGGGAGCTGATACCCATCTCCAGCCAGGGGTGATGGTCAGATGTCTCCCAGGTACATCAGCATGGAGAGACACTGACCGCACTGCTAAAATTGTTCACAAAGCAGGAGAAAACATTGATGTCCTAGTACACATAGGGACTAATGATCTCTCCAGCCGGTCAGTTGTGGAAACCAAGGAACACCTGACTAAGCTGGGTGACAAACTATCATCTATTTCATCCGGCATCTCCTTCTCTGAGATCCTGCCAGTCTGGGAGAAGGGAGCAGATGGACGGAAGGTCAGAGAAGGGGAGATAGGGGAGCTAAACACGTGGCTCAAGGACTGGTGCCAGGAAAAAGGACACAGATTTGTAGGGAACTGGCAACAGTTCTGGGAGCGAAAGTTCTTTAAATTTGATGGACTGCATCTGACTAAAGAGGGAGTCAGTGCATTGGGGCAGAAGTTTGACTTCTTTGCAGAATATTTAAACTAGCAAATGGGGAGAGGGGTGCAGCACCCCATACGTCGAATGGGAAGAACACCCCTCCCCCCTCAGCTAGTGGTCAAACAGGAATTCAGCATGTTTGCCGTTCATTTGCATCACCAGGTAAGAAAAAAGGTTTGTCTCCCCATACGATGCACAGGGGTAATGCCAAACTTCACCCAACAACTAACACACCAAAATCTGGCCAATGGAAAATCATGTACACAATGCTCACAGCCTGGGAAATAAGATCCCAGACCTGCAGGCAATAATGTCAGAGGCTAAACTGGACATAGTAGCAATTAGTGAGACGTGGTTTACCAGTAACCACACTTGGGAGACTTCAGTACCTGGCTATGTATTGTTCAGAAGAGACCGAGGTGCAAAAAGGGGGGGAGGAGTGGCCCTGTATGTTAATGAAAATATCAAAGCTACAGAAATTCAGAATACACATAAGGAGCCAGAAGAACTGTGGGTCACCCTGGAAACAGGAAATGGGACAGCCATAAGAACTGGGGTTGTCTACAGGCCCCAGACCAGAGGGAAGACATAGACACATTACTGTTAGAAGATATACAAAACATGACAGCTAAAGGGAGGTTCTGATAATGGGAGACTTCAACATGCCAGATACAGATTGGTCAATACCAGCAGGAACATCTGCAGAACTAGACTCATAGTGGATTCCTGCAGGGGAGGGCCTCAAACAACTGGTACAGCAAACCCACAAGAGACAGGGCTATCCTAGATCTAGTACTGACTAACAAAGAAGGGATCACAGATCTCCAGGTAGAAGGTCACCTGGGGCCAGTGACCATCACATGGTAGGTTCAATTTGGCTACTACATCTAAATCATCCCATTCCAAGGCAAAAATATGGGACTTCAGAGGAGCTGACTTTGATAAGGTGGCCAACAGAGTTAAGCTAGCCCTGGCAAAAAGAAACCCAGGTGAGGAGGTACAGGCAAAGTGGGCAAGCATTAAGGATACAATACTTGAAGCAACATCCCATTGTGTTAGACAGAAAAGGAAGTGCAAAAAGAAGGAAACCACTTTGGTTCTCAAATACAGTAGCAGAAAAGGTCAGAGCCAAAAGGCTGGCCTTCAGGAAATATAAGGGAACACAGCGGGATGAAGATAGGGAGGCATACCAAACTGCCCTAAGGGAAGCAGTGAAGGCAGTAAGGCAGGCAAAGTCCCAAACTGAGGAAACACTAGCACGAACAGTAAAAGAAGGTGACAAGACTTTCTATAGATACATTAGTGAAAGGAGAAAGTCCAGAGGGGGTATTGCTAAGCTTAATGGAGAAAAGGGAGCATGTGAAGAGGAGGATCCTGTAAAGGCATCTATCCTAAATAGATACTTTTGCTCAGTATTTACCGAAGAGAAGGTAGGGCAGGGCCCACAGCTCAGTATCATGGACACAGGGGGGAGGGAGGTGAGCACTACTCCCTTCACAAAAGAAAGGGTCCTACAAGAGCTTGCTAAGCTCAGGGTGGATAAGGCAATGGGACCTGATGGCATACATCCCAGGGTACTTAAGGAGCTAAAGGAGGAACTAGCAGAGCCATTAGCAGAATTGTTTAGTGAATTCTGAGCACAGAAGAGGTCCCAGAAGACTGGAGAAGGGCTCATGTGATCCCGCTCCACAAGAGTGGTAGCAGGGAGGAGGCGGAGAACTACAGACCAGTCAGTCTTACCTCAGTAGTGGGCAAGATTATGGAGGCACTCCTTAAGGAAAGGATAGTGCAACACCTGGAATCCATAGGGGCACAGGATCCAAGACAGCATGGGTTTATAAAGGAAGGTCCTGTCAAACTAATCTCATAGATTTCTTTGACTGGGAACCAGAGTGGTGGACCAAGGGGAGCAGGTTGATGTCGCCTACCTTGACTTCAGCAAAGCTTTGACACTGTTCCACATAGAAGATTGATAAATAAGCTAGGTAGGCTCGGGTGGTCAGGTTGGTCAACTGGGTGGCAAACTGGTTGACTGGCAGAAAACAGAGAGTGGTGGTAAATGGTATACAGTCAGAAGAGATGCAAGTCACAAGTGGGGTACCTTAGGGATCAGTCCTGGGGCCAGTCCTATTCAACATCTTCATTAGTGACCTCGCAGATGGACTAGAGGGTAAGGCTTGTCTGTTTGCAGATGACACCAAGATCTGCAACAGTGTAGATGATCCAGATGGGGTGGGCAGAATGAGAAGAGATCTGGATAAACTAGCAAAATGGTCAGAAGAATGGCAACTGGGATTTAATGCAAAGAAGTGCAAAATCATGCACATAGGGAAGAGAAACCCTGAAGCCACTTATAGGCTGGGAGGGGAGTTGCTAGCAGTCACAAAGGAAGAAAGAGACTTGGGCATCATCATCACTGATGACCTAAAATCATCCAAGCAGACCTCTAAAGCAGTAGGTAAGGCTAGGGGGTGTTAGGGTGTATTAGTAAGGGTATCACAAGTCGAAGAGGGAGGTAATAATCCTCTATACAAGACATTGGTTAGCCCCATCTGGAGTACTGGCGTGGGTATTGGAGGCCACACCTTCACAAGGACATTAACCAAATTGAGGCAGTCCAGAGAAGGGCAACCAAAATGGTGCAGGGACTGCATCAGAAGACATATGAGGACAGATTAATGGAGCTCAATATGTATACCCTTGAGCAAAGGAGGAGAGAAGTGATATGATCGAACATTTAAACACCTTAAGGGCATAAACAAGGTGAAAGAGTCTAACATGTTTAAATATAAGAAAAATAGCAGGACAAGAGGACACAGCATGAGATTAGAGGGAGGCCGATTAAGGGGGAATGTGAGGAAATTCTTTTTCACAGAAAGGGTGGTAGATGCATGGAATGGCTTACCACACGAAGTGGTGGCTATGAATACAGTGCAGGGCTTCAAACAGGCATGGGATAGGCATAAGGGAGCAATACAAATGACTATGAATAGATAGGTCACTGACAGAGCAAAGGCCGATGGCACATTTATAAGGTAGAAAAAGAAATGGGCAGACTGGATGGGCCTTGCGGTCCTTATCTGCCATCAACTTCTATGTTTCTATGTTTCTATGTAATAGAAGGCATAAGAATCCAGGGAATTGTATGATGGTGGAGATGAAGTTGATGACTAACGAACTCAATACAGGTGACCAGACGAAGATAGTTGCATCCAAGCTTTGACGCAAGTGAGGCAGGATGAAACAGAAGTAGTACGACTTCCAGATTTCTACTAATAGAGGGCTTGTATAGCACATGGAAAGGGAGAAGGCTTGCAGCAAGGCTACCGACTGACGAATCCAGTTCTGGTAAGTATGATAGGAGTAGAGTATAGTCTTAGGAATTGATATAGAGGCAACGGCTGTAGATCTGAGCTGGAATAATGGCAGGCTGTAAAGGATTAATCAGAGGCACTGGTGCGAGGTTAGGAAGCATCCAAGTAGTAGAATATGGTGAGACCAAAAAGTAAGCAAGGTGAGTGGACCGTGAATTCGAAGAGAGAGGTAGTAGGTAGCAAGTAATGCACCAATGTAGGCAGGTGAGAAGGAATGGGATGTGGCAACCAGCCCCTGATGAAAGCGCAGCTTAACCAACAGCTGGTGAGGTAGGAGAGAGGCGGCTGATTCCAGGTATCGGAAAGCGCAGCCAGACCTACGGAGGTCTGCTGGTAGAAATAGAGCATGGCAGGTAGTCCCTCAATGAGATGCACAGCAAATTCATCAGCTGGTGAGGGTAAGTAGAGAGGCGACTAGCTCCAGGTAACGGGAAATGCAGCCAGACCTACGGAGGTCAGCCAGTAGGAATAAGTGTGGCATAGAGCCTCCAGGAGACGTATCTTGAATCAGTGAAGAGCAGAGTAGTACTGCATTTGTAAGGCAGACCTAGAGAACGGAATGGTACTGAGGACTGACGTATCCAGTAGATCAAGGATGGTAGGGATCACATTGAAGAGACCGTGGCAGAGAGATGGCAACTTGACGAGAGGAATAACATCCGAAACTGTAGGTATGCAAAGTTCGAGGGAATAAAAACCTGATGAGACCCAAAAGAGTCCTAGCTGGAGATAACTGAAGAGGCTGAGTCACATGGAGTAGCGTTGTCACGGGGTCCAAGAAGCGGTACAGCACAATCAGGATAAGGAAGGTCTGCAGGAGATGCTCAACTAAGTGTCCCTGAAAGGGTGAAGCAGCAGTAATTCCATACGGTGGAATCGGCAAGGCAAAGCATCCAAGAATAGACGATGATCAAAGAAATGGCCAGATGTGAATCAATAGTAAAGGAGCTTCCGGCAGGCTGACACGGCAGCAGGTAGGTGTATAATAGAATGCATGAGTCTCCAGGCCCTAAGCTGGATGAGGCAGAAGGAGAGTAGAAATAGGTAAACCTCCCAGCCCGATGGGTGAAAGCACGTTGTAGAAGCAGGCAATTATGGCGCAGTAAAATACAGGAAAGAAGGACCTCCGGGCCCGTAGGGGTACAGGTCTGACTAAATGCGATGGCTAACTTCCGGCCCCGTGGGGCGAGGCAGGTTGCAGAGCAGTGGTAGATAATACAATGGAAAGTCGAACTGCATGTAATGCAGAGGGTCATATCCTGGTATATGGAGACCGCAGTAAATATGTAAACATAGGTTAGATGGATGCCAGTTCATGAGGAGCGCAGTAGATTGTAATGGCAGGGTAGTCGTGAAGACCTCCACGTCCTGGGAGGGCGAAGCAGGTAATATGAGCAAGTAAGGTAAAGAAGTGAACCTGTACATAAGCTGTAGTAGTAAGCATGTTGCATGATACAGACGTAGTAGCAGGGAAGCAGGGCCAAAGCGTCCAAAGAATAGACGATGAATGTCGAACATCAAAATGTGAATCCATAGCAAGGAGCTCCTTGGCTGACTGCCACAGCAGCAGGTAGGCGTATAGTAAGATAAGCAAATCTTTAGGCCCTGAGCTGGTGAGGCGGTGGAGTAGAATAGCATACCCTTAGCCTGAAGGGTGAAGCAGGTAATAGAAGTAGGCAAATATGATGTAGCCGGACCCCACAAAGTCAGCTGATAAAGCAAGCAAGGTGGAAGCTAGACTCACGTGAGCTAGCATGCACAGTTGGACCCCTCATAGGTCAGTTGGTAAGGTAAGTAGAGTAGTAGCTAGCCTCACGTAAGCTAGCATGTGCAGTGGACCCTCGAAGGTCAGCTGGAAAGGTAGGCAGAGTAGCAGCCAGCCTCACGTAAGCTAGCATGTGCAGCTGGACCACACGTAGGTCAGATGGTAAGGTAAGTAAGCAGTAGCAGATAAACCCCAGAAAGGATAGCGAGCATGGCTGGACCATGCGTAGGTTAGCCGGAGAAATGCACAATAATGAACGGAATGTAATAGCAATGGCATGTGAGAGCTGTAATAGGCAAAGTAGGATACATAGTTTGAGTGCAGTGGTTCGAAGATCCAGGAGTAATTCCATGGTCATGCTGAATGTTGAAATGTGCAGTGAGTACTGAGGCCATGCAAGGCCGGTGCAGAACGAGTGCAGCAGAATCCCAGAGGCCGAAGCTGTGGGATGGCAGTAGGCATAAAGCGATGGTTTGCGCAGGCGAGAAGCAATGGTTGCGTAAGCAAGTGTAGACGTCATGTAGGTCAGCAAGCAGTAGTAAATAGTGGACTTGCACAGAGGTCAGTATAACATAGGATGGTGTAGGCATGTGTGGATGGAGGCAGGAACAAGTAATCAGGGACTAATTAATTTGCAAAGCATGAAAGCAGCTATGGCACAGTTGTTTGTAGGGCGATCTTGGAAAGTGCTAACTGCCACCTGGTGGCTGTAAAAGTAACGCAGAAGACACAGTTCCATCCTAAAAACAGCTCCAATACCGAGTGCTAGTATCAGTTGGAAGGATTCCAATATGGTAGAATATCAGTAGTGGTACAATAAGCACCATAACATCCCATAGTCCAGTAAGAGGTGTTATAAAACGACCTGGTGACCTGGATTCTCAGCTGAACTACAGTGTCATCTAGCGATGAAAAGTAGAATACCCATGCGGCGAATGGCCTGCAATTAAATGGAAATAGAGGGTGATGCTGCAGCTGGATACACGAATACTGTACTATGCAGGGAACAGTCTGATTCCTGTGTAAAGGTAGATCTGGAAAGCGCCAGAGCCAGGAAGCAAGGTCTCGCGGTTAGAAATCCCACCGTAGGATGAGTCTGCAAGCTAGGAAGCAGAGCAAGCAAACTAGCAGATATGGGGTCGATTCCATTCGAGTCGGGCATGGCTGACATGTGAGTATCCGTGTAATACAAAACCAGGAAGTGGTAGTGCAGAAGCCGATCAGTAGTTTGTTATAGTGAGTAAAACCAGAACCCTGCACTGCACAAACACACTCAAGCTGTCTTGAGCCATGGGTTATGGAAATGCTGACAGTTCAACGGAGTCTGGAAGAACGAGCTAGGTAGGACCTAGGAGAACAGAACGAGTTATGGTAGAGGTCGTTTGTGCTAAGCAGGAAGCAGCTTGATGGGGTAAGTGAGGTGGATCTGGCAGTGGCAGCTGGAAGCAGGAAGGAGAATCTGATGGACGCGAACTAAGAGGCAGCAAGGGGCGGTGGCTGCAGGACAAAGAAATCAGCCAAGTAAGCAGCAGGAGAAAAAGAAGTAGATGGCTAACAAACGTCTGCCTAGGCAGAGGAATGAAGAAAGCAGAGGAGGCAGGAGCAAGGCATAACCCCCCCCCCAAAAAAAAGCAATACAAACAAACAAGCAGGGCAACGGACTAAACAGAGGGAGGGGAGACAAGACGGAGAACAAGACAGGAGAATGAGCAGAATGGGGGGGGATGAGGGGAGAAAGCACAAAGCAACCACAGCCCCAACAGCACACCAGCTCAAAGCAGAACAGAAGTCTGGTGCTTGATTTAAATAGGATGTGGGGGAGGAGCTCTTCCCCCACATAACCACGGGCTGCGCCCTTCAATTATGTGTTGTGTGATCGCCCACGGCAGCATGGCAGACGGGCAACATGGACTATTGTTTTACTGCTATCAGGCTGAGGAATTCATCGGAGGAGAGGGACTTAGTAAACAAAACAGTATTTTTCTTTATTTCTTTGTTTAGTAAGGGGAACAACAACTGTTCACTTGTTTCTCAGGTCGAGGTTCAGTGGCTGCTTGGTTTAAGGGGACTGACTCAGTAAAGGGTCTGCTGCTAGTATTGGGGCTGAATGAAACTAAGTTTCTTTATTTTCTATTTCTCCAGAGTTCAGTAGTGCCAGAGTTCAGCGACTGCTGTTTGAGACCCACATTGTTGGGGACATCTTTACATTTGTTTTTACAGCTGTATGTAGTGTGAGAACAAGTAGCAGGGAATGCCAAAAGGCAACGCTTTACCTTTTGTTTCTCACAGGAGCTGCACAATTTCCATTGATTTATTGTAGTGTTCTGCTGCTGAGACAGAAGCTGCAGTTGTCTGTTGTTCACAACAGTGCAGCACAGGTCGGCCATGTCTACAAATGCACATAGTCTGGGAAATAAAATCCCAAATCTGACGGCCGTGATGGCAGAAGCAAAACTGGACGTGGTGGCAATAATGGAGACTTGGTACATGGGAATCCGTGACTGGGAAGTGTACGTACCAGGGTATGCTCTGTTCAGGAGAGATAGGGAGGAAAAGGGGGGCTTTATGTCAGGGAAGGTATTAAAGAGACATGTTCAGGGTAGGAAGGGGGAGGCTGAGGCAATGTGAGTCACCCTTGAGCCAGGCAATGGCACAGCAATCTGCATGGGTGTGATTTACAGGCCTTCAGTGCAGGGGGAGGAGGGGGATAGGGCATTAGTGGCAGAAATACATGGGATGGCAGCTAAGGGGGAGGTACTGCTGCTGGGCAATTTTAATATGCCGAATGTGGACTGGACCATCCCAGCAGCAGCTGCCTCAGCCAGGAACCAAGAGATCATAGAAGCCTTGCAGGGGGCAGGACTCGGGCAGCTGATGCAGGAGCCCACCAAGGACAAAGCAGTTCTGGACCTTGTACTGACCAACGGGGACAGGATTATGGATGTCCAGGTAGATGGTCACCCAGGGTCCAGTGACCACCGTACAGAGTGGTTTAGCACTAGTACAGCAACACAGGTGAGCCACACAAAGGCAATGGTCATGGACCTCAGGAGGGTGGATTTTGAAAGAACGGGAAGGGAGATCAAAGAAGGCCTGGCAAGAAAGGAGACGGGGGGATTGAGAAGCAGTGGGCACACTTAAAAGGAGCCATAGTGGAAGTGACAAATCAGTGCATTAGACTGAGAAAGAAGGGAAAGAGAAGGAACAAATCATTATGGTTCTCAAGGGAGGTGGCATAGAAAGTTAGGGACAAAAAGGTGGCTTTCAGAAAATACAAGGAGTCACAGAGGGATGAGGATAGGGTGGTGTACACAGAGAAACAGAAGGAGGCAGGAAAGGTGATAAGGAGTGCGAAGGTGAAGACAGAGGAAAGATTAGCACAGACAACAAAGAAAGGGGACAAAGTGTTCTATAGGTACATAAGTGCTAGGAGGAAGGCCAGGGATTGCGGGTGTGAGGAGGGGAATCTAGAAAAGGCATCTATACTGAATGAATACTTCTGCTTGGTATTCACTGTGGAGGAGGAGGAAAGAGACCAAAATTAGACAACAGAAACAGTGGGGGTGGTTAACAACAGTCTATTTTCCAAGGACAGAGTCCTGAAAGAACTAAAAAAACCAAGGGTGGACAAAGCAATGGAACCTGATGGTATACACCCCAGGATACTAAAGGAACTTCGGAAGGAACTAGTAACACACCTGGCAGCCCTGTTTAGTGAGTCACTCAATATGGGAGAGGTTCCGGAAG
This sequence comes from Neoceratodus forsteri, assembly GCA_016271365.2. Lineage (NCBI taxonomy): Eukaryota > Metazoa > Chordata > Ceratodontiformes > Ceratodontidae > Neoceratodus > Neoceratodus forsteri. The sequence goes on along the minus strand of CM057456.1, from coordinate 899,895,494 downwards.
AGTGGAGGAGGGCACATGTAGTCCCTCTTCACAAGAGTAGAAGCAGGAAGGAAGCAGGTAACTATAGGCTGGTAAGCCTTACCTCAGTGGTGGGCAAGATCATGGAAGCACTGCTCAAGGAAAGGATTGTGGAACACTTGGAATCTAGCGGAACACAGGATCCAAGGCAGCATGGATTCACAACAGGAAGGTCATGTCAAATAAACCTGATAGACTTTTTTGACTGGGTGATGAAGGAGGTAGATCAAGGGGTAGTGTTGGACATAGCCTACCTCAATTTCAATAAAGCCTGTGACACTGCTCCACACAGAAGGCTGGTAAGAAAATTCGGTAGTCTGGGGATGGACCATAATGTGGAGAACTGGGTTAGAAATTGGTTGAGGGATAGAAAACAAAGGGTGGTGGTAAATGGCACTAAATCTGAAGGGGGGTGTCCAGTGGGGTGCCACAGGGATCAGTCCTGAGGCCAGTCCTTTTCAATGTCTTCATTAGTGACATTTTGGAAAAACTGGAGGGGAAGGCTTGCCTATTTGCAGATGACACCAAGATCTGCAACAGGGTAGACACTCCAGAGGGGGTCAATAGAATGAGGAGGAACCTAGGTAAGCTGGAAAGATGGTCCAAAATGTGGCAATTGAAATTCAATGCAAAGAAGTGCAAAAGTATGCACCTGGGGTGCAGAAACCCTGCGGAGTGTTACAGAATGGGGGGTTGGGGAGAGTTGCTGATGGTTACCAGAGAAGAAAACGACTTGGAGATAATCATCTTGGATGATCTAAAGGTAGCCAAACAGTGTACCAAAGCTGTGGGGAGGGCCAGTAGCATGTTGGGGTGTATACAGACTTTGTACTGCTCTGCTCTGCTTTGTTTCATTTTGTTTCACCTTGCCCATTTTATTTCATTTTGCGTTATTTTTCGCTGCTCTTATAATCTTGTTGCGTTGCTACTTTTATCGTTATTGCTACTCATTTTATTGATATTTTGATTTAGTTTTGTTACCCGCCTTATTTTGCATCAATATACTCGGCTCGCCTACGCCTTTCCTCCCATTTCGGTTTGGCCCATTTTGTTTATTTTTTCTTACGGGCCGGGATCTTGTCCGTGGTTTGAATGTCGGAGACTTGGGAAGAGCCGTGGTGTTTTGGTGCCGAGGATTTGGAGAGACCTGGTGTTGTTCGGTGTTTTAATGCATAACGAGCTGGGACTTAACTTAGTGAGCTATTCGAACATCTGGCGTCTGGGAAGAGGCATGGTGTTTCGAGGGTGAAGATTTGGAGAGATTAGTGAAGTGTTCCGGAGAGATTTGGAGAGACCTGGTGTTATCTAGTGAAGTGTTCTGGAGACACCGTCTACTCGATTAAAGGGCTTGGATCATGTCCTCATGTGCGGACTGAATTATAAATTCGTCCTATGAGAGGACTGGCTGATTTATGGCTTTTTAGCTGAATTTAAGCACTGTTTTGAACCAATACCCTGGATATGCAGATTTGATCCATGTGGCTGTGCCTCTTGATTATCCCTGGATTTACTTTCGGTCAGTTGGATCGTGGGGACTAGTGATTTGGCAGAGCTGTCTTGAAAAGCCTGCAAGATAAGTGAATTTGAAATTTCTAGTGACATCTTTGACCGTCTAAATGCTATTTTGAGAGACTGACTTTTCTGGGCCTATTAGTTGGGCTTGCAGAGTTCCGTGGGGCCCTGGGTCAGTGTCACACACAGATGTGGGGAGTGGGGTAGGCTGGAGGGCCTGTCCTTAATCTCCCCTTCCTCTACACTCCTGGGGTGGCCAGCTGGGGGGCTGACTTCTCTTGGGGTTGAAATAGTGGGCCACTGATTTTTGGGCTGGCTGGATCCTGCAGCCTGCTAGTGGCCTTTCTTTGATCCAAATTGGTGTGGATTTTGAAGCCCTGTGTTTTTGAAGACTGAACTATATTGTTTGCTGTTTCTATTGACATTTGGGTGGGTTATATGGTATTTGTATCCTGTTGCACATAGACAGGACTTCCGTTGTTTGTAATTATATTTTGTTGTTTGTAATTATATTTTGTTTAAGGGAATAATTTGAGCAGTGAGAGTGCTATGTAACACCTTTTATTCCACCTGTATCCGGTTCGGTGAGAGAGCCCCGGAGGGTGGGTTTTTTAAATTATTTCCTCTGTTTATTATTTTCTTATTATTATGATTTAATTATTATTTTTTTTTTATTTTTGTGAGAGTGTTTAATTGTTTTAAGTACCAGATAGTGAGAGGACCTGGGAATAATTTGGAATTGTTTTGGTTACTTTTTGGTTGACCCCCAGTATTTTTATTTTAGTTGGCTTTCTTTTAGTTGTAGGAGGTTTGCAGGTAGTTTTATTATATTTATTGTTTTAATTTGAGCAGCTAGATGTGCCTGCCTGCCCCATCTGTCTTAAGTTATTCGACCTCCGCTGTCCATGCCCTCCGCCCCTTTTCTTTGCGCCCCCTGCCCGCTCATACCTATCATCGTTGTCGGGTGTTAGGGATTGCTCAAAGGGGGAGGGGGAAATGGGGTTGTGGGGGTTGTGGACAGCGGAGTGGGCGGGGCTTTCCCATAGGGGTGGTTAGGTCCAGAAGATGCCCTGGGGCAAAATGGCTACTTGAACACGGTAACCCTGTTCTGGTTCCCATACCCAAGGGCACCTCCAGTTTTGGAGGGCAAGTGGTTGGGACAACTCGCCAACCTCGTCCAACTCGGGCGTTGTTGTGCAATGCCAGATCTGTCTGCAACAAGACTGGTCTTATTGCAGATTTTGTTGCAAGGGCAGATCAGGCTTGCATTACCGAGATCTGGTTGGACGGGAATGCGGCCCCCTTTTTAGAAGCCTCTGTTCCCACCGGGTACTCGGTTATACATCGCCCGAGATTGGATCGCGTGGGGTGGCAGTCTGTTTCAAGACCGAATTGGGCCTAACTGGTGTACCAGTTAAGGAGGCCAGGTCATTTGAGTGTATTGTGGTAGCTGGTGTAGGGTGCAGGATTGCCCTCATTTATCGTCCACCAGGCTATGAAAAGCTTTTTCTGCAGGAAATAGCAGATTTTGCCGCCGACATGGCATTGGAGTCGCCCAGATTGATGGTTCTGGGTGACTACTGCTTGTGTCGACGCATTTAATCTTCACTTTTGGTCAACATTTCTCCAGGAGATGACATCTCTGGACTTTCCAAGTTGTTTCCACAGCTACACACAAGGGAGGCTCACTCTCTGACCTGGTCTTCCTCCTGGAGATCGAGGCTTCCGATTTGGTGGTGGAACCAGTCAGTTGTTCCGATCACTACTCAGTTGAGTTCAATTCTGAGGCCCCCCTGGGTAGGTTGGCCCCTGTGGAGTTGGTCATGTACCGCCCATTGTGGGATGTCGTCCCTGAAGACCTGATGGTGGTTATTGACCTCTCATTGTTTGACGAGTTTTGCACTGATCCTGAGCAGCTGGTAGTGGCCTATAATAGGGCCATATCAGTAGCACTCGATCAGATTGCATCAGTCCGTGTTTGCCACCTTCCATTTCATCCCATTGCCCCATGGTTTGATGGGGCCTTGAGAGGGCTGCGGAGGTTGGGGCATAGATTGGAGCATCGTTGGAGGAAGACCACCACTGATGCCGACCATCTTATTTTGCTAGAGCATTATAAACTCTACCAAACAGCAATTTCTCATAAGAAGGCAGAATTCCTGTCCAGGGAAATTTCTGTCGCACGGAATCGACCGGCTCAGCTCTTCAGAACTGTTGACAGATTGTGCAACCCAGCCTGTCAGCAGATCTGTCAAGCCTTTACGCAAATTGATTGTGAGGAGATCGCTCAATTCTTTGCGAATAAGGTTGAAGACATCAGGAGGGAGTGCCTCCAACCTCATTCCAAGGTTGTTGCAGTTGATTGGTGTCCTGTCACAGAGCCCGGAATTTTCTGGAGTACCTTTGACCTGCCGGATCTCATAGACACTATGAGGATTGTCCAAGAGATGCGTCCAATATGCTGTAGTTTGGACCCTGGCCCTACTTCCCTGATTATGGGTTGTAGTGAGATCATTGACCCGGTCTTAGCTCGGATTATCCAGTGTTCTTTAGATATGGGAGTTTTTCCTAGCTCTCTGAAGGAAGGAGTGGTGACTCCCCTTCTGAAGAAAGCTTCTTTAGATCCAGATGACCTAGCAAACTACAGGCCAATCTCTAACCTCCCTTTTGTGGGAAAGGTTATTGAGAAAGTTGTGGCGGTCCAACTGGATAACCATTTGACCATCCATAGTTTATACGAACCTCTCCAGTCTGGTTTTTGTAAGAGGCATAGTACCGAGACTGCTCTGGTTTGGGAGCTCAATGATCTCCTGATGGCGAGAGATTGGAGATGCCGCTCTATTTTGGTTCTTCTTGATCTATCATCAGCTTTTGATACTGTGGATCATGGGGTCTTGCTCGAATGCCTGAGGTCCATTTGTGGACTGTTGAGTACGGTCTTCAGATGGTTTTCATCATTCCTCGAAGGGAGAATGCAGAGAGTGGTCTCGGGTTTGTATTCATCCGGGGCCTTCTCTCTGCCTTGTGGGGTACCTCAGGGCTCGGTGCTTTTCCCCATGTTATTCACAGTATATATGCTATCCCTCGGAGACATTGTAAGATAGTATGAGCTGAGGTTTCACTGCTATGCTGATGATACCCAGCTCTACCTGTCTTTTGCACCTGACCAGGTTAGTGCTGTCTCGGTACTGAACAACTGCCTCGCTGATATCCAAGACTGGATGAACTCCAGCAGTTTAAAGTTGAACCCAGGAAAGACTGAGGTTATGGTGGTGGACCCGGGTTGCAGGGTAGAGGGTTTGAGGACTGGTCTCCCCTCTGGTCTAATCCTGGGGGTAGACTAGATCCTCACCTCTGAACGGGTGTGTAACCTGGGAGTGCAGCTTGACACTGGTCTGACCCTCCGTTATCAGGTGTCTGCAGTTGTCAAGCTGGCATTTTTTCATCTTAGAAACATTGCTAGGATTAGGCACCTTGTTCCACCCAGTGACCTGCCAGTTTTGGTCCATGCCCTTGTGACATCTTGCCTTGATTACTGTAACTTCCTTTACCTAGGACTTCCTGGGGTTGATATCTGCCGCTTGCAGCTAGTGCAGAACGCGGCTGCATGTTTGGTGACTGGGGCATCCAGAAGTTCTCATATTACCCCTGTGCTGTGTGCTTTGCACTGACTGCCAATACAGTGGCAGATCACCTTTAAAGTGAGTCTTTTGACCTACAAAGCCCTACACGGTCTGGGTCCCAACTACTTGAAAGAGCTCCTGGTGACCTACACCCCTCTGAGACAGCTCCGTTCGGCTGACGAGGGGTTGCTGGAGATTCTGAGGGTAAATTTGAAGTCATCTGGTGCCCATGCATTTGGATTTGCTGCACCTACCCTCTGGAATTCTCTGCCCCGTCATCTCCGGGAGTGTAGGATGGTGGGGAGCTTTAAGCAGGCACTAAAGACTTTTTTATGGGAGAAGGCGTTTACTTCTTTGTTTTAATTTTATATTGCAGTATTGTAATACCTGTTTATATTTCTCTTATTGAATGTATTGAATATGCTTTTGTATGCTCTTGATGTACAGCGCTTTGAAAATTTTGAAAGGTGCTTAATCAAATAAATGTTATTATTATTATTATTATTATATAGGGAGGAGTGTCACTAGTAGAAGAAGGGAGGTGGCGATGCCACTGTACAAAATGCTGGTGAGGTCTCATTTGGAGTATGGAGTACAGTTCTGGAGACTGCATCTTCATAAGGACACAGACAGGGTGGAGGCAGTCCAGAGAAGGGCAATGAAGATGATACAGGGCTTGCAGCTGAAAACTTACGAAGAAAGTCTAAGAACCTCAATATGTATATACTGAAGGAGAGGTTGGAGAGGGGAGATATGATTGAAACCTTCAGATATCTTAAGGGCTTGAATAAAGTACAGGTGGGCAGCATCTTTCAGTATAGGAGTTGTTCAAGGGCCAGAGGGCATGATATGAGATTACAGGGGGGTAGGATAAAAGGGAATGTAAAGACATTTTTCTTCATTGAAAGGGTGGTGGATGCATGGAACATGAAGGCAGTGGGAGTTAGCATAGTGGAGTATTCAAACATGCATGGGATAGACATAAGGGAACACCGATAGCTATTGACCAAGCAAAGTCAGTGGCCTCTGATACATGCAGGGAATTTGGGCAGACTAGGTGGGCCTAGCAGCCCTTATCTGCCTTCAATTACTATGTTACTCTGTATGTAGAGGAAGAAGAACCCCCCCCACAAGTTCCTGTTGAAAACTCAACTTCTGCATCTCTAATTTCTTCCAATCTGACTGCAAGTAGCAATGTTTGACTTCACATGTGACTTCCTCGCATGGCTACAGCATCCGGCAGAGGACAGTCATAAGTAGCCAGTTTGCAGAATGATGTGTCATATCCCCCTTCCGTATCTGGTGGTCTGATGTGTGCAAGCGTGCTTCTTTATGCTGCTTAAGGAACCTCTGTGATATACAGAAAATGGAGTTCCACTAAGTACTTCTTGCATTAGCTGGTGCAGTAAGAGATTGTTCTCCTTTTCCAGGATTTCCTAATCTTTCCTACAAGATTGTGCAGCCCTTTACAGAGTGACTAAAATGACCCCATAATTTCATGAGCAACAGTGAGCATATCCTGTATACTTTAGTCTGCTTTAAGGAAATGATGTGCAACTAAGTTCAGTAAACAGTCTGAGCAACACAGCTCAAGCATGATTTGTTCCCATAATGCTGTTCTTGGGGCAGCACTACCCCCTGGGGCAGTATCCTTTAGCTCCTCCTCCCAACTTGCCCTATTGGTGGACTTCATCCTCTGCCCCCAGGACAGCAACCTGTAGCTGTTACTTCCCACAAATCTAGTTGGTGCAAGTCTGAGGAATTGAGGGTTTTGTGTGTAGATGAGAACGTTATGGAAATGCTCCCCCCCAGCAATGTGTACTGCTTGTCTTTGAATATATTGCACTCCCCCCCAACCACCACCACCACAACCACCACATTTCCAAGGGCAGATAGAGATGTACAGTTATAGTACCAGCTTTTGTCTGTTTTTTTTTGGTGGTGGTGGGGATTTCATGGCATATAAACCTGGCAAAAAGTTGAACAGTTCAGAGGACAGTTTATTTTTATTTATTTATTTTTATTTGTAATATCGGAAGACCTTTGAGCATGAGCTCTTTTACGAAGTTTCCACGTCAGGGTGGAAAAATAATACAAGAGACAAATACAGTGGTTACAGGTTCAGAACAAATACAGTTGTTACAGGGTTATTGTTCTGATGTTAGTGTGACCAACTTTATTAATTTGCTTTTTCTGAGGGAGTGATACGGAGTAGTATGATTAGACTTGAAAATCATATAAAACTTCACCATGCTTCAGTGGCTCAGTAGGTATGGCAGCATGCTATAGATCAAGAGTTCCAACCTTGACCAGTGAAACATTTCCTTTTTCTGTAGGATAGGAATGGAGTAGTGACTACATTTTGAAATCGTATCTAAATTCACTGTGTTTCTGTGGCTCAATATGTATGTCAGGATCCAGATGTCAAGGGTGCAAGCCTTGAGCAGGGATTTCTTTTTATGTGTCACTTTATTCTGAATAGAGACAAAACTTGGGAAAATTAATAAGAACAGTGTATTTTGGTGGCTCAAGGTGTATGTCTGTCTGCATCCAACGAGCCAGACTTCAAGGGTTCAAACCTTAACCAGCGACATTTTTTTTGTGCTTTGTGTCAAGCTCAGTTGTGAGCATTTAATCATATAAGTGTCACAAATCTTTACCTTGTTTAACATTGCTAAATTAAGACAGAAGTAAGTGGGAGAATATATTTTATTTATAAATTGTAATAAATGGGGCAGTGCCATGATGACTGGTTACTGGTGCTTCCCCTGATGTAGTGCCACGATGGCTGGGTTCTGTTGGCTGTCGTTGGGGCAGTGCTCTTACTGCCCTTGGGGCAGGGCCTCTGTAAATGGTTCCTGTGGGCTGCCCCTGGGGAAGTGCCTGGGTAATTGGTCCCCAGGTCTGTCCCTGGGGCAGTGCCTGTGTAATTGGTTCCCATGGGCTGCCCCTGGGGTAGTGTCCTTGCTGCCCCTTGGGCAGTGTCCTCACTGCCCCTGGGGCAGTGTCTGTGTAATTGGTTCCCATGGGCTGCCCCTGGGGCAGTGCCTGGGTAGTTGGTTTCTACTGGCTGCCTCTGGAGCAATGCTGATGGTTGATTACTGGTGCTGCCCCTGGGGTAGTGCCATGATGGTTGGTTTCTGTTGGCTGCTCCTGGGGCAGTGCCTGTGTAATTGGTTCTCATGGGCTGCCTCGGGGGAAGTGCCTGGGTAGTTGGTCCCTGGGTCTGTCCCTGGGGCAGTGCCTGTGTAACTGGTTCCCTTGGGCTGCCCCTGGGACAGTGTCCTCTCTGGCCCGGGGCAGCGCCTGTGTAATTGGTTACTGTGGGCTGCCCCTGGGGCAGTGTCCTCACTGCTCCCGAGGCAGTGCATGTGTAATTGGCTCCCATGGGGTGCTCCATCGGCAGTGCCTGTATAATTGGTGCCTGCTGCCTGCCCTGGGGCAATGCACAGGAAGAAATACCAAAACACTGGCCCAGGGGCAGCCAGTAGGAACCAACTACACAGCCACTGCCTCAGGGGCAGCCCACAGTAACAAATTACACAGGCACTGCCCCAGGGGTAGCCAGGACACTGCTCCATGGGCAGCCCATGGGAACCAATTACGCAGGTGCTGTCACAGGGCAGCAAGACCACTGCCCCAGGGGCAGCCAACAGAAACTAACCATCATGGCACTACCCCAGGGGCAGTGCCAGTAACCAACCACCATGGCACTAACCCAGGGGCAGCCAGTAGAAACCATCTACCCAGGCACTGCCCCAGGGTCAGCCCATGGGAACCAGTTACTTAGGCACTGCCCCAGGGACAGTGAGGACACTGCCCCAGGGGCAGCCCTTGGGAACCAGTTACACAGGCACTGCCCCAGGGACAGCCCACAGGAACCAATTACACAGGCGCTGCCCCAGGGGCAGCAAGAGCACTGCCCCAGGGGCAGCCAACAGAAACCAACTATTATGGCACTGCCCCAGGCAGAGCAAGTGACCAATCATCACAGCACTCACCCATTTATTATAATTTATAAATAAAATATATTCTGTCACTTACTTCTGTCTTAATTTAGCAATATTGAAAAAAGTAATGATTTGTGACACTTATATGATTAAGTGCTCACAACTGAGTTTGCCAGAGAGCACAAAAAATGTCCCTGGTTAAGGTTTGAACCCTTGAAGTCTGGCTCTTTTGGATGCAGACAGACATACACCTTGAGCCACCAAAACACACTGTTTTTATTAGTTTTCCCAAGTTTTGTCTCTACTCTGAATGAAGTGATACATAAAAAAAATCCCTGTTCAAGGCTTGAACCCTTGACTTTTGGATCTGTTGCATGTGGATATACATATTGAGCCACAAAAGCACAGTGAATTGAGGTAGGATTTAAAAATGTAGTCACTACTCCATATCTATCCTTCAGAAAAAGAAAAATTTCCCCTGGTCAGGGTTTAAACCCTTGTCTTCTGGATCTGTAGCATACTGACATACCTATTAAGCCACTGAGGCACAGTGAAATCTTATACAATTTTCAAGTCTAGTCGTACTATTCCCTTTCTCTCCTTCAGAAAAAGCAAATTAATAAAATTCATCACACTAGCATCAGAACAATAACACTGTCCTCCGAAATGTTCAACCTTTTGTTAGTCTTATATGCCATGAAATCCCCCCCACCAAAAAAAACCCCAACAAAAACTGGTTCTATAACAGTAAATCTCTATCTGCCCTTGGAATATGGTGGGGGAAGGGGGCAATATATTCAAAGACAAGCAGTACACATTGCTGGGTGGGGAGCATTTCCATAACATTCTCATCTACACTTAAAACCCTCACTTCCTCAGACTTGCACCAATCAGATTTGTGGGAAGTAACAGCTACAGGTTGCAGAGGATAAAATCCACCAAGAGGGATAGGTGGGAGGTGGAGAACGAGGGTGCTGACCTGGGGCAATGCTGCCAGTGTGCTAAACCCACCAATAGGGGTAAGCTGAAGGAGGAGCTAAGGGGTGCTGCCCTGGGGGCAGCACTGCCCCGAGAACAGCATTACGGGAACAAATTACACTCGAGCAGAGACAAGGCATGTGTAAACGCACCAAGCTGCATTGCCTTGAGAATGTTATTACAGTTGACAGGAATCACCATGTCAGCTGAAGGGCCATGAGATAGCTATTCCTGAATTCTTCTGTTTGGTTTGTCTTATAGGTTTGACACAGAGTGATCTTCCCCAAATGCAGTTATACACAGAGCAGCCTGTTTTTTTTGCTAAGTTGCCGGTGGTGGTGGGGACTGAGGCAGAGGAGTGAACAAAAGGCACCAAGTGTATAGTCACTGTCATGTAGTCAATAGGTTGGTTACTTATCCATATATCTGTAGGTACATGTTTTTGGGGGCAGAAGCCTGCACTAAAGCATGATTAATGTGCTGGTACATTCATGATAATGTTTAGTATTGCTTTTGTAGAGAGAAAGAGAAGCAAGATGGCACCCAGTAGTACAGCATGGCACTTCAGTGCACATCAGATGCTGGAAACCAACAGCTTTTACACATGAGAAGGGACACAGATTCACTGCTAACATTGTTGCAGTTGTTCTGGTTAACTTGTGTGCTACTGGATGACTTTGGTCATTTTTGGGAAAAATTACAAATGATTCTTTCATGCTGAACTGTTTATGACCTATAGAGGGTACTTGAAGCTGAAAGACAGAAACACTGTCTATTGACTGTCCCAACTATATTCAGTGACTCTCAAGGACCCGCAATGAGACCAGAGAAAGAGAAGGTACTAGTTTATGAACTGGACGATGGTGCACCACTTTCAGGTCCTTTCTGAGCATTTACAAAATATCTGTATAAACCAGTTTTGTCAGATGATGGTTCCCTGACTGAGTTACTATATGGTCATATGCTCCCCTGTCTCACCCTCTCTCCCACCACCAGCTGCCATTAACTTTGTCCTTAGGTTAGGATGTGACTGGAGAAAATCCTTTATGTGCCTGTATGTGGTTGATGTGCCTGTATTGCTAACTTTCCTACCTCTGCTGAAAACCCTTTTACACAGTACACATGTTGCATGGCTCACATTCATTTTGTCAAGATGGAAATATTTCCACATCACAAATGTAGCCCACTTAGCTTTTGTGCCAGGAATAAGAACATTCTGATCCTGTTCAGTATTCTTCAAAATTGGATCTTTCTCAAGTTGGGGTTGAAGATGATTTATACTATCTGGTTCACTATCACTAACTGCATTTTAATTTTCAGTAATATTGCCACTAGCAGCATTTTAATGTTCAGTAATATTATTAATAAGAAGACTTTTCTCGCTTTCCTTATCATTTTTACTATTCTCATGTTATTCTTATTATCAGTATCACTGCTGTTAGTGCTTGGTGAATCATCATGAACATTAAACACGTTATTAACTTATGTGGTCATTCTTTCTCTCTTAATGCCGGTAGTACTGTACCGGCAACATAGTTTTGTTCAATAAATTAAGTACCTGCTCTACTACTGTTAATAGTACTTCCCTTGCTTTTCTTAGGGGTGGTTACCACGGAGATCTCTTGTCCTGTATAGGCTATTTAAACTGTGAACTTCATGAATTTTCTTATTCTTTCATTTTTGGAAGTGCTGGGTGCTTGCGACTTAAAGAGCAGCTTCCCCCAGTGTAGTTCATAACTGACCTGGCCAGGAGTTGTTTGCAGAAATCAATCCATGAAATGCTCCAGTTTTAAAAAGTTACATCCTCCATAACTTTAGTTTTGGACCACGCCAAGAAAAACAGACCTACTTCCCGTTACAAAAGGCACACCCTCATGCAGCCCCATTTTGCGATGTCACAAAACGAAGGCTGCATGTGCACGGTCCCTTGAGTTCTATGTGTGTGATATTTCTATCCATTTTTATACCATTTACAGTTGTGATTTTAATAAATCAAAGTGACCAATCAATTAACAGGGTCCCTGTTAGTCGGTTTCTTTGATTTATTATAATCACAATTGTAAATAGTATAAAAATGTATAGCAATATCACCCCCATAGAACTCAATGAAGAGCACACGTGTAGCCTTCATTTTGTGATAGCACAAAACGGAGGCTGCGTGGGCTGGTGTGGGAGCATGGATTTTGTCTTGGGAAGTAGGTCTGTTTCTCTCAGAGCGGTCCAAAACTAAAATTACAGAGGATATAACTTTCTAAAACTGGAGCATTTCACGGAATGATTTCTGCAAACAACTCCTGGCCAGGTCAGTTATGAACTATGCTGCGGGGGAGCAGTTATTAATATACTAAGAAGCTGCTTTTTAAAGGGACACTGTCAACCCCCTTAGGTCTCAAAGTGTCCCTACTTTAAAAGCATATTTTATGATTGCCAAAATTCTGTAAAGATTGTTGATGTAGCTGGTAGTTTGATTCTGACTGGTATTTTCTTTAAAAAAGTGAAAAATAAACTGCCCAACATACTGGTGTTATCACACCAAAACAGGTTTGTTTACATTCCTTGATCAGCTCCAAATACATCTTTCCTGGACTTGGGAACACCCACAAAACAGCCTAGCCCCCTCATGATGCAGTGTGAGTTAAGGAGGCTACTGCCTTATGAGTGACTAAACTGTTTGAATGTGTTTCTTATGCTCAGGAAGCATGCACTAAGAACAGAACCAGGATTGTAAACAAAAACAAGGTTGTTTATATATATATATACATTGCCATGCATTTCAATCCTACTAAACAAAGAGACAGACAAAACAAACAGCAACATCAGTGAATTTTAGAGAGGGTAAGCAATCATAAAATGTGAGATTTCTACTAAAAATAATATGATGAAAAAAAGGTTGACAGTGTCCCTTTAAGGAGTCCCACTGTGGAGATGGTGTATTTCAAGTTTGGTGTAACATTTTGTTCTCAGAACACTTTTCTACCAGGGCAGTTCAGCTACTTCTAGAAGGTTCTGTGATAACCATCTTTGTTTGAAGACTCTTTTTAATGTCCTTTCTCTTTTTCCCTTCCCCTGACCCACAACAGATTTTATTTCCCTTTGTTTCCTTACAATAAATGCAAAATAAAAATAGAAAAGCCCATGACCTCCTTCTTGTCACTGGTACTCTCACTTGTGTTTTTGCGTAGCTTCAAGTAAATTTAAAATGAAACAGAAAGCCTTCTGTTGCTGGCAGTGGACCACAGACCTAGACCAGAGCACTTGTCTTTTCATGTTTTTGTTAAATAAACATTTAAAAATTGTGCTCTGCCCCCATCTCAGGTAGGGCTCTTACAGCTGACACTAAGGTACCTGGCCTGTCTGCTGCAATCTCACACTCCCCCTGTAGTTCTAGTTTCCCCAACTGTCTGGAATTTTTTTTTGCCCCCCAAATCCAGCCAAGGAGTGAGGTTGTATTTATATGTTTCTGTACCACTATGAGCTGCAGCACCATAGTACATTGTCCTCCTCCTCCCCTCTTTCTTTCCCCCCCATCTTTCCACCCAGCCCCAGTAGCTTCCTGATGTGTATATATATATTTTTACACATTTTCTTTACTTCAAAAAAATAGTCTTCCTTTTTCTCATTTTTTTTGGCTGAGGAGAAAAACGTTTATTTTACTTTATGTTACTTTTCTCCCTTCCCCATCCTTGCTAGGCTTGGATGCTGAAGCATGACCTTCCTGACTCCCAACCACATGAAGGGATTGGGTACTATGTGGGTTGGGGATAGAGAGCACATTAATTTTTTTTACTGGCTTTCTGGGAGACATGAGGTACTACTAGGCTGGGGAAGGGTGTTCATTTGTTTGATTATTTTGATAAAGTGTCCATCTGAGTCCAACTGATCCATTCATGGCCAGGCATGGTTCAAGCTCATATAGGGCAAACACCACATTTTGGGGAAAGCTTAGATTATGGCTACTGGTTTTGAGCAACCAACTAATTACAAGATTGTAGACTGTACCTAAGGGTCCAGGAATAAAATAAAGCTGGCCTCAGTCACATCTGGGGGGACTACTGGAAAAGAGTCTGTTTGGAGGATTCAGATCAGTCAGGTCAAAAGAATCCTGAAAAGATTTAAACAGGAAGACTGAGCAGCCTAAACATAAAGAGAGAAGAGTGTGCAAAGACTGCTGTGCTTCAGACAGTCCAGAGAGCACTTGGGAGAGAACAGAAGAATCTAGCTGGAATCAGACATACTGCATATGAGTGTTGGGGCTATAGGAGCAGTTAAGAGAACACTCAGAAATGGATGGCACCAGCAGTTTACAGCTCAAGAGAAGAAGGCTGTTTTATTTCACAGGTTTCAGGCAGACAAAAGACAGAAATAAAAGACATACTGTGCCTTGAATTGAGTTACGTCTCCTTGCAGCTCTTTCCTCCTCTCTCTCTCTCTCTCTCTCTCTCTCTGAAAATCGATCTCAGTTTCAGCTCTGTAGAGACAGGGGCAGCCAGCTTATCTGTCTCTCAGCAAATGGCTAGACTATGCAGCAGGCTAGAGCACAACTTTCTCTGGTTCTTCAAGAGCTCTCACTCACTGTCTCTCTGAACTGCCTGGAACACAGCTGCTTGTGTTCTCCCTCTTCACTTTATCATTTAGATGTGTCTCAGGCTTCTTAATTATATCTTTGCAGGCTTGTCTCAGCCTACCTGATCTGAAGCCACCAAACAAAGCATCTGTCCCAGCACTGAGGGAGTGTGAGGCCAGCTTTATATCTTTGCTGAGCCCTCATACGCAACCTATAATAAGTTCATTTGTTGCCTGTCCTTGGCCAGCAGTCAACCCGTTCCTTTTCCAGTCCTGTAGGAATAAGGAGAATGTTCCACTGGGGAGAAACATTTTGGGGCCCTAATTGTTCTGGACCCATGTAATGTCTACCATTCCTGTGAGAGGGATGTTGTACAAACCAGGGACAAGGAATACAGACTCCATTAATACCTTCACTTTCAGAGCCATGTGCATGGCATGCTTAGCCAAAGACACCACATTTCTCTCTCACTGGAAGAAAAATCTACTTCTCAGGTTTCCACTGGGAGTTGGCAAGGTTGCCAGTAATGCCATACTCCTTGAGCAGTCCCAAAATAGTGCCTAACCAAAGGAGTTCCACTGTGCATTGGGGAAAACATCTGCAATGCTGCCCTGTCCCCTACTACCATATCCTGAGGCACCATACTTTTGCTGCCACTATCCTGATGCAAGCAAACTCACACTAAGCTTGTTTCTTTCTTGTCCCACTCCTGCACATGCCTTCACAGTACAAGGCCTGGATATAGGAACCTCTATTTGTTTCAGACACATTTGGCTCTGCTTCTGTACTTGACGTGTCCCACTTTTACAGTATTTGGTATTGTGCTGTTGGAGGCAGAGCACAAAGTGTACAGTAGAAGTTACTTGTACCTTTTAAAATCCTGTTGGTCACAAATGGATTAAATACAAAATATTTAATCAAATTTACAAAATGTGCAAGATATACAAATAACTAATGGGGATGGTCCTTATACACTAGAGACATTAGGCTTGATTCTCATACGCGTTAGACTGCTGCAAGACCCAGGTGCACCGCACACATGGCACATAGGTACTGTGGCATTTAGTGGCCAGCAATTGGGATTCTCAATCCCGGAGCCCCCCATGTGCCTCATGCCACGGGTTAGACCAGCTTTTGCTGGTCTAACTGTGTGGACCTTTTTATGGGGCTTGCACCATATATGTGGCACGAGCCACCGTAAAACAGGTACAGTGACGCAAAGGCACACGACCTTTGAGAATCTGGTGCGTGGTGTGCCACTGCTGTCATTGCAGCAGTGGGGTTCAATGCAGAGCTTCCTACAACCCTGTGTCAACCTCTGAGAATCGAGTCCATTGCAAATAAAAAGGCAGCAAATGATAGGACTGCATAAACAGAAAGAAGAGACTATAACAAACTGAATTCTACATTGTCTTCCCACACATTGTTAGCCGTTTATTGTACTTCTCACACCATTAGACTTTACCGATGCATTGCAACACAGCTGGGCATGTCTTCAATTGTTATTGATACAGGGTTTATCCAGAGCTACTGCCACCAGAGATAGTCCTCTCTAAGCTGACTGACTCTCCTCTCCCCACTGCCCCTAAGTTATACTGCAACCTAGATTCCCAGCAGTCCACATTCGGTAATATTATTTTCTGAGACATCCCTGTGCCAGTAGATGTGGGTAGTATATTTATTAATATTTTATTTTACATTACTTTCACCCACCGTATTACAACTAAGATGCAACATCTCATTTCATGTTGTGTCCTTCTTCTATCCATTTCTGCCACTGAGTGTACTGGAGCATTGGGAGGTTAAGTGACTTGCCCAAAGTTACACAGCAAATATTTGACTTTAGTGGGGTCTGAGTCTGTGAACTTTTGGTTTCCAAGCCAGTGCTCTAACCACTAGACTACACCACTTCTATATCCTGGGGTCCCTGTTTTTTTGTGCATCTGTATCACAGATATT
The DNA here is from genome assembly GCA_016271365.2 of Neoceratodus forsteri. NCBI lineage: Eukaryota > Metazoa > Chordata > Ceratodontiformes > Ceratodontidae > Neoceratodus > Neoceratodus forsteri. The sequence continues at coordinate 899,878,890 of CM057456.1, read as the reverse complement.
GAGAATAACAACACTCTGGATGACCATTTTGAGCAATTCTTTAAGAACAGATGGATTCTATACAAAGAAGCCTCCCTTTGGTGCTAGCCTATCTGAAGTGCCTTTGAATAAGTGAGTGAGTTTATGATCTCACACTGTTATATACTACCAAGACCATTAGCTGCTTAAGGACCCATTGCCATTATCCACAGAGACAATGACCACATCACCAAAAGGGTTAAATAACCATAGCCATATGTTTAGTGAAGACATAATAGCAGTATACGTGTATGCTTCATGTGCATCAGGGAGCATGGGAAAGAATCCACCTCCATAGGTGGGGCATGCCAACAGAGAATCCTTTCCCAATAGGGGGCTCCCCAGTTGCTCTCCCCTACCACCGGTAGGGAAGGCAGAGCAACAGCCACCCCACAGGTCTCCAGAAGTGGGGAGGAGTTACAGCCCACCATGCCATTTGCAGCATAGCAATGTCCCCTCCCTCCTCTGCCATGGTTCTGGTGCATGTTGTGCCGGGTGATGTCCCTCCCCTTCTGGTATAGCTCAGGCTGTCCCACTTCACACGTGACACTCTGACACCCAGACTCCCTGTCTGCTTACAATGACTGTGACTGGTTCCTACCTCCTGCATCACTGCCCTGAGCTCCCTGGAGTGAACCCTGATGAGGGCAAAACCCCAGGAAAAAAACTGTTTAATAGGAAAAACTGGAAAAATCCATCATGACCCCTGCAGTGATCCTCATGAGTGGCTACATACATGTTGCTCTCACTCTACCTTCCCCTTCCCCCACCCTGGTCTCTAACCCCTGCAACCGACCTTCTTTTCCTTTTGCTTTCCAGGGGACTAGGTGGGTGTCTCAGGCTCTCCAGATGGGTGGAGAAAACGTAGGACACCCATGTGACCACCCTGCCCAGTGCTGAATCTGGCTATGAAATGTGTGCACCCCATGAGCTCTCAGGGCAAAAATCACTGGCTGCTCTGCCAGAGGTCAACTGGAGACTCTCCTCCACTTGCCCACTATTTTTACCAGCCCCTGAGGTCACTCATGTAGCTGTCTGGGCAGTGCCAGATCCAATGGTGCTGTGCAATCAACCGCAAGATCTGTGCTGAGCTGCATGGGGGAGACAAAAGCGAGTTTCAGAAGGTGCACGGGAGATGCAAAACCAGCGAACCATGGGGCCACTCTGTTAGAAGTCAAATCTGCCTGCAGCAGTTGAGACTGCACCTCACGTGCTAGTGGCAGAACCAGACTTTGACCCACTGGGGTTCGACCGGTGACTCACCTCCTGGTACCCTGTGACTCACGCACCTTTGCACTTCTCAGTCGCATCATCACTGTCTGAAGGGTTACTAATGGACCAAAGCAGAACTGCCAAGAGCTTCCCAGGTAATGGAAGCTGTCACTGGCCCTGCCCAAGGTAAATCTTGTGGGATGGGGGAAATGGCTGCAGTGGAGGGAGGGTTTTATTTCCTTTTTGGTTTTTAAATTACAGTCCCTGCCAGTTCAAACCACAGTCCCTCACCACTCAAGGGGATGTTCATGAAAGCTGGGGAGTCAATCGGCAGGTGATACTGCCCTGCTGGAGTTGTTACATCCCATAACTAGTAGGATATGCATAAGACTCAAATCTCAGATGCTTCTACTCTGAGCTCTTGGTGCTTTTAGCCAATATATCCTGGTACCCTCGCCCAAAGATGCCCTTCCAGCTTCTTCTTATACCCGTCCAGCTCCCCACCCCACAATCTCCTTGGCATTAAAATATCTGCCAAGTGCTGGCTCACTAACTAACCAGTTGAGCCATGCACACTTCCCGGTGAACTATACTCCACAGGTCAAAGGCCTGCCTGCCTTACCTGGTGGCTGCAGCTAATGTCTAAGGCTCTTGGGGATCCCAGGCAGAAATGCTGATCTCCCAAGATGCTAGGGTTTATCTATCCCTTGTACATCCCTCTTGTTTCCTAGAATCCTGCCCTATTACCTGTTCCCAATTGGCTCTCTTGTCCCATAAATCACTAACCCCTGTCATCCTAATCACCTTGGGCTGGCTGGAACCAGTTGTCCCTTTCCCTCCCTCTGGCTGAGGCCAGCTTGGACATCTGGCCATTTGGGCAGAAATGTGGAAGGGAAGGGAGCTTCCCACTCAACTGGGGGAAGGGTGGGGCTCCAACAGATAAAGCACCTTCCAGTTTGAATTCTCCTGGAAGAGCCATTACCTAAGAACTTACAGCAAGCTATTATCTCCAGTTATATAGACCAGTGAAACCTTCCAGACTGTTTGATAATACTTAGCGTCCCTGTCTTTACTTTGCTATCAATGAAACAAATGCTCCAGGGTGTGTGTTATCCCACATATAAAATAGATAGCAGCATAATTTACTTTGATTCTAATTGTAAAAAGGACACATTTTTATAGCTCTTCCTAATAAAGTAGTCCCTGACTTTTTCAGGAGAAGGTAGGTCAGTGAGTGGAGTCTTTTTTTGTGAGTCTGATCCTCCTTTTTCAAATGTGTTAAACATGCGTGCGTAACCTCACAACCTACCTCAAACCTGTTGAACTGTTCTATCTTTTTAAAACGTACGTCTGTTTTGATCATCCTGCTTGCCACTCCCCTCTGTCACTGCCATGATAGGAGGTCCCCTTTTCTTGCCAGCTCCATGGTAGCGAGTTGTAAGGTACACATTTAGCATGCTGATGACCTGGGTTCAAGCCATGCACCCATACAACTGCAGTGGAGACGGGCAAGGATGGCCAAGGAGCATCTGTGCAGATGCTATCCTCCCAGAGAGGATGGGAATAGCACACACTGCTCCTCAAGCAACTCCGGGTGTGGAGGAGGTAGGGATTCAGACTATTTTTAGTGGAAGTCTAAGACTTCCATGAGTGAAAATCTAGACGTCACTGACAATTTTTTGGAAGTCAGAATACTTTTCGGGTCACACAATATTCTAGGAAGGACCAATTTATGGATGCTAATATAAATATAAGCGGTAAAATAAAATTTCTGTCAGAAAAATCCAGCATCAAGGCCACTGGTTTTTGATTCTTACCAGAGAACCCAATAAAAGTGGAATTTGGACTGCATACACACTGGTAAAAACAAAGAATTTCATGGAATTTGGTGTTTTATACCAGATCAGTAAATCTACTCTGTTTTTCTTATAACTGCTTTCTGTACCACTTTCAATTTACTTCATTTAATACTCTGTATATTAAGCTTGCTTTAATTCTGATTATTTATATACACACTACAAGACTGACAGTAGTATCTCAGTTAGGTCCAGAAATTAAACTTATAATCACCAGTGCAATTCCCAGAGTTTCAAGTCTTGAAAACAGAATTTGATTACTTTAATCACTGTAAATCAGTGGCCCTGTCCATCACCTCTTGAGTTCGATGCCCGCAGCTTTGGAAGCCATCTAATTTTTTGTTTTACATTTGGAAGTTAATGACTTCCTTCACCTTTATTTTGGAAGTGTTTGCCTCATTTTTGGATGTCAAATACTACCAAAATGGAGTTAACGAAATCCCGGAGTAGAGAAACACTTGGCAGTGTGGGTGAACACACACTGCTGTACACCCCAGGACACTGTGATGGGGCACACGGATGGGAGAATATGGGAAAAAGGGCCCCCCTCTTTTGCATTGAATGATGGCCTCTGAATTCCACCCACATTACCTAACTGCTAGTTCTCAGTGCATCATCCCTGCCCCTGAACATCACCCCTGACATCTCAAGGGGCTTCCATGCTGGTGGTAGCAGGGAAGGCCAGCATGAAGGTTAAGCCAGAAACTGAGGGAGTGATGGAGGATCTCAGGGAGTCCTGAGGTAAGCTTTGGCAGCAGAAGTTGTGTCTGATGGGCAGAGAAGGGCACTTGAGAGGCCTGAAGTAGAGGGCACTGAGGGTGCACAGGAGACAGCATGAAAGAAAAAATAATAATAGTAGGTTCTCCACCCTAACCTTAGAATTTTCACTGCCAGCATGAACAACTGATATTAATTACTCCAACTCAGCCACTCAGCTGCTTAAAGTTTTCCCTCTCCCCCGTTGCTCTGTAGTCTTGAAATTTGCTGCCACTGTCTTGGATGTGTTTTGTTCTGAGTTGGCAGCTCAGTGAACTGAGAAACACATATGCATGATTGTTTCTATAGTAACTCTCACACATCTTTCTCAGTTGGCTGAGCTGCTTACTAAGAGTAGAATATCCGGGTCAGCAGCAGCAAGTTTCAAGAATATGGGAACCAGCAGGAAAGAGAGGTGTTTTTACAGTTGGGTGATTCGGGTGGAGTAGTGGTTACTAGTGTGTCATGCTAGCATTCGTTATTTTAGAATGGGGGAAATGATGGTGCGAGAAAGGAGGTATACTGTTTATTATTTGAAGGCAGAAAGACTGAAGACTAATGCCCAAACTGTGAACTGCTTCAACCAAACATTTCTAAACTCACATCCCAGTAGCCCATTACTATGGAACTAAAGAGAAATGTCAAGCAAAACATACCAGGCCCAGCCCCTACCTTGCCTCCTGACTTTAATTCAATGTCTTCTCACAGACTGGTTCTCTTCCAGAACTCAAGTTTGCACCATGCTACCAGTTTTCTCAACCCTTCAAATGCTGAAATGGTCGCTTTGGTATGCTGCCATCCCTTAGCCTGACTCTTCCCCAGGGTATCCTGAGGTTCAAATCCTACCAGAGCCACTGCTCATGCAGTACAGTGCCCTGTCCCAAAAGGCAAACAATCCTTCCCTTTAGTGACAACTAAAAACATATTGCTTTAAATATGGTAGCTTTCTAGCGTTTCTGTTTGGAAACAGATCATAGACTTGCCAATTTACCCCAGGTTATCAATACATTAAAAGACTGCGTCACAAAAAGCATGAAGTATATATAAACAACATCTAACAGTCCTCAGTATTTACATTTTTTATAAGATTATACACACCTAATATTATGGGGAATGCAGTATTCTACACAGATGAAAAACTAACACATTTGAAGAGATGCCACACATAAAAAACTAGCTCAATACTAACTACATTTCTAAGTAGAGTAGGAGAAGCTTACCCTCAACTGCAACTGGTGTGTTATGGCAGACTCAAACCTGTGATGTTACCAGTCCAGTGTGTCAAACATAACTTAACTCTTTCAGAATAAAACAAGACAGAGCTACATTTTGTAGGCCGGACCACTTTACCTGCACCATTGTACATGCCTCTCTAATATCCCATCCTGGACCTTCTTTTTATCTCTGGGGACCACCTCTTCCTAGAACAGGTGTAACCTGGTTTTGCCCATTGCCTTCAGCTTGCATTGTTTCTCCAGCTGCCAGCCCAGCAGGGTGCCATCTCATTGCTACCATTTGATTATGGTCAAAACATAGCCTCTTTAGAGGAAAAGGGGCTTGGCTCTTGATGTGTAAGTAACACAAGAAGCCTTTACAGGAGAGGAACTGATGCTGTCCCCCGCCCAACCCATTTGTACTCTAAGGGCAAAAGACTGCTTAAACAAAGGCCACTCTCAGCTAAGTGTCCAGTGGTTTGGACTACAACAGAATGTAATTTTCAGTTTCCACATAACTCCCTCATTCACAGTAATATTTTACAAAGAGAAGAGATAATAAAATAATAAAAAAAAATTCCTTGGTCTTACATCTGTTACATCTCCATTTCCCAGGAAACAAAGGGAATCTTTTAGCAACCTTAAATGATGTTTTTACATACAAGCACATGAATTTGCAAGCAGATGAAGGCCTTTCAGTCTATCAAGTCTGCTTGATTGTACAGCTAGCAGCCCTTATACTGCAGCTGCCCCTCCTTCCCCTCCCCTAACTCCAGTGACCCTCCCGCTTACCCTGTCCCATTCCCTTTTGAAGCAGCCCACTGTATTAAAGAATACCACTTCCTCTGTTAATGCATTCCACCCTGTCACCACCCTCTCCATAAAAGAGTGTCTTCTCAATTCCTTCCTGAGCCTTCCCCCCACCAATCTCATATCGTGCCCTCGTGTGTCCCTCCCCCTCCTTAACTGGAAAAGTACCTCCATGTCTGTCTTATTTATTCCCTTCATGTACAGTACTTGAAGGTTTCAATCATGTCCTCCTATCCCTCCTCTCCTCCAGGGAGTACATGTTCAACTCCCTCAGCCTACTCTCACAGGGCAAGTTCTCTAGCCCCTGGATCATTTTTGTTGCCCTGCGCTGCACCAGCTCCAGGAACTTAATGTCCTTCTTCAGGTACGGCCACCAGAACTGCATGCAGTACTTCAGGTAGTGGTCTAACCAGTGACCTATACAGCGGCAGGATCACCTCCCCCCTCCTGGAGGATATGCCGTATATGGTCTGCTAGCAGTGTCAGTGGTTCAGTAGGTAGCTCACTCGCCTTTGAGGCCGGGAGATTAGAGGGCTGTGGGTTCAGTTCCCACATCTGGCACTTGGGTTAATATCCCAGTACTGACACTGTAGTGCAGCATGAGAGGGGTGCTGTTTTTTGGATGAGATGTTAAACCGAGTTCCCATCTGCCTGGATTGGTGGTAGTTCAGGTGGATGTTAAAGATCCCATGGCACTTATCGAAAAGAGTAGGGGAATTTCCCTAGTGTCCTGGCCAAATTTCCCTCATTCACTAAAAATACCACCAACAGCTTAATCTGGTTCAAGGTCAATTGGCATTCATCTGTATCCCCCTCCCCAGGTCGTGCCTGAAAATAGGCAGCATTTGTCTAGTGCACTTACCTGGTCAACAAAAACTAAATTAAATAAAATGCCTCTGGCAATACAACTCAACATCCTGTTAGCCTTTGCAGCTGCCTGTCTACACTGCATGGCATAGTTCATTGCTCCCATTATGATCAACCCCAGATCCTTCTCCTCCTCCTCCTCCATCTTGGCCAGCTGAATTCCCCCTAGCTGGTAACTCCTCCTTGGATTTTTTGCTCCAAAATGTAGCACCTTGCATTTCTTGGCACTGAACTCCAGCTGCCAAGTGTATGACCAGGTCTCCAGTTTTGCCAGATCATCCTGCAACTCCTGATACCCCTCTAGGTCATCCACTACAGCTCCCATCTTGTTGTCATCTGCAAACAGACTGATCTTGTTCTTGAAGCCTATTGAAATGTCTGCTATGAAGATCCCAAACAACACTGGCTCAGTACAGATCCCTGTGGCACCCCGCTTGTCATTGCCCTGGGCAATGAAAGATCCCCTCCCACCACCACCCTCTGCTGTCTCCCTTACAGTCAGTTCACTACCCATCCCACCATCTTTGTCCTGGCCCCTGTGCCTTTCCAGCTTACTATGCAGCACCAAATTGAATGCCTTACTAACGTCCAGGTACAGGACATCCACTGCTTGGCCCCTGTCTAATTACTTGGTTACCCAGTCCTAGTACTCCACTTGGTTAGTCTGATAGGATTTGCCTGAGACAAACCCATGCTGCCTGCTGTCCTGTAGCCCATTAGCCTCTAGGAAGGAAACCAGCCTCTCCTTCAAGATTGTCTCCATCAGCTTTCCCATGATGGATGTGAGGCTTACTGGTCTGTAGTCCCCAGGCTCATCCTTGGGGCCACTCTTGTGTGCCATCCTCCAGTGCTGCAGTGTATTTCCCTGAGTTCAGGGAGGCATTGAACAGGTCTGCCAGGGGTTCTGACAGGACGTTTGCAAGCTCCCTTAGCACCCTGGAACGTATGCCATCATGCCCCGGGCACCTTGTCCACCCTTAGTGACCTCAAGCCCACCAGTACCCTGCCCACTGGGATTTCCCTGTCTATCTCCTCTCCCCCTCCTTTTCCCACCCCCCAAGCCCCCTTGGTACTGCTCCCCCTTTCTCTTTAGTAAATACTGAGCAGAAGTACTCATTTAATGCTCGTGCCTGTTCTGCCCTTGTATCTATCTACCAATCCTCCCTTTTAATCCTTACAATTTGGTCTTTGCAGTTCCTTTTACCCCTGATGTACCCAAAGAAATCCTTCTCCCCATCTTTAATGCCCTGTGCTAGCCTGAGTTCCCGGGATGCCTTGGCTGCCCTGACTGCCCTTGTCACCTCCCTTGACTCGTTCAGGTGTTTCTCTCTGTCCTCCCCCCTCTCTGATCTTTTGTACCTTCTAAAGGTGGCTCTTTTCCTTCTTACTTTCTCCATGACCCCCCTGCTCACCCAGCTAGGCTTCTTGGCCCCTCGCTTCTTATTCTGGACCCTTGTACATGTTGTGGTTGCCTCCTCAATTCCCCATTTAATGACCTTCCACCTCTGATTAGTGTCCATATCTGGACTGATCCTGGCCAGATACCACTGTACTATTTCCCTCATCTTCCCAAAGTCGTCCCTTCTGAAGTCTAACACCCTTGTGCCTGATCCTACTCCCTCTTTTCCCATTTTTATCTTGAACCACACTGAGTGGTGGTCACTCCCTGCCAGTAGTTCCTCCACCCTCAGCTCCCTCACAAACTCGCCATTTTCCAGCATGAGGTCAAGGGTGTTACCTAATCTGGTTGGCTAGTTGACCATCTGCAATAGGAAACTGTCCTGAAAGGTGTCCAGAAGTACCTGCTCCCTCTTATTTGTGGTGGCTGGGGTACCCAATCTACCCCGGCAGGTTGAAGTCTCCCACAATCACTGTACTGCCCCTACCACAGGTCCATCTGATCTGCCCTGCTAGATCCCTGTCTAACTCCTCAGTCTGAGAGGGTGGCCTGTACACCACTCCCATCCTGAAGATCCTATTTTTGGAGTCCGGGAACTGCACCCATAATAACTCTGTGTTGCCTTCCTTCCCTTCCTCCCTGACACACTTCAGACCTTTCCTCACATACAGCACCACCCTCCCTTTCTCTTTTACCCTGTCCCTCCGAAATATCCCATATCCTGGTACTGCCAGGTCCCAGTCATAGTATTTGGTGGACCATGTCTTGGTTATGGCTGCCATATCCACCTCCCCATCCACCATGAGAGCTTGTATCTCTGCTATTTTGTTTCCTAGACTCCTAGCATTCAAGTTTACTACCCTCCACCCCTCTTCCTTTGCCCCTCTCCCTTCTTGCTCCCCCTTTTTAGCACCCCCCCAACCTCTCCCTAAGTCCCCTGCTGCCAGCATTGGGGGTAAGCTTGTTTGGCTTCCCTGCCTGAGGATCCTGCTGGACTCCTACACATTTGCCATCCCCCACTACTAGTTTAACTAGTTTTTCATGTTAGCAAGTTTTTTCCACCTGTTACACCCTCAGTTTTCTCTGTCTGGTTTAACAATTCAACAATTATTTAAGGCACCTCCCTTTCTTTACTGGGTCACTGGTTAGTGCCTAGACAAACCTTTGGCATGCCATGCTGTGCCTCACTGCAGTGCCTAACGTGTGTGTTATTGGACTGCAGCACCAGGCTCCATCTTAACAATTTAGGGTTTTGCCCACTGCTCCTGTGGCGCCATGAGGGAGTTGCGGTCAGTGACTAGTGTGAATGCCCTCATACACAAATATGTTTGCAGATTCTGCAGAGCACAGACGATACCAGGACACTTTTTTTCAAATTAAATAAATTTTATTGGAAAAATAGAAAACATACAAAAATCATGCAGGTCATACAAATATGAAATTTCCAAGCACCTATACTATAGTATAAAAAAGGGTAAATTGTCATACATTGAAGAAATAATACAAGCCCCACCCCTGCCCCCTTCAAAACTATAAAAGAAATAAATCATTCAGCCTAAAATAAGAGTGTACAAAATTAAAAGACACACAATTCAATTAAATGAGTATGGCCAGATTTAAAAAATTAAAATATTAAACCATGATTCTAGAGGGCCCCAATGTTTAACATAAGTAGGAAAAGTATTTCTCATAGATATTAACATTCTTTCAAGTCTGAACATTTGAAGTATATCTGTATATCACCCTGAAATAGAAAGAACGTAAAGGACACTTTTTTCAATTTTGGCATTGGCCTCCACTTTGGGCTGTAGCTTCCTGCTCGGGTACACATCTGGGTGTTCCTCCCCTGTGTGTGTGAACTGAGAACTACCCATAGCCCATGATTGGCTGCATTATATGCACAATGAACGTCACAGAACAGTTAGGGTTTGTGAGCACAGGTGCCTGACAAAATGTCTCTTTCTGTTGGCAGAATGCTGTCTCACAGTGATCCAACCACAGAATTCTTTCTGGTATCATATTCCTATTAAGACTGGACAGGGGTCTGGCCATACTACTGACATTTGGCACAAACTTTCGATAGTACCCTGTCATTCCTCAGAAGGCACATACTTTTCTCTTTGTTGTGGATGTGGCTCAACCCTGTATGGCCTCAATTTTTACTGGCTCAGGCTGGATGTACCCACTTCCTACCCTGTATCCAGGGTATGACACCTCTGTCCCTATTTGGCACTTCTTGGCCTTGACTGTAAGCCCTGCAGCCTTGAGCACCTCAGTCACGTGCATGACATGTTTGGTTGTAGAAGGTGATGTCATCTATGTATGTCAGAGGAAAGTCTCCTTCCCCAGACAGAATTCAGTTCACATGCTGTTGAAAGGTGGTCGGTGCATTCTTCATCTTGAATGGCATTACTTGGAACTTGGATAGGTCAAACAGAGTGACAAAGGCTGACCTCTCTCTCTGGCTTCTGGTGTCAGGGGTACCTACCAATAGCCTTTTGTCAGGTCTGTAGTGATCAGATACATGGTTCCCCTAACCTCTCTAGGACCTCATTTGTACTGGATATGAGGTATGCATCTAACTCCGCACAGCTGTTGAGCTTGCAGTAGTCAATGCAGAACCTTGTGGTCCAATTCATTTTGGAGATTGGTACCACTGGGAAGGCCAAGGGACTACTAAACTCCTGGACTACCGAAAGAGCTAGCATTTCCTTGATCTCCCCATCAATGTCATGTTTCTCTACCTCAGGTACTCTGTAGGATTGCTACCTCTGAGGGGCCTGAGACCCTTTATCCACATGGTGCTCTGCCAGTGTTGTATACCAACTTTTCCCTGTGAACAGTTTCTTAAATGTATGCAGCACCCCATGCATTTCAGCAGCTTGAGCCAGTGTTAGCTACTCTGAGAGGGTAACAGCATCCACTGAGGATTCTCACTTAACCTCACCTAGGAGATCCACCAGTAGGTGTGCTGCTGCCTCCTCCTTCTTCAGACAGCTGCACAGAGCTAGGACCATCTCTTCCTAGTCATGGGAGGGTTTCATCATGTTTACGTGGTGGATATGGTAGCACCACCACTTAATTAATGTCATTTACCCTCATAACCAGAGAGTACAGACCCTCCCAAACTGCCTGCAGTTTATTCTGTCAGACAGGGATGAGTACCATCACATGTTGCCCAACTTCCTACCCAATTTCCTATTCTCAGGCTCTGACCCCATGGCTGTACCATGTTTTCTGTCTCTGTTGTGCAGTGGTCATGTGCTCCTGGGCGAACCCCATGAGCTCCTTGAGCCAAGACCTGAAATTCAGGATGTACTCTATAACATATTCCCTTTGGGCAGCAAACTCACCCTCCCATTTACCCTATGGCCATACAGGAGCTCGAAGGGTGAGAACCCTGTGAACTCCTTGGGGGATTTCCCTATATTCTAATAAGTGATGGGGTAAGTACTTGTCCCACTCTCTTGCATCCTGGTCAGTCAATGCCCTTAATATGGACTTAAACAAAGCATTAAAGTGCATGACTGGACTGATAATCTGTGGGTGGTATGGGAAGGGTCTGAGCTGTCGCACTCCCCCACCACTTCCAAAGACAAGTGATTAGGGCAGACATAAAACTGGCACTCTGGTTGAACAGACTCTCTTGGGGAAAACCCTCTCAATTTAATATCCCCAGCAGTTCATCAGCCACTTTTTTGGGGGCATAGGCTGGCTTCCCTTAGTTTGCCCCCCAGGGGTTCTCTGAAAAACACCTGCTGTCCCTCCACCATTGTTTTTGTACTTAGTATATGGTTGATTGGATACGAACTGATCAGCTGTTTTGGCTGCCTCCTTCACAGAGCTAGAAATCAGATCCAGAAATTATTTATTTATTAGAATTTTGATAACTGGGTGGGCCTGCTGAGACAATACAGTCCCTTTTTCAGGGGCCATCCAGGATCAAATAGACATTTACAAGGTTTGTACATCCAATAATAGGTATATGGGTGAAGGGTGCTGCCATCTGAAGCAAGCACAGCAAGAGGAGGTTGAGATGTGGAGCAAGAGTGAGTGTTGGAATAGGGAGTGGGAGGAGCTGGATAAAATCACATGTGGTAAGGAGTTCCATAAAGACAAAGTGGAGAAGGCAAAAGATCTCCTGCTCATAGATAACTGTGGCATTCGAGTTACAAAAAGGGGGAGGGAGGAGGACCTAAACATGCAAGAGGGCTATTTGAGATGGATGATGTCTCTAAAACAGGGTGTGTGTGTGGAGGTGAAGCAACTTATATACAAAGCTGAGAGTTATTAGTTGGAGTTTGGACTCATATGGGGGCCGGCTCAGGATGAGAGGACATCACAGTAGTGGTGACGTGCATTAATCCCTAATGCAAACCTTCCAGCACAGTGACAGAGTTGTTTAAGGCATGTGAGGATGGTTGCATTGGAAGACAGTAGTAGCGGGCACTATAGGAGAGCAGGGGGAGGTGGGTGGAGGTTGCAATTTTGTGGCAGGAGACTGAAGAAAGGAACAGAAGTAGGCTGTAAAGCAATCCCAGTTTCTGATTAAATGTCTTTGTAAGGAGAGCTACATGAGTGTCAAAGGAGAGGGAGGTATCAAGCATGACACCCAGGTATTGAAAGGATCATACGGATTCGAGTGTATCACCAATATGGGAGGAGATAGTGAGAGTTGAGTGAGGCTGAGGAGTGGAACAGAGTTGAAAAATATCTTACATTTGTTTTTTTTGGTGTTGAGAACTAGTTGGTTGTCCTAAAACCAGTCCTCAAGTGCCTGGAAATCAGAAATTAGTGTTCTGTTGAGTCAGCAGATGTCAGGAGAGGAGCGGTAGATGATGGCATCATCCGCGTAAAGTTGAACAGTGCCCCCCCACAGTGGTTTGGTAAATCATTAATGAAAAGGGAAAAGAGCAAAGGTTCCAGGATGGACTCCTGGGGTACTCAATGGGTAAACCATATCCTCAGTTCCTCTGGGACAATCCTGAGAAACTGTTCCAGGAAGAACGCATCTTTTACCTGTTACACAATGCTAACCTTTGCACTCTCTAAGCATTGCTCTAATAGACTTCCTTGTTGTACACACATTTTGGAATAGCTATCTCTTGGTGTCTTGCTTAACCCTCTAAATTTTTTCTGTAGGACTTGTGCGTTAATTGAAAGCCTTTTAACAAGGCAGTTTTCACTTTGTTATATTCCATGCAGTCTTTATTGTTCATCCTAGTGAAGGTTTCTAATGCCATACCCATAATGAGTTACAAAAAATGAGTTGCCCAGTAAGCCCTGTTCAGTTCAAATTACCCCAAAACTCTCTCAAAATATTTTGAGAAACAAATACTGAAGTTCATACTGAGGTACTTTGAGCAGAAAAAGGCTAGATGCCCATACTAACTGCTCCTGACTACTGTCATTCAGTGGTAGTATTTTACAATATGGTTAACAATTATGTGGTTATCCAAACCTGACTTGAAGTCTGCTTTATTTTTTCTAATGACTACACTTTCAGGAAGTTAATTCCAAACCATGATTACCCTTTAGGTGAAAAAGTACTTTGTTTATCACTTTTAATTTTCATTTTCTGCAACTGTAGTGGGTATACCCAATTACCTTCCTGCCCTGTTTGAAATTAAGCTCCAGAGACATCATTAGTTCTGGGTCATACAATATGTCGAAGAAAAGCAGTAGTTCCTCTCTTAGTCTCCACTGTTGTGGGGCATCAGCTTGATTTCCTCTAACCTCTGGTCACATGGTAGATCCCGTATGTTTTACATTGATTTTTGTAACCTTCCTTTGTACTTTCTCTATGGATTTAATTTCTCCCTGTTTGTGAATGGCCCACACTGGGAAACAGTAGTCTAATGAACATACATAGGCTCTATATAATGGTCCTATTACCGATGGTGCTGTACTTTCGATTGATTATTCAATGTCCCACCACACTGTTCGACTTTGCTATTACCTTGCTATGAAGGCATTTGTCACTGTAAATCATCCACTCCTACTTAGGCACTGTAAATCATCCACTCCTACTCAGGAACTGTAAATCACTCCTATTCAGTCAACTGTCTACTATCAGGCTCTCCAAGGACGCACTGCAATGGTTTGCTAGCTACCTTGGGGGCAGGATCCAACACATTAGGATTGTCGGCGTCACCTCAGATGAAAAGCCAGTCCTCTCTGGAGTCCCACAGGGGTCAATACTGGGATCTCACTCTTCTCCCTTTTTCTGAACAGCCTCCCTAGCATCTGCCAACAAAAAATACTACTCTACGCAGATGATGCAGTCTTGTTCACAAGCCACTATGACACCAAACTCCTGGAATACCAGCTGCAGCTAGACTTTAAGCTTGTTGAAGATTCGCTGAGCACACATAAACTCATCCTGAACCACAGCAAAACTAAAGTCATGACATTCTGTCATGCATGGAGCAAGTTTAAATCTCTGCCCCTTCCATCAAGAACCACTCGGGGACTTCACTTGAACATGTCTCTGAGTTCAAGTACCTTGGCATCACTCTGGACGGTACCCTCTCCTATGCTCAGCACATAGACAATGTAGCTAAAGCCGCCAACATACGAATTGGTATGCTCCACAAGCACTGTATGACTACTGATGCCCTTAGATTGGCTATCTACAGCTCTGTCACTTCCGTCATGGACTACAGTCTTTCCATCTATGGGTCTACCTCTACAACTGCCCTCTGCAGGATCTCAGAGTTGCTCAACAAAGCCTGCAGGCTACTAATGGGCACTGACCGTCAAACACACACCTGCGACCTGTATGCCCAGGCGGGTTGGCTTCCTCTACACAGTCGAATACAATACCAGGCCTGCCTGTTATCCAAAAAGGTACTCCTCGGGCTCATGCCTCCAGGGGTTGAAAAGCTCCTTACCACCCATAACAGTACCCAGCATACACGTAGTACCCAACAGATAATCTTCCAGGTTCCCAGGTGCAGGACTACAATGGGCCAGTGGGCATTTACACACAGGGCTCTTCAGTGGTACAACACCCTCAACAAAGAAGCACTTTCTTCTGCTTTGCTAGGAACCTTCAAAAGGAATCTCCGACCCTACCTCACCTCAACCACACAATGTGACTGCTTCCCCTAAATGACTGGCTCTCCATCCCCCTGGTCGGTTCTGACCTGTGACCTGTAACCATTAACAGCTAACCACCTCATGGCACTTGCTTTCCTACCCCACCCATGCCCTCCCTCCTACCACATCACTCCTGCCCTTCTCTCTTCCTTCACACCACCTCCCTCCACTAGTGCACCTTACAGACATCTGCTCCTTCTTCTCTAAATCTGCTTACACTACTTTTAACCACCCATCACTCTGACAGAGGCCCCTCAGCCTGCCTACCTCTTCCAGTCTTCTCCTACCCTGGTCACCCAAACTGTCCTTCCTATATTGTTTTTTTTTTGGGTTGTGTTACTCTGAAACTTCATCTAAGCTGCCCTCTGAATTCTAGCTACACTTATGACTGTAACTGTAAAACGTGTTAAGACTGTAAAGCATTGTCTACCTTTGTATGTATGTTACCCACCATCCTCTGATGTGGAACCTTTGTAAATGAGCAGTTCTTGCTCAAAGGTATTTGTAATCCTAGAGTTTAATAAAATAAAATAAAATAAAAATACAATTATGTGTTGCTTTCCAGTTTATTTATAAGTATACCTAAATTGTTTTCCTTCTAAACTGATCTAATTACCATCCCACCAAGTTTATATTCTTGTTTCACATTGTCTTTCCCAACATGCATAATTGCACACTTTTCTAAGTTAAAACGCATAACCCATGCAGTAGTCCAATTACTAATTTTTTCCAGATCTTCTTGAATAATCTTCCTACCCTCAATGGTCACTGCCATCCCTCCATTTTTAGTATCATCGGCATACTTCTCACACCATATGAGTGTACGCCTATCGAGGTCTGCAACAAAGACGCTGATAAATATGGCCCGCAAGACTGATCCTGGGTGACCTCGCTTGTTACTGGTGCTCCTGAAGGTATTAACCTGTTCATTTTGTCTGATGTATTCCGTTTGTTAACCATTCTTCTATGCAGTTTTTTTTATTCATTTCTAATGCTGATTGTGTACAGTTTATCAGTCACCACCCAGTGTGGTACCAGGTCAAATGGCTTCCTGAAATCCAGGAAGACAACATCAACTGGATTTCCCCTATTTAGCTCTCTACTAACATTCTCATAAAAGGAGAGTACGTTGGTTATGCATGATCTCCCCTTGCAGAAACCATGTCGATGGGAGTCTATCAATCTGATGTTATTTATTTCTTCTAATAGTTGATCCTATATTAGACTCAAAAACCTTTTCCTGGAATTGTTGTTAGAGTAATCAGTCAATAGTTTTCCATCTCTCCCTTTGAACTATTAAAGTAGATGGGTGTAATGTGTGCCCCTTTCTAATCAGATGGAAGATTTCCCTTCTACATTGATCTAATGCTGTAAATATCCTTTTTAAAGGACTGAGTATTTTATCTTTCATTATACTTATCATGTTACTGGTAATGTTGTCTGAGCCTGGTAAACAGTCTTTCTTGAGATTGTTTTATGTTTTCTGCAGTTTACGTCAATGTATGTCTATTTTACCCAATTCTTTTGATTTGCTCATGAACCCCTGATCTGATACTAACATACTAACATACTATTTGCCAGCAGATTAGGCCTTACGGTCTATCGAGTCTGCTCGAACCTAGATCATTAGTTGGGTGCCGAGACCCTCCCATCCCTTGTGCTCCAGAAACCCCTATCATCCATCCCCACCCCCCCCCCGGGACAGGCCATCATCTGATACATCCACTTTCTGTGTCTGTCCCACCCTCTCTTGAAGCCCTCCACTGTGGATCTCTGAACCAGCTCACCAGACAGTGCATTCCAAGGGTCCACCACCCTCTCAGTGAAAAACCTCCTCCTCTTTTCCCCTCACCCTTCCACCTTCCAACTTCAAACCATGCCCTCTGGTGATACCTCCCTGCTTTAGTCTAAAGATCCCCTCCATGTTTACCCTATTTATTCCCTTGAGGTGCCTGAAGACATCAATCATGTCCCCTGTCTCTCCTCTCCTCCAATGAAAACAGGCAGAGCTCCTCAAGTCTGTCCTCATACGTCAAATCCCTAGCCCTCGTGATCATCTTTGGTTGCCCTCCTCTGTACCTCTCCAGGAGCTGTATGTCCCTCTTCAAGTGTGGTCTCCAGTACTGTACACAGTACTCAAGGTGTGATCTAACCAGTCCATTGTACAGCGGCAGAATCACTTCCTTGCTCCTAGAGGTGATCCCCCTTACAATGCATCCCAACATCCTGTTTGCCTTGCTAGCTGCTCTCCTGCACTGCTCAGAGTAATTCATACATGTATCCACCATGACCCCTAGGTCTTTTTCCCCTATTGAGGCCTCCAGTGCCTCCCCTCCCAAGGTGTACCTGTGTTTAGGGTTTCCCTGACCAAGATGCAACACCTTGCACTTGGTGATATTGAAATTTAATTTCCATGTGTGAGCCCAGCTTTCCAGGGTGTTCAGGTCCCCTTGCAGGGCCAACCTCCACTCTTCTCCCTCAACTACTGCTCCCATCTTGGAGTCATCCGTGAAGTGACTCATTTCACACCCTATACCCTCCCTGATGTCCGATATGTATGCATTAAACAAGATCGGACCCAGGACCGAGCCCTGTGGTACCCCACTACCAACCTCTCTAGGGTTCGAGAGCTCCCCACAGACCACTACTCTCTGAGTGTGTCCAGCTAGCCAGTTTTCAATCCATCTGACCATCAACGGGCCTACTCCTAACCCCATCAGTTTCTCCACCAGACCATTGTAGGGACAGAGTCAACGCCTTGCTGAAGTCCAAGAATAATACATCCACAGGCTTACCCCTGTCCAGTTCTGATGTTACCCATTCATAGAACTCCACAAGGTTGGTTTGACATGATCTACCTGGCACAAACCCATGTTGTCGACTATCTAGACCACCCACCTCCTCCAAGTATACCCCCAATCGTTTCTTTAGTATATATCATTAATTTTCCCACCACGAGGTCAAACTGATGGGTCTATAGTTACCTGGTACTTCCCTCGACCCCCCTTCATGGATTGGTACCATGTGCCTCTCGCCCAATCCTAGGTACCCTCCCTGTCTCAAGTGACCTGCTGAAAAGCTCCGCCAGGGTGCAGCCATATGTCCCACTCCTATAGTACTCGGACAATGCCATCCGCCCAGGAGATTTGTCTTTCTTTAGGACCTTGAGGCTAACCACACCCTTTTTGGCAGAGATAGCATCATCCATCCTCCACTTTACTGGCCTTTTATCCTTACCCAGATGTGACACCCCTTGGGTACCTCTCCCTCCCTCTTGCTCCATTTCTGTTGTTCCCCTGATCCCACTTACTGATGCTTCTATCACCTTCGTGCCTTGCTTTGTAGATATCCCATCCTCCTCCCTAGTGAACACAGAGGCAAAGTACTCATTAAATACCTCTGCCTGGTCCCTCGCCTCTTCCACCCACCCTCCTTCTGATCTCAATCTGCTGAGATGGCCCTTAGTTTTTCTCCACTCCCCAATGTATTGGAAGAACCCCTTTTCCCCTCCATGTATCCCCTGTGCCAGCCGCTGCTCTTTACTGGACTTTGCTCCCCTCACCATACGGGTGACTTTTCTAGATGCAAGCTGGTACATTTCCTTATCCCTATCCCTCTTGTTGTTTTACATTTTTGTAGGCACTTCTTTCTCTGACTGCTACCTGTACCTCACTGGACCACCAGCATGGTTTATGTGACCTTGCTCCCTACGTTTCAACTTAGCGCAGATCCTGACTGCCTCATGAAGTCCCGTTTTATGACCTCCATCTCCTTTCCACACTTGTCGTTGAGGTAATCCCCTTCAAGTTATCCTTGAGAATATTTCCCATGCCCATAAAGTCTGCCTCCCTGAAGTCCACTGCCAGTGTCCTAGATCTCACCCCCAGACAGTATTGTGGTCGCTCCCAGTCAGGGGGTCCTGCACAACCATGTCCCTTACCAGATACCCATCTGCCAGAACCACATCCAGGACATGCCCCTCTCTTGTGGGCTCCATCACATGCTGTGTTAAGAACACATCCTGGAAGACATCCAGCAGCCTCTGCTCCTTGGCCACCTTAGAGGACATGGTTCCCCAGTTTGTACCTGGCATATTAAGGTCCCCATCAACACCACTCCTTCCCTTTGGTCCACATCTAGGCAATGATGTTGTCCAGCAAACCATCCTCTAGAACATCACTCATCCGGGGGCCTATATACTACTCCCAGCTTGACCTTATCTCTGCTGCTGGGATCATAAGGTGACCCATAAGGCCTCTCGTTTCCTCTGCCTCTTCTACCATAGCAATTTCTATGTCATCTCTAATGAACATAGCCACTCCACCCCCTCTGCCCTCCCTTTCTATCCTTCCTAAGCATAGTGTACTCCCACACGTTTAGGTCCCAGTCATGGTTTTTGTTGGCCCACGTCTCCGTGACCGCCGCCACATCCACCCCGCCTCGAACAGCATGGCCTGGAACTCTGGCAACTTGCTTCCCAAGCTCCTGGCATTTACTAACACCAACCCCCACCCCTTATCCCTGATCCTCTTTGTCAAACCCACCCAGATTCCTTATACTTCCATCCTCCCTGCTCCTCCTGAAACCTCCGCCTCAGTCTGTTTCCCCTCCCCTTGGGCTTGGAGCTACTCCCCTCATCTGGAGGAGAGGGCTTCTGGTCAACCCCTCCTTTATCCCTTCCCCCTTACAAGTTTAAACCCACCCTTTCTTGTATGTAGTCAGCCATCCCTGTTTAGCAGACTTCCTCTAATGGGGCAAGATGAAACCTGTCCTGGCATATAGTCCCTTATCCTCCCAAACTCCATTCCAGTTCTAACACTCCAACCCACTCTCTTCACCCCACTTCCTGAGCCAGTCATTAATCTCTGTAAGCTTCATTTTTTTCTCCACTGAGGCCTTCGGTACTGGCAATATCTCCGAAAAGGAAATGTTGAATCCATTATCCTGACAGACTCCGGCAAGTTCTTGGAACCTTGCTTGGATTTCCAAAACACTATTTCCCTCTAGATCATTAGTTCCCAAATGCACCAGGAAATCCGGTTTCCCTCCACAATCCCTAACCATTTCATACACCATGAACTTTGCTCTGTGCACTGTCAGCCCAGAGATACTCACTACCTTCACCTGGCTATGGCATCCACTCCCCTGTCCCTCCCACTGGATACCCCTAATCATCGAGTCTCCCAATAACAGAACCTTAGCACCGCCATCATCCTTATGGTTACCTCCACTATGCCCTCTCAGCCCCCTCCCCTTTACCTTACTCCTTACTCACTCTCTATCACCTGCCCCCCATTCATGATCTCACTTATGGGAGTCTTCCTGCCTTACTAGAGACCCCTGTCACCCTCCCTGTCTGCCTCCTTGCTATTTTGCCCACTTAACTCAAACCCCATCTGAATAGGTGTCCCTTTAACCCTCTTATCTGAACCATTTATCCTGGCCCTGATGGTTTCCCCTTCCCACAATCATCCTCCCCTTGTAATAGTACCCCTGCCCCAGAGGCTCTCTGTGGGTCCCTTTAGCTAGGGCCCCATCCTTGGTACTGACCCCCTGCTGAAGGGGCTCCTCCCACCTCCTTGTCTCCCAGTTTCTCTCCAATCATGCTGTCCTCCTCATGTCTGGAATATGTTGCATCTCCCCCATTTGCTTAACATATATGTTTCCCCTTCTCCTTCTGGGACTATGTCTATCCTTTCCATAGCCGGTCTGTGATGCCCTATGGGTATCCAACTCCCTCCCCCCGGCCTCTGTATAAGTTTCCTCATTTCCACCAACCCATTCCTCCCCCTCTAGGTTGCTTAGTAGCTCAAATTTATTGTGACACTCTATGTCAGTCTCCATCAAGTAACCAGAGTTTCCCCTGATTGCATCTCTAAACTGCTCCTCTTCTTCCCCTCTTGCTCTGTTCACCTTAGGAGCTCCCTTCCCACAGTCTGCTGTTTTAGGCTTCCGCACAACAGCCCCTCCTGTCTCTTCCCCCTCCAGTCTCTTTGTATTCAAAATGTTCACCCTGTATGCTTTCCCCTTAGCATCAACTTCCCTATCTAAGGGTCCTCTGTCCCTAATATCCCCCCTCCTGCTTGCTGTAACATAACGTCCTGTAATTTCAGAGCGTTGCCCCAGCCTCCCCTCAGCCTCACCCTTCTGCTGCCCATATCCACACCACTTATCCTTGGACACCCCCTCCAGCTCCCCCAGCTTACTCCTTAACCAATATACCTCACTCCTGATACAAGATAGCTATACTATCTTATCCTTTGTGTAGACTGAGCTAAAATATTTGTTAAGTTCCTCAACCATCTCTTTTTGTGTACTGATTGTATTATTATTTATTTGCACTGGGCCAACAGGTGTATGTGACTTTTTGAGAGGATCAATGTAGCCACAGAACTGATCCCTGTTGATTTTATTTTCTGTGTTTGCTGGCGTTTTTCTATTTTACTTATGCTCCTATATCTCCTTATTAAAATGTTGTATTCCTCCTAGTGATCTTTTGTTGTATTTTCTTTATACTTTTTAGAACATTTTACTTCTTCATTGATCTCCCTGATTATTTTGTTTTGTCATCACTTTTGGATTTTTTCCTGTATTGTTGTACTTCCTAACCTTGGGGATTTGTTCATTGATTATTTCCATTATTCTCACTTTAAGAATCACCCAACTGTTTTAATTGTTTTGATTCTTGAACAACGTATCCCAATTAAATTTTTTGAGTTACTTTGTAATCTTGTTCTAATTTACCTTGTGGTATGAGAATACCTCAGTACACCCGTGGTTCTACTCACTATTTCTAGAAATGGCAAAATTAATCATAGCATGATTGCTATTTGCTAGGAGTTGTGCAAGTTCACATTATATGATTCTAATATTACTTGAGCCAAAGACTAGGTTCAGTATGTTATCTCCTTGGGATGGTTTGGTTACATATTTGGTTAGGTCACACCATCTTATGGTTTCAGTAAAGTTCCTTGACTATGCTGTCTTAGCTGTTGTGCTTTACTGATCAAGGAAGGAACAGTCATGATTGCTAAGCAAGATTTACCAATGCTTGATTCTGGATTCCATCTGCTATACAATATTCTCATAACATAACCTATCTAATTGAAACAGTATGATAGGGGGTGCAGTTGCACCCCTATAGTTAGCTTTAAATCTTCATGTCTACTGTATGTTAAACTTAAAAGCTTGTGCTTTAATAATTTTGCAACCATTAAAGCAATTTGCATGAAATTTGGCAGGCACCATTAAGGACCAAAGATCCCATGATGTGGCAAGTTTCATGCTGGTCAGATATGTGGATGCAGAGATACAGAGTGTCAATAAACATGTCAACAAAGTGATGCATTTGGGAGCCAGGATCCCAGGATACAGTTACTGGCTGGAGGGACTCCAGTTATGCATGTCCAAGGAAGAGAAGGATCTGGGGGTACTTGTGCCTGGGGAAATGAACCACTTGGCATAATGCAGGAAGGCAGTGGCAAAGGCTAACAGGGTGCTAGGGTGCATAGCAAGGGGGATTACCTCTAGGAGTAGTGAGGTCAAATTTCCCCAGTACAGGTCCCTGGTGAGGCCGCACTTGGAGTGCTGTGTGCAGTTCTGGCACCCCCTGCTTAAAAAGAGACATAAAACTACTGGAGACAGTGCAGTGCAGAGCAACAAAGATGATCCTGGGGTTGGAGGATAGACCTTACGAGGAGAGACTGAGAGAGCTTAATATGTATACCCTGGAGGATGGAAGGGAGAGAGGGGGATATGACTGAGACCTTCAAGTACCTGAAGGGGATGAACAGAGTGGGCTCAAGTTGTTTGTTCAAAGTAAAGGTCGGAAGGGAATCCAGAGGGCACTCTCTGAAGTTGGAAGGGGCCGATTCATGAGGGAAATGAGTAGACGCTATTTCACCAAAAGGGTGGTAGCAGGGTAGAATGCACTGCCAGAGGAAGTTATATCATTGCAGACAGTAGGGGGCTTCAAGAGGGAGTGGGACAGATTCAGAGGGATAGTACAACTGGGAAGGAGTAGGGAGTAGGGGGAAGGTAATTGTGGGAGGGGCCAGCTGCAGTCTAATGGACTGATGTGCTGCACACTCGATCAGACCTGATAGACCACGAGGCCTGTATCTGCTGGCAGTTTCATATGTTCGTATGTAAATTACCTTTTTTTTTTTTGTCAAATTCTTTGTCACCACATTGTGCAAACACTGTATGGGTCAGCAATTTTCAGGTATATACTATAGGTCTTGGGTCACAGTGGTGCCTTTTAAAGGTCTGGTGAAAAAATATTAATCTGTTCCAAAGTTATTAAATGTTAAAGTTCCCCATTATTTCCTACTGGAAAAGTTTGATGTGAGGATCCATATAGGATTCTTGACCGCAAATGTGGAATCCTCCTTCGCAGATGTGGAATCCTGTTCCACAAATGCAGAATCCTAGTTCATGCTGTTGCCATCTTGGTTTTGGTTAATGAGGCAAACAAACTTAACTTTCTAAAATTATACAGGCCTTTGGTAAACACCAACAGTGGTGTTTTCCTAATCAGGGACCGATAAATTGGATTCTGGGGGCATTTTTTTTAAAAATGCAGAGAAACGTGTTTATTTTATCCACTGAAATCCTTTGCCACAAATCACGGAAAACTTTTACAGTGAAACAAGCTCCTGTTTCACAATTTGCAAAACAGGTTTTTCTTTTACCACAAATTGAGGAAAAGGCCTTGTGAAACAGAATCCTTTTTTTGTGATTTGCAGAAAAGGAGTTTCTTTTTCCATAAATTTCTAAAAAGGAAGCTCAGAAAAGGATTCTTTTTCACAATTTGCAAAAAAAAGAAATTTTGCATAGCTGTTTCTTTGTCACTTCATAGCAAATAAATTGCTTAGAATTTTAGGTTGAAATTTCCAGGGTATAAAAGACTTGCCCCACAGATATGCCCTTTGCATGTATGGTAAAAATATATTGCTTTGGCTTGAAGTTCTGCGAATTGAAAGTTTGGTTAATTTCCCATAGGATGATGTTGAACTGGGAAGTTTATGGGGTTGTTTCACTGTCACTATGCTGTTAAGAAATGGTCTGCAATTTTGCTCTAAAACTTCCAGGGTACAAGGGGTGGGTGCCACCAATGTGCCTTTTGGTGGTTTAGAGGAAAACATATCAATTTGGTGTCAAGTTACACAGTTTTCCAATTTTGCTGTGATTTCTATAGGAGAAGATTGCAATGTGAGGTGTTTATTTTGATGCTATACACTATGGGATGGCAGCACAGGGCCCAGAGGGCCCTGCACTTCCATGGGCAAATAAGGATACCACTACTCTATCTGAAAAATTATGCATGGATGGGAGCGCAGGGCCCATGTATACACATATACCATTATGGACCGATGGGAGCACAGGGCACAAACTCTCTACACTTATGGATGGATGGGGGTGCAGGGCCCTCTGGGCACTGTGCTCCCACAAGCAAAGAAGGCTATGATTATAGTTTCTCAAAAAGTAAGGAAATTCTTTGCAAAAAAACTGTTAATGCATCAGTTCACCCCATTTCCAAACTTTTGTTGCTGTAACCCTAACTGATGCATTAATGAAGTCTTCTTTTGCAAATAATATAATAATATATGCAGATTTACTCTGGGTTTCCCACACAGAACAACAAGTGTCACCTTTACAAGGTATTACATTTACTTCACCCAGCCACAAAAATCTAATACAAAACCATTAGTCTACTATATAGAGCTGTTAGAAACCAGAAGCCTATTGTACTGGTGAATAAATTACAAGCCTCTCTCCATGTGCATACCTTAAGGGACTCAAGTATCAACAGGTACCAAATTAAACTCTGTAACACAAGGGCTGGAGCACGCTTCTTCTTGAACTATGAATGCAGAATATCACAGGGTCTACCTGTGTCACTATGTCATTGTCAAAGTATCAGTTTAAAAATGAGGCCTGAAATAGCTTGGAGACTTATCCACTGGTATTAAAGCCCTGCACTAAATTCACCATGTTCATCACCTGTAAATGTACCATAGTACTACAACCCTGTTAATTTGTTGAGATGATGTTAATTCCTCTGTATTTCCCAGGTATTGCTTACAATGGACGAATTACCCAGTCCACCTCCAAGCAAGCAAATAAATAAATAAATCTATTGTTCTATATATTTTGCGTAGTCTTTTGCACCTGTAAATTCTCAGATATGTTGATCATTGTGCATTTTTGTGAATAAAACCAGACGGTAATAAACAACTTAGCCTGCATCAGCCTTTGCAAATTAGGCTTTTTTTTTCTCGTATCGTGATACAGTCTGAGAAGCAGCAAGCAGAGGGGGTGGGGCAGCTCAG
The DNA here is from genome assembly GCA_016271365.2 of Neoceratodus forsteri. Taxonomy (NCBI): domain Eukaryota; kingdom Metazoa; phylum Chordata; order Ceratodontiformes; family Ceratodontidae; genus Neoceratodus; species Neoceratodus forsteri. The sequence continues at coordinate 899,853,323 of CM057456.1, read as the reverse complement.
GACACAAAGGGACGTAGTCATCAAGAAACACAGAGACTCTAAGTGGCTACACATCCAGGGTGTAGAGAAAGAGACCAAGACTAGACCATGATAAAAGTGTTAGTTTTATTTTCACAATTCACTAAAAACGTAGACAAACTGCATATTAGTAGTAATGGCACCCCCCACAATATCGCTTATTATTATTGGACACATCTGCAGTGAGAATATTTGGAATACAAGTGTTCCGTGTATGGGGAAGGAGGAACTGGCTCTGCATATTTCAAAATTAAAGGTTATACAGGGCAACTGGAGTCTCTCTCTCTCTCTCTCTCTCTCTCACGCTGTCTCGCATCTCTCTCTCCCCCATCTCCCCTCCTGCTCTTCTTTATGAATAACAGTGTGCTAATTCCAGTTTTAAAACTTCTATATAGGTAAATGGGATGTTTGAGATGTCTCTTGGCTAATCAAGAGTGTCATGTTGACATATCTTTGTGTTTGGGAACTGTAAACTGTAGCCGAATAGTTTGGGTACACAAAGATGTCTGAAGATGACATGCTTGGTTAGCAAGGGGACATCTTGGATACCCCATTTAGTTTTTTTATATGTGCACCCACCCTGCACCCTAGCCAGTCCCTCATTCAGGCCTCTGAAGGACCTGCTCACCTGGCAGCAACCAACCCACTGCCCCATATCACAGCCAGCCCAGGTAACCCCGATGTATCCCTTCATCAGGAGGATCCCTTACCTTCGTAGGGGATAAGTCTTCCAGCCATGCCAATGATCCTGAGTGCTGCTGAGGTGGCAGATGGAGATCTTGTAGCTCAGTGATGAGGGTCCAGTGAGGCCGTCACCTGATCAGCCAGGGCACCATTTTTGTGTTTTCTCTCTGGGGGAGTGGCATGCCACAGACAACAAGGCTTACGCTGACATATGCCACTCCCCAGTCATCTGAGGGCCTGATGTCCTGCTGTGCTGCCAGCCTCCACCAGGGGCCAGCAGGCACTGGACTACATCCCCACCCTCCCCTCGGAGAAGGTGAGGTGTCACTGGATGCTACATCTTTCTCCCCCCACACAGCCCTCCAGTGATCTGGGTCCATTCCAAAACCCAGGTCGCCGGCATCGCAGATGGAAATCCAACCACTGTGACGATGGTCCAGCCCCCCATTTAGTTTTTATTAAGCATTTCTTTTTTAGATTCCACAGAAATGTTTTCAGAAGTCATATGCTGTATATTACTTGCAATGTTCTGCAGCTCTGACTTCAGCTGGGATAATACACATGCACAATCAAAGTTCTTAGTTTTAAAATTTATTAGTCCAATATTGTTTAAGTAATCCTGTGAAAATATTTGATTTGCTTACAAAAATTAGTGTCTTCTTTTACATTCAGCTACATAATTTGTAGCTTTGAATCCAACGCATGGCTTCTGCCATTCCCCTCCCATGTGACTGAAAGGCTTAATTAAAGAGGATCCCTTCTCTACAGCTACTCAAAATGGACTGCGTAGCAGGGACTCAGGCTTACTTGCAGCTGTGTTTAAACAACTGATCATTCAATGGTTCTTAAATTGTAATTTTTTTAGAAAAAGAAAATTCTACTGACTGACCAGAAATTGCAAAAAACTGCCATAAATGCATAGCAGCTCATTCATTGTGACTGAGCGGAGACCTCAACCTTCAGTTTAAATTTGTACACTACCTTGACTAGCTGTGATTTTCTTTTTGTTACTTTAATTCAAATTACAAGCCCATGATGTCACTTTTACAATTTAAAGTTGAACATGTTTAATGCTGGACAGTTAAACACTGAATTCTTGATCTGAATCCCTTTGTCTCTGGCAGTATTCTAGAAAAGAACACTGATACACTTAAAAGGCTATAGCACATGGATGCCTCTTGACTGTATAAGAGGTGTTCATATGATACAGCCTCACCCATTCACTTGAATGGTAAAAAAAGAGAAATGCTTCATAATAACTTTATAGTAATGAGGGTTTCATTTCTGTAATTCAATTGGCAGCCAAACCTTACATTAATCTTTAATTAATACTTATGCACAGCCTTATCACCAACATGAGCCGCCATGATCACCAAAAGTTAGTCCATCCTAGAATAAGTTTGATTCTGTTTGATATTCTTTTGATTCACCGCTATTACTGTCTCTGCTAAGAGAACTCCAATAACAGATAAGCCCATTTGGGCATTTCAGGACACATAAGTCCCATTAAGAAACTTCTTTTTTTTTTATTAATTTACATCATACATAAATTTGCCAATCTGTAACATCTAACCCTTATATTTTTCTCATGCTCAAGTGGCGGTATCATAGCAACACAGCTTGTTATGTAGTGCCCTCAGCCTCTGCCATGACAGCTACACAGATATCATAGCAGCAGTACAGTCTGCCATGGCAATGTCATGAATAGTGTTATTGGAAAGAACAAAATCTGGTCAGAGCCAAAACGGCTACGGCAAGCTTGTAGGAGCACCACCACTGGTGAACGAGTGCTGCCGAATGCCACACACAAGATGGCGGCACCAAGAGGTCTGCGCATGCATGGCAGTCATGCATGCGTAGTTCTTTCGAATGGCATAATATGCCATTCCCAAGATGGCATCGCCAACAGAACTGTGCATGTGCGACACATGCACATGTGTAGTTTTGAACTGAAATGTGGAAGTGGTGGACATGGCAAGAAATAATGTGCCCATGTTTGATTGTTTCTGACTGTTTGGGAGTTTTGGAAGGATTATTCTGAAAGTCCAAAATAGAAGCATTCCAGGGTCTGAATCTGATGGTGCATTATTAGAGCTACTGCATAATGGCTGCAGGCTCCACCTATGCAGCCATAAAAATGAGCAATGCATTAGAAAATTTACTAAAGAAGATAACTTTTGCCGAAACTTTGCCCCGTTACTGTCCACTAACTTAAGTACTGTATCTCCCCATCCAGTAATAAAAGTATCCAGGACTCCTGTACTTTAGGGTGCACACCAGTGATAACCATACCAACCAGGCAGCACAATGCAGGAAAGAGCTTCAGTCAGAGCCTCTAAGTCAAATCTCAACATGCAATCACTGAACAGTTTTCTCATCAGCATCAACATAGACTCCTGATCATCCAGGCAGAGGTCTTATTGCTGTTCTTCTTCTCAGCTGTTACTATCAGTAACAGCAGTCTGGCCCACTCTGCTACACAGCCAGCTCTGGATGACTTTCATTTCTCCAGCTTCCTCCTACTCTCTCTCACATGGCCTGACTCGACCCCATTGCTAGTGCACAAAGGCTTTATGTATCTAACCACTTATGATCCCAAAAAATGCTTCCTTCATCACTTGACCACCTCCCTTTTTATACACCGGAAAAACTGATATATTCTGCTCTTGGCAATCCTTCTCTCTGGTGATATTGAAACCAATCCTGGTCTGACACATCATCTCTCTCAATCAAACTCCCTACTAGTCAACTCTAAAGGCCTCTTTATTGTACATCATGACATTAGAAGCCTTGAGCACAACCTTGCTGAACTTGAGGCTCAAATTACCCTCTACCACCTGGACATACTCTGCCTATTAGAAACATGGCTAAAATCCTCTAACTCTGACTCCTTGTATTCCATACCCAATTATGGCCTCCTATGGAGGGACAGACCATCCCCAAAAGAGGAGGGGGGTTGCCATCTACTTCAAAGAAAACCTACGCCTTACCACCATAAGAATGGACCCCCTGACCCACTGCGAATCTCTACATGCAGTTTTAACCCTTGGGGCTAAAAAGCTACATGTTGTATGCACTTACAACCCCTAAAACAGTGGCCATGCTTGCCTGGACGAACTACTAAACCATACATCCAAACTCTCCGGTAAAAATGAAATTATCATTCTCAGTGATATTAATCTAAACTGGTAGGGAAATGCCAAGCCTCATCTGTCTCCAAAATTCAGAGCCATAATCTGCATCAGCTGATCACTACGTCCACTAGAGTTGCTCCCCACTCTACCTCTAGCACTCTGATTGACTGGGTACTAGCAAATCATACTGAACACATCCAAGCTGCTGGCACACTCACAGATGCTATCACTGACCATTCCCCTATCTTTTGCATTTGAGGCTGGCCGCACAACCCCTTCACAACCTCATTACATCACTTTCTGGGATTATGCTAACCTAGATACACAACAATTTCTACATGACATATCTAACATTGACTGGTTCAATCTTTACAATGCCAATGATATACAGTCTGCCCTCAACATTTTTCTAAAAGAATTCCTGGCACTGCAGGACCTACACTCCCCTCTCATTACCACAGAATTAAGGGGAAACAAACCAGATGGCTAAAAATGTAACTATTTGCTAAGCTAATAGCAAGGGGCAAGAGCTGGAGCCACTTTACGTCTTCTGGCCTGCCAGCGGGTTAAAACACCTACAGGCAGCAGTGGAATGCCTGCAAAAAAGAAATAAGAATGGTCAAAGGCTCATACTACAAAAGCTTACTAGTGAATGCCTCAGGCGACCCCCAAAAATTCTGGTCGCACATAAAAACCTTCCTGGGGTCTACCCGCTCTGCCACCCCAAATGACCTGGTCCTCAATGGTACTCACTGTAACAATCCTCAGACCATAGTTAACTTTTTTAATAATCAGTTCTCATATCTAAATAAATACACATCCTTCTTCCCTGCCTCACAACACCACTGCCCTCCTGCGACCTCCAGCCAAGAAGTCATTGGCCCCTCCTTCTACTTTAAGGCTATCACTCAACAGGAGGTCTTTAAACTACTTAACTCAATCTCAGAAAGCACAGCCACAGGCTTGGACAGTCTTGAACCCAGACTACTAAAAATAGTAGCCCCACTCATTGCTGCTCCTTTAGCCAAAATTTTTCACACTCTGTCTATGTCAAAGTAGTGTCCCTGACATATGGAAGATAGCCAAGGTCACTCATGTCTTCAAAAAGAGTGACGCTAAAGACCCATCTAACTACAGACCCATTGCCATCCTCTCAGTTCTGAGCAAAATCCTGGAAAAATTAGTTGCTACACAAACCATTGCATTTCCTTCTCAAAAATGACCTTTTCACAACTGACCAGCATGGTTTCTGCAAGGGCCATAGCACCTCCACCCCCTGCTTAAGTTTACTACTGGCACACTTACTGCTATGGACTCAGGCCTTCTAACTGGAGCTGTTTTCATAGACATGACATAGGCCTTTGACTTGGTGAACCACTCCATTCTCCTTGCTACCCTGAAGTCTTTGAGCTTCATGCATAATGTTGTTAACTGGTTCAATAGTTACCTGTCAAACAGGGTCCAAGTTGTAAAATACAGTTCAACCTATTCTGACCTGGCAACAGTGAATATTGGTGTACCACAAGGCTCAATTTTGGGGCCACTGTTATTTTCTATATTTATCAATAACATCACCTCCAATCTAACTTCCACCTCCTCCCTCCTCTACGCTGACGATATAGTCCTATACACTAGTGCAAAAAACATCTCTGACATCAATCTGTGGCTCTCCACTGACTTTCAGCGCACTCAAGCCTGGCTCTCACATCACAAACTAGTCCTTAATGAGGCCAAAACCCAATCCATGCTATCTGGGACAAATTCTAAAATCAAAACCTGCCAAAATAATTTCATGGTCTCTTGTCTGGATGGCTTCCCTATTGGTTCAGTGACCTTGTTTAAGTGCCTAGGGGTAACACTGGACCAATCCCTAAACTTTGATCTTCACATCCAGAACTTGTGTAAATCTGTCAACCTTAAATTAGGTATAGCATACCGGACCAGATATGCACTAACCCCTGCAGTGAGGCTGGCCATTGCTCGTGGTATTCTTCTACCCACCCATACATACGGAGTTGTGACCTATACGGCCTTACCTAAATCCAATCTCCATAGATGGGACGTCACCTATAATAATAATATCTGTTGCTATGCCTCCTCCTCCCATTGATGGAAACACCACTGCCTCCTCTACTCAGATCTAAACTGGCTGTCATTAAATGCTGCTAGACTTTACTCCCTTGGGTTGACTGTCAACAGTATTATGCAGTCTCAAACTCCAAAAACCTTAGCTGATCTACGTGTTCCTCAGATGTCTGGCTATGGCCTATGCTTGGCTGGAAAATCCCTTCTCTGTGTCCCAAAAAGTAACACCACCAAAGGCACCAGTGCTTTTGCCCACCATACTTCTCAGCTGTGGAACTCCCTCCCTTTAGTGATCTACCAAGCACCCTCCCATAACACCTTTAAAAAGGAGCTCCATAGCTACTTCATCTCCCCTAATCAATGCCCTTGCTTCAACACCCCCTTAGCACCACTCCTACTCCCACTTCTGTGCCCTTGATCTGCTTTCTACTTAATGCCTTGCACTAAATCCTCCCCCTTCCTGTCTACTTGTCTCCCCTCCCAACTTGACGTACTTCTCCTCTTTGGCTTGTTATCTCAAACCCCTTGCTTGCCCTGTCCTACTATAACTAATTCACAGCTTCTTAGATCTTTGTAATCATTGCCGAAAAGCTCCTACTTGTAATACTCTGTGCCCTATCTCCCAAACCATATGAATGTTTCTCCCCTAAGGATCTGCTTACCGTATGTTATTTTGTAATTTTCCCTGCTCATTATACCTGATAGTTCCTTGCAAGTATGTGGTTGTTTGTTTTCAATGAACTTTTTGCCGAACTTTGCATCATGATAACTCCTTGTAAATATGTGAGCTATGTCCTGCACCTGCCAACAAACTGTCTTATCACATTTTGTCATGAATCACACTGTTTTGTACCTTGCTTGCATTTTTACTGTAAAATCTTGTTTTGTTTCTGTGTTTTATGTAATTCCACTCTGTCACCTCCTGGGTCGTGCCTGAAAATAGTTATTTCTATGGCTAGCGCACCTACCTTGTAAACAAAAACTAAATAAATAAATAAAATAAATAGCAGACAGTGAATTGACTGTTTTACTGCAAAGAATGAGGTCATTAAAAAAAAGAAAAAAGTAGCAAAGGAATACAAATGGCTGGACTGTTATAATAGCAATAAGGCACTCCCAGCGGTTACATTAACCATCAGTTAATCACCCCATAGAGGCACACTCCTAGGGGGTGATTAACTGATGGTTACTGTAACCCCTTGGACTACCTCATTGCTTATAAAAATGAGAGAACCAAGAAAGGTTCTGAGTTTCTGAAAGAGCCTGATAACACATGAAAAGTTTGGATACAGTAGCTACCCACGATTTATCAGAAGTCAGCGCACAACATATTTAAAGTCCTATAAATCATTAACCATTGATACTGTAAAGCAGATAATACTAAAAACACCCTACACACATACAGTGTACCACACACTACTGTGAACGTGGCACTAAAGACAGACCTGCATTTCATCGATCTTTCTTAGTCCTTTTACCACCCCATCTTTTTCCCTGGGTAAATATCTGCTGGAGGAGTATACTGAGTTCCAAAATGTTTATTCATCTTGAAAACTAAGAAAAAGGTCCTGGCAAGGTTCTTTTTAAGCATGTGGTATAAATTCTTGAAGGCTTTTAATTTATCTTAATCTGTTTTTCCATTCCTATTATAAACATGATTTCTAATAAGTGTGAAAGACAATGGGCTTGCATTTACTGTATATCTTGACACATTTTAAATGAATATCTGTCTGCTTTAACATATAAAGTACTGTACTGCACTGTTTGCATTGACCTTACTTTGGAATGCATTGCAACCTGTTGAGTTTCTGAGTTGTTATGGCATTTGTACCCAGTTTCAGTTTTCTATCAATGTTTGTTAAATTCATTTTTAAAATGCATCATCAATTAAATGGCAAATAATTGCTAAATGAGTTATGTCTCAGGCTAGCCTACCACTGACCCTTGACAAAGAGGCTAAGCGTCTCAGAGCACTAGGGAGTCGGTTGGTTATGCCATGTTTGTCGATATTTCATGGTAATAATATCTCCACTAAACAACTGAATCCAACTGTTTATGTGTGCATTTTTTTGTTTTTAGTTTGTCAGTAGCTTTGTTTGGTAGCACATGCTGTGAGAACACACCACTTTTGTGGTTCTCAGACCAGCCTGCCTCTTGCCAGCATCCATGGTTATTAAGACACTTCTACTTGTCTTCTTTTCACACACATTTAGGTAGGAAAGATCAGCAGCTGTCATCTGCCTCATCCCCATCATTCCCCTAAGCACCCACTTTCAGTTTAATTCCAATACTGGCATAAACTTTGACTGGCATTTAAAAGATGTTGTCCCTTTTTATATATAGAGTTATGCCAACCCCAAACACATCATGAAAAAAAAAATCACTGGTAAACCCCAAACACACCATGACAAAAATCACTGGTGAACCCCAAACACATCATGAAAAAAAAATCACTGGTACTACAGAACTTTTCTGCTTTTGCAAACTTAAGTTGTTTTTGTTCTAAAAACCCTTTCTTTACAGTATCTACGCAGCCATTTTAGAACTGGTTTTGTACTCATGAAGCATTTCTCATTAAAATGGTTGTATTAAGAAGCCTTTTAGCAATTTTTTTAAATACTTGTTTATACCTACCCAGATACCATTGCAGTTAGAATCCATATATGCATCCCAGTCATCTGGCCTATAAAAACAAATGCAAGTAATTAATGAATCAGAAAGGCATTATGATATTGGCTAAAGGCATCACATTTCAAAAAGTTGCATTTACACCATGACATCTAACCATGCGAAGCCCTGAACACTGGCTGACTACACTGCTGCCTAGGATAGATCAGATGCATACTAGGAGACTGAAAAATAATCCTAAATGGCTCAGTCAGAGCTAAATGCTGTCCTATAGGGTTTGTAAAGAAAGATAGTTTTCTAATAGCATTTGTAATTGATTCTACATCTCTATGAAAGGCATTGTGGAGGGCTGCTTTATAATTACATTATGTAAAGGATATCGCTTTCCTAAAGGTCATAACAATTAGGGAACACACAGCAATCCCCAGTAGACAACAAGAGGCAGGTAGTTTCAGCACACTTTAGTATCTGACATCATATCACTTGGAAATATTTTCATGATGGACTTTCCAATGATAAATGAAATAATGATATATTTTATCTATTTTTGGCTATTACAATATTTCACTGAGAAATAGTACACGGTAAAGTTAAATTTGCATGTCAAAGTATGATCTGCTATAACAAAAAGAGAAACAAGATCGGCAGCAGCAAACAGACACATCAAACTATACAAACAACTATATACTCTTTCTAAATCATAAGACATGATAGACTGTGGATTATATAGAGAAAAATGCATCAGCTGGTGTGTGTTATGAGAATTTAATACACACCCAAGGTTTGAGGGCCACTGGAAAATTGCAGAAAAAGTTATCCAAAATTGCGGTGATTTTTTTTTTTTAAATTGTGGGGAAATTGTGGGTGTTCTACTATAGACCCTGAGTGCTTTACAACAAATCTTTTACTGTTTTCTGCAGCATATATTAGTCAGCATAAACTGCTAAATGAATATACTGCTACTTCAATATGTTGTAAACATGAAGAAAAGCTTATGTTGCTTAAATGAATACTAAACAGATAAGATGTGTTGCATCTCTTCCAGAATTTAAAAACAGCTGCCTCATACAGTGCTAAATAGATTCTGTTTAGGGAGCCACAGCAAATCAACATTAAATAAATCCAAAATAAACACATTTTGTCTGTTTCTGGTTGTAGAATAATGAAGCCTGATCAACAGCTATTTACAGTGCTCTTTCAACTATTTCACCCACTTTGATGCAAGAAAAAAAATAAGCAGATAGAGTGGCAAATAATTCAGTTTTAATGAAATGTTAAAGTGTTTAATGTTCATAATTTGCACTGTAGGTACTGTACACTATTATTGAAATCACATATTAAAACATTAAATCATGGGGTTATTGGGGCTGGCAGTACAGCCTATAGGTTAGAATAACAATCTGAATGAACTGAATACATCCAGCAGACTTGGGTCTGATTCCCATAATCTTCACTTGCATAATGTGTGACTCTGAGTAAATCACTTATCCTCCCCAGTGCTCCTGGATCGCACCTGAAAACAGGCACTTCTGCCTAGTGGGCTTTACCTGGTTACCAAATAATATTAAAAAAATGCCAATATATTTTTACTGCATCATACAGTAGTCAGGGTACTCTATAATTTACCTTTGTTTTACTTGGGCTGCAATAATTTTGTTTAGGTAAAGATGAATGTTCAGATACATTTTATGTGTTTTATGAGCTGGTTTTTAGAGTTTAGTCTTTTCATGTGAGCATCTAGGTTGTAGATTGCTAAACTCAGGATCACTGTTATCAACTAGCTCATTCAAGTTTATAATCAGCAAGGCCATCCAAAATCCTGAGCCGTTTGAATGAGAACTAGTTTGAATGATAGTATGTTCACAAAAAAAACCAAAAAAACTGCACTACCACTTTCAAAAAGGCTTCATAGTTAGCACCCCATTTAGGTGAATGGATAATTTGTACCTTTTCTGCCAGCTGCTGTTTCAGTCACTGTGGCAACAAAAAGTTTTCTGACAGACTGCTTCAGCACAAATCAAATGTTAAGTGTTTAAGTGTACTTATACTTTAGCCAGTGGATTTTGAAACCAAACGAGACAAGGATTCAAAAGAAAGCAGTGTCACATAAAACCCTTCCCCCACCTTGATCTGCACTATTTCGACCAAACCCAAGTCTGTATGCAAAATTGTCAATATATTTGAGAGTATTGTATTGAAAATGTTAATAATTTTTACACAGTTAAAAATAAAAACTTAAAAATTGCAAGAAATTGCGTAACATGTCAGTTTTTGCGGAGAATGGAGAAAATTGCAGATTCTGCAAAAAAATTGCGGATGCAATTTTCCAGTGCCCCTTGTGATGCTACATAAACCCCGAGACCAAAGCTCGAGGGGTTTATTTAAGCATTACATACTGTGGCTGTGTAGTAAATTCGAGTAACCACCCCACTCCATTGTTTGTTTTATATAATTGCTGAGGTTAATCTTTTTTTCCTCTCCCAATTCAAACATTCAAAACAGACAGCAATTTTATTTATTTATTTATTTTTTGTTGCCCAAGTAAGTGCACTGCAGAAATAAAATGCCTATTTTCAGACATGACCTGGGAGATTACAAGAGCAGGGAAACAATAAATAATAATGAGATAGGAAAACCAAGCAAAATGTATAAAAAGCATACAAAGAATTTTCCCCCAAAAAAGCTGCCAAAATGGATAAACAGTAATAACTAATATAGACATGAAGCAATAGCCATGAACAGGCAAAGCAAAAAGAACCAACAGTAAGTGGACCTAAATTAAAAATAAGTGGATGGCTGGCCTGGTAGCTCTGAGGGTTGAGGCACTGGAAACCACACCTCATGCTGTGCCAGTGACCTGGGTTTGGGAATGAACCCGGATCATCAGGGGTCAGCTGGGGGGGTGAGGGCGGGGAGCGAGATCAAGATCGAGCTGCCGTGAGGCAGCTCTTTCCTCATGGGAGGGACTGGAAGCTCTCCAGCCACTGCCCACCACCCGGTGGAGGATGGATGGCGGCGCTGACCTGAGGGAGCTCCAGCAATAGCCATGGGGAGGGGTGGAAGGAGCTGAGCTGGCATCATGGGGTGTGCACCTTCATGAACGCATGACGCCTGTGTGGTGGGGCCCCAGCAAAAAGGGGAGAAAACGGGGCCAAAACCACAGAACATATAAATTAAAAAAAGAAATAAATAAGAGAACTCTGGAATGGTAACAAGTGAACATGAATCAGTACTGTTCATTGTGCTCTATTAGGTGTTAAAAAGGCTTGTAAGAGCTGCCGTTTCTATCAGTCATTCTGTGAGAAGCCAGTGAACAGTGCATCAGTATCTCACACTTACTGTCAACAGACATTGGCCCCTATGCACTAATGTGTGCAAGGTATGCACCAAAAGCCCATAACCCACCAACACAGCTCTGCATCTGTGGACAGGTGTGCACCCAACGGTATTCACTAATGGCTGCCACCTGTCCACGGCTCTGCCTCTGGCATGCAGGGCCATGCAGGGTGGCCATGGGCAGAGTCATGGACCCAGCCAGGCATCAAATCAGATGCCTGGCATGGGTCCCACTGTGGATCCCTTGTGCTGCAGTGCAGGTCCGAGTGCATGAATGCCCACTGCAGGCACCTGGACCCAAGTGGAATGCCCCTGACATCCAGTGGACATCCTCACCAGCCCAAACTGCATGGTGCCCTCCCAGTGCACAGACAGACCCCCAGCTTTGGTACCCTGCCACCATCCCACAGGCTGCCCCATCACAGATGTGACCTGACCCCACTCCTGCACCCTGAGACCCTGACACCATACCCAGCACCCCTGAGCCCAAAAGGCATTCCACACAGAAGCCTCTTTGGTGCCAGACCATGGGCTGCCCAGGTACCCCTACCCCCTCATCCTTGGGCAGTGAACCCCCCACCCATCATGGCACTGACAACCCCCCCCAACCCCAGCCTGTCAGTGCTGCAGCATGGGATGGCCAGTGGCGCAGCCCTCCTCACACCTCTTTGGCTGCTGGCCATACAAGTGCTGCTGGGAAGGTGCCCCTATATATAGGTAGTGCACTCCTGGCAGCACTTGTATGACCGGTGGCTGAGGAGGTGTGCAGAGGACTTTGCTGCTGGCTGTCCCATCCTGCTGCACCAACCTGCAGGTATGGGGGAGAGGGGGGTTGCAGTGCCATGGGTTGGGTAACATCCATCATAAAAACATATAAATACATGTAAATAAGTATATAAACACAAACACAATGGTGCAGTAATAGGGGAGTCAAATGATAAAAGGAAGACAAGGCAAGCCATAACAGAGAAGGATTCAAATACAAGGGGACAGGTCCACCATTAAACCATGCAACTGTATATAAACCATGTTCTCTGTATAGAAGTACCAGTTAGTTCATTTACCAGGGGCAGTCACTAGTACTAGCCATGAAAATGGTTTGGAGAACCACCAACTAATGGCAGATGGGGTACTAGGAGGGTATATAATATGTAAGCCAAGGATAAACATTGTGAGAAATGAAGTCCCAAGGATAGGTCGGTAGAACTGATGCGGCGGTGTGGGACTACAGGGAGAGGGAAAGGGGAGTTAGGACTTTTATAGTATGATTGCATGTAGATTGTGAATGAGTACAGTATAGAGTTGTGAAAAGAAGGCTGGAGAAAGCGGGAAGATAGACCAGTATCAAAGGGAGGACAGAGGCGCCAAGGTGTTACATGAAAGCATGATGACAGACCAGAGCCAAGGAGGAGACAAGCACTAGAAATAATTCGTTCATGGTTAAATGGTACAGGTTAGCATGATGACAATTCATGGTCATGGGAAACAATTGCACTGATCATTTCTGAGACGTGAATATAAGAGCTTGAAAGATGAGATGCCGATGGGTGACCTCAGTTTCAGTTTTATTTGCAATTTATTCCACAAGGAGGACAGTGTAAAGCTTATAGGAGCCCTGCCAAAGCGAGAGTTAACTTTGGGAACCATCAGTAGGAGAGATTTGCAACTTCTCAGGGTGTAATTGCCTATTGGTTTTATAGGAAGACAGTCTGTAATGTATTGGGGCAGTTTTTTGGAGATGGCTCTCAGAGTCTATAAGGCTGCATTTTTATCACGCCTGAACTGAAGAGAACTCCACCACACTGATTGATATAGGGAGCAGTGGTGAGTGGAATAAGGCAGGCCTGTGATGAACCTCAAAGCTCTATGATATAATGTGCCAAGTTTGGTGAGGTAGGAAATGGGACAGTGACTGTAGAGGGTGTCAGCATAATCTATCATAGATAGAAAGGTTGATTGTACCAGCTGTAGTTTGGCATCTCTAGTTAAGAAGCGGGCTATCCAAAAGAACAGGCCAAGTCTCTGTCGTAATTTTTTGAGTAATTCTTCAATGTGCTCTATAAAGGAGAGCCTATGGTCCAGCCATACTCCCAGGTATTTGAATTTAGGGACAAATTCCAACTTCTCGCCAAGAATTGTAGTAATCTGCAGCACAGGATCTGATAGGGCTGAATTTACCATTTGGGCAGAGGGAGAAAAGAGCATTGCTTTTGTTTTCTTGGTGTTAAGTAATAGTTTTTTGTTTAGGAGTTGGTGTTGCAGCAGATTGAACTCAGATTGAAGGTCATTACATTCAGATTGTAATGATGGGTGGCTTACGTAAAGAACTGTGTCATCTGCAGACAGATTAATGTTGGCCTTAGTTATGCTTTCATCAATATTGTTGATGTATATTGCAAATAAGATTGGTCCTAAGATAGAACCCTTGGGACACCTCTTAGGAGAGGTTTGAGAGTTGAGAGATCTCCTTCCGCTTTCACCTGCTGGAAATGATCAGAGAGGTAGTTGTTGAACCACTGTAAAGATAATGGGTCAGCAACTAGTGAGGTCTGGGAAGAGAGTAGCAGAGAATGGTCGACAGTGTCAAAGGCCTTGCTCAGGTCCAAGAATATGGCACAGGTGTAATTCCTGTTGTCTAACTCTCTTTGCCAGTCATTAGTCACTTTGGCAAGTGCTGTGATGGTGCTATGTTTAGCTCTAAACCCTGATTGGACTGGATTAAGCAGGTTATTAGCTTCTAGATTCTGCCTCAGCTGGTTACTTACAACTTTTTCCAGTAATTTTGACAAGACTGGGAGAATTGAAATTGGTCTGAAATTATTTAGATTCAGGGATTTCCAGACTCGAACAGGGGTATGATGTGCGCTGTTTTCCATATTGAAGGAATGGATCCTTGAATTAATGATAGGTTAAATAAATGGGTTATGGGCATGGCTAACACATGGATGGCCACCTTCAAAAAATATGGGTTGAGGGTATCCGCACCAGCACTTTTTTTTACATTCAGTTTTAGCAATAGGTCTTCAACTTCTTTCAGAGTAGCAGGGCACAAGGAGAAGACTGTTTTGGTGACGCTAGGATCTGCACCTTCATTATCCACCTGAGAGTGTATCAAATTCACAGGGGAATTGTTGAAGGCTAAGCCTGCAGTCGCAAAGTGATTATTGAAGGCATCCAGAACTTCTAGTCTGTCACTAATGGTGTTACTGTTTTAGAAGATTTCATCAGGTAGTGAGCCACTGGACGTGTGACCAGACAAGTCCTTGACGGATTTCCAAAATTTTGTAGGATTTTTGGAGGTACAGAGAAATTTAGAATGATAGTATGCAGCTTTTGTATCTCTAACCATTCTAGTACGAGTTTCATGCCCTTTTGAACTTGCACCAGTCCACAGCAGACTGGGTTTTGCATGCTTTTTACCATAGGTTATCTCTTTCAGTCAATGCAGATTTTAATAATGCTGTGAACCATCTACATGCATTTTTTGCTATTTACACCTTAACTATAGGGGCATATTTATTTAGGGTGTCTAGGATAATTTTGCAGAATATGTCGAATGCTGATTGCATGTTTTTTGCCAAATAGAACTCTTGCCAATACAAGGAGTGTTTCAGTTCATTTATGTAGGCAGTGAGATCAAGGTTCCATCTAGATCTCTTGGCAGCAAACTTCGGCTAAGTAGTAGGTTTGTTGCTTGATCTTATGCAAGCAATAAATGAGTGATCACTGATATCACGGAAGAAGGTGCCAGCAAAGGAGAAGAGATGTGGTTTATTCACTAGGATAACATTTAGCAGGGAGCTGTTACCCACGTTCTTTTTATTTACTCGTGTTGGTTCGACAATGAGTTGCGATAATCCATGGGTGTCACAGAAAGCTACGAGAAGAGCGGCCGTTTTAGATAGCCAGTCTAAATTAAGATCCCCAAGAATAATTATTTCTGAGGACTGTTGTTCGATGATATTACTCAGATGAGGTAACAATTGTAGATCGGCAGAAGGAGGTCTATAGCACCCTATGATACATAATGTTGAAGGGTGCGAGATGGTGACTTGAAGAGACAGACATTCATAAGCATTTGCAACAGATAAAGCACTCAGACAGGATGCCGTATACCTATCCTTGACATAGATGGCAACCCCTCCACCCCTGGAGTGTCTGTCTGCTCTAAATAGTTAGGGATATTGACTTCCCTGTCGGAGGTGACCGGTCTAAGCCAGGTTTCTGAAACCACTAGGATATCTGGTCGAGTATAGAGGACCCAGGCCTGGATCATGGAGAGCTTTTTTAACAGACAGCATTCATTAATGTGGAGGAAACTCATGCCTTTCAGTGTGGCAAGGTCAGAGGGCGATGTGATTGCAGCTGGTGGCCCCAGATTGAGCTCCACATTTCCTGAGCACAGTAGAAGAAGGAGTAAAAGTTTTCTTACAGTGGCAATACTAAGTTTCGTACTGGTAACCCCTTTACATCATTGTGGGCCATCGTCCTGGGGAGGCGCACCCCAACATTTTTTGCCCTTTTCACTAAGGGTGGCAGAGACGAGTACTCTGACTGCTATCTGTAGAGGTGACGCCTCTATGATGTTGGAGAAGTCATAAGCTGAGGTGGTCATTCATTCGCTGTACCAGCGTAAAGGTAATATGAAAATAGTGTTGAAGAACTGGGGAGTTGAAAAGGCATATATCCACGTAGGGACAGGAACTAGTTACAGAGCAGATCAGATTAGTATCCACAGTAATAAAGGCTTGAGGTGGCATATATTGGGCATGCGATATGAGACAGAAGAAGGAGCAGAACAGGATCCACGATTTGACACACATAGTGGAATAAGGATGGGGGGAGCTAGAGAGGAGTGAGCTAGAAAGCTGGGGCGGGGTTTATGTGTATTTAATCAGGACTGAGGGGTGGGTGGGCGAAAAAATTGGCAGCTAGAGCTCCCTTCCTGGAGGTAATCAGTCCCTGAGGGCAAGTCCGTACCTGCGTTTTTGTGAGGGGCTGGTGGCTTCAGACCTGGACTGTGGATGGCAGTCTGGCAGGTCGGGTTCATCAGAGAACCACGGCTGTGGCTCTCAGACTACCTGGAAGAAGAAGGCAGAGGAGAATTAAATAAGAAAGTCAGAGGGGGTGTGGCTGCTTGTGGAGCTAAAAAAATGCAGACTGGCTTAAACGGAGGGAGGGTGTTGCAGACCAAGATGTTAGGCAAGGTGCCTCCAAGCCTGAGTAAGCAATAACAGGGCTATTTAAAACACAATACTAGGGTAAAAAGGTGAAGGGGGGTTTCAAAGGCCTGAGCTGTGTTCGCTACTGGTCTTATGAGGAACACAATATGGGCATTTACATTAAATCAGAAAACTTCAGCTATAAAATACAAACAAGACAGTTTCAACAGAAAACATAATCTAGCACAATATAATCAAACATTAACAGTGCAGAGCTATATGGAGCTAATCGGAGTGCTCCTGGGGCTGACTGCAGCCAGTGGGCCACAGCAATAAAAGACTCTGGATTTATAACAAGAGACAACTCTCCTCATGTAAAGAAGGCTAAAATTGGCAGCTAGGGCTCCCTTCCTGGAGATAATTAGTCCCTGAGGGCAAGTCCGTACCTGCGTTTCTATGAGGGGCTGGTGGCTTCAGACCTGGACTGCAGGTGGCAGTCTGGCAGGTCAGATTCGTCAGAGAACCACAGCTGTGGAGAATTAAATAAGAAAGTCAGAGGGAGTGGGGCTGCTCGTGGAGCTAAAAAGAAATGCAGACTGGCTTAAAGAGGGGGTTGCAGACCAAGATGTTAGGAAAGGTGCCTCCAAGTCTGAGTGAGCAATAACAGGCTATTTAAAACACAATACTAGCGTAAAACGTGAAGGGGGTTTCATTATGATATGTAGAGCAGACGCTAGACTATTGCTAGTTTGTTTATGCAATTCAATGTATACTGATATTTATAACCGTGGATCTTGTAAGTGGAAGTAATCACAACTAGTTAGACTGTTGGTTGGAAACAAAATAGCGTTTGTGGAAAATAAAAACAATCTTTAACAATTTCACCTCAGGTCAAGTATTACATTTTTTATGAGAATATTTTGTTTTAATGATTTTTTTTATTTAACAAATTGTTTATCCAGTATAGCGCCCTGACATGCAACCATGCAACTCAGAAAGTATAAAAAGTGTCTCCCCTTTCTGAATACTCCAAAGCTGTCACGTGTGTGTGTGTGTATGTGTGTGTGAATTTGTTTTTCACATTACAGACTTCTAAATCAATTTTATTTTTATGACTGCATAGGCAGAGCACTGCAGGCATGTTGTTATCACTCTAGGAGACATAAGGGACCATTACTGTATTTGGTCCCAGTTCTCTTCTACAGTGATGCACCCTTTGTCCTCAGTGCAGAGCTCATTGGTGGTGTGTGGTTTTTCCGCTGCCCCTCCCCTCCACGGCTGCAGTTCCTCTCTGTGGTACAGAATCCCTCCCAGGTGCACTTCTTTAATGTTATACTTCCACATTTTGCCATGTCACGCATGTGCAAGCGTCTCACAGAGGAAATGTTTGCTGTGCCCAAAATGGCCACTGTGTCTTACTGCACATGTGTGAACTCCACTGACCATCTGGGTCACAGCGGACATTTACACCCTGAACTCCATAACATGGAGACCTTTCCACCATCACCTCCATGCTCTCTTAATAGCTTCATGCAGACGTGTAGGCTCTGACAGATCTTGTTCTAATGTGTGTTGGTTTGTGTGCTGACTCCATTCTGTGCACTCTTCTGCTATGTCTCCTGTTATGCTTGGCTGTATAGAGTCCTTTGCCTGACCTCTAGTAACCTCCCTGTCCCAGTATGCACATCCTTGATCCCCATCCCACTTACTGACACCCTGCTACAGCAAGCACATTCTAGGCCCTCCCACCTGTGGACACCCATGCAACCACTGTATATATATATCCCTTCCCCTCCCAACTTCTGATACCCCACCTACTCCACTATGTACTATAAATCCCTGCCCCTTCCATCTGCTGATACCCACCCTGCCATAGTACAGTATGCATGCATCTGATTCCAAATCTGCTACCATCCTTTCTGCTCCAGTTCTCACATCTCTGTCTTCTTTGTGCTCTAATTCTCACATTTCTACCCGTCCAAGCCCCAGACCTACTGTATTTGCTTCCTCCCTGCCCCAGTTCTCATATAGTGTCTCTATTAGGTACAATCAATTTTATCTATCCACTTCTTGTCCCACGTCTTACATTCTTACACCATCCCTGCCTCAGATGTCACATTTCTGGCTACTTCCCATATTAGTTCTCCCATTTATCCACTCCTCTTTTCCCAAGTTAATACATGTTTGCCTACTCCCTGCCCCAGTTTTTACATCTCTTCCCCTTTCCAGGCCCTTGTTAGTCGAGCAGTGGCCTTCATTAATCCAACTTGCCATCATAGGGTATTAAACAGAAATGAAAATCAAGTCCCATTCATTTCAATGGGGTGTGCCCCTGCACTCTCCCTTGCTGCACGTCATAGCACGGGGGCATGGAAATCAATCGGGAAGTGGAAAGGATCAGCTGGCCACCTTGCCAGGCCAAACTATGATCCCTTCCACATAAATAGAGGCTGAAAATAAAAGTTTTAAAATTGCAAAAAACAGGCTAACGCTGACATGACCTACCAAAAACTATAAGTCATGCCTCTGTAAAACAAGATGGCAAAATCACTTTAAAGGTATCAGTTATTATATACATATATATATTTAGAAAGTGAGGACATTGCAAAAAAACTATGTTGATGCATCTAAATGACAAACTGAGGTCAAAGGTCCCTGGTACCGTGGTGAATCGGTGCTGTGGTATTCCTCGAGGTTTGAACGATCATGTGACACAGTGCTGGGGATACCCTAATACCTGACCATGAGGGGAATGGGGGTGTTAAGCACTCTGAAACTCAAATCCGGAAACTGAGTCCCAAAAACATGAACTGTACAATTCAAGTTCAGGGGCTTGGTTTCTTCAGTTTTTTAATCACCCATAGCTTAAAATTTTTTTTAACATTTGAAGTTAGTTCAAATTTTACCACTTCCTCTGACCACCCAAGTAGCAACTTTCTGACCTGCCCAACAGGTCTTTGACTTTGCCTAGGGCCTTGTGTGAAGCATCCTACAGCATGCCTCTAAACCTCCCAGCTTGCCAATATGTAACAAATGTGTGACAAATGGCCAGCCCAGTGGCATACAGGGCTGAGGCTTGAGAATGATCTTGCGTTGACATAGGATGCAGGGGCAAGGCTGGGAGAGGATCCAGAGACTGCCAGGCAGCTCTCCTTTTCTGGACTGTGGTAGAAAGTCATCTTGGCTTTTGGCTGCCCCAGGTGGAGGCGCGGTGGTAACACTGATGCTCAGGAGGCTGACAAAAGTCAGGTGGGTAGAGGGGGCTGCAGTTCTGGAACACATACATGCTTCCACGTACATGTACCCTCCATGTTGCTGTAGCTCCAGGAACCTGGGTGAAAATAAGGAGGAACAAATGGTGGCCCTAGTGGCTCCATGAAGCCTTGCCCAAGGCACCATAACCCACTCTACCATCTCGAGTCCAAGGGGCCATTCTGGAAGTGAATCTCAGGGGGGAAGAACAGCTGTCCCCCCTGGCCCTGCTGTGGGGTGCAATCTGTGGGGGAACCCACCCCCAGACTGAGAGGTGAGGTGAGGTGAGGGATGGTTGATGGCGCCCAGGGATGAGGCTGATAGCCACCTGGTCTGACTAAGGAAGATAAAAGCCTTGATCAAATAGAAGTGTGACAAATTATCAAAGTGAGGTACACCTGATTTGTCACAGTGCTACGTGGCACATTTTATTGTAAACTGAACAAACAACTGAATTTCCCATAATAAAGATTGTTTTGTACATTGGCAAGTTGGTCATGTTCTTAATTAAAATAAAGATAAATGGAAAATGTGCTTAATTATTTTATTCAAACTATACTACAGCTAATGTACCAGTGAAGGAAACACAGCCAGTATAAAGTGCTTGAAAAAAATAAACTTGTAAGCAAACTAAACAATTGTATAGAAGTAACAAAATTAAAATAAAAGCTTTTTTACATGCAACAAATACATCTGGACCCAATAAAAATAAAATGAAAACAGACTGTTCATGCAACTGCAATTACAGGTAACTTAAAATCACAGCAGTACGACCTTAAAATGGTTATCTAAGTTTTCAAAATGCTGTGGGGTAAGTGTCTATGCTGCTACCTGATGTTCTTTGTTATAGGAGGCTGTTGTTTTTCTGGCAGCCTCAAGAATCTCCTTGGAATGCTGTACATCGAACAGTTTTTTTTTTTTAACTTACTATGCTTTTTGGAGCCAGGAGGCTTCCCATCAGCCCTCACAGTACCCTCGTGAGGGTTTTGAGATGCAGGGACTGTTGTTCTGTATCAACCTTTCATACCATGCTAAATGCTCACTTTGCTTCACCATTCGAATGGGGCAAATTAATACCATTATCAGTCTTTTGAAGCACTGCAGTGTGTCAGTTCCATGAACGGTTTTCAGAACTATGGCCCAGTGCTTTGGGGGGGGCTGAATGAGGTCCATTTATTGGTCCTGTTAGGGGACCTGTGCCTGAAAACTGGTACATGAAAAATTCATCCATTAATATGTCCTGGTCTTCAATAGTCTTGTAGAGTACTAGATTATTCACTAGATCCAATATGATAGAGGCTGTTATTTTGCTCTTAGATAAGGGATTGAGAACAAGTCCAACATTTTGCAAAAAGTTACTGTTGACATGAAATGTTTCTAGCTTTTCTGATGAAACAGTAGACAACATAAAACAAAATTGCTTTCTGGTAGATATAGTTTTAATGACTGTCCCAGCAATGCTATCTTTGTTGTCTTCATATATTGCCATACTTCTGTTCCCAGGTGAAGGTCACTGTGGCACAAAAAGCTGTACTGATTTCCCACCATGCTGAGGTCACTGTTCTTCAGCATTTTCCCTGCCATCTCTGACTACAGTACTCTGCCTACATATAGGTGCCTACATATAGGTGGATGAGCCAGGAAATGTCCAAATGCAAAGTCATCCGTTGGCTTTCACCTTTTTGCAACTGTAGGTTGAACTGACACAGAGGTTCCAGTGCATGTTTTAGGAACCTGAACTGCATTCTGATTTCATAGCTTTTCAGGCTTTTGGCAAAACTTTCAACTTTTGCTGATCTTTGTTCTGTTGTCAGGAAGTACGATCGGCATGCTGGCCACATACCCAGCATCTGCTTGACCACTTTGCTTAAGCTCAGTCACCATGTCAGCGCATACTTTATTATCTTGAGTGGGCCAACATCCATAGACAGTGCAACTTGTTTTAACTTTTGCTGTCACTGACCACTTGAAGCTAAGTGGCAGTAAATTTCTGACACAAGTTCTTCAATTCTTGACAGTGTCTTCGCTCCTGCTTTGCTGTTGATATCTGCCAGGTGGCATAAACACCCAATGTTAACAATATTTGGATTAACTATCTGCAGCCTGGACAACATAGAGTTCCACTTGCTGATGGAGGCAGCATTGTCTGATGACAACGCAATGAGATTGTCCTTTGGGTTCTATGTGATAACGGTGAAACCCTAAAGGTGATCACCGTTATCATGCAGTCAGAGTGTCAACAAATTTTTGGCACTACTGACACCCTGGCACACAGGACAATGGCACCAGGGACATACATTACAATGCTTTATGTGTGGGGGCTGTGCACCCCCAACCCCTCACATGGGGGGCTTTGTCCCCCGCACCCCCCCTACTAAAGGATTCTCAACTCCAGGGGGGTGCATGTCGAGGGGGGTGAAACATGTAAAATTAAAGGTTTGGGCCGGGCACAATAAAATCACACCAGCACCCGGACCCGGTACCTCACCCACCCAAATGACAGGCCAACTCCGATGCCATAACACAGCTCGGCAATGGACTGCAGCACCAGCCCCTAAAGCTCCTCCGCCGCCTCCCAGCCCACGCTTGCTGTGCTCGATCCCCCCCGCATGTACATATAGCGACATCCTGTCTCCCATTTCACCCACCCCCCATCCGTTTGCCCTACCCTCCCATCACCATTAGGGGTTTTGCAGGGAACGAGTCACTCTTACGGATGGCACCCTTCCCCATGCATCCTCCTCACAGGCTACCATCCATTGGGGTTTGAAATCTGTTAAGTGTTTCCTTCAGTCAGTCAAACATGGCTTGTCCCACCCCTGAAACACACAGGCATAGCCAAGAACTTGATAGCATATTTTCTTTAATATTCATCAAAGTAACCAACCAGAATAACCAACAAGTTTTTATCTCCCATGTCTGTGCTTGGATCCATGTAGACACAGTATGGCACTTCTCAGCAGTTTGTTACAACATCCTCCTGATATATAGGCCCCGTAACATCTCTTGCAGTGCATTACAGGTTGCTTTTGTTGCACCACAGGTCATTTTCTTGAGTGCTTCAGGATCAGAACAATGCTTCTTCATGTATTTAACAATGTGGTCACCACATGAGAATAACAGGCTATTCTCTGCAAGCATAGCAATGAAAGCAATTTTGGCCTCAGCAACCTTGGAGCTTGCCTGTGCTGCAAAAGGAATGAGAGCTTCTGTCCAGAGGTAGCGTGCTCGGCATTCTGACAGTACTTCTCAGAAGTTGCATGGCACTGTTGATCATGCCATCCTCCATGGCTTGTGGTCAAAACACAACAGCATATCTTACAGAACGCATATGCGCTCCCTTTTTTGCTGTTGGTAACCCAATCAAATGAAGACTTCCATGTTTCCTGCAATGTTGTGTACCTTCTTCTCTGGGCTGTGCACACTGGAATCATCTGACCCCCCAACAAAACAAATCTGCATAAACATAACATTTAACAAGCTAAAGAACACAAACACTTTAATATGCTTCTTTGGAGATGTTAAATCCCTTTGAGAAGACATCAATATCTCAAATGTATCTGCAAAACAAACAAACAAACAAAAAAAAAAACAAGCAAAGGCTACTATGAAAAAAGTGCTGCTATACACATAGGCGCCGGGTTGTATGGGCCCGTGAGGCATGGGCTCCGGCAATATTTTGTGATGTGGACTCAGCCCCACAAATAATTTTGCCAACTTTTAATTTTTGCTCTGGGCCGTTGTGACTCACAGTGGTGGGGACCCCTCCCCAGAGCGATCTCGACGTCAGTGAAAAATCATTGTTGGTCCGGTGACATTTTTCAAATCTGGCACCAAATCCCTTCAGGCACATGTGTCCAAAGAAGAGAGCGGGTGTTCTGATTGGGCAGCAGCAGGAGGGCTTAAGTTAAGGCGGGCGACAAGGCGACGCATAAGGTGACTGACTTGAGCCACAAGTGAATGCCAGTGAAGAGGCCATGCCCAGTGCCAGAAGGCTCAAGCAGAAGAGGAAGAAGCAGAGGAGGGTCACTGGACCATCTGGGAGACTAAGGCGGGCAGGCAGAGCAAGGGCGACAATCGAGGAGGGAGCCGGGATTGGGAAACCAAAAGTGTGCCGGAGACTGGCCCCAGGCCAGAAGGAATCATTGGTGGGCCATGAGTGGTGGGGCAGGTTATTGGTCAGGCAGCCAGAAGCTGCTATCAGCTAAAGAGAATGAGGAGTCACAGGGCCCAGAAGGAACGGAGGTCAAGGAGCCACTGCCATCCCAGAGCAACAGAGCAGCTGGGAATCGGGACTTGGGAGAGGAGAGGAGAGATAAAGAGAGGAGTTGGGAGGGACCATCCTTCCAGGACCAGCATCACATCAATAGCAGTCCACCACAAAGAGGCAGCACACCAGGCCCAGAGGAGAGAGAGCAGGTGGTGAGCGCGAGCGGGGGATTGTCATCAGGCAAAAAGTGCCAGCGACGGGTGAGAGGCAAGTGAGCAAGGAAATTCTGCAGCATGACAGTGGCTTGATGGTTTCGGAGTAGGACTCTGGATTGGGGCATGAGCTGCCCAACAGGTCATTGTGGGTCCATGGCTTTGAGTTGGGCAGGCAGCTGCAGCCTGCTGAGAAGACCGAGTCATCGAGTCAGAGACCCACCAGATGCGACGGAAGAGGACCAAGACCCAGCACCAGGTAAATAAGTTCAGCAGGGGGACAGGGAACCAGATACTCAAAGCAAATGTGTCAATATGCTACATGTTTCAATTGCATTACATAGATTAGGACAGCAGGTGGTTTAGTGTATCAATGCTGCCCTACCCAACCTCTCAATCAGGGATCATACCCACACCATTAAAATCCTGCCTCTAGTTGTTCATCCATCCTTCTCAGTTTTGTACTTAGAAATGACTTTAGTTGTACTTAGAAATTCTATCAGCACAAATGCTCTTGGAAGCCTCCTCACACAAAGTACAGGCTACAGGCTTTGTACAGCTTGTGAATGACTAGCAAATCATGACAACTGACTGAAGACCTTATTTTGAAATGCAGAAAAAGGGAGACGAAGCCTTTAGGCATTACAGGGGATCTGTACTTTTGTATTTCTAAGCATTTTACCACATATGCTGTTTCCACTGCAGTTTATACATTTTTCATGTTCCAAAGCATGTAAAACAGAAGCTTATTTCCGTGTAATGTCTGCAAAGTCCATACTTCTGACAATAGATACAGATCCCAACAGTGGACGGATGGGGTCTTTGGGAGTACAGTTACTATACATGTAGTATTCTTTGCCTGATAAATAAATCTCCAGCTATATGGAAAAGTCAGACTTACTGAGGGCAGGGGAAGCATTTGTACTAACATTGCTACATGTTGATCTTGTATAATAGCATGCTATATAGACCATAAGCTGACTAAAGCCAGCTAGCTTGCACAGGCTTGTTTAGCAGTATGGTGGCATTGCTGACTGAGAAAGGCACACTGAGCCAGAACTCATTTTCAAGTATGCCAAGGGTGGTGGGTCAAATATGAGAGTGAGGAATGCAATGTACAGTACAAAGATCAGATGACACTAAATTTTTTACAAAGATGCACAGTGGTAGCAGGTAACAAATCATGGAAATTGTACAACAGTTTGTGATGTGCCAAGGTAAAGTATGAGTCAACCAAAACCAGTGTGTATGTGTGGCTAGCTGCAGAAGCAGGGTGCACAGAGATGAGCCAGCAGGAGCATTTTAAGAGAATAGCGCAAAAGCAGGAGCTATATCGAGAGAGGAAGATTATTCCTGAGAATTAGAAGGCAGACAGAGAAGGTGATCTGACCAGTGGAGGTTTTACAGTGAGGGATGTGGAAAGATCTAGTGTTAGCAGAGCAAAGGAATCATGGAAACCTAGACAGTAATGACAGGTAAAGGCCTCATGGCTCATCCAGTCCGCCCAATCTTCCTTATTGTACAGTATGTTTTTGGTACCCTAGAGGTCATTCACAACGCCATTCATCGTACCATCATCCCCTCCTTCCTTTTTAACTATTGCCATATGCCTGTACCACCTGTACATAAATCCCACTGCTGGTTTGGTGCAGACCACTTCCTTTGGCAACTTTTTCCACTTCATGCACCTCCCTCCCTTTAGAGAAATACTTCCGGATATACTATCTGAACCTCCCTCCTGAAGATATTTTAGAGTCCCCCCACCCCCCCCACTTGTGCCCATGTCCGTACTCATTGTCAACAGATTCCTGCTTACCACTTTGTTTATCCCATGTAGAAATTTATTGGTTTCTGTCATGTGACCCCTCTCCCTCCTGGCCTCTACAATGTACATGTCCAGGTACTTCAGCCTTTTCTGATAGGGCTTCCCATACTGACCTTGAATCTTCTTAGCAGTCTTCCTCTGCATTATCCCTGTCCTTCCTCAAGCGTGGATTCCAGAACAGCACACAGTACTTCTAGGTGTGGCTGCACCAGGGATCTGTACTGGGGCTGGAGAGGAGGGATGGCTCTGGGGCAACATGAGGAAGTATTTTTTCACAGAGAGGGTGGTTGACGCGTGGAACAGCCTTCCTGAGGAGGTCATGGGTCAAAAACAGTGGGGGAATTTAAGAATGCATGGGACAGACATAAGGCAATTCTAGTGGGGGTAAGAGGAAGTAGGCTGTTGGTTAACTAGGATCTGCAGCTTATCGAATAGGTGGGGAAATGAGCAGACTGGGTTGGCACAGCGGCCCTTATCTGCTGTCAAAGTTTATGCTTCCTGCCTCCTGCTGCTACTATCTCTTATTTGCCTAAACATTCTGTTTGCCCTTCCCAGTAATCTAATACACTTCACTGATTGCTTCATGTTGTCTGTAATTATCACCCCATGGTCCCTCTCCTCACCTGACTCTTCTAACTTTACCCCCATTCTGTACTCTTTTTTTCAGCTTCCTGGCCTCTTATGCATGATCTTACACTTCACTGCATTCATTATCAACAGCCAGAGCCTGGACCAGATCCTCCCTCGATGTGCTTATACCCTTGTCATTGTCCACTCTGTCACAGATTTTGGTATCTTCAGCAGCGGCAGATCTTTTCATGAATCTCCTCACCAGCATAGCAAGACATTACAAAAGACTGGACCAAGGTACAGATTCTTGGGGAACCGCACTTGTGACCTCTCTGATCTCAGAGAACTCCCCATTTAAATACTCTCTAGAGTCTTCTACTCAGCCAGTTTGTGATCACTCCTGTAGCACTCTCATACCCAGGTCACTCAATTTATTTTTTTTACTAACCATTCATGTGGGACTGAATCAAAGGCTGTGCTAAAGTTCTGGAATAGTGCATCCATTGTCTGGCCTTTATCAGTTACTTTTGTGACCCAGTCCAATAAGTCTATCAGGTTTGTCTGATAGGACCTCCCCTGATGAAACATTGCTGCTTTTGTTCCTGTAGTCTATTTGACTCCAGAAAATCCACCAGTCTTTTCTTTATAATGGTCTCCAGCATCTTACATACAATGACAACAGGTTTACTGGCCTGTACAGTAGTTCCCTGTGTAAGCACAATTACTATTGATCAATTTTACTCTGTGACTGTCTTAAGCAAAGGTGTACAGTAAATTATGCCTACTTGTTTTTGTGGTTAAGTCCTGAGATGACAGATTTCACTTGGACACGTAGTACCATTAAAAGCTGTTTATTTCAACACATACAGTTAACATTTAACATATTTCTAACACTTAAACAGTACCAGACATTTCTAGAAGTCCTTATTTAGACCATTGTCTTAATTCATGCACTTTTATTCATTACACAGTTCTTTACTACGTATGTATAATACCTAGTATTACTTATCAGGAGATACTTTTCAGGTAGTATTCTTTTCTAGTATAGCCTGGACTACCTTTCCTTAGTACTAACAATCTTGGCTAGCATTTAAAGCAATATTTTACTGCAGTATATCGTTATGTGTGTGTGTGTGTGTGTGTGTATATATATATATATATATTTATGTATATATTTATTCTGGAACCAGGATTCTTCAAAGACACATTTTTAGGCACCTTATGTAAAAGTTTATACTCGGCTAGTCCTTTGGCCAAGAGTCACTTTATCTCTCAGATGCCTGGAGATTTGAAGTATCTTGGAGAGCTGTATGAAGAAGATTTATTACTGGTTCTTTGGATCCTTTTCTCCTTGAGGCTTTGCAAATAAACTAACAAAATTAGCTTAATTTCAATGTTTCTTACTTCTGGCACAAGCCAAAAGTCTTCAGAGTTTTAGCAGAGTGACAGTTTTAAAGTTAGTAGCAGTAGCATAGAAACAGCTTCACACTAGTAGATGATCACAAAGTATTGGTCCTTGGAGATGTCCTTTATAGGCAGAACACTGCCTCAGAAGTATCCTGAGGTTTCGTTCTACGTCAGGAGTAGCATGAGGTTTTGGGATGGTATAGCCATATTTGGGTAAGAGTTTGCCTTGGGTCGGAAGTCTTATAGCATACGTGCGGAGATGTTGTGACTCATGATGGCTCTGTCATTGACCTACCTATTTGCCCTTTTGAACTTTGTCCATAAGGTGACAGACAATAGACTTATAACCACAAGATCTTCCACTGTGTGTGTTCAAGATGAGATGAGATGAGGGAGGATTATCTCATTGCGGTCTTATAGTGCTAGGGTAGTTGGTAGCAGGTAGTTCCTTGTTTCGAGGGCCCAGTTCCTTGGCTATATGGTTTCGGAGGTGAGGCTCCCTTCTTATGGTATGACTCAGTGACATTAAGAAATGCTGGGTCCTGATTTCAAAGTACTTTTTGAAGCTGTTAGATAATGTCTGAATCTAATGAATTTATTTGGCTGACATGCTGAATGTCCTTGAAACCAGCAAGCTTGCAATCATATTGTTCAATGTAGATTGTGCCATGCTTCCTGCGTGTTGAGCTGAATTTCATATACCAGTGTTAAGCATTTGCAGGTCTGCTTAGTTTAAAAGAAAATGTTTTTATGACCAGTTCTTTTAAGGTGCATTAAGGCAGCTGAGATTCAAGGTGAATCATCCTTTTGTACACTTTGGCAGGGTCTGGTGGCTTATGGATGCTATTGTGCCTACACCTGGCTTGGCCCTTTTCCCACTGTTATGCAGAGGTATGATATTTGCTCTCTTCCAGTACCCTAGTGTGAGTATGACATTAGTGAGAGTAGCGCTCGAGTAAGATAGTGCAAGTTATTTGATTGCACAATCAAGGCAGCACCACGGAGCCTTCATAGAATCACAGCCTTGCAAGTAACCATAAAGTTAGTTCAATACTGTGCAGTCATGATGGCTCTTGTTCTTTAGTCTGGGTGTATTTTCAGTGGTCGTTCAGGTGATCAAGTGTGTATTCGGAGGGATCCCAGGTCTGGTTCCTTCCTGGTGATTGTTATTATTGTGTTCAGATAATTTTTGCATTTGGGTGGGATTTGTTTGCTAGCTGTGTTCTGACTAGTTTCTTTCATACTTGCACATAGTTTCAGATCCTGTTCCTGCTAGTTCCAGGTTGCATTCCAGTTCAGGGATCATAGAAACATAGAATTTGAAACATAGAATTTGATGGCAGATAAGGACCGCTTGGCTCACCTAGTCTGACCATTTCCCTACCTAAGAGATAAGCTGCAGATTCTAGTTAACCAACAGCCTACTTCCTCCTACCCCCCACTAGAATTGCCTTATGTCTGTCCTATGCATTCTTGAATTACCCCACTGTTTTTGACTCTACGGCCTCCTCAGGAAGGCCATTCCATGCATCTACAATCCTCTCTGTGAAGAAATACTTCCTCACATTATCTCTGAGCCGTCCCCCTCTATCTTCAAATTGTGCCCCCTCATTCTCCTTTCTGACTCCTTGGCAACCCCCCAAAACCAGAATGCCATAACAGTGCAGAGAACCTAACTCAAAACAAAGTGGAATGCTGCAGGGAATCACAGCTGGGCAATTCAGTCATGGTTCCGTCCTACAAGTTTTGTAATTTAACTTTTGGTAATCCATGGATATAAGTGTCATATACACTTCTGGGCACTTATTATTTTTAAAATGTACTGTACTACAAAGATTAGCTTGCTCCATGGCATCGAGGGGGCCGGGCACAGGCCAGCATCAGGAGTCAGGAGTTTACTATACCCCTGTGTTGCAAGACTGGACAGTAAGCAGCAGTTGTGCTGTAGCTGCTTACTCTAGGGATATAAAAGCAGATTCTGAATATTTTTTCAAACAGTTAATTACATGACAGCATACCAGCCATTTGTTTTGTCATTCTTTGTATGAGCTTTGGATAGACAAATCACAAAAAGAGAACCTTTGCACTTAGTATATTGCTTTGCTGTGCTGTACTGTGCTGTACTTTGTATTATATGAGTGCTAGTTCAAGTGGAATTATATGACAAGTTTCAGCTGGGGTGAAGTTTGAAAACGGATTTTTGAATATTGTTGAAACTGTTTTACTGATAGTGCTGCTACTGCAATTTTTTCAGTCGGGGTTTAATCTACTGGACATTTTGCTTTATACAACATATTACAATGGTTTGGTGCTAGCCTCGCCTAGGAGTTCTACCAGTAGTTCTGTGTTGTCTCTATACTTGTTGCAGGTAAAAATAGGCAAATTGCTCATCTATTTACAAGTATAAAAAAATAAAACAAACATCCCTGAACAGGTTCAAAATGGCAAGATCAAGAGATCAATTTTTTTTTCCTGGCAGTCTTTTACTGACCTTCCAATGTGTAGAGTATCAGACCACTGCTATTAGCGTAGCACAAAGCTACAGAGAATACAGTGTCATTTCATCATATGCTCACTGCACTGTACTGTAGCTGTGCAAGGCTACTTTCATCACGTGCTTGCTGTTGATTTAGGATTTGTAAGTTTATTTGAGTTGGGGAAATTCTGCTCCCCACACCCCCTTGTTTCTTTAACATGTAAGTGTGGGGAGTGAAGTCCCTCAACTCAAGTAAACTAATTAAAAAAAAAAAGAAAAATGACAAGCCAATGTGGCGCAGAACATGTCATAAGTGGGCAAGTAGCATAACTTGAGCACTATGCTGATAGTAGAGGTCCAATGGTGGTCTGGCTTAATCCCCACAACCCTCATGTATAGTGGGCTGTGCTCCTAGAGACCCCCCTGGCGGGCGGGGCTTTGACCCCTGGACCAGGGGGCGGGGCTTTGACCCCAATCCCTGGGCCCCACCAAAAATTTTGCAAATCTGGCTCCTATGGCTAGACAAGGGCAAACCCACTCTGTACCCCTTAACTGAAACATCAAATCACCTTGGTGGCAACTCCCTTTCATTGCTACTGAAAACTGGCATTTCACAAACTAAACACAAACATGCAAAAACAAGCATCACAAAAATAAACTCAGTCCTTACAATCATCACAGATAATGTCTGGTAGCTAAACACAGAATTGAAACCCATCTACATACACAAACCAGAGCACAGATCATATTCCACAGCAAAACCAATAAATCCACCAAATCAGAACTAAACAGTGCAGATTGAAGATTGACATGGACATGAAACAAGGAAGAAGGCATGCCACCCTTAGCCCAACCCAAACAGAGGAGGAAGGTTACAGCCAAGGCCTTGCCTGCCATCCACACACCAGCAGAGAAGGACAGAGCCAAAACATCTGCTACCCTGCCCCACCAGAGGAGAAAGATACAGACAAGACCTAATCAGCCACCTCACCTGAGGAGAAGGATACAGCTGAGTCCTCATCTGACACTCCAACCCACAGAGGAGTAAGGATACAGCCTGAAGCCTTGTTTGCCACCCCCCCCAGCTGGAGGAGGATGAATACACTAAGGCCAAGGCCTTGCATGCTGCCCCACCCCACTGGAGAAGGATATAGCCAAAAGATCTCATCTGCCATCCCACCCCATGGAGAAGAAAGGATACACCTGAGGCCTTGCCCACCCCACCAGAGAAGAAGGAAGCAGCCAAGATATCATCTGCTACCCCACCAGAAAAGTATATAGCTGGGACCTCATCAGCCACCCCACCAGAGGAAAAGGACAACAGCAGAGACCTTGTCTGCCACTTCAATGGGAAAGGATATGGCCAAGACCTCATCTACCACCCTCCACCCCACAGAGGAGTAAGGCTACAGTTGAAGCTTTTCCTGCCACCCTCACCCTCACCAAAGAAGGATGCTGTCAAGACCTTGTCTGCCACCCCATCAGTGGAAAAAGGATACACCCTTGCATGTGGCTGCACCCCACCACAGGAGAAGGATACAGCTGAGACCTTGTCTCCACCACCTCTACAAAGGAGTAGGGATACAGCTGAGGCCTTGCCTGCCCCCCCACCCCACCAGATGAGAAAGGATACAGCCAAGGCCTCATCTGCCATCCCATACCATAGAGGAGAAAGGATACAGCTGATTGAAGCCTTGCCTGCTGCTCCCAACTTACTGGAGGACAAAAGGACATAGGTAAGACCTCTTCTGGCACCCCTACATTACCGGAGAAAGGACACATACCATACCATACCATACCATACCATACCATACCATACCATACCATACCATACCATACCCCACCCCACTGAAGGTTAGTGAGCCATGATCTCCATCCATGATAAAGCAAACTATTTTAATAACAGAAACCAATGCCAACACATCCCAAGAAGGGTCTCCTTACCTTGTCCAGAAAATCTCTGCTGGTCTGTGGTCCTTTGGTTAATGAATTGCAGCATGGTTCTCCTCTCTGGGGAAATATCCAGCGGGATTGGGTGCAGAAATATTGCAGTCTTGGAGGGGGCTCACTCAGGCTGGCCAGGCAGCAGAAAGTTCCAATCCCCAGGCACAGTTTTAGAAGTAAGGCAAATAAGAGATGCAGGGCTTGTAGGCTGACACAGGTTGAGGCAGCTGGATGGCAGAAGGCAGACTTGAGGAAAGCAGCTTGAATAGCTATAAGCAGATTATGCAGCAGATTCAAAAAATGAATAAAAATATATATTTTTTTATCTATATGTCTGTACTCTTTCCAGCAGGGACTACTGAAGTCACACAGTGAGCTCTTGCCAGTAGGGAACATGCAGCAGCAGCTGTCCCAACGAGCAGCACAGGACCAGGCTGGCCTCCAACCTTCTCTCTCTCTCTAGTCTCTCCCTTCCCAAGTGAGTTGCATGCAGGCTGGTTATGTTGATAAGTAATTTACAGCTGCAGCTCTGAGACTGTATAGCTCTGAGACTGTATGTTCAAAAAGCAAATCTGTGACTGGCTCTTCACTTTGGCTGAAGCTGTGCTTGTCCTTGGGTCTGATCTGGTCTGGCAATCCTCTCCTTGTCTGTGGGTTATGATTGTAAGTCAGACAGTGGATGGAGCTGACACACAAAGCAGTTGATAGCCGGGTGGATGTCTTAGTTGAGCCTCTCACTTTTTCCACTCACTGTGTGGTCACTCTTTCTCTTTAGACTTGAGCAGTCTGGTCATCATGGTTATCAGCAGTGGAATTTGTCCACTTTTCCAGTCTTCTCTGTAATGCTCCTCTTTTCCAATGGGTGAAAAGTGAATGATGTCTGCTCTGCCCCTTGCCCATACTTAGTGGGGCAGAAGCAGACCCGAGGGAGAAAGGGCAGTTACCACTTGCTGCCTGGGGGGAATGACCTGGGTAAGAGTGTGTCAGCCGGCATCAGGGGAGCATACATCAGCAATGCTGATGTTCTAGAGGGCAATGTGGGAGGCCAAATTCTGAGCTTAATTGTCTCTATTCAAATACTGGACTTGTGCTTGTGAATGACAGCTCCTAACAAAGGAGCCTATTCTGAAAGCTAGAGGCAACACCAGGAGTTGGCATCCCTAGGCACGGCTTTCTGTGAAATTAGCTGTGCCTGCGGGGATCTAGTACAGGACTGAAATTCAGCTAACAAACCATGTTGTCATGCAAAATCTGTAACAGTGTAGAGGTACATCCTACAGATGTAGTGCAGTTCCCTACAGGTCTGCCTTGCTAATACCCTTCAGGTATCTGAATGTCTCGAGAGGATATGATAGAGGCATTCAAGTACCTGAAGGGTGTCAACAAGGTTCAGATGCAGAATCTTTTTTAGGGAAACAGCTGTAGCAAGACTAGAGGACATGACATGTACCTCAAGGGAAGCAGATTCAGGAGCAATGGGAGAAAATACTTCTTCACAGAGCAGGTGGTGGAACCATAGAACAGGCTACCCCAGGGGGGTCATGGGAACAAAGACGGTGAGAGAATTTAAACTAGCACGGAACAAGCACAAGGAGATCCTCAAAAATACAACAAACTAAGGGGGGGGGGCAGAAGAAAAGGGCAGACTAGATGGTTCTGGAGATCCCTATCTGCTGACACATTCTATGTTTCTTTGCTTCACCCAGGGCCTGCAGGGCCATGTGCAAAGCAACCCATAGGTTTAGTGCTGCCCCTGCCCCCATGCCCAATGTGTCTGCTGTTTTATGTAGGGCATGCAGGTTTTACTAGCAATCTAATAAATCTATGCAGATCTACTGGCATTTGAAAGAGTCAATATTTCTCATTGGAACAAAACAAAGTCCTTTTTTAAAGGACAGATACTTCAGCCTCTGTTGGTTGATATGTGAAGAACTTTACCACATTTGTTTTGTAACTCCAGTTGCCTCTCTGTTTTCTGTCTCCTAACTGGTTGTTGAGCAATCCCTGTCCTCTTTTACCCCATTCTCCCATGGCGGGTGCATTTTGGCTGATTTGGGAACTGGTCAGCCTGCTACTGCACCATAGGGCATCTTTGGAGGGGAAGGGGAGCTGTGACCTAAATAAGCATTTGATCCTGAGTTTTCAGTGTTTAATGTTAAATCCTGATTTGTGCAGTTTAATAATGCAGCCATCTTTGGACAGAATAGCCTGAATTTTGGCATGCGCTTAGTCAGTCATAGGATCCTTGGATCCTTTGACTTTGGCTATGACTGACTGGTTGGTTGTATAGTTGTATACATCTGAAAAACATTATTTTCTGTGTTTTCAGATACATTTTTTTAATTTTTTTGCTTACCGATAGCACAAAATTCACTTAGAGTTGAAGCCTGGAGGATTACTTCCGGAGAGCGAGCAGAGCAGACATGTGTTGTGAGTTCCGTTAAACAAACGCTACTTTCAGCATTCAATTTCAGGAGTAGCCGGGATTTTGTGGGGGAAGAGCTCCTCCTCCACAGCCTACTTAATGTAAGCAGCTGGCTCCCACTCTGCTTAGAGCGGAGTCGCACTCGCTGCGCTCGCTGGCGTGCTGGGTAGTGGCTGCTTCTGTTCTTCTCTGCTTGTGCCCCCCCCTCCTCATTTCTTCCCCTTTCTCGTTTTGTTCTTCTTTCATTTCTGTTCGTTTGTCTCCCTCTCATCTCCGCTTGTTGCCTGGTGTTGTGTTATTTGCTTCTCTTTCATGCTTTTGGAGGGGGGTGGGAGTCTGTCGCATTCTGTGCTTGCATTCCTCCTAATTCCCTACTTCCGTGGCTGCTGCTTCGGCAGCTGTTTCTGCTTGCTACCACTCCTGCTAGCTGTCTTACCTTCCTGTTCCTTCATGTCTGTCTATGGCAAGCACTGCTCCATGCCGCCGTAATGTTCGTCGTTCAGACCGCTCTGTCCATGGATTGCTGCCTTCTTGATTGTTCGGTCTGCTTCTACAGCCGCCCCCATACCGGACTGCTACGGGGCTGTCTTCCTTACACCTCCATTGCAAACCTGTGCTTCAGCTGAATACAGAAGCATTTTTCACTTATGCAGCGGCTGCTGCTTTGCCATCTTGTATGGCCAGAATACTCCAAAAGTCGGTGTATGACCACGGCAATTCGAGCAGCTGGCCTGTAGCTGTATGTGCTCTGCATTTATCCGGCAGCCGTGGCAATTCAGCGATACTACTACTAGTACAGCACCAATTCTACTTTATTTCACAGAGTCTACGAATTCAGTGCGGAACCCTTCCATAGTAATACCATTTTCAGCCACTGGGTGGCAGTCTGCATTGCCTTCTATCCAGTTCTGTCACACTACTGAATCCCAGCCAGTTCTATTTGGATTCCAACTGAGTCTACTTGTTCCCCGCTCCTGCTGTATCGCTGCCTCACTCCCTGCTTCATTGTGGGACAACCCTCTAGTACCTCCATCATTTGCCATCATTCTGTCCTACCCCTACCGTCACTGGCATCCTGCATTTATGTCCACATGCCACATCTTACGCCTTAGCGTACTGAATCATATTCCAGCCATCGTGCCTGGCCTCATCAGCATTTTGGACTTAGCCAGTCGCACGCTCTTAGGACTAGTTATTGCTGCAGGAAGCTTAAATTGGCTTCTTGTTTTCTTCACTGGGAGACCTTGTCTTGAGCGTGTGGCAAGCTCCCCACTTGCTGTCACGTACCTTACTATGCTGTTTATTGACTGCCAGCCGACTTACACACCTACTCATTGCTCTGTGACAAATTCAAACTCCTGCCATTTCATACTGCTCCTTAGCTTTGCCTCTAAGATTCTAACGCACTCCATCTGCATTCTTCTCCCAAGTTCTCTGCACTGTCTATTCAGCAGGATATCAGCAACCCAGGCTTGTTCCAATCAACAGCCTATGCTCTCAATCACTTGGACCTCTATGAGTTACATGTCTTCCAGTTCCTCACTGCTCTCTGCTGTATGCCTTACATAGCCTGCTGTCCTTCATGGGGTTTAGCTGCCACTTACCACTTGTTTTACCGGCTGACCTGTGTGGTCCAACCGCCATGCTGGCTTAAGTGGAGCTAGCAACTGATCTTACGTACTTTACCGGCTCATCTCTCATGGTCTAGCTCATACTGGCCTTCTTGTGTTTCGCTACCACTTATATATTTACTCACCGATTGCCGTACTCATTCATTTGTACTATCTGCAGTTCATCGGCTGACATACATGTGGTCTGGCCGCCCTGCTTTATATCGTTCTCATGGATGCTTCCTACAGTGCTGCTTCTCATTCAGACCTACCTCTCCAAATCTGCTTCCTAATGTTCTGCCTCCATTGGATTATTCTGGATTACATCATGATATTCATTTCAGTTCTCTTGGATGCTTCTCGTCATGCTTCTTCAACTTCCCGGAGTTGCTGCTCCTGTCTCGGCCAGGACTTCCTGCTGACCTTTATTCCATCTGTCTTTCTTGGTTGAACTGCTGCCCAACATATTGAGTTGCTACAGTTTCCTGATGCTTATTTCCTCTCATCGAGTTGCCAGCCCTTCTGCCAAGGTCTCTTCATTGCAATCCTTACCATCCTCGATCTCCAGGATACTATAGTCTACAGCACCGTTCTGCTCTCATAAGTCTGCCTTAATGCTACAGTACTACTCTGCACTAAACTTACTCAGGTTATGCCGCCAATGACAGTCTACAGATCCATTCTGCTCTCCTCAGTCTGCCTGACCACTGCAGTACTACTCCGCACTGACCTGACTGGGATATGCCACCATTACTGTGCCATTTACAATTCTTCCTCACTACTTTGTTGCTTCTGCATTGCATACAGTTCATAATTTCCATTACGTTCTCTACCACTACTCTACACCCTGCCTCGCCACGCGGGCCAGAAGTTCGATGTCACAGGTGATCGTACTGGTGCCCCTATGGGCCGGAAATCCTTGGTTCCTATATATTTCTTGTGCCATACTCACCTGCTCACCCTGCCTTTGCCCATCGGGCTGGGAGGTTCCCTACTACTCTTCTGCTTCTATGACCTGCCTTCGCCCATTGGGCTGGGACGTTCCCTCCTTCCGATCATCTTCTGCCTCGTCAGCTCCGGCCTGGAGATTTACTTCTGCTCGACTATTCAGGTTTCATCACGTTATTGCTGCCTCAAACATTGATCACCTGCAGTTCAGATGTTGTTCCTCTCATCCAGTTGCCATGTTTCTGCCTCAGTCTCTTCCATGTGATCCCTGCCTTCCTTGCTCTGGACACATTGGTTCTCAGCGTTATTACATTTCTAGGTCTGCCTTCCAGTTGCAATACTATCATGCTCAAGGATGCTTCAGGATGTGTCTCATAGAAGTTCTATGCTGCTCTTGTTCTCTTAGCGGACATTCATAGGTATAGCTACATTCATGTTACCTGGAGCTGCTCACCCTTCTCATACCTCTCCAGCTGATGGATTGCTGCACTTCATCAAAGGTCTTTCTGCCATGCTCAGATTCTGCCAGCAGATATTCCTGGGTCTGGACGCGTTTTACATACTGGAATCAGCTGTTTCTCTCATACCTCACCAGCTATCAGTTCGGCTGTGCTTTCTTCAGGGGCTGATTGTCACGTCCTGTTCCTTCTCATCTACATTCATGGGTTCACTCTCTGCTCCTACTGCTTCTCACCTTGGATTAGCAGTCTAGCTGCTTTGCTTTTTGGGCTCACCATATTCTACTCTTGGTTGCTTCATACCTTGCACCAGTGTCTCAGATTATCCTCTACAGCTTGTCATTCCAGCTCACCTCTACAGCCATTGCCTTCATATCAATTCTTAAGACTATACTTCACTTATCAGAACTGGATTCAGCAGTCGGTAGCCGGCCACAAGCCTTCTCTCATTTCACATACTATACAAGCCCTCTAGTAGAAATCAGGAAGTCATACTACTTCTGTTCATCCTGCTTCGTTGACGTCAAGTTTGGATGCAACTAAGAATCTGTGTATGTTCTCCTGTATTGAATTCATCAGTCATCAACTTCATCTCCACCGTTATACATTTCCTGGATTTTGCCCTCTATAATCTGGAGTCCGGAAGAAGGTTCTTCATATTCACTCTTCATCATTCCAAATTGTACATGGATTCTCGGACTCGGACTTTATTAAGGAAATTACTTCACTGGACATTTACAATTCAGTTTCTCTTAAGCTCCATTTATCTGGATTAAATTCTACAAATTAGAATTCAGATTTAGTTGATTAATTTAGTTTAATTAGGATCTCTCTCCTTTAGTATGCCCAGAAGGATGGGCAGGTCAGTAGCCATGGGTCCTCAGAGGTTTCCCCCCAAGGGGGTTTTTCCTCTCTTGAGTGCTACTGGTCACACTCTCCGGAGTTGGAGGAGGTGATCGTCTATTTCTTTCATTATTAGGTGTTGCCATGCATGACTCTTCAGCATTCAGTTAAAGAACAATCGTTGATATATATATTCTTTTTGGGGCTTTCATAATTCTAAACCAGGCTTCCTTCCTACAGGTGGGATACAGAGAAAGGCCAAAACCATCAAATATTATCAAACAACTCAATTCAAGCATCCAAGTACCTAAGCACAAACGTTCTATACTACTACCTAACGAACATTGTCCTCTTAATGCTGGCCTCTGTATCCATCAACCATCTACATGTTACATAAGCACTGAGCTATGAACCACACATAATTGCAGGAGTAGCTGGGACTATGTGGGGGAAGAGCTCCTCCCTCACAGCCTACTTAATGTAAGCAGCTGGCTCCCACTCTGCTTAGAGCGAGTCGCACTCACCCACCATCCTCCCCGTCATCTCCTCCTTCTGCGGCACTCTTATCCCACCGGGGGGCTTTCATAATTCTAAACTGGGCTTCCTTCCTACAGGTGGGATAGAGAGAAAGGCCAAAACCATCAAATATTATCAAACAACTCAATTCAAGCATCCAAGTACCTAAGCACAAACATTCTATACTACTACCTAATGAAGATTGTCCTCTTAATGCTGGCCTCTGTATCCATCAACCATCTACATGTTACATAAGCACTGAGCTATGAACCACACATAATGGCTTTACAAATTCAAGTGAAAACTCAGAGAGAAATAGCTGAAAGCAAGCTGGATACAATGGAGAAATTTCTGTCTCCAAAGATTGGGAAAGCTACTCCGACAAGAGGGCCTGTAGGGGCTCCCAATGTTGCTGGGGAAATGGCTTCCCTTGTTCCAGGATGCCCTGACCTGGGTGCCAAACCAAAGCAGACAAGCAAACTGACATTTCAGTCTATACAAAACTTCTTAATTGAGTTTCATGGCAAGACATGGACCTCGATGGACAAAATACATACTTTACCGGGAGAAATAGTCAACCGATGCCAGAAAATTGAGGGGAACATTTTTTCTATAGAAGAAAGGCTCGATACTGCTGAGAAAGATACACAGAAACTTTCTGCTCAAGTTCTGACCATGGAAAGTGCGGTAAATGCTTCATTGTACGAACAGCTAACAATGCTTTGCAAACTTGAAAAGATTGAGAATACTCTCTTGTTAAAAAACTTGAGGCTTATTGGACTGACAAATGAAATTGAAATGGCAGATTTAAAAGATTACATTGAAGATCTAGCCACTAAAGTTTTTGGCCTTGATAATCCCTTGGTTTTGGAATCTGTATTCAGATCACAGCGGAGAACATGTCTCGGGACAGAGATCAGGTGTAAGGTATGTCATTTGTACCTTCTGTTCGATAGCTGAAAGAAACAAAATTCTACTGATGGTCAGACAAAAGAAGGGATTTATTTATGAGGGAACAAAACTTCATCTTTACC
The DNA here is from genome assembly GCA_016271365.2 of Neoceratodus forsteri. Classification (NCBI taxonomy): domain Eukaryota; kingdom Metazoa; phylum Chordata; order Ceratodontiformes; family Ceratodontidae; genus Neoceratodus; species Neoceratodus forsteri. Next base: position 899,812,546 of record CM057456.1, on the reverse strand, counting down.
CTAACACTTGCATGACAATGCAAAGATGGAGGAAGTGCTTCCTGGTGATTAAAAAGGAATTTAACTAAGTCGCTGTACCTGCAGTCCTACAAGCCCCAGCAAAATTAAAGGTGACCTTTCAAGGGAAGGATTTTTATTTTGTGGATGTAGATGCAGCTTGGGGTTTTTTCAAGAAAAATGCTGCACTGCCCACGGAATTAGGTTCAGAGTCAGAGGATGAGGACGGAACAGCAGAAGAAACTGATAATACGCAATATCTCCCAATGACTTCATAAGGAACCCAGATGAGTTGAAATCTTTTTATAAGTGTTTATCTTGAGACTCTGCCTAGCCTCCCTCATATTATTGAGACTCTAAAGTAAAAAGCTTTGGCAGATTTTTCTTTATATGTTATATTCTTGTTAAACTGGAGGAAAAAGCTTGGAGCATACAATATATAGAATAAATTAAGATTATGACCTATAGAAGCTCTCCAAATATGTTAAGAATGTTTTGAGATATTTTTTAACCCCACTCCTAAAACTTTAAGAATGTTATGTTATTGGAATATATTGCGAGGGGCGCTGTGGAGCCCGAGCTAACTGGAAGCAACTTGTACAAGGTCCTGTAAAACTTAACTTAAGACTATAAAAATCGGCAGTTTTGCATTGTTTTTTCTTCTGATCGAGGTCTCCAGCAGAAAGAGGAACATAATCTTGAGCAAGATGGGCAATCCCAAGCGAGATAAAACCTTGGGAGGTCCCGAAAAAAACAAGGGTTCTAACATCGCTCAAACTACACGATCCGTCGCAGCTGAGGCCTTCTCTCCCACTGACAGGGGATCTGAAGAAATGCTGGATTCATTGGGAATTAAGCTACAAAAGTTGATCCTTTCAGTCACGGATCTTTCCCAGAAGGTGGACAGCTTTAATGGCAGAGTACTTATCCTAGAAACAGCGGTGGATTCATTGAAAGGGGACTTTCAAGAAGTCCGTAGACAAGTTGAGGCCTCCAGTGGTGCTACCTCCCTTATGACCACCGAAGCACAGCATATGAGAACACGCTTGGAGTCATTAGAAAATCAGATCCAATCGGCTAAAATACGTTTGCTGGGACTACCAGAAGGCTCGGAGGGGGATCACCCTATTCTATTTGTAAAAGAATGGTTAACTGAAAAGCTAGTCCGGGAAGGATCGGACCCTATTGTGGAAATCCAGAAGGTTTACAGAATAACCCCAAGAAGAAGACAATATGGAGAGGCACCATGTACCATACTGGTGGTAACAGCGGGAGCAGGAGTTCGGGACCGAATTTTGCAGCTGGCGAGAAGAGCAGGACCCCTGATGTACGACGACAGACAAGTATACATTTTTCCTGATGTCAGCTACGCGACCCGCCAACGTAGGAAGACATTTGACAGTGTTCACCATCTTTAGAGAAGGGAGTCCCGGTGATACTATCATCTTTCCGCATGTCTGAGGATCTCGCTTGAGAATAAAATCTATATATTCTCGGACCCAGTAGACACCGGCAAATGGGCAGCTAGAGTGGCACCTAAGAGAGACTGTACTGAGGAGACTGATCTTGAGGAGATTGGCGAGGGATCCTGAACAGGTCGTTCAATGCTTTGGTGATGGTGTCCTGGGTATGAGAAATGCCCAATGTTAGGTAACTGTATATCATTCTGCGAATCTCTGAACTAGAGGACTCTGCCATTTGATGGTTTTAAAAAATGGCCAGTTTAATTATTTTGTTTTACTTTATATTAAAAGTTTGCTTCTAGGTTTACTTGCAGAGATTGTTAACATTTAGGGGAATTTCATGGCAATGCAAGGTCCCACTGGGACAAGCTAATTTTTTGTTCAAGGGATATTGCTGGACAATTACAATTTTAGGAGCCTGCCATGAAGCTCTTGGACTTGAAAACACAGCAACTTATTGGGACACTTATTTTCTTTTTTAGTAATATCATATTGATTCTCCCCAATGTGGTATATCTATACAGTGGATGCACCTGTATCTATAATTAAGGGACCTAGTGTCCTATTTGTTATTCCTCATGTGGACTGTTCATTGTATGTACTTCCATGAGTCTATGTGTATGGAAATTATTATAAAAATAAAGTGTAAAAAAAAAGGAATATATTGCATTTCGAGATTAATTGTGTTTTTTTTAATTATGTATGTATTAAACAAACATATCTCTCTGAAATAAAAAAATAAAGTTTAAAAAGAAGAGTTGAAACCTAAAACTTTCAGGTTTGTTAGAGTGTGTACTGAAAGATGCTGTGGTGGGGGCTGCTGCCATGCTTTTTCAAAAAGAGCCGAACACTTGTATTTACTTCTTATGTTAATTTATTTGACTGTACCCCAACATTTCACTCTATATTAGAGCTTTTTCATAGGGATTTTATTTCATTTTCTGTTAAAAAAGCAATAACCATCAATTAATATTGGTCTTGTATAAACAGAGTAATCTATATTGAATGAAATGTATACTGTATACAAGGGGTGGGATATTCAGAGTGGGCCAGGCAGGGGCGCAAGCCTGGGCACAGCACAATTGGGATGTGCCAGGGAGTGTGCTGGGTGATATTCAATGGTGCTACGCCATGGTTCAGCACTGTTGAATATGGCAACGTGGCCTCCCACATTGCGCATGGTGCAGGGGCACTGCGCCAGTGCAAAAGGCAAGAAAGGTGCAGGGGGATGGGCCAGCACAAGTGCAGTTGCGCTAGGCACAGGAACTGTGATATTCAATGGTGGATATGCAAATGGAGCCCTAATGCATGCAAGGCACAACTGGGGCCATTAGCATGTCATTATGGCCCCATTTGCATGCAAGTGCACCGATCCCCGGTGATTTTCACCTGGCGCCCTGCCAGGCTGCAGCCGTCGGGGACCGACGCCCCCTGCACATCATGGCAAAGTGCCCCAATGCCCGATCGCTGGCATAAGTATAACTATAAACATGTCCAATATCTCTGGTGCAATATGAAATGAAATAGGAGCAAGGGCTGGCCACTCATAAGTAAGCTGCCATATTACAGGGTGTAAGACGGCAGCCGCCAGCTGTGGGTGGCCGCCCGAGCTCTGGAGCCAGGGTATAGTGTTGTGCCCCCCCCGCTCACGGGCATATGTATAAATGAACACGCCAATATCCCTGGTGGTCCAATGGACTGCTCAGTCCAATCGCGGGCATAGGTATAATAAATAACATTATTAATTATCCCGGTGGTCCAGTGGTACCCTCCCCACCCACCCACTGAGCCCCACCACCACGGTCAGCAGCAGGTGGCAGCTTTTTATCAGTACACAGTCCCATGTGAATGGATCCATTCACATATCTGGACTGTAGTGCGGTAATCACCCATTGGCCCACACTGTGGACCAATGGGCGACAGCTGTACTGTATGCTGTCAGTCGGCGGGTGGCCGGGCGGCTTGCGGTGGGGAGCTGCCGCCTGCCGCTGACTGGGGAAGGGGCTGGGCCCAGTGGGTGGGTGGGAGGGGAATACTGCTGGACCACCAGGGATAATTTATAATGTTATTTATTATACCTATGCCCGCGATCGGGCTGGACACAGTCCACTAGACCACCAGGGATATTGGATGTGTTTTCATTTATACATATGCCTGTGATTGGGCGTGGGGGGGGCACAATGCCGACAGACCCTGGATCCAGAGTTCGGGTGGCCACCCACAGCTGGCGGCTGCTGTGTTGCACCCTGCAATATGGCAGCTCACTTGTGGGTGGCCAGTCCTTGCTCCTATTTCATTTAGGCTCAACTTTGAGCACCAGTGTGCGGTGTGGCAGGTTGTACCAGTTATGCGCGCTCGCACATCCCAGGCTGAATATCGGGATGTGCGAAATATACAAGGGCACTCCCCGCACTTGCGCTCATTTGACATTAGTGCGCCTGGCGATCGGGATTTGTGGAGCATATTCCCTTTGAATATGGCGCCGTGGTGCATCAGTGGGTTGCGCATGGTGCAACACTGTTGTGCCATGTGCAGCCCTTTTAAATATCCCACCCAAGGTCTTATTACCATTTGTGTTTAGTTTCTATATAGTTCATATATGCTGGAACTTGGAGCTTGTTTTTTCATTACTTCCTGAAAAATGAAAGCAGCAAAAAATGCTTTTAAATCTCTGTCTTTTAATGCATACAGTTATATCTGAGAGCCACTGTCACCAAAGCATATTGCTGCTGTATTGCTTGTATCTTTTCTCCCCAAATTACACAGTCTAGAAGTCACTACTCTATAAAGAAATACAGTGCTGTACATTTCTGTGCATTCATTCAACATATGTATAATGTTCTGATTATATAAGACCAATGCTAATTGACTGTTAATGTTCATTAAAAGAAAATGAAGTAAAATCCCCCTGAAAAAGCTCTAATATAGAGTGAAATGTTGGGGTATAGTCAAATAAATTAACATAAGAAGTAAATACAAGTGTTTGGCTCTTTTTGGAGAAGTATGGAAGCTGCCCCCACCACAGCATCTTCTGGTACAGTTTAACCTCCAGGGGCAGCAGAAGGAGTTTAAATGGATCATTACCCACAGAAGCTACACATTTTTGTAAGAGTGTGTCCCAAGGGAGTGCCTTCGATAGGTTAGATGAGGCAAAAATTTTGAGTTTTTAAATAATTAAACAGAAAATAACATGGAAGTTTCCACGCATGCACATTGCTTTTTTTTACTTTTCTAAATAAGGTGGTTTTTGCAAAAGTAGCAGGTGCTGTACAATTTTATGTCACAAAAACTCAAACTAAAAGTTGTCCGATGATTTTGAATATGTAAAAGATTCATTTTCACAACTCAGCTTTGGATTTCTTGAGATATTAAGCGAGTTTTTGTAACTTGGATGTGGGTTTTTGGTGTTAAATGTGTAAAAAGGTACTGCACATTTTTGTGACTCAGTTTTGGTTTTGGTGCCATGCTATATGACTTCTCGTTACATGTTCAAATTTTAGACATCATGAAAACTCAGAAAACAACTTGTCCAGTGTTTTTGAATGTGTAAAAGATACATTTTTGCAACTTGGTTTTGGTTTTCATAAGACAGTAAATTCGTTTTTGTGCCTTGGGTGTTAGGTGTTTGGTGCTGAATGTGTAAAAAAGTTTCATTTTCCTGACTCAGTTTTGTTTTTCTTGACATACTGAATGAGTTTTCTTGACTCAGTTTATAGGTTTTTCGTGACACCATTACTGGTTTGGTACCAGGATGGTGACAGAAAAGTTGTCCTTTGTTTTAGAATGTATAAAAGGCTAGTTTTCTCAACTCAGTTTCAGTTGTTGTAAGATATTAAATTAGATTTTATTACACACGTGTTGGGTTTTTGGTGTTGACTGTGTAAAAAGGTACATTTTATGACTCAGTTTTGGATTTTGTCATCTGTTAAAAGAGATTTTGGGACTCCGTTTATGGGGTTTATGACATTGTTACTGGTTTTGATGGTAATATGGTGATACAGGGGAAAAATGCTTATTTTGTTTTTGAGGTTGGAGAAGGGTCTGCAGCTTTAAATAAGGCCCAAAGGGCCCTGAGCAAAGTCTACTACAGGTCTGGATGGGTCATAGGCTGGGACTGCTGCATTACATAAAGGCACAGAGGGTCCTGTGCAAAGCAAGCTGCACATCCAGACCCCCCACCAAATATCCCTGTGGCTTTGTGTAGGCCAACAGGGTCCTGCAATAGGTCCAGTGACATGCTGACAGATCTGCTGTTTCATGTTAGGCATAAGATATGGCTGTTAGCAGGTATATGCTCTATACAACCAAATGAGCTGTAAAATTGGAAGGGAAAACAAAACAAAAAAACTGAGCTGGAACTAAAGTTTTAATTTTTGGTGCACAGAGAGCTCCTTCCCAAATGACCGAGTACACAGCATGAGTGGGGGGGGGGGCAGTGCAGATGCCTTGAATCACGCAGTCAGTGGTTGTCCTTTTTTTCTTTAAAGTGTAGCCTGATCCAGCAGTGAGAGGGAGGCATTTATCTGTACCAGTGGTCTGGAACTCACACTCTGATTGGCTGCCACCAGTACATGCTGGTGGCTGATTTGACTGTGTGAGCCCTACATCACCTTAACCGAGGAAAGTGGCAGTTAACCTCTCTGCTGATTGGCTGCTTTCTGTAGCACATGTCAGCCAGTGGGAGGTTCAAATCACTGTTTTTTTCCTCATTACCTCCACATCATTGTGCATATGAAGCTGGAGACCATGATAAAGAGTGACTCGTGATGGGAGCCAGCAAAAGGATCAAGGTGCCGAGTGCATATGGACCAGCCAATAGGAAGGGAGTGAATCAGGAGGAGCAGTGGCAGCAAGTTTGTAGGTGGCATGGGCATGCTCACCCTACCCAGCACCCCCCGTAATCACTGGACTTCAGTAGTGGGCAGCAGTAGCGGAGAAGCCAGGATCTGTGATGGAGATGGTGGTGATGCTGGTGAGAGAGAGTGTGAGCAGCGAACTGAGGGAGACTCATCTGTCTGTTAAATAGTTGCTCTATTTTCTGTATTTTACTACCTGTAAGGGGGGTAAGGTTCAGACCTGTGGAAATATAGTAGTCCTGCAAAGAGAGGGCATTTGGAAGCAAATACAGTGCAGCAGTACTGTATACCAAAGCGCCTTTAGGAATTAGCAGGTAAAATAGACCATTTGAGGGGATAGAGTGAGAGGGTTAATTTGTTTAAAAAAAAATGCCTGCATCGGGTTTGGTTATACAGGAGATGTACAAGATGCTTATGGTCAATAAAAAAACACCACAGGAATGGAGACAGTAGATCCTTTTTTGTATTATTTCTTTTATTTTAAATTTTGATAATCTACAGCACCACACAGAAATTTAGGTCTCATTAAATGTTCAGTGAAAAAGAAAAGAAATAAGTCCGTTCCTTGAGACTTAATTAAGCATGAACATTTTAACATTATATAGCTGTGATACCCATGAAACCAATAAAATTAAGTCCACAAATGGAGGGACTCCAAGTTCACTAATTAAGATGGATACAATAATCAAATTAAGAATTATTTCAGGGTATGTTAACCACAAGCATACAGATTTCATCCCAGAGAAATTATTAATATCCTGTTCCCCTTAGTGCAAGTTCACAATATCAAGAATATACTACAGTAAGCAGCCAGCCAAGTGGCACTGAGCGTTGAAGCACTGGACACCACACCTTGTGCCATGCCTGCGACTTGGGTTTGGGAATGGACTCAGGCTGCCGAGGGTTGGCAGGGGGGAGAAGGCATGGAATCAGATTGAGTCGTCGACAGGCAGCTCTCCTTTCCTGGGGAAGGTGGTCCTGCACTACGTGGCTTTGGTGGCCCCTAGTGGTCAGGGGATTGATCGAACAGTGCATGTAGCATTAGGTTATGGTGGATGCAGCCAATGTCCTGCAGGCAAGTGAGGGACCATGCCTGCACCGTGCAGGATGTCACTGCACGTCTGCACCACTGGGAACAGTAAGGAAAAAAAAAACCCTCATCATTGGTAGGTGAAGGCGGGTCCGGAGGTCACGACCCTACCTCAATGCCAGGTACTAGAACGCTCGCTTCGGACCCTACTCCAGTGCGGCAGCCCTCAATACTGTAGACAGAGCACCAGAGGAGCATGCCAGTCCATCCTCAGGGGACTCAGATCCAGGGAGCTGGGCTAGCCGGGCTGGAGGAAGGGTGTCCCCACCAGAGACGAGTAGCCAGAGCTTCAGGTTGATGGGCAGAGTTGCAGTTACTGTGTGTCCATGCCAGAGAGAGGCCCATGGCAGGAGGTGAATAAGTAGAGTTAAAAAAAAAAAAGAATATACTACAGTATATAAGCTATAGGTGAAGACCAGCCCATAATGATGTGCAGAATCAACCATTAATTTCTCCTTCCAAGGAAGGCATCTCATCTTCTAGGTTGCATTCTGTTTGGTATTTTTCTTCACAGCTTCATATTTATCTCTCCATAGTATACATTTTAGCTGTTCAGGCTCAAAAAGTATGGAGGCAGTAGATTCTGTCTAGTTCAGTGTCATACAGAGGCCACCTGCTGGTGAACTGCCCCTTAAGTAAGCCACACCCCAAAAAACCAGAAAAGTTTTGCAGAGTATTGCAAGTTTTGTGCAGAATCTTGTGTTAAAGCCAATGTAGAGTTCTGTAACACTGCTCTTCATCCAGGTGGGAGCACTGCAGTGGGTGCTCCACTGAAACTGCTGGTAAACAATGGTTGAATATGTTATGATAATTTTTTTTTTATTCCCTTTAGATTTGGATATTGGGCTGTTGCAGTGCATAAACAATTAACTAATTTTAGACACATCTTTCATGGCAATGAGACCCACAGAAAAGCATTAATATACTTACATGTTTTTATCATTTTCAGACTTTAATAAGTCAGAGTTGACTCTGCATGCTTAAAAAAGGGCTTCCTTTGTACCAGTTGAACTCTAGTTTATCTTCTCTGTTCCACTTTTACATCAGTGTGTGTGACACATACACACAGCAGCCACTATTCTCTTTAGACTTCTTGATTTAATAGCATAAAACTAAGTTTGCAGAGTCAACTCAGACTTAAGGTCTGAAAACTATAAAAAAAAACACCAACAAACAAACAAAAACCTAAAGTATGTGAATGCTTTTTTGTGGATCTCCCTGGCATAAGATGCCTCAACTAAATTAGTTAATTGTTTTATGCGCTTGGTTACTGGCAACCTTTTTGTATGTAATGGTATTTAGAAGTTTATTCGTCTTCTCTGATGTGTATTATATACCCTGCTTTTCTATGACTGATGTGTGACTGAAGCCCCTGTCCCTGATCTATGCCTGTAAAGCCTCTTAGGTGTGTTTACATAAATTATTTTTGTAGTAACCAATAATTAATTAAACTCACTAGCTTAGTCAATAATGGCATCTACAAGTAGGAGACCTAATGGTGCCCTTAAGAGGTATGCAGGGGCATAGCATGGCAAAGTGCTAGCAGAGGTTTACCGGAAGAGTTTGCAGTGAGGAGTTTATTGTGTTTTTATAGGACTGTTGGTGGAGCCTACAGCCATTTTGTGAGAGCTTGTTAGCACTGAAAACGGCCAATCTCACAACCTCTTCCGCTGGACTTTTGGAAGTATCCTTCCAAAAGCCCAACAAACTGAAAGCCCTCCACCACGATCGGCATACGAATAACAGCCGCTTTTTCAGCTGTTACTTCTGCATTCCATCCGCGTACTGTGGCTGCACAGCGAACTCGTGACGATGCGCAGTGCTGTGGTGCCGGCATGTTGCGAATGGCACAGTGCCATTCTCTGTTTTGTGTTCCCCTCTCCAGGTCATCCCTAAATCATGATGTTATATCACAACACTGGGAGCGCACCCCAGTGTGTGAAATGTGGTTTTATCTGTAAAACAGAAAATGGCCCCTCATTGCATTTTTGTCCTGATGCCACTTGCTCACGGATGCCTGACATTAGGGTGCCCAGTCCCCATGTCGACTACTTGTCCTGTAAATTAGAAAACAGTCCCTCATCAGTTTGTTTCCCTGCAAAACTGAAAATGGTCCCTTTAGTCGCTAGTCCCCTCCCCTCCCCACCCTCCCTCTGAGCACCCACCTCCCCACACACCCCCCTTACCCCATATTTACTTCTGGAACTCGGCACTGTTATCTTCTCTGGACCAGGACACATCTGCACTCTGCAAAGCCCAACTCCGAATTGTAGAATTAAAGGTAAGCATGCTATACAGCCATTCAGTGGTATTTTCAACTTATGCTGATATCACAGCTATTTTTTTGAATTTTTGCCCCAAATTTTCAACATGGGGTTCTTGGCACCCCACCTCATGAAAACTGTCACTGTTGTTTTGTTACTTGGCCTGGAAAGGTGATTTCATGGTCACTGTGCAGAATAACCTTTCAGGACTAATTAACGAAATGACAGTGCTACTACTCATGAGGTGGGGTCCCAAAAAGCCCATGTTGCAAATTTGGTGAAAAAATTCAAAAAAATGACTGTGTTACGAGTGTGCATTGCACAGTTTCTACGCACGCTCCTAATGTCGTAAATTTTTTATGTTTTCATGCCACATTTTTAACATTGCCATTTTTGCACACCTCCTTCACAACAGTACAGCTGTCATTTTCCACAACCTGCCCGAAATGTGTTTTCACATCTATGGCAAGAATCGTGCGTTTGCTCTGTGCAATCACCTTTTGGGAAAACTGAACAAAATGACACTGGCACTGTTCATGAGGAGGGCTCCAAAAAAGGCCATGTTGAAAATTTGGTGAAAAAAATTCCAAACAATGACTATGTTATGAGAGTGCACTGCGCAGTTTCTATGAACGCTCCTAACGTCGCTAATTTTTAATATTTTCACTTCACACTTTTAACATAGCCATTTTTGTACAGGTCATGTTGAAAATTTAGTGCAACACCTCCAACATATGGTCAAGTTACACCTGGGCATTGAATAATTTCTACGCACATGTGTAACTATAATCACTTGATAGTGCTTCACAACCCTATTGGCTCTGGCCAGAGTTTGTTTTTATGAGCAGTCATCTACATCTCTTTTTCTTAGAGAACAGCTGTCTCTACATTGCCTTACAGTAAATGCAGCTCTGAGGTCCTGACCTTTGAATTTATAATGAAAGAAAATGGGATAGAACATCAAGACTACAGCTCGTTTGTTTAGTAATATGCTTTCCCATGTGTTTGATGCAGTGAAAAGGACCTCTAAATAATGAAATAGATTTTTGAATTGTGTCGAGGAGCTGTCTGTGTTGGGAGTGGGGAAGTTGGCTGTGTGTGGAGTTGTCCATGTGTGTGTGTATAGCAGGGGGGAGCTGGATGTTTGGGTTGAGGGGAGAGCTGGCCATGTGTGTAGGGGGAGCTGGCTGTGTGTGCCTGTGTGTGGGGGCTAGCTGTGTGTGTGTAGGGGGGAACTGTTTGTTTGTGTAGGGGAAGCTGGTGGAGGAAAGCTTGGCTGTGTGTGTGGTGGGGGCTAGCTGTGTGTGTGTAGGGGGAACTGTTTGTTTGTGTAGGGGAAGCTGGTGGAGGAAAGCTTGGCTGTGCATGTGTGTGTGGGCTAGCTGTGTGTGTAGGGGGGAACTGTTTGTTTGTGTAGGGGAAGCTGGTGGAAGAAAGCTTGGCTGTGTGTGTGTGGTGAGGGCTAGCTGTGTGTGTAGGGGGGAACTGTTTGTTTGTTTGTGTAGGGGAAGCTGGTGGAGGAAAGCTTGGCTGTGTGTGTGTGGTGGGGGTTTGACCGTGTGTTGGGGGTGGGGGTGAGCTGTCTGTGGTGGGGGGGCTGAGCTGGTCATGTGTGTAGGGGAGGAGCTGTGTGTGTGTGTGTGGGGGTGAGGGTGAGGGTGTGTGTAATGGGGCTGGCTGTGGCTGTGCAAGTAGCTGCTCATGTGAAAGGATAGCTCGCAGTGTGAGTGAAGCACTGGTGGGGCTTTGCTGAGCTGAAGGCAAAAAAATGGGACTTACTGAAAAATGAAAATGGACTTGTCTTTGGGGGAGGTTGGTATGTGGAAGGGTAACATTTTGTTGGTATGAGTGTGTGTGTGTTTATGCTTTTGGCCATACCACATTTTCAGATTGTCACTTGATGCAATTTGGGGCCCCCAGCTGACTGACTCACCCCCCCCCCCCGACTCCCAAATCTGGCTCCTCCACTAGTTCGGGCAAAGCATAAATGGTAGAAAAATTAAAAACTAGGATAAACCCTAATTCTGGCCCCCTCTTGTCAAAACATTGCTGTATCACTGTTTTACTCTCTGTGACAAGATAATGCTGAAATTATGAGATTCTGGGACTTTTTACCCTAATTTTTCTTTTCCCTTGCTTTTTTTTCTAACTAGAGAGTCTCTCAAATATAGCCCCTTGAGTTAGTGCAAGAAGAAACTCACAAAAGGTTGGGACTTCTGGAGATCTTTATTAAAATAAGTCTTTTGGCTATGGCCCCACTGCTGTGACCCATTGGGCTCCTGGACTGTGCTTGGCTATAGTGGGTCGAGCACATCCTAAGAGAAGGAGGAGAGGGTTGGAGACTATTTGGGGAAATACCTGACTGCACATATCTTGAATTGATGCCCAAAAATGTTAGAGATTAGGACAGTCCCATAATATGTGGAACAGATGGGCTCCTGGGCTGCCGCATCTCCAGCTAGTGTTGGTCTGAATGAGTTCCATCCTTCAAAGTTTAGCTGGGTTTCTATACCATCTATGGAGAGTCTTGTTCATAATAAGGTGGGTGCACCCAACTCAGCAAGCCAGATGTATTCTTACCTATGCATGGCCCCATTGGTGCTCAGAAAAAGGGGACTGGAGGTCCTCCTCCCATTGAGTTCTGTCTGACTGGGTGGGGTCTGCAGAGGCATCCCTGAGGGCACTATAGATATCACTAGCTCTGTGCCTGAAGCAGTGTAGACATATACTTAAGGGGTGCGGGCTTTGTTGTGCCCCAGTAATTCGGTGGGGGGGATTAGGTAGATGTGATATGGCATCCCTAATTTGGAGATATCTCCAGAAATGTGAGGCCGGGAGGTGGTATCTAGCTTGTAGTGCATCGAAAGTATCAATTGTGCTAGAGTTAGGAAGCAATAGATCTTGTATTAGGGAAGATACCATGAACCTCCCACATTTTCCATTGGATTGTACTTTTATCCACTTCCAAGGTACGATTATTCCATAGGGGCATGTAGTTCCAGGGTGCCGGGTCATGACCCAGGTGGACTAGGACTTGTTGCCAATATTGAATTGACAGCAGGATGGGAGGGGGGAGATTGGGGCATACATTTTTCCTGCTATACAAGTCCACCGCCAGAGAAGGTGCTTGAAGCAATGATGCCTCCAATATGAGCCAGATCGGGGAAGTATATCCGATTCTAGAGAACCATTTGGTAGTTTGAACTGAAATGAAAGCCATGTGATATCTTTGTAACCAAGGGAGTCCCCAACCACCCCTGCTCCAGTGCTGATGAAGTTTAAGTTTGCTGAATCGAGGTCAGGATCCTTCCCATAGGAAACTGCCCATCATAGCTTCTAATTTCTGAGACCATTTCTGTGGGATGGACATAGGGAGATGGGCCAACAAGTATAACATCATGGGGGTAGCCATCATCTTGATGGAGTCTGTCTTGCCTGCAAGAGAGAGACGCAAGGCCTTCCAGCACTCCATGTCCTGTCTGAGACTCTACCAGAGTGGTAAAATTAACTGTGAGCATTTTTGACAGGTTTGGATGCAGGGTGATACCTAAATATTTTATACCACTTAAGACCAAGGGCAGCGAAGTCTGTACTAGGAGGTACAGAATTCAAGGGGAGGACTTCTGTTTTGGATTGGTTTATCTTGAGATCTGATACCTTGGAAAACTCAGACAGGATAGTAAGGATAGTTTGAATCACTTGCGGGGTGCACTCAGTGGTGACAAGTAGATCATTGGCATATAGAAAAGTTTTAAGGGTGGTATCACCCACCTGTACACCGGGGATAGAGTTAGATTCCCTGAGCGCTATGGCCAGGGGCTCAATAGCTAAAATAAACAATGGGGGGAGAGGGGACAACCTTGTATCATACCCTTTCTGCAATTGGAATTGTGGGGACATCATATCATTCATCAGTACCCTAGCCAAGGGGGAGGCATAAAGCAGTTGTATCCAGGAAAGAAAACCTGGTCCCACACCCATTAAGGAGAGGGTATGAAAAAGGAAGGTCCATTCGACAGAATTGAATGCCTTTTCAAAATCAATGGCTAAGGCTACAGAGTATAGCACATTTTTAAAATAAATAAAGTGATTCAACCAATCAGAATTGGTCTTTTACTAGCATGTCACTCTTTTATTTTGTGACATGTGTCTCTTGCACTAACTGTACCATTGCCATAGCAATTGTGTCCACTTAATTTGAGTGGCAAATGTTGCATCGTATGTGGAAAATGCATGACTGGCTCTTTCTATTACAGCAAGCATGCAGCTGAGCTGACTTAGATAGTCAGAACATTTCTAACTAGGGGGTAGTTGATAGATACTGTATCAGAAGTGCAGGGTCTGCGAGATAAAGTAAGACTTTCAGTCTGGGTATGCAAGGCACAGTACTTAGCAATGTTCTTGTCTGAATTGGGGAAAAGCAGCTGAAAGTTATCCCTGCAATTAGCTGGGGAATAACTGTTAGTTGGGGGTGTGGTTTAGGTAGACATGAAATGGCTGTCTGCATTTTGACTTCACTTTAGTAGGCTCTTGCTATCAGTATGTCCCTTCATGCTCATGTGTCATCACATGAGTGACGCAGAGCAGGAGTAGGGTATCTGTCTCCGTGACCTCTGCAGGGCAGCTACAGATAGACTACAGTCCATGTTAGGCTTAGGCTCTGCCCCTCAGGGATCAGGTAAGCTTCAGATGCTATAGCCAGCAGTCCTGAAGAAAAAAAGGGAACCCAACAACTTCCTTTCTGGGGTACACTTAAATATTAACTGATCCTCAACAACAGGGTAAGTTACCTCTACTGTTGAGTAATAAATGCTGTAAGATTGTGGTGTTGTGTTATATTTGCTGAAACAGATTAGAATCCCTGGCCAAATACCTACAATATATAGAGTAGGAGTACAGGGGCTGTGCTAGGGATATAGCATTGAGAGACAGTAAGCTTGTGCTCGGTAACTTCCTTACCTAAACTATCTACATTGGATAAGGGTACAAGGTAGTAATCTAGGAAGGACACCCAGGTAGCAAAGCAGGATAGGAAGTAACAAGTCTGTTTCTAATCAAAAGGAACTAGGCAGCTAAGGATATACAGGTTGTTATCAGTGGTCTAGGCTTATCATAGGTTCAGTATGGAAATGAGGTACAGTGAGGAGCTAGTCAATTGTGGTGTCTGTGGGGCACTTTTCCCCAGGGCTACATTCTGGAGATGGATCTGCAGGACCTTTGCAGAGCTCCATGCTCGGCTGAAAGCAGAAAGAGAAAATATATCTTTGTTACATCATGCTCAGCTGGAGCCCACATCCCACACCTCAGCTCCTACAGAGGTCCTTTGCTCTGGGGGTGGAGGTGGAGAGCAGTGGGAAGAAGAGGTGGAGGAAGGTGGGGTGGCTATAAGGAGGTTGACCTGCTCCACACCATCCAGACAGCAAATCACTTTGCACCCCTGGAGGAGACTCAGGTACCTGAGTCCACTGGGGCAGTGGACTCTGAGTCAGTCAGGAACAATGGGAAGGATGATTTAGTGGCACCCAGGGGACAAGCAGGAGTAAGTCAGCCAGGATAGTCTTAGTGGTCATGGATTCAATGATCAGGGGGGTAAGGAGGATGGTGGTGGGGGTTGGATAGGACGGGGATGGTCAGGTGCCTTTCTGGTGCATTGGCCATTCAAGATATAGATAGGATAGGGAGGATGAAAGAGAGGGAGGGGAGCTGAGGGTACTTGTACACTTGGGTACCAATGAACTGACAAATCAACCTTTGTAGACAGTGAAGCAGAATTTTCACAGACTGGGGGACAGATTGAAGACACATTTGGCCTCCTGACCTTTCTAAGGTTCTTCCTGTTTGGAGTTTGGAGGGGGAAAGATGAGGGATGAGATTGAGGAGTGTATTGGACAGTTAACTGGATGGTTTCAGGAGATGGGGTATCACTTTGTAGGAGACTAGGGGGACTTCTGAGACAGGAGGCTCTTTAAGGGTGACAGTCTTCACCTGAGAGGCACCAGTGTGCTGGGGCAGAAGTTTGACATCTTCACTGGACAGTTAAACTTTCTGCAGGGGAGACTGAGGCTAGGGGGACCTTGGTGATAGGAGAGAGAAAAGGGAATCTAACTAGAACTCCTAATCTGGAGGCTTGCAGCAACACAGTGGGCAAAAATAAGGTTGGCCTTCAAACTGGGCTTGGGGAAGAGATCAAGGAAGGCGAGCTCACAAAGCCTGCAATCAGTATAAAAAACAGGAAGCTAGGGGGACTTAGGAAGAATAAGGGAGAAAGATAAATAAAAAGCAAAACTGGATCAGGAGATAGATGGAAGGTGGTCAGCCTTAATGTAAGGAGTCTGGGTAATAAAAATTGGCAAGGTCCAGGAAGTCATGGCAGACACTGAAGTGGACCTCGTAGCTGTCACAGAAACTTGAGCCTCAGGAAATAATGGCTGGGACTTGTCAGTCCTTGGTTACACAATGTTCAGGAGGGACAGAGGGAAAAGTAAAGGTGGAGTATAGCCCTATGTTGTCAGGGAAGGCATGAGGCTTTGAAGATGAATACATCAGGGGAAGTAATGGGGAGTAATATTGCTTGGATAGTATCCTACCAGGTTGGATACCTTCATATACCATCATTTTGGTTGGATGCCAGATGGCCTTGGATGGCACAGACATTGTACCAAGGATCTGACCTCCTAGGATCCACTGTGAGGATTTAAGGTATCCATGAATCTGAACTGGATCTGATGGAGTCGACCGTTGGATCCAGGGATTCAACCATCAGATCAGCTGGATCCGAGGTTGGATCCAATTGATCTGGCCATTGGATCCATGGATCTGACCACTGGATCCAACTATCCAAGGTCAGAGCAAATGGATCCAACCTTGTATCCAATAGATCCAACTCTGGATCCATTGGCTGGATCCTAGGTTGGATACCAGCACTATCTGGTGAAGGATAGTCAGATCCACAAAAGCACTATCTGTGCAACACTAATGGGGAGACAGTGCTGCTGGTGCAGCTCATGGCAGCCTCGGGAAAGAAACAATGATTGGGGGATGAGCTATAGACTGCCAGGACAAAGGGATAGAAAGCTTGTGGAAGAACTCAGAAGAGGCATGGCAAAGGGGTAGGTAATGGTGGTGGATGATCTGAACCTGCTGAATATTAATTGGGAGGTTCCAGCTGTGAGGAGCAACAGTTAAATTAAGAGGTAACATTTCAGATGAAATATACTGTAACAACAAAATATATTTATAATATATTAATACATCATCTTCTCCAATCTTATTTACAGAAAACATGTTGGTTTTATTCACGTTCTTCAGGTGTCAGAACTACTCAGATTTACTTTATATTTCTCACATTCAAATAATGTACCTGAAACCACTCACGTCCATAAGAGTGCCAGTGGGAGTGTAACATTATAGGCCCTTTTACACGATGAGCTGTGCACCACAGCAAGTGGCACAGAGCAACTAGAATGTTGCCTTGATGTCTGTGTAAAGCCACTCTGCACTGCATCAAAGGGGAGCATTTGTTGTCCTAGTGTTCCTTGTTTTCCTGGGTTCGCCATCAATGCAGCCCTCACATCAGTGCAGCCCCCACAGCAAGCCTTGGGATCTCGGCTGGTCAAAAATGTAGTAAAAACACCAGAAGAGCCACAAGTCTGTCGCAGGGCTGCTATATATAAACAAAAAAGGTAGCGGTATAGAGGGAGCAGATTGAGTGGTTGAAAACCACATCACTACTGAGCGGGGTTCCATGTAAAAGGGCATTAAGATTAGATTTTGTTGAGAAAAAAGTGAAAATGGACAAGAAAAGAGGTTTGAACTGTAGGTATATTGCTGGACATACTATAGTAATGTGCTCAGATTCTATCAGTCACAGACTAGTACAAGATTTAACCCAACCCATATCTATCGATCGAGCTATCTATCTATCTATCTATCTATCTATCTATCTATCTATCTATCTATCTATCTATCTATCTATCTATCTATCTATCTAGTTTTCTTTCTATCTCTCTCTCTCTCTCTGATCATCCATCTACAATGTTTTCCCCCAGAAACATTTAAAAGATAAGGGTATTTGTTGAACAACATAGGCACATACTTTCTGCTTCTCTCCTTTGATTTTTCCCACCATTTCTCTTCCAAAGCACAGGTCCTAACCAATCAGGAGGCGTGATTTTCCCTACCCATTCATAATATGTAGAAATAGGGCTACTGGGTCTTCTAAAACATTCTTAAAGTTTTGAAGCATTTTTATAAATATTTATAAGAACACATTATATGTATGACAAGACCTCCGTCATGTTTGTCATTGTAATTCAGGTATATGTATTTATTGTTTTTTATATCTCTAATATACAAAAAAGGCTTTGCATGATCTTCAATCCAGATTTCTCCTTTTGGTTGCAATAAAAGGATGCTGCTGCTATTACTAGTACTACTATCTTTGTCCTTTTGCTAACTGGAAGGTGAGCTACAGTACCTCACAGTACAAGGGGTGATATGTAGAACCATAGGTTGCCCAGAATCCCCTTTTCCTTTTAGACCCTGATCAGCACTGTGAACTCACTCATTGTGATATCACCAGTGACCAGTTTGGCAGAAGGTCAGTGTATTTTGGCCACATGATGTCAAAGATGGTAAAGTCACAATGCTGATGAGATATGATGAGAAGTAGAGCTAAGCATATCAGGCCAGTTTTTCCAAAGCCAAATAATGCTGTACTCCCCCTGTTCTCCGAACATACGGCTCACAGGGCTTGCGGCATTCATTGGCTGTCATTTTGGATTTTACATCCCTTGTGTCCGGTGACACTCCTTACACCACAAATTTGTGGTCTAGCGTGCGCCACTCCTGGGGATCAATGTACTGCTGCTTGCTCCAGATATGTTGTGCCAGTTCCTGAAAGCAGGGAAAATGTCGCAACTGCACCTGATAATGGAAAAGGGGATTGGTGCACAGCTGAAATCAGAGTTCTGTGGTGCAGGGCTGGAAGCACACCCTGCACCACCTTTCGAAAATCCTGCCATCAACTTTTACATGGAGTGCTGTTCCACACACTACACCTGGTACTATCACATAGAAAATACACCAGCTGTTAAAAGAAAAAGTGCATCTGATATAAAAACTAATAGCTGGCTACCTACAATGAACAATACTACTTTTCAAGGGTGTTCTAGCACTCAAAAATCCCTGGGGTATCATAATGGATTATCAGAATTACCTTCCTCCATTATGTTTCATCAAGGTGGTAATTTGAAAAAAAATTGATTTGTGCTGCAACCAGAGCATGACATAAAAAAATAGCTCAAGTATGGTCTCAAATGACTCACCAGCTAAAAGTCATGTATACCTTTTTTTTACAATTTATTTACCAAGGATGACCCAGCTGAGATCTAACATCTCATTTTCAATGGGGTTCTGCTTCTACCCATTTCCGCAACTGGTCTAACAGTTTAGATGGATTTATGTTTTGAAAATAGTTGCAGGTAGACTGTGGACATATCTTTTTGAAAATAGTGGTGCGTGGATTGTGGACATATCCTTTTTGGTTTTTACTTGTTGTTTTCTCCCCTGCCCACTGACTGGCTTTGTCTCCACCAACGGCCATTCATAACCTCATCACCTTCCATCTCTGGGACTTACCTCTGGTCTTGGCTCAATTCCTCCACAACCTTTCCCCTGTGGCATGGCCAATGGGGGAAATCTAGACCGCCACCTGTAGCCATGTTTGGTTGAGCCCACCCTGAGCCTAGTGGGTAGTGTGGGGTCTGGGGAGGGCTATCAGCTTTATCCCACTTCAGCCAGTGTTTTTTCCTCCCCCCCCTCTGGATGCTCTGTGGAGCTGATGGCATGATGCTACATGCAGAAACATGCCAATGTTTTTCACAAGGAGTGTCCCCATGCCTTAGCTGCTCCACTTGCATCACTGCCTATGGTCACCTAGGTGGCAGTTTTGTGGAAGAGGTTGCTGTCCAACCTCGTCCTTGGAAAACAGCTCAATTCTCCTCCCCCTGTGCAAACCTGATTCCCTGGGCTCATTTCTGAAACCGGGTCATTGGTGTCGCAAGTGGTAGTGTTACTGCTGTGCTAACAAGGCTGGCTTACACATGTAAGCAATAGGACATGACAGGGTGTGCATTATGTAAATAATAATACCTGACAGGGTGGGCATTATTGGGGGGCATAATGAGGCCCGGCGCCACAGGCGGAGGGCCTTATAGCACCTGGAAGGTCCATTATATACCATAACTAGCACCCTGGAGAGTATTACTACACTTAGAAAATGGGCACTGTAAAAGAAAAAAATTAATAATAAAAAAATAAGTTAAAAATAAGTTTTGTTATAATTTTATGATGACGTAGTTCCTCCACCAGTATGGTTTTTTGACCTACTAGGGACTTCGTGGGGTGGGGTGGGGAAGCTCTGCTGGTGTGCAGACTGTGACAGGAGCTGAGAGGTGGAGTGGGTGGGGAGCGTGAATGAGAGCACAGTTTTGAATGCTGGCTTTGTAGCAAGTGAAATGTTTCTGCTTATTTTGGGAGAGCTTAGGTAGCATGACAGTCTGACACAGAGTGAGCAGTAACAGCTCACTGAATATTGCTCCCCTGACACCATTCGCACTTCTGCATACAAGTGTCTTAGTAGATTACTTAATATGTCAGGGGAATCTGTTTTAAAGTTAAATGTGACATTTTCAATTGCCACCCACTGCTTGAATACTTGGACCGCCCATGCTGTTTGCCGCTTTGTGGCTTGTACTACATGGTCCTCCTTGAGTTTGTTTACTTCATCCATGGTTAGTGTGAGGAAATGTGCACTTACTTGATTTTTACTTTTCTTTGCAGCAGGTTCTTCTGGAGCGTCCTTTTAGTCATTGCCGAACATTTGTTCCAGCTCTTGTTCACTCAGTAAGTAGAAACTGACTGCTGTGTTTGACATTTGGGATGTCGGGGAGTGGGCTGCCAAGTTGGCTTGCGGGATGAAATGGCATTTTTCCGTGTTGCTGGCTGTGTGGGTAGAACATGGGTAGAAGGATACCAGGTGGGAAATGTTAGCGAGAACAGGGACTTGTTTTGCACAGGGCGTTGTTAAGAAATAACAGCCCTGGTGGTAGGGAGATCCAGCCAGTCAGAGAGAAGCTTTTCCTTTACCCATTTTCTAAGGTGTAATAATCGCATACCGCAGGTGCATTGTTAGGCACAAGGTGCAGCCGAGTGCCATTAAATGCACCTGAGAAGTGCATATATTTCACCATAATGCACACCCTAGAGTGTTTTATTGCTCTTATAAAATGGCATTTAAATACATGACTTAAAACAAATGAAAATAAGAAGAAAGTATTTTAAAAAGATAAAAACTAGACCTTCTATTGAAATATGCTTCCATTTTAACTCCGAATACAAAAAAAAAAAAAATAAAAAATAGTCCCTGTTCTGGTAACTGGGGCTTAACTAAAAACATGAAACATAATGAAAACTGTATATACCATATATTTTACAAGACAACAAATATGTTACCTTGCATTTCAAATCAATATAAGTCCTATTTCTTAATGGAAATTTGGATTCAAAATTTTAAACCTGCCAGGTTGCCTTTTTTAGTGAGTGTGTGTGTGTGTGTGTGTGTGTATCTAGATTAACCCTGAAAACACCCATATATGATACAAATGTACATGCTTTTACAAACTTCAGGAATGTATTTGAGCAGTTTGGGTCTGCCTCTGCCTATGTAACCATGTTTTCTAACCTTTTCTATTTGTTTATGAAGTATTATTGCCTTTTTTCATCCTGTTTTGTTCAGGATGACTGCCTTTTCCTGGTCCCCCTATGCAATGTCTCCTCCTTTCCCTCCTAACCTTACAATCCCACCCCTGATCTTCCTCTTTTCATTAACATACCTAAACAAGCATTTGTCAATGCCAAATGTTTGCTTGCTGGCATTGGCATTGGTAGTGTAGAAGTTACAGAGCTGCATAATAGGAATGGCAGCGAAGTATTGAACTGAAGCCAACCCCACCACCACCCTGCAGAGAGTGACAGGCACTGGGGTGTGCCTTTGGGTCATCAGGCATAATGACCATGCCATTTCACCACACCCTACCCTGCAGACACTGACAAGTGTCACGGTATGCCTTGGGGTCTTTGGCCCTTATGCGCATCCCATTTCATCAGGAAATACGGTGAGATGGGTGCAGTATAGAAGAATGGGGTAACGTTTGGGCCTGAAGAGTCTGAGGCACACCTTGATGCCTCTCACTGGCTGCAGGGTGTGGGTGGGGGGTGGAATGGTATGAGCATTACAGGCAAGAATCCCAAGTCACACCCCTGATGCCTGTCATTCTCTACAGGGTGGGGCGTTATGGTCAGAAACCCAAACGCCTCAGGCATTCATTGGTATTTTCACTCCAGATTGTCAACATGTTTTTTTTGTGACCCCCACCTCATGAACAGTGGCAATATCAGTTTGTTAGCCAAAAACTGCTTTTGCACAGTGACTACAGCATTTGGCACAATGGGTGCAAAAACACATTCCGAACAGGATGTGAAAAATGACAGCGGTACTGTTCATGGGGAGGTGTAAAAAATGGCAATGTTGAAAATCTGCTGTGAAAATCTTAAAAAAACTGGTGAAGTCACGAGCGTGCATAGAAGCTGTGTAACACACACCCGTAATGTAACTAGTTTGGGGAATTTTTTACAGCAGATTTTTAACACAGGCATTTTGGGACCTCCGATCATGAACACTGTCAGTGTGATTTTCTTTATCTGTCCTGAACAATGATTTCCCACAGCGACCACGCATTTCTGCACTGAAAGTGTGAAAACACATTTCGGCCATGTTGTGGAGGTGTGGAAAAATGCCACTGGTGAAAATCTGGACTGAAAATATTACAAATTCATGAACTTACAAGGGTGCGTGGAAACTGTGTAATGCTCACTCGTAACACAGTCATTTAATGGAGTTTTGTCACCAAATTTTCAACATAGCCATTTTAAGACCTCTGCTCATGACCAGTGTCACTGTGATTTTCTTAATCTGTCCCAAACATTGTTTTCGCACACCGACTGTACCATTGTGTGCTACATGTGGAAACAAATTTTGGGCAAGATGTGAAAATGGTAGCTGTACTGCTCATAAGGAAGTGCAGTAAAATGGCACTGTTGAAAATCTGGTGTGCAAATATTACAAATTTGCAAACTTGCCAGTGTGCGTAGGAACTGCGCAATGTGCGCTCCTAAAACAGTCATTTTTGGGAATTTTTTCACCAAATTTTCAGCGTAGCCATTTTAACACCTCTGATCATGACCAGTGTCACTGTGATTTTCTTAATGTGTCCCATACATTGATTTCGCACACCGACTGCGCCATTGTGCGCGAGATGTAAAAAATGACAGCTGTACTGCTCATAAGGAAGTTTGGTAAAATGGCAATGTTGAAAATCTGGAGGAAAATACTGAAAATTTGAGAACTTACGAGCGTGCGTAGGAACTCTGCAATGCACGCTCGAAAAACAGTAATTTTTAGGGATTTATTCACCCGATTTTCAACATAGGCATTTTAAGACCTCTGCTCATAAACAGTGTCACTGTGATTTTCTTAATGTGTCCTGTACATTGATTTTACACACTGACTGCGCCATTGTGCGCTACATGGGCGGAAACACATTTTGGGTTAGATGTGAAAAATGACAACTGTACTGCTCATAAGGAGGTGTGGTAAAATGGCAATGTTGAAAATCTGGAGTGAAAATATTGAAAATTCGTGAACTTACGAGCGTGCGTAGGAACTGCGTAATGCACGCTCGTAAAACAGTCATTTTTAGGAATTTTTCCACCTAATTTTCAAAATAGGCTTCTTGAGAGCCCACCTTATGAACACTGGCAGTGTTGTTTCATTAATTGGTCCCAAAAGGTGATTTTGTGCAGTGACTTCGAAATCACCCTTTGGGCCCGAATAACGCCATGACAGTGACAGCATTCATGAGAAGGGGTCCCAAAAACCCGATGTTGAAAATTTGGTGCCAAAATTCCAAAAAATGCCCGAGATATGCAGCAAAGTTGCAAAAAACCCTATCTATTACATTATACAGCTTACGGCATTTCCTCAGTTCGTGGTCAGCTTTGAAGAGTGCAGATGTGTTCCCAGTCCACAAGATTGTCGCCGGACTCCAGAGGTAAGTATGGGGTGAGGGGGTGGGGAGGCAGGGTGCGCAGTGGGTGGGTGTGGGTGGGGCAGGGAGACTGCGTGGGACCATTTTTAATTTAGTTATTTTTTAATTATTAAGATGATGCGGGATATTGCGCAGCTGGAAAGGATGTTTGGGGGTGGAGCCGATGGTGGATTAGGCACCCCGTTGGCTATACGGGATTGTGCCACGCTGGGGTGGGCTCCCAGCATGGCAGCTGTAAGGCTGTTTGGGGGCTGGAGCCGGCAGAGTTGGGCATCCCGTCGGCCATATGGATGTGTGCCACGCTGGGTGGGCTCCCAGCATGACACCAGGAAAGCTTTTGGGGGCGGCTTGGAGCCGATGGGGCATTGAGCACCCTGTTGGCTATACTGTATGTGCATGGGGGCGCGTCAGCACAGTATCGTGCGTGCATGTTGCGAGGAGCTCTGCCTGGGAGCAGAGCTCTCCCTTTCAGCTGTATGCCACTGCATTTTCAACTGCTGTCATAGACAGCTGGAGTAGTGATTGGCGCACTGCGACCATGTCTGCAAACACATTGACTGAATTGGGAGAGGCTGACACACCTCTGGAAAACTCGGATGATGGCACTATGTTTCTTGCACATGCGTGCAAGCAAACATAAAAATGTATTATCCCCATTTGTTACCTGCTGGGCTATTCTCTCTTGGGTTTGTGCCTTTGCACTCCTTATTGATTTCCCTGCTTCCCTCTGTTGCCCCTGATTCACCTCCCTGTCCTCCTCCCTCTGCTTCTATCTTATACCTTTTGAATGCTACCCTTTTAGCCTTTAGCTTTTCAGCCACCCCTTTCAAGAACCATAGCCATCTGCCTGTTCTGATGGTTGTTCAGGTGGATGTTAAAGATCCCTGAACCATACTGTATGGTGACCACTTGTCCCCAAGTGGCCTCCCATCTTGACGTCTGCAACACTGTCCCTTAGTAGGTACAGTAGTAGGCACAGGTCCAGTATTGCCCCATCACAAATGAGTTCACTGACTAGCTGCCTGAGGAATGCTAGAGTTAGTCCACTTGAAGCGTCAGTGCGGCTCAGCTGGTAGCACATTTGCTTCTGGACTACGAGGTCATGGGTTCTTGTCCCACACTGGGATTGGACTGGTACCTAAAACTCTGGCATCTGAGTGCAGTATTAGGGGGGAGCTGTACTGCCTGGGTGTGCTGTCCTTTGAATCAGATGTTAAACTGAGGTTCCTGGTGCTGTCCTTGTGTGTGTCCAGGTGGAAGAACCCAGGGCACTCTTTGCAAAGAGTAGGGGACATTCCCAGTGTCCTGGCCAACATTCCCCTTCCCATAAACTAGATTATGCAATTGCCCAGGCTGGGTGTGGGTGTGGATGTGGGTGTTGATGTGGGATATGGAAGAAAACAAAACAAAAAACACAAACAATTAATCTACTGAAACAGACATATGCTAATAACCACCCACACAGACCAAGGAGGTGCACTAGGGGCCTCAGCTTGAGGTCCTTATGTTTGTCAATATGTATGTATGCCAGTAAAATTCTGCAGAATTTTGAAATACTGTATTCCATGTTACCACACCGTGTGTGTGTGTGTGTGTGTGTGTGTGTGTGTGTGTGTGTGTGTGTGTGTGTGTGTGTGGGGGGGGGCATTCTAGTCTAATATAGCAAATTTATGAATTCTTATATTCTGCGGTAAACAAATATGCAGTGTATTAAATGTGTAAATAAACAGATGATTGACAAGTTCAAATAATCTGTGGAGGGACAATTTTACATTGTTTTGCAGTATTTACCAGTGCCAGTGGCTCAGTAGATAGCACACTCACCTTTGGGGCTGGAAGATTGGATGGCCATGGGTTCTAGCCTCACACCAGGCACTTTAGGTAATACCCAGAACTGACACTGTAGTGTAGTATTGGGGTGGGGGAGGGTGTACTGTGCTGGTGAGGTACTGTCCTTTGGATAAGACATTAAACCAAGGTCCCTTCTGCCCATCTCTGGTCACTGTCCAGGTGGAAGCAAAAATTCCATGGCACTTATCAACAAAGAGCAGGGGAGGTTCCCTAGTGTCATGGCCAACATTCCACCCCCATCAATACAAGAGGTCCATACCACTCACCAACAGGATATACCTGGAAAAAAGCTATAATAGCTTAGTGTGTCTTTGCTGGTCAAATATTGTAACTATAATTTAATTGTATTTATTTTGCCTTTTAAAATTTGTATTGTTCATTTTTTAGGATCAAACTTTTAATCCACTCTGGGGTGTTGATTATGCTGGTTTTTGTAGCATTTCAAGGAGCAGATGTCACTTGGCTTGTGGCCTTATGCTTTATTACACCCCCATGCATGCAGTAAAACCAACACAACCAGTACCCCATTGTCTTATTGTTACATAATACATATGATACAACTTAGTATAAAGTAACAAAATAGTGCACAATGATACAGTGAGGATGTCTTAATTGCTAAAAGTAAAGGATAGCACACTACTGATGTTAAATCTATGCTTGATATTTTGAGTCATGTTAAGCTTTGGAATAGATTATTTTTTGATTTTGGTATTGCTGGTTTGGTTCTTCATTTGTTTCATTCTTATCTTGGTAATCGTCCGTTCCGGGTTTCTTTTGTTGTTTTGCTGTCCACTTCAATTATATTCTCTTGTGGTATTCCTTAAGATTTCATTGGTCCTATTTTGTTTTTGTCTTTCTATTGCTCCCCTTAGTAAACTCATTAAATCTTACAATCTACTCTTTCATCATTATGCAGACAATACTCCTCTTTTTTCTGATCTATCTCCCAGTTTATTTGGGGACCTCATTAGGTGTTTAACTGAATTAATGAGCCAGCACTCCTTACTTCCTCTGATGATTAAAGCAAATAAAACAGACAGTTTGCTCCCTGCCCCCCGTGGCCTCAGATGAGGCTAATGCCAATGAGACGATTTGTTCTGCTCTTGGCAATCAAGTCTCTGATATCCTTTTTATTCCTAAGGATGCTGTCAAAGACTGAGGTGTCTTTTTTATTGTAATCTTTGTTTTTATGTCAAATCTCATCTATTTTTTGGGGTAAATATGTGTATTAGAGGATATGTATTTAAAACATATTTTAAGAGGTAGGCAACCAGAGTCCAAAAGGACTCATTTGTAGTTTCAGCCTGGGGAAAGAGGGAACGGGGATCGACAAGGAAAATGAAAATATAAAACAATACAGGGTGAACAACAACAACAACAAAAAACAATACAGAAGTGAACTGTGTACAGGGTCAAAATACAAACAATTCTGAGTATTAAATACCTAGAGAAGGTACATAAGTCAGTGCAGTATATAGGGCTCCAGAGGGGTGGAATAACAAAACATAATACTGTGGCCATTGGCTCGTACAGAAACAAATAAAGTATGCAGCTAGTGTATTTAATGGATGTTGCTGCAAAAATGATCTCTCCCATTTGGATTATCATAATTCTCTTCTTATTGCCCTTCCAGTTTCAGCTATAACCCTGCTTCAGTGCCTTCAAAATGCTGCTGCCCCGATAATTTCTGGTGCTGGACACCATGATCATGTTACTCCTATTTTAAATCTCTTCATTGGCTTCCACTGAATCTTAGGTTATGTTTTAAAATATTGGTTTTGTTGTTCTCAATACTTAAATCTCGCCAACCTTCTTATTTAGCTGATTGTTTTATTGGTACATACCTTTGCACACTCTTCGATCTACTGATGTTGGTCTTCCTGTCATTTCACATTCTAGGCTTAACTGGCTGACCCATAGATCATTTTCTCATCTTGGGTCAGATCAGTGGAATTCACTTGTTTAGTCATCAGTCTCCAATGTGATGAGTTGTTGTTCAGCACTTAAGACTAGGTTTGATATTTATTCTGTACTTTTCATGAATTTGCCTCTGTATTGCAGGTATTAACTGTGTGAAATATTCTTACGGATTACATTTTTATGCTGTGTGCTCTTTCAATGATTGGTCTATATTTTTTTTATGCTTCTTGAACAGTACATTGATTTTTTTGTTGACGTATCCATTATAAATAAATAAACTCTGGTCAGAGCTGATATGGCTATGGAGAGTTTTCAGGAGTGGCAAGAGTGTTGAGAAAATAATAAGCGGTGCTCTCGCCGCACCAGAGTTAGCCTGCCACCTACTGAAGGATGGGTTGTAGCATAGCTGAAGCAGCTACAGCAAGAGAAGGTGGGGATGTGACTGATGCCTGTATAAGACACTCATGAGATTGCACCTGGAATACTGCATCCGGAGGCCCCATCTGAGAAAAAAAAACACAGACAAGGTGGAGGTGGTGAAGTGGAGGGCAACTACAATGGATCAGGGCATATGGGATAAGACCTATGAAGAAAGACTAGCCAAATCAATATTTAAAGTATTTATTTCATTTGGGTAAAACATTTAAACCATTTTAAATATTGAATTTCTACAAGATATGCCAGTTGAGATTCAATATATATTATATTGAATCTCTACTGGCATATCCTGTAAAATATCAGTTACAGTGTGGTCATGCTTTTACCCATTATTTCTAATGAATTTGCACAATACAGATCTGCTGAGTGGCAGTTTTAATGCAGTCTTCTTTTTACACATTTTTACAATGTGTTTTCCTAGAATATGCCTGCTGATTGCTATATACTATATTTAGACTAGATAGTTCACAGAAGATGTGGCATCTTATTTTCAGTGGGGCTCTACAGTACGTCTACACAATGTTATTCTGCAATGTGTAAAATCAGAACACGCTGAAAACAATATTTTACATCTGGGCTAGGCTACCCTGAAAAAATACATTATAAAAATGATAAAATCATGACACCACTGAAAACAAGATATTGTATCTAATCTGGGAAATCCTGAGTAAATACAGTGCAATGATGTGTAAAATGAAGATCCCTATGAGAATGAGATGTGGCACCTCCCCTGTACTATCAAGGATACAAAATATAGGATAAGAAATATTTAAAGGAAATCTACTGTAAACTGAACTTCACTGTGTTCCACATAACCAAGACTGACATAAACAAACAGTTTCTTTATTGTTTTATAACATATTATATTGCAGTATTTATTTTGAATGTTGTGGCCATGAGGATGGTGTGTACAGTGTGGGTGTGTGGGTGTGTGTGTGTGTGTATGCGTGTGTGTGTTTCCCATATGTAATAAACTATGTCTGAGGCAGTGCTTAGCAGATAGTGTCTTAAGAGGTTAAAAAAGCACCGAGTCTCCACTGCCATATCCTGTAAAATATCACTTACAGTGTGGTCATGCTTTTACCCATTATTTCTAATAAATTTGTACAATGCAGATCTGCTGTGAGGCAGTTTCAGTGTGGTCTTCCTTTTACACATTTTTGCAATGTGTTTTCCTAGAATATGCCTCAGTGGTACCCTGTCAATTAAGCGCTACCAGAATAGTGCTGCACTATACAGAGCTAGTCTGGTAAGTGCTCACACGGACATTGAGTAGGGTTTTACAGCGCTTGCTGTAAGCGCTCACCTGGTCGCTGTCTGTGGTCCTGTAATCAGGACAAGAGCTGCAGGGAACAGGAGACTGGCTGAGTTGCTCCCGTGGTGTGGAGGACTGGGGCAGGGAGCAGCTCAACCTATAACAGTGAAGACCAGGGTTCTAATCCTGATCTCTGAAAGATTTTACTACCTTGGAACTTAGTTTTTTTAAAATGGGGCCATGGAAAAGTATTCCATGGCCCCATGAATTTTAACTTTCCCCAGGATCCGCTCCCCCTCGAAGTGAGAATGCTGGAGATAGGGGGTGTGGAGGGTGAAGTCCCCCGCAAAAAACAAAAAGCACTTTTTTTGCCATGCGCACCATACCAATGCTATTATTGTTGGCACTCTTTGAACCCAGTTCCTATGCCTGCTGATTGCCATATACTGTATTTAGCCTGGATAGTTCACAGAAGATGTGGCATCTTATTTTCATTGTGGTTCTACACCTACACAATGTTATGCCGCATTGCGTCAAATCAGAACACACTGAAAACAATATTTTACATCTGGACTAGGCTACCCTGTTTACATGCATTATATACATGGGAAAATCATGACCCCACTGAAAACAAGATATTGCATCTAATCTGGGACATCCTGAGTAAATACAGTGCAAAAATGCGTAAAATGAAGATCCCTATGAGAATGAGATGTAGCATCTCCTCTGTGCTATCCAGGATACAAAATATAGGATAAGAAATATTTAAAGGAAATGTAATGTAAACTGAACTTTACTGTGTTCCACATAACCAAGACTGACATAAACAAACAGTTTCTTTATTGTTTTATAACATATTAGATTGCAGTACTTATTTTGAATGCTGTGGCCATGAGGGTGGTGTGTACAGTGTGTGTGTGTTTGCTGTATATAACAAACTATGTCTCAGACAGTGCTTATCAGATAGTGTCTTAAGAGGTTAGAAAAACAGCGTAAATCTTTTTTGGAGATTTCTTGCTGAAAAACGGTGACATTTATGAGGTTTGAATCTTTCTTGAAAGAGAATACCTGTCCAACTGAAGCTAGTAGCAAGAAAATGTTTAAATGTTAAGTATTTAAATGTGCAAGTTGTTATATTTTGAATGGGGTAAACAAATCTCCAGTTTAATAGGCAACCAATATTTAACACGTGATTTCAGTTTGCTAAAGGCCATCTGAAAAGCAGCTTGGAGTTCTGTCTACAACTTTCTAAACAGAAAGAAGGTAGTATTTAACTGTCAAAAGGATGACATTTATGAGGTACTGTATGAATCTTTCTTGAAAGAGGATACCTGCCCAACTGACGCTAGTAGCAAGATAATGTTTAAATGCTAAGTATTTAAATGTGTAAATTGTTGCATTTTGAAGGGGGTAAACAAATCTCCAGTCTAACAGGCAACCAATTTTTAACAAGCTGTTTCAGTTTCCTAATGGCCATGTGATAAGTAGCTTGGGGTTCTGTCTACAACAGCCTAAAGAGAAAGAAGGGAGTATTTAACTTTCATAGTGATTTACTCTTATGGCAGGATACACTGAAAAGTACTAAAAAATGTGTTCCACGGTATGCCAGTTTTTCTTAGCTAAAACAAGATGACTGTAGGCTCCGCCCACAGCCATAAAAAATGGTTATATTATTTCCTTCTCAACACACTCTGTGTTTCAAGTGCTTAGCAGTGGCTAATACAGCACCACTAATTACCATCTCAGATTTTCTTAGCTACAAGATTTGCTGTCTGAGAAAGAGACTGTGGGAAGGTCAAGAAAACCAGTTGACCCTTATAACTCAACTGGTAGAGCATTGGGAAGATATTCCTCAGGCCTGGGTTCAGTTCCCAGTTGGTCGGGTTCTTAATTTCAAATAAAAAAAAAACCTTCAATGGTCTGGGAAAAGAGAGGGAGACTGAAAAAGAAACAGCAGAAAGAAGGGTGGCTAGAGACAGCCTCATGTTGATTGAGAGAGGTAGTAGACTAAAAAATACAAATGCCATGTGATGACTGGTCTGGTTGTTAAAGCAGTCCTGCAATGGTTTGTGAAAGAAAGGATGGAGACTTAAACAAACAGCAGAAGGCAGGGAGGCCATGTAATAAGAGCAATTCTCCAGTGGCTTGGTAAGAAGAGAGACTGAAAAACAGCAGAGGACATGGTGGTGTTGTGGTTAGAGCACTGACCTCTGAACCAGAGATCACTGATTTGACTTCCAACATGACCTCTGACTGACTCACATGACCTCCCTTTGCTTCTGTCCACTCAGCTGTAAGACTGGGCGGAAGCAGGACCTGCACTAAAAACAAGATCCTGTACATTAGATCTCAGCTAATGATTCCTGGAAGGTAACAGATACTCCACTACAGGGTTTGCAGTCTTGCTCTGATATACACACACCTTGGTGTGCATTGTGAGGTACAAGGGTGCAATCTGAGTGTATTCATCCACCTAAGGTGTGCATATATAAGAGCATGACCACATGTCCTGTAGTAGATTATCGGTCTTATAAAATGGACAGAATTTTGGGAAGGCAGGATTGAAAACATAGTTTAAAAAATAGTTCCTATCTGAAATGGCTATCTGCTTGTGACAAATTAGTTATCAATTTCTTGTTCCATTCATTTAAAAAAAAAAACATGTATGTTGCCATTTAGGCTGTTGCTTGTTTTTTTGGTTTGCATTTTTACCTTTTTTGTAGCATGACTGAGCTGGTTAGACAAAAGTGTGCCTTTCTAGCAGTAAATGAAATAATGTATTTTCCTTTTAAAATCAGCATAGTTGTTCTAAACTGCCGTCGACTGTAGAGTGAAATGGGAGCGAGCGAGTCGACAGTTTCTTTTTGTAAATATAATTTTTATTAAAGAAACTTTTCAGGTCATACATCACCAATTATCCCCTTTGTTTAGAATTAATACAGTAATCAGAAACTTTGGCTGTTGCACATAATACCATTTCTTGCTACACTGGGAGCCCAGCCACATGCCAGAACTTAACCTTGTTTACCATACCTCCCCCTTAGACACAGTTTGGGGGGGGGGATTTACTAATGTACAACAAATCTTATTAAATCCATATTTCGGCATGCAGTCAGATGACCCAAACCTCCAGAATTTTCAAGGTATTTTAAATGGATGAGCCTCCCTCCCCCACACCCGCAGCAAAGTATGCGGGGAAAAGGAAGGACTTCAGGGGGGAGGGAGTCTCTCCCCCAGCAGAGACCGAAGGTTTCCACACCACTGTAGCAGAGTACTTCTCAAATGCCCCCTTTCTATAAGTAGGATCAGCACTCCAACCTTGCATTATAAATATTCTAGGGGGAGATCAGGGAACAAAACCAGGGTCCTTTGACATGACATGCAGGATCCACCCATCCCACCTAGAGGAGTTCGACTCACCTTTCACCTTCTGTTGCATGGCTGAGTAGGTTGCTGCTGTGAAAAGTCTTTACTAGGAATATGTTTCAGCTTTTGAAAGATGTAGCATGACAGTCTGTTTGTAGAAAACTGCCTTACCACGCAGTGCCGTCGACTCTTCAGTGAGTGTGAGCAAGCGAGTCAGTGGCTTCAGCAGCATAGACATAGATAAGTGCAAGTGAGGTTGCTTGAGTCAGTGACACTGACTTGTAAGGCAAGTTTCTACAGACAAACTGTTACACTACATCTTACAAAGGCTGAAACATATTCTCAGTGACAGTAAGGATTTTTCATGGCAGCAACCCACTCAGTCCCACTATAGAAAGTAAAAGTGATTTAGAAAACTGGGCAGAAAGGCAGAGTCAAGATGGCAGGATCAACCAGATAAGTGATTTAAATGAATAAGAAAAACTATAAATATAGCAGTTTGCAGCGATTCTTGAGTAATTTAGACAGGTACAAAGAAGTAAGCAATACCAGTGCTTTCTAATTCATTGTAAAGTACAGGTACTGTATATGTGTGCCAATGAGTGTCTGTGTGCCAGGTGTGGAGAGGTCTAACCATGGCTGTTAGAAAGCAAGTTCTAGTTGAAGAAAAGATGTGCAGGTGTGCAGTCATTGTAAAATAATGCTTAATCATGTGATGTGTTTTGGCCAATCACAGAACAAAACAGAAGTTTCACAAACTTTTCTTACCCATTTTATAAGTGATATTTTACAACGCAGTTTAGACTTAACCCTTACAGATAAATGATTTATTTTAGCCACTGAAACACTGTGAATGAAAATAAATCATTTAGTTCAATCTTAGGTTTGCCATAAGAATTTATTTCTAGTTTAGGTTGGTCACAACACAGTTCTGTCACTCATGAGTTATGGTCCTGCCCCCTCACTCATGAAGATAAATGACATATTCTGAGTCAAACTATTGCGTATTCCATACTGTATGTTTAAAGAAATTAGAATAAGGTAGTCACCTATCCATGACACTGACTAGGTAGGTCTAAAAAAGATGCAGAACTCAAAAAGGTTTGTGGGATATTTTTAAAGACAAACCTACCTTTTTATGAAGGTAAAGGAACAGAATAGGTTTTGCACCAGAAGCAATTAATGACTAAGCATGGAAATTATTTTAGCTTTACCGGGGCTGGATGTTCAAAGCACTGCATCCACCACACTTCCTGGGCTATTTTACAAGGCTACACTGCCATTACTGTGCCCAAGTGGGAGTTTCAGAGGTGGATGCAGGGCAATAGTTACCAAAGATCCTACAGTCCCTCAGAGTGTGGCGGGAAGTAGGGTGTGTTGTTCTTCCCCCTTCATGCAAGACAGCACATACTTTGTACAGCTGATGCACTGGGAGTCACCTTTCTCCAATGTTTGGGAGTTGGGAGTGTTTCTGCCTTTTTCTGTTTCCATCTGTCCTGCATTGCTGTATGGAGGACAAATGGGTTGCACTCGGGTGGGCAAACTGGGGTATGATTTGAATTTTCTGTCCTTCAGCACAACTTGCACTGATATTCATTTCTGTTGAAGTTAGCATGACCATTTGATGGCCCAACTGACTTAGCTTGTACATGGGAGATGCATCAGCAGTTGCACATTTGCTGCTTTAAAGCTGATTCGATTGTAACATTTGGAGATGGTTTTGAAAATCATTTAAGTGAGTGATAGGCAGGAGGGCCAAGACAGACACAGGTGCATCCTGGGGATGTGCCTGCAGCTAACCCATTGACAATACCACCCACTGAGTGGGACTTCAAATAGCTTTACCTTGGAACAGAGGTGCAACCACATGTAAACAGTTTAGTGGGGCATTGGAGGCAATTGCAAGTTTGGGAAGGTGATTTTCTAATGTTTTTAGGCTTAGATGAAAAGGTTTAGTTGGTGTGGGGGGGCTCATTTCTCCCTTATTCCTCCAGCGATTGCACCTATACCTTGGAATGTGAATGTTCCCTGAGGAAGTAGTGTGCCAGTTACAGTACTTTGGGTTTTCAATGCAAAGTCTAGAAAATTAGGGGACTTCTGCTCTCTTGGGTGTGCCCGGCATTCATTGTCATTATTCTTGGCTGAACATTTGATACAGCTGCATGAAATACTAATGACTTACTTATATTTAATGCACATTATGGCAAAAATGTTGTACCTGTATCTTTTTTATATTTTAGACCACACCTTTCCTCCTGTTTTGTATACATTTGACATAATGTTTGGTGAGTGGTATTCTCAGCTGCACTTAAACACATCCTGTAGTTTAGCATCCCTTTTCATGTGACTAAAATGAACTAGAATGCAACAGATGCTGTTTCCAGTTCCTGGCTTTGTGGGATGCTGGGGACATGAGGGCAATCCCAAAGTAACAAACTAAGCTCTGACTTGGTGAACATAAAATGGAGATGTGTCGTTATATAAACAGATCTGGAAACAAACATGAACAGTAGA
Source organism: Neoceratodus forsteri (assembly GCA_016271365.2). Lineage (NCBI taxonomy): Eukaryota > Metazoa > Chordata > Ceratodontiformes > Ceratodontidae > Neoceratodus > Neoceratodus forsteri. The sequence continues at coordinate 899,777,364 of CM057456.1, read as the reverse complement.
GAGCAACACTGAGTGTTGCAGTGATATACAGTACTTAATAAAGTATAAAAAACAAACATGTTAAAGGTGACAGTGTTTCCGGTGTGGATCATACTGCATTTCTAACTGCTGACTGCTACTGTCTGAGCTGATTATTAAATATACAGTAGCAACTACTTTTTGAAATGGCTAGAAACCTCAAACCAATGTAATGATTTACCGTCTTCCAGGATAAACTGTGCCTTTTCCTTCATTGCAGTCTCTGCCTCTCCAGTGATATCCCCTAAAGGACTGGAAATCAAGAAAAGTACAATTGAACATTTCATAAAACCAGAAAATGGCAATAAACTGAGGCACTAACTCACGCCAAAACAGGAACATCAGTAGTTCAAGTCCTTTATTATAAAAATCAGCATACAAGTACAGTACTGTACCATCCTTCTCTGTTGGCATGGTGGATGGTGAGATTCCTTCTGGGTCGGCATGGTGGGCAGTACTTGTAAGCTGATTTTTTGCAATTTTCTTGTTTATTTGGTACTGAGAGCACCTCTCATTGACTAGCGGCTCTGTTTGTTTTTCCAATTTCATTAAACCAGATTGTGCTGTGAGATAATGTATGCCTTTACTCATGCATGAACAGCTTTCGTCCTGATTCTTTTGATGCATATGGGGAACAGGAAACATGAATACTACACCATGGTGGGGGAATAGGCATAAAGAAAACCTGCCACCCCAAAAAGCTTGAATCATTTGATTTAATCAAGCCACTTCTGAGCAGTGGTGTTGCTAGAAAAATACAGTTTGTAAGCCAAGAACCCTTTGGTGCTCCTTGCAGCCCCCTTCCCCTATTGAAGACAACCTCATATTTGTTTCCCAGAGCACCTGAACATGCTATATTGTATTTCGGAAACTTCATTTATTTATTTTTTTTTACTTATTGAAGTCTAGGAATTACAACCCTTTGAGTCCGGGACTCTTTTTCAAAGGCTCCACGTCAGTGCAAAGAGTGGCAGGCAAGTGTTACAGACATCATGAACAATGACAGCAAATTATACACAAAGAGAAAATTATACAATAGGAACTATTACAAAGGCTCCATATCAGTGCAAAGTGTGGCAGGCAAGTGTTACAGACATCATGAACAATGACAGCAAATTATACACAAAGAGAAAATTATACAATAGGAGCTATTACAAGGGCTCCATATCAGTGCAAAGTGTGGCAGGCAAGTGTTACAGACATCATGAACATTGACAGTAATTGTACACAAAGAGAAAATTATACAATAGGGAGTTATCTAATAACAATTCCATACAATAAGCATTGTCAATTGACATGGGAGTAACCAGAATTGTTGAAATAAGTCAGAGGAGAAAAAATAAATATTGGAGACAGGAACAATGGAGCTATGGAGGAGAAAGTGAGAAGGTGGAAAGTGGCCCAGGAAGTGGACCGAAGGAGAGCTGGAAATATAGTAGAGACCAGAGAGTCACCCAATGGTTTTCTGCATATTAAGAGCAGAAAATACAGCATTACTTAATTTTATGAATTTATCATCACGTTTAATTCAAACAGAGCACATTTATAACACCAGTAGTGGTGGATATCAGACAATAGGAGTAACCAAAATAAATGATCCAGGACCACAGTGTTCCCCCCCATTCCATTCAAACTGCAAACTGTGGCTTACTTGGCGTATGCATTTCTACACTGATGCCTCAGAGTTTTTTTCCAGGTCTGGATTTTAGTAAGATGATAAAAAGATTACAGAATAATTATAGTGACAGGAGTGCTAAATTTAGTCAATTTTAATTGCAATGGTTGTGGCACAGCTTCATGAATGTTTTATATGTGGTGGTGGCCATGGTGGGAGACAATCTGAAATATATAGTGGGAGAGACACAGAATGAGGACAGATATATTAGGAAACAGGGAATCATATATAATAAGGCAGCAGCCTCAAGGTCAAGTTACTTTATTATCTCATTAGCCCCCAGAGATGGGTATACTGTATGTCATTCTATAACATACTTATCCATCATGTTTTTATATAGAACATTAGGATGTTTCCTAGTTTTTACTTTAATTGTGTAGTCGGGTCAGTTCCCTGGTTTTCTGTGATTAGGGCTATTTTTGAGTTTTATTTTTTATTTTTTTATTTATTTAGATCTAGGATTACAAATACCTTTGAGCCAAGGCTCTTTTACAAAGGTTCCACATCAGAGAAATACAAATAGGAGACAAAACATTTCAAGCGAAAACAAAACATTTCACAGAGTGATAACATTGCAATGGTTACAGACAGTATAGGTATTAGGACTTTTAGTATGACCAACAGTGGCATGGTGGAGAGTGAGATGATGAAGCAGCCAGAGGCATTTGTCAGGCGAGATTTGCCAGTAAGTGCTATTTCAAGGGGGGGAGTAAGAAGAGGAGGGAGAATGAAGCAGATAGGGAGGAGGGGTAGGAAGGGAGGAAGAGGAGGCAGGGGAATGGAGGGAAAGGAAGTAAGAGCATTAGGGGTACAAGATTTCCAGGTGTGGCAGTTTGGACTGGTCAGTGGGGTGGGTGCCACCAGCTTGCTACGAAAGTGATGCCTCAGTTTAGGGGAAGCAATCACAGGAGCTGGTGGCAGTGAAATGGTGCTGTAGACTGATTTTGAACAACCCAAGTGTTTTGGCTGAGGAGATGGTGTGGCTGAGGTCATTTAGCCAGAGAGGAGCTTTGTAGGCAAAGGAGCATTGGCCCAGGCTAGTATGACAGTGGGGAACTTTCAGAAGCAGCTGCTTTGATCTCCTGGAGCTCAGTCGATTGGTGCTTTCAAGTAATAGAGCTAGGACTCCAGAGGGTGCAAGGCTGAGGTGGATTTTCTTTGCCATTGTACAAGTGAGGTACTGGATGCGGCTTGATAGTTGGAGCCAACCAGTCTAAGCATACAAATCAGTTAGGGTAACTGCTATCCATCTGAGGGTTGTCGTCGTGGCAGAGCTATAAATGATGAGACCATAGTTGATGACCAAGACCACTGAGCTCTGTACGGCAATTGTCAGGGCCTCATGGGTAAGATGTTGCCTGTATTTATAAAGTAGACCAAGTCGGGTATTGGCAGCCCTGGCAACATAGTCAATGTGAGCCACATATGAGAGGCAAGGATCTAGTAGGATCCCTAGATATTTGAAAGACTGGACCCGATCAAAGGTATTACCATTTGCAGTACAGATAACCAGCTGATGTTGCTTATGCGGGTTTTGGGGGCTATGAAAGAGCATTGATTTAGTTTTCATGTGATTTAGCACTAGCTTGTGCTTGTGGAACCATGATTCAACAGAGTTGAAATCATGCTGGAGAGTACGTTGCAATGTTAAGGGGTCTTTGTGAGATGAGAATACTACTGCATCATCCGCATACAGTAAAATGGGCTCAGAACAGGATTGTGGCAGTGAGTTCAAAAAGAGGCTGAAAAGCAGGGGGCCCAGGATGGAACCCTGTGGGACAGCTGAGCGGACGGGCAGGGAATCAGAGAGAGCACTGGCAATTTTTACTCTTTGCCGCCGGCGATCTAGGTAGCTGTTGAACCATAATGCAGAGTCCAGTGATAGGCTGGCGATTAGTAGTTGGTCAATAAGAAGCCTATGGTGGACAGTATCAAAGGCCTTGGATAAGTCAATGAAAACAGCCCCCGTGAGCTGTCCGTTGTCAAGGGATTTATGAACTGCTCCGGTGAGCTCAAGGAGGGCAGTGGTGGTACTGTGACCATTCCGGAAGCCATGTTGTTTTGCAGTTAAGATATTGTATTTCTCCAGAAGGTCAGTAAGTTGGTCTGACACGATCCACTCGAGGGTCTTAGAGAGCAGAGGTAGTATTGAGATAGGGCGATAGTTAGAGTAATTTGTCTTGTCACCACTTTTGAGGACAGGAGTCACAATCGCAGTTTTCCATCTGTTCGGAAATTTGCTACTAGTAAGGGAGAGATTCAGAATTTTTGTTAAGGAGAAAAGAAGTTCATCAAGGGTAAGCGACAGAAGCTTAAGGTCCAAGGTATCGCCACTGGTTCTGGATTTGGAGAAGCTATGGCAATATAGCAGCGTGCAACATACGGTCTGACCTCCCTACAGTAGAAGAGGGGGTAGAAGAGACTGCGATTGAGGGGGGCTGGAGGTGCAGGTGCTTTGTTTGAAGTAGTCAGGGGGGAGGACTGAGCTGAGGTCTGTAAATGCCTTGTTAAAGGTGTTTGCAATGACCATTGGGTCGAGGGTAGTTGATCCATCGACTACTAGCATGGTCGAAGGGGTTTCAATCTGTTTCCCTGTGAGTTTCTTCATATTCTCCCAGAAAGCTCATCCATTACCCCAGGTGTTTGTGAGTGCTTCATTGTAATAGGAGCTTTTCATGAGTCGTATGGCCTTAGTACAGGCATTTTTGGGCTTGTTTATATTTTTGAGTGTCAGGTAGCTTTCCGGTAATTTGAGCCACAGCCCAGAGGTGGTCCCTCCATTTCAACTGGGCTAGTAGTCCCGCCATGATCCAGGGGTTGCAGATAGATTTAGCCTTACGCTTCTTAATCGGGGCATAGAGGTCACAAGCTTTGTTGAAGGTCGAGATGAGATGGTCAAGAGCAAGGCTGACATCAGTTGCCTGATATATCGGTGACCAGTCTTGAGACTTCAGATATTGTTTGAGGTGGATCAGATTGCCACGAGAGGTAGGACTCTACTGGAGATGATTTTTTTGGGAGGGGGGGGGCTTTACGAATTTGTTTGTCCATTCACAGATGATTGGTGAGTTGTCACTGAGAGAGTCTGGCAGGACTGTGGTGTGAGAGATCCTAGCAGGGTGGTTGGTGAGTACCCAGTCAAGCAGGGTACTGGTGCCCATGTTGTAGTTAGTCCTGGTAGCAGACGTAACCATCTGCGAGAGGTTAGCAGCTGTAATAGAATCTTTGTGGGTACTTACATCAGGTGCAAGCCAGTTAATATTGAAATCTCCTAGCAGAATAAGTTCAGAGTCCACGGGCAGAGTGTTTATGAAGCTCATAACATCGGGGAGACCAGGTCGTTGAACTCTAGGTGGAATGTATACAGTGATAATGGTAAGGGCTTTTTGATTTGGCCCTAAGAGAATTTTGATTGGAAGGATCTGGGCCGAGACAGCAGATGAGAGTTTGGTGGCAGTCTTTTGTTCCCCTGGGTTTCTGTAGTACAGTATTGTTTTGTTGGGCACTATTTTGGCCCTTTTGTGTTTCTAAAGTGTAGGGTTCCCCTATAAAAGGGGATGTGTCTGCAGCCAGTCATCCCTTAGTTTATTGGTGATGTAGTTGTGTGCATCTGTGAACCATGAATTGGAGCAGATTCACTGTTTGGGAGGGCGGTCTGAGAACAGAAACAGTTTCTGGCATTGGTGGTTCATGGATTGATCTGTCAGGAGTGGTGTTTGGTGGAGCCAATGGATGTGCAGCCTGGAGCAGTAAAGTGGTATGTGAGGATGGTGGCAGCAGCAGTGTAGAGGGCATGGGGCTGAGCACTGAGGGAACTATTAGCAGGGTTTTTTTTAGCTGAGAAGAGGAACATCGAGGGGCATGACTGTTTGGTGAGTAAAAGGGGGGAGGGTATTGTGTGTTCCCTGACAACATTTTGCAGCACTGAGGTGCAGAAGTGTGGGACATGGCTGTTGGGGTTAGAGAATGTGTGGAGGGGGGTATGGCCTTTACATGTTTCTCCTGACTGTTTTTCTTTTTTTTATCAGGCTTTTTGTCCCATTTCTTGAGGTGTGTTCATTGCTGGATTTTCTGTTAAATGATGCTTGGTCAGTTACTGGTTGATTAATTGTGTGTTGATTATATACGAACATATGAAAATGCCAGTAGAGGCAGGCCTTACGGTCTATCGAGTCTGCTTGATTGTGCAGCTAGCCCCTCAGCTTGCAGCTGTCCTACCCTCCCCACCCTTCTTCATCACAACCCCTCTCACTCTGTCCCAACCCCTTTTAAAGCTGCCCACCATTCTACAGGATACCACCTCCTCAGGCAGAGCATTCCACCTATCCACCACACGTTCAGTGAAAAAATGTCTCCTGATTTCCCTCTTAATTCTTCCCCCCTCCAATATTAGCTGATGCCCTCTCGAATCCTTCCCTCTTCTAAGCTGGAAAATCCCTTCTGTATTAGCCTTATTTATCCCCTTAAGGTATTTAAAGGTTTCAATCATATCCCACCTATCCCTCCTCTCCTCCAGGGAGTACATGTTCTGCTTGCCCAATCTGCCCCCGTAGGACTTTTCCTCCAATTCCTGGATCATTTTGGTCACTCTACATTGCACTCCCTCCAACAATTTGATGTACTTCTTCACAAATGAGCATCAGTACTGCATGCAGTACTCCAGGTGCAGCCTGACCAGAGATCTGTACAAGGGAAGAATCACCTCCCTGTTTCTGGAGGAGATTCCCCTCACTATACACACCAGAATCCTGTTGGCTTTTGCTGACACCTTCCTGCACTGAGCTGAGATGTTCATGCTGCCTGTTATAAGTGCCCTCAGATCCTTTTCCTCCATGGTGCTTTCCGGCCGCACCCCTCCCAGCTGATAGCTCCTACCCTGGTTCCTAGCTCCAAGATGCAGTATCTTGCACTTCTTGGTGTTGAACCCCAGCTACCATGTTTCTGACCACTTCTGTAGTTTGGTCAGGTCCTCCTGCAGCCCCTTCCACCCTTCATTGTCATCTACCACTGCTCCCATCTTTGTATCATCAATGAACAGACTGATTCTACTCTGGATCCCATGTGAGATATTAGCTATGTATATCCCAAACAGCACTGGTCCCAGTATCGATCCCTGTGGCACCCTGCTCATTGCTTCCCTTGGTGATGAGAGTTCCCCACCACCACCCTCTGCCACCTTCCATTCAGTCAGTTGATGATCCATCTGACCATCTTTGTTCCCACCCCTATGTATTCCAGCTCCCCCCAGCCTCCCATGGGGCACGGAATCAAAAGCCTTGCTGAAGTCCAAATACAGTATGTCCACTGCATGTCCTCTGTCCAGCTCCCTAGTCACCTAGTTGTAATACTCAATTAGATTTGTCTGGCAGGCCCAAGACAAACCCATGTTGTTGGCCATCCTGGAGACCGTTGTCCTCCAAAAAGGTTACTAGCCTCTCTTTTAGGATTGTCTCCATGAGCTTCCCCACAATTGATGTGAGGCTCACTGGTCTGTAGTTGCCTGGTTCATCCCTAGGGCCACTTTTGTGAATGGGCACCAGATGGGCCATCCTCTAGTCTTGTAGTATGCATCCTGTGTCCAGGGAGGTATTTAACAGGTCAACCAGTGGTCTTGCCAGGATCTCCACCAGCTCCCTGAGTACCCTAGGGTGAATGCCGTCCAGTCCTAGTGCCTTGTCCACCCTCAGTGCCCTTAATCCTTCCAGAACCCTGTCCTCTGTAATCCCTATGTCAGTCACCCCCTACCCCTGCTACCCAGTTCAACCCTCCCTTGGTGCATCTGCCACCCTTTCTCCTTCATGAACACAGAGCAGAAGTATTCATTTAATGCCTTTGCCTGATCCACCCCCTTTTCCACCCATCCTCCATTCTTCCTAGTCCTCCCAATCTGGTCCTTGTTCTTCCTTATTTCTCTAATGTATCTGAAGAAGTCATTTTGTCCTTTCTTAATACCCTGTGCCAGTCTCAGCTCTCTTGAAGCATTGGCTGCTCTGACTAGCATGGTAACTTCCCTGGACTTCTTTGTATACTCATCCTTGTCAACCCCTCTTCCCAATGTCTTGAGTTTCCAAAATGCCGTTCTCTTTGCTCTCACCCCCTCCATAAACTTTAGAGTCAACCAACTGGGCTTCTTTGTCCTTCCCTTCTTACTCTGTGTCTTTGTACAAGTCCCAGTGACCCCTGTCAGACCTTTTTTAATAACATCCTATTTTTGATTAGCATCCATGACTGGTTGAATACCTACCCAAAATTTCGCCCATCCTTTTAAAGTCTGCCCCTTTAAAAATTGTTTAACTGGTGTATGTCATCTGTGTTTACATTTTACCTAGGCATATTTTTCCCCCAAGGTGCAGTGTACACGTTTACCTCTGGAGCTACACAGATTTACCTCTGATTGGGAGGTATACAGCTTTAATTGGTGAGGTATACAGAGAAATACACGATAATGACTCCTATAGGGTAATATATATATATATATATATATATATATATACACACACACAATATATATATATATATATGTATGTATGTGTGTATTACAGTGATGCAGTAGCACCTCTATAGTTAATGTTAAACTGTAACATTGCACCTTAATAGCTTCACCCTCATTCAACAGAATTGCACAAAATGTTGCAAATATGGTCGGGGGGGCAAGGCTATTGATTTGGCATGTTTCATGCTGGTCAGATGAATGGTATCCAAGATTCAGGTAGTGCAATTTTAGGAAAAATCTGTGTTTTTTGCTGTTTATTTTTCACTCTCACCTGCAGCCCAGACAGTTTAAAATCTTATTCTGAAATTTTCAGGATAGAAAAAGCTTGCCTTAGAATAGTACCTTTTATTGGTTTGGGTGAAAAAATAATAATCCTTTCCCAAGTTATAAGGATTTGAAATTTAGTTCTGAGCATGCTCAGGAGGGTCTTTCAGATAGATGTTTAATATGAAAGAGGAATTTGGCCATATAAAAGAGAATTCTTGTTTCATGAGGCTGAATTCTTCTTTTATGAGAAAAAAAAATCTTCTTTCATATGGTAGCCATCTTGTTTCCATTTTTTTCAAAAAATGTTTGTTTTGAAAACCCATAAAAATAATGCCCTGGAGAGATACAAGCACATGAATGTAGCAAAACAGGACCCATTTAGCTCAATTCTGCTTAGTTTTTTGAACAATGATCCCAAAATATGTTTTTGGGACATCCCAAAAATCCTTAGCAAGTCTTGTTTCGTGAGCTGATTTCATTTCATTTCATTTTTATATTTATTCTGGCAAGGCATGTGAGCAAAATTTTCCATCTTCACGAGCGTCCATTTGTCAACATTTAACAAATACAACAAAATCAACATAGCATAAACATACACAAAGGTACATAAAATAGAACATTAAAAACATTTACACACACTTCTATTGATTAAAAAACATTAAATTGTTTCTCAATATGGGCATGGTCAGACACTGGACTAAAGATAGTGGTAAACTATTAAAAAGCTTAGCTCCTTATATGGTAGGGAAAGTTGTCCCTATGTTGTGTGACAGAATGGAATTTGCAAGGAGTGCCCCATGGTGGATCTGGTAGTGCATCTATTAACAGATTTATGGAATAGGGAAACAATATTATTGGGCAAAATACCCAATAGAATTTTATAAAAAGAAATATCAAAGCCTTACTGTTAAATCTATCATCTAAAGAAAACCAATTTAGAGTCTTATAGAGTTCACACTGGTGAGACATCCTTGGAAGCCCAGTAAGCCCAGTAACAAAATGAATAATACTGTGGTAAGTAATCCTCAACCTTCCTAGAAATCTTGAGGAAGTGGAAGAGTAGACCAGTGAGCCATGGTCAATTAATGGGAGCCAAAAACTATTAGGCAACATAGCCCTTGTTTTAGGTATTGAAAGTTGTTTTACTTGATATAACATGCCAAGCCTATGATGTATTTTTTTAATTAACTGGCTTACATGATTGTCAAAGGACAGGTGACTGTCAAGAGTTACACTGAGATAATTATACTCTATTACTCTGTTAATATGGTTGTCATTGTTATCTTTAAGAATAAATTCAAAGTTAGTGGCCTTTCTTGTGCTAGAAAAGACCATAGATTTTGTCTTTTTGAAGTTAAGGGATAACCACATGAGGAGAACCAAAAGTATAGTCTACTGAAATCACTCTGCAGCTTGTCAGAAAGTGATGGAGCACTGTTACTTCTACAGAAGAGAACTGCATCATCTGCATAAAATATCAGTTCAGTGTACTTACAAATTTCTGGGAGAGGATTAACAAAAAGTGTAAATAATAAGAGGCCAAGTATCAAACCCTGTGGAACTCAGCACTTATTGTGACACTCTTCAGAGAAAAGAAAACATCAGTCAATGTCTTATGAGCCCTGTTGTGCAAATCATTTTTAAACCACTTCAGTACATCCCCCGAAAAATGTATTTGGGACAATGAATTTAGGGCTGTGAGGCTGCCCCATTCTCCTGCACCTTGCTGCTTACTTCTGAGTAGCTGGACAAAATGCATTTTTTTGTGGGGTTTCATGAATGAAACCCCAAGCGTTTGGTTTTTCGACGTCCAGCAACAAGTTATTTCTCTAGTGGGCTTCATGTTTTTTTTGTACAGAAATACTTTTTTTTAGTTGGTAGTTGTTCAGCCGTTGATTTTCGGCGTTCTAATACTATGGCTGAAACCTGGTAAAGAAATACACTTCAGGACTTGAATATGTGTCGGTTAAATGAATTTGGCATTTTGCTAAAGATTGGGAGACTTGTTTTTACTTTTTGATAAACCATGGAAATGAGCAGTGCTTCCCAAGGATTTTAAGCTTTTTAAAGAACCTGGCTGTTTCTTACAAGAAAAACTTCTGAAAGTACGATGAAGGAGGTAAAACAACAGGGGCATTTTGTGCTGTAGGCTTATTTTTAAGCTTTTAACAGGTATGCCACGGTTGCCTGAGAGCTAAAAATGTTTAAAATATTTATGTGAAATTTGTGTTTACTGCGCTTGGGGGGGCGCTACTTTTGTTTGTATCTCAACAGTGTTTCACCATACTTTTGGAGATGAGTTGAACAGAGGTGGACTGATGGATGGTCTGAGGTTGAATTTTGAAAAAAGGATACTTTGGTCCCTTACTTCCCTTACCTAAAAGATAAAAAGCGAAGAGGCTAAAACCTGAAGTGAGACGATGGCTTTGCCTGCTAAAAGACACTTTGCCTAGTGACTACCGGAGAGCAGGTTTGAGGGGGTTCCCCCACTTTAGGTACCATTTTACCCTTCAATGTTATGAGGATACTGATAGATAAGGGGTGACTTATTGCTAAGCGGCACCTTTTTGGTTTCTGTTTTGGACTGAGCCTACAGCAAATACTATGAGAATTTATACGGATCCATTTGGAAGGTGGACTTCAGAGGATGGTGCCTGCTATGGTGGTGGGCTCTATCTGACAATAAATGATGATTTAAATTTTAAAAACCTCCTTTAATTGACTCAAGTAAACATGAGACTATTGTGGGGACTCATTTATCCCATAGGTGCCATGGCGTTACATTACTATGATTTTAATTGAATAACTCTGAGTATACATAGAGTTTAAAACACTCGTTAATTGGGATAATAAATCATAGAATAATGACTCCTGAGTTTAATGGAGCTGATTAATTTGCCCTATTCATGGACTGAGGAACTTGTCTGTATATACAGAGCTTGTTGCTCTCTTTCTGCTCCCACTATGAGAATAGATGGACATTTATGCATAAAATGAGCTCTATTAACTGTGGTATTATTCAAGCTTTGTATTTATACATGATGTTCTTTTTATTAGTTCGTACACATTATCTCAGATTTTAGCATGAGCATACTGGTATGTTTTGAGTAGCATGCTCAAATTTTGGCATTTTTGTATTTTTGGCTAGTTAGATCTTTTACTGAATGCCACTTTTGTGTACATATAGGCAGCATTATGTGAAATCTATATTATATCTGTATTATGTTTGGAGCTGTCAAATGCATTATTTTTTGCTGTATAGGAGAGATGGATAGATTTTCTATGCCATGGGCTTTTAATAGTCGCTTTTAAATTTAAATTGGATATCTATATTTGAGTCAGGATGTTGGAGATCAAAGTATGGATAATGTTCCCTGATGCCTCCTCCCAATTTGAGGAAGTTTAATATATAGTAATGAGGAAGTCTAACTAGGTCTTAATAAGGCAAATTATTTGTATAACTGTGTGTACTATTTAGTTAACTATGGCTTGGGTTTGTCTTGCAGCTGTATGGTATTAGGCGGGACAACTCTACCCATTAAGAATGGCCCTATCAGTGACATGGAGTCACATTTTGTGCCATATGAGTGGACAAAGGGTGTAACTGGAGTTGGAGCAATCAGTGGGGCAGAGGGTGGCATGAGTCGCTTGGTGCTCCAGTGGATGTGCTTCAAGGCCGGCATGTCCAGCTGGTTGTCAAGGAGGTGTTGTTGTGATGCTGTAGTGTAGGAGTGGACTGAACTGTGAGGTGGAGTCATGCTGTATACCCAATAGAGGCCGACAGGTATAGCCGGATGAGGGATGTGCCATGGGCACAGAGCAGTATGCACTGCATGGTACCGTAGTAGACATGTTCCCTCAGTTCCAGCAGACCCCATTGGCCTCTAGGTAGGTCCGGCATGAATACATTGTGATCAGATGGGACCCCTCTTGAATTATGGTTTCACCAAGTACCTCGGGTATAGCCAACAGGAGTGGTTGGATAGGAAGTGGTCTGCAGGGTATAGAGCAGTATCTCTGCATAATACCTTTAATGGTTGCTTTATTACTGCAGCATGACCATTTGGCTACCAAGTTGGTACTGATGGAACATGATGTGGCTGGAGGGGCTAAATTCTGTTGGGACAGACTGGACTCCTATTTATTGACTGGTTTAATGGATAGCCTTTGGCCCACATGATTGTTGAAATCTTATTATTATTTTTGAACATCATTTACAGATTTTATATGTTGCTCATTATGATGTGTTTTAAATTATACAATATGATTAATGATTCTGCTTTTTTTGTATTATGCTCTGTTTGGAATTTTCACATTTTGTAAGATATTGTAATGGCCTTTTAGCCGAACAATAAACTGTACTACTACTACTACTACTACTACAATGAATTTAGTAGCACATCATGGTCCACAAGATTAAATGCCTTGGTCAGGTCCACAAACACAAAGCCATATTGAGCCCATCATCAATTGCTCTACATATAAAGTTTGTGAACCTTACCAAGGCAGTCTCAGTATTGTGGCAAGCTCTTAAACCATGCTGTGATTCTGTCAAGATTTTGTATTTATTAAGTAATTCAACAATCTGGTACAACAGAACCCCAATGGTACACCCCATACCTGATTTGCGAAGATGCAGGAGCGGTCAAATAGTAATGGTTTTTCCTGTTGCTGCCTGCAAGATACAGGTGGGGCATTAGAGTTGGGAACCCTAACATCACATTTCCCTACTTTTGTCGATTTAATCCTAACTAATGCATTAATGAAGTTTTTTGCAATGAACTTGTATATACAGTAATGCACTAGCACCAGTATAATTAGGGTTTAGTAGAGTGTTTAATGTTAAACTCCAATTTTTGCATCTTAATAACTTTGGCAGTATGTGGCAAAAGTAACCACAACTTAGCATGCATTCTGTCAGTAAAGTTCTCAAGATGTGAGAAGTTTTGTCGTGGCAGCTTGTGTGATTTCCAAGACTTAGAATCTTGATTTTTAACAAAAAGGAATACTTTGTCCTATACTTATTACATATGTTTCTGCTCTCACCTGTAGCCTAGATGGGATAGAATTTTTTTCTGAAACTTTTAGGGTAGAAGTGGCCTGTGCCAAGGAAGTGCTTGTAATGAGCTACCCAACTACTGACCCTTATTTGTAGATATTATTCAGCTGTATATATTTTTTTATGTAATCCTTATGTATATGTACTGTACATGCCAGTGTCAGCAAAGGCACATAGAGAAAATACTTGATTTTTTTAAAGGGTTTGATCTTCCTATGATCTACAAGGCCAGCCTTGCTTGCGGGAATCTGACAAGCTCTTGTCAAAAAGCTTGTGGATACATGGTCAAAGAGTATTTTTCTAAGTTAATTGGCCAAGGGAAACAGAATCATACAACTTACAGGATCTTCCTTATAACTAATTAAATTAAGCCAATTCAAAATCCCAGGATGAGAGAAGCTATTTCCATGGTTGTAAGCCCTTAAGATCAAAAGGAAAATGGTCTTAGACAAGAGGTGACAGAAAAAGGTCCCCACAGTACACTGATATGTTTTTATAAGTGCCAGGAAACATCCTTCTAACAGACGTGTGTGAGACTATAATGGCAGGTGATGGAAAAGGTTCCCACAGTACACTGACATTTTTTCTAGGTGCCAAAACTTTGGGAAAGCACAAGAGTGTCACCTGGTGGCCTAAAGTAGAAGGGGCAACTTTTATTCATAGAAGGGCCAGTCTTCATTCACAGACTGGGGGGGGCGGGTCTTCTCTATAAACTCTCCTGCACAGACACTCAGAGTTATTTTACCATTCTGTTTGGACTCTTTCTCCTGACAACAGGTGAATAGCTGCCAGCATAAAGACTGCCTAAGGACCAAAGGCTGCTACAGAAAGTCTTCAATATTTTGCAAACCAGCTATTCTCTGGACTTTGAAATCTTCATACTTCAGGTAGATTAGCTAACTGTTTTAATGCATTTCATTGTACATGTTTCCATTTTTTTCCTGTATGCTGTAACCCAAATTATATTCTCTTTTTAGTTGTAACTGTATGTATTTAAGTATTTTAGTAAAACTTTTGTTTTTCTAAAGAATATCTGCCTGAGTGAGAATTCCTTATATTGTATGTGTGACTGTAGAAGGTTTATTAATAATCTGTGACAACTGTCACATGCTTAGAGGGGCCACCATAAGCAACCAAATTAAAAAGGGGTCTGGAAGGGACATCTGGAAGAATAGGGAGAATACAAGAGTCTACAAAGATTTTGAACCAGGCTGTTGCATGTTCTGTAGGGAGAGGGCCAAATCAGGTTTTTATGCTGCTACCCCAAAGAGAGTGTGATATATGGGTCTTCCTCCTGTGTGTAATAGCCAAGAAAGGGTTCATATTTGGCCACAAGACTCAAGACTGGTATTGTGCCCTTATCCAAAGTTATAGGGACACCCTGAATCCTCATGGCCGAGATGCAGTTGTGACCTCGGCGAGCATTCTCAAAGCATGAGCAGGGTATCCCTGTTCCCCCCTGTCATAGATTGCACTTAGGTGTGGGCACTATGAGCCCAATGGGCCTTATCCCCAGGAGTGGGTTTGTGACAGGTCTGATGGCAGCAGTAGGATCCGAGAGATGTGGTTGCATACTGTTGTGATTTGAGATATTGGTGGCACAAGCATAACAGTTGGATTTGAGCCCAGTGTATCAGATTGATAAGCTGTAAACAGTCCACCCACAATTAAGGCAGCGATTTAAAAAAAAAACATCTAATTTGGTTACAGTATAAAGTTCCCTACCTGTTTTCTTTTTTTTTTTTTTTTTGGTGTAAGCTAGTGTAGCAGTAGTTATGGAAGAAGATGGCTTCCATTTATGGCAAATACACTGCAGACTACCTAAAGCAGTTGTGTCAGAAAAGAGGAGTCCAGTTTGAGGGATGAACCAAAAGAGGCTCTCTGGCAGCCGATGAGCAAGTGACTACCCAGGACCTTGAGTCACAGCCGATGACTGAAAGGGACCAGACCTTAGGCATGGGGGTGCCAAGAGATGTCACAGAGTCCAGTCCCAGGGAGGAGGACAGTGAGACCAGAGGGAACCCAGAGCCACAGCACCAGGAGAAGGTCACCACAACACTGGAAGGGATCAGGCTGCTGCTAGAGTTGAGGAGATTGGAGCTGGAATTTGAGCAGAGGAAGTTCCAGATGGAGCTAGAGATGCAGGAAAAAAAAGCATTGGAGAGAGGCCAAGGAAAAAGAAAGGCAGCTTCAGAGATAGGCTGAAAGAGAGGAAAAAGAGCACCAGAGGGTATTTGAACTGGTGAAGCTAAGACTCCAACAACCAATGCCAGAGAAGGTGGCAGGGGGTCAACCTGGAACTCCAGGACTAGGGTACAAATTAAATTCCAAATTAATAGCTGAATTTAAAGAGGGGGAGGATATGGATGCATTTTTAAATTTGTTTGAAAAGGTCTGTATCCAGGCTAAAATACCCAGGTCATCCTGGAGCTTTCAGCTGTCCCTGCTACTTACTGAGAAAGGGTGGGAGGTACTAGGCCAAATGGGCAATCAGGACAGTAGTAATTATGAGAAATTTAAAGCTGCATTGCTTAAAAAGTATGAATTAACACCTGAAGCATACAGGGTTAAGTTATGTAAGCTCTGGAGAAGCCCTGGCATGAGCTATGAGGAACTCACCACAAAGCAACGTCTGTTTTTGAAATTTTGGTGGGAGTGAGTGGAGCAAAACTCTGTAGAGAAAATTAAGGAGGTTGTACTTCTGGAGCAATTCTTTTGGGCTTGCCCAGCAGAGCTAAAAACCTGGTTAGAGGACCAAGACCCCAAGACAGTGCAGAAGGCTGCTGAGCTCTTGTATCACTATGCCAGGAACAGGCCTGCTCTGAAAGGGAGTGGAGCAGGTGTGGCAGCACAGAAGGGAAAAAGTGCACCTTCAGGGCAGCTAAAACCCTCACTGCCTCCACAGAAAGGGGGAAGTCCCAGGTTACAAAAAAGAGGATTTATTGAATAAAAGAAATTATGACTGTTGGTTTTGCAAACAGCCAGGGCATCTTGCTAGACAGTGTCCCAAAAAGGCACTGAGTGGACAAAGTGGTGCTTGAACAGAGTTGGGTGCACTGTGTATCCCTGAAAGCATGTTTTTAAACATGAGGAAAGACATACACCCAGTAACTGTAAATGGGGTGCACACCCATGGGTTAAGGGACACAGGAGCATCTCTTACCATAGTAAAAGGGGATTTGGTTGATCCTGAACAACTTATATCTAGTCAGTTTGTGACAGTAAGGGGATTCACTGGGGGGGACTCTGCTACTAGCTAGTGTTCACCTGGACTGGTGTGAGACAGGAGAGAGAGTGCAAAAAGTGGCTGTGGCAGGCAACCTCACCCTGGATGTGATTCTAGGGGAACAATCTCCAGAAGGGGGTGGTGTGTACAGTTACCCGCTGTCAGACTGCAAAGGCCAATTGTAGTTCCCTGGACCCCATAGAGGCCACTGTGGAAAACAATGGGAGGCTGGTTTCCCAGCCTGTGTCTACAGTAATGGACAGTAGTGAAAGGGAGGTAGGACTTTCCCAGTAGTAGTTCACAAAACAGCTACAGAAGGTTACTTTGAGGAGGGAGGGTAGCCAATGGTCAGAAGGTTAAGGATGGCAGTGACCCTGGATGCCCTGATGCTAGAGCTATGGACCCCAGTTTAGAAACTGAAGGGGACATGTCCCATGCCTTGGGAAAATGTGAAGAGTTTGCAGCTGCCCAGAGGACTGATCCTAGTTTGGAGAGGCTGAAGGCTTGTGCAGAATCTGATGGGACACAGGGAGGTGACGGGAGACATAGAGTATATTGGTACAATGGGCTGTTGCATACACAGAACGTAAGGACAGAGGGAGGGGTGATGGACAGGCAGCTTGTCATTCCCCAGGGGTACCATGAGCAGTTGCTCAAGATTGCTCATGATATCCCCATGTCTGGATATCTGGGAATTGCACACACCATGCAACAATTGGCCCAGAATTTCTATTGGCCCAACTTCACTCAGCAGGTGAAGGAATATTGCAGGTCTTGTCACCAGTGCCAACAAATAAGGAAGGCAGGTAGTAAAACCAAAGCCAACCTAATCCCCTTGCCCATTGTGGAGGAGCCATTCCAGAGGGTAGGAATGGATATTGCGGGACATTTGAGTATACCAAGCTCCTCCGGGAAGAGGTTTATTTTGATGGTGGTAGATTATGCCACCCGATACCCAGAGGCGGTTGCCCTCTCCTCACTTAGAACAGACAAAGTGGCAGATGCCTTGCTAGGGATTTTCTCCCCTGTCAGGTTCCTGCAGGAGGTTATCACTGATCGAGGGAGTACCTTCATGTTGGACCTGATGAAGTGTTTGTGGGAGAAGTGTAGGGTGGTGCGGAGACATATGACATCTCATCACCTGAAAGCCAAGGGGCTTGTGGAAATGTTTAATGGTATCCCAAAATCGATGCTCCAAGTGTTTGCTGAACAGCATGGGAGGGACTACCTTCCCTACCTGTTGTTTGCATACAGGGAGGTGCCCCAAGAGTCAACAGGGTTTTTTCAAACTCATATGGACGTAGGGTACTTGGGCCCCTAGACTTGATCCAGGAAGACTGGGAAGGCAAGTATGCCACCCAGGGAACCCTCATAGTGGAGTATGTCTTACAGTTTAGGGAAAAGCTGATGGAGCTTATGGGAGCAGCCCAGAGCAACCTGTCAACCACCCAGCAGAAGCAAAAGCTCTGGCACACTGCAGAGCCAGAGTTTGCTCATACAGTGTAGGTCAGGAAGTAATTTGTGCTACATAGTTCCAGAATTAGTCTCCTCCTCCTCCGGATACTCTTGGGAGACTGTGGGTTGTTTCACTGCCCACTGCTTATCTATGATGGTTACCTGCATTAATGCATTTAAGCCCTCCTGGAGGGGGGAAGCATCCCTGTCTAAGTACCTCCTGCATCTAGCTGCTCAAGGAGTGTAGCGTTTCTCTCTAATGTTAGGCGCTCATGTAATGTCATGTATTTTGTTGTACTGTCTGTCATGGTGGTTTACTGGTGCTAATCCACCTCCCTACTGCCGATGTATATCCTGCTTGCTGTATACCTTACCTTACCATGTAATGACAGTGTACCATGTTGCTGTTCCACCCACTTGTTCATGGGCCTGAATGTACCCTGACCCTGTATTGTTGTCTCCTATGTACTCTGTAACCTCCCGGGTCACACCTGAAAATAGGCACTTGCTGTCTAGTGTGCTAACCTGGTTAACAAAAGCAAATAAATAAATAAATAATCCCGATCTGGAAGGACAAACTGCAGGCTGAGTGGGCGGGACCATACAAGGTAGTCTGACAGATAAATGATGTGAACTACTGTATATTGTACAACTACCTGACAGGAGACATACCCATAGAATGTACCATGTTAACATAATGAAGCCATATGCAAATAGGGCAGACATGGTATTTGCACTGTGTAGCCCTGGAGAGGGGACTGACAAAGAAGAATCCCTACTGAACTTGCTGGAGGAAAACAAGCAGGAGTCCTCTGTGGAGACAATGAAACTGTTGCCCCAGCTGACCCTGAAACAGACCCAGAAAGTGAGGGAGTTATTAGCAGACTTTGCCCCTTTGTTTAAGACAATCCTGGACTAACCCCCTTAGCGACACATGAAGTAGACACGGGGACGCAAGCGCCCATACAGCAGACAGCCTACTGGGTGTGTGAGGCCATCCTAAGGGACATTAGAAGGGAGGTGGATGAAATGCTGGATTTACAGGTAATCCAGAAATCCTACAGCGTCTGGTGGCCCAGCCCCATAGTCCTCATTCCCAAGTCGGATGGCTCTACTCACTTTTGTGTGGGCTATTGTGGATTCAGTGCAGTCACAACATCTGATGCCCACCCAATGCCACGGATGGATGAACTACTGGACAATTTGGGAGGAGTGACATACCTTACCATAATTGACTTGACAAAAGGATATTGGCAGCTGGAGTTAACTGCCAGAGCTAGGGAGAGGTCAGCCTTCATCACTCCAATAGGATTATTTGAGTTCAAGTAATGTCTTTTGGAATGAAGAACGCCCCTGCCACCTTCCAAAGGTTGGTCAACTAGTTGTTACATGGTACTGAAGAATATGCAGTGGCATATCTAGATGATATTGCCATCTTCAGTACCAGTTGGAAGGAACACCTGTCCCACCTGAAAGACATGTTGAGCAGGGTACAGAGGGCAGGGCTCACTGTTAAGGCTGAAAAGTGCCAGATGGCCATGGTGGAGGTGGCATACCTAGGACATGTAGTAGGGCAGGGGCAGCTCCATCCCAATCAAGCCAAGATTGAGGCTATAGAGGTGTGCCCCAGGCTTGACACCCAGAAGCAGGTTTGTAGTTTCCTAGGGACCATCGGGTACTGTCGAATGTTTGTACCAAATTACAGTGCCCTGGCAGCTCCCCTCTCTGGCTTGCTAAAGAAAAGAATGCCCAAAAAGGTAAAATGTGAGCCAGCCTGTGAATGAGCCTTTGCACGGCTAAAGGAGACACTGTGTAGTGCCCTGTGTTGGCCAGTCCAAATTACAGTAAGCCATTTGTAGTCCAGACAGATGCTTCAGATGTGTGGATTGGAGCAGTCCTCAGTCAGACCTCTAACCAAGGGAAAGATCACCCAATAGTGTGCCTTAGCAAAATGTTGCTTCCCTGGGAGCAGGCCTATTCCACAGTTGAAAAGGAATGCCTTGTGCTGGTATGAGCCTTGAAGAAATTAAAGCTATACCTGTATGGGAGGCACGTTGAGGTACAGACCAATCATAACCTCCTGGTGTGGCTGACACAGATGGGGAAAATTAATGGTCATCTCTTAAGGTGGAGTATTGCCTAACAGGGCTACGATATGATCATTGCCCACAGGGCCAGGTCAGCCAATGTCAACATAGATGGGCTATCTTGTCAGTTAGAGCAGTGAACAGAATTTGTGAAAATCATACCATGCCTAGGGATAGATTCCCACAAATTCTGTGGAGGGAGGAATGTTGTGAGTTACCCCACTGCTAGACCTTATTTGTAGATATTATTCTGTTGCATATATTTTTTTATGTAATACTTATGTATATGAACATGCAAGTGTCAGCAACGGCACATAGAGAAAAGAAAGGGTTTCACCTTCCTATGACCTACAAGGCCAGCCTTGCTTGCAGGAATTTAACAAGTTCTTATCAAAAAGCTTGTGGATACATAATCAAAGAGTATCCTTCTAAGTTAACTGGCCAAAGGAAACAGAAGTAATAAAATCAGCTTATGTAATCATACAACTTACAGGATCTTTGTCACAGCATGTGGGAAATAATATCAGACGAGGCAAGTTGTCAGGATTTAAAACACACTTCGTGATATTTACTTTTACAAGATGATAAAATTAAACAAAAATAAAATAAAATGCAATGAAAATGACTACTTTGCTTCAGCAGTTTCTTGCAATTATACACTTATACAGTTTGGGATCTTAGAACAGCTAAGGTCCCTTTACCTTCTGTATCTAGCTGTCTACTTGCACAGTAGACCTTCATTCTCCACATCCAAGGCTGATCTGTTCTATTGTGCTGAGTGGAGAGTTTATATACCTGCAGGGTGAGGTCACCTGACTAGACCCTTAACCTTGTATACAAAAAATAAAAGCTCTAGGTTAGACTAGCTTTTCATTGTGACCCACCGGAGATATACCACATAACACACTATTAACTCCTATATTTGGCTTTCAATAAGGGATTAATATAATGCTGTAATAGCCAAAAATAATGTTAATTACCTAGTAACACTAAGGAATCCTCCTTAGTTATGCTTTGAGTTGTAGGTAGCGTAATATAAAAAAAGGACAGTAAAGGGCACTGCTCCCCTAAATAAGAAAGCTGACTTATTAACTGAGAGCCAGGTAAGCTAGATGGTTCTGTTTATTTTTATACCTGGCTGTTGTGGTACTTTACTTTATAACCCCTATGTTTGTTTCATAAAGGGTAGAGGTAACTATGAATTATGGCACCTATGCAATATAAAACAAAAAAAAGTACAGCTTTTAAACTGTGCTCCAACTTCTTGACTGTAAGATTTAACCCTTTATTTTTCTTGTACAAAAAGGAAATGAAATGCTGGACATTCCCTTCTGTCCATAATATATAGACAGCACCTCTGTCCTTACTTCTGTTTATTGTGAGGGGAAGCACTATGAGCACTAGACGAGCTAGGAGTGGCAGCTGAAATTTACAAAGTTATTATTCAGCCACAAGCTCCCTTTTCTGTTGTAGACAATGGGCTTGCAGTGCATACTGTAATAGTCATTCACAAATATGTGAATGAAGTCATTCATTCAAATATTTGTGAATGACTATTACAGTATGCACTGCAACCCATTGGCCCACAATGTGGGCCAATGGGCTTGCAGCTGTTACTGTAAGCTGTCATTCAGACGGCAGCCATGGAGGTATGTGGGTGGGTTTGCTGTTGCCCGCCGATGATGGAGGGCTGGGTGGGCAGGGATCCTGTGTGGATGGAGGGTGGGGTGCCACTGGACCACCAGGGATGTCTTGCCATCGGTTTCTGGTGATTGCAGCTGTGGGAGGTGGGGGGTTCCACTAGACTACTAGGGAATTATTAAACATTTCTTTTCGGCAATCACAGCTACGGGAGGTGGAGGTGCCACTAGACTACCAGGGAATTATTAAACATTTATTTTGGCACCGCAGCTATGGAGAGGTGGGGTGCCACTAGACTACTAGGAATTATGAAACATTAATGTTTCGGTGATTGGAGCTACAGGGGAGGGCATACCACTAGAGTACCAGGGAAGTATGAAACATTTATTTCTCAGCAATCAGGGCTACAGGGAGGGAGGAGGGTACCACTAGACTACCAGGGAAGTATGAAACATTTATTTCTCACTGATCGGAGCTACGGGAGGGATGGGGGTGCCACTATACCCCCTTTGGCAGCACCACATGCTGTGCAGGGCACCATGCACATTTCACTGGCCTGCCTGCACAACACATGCAAATGGGGCCATAATGACATGCAAATGTTGCCATTTGCACTTTGCATGTATTATGGCCCCATTTGCATACTGCTGGCTGAATATCAGGAATTTGCTCACAGCGTAACTCTGTTGCACTGGAGCAGGTCCCTTTCCTGGTATTCAGCTCATGCGTCAGTGCATCGTATTTACACAGTGCGCATTACCTGATATATTCAGAGGAGATGCACCATGGCTCATCTCTTTTGAATATATCCTGAGTTACACTAGTGCACCGAACAGCTGGCTGCCACCACACGCGCCATTGCCAGGCGTAATTCTGAATATAGGGGCCAATGTGTAATTCTGAGCTTTGCAAGGAGCTGACATGCTCCTTTAAAAGGAGTAAAGCAGTCTCCTTGGACTGGAAAGGCAAAGAGCTTTTTCCTTGCAATGCTCGGTTTACTTGCAGTGTGAACTAAGAGATCCAAAAATAAAACAAAACACTTTCACTTTTTGTCTCAAGCAGGCGGCTGAAACTTACAAGTGCCACCTTGCCCCAAGACACTCTGTTGCAGCCTGCATTTTACTGTTGAGCTTTCTCAGTATGCAAACAGCAGCTTTCCCTCACAGACTGGGAAACTAAAATACTAACATACTAGACGCCAGCAGAGTAGGCCTATTGGTCTATCAAGTCTGCTCGTGCTTCAGCACCCTGAATGGATGCCATAGCCCTCTATCTGTCTCTTTCCACTGTTACTCCATCCCCCAGTCCCATGTCACCCGGGAAAACCAGCCTCTGCTTCACCCCTTGCCAATACCTGTCCCACCCTCTCTTGAATCCCTCCACTGTAGCTGCCTGTACCAGCTCCCTGGGCAGTGCATTCCATGGTTCCACCACTCTGTCAGTGAAGTACCTCCTCCTCCTCCTCCTCCTTTCCCCCCTAAGCCTACCACCCTCAATCTTCCAACTGTGTCCTCTGGTGATTCCACCCTACTTCAGCTGAAAGATCCTATCTTGGCTTACTTTATTTACTCCCCTGAGGTACTTGAAGACCTCAATCATGTCCCCCCTGGTCCCTCCTCTCCTCCAGTGAGAACAGGTTTAGCTCCCCTAGTCATTCCTCATATAACATATCCCCTAGGCCCTGGATCATTCTGGTTGCTCTCCTCTGAACCCTCTCCAGGAGTTGGATTTCCCTCCTTAGGTGCGGCTCCAGAATGGCACACAGTACTCAAGATGTGGTCTCACCAGGCTGTTGTACAGTGGCAAAATCACCTCCCTGTTCCTTGAGGTGATCCCCCTAATGATGCATCCCAGCATCCTATTTGCCCTTAGCGCAGCCCTCCAGCACTATTCTGAATTATTCATGTTAACATCCACCAAGACTCCTAAGTCTCTTTCCCCTGCTGTGGCCTGCAACTCACCCCCCAGGGTGTACACATAGTTGGGGTTTTCCCACCCTAGGTGTAGCACCTTGCACTTGGAGGAGTTAAATTTCAATTTCCAGGTGCAGGACCACCTATACAGATTATCCAGGTCCCTTTGCAGGGCCAGTCTCCCCTCCAGCACCTCCACCACTCCCCCCAGCCTGGAGTCATCCGCAAAGAGACTCATTTCACACCCGATACCTTCCCTGATATCAGAGATATATTCTTTAAACAGGAGCGGCCCCAGGACTGATCCCTGTGGGACCCCACTTATGACCTCCCTAAGAGATGAGACCTCCCCTCCGAAAACTACCTGCTGAGTGCAATCTGAAAGCCAATTTCCAATCCACCTAGCCATCAATGGGTCTGCCCCCATCCCCCCAGCTTCTCCCTTAGGCCAATGTGAGGGACTGAATCAAATGCCTTGCTGAAGTCCAAGAACAGTACATTCACTGGTCTCCCCCTGTCGAGTGCTGATGTCACCCACTCATAGAACTCTGGCAGGTTTGTTTGACATGATCTACCTGGCACAAATCCATGCTTCTGGTCATCCATGTAACCCACCTCCTCCAAGAAACCTCCCAACCTTTCCTTAAGTGTGCTCTCCATTACCTTCCCCACCACCAATGTCAAAGTGATGGGTCTATAGTTTCCTGGCTCTTCTCTCGATCCCCCTTTATGGATGGGCACAACATGCTCCTGCTTCCAATCCCTTGGCACCCTCCCTGTTTGCAGCAACAAGTTAAAGAGATCCGCCAATGGCGCAGCCAAAACATCCGCCAACTCCCTCAGTACTCTGGGATGAATAGCATCAGGCCCCGGAGATTTATCCACTTTTAGGGACTTGAGGGCTTCTCACACCCGATTGATAGGAATATCAGCATCCGCCCCCCCCCCCATTCAGCAGAACCAGCCTGATATCTTACCCCTGGCCTACCTCCCCCAGTATCTTGTTCTTCAGCAGGTACCCCAATAGTCAGGTCTGCTGCACCTTCTGTGTCCCTCAATCCCTTTTTTGTAAGTTCTCCAGCCTCCTCCCTAGTTAACACTGAGGCAAAGTACTTATTCAGTACCTCTGCCTGCTCTCCAGCCCCTTGCACCCACCCCCCGGCTGTCCTCAACCTACTGAGCTGGCCCTCGGCCTTCCTCCTCTCACCAAAATACCTAAAGAACCCCTTTTCTCCACCCTATATCCCCTGTGCCAGCCTCTGCTCTTTCCAAGCCTTTGCCCCCCTCACCACTCTAGTGACTTTCCTGGTTGCAAGGCGATAGTTCTCTCTATCTCTCTCCTCTCACTTTTTTGTACCTACTGTAGGCAGCCTTCTTCTCCTCTCTCACTGCCTCCTGGACCTCCTTCATCCACTAGCATGGTTTACAGGACCTACCACCCTTGTGCTTCACTCTTGCACAGGTCCTGGTGGCCTCCCGTAGCCCCCGCCTTATGATCTCCCACCTACCTTCCACGTCCAAAACCTGGTTTTATCTCCCTCAAATGCCTCTTGAGAATTGCCCCCATGTTCTGAAAGTCTGCTCCCCTAAAATCAACTATCATCGTCCTTGAGCTATCCCCCCCAATTTAAGCTGAAACCAGACTGTGTTGTGGCCGCTCCCAGCCAGGGGTTCTTCCACAACCAGATCTCGTACAAGATCCCAATCTGCTAAAACCACATCCAGGATATGACCCTCCCTTATTGGGTCCATCACCTGCTGATTGAGGAACGCATCCAGGAAGCCATCCAGCAGCTTCTGCTCCCTGGTCACAGTGGACGTTATAGTACCCCAATCAGTAGCTGGCATATTAAGGTCCCCCATCAATACCACTCCTTCCCCTTCCAGTCCACACTGCCCTTTAATGTTAGCCAACAGGCAATCCTCCAGGTCCTCCACTAGTCCTGGGGGCCTATATACCACCCCCACCTTGATCTTCCCTCCCATGGGAGTTCGCAAGGTGACCCATAAGGCTTCCATGTTGTCCTCTGCTTCCTCCAGTCTCATAATCTCAATGTTATCCTTAATAAACATTGGTACTCCTCCCCCTCTGCCCACTTTTCTGTCCTTCCTTAGCACAAAGTACCCACTCAGATTAAGGTCCCAGTCATGGCCGGGGTGGCTCAAGTTTCAGTGACCACTGCTACATCCATCCCACCCTCAACCAGCATGGCCTGGAACTCAGGCATTTTATTCCCCAGGCTCCTGGCATTTATTAAAACCACCCTCCACCCCTTGTCCCTACCCCCCTTTACCATATCCTCCCCAGATCTTTCATACATCCATCCCACTCCACCCCTAGGGTACCATCTGCCCCCTCGTGAGGTTGCAGGCCAGTCCTACCTCGGTATGGATGGCCAGATCAGCCAACAGTGCCCCCCCCCTTCACAAGTTTAAACCCCACCTAGCCTGAATGAAATCTGTCATCCCCATTTGAGAACTTCCTTCCCTACCGGATTTAGGTGAAGCCTATCCTAGGCATACAGTCCCTTGTCTTCCTAAACTCCCCCCCAGTCTTCCAACACCGCAGTCCCCTGTGCTTCACCTCACTATCTGAGCCAGTCATTAATCTCTCTGATCTTCTGTTTGTTCTCCACAGTGGCCCTTGGCACTGGCAGGATTTCTGTAAAGGAGACTGTGCATCCATTGTCATGACAGACCCTGGCCAGTTCTTGGAACCTTGCCTGAATTTCCAGCACACTATTCCCCTCAATATCATTTGTCCCCAGATGCATCAGGAAGTCTGGTGATCCTCCATAGTTCCTCGCCAGCTCATACACCATGAACTTCACTCTATGCACAGTCAGACTGGAAATACCCACTACCTTAACAGAACTGGATTTTCTCTCACCCTTCCCCGCTTAATGAATGTCCCTGATCATTGAGTCCCCCAGCAGGAGAACCTTAGTGTCCCCCCTTGATCTTTTGTGCTCCTCCTTTTTGGACTCCCCCACCAGCCCCTGTCACCTCCCCCCTTCCCGAGACCACTTCCCCTTGGTTTCTGTCCTGACCATCTATGAGAGAACCCCTAGCTGCCCTACCTCTCTTGTTTCACCTTTTATAACCGAGTTCCCCAGCTCCCTCCAGTTTAGTCTCCACCCCACTCCCTACCCCAGTCGAGCCTATTTCTCTGACCTCCTCCCCTCTTCTAGCTCCCACCTCTCCAGTTCCCACAACATGGCATTCCCAACACAATCACTCCTCCTACCTCTTATCCTTTCTTCTTGCCCCCTTCCATGCCCACCTGCAGGTTCTGCTTACCTTTGGGCCTTTCTCTGGTATGATCCTCCCCCTAGAACGACGCCCCTCCCTCATCACAGTCTCTCCTCCTTTCTCACTGAGTTGGCTCACAGCCTCCACACCTTCCCTCTGCTGGTTCTGCCCTCCCCTTCTTTGACACTTGATTTGTCCCCTCCACCGTTAGCATGCTTATTTGAATTAACAATGCCCACCCTCATCTGATTCACCATATACCTCCCACCTCCACCCTCCTTTTCCTCCTCTGCCCACCTCACCATGTCCTCTCCAACCAACTTATTCAATGGCTCAAATTTATTATAGCACTCAAAGCCAACCTCCTTTTTTGGTCCTGAATTCCCACTATCCACTCCTCTAGTAGGCCCCCTGTCAGTCCCTTACCACCTGTTCCCCCCCCTGCCTCCAATGATTTAGCCTATTTCCTCTACCAGTTTGCCTGCCAGGTAGCTACCCCCTTTGCTCTTAGTCAATGCCCCAAAGGTTATCCACTCCTGCCTGATGAAATGGATCCAGGTTGCACTCTATCACTGTCCTCCTGCTCCCCACAGGCCCTCCCAGACATGTTCATTCCACCCCAACAACTCCAGTTTCCTCCATATCCAGCCAATATCCCCCCGATCTGCAATAACTGCCTACAAAGTGGGCAACCTCCCTCCCTTCCTCCAGGCCCAATTTAGGACCATGGCTGCCCCGCAGCCAGTGCACCCTACAGTCTTGCCAAAGATGCCTGCCCTGGTGGCTGGGTGCCACCCCCAGAGGTCCTCTCCAGACATTCTTGGACATTCGCCTTTGAGAAGGTCCACACCCCCAGGTAGACCTACCTGCAACCCTCTACAGCCAGCCATACAGAGTGATGTAGCCCATGAAATTAAAAACACAGCCTTTGGACCGAGCTACTAAGCAGAATAAAAGAGCATGAACAGAGTTACATCCCCTAACAGTTCCAAGAATGGTCTGTTACGACTGGAGAAAACCCCAACCAATCAGTGAGCTACCTCCACCTGGCCCTCCCCTCCGAGAATTTAAAAGAGGTTAGGGCCGGGTTGGGTGGGTGGCAAACTAGTGTCCCAAGAGTGGCTGGGTTTGTCCCTTAAAAGGCCCAGCCATGAGTCCTGAAAGTGGCACCCTGGCTTTCTATTGGGTGCTCCAACTCAGATTACTGAACTCCCCCTAGCTACCAATGTGGCCGCCCCGGGTCCACATTTGTTCCTGATACAGCTCCTGCAACAGCTCTTTCACCGCTGATGCATCTTGTGCCATCCTTCAGAACCTCTGGACCCCCAAGAAGCAGCCCACCGACGCGGCCTGCACAATCCCCCTGCTCCTCTGCGAGTAAGTCCCAAGTATCCCAAGAGTGACTGGGCTCGTCCATTAAAAGGCCCAGCCGCAAGTCCAAAAAATGGCACCCGGGCATTCTATTGAGCTCTCCAACACAGATCACTGAGCTCCTCCCAGCCACTAATGTGGCTGCCCCCAGCTCCAAATTTGCTTACACTATAGCTCCTGCAACAGCACTTTCACCGCTGATGTGGCCTGCGTCATCCCCCAGGACCTCTGGACCCTGAGAAGCAGCCCACCGATGCGGTCTGCACAGACCCTCTGCTCCTCTGTGAGTAAGTCCCAAGTATCCCAAGAGCAGCTGGGCTCGTCCCTGAAAAGGCCCAGCCGCGAGTCCTGAAAATGGTGCCCTAGTTTTCTATTGGGTGCTCCGACTCAGATCACTGAACTCCTCATAGCCACCAATGTGGCCACCCCCGGCTCCAGATTTACTCCTGATACAGCTCCTGCAACAGTTCTTTCACCACCAATGTGGTCTGCACTGTCTCCAGGACCTCTAGAGCCCAAAGCAGCCCGCCGATGCAGCCTGCATAATCACCCTGCTCCTCTGCAAGTAAGTCCCAAGTCCCTTAAACTAACAGGGCAAATGAATCTTTTTTATTTATTACATATGTTCACTCCTTGAGTGAACTTAAAGCAGCAGTGCAATGACAAATTGTTTTTTCAAAACAAATCTAACTAGTTTTAACAATAATTAATAAAACTATCAGCATACCAGACACATAATTTCCACAATATGGCAGCAACACACCCTATGTGCTCTTGCTTAAATACCTGGTGGGACCACAACTTGCTCACCCACATGCCCTCCCACCCCATGTATCGCGGCCGTACATGCTCATACTCCCTCCCAGCGCTAGTAACCAATCCCCACACCCGAAACTCTTGCTGTACTGTTGCTCTGTTACCCTTCAGGCTACAGCCCCCTACTCATCCTGTTAGCAACCAGCTTGGCACCCATCTTCTAATCACCCTGGCAATCCACCTCATACGCACCCTCCCAGTTCCTATCACACACAATAAAAAAAACACTAATTCTCAGTCTAAACATGCCTCACCAAAACTGCTCAAGCTAGCATTGCTCCGACATG
The DNA here is from genome assembly GCA_016271365.2 of Neoceratodus forsteri. Lineage (NCBI taxonomy): Eukaryota > Metazoa > Chordata > Ceratodontiformes > Ceratodontidae > Neoceratodus > Neoceratodus forsteri. The sequence continues at coordinate 899,747,804 of CM057456.1, read as the reverse complement.
CTCTCCTCCAACTGCTGCTATCAGGAAACATTCACCCCAACCATGGACCACCCCCCACCACTGTCTCTTCCAACGGCAAACATGGTAGCCTCCTGCTGGCCACGCTAAATGTCTGTAGCCTACAAAACAAACTCACCCCCCTACAGGGCTGGATTGCCCAGCACTCACCCGATGTCTTAGCACTATCTGAGACCTGGCTGTCGAATAAAATACCCGATAGAGCAGTCACCTCAGTGGCTATACCATATATTGAGCTGACAGTTTAGCAAGAGAGGAGGTGGCTGTGCCATCTATGTAAGATCCTCCCTTCACTCCCTGGAGGTCCGCACATCAACACCTATGCATGGAGCCCAGACCCTAACAGTCAAGCTCAGCCTGGGCAACCCAGGTAAAACCCTTTACCTTATGGTAGTTTATATTCCCCCTGCAACTAAAAGCTTGCCTTCTATTCAGTACTGAACAGTATCTCCACCTCTCACCTAGGAGTGAAGTCATCTTAATGGGAGATTTCAATGTCAATTGGTTATCTTCTGCCTCATCCCCCAGCAAAGACTCAACCCTAGCTGCCGACCTCATCCAGGTCATCAAATCCCTGACCTGATTGGACTCTAGAAGGGGGACCTCTACCCTTATACACCTAATCTTTACCAACAGGCCTAATAACATCTCACAAGTCACAGTGCTTCCCGACTCAACTAGTGACCATTCCCCTCTGACCTGCCTGTGGTCCACTAAAATCCCCCCTGCCCCCCCAAATGTCACTGCACACAGATGCCTTGAAAAAGGAACCTTAGCACGGTTCAAGTCTCACCTTGCCTCCTGTGACTGGTCCCCCATTCACACTGCCCAATTTGTGGACGCTGCACTCGCCTACTTTATTGCCATCTTCAACAAGACCTGTGACATATTCGGATCCTTCTCCAAACAAGTAGTAAAGCAAAGAAACACCCCTTGGATCTCCCAAGCTCTACTTGACCAAATGCACCAGAGGGATAACCTATGGCATAAGGCCCCTGACTCGCAGCTCCCACAGGACAGGCAACTGTACAGAGAGGCCAGAAACATTGCACATGGGCTACCCGGCAAGCCAAAGCTGCTTACTATAAACAGACCCTCACCTCCTCCTGGGGCTCAGGGAATAAATTCTGGAGCAATATCAAGGAACTCTGTTGGAAAACTGTTTCCCCTACACCTACTCAGCTAACAGTAGACGAGGTTATCACCCAGGACCCTATTGCTATATCTGACGCCCTCAACACCTCCTTCTCTGATCTCATATTCTCCCACTGAACTTCTTTGACCCTACCACCCACCCCCCCAACGACACCTCGGCCCTCACCATCACTACCCCCTTTAGGCTAAGAGTCATCTCCTGTAATGAGGCAAAATGCTATCTCACCATGGCTCTGGTGAACTCTTGTTATAGCAGTGACTCCCTGGACCTCAAACTCATTCGGCTTTCGCTGGATGTGACACTACCTCATCTCACCAAAATCCTCAACCTGTCCTTATGCCTCAGCCAATTCCCATCGACTTGGAAGAGAGCAGTAATAACCCCTATCCTGAAGAGCGGTGACCCCACTGCTGCAAGCAATTATAGACCTATATCAATCCTGCCACCCCTCTCTAAGGCCCTTGAGAAAATAGTATCGGATCAACTAACTGACTACCTAACCAAACATGACCTGCTCTGCCATGAACAACACGGTTTCAGGAAGGGCCATAGCACATCCACCACCCTCATTGAACTCACTACTTTTATTCATGAGGCCCTCGAACAAGGCTCCATGGCTGGGGCTCTCTAAGTTGATCTGACCAAAGCATTTGACACCGACATAGTCACAAGCTACTACTCCATACCCTTCCATCCCTTAATTTTGCACCAGAGGTCACCTACTGGTTCAAAGATTATCTCTCAGGTTGGACACAACAAGTCAAAATAAATACAACAATCTCCACTAGCAAACAGGTTCTTACTGGTGTCCCACAAGGTTCAATACTTAGCTCCCTACTTTTCACCCTCTTCCTTAACTCCCTCGCTAAATCGTGCAGTTGTCAGATGCTGCTTTATGCAGATGAAGCAGTGTTTTTTTGGAAACACCCTCATCCTAATTCTCTTCAATCTGCCCTGCAGGGCTTCTTTAGGAAGCTTGAAACCTGGTTCTCTGAACACTGTCTCATAATCAACTACACAGAAATGAAGTCCATGATCTTTGCCCACCACCAAAGCCCCCACTGTCACGCCACACTAGTTGTAATGAACACCCATTGCTCAACGCTGGAGCAAGTCTCATATTTCAAATACCTTGGAGTTACCTTGGACACCTCACTCTCCTACCACTCTCACATGCAACATGTCTGCTCCTCTATTATCACTAGATTGGGGATCCTTTACAGGCATAAGCACTGCCTACCCCTTCAGGCCATGCATCTCGCCGTGTCCTCATCTACTCTATCCTTGGTGGACTATGGAATAGTTATTTATAGGTCAGCTGATCAAACTGCCCTATGCAGCATCAACCTTGCCCTCAACAAAGCCTGCCATCTAGTCACAGGATGTAACAGACTAACTCACACTTGTGAGATTTATCAACATACTGGCTGGCTAAATTTCCAAGGCAGGCTTAAGTACTTTACCTGCCTCCTTGCCAAAAAGATACAACTGAAGCAGGCCCCAACCAGCCTCCACCCCACAGGAGGACACAAAGGCACTCAGCTAGTCCCACCCTTCTAGTACCCCACTGTAGAACCTCTCTTGGACAATGATCCTTCCGCTATTGTGCCCCTCTGTGGCTGAACAGCCTACTGTCCTCCATCTCCTTGGCCCATAGTCTCAACCTATTTAAATCAGGCCTCAAAACCCTGCTCCTTGACTCAATAACCTGTGACTGTAATTAAACCCACTCACATTACTCTCCACCCCCCCCCATATGGTACACAGGAGCTTTCTCTTTCTCTGTTAATATCCTGTAGCTAATAGTTTGTTGCCAGCCTCCCTCCTATGTCTCTCCTATTTTCCCAATCCCCTGTTCTGATTTTATGACTCTGGGTCCCTCAAGAGCCTATGAAACTGTACCCTGTCTTAACGTTGACCCAGGACCTTCTGTATGCTCCCAGTTGATGTAACCCACATAATACACTTAAGCCATGACTGTCTGACCTATATTATTACATTACTATTGTATATGTATTTTATTGTATTTCCTCTGTACTTTTACTTTTTACTGATGTGGAGCCTTTGCAAGAGTCTATGACTCAAAGGACTGTAATTCTGATTCTATTCAATAAATAAAAAATAAATAAATATACACTTCTAGGTGTATTCTATGCTGTGCACCATGACAGGTTTTTTTTTCTTGATCCTAACTATTGCCTTGTCTAAAGTGATATTTCTAAGCCAAATGTGGTTGGCCATCTCTTTTCCTTAAAAGAAACAAAAACTAAATTAAAAACATTAATAAAATACTCACGTTTGTGGAAGTAGAACATTTTTCCACCCCCCCCCCCAAATCTGGAAGATACCTGGTATCTTTTGTAGTGAAAAAAAGTAGGGATCAAAATTGTTGCCACATTAGGCTGCACTGAAGCATTTTTTTTACACTATTTCAGTAGCTCAGCAGCTACAGGACAGTGGAGTACATACATACAGCTTAAAGCTGTATTACCATACCAAATCCCTGCTTATTATGTGCATCTTTCTAATAAATAAAGCAGCAAGCACAAACATTAGATTGCCTATCAGATCTGTGCACAGTATCTCAGATATGATAATATACAGGGTACAGCAAAATAGGTCTGTTTATTAACAAAAGAACAAAGCATTAATGATCCTTAAATAAATATATTCCTAAAGTGCTTAATACATAACCCCAATTTTCTTAGGGGTACTACATAAGTTTCTTTTTATTTTCTTATGTTCAAAGGCATAGTTCACCTTATTCCAGTTGCAACTGTTTACCATACACCTTTCAAGGTGTTTACACTCTTTTTATAAAGGAGGACTCAATGGATGGAATATGAATAAGTATAGTTATAAGAAAAGAAAGAAATAAAGAATATAGGACAGTACTACACAAGGTGGCCTACCTAGGGTAGTAAACCAGAATAAGAAAGTATAGAATTAGGTGTACTGTTGCACAACAGAAGTTTGTATAAGTTAGAAAGAAAGGAAATAGAAAAGTTGTCCAAATGTCCAGAACACAAGGGTGTAGCCTAGCTCCACCACAATCTTCCTTATAACTAAATTAAGCCAGTTCAAAATCCCAGGATGAAAGAAGCTATTTCCACTGTTGTAAACCCTTAAGATCAAAACAGAAATGGTCTTAGACAAGAGGTGACAGAAACAATTCCCACAGTTCACTGAATTTTTTTTTTTATAAGTGCTGGGAAACATCCTTCTAACAGGCCTGTGTGAGATTGTAATGTCAGGTGACAGAAAACGTTCCCACAGTACACTGACATTTTCTCTAAGTGCCAAGACTTTGGGAAAGCACAGGAGTGACACCAGTTTGCCTAAAATGGAAGGGCCAGCTTTTATCCACAGAAGGGCCAGTCTTTATTCACAGACTGGGGGTCTTCTATATAAACTCTCCAGCACAGACAATCAGAGCCATTTTGCCATTCTATTTGGACTCTTTCTCCTGACATCAAATAGTTGCCAGCACAGAGACTGCCTAAGAGCCAAAGGCTGCTACAGAAAGACTGCAATATTTTGCAAACCAGTGATTCTATGGACTTTGAAATCTTCATACCTCAGGTAGATTACCTGTTTTAGTGTGTTTCATTGCCTCTCCTCGAGTTTTGCTTCACTACCCCTCCTCGAGTTTTGCTTCATCCCCAAAGTCCACACCCCTCAGAGTTTGTTTTTTTAAGTCTGGGGGTTGGGGATGAAGCCCCCAGCAAAAAAAAAAAAAAAAAAAAGAAAGTCCCATTATTTTCAATGTGGTGCACTGTTTGTATTTGGTCAGTGACATCATGACCCCATGCCCCTCTGCAGCCAGAAGTTGGTGTATATGTCTCACATCTGTGTCTGTAGAAGCACAGGCCCCTCAGGTGCCTGCACTTCTGAAGACAGACCTGTATATATGTCTTACAGTGTGGATGAGTACCTGTAGCTAGAAGCACAGGCCCCTGAGAGGCCTGTACTTCTGCAGACAAAAGAACTCTTGTAATTTGGGGATTTTGGATTTGTCTGTATGACAACAGGGGCTTGTGCTTCTGCTCACAGTGGCAGTGTTGTGATTTGAGTGTCATGGATTTCTATCTGCAGCCAGAAGTGAGTGTGTATATTGTGCAGTGTGCGTACCATGAATACTATTCCACGAAGGTAGCATATCGATGTTACTGAATTTGTGTCTTCTGGAAATAGTTGTATGTTGTTTGTATTACCTGATGATGGCTGTCTGTTGTTGCTTGTGTGGTCTTGTCCTTTTGCTGCTTGGGGGGTGGGGAGTTAGGGTTGGAAATCCAAATGCCACATTTCCCAACTTTTGTGGCATTAAGTTGAACCATAACAGGTGCATTAATGCAGTTTTTTTGCCAAGTTTTATTATATAACTATTAACCAGAGTTGAGGGCTATAGTGTGAAAACCACTATTTCATGACAATTGTTATATTGCCCGATGCCAAAGGCTGGGGGCAATATGACAACTGGAAGGTAATAGTTTATCCCAAGTTTATATCAGTTTTAATATATTGACCCTGAATGAGGTACAATACCATACCATTGATCTATGGTTTGTACCTATAAACTGTCCTTGGGCCTTGAGGGTAGGGGACATGGTAGGATGGATGGAGGTAGACATAAGCACCCTAACAGAACAATTCCAAATTTTGTGGGCAATGGGTGCTATGCACCAAGGGGTGGGTAATATACACTGGAGGTGTGTTACCTGCCCATGGAGCTCTGCACCTGTGGACTGGTGCACATCGGCAGCATTCATGACCACTGGCCACCTGTCCATGGCCCTGCCCCCCTGGCACACAGGATTCTGCAGTGCAGCCAGGGGTGGATCACGGGTCTGGCTAGGCATCAAGTTAGGTGCCTGGATCAGGCAGCTCAGTGGATCCCTTCTGTGGTGAGGCACGCATTGGCAGTGCACCCTGTGGAGTAGCAATGGCCAATGGCTGTGGTGGTGAGAGGAGGGCAAAGCTGCCGGCCCTCTGATGTGGCACTGGAGCAGTGTGCTGGGATGGGGAGGAGGTCCATAGTGGTGTGGAGGGCTGTACCCCACATTTAGCTCTCACTCGAGGCAATGGGGGCCAGTGATGGGGGGTGGCCCAGCGGTACCCTTGGGGTGTGGAGGGAGCAGCATCCATAGACCAGTGCATCTTCATGGGTGTGTGTGGGGTTGGGGAACACCTGATAGGGGCCCCTCACCAATGTTTAACACAGGGGCAGGTGGCAGTGATCTGAGTGGGTGGGCAAACTGCCCTGTCCCAATGGGGTCCCAATGGTTACACGGAGTACATAGGGGGCTCATGGCAGGGTTCTCCCTCGCATACCCTTGCACCCCCTGTGTAGCCCCATGGCCAGCACTACGAGTCTTGGTGCATGGCGCATAGTGCTGGCACATGCCTCGCCCACCCTGGCACATTGTTCTTCATGTGGCTGGGGGATTGGGCACATACGTGCTGCACTCCCCTTTTAGTGCATCCCATGTGGGTGGTGCATAGGGTGCAAAGTGGTTGCACACCCCACATACGCGCATGCAGCCACTCCACCCCATTAGAGCATAGGGCCCAATGTGTTTACAACCCAGTTTCCAACCTTTGTGCACTATTCATTTTGTGCATTGGCAAACGTAATGAATATTAACATAGCTTTTGAGATTTTATATTCAGTATGTGTGTGTGTGTGTGTGTGTGGTATATAGCTATATATATATATATATATATATATATATATATATATAAACGTAAAATATATATATATTGCACAAAACTGCATTACTGCACCAGTTATGGTTCAAGTTAACACCACACAAGTGGCAAAATGTGGCATTGCAGTTTCCAGCCCTAACTCCCTAATCACAATTATATGCCATGGCTACCAAAGGGGAAATTGTTTAACCAGGAAAGACACACTAAGCTGGAGCTTGTTTCCAGGTGTGAATAAAGTATCTGAAGAGAAAGCTTGCTAACAAGAGTATATCTGTAGTTGAATAGTTTAAATGCTTGTAAGACAGTTTAAGTGCTGGTAGCCATGGCATATAGTTGTGATTTGGGGACACTACTGATTTCAAAGAATGAGCTAAGGCATGGGCATAGAGATACTTACCTTAAGAATATTGGTTGCACAGATTTTTGGGGTGCTGATGGCACTGTGGTGTGGTTTAAGGAAGATAAAATTGTGAAACTTAAAGCTTCAATGGTATCCTGACAGGTTTTGAACACAGCAGGCTGATGACGTGTATCAGTCACGCTACATCCCCACCATTTTGTGTAAAGTAAAGAAAATAAATCTTTGAAAACAGATTTACAATAAGTGGTCTTCATCCATTTCTTTGAAAAGTACTGATTTGAGCCACTTTTGAATAAACTAGCTGATATTCCCTCTTTAAAGAGAAAGGGCAGCCTGTACTTCTTGCACCGATGGTTTGAAGAGGTGCAAGATCCTCAGGGACACGTGCTTCTGCATGCAGAAGTAGTGTTCTGATTTGAATATCGTGGATTTGTATCTACAGAGAGTGTGTATGTCTGTGGGTGTGCATGCAGCGGATACCAGTTCATGAAGGTAGCACATCAGTGCTACTGCATTTGTGTCATCTGGTAACAGTTGTATGTTGTTTGTCTTACCTGATGATAGCTGTCTGTGGTTGCTTGTGTGGTGTTCTCCTTTTGCTACTTTGGGGGTGGGGAGTCAGGGTTGGAAACCTTAATGTCACATTTCTCTACTTTTGTGGCACTAAGTTGAACCCTAGATAGTGCATTAATGTGTTTTTTTTTTGCAACGGATTTCCTTTCTTCTTGAGATAGTGGAATCGTGTTCATGTTCATGAAGGTAGCTTTGGGACCTGTTTGAACAGATCCATCTGGCTGTGGAAGCGTATGACCTTCTGGGCCCTGTGCTTCCATGTGGCTACAGATCTGTAGTCTCTGCACCAAATGTGTAGTCCATCAGGCTGACAATCAATCAATCAATCAATCAATCAATCAATCAATCAATATCTTTATTTATCCAGTCGGGCACCATTGAGCAAGCTCATTTACAAGGTGGACCTGCGGTCCTACAGTAATAATGCAGAAAGACATGTTACAATAGTACAAACAGTAAAAATAGCTGCTATTATAGTAAAAAATGCACATTTACAGGTAATATACATTGAACATAGAACTACAAGGAGTCATGGATAATGAACTTGTGCTGGATCCAAGCCCAAAAACTGTGCATTTTGTAGTGGGAAATGTTAGGGAGAGGGTAGGTTTACCAGATAGAAGATATCAAGAGCATAATCAAGGCCCTTGGAATTCTGCGGTTCTGCAGTTGTGGAATTTGCATCATGCTGCAGAATATATATAGTGCCGCAGAATTTATTGTTTTTGGTGAATTTTCACATAAATATACTGTTTTTCCATAGTGTCAGGCTTTCTTTCCCACCTCGTTTATCCTGAAGCCCCTTCTCTATGCTCAGCATATGATGTCATTGATGACATCACATCATATTTAGCCAATGACAGGACTGCATTCTGCCAGAGAAATGAATAAATCATGCCGCAGAAATCAGAAAATGCTGCTGCTGAAGTCAAGAAGCCCTGCCGCAGAAATCAGAAAATTCTTCCACAGAACACCAGGGGCCCTGAGCATAATGTAGGGAGAGGTGGGGAATAGGGGCACAAGCGAAGAGGACCCAATTGTTAGAGCAGAGTGAAGGATTGGGAGGGCGGAGGACCATACGAAAGGTGATGAAGCGATTTTTGCCCCAAAACGTGACGACATATGGAGGAGAAAAGCTGCCATTGTACTAAGTGCAAGAGGAGGAATATAGTAGCAGGGGCATAACTGGGAGGGTCCTGGAGGTTGGGGCAGAGGGAGATGTTGGATGGATGAGAAACTGAATATTTTTGGGGGCGAAAGATGATAATTATCCCCAAGTGTGGTAGGATGTGCTAGAATCAGGCTGCAGCTGTTCAGAGCATCAAAGAATAAGATATGGGAGTTCGGCAATAAATCCTGTGGATCTGTTGGTAGGCATGCTAGAGGCAGAGGTACACATTTCAGCTGGGGGGCCACCATTTGCGGGCCGCCATTTGAGGGAAGGAGGTTAGTTAGTGTCTAGTAAAGCAGTTGCAAATTTCTGTAATGCCATTATGGTAAAGCCTTTTGAACAAAAGGGTACTTACTAGGGTTTTCAGCTTAAGTATTTTTTGGGTTTTATTCCATATTGATGGGAGTGAGAATCCAAAGGTGGCTCTCCCGACTCGTGTGAGTGCCCTGGGTATATTTAGCAGGAGTTGCGATCAGCTTCTAAGGGAATAATTCCTGGGCACAATTGGAGACAGACAGTTGACAATGTATTGAGGGAGTTTGCCACTGAGGGCTCTAAGTGTCCAGAGTGCTGCATTAAAGTTGTGTCTATAGTAAAGTGAGGTCCAGCTTGTGGCGGCATATAGTGCGCAATGATGGGTAGAGAAGGGGAGGTCAGTGATGAAGCGTATAGCTCTGTGGTAGAGCGTATCCAATTTTCCAAGCTAGGAAGCTGCACAGCTACTGTATATGAAGTCTGCATAGTCAATTAAGGACAGGAACGTGGCTTGGACTAGTCGTTTCTTTGCGTCTGCTGTAAGAAGAAGCCCTCTGGGCCCTACCCTACCATGTGTTACAGATGCAGTGAGGAGTCTTTCTGGGTGCTGACCTTGTGCTTCTGTGCCAAGTGAGGAGTCCATATACATGCAGACATGCAGGGCCCTCTGGGCCCTGCACAAAGTGAGGAGTTCATTTGGGTGCACTCTTCTCTGTGTGGCTACAGATGCATGCATGGCCCTCCAGGCCCTGCACCAAGGGAGGGGTTTGGCTGGGTGCAGAAGTGTAAGGCCCTGCGTGCCCCATGCCTTGGCACCAAGAGAGGAGTCAATCTAGCTGTGGAAGTGCAGGGCCTCTGTGACCTGCACTTCTGTAAAACTATAGATACAGATGTGCAGGGGCCCTTCCTTTATAACTTTGTTGATTTTTAATATTTATCCCAAATTTTCAGTGTAGTCTTTTTATGACCCCACCTCATGAGCCAGACAGGTGACATTTTTCAAATCCTGCAGGAAAGGTGATTTTTGCAGAATGACTGCAAAATTACTTTCTGGGCTGGATTTGAAACATTTCACCTTCCTGGTTCAGGATGTGTGGTCAAATAAAGGCCGTTGAAAATATAAGGTAAACATATTTTAAAATGGCCTTGCTATAAACAGAAGTTGTTTTTCTATACACAATGTTCTTCTTTCATAAGCAGATTTTCTTATTTGATATGGTCTCACAAAAGTGGATCACAAAAGAAGAAGGAAGAAATTCTTCTTTTGTGAGCTTCTTTTGATACGAAAGAAGATCCCGAAACAAGAAATCTCATGAAAGAAGATCACAAAACAAGAAACTGCTTCTTTTGTGTGATTCAGTTCTGCTTTTGTAAGTTAAAATTCTTCTTTCATGAGACTCATGAAAGCAGAATTTCAGCTCATGAAAGAAGAATCGGGAGCCCTCACTAAGCCTTCCTCCTAGAATTTTGGTGATGTCCCAAAACCATATTTTGGAGTAAGTTTTAAACAAATAAACTCCAGAATCAAGCTAAACTGGTTCTGTATAGCTAGATTCATGTCTTTGTTTTTATCTAGGGCATCATTTCTAGGAGTTTTCAAATTGTTTTCTTTTTTTTTTTTTAAATGAAAAACAAGATGGAGGCCACACAAAAGAAGAATCTTTTTTCTAGAGAAAGAAGAATTTAAGCTCACAAAAGAAGATTCTTTTGTGAGCTGGGAATTCCTTTGCATAGGACCTATAAATGGAAGACCCTACTGAGCATGCTCAGAACTGAAATTTCAAATCCTTATAACTCAGGAACCAATTGATATTTTTTCACCTCACCACAAAAAAGGCTTCTTTCTAGGGCAAGTCCCTCCTACCCTAAAAGTCTCAGAGCAAAATTCCAAATCATCTGGGCTGTAGGAGACAGCAAGAAAAGGCCAAAACCAGATCATATATATATATATATATATATATATATGATACACAACACCCTACTGGAAATATTGTCGATATTTTTTGTTTGAGTGACAGTTGACCTGATAACATCATAGTGATGAAGCCATGAGTGATGTCATTGGATCAACGGGCATGAGAACAAAACTATCGACAATATTCCGTTAGGGCTATGATTCCATTTATGCCATAACTCCAAAAAAGTGAAAAAAAAGTAAATTCTTGCCATTTTTTGCCAATTATAAAAAATCTAAAAGAAATCTATAAATGAAATACCACTCATTTTGTAGGTATGTTTGTCCTGATCAACTTTTTTCTCAAAGTACCGTGCTATTATTTTTCATTTTAAAGTTATATGCATTTGTATGTTGCAAAAAGTGAAAAAAATTGAATTTTCTGCAGTTTTTTTGCTAATTATAAAAAAGTATCTTTAAATGAAACGCCACTCATTTTGTAGATAGTTTTATGCTGAACAACTTTCTTGCTTGTAGTACCATGCTATCATTTTTTGTTTTAAAGTTATTTGCATTTATTTGTCGAAAAGTAAAAGAAATGCATTTTCTGCTTTTTTTGCTTATTAAACAAAAAAAAAAAAGTAAGTCATAAATGAAACACCACTCATTTTGTAGATATGTTTGTGCTGAACAATTTTTGTGCTCACAGTACCATGGTATCATTTTTCATTTTAAAGTTATTCGCATTCGAATATGGTTACTACTGCTACTGCGATTGAATATGCAAATGAGTTCCAAAGAGCCAATCTCTACCTACTGTGTGGATAAATTTACCTACAAGGAGAGGTGATATGACTGAAACATTCAAACACCTTAAGGGCATTAACAAGGTGAAAGAGTCTAACATGTTTCAATATAAGAAAAACAACAGGACAAGAGGACACAGCATGAGATTAGAGGGAGGCCGATTAAGGGGTAATGTGAGGACGTTTTTTTCACAGAAAGGGTGGTGGATGCATGGAACGACCTACCTCAGGAAGTGGTGGATATGAATACAGTGCAGGGCTTCAAACAGGCATGGGACAGGCATAAGGGAGTAATACAGATGAGTATGAATAGATAGGCCATTGACAGAGCAAAGGCCTATGGCACATTCATAAGGTAGAAAAAGAAATGGGCAGACTGGATCGGCTTTGCGGTCCTTATCTGCCGTCAGCTTCTATGTTTCTATGTGTCTATGTACAGTGAGGATAAATGTGATATTCTCACTGTAAGTTTGACCACCCTGAGAATATTGAAAATATTTGCCTTTTTTTATCCTCACAGGTATGGCATAAATCTATATCTATATCTATATCTATATCTATATCTATATCTATATCTATATCTATATCTATATCCATCTATCCATACATATATATATATATATATATATATACACACACATATGCAGTGGAGCCCTCCAGGATGAAGCACAGCACTGCAGAATTCTGCAGTAGAGTTACTGCAGTTAACAATGCAATTTCAATGGTAGTTAAACCCTTTTCTCATGCAGTAAACCTGTGACACTGCAGGGCTTATCTGTATATATATATATATATATATATATATATATATGTATATATATATATATATTAGAGGCAGAAAACTCTGTTTAATGCATTAGTTAGGAGTTGTTCCACAGTGACAAAAGTGAGGAAATTGCTGTTAGGGTTGAAAACCCCCTTGGACCCCGCCCACCCCCAACCGGCATTGGGTGCGCATTGGGATCATCAGCCCTAACTCTCACCCCATGACATGTGTAAAGCAGCAGAAGTATAGGAGAATGGGGTGAGAGTTGGACCCATGATCCAAAATGCTTTTAATGCCGGTTGGGGGTGGGCAGAAGATTAAAGTTTTCAACAACTGTAATTTCCTGCTCGTTGAAGAACCAACTAATGCATTAAACAGAGTTTTTGCCTCTAATTTCCCTTCTTTTTGAGAATGATAACGAGAAATAGTGAATGTAATGCAGCGGCGGGGCCCGCGCTCCTGCTGCATAATGCGTTGGCGGGAGCGCGGGGCCCTCCGCCACATGATGTGTTGTGGCATACTAACAGGGACAGCAATGCAAACAGAAATGCTAACAGTGGCGCACATGGTAACACAAGCACGAATGAGAACAGAAAGGGTAACGCACATGGTGGCGTAGACGGGAATGGTCTGCCACGTGATGTGTTGTCACATAGTAACATGGTGCCTGCAAACAGAAATGTCAATGGGCATGGTGATGTAAAGTGAAACAGTAAGATAAACAGTACTGTAGACAGAAATGGCAAAAAATAACAGAAACGCAAGCGCAAATGAAAACGCAAAGGATAACGCACATGGTGGCGCAGACGTCAATGGTAAGTGAAATGGGTATGGATCCACAAGCGGAAAGGGCAACAGTAACAGTAATGTAAGCGCACAGGCTGGTTTTCCCCAAAACCTGCATTGAGAAAGACAGTGAGTACAAATAATGTATGCAAAATAATGAGTATCGGAGCAGAAAATGAGATCTTGGAATACTAAATACATTATATCTCAGGAACCATACGACGTGAAAAAAAAATTAAAAGTCACATTATTTACAACTGTCCTGGCTAATGTACATCTGGCCCCAATGAGGGCTAAGAGAGTTACCTCCGACGAAAAGTCTGCTATACTCACGCTTCCGAGATACCGGCCCTGAAAGGCGCGCTAACGCGTAATGTTATCCTATGGAAAAAAGAAAATTTCGAGCGCCATAACTTTGCCTCCTGTAAAGTTTTTCACCAAACTACTGAAAGTCACATCTGTGGGCTGTTGGCTGTCTTCCCTCCAAATTTCAGGAAAAAGACCAAACCATTATTTTGCAGCAGGGTGCCAAAGGATTCCTGTAATGCTTGAGCCGTAATGTTATCCTATGGGAAAAACTGTCAACTTTGGAGTGCCATAACTTTGCCGCCGTGTAATATTTTTTCAATACAACACTGAAAGGCACATCTGTGAGATGTCGGCTGCGTTCCCTCCAAATTTCAGCCCAAAACTCCCAACAGTTATTTTGCAGTGCAGTGCAAAAGAATTGCTGTCATTTTCCCACAGACTAGAAAATTACTGTCACAATTTGAGAAAGCTTTCACAAAAATTTGCGACACTTTCATGAGCACAAAAGTAATTTGCTAAAGTACTTTTTCCAGAAATTTGAAAAACATATTTCTGGGGTGTTTTACCACAAAATAAAGACATGGCAAGCATCCTCAGGGCCCGACTAGGTGAATACAAAAAAAATTAGGTTGCTAGAGGGTCCCAAATTTAAATGCCAACCATTTTTCTGATCACCAACTGAAAACAAAATGGCCGAAAGTAACAGGCCCATTTGTGAAAGTAAAAATGCATTTGCGAAAGTGTTGAACTTTTTGTTAACTTTTCCCATTGACTTATAATGGGAAACTGTTTTTTGAATAACTTTTGAACCGTTTAATATTTTTTCACGAAATCTTCGAAAGGGACATCAGGGACCCTGGCTGCATGTTTCCTGAAGATTTTGGGCCATTCACGCAAACTGTGACGACCTGTCGTAGGCGACTCACAGAATTCCAGAAAAGCGAAAAAAGACAGATCACACTTAATAACTCCACAGCTGTATATCCAACCAGTACGAAACTTGGCAGATCCCAAGGCCTATGGTTCTTGATCATAAATTCCAAATTTCAGGCAAATCCATCAAACGGTTGCAAAGTTATTAAGGTGCAAAGTTTTGGGGTTTAACATAGAAATGGCTCCTCAACTCTAATTATGGTAGCACTACCGTGCTACCATAATATATATATATATTCATTGGAAAAATCTATGTTAATGCAGACATTAGGGCGAAAGAACACAAAGCCCACAGAATAGGTAGATGAAAGAATATTAATGTTTTGGGTCTCTGGGGTCTTGGCAAATCAATAGTGGGGTCTACCGTTGGGTTGTCAACCCTATTGCCCACCCCTTCCCTGAGTAAACAAAGTCAGACATAATCTCTTTTCTCCACACATGGCCCGTGGGATGCATGACCTGAGAATTCCATATGTGACTCAAGAATTGCATTTTTCGGTGTGCACAGAAACGTTTTGGTGCTAACTTAATGTGCAACACAAGAATTCCATTTTTGGGTGGGCACTGAAAAATGTTTGGGTCCTTTTAATGTATGATCCAAGAACTGCATGTGTGACCCAAGAATTCCATTTTTCCAAGAGCACAGAACATTCTTGGCACTCACTTAATGTGCAACCCAAGGAATTACATTTTTCAGTGTGCACGGAAAATACTTGGGTCTCAGTTAATATTTGAATGTCACTTAATATTTGACTAAATGTCACTCAAAATTCAATTTCCCATTGAACCAAAATTTTCAGTTCAACTCGATAATTTAATTTCCTTACAAACTGAAATTTTTGGTGCAACCGGAAAATTCAGTTTCCCATAAGAACCAAAATTTTCAGTGCAAACTAAAATTTTGGGTGTAACATGAAAACACGGCTGACAAACCAAAAAGATGTCTGATGAACCAACAATCAGACAATAGGCCCGATTCTAGAAGGGTGGCGCAAGTTACCGCCAAACGCAACTTGCGACACCAGCAACTGCGACATTGACCCTGCGCCCTATTCTAGAAGGGGTACGGTCACCACAGCTAAGCCCTGTGACTTGCAACATGTGGCCATGTAAGCCGAACAGAGGGCGCACCTGGCAAGCATGTCACAAGCCACAACTGGCACACCGCACAACGCTAGTCCTCCCCACGCCCAGCATGCCACATTGGCACCCCGCAGGGCTACCCCACACCCCAACCCCGACATGTCCATAGAGAGCCCTGCAGGGTTGGCCACACCAACTGCCCCCGAAACCACCAGAGATATGCCCCGCAGGGCAGTGCTGTCATCCTCCCTCCTGTGCCCTGACCCCGAGTTGCCCACCGCAAATGCAGCATACACCCTGTTAAGCCCTGGTAGTCTAGTGGCCCCATCCCCACCCAGCCGTGCCAGCCACCCAGCACCCCCACCGTCCCCAGCTGGCGACTGGCACAGCCCACCTCTCACCTCCACGCCAGCCACTGACTGAGTTCTGTAGAAGGCTACTGGAAAAACACACTCAGATATTAATTTCAGGTGCATCTTTCCAGTAGTGCTCCTACAGAACTCAGTCAGCAGCTGGCCATAGAAGTGACAGGTAGGCTGTGCCAGTCACTGGCTGGGGATGGGTGGGGGTGCTGGGTGGGCTTGCATGGCTGGGTGGGGCCACTAGACTACCAGGGCAGGGTATTTGCCACATTTGCGGTTGGGACTCAGGGTCAGGGCATGGGTGGGGATGACAGTGCTGCTCTGCTGGGCATTGCACAATGGGGATTCAGGGTGCTGGGTGTGGGCAGCCCTGCTGGGCATTTATCATACGCTTGGGGGAGCAGTTGGTGTGGGCCGCCCTGCGGGGTCATCACTGTATGGGGGCATGTACAGTACAGGGATTGGGCAGGATCATGTGTGATGCCCATTGGGGCAACAATGGGGGTGGTCTGGGCATGGGGGGCACATGGACCGGGTTCTACAGGACCCTTGGAAAATGGATGCAAGTTACACCAGCTAAATGCAAGTGTAACTTACATTGATGGTTCTCCTCTGGGGGTTCTTGTAGAATCCCGACATTGGGGACTTTGTTGCTGCCCTTCTGGAATGGGGTGCAACTGCTGCTGTAAACCCCCTAGCACCATGTCACGGGGGTTTATGGCACAACTGTCGGCGTAACGACTGTTAGGCGGCCACTTTGTAGAATTGTGCAAGTCGCAATTGCTGGCGTAAGTTGCTACTTGTGCCATTCTACTTGGTGCAAGTGCTGTTATGCCAGGTGGTTCTTTTCTAGAATCAGGGACAATGGCTGCCACAAAGTCTCCAAAAACTATTTCAGGTTCATTTAAAAAAAAATAGAACCGATCTTTCATGGAAGGTTCTGTTTAGCAAGATTCATGTTTCTGTTTTTTTTTATATTCATTTTGATGGTTTATAAGTTTATTTGTACTGTATTTACCAAGGTGAAAAAATAAGATAGTGACTGTCGTGACCCCACCCAGATTTTTCCAATTCATGAGAACTGTTTTCAGTTCATCACAACTAAGTGATGTGAACTAAAATCGGTCTCTGGACGGAAACATTTTTAAGTTCATATCAGAGGGTTAACTCTAAACCCTACTGGGCATGCTAAAATAAAAAAACTTTAAGTTCTTATAAGTCTGGAGACAATTCATATTTTTCATGAAACCTTTGAATGACACTACCTTGGCACAGGCTGCTTCTGCCCTAAACAATTCAGAAAAAAATGCTGTACCCTCTGCGGTGAGTTGGTCATTATTGTCATATTTACTGTCATAATATTTTTGCATTGTTCCTTATGTTTAAGTTCTCAAAAAGGCCAGAACTAAGAGTTGCTGAAAGAATGCTCAGTGTTACTGATGAGGTCACATAGGGAGGGAGGAGGAGGATGTGTATTCCAGAGTCTGGGAAAGGCTTGCTTAACAGGAAACTGAAGTTATACGTCCAAGGGGACTGGAATTTCCTGGTAAGCTGCTCAATGGAAAAAGGTGTTACAAAAAGGACAGGAGATGGGAGAACTATCACTTGTCATAAACTTTTACACTTCAAGGAGAAAATATTTGAGAACAGGATCTGGGAGATATCTATTCTGGAAGTCTATTATAAGTGTCATAATTCCTCTCCGATTAAAAGAGGTCAGGAAAGTAAGGTACATCAAAGTCCAGCCAGGAAGTTGGGCTGTAGGGGAATACAAAAATTAATAATGTTAATTCACTTGCAACTTGGAAAGAGCAAGAGAGAACCCTGCTGGCCTAAAGATAACACCACCAGCTAAATCAAAGAGAGTTTTACAGACTACAGGATCAGGGGTATATACTGTAAGCCCCCTCAAAATAGAAACTCAAGGCATTTGCAGAAGGCACTTTTCTGACCCACAGAGCCAGACTGCCAAGCATACACTGAGGGCCAGTGGCTGCAAGAAGAACTGGGACTTGAAGACTCAGCAGAGAGAGAGAGAAAAGGGACTTTGCATATATTATTTATTTTCTGGACTTTAGATTCTCCACAGACAAGGTAGAAACTAGACAGTTAAATTTCACAGTGTGTTTTGCATGTATATTTTTCCAACTTTGTTTTATTATTCTGTAACCAAATTTCTGTATCTTTTGTTTGTAAGTCTTGTATGATAATTATTTAAGTAATTAGTAAAAGCACTTGCTTTTAAAAACTGCCTTGGAGAGAGTTTGTTGCATGTGTGAATGTGTGTGAATGTGAGAAGGTTTATTTATTCAGTGCAGCCCCCCAGCCCTGTCACCCAGCATCCACTGGCAGGAAGTGGACTCCATCCCCATTCCTCCCCGGGAGAGGAGAGCTGTCCTTCAGATGCTCGATCCTCTCCGTCCCCAGCTGACCCCTGGTGGCCCACTCACACCACGAACATGGGTTGCCGGTGTGGCAGAAGGTAAGGCATGATGCATCAGCCCTTCACACCACTGGGCAGGCCCAATGGGAAAGTTTATTCAATCTGTGACAAGCCTGTTAAGTGCTAAGGTGCCACCATCGCTACCAAGACTAGGATTCTGGAAGGGAATCTGGGGACCTAAGTATGGGAAATACATAGGTCTCTGGAGGGGTCCATAGAGTATGAACCAGGTTCCTGCACCACCGGTGGGAGAAGACACAATCAGGGTTATGAGGGCAGCCCTGAAGAGCTCGTAATGCCTGGGTCCTCCAAGGAGGGTCCTCACCTTGCTACAGACTTGAGACTGTATTTTACCCTTACCTAGATTAGAGAGGAAGCCCTGGGCCCTCATGGGGAGTGTTCATTTGTGAACTGAGTGAGCACTCTAAATGGAAATGAGGAGGGTATTCCTGTTCCCCCCTGTCATGGATTGTACTTAGGAGTAGGCACTGTGAGCTCAGTGGACCCAGCCCCCAGGAGTGGGTTCGTGACAGATTTGGTGGCACTGCCTAAGTCTGTAGGTGTCAGTGTGGCTCAGTTGGTAGCACATCCACCTCTGGACCAGAAGGTCATGGGTTCTCATCCCACACTGTAGTTGGACTTGCACCTAAAATGCTGGCATCCAAGTGCAGTATTAGGGGGGTGCTGTACTGCCGGGGTGTGCCGTCCTTTGGATAAGACGTTAAACCGAGGTCCCTTATACCTGTTCTGGTGTTGTCCTGGTGGGTGTCCAGGTGGAAGTAAAAGAACCCAGGGCACTCTTCACAAAGAGTAGGGATATTCCCGGTGTTCTGGTGTCCTGGCCAACATTCCCCTTCCCATAAAAAACAGTTCATGCAATTGTCCAGGCTGTGTGTGGGTGTTGATGTGCGATATGGCCGCCACTACACATTCAGTCACTTCACTATCAGTCTAGCATTGCTTGTAAAGTGCTTTGAGATGCACTGTATAGGAAAAAGCACTATATAAATACTGATTCATCTTCTTCTTCTGTACATAAGAGAAAAAAGTATAATGAGTATAAAAAATTCAAAAATTAAGTTTTAGCAATCAACACACCTTTCTCAACCTCTACTGGCACTACCGCATCAATAAAATGTATATCAATATATAAATATATGTACTATATACTGTATATTGTGTATTTTTTTTTTTTTTTGGTTGTTGTTGTAAAAACTATATTAATGCATGTGTTAAGGCTGAATAAAAAGTTAAGAGGATTAGAAAATCTGTGGTGTGCTGTTCCTCAGGGATTTAATGATCAAGCAATGCAGCACTGATGTTACCCTAACTTTGTGCTTGGAAGTCAATCATGATTTAAAAAAGTCATGTTTTTGTATCAGTGGCAGGAAAACATGTTTTGTTTTTATTCATGGCTGACATTCATGTTTTTTTTTCATATTGTTTTTGTCAACTGTTTTTCTGGTTTGCACACACATGCACTCTGTTGTCTAAAAACACTTCAGACTTTAAAATCTGAGATTTTTTCATAGCAAACCATGGCCATCAGGCCAGGAAAGTCTGGAACCACAAATCTACTGGATGCAAAAGGTAAGGGGGGGGGGGGTATGGAATGGGAAGGGGAGGAGACTTCTGGATGGCACAGATTCTCAGTATGGTATAGCCCATCGGACTGGAACTTTGCCATACTGTAACTCTACAGAAGTCACTAACCAGTATATCAGCAAGTACAGACCCCATTTGTACCCTCTGCCATCTTGAAATCCTAGTTAAATTGTGGCTCCTTCCCCTGTGACTACTCATAGAGTTTGTGTATTGTACAAAGGGGTGGATTTGCAATGGGGGAACAGAGTTCCTGGTTTTGTACTGTCACCCTTTGTTACTAAGAATGGTGCCCTAAATGGGTTCTAATCTTTTTTGAACTTATTATGATGACTCTAGCTCTAAACCACCAAGAACTGGTACACTGAAACTAGTCTATACCTATCATACTCTATTCCCAAAGCTAAGAAGTGACACCAATTTGTTCCACTTTATAGAGAAATTTCATTTTAAAGTTTGCCCATCTGTTCAGATTTCTCATGCATCATCCTTTCGATGAAACACAAACTGTTCTTTGATATGCAAATAAATAAAATAATAATATACAGCACAATGTACGTTATAAATCTATTCAAGTATTCTTTTAGTTTGTGGCTACTAAAAAATGAAAAGCTCTAGTCAGTGCACTTACTGGGATCACACTGAAGTTGTCCTGATCAAAGTCTTGAAGGGGGGTGTGGTTATGAAATGTTCTAAAAAGAGAGAGGCAAATAAATGATTGTTTCATATGCACAAACCATATATGAACTAAGCGTTGTCTGTCTGTTATACAGTATATTATGCAGAATAACAGGTACTGCTCTATGTTCCACCAATGTTTATTTATATTGGGTTTTGCCATTGTAAAACAGCTTAATTTAGATGCCTAGAGCCCAATTCTGAGTCACTCTTGGGGGTGCACAAAACTAGGAAAGTGCATATACTATTTGTACTACTTCAACTAGTTCAGAGACTCTCTCATCATGGGGGAAGAGTCCCCTGCAAGTGCAACCAGCACTACCACTATAGGCCCTGCTACAGTACTACTGTGTCATAGCAAGGGGTTGAGGATGGCATGATATGAAGCTATGAAGCACTGAGCCTCCTCTTTTTCCCCTTGCCTTTATTACTAATAAAAAATAAAATCTGGTGATCAACGTAAAGTAAAATAAATCTCCCATCTGGGAGTCCTGTTTTTGTTTTAAGATTCCTCTGAGCCCAGTCCAGCCGCACTGGCTGAGAGCCTTGCACTCTAGTGTGGGTGAGTAGCGTTCACTGCATGAACCCATCCCACCACCCTGGAACAGAGTAGTCAGGAGAGTTCTCAGACTCTAGGTAAGGGCGGTTGAACAGGCCTTGCTTATGCACACCCTCTGGTGGTTTCAGGGTGGTCAGGGACATTACAGGTGACCTGATGAAAGTCTTCTATCCCCTAATGCCCAGCAAGGCAACAGGGATGGCATCAGACGTTAACAGAGACAGTAGGCAGAGGGCTGTACTTCACTGGGGGACACAATCCCTGACTGGCAGATAGCACCACCTTCCCCATGCCTCCTGTTCCAGTGTGCTTACCCAGCCTCCTCTGCAGTGACTTTCTGCATGTAGACTTTCAAATGCCTGAACACACTGGGGTGCCTAGGGACCACCATAGAGAAAATTCAAGCAGGCAGCAAAAGATAAGAAGCCTGTACACTCAGCAGAAAAAACAGACAAGCCACAGAAAAGCTTGCAATACTTTACTTTGCTATATTCAGTTGCAATTAAAATACAACCAGTACGACAGTGGAAATGGCTAGCCAAATATCCTGGCATTTGGCTGTCCATGTCCACAGTCACACTAGTTGTATTTTGCTTGCAATACAGTAGCTGTGGTTAAGTAAAGTTTTTGCCCCACCACTGACTGGCCCCCTTCAGCCCTACCACTTTCTGCCCAGCCGCGTCATCTGCCCCTCCTTGAACTTTACTTCTTATGTGTTCTGTGTTCCCCCATGGATGATATCCCCATGGGAAGGGCTGCCTGAAGATCAACCCTCATAACCTCCAAACAGAGTTTGAGTGTCGGTCTGGGAGAGGTAGTCCAGGTAGTCCAGGTGTGGGGGACCTGTGATGGAGTGGCAGGCAGCATCCTGCACAGTTGTGGTATTTCCATTTTTTTCCCCCTGGGAGGCACAGTGTGCAATGACATTGAGGCATGCATTCCTGTTTGCCCCACCTCCCTGAACTGCCACTCTCCTGGCTGCCAGACCCTTTGCCTCCACAAAGGTCCAGTCAAGTGCCAGACGCTGTCCCCCACCCACCCCCTGCAGGAGGAGAGCAGTGTTTGGGATGCTCTATCCTCCTCTCCCCAGTTGGCTCTCCAACAACTTGGGCTTGCTTCTGAATCCAGGTCATCAGTGTTGTAAGCAGTTGTTCTACTGTTGTGCTGGCAGTCCACCTCAAATAAAGCTTTTCAAGCTTTTATGTGGCTAGCGTGTTATTTTCCACTGAGTGTGCCGCTTTCTCCTCTTTTGCAGCCTGGGTAACTGGAGCTGGCTGTTCCTTGCTGCAACATCAAAGCATGTTTCTTGCTTTTAGTTTGACTTTTACACAGGGTCTTGAAGGCCAAAAGGAAATAAGTGCTAGAGGACAACTGGGGGAGAGGGGATAAACAGTAAAATAAAAAAAAAATATTTACCATGACAGATGTCTTCATGCAGGGAAACGTATTGGGTGTTCTAAGCAAAGGCACCCACCCCCCAAAAAGTCAGTAAAAATTTATTTTATTTTAACATTTCAAAAAGGGTTTCATAGTATAAACATAACATGCAGTTCTCTGACTAGAAATCTGCAGTTTATTTCCATTTGTGAATGGGCATGCTTTACATTACTCACTCATGGCTTCACTAAGTATGTCTCTTTCCCTTCAGGCATGAAAAGAAATTGCATATTTCTAATCAGCCCAGTGGTACCCCCTATACTGTATACACAGTGCTGGCATTATGAGAGGCCTACAGTCCCTTTAGTTCTCAAGTGATCCCTGGAAATTCCTGCAGCACTGCCATTTACTTAACATGAGTGAGGGGAGTCTATGCCTGCTCACTGGCATACTTTCTTTCTGCGGAATTCTTCTGACTTGCATTACCATGTGCTTATGGGTTGAGGCCTGCTGTTAAAATGGATCCCTCTGTTTCACAATTAGCTGGCTTTACTTTGTCGTTAGTCTGTCCCATTAAGATTTTTCTCCAGTGTTGGAGCCGATTCTAGTGCTACTTATTCCACCTGAATTTCTAGCATTGTAAATTTAGTAGTTGTATGGCTTTTAAGCTCATAAAATTATTCAGTTGGTACGATATACAGTAGGTGGTTTTGTTACGTGGATTTTCTCGTGCCATACAGATGTTAAGAATGAGCTTTCTTGTACGGATTCTCAGCTTTTTGTTATTCATTTGCTTTAGTTCTGCCTCTTTAGTGTAAAAGTACAGTAACACTGCAACAAAATGTTTTTTTCTATAAAGCTAGTTTCAGCTACAGTTATTACATTTTTTAGCATACCTATCAAATCTACTTTACTAGGTACTTCTTATGCAGCAAATCTTGAGGTTTATGCTGCATACCTTGAGGTTTTTATTTTGTTGATCCTAATCCTTGCCAGGTCTACAATGCTACTTTTAAGACAAATGAGGCAGTCATCACTTTCCATGAGAAAAAAATAAATTAAAATATTTATAAATACTCAGATTTTGGAGGAACTAGAAACTGTTACCATCAAATAACACTGGAAGATGCCTGGAATTTTTATGGTGAACAAAAGGTAGGGTCAATTTTTTTTAACCAATTTCATTGCACTGCTGCTTTATTGATATAGCCTATTAGTCTGTTAGTGTATATATCCTTAACTGTGTGGCACTGCATTGCAATTTCTGATGCCTACCATATTTTGGCCTATTCATTCCATGTGCCACATGAGAGGCTCTTACACAAGATTATCCTGAAATATTAAAAATGTTATTTTTATATATTTCATATTTTGGTGACAGAATCCTTTCAGGTACGGCTCACCAATATATAACTGACAATAACTGCATTTCAACCCCAGAGAAGAAGGCTACAGTTACCATATACTATTTCTAAAATAAGGTGTTCTCATCTGTGACAGAAAGGGGTGGTCATGTGACCGTGAGCAAGAAGCACTGTACTGTGTGAGCAGTGGCTCTGAAGGGACGTGAATCTAGAGATTCCCCAAAAGTGTCTAAGCTAAATGGTGGCAGCTACTGAAAAACTGAGAAAGCTGGTAACAGCGATAGAGGCTGAGTCTGGGAAGGACCAGTCTACCATAAACTATTCCATTGTATACCCCCCCAGAATAAAGAAAAAAGAAATCTTGTTAGAAGCTCTGATTTGTTTTTTTCATGTGAGCCAGCTGGCCCTACCTGCCATGCCCTCAGTTTATTGATCATGGAAACCCCACCTTAATTTCTCCTTAGTCTCTTCTATTAAAGAAAAAGGAAAATATAACAAACAGCACTAGCTATTATCTGGACAGCCTGTCTGCATTGCATGCTGTGACCTTCTGCGGTGCCGAGTAACCATATTATAGGCCTACAGTACTAAGCTCCATCTCAGCAATTTTTTTCTTGGGTTCTAGCTTCCTCCAATGTGCTTTAATCAACTAGAAACAAATTGCTCCAATATAAATCTATAAACAGTGAAACGTTTTCACCAAAAACAGTATATAAAATGAAACTCTCAGATAAGGTGAATTGCTGGCACTGTGATTTACTAGACACGGGTCAGTTTCATGTCATTTGGTTATGTCAACTATATAACAAATGGTGGAATGAAACCATATCATATTAATTTTAGGGATTCACATTTCATTTATTTATTTATTTATTTATTTAGCTTTTGTTGACCAGGTAAGTACACTAGACAAGACATTTGCCTATTTTCAGGTATGACCCGGGAGAGTACAATGAAATACATGTTCATACAGAGGACAACATGATACAAGTTAGGCATTACACAGAATCAGATAGAACCAGATAAACATAACACAAGCAGTCAGTAAACACAGTTAGAATAGGAACAAAATATATACATAGGGTCACCAAGGCTATGAACAGTGCATTATGCAATTCTATACAGCTCAGAGACCCAAAACCAGAGCCGCAGTCAAAGCATCACCTGAAACAGAGAGTAAATACATTATATTCAGTGCAGAACCCAAACAGGCAGGATGTATCAGCAGGATCTGCGCAAGGGTACCAAAAGAAGGACATGTAAGTCCAGTGCAGGGGACCATGGTTAGTTATGGTGGTTTAGGACAACCACACATAGAGGAGAACTTCAAGTAACTCCACAGGGAGCTCCAAAGGCATGAGTGGGCGGGGAAGGAGCGGACCTGGGCGAGAAAGGAGTTTCATACTCTGGGGGCACATGAAGCAAAATCCCTATCCCCTATTTGCATTATAGTGGCAGGAAGTTTGAGAACAGTAGGGCCCAATGACCTAAGGAAGTAAGAAGAAGAGGCAGCTGGTTTGAGGAGCTCAGCCAGTCCTGGGGGGTGCCAGTTCTGAGAACCTTGCCCGTGAAGCTGCCCAAGACAAAATTCATGTGGTTGGGTGGAGAGAGCCAGTCAAGTTTGTTATACAGATCACAGTAGTGGGTGAGGTGAGAGGCAGCAAGTGCAAAGTGGCAAATGTTATTATAGGCTATGTTCCACCTAGAAAGGTGAACTTTGGAGGTGCATGCAAACAGGATGAGTCCATAGCAGAAAGAAGGGAGAAACACACCCCTGGCCAGTGCAAGGTGAGCAGCAGAAGTAAGATTGTTCTTCGTTCTGTAGGCCAGACCCAGTTTGCAGTTGACAGCTCTGCATACATTTTGGATATGATGCCCAAGGTCAAGCTGGGGGTCAAGTGTCACCCCAAGGTATTTGATGGAGTCAGTGATTAGGACAGGAGTACCATCAATACCAGTAATACACAGTTGGGCGGGACCCAAAAAGCATGGCCTGAGTTTTTTTAAGGTTGAGGACCTGCTTGTGGGTTGTTATCCAGAATGGGATATTCCTGAAATCCTCACTCAGTTGGTGGTTGATGACCCCAATGTCATGGGAATGGGTGAGGATAACCAGGTCATCCACATATAGGATAGAGATACAGTTGGAAGAAGTAAAGGGGAGATTATTGACAAAGATAGAGAAGAGAAGGGGGCCCTAGGACTGAATCCTGGGGGACACCAGAGGTCACATGAATGGTGGCCGAGAGGACCGTACTGAATTTAGTAAGTTGCTGTCTGCCCTAGAGGTAATTAGTGAACCATCTTAGGACAGGTGGGGACAGACCAAGGGACCGAAGTTGAGAGCAAAGTAAGACGTGGTCAACTAGGTCAAAGGCCTTAGATAGGTCAATGAAGATGATGCCTGAGAGCTTACCCTGGTTCATAGCTGCCCTGATCCCAGAGGAGACAGTGACAAGGGCGGAGGATGTACTGTGCCTTTTGCGAAAGCCATGCTGCATGGGAGACAGTAGCTCATGGGCCTGAATATACTCTGTGAGTTGCCCAGCCACAACTTTCTCCAGAGGTTTACTGATAGCCAACAAGATGGCTATCTGTTGATAAGCACATAATGGCAGTGAGGATACATTGGGGCTAATATTAGTGATATGCCTAGGGTGGTGTGACCTACATAGAAACATAGAAACATAGAATTTGACGGCAGATAAGGACCACTTGACCCACCCAGTCTGCCCATTTCCCTACCTAATGGATAAGCTGCAGATCCTAGTTAACCAGCAGCCTACTTCTTTCTACCCCCACCCCCTAGAATTGCCTTATGACTGTCCCATGCATGCTTGAATTCAGCCACTGTTTTTGACTCCACAACCTCCTCCAGAAGGCCGTTCCATGCATCCACAACCCTCTCTGTGAAAAAATACTTCCTTACATTACCTCTGAGCTGCACCCCTCTATCTTCAAATTGTGCCCCCTTGTTCTTGCACACCTCTTTTTTTGAAAGATGCTACCCTCTTGGACTTTGTTGATTCCCTTGAGGTACTTGAAAGTTTCTATCATGTCCCCCCTCCCCTCCTTTCCTCGAGGCTATACATATTAAGCTCCTTTAGTCTCTATTCATATGTCTTCTGGTGCAGACCTGCACCATTTTAGTTGCCCTCCTGGACAGCTTCCATCTTGTCTACGTCCTTGCGGAGATTGGGTCTCCAGAACTGCACACAGTACTCCAGATGGGGTCTCACCAGCTGTCTGTACAGAGGGATAACAGCTTCCTGTTTTCTACTGGTGATGCCTCTATCTATGCATCCCAGTATCCCCCCAGCCCTCCTTACTGCCCTCTCACATTGCTTGCCCACCTTTAAGTCATCTGATATGACTAACCCCCGGTCCCTTTCCATTTTTGTTGTTGATAGTATCAGGGCTGCAGCTATGAATTTTGGGGCCCCAGACAAGTCACTTGAATGGGCCCATTTCCCAAACCAGCTAATGCTAGGGGTAATGCCAGCTCCTCAGGTGGGCCCCTCCTGAGCTCAGGGCCCCGGACAACATCCCCACTTTTCCCCCCATTACTGTGGCCCTGGTTAGTATCTCACCCCCTATTGTGTAATCTTCCCCTGGGTTTTTGTTTCCCAGGTGCATTACCTTGCACTTCTTAGCATTGAATCTAAGCTGCCATACATTTGACCATTCCTCTAACCTTGCCAAGTCCCTTCTCATCCTTTCCACCCCACCTTGTGCATCAACTCTGTTGCAGAGCTTTTGTCATCTGCAAAGAGACATACTTTCCTTCCAGTCCCTCTGCAATGTCGCTTATAAAAGACATTGAGAGGACCCGATCTAATACTGAACCTCTGCGTACCCACTAGTAACCCCCTTTCTTCAGAGTGGACTCCATTTACTATTCTCTCAGCCAATTCTTTACCAGGCTATCATCTTGGGACCCATTCCCAGGCTGGCTAACTTGTATATTAATCTTTTGTGTGGGACTGAGTCAAATGCCTTGCTAAAGTCTAGGTAGACCATGTCCACAGCCCTCCCTGATCTACTACTTTGTCACCCAGTCAAAGAAATCTATTAGATTCGTCTGGCATGACCTTCCACTGTGAATCCATGCTGCCTTGGGTCCTGTGTCCCTCTGGCCTCTAGGTACTCGACAATTCTTTCCTTCAGAAGTGATTCCATCATTTTCCCTATCACTGAGGTTAAACTAACAGGTCTGTAGTTTTCTGCTTCTGCCCTGCTCCCACTTTTGTGAAGGGGAATCACATCTGCCCTTCTCCAGTCCTCAGGTACCACCCCATCCTCCCATGATTTGTTAAAGAGGGTAGTTAGTGGTGTCACTAGTTCTACCCTTAGTTCTTTTAGAATTCTGGGATGAATCCCATCAGGTCCCATTGCTTTGTCCACCTTCAGTTTTAAGAGTTCTTTCAGAACCCTTTCTTCTGTAAATGGGCTGGTATCAACTTCTGTATCCAGAGTGTTTCTATTGTTTGTTCTAGGTACCTTCCCCCTCTTCATTTGTAAATACTGAGCAAAAATATATTTAGTATCTCTGCCTTTTCACCGTCACCCTCTGCCCACATCCTCTCCCCTTTATTAAGCCTCACTATCCCTCCCTTAGTCTTTCTTCGCTCCCTGATGTACCTAAAAAATGTTTTATCCCCCTTCTTAACTGAGTTGGCTATCTTTTCCTCGGTTCGGGCCTTTGCTGTTCTGACTGCCTTCCCAACTTCCTTTTGCTTTAACTGATACAATTCTCTGTCCTGCTCCTTCTGTGATTCCTTGTACTTTCTGAATGCTTTCTTTTTCTCTTGAACCTTCACTGCCACCTCCTTTGAGAACCATAGTGGTTTCTTACATCATTTTGCTGTGTTTATATGCTTCACACAAAGGCTTGTTGCCTCTGTGATGGCAGTTTTTATTATACCCCATTGTTCTTCCACCCCTCCTTCCTGCCCATTTGCTAGTGCATTCCTTAGGCACTCACCCATTTTGGGCAAAGTCAGCCCTCCTGAAGTCCAGTACTTTTGCCTTTGTATGGCTTGACTCTATTGCTGTGTTTATTGTGAGCCATACTGTTCGATGGTTGCTAGTTCCCAGATGGCTACCCACTTCTACATCTGTGATCCTCTCTCCATCTCCATTTGAGAGAACCAGGTCTAAGATTGCTCCCTCTCGGAGTGGGTTCCAATACTAGTCGCTCAAGGCATGCCCTGTAGGGCATCTAGAATAACCCACTTCGAATTGGCTGTTGCAACTGCACTCCAGTTAACATCTGGCATATTCAGATCACCCATCAGCAATATCTCCCCTTTATCTGCCATTCTAAGTATACTTTCTATCATTTCCTTGTCCATTTCCTCCCCCTGAGAGGGGGGTCTGTATACAACCCCTGTGCGGATTGTGGTGCCATTGCCTGTCTCCAAATTGACCCACAGTGCTTCTTCTCCTCCCTGTTTACCCTTTTGTTCTGTTGCTTTGATTCCTTCCCTTATGTAGAGAGCTACTCCTCCTCCTCTTTTACCTTCCCTGTCCCTCCTGTAGATAGTGTATCCTGGTATGTTTACGTCCCAGTCATGGTTCTGTGTGTACCATGTTTCTGTGACTGCCACGATATCCAGATATTCCTCCTCCATCAAGGCCACTAATTCGGGAAGCTTGTTACCCAGACTACGGGCACTGGTACTCATTGATCTCCATTTTTTTTGATGTCTTTACCTTCTGTAGCAGCATCCCCCACTGACCTTTCTATCTTGGTCTTTTTCTCATTTAGTACCCTGTTTTGTAGGGGGAGGCTGGGATTTTCCTGCTGCTTATCAGACCAACAGTGGGATATCACATTTATCCTCACTGTAGGTAATTAAATCCAGGGTGGTGTGACCTACAGTGGGGATATCACATTTATCCTCACTGTAGGTCATTAAATCCACACAGTAGGTCACCGGAGAGGCACTATCTGCACTTAACCACATCAGAGGCATAAACTGATGTTAACACACAGCCCATGGCAAGTCCAACTTCACCCACAGGTCAGCTTCAGCTTTAAACCTCTTCAGTGTGAAACCAACATTCACATTGAGAGATTCTATTTTTTTGTTTTAAAAAAATTTGCCTCACATACTGTAACGCCTTGACCAAAACGCCCCAAACTACTGAAACAATTCCTCTGTCCATTTTCACCCATAGCTGCCACTCCATACATCTCACACTAAAGACTGCTTCTGCTGGCCAGTCGGCAACATCCTTGTCTACTAAACACTTCTTCCACTGGCTGGCAACCTCCTATACTCTCTTCAGATTCCACGATGCCACAAAGCAGGATCAACCAGATGTTATACACTATGCATAAAAATAAAGAAAAAATTAAATGACTGAAACCTTGCTCCTGCTGCCATCTTAACAAAGCTTACTCAGCCCCCGCAGAAGTTTGCTGGCCAATAAAATGACACGCTAGGAAAAATGAAACAGCAGGGGAAAAATAACTAAAAAGAAATGTAACAAAAAAAAAATTAAAAGAAAAATGATACACAAAATGCCATTACATAAATCAAATATGCAATGGATCTGCTAGAAATATCACTGATATTTCCCCTTGTGCACTTTAACCTTGTGACCTCACTTGTGGCTCCGTCACTCGTGAGGTCATAAGGTCAAACTGCACTTGGGGGGCAATATCAATTCCAGTAGACCCATTGCAGATATATATATATATATATATATATATATATATATATTATACTGGCATGGTAGCGCCAGTATATTAGGGATGAGTGCAAACTTCTATGTTAAACCCAAAATATTGAATGTTAATAACTTTGGAACCATTTAACAGATTTGCACAATATTTGGCATGCATAATATCTAGGGGTATGTCTCTTGACATGCCACATTTCATGTGAATCAGTTTTGTGGTTTCTGAGATACAGAACATCCTAAATTTACCACTTTTTTATATTTCTTTGTCCACCTGTATCTCAGAAACAGTTTTAGGTTTTGCTCTGAAATTTTGAGGGTAGAAAGCCTTTGGGTCACAAATGTGTGTTTTGAAGGTTTAGTGAAAAAATGTTAATCCATTAAAAAGTTGCATTTTCTTTTCCCATTATTTCCTATGGGAGAATTTATATGTCAACTATGACATTAAGGTTGGTGTTGCAAACTTCTTTGTGAACTTGTGTCCCTGAAACAGTTTTAGGTTGTGCTCTGAAATTTTCAGGTTACAAAGCCTTTGGATCACAGATGTACCTTTTGAAGGTTTGGTGAAAAAATATTTATTCGTTCAAAAGTTATATCAGTTTTAAGTTTCCCATTATTTCCTTAGGGAAAAGTTAAGTGTTCAGCACAAAAGTACTGTATTTTCGCACATCATGGTGTGTGTGTGTGAAAATAGGTGAGTCCTATTTTCGCACACACATCATGATTTGAGAAAATAAGGTGGAAATTGCCAACAGCAGGCTGCCCAATCCCCCTGTTGGCATTTCCCCCCCCCCAACTATCGTGGCATACTGGGAGTCCACCCCAGTCTGCCAAGTAATTGTTTCTTTTAATCTGTTTCCAACACTGGGATGCCCACTCCCGGTGTCAGTTGCTGATGAGGGTGCCCAATCCCTTTGTCGGCAGCATGTATCACCCAAATCATGTGGCACACTGTGAGCCCACCCCAGTGTGCCCAAAAGTTATTTATTTGTTTTTATCTTGCCAACAGGGGAGCCCAATCCCTCTGTTGGCAGCATGTATCCTCCCTAACTCATGTGGCACATTGGGAGCCCACCTCAGTGTGCCCCAAAGTTTTTTATTAAATTTGTAAATAAAGAAAACCATCCCCTGATGTCTTTTTTTTTTAACCTGTAAAAAAGAAAACAGTCCCTCATTGTCTCTGCAGTGCTCCCTCCCCCATCAGTAACAGCCAGGAAGAGCTCTGAAACAACAGTGCGGTCACTCGGGGTGAGCCCTAAAGAGCCATGACAGAAAGAGCCAGTGCACCATATGTCCTACACACAGCAAAAGGGTGAAACTCACAGCAGCACCACAAGGGCATCTCCTACAGCAGCTCAAAGCAGAGCCACGAGCTCTGCATGGCCCGATGACCGAGGAGGCACACCCAACTGTGGGAATCAGCAACAGAGCGAGCCCAGGATGGCTTGCACAGCAGGCCGCGCCATGCAATGGCAACAGAATACAAAGGGTGAGCATGCAGGAGACACCACAGGCAGAACCGCCACATTGGGGGACACACAGGGACAGAGACCGGGTAAACCAGTCGCATAAAAACACAGAGTGCCAGCGGCATGAGCCTGCACCACCTCGCAGCACCAAGGCCGGACAATGCAGCCCAGCAGGCATGGTGCGAGCCCCCCCAACCCAGAAGAAGAAACAGACACTTACCTCAATGGGCACCTCATAGCAGGAGGGCACAACAAGGGGCATCATGAAAGACAGTGGTGGACTGCAGGTAGCATAGCACACAGGCAGCACACACATGGGGAAGGGGGCACTGCACAACAACACCTAAAATGCAAGACAGACAGGAAGGGGGCATGTGCAGGTGGACACTGGGTGGGGCACACAATGTCTATAACACTGCCAGCCTCATCTGCCCCAGCAGATGTTAAAGCATCACAGAGATGGAGGTGTGTTACGTGCAAAGCCAGAAGGGCAAGCCCATGGCTGTCCATAACAGCTTAATGTACTGCAAGGATAAGGAGGGACCTGAAAAGATTTACTGGAGGTGTGCTGAGGCAAGATGATACCACTGCATGGCCTGCCTGCACACAGTCAATGATATATTGGTGGCCACCATCAGGGAGCATAACCATGACCCCGATGCAGCGGACGTGGGTGTGCGTCACGTCCTAAGAACACTGCGGGACAGGGCACAGTGGACCATGGACAGTGCCTCACATGTCGTCATGGTGAGCACATCGGGCATCCCTGCGGTGGTGGCTGGTCACCTACCGGGAGTGCGTCTGCTGTGTTGTACAGTGCAGCATGTGCAGCATGTGCAACACGTGGCTCATAGTTGGCCAACCACCCCACAATCCATGGAGAGACTCACCATCCCTGAGGAGTACACTCTTGCCTCAGATGGGACTCGCTTCCCCCTCTACGACAGTGGGGGAGTAGTGTGACCACATAGTCATCTATGCCATGGACTATGGCCTGCAACAGCTGGCCAACTGTGCAGACTGGTTTATGGATGGCACATTCAAGGCATACCCCACCCTGTCCGACCAGCTATATACCATCCATGCCATCCAGTCTGGCACAGTCCTGCCCACAGTCATCGCTCTGACATGCACCAGGTAGGCACAGACATACGTCCGACTGCTCGGCCAGCTCAAGCTACACAACCCAGCCATAGCACCGGCCACAGTCCTGATGGACTTTGAGCATGCCAGCTGGTGCAGGGTCACCATAGTATTCCCAGAGGCATGTGTCAGGAGATGCTTCTTTCATTTCTCCCAGGTCCTGTGGTGCAAAGTGCAGCAGCTGCCAGACATACTGGCCCACTACACCACTGAAGCTGACTTTGTTCTGCATGTGCGGATGCTGCTGGCGCTGGCATTCCTGCCACCTGCTGATGTGCCAGCAGTATTAGATGAACTTTGGGAGTGTGAATACGTGTCCACCAATGAGGACATCCTCCAGCCCATGCTGGACTATATGGAGGACAATTGGATTGCCACCCCACCAGGTGCTCTGGGTGCAGATGCACCCCATTCCCCATCGAGCAGTGGAACTGTTATAAGGCAACCCTCCAGGGCCTTGCAAGAACCAACAACATGGAGGAAGGATGGCAGAGGGCCTTTAACACTTGGGTCGGTACCTGCCACCCCAGCATCTGGTGCCTCTTTGAATGCCTGAGGGAGGAGGAGTACCTGACCAGTGAGAGATCAGAGATACTGGTGTCAAGGGTGGAGGTGCAACAACCCTATTGGGACCTTGAGGCCAGGATCCATACCATCATGGACGAGTATGACACTAGGAGCTTCTATGACTACCTGCATGGCCTGGCACACAATTTCACATTCCACATGTGACCGGCTGCAGAGTGGCCCCTGGCATCCACCAGCCCCAGTAACCGTTGACATGCTTTGGGCTGTGTGGCACTGTGCAGTGCCACATGGTGCACAGTGTGTGACCCTTCTGCACTACCCAGTGTGGGTGTGCCCTTCTGGGGGTGCCTGTGCATCCACTGCATCCCCTGTAGTCACCCTTTGGAGCCAGTACACCTTCCACATGCCATCGGCCACCACTGCCCCCCCTGCCAGCCAACAGCCTTGCATGGCAGACTGTTGCAGTTCCCCCAGGCATTGCTGTGCCACTGACTATCAGGGCCCCCCTGCACTTCATGTTGTGGAACCCTACCTCCCCATCCAGCTGTTCATGTACCGTGTTGCACTCCTACAGCAGTTGTGCTGGGTAGTCATCGGTCGGCCTTGCTGCCCCCTACCCCCTTGCAGGCACTGTGCTCAAGGACATGTATCTGACATTCATATCATGTATGCCGGCCCTTCCAGCATCTGTGTTGTGCACCCCCCCAGGTATCTACACTGGGGCTAGACCCTGCAGTGCCACCCCATGTGGTTCCAGTTGACACTGCCCTCTTTGACTGTATGTTGGTCTCTGGCACTGTGATCATAGTTCCTCTGCACTCTGCAGCAGTGGGCCCCCTGAGGGTGTGGACCCTGCTACCACTGTGGCTCATACACTCCCTGGTCACTGCCCCACCCCATGCCATGTCCTCTGGCATTCCGCAAATCCATCCATGGCACCCGCATGCCCATGTGCCATGCGCCACCCAGTCCCTTCATGCCAGCCCTGCCCTTCACCTTCCCTGTCGGTGCACCCTCTCTGTGTGGCACCCTTTGGGGGAGGCCCATGCCACAGTGTGCTCTGCCCTTTCTGCCTTGTGGAGCATGCCTTGTGCCCAGCACCCTTCCTTCTGCCTCCTGCTGCATTTGCCCTTTGTGCCGGTCGGCATTTATGCAGTGTCGCCATTGCGGCGTTCGCCCGTCTGACCTCGCCATTGCAGGTGGTGCTGTTGCATATGTCCCCATAGAACATAAACCCCCCCATCCCCACTCTCCCAATGAGCACCCATCTCCCCGCACCCACCTTATCCCATACTTACCTCCGGAAGTCGGTGCTGTCATCTTCTCTGGACTGGGACATGTCTGCACTCTTCAAAGCCGAACCAGGAACTGAAGAATCACAGGTAAGCATCGTATAGTAGCAGTCAATGGGGATTTCAACTTAGGTTGATACCTCAGCCATTTTGAGACATTTTTGGTCCCAGATTTTCAACATGGGGTTCTTGGGACCCAAACTCATGAAAACTGTCACTGTCATTTCATTATTCTGTCCTGAAAGGTGATTTAGCGGTTGCTGCGCAAAATCACCTTTTGGGACCAATTAACGAAACAACAGTGCCACTGTTCATGAGGTGAGGTCCCAATGTTGCAAATTTGGTGAAAAATTCCAAAAATGACTGCGTTATGAGCGTGTGTTGTGCAGTTTCTATGCATGCTTGTAACTTCACCAATTTTTAATATTTTCACTCCAGATTTTCAACATTGCCATTTTTTCATACCTCCTAAGGAACAATACAGCTGTCATTTTTCACATCCTGCCCAAAATGTGTTTCCTCACCTGTGACACTGAATGGTGTGGTCGCTGTACGAAATCAATATTTGGGACGGAGTAACAAAATTACAGTACCATTGTTCCCAAAAAGCCCATGTTGATAATTTGGTGAAAAAAAAGTCAAAAAAATTACTGCACTACGAGCATGCATTGAGCAGTTTCTACACACACTCAAAACTTCACCACTTTTTCATATTTTCACTCCAGAATTTCAACATTACTGTTTTGTCACACCACCTCATGAACAGTACAGCTGTCATTTCTCACATCCTGTCTGAAATGTGTTTTCTCACCTGTGGTAAAGACTGGTGCAGTCACGGTGCGAAATCTCCTTTTAGGACTGATTAACGAAATGACAGTACCACTGTTCATGAGGTGGTGTCCCGAAGAGGCCATATTCAAAATTAGGTGACAACATTCCTAAAAATAGCCACAATATGAGCATGCATTGCGCAGTTTCTACGCAGGCACATACCTTTGGCAATTTACAATATTTTCACTCCAGATTTTCAACATACTCATTTTTTAAAACCGCCTCATCAGTGGTACAGCTGTCATTTCTCACATCCTGTTCAAAATGTTTTTTCACACCTGTGGTGAAGAATGCTGCAGTAGTTGTGCAAAATCATCTTTTGGGTCTGATTAATGAAATGCCAGTACCACTGTTCATGAAGTGGGGTCACAAAAAGCCCATGCTGAAAATTTGGTGAAAAAAAATCCTAAAACTGGCCAAGTTACAAGTGTTTGCTGACATTTTTCTGCACATGTGCGTAACTTTGGTAATTTGTAATATTTTCACTCCAAATTTTCAACAAACCCATTTTTTCATACCACCTCATGAACAGTGTTCCTTAAGAGGGAAACCAATAAAGTATCTGAAAAAGTAAGGAAATTCACTGCACAAAAACTTTGTTAATGCACCGTTAGGGTTGAAGTGTAAAAAGTAGGGAAATCCAATCTTAGGGTTCCCAAGCCTAACACACTACAGCCATCCTTGGCTTCCAACCTGAACACCCCACCTCCACCCTTGGCTTCCAAACCTAAGGCCCCACCTCCACTCTGCAAGCAGGAACAGGTGTGAGCGGCGTGCCTTGGGGTTCTGAACCCTAATGCTCACCCCATTGTTTTATTCAGTTCCCATGTTAGGTTATTAACTGTTGAGATGGGGTATATACATATATATATATATATATATATATATATATATATATATATATGTCCTTCAGGATGAAACCCTCTTTTAAAGCAATCTGCAGTATACTGCAGCAGACCTACTGAATAAAACAATGTAATTTCAATGGTAATTAGTCCCCTTTTGTCATGCAGGAAACCATGGCATCCACTTCATCCTGGCAGTGTCACATTTTCCTGCATGACAAACAGGACTAATTGCCATTGAAATTACATTGCTTTATTTAGTAGGTCTGTTGCAGCATTCTGCAGAGTGCTGCAAAATGCTGCAGAATTGAGTTTCATCCTGGGGGATGCCACTATATATATATATATATATTAGAGACATAAACTCCATTTAATGCATTAGTTAGGGTTGTTCCACAGCAACAAAAGTGAGGAAATTCGGTGTTAGGGTTCAAAGCCCCCCTTGAACCCCCCGCCCACACCCCAAACCGGTATCAGGGTGCGTGTTGGGGTTGCTGGACTAACTTTCACCCATCAGATGTGTGAAGAAGCAGAGGTATGGGAGAATGGGGTGAGGTTGGGACCGACAACCTCAAGCGCGCCCTGATGCAGAGACGAATGGCGGTGCAGGGCTTCTGTCGCTGTGGAACAATCCTAACTAATGCATTAAATGGATTTTTTGCCTCTAATTTCCATTCTTTTGGAGAAGGATAATGAGAAACAGTGAATGTAATGTGGCTGGCGGAGCATGGGGCCCTTGAGCCCAGCGCTCCCACTCCCGCGTGATCTGCTGTGTCACATAGTAACATGGTGCCCGCAAATGCAAATGGTAATCGCATGGTGCAAAAGTGAAACAGAAAAATAAACAGTACTGTAGACACAAATGGTTAAAATAACGCAAACGCAAAGCGCAAATGAAAATGCGAAGGGTAACGCACATGGTGTCGTAGACGGGAACAGTAGGTGAAACAGTTACGGAACCGCAAGCAGAAGTGGTAAGGGTAACAGTAATGTAAGTGCACAGGCTGGTTTTCCCCCAAAGCTGCATAGAGAAAGACAGTGAGTACAAAGAATGTATGCATAATAATGGGTCTCGGAGCAGAAAATGAGGAGTTG
Organism: Neoceratodus forsteri; assembly: GCA_016271365.2. Taxonomy (NCBI): domain Eukaryota; kingdom Metazoa; phylum Chordata; order Ceratodontiformes; family Ceratodontidae; genus Neoceratodus; species Neoceratodus forsteri. The sequence continues at coordinate 899,709,706 of CM057456.1, read as the reverse complement.
GAATACTAAATTGCTTATACCTCAGGAACCGTACGACGTAGAAAAAAAATTTAAAAGTAATATGATTTGTGACTTTCATGGCTAGTTTTGTAAAGCATTTTTCTGACAAAAAGTCTGTATCTTGCACCGTTTCCAAGATACGGGCCCTGAAAGACGCGGCAGATGCTGTAATGTTATCCTATGGGGAAAAAAAGAGAAGTTCGGAGTGCCATAACTTTAGCTCCCTGTAACATTTTTTCACCAATTCACAAAAAGGCACATATGTGGGATGCTGGCTTTCTTCCCTTCAAATTTCAGCCCAAAAGACCAAACCGTTATTTTGCAGCAGGGTGGCAAAGGATTCCTGTAATGCGGCAGACGCCGTAATGTTATCCTAAGGGAAAAAGTGTAAAATTTGGAGTGCCGTAACTTTGCCAACCTGTAATATTTTTTCACCAATATACTGCAAGGCATATCTGTGAGATGTTGGCTGCGTTCCCTCCAAATTTCAGCCCAAAAGGCCAAACCGTTTTTTTGCAGCAGGGTGGCAAAGAATTGCTGTCATTTTCCACAGCCTGGAAAAATACTGTCGAACTTTTCTGTTCAGAAATTCATACAACAGTATTCAAGAAATGCGTAAAGTACTTGCAAAAGTACTTTTTCCAGAAATTTGAAAAACATATTTCTGGGGTGTTTTACCCCAAAATAAAGACATGCCTAGCATCCTCAGGGTCCGACTAGGTGAATACAAAAATAATTTGGTTGCTAGAGGGTCCCAAATTTAAATGCCAAGCACTTTTCTGATGACCAACTGAAAACAAAATGGCAGATTTGCGACAGTAAAAGGGCCATTTGCAAAAGTAAAAACTGCATTTGCGACACTGTCAAACTTTTTGTTAACTTTTCCCATTGACTTATAATGGGAAATTTTTTTTTGAATAACTTTTAAACCGTTTAATATTTTTTCACGAACTCTTCAAAAGGCACTTTGGGGACCCCGGCCGCACGTTCCCTGAAGATATCAGACCAGTTGCGCAAACTGTGTGACCTGCAGAGATGAGCAAAGACTTCCAAAAAAGCGTAAACACGCGCATAGATCATGCTTAATTACTCTGCAGCCATATAACCGAACAATACAAAAGTTGGCAGACCCCAAGATGTATGGGTCTTGATCGTGTGTTCCAAATTTCAGGCAAATCCATTAAATGGTTGCAAAGTTATTAAGGTGCAAAATTTTAGGTTTAACATGTAAATGGCTCCTCAACTCTAACTATGGTAGCACTACCATGCTACCATATATATATATATACATATATATATATATATATATAGCACTCCACTTATCAACAGACACTGTTATAATGGACAATCCATTATAGCAGACAAAAACTGATTTCCCAAACCAAATATATCAAATCCACTACATTTCTCTCTGGTTATAATGGACAGAAACATTGCTTGTACTGGACGGCATGTATACAGTGCAAGCTTCTTATAACAGACACATCTGTGCACACAACTTTTGCCCATTATATCCAGTGTCCATTATATCCAGAGGAGGTGGAACCTATGTGTTACGTGCATCTATGTGTGCGAGCATGGGCTCAGAGTGAATAAGAACTTGTTATAAAACTTCATAGATTACTTATAATCCTGCTGAGCATATGCTTCTGTTTTATGTGTGTTTTATTTAAAATTATGTCATTTTGAGGGAGCACGAGTTATTTTAAGGAAGTTTATTACAGAAGATAAGAAGAAGATAGTAACTCTAGTGGCTGGCTGTTGACGTTATAGGACAGTAAGAACAAGTTTTATTGAAATATAAAATAATTTCCTTTTAGTGTAATTAATTAACTAATAAAAGCTTTTACAGCTTGTGGAGAATTATTTTGTTATAAATTTAATCTCTGTAGCTCCTTATCTCCTCACCAGCTCTGAGCTCACCACCAAAAAAGCAAGAAAAAAATATTCATGAAAGCTTCATAGTGTCCATTATAAGCAATGTTTCTGTCCATTATAACCAGAGAAAATTGTATTGGATTTGATAAATTTGGTTTGGGAAATTAGTTTTTGTCTACTATAACCGATAGTCCATTATAACAGTGTTCGTTATAAGTGGATTGCACTATAAATATATATATATATATATATATATATATATATAAAGCAAAAACTCATTTAATGCATTAGTTAGGGTTGTTCATAGCGACAAAAGTGAGGAATTCGCTGTTGGGTTAAAAACCCTGAACCCCGCCCACCCCAACGGCATTGGGGTGTGCATTGGGATCGATCAGCCTAACTCTCACCCCATGACATGTACAAAAGCAGCAGAAGTATGGAAGAATGGGGTGAGAGTTAGGACCCACGATCCCAATGCGCACCCCAATGCCGGTTGGGGGGTGGGCGGGGTCCAAGGGGTTTCAACCTAACAGCAAATTCCTCACTTTGTCGCTCGTGAACAACCCTAACTAATGCATTAAACGGAGGTTTTGCCTCTAATTCCCTTCTTTTTGAGAATGATAACGAGAAATAGTGAATGTAATGCAGCAGCGGGAGCGCGGGGCCCGCTGCATAATGCGTTGGCGGGAGCGCGGGGTGTTGTGGCATAGTAACAGGGACAGCAACGCAAACAGAAATGCTAACAGTGGCACACATGGTAACACAAGCACGAATGAGAACAGAAAGGGTAACGCATATGGTGGCGTAGACGGGAATGGTCTGCCACGTGATGTGTTGTCACATAGTAACATGGTGCCTGCAAACAGAAATGTCAATGGGCATGGTGATGTAAAGTGAAACAGTAAGATAAACAGTACTGTAGACAGAAATGGCAAAAAATAACAGAAGCATAGCGCAAATGGCGCAAAGGATAGCACATGGTGGCGCGAGGCGTCAATGGTAGAGTGAAACAGGTGCGGATCCATCAAGCGGAAAGGGCAACAATAACAGTAATGTAGCGCACAGGCTGGTTTTCCCAAAACCTGCATTGAGAAAGACAGTGAGTACAAATAATGTATGCAAAATAATGAGTATCAGCGCAGAAAATGAGATCTTGGAATACTAAATACATTATATCTCAGGAACCGTTGACATAGAAAAAAAAAATTAAAAGTCATATTATTTACAACTGTCCTGGCTAATTTGAATCTTAGCCCCACTATGGAGACTAAAAGTTTCCTATGAAAAGTCCATTATCTCGCACCGTTTCGAGATACGGGCCCTGAAAGAGCGGCGAAACGCCGTAATGTTATCCTATGGGAAAAGAAAAAGTTCGAGCGCCATAACTTTGCCTCCCTGTAATGTTTTTCACCAAACTACTGAAAGTCACATCTTGGGCTGTTGGCTGTCTTCCTCAAATTTCAGGAAAAAAGACCAAACCGTTATTTTGCAGCAGGGCTCCAAATGATTTCTGTTAAGTGTCGGGCGCCGTAATGTTATCCTATGGGAAAAACCATCAATTTTGGAGTGCCGTAACTTTGCTGCCATGTGATATTTTTTCACCAAGCTACTGAAAGGCACATCTGTGTACTGTTGGCTGTCTTCCTCCAAATTTCAGGAAAAAAGACCAAACCGTTATTTTGCAGCAGGGTGCCAAAGGATTCCTGTAATGCTTTGGCGCCGTAATGTTATCCTATGGGAAAAACTGTCAACTTTGGAGTGCCATAACATTGCCGCTGTGTAATATTTTTTCAATACAACACTGAAAGGCACATCTGTGAGATGCGGCTGCGTTTCCTCCAAATTTCAGCCCAAAACTCCCAACGGTTATTTTGCAGTGCCAAAGAATTGCTGTCATTTTCCCACAGACTAGAAAATTACTGTCGCAATTTGCGAAAGCTTTCACAAAAATTTGCGACACTTTCGTGAGCACGAAAGTAATTTGCAAAAGTAATTTTTCCAGAAATTTGAAAAACATATTTCTGGGGTGTTTTACCACAAAATAAAGACATGGCAAGCATCCTCAGGGCCCGACTAGGTGAATACAAAAAAAATTAGGTTGCTAGAGGGTCCCAAATTTAAATGCCAACCATTTTTCTGATCACCAACTGAAAACAAAATGGCCGATTTGGAAAGTAACAGGCCCATTTAAAGTAAAATGCATTCTGAAAGTGTTGAACTTTTGTTAACTTTTCCCATTGACTTATAATGGAAACTGTTTTTGAATAACTTTTGAACCGTTTAATATTTTCATGAAATCTTTGAAAGACACATTGGGGACCCGGCTGCACGTTCCCTGAAGATTTTGGGCTGGTCCGAAACCGTTACAACCTGTAGGCGCGACCACAGAATTCAGAAAAGCGTAAATCGCGCACAGATCATGTAATAACTCTGCAACGCTGTAACCCGATCAGTGCGAAACTTGGCAGATCCCAAGGCCTATGGATCTTGATCATACATTCCAAATTTCAGGCAAATCCATCAAACAGTTACAAAGTTATTAAGGTGCAAAATTTTGGGTTTAACATGGAAATGGCTCCTCAACCCTAACTATGGTAGCACTACCGTGCTACCATTATATATATATATATATATATATATATATATATATATATATATATATATATATATATATATACTGGCCCTGATATTCAAAATGGTTGCGCATGCGCAAGTCCTACATTGCGCCATTCTGCGATATTCAGCAGGAGGCAGTTACGCCACTGACAACAGGTTGTGCAACAGCGCAACGCAAATGAATGCATGCTCAACAGGAGGGGGAGGAACCATGCATAAACTGCGCTAATTCGATATTCAGTCAGGTTGTGCAGAGTTGTCATCGCAACCCCAACCTGCGCCTGCACAACCTTGAGCCAAAAAAAAAGAGATCAAGTTGAGGGCCACCCACAGGTGAGCTGCTGTATTGCAGGGCCTAACAGCAGCTGCCACCCTGGCTGGCCCCAACTTGGTCCCTATTGACCCCACCAGCGATCTCGGGCATAAAATAACATGACCCCCACATCTCCCGAAGCCCGATCGCGGGCAATAAATAACATGAACCCCCACACATCTCGAAGCCCGATTGTGGGCATAAAAGTATGAACCCCCACATCTCCCGACCCGATCGCGGGCAATAAAATAACTATGAACCCCCGCCCACACATCTCGAAGCCTGATCACAGGCAGAGCGTGTATCAACCCCTCCAGTGCCCGATCGTGGGCAGAATGTAAAAAGCCCCCAACCTGAATATCTCCCTGGTGGTCAGTGGACCGTAATGCCCGATCGTGGGCAGAATGTCAAGTTACAACCCCACAAACATCTCCTGGTGTCTAGTGTAACACAACCCACTCACCCATGAGCCCCTCCACCTCCCCCCCCCTGGCAGCGGGGGAGCAGACATCCCACCACGCCTGCCGTCCGCGCCCGCCGACTGACTGTCGGTGAGGCTGCATGCCAGTGGTGCAGAGCTACGGCCAATGGGCGTGCGTATGCAAGTATGACAGTCAGATTTTGTAATTAATGTCATTCACAAATCTGAACTGTCATGTATAGTAGTGCATGCCCATTAGCGTAATAACGTCTGCTACTGAACAATCGTCGGCGGGTGGTGAGCTAGCGAAGCCGGGTGGGATGCCGCCCGCCCGGCTGCTGGGGAGGCGGGGTGGAGGGCTCCGTGGGTGGGTGGGTGGGGGACACTAGACACCAGGGGAGATGTTTGGAGAGGTTGTAACTTGACATTCTGCCCACGATCGGGCTTGTCCACTGGACCACCAGGGAGATATTCGGTTGGGAGAGCTTTTACATTCTGCCCACGATCGGGCACTGGGGTTGATATACGCTCTGCCCGCGATCGGGCTTCGGAGATGTGGGCGGGGGTTCATGTTACTTTATTGCCCGTGATTGGGCTTCGAGATGTGTGGGGGTCATGTTACTTTATGCCTGCGATCAGGCATCGGGAAATGTGTGTGGGGGTCAGGTACATTTATGCCCACGATCGGGCTTCGGAGATGTGTGGGCGGGGGTTCATGTTACTTTATGCCCACGATCGGCATCGGGAAAGTGTGTGGGGGTCATGTTACTTTATGCCCGCGATCGGGCTTCGGGAGATGTGTGGGGGGGTCATGATACTTTCTGCCCGTGATTGGGCTTCGGGATCTGTGTGTGGGGGAATGTATACACAGAGATACTGCCCGCGATCGGGCTGCAGGGTGTGTCGGTCCCCGATGGCTGCTGCCTGGCAGGGCGGCCAGGCGCAAGTCCTCGGGGATCGGTGCACCTACAGGCTAATGGCATGCAAATGGGGCCATAAATAGATGCAAATGGCCCCCCCTGTGCCTTGCATATAATATGGCCCCATTTGCATGTCACCTTTTGAATATATCGGGAGAATTTGCGCATGGCGCAATGGTACTAACGCCACCACAGGTTTAATGCTCAACTCTGGCAACTTGCGGTGGCTTAAGTTCCACTGGCACATGGCTGTGGTTGGTGGTGATATTCAAAGGAGTTGCTCAATAGCTGAACTCCTTTGTATATCGCCTTCGCCACACCCCATAACTATTTTGAGCAGCGCAGGGCTTGCACCTCAGTTTGAATATCTGGGCCACTGTATATATATATATATATACTGTATATATATATATATATATATATACACACACACACACACACACACATATTGTCCTTTAACTCCAGATATTGATGGAGGCATGGCTTGTTAAAGTTGCAGTGTAGCAATGTTATTCTAAGGGAATTTTCATTTTTGAATTTTTGGTTTTTATATGTATATTTTCAGTTGGTATTTCCTAGGGACTTAGTCATGTAGTACTTACTGAGACATTTCTTTTGCTATCTACAGTAGATTGTCCCTTAACGCCAAAGACTGACTGAGTTACAGCTCATTGAAGTTGCAATGTTATCCTATGGGAATTTTATTATTTTTTAATTTTTTATGATATTATATGGCCCCTGATTTTTTAGAGAGGTATTTTGTGTTAGTCTTGTAGTACTCACTGACACCTGTGTTTTCATATATGGATTGTCCTTTAACTCTAAATATTAATGGAGTTATGGTTGCAATTACATCCTATGGGAGTTTTCATGATTTAATTTTTATGTTTTTATATGTCTATTTTCAGTTGGTATTTCTTAAGGACTTATTATTGTAGTACTCTTTGTGACCTTTCTTTTGATATATAGATTGTCCCTTGGTGCAAAAGACTGACAGAGTTTCACCTTGTGAAAGTTGCAGTGTTATCCTATGGGAACTTTGATTTTTTTTTTTACTATGGCCTCTGAACTTTTCTGGAGCATATTATGTATTCATGTTTTAACACTCATTGAGACCTTTCTTTTGATATATAGATTGTCCCTTAACTCCCAATATTGATGAACTTATGGCTTGTTAAAAATCAAATGTGCAAACAAAAAGAACCTAAGTCCAATTTCTTCTTTCCTATAAATCAGTCCTCTTTTATGAGATTTTCATGAGATTACGAAAGAAAGTAAGTTCATATGAAAGAAGAATGTAAACCAAACTAAGTCCAACTTTTTCTTTCAGATGAACCAATCCTCTTTTGGGAGATTTTCGTGTGCTCACGACAGAGGAATGGTTCATACCAAACAAGAATGTGAAAGAAAACTAAGTCCAACTTCTTCTTTTGTATGAAGTTAATCTTCTTTCATATGGCCCTATTTCTCTTTCATGAGCCATATGAAAGAAGAAAATCATTTAGAAAAAGAGGATTTTTAAAATGTTTTAAAACCACATTTCTGTGTCCCTTTTTGAAAAACTAACTCCAGAATCCAGCTAATGGGATCCTATTTTGCAAGATACATGTGTCAATGTGCCCGCAGGATATAATTTTTTATGGATTTTCAAAAAGATTTTGGGGGAAAATGGAAATAAGATGGCTGCCATACGAAAGAAGAATTTTCTCTCATGAAAGAGAATTTCCTTGTTACAAAAGTGAAATCTTCTTTCCTATGGGCAAAATCTTCTTTCATATAAAACAGCTATTCAAAAGACCCTGATGAGCATGCTCAGAACAGAAACATCAAATCCTTATAACTCTGGAATGGATTAAAGGTGATAGGAAACAGTTTTTACAACCCTAGATGCCCTCCAGTTGTTCTTTTATTGGCTACCCAGTATTCTGATATGTTTTTGACCTTTTCTGTTAAATTAAAAATCTAATTTTGTTGCCTTTTTAACTATCCTGAATCCTTCTCTCCTCAGCAGTTCCTGCTCTCTCTTTTCATACTGCTGCCACATTCTGTGACATCACAAACCCTCATTCCAGGCCATTCAGATGAATAGCATGGAATGGGAGTTTGCTACGTTGTAGAATGTCTTAGAAATGTGAAAATCAAGTGCAGTAGCTGGTGAGGAGAGTGGAACTCTGTGTAGATCTGGAGGCATCACAAAGCTAGGTTATTTATAGATAAAAAAAAATCAATGTATATCAGAATGCATAACTGGCATGGAAAAGAAGATGGAAGGGCAGTTAACTGTGCAAACATCATTTCCTGTCTCCTTTAATTTTTTTTAACCAAATCAATGAAAGACCCCATTGTGGAACTAGTCCTTTCTACCTTGAAAATTTCAGACTAAAATTCCAAACTGTCTGGACACTGTACAATGACAAAAAAATGCACTTCCCAGATCTCAAAATCCATACATCTCATTGGAATGAAACTTGATACATCAAGCCCCCCACCAAGACTGTGCATGCAAAATGTTTTGCAATTCTGTTGCACAGGGGCTGAAGCCATTGAAGTCAGAAGTTAGGGGTTTAACATTAAACAGCCTACTGAACCCTACCTACAGTGGCAGTACTTCACCACTATAATATATATACACAATGCATTACATTATATATATTGCATTAAACACAACAGACAGTTGTAGAGGATGAGGAGAAGGTGGAAGAGAGAGAAGTCAAGTTGTAGCTAAGTGATGTGTGGAATTTGAAGTGTGCCATCACTCATCCCTTCCAATTAACTCATGGGTCCCTTGCCTTCAGTTATAGATACTCGACTGCAAGGAACTCCATATCAGAATTGCTACACCTGGTAAACCACTCCTTGCCATCCAGTTCAAAAGTTATGGAATTGTTCTTCTTTGGGCATAAACCATGCTGTCATCATTTCAGGGGTGTAACAGAGGTAGCAATAACCATGAGTTTTCATCCCTATACCCACTGCACTGGGCCTTATCTTGCACTTAATAAACATTCAGTGCCTTGTAAGTTGTACACTGTATCACTAATTATATCTGTAACATGTTTACTTGTCATTGGAAGTTTTGTCTTAAAAGGACACCAATGTAAACAAGTTCTGCTCAATGGTTTTTACCCTGAATAAAATTTAATTGAATTTGAAGTGAACTGAATACCACCTGCCACTTGTAAGTAAGCAACTGTAATATTCATTGCTGACCTCAAGACTGTTAGTACCCCTCTGTTTGTAGTCTGCTTTGTCCCATGCTCATGACTGTATGGGGACCCATAGTGATTCTGATAAATTACCAAAGCCAAACCAAAATCACAGTGCTCAACTTGAAACCGAACTAATTTTGCAAATGGACTTTTCCTGCCCTTACAATGCTAATGGGCTTGTACTTTAACAGTTATTTTTTGTAAACAATTTCAGCATTAAGTAAACTCTGAGCTAGCATACCGGATAGACAGTTTCCAAGAAAACAATGGTGAAGGGTTCAGAAAAGAATGCAGGGAGTGTACAAAATTCCAAATTGTTTGATTTCTAGTTCTGCATCTCTGTTCCAACCACATGTGAGCAAGGCAGAGCAGAAACCACACCAAGAAACAAACTGCCACAGTTAGAAACAGCCACTTTTTAGGTTTTGCTACATTCAGATTGACTGTTCTGAACCATGTGTACTGTATATACAGTATACAGTACTCTAAGGGCCAGATATTCAAAAGTCAATGCAAGTGCTAAGGGATGTTTGCCCGCGCTAACTGGGTTTGCACCCAGTTTGCAGGTGGGGGTCTATATTCGGATACCCCTGAAGCATGGGCTAGCCCTGTTAGCACCTAAGCACTAACCTTTCGCTGCACCCATGCAAATGAGGGGTTCCTCCCTGCATAAGGGTGCAGTGGCAAATTCAGCAGTTTGCATTGGCAGTAAATGGCACCCAAAAGGATGCTATGTACTGCCTTTGCAAAACTAGTCTTAACTGGGCACAAAGCCCTGGTGGTGGGGTACCTGTACTGCTGCCAGCAGACCCCATTCACCCATTCTGTGACAGGCAGATGGTACCCTGGGAGTAATGGCACCCCCACCCACCAATTTACCATCCTGATCTGCGGAAATGGTGTCTTGTTCTCTAGTAGCACCCCCCCATCCTCTGATCACCCATCCTGGTGCTAGCAACAGAGTCCCTGGTGTCTAGTGGCCCCCAGAACACTCATCTTAGTGCTGGCAATATATTCTCTAGAGGCCAGAGGGAGCCCCCACCCCAACACCCACCCCACTGATATCACGATAGTACCTGGTGTCCAGAGGCACCACACATACCTGTCCTGATGATGATAAGATGTCACTGGTGTCTATTGGCCCCCCTTCCCTAAGTCTCTGCTCTGGGTACCTGATGCATACCCTGGTGTCTAGTGGCATCCCCCACACTCTGATTCCCCCACCCATACTCAATCCCATTTCCCCGGTGTCCAGTGGCACTCCCACCCTCCGATTCCCTGACCTGTACACCATGCTGTTTCCCTGGTGTTCAGTGACATCCCCCCTCCCTCCAATTAGATATAGATAGAAAGATAGATAGATAGATAGATAGATAGATAGATAGATAGATAGATAGATAGATAGATAGATAGATAGATAGATATTTTATTTATAAAAGCACCCCTCTCCAGAGACTCTGGGCACTGTACAATAAAACAACAACAATACATATATACAGCAGTTTATCATTAGAATACATTTAAAATTACTCTATCTATCCCTTCGTTTGTCTGTTAAAACCAATTAATCAATCAGTGAAAGCCTATTGGAACAGATATGTCTTTAACCATTTTTTAAAGACTTCTACCAAGGAAGCTTCACTTAGATAACCAGGAATGGAGTTCCACAGGGTAGGTGCCACCACTGAGAATGCCCTGTCCCCAGAGTGCCGCAACCTAACCCTGGGAACACCAAGGAGGCCTCCCCTGGCAGAACTGAGTGCCTGGGGTGGATGGTATGGGACAAGGAGATCTCACAGATAGACAGGTCCCCTTTCATGCAGGAGCTTGTAGGTCAGGAGCCCTAACTTGAAGAAAGTCTTCCACCTGACTGGCAGCCAGTGCAGTCCGCGGAGGACAGGGGTGATATGCTCACACCATCTCACACCAGTCAACAACCTTGCCATTGCATTCTGCACCAGCTGCAGCCTGCGGAGGTTGCCTCCAGATAACCCTAGGTACAGGTCTTTACAGTTGTCCAGCCTGGAAGTGACAAATGTGTGCACCAGCGTGGTCAGGTCCTCAGGGAGGATCCAGGCTCAGATTCAGGAGATATTCCGAAGATGGTAAAATCCACTCCTGACGATGGTCAAGACCTGTGCATCAAGCATCAAACTGTCATCCAGGATCACACCCAAATCCTTCACCTGTCTAGACGGGGCAAGGGGAAGACCCCTAACACTAGACCAGGGGTAATCCCTCACCTCCCCACCCTGACAACCTGGATCCACAACCAGTACCTAGGTCTTGTCTGGGTTAAGTTTAAGTCAGTTTTGAGTCATCCACGACTGGATCTCATAGAGGCAGCTGTTAAATACAGAGGCCAGTACCTGGGTATCGGGCACACAGGACAAGTATAGCTGGGTATCATCTGCATAGCAGTGAAAGCCCAACCCATACCACTCGATAATGTATCCCCATGGCAGCATGTACATGTGAACAACAAGGGTGACAAGACTGAACCCTGCAGAACCCCACAGCACAGAGGCTTCAGGTTAGATGAGGTTAACCCCATCATCACCCTTTGCACTCTGCCTGTCAGGTAGGACCTGAACCAGTTGATGACATTATCGGACAGGCCACATCAGAACTGCAGGCAGTCAAGTAACACTTCATGGTCCACAATGTCAAATGCCACAGAGAGGTCCAGGATGACCATGATGGTATGGTCTTTCCTGTCTCTCACCATCAGGAGATCATTAAGCACCATCACCAGGGTGGTCTCTGTACTATGCTCCATGTGAAACCCAGACTAGAAAGGCTCATAGATGGAGGAAGAGGCAAGATGTCTCTTGAGCTGTATGGCCACCACTTTTTCAATAACCTTTCCTAAAAATGGGAGGTTTGAAACTGGCCTGTAATTGCTGAGGCAGTCTGGGTCCAAAGAGGGTTTCTTTAAAAGGGGTCTAACCAAGGCCTCTTTCAATGCCAATGGGAAGACCCCACTCCTCAAGGAACCCCAGATGACCCCAGCAATCACAGGTCCAATCAGGTCCAGATATCCAACCAAAAGTCAGGTCAGACCTGGGTCCAGCTCACATTGAGTTGGACACAGCTTCGAGATTATTTCCGCCACCTCCTCCACCCCAACCAGCTCAAACTAATCCCAGACAGGAGATGTGTTTTGACACACTTCAGGCTGAACCCAGCATCCCCTTTGAGAGGTACTCAAGGAGACCCAATCCCTGATAGAGGACACCTTGTTGGCGAAGAATACAGACAGCTCCTCACACCTAATGCTAGAACCTGCTCCCCTGACACAGAGACAGGCAGGATGTAATAGCTCATCCACTGTGCAGAAGAGCTGAGCCAGTCTGTTCCTTGCTAAAGCAATTTCCCTAGACAAATATTCTACCTTCTTATGGGAAATTGCCCCCTGATAGTCGACATTGTCACAAACGTACTCAGCAGGTCAGGCCCTCTGCTCCAACAGTGCCAACCTCTGAGCGCAGTATTGTGAACAGGTAACAGACAGGGTAACCCTCCTGTCTGCTTGTGGGTCCGAATCACCTTTAGTCTCAAGTTCTGGGGGGATTCAAACTATGAACCTTATGCTAGCGTACCTAAATGTACAGGCTCAGATAATCTGCTCTTCAGGGGGATGCCAGATATCTTTTGCCTAAGGGCACCTAACCAGGTATCCAAAATGAACCCTTAAAACTCTATAAAAGACCTTAGGTATGTTCCACAGTCGATCCTGCGAGGGTCCATGGAGTTCGAGAGGGCAAGTGGAGAAGTCACCCTTCCCCACCCCCCGAAACCACCACTTGCATCAAGTCAATCCTACAAGGGTCCATGGAGGTCGAGAGGGCAAATGGATAAGTCGCCCTTCCCCACCCTCCAAAACCACAACTTGCATCAAGTCGATCCTGTGAGGGCCCATGGAGGTCGAGAGAGCAAGCGGGCAAGTCGCCCTTCCCCACCCCCGAAACCACCACTTGCATCAAGTCAATCCTGCGAGGGTCCACGGAGGTCGAGAGGGCAAGTGGACATGTAGCACTCCCCCAGCCCCTGAAACCACCATTTGCATCAAGGTACGGGAACTGAATCTCGGCTGGCCAATGTCCTCCGTCTCCTCCTCACTTGCAGGACCTGCGTAGTTGGTGCCATTTTTTAAATTCAAACCCTGTCTCTGTGTATGGTGCCATTTTAATTTAAATTGTTGCCGGCCTACATGTGGAGATAGTTTTTTTCTAAAGATAGGCTGTATGTATGCATTGTATTTTAATCAAGGCTTTACCAGGAACTTAAATGAATTTTATAATAGCAGCCCCATTTAAAGTTCTCTAAAGATAGACTGTATGCATGCATGTATGTTGTCTGTGCTCTGTCTAAAGCTTAAAGGCATTTGCTAATAACAGCCAACATAAACTTTTAAATTACTCTATGGATTTCAATATTGCAGTACTGAATTTTACACCCTAAGTTTGCCTTAAAGTTTCCTTCACCGTGAACTGGTGTAAGTTAATTTAGATCAGCTTAGAAATAATTTCTGTCCCAGAGTGTTTCTTCTGCCAGCCTGCAATTTGAGTCCACTGTAACTGAATGAACATTTAAGGACAGGCTCCATTTCTAACTCAGGCCCCTAGTCTCCAGCTGTACCCCCGCCCACTTTACCTATAAATTCTTACCTATCTCCCATTTTCACCACAGTCGATCCTCCGAGGGTCCATGGTGGTTGAGAGGGCAAGCAGACAAGTCGCCCTCCCCCACCCCCTGAAACCACCACTTGCATCAAGGTACGGGAACCAAATCTTGGCCATGAGCCCTGCCTCCTCCTCGGCCATGGAACCCGGCAGAGTAAACTACATGCAGTTTAATGAATGGTTGAAAAAATGGTGCAGAGCACAGGGTTTGGCTTCATTGGGGACTGGGGTTCCACCTGGAGGGACACCAGCCTATACTGGCAGGATGGTCTGCATCTGTCCAGGAAGGAACAAGTCTGTTGAGCAATCGGTTTAAATGCTTCATTGGCAAGCTTTAAACTAGTCAAAGGGGAGGCACTGACAAGCAGCAGGAAATCCCAGCCTCCCTACAAAACAGGGTACTAAATGAGAAAAAGACTGAGGTAGAACGGTCAGTGGGGATGCTGCAACAGAAGGTAAAGCCATAAAAAAATGGAGAGCAATGAGTACTAATGCCCGTAGTCTGGGTAACAAGCTTCCTGAATTAGTGACCTTGATGAAGGAGGAACATCTGGATACCGTGGCAGTCACAGAAACATGGTACACACAAAACCATGACTGGGACATAAACATACCAGGATACACTGTCTACAGGAGGGACAGGGAGGGTAAAAGAGGAGGAAGAGTAGTTCTTTACATAAGGGAAGGAATAAAAGCAAAAGAACAAAAGAGTAAACAGGGAGGAGAAGAAGCACTGTGGGTAAATTTGGAGACAGGCAATGGCACCACAATACGCACAGGGTTGATACAGACCCCCTTCTCAGGGGGAGGAAATGGACAGGGAAATGATAGAAAGTATACTTAGGATGGCAGAAAAAGGGAGATATTGCTGATGGGTGATCTGAATATGCCAGATGTTAACTGAGTGCAGTTGCAGCTGCCACTGAAGAGTGCAGTTATTCTAGATGCCCCACAGGGGCATGCCTAGACAACTAGTACTGGAGCCCACCGAGAGGAGCAATATTAGACTTGATTCTCTCAAATGGAGATGGGAGAGGATTACAGATGTAGAAGTGGGTAGCCATCTGGGGAACTAGCGACCATCGAACAGTATGGTTCACAATAAACACAGCAATAGAGTCAAGCCATACAAAGACAAAAGTACTGGACTTTAGGAGGGCTGACTTTGCTAAAATGGGTGAGTGCCTAAGGAATGCACTAGCAAATGGGCAGGAAGGAGGGTGGAAGAACAATGGGGAATAATAAAACCGCCATCACAGAGGTAACGAACCTTTTGTGTGGAAGCAAATAAACAAAACAAGACGATGAAGAAACCACTATGGTTCTCAAAGGAAGTGGCAGGAAGGTTCAAGAGAAAAGAAAGCATTCAGGAAGTACAAGGAATCGAGAAGGAGCAGGGACAGAGAACTGTATCAGTTAAAGCAAAAGGAGGCTGGGAAGGCAGTCAGAACAGCAAAGGCCCAAACCGAGGAAAAGATAGCCAACTCAGTTAAGAAGAGGGATAAAACCTTTTTAGGTACATCAGGGAGCTTAAGGAAGACCAAGGGAGGGATAGAAGAAGGCTTAATAAAGGGGGAGGAGGGTGGGCAGAGGGAGACTGTGGAAAGGCAGAGATACTAAACAAATATTTTTGCTCAGTATTTACAAAGGAAGAGGGGAGGTACATAAACAAACAGTAGTAACACGCTGATACAGAAGTTGATACCGCACATTTAAGAAGAAAGGGTTCTGAAAGAACTCTTAAACTGAAGGTGGACAAAGCAATGGGGCCTGATGGGATTCATCCCAGAATTTAAAAGAACTAAGGGTAGAACTAGTGACACCACTGACTACCCTTTTAACAAATCATGGGAGGATGGGGTGGTACCCGAGGACTGGAGGAGGGCAGATGTGATTCCCTTCACAAAAGTGGGAGCAAGGCAGAAGCAGGAAACTATAGACCTGTTAGTTTAACCTCAGTGATAGGGAAAATGATGGAATCACTTCTAAAGGAAAGAACTGTTTAGTATCTAGAGGCCAGAGGGGCAGGACCCTAGGCAGCATGGATTCACAGCGGGAAGGTCATGCCAGACTAATCTGATAGATTTCTTTGACTGGGTGACCAAAGTAGTAGATCAGGAGGGGCTGTGGACATGGCCTACCTAGACTTTAGCAAGGCATTTGACACAGTCCCACACAAAGATTAATATACAAATTAGCCAGCCTGGGAGTGGGTCCCAAGATGACAGCCTGGGTAAAGAATTGGCTGGAGAATAGGACACAGAGAGTAATAGTAAATGGAGTCCACTCTGAAGAAAGGAGAGTTACTAATGGGGTACCGCATGGTTCAGTATTAGGACCGGTCCTCTTCAATGTCTTTATAAGCGACATTGCAGAAGGACTGGAAGGAAAAGTATGTCTCTTTGCAGATGACACTAAGATCTGCAACAGAGTTGATGCACAGGGTGGGGTGGAAAGGATGAGAAGGGACTTGGCAAGGTTAGAGGAATGGTCAAATGTATGGCAGCTTAGATTCAATGCTAAGAAGTGCAAGGTAATGCACCTGGGAAACAAAAACCCAGGGAAGAATACACAATGGGGGTGAGATACTAATACAACAAAAATGGAGAGGGACCTGGGGTAGTCTATCAGATGACCTAAAGATGGGCAAGCAATGTGAGAGGGCAGCAAGGAGGGTTGGGGGATACTGGGATGCATAGAGAGGCATCACCAGTAGAAAACAGGAAGTTATTATCCTCTGTACAGACAGCTGGTGAGACCCCATCTGGAGTACTGTGTGCAGTTCTAGAGACCCAATCTGCAAAGACATAGACAGGATGGAAGCTGTCTAGAGGAGGGTAACTAAATGGTGCAGGGTCTGCACCGGAAGACATATGAAGAGAGACTTAAGGAGCTTAATATGTATAGCCTCGAGGAAAGGGGGGGACATGATAGAAACTTTCAAGTACCTCAAGGGAATCAACAAAGTCCAAGAGGGTAGCATCTTTCAAAAAAAGAGGTGTGCAAGAACAAGAGGGCACAATTTGAAGATGGGGGGGGCTCAGAGGTAATTTAAGGAAGTATTTTTTCACAGAGAGGGTTGTGGATGCATGGAACGGCCTTCCGGAGGAGGTTGTGGAGTCAAAATCAGTGGTGGAATTCAAGCATGCTTGGGATAGTCATAAGGCAGTTCTGGGGGGTGGGGGTAGGAAGAAGTAGGCTGCTGGTTAACTAGGATCTGTAGCTTATCCAGTAGGTAGGGAAATGGGCAGACTGGGTGGGCCAAGCAGTCCTTATCTGCCGTCAAATTCTGTGTTTCTGTGAGTTTGACCCCACCGACACTCAGCGTCAGCTCCTCTATCTCCTCGACCACCTCCACCACCACCCCCCTTAGTGAGCTCGCCTTTATATAGGGAGAGAGGCTGTGATTCTGAACCAATCAGCCCACTTCTCCACTAGCAGCCTATACTTGCTCGCCTCTAGGGGCAGATTTTCGGCTTTCCATTACCCACTACTGGCTCTTCCTCAGGTCTTCTTCCCACTGCTTTTCACTATGTTTCTGTCAATCATCCCCACACTCATGCTGTTGATCCCTGTGCTGATGCCTCCATCCTGTACATTTCCTGAGTATCTTCCCTCATATGAATGTGACGTCCATCTGCCCAACTGGCTGCCACCCCCTACAACGTATTCCACAGCACTGCAAGTGATCCTTTGTCCCGCAGCACCATAAGTGAGCTATTGTCACGTCAACCACCTCACACAGAATCATGCTGGCACTTGGAGCAGGAGCTCGGCACCCTGCGCCTCTCGGATATCCCACTCACCACTCCTGATCCTGCCATCTCCCCAATCACTGCGCCTCCTGATCCTGGCCTCTCCCCATTTGCTTACCCTCCCCATTCCCACATTTTTTAACTCTAAAGGGTCCCAAGCACACAAATCTCACTGCCCCAAAAAGTTGACCTGGAATCCCTTTCCTTAGGTCTCTTCTCCTCCTCCTCCTTATGTCAGGCAATATACACCCCAACCCTGGACCTCTCACAACCTCCATGCCCACACACTCCCCTGCAGGTGGGCTGTGTATTGCCACCCTTAATGTATGCAGCTTACTAAAAAAATGGGACTCATACCAGGGATGAGTACTGCAACAGCAGCCTGACATCATTGCCGTGGGTGAAACCTGGCACTCCTCCCGTACCCCTGACTCATCAGTGACCCTCTTTGGGTATAACGTATTCTGGGCCAACTAACAGGGTAAGCGAGGTGGAGGCTGTGCCATTTACATCAAGGACACTCTGCATGTACAGCTGCTCAAACCTCCCCATCTATCCAGACCCCAGGCCCTCACTCTCAAACTTACCCTTGGTAGATCCCTTACCCTCCTGTTCATCACCACTAAATACATTCCCCCAGGGACCAAAAGGCAGCCTTCCACTCTGTCATGTCCTACCTGGTCACCTTACTATCTCATAATGAAAAAATTTTCTTCGGGACTTCAATATCAATAGGCTATCTAAGTTCATCACCCCATTAATCGACGTAGCCACAGCCCATGACCTAACACAAATAGTCCCCTCCCCCACTTGTCTGCACCAGCGCACAGGGTCCTCCTCCCTACTGGACCTAGTTTTCACTAACCGCCCCCACAAAATCACTAGCACTACTATTCTCCCAGATGCAATTAGTGACCACTCCCCTGTTCTCTGCTCCTGGTCTTGTAAGGCCATTAAGGCCCCTCTGAAAATGGTCCTATGATGCAAACTTGGCCCTGGCAAACTTACACTCCTAAAAGCTCATCTCAGTATGTTGGACTGGTCATTTATAACAAGGACCCTTGACCCAGACAGAGCCCTTGATCTCTCTATTCATTCCTTCAATGCTATCTGTGACATGTTCGCCCCTCTTGCCAAAAGGATGGTCAAAGGCAACCCGGCGCCCTGGATCTCTGACCACCTACTGGCCCTGATGCAGTCCGGGGATTCCCTATGGCACCTTTCCAATGAGACTGGCCTGCCAACGGACAGACAGAGGTACAGAGAAGCCCAAAACCAATGCACATGGTCCCTGCACAAAGCCAAGGCCGAGATCTACAAATCTGCCCTAACCTCTACCTGGGGCTCAGGGCATAAATTCTGGAGCAATATTAAGGACATCTGTGGCAAAGCCCCAAACCCTGCCCCCACACAAATCTTAGTCGAAGGGGGCCTGATCACTGACCCCATTTGGATTGCCTCCACATTTAACCACTCCTTCACCGACCTCAGCCATGTCCTCCCTCTCAACTTCTTTGATCCACCACCTGTCTCCGATGCCCCCTCCCCCTCAGCATACCCCCCATTTTGCCTACGATGCATCTCACCCAGGTCTGCTGAGCCTTACCTCAAAAAAGCCATAAGCCACTCCCAATCCAGTAGCGACTCCTTAGACCTCAGACTTCTCCAGCTCACTCTTCATGAGGTGCCAATCCCCCTCACCCACATTATCAACCAGTCTTTATGTCTTGGGAAATTCCTCATGCACTGGAAATCCGCCTCTATTAGCCCTATATTTAAGAGTGGGAACTGTACCTCCCCCCACAACTATCACCTCATCTCAATTCTTCCTCCCCTCTAAGGTACTAGAATGTATCATCTCTGATCAGCTCACTGACCATCTCAACAAACACAATATACTTTGCAACCAGCAACATGGCTTCCGCAAAGGACATAGTATGACTACTGCCCTTCTCAAGTTCACCACCTACCTACATACTGCCCTTGACAGTGGTCATCTCTCTGGTGCGATCTTCATCGACCTCACCAAAGCGTTTTACACTAATTTTCTTAGGAATCCTTTTCTTTACCAGGTCAGATAGGGGAGCAGCCAGGGCACTGTAATTGGGTACAAATTTCCTATAGTACCCTGCTGTCCCTAGAAAACTCCTGACCAGCTTCTGCATTTCTGGTCTGTGCCATGCCTTGATCACCTCTATTTTCACTTGGTTAGGACGACGCTGTCCTCGGCCTACAACATGCCCAAGGTATGCCACTTCAGCCATGGCCACCTGGCACTTCTCAGCTTTGACAGTGAGCCCAGACCTCTGTATCCTGCCCAGCACTTCCCTAAGGTGGGACAGGTGTCCTCCCAGCTGGCACTAAAGATGGCAATGTCATCCAGACATACTCCTCAGCACCATTTAACACCTGGTTGACCAACCTTTGGAAAGTGGCTGGGGCGTTCTTCATTCCGATAGGCATTAATTTAAATTCAAATAAGCCTATCAGAGTGATGAAGGCTGACCTCTCCCTAGCTCTGTCCATTAACTCTACCTGCCATTACCCCTTGGTCAGGTCAATAGTTGTAAGGTAGGTCACCCCTCCCAACTTGTCCAGAAGTTCATCCATCTGGGGCATCATGTGGGCATCTGACTTCATGACTGCATTCAGTCAATGATAGTCCACACAGAAATGAGTAGAGCCATCTGGCTTGGGCACCAGGACTACGGGGGAAGCCCAGGGGCTGTGGGATCTCTGAATTACCCCAAATTCCAGCATTTCCTCCACCTCCCTCCTAGTGTCCTTTTGGACAGCCTCTGACACCCAATATGCTGTCCGCCGTATGGGCATCTGTGTTCCTGTCTCCATATCATGCAACACTAAGGGGGTTAGTCCAGACTTGGTGTTAAACAGGGACGCAAAGTCTGCTAAAACCTCCCTTACTTCCTGGATCTTGTCCGAGGCCAGCTGGGGAGACAATTTAACTGCCTTCACAGAGGACTCCCACTTGTTTTCTTCCAGCAAGTCCAGATGGGGGTCTCCTTCATCCGTCCCCTCCCCAGGACTACATACTGCGAACACCATGTCAGCCCTATTAGCATAAGGCTTCATCAAGTTGACATGGTACATTCTTTCTGTCCATCTTCTGTCAGGTAACTCTATGATATAGTTCACGTCATTTACCTTCCTAACTACTTTGTATGGTCCTGCCCACTCAGCCTGCAGTTTGTCTTTCCGGACTGGAATAAGGACCATGACTTCCTGACCCACCATGTACGAGTGAGTTCTGGCTCTGCGGTTGTACCACACTTTTTGTTTCTGTTGGGCAGCTGCCAGGTTGCAGTGGGCTATCTTCATAAACTCCTTCAGCCTTTCCCTAAACCTAAGAACGTAATCCACTATGGGCGTTCCCTGGGTGGCATGCTTGTCTTTCCAGTCCTCCCGGATCAAGTCTAGGGGCCCACGTACCCAGCGTCCATATAAGAGTTTGAGGGAGAAAATCCTGTTGACTCTTGGGGCACCTCCCTGTATGCAAACAACAGGTGGGGAAGGTATTTCTCCCAGTCCCTCCCATGCTGTTCAGCAAAAGCTTGGAGCATTGACTTCAGGGTACCATTAAATCTTTCCACAAGCCCATTGGCTTGCGGGTGATAAGGTGTCATGCGCCTCTGCACCACCCCACACTTCTCCCACAAACATTTCATCAGGTCCGACTTGAAGGAACCCCCTCGATCAGTGATAACCTCCTGTAGAAACCCAACACGGGAGAAAATCCCAAGTAAGGCATCTGCCACTTTGTCCTCATTGAGGGTAGGGTGACTGCCTCTGGGTACCGGGTGGCATAATCCACCACAGTCAGGATGAACCTCTTCCCAGAGGAGCTGGGGGTATTTAAAGGCCCCACAATATCCATTCCCACCCTCTGGAATGGCTCCTCCACTATGGGCAATGGAATTAGGGTGGCTTGGGTTTTCTTACCTGCCTTCCCTATTTCTTGGCACCGGTGACAAGACCTGCAATACTCCTTCACCTGCTGGGTGAAGTTGAGCCAATAGAAATTCTGGGACAACCGCTGTGTAGTGCACATGATTCCCAGATGACCAGACAAGGGAATATCATGTACAGTCTTGAGCAACTGCTCACGATACCCCTGGGGAATGACAAGCTGCCTGCCTATCACCCCTTCCTCTGTCTACACAGCCTGAGTATACATCAGTCCATTTTCCCAATAAGCCTTATGTTTACTGTCACCTCCCTGTGCTCCATCAGAGTCTGACCAAGCCCTCAGCTTCTCTAGACTAGGGTCAGTTTTCTGAGCAGCTGCAAACTCCTTACACATTCCCAAGGTATGGGACGGGTCCCCTTCAGTCTCTAAACTAGGGTCCCTAGCACTAGCATCAGGGCACTCAGGATCACTGTCATCCCTAACCCTCTGACAATGGGTCACCCCTCCTTCTTTGGAGTAACCCTATGTAGCTGTGTGGTTTACTGTTACTGGGGAAATTTATACCCCCTATTCATTAGTCTCCATATCAGGAGACACAGGATGGGGAACCAGCCTCCCAGTGGTTTCCACAATGGCTTCTGTGGGGTCCAGAAAACTACAATTTTCTCTTGCCACTTGGCTACAGGTAACTGCACAAACCATCCTGTTTGAGATTGTTGCCAAGGATGACGTCACCTGCTAACGTTTTGGCTACAGTCACCTGTTGCACAGTTCCCCCTGTTTCAACCCAGTCTAGGAGAACATTAGCAAGTGGCAATGCTTTCTCCTCAGCAGTGAAGTCTTGTACAGTGATATATTTATTGGGTATAAGCTGACCAGGCTCTACCAGATCCCCTTTTACCAATGTCAGGGATGACCCTGTGTCCCTTAACCCTCGTGTCTGTACACCATTCACCTTGACTGGGTGCATGTGTTCCCTCATGTTCACAGGCATACTTCCAGGGACACACAAACAACCCACTTCTTTCCTAGCCCCATGTTGCATATTGTGCTTCCTTTTGGGACACTGTCTGGCAATATGCCCATTTCTTTACAACCCCAACATTCATTTCTTTTCTCAGAGAAATCCTTTCTCTGAAACCCGGGGCTAACTAGTTTCAGTGGAGGCAGTGAGGGTTTTAGCTGCCTTAAAGGTGAGCTTTTCCCTTTCTGCACTGCCATGTCTGCACCATTCGCGCTCAGAGCAGGTCTGCTCTTGGCATAGTGGTCCGAGAGTTCAGCAGCCTCTTGTACTGTTTTGGGATCTCGGTCCTCCAGCCAGGTTTTCAGCTCTGCTGGGCATGCCCAAAAAACTATTCTAACAAAACAGCATTTTCAATTTTATCTACAGAGTTTGCTTCAATTTCTTCCCACCAACGTTTTAAAAACCGATGTTGTTTCATGGCTAGCTCCTCATAGCTCATATCAGGGCTTCTCCTGAGCTTACGGAATTTAGCTCTGTATGCTTCAGCAGTTAAATCAAACTGTTTTAAAAGTGCAGCTTTAAGTTTACTATAATCATTACTGTCCTCATTGTCCATTTGACCCAATGCATCCTGAGCTTTCCCGGTAAGTAGTGGGGATAGCTGGAAGCTCCAGGACCCTCTAGGAATTTTAGCCTGAATACAAACTTTTTCAAAAGAACTTAAAAAGGCATCCATATCCTCCACCTCTTTAAATTCAGCTATCAATTTGGAATTCAATTTGAAACCCAGTCCTGTAGTTCTAGTTAAACCTAAGCCACTTACCTGCTCTGGTGCTGGTGGTTGGAGTCGTAGCTGCTCATTTCTCTCGCTCAGCATCTCTCTCTGGAACTCCAGCTCCATTCTGCGCAGCTCAATCTGCAGCCTGAATGCTTCTGGCTCCAGGATGCTGGTGACCTTCCCCTGATGCTGTGGCCCTTCACTGGCACTGGTCCTGCTGTCATCCTCACCGGATCTGGACACTGCACTGGCCGCTAGCCCCTCCACGCTCAAGATTTGGTCCCTTACAGTCACAGTCAGTGATTCGATGCTCTGGGCATCTGTTGCCATTAGGACATCCATGAGGTTCTGCTTGGTGGCTCTCCCCTCATATAGGACTCTTCTGTCCTGGCACAACTGCCTCAAGTAGTCTACTGTGTGCCCGCTGTAGTTGGAAGCCATCTTCTTCTTCCCTAACTATGGCTACTCTAACTTGCACTTTAGAAAAAAACTAAAACAGGTAGGAACTTGACTGTAAGCAAAATGTTCTGTTTCCTTTTATACAAATAAATCACTGCCTTTTTTTGCAGGTGAGCTGTACAGTATTAAGCTGACACACTGAACAGTTAATGCTTGTGTTACCAAATGTATCCACACCGCTGCCAACCAATCTGTCACAAACGCACTCAGCAGGTCAGGCCCTCTGCTCCCACAGTGCCAACCTCCGAATGCAGTATTGTGAACAGGTAACAGACAGGGTAACCTTCTTGTCTGCTTGTGGGTTTGAATCACCTTTAGTCTCAAGTTCTGGGGGGATTCAGACTGTGAACCTTATGCTAGCATACCCAAATGTACAGACTCAGATAATCTGCTCTTCGGGGGGGGGGGGTTACAGATATCTTTTGCTTAAGGACACATAACCAGGTATCCAAAATGAACCCTTAAAACTCTATAAAAGACCTTGAGTATATTCTTACCTTCTCCCAGATTGATAACATCATCAAGCTCTGAACAGTTTTTGTCAGTCTTAACCCTCTATACATCACATGTGAAAAGAACTTCGAAGACACACCCAGGCAGTCTTTCAAATCAAAGGTTTACTTAAAAATGGATACAAATATGTAAAATGTAAACACAGAACAATATATCAAAATGGATTCAATCACTTAAAAAAAACAAGGTTAAAGTACAAAACATAACCTCCTACCACAATACAATTAGACTTTTTCTATCTACTGTATTATCCCTTTACAGTGCTTAAGTTAGATCTTGTTTCTTAAGAGCCCAAAAAGAAATGTCGCCCAGTTGAAACACAGAATACAGTTTAAAAACTTTGTGTTTTCACCCCTTCTATGATGCCATCTAGGTCCTCCTTTTAGAATATAAAAATTATACAAACAATGATCTTCCTGTCAGGAGATATTTTAAATACTGTGACTTCAGCAAAAGCTAATTTCCCATTATGACTCCTTAATTAACATCCCCTTTTTGATCTCGAGCAGTTCCTCTTCCCAGGGCACATCAAAGGATTTTTATGACTTTTTACACCATTGTATAAATTTTTTTTCCCTCTAAAATGTCATAAAAGTTTACAATCTCTATATCCTGGAAGCTAGGTCAGTTCTAATTACAGAAGACCCTTAATTAAGTCTCTCTCTCTCTAGCCTTTTAATTACCTCCTGGTTTCAGGTCACTTGACTGTAACTGAAACCTCGGGGGGCACTCATGGAAGCACTGACAGTAACACACTATATGTTTATATTACAAATATCATAGAACAATCATAACCAGCTGGTCAAGCGTCACAGACATAATGTGACTACAGGGCCAATTTGTCCTCCAGCAGGCCAGATCTCCTCCAGCACCTCTCTATTCTCCGTCCCTTTACCTTTAAACCCTGGAGATCCTCATTGTACCAAGGAGGTCTCTGGCGAGTAGACAGGGGACGGACACGAATGGGTGCAATGGAATCGAAGGCTGCACTAACAGCCCCATTATAGGCTGCCACTGCTTCCTCCAATCTAACCACACAAGCTGCCTCAACACTCGACAGGTCCAGCACTGCCAATAGTCCCATCGAGGAACTCCTCTTGACAGGCAGTACCAGACCATTTCCACAGGGGCAGGACCATCTAGAGGAGTGCCCCCAAGCTTGGACCTCACGGTGCTATGATCTGACCAAAATACAGGATCAACACTGAGGTCAGTCACATCTAACCCTAAAAAGAAGACCAAATCCAGTGTATGGCCACCCAAGTGCATAGCTGTTGTTACACTTTGTGACAGGCCCAGGGCCCCCATGCTCCCCAGGAGATTGTTCCCAAAACTCGAGAGCCTGCCATCAATGCAGGCATTGAAGTCCCCCAGAATTAACCACCTGAGAGACCAGGCCAGTGATGAGCTCTTTGATCTACAGCAAAAAGTCTCCATCCACACCAGGGGGACAATAGAGCACAAGGACCCTGAAAACTGTCCCCACACCACCTCAGGCAGCCACACACAAATAAGATCACATATGACCTACAGGTAACACTGTGAGGTTCAGGCTGGTTTTAAAACAAATGGCTACCCACTTTCACTGCGACTCCCTCGGTTTATTTCAAGGAGGCCCGGCTGGCACCACTGCCTCCAAAATGGGGGATCTTTCATCAAGCCAGGTATCTTGATACAAGCCAGGTCAACTGAGGATATCAAGTCTGCCATTATGGAAGTCTTGTTCCTCATTGACCTGGCATTGCATAACACAACCACAGTAGGATGAGGTGAGGCAGCCGGACCGTTTAGCTGCCCAAAATCCATCGTGGAACCCTTGGGTATGGGAAGTAAACATGGTAACCCCCTCTCCAGTTTCCACTTCACCCCAGGGCGTCTCCTTATCCTCACCACCCGAATCCCAGACACCCCGGCAGCCACCCAGGTACCACCACCACCAGACCCACCCCACACTATTCCCAGGGCTCTACACTTCCAGTAGGCCTCAGCTGGAAGTATTGGGAGCTCAAAGGGATGGAGCCCAAGGAGGTAGTCCCATGAGTAGCTGCACCTTATGGGTCTCTGTCCCCAAAACATTTCCACACAAAATAGCTGTTCACTTACACTAATAATACTATTAACACAACCCCCTCCAAGAAGATAAACCAAACAATTAAAACAGCAACCTCCCCCCCACATTAACCAATATCAAAAACAATTATAATAAATAAAAATCCTTATTAAATATTGAAGAAATGCAGCAATAAATCAGAGTTCCAGATTAAATAAAGAGTCTTGCCAAACTCCCGATGAAAAAATGGTAGCTGCGAGTACTCTCACTTCCCTAAGCCATGTCCAAGTTCCACTAAAGACCGAACGCTCCCACTGTCCAGGATTCTGTGATCACAGAAATATTATTTTCAGCCAGCAATGATAACTCAACAGCACTCTCACTGCTTGTCCAGTTTAAATCCAGAATAAATATGCCAACCTGCCCTGTAGTCTTCTTAAAAAGTTCTACATATTTTAGAGACTAGAGTCCCACTATTTTGTTCTCTTCTCCTCTCTTCCAAGTAGCAGCTTCTTTTACAGTGGGCAATCCTAGGGCTCAGTTCCACAAAGTCAAGCTCTGGAGGAGACCACCCTTTGGCAGCCCACCACCCCGAAGCTTTCTATGGCCACCAAAAAGACAACCCTCTAGCATCCCCCCACAGCAGCCAAACCAAGTGGACACCCAATCCCAAGAATGGCCCCTGAAAATTTCAGCTACCTGCTCCAAGTTCAGCCTGTACCACAACAAAACCCACTGGAGTCAGGCAAGAATCAACTTGGGACCGACCACTACACAAGCCACCCTTCAACCGCTAGCCCCTGGCCCTGGCCACACTGCCAACCACACTATAGCCATTAGTCAGCAGGCCACCCCAAGTGCTCACCCTACCCAGAGGTCCTCACTAGGTCCGCTGATCAGGCAACTCCAATCAAGTCACTTCAATCCAACCAGGATGATCCACTCTGTCACAAAACTGCCATAGGCAATCCTTGATCCACAATCCACATCCAGGCAGGATCCTAGGGCAGATAAAACGTTCCCGCAGAGCAGTCGACAAAAACAGCAGGAACAGGTAGGCAAATACGAGTGCAAAAATTCAAATAGCTCAGCAGCACAGCCAAAGTTAATAGAGCTCCACAGCAAGTCCAAGCACAACTAAAATATAGCGTCCCTTCTCACAAGCAGCTCAGCAAACTTTCTTTCCTCACACGCATGCACTAAGATATAAGTACAAAAACAATAAAGAATTTAAAATGATTTAAAACAGAACAAGACAAATAATCTTTCTTTCATTCCTCTCCTTAGTGATCAGCCCAGCGTGGCTGTCGCCATCTTGCCTCTGTCAATTCCCCAAACCAAACACAATGCCCTTTCCTCGGTATCAAGTGGCAACCCTCACCCTCAAATTACATGTCCCATAAGCATCACTCTATAGAAACACAGAAACATGGAAGCTGATGGCAAATAAGGACTGCAAGGCCCATCCAGTCTGTCCATTTCTTTTTCTACCTTATGAATGTGCCATCGGCCTTTGCTCTGTCAATGGCCTATCCATTCATACTCATCTGTATTGCTCCCTTATGCCTATCCCATGCCTGTTTGAAGCCCTGCACTGTATTCATATCCACCACTTCCTGAGGTAGGCCATTTCATGTACCCACCACCCTTTCTGTGAAAAAAACACTTCCTCACATTACCCCTTAATCAGCCTCCATCTAATCTCATGCTATGTCCTCTTGTCCTGCTATTTTTCTTACATTGAAACATGTTAGACTCTTTCACCTTGTTAATGCCCTTAAGGTGTCTGAATGTTTCGATCATATCACCTCTCTCCCTCCTTTGCTCTAGGGTATACATACTGAGCTCCGTTAATCTGTCCTCGTATGTTTTCTGATGTAGTCCCTGCACCATTTTGGTTGCCCTTCTCTGGACTGCCTCAATTTGGTTAATGTCCTTGGAAGGTGTGGCCTCCAGTACTGCATGCAGTACTCCAGATGGGGCTAACCAGTGTCCTGTAAAGAGGGATTATTACCTCCCTCTTCCAACTTGTGATACCCCTACTAATACATCCCAACATCCCCCTAGCTTTATCTACTGCTTTAGTGGTCTGCTTGGATGATTTCAGGTCATTGGTGATGATGATGCCCAAGTCTCTTTCTTCCCTTGTGACTGCCAGCAACTCCCCTCCCAGCCTATAGGTGGCTTCAGGGTTTCTCTTCCCTATGTGCATGATCTTGCACTTCTTTGCATTAAATCCCAGTTGCCACTCTTCCCACCATTTTGCTAGTTTATCCAGATCTCTTCTCATTCTGCCCACCCCATCTGGATCATCTACTCTGTTGTGGATCTTGGTGTCATCTGCAAACAGACACACCTTACCCTCCAGTCCATCTGCAATGTCACTGATGAAGACATTGAAGAGGACTGGCCCCCAGACAATCCTGAAATTTACTTGTGACTTGCATCTCTTCTGACTGTATACCATTTACCACCACTCTCTATTTTCTGCCTGTCAACCAGTTTGCCACCCAGTTGACCAACTTCTGACCCACCCTGAGCCTACCCAGCTTATTAATCAATCTTCTATGTGGAACAGTATCGAAAGCTTTGCTGAAGTCAAGGTAGGTGACATCAACTGCTCCCCCTTGGTCCACCACACTGGTTACCCAGTCAAAGAAATCTATGAGATTAGTTTGACAGGACCTTCCTTTTGTAAACCCATGCTGTCTTGGATCCTGTGCTCCTATGGATTCCAGATGTTGCACTATCCTTTCCTTAAGGAGTGCCTCCATAATCTTGCCCACTACTGAGGTAAGACTGACTGGTCTGTAGTTCCCTGCCTCCTCCCTGCTGTCACTCTTGTGGAGTGGGATCACATGAGCCCTTCTCCAGTCTTCTGGGACCTCTCCTGTGCTCAGAGACTTACTAAACAGTTCTGATAATGTGTCTGCTAGTTCCTCCCTTAGCTCCTTTAGTACCCTGGGATGTATGCCATCAGGTCCATTGCCTTGTCCACCCTGAGCTTATCGAGCTCTTGTAGGACCCTTTCTTTTGTGAAGGGAGTAGTGCACACCTCCCTCCTCCCTGTGTCCATGGTGCTGAGCTGTGGGCCCTGCCCTATCTTCTCTTCACTAAATGCTGAGCAGAAGTATCTATTTAGGATAGATGCTTTTACATGGTCCTCCTCCACACATGTCCCCTTATCCCCTTTGGTCTTAGCAATACCTCCTCTATACCTGGGGAGTAGTGGCACCACCTCCCCCCGATCTCCCTCATAGTACCCACCTGATCCCAGGGTCCACTGGTACACCTGCCCCCTTCCCCTCAAATGCCAGTCACCCCATGGACCAGTGCACTGCAGTAGTACAGCAGCCCCCCTGCCAGCCCTGCCCACACCCAGCACACCACCCAGGGAACCGCTCTTACCAGTAATTCTCAGGATGTGCAGGGAGCCCAAAACAGTGACAAGCACAGCTGTCAAAGGAGATGAGAAGAGGGGTCTACAGGTTGCCATATCAGGCTCATTGAGTACCCTTGGCATCACCAGTAAGGGGGATTGCTTAGGTGGTGTGCTGGGTGTGGGCAGGATGGGTTGGGTGGCCACTGTATCACTGCAGTACACTGGCTCATTGAGTGACTGGTATTCGGGGGAAGAGGATGAGTGTACCAATGAATGCCGGTGCCAGATGGATACTATTTGACACCAGGGAAACAGCATTGTGTATGGGTCAGGGAACTGGAGTGCGGGGATGCCACTGGACACCAGGGAAATGACATTGTGTACAGGTTGGGGAATCAGAGGGTGGGGGTGCCACTGGACAGCAGGATAATGACATTGTGTACAGGCCAGGGAATTGGAGGCTGAGGAGGCCCCTGGACACCAGGGGAATGGCATTGTGTACAGGTTGGGGAATCTGAGGGTGGGGAGTGCCACTGGACACCAGGGAATATGGTACTGGCACTGTGTCAGGGGACTGGAGGGTATGGGTGCCACTAGACACCAGAGAATATTGTACTAACATCAGGATGGCGATCAGAGACTTAGGGTGCCACTAGACACCAGCAACTACATTATCATAGAGGTGACTGGTGTTAGGGGGGTGGTGGGTGCGGGTCACCACCAGAAATCATGTGGTGGGTGACCACAGGATAGGTGCAAAACTACTGCCACTTTCCATGCAGATGAGCACATAATGGGCATGCATATCAATCAATCAATCAATCAATCAATCAATCAATCAATCAGTCAAACTTTATTTAACCAGGCAGTTACATCATTGAGCAAGTCATTTTCAAGATGGTCCTAGACACATAGGACACATTTGTTTATAGTAGACAACAATTTATAATACAGCAGATAGTAATACAGGCTGTTAAAGGATACAAGGTCAGTGTTAGCTGTAGCAGAACATGTAAGGCAAGTGCAAATACAGGCATTGAAAGTGTGCAGCGTATACAGGTTGAAGTCTGTAGAGTACAAAAGGAGGAGAGGAAGGAAGGAAGGACATAGAGGCGGGCAGTGGGAAAAGACGGTGTCAGACACATAATGGAGAGGAAAGAGGGCAGCCTACTAGAAAAAGGCACCCAGAGGAGTTAACTCGGGAAAAGGGGGAGGTAGTTGAGGTGGTGGTTACCCTAGAGGGATGCCTGCTGATAGGGGGAATAAGAAGGCCAGTGATATCTAGAAGTTAGGGGGACTCAGTCCATCAGGGTAATGCTTTACCTGAAGCAGTCACACACCATTTTCAGGCATCTGTAGAGCAGCCATCTGAATGTATAGTGTCTGGGCAGCAGATAGAGTTTAAGTGATTTTTGCATGTTATTCCAGAGCGCTGGTTAAAAAGAGTTAATGGCAGTTGAGCCAAGATGTGTCCTTGTCTGTGATAGCTCAAGAAGGACAAAGGAGGAGTTCCTTAGTCCGTAGGCACCTTCTGAACGTTCAAACAGATCACAGATATAGATATAGTTTGCTAGACATAGCCCAGAAGAGCCACATGAGGGCGTTTATTTGCCTTCTCATGGAGAGGAACGGCCAGTCTAATGCTGGGTACAACAAGCAGTGATGAGACTACAAGGGCAAGTCAAGAACAAATCTCAATGTGTGATGATAGTGTACCAAGCTTTTGGAGTGCATACTGGGGGCAATGGCTGTATAGGAAGTCAGTATAGTCAGTCAGGGGAAGAAAGGTTGTTTGAACCAGCCACTTTCTAGCTTCCAGGGTGAGTAGGCATCTTATGCGATAGAATATACTGAGGCGCTGCCTTAGCTTTTTTGTTAGCTCATTTAGATGAGCACCGAAGGTGAGTTTGTTATCCAACTAGACTCCCAGATATTTAAATTTATTCACTAGCTCTAATGGTTCACCAAGGAGGGTGGTAATCTGTAGGGTACCAGGTGTCCTCATATTGTGGGAGGAGGATGGAGAGATAATCATGGCTTTTGTTTTTTTGCATTTAACAAGAGATTCAGATTCAGCAGATTGTGTTGGAGGATGATAAAATCCTTCTGTAGCTCCTTGTAAGCAAGGTTCAGAGAGGGGTTGGTTGTGTAGAGGACTGTGTCATCTACAAAGAGGTGAATGTTTTCTGCAAGCAGGCCAGAGTCAATGCAGTTGATATAAAGAGCGAAGAGGATAATCCCCAAAATGGAATCTTGGAGGACTCCTCGGGGCAGTAATTTTAGTGGGGAGACTTCACCTTGAGCTTTCATTTGCTGGTAACAATTTGTGAGGTAGCAGCGGAACCACTTTACTGCAGCAAAGGTTAGACTGATGCTACCCAGAGTATCAAGAAGTATGGAATGATCAACCATGTCAAATGCTTTGCTAAGGTTAAGGATATGGCCCCTTAGCACCTTGCATGCCTAATGGTCTCATTTGCACTCTGGCCGAATATAATTATGCCATGGCACCAGTGTGAGGGCACAATTCACTATGGGCTGGATGCCACCCAGGTCCCTGGCAGGGCAGCACACAGTGACTTAGCACTGTGCCAACATGGGCTGATATTTAGTTGGATAGCGCCAGCCCACTATTCAACTGAATACAGCAACCCCTGGGGTGGGTGCAGGCGCAAGCCCAGTGCAAAGCTTTGTGCTCCACTTTTGCACTTTTTGAGTTTGTGCATGCGTGTTGAACTCCTTGGGATAGCAGACTCTGAAGGGTGTGACACTGTCTGTTCAATGCAGATTGCTCTTCATGGGGCTCGCCAGTTTATTTGTTTGTTTATTTGAATCTAGGATTACAAGTATCTTTGAGTTGAGGCTCTTTTACAAAGGTTCCCCATCAGGAGGGATAAAATGTAACACAGGACAATAAGTACAAGATTTGTAATAAACATTTGGGTTACAGAAAACATTGAGGCTTAACAAATTTTGTCAATGCAAACATACATATTGGGACAGTACTAGACAGGATACAATAGGGAGTAGCAGCCAGAGGCCTTGCCAGCAGTGCATTGGAAGTGCAGAGGCAAGCGGGGGGGATGGGTGGACATGGGGGGGGGGGAGATAGATAGAGGAGAGAGTAAGTGCTGAGAGTAAGGGGCAGGGGCAGCCAAGGGAGGTTGAGGGACAGGATGGCTGTTTAAGGGAAACACAGTATCACACCAATCCTCAGTCAGGCTGGTCCTGATGCTGTTTTGCCTGCAGTGGCCTGCACTTGAAAAGAAAAAGCCGCACCAATCAGGAACCAGCTTTTTCCTTTCATCTGCAGGTCACCACAGAGCAAACAGTTGATTGCATCATGACATCTCCGACACATCCCACTGTCCCATTCTAAAGTTTCTCATCCCCCCAAGTGACCTGCATTTCATGGGTCTGACCTGAAAAATCACTACCAAACCCACTCACCTGCACACACAGTCACCTGGCAGACCTGTTATGTCCTCAACTTCCTTTCCACATCTGCACAGAATGAGCTCTTTCCTGGCCTAGCCTCTCACAGTGCGCAGCTGCAGTATATCATGTGCATGCACAGATCTATTTTAAGCAGGCAGGAGAGATGAGGACTAGAGCAGCTTGCTTACAGCAGTGTATTTTTGTGTCAGAAACTGAGTTTTTTTTAAGTTTTTAACGCCGGTAAAACCATCGCAGTGATGTCCGACCTCGAGGCATCATCCAGGAATGAGGTGGGGGCTTAAATAGCGAGGAGGAGCAGCAGGTCATGGAGGAGTAGCCTGGGGTATCAGACATCATTGCCAAGAGGAGGAAGAAGCATTCTTGCACCACCTTTCAGTGGGAGTGGACTGATCCAGGCTGTGGCCATGCATACAGTCAAAGGAAACCCTGATGTTTGGTAAGGCCAGATCGGTGCTGAACTGTTCTCTTAACCCCTGAGCCTGGTCTTTTAAAAGGGCACTTCTAACTCTGTTATAGCTACAAGACATTTAAAACATTCTCTTCTAAACTGCACTCTCAGTCAGTATCTAGTAGTCACAACTGAAGATCTCTTTCTTTTGGTGACTGACTACTTGAGGTGCAGATGAACTACACTGATTTGGGAGGGGCTCATATTTTGGCTTGTAAAACAGATGACTTAGTAGAAGCTCTTAACTGTAAAAAAATAAGTCTATTGGAGCAAACCATTGAGACTTGAGATGATGTGGGGGTTCAGTGAGGCCTCTGACCAGTTTTACAGCCTAGAACTGAAGAAAACTGATGTAAAGTGAACTGGGGGTGGGGTTGCTAGGGGGAGATTGTGGATGGGCCAGTGTGAAGAAGAGACATAACCAGAATGTTAATAAACAATCATTGGGCTGGGCTTACATAGCTTTAGTCATTAATCATTTTCCAAGCAGCCCCTGCCAACCCCCCTAACTTGGCAACCCCCATCCTGCTCAGTCACAGTAATCAGCATTCCAGTTGTTGATACTTGGGATCTATGGTTTCTCCCACCTGTGCAGAGCAGGCCACAGCCTGTAAAAAAAGAAAACAGAGCTATTAAGTCTTTTTGTTTTTAACCTGAAAAGACAGAAAACGGTCCCTCATT
Source organism: Neoceratodus forsteri (assembly GCA_016271365.2). Taxonomy (NCBI): domain Eukaryota; kingdom Metazoa; phylum Chordata; order Ceratodontiformes; family Ceratodontidae; genus Neoceratodus; species Neoceratodus forsteri. The sequence goes on along the minus strand of CM057456.1, from coordinate 899,675,247 downwards.
GTTGCCGGTAGCCCCCTCCTCCAACCCGCACTCTCCCTCTGTGCACCCCACCTCTTCACACACACCCTCACCCATACTTACCTCCAGAGGTTGGGAGTAGCGACCTTCAGTGGACTGGGAACACGTCTGCATTCTTCAAAAGCCGACCGCAAACTAAAGAAATGATGGTAAGTCCTATAATGGCAATAAATGGGGGGTTTTCAATTTAGGTTGATATCTCAGCCATTTTGGGAGTTTTGTTCCCAAATTTTCAACATGGGCTTCTTGGAACCCCACCTCATGAACACAGTCACTGTCATTTCGTTTCTCGGTCCCAAAAGGTGACTTCATGGTCACTGCATGGAATCACCTTTCGGGACCAATTAATGAAATGACAGTGCTACTGTTCATGATGAGGTGGGGTCCCAAAAAGCCCTTGTTGCAAATATGGTGAAAAAAATCCAAAAAATGACTGAGTTGCTAGCATCCGTTGCACAGTTTCTATGCACGCTCATAACATCATCAATTTTTAAGATTTTCACTCCATGTTTCCAACATTGCCATTTTTTCACACCCCCTTATGAACAGTACATGTGTGATTTTGTTATATCCTTCCCAAAATGTGTTTTTGCACCTGTGGTGCAGAATGGCACGGTTGCTGTGCAAAATCAACTTTTGGGACAGATTAACAAAATTCCAGTGCCACTGTTCATGAGGGGAGGTTCCAAAAAGGTCATGTTGAAAATTTGGTGAAAACATTCCAAAAAATGACTGCATTGCAAGCCTGCGTTACACATTTTCTACGCACACTTGTAACTTCACCACTTTTTTCATTTTTTCACTCCAGATTTTCAGCATTGCCATTTCTTCACACCTCCTCATGAACAGTACAGCTGTCATTTTTACATCCTGCCGAAAATGTGTTTTTGCACCTGTAGCACCAAATGGCACACTTGTTGTGCGAAATTACCTTTTGGGATTGAGTAACAAAATGATACTGGCACTGTTCATGAGGTGATGTCCCAAAAAGCCCATGTTGAAAATTTGGAGCAAAAATACCAACAAACGCCCGGGGCATTAGGATTTCCAACTGTAATGCCTACCCTTAAAGAGATATACCAAGTTAAAATATTAAGTGTCTGCACTACATACATGGGTGCCTTACCTCATAAGAATGCTGGTTATGTGTAGGTACCCCATAAATATCAAATACTGTAGCTGTGATTTCACTTGTAAAGTACTGTTTACCAGGTTGCTGTCACTTCCTGGTCTTTAGATCCACCCCCACGCCATCCCTGCGCTCGGCAAAATGATGACGTGATCCTAGGGACAGCGTGGGGATGAGCTCCATTGTAGTATATGAGGGGCAGCTTTACAAACATTTTTCTGTGTCACAGTGACTATTTGGTGATTTATCAAGGGCATCGGGTGAACAACAAGCCCCTTGTTAGTCACCCGGTGCCCTTGATAAATCACCAGATAATTACTGTGACACAGAAAAATATTCATAAACACTTCCTCTATACTACAATTGAACTCATCCCCATGCTCTCCTGGGATCACGTCATCATCATTTGCCAAAAAGAGATATTGTGTGAACGGATCTAAAGACTGGGAAGTGACAGTAACCAGTAAACAGTACTTTCTGAGAAGTGAAATCACAGTTACAGTATTTGATGTTTCTGGGGTATCTACACATAGCCAACATTCTTATGAGGTAAGTCACCCATGTATGTGGTGCAGACACCAAGCTTGGTAGATCTCTTTAAAATGTAAGACAGAGGAATATACAGAGAAAAATATGGGAGGCATGTACAAGAGCAATACCAACAGCGAACTCTCGGCATTGACAAATGCTTGTTTGAATATCTAGCCCCAGATCTTTAAACAAAGTGCAAGGTTATTTGGGTAGCAGTATGCCAGTCCTTTTGGGGGCAGGCTGACAAAGCTATAGCAGAAAAAAAAATTGCAATAAAACAGGCTTTTGCATTGGTTCCAGTTAAGGTGGTGATTTCTCCTTTTCTCTAAAGTGTACATAAATCTCACAATATAAAACCCTGTTTTCAGACACCTTTTGTTCTGTGAAGCCTTGTCAGCCTGCCCTACACAATGATTTGTTTACTGATACCCGTGATGCTTTGTGAAGAGTTTCATTTATTTATTTTATTTATTTAAAACTTTTACCAGAAAAGCATACTGAGCAGGATTGTTCATTTCCAGATACATCATGGGGGGCAGGGGAAGTGGATAAATACAGAGTACATGAAAAGTTTACACGGTGTACATGATCAAACAAACTTCAGTTACAAAAATACAATTTACACTACAATATATATTTCAGATTGCAAAGAGAAGCAGTATACATAAGCAAAGTATAAAAACTGTAGGGCTGAGCAAGTAAGTGGGTACAAGATCAGCTAATAAGAGCAAATAAATGTTGAGCATCAGCTTAATAGTGTTAGGGACACCTAGCTTGGTGGAGTGAGTGGTCCTGAGATCAAGGTGGGGGGGGAGTAGTAGATGTTGGAGGACAACTGCAGGAGGGAGAGGTGTGGGTGCGTAGGAGCAAGGAGATAGCACACAATGTGGGGACAGTCCAGATAGAGAGGGAAGGGAATTCCAGAACCTGGGAAAGCGATGGGAGAAGGCAGCTTGGCCAGTGGAGGTGGCCCTAGTGGGGACAGACAGAGTACGTGCGTTAATGTTACAAAGGGAGCAGGCACAAGGGAATGGGAGAGAAAGGGTAGAAGATAGATAGGAGGGGAAGGAAACTGAACCAGAATTTGGCAATGAAGTTGGCACAATGCGCGAGTCATCTGTTAGTAAGGGAGGGAAAGGAGAGCAACTGGAAAAGAGAGCAGTTGTGAGTGCGAGGAGGGAGTTTGAGGCTTTCATGTGAATGCTTATTTTAAAATGATCCTTTGGGTGTTTTACGGCTGAGTTCTACAATAATTTGCAAGCCTGCAAGGCAGAACTTGGGACAAACAAAGGACAACACTCTTGTAAAAGAAAATCAGAGAAATACTCACTAAACTGACCACAAATCTTTATTTCACCAAAACAAACAGCGCTAATTCCTGGTGCTTCCTGTCCTAAATGGGATGCTTCATCAGGGGGCAGAACTTGGGCTGTGAATTTAGTGGGTGCTCAGAGCAGCGGTTCATGTTAAAACAGCTTTATTTACTTTATTCTGAATGGTGGAATGCTGTTCAGCATGGGAATCCATGCTTGGAACAGCATTGTTGTGCTGCAGTAGTGACATCAAAATGTTGTTGTGCTACACTAGGTATGTCACTACTGCAGCACAACAACTTCAAATATTTACACGTCACCTCCTCACTGAAGCCACAGCTCTGATCGCCAGTGCTGATACAAACTAAACAGCATCAGCAATTGTGAAAGCGACTGTTGTTTTTGAAATTTTCAACACTGAGCATGCAGTAAGAGTCTATCACCTGCCACCAGCCCAGACTACACAATCAGAGACGTGACTGCGGCATGCAGGAAGTGTCCTTGTGAGAAATCCATGAACCACAGTAATGCCAGCAAAGTAGGGTGAAAACAAATGCATGCAACGAGCCAAGATAACAGTTTTAACTATTTCTTTAAAATAAGTGAGAGCACTGTCAGGCTTGCTTGTGTGCTGTTCTCATACACTATAAAAGATTGCGTATGGGCAACTATGCACAGACAAGACTGAGTCTAAATCTCAAGGTATACATGGCAACCTGGAGACCTCCTGAGGTTTGCTGTTAAGGTTCCTGGTTGCCATGGATACCTCTCGATTCATACACAGGCTTGTCGTGTATAGTTACTCATACACAAGCCTCTATATTATACACTTATTTTCACATCCAGGGCCCAATAATAGTCACAACTGAGGTGGTGGGCTTTAGGGGTGCAAAGAGTCTCCTTGTTACACCTATGAAAACTGCTATACACAAGACCTAAGTTAACTGCCAGAGCAGGAGTCTCCCCTGGTGTCTAAGTCACAATGCAAATGATGATCTCTGAATACTTGTGAACACAAATAGGGTTTTCTGCCACAAAAGTACAAACTGTTACTGCCAGGAACTTCTGGGGGTGGCATTGTGCCGGTTAGATGGTGTGATGCTCTGCTCAAGGCTTTGGCATGAAGTTTGTTCTCCTTAGTTGTCCCCCCAAGTACATATCTTAAAGCCCACTTGTGGTGCAGTCTCTTTAGTAATTCCTGTCATCCCTCATTAGCCATCAATGGTTGTCGATTGACCCCCAAAACAATCTTACTTATATGTTCCATTAATTGCATTTAGGGGAGCCACCCAGCCCCAATCCCTTGCAGATATTGTTTCAATCATTGTTCTCTTATCAGTATCAGTCCTTCCTTGAGTCCTGACACAGCTGTCCTGAGAGTTAAGAGTTAAGACAGTGATCTTGATGCAGTCATTCCACAGGAAGGAAACAGATATACTCCCTAGCTCAAGCCAGGAGTTCGAGCTGGAGACTACACGAGATGCAGGCTGAAAAGACTGTCTTATGCTAAATGGCTTCAGATTAATCTTGTGCACCACTATTACTATAATAAACATGACTACTACCTTTTAGCAAGTCTGCGTGCCTGAATTGCAAACAAGACATGGCACCAGGAGTGGTTTCGGGATCTTTATGAAACACACAGAAGAATATTTCTTATGCCAGAAGAAATCACACAGCACAGTGATAAACTGCTCAAGGACTGAAGTTTTGGTGGACTGAGCTAAAGGTTACAGCAGTCTGGAGAAATGGAGCACATCAGACCACCACCAGAAATAAGGTTTATGGGCAATTTAGAAGACACATGGAAGCGTTTCAAGCAGCATTTTGACTGTTATTTAGAAGCTAAGGGTGCAACTGAGAAACAGGGGTCCCAAAAAGTAGCACTGTTGCTGACTACTCAGAAGCTTTCAACATATACAATGCCTTTCCGTTGTCAGATACAGACAAGAAAGACTATGACAAAGTTATACAACAGTTTGAAGCATACTGTGTGCCAAGAAAAAATGAGACTTTTGAGAGATATGTCTTTAGATCCTGAATACAGAAAGTAAACAAATCCATTGAAGAATTTGTTACTGACTTGAGATTAAAAGTGCAGCCCTATAATTTTGGCACACTGACATCCTGTCTGATCAGAGACCAAATAGTGATGGGCTGTTCAGATTCATCAGTTAAGGAAATACTTTTAAGAGATAGAGAATTAACTCTGGAGTCAGCAATTAGGACCTGTCAGGCTGCGGAACAAACTTGCATGCAGATGAAAGTCCTAAGTGGGTCAAAGGACATCATAGAAGTTGCTGCTGTTCAAACCAATAAGAGAAAATCCCAGATGTCACCTATAGGTTATATGCAGCAAGAGAGTAAATGAGACAGGACAAGAGAGGTATACTCAAAAAAAAGGTAGTCAACAAAACCTGCTTGAACTCTGGGAACCACACACCTACAGAAACTGCCCTGCATGTGGAGTACAGTGTAAAGCCTGTGGAAAATAAAACCCCTTTGCAAGGTGCTGCAGAAAACAAAAAGCAGTGCAATCCCGTACAGAAATGACTGACTTGGATAGCACAGAGGAACTCTTCATAGGAGCCCTGGACAAGCCAGGCAACATACAAAGCAAGGAATGGACCATTCAACTAAATATCAGTGGCTTGAAAATACAATACATGATTGATACAGGTACATAAATAAATGGGCTTCCTTCTCAACTGTGGCATCAGATACCACACAGACCGCAGATGAGGAAAAAACCCTATTGTCTTGAAGGCATACAATGGACTAACCATATCCACAATAGGGTACTGCGCACTGAACCTCCACTACAAAGGCAAGGTGAGTAAACACAACTTTGTTAGTGTCACTGGGGACAAGAAGCCAATTTGCGGACTAGAGACCAGTCAGAAACTGGGTTTGATAGAAAAACTATTTGCAATACAAAATGACAAACCAGTCACTGATGATATTCTGTCTCAATACAAGGATGTATTTACAGGACTGGGGAAGCTACCCACAACACATAATATCACTGTGGATACAGAGGAAGTTCCTGTAGTACATACCACCCACAGAGTCCCTGTGGCCCTAAGAGATAAACTGATAAAAGAGCTGCAACAGTTAATAGATCTGGATGTCATAGAAAGGGTAGCAGAGTCAACACCATGGTTCCACTCCTTGGTCATTATTAAGAAAAAAGATGGGTCACTACGTTTGTGTCTGGACCCTAAAGAGTTAAATGCATGTATAAAAAGAGAACATTTACACATTCCCACAAGGCATGAAATATTGGATGAACTTTCGATTGCAAAATATTTCTCGATACTAGATGCCTCTCCCGGATTCTGGCAAATACCCCTCACAAAATAAAGCGCACTCCTCTGCACTTTTAACACTCCATATGGGAGGCACTGTTTCAAAAGATTACCATTTAGAATCTGCTCAGCACCAGAGGTTTTTCACAGAACCGTGCAGCAACTGCTGGAAGGCATAGCAGGGGTTAAAGTCTACCTAGATGATATTCTGGTTTGGTGTTCATCACAAAAGCAGCATGACAGCAGAGTGAGGCAGGTCCTACAAGTGGCCCGGGAAGCAGGCCTTAAATTGAATAAGGAGAAATGTCAGATAAGAAAGACTGAAATAAGGTACCTTGGGGAAATTCTTTCACAGCAAGGTGTGAAACCTGACCCAGGAAAAGTTCACGCTGTAAACAGGATACCACAACCCACCTCTAAGAAAGAGTTACAATGCTTCCTGGGCATGGTGAATTATTTGGAGACGTTATTTGCAACCTGGCTGACAATACTAGCCACTTGAGACAACTCCTAAACAAGTCAGTCATGTGGGAGTGGATATCTGCACATGAACAACAATTAAAAGAGATAAAATGACTACTAACTACTGCACCCACCTTGCAATATTTTGATATCTCTTGCCACACAAAGGTTTCCACAGATGCTGCGAAGGACAGTATAGGAGGCGTACTGTTACAGCACAAAAACAGCTGCTGGAGGCCTATCACATATGCATCGAGGGCCTTCACAAAGACTGAATACAAATATGCTCAGTTTGAAAAGGAGATGCTGGCAATAGCTTTTGGATGTGATGCCTTCCATAACTACATTTATGGAACCCTTTTTGTGATTGAAACAGACCACAAACCACTGATTACCATTTCAAACAGAGATCTATGGCAGGCCCCACCTCAAATTCAGAGACTGTTAATTAAGCAACAGAAGTATGACTATAACATTGAATACACACCAGGAAACCAGCTGATAGCAGCAGATGTCTTGTGAAGAACCTGAGACGAATCACACAGAACATCCACCCAAAGTGAGGATGCAGATGTGGACATACACATTAACAGAATAAAAACCTCAGGAGCAGTGTTGGTGCAAATGTGGGAAAGGCCGAAAATTGCCACAGCACACTACAGGCAGTCATGTCAGTTGTCAACCAAGGATGGAAGGGACAATACACGCCCACCAGGTATGTGCCATTTAAGTCTGAGTTATCTGAGGTAGACAGAGTACTACTCAAAGGTGACAGGATTGTGGTGTCTAGTAGTTTAAGGAAAGAAATGCTATGCAAAATTCATGAAGGACACATGGGTATGAAAAAATGTAAATGCAGAGCCAGGCAGGTAGTATACTGGCCAGGAATCTCAAAAGATATAGAAAACACAGTACTGGCCTGCCAGACATGTCAGAAATACAAGCCCACTTTGCAGAAGGAATCATTAATCTCAGACTCAGAAAATGCAACTGCATGGGAAAAAGTGGGTGTTGATTTGTTTACCCTAGGAGGCAGAGAACACTTGGCTGTATCTGACACATTTTCCTGTTACCCCGAAGTTGTTAACTTAAAAACAACAACATCAAACCAAGTGATAAAGGAACTGAAAATAATTTTTGCTAGATTTGGGATACCACAGATCCTAAGAACAGACAACGGGCCCCAATTTACAAGTACAGAATTCAAAACATTTGCACACTTCTAAGGCTTCAGTCATGTTACTTCCAGCCCCACCTACCCTCAAGGAAATGGATTGGCAGAGTCAGGGGTCAAAAGACACTCCTGAAAAAGGCCATGGAGGACAAAATGGACACCTCTGTTGCGTTATTGAATTACAGATTCACACCACTAGCATGTGGCAAATCCCCAGCAGAACTGCTATGGGGACGTCAACTTCAAACCCATTTGCCTGGCATTAAACTGGAATGTTACACCAAAAATGACACAGCCATGAAAGAAAGGGCAGAGACAATTCAGGAAACAACGTGAAAACTTTAACAAAACTGCAAAGGAGCACAGAATGCTATACGCTGGTGAATATGTCCGAGTAAGAAGTGAGGGATGCTGAGGAGAACTAGCAGTTGTCCAGAGGCTCGTGGCACCAAGATCATACCTAGTACTCACTGGAAATGGACAGCTGTTAAGATGGAATAGGAGACACTTAATGCCAGTGCGGACAGGACAAGCTCCTGCAAAACTAGGGACAGCTCCTATGGAGTCGGAGTGCATTCCCGAAGAACACAGAAACAGGACAGGGCAACAGGATGTGGGAAGCAGACAACCCATAATGCAGAACTCTGACCAAGAACCAAACCTGGCAGCTCCACACATTGAGTCACCAGATTCTCTGGCCAAAGTACCAGACAAAATGGAATCAAGCACTGCTTCACGAACGCACACTGAGACTAGTACTCAAGGGGTCTCCCAGCAAGCAGGCAGGTCAAGATCTGGAAGGCTAATTAAACAGCCGCAAAGACTTATTGAAACTTGTTAACAGCCCACTGCTAAATACCTATCTGTTACATACGTAGAGACATGTAAACCTATTTACAGTGCATGAATAATATAAGCTACAAGTAGAGGAGATTGTACATGCCACTAGATAAGACATAGTTATAGGATTTCATAATAACCTCAGGTTAGAATGTATTGTTCACTCTTCAGTTTTTTTTTTTTTTAAACGGGATGTCCTGAGAGTTAAGAGTTAAGACAGTGCCCTTGATGCAGTCATTCCACAAGAAGGAGACAGATATACTTTCTAGCTCAAGCCAGGAGTTCAAGCTGGAGACTACATGAGATGCAGGCTGAAAAGACTGTCTTATGCTAACTGGCATCTGATTAATCTTGTACACCACTATTACTGTAATAAAGATGACTACTACCTTTTAGCAAGTCTGTGTGCATGAACTGCAAACAAGCCAACAGCCACCCCATGCCAGCACCGCCCCTCTGGAACTGCTTTTCAAAGTTCCTCATGGGTTGGAGATGCAACATACATGTGTCTGTTCCAGGACCAGGAAACATCTGTGCATTGTCCAATGCTTCATAGGCATGGAAACCCCCAACCCTTTTCCCTCCACTGGCATCAAACCCATTATGACATCACAGGGAAAGGCTTGTGACCCCTTGGGTATGGTACAAAGGGAAGTGCAAGTTGCCAGTGGTGCAAAGTGATTGTTTTGACTACTTTGTATCACACAGTTGCTGCTGTTTACAGGGTCCCCTGATGGTAATCACCCCATTCATTTATTTTTCCCCAAATCCATTTATATGGTGCTATGGCACAGAAGTGGGAACTACTATAAACTTCCATATTCTGTATTTTATTTCAGGAATGAAAGAAAACAAAAGAAAATAGCTATTGTCAATTAATGTTTCTGACAGAAAAACATTATTACTGGAAAAAAACTTAATTTTATTTATTTATTTAAAAGTTGGTAACCGAGAAAGGCGTCAATGAATCGAAGCTCATTTCCAGATGTGACCTGGGGGAAGGGACACAGAATTCAAAACAGAAATACAAACAATGGTAATAAAATGAACATAGAAAGTGCAACACAGGAGCAATATAACAATGGTAATACAGTAATTAGAGAAAGTGCAAATCAGGAGCTATGTTCAAGTAGAGGGGTACTAGGATAAGAGAAAACATGCAAGAAGATATTTAGTCTTTCAAGATAAATACTGAGCAAATTACATAATAAAGATTTACAGTTGTACACAGTAGATTACAAAAGTTTGGGCATTTACATTTATGCACAGCAGTGAGGGGCATAGACATGCTGTAGTATGCAAGGACTAGGAAGGGGGGCAGATGCAGGAGGTTACAGGGTTGCATTTGAGCAAGTGTTTAAGAGCAGGGAAGGAGGGAGAGAGGCACGTTGGGGAAGGAAGACTGTTCCAAAGGGAAGGGAATCTGTAGGAGAGGGAGAGTTTGCCAGCTGCGGTGTGGATGAGAGGGAGTGAAAAGGGGCGTGTGCAGTTAGAATGCAAGTTATAGGGCAAGGGAGAGACAGGAGTGAGGAGAGAGGCAAGGTAGGAAGGAAGAGATCCAAACAAGAATTTGGCATGAAGGCAGAGCAGTGAGAGGAACACCTATGTGCTAGAGACTGAAGTGAGAGTGAGGAGTAAAGATCGCAGTGGTGGGTTGGGGGGGTTTGAAGCAAACCTACAGAAGGCGTGGAACAGGATGTCGAGTTTGGTGAGGGAGGTGACTAGTTCAGCACTGTAGACTATGTCGGCATAGTCAAGGGCTAGGAGGATCCACTTGACGAAAAGATCACGTCTAACTGGGAGGGAGAAGCTGGCCTTATGATGGTAGAATAGTCCTAGTTTAGTACGCAGTTTGGTGTGTAGTGCATTAAAATGGGAGGAGAAATCGAGGGAGGGGTCGAGCCAGATGCCGAGGTACTTGTATGAGGGGATGTTGTCTACAGGGGAGTTAGCAGCTGAGTAGAAGACTGGGTGGGAGGGAAGCTTGGCAAGTTTTTGTTTAGAGCCAAACATCATGGCTACCATTTTTTTGGGTGTTTAGTTTTAATAAATTTTCATCAAACCAGGCAGTTTCCACAGTGAAACATAGAAACACAGAAAGTGACAGCAGAAGGAGACCACATGGTCCATCTAGTCTGCCCATAGACTTACAGAAGTGAAGTTAGTTTGAAGAGAGGTTTGGACTGCCGGGGTGGATGGACTGGACAGGAACAGGACAGTGTCAACTGCATACATGTGTATATTGGTGTGTGAGCAGATGGAGGGCAGATCATTAGTAAAGAAAGAAAAGAGACTGGACCCAAGGATAGAGCCCTGGGCAAGCCAGCAAGGATGGGGAGGGAGGAGGATAGGAAAATGCAAATTGACACTGACTGAGAGTGACCAGTAAGGTAGGAGCAGAACCAGGACACTGAGGCAGAAGAAAGACCAATGGAGCTGAGTTTATGTAAGAGGAGAGGGTGGAAGACCGAGTCGAAGGCCTTTGTAAGATCTATGAAAATGGCTGAGGTAATGTGGCCATGATCCATGGCAGAGTGGATGGTGTCAGTGAAAGCGAATGAGGGAGAAAGTGGTTGAGTGGAATTTCCTGAACCCTGATTGGAAAGGGGAGAGAGTGGAAGACTAGGTTTGCTGGCAAAGGCACCTAGATTCACCTGAACTCATTTCTTCTAGGTTTGCTTGTAAGGACAGCATAAGGAACAACATTATCAGAGCAAGGAAAAAGATTAAGGCTTCTTTTGGCTAGGCGGATTTACTGTGTTACTATTTTCTTTTGTGCTTACAGTTTTTGTTACTGTTTTTTGCTCACATTTTACTGTTATATTGTTCTCTGATTCAAATTGCTGTTGCAGGGTATACTTTCTACTGCATTATTACAGTGTGTGCATACAGGTTTGTTATTGTTTTGTGCTTACAGATTACTGCTGTAATCTCTGATTCAAATTGGTTTTTGCAAGGTATATCTTCTGCTACTGCCTTATTGTTCTCTGTAGCAAAATGTTTTTTGCAGGGTATATCTTCTGTGAAATTGTTATAGGTGGTACTTCCAGGTTTTACAGTTCTATCTATCATTAGGCTAAGCTTTCAGGGCTACTGCATTTGTTGTTGGTTGATTGTTTCTGCTCTTACCTCTTTGTTTTTTTCATCAGTGGTTCTTCTTTTTTGGAAGGGGAAGGGCCCAACCACCCACCCCCATCCCCAACCACCCCATGCTACACTCCTTTTATAGAGTAGCACAGTCATGACATTTCCTGTAGCAAAGCAGGAAGGGGAGGATCAGAGGGGTATCCACACAATGACCTCACTTATGGGGGCACAAGTAATTTAACTTGTTATAAAAGTTATACAAAAATAAACAAACAGAAATATATATATATATATATATATATATATATATATAAAGCGTTGCTTTCATTTTCCTTCTAATAAATCAGACCAGGTTATAAACTTGGCAGCTACTCAGCCCCAGCCAGCAGCTGCCCTCTCAGCATAAGGAGCAGTTGGAACACTTACCCAGAATTCCTGGCTGCTGTATGTAAATCAGCATTTGTACTGCTGTACCACTACTGAAATAGTGGTCGACTAATAGAAAGCTCTCAGCTGGAAGCAACAGATCAGACCGCTCAGGACAACAGATTGTCTTCTTCTTAATTTGATTAATTTTGTACTCTTTTGTTCCATCTGCTGGCATGCACATGGATATCATTGGCTGCCGACACTGCGGGACACTCTTTAATGGTCATGTCGCCCGGAGGCAGGGCTGCTGTCCCATATGCTGGGAGATATGTCACCTCAGGGCTCAGCTTCACGAGGCATGGGGTGAGATCAGCCTCCTATGTAACCACCCACAGGGAAACATTTCTTATAGGAGTGCACCTCCACATCGCTGACACCAAACCAGCACACCTCTCCCCCAGAGAACGACCAAGCCTGGGGGATGGCATCTGGTTACAGGAAAAGGGTGCAGCGCTTGGGCAACTCTCCAAAACAAACAAAGCACTCTAAATATAGGAAACAGGTGGTAGCATGTGAGATGGGCACCTGAATTAAGGCGCCATCTGAAACGGCGATGTGATGTGGGCGATAGCCCGAATGGCGAGCGGGGGGAGGGAGGGCAACCAGATGTGGTGGGGTGGGCGACTGTAGCAACAGGATGTCATTATATGTACACATGCATGGAGGGGAGCAAGCATGGTGAGTGTGGCCTGGGAGTGGGCAGATGTGATGTACGGGGTGGCGCTGCAGTCAGCTGCTGAGCTGTGCCATGGCGTTGGGGGTTGGCCTCCGTTTGCATTGCTGGGGTTCTGGGTTCAGATGCTACTGTGGTTTTGTTGTGCCTGGCCCAAAACTTGCATTTTTTTTTGCTTTGGCCCCCCCTGACATGCACCCTCCCTGGAGCTGAGAATCCTTAAGTAGGGGACTGCGGGGAGCAAAGCCCCACATGTGGGGAGGGTGTGTGTGTGTGTGTGGGGGGGGGTGCAGCCCCCCCCCACGGAAAGCAAATGATCTAAGTCCCCGATGCTGTTCTTCCGTGCGCCGAGGATGTCAGGGTGGCGAAATTGTTTTCGCCGCCCTGATGTCGCGATAATGCGGGTTGCCGTTTGGCACTCGCCATTATCATATAGAACCAAAACAGGTACACACCTCTTATGTCTGTACCATCTGAAAGGATAGAGGAAGTCTTGGACCAGCAAAAAGCGGAATGCAACAGGATAGCAAAACAACATCATAAACAAAATCTCAAGAACAACAGGAAAAAACTCATAATCATAAGGAACTCCATAATTTGCGTGTGGATCCCCACCTGAGACAAAACGAATGTGCAGATGGGCAAGTCAAATGTCTCACAGGAGCATCCACTTGAAGGGACACTGACCGAATAGTCAACATAGTTAAGAGGGAAGCAGTGGGCTCAAACATCCTAGTCCACCTAGGGACCAATGAACTTGCTAGCCGGTCAGTCGAGGAGGTTAAGGAGCACATTGCGCAGCTCAGTGAGAAACTGGTTTCATTTTCATCCAGCATTGCATTCTCTGAAATTCTGCCTGTTTGGAAAAAGGGAAAGAACAGGCAGAAAATCAGAGGGAAAGAGATAAGTGAGCTCAACGCATGGCTCAAAGACTGGTGCCACACAAAAGGGCATCACTTAGTCAGAAACTGGGGCAACTTCTGGGAAAGTGAATTCTTCAAATTCGATGGCCTCTACCTGACTAAAGAGGGAGTCAGGGTGCTGGGCCAGAAATTTGGTGTCCACATGGGACATTTAAACTAGCGAGAGGGGAGATAATGTAGCTCTAGGAGAAGCACACATAGAGCCTGCCGTCTCTCCCCCTCCAGCTAGCACCATATCCACACACTCCAGGATAGCAAAAGCAGACAGCAGGAAACATGAAACCCTTTCTGACTCTGCAGATGACCAGAACAAAGGAAAAGGAGAAAACAAAAATATAAAAAAAGGCAAAGAGATAAACAATAAGATCAAGAGGGCATGACAAACAAAGTGACACGTCAAGAATGGTCAGCGCAATGCCTCAATGCATGCAGTCTGGCTAACAAGATGACTGACCTCACTGCCACAATAGCTGAGGCAGGACTAGACTGGGTTGCCGTGACTGAAACATGGTTCACAAACAATCACAGTTGGGAGGTGACTATCCTGGGGTATAACTTGTTCAGGAGAGATAGGACTGGGAAAAAGGGAGCGGGTAGCTATTTATGTTAAGGGTACCATCAATGCTACAGAAATGCAGCAGGCACAAGTGGAAACAGAGGATCTATGGATTGCAGTCAGGGCCAGAAGCCAGAAACCCATTCAGGTAGGAATATTCTACAGACCCCCAAATCAGGAGGAAGCTGTGGATAAGGAAATACTGGAAACCATCCTCCAGATGTCAGGCAAAGGGGACATGGTGCTGGTGGGGGATTTCAATCTACCAGATATAGACTGGAGTACCCACACAGCGGCATCACAAAAAAGCAGGGAATTCCTAGTCACACTACAGGAAGCAGGCCTAAGTCAACTAGTGACATCACCCACAAGGGGTAATGTGAGTTTAGATCTGATATTTACAAATAGCAATAGGGTTCTGGGCGTCGAAGTGGGGAACCACCTAGGCAACAGTGACCATAACATGGTATAGTTCAGTGTAAAAAGGACTGAAGACTCCACACACTCCAAACTGAAGGTCCTTGACTTCAGGAGGGCAAATGTCACAAAAATGAAGGCCTGCCTGAGGGACAACCTTAGTAACACAACAGAAGGGAGCGTTGAGGAATGTTGGACAGAGTTGAAGGATGCAATAACCATAGTCACGTCACAGTGTGCCCGTCAGGTTAGTAAGAGCAAAAGGAGGAAAAACCCACTAAGGTTTTCCAAGGAAGTGGCAACCATGGTGAAAGAGTAGTGCATAGCCTTCAGAAAAGTCAAGGAGTCATGGAACGAGGCGGACAAAACAGAATACAAACAGAAACTAAAAGAGACAGGAAAAGTGATAAGAAATGCAAAGGCTCAGACAGAGGTTCAGATAGTGCAAGAAGTAAAAAAGGGTAAAAAAGGGTAACAAAACCTTCTACAGGTATATACGAGAAAAAAGGAAGACCAAAGGGGCATTGTTAGAATCACAAAAAAAGGACGGACAACCCACAGAGCAAGACGAGGAGAAGGCCAAGGCACGCAATGAGTACTTCTGCTCAGTCTTCACACAAGAAGCAGACAGAAATGGACCAAAAATAAGCATAAAGAAGTGTCCAATTGAAGGAATAAACACTGGTCTCTTCACAGAGGAAAGGGTCCTAGAGGAAAAAGACAAGTTAAAGGTAGATAAAGCTATGGGGCCAGATGGGATACACCCAAGAATATTTAAAGAACTTGAGAGAGTACTGGCAGCCCCCTTAGCAGTGCTCTTCAACAAATCATTGAGGAGTGGGAAGGTGCTGGAGGATTGGAAGAGAGCAACAATAATACCACTCCACAAGAGTGGAAGCAAGGAACAGCCAGAAAACTACTGTCTGGTTAGTCTAACATCAGTCGTGGGAAAACTGATGGAGTCCCTGCTGAAGGAAAGAATTGTGGCTTTTTTTGAGCAAACTGGTCAGCACGACAAAAATCAAAATGGTTTCACAGCAGAGAGGTCCTGCCATACAAACCTGATTGATTTTTTTAATTGGGTCACCAAAATAGTGGATCAGGGTGGAACAGTGGATGGGGTTTACCTGGACTTCAGCAAAGCTTTTGACTCTGTTCCGCACAAGAGACTAGTCAAAAAACTGGAGAACATGGGAGTCGGGTCCGAGGTAAAACTGGTTACATGGGAGAACTGAGAGAGTATTAGTAACTGGCACTCTGTCAGAAGAGGGGAGGGTGACTAGCGGGGTCTCGAAGAGCTCGGTTCTGGGGCTGATCCTCTTCAACATATTCATCAGCCACATTGCAGATGGACTAAAGGGAAAGGTGTTCCTGTTTGCAGATGACATCAAAATTGGCAACAGGGTGGACACACCAGAGGGACAGTATAGCATGAAAGCTAATTTCCAAAAACTGGAGGAGTGATCCAGGACTTGGCAATTGAAATTCAGTGCCAAAAAATGCAAGGTCATGCACATGGGAAAATGTAACCCAGAGAAACTGTGCTCAATGGGAGGAGAGCAGCTGGTGGCTACTAGGCAGGAATGAGACCTGGGGTTGATTATATCAGATGATGTCAAGGTCAGTAAACAATATGAAAAGGCAGCACTAAAAGCTAGGGGCATCCTGGGATGCATAGCGAGGGGCATCACAAGCAGAAGGCATGAAGTAATTATGGCCCTGTATCAGTCTTGGGTGAGGCCTCACCTGGAGTACTGTGTCCAGTTCTGGAGGCCACACCTCAGAAGGACATAGATAGGCTGGAGACGGTACAGAGAAGAGCAACAAAGACGGTGCAGGGCTTGCATCAGAAACCATACAAGGCAAGACTAGATGACCTCAAATTATACTCCCTAGAGCAATGCAGGAATTATGGGGACATGATCGAAACATTTAAATACCTTAAAGGAAACAACAGGGTGCATGTGCAGAACCTCTTTCAGTTAAAAGACTACAACAGGGCTAGAGGGCATGACCTTAGACTTCAGGGAGGAAAGTTCAGGAGCAATATGAGGAAAGTTTTCTTCACAGGGTGTGTTGTGGAACAATGGAATAGCCTGCCAGAGGGGGTGGTGGGAGACAAGATGGTGGTGGAATTCAAGAAGGCATGGGACAGACAATGTGGGATACTCAAGCAGGCAGCTAAGTAAGGGGGTCTGGAAACCAAGGGCGGACTTGATGGATCATATGGTCCCCATCTGCTGACAACTTCTATGTTTCTATTTGAAGTGGAGAGGACATTGTTTAACCTAGAGAGGATGAGGGATTCTTGAACTTTTGCAAGGGCAGGCAGAAGGGAGATGGGGCAATAGTTCCCGGGGATGGTAGGATCACCATGTTTGAAGAGAGGGATGACTGTGGTAATTTCAGGCTATTGGAACAGTAGCTGAGGGAGAGAGAGAGAGAGAGAGAGCAGAGAGAGAGAGAGAGAGATATTTGGGATGTAGGTTAAAGGAGTAACTATTGAGGGGGCAGAGATTTTGAGGAGCCTGGGGTGAAGACCATCCGGGATGGACTTGGAGGGGTTTAGTGCAGTAAGAGCTCTCAGGACTTCAGAAGGCAAGACTGGGGGCAGTTTAAAGCTTGAGGGCTGGGGGTGAAAGCGGGGTAAGGGGAGGACAGGGAACCAGATGGAACTGCACAGGAAGTGAAGTAGTTATTTAGGGCTCCGGCAACACAAGGGGGGGAGACAGAGTCGGGGTGTAAGAGCAAGTGGAGATCTTGCCAGAAAGAGGACAGAGAACTGTTTGAGGGGTGCAAACGTGATTTGAAGAAATTGGCTTTTGCATGGCGGATACTGATGGTGCAGCTGTTGCGTAGGGTGTGAAAGGCTTGGAGGGAAAGCAAGTCACCTGAGGATTTATAGTAAAGCCAAGCACGACCTCAAGCTCTGCAATTGGCTAGGATAGAGCGGGTAACCCAAGGGAGGTGAGCATGTCTTACGCTAGTAGTTTTTAGCGGTACATGGTGACTAACAAATACTGCTGCTTTAATAGGCTACCCTTATATTATTTCAAGTAGTGAAAATTGCTAAAAAAGACATTACATAGGAGTGGGTGCATCTTACAAGACAGGAAAAAAAAAGAAAAAAAATGGTACATTTGCAAATGTTTTGCTGATACATGGACTACGGCTAATATCTGGTAAAATCCCCCATCACGTACTAACTGCTAACATCTGATAAGATTCCCTGACATATATTAAGTGAAATAATGAGGACATATAATTAATATGGATTGATGTTTTGATGTCAGCTGTGGCTGAATGGTACAGAGGGCAAAAGCACAGACAAATAAATCATTAGACTGCAGGTTCAGTTCTCCTCAGGAATACAAACCTTCTTACCCAAGGAAATCTGAGGTAAATAGCTGCAGTAAACATTTTAGCATGTTCGCTTGTCATCAGAGGTTTTGCCTTAACTCCTAATGAACTGGAGCACTTCTTGCAGTCCAAGCTTTCCATTACTTAACCGTGATACAAAATGACCATCAGGTCAAAATTGACTTAACGGGACATCATTGTAAGTTAGCGCTGCCCAGTGGTTTTTATCTTAAATAAAATAAATTGAACTGACTTTGACCCATGTAGCATCAAGGTGAAACAAATATAACCTACTGATAACTTCTAAGTTACTGTATTAGTAGGTTACAAGTGTTATAACTTGTAACATGGCGTAAGAAAGTGAACCAAAAAGAATAAATTTTATTAGTTAAAAGATACCATGAGTTACATCAGCAACCATCGTCTAATTCCACAGCAGACCATGGTTGCCATCAGGAGCACGCCAAAGAAATAATTAGATCATGGTTGGTATCGTGGTCATGCTACACAATGTTGGTGATGAATGAGGTCAAGAAACCCTCCACACACTGCAGTATATTAAGCGTTTTCTTCCTTGTCCTCCAGTGATCTTCGACTTAGTTGCTGCCCAGCCACCCACCCACCTGACTGACATCGTAGACTCGCACAGTAAGTGTAGCCACCAGCAATGTTAATAAAAATTTCTAAGTAACAATACAGCATCGTGGTTATGGAAAAGAAGTCCTACAACAGCCGACTGGAAACTGAGCAACCGCTATCCATAGTACACACGTTGGAAAGAATAGAAGCACTCCATCAATGTAAAGAACGTAGTAAGAGCAGCCTCAGCTGCATATAAATGTTTCCTTACCCGTAGCTGTGGCGCGGTGTGTATGTCAGCATGTAAATGTGTAGACACACCCACAGTGCAACAGCAAAGAACAGCATATAGACTGTAAAACGGAACTCAGACAGAAAAAAAAACACATAGAAAAAACAATGAGGTATACTGCACAGTATGTATAGGTGCTCTGGATATTTCTGCCACTTCATCCATATTTGTTAAAAACAACATTAGTATATTAATAGATGTGAAATGTTCAACATGCATGTGCATGTTTACAGGTCTGTAGAAGCTTAGAGAGAGATTAGTTACACATAGGAAAGTAATATTTTTACTGCAGTTTCTTCTTTATATTATTATTTAATAATGATAATAATAAATATTAACCTTCTATATCACTTGCTATGTTACAAGCGGATTAAGCCACTCAAAAGGATGGGTCTACTGTGGAATTAATCCATGGTTGGGCCTCCCCACCATGGATTAATTCAGTGAACCATCCTATCGAGTGGCTTAATCCTAACATGGAACAGCTAATGGATCAATGCATGTCTCATATTTTTGGTTATAAGTTACATTATATACTTTTCTTAGCCATGACATTCTAACTGAGACAAAGGGTCTCATTTGTAATATGTGGGCCTGCTTTACCCCTTCAATTAAAGGAAGGGACTGAAGAACAGGGAGGTCATGTGGTTAGGTCAGACACAAAGTGAGTCACTGGCCATATTAGGATTCACACCTGGGATTTTCTGGATCCCAGATCTAGCCTGTAACTACTAGACCATTTAGTCAGGGCCGGCCTTAAGGATAGGTGAACTAGGTGGTCACCTAGGGTGCCATGTAGCAGGGGGCACCAGTCACAGAATGGTTAAATTTTGTTTTTTTCTGTCCCCATTTTTTTTTTCTCACTGACAGCCCCGATTTTTAAAAGCACCAAATCCGATGTGTTTTGGGGCAGGGGGACCGCCTTCCAATCCAATTTCCACGGACATAACCGTTGTTTTCTCCAGGACCCACCCACCCATAGCCCAGTAGCCCCTCCCTACTGCAGCGTGCCAGCCACATGCCACCCACCACTGCCGCCAGAAACCCAGCCAGCCAACTGTTGGGCTTGCCTGTTGTGCATGACATGAGCTGACTCTGAATCCTTTAGTCTCCTGACATCATCATTCAGCACAGCTGCACTGCATCTAGGCGTCTGGCATCTTGTCATCGAGTGAGCCGAGTCTCAAATCGATTGACCGACAAAGAGCGGAAGAGGAATCCGAGAACCGACCATTAAAAAAACGGTCTGGTAGTGTAGTCTGAGTAGTGATGAGACTGCGTCTGTCTCATCACTGACTGACTGCTCGCTCGCTAAGTCGACTCATGTGTGCCTGTGTGGAAGTTAAGGAAGGGAACAGGGAAGCGGGAAGGAGTCTGCCTGTTGCCCCCCCCCCCACCGATTGTGGCCCTATTTAAATACACGGTCGCTGGTCGACCAATGGGACGGGGTTACTAAATTGATAGGCCAGGCCAGTCAGAATTGGGCAGAGCCTGAGGAGGCAGTCAAGTCCTGGCCATCCCAGGCCAGCAGGTCCACTACCAGTACCACGACCACGAGAGAAAGAGGAGAACTAGAGTCCGTCCAGGTGACCAGGTCCATGAGGTCTGTCTGTCTAGACTGAAGCCGACTGGAGGAATGAGGCGAGCCGTGAGTGAATAAGGTGGGTTTTTAAGTTTACCTTTTTTTTTTTATTATTCATTCAATTTCTGAAGTGCATTATGTATTATTGGCCTGTTAGCCATTGTGTGGTGGCCTAGTCTCACTGGTCTGGTCCCATCCTCCTCATCCCAGCCATCCTCAGTCACAGGGAGAGTGAGAGAGGGTAAGGTAAGGGGGGTCTCTCTTGTCCTGCAGACTTGCTCCCATCTCACTGTGCATTCCTTTCCTCTGTGACCTGTGGCCCAACCTGAACAAGCCCACCATTCATTTTTCCTATACAGTTTTCTCAAGCATGTTGCATTCAGGGACAGCAACACACTGGGCCTATGTTGGTTCTAGCCTGTCCCCATCCTCATAACTTTTGTGTTCTTAGCTTTGTAACATAATGCAATAACTTTCAGTTGCCTTTGACAGACTTCCTATCAAAACTTTCTTCATTAACTTGATTTTGCCCCTCACTAAAAAGTGGCAAGTCAGAGAGGCATGAAATAAATGTCAAACAAATGAGCTGCTGTTGAGTACACTGTCAGCCAGTGCTAGCTGCTTTATTTACATTCACAATTTTCTGAGTTTATGTAATGGACTTCTACTACTGAATCATGTTTTTTGGCACTTTGTCCCTTTTTGATGAGGTGTTGCTGGTTAGAGGGCTGAGAGGTGTACATTGGTTTTATTTTTATGTAGAGATTTGTTCTAGGAATTTCACTTTTCAGAACATGTAGGTAAAACTGAAAAAAAGTCCCATTTAGAGCTGCAGCAAAATACCCAAACCTTGTCTTGATGCGTCTTGTATGTGTAAAGCACAGCAGACTAGACTTGCTGCCTCAGACTGGTAATATGATAAGGAAACAGATATTTAATTTACAGCTCAAGTTTGTTACTTGCAGAGCATGGCAAAACAGATCTTTAGCTCCAATAGCTATTTAATTCTAATGCGATGGCCTCTGCAGCCAATGCGTTGTTAATTGTTTTGGAGAAGAGAGATAAAACCAACCTCTTAAGTAGCTCTCCTTAATCAGCCCTATTATTTGTAAACAACTTTGTAGGTAATGATTATTCAACTGGTCCTGAAAGTGAAGTGGATTTTCGAGCACAAGGATTTTTAAGTGTCAGGGTTATTTGTGGGAGATCACAAGATAAATCACATTCTCTATTGCAGGGTGCACTGAATGGATTTGTGGTATACCTAACTCAACATGATTGGGATTTTATAGACTGGTTAAGCACAGCAAAACCTCAGCATTCTCCTAGATTCCAACCCCAAATAAAGACTCAGTGGAACATTGCAAGCTGCAGATCAAGGTTCTAATTGGCCTGTTACTAGTCATTTTTGCATAGGAAATAGCTGGTACTAAAGTGATTATCTGCCAGTAGAAGATAGGCATGTAGCAAATTTGTACTTCATTGGAATCCTGCAATCGTACCTCACATAAAGTACACCAGCCTTTGCAAAGATTATGTAAAATCTTAACAGCCAAGGTAATAGGGCAGTGGGTGCAGTGGCATACATTCTTCAACTTATGGTATTCATGAAACACTTGATACTGTATATGAGCTTTATTTTACTGTGCTATTCAAAATCAAGAAGCAATATTTCTGTAATGTTGCAAACAGATGGAAATGTGCTGGTTGGATGAACTGCTTCTGTTAATGTCTGGCAGTATAGCCTAGAGGTTAGAGGAACGCGGTGTGAACAAGCTTAATACAACCAGCAGGCCAGACCTGAGTTTGATTCTCACAACCTCCACTTGCATACTGTGTGACTCTAAGCAAGTCACTTAACTGCATAGTGCTCCTAGGTTGCCCCTGAAAACAGGCACTTGTGCCTAGTGGGCCTTAACCGGTTATCAAAAGACAAAAAAAAAAATTTACTGGTTGGCTTGGTTCAAGGCAGCCACAACCCAGGAACCAGTAGATGTTGAAGGTATGGGCACCCTGGCAGGTTATTTGTAGATTTAGTGTGTCCATAATAACTGTTACTGTAACCGCCATACTCCTCTGTGATCAGCTTCCCAACTGAACCAGAATCAATTTCCCATCCAAGCAAATTGATCTGAGCACAGTTTTCCAGTCCACAGATCCAGAACAATTTTTTTTTTTAAACCAGGAGAGAGACACTAAGGTGAAGCTTGCTTACAGGTTCAACCTGGGAGCACAAGAGTAAAGTGACTTACTCGGGGTCACACAGTATGCAAGTAGGGGCTGTAGGATTCAAACGCAGGTCTTCAGCTTTGCAGCTCAGAGCCTTAAACCACTGTGCCATACTGCCTTCTCCAATTCGTCAGCTGAACTGATCGGTGAGAAGTGTGTCAGAGATGTTTAACCCCAAACTTGCAAGACAGCAAACGTAGCACAGTGATTGAAGCACATGGCTATGAGAAGTCAGAATTTGAATCCCAGCAAAATGTAGTATTGCTCAAACTGTGTCCAGTGTGGAATCAGATACCATCAAGTACCACCAATTTTCTCAGATACTGGATGGCATCAGAAAAAACACTGGGATCTGATTTCTGGATCATATCACCTAGAATCCAATAGAATACCAAGTATGTGACATGACTGTCCAAGGGATCTGAGGCAGATATCTGACCTCATATCCCACGATCTGACATTGGATTCCACTATCCTACCTTGGATCTGAGGGATCTGAGGCAGACATATGACCTTGGATCTTCCTATCCAAACTTGGATACCATATCTGACCTTCATTGCAAAATCTGAATGGAGTCTGGTACGATCTTGGATCTGGAGTTGAATAGATGGACTATTCATCAGATCCAGTTAGGGCAGTCAAAACTGCTATCAAGGTGGGTGGGCACCACTTGTCATGGTTTGTGTTGGTGGGAGATGAAGACTGAAAACGAAAAATGGGGGGGGGGCCCCCGCTGGCAAGTTTGCCTAGGGGCGCCATATATCCTAAGGCCAGCCCTGCACTTAGTCACTATGTTCTGTGCCCTGAGGCAATTTTGGTCCTCCCTGTATCCTCAGGGCACTAAAAGCAGTCATGTATCCAATTGCTTGGCTGTATATGATGCCCCAAAGATGAAGTTACTGTAGCATCATGTGACTTGTAATTTGTAGAGAGTTTAATCGTCCACTTGTATAACAATAATGGGTGATGTTTTCATAGCGACAGGCTGCACTAAAGTAATGGAAATTAAAAAAAAAATCTTTAAAACAAAGTTTTGCATGTGCAGCATGGTTGGACAATATTATTAACATTCTAACTCAGACTCATATCTCACTGCTAAGCATATACTTTTGTGTACTTTTCTCAAATGCTCAGGAAGTATCCATACTCAGCACCCCAGATATTCTGCTATTTGTGATTTGGCACCAAAATGAAGGTAAAAAGGTAAAACCAAAACATCTAGCCCATCCCAGACGCAAAGGCCAATCTCTTGGCCACATTCTCTCCCCCACCAGTCATCTCCTGCTTCACCCCCTATCTTCCCATACTGAGATCTCATAGAAACAAAAGTTGTAGGTCACTTACACTATGGTAGTATCCAACATTGTTTTTTTTCTAATTGATTCCCCCCTTACCTTGTTGATTACCCTGGCCCAAAGGCACATTTATTACAAGTACTTCCCTCTACTGACCTCAGTTTACAGTATGATTCTTTTTTGGGGGTGGTTATTGTAGCCAGATTCTTGACTAGCTGAGCCGGCCCCCTTCTCCTTAACCCACAGGACACTGTTTCCATTGAAGGCCAGAGTGTTCTTTGAGCAGCACATGCTGGGAGGGGAGAAATGGATCTGCATCATTGGTGACACTAAACATACTGACCAAATAGTCTGCCTCGCACCATTACAGATGTGAGACCACTTCCCCCCTTCCTGGGTGCAGTGCTGATGTCAGATGACTCTGACTTACTATAGAAATAGCATGTTGTAGGTAAGGCAGGGGGATAGCTTAGGCTGTTTTGAGCTTGACTACAATTGGCCCACCCAAGCCATGGATCAGGAGTTAGGGAAGGGGCTATTTAAACTAAATGTACCATTGCAGATATGGGTTGTGCTAGGGAGTGGACTCAATTAAAGATGTTGTCAGGTCCAGATTCTGTGCCAGTGACAAACAATGTTTATTTCCCTTTTAAAATCTCAGTATGGGAAGATTGGGTGAGAGAAGGTGGAGAATGGAAGATGACTAGGAGTGGGGAGGGATGGCTGAATACAATGAATAATTCAGGAATTAATATTCGTTACTCACCTCATCCCCCATCTCTACTGATGGACCTGTAGGCTTTGTCAAACTGATGCACTGTATTTACATCCTACACAACATATTTATAGTTTCTGTTATTGGATTTATCTCTGTAATATATAACCTACCCAAAACACGCTTCCAAAGGGAGATGCTCCCCCAATGCCCATTTTCCTGTGTACACATTTCAAATAAATATATACAGTGTAGCAAAGATATACATGTTGCAGGGGACATCATTTAGTAAGATGCAGTCAGTCCACCCGTGAATAAGGTTATCAACATGTTATATTACTGAGGGGCTGAGTAGAGATAGCTATGGATACACACCTGGCTGCTTTGTCTTTTCTCATTTGATTTTGCCTATTGAGGGAAACTGTAGTTAAGTTAAATTTAAACATATACAATCCAGATTAAAGGTGCTTGGATAATCTATGAGATCTTCAGGGTGCTCAGGATAACGGCAATAGTGGACAAGGATATTGTTTGCCAAGAACAGATAATGAGGTATCTGCATCATTATTCATTATCCTGATAAATTATCCAGATTATCTAGGGAAATTATTCAGATCTAACTGCCCTGTGAAAGGATACATGAGCTACACATGGATTGTTATCCAAAGTGGTTAATGCATCAAACATCTCAAACATACAGGCACATAGAACATACTATTGAGATATACTTGTCTTCATTTATCAGTGGAACCTATGAGATATAACATTGCCTACTAAAAACTCAATTCAGCATTTTATTAAGACAATACATACTTTTCAAGCAGTTGACACAACCATTTCATAGCAGTCAGTGAGCAGATGCTGGAAAGGGATTCCAATGATTTCTAATCAGAAAAAAAAAAAACAGCATGACTGTGCATCAAGAAGGCAACATTGATAGTGTGTACTGTGTATTATTTTACCTGTCTGGAGAAAGGGAGCTGACTGTGGTGCTGCACTGTCATAAAAATATTGTAAACATACAAGGTAGTTCTAAAAAATTAAACCAGAGCATGCTGCAAAAGTTAGACGTGAACATTAAATACTAACCCTATCGGATGCCATAGTTTATTTGACAGGCCCCCCCCAAAGCAAATACTGTCTGATATTTATATCTTTATATATTTATACTGATGGTCATAGATAAGGTAATGGTACCAGTGTAGATCATAACATCTCCACACTCACTGACTCTCTCTCTCTTTCTCTCTCTCTCTCTTTTTATATGGCTCTCAAGATAATAGAAAGAACTACCTTTTTTTTCAACATTTGGGGGTGCACCCATTTTAGGGAAATACATTGTTAGATGCTTTCAAAAGATAAATCTTAAGGCCTAAACATTTAGGCATCACTTTCATAGTCCACACATAGAGGTGTGGTTCCATGTTATGACTGAGAAGAATAGTAATCAGTGGTCTGTCAGGAAATAGCCTCCATACAGAGAGAAATCTTTCTCTTGCCACCAACCTAGGAGTGTAGTTCACACAATCCATTCATTACCTCTTGCACTTTTTTCAGTTCTTCAGTATTTTTCCCTGCCACTGGCAAGCTACAACTCCTATGCAAGTTTTCTCACAGCAGCATTTTGCGAATGCCAGTCAGACTCCTACAGTTTGAGCAATGGCAGAAGTTTGACAAACATACCTTAAGTTCTCACTTCCTATTTTAGCCTTTGTCCCTGCCAGATGACCCCTTGCCTGGCAAGGTGCTACTCCCTTTTTACTGTATAAATGATTTACCCATGATGGCCTTAATGACATGCATTTGGGGGCTGACAGTTTAGCCTAGAAGTTAATGAGCTGTGAATGACGTTGGTTCATTCAGCAGACCGGTGTTTGATTCCCACAACCTCCTCTTGCATACTGTGTGACCCTAAACAAGTCACTTAACTTCCCCTGAAAACAGGCCTTGTACCTAATGGGCCTTATCCAGTTATCAAAGAATAAAACAAAATAAAACGAACACCTCCTTTTTAGTGGGATTCTCCTCCTATCCAGTTCAACAGCTGGAAGGACAGGTTAATGTGATGGCCATGTGACAATGAAATGTAGAAACATAGACTTTGATGGCAGATAAGGATCACTTGGCCCACCTAGTCTGTCCATTTCCCTACCTACTGGTTAAGCTGCTGATCCTAGTTAACCAACAGCCTATTCCTTCCTACCCCCCCACAATAATTGCCTTATGTCAGTCCCATGCATTCTTGAATTCTCACGCAGTTTTAGATCCCACAACCCCCTCAGGAAGGCTGTTTTATGCGTCCATCACCCTCTCTGTGAAAAAATACTTCCTCATATTGCCCCTGAGCTGTCCACCCCATCTTCAAATTATGTCTCCTTGTTCTTGCACATTCTGAAAGATGCTACCATCTTGCACTTAGTTGATTCCACTGAGGTACTTAAAACTTTCTATCATGTCCCCCCTCTCCCTCCTTTCCTCAAGGGTATTCATATTAAGCTCCTTTAGTCTCTCCTTGTATGGCTTCTCTTGCAGACCCTGCACCATTTTAGTTGCCCTCCTCTGGACTGCCTCCATCCTGTCTATGTCCTTGCAGAGATGGGGTCTCCAGAACTGGACACAGTACTACAGATGGGGTCTCACCAACTGTCTGTACAGAGGGATAACAACTTCCTGCTTTCTGCTGGTGATGCCTCTCCCTATACATCTCAATATCCCCCCAACCCTCCCTACTGCCTTCTCACATTGCTTGCTAACCTTAAGGTCATCTGACATGATTACTCCCAGGTCCCTTTCCATTTTTGTTGTTGTTACTACCCCCATCCCCCATTGTGTAATCTTCCCCTGGGTTTTTGTTTCACAGGTGCATTATTTTGCACTTCCTTGCATTGAATCCAAGCTGCCATACTTCTGAATATTCCTCCAACCTTGCCAAGTCCCTTCTCATCCTTTCCACACCTCCTTGTGAATCAGCCTTGTTGCAGATCTTCATGTCATCTGCAAGAGGCATACTTTTCCTTCCAGTCCCTCTGCAATGTCACTTACAAAGATGTTAAAAAGGACTGGACCCAGTACTGAACCCTGCAGTACCCCACTAGTAACCCCTCTTTCTTTGGCGTGGACTCCATTTACAATTACCTTCTGTGTCCTGTTGTCCAGCCAATGTTTTACCCAGGCTACCACCCTGGGACACACTCCCATGCTGGTTAATTTGATTATTAATCTTTTGTGTGGGACTGCGTCAAATGTCTTGCTAAAGTCTAGGTAGACCATGTCCACAGCCCCTCCCTGGTCTACTACTTTGGTCACCCAGTCAAAGAAATCAATTAGATTCATCTGACATGACCTTCCCACTGTGAACCCATACTGCCTTTGGTCCTGTGCCCCACTGATCTCTAGGTACTCAACAATTCTTTCCTTCAGAAGTGATTCCATCACATTCCCTACCACAGAGGTCAAACTGACAGGTCTGTAGTTTCCTGCCTCTGTCTTGCTCCCACTTTTGTGAAGGGGAATCACAACTGCCTTTTTCCAGTCCTCAGGTACCACACCATCCTCCCATGATTTGTTAAAAAGGGTAGTCAGTGGTGTCACTAATTCTCCCCTTAATTCTTTTAGAATTCTGGGGTGAATTCTTTCAGGCCCCATTGCTTTGTCCACCTTCAGTTTTAAGAGTTCTTTCAGACCCCTTTCTTCTGTGAAAGGACTGGAATCGCCCCCCCCATCCAGAGTGCTTCTGTTAATTGAATTAGGCACCTCCCCCACCTCCTCTTTTGCGAATATTGAGCAGAAGTATTCGTTCAGTATCCCTGCTTTTTCACTGTCCCTCTCTGCCCACCCACCGTCCATTCTGTTCAGCCTCAAAATCCCTCCCTTTGTCTTTCTATGCTCCCTGATGTACCTATAAAAGGTTTTATCCCTCTTCTTAACCGAGTTGGCTATCTTTTCCTCAGTTTGGGCCTTTGCTATTCTGACTTCCCTCCCTGCTTCCTTCTGCCTTAACTGGTACAGTTCTCTGTCCTGCTCCTTCTGTGTTTTCTTATACTTCCTAAATGCTATCTTTTTCTCCCTAACCTTCCCCGACACCTCTTTTGAGAACCATAGTGGCTTTTTCTTTCATTTTGATTTGTTTATTTGCTTCATACAAAGGCTTGCTGCCTCTGTGATGGCAGTTTTGATGTTTCCCCATTGTTGCTCTACCTCTCCTTTTAGCCTGTTTGCTAGGTCTTTTCTAAGGCACTCTCCTATCTTGCCAAAGTCAGCCCTTCCGAAGTCCATGCTAAAGGTTAGAGTGAATCTGTGACTGTTCTTTAATTTGAGCCTGTGATCTTTCACAGCTCAGTGCTGTATCTGTCTGTCTGTCTGTCTGTCTGTCTATCTATCTATCTATCTATCTATCTATCTGTCTTCTCTGTCTATCTATCTATCTATCTATTGCTCTATCTGTCTGTCTGTCTATCTATTTATCCATCTATTTATCTATTTATCTATCTATCTATCTATCTATCTATCTATCTATCTATTTAAAAGTTGGTAACTAGGAATGGCACACTGAGCCAGGGCCCATTTCCAGGTGTGACCTGGGGGAGGGGTAAAAGGAGAAACATGTTACAAGTGCAGTGCAATATACAAAAATACAAGTCAAAAGTCAGCAAGTTAAACACAGGGGAGTCGGTGCACTCTGAGGAGATAACAAAAGTCTAGGACACAATCAAGGTACATCATTGTAGCAGCCATGGGTAAAGTAAATAATCATAAAATAAAGGGGGGAGACATAGTAAGCTTTGGTAGAAATGGGTGTACAATGAGACAGCAGTGAGGTTAAAATGCAGCCAAAGAACTGCAGCAAGCATAGGAACATTTCTGCAGCATGCAAAAGTAAATTGCAAAAAGGCAGCATTTTGGAGCACTGAAAACAGGAATAGAGTATAGAGTTGGGAGGGGAGCAGGGGCAGGAAGGCATTGGTAGTTGCCTAAGGAGAAGACTAAATGCAGGGCAAGAGGGGGATAGGCAGAGATAAGAAGGGAGCTAGTTCCAGAAGGAAGGCAGGTGATAGGAGAAGGCTGCCAGGCCAGCAGAAGAGTGAGGGTTCTGGATGGAGAAGGTGCAGAAATCCCTGGACTGACATGAGTAGGAGGAGCTGGGAGCAGGAGATAGCAGGGAGGAGAGATAGGAGGGCAGAGACTCAAACCAATATTTGGCGATGTAGGCAGCACAGTGGGCCTGAAAAAGTGATGGCAAGGGGGATGAGAGACAAATATAGAGGACTGGTGGGTACAAGGGGGACAGTTAGTGGAGAAGCTAAAGAAGGCATTGTATAGGGTATCCAGTCTGGTGATGAAGGAGGAAGTGGTGATGCCGTAGACTACTATCAGCATTATCAAAAACTGAGAGCACCATTTCAGTCACCAGCTCCTTTCAGACCTGTAAGGGGAGGCATTCTCTTTTCTGAACAAAGCACTCAGTTTGAGGCAGAGTTTGGAGCACATGGTGTCAATGTGGATGTAAAAGTCAAGTTTGCTGTCCAGTCAGACTCCAAGGTGCAGTATTTGAATGCAGGGACCACTTCTTAAGGGGTACCATCAAGAATGGTGAAGATGGGGGGTGTGGTGGGGGGCGACAGACTAACCAGTTTCTGGGAGGAGCAGAAATTTATGATCCCTGTCTTTTTGGCAGTGACCTTAAGCTGGTTATCATGGAATCACTGCAGGATGTTGTGGAAGTCCTGCTGGAGTGGACCGGACACCGTAGAAGCCGTAGGGCTGAACATGGAGAGAACTGTGTCATCCAAGTACATATGGATGTTTGAAGAGCAGCATGCAGAGGTGAGGTCATTAAGGAAGATGGAGAAAAGAATTGGCCCTAGTATGGAGCCCTGTGGATCTCCAGCAAGGATGAGGGGACAGAATGCCCCCCAACCTGAACTGATTGTTGATGGCCCAAGAGATACCATCGGAACCACTCAACAGCTTCAGTTGAGAGGCTAGCAATGCTCAGTTTGTTAAAGAGAATGGGGTGGAACACCACATCAAAGGCTTTGACCAGATCAATGAAGGTAGCTGAGGTGATGTGGCCCTGATCCATCCCTGTAAGGATGGATTCAGTAACCCGCAGTAGGGAGGGTACAGTAGAGTGGTGCTTTCAAAAGCTAGACTGGAAAGGTGAGAGGACATCTGAGAGGTGTAAGAAGTTGGCATCTGGAGTAGAGGAGGGACTCTTGGAGCTTAGCAAAGAAGGAGAGGAGGGAGATAAGCTGGTAGTTGCCAGAGGAACAGAGTTCACCCCTTTTATGTAGGGGGAGTACCTTAGCAATTTTCCAGGCCTGGGAAACTGTACAGTGAGAGAATGAGAGGTTAATCATGTAAGCTAGGTGGGAGGCAATGACTGAAGCAGAGATGTATAGAAGCTTAGGGTCTGATCCATCAGGGCTGGACTTGGAGGGGTTGAGGGAGAGGAACATTTTGTGTTGGGGGGTTTGACGGGGAGGAAGTGATATCCATTGGGTGATTTTTTTTATTTTTTTTTATTTAGTTTTTGTTTACCGGGTAGGTGCACTAGCCATAGCAATGACTATTTTCAGGCGCGAACCGGGAGGGTACAGTACAACAATGCAGGGGAAAACATTTCAGTACAGGTACAGAAAAAACTTTTACAAATAGTTATACAAAGCAGTTAGTGAATGTAATACCAGCGTAGAGAAAATATGAATAAAACATCAGCTCGATGACTTTCTTACCACCCATGAAGTCTATGATCCTCTCCAGTCCGGTTTCAGGAAGAGGCACAGTACCGAGACTGCATTAGTTCGGGTACTTAATGATCTTCTAATAGCGAGAGATCGGAAGAGCCGTTCGATCTTGGTTCTCCTTGATCTCTCTGCAGCGTTTGACACTGTGGACCATGGGATGTTGCTGGCTCGCCTGTGGCTACTGTGGACTGTCAGGGACAGTCCTCAGATGGTTCCATTTTTTCCTCACAGGCAGAAGTCAAAGGGTAGTTTCATGAATTTTCTCTTCTGCTCCCATTGCTCTGTCCTGTAGTGCCGCAAGGCTCTGTGCTTTCCCCCATGTTGTTCACGGTGTATATGCTGCCATTGGGAGACATTATAAGGCATTATGGGCTGAGTTTTCACTGCTATGCAGATGATACTCAGCTCTATATGTCCTTTGTACCTGAACAAAGCGATGCAGTGTCGGTTTTTAACAACTGCCTCGCTGAGATTCAGGACTGGATGAGTGTGAACTGGTTGAAGTTAAATCCAGATAAGACCGAGGTGTTGGTAGTGGACCGGGGTCATTATGTAGAGAAGTTGACTCCTTGGGTCCCCTCTGGTCTTCTATTAGGGGATACCCAGTTGAGACCTTCTGAACAGGTGCGAAATCTGGGTGTAATTTTTGACACTGCGCTGACACTGAAGATGCAGGTGTCGGCCACTGTCAAGTCATCCTTTTACCATCTGAGGAATATCGCCCAGATAAAACACCTTGTTCCGCGTGATGACCTTCCTGTGTTGGTCCACACTTTTGTTTCTCCACGCCTTGATTACTGTAATGCTTTATATCTAGGGTTGCTGGGAGTAGATCTCCATCGCCTGCAGCTGGTGCAGAACGCAGCAGCCAGGTTGTTGACTAGGTTATCAAGAACTTGCCATATCACACCTGTGCTGCACGAACTGCACTGGCTGCCAGTGGGGTGGAGAATCACCTTCAAGGTCGCATTGCTGACCTATAAGACCCTACACAGTCAGGGACAAGGCTACCTGCAAGATCTCCTTTGTCTCTACCGCCCACTCCGCTCCACTGGCGAGGGATTGCTAGAGATTCCCAGGGTTCGTCTTCAATCATCTGGGGCAAGGGCTCTTTCTTTTATGGCCCCGACCCTGTGGAATTCTCTCTACCTCATCAGATTAGAGAGTGCCTGTCCGTGGAATCATTTAAGAGGTCTTTGAAAAGTTATTTATTTACACTGGCATTTGAATAGACTATTTTATGGTCATTTTATGGACATTTTATTGTTTATGTTATTATTTATTATTGTTGATGTTTTATCTTTTGTTATGTATTAGCGCTTTGATTTATTGAAAAGCGCTTTATAAATCAATTTTGATTGATTGATTTTTGATATTACAATATGCTTTAAGGAAGAAAAAAAGAAACATGAACATATTGACATTAGTGCTAATTAGGGAATGAATATAGTACAAGGGGAATGATACTAGAATGTGATAGAAGTAAGAGTCAAGAAGAGAGGATTGGGAGTGAGAGTAAGGTGGGAGGTGGGACAGATTGGAAGGAGAAGTGCTTAGTGTACAGACGATCATAATCAAAGGAGGCTGGGGAATGAGAGGAGCTATGGAGGTTTGAAGCAGGAGCGCTTGTGGGCCGAGTCAAGATAGTTTCGCAGCCCTTTTTTAAAAGATGCATGAGATGGTAAAAGGCACAAAGCTAGTGGAAGGGAGTTCCAGTATTTGGGGGCATGACAGGTGAAAGCACTAGCACCTTTAGTGGTTTTGTGTCAAGGGATGAGGACCAGGGCCTGGTCAGCAGACCTCAGCCCATAGCAAGGAGTCAGATTTTGGAAAAGTTCTGCAAGGGATGCAGGTATTTGTAGGCGAGCAACGTTATCAATGACAGATCTATATGCTTGAAGCCTTAATTCATTAGGAGGAAGCCATCCTAGGTCTGAATAGAGAAGACAGTGATGTTTCAGACAGTGTGAGGAGGACGCATAGCGACATATAGTTATATGTGATGTCCCATTTTCTAAGGATCGATTTGCATGCAGAGGCATAAGTTACAGAACCATAGGTAAGGGATGGGAGTGGTATGCCACAGGCTATGGCAAGTCTAGCTGAGGGAGTGAGCACATAGTTGGTTCGGTAGGCTATTCCAAGTTTGAAGTTGACCAGTTTGTAGGTCTGATTGATGTGTAAGTCAAAGTTAAGTGATGGATCAAGGGTGAGGCCCAGATATTTAAGAGAATTTACCACCCCAACTAGTGAGCCATTTAACAAGATGACGTTAAAGTTATGATGTGCATATTTGAGTTTAGCACTTGACCCGAAGAGCATAGCTTGGGTTTTGGACTCATTTAAAACAAGTTTGTGAGTAGATAGCCACCTCTGAATTAGATGAAAGTCAAGAGAGAGAAGTTTATTTATGTCTTCCATTCTTTTTGCACTAGCGTACAGAACAATATCATCTGCATATACAGTAGCAAGGAGGTTGTCCTGCATAGGTCGGTGGAGATGTTATTAATGAAAAGAGAGAAAAATAGGGGCCCAAGGATAGATCCTTGTGGAACCCCAATGTTTACAGTGGTCTTGTCTGAGAGAGTGGCGTTGTATTTCACAGTTTTTGTCCTATCAGATAGGTAGTCCCCAAACCACCTTACAACGTTATTTGAGAAACCTAGTGATCCAAGGGTGGTGAGGAGGATGGCATGATCGACAAGGTCAAATGCCTTGGTCATATCTATGAAAATTGCCCCGGTGAGTAGACCGGAGTCCATAGCCAGTAGTGTGTCTGACGTGAATTTGAGCAGGGCAGTAGAGGTACTATGGCCTTTGTGAAAACTGTGCTGGGCAGAGGAAAGTAGATTGTGTTTCTGAAGGAAATCAATTGTCTGGGCAGCTACCAGCTTCTCAAGAATTTTATTTAGAACAGACAGTATGGCAATGGGCCTATAGTTTGAGGGATCTTTAC
Source organism: Neoceratodus forsteri (assembly GCA_016271365.2). Taxonomy (NCBI): domain Eukaryota; kingdom Metazoa; phylum Chordata; order Ceratodontiformes; family Ceratodontidae; genus Neoceratodus; species Neoceratodus forsteri. The sequence continues at coordinate 899,640,632 of CM057456.1, read as the reverse complement.
GATCACCTTTTTTGAAGACAGGGGTAATCCTAGCTGTTTTCCATATCTCAGGGATGTAGCTCTGACACAGGAACAGTGTGAAAATCTTGGCTAGGGGAGCAGCGATGAAAAGAGCTGCGATCTTAAGGAGCTTTGGCTCTAGATTGTCAGAGCCAGCTGCCGTGCATTCCTGGATATTATTTAGTAGTTTAAGCACTTCACTTTTATTGACTGATTTGAACAAGAAGTGAAGACCATTTACATTTTGCCAGTTTGATATGACAGGTTGGGGAGGGAAAGAGGAGGTATAATTAGTTAAGTCTGAGAATTTGTTGTTGAAGAAGTTGGCAATGGTTCTGGGATTGTTACAGTGTACCCCATCAAGTGACATGTCATTGGGGTGGATGCTAGATTGGAACCAAGGAAAGATTTAATGTGGGTCCAGAATTTTTTGGGGTCACCATAGAAGTTTGTTAGTAGGTCCTTGCAGTAGGAGCTCTTGGCCTTTTTGATATCCTTTTTGCAGCCATTTCGCAGGGTCCTGTAGGTAATAAAATCAGCAGTTAGCCCAGAGTTCTTATAGTGGAGCCAGCTTCGATCCCTTAGCTTGAGTTTAGCTAGCAGGTCAGATTTCAGCCAGTGGGTTTGCCTGTTGGGTTACAAGTTTGCAGTGCTTATCCTGGAGCACTAGGAAGTGCTTCAGGAACAGATTAAGAGCAGTTTAGGCATCTTTGGACATAAGAATGGGGGACCAAACAGTATCAGCAATGTCATTCAGGAAAGACTGAGGGTTAAAATTCGCATAGTTGAGGAAGGTAATGAGGCGAGGTCCCATCTGGGTAGGCCTATTTTTGCCCCAAATACAGTACGTTGGGGAGTGATCCATGATGGCATCTGGTAGAACTCCAGAGGTAATTACATTTTCAGGGCGATTGGTCATGATCCAGTCTAGTAGCGTGTTCGTGTTTGAGTGAAGGGCATGTCTGATAGGTTCATCTATCAGTTGGTGCAGGTTATAACTCTGTAATTTGGCCATTATCATGGATTGGTTACTACCCAGCCAATTTATGTTGAGGTCCCCAAGTATAAGGACCTAATTTCTTTCAGCTATGCATGAAATTTGGTCTGTTAGCTCTTCCAATCCTATTAGTCATTGGTTGGGGAATTGCAGGCACACACAATATGTAATTTCTTGGTCCCAAGAGTGAGCAGGACATGAAGTGCCTCACAGTGATGTAAGGTAGCTGTTTTTAGGACAGAGACTTCTAGATGATCTCTAAAGTAGACAGCTGTCCCACCTCCTCTCTTAGGAGCAGCTCTGTCAAGTCTTAGTAGAGTATAATGAGGAAGGTGACCTAGAGAATCAGGTATAGATGGTTTTAGCCAAGTTTAAGTTAAGCATATAATGTCAGGCTTGTATAGGGTGGTCCAGGATTCAAGTTCGGCTAGATTATGTGCAAGGCTTCTAATATTGTGGTGTTCTATGATAAGAGCTTTAGCGTTACTAATAGTGTCAGGAGGGACATTCGCCGGTCCTGGGTTTAGTTGAACATCGCCAGAGAATAGGATAGAGAGTAGGAGAAAATACCATAGCTTGCGGCGCAGGAAGGAAACATGGGCATGTAGGTGCCAGTGGCATTTCTTTTGGACGAGGGCAGCCATGTATATGAATATCCAATTTAGTAACATTGCTGTTGGGTTGCAGCAGGGGGTAGGAAGTAGCAGGAGATTAGAGTAGTAGTAGTAGTCTTGTGGCAAAAAGCCAGAGTGGGTCACTACAGTTTGAGATGTCATAGGCATGGTGAAGTGGAGAAGGGGTATAGTTATCGCAAGAAAGAACAGGATCTTCTGTAGGGGCATTTTTTTTTTGTATCCAACAGCCAGGCAGAGAGGACAGGTGCCCCAAGCAACAGTCCCAAGGAAAGACGTGCACTTGCCTGTGGTGGTTTTACAGTCACAAGAGGTACTTCATAAGGGGTCAGACAAAGTCAGCTAAAGTATTAGACAGTCCACTAATGTAAGTGTGGGAGACAAGCCTATGGGTTTTGTGAGTGATGGATGTCTCACTAGGAAGCAGAAATGTAATGTGGGACAAAAAAAAAATACTTTTAAGAAACTGTCAGTATGCTTAAACTGGGATTAGAAGCTGACAGCTTAAGTATTGTGTAATTAAAATCAGGTCGGAAAGGGGACTGCAGACTAGGCAGCTTAGTTGACAGTTCAGATCAGGGGTGATGATAAGCCAATGAGATACTAGGGGGCCGTCTGAGGGGAGGAGCTACTGAGTATTTAATGGAGGCCTGGGGGGGGGGCAGGAGAAAAACCAAGCTGCTGGGCTTGGTTGAAAAATTAGAAAAAGGTGCTGAAAGCGCTGTAGTCTCTGAATGAAAGGCACTCCAATGAGGATGGCAGCCCACGGCTGGCGGTCCAATCAGCGGTTAGGGTCAAGGAGCCACACCAATCAGAAGAGCCCCACAGGAGAACGAGTGAAGGAATCAGTAGTGGCCAGTACCTGGTGTTGTGGCCATGTTTGGGACCCAGGCGAGCGGTCTGAGGTGGCTGGAATCTGGGCGGGCAGTGGCAGGCGAGACGGCTGTCCTGCTCCGCCTCCAATTAAGGAGCACTGCTCAGGCGGTGTGAGACTGAATAAAATGAGACAGAAAAAGCACAGGTTAGAAGCTGTAATCAAGAAAGACCTGGGATTAGGGGGGCGGGTGCTGGCGGCAGACCGTCAGCAGGGGCTGGAGGTGTAGGTGATCAGAGCTAGACAAAGGGGAAAGATCAGGTTTAAACAATAGAACAGGAGTTAAGGATAGCTGGGGAGGGGTTACAGAGTCAGAAGAAAAATAACAGGAGAGAATGTAGCGGGGGGAGGAAAAATCAGTGCAGGTTTACAGATAGGAGTTCACTGAGAAAAGCAGTTTTAAGGGTAGAGAGAGCTGCTGGGGCTGGTAGATTTGGGAAAAATGAAGTACATAGTGTTAGCAGACAGAAGTCAGAGAGTCAAAAAAGTGTTCACTAGCAAATTCAAGAAATCACAGTCTTAAAGGGCAGTTTAGAGCTGGTATGTTGAATAGTTCAAACAAAATACATCGACTTTAGCCATAAATAGAAACAGTAAAGCAATAACATTGAAAAACCAAGCTACTGGGCTTTGTTGAAAAATTAGAAAAAGGCACTGAAAGCGCTGTAGTCTCTGAATGAAAGGCGCTCCAATGAGGACGGCAGCCCATGGCCGATGGTCCTATCAGCGGTTAGGGTCAAGGAGCTGCACCAATCAGAACAGCCCCACAGGAGAACGAGCGAAGGAATCAGTAGTGGCTAGTACCTGGTGTTGTGTCCATGTTTGGGTAGGCGAGCGGTCTGAGGTGGCTGGAATCTGGGCGGGCAGTGGCAGGCGAGATGGCTGTCCTGCTCCACCTCCGATTGAGGGGCGCCGCTAAGGCGATGTGAGCCTGGTGTTGTGTCCGTGTTTGGGAACCAGGCGAGTGGACTGAGGTGGCTGGAATCCAGGTGGGCAGTGGCACGAGAGATGGCTGTCCTGCTCCACCTCCGATTGAGGGGTGCCGCTCAGGCGGTGTGAGCCTGGTGTTGTGTCCATGTTTGGGAACCAGGTGAGTGGTCTGAGGTGGCTGGAATCCGTGCGGGCAGTGGCAGGTGAGATGGCTGTCCTGCTCCGCCTCTGATTGAGGGGCGACTCTCAGGCGGTATGAGCCTGAATGACAGAGGGATGGGGATGGGGAAGGGGGTGCTATAGGTGGAGGGGAGGTCACAGGAGGTGAAGAAATTATTGAGACAGCTAGAAACTGAGGTGGGTCCAAGACTAAGGAGCCATTTACTAAGATGAAGAGGGGGTTGGGCAGGGGTTAACAATGGAGTGGATTACTTTCCAGAAATTAGCAGGAGAGTTGAGGTTGGATTGGAGGTTGATTTTGAAGTAAAGGGTTTTGGCAGCTCTGGTAACCTTGGTGCATGACTTTCTAAGCAGTCTGTAGAATAGAAGGTTGGGAAGGGATTTGGAGGATTTGAGACAAGCCTATGCCAGGTCATGGGATCTGCATAGGGCAGTGAGGTCATGTGTGATCCACAGATGGTGGGCACATTTGACTCTCAATTTTCTGAGGGGGGCATGCAAGTTCCATGTTTGAAAAAGAATGGCTAGGAAGTGGGAGAGGGCAGTGTCAACATGCATGGCGTGATAGGCAGGGGACTGGTCCAAGATAGAAAGGTTGTGGATGAGAGCATGAGTGCTGAGAGATCTGAGGGATCTAGTTCAAATATATCTGGGGGAAAAGGGGCAGGTTTCACTAAACTGATGCAGAAGATCATGCTGTGATCACTGAAAGCATTTGGCAATGTGCCAACAGTTATAATGCAATGGGGTGGGAGGCTAGTATCCATACCAGTAGAGACTGCTTGGAGGAGTGAAGGTTTAGTCAGGTTGGTTCAGGGATGAATTGGGTGAGATTAAGGGACTCTATCTTTTGGAGCATGGGTTTAGAGTTAGGGGACAGCCAGTTTAGGTTGAAATCACCCAAGAGCATAAATTTGCCAGAAGTAGTATGGGAGACCAGGGAGGATAGGATTTCAAGAAGGGAGGGGGAGGAGATCTTAGGAGAGTCATAAAGGACACATACAAACATGGGGAGGGTCAAGGGGGTGGGAAATGTTGGCCAGTAGGAGTTTGTGTGATGATGGAACTGATTCCTTGAGGATGACAGAGCAGGATAGGTTTTGGTGCACATATAATGCAACCCCTCCACCATGCTTGCCACAGTTCTGGCAGAAGAGGTGGAAGTCTGGGAATGCCAGGTTTGAGTTGGGTGCCCTCAAAGACAGCAAAGACTCAGTTATGCATAGGAGGCTGGGAGAATACTGACAGACACACACTTTAAGTCGGTCGAGCTCTGGGAGGAGGCTCCCAGCATTTATGTGGAAAGTACTAAGGCCTTTAGGAAAAGTAAGGGGAGAGAGGAGGACAGGGTTTGGTTCAACGTCACCAGCCAGAAGGAGCAGCATGAAGATGGAAGGAGGAGGGAGTGCTACATGGGCAGAAACACATTTTGGGAAGTTCAGGGTGCAAAGCTTTGTGTAGAGGGTGGGGTGAAATGGGGGAGGCAAGAGATTGGGGGGAGATTGGGGGAAAAGAAAAGGAGGATATAGAGGAACTACTATTCATTTATTTGTTAATCAGCACTTGAATATGGGAATCCTTTGTATTCAGCTTCCTAAGTAGTGGCTTGGAGCCAAATAGCATAGGTTGAATTTTGTTTGGGTTGAGCAACCTGAGCAACAGTCTGTTACTTTGAAGTCTCTTTCTGATAGCACAAACAATTTTAATGCAAGGTAATGCAAATGTCAGAGGGATATTTGGAGCTCTTTTAATGAGGTCTTCTGGATATGACAGAGAACTATTGTGCTGACATGATGTGGGCAGGGAATTCATGAGCACAGAAAATAAAAAGCAGCCTGAAATGGATCCCCGAGGAACCCATCTGACAACTTCTAAAATACCCAAAAGGGAACTTCCCAAGCAAACTTGTTGAGATCTGTCAGATAACTTTTAAACCAAGAGGCAGACATAGCTGAAACTCCCAGGCCTAGCAATTTGGATAAGAGCATTACAATACATGATGAACATCTTTTTCCAGTGTTTCTAAAAAGTTTTCAATGTTAGAACAATGAGAACAACTTTAAACGCTAATCAGCAGCACCTGGGAGCAGAAGCCACTATCAGTAGCTCAAGCTGCTTTAACAACTGGAAACAAAAACAGACAAGTTAGAATCTGATCTAGGTGAAATATCGGAATTTTGTCTCAATGAAATATCAGTAGTGAATCAGGAACTTCACAGCTGCTGAACTTCAAAAAAATAGTAAAAGGTGCTCAGTTTGTTTCATAAAAAACAAGCATTTGTCAATGCCGAACGTTCACTTGCAGGTATTTGCAGTGGTATTTGGCACTTGGACATGGCTTAAAAAAATCAGTGACAAAGAAGTGCAAGCATTTGTCAATGCCGAATGTTGCTTGCTTCTATGTGCTGTTTAGGTATTTGGAAGTCATTGGAGTGCAAATATTGAAAATCACGAACTTACGAGCGTGCGTAGGAACTGCGTAGCGTCACGCTTGTAAAACAGTCATTTTAGGAATTTTTCTACCAAATTTTAAACATAGCCATTTTAAGACCTCTGCTAATGAACAGCATCATGGTGATTTTCTTAATGTGTCCCATACATTGATTTCGCACACCGACTGCGCCATTGTGCACTACATGGGCGGAAACACGTTTTGGGCAGGATGTGAAAAATGACAGCTATACTGCTCATAAGGAGGTGTGGTGAAATGGCAATGTTGAAAATCTGTAGTGAAATATTGAAAATTCCAAACTTAAGGCGTCCTGTGGGAACTGTGCAGCAGCTACGCTCGTAAAACAGTCATTTTGGAATTTTTTCACCAAATTTTCAACATAGCCATTTTAAGACCTCTGCTCATGAACAGTGTCACTGTGATTTTCTTAATGTGTCCCATACATTGATTTGCATCACCGACGCTTTATGCGCTACATGAGCGAAACACATTTTAGGTGAGATGTGAAAAATGACAGCTATACTACTCCTAAGAAGGTGTGGTAAAATGGCAATGTTGAAAATCTGGAGTGGAAATATTTGAAAATTCGCAAACCTACAATTATGCGTGGAACTGCATCGCTCATAAAACAGTCATTTGAGAATTTTTTCACCAAATTTCAACATAGCCATTTTAAGACCTCTGCTAATGAACAGCATCATGGTGATTTTCTTAATGTGTCCCATACATTGATTTCACACACTGACTCTGCCATTGTGCTTCATGGTGGAAATACATTTGGGCAGGATGTGAAAAATGACAGCTGTACTGCTCATAAGGAGGTGTGGTAAAATGGCAATGTTGAAAATCTGGAGAAAATATTGAAACTTCGTGAACTACGAGCCTGCATAAGGAACTCGCAACTTGCGCTCGTAAAACAGTCATGTTTTGGAATTTTACCAAATTTTCAACATGGGGTTTTGGGACCCCTTTTCATGAATGATGTCACTGTCATGGCATTATTCAGCCTGAAGGGTGATTTCATGCAGTGACATGGAAATCACCCTTCGAGCCCGAATAACGCCATGACAGTAACATCATTCATGAGAAGGGGTCCCAAAAACCCCATGTTGAAAATTTGGTGCAAAAATTCCAAAAATGCCTGAGATATGCAATAAAGTTGAAAACCCCTATCTAGCCCATTATACAGCTTACCGGCATTTCCTCAGTTCGCGGTCGGCTTTGAAGAGTGCAGACGTGTTCCCGGTCCACCGAAGATCGTCGCGCCGAGCTCCGGAGGTAAGTATGGGGTGAGGGTGTGGGAGCGGGATGCACAGTGGGTGAGTGCGGGTTGTGTGAGGGGCCTGGGAGAAGCCTTGGGACCGTTTTCAATTTACAGGTTTTAAAAAAAAGCGGCGTGGGGCGTTTGCCACACTGGGGTGGGCTCCCAGCGTGGCAGAAGGATCTGGGGGCCATTGAGCCGACGGGGATTAGGCACCCCGTCAGCAGATGAGCTGGGCCAGGGACATTGCCACGCTGGGTGAGGCTCCAAGCGTGGCAGAGATAACTGGGGGGCCTGGAGCCGGCGGGGATTGGGCACCCTCGTCGGCAGATGGCACGAGGCGTTGGCCATGCTGAGTGGGCTCCCAGCGTGGCAGCAAAATTGAAGCGGGGTGGCGGTGCTGTGTGTGACAGCGGTGGTTTTCTTTGAAAGAAGACCACCGCTGTCATACAACACCGTCCAATAGTGCTGAGGACTGCCACGCCTGCTCAATGGAGCAGGGGATTGCAGGAGGCACACCTCAAACTGTCCCATTCTCCCAAGACGTTCCTTGCGCATGCACGCTAGCGAACGTAAAAATGAGGGTGATGAACAACAAGCTTGGTTCTCACTCCTCGTAGGTACAGTGCAGTCATAGAGCACTCGGGATTCAGTCTCGTACTATCTGATATCATATACCTACTCAGTATGTGATCCAGCTTATGCGTCACACTCAGGGGTTAATTATTCTCTATGCTGTCAACCAAGTTGAAAGTCTTGCTCAAGACCATAGCAGGAGCTCCAGAAAAAAACAACCTTCTTCCATAAACCGGAGGACAAGGTTCATGAAGCTGGCCAAGACGGTGTTAATACTAGCTCCCATACAGTCTTACTATAATTATGGTTCTGTATTTTTAACTCCCAGCATTAGGGCAGCTATTTTTCAATATCTGGATGGTGAAATGGTTTTCAGTTAAAATAGGTTATCTTATGTTTTTAATCACTATAACAAACGAGGAAAGCATTGACTTCTGTGGTTATTTTAAAATGTTCTCCTGATGAATCTTTGAAATATCAGTCTTTGCTTTTTCTTTAGTTGCACAAATCTTTCCTTTTGTACATTGTAATCAATTCAGAGGGTCTGTATAGCAAGTACAGTATGTGAATGAACATATTTTTATTCACATTATACCAGATTACTCACCAAGTTTTTAGAGTCTTTCACAATCCATTCAGCTTTCTTCACAGCCTTATTAAGCCTCCCCTAAAAGTAAAGTAAGAGGGAAAGTCTAAATAAAAGTTTTAGTTTTTGATCATGTTTTTATTTGCATGCCTTGGTTAAAGATTTATATAATAAAAAAGCTATATTTTACAGGTTAAGTCAAAAAAGCTGTTTGCATGACACAGCATACGGATACAATAGGTTATCTGCAACTCTGGATGCACTCTAGGGCTGTACGCTTAAATACCTGCATGATACTGCAGTCTATATAGAAACATAGAATGGGTTGGCAGAAAAGGCCCATCTCACCCAGCTAGTCAGCCCTAATTTTGCTGCCTATTACGCTCTGGAACCTGTTTGGTCACAGGTTTCCCTCCCTCCTCCATTTTCTCTGCCTTTTATACCCATGTGCCTATCCCATGCATGCTTGAAGCCCCCACCACCTCGTCTGACAGGGTGTTCCAGGCTTCCACCACCCTTTCTGTGAAGAGGTATTTTCTCATGCTGCTCTTACCCCCCCCCCCACAGCTTCATTGCATGCCCCTGTGTTCTGGTGCTCCTCACCCTCTGAAAGAGACTCCCCTCCTGGACCTTGTTCACCCAAATGAGGTACTTATGGGTCTCAGTTATGTCCCCGCTTGCTCACCTGTCCTCCAGGAGGTATATGTTGAACTCCTGTAGCCTCTTCTCATATGGTTTCTCATGAAACCCCACACCATTTTGCTAGCAGTCCTCTAGACCACTTCCACCATATCAATGTCCTTGTGGAAGTGCAGTGCCCAGAATTGGACACAGTACTCCAGGTGGGGTCTCACTAGTGAGTGATACAGAGGCAACACCACTTCCCTTCTCCTGCTTGAAATCTGCCCCCCCATACACCCCAGCATCCACTAGCTATGCTTACTGCCCTGTTGCATTGCCCTGACACCTTGAGATCATGATATTATTCATAGGTCCCTCTCTTGCTTAGCACTTTGGCACATGACAAGCTTCTGAATGAACAGCACCAATACGGTATACATAAGGCATACACAAGGTGAATTGCTAACTGTCTTAGGACATGAAGGAGAGTACTGTGGTGGATGGCCACTGCTCTGAGCGGTGAGGGGTACTCAGCTGTGTCCCTTAAGGATCAGAGTTGGGCCACTGCTGCACATAATGAGGTTAATATCCTGCGTCCACAAGGCATACAGGGAACTGCTGTTTTGAACTTGAGTACCCTCTCATCCTACACAATGGAGGAAAGCAGGAATCAGCTGGAAGCTCCATTTGCACAGACAGTTGCATAGGCAAATAGATGTTTTATGGCATGGACAACTAACGGTGCATTGTGTCCATTACCCTACTGTTTAAATAGTTGCAGATAATACTTTACTAACCTGAACACCTTCATTGAGGGGATGCAGACTTAATCACTCTGGACTTTGGCAGGGCCTTAAGAAACAAATCCTGCTCTCTGACTGGTCCAGAGCCAGTCACATGATATTAAAGATTTTTGAACTATTGACCAGTTTTAAACTGAAACTGGTCACTAGTTCAGTTTGAAACTGTTCAATAGTTTATTAGAGTGGGCAATAGCCTTTTGGATAATCATTTGCTCAACCTGTCAATTGCTTCCTTACCATGTCCCCCTCACAAAGATGGCACCAGTTACATATATTTTAGCCCCGCCCCTGTTTTTCCTGCTTTTCCTGCTTTTTTAAATATATTCAAAGCCCTGTTGCTAGTGGCTCCTGCCCTCACCCTCCTCCAACTGTGTTTGATGAAATCTCCCAATCCCCACTCCTCCCCCCACCTGGGTTGTAACCATTGTATCAGGCACTGAGATGCTGTAAAAATATCACTTTCACTTTTTTTTCTCCTCAACCACTCTGCAGAGTACTTGAGGGTAGGAGAGCATTCACACAGACAACAGCTTCCTGACTACAGAGCTTTAGTGGTCTCTGCCAGGAAGTCCTGTGGCAGACGTACTCTTGTGTCCTGGGGTTCTGACTGAAACCCCTTGGGACTAGAACTCCAAAGTATTGTACTTGGGCACATGATTCCAGCCATGCAGATCAAGTGTGGTTCTGATTGGCTGCTTTTTTTAACAAAACAAAAACAAATCATGATTTCCATGCTGCCTAGCCCATTTGCTAGTTCCTGAGGGCTGGGTGAGCTGTTGTGGGCTGTGATGGTGTATAGGCAAAAAAGAGGAGGTAAGCAGGTGCTGATGCTGCAGAGTCTCCAGTAGAGCAAGGAGGAATTAGCATGGGGCTTCACAGACCTGGAACCAAAAATATAATTAAAAAACCAAAAGGGAAGGAGTTCTGCTTTTTATTTTAAAAATAAAGAAGTTTTTTTGTTGTGGTGGTGAGGATGAGAGCTACAAATTAAAATGTTAGGTATTGATGTCCATCAAAATCGTGCCATCAAATACACACCATCAAAAAATGCACAGTAATAACAGCGTTGAGCAGTTCTGGAGTTAGTACATTTAATCTAGCATGGTTTTGGACCACACAATTTTGTACTAACCGAATGGTGCAGTTATTGACCGTGCTGTTTTTCCACACTCAGTCTTGACATAGAGTCCTAGGTGTTATAACATTGTACACACATTAACTTAAAGTGTGTGGGGGAGCATAACACAGGAAACATTTTATAAAAAGGATATTGACTGGAATTATTTCAGCTGTAGTGGGAAAATCATGATCCCTCAGGATAAACTATTGCCATTGAATATGTAATATTGCCCTCAGCCTTCACCATCAGGCAATGTAACTATTGTCGAGCAATAGTTCATTCCTTGCATTGCGGTAGTACTGTACCAATATACTGTTGTTAGGGTTGAATAAGGTGTTTAACTGAAACCCAATTTTTGCACCTTAAAAATTTGGCAGTGTTTAGTGAAATAGCCCAAAATTTGGCACATGTAGTCTGGCTGTCAGGTTCTCAAGAAGTGAAAAGTTTTGTGATGGCATCTGTGTGATTTCTGAGATATGGAATGCTGATTGGAAATGAAAAGGAACATATTTTCCTGTACTTAATTCAAGTTATTTTGCTCTCATGTACAGCCTAGATGGTACTACACTTTCCCCCAAAACATTTAGGGTAGAAGCGGCCTGTATAAAGGCAGTGCTGGTCACAAACTGGTCCAGTGGTGCAGAGGGGAAGAGAGCATCCATGCCTCATCTGCCTCCACACTGGCAATCTGGTTTTGGTGATGAGCATAAGTCACTTGGGGTAGGTTGAGGGGAGGAGGAGGAGAAGGACTGAATATCCCAAGGGATGCTCTCATACTCCGGGGAGGGAGGGAGGGAGGAAGGGATGTCTGCTCCGCTGCAACATCACCACTTAGGTGACCGTAGGTGGTGATGCAAGGTTGGAAGCGGTGGTTCCAGGAGGAAGGATGCTCTCAGTTGGAATGACACCTAGCTCGTCCTTGACGTTCATGCGTCCAAGTTGTCATTCTCACACAGCATCCACTGGTCATACGAAGAACAGAGGAACACACCTCCAGTGGCAGGCTGCCACCCTGTGGGGCCTTTGCAGACTTCACACCACCTGTTGGGCTCAAGGGATCACAGAACTAAGCATGGCATTGGAGGGGGTTTGAGGGGTCCCAGACAGCCCCACCACAGGGGTAATCTGTGAAGGAATTGGCAGCTCCAAAGGTTAACTCCCAGAGACAGCAGGTGATGGGGTTGGGGATCACATGGGCTGAAGGGGGCCAACTGGAGGAGTAAGAAAAAAAAATGTAGTGCCACCTGCAAGTTTTGTGAAAAAATATTAATCAGTTCCAGAGTTATAAGAACTTAACCTTTTTTTTTCTTAGCATGCTCAGTAGAGTTTTGAGTTAACCCTCTAATGTGAACCGAATATTTTTGGGTCACAAGACCTTTTTCAATTCGCATCATTTAGTGGCCACAAACTAAATAATGTATCTTCTCTTGCCAAACAGCCTTGAACCTCTGCACCCATGGGTGCCACAGGGCCCTGCGCTTCAGCTGACTGATAAAATCTTTGCCCTGCATGTCTGTATCTATAGCCATATGAAAGTGCAAGGCCTGCAGATGAAAATCCACGAAAGTAGCACATCACTGCTACTGCATTTGTGTAATCTGGAAACAGTTGCATGCTGTTTGTCTTACCTGATGATGGTTGTATGTGGTTGTTCATGAGGTCTTATCCTTTTGCTGCTTGGGGGAGTTAGGAGTTAGGGTTGGAAACCATAATGTAACATTTCCCTACTTTTGTGGCATTAACATTATCCCTAACTGATGCATTAATACAGTGTTTTGCAAAGTATATATCTATCTGTCTATATATGTGTGTGTGTGTGTGTGTGTATATATATACTGTATATATATATTTATATAGCTAGATATATGTATATATTTATATAGCTAGATATATGTATACAGTGGCATGGCAGCACCACTATAGTTAGGGTTGAGCAGGCACTTTAATGTGAAACCTCAAATTTGGCACTTTAAAAACTTTGCAATTATTCAACGGATTTGCATAACATTTTCCATATGCGGTGTCCAGTGGTAAATCTTTTGATAAGCCAAGTTTCATTCTGGTCGGATTTGTGGATTCTGAGATCTGGATAGTGAAAACAACCTGAAAATTCACCACTTTTTGCAGTTTTCTTCTCATCACGTTGCACACAGGTGGTATAGAATTTTGGTCTGAAAGTTTTGTGATAGAAAGAGCTTGGGTCACAGAATAGCCAAGCAGTTATTTGGTGAAAAAATATTAATCCATTCCAAAGTTATAGCATTTTTTAATGTCCCATTATTTTCAATGGGATTTTTATTTTTCAGGACAGCTTTCTGGAATGAAAAAGGATTTTGCTCTGACAAACAAGGATCCTTTTTCTTGAGGAGAAAACCCTTATTTGCCAGAAAAATTCATTTTTCATGAGCTACCATCTTGTTTTTTGTATTTGCTATGGAAAAACTGGCATAACTCAAGGATGTCTGTTTCACATATCTAAGTATGTTTCTTGCTCATCTGGAGTTGAACAATTTTTTGTGGTTTCCGATCTTTGCATACCAGTATAATTTTTTTTATCAGTTTAAATCCTTTTTCGTCATTCACTAACTTCCCTTTTTGCTATTCCTTTTTTGTCATGATGAACAAGAAAATTGGGCAGTGAAAAAGGATTTCCCCCTTTTCATGTTTATTTAATGTGTATATTGCCTCAATGAAAATGGAGACAGGAGTATGGGTATCCGCATTCGCGGATGACACCAGAGTAGGTATTATAGTTGATAGCCTGGAAGATGTAGCAAATCTTCAGGAAGCCTTGGGTGATCTGGAAAAGTGGACATTGGATAAAAAATTGACCTTTAATAATGATAAATGTTGTATTATGAATTTTGGGAGATCAAATGGTAACATGACATATGCATTTGGTGGACAGACACTAAACACAGTGGAGCAACAAAGCATCATGATAACAAAAGACTTATCCTTTAAGACACATTGTAACTAGGTCATTAAGAAATCCAGTGGTATTCTACACTGTATTATTAAACATACAAAATGTAGAAATAGGGATGTGATGTTGCCCCGTATACCTCCTTGGTGAGACCACATTTGGAGTATTGCACCCAGATTTGGTCTCCTGATGGGAAAACTGAACTAGACACACTTGAGATAGTACAGTGTAGGGCTACTCATAATATAGTGGAGGCAAAAGGACAGGACTACAAAACTAGATTAAATATTTTGGGCCTTTATTCATTGGAATATAGGTGACTAAAGGGTGATATGTGCTTGATTTTTAAATCCCTTATAGACCCTGGGTTATGGGAACTACTGGGGCTAAACTTTAGGAAATTAACATACAGCACAAGGGCCCATTTCCTCCAACTAGAAGTGGAATGTCCAAGATTAAGGAAAAGGAAATCCTGGCTAACTCTGAGAATAACTAATATTTGGACCATGCTCCCATTGGAGGTAGTGGCTAGTGATAGCATGAACACATTTAAGAGCAGATTGGACAACTATCTCATTGAGCATAAAATAGCGGGATATTCTTGATATGGTGAGCAAGAGGTCTTTTGTCTATTAAAGCTCTGTACCTACCTATGAGACCTATGAGATGGTTCCTTTTGCTGACCAGATGTCCCTGCTGGTAATCCTTATTTGCCAGCTGATTTCCTTTTTTGCCATGATGAATAAGGATAGCGAAAAAGGAATTTGGTTGGTGAAAAGGATTACCAGCAGGGTCATCTGGTTGGCGAAAGGTTCATCTGGTCAGCAAAAGGGAAAATACTTTTTCGCCAACCGATTTCCTTTTTCACCATGACAAAAAAGGGTGGTGAAAAAGGAATCTTGTCTGGTGAAAAAGAATTACCAGCAGGCCATCAGGTCCTCAAAAGGGACATCTGGTCAAGAAAATGGGAAATCCTTTTTCGCCAACCAATTTCCTTATTTGCCATAACGAATAAGGGTGGTGAATAAGGACATCAGTTGGTGAAGAAGGATTTTGTTATATCCATCTGGTCATCAAAACACTGTTTTGGGACTATCTGGTCCTGAAAAATATAAATTTTCCATTGTTTTCCTCATGTTCAAATCCCTAATGTCTAGTGGGACCCCACACCCTCAATCCCCATAATTTCTTTTTATTTTTATATATATTTTTCCCCTTGTTTGCTTTTATTTTATTTTTTTTAAATTGTGTCTCTCTGCCACTTTTTAGTTATGCCTGGTGTCTAGTTGCACCCATCCCCACTCCTGGTATTTGTACACCCAGTTGGTGGTGGTTAGTGGCATCCCCCCACCCTCCCAAAAGTATTTTGTACCTGAAAATAAGAAAACCATCCCTTGTTGTCTTTTAATTTTTTTTGTGTAACCTATAAAAATAAAGGTCCATCACCCACTGAGCACCCACCTCCCCACACCCCCATGATGTCACCACAGACCCTCACTTACCTCAAGAGATCCCAGGTTCAAGACCCGCTCCACCAATCAAAGACATGTCTTGCTGCTGGAACTGGCTACTGCAATATGAGAAACTAAGGTAAATGAGCTTCAATGTATTTCAAAGGGGGGGTTTCAACTTTTAGCCATAACTCAGTTGTTTTTTCATGATTTTGGCCCCAAATTTTCAACATGGCCTTTTGGAGACCCTACCTCATGAAGACTATGACTGTCACTAGGCAACTCCTGCCAGAAAGGTGATATTTTGCAGTCGGTTGGTGAAATCACCTTTCTGGTTAGATTTGTGTAATGGCAGTCATGTTGTACATGAGGTGGGGTCATAAGAAGGCTATGTTGAAAATTTGGGGTCACAATTTCAAAAAAAATGGCTGTGTTATGACCATACATTGCAATCTCACCATGCACACTTGTAACTTTGGACATTTTCAATATTTTCACCCTATAGTCTTAAAATAGTCTTCTTAATACCCCACCTGATGTATGTCACAGCCATCATTTTTCAAATTCTGGACAAAATGTGTTTTTGCACCAGCAGCACAGAATGGCACTGCAGTTGCATAGAATTATGTTTTGGCAGGGATTTGAAAATTTCCTGTACTGGGTACATGTGATTAGGTCATAAAAAAGGCTATGTTAAAAATTTGGGGTCAGAATTATTTAAGATGGTACAGTTCTGACTATTTTTTGCAATTTCCCTATGCATGCTTGTAACATTGTGAATTTTAAATATTTTGAGCTTAAATTCTCAACATAGCCTTCTTATTACACCACCTCATGTATGTCGCAGCTGTCATTTTTCAAATCCTGTCCAAAATGTGTTTTTGCACCTGCACTGTGGATTGGCATTGCACTTGTGCGGAGTTACATTTTGGCAGGGATTGAAAAATTTTCTGCACCAGGTACATGAGATGGGGATAATAACATGGCTATGCTGATAGTTTGGTGGCTGTTGTCCTATAGCTGGAAGCACAGAAACTGGAGGGCCTTGTGCTTCAACAGCTACATACATATATGCATCTATGGAGGGATGGAAGTGCAGGGTCCAAAGGACCCTGCCCTCCCACTGTAAAGTAAGGATACTATTATAATATCTCAAAAAGTAAGGAAATAAATTGCAAAAACGTCATTAATGCATCAGTTAGAGTTAAACCAACAAAAGTGGGGAATGTGGCATTAGGGTTTCCAACCCTAACACCCCATTCAGCACAGACCCACAGGCGAGGGGGCTGTGGGGCTGTCAACCCCAATGCTCAACCCATTCTTCTATGCTGTAGCCATGTCTCCTAATTTTTTAATGGAAGCGTGTGAGCATTAGGGTTGATAGCTCCAAGACAGACCCCTCCCCACCTAGGGGTATGTGCTGGGTGGGGAATGGGGTGTTAGTATTGGAAACCTTAGCACCACATGTCCCTACTTTTTTCAGTTTAACCCTAACTGATGTATTAATGAAGTTTTAAAAAAAATATATATATATATATATATATATATATATATATATATATATATGCAACCATATGACTGTTATGCCCACAATTTGTAAGGCGTCATTTGGTACCATACTGTAAATCACTGGATCTGGCAAGTTTCATTTTGGTCGGTGGCATGATTGCGGAGCTGCAGAGTGCCAAAAACTGTGTAATTTACCATTTAGGTGAAAATTCTTTGCTCATCCGCACCTCTGAAAGGGCTTGGGGTCTGGTCTAAAATTGTTAGGGTATATGGGGTCTGGGCTGCAGATGTACCTTTTGAAGGTTTGGTGAAAAAGTATCAATCTGTTCAAAAGTTAAAAAGCTTTAACATTTCCCATTATAGTCTATGGGGCAAAATATATGTGCCATGCGAAAGCAGATTTTGCTTTCGTGAAAGCAGTTTTTGCTGCCTCAAGTGGAAATGTTTTTTGCTGTGCTGCAGCCATCTTTTTTTCAGTTAGTGATGGGGAAAAACATGGTAATTCAATAAATACTGCTCCTTTGCAAACGCCAACAGCCGTATTTACCTAATCAGGACCACGGAACATGATTCTGGCCTTAATGTTTTAAAATAGCAGCCATAAATACATTTTTTTTAAATCGTCCCTTAGTAGTATCGCAAATTTGCCGCCCTATATTTGTGAAACCGCTGCAAATTTGTGGCAGTTTTCACACTAGTAACATGAAAACTGCCACAGATTATTGGTACTATTTTAATTTAATTTAAAAAAACAATCATCGGCCCTGTAAATGCCCAAAATCTTTCCTGGACAATTTTTTTCCAAAAATAAGCCACTGAATCATACTCCTCAGCCCCCAATTAGGTAAACACCTGTTGGTGTTTACCTAATAAAAGGATATGTTATCCTTTTATTGCCTCCAAGGGGGCTGAGGCATGTTTTATAGATAAAAAAGTTTCTACTGACATTGGGGTGTCCAATCTTCCTGTAGGTGGTCGAAATCCCCCAACCCCATCAGTGTGGGACACTGGGGAGCTCACTCCCAGTGTCCCAAAAATATTTATTCTTTTAAAAATGTCTCTGCTGACATCGGGGTGCCTAATCCCCGTGTTGGCAGTAGACATCCACCCCCCGCCACTGTGGGACACTGGGTAGCCCACTCCCAGTGTCCAGAAATATATATATTTTTTTCAATTTCTCTGCTGACATCCAGGTGCCCCATCCCCTTGTCAGCATTACAACCTACAACCCCCCTGACAGTGTGGGACACTAGGTAGCTTACTACCAGTGGCCCCAGTTATGTCCCCCCAGTACTGTGAGACACTGGAGAGCCCATCCCTAGTGTCCCATTGCTTCCATTACCTGTGAAAAAAGGAAACAGTCTCCCAACATCTTTTTTGTCATCCTAAAAAAGAAAACGGTCCCTTGTCGTCTCCCCATCCCCCTCTCCATCTCAACTCTCCCACTGAGCAACCCACCACCCCACACCTTCCCACCCCTTGCCTTATACTTACCACTGGAGATCTTCTTCTTCTGTCATCTTCTGTGGACTGGGACACATCTGCACTCTTCAAAGCCAAACTGTGAACTGAAGAATCAAAGTAAGTATTGTATAATGACTGTCAATTGCATTTTTAACTTATGTTGATATCTTGGCCATTTTTGGTATTTTTGCACCAAATTTTCAACATGGGCTTCTTGGGACCCCACCCCATGAACAATATCACTGTTGTTTTGTTACTCAGACCTGTAAGGTGATTTTGCAGTCGCTGTACAAAATCACCTTTTAGAACCAAATAATGAAATTATAGTGCTAGTATTCATGAGGTGGGGGTCCTAAAAAGACCATATTGAAAATCTGGTGCAAAAAAAGCCCCAAAATGCCTGAGTTATGGGTAGTCATTTAGATTTTCCTACGCACATGTGTAACTTTGGCAATTTTCAACATTTTGCTGCCAAATTTTCAACATAGCCATTTTTTCACACCACCTCATGAACAGTACACCTATCATTTTCACATCCTGCCTGAAATGTGTTTTCATACCTGTAGCACAGAATGGTGCATTTGCCATGCAAAATCACCTTTTGGGGCTGATTAATGAAATGACAGTTACCAGTACCCATGAGGTGGGGTCCCAAAAAGACTATGTTGAAAATTTGGTGAATAAATTCCTAAAAATGCCTGAGTAACATGGATCAATTGAATTTATTCTATGCACTAGCATAACTTTGGTACTTTTCAATATTTTGCTGCCAAATTTTCATCATAGCCATTTTTCACACTACCTCATGAATAATACAGCTGTCATTTTTCACATTTTACCTGAAATGTGTTTTCACACCTGTGGCACAGAATGGCATTGCAGTTGCCCATAATTATGTTTTGCCTTGCATTTCACAATTTCTCTGTACCGGGGGACATGAGGTGGGGGTAATAAGATGTCTATGCTGACAATTTGGTCACTGTTGTTTGACACATGGAAGTGCAGGGCTCAGTGGGCCCTGCACTTCCATGCCTACATACATATGTGCATCTATGGAGGGATTGGAGTGCAAGGTCTGAAGGACCCTAACCTTGCACAGTAAAATAAGGATACTATTATAATATCTCAAAAAGTAAAGGAAATTAATTGCAAAAAACCTCCATTATTCCATCAATTAGGGTTCCTATTACAGTGACAAAAGTATGGAAATTCAGTGGTAGTGTTCCCAACCCTACCAAAACACCCTACCCCCACCCTCCACACACCAATAGGCATCAGGGTGTGCCTTGGGGTAGCCTAACTCTCACCCCATTCTCCTATACTGACCATCTCAGCCTTCTTACACATGCAATGTGGTGAGAGTTAGGCCCAACAACTCCAAGACACACCCCGGCACCTGTTGGTGTGTGGAGGGTGGGGAAGGGGTGGGAACCCTAACACCGAACTGCCATACTTTTGAGCTGCAATAGGAACCCTAAATGATGCAATAATGGAGTTTTTTGCAATGAATATATATGTGTATCTATATATATACACACACACACACACACATATATGCAATATGCGTGAACATAAATGAAGTGTGATAAATCAGTGTATTTGCACTACTGTGTGTATAAATGTGAGATTTAACATTTATATACACAGTAGATATGTAATCACTGATTTATACACTTAGTAGACTTGTCATGGTTGGCAAGGTAGCAGCAGACCATTGAAATTATGCCCAGACTTCTTTCATACTTGTAAAAAACAAAACTCATTCCATCAGTACCAGCAAGTGATAGCCACATGCCAAGTACAGTAAAAAACTGCCAGACTAACTCATGCTGTACTCACTTCATTCATGAACTGAATGGACAGCATACCATAACGCTATGATACCACAATAAAATTACTGGCTTTAGTATTCAATTCTCATTGGTAATCTGCGGAAACCAGCCACACTGGAATTTTTTAAAATGTCAGAAAGTGCCACAAATAGTAGTTTTGACATGGAGCTGGAAGAAATACTAACTCAAATAGAGATGGAAACTGAGCCGCTTAAAGACCCTGAAACTGGCCAGCTGAAGTACCAAAAAGTATACCTCAGTTAAGTAGTATAACCACAAGTACAGGTTCAAAGCCCGCAATAGATATTGATGAAATTGACAAATTCATAGATAGGGCAAAGAATGCCATTGCCAACACCAGTAGGAAAACAGTAGCTGACATTGCTATAATAACTCGTTACGTCACTGAAACTCTGGGGGATAAATCAGCCCCTACCTAGCATAGCTCCACCCGACCTACAGCAATACCTTTGCCACTATTTTATTAACTGCAGAAAAAGTGATTGCACAGTGTATGAACTTTGCAAATCAATTTTTCAAAGTTTAGAATGCTTCTTAAGATCTAAAAAACTACCCCTGCTCCCTCTCACCTCTCCATCTTTTGAGAAGTGCAGGCAGGTATTAATGTCTCATCAGAAGAACTTAAAATGTGAAGGGTAGGGGTGTAAACAAAAGGCAGCTAATGAGCTTACAGACACCATCATAGATAAGCTGTATGAAAAAAACAGCTGGGTCCGTACACCCCTGACTCCTTACTAAACTCTATGTGGCTTATAATAAGTACCTTCTTTGGAATCAGGGGTAACACTGAAATGAGAAACATCAGATGGGGTGATACAGATGTACACCAAGATGAAAATAGGAAAATATATCTTCATTACTCCAATGAAAGGTAGACAAAAAACAGAACTGGCAGTAATCCTAAGGACACTCATAAAATTAAACCTAGGGCCTATGAGCTGCAGGGTAACATAGATAGGTGTCCAGTGAAAACATATTTACTATATAAAGAGAAAAGGCCAGAAAAAACACCGGAACCTGAAACACTGTTCTTCCTTGCAGTTAATAATAATTTTAAAGACTATTACCCCACAGCATGGTTCAGAAACCAGCCTGTGAGAAGAAACAAATTGTCTACTCTCGACAAAAGAATGGTAAAAAAGGCTAGCACACAGAGAGATAAATCACTGACAAACCATTCAGAAAGAAAACACCTAATACAAAAACTAGTTGATTCTGGTATTGCACATACAGACATCATTCAAGTGACAGGTCATAAACAGCTAGGCAGCATCAATGATTATTCTAAATTGAGTGAGAACGAGCAGGAAAAGATCTCAAAGATTCTTAGTGGAGAAATACCAAGCACATCAAAACAAGAGTCGCACAAAAAGCCAGCATTAACAACAATTTTAGAAAACCTACATGATAGTTTGGGACCTTGCTTCCACTGCCCAAAAATAAAGGCAAAAAACATCACTTTTAACGTTGTCCAAGGTACAAATACCACCTAACACCATTACCCCATACACACAATGAAACTCAAGGATAGTATTGTAACACTTGCACTCTTGTTTCCCACTCTTTACCTAGGACATCCCTATGAATCAAAAAAAAAAGAGACGCCCTCAAGTACTGGATACAGGCTCAAGACACAGATTGAAAGGTAAATGCTCCCACCCCCACAACACCCCTTTCCTCCCAAGCCTTGAATGTTAAAACTGTAATAATGAAATGTAAACATGACAGGTGAACAGTGTGAAAGTTTTGTAGAAAGTGTTACCATAGGCAGACAATGTAAAAAAATGAGCAATACCAGATGTTTGCATAGAGACTGTCAAAGTCAAACTCCATTTAAAAATCAACAGCAGAATTTTTATGGCTGTGGGAATAGCCCAACAGATGTTTGGCATTCAGAAGAGGGCCGATGTCATTTTTGTTACCAAACAGCATGATAGAGTGTTAAAAATAGATTCCTCAGCTGAAGCCTCATTACTACACTGCCTACGTGTGTATAGGACACTGTAGAGCACTATTTTCCTCTGGCCTGAGGAGTTAATTGAGCCCACATAAAGTTAATTCATTATCTTTCGGCAGTCATTTTGTGTCAGGTTACCAATGGGTAGTGCGGACATCATACAAAGCTATTGAAGTAGATTGGGTTAAACACTTCTTGGAGCTTTCTGCATAACAAATAAGCTCTGCTGTGCCCTCAGCCCCTATGAGCACCTCATTAAGCCATTTGGCACCACTATCCTAAGAGCAGTCATTCTGCTACTTTGCAGAACATTCCATATCAAAGAGTCCCCATGATGCCTGTTTCCAAATAATACCCCAACTTCATTTCTCAGGCAGGCAGTTCTGGGCTACTGTTTATATTCTACTGAATTTTCTTAACCTGCAATTTGTGACTATAGGTGTTTACAACTGAATGATAGTAACCACATTTGCTTCACTTGCAAATAGGTAGGCATGTGTGTGTCCAATTTTTGTTTGACTTAGGTTACACATAGATCAGTTCATACCATGCTGTATTGTGATTAAATGAACTGATACATATGGGCTTTGGTTTCTTTTACAAATTCATTTTTCCTGACCATGGATATACTAAAACAAAAAATTCTCAACAAAAAGTTTTAAAATAAAGAGTTTAACAGTAATTTAGTTGATGTGGTGTAAAGAGCTGCTCCCTGGAAAATTACCTGGTTTGGGGGGGGGGATTGCTGCCACAAGCAGAATGGGGCTTCATACATGGGGGAGCTCATGGCAGCAGAAGAGGCATGATGGCATTGAAAACATAATGGTGTGGATGTAGAGGCACCAATATTTGAACATGACTTTGGTAGAGGACTAAGTGTGACTTGGGGTGGGGAATCATCAGAAATTGAGTGAGTCTTGGCATGTTTAGCATAATGGTTTTCTGAAACTTCAACCTTCAATGGGTTAGACTCTGCATCCATCTGTACAGCATGTCACTAAGTAACACACAGTGGGGTGTGGTTAAAAACCAGATCACCAGACTCGGACCAGAGCTGTAAAATCTGGATTTGGCACAGCTTGTGCAAATATTGCTGATCCACTCACTCTAGATGATCTGGTCTGGCTTTTACCTATCTGGTCTAGTCCTGACTGTTTCATTTTCACCCATGCCAAGGAAGGATCGAAAAACAGACTTCCAGGAGTGGACCAGATATGTAAAGTCAGACTGAACAGTGCACCCCAAGAGACCGGACCAGCAGTATTTGTGCAAATTGCACCCAGTATGGCCAGTTTGGATTTTTACAGAACTACTATGGTTCAGGTCTGTCACTTCAGTTATTTTTTTCCTTTTTTTCTTTTAGCTTGTCTATCTCCTTGGCTGGGGTGGTCCCTATAGTCCCCCAATCTGGTCAGCTGGCATCTCCTGCACCGGGTGCCATGCCTGAGCATTCAACCATCTTCCATCTCCCTCTCCTTTGGCCACATCACAATGTCATGGAAGACCAAGAGATCACGGCCAGAGGGAGCTCCCTGGAGCATCTGGTGCAGCATTGCAGTGGACCATCACGAGTGCCAGAAGATTCAGTGAGGATTTTATTATTAGTTACTCTCCCCCTGGTGCAGACATGTGGGGACACCAAGGATGGCGTGGCACGTGCTCCCGTGTGCTGCACATCTGACGTCCCCCCACACCATTCCTTCCTTCCATTGCTCCATGAGCATCACTTCCCCCTAGCCACTGCCAGGAGCCAACACCCCCATGAAGATCCCTTCCCATCTTCGCTGGAGGAGGAGAGCAGTCCCTGGGACACTAAATCCTCCCCCCCGGCTGACCCCTGATGACCCGAATTCGCATCTGAACCTGGGTCACCGGCATGATGCAAGGTGTGGCGTCCAGTGCCTCAGCCCTCAGTGCCACTGGGCGAGCTCTGTCAGTACAGTTTTAATCAATCAATTAATCTTTATTTTATACTGAAAGGTATGTGCGCAAAAATGCCCATTTACACAAAAGTCCAGTTAAGCATAAAAAGAGAACAGAACACCAGGTCAGACAATTACATAGTAAAATACAGTATAAACAGGTATAACATATACAGGTCTAATACAGAGATCTTGAACGATATACAGAAGAAAGGGGAAGTAAATAAATAACAGTGACAAATTTACAGCATGGGATATAGTTGGAGGTACAATTCAGGAACATGAACAGTTGGGTAATGCATTGAAAGGAAGATGTGCAAGTCTTGCACCACCCAGATCCTGCATGTGGATGAGCATTCCCTCTGCATGATCTACCCAGGCCCCAAACACTGGGTCAAGGACTGTGTACCCTGCCAGTCTTTCAACCAGGCCACACGGATTAGGCACCAGAAAAAGCTTGAAGTCCACTTGCTGGAGAAGTGCCTAGCTTTGATGGAAAAGGAGCTGCAGAATCTGTGGGAAAAATCTTCTTCTCCAATGCCAGAACCCTACAAGAAGAAAAAGGACAAGGAGCTGCACCAAGACTGGGACAGGTCTCCATCCACTTGATTTGATTTTTATTTGTATACAGGTAAGCACTCTGGGATAGAATCCCTTTTACAGGTATGACCCATGGTCAAAAAATAAATGCACATGTTACAAAACAATTATTACATTGCATACAGATTCATAAATAGGAATACAAATTCCATGTCATAATAAAACAGCTCTAAAAACAGTCACACTTTGATAAATCTTTAAGATGTAATTTAAGTGCCTTTGCAAACATGTTGTGATTTATTATTGCTCTAATTTGTGCAGAACTGTTGTTCCAAACTTGGCGGCCACCATTGGGCACCACTGACACCGGAGGGGCCCTCCATTTCGGTAAGTAGCCCTACTGCTGGTCTCCTACTGCTCCAGCAGATCAGACCACAGCCTCCCTGCCTCCTTTACTCACGGTGCAGTAGGGGCTCTTCTTGGACAATAAAACCCCTATTGTGCTCCTCAGGCCCATATCTTCTTCAGGGTCTATCAACAGCAGCCAGGTCAATAGGTCACTCCCTGGCCTGACCTAGGAGTGCACAGTCACATCCAGTATGCTTGACTTCAGCTTCGCTGTTGTCTGCATATCCCAGGCCAATAAGTCAGACGTTAGCTCTTCTGATGTCTGCATGGCCATGGCTGATAAGTCACTCCCCAGTTCCTCTGGGGACTGCACAGCTGAAGCTGTCCCATCGGGGTCGCAGGATACCCCCCACACCGAGTTGATCCAGCTTCCGGACACGCAACAGTCTTTAGACGGTTCTTTGCTCCCACTGACCTAACCAGACCCTCTGGGCTTGCCTGAAGATCAAGAGCTGGAGGTGGGCACTAATCTGGAGGTTCCCCCTCCTTCGCCAGGTCAGTCTCTTCCTGGTTCACACAGTGGGCCTATTGTTAATCCCTCCGGGGACATTCTGTTGGTACCTCCTCAACCCAAGCCCCCTTGGACAACCAGGTCCCACCATCTTGGACTCCAGCTCCCCAGATGATGGCAGGTCTTCTGTCGGGTTTTACTCACACCCCGATGCCAAGTGACCCTTCACCAGGTGGCCCTTCACCAGGTTAGGGTATGTCTGGCACTCTGATCATTCCTCAAATGCTGGACAGTCTTCCATCAGGCCCCCATGTGCCAAATCTTCCAGTGCCAGAAATTCCTGTGCCTGATCCAGTGCCAGCCCCTTTGAATGTCCCTACAGGCTGATGCCCGGTCCTTCTGGACCTCCTGCCTGGCCTTCAACCCCACCTCCTGCCGGGCTTTCAGCTTCACCTCCAGCTGGCCCTATGGGCAATATTCCAGACTATCTTCCCCCACAATACCCAATGTACCCTTTGCCAGGGTATCCAACACCTGGTCATTAACCCCATTATGTACTGGCATACCAGAAGCCGGGCTATGTCTAATCAGGGGTATGCTCCTTCTGGCTTTCCCTACTCCTACCAGGCTCATGGATACCCTCAATATCAGACTCTGGGCTATCCATTATACCAGCCTCCTCCTCCACCACCTCTTCCTACTCCTCAGCCTCTGCCTCCACAGCAACCTCAGGCTGATATCTAGGCAGTGTTTCAGATCCTGATTCAGGAGATCAGGACTCAACTAGCCTCAGAGTTTGATCATTGGAAACCAGCGTTGGCCTCTACTCCCACCTCCTTTCCGGCCCCTAGATCAGCCCCTCCTGTAGATTCCCACCTTTCCAGAGAAGGCTTCTCTAGACAACAGGTCAGGGATAAAACCCACAACACTCCTCTGAAAATGGTTCAGGCCCCCAGCAGCCACTCTTCAGACTCTGACTCTGACTCATCCTCCAGTTCTGGTATGCATAGGCCTATAGATCCTTAGCCTAAGGAGTCCCCGAAGTCCCATCTGGAGGACCCTTCCTTTGCAGAAGTCCTCATAACTATACAAAATGCCTGTGGCCGGGTTATCCAGGAACAGGATCCAAAGTGGAAAAGGCTTGCAGAGCATCTAGACATGACTGACACAGCTCCTATGCCCATACTGCCTAGGACTGGGCCCCATGAAGACCTGACATCCACAGTCTGGCAACAGCCTATCTCCATTCCAGCTGTTTCAAAAAAGGCAGAGAGGATGTACCACCCCCCAGATGGGGTCACACACCTTACTGGCCATCCTAATGCAGACTCAGCTTTCATGGCTGCCCACTGGTCCTCTAAACCTAAACATTTGAGCATGTTTCCTCCTGCTAAGAAGTCTAAGCAGCTGGACAATTTTGGTCGCAAGATCCATTCCTCCTCCACTTGCACCCTCAGGTCCCTTAATTATGTGACTCATACAGTTTCCTACCAGAACTCTTCCCTGGCCTCACTAGAGTCCAAGCTGAAAGCTATCCTGGACCAGGAGCTTAAGACTGAGACTGCCAAGACAGTGAGAATAGCTAAAATCTCCTGTAGTAATGTCCTCAGGGCCACTTGTGACACAGTAGACTCAGTATCTCGCACCACAGCCACTGCTGTCTGCATTAGGTGACATTCATGTTTCAGGATTGCTGGCCTGGCAAAAGATGTCCAGACCTCCATCCTGGATGCCTCTTTCAGGGGATCTGTATTATTCAGAGGTGATACCAAGGATATTATCACTGAATTGCAGGACCATGGTAAATCCATCTACAATGTCAGCTTCATGTACCGAGGGTGTTACAAAGGCAACCAGCCTTTTTGTTAGCAACAGAAATGCCAGACCAAAGAGACCCCTGCCAAATGCCAGGTCAAATGCTGGTATCCAGCATCAGGAACCCCTTCTGCCCCTGCCAAGTCCCAGAAGCCCCCTGGAGGAGCTGCGGGCTCCTTCCCCTCAGCCTCCTGCTTTTCGGGGACCCCCCTCCAGATCCTGTAGGGGAACCAGTGGGGGAGAAGATTTTCCCTCCACCTTCTGGGGTTGCAGGACATAAACACGGACTCTTGGGTCCTTCAGTTAATATAAAGAGGTCACACCATAATATTCCTAGACAGGCCTCCAGACAAACCCCCAAGCCTCTCCCATTATCCTCCAAGGCACTTGTCTCTGATAGGGGATGAGATACAAGCTGTTCTGCAAATGTCAGCCATAGAGCCCGTGGCTCTGTCACAGATAGGAAGAGGGTACTACTTCCATTTTGTCCTAATGCCCAAGAAGACGGCTGACCTAAGACCCATCTTGGACCTCAGCATGCTCAACCTGTACATCGAGTACAAGGGGTTATGCATACTCACCATCCAGGGACTTCTACCCCTGCTCCACAAGGGCCATTGGCTTTGTGTGCTGGGCATGCAGAATGCTTACCTGCACATCCCTGTCTGCCAGGCCCACCACCTCTTTATTCAGTTTGCCTTTCAGGGGGAACATTACCAGTTCAAGGCTCTCCATTTTGGCCTATCCTCAGCACCTCAGGTTTCTACCAAGTGCCTAGCAGTGGTGGCTGTGGCCCTATGTTGCAGAGGTATCTAACTGTGCCTGTATCTGGATGACTGGCTTCTGTCAACCCCATCACAGAGCAGTCTGAGGGAGTCACTCTCCTTCACCCTGTACCTCTTTTTCCAGTCTTGGAATAACAGTCAACTATCCAAAGTCTCACCTCTCCCCTCCCAGTGCCTACTATTCATTTGGGGGTGGTGCTGCATACGGTCCAGGGCAGGACCTTCCTTACTATTGGAGAGAGTGGTGGTGACCCTGCAGGAACAGGCCAGATTAGTGCCCAACTCACAATGTACCACAGCTCGGTCGATCCTCTGACTTCTTAGGCTGATGGCAGCTGCATTTCCTACAGTTCCTCAAGCCAGACTGCATATGAGGGTGACCCAATGGACTCTTCATGTTCAATGGGATCAATGGCTGGACAACCTAGGCCACAGGGTCCTAGTGTCTGGGTACATGAAGAAGGATCTTCTTTGGTGGCAGGAGTTGTCCACTCTCTCCATGGGGGTCCCCCTTTCAACCCCCTGCTCCTACCATGACCCTTACAATGGATGCTTCATGTAAATGCTGGGGAGCCAACCTAGGAGACCATCAGACCCAGGGAACATGCTCTCAGCTGGAAGCATCTCTACATATCAATGTATTAGAAATGAGGGCAGTGCTGTATGCCCTCTGGGCCTTCCAGCCTCTTCTATGTCTGGGGACACTCCTGGTTCAGACTGACAATATGTCTGTGGTCTGGTACCTGAAGAAACGGGGAGGCACTTGCTCATACTCTCTATGCTGAGAGGCAATGCGAGTGTGGTACTGGGCAGTGCAGCACATCCTCTGCCTGACTGCTGTCCATGTGCTGGGTGTCAGCAATGTCCTGGCAAACAGTCTCAGCCAAACCACTGTCAGGGCTCATGAGTGGGAACTAAATCAAGAGGTGATTGAAAGCTTATTTGACCTGTGGGGTCTGCCGTAGATAGACCTCTTTGTCTTCCCATCCAATGCAAAACGACTCAATTTTTGCTTGCTCGTTCCCGAGCATGGTGTTTTTTGCTGAGACACACTGTCTCTTTGCTGGACAGGGAGGATCTTTTATGCCTTTCCTCCCTTCCCAGTGTTTCAGAGGGTTCTTCTGAAGCTACAGGCAGAAGGGGCTCACATGATTCTAATAGCCCCTCTTTGGCCTCATCAGATTTGGTTCCCCCTGCTTTAACTGCTATTAATGGAACCCCTAGTACTTCTGCCTCTCTGCCATGATCTTCTGACTCAGGAGAAGGGCAGACTGGTGCATCTGATCCTCAAATCCATCCACTTGCATGAGTGGTACCTGTGGACATATGTGGGATAACTCCCATTGTTATTATTTTTTTACAAAAATTGTCAACTGTGCAGACGCATTTGTAAAAAAGTGAATTATAATAGTGAGACTTTTTGAAATGTTGACTTGCCATACTCATACTTGTCTACCCACTTACTCAGTCTCCTGCTTGTTTCTGTCCTTGTACTAACTAATTCCTGTTGCTTCATATCAAGGGGTTGTTGATTTTCATATTGTGTGTGCCTGGGGTCGAGCAGCAATAAAAGATAAACTATGCAATGCCCTCAATAACACACCTACCCCAGTTTACTTTTACCTAGCACCCATTTTGAGGCCTTGTACAGTAAGATCTTCCTTCAAGAGAACAACTTGTAATGAAATGTATAAGATTTACATTGACATTTGGGTATATGCACTTTTATATTATATTAATTGTGTGTGTGTACTGTATAGCAATCTTTAAAAAAATCAATTAAACACATCAAATGTCTTCCTAAACATGCCTCAACACTGTGTTTATCTTCCACCTGGTCACAACATATAGCTGTCTCAGCAGTGTTTTCAGTTAAGGTACAGTACCTTTATGTATATGATGGCCCAGTTCTGTTGAATTGATTGCTATAACAGTGCATAGAATACAATGTGAAACATATAGGTAACTGTAATACAGACGATGGCATTATTTTTATATCTGCCCTTTCTCAATGTACTGTACTTTGATTCAGTAGTGTTGCAATGGCAATTCATGTTCATGTTAAAGCTCATGAAACACCCTTATCTAGTTAATGCATTTACAGCAGTAGTGGCTCTGCAGAACTTGTTTTATTTTTTTTTTCCACTATCCACAAGGGAACAAAGCAACATTCTAACATTAATCAGTTCTGCACCCCAAGTGTGTTTTTTCTGGTAACCTATTTAGGCTTGTCAAACTACATGACAGCAGCTTCATTCCATCATTGAGTTAGTGTTGTGATGTCTAGGCCTATAAATCAGCTCACAAATGAATAACCAAAATCACTGGTAACATTTATGTATTTTCTTTGTCTCTATGCAGGAACTTAGCAAAACACAAAACCAGCAACTTGACAACTGCAGTCGTTTGTTCCCTACTTGTAAACATTGATGCAATAACTTCTTTTTTGTGTGTGTTTCCAATAGGAAGTATATCATCCTACTGCAAGCCAGTCAAAGCAATTGACGTACGGCAACATGAACTCTTCATGTCCTAATTCCATTGAAGTAGGTTGTTGGTTAACGAGGATCTGCAGCTTATCCATTAGGTAGGGAAATGGGCAGACTAGGTGGGCCAAGCAGTCCTTATCTGTCGTCAAATTCTATGTTTCTATGTTTCTATAATGCTTAAATAATCCACAAATTGAAACCCCAAAAAAGACCAAAACAAATACAAAATGAAAACAAAAATGTCCATTCTTCAGTGTGGTAATCCACAAGGTCAAGCTGTTGAGAAGAACACCAAAAGGTACCCCATATTCCACCACAAGCTCTACTGTCCAAAGGCACCTACCTCACAAAGTAGATAATCCAAGCCTGGAGGATCAGATGACCACTGCTCCAAAGCTTGAACCAAAT
This sequence comes from Neoceratodus forsteri, assembly GCA_016271365.2. Lineage (NCBI taxonomy): Eukaryota > Metazoa > Chordata > Ceratodontiformes > Ceratodontidae > Neoceratodus > Neoceratodus forsteri. Next base: position 899,609,622 of record CM057456.1, on the reverse strand, counting down.
GCTCACAGCCTCCTCTTTGAACACCACAAAATGCCCATTGTAAAGTAAATCCAAGATTCTGTCTCGTCATCAAAGCTCCCTCAGGCTCCCTGATCTTCCAGTGCTCCTCCTTGGCCACTTCAGAACTCCAGCACACTGCTCAGGTCACGCTGCTCCCATGCGTGGATCCCAGGTCCTCATCCATCGACGGCAAGCACCATACTGAACAATAACTGCACCACAAACATCAAGCATGCCCCTCCACCATCAATCACCAACCAACAGCCAATCACATTTTTCCCCACACTACATTGACCAGTTATACCAGTTCCATTCACAACTCACTAGCCAATCAAAATCTACACATTCACAACAGATAATCAATCAAAAACCACTATCGCTCACTATTCAGAAACACCAAAGTTCTTAAAAATACCACAAATATGCCATTCCCGGAAAGAAAGGAATCCCTTCAAATGAATAAAAAAAAACATTTAAAAATGAAATAACCATGACAACCATCAAACCTCAACATATTACAGTGGCCAATTGTATGGGGGTCTGATGTGTGATACCTTATATATCCTCCTCCAACTACTCCCTTACCTCTGCCCTACACAATTACTTTTCCCTCAGATGTTCCTGCTTTAACCCACCTTAATACCTATCCCCAGTTTCTGCCATCCTACCATGACCCCCCCCAGCAGGGTTCTCAACATCCTGAAGGGGGAAATCAGGAAATGGCTACCTCTTCTCCTCATATTCAGTTCTTGCCTCTCCCCCTCTCTTCTCCACCTGCCCCTCTGGGTTACCAGTGTGCACAAACTAACCCCATCCTTTTACTCCAACAACACTTGTGTACTACCTCGAGCCTGCTTGTGGTACACTCATGCACTGTAAATGGTTCTATCACATTATTTACTGTTTTGTAAGTTCATATGTTCTTTTGTATGATTTTGGGCATGTATTATAATTTACCCAATGTTCCACTACTGTTTATTGTACAATACCTTGTGTTCCAGCTGTTGCACAATCTTACAATATTGTATTATTTGTACTACCCACATGCTATTGTAACTGATCATCCTTCACAACCCTATGTAATCCCTCCCCCAGGTCGCACAGTGAGATGAGCAACTTGTTGTTCAGTGTGCCCTCCTGGTGAAACATTTCAATAAATAAATAAAAAAAGATATCTTTACTTGTGGGCAGTGACCTCATTACCTTCATTTGTGGCTATGTTACACTCTGCCACTCATGAGGTAACATGCGGTCAATGCCCACTCGATAAGATAAATAATAATAATAATACATTTTATTTCTAAAGGGCCTTTCAATTTTTCAACGCGCTGTACAAAACAAGTAATACAAGTCAAACATTATAATTCAATATAAAACACAGATAAAACTACAGTCTCATCAACAGCTTAAACACAGTCAGTACTCCAAGAAGGCAATTTGATAAAAATGAGTTTTTAAACCCCTCTTAAATTCCTCCACGGAGGTGCACTCCCGTAACTGACGGGGTAGAGAATTCCAAAGAGTGGGAGCAGCATAAGAGAAAGCTCTACAACCAGATGAATTTAGACTCATTCTTGGAATCTCTAGCAACCCCTCATTGGCCAAGCGGAGCGATCGGTTTGGACAGTAAAGAGCCAGAAGATCTTTCAGATAGGCTGGACTCTGATCATGTAGGGCTTTGAAAGCCAGTAGATAGACTTTAAAGGTGATCCACCACCAAACAGGAAGCCAGTGCAGATCATGCAGCACTGGGGTAATATGACAAGACCTGCTTGTCCCAGTCAAAACCCGGGCTGCCGCATTCTGCACTAGCTGAAGGTGGTGTATATCAACCCCAGAAAGCCCAAAATACAGGGAGCTGCAGTAGTCCAAATGTGAGGACACGAAGGCATGCACCAACGTTGGTAACATGTCAGACGGAACAAGGTGCTTCACTCTAGCGATATTTCTAAGATGGTAAAAGGAAGTCTTGATGACTGCTGACACCTGTGACTGTAGTGTCAGCCTGTCATTCAAAATAACCCCTAGGTTACGCACCTGTTTGGAGGTCAGAAGTGACACACTGCCAAGAAAAATTCCTGAGGGTGCACCAACAGGCGGCCCCTCTATCCGACAGCCTGGATCCACAGCCAAAACCTCTGTCTTTTCTGAGTTCAACTTCAGCCAACTAGAATCCATCCAATCCTGGATTTCTTTCAGACAGTTGTTAAACACTGGGAGAGCTCTATCCTGGTCAGGAGCGAAAGACAGGTATAGCTGGGTATCATCTGCATAGCAGTGAAACCTCAGCTCATACCATCTTATAATGTCTCCAAGGGGCAGCATATACACCACAAATAACATGGGAGATAGCACAGAACCCTGAGGCACCCCACACAACAAAGGAGTTGGGCCGGAGGAAAAAAGCCCCGACACAACTCTTTGTGATCTCCCAGTGAGGAATGAGGTGAACCATCGGAGGACAATTCCCGATATTCCGCAAATCTGCCTCAGGTATGCTAACAACACCACATGATCCACGTTGTCAAAAGCTGATGAGAGATCAAGAAGAACTAGAATAGAACTTCTCTTCTGGTATCTTGCCCTCAGGAGATCATTAAGCACCCGAACCAGCGCAGTCTCGGTGTTATGTCTTTTACGAAAACCGGATTGGAAGGGTTCGTAGATGTCATGGATGGTTAAATGATTCTCCAATTGGACCACCACTACCTTCTCAATCACCTTCCTAATAATGTATAATAATAATAATAAATAAATAAATAAATAATAATAATAAATATAATAATGTATCACACGTCAGACATGATGGGCAGGAGTGGAGTATGGAAAATATTCTCAATCCTGCAGAGTGAGCTCTGTAGTCTCACAAGAGCAGTGAGACTGCACAGCTCACTCTGCAGGAGTGACAATATTTTCCATATTCCATGATCTGCACATCATGCGTTCTATTTATATAATGGGGTTGGAGCATCAGAAGTGTTATTTTTTTTGCATCCTTTTCCTGTTTCCTCTTTTTATTTTAGTATTTGATAACTGGGTAAGTTTTTATAGATGACTTGGGAGCATTAGGCACTCGAGTGACTTGTTCTGAATCATACGGTGTGGAAATGGAGATTGTGAGAATCAAACCCAGGTTTGGTGTGCTGGATGTAGCAAGTTTGCTCAAAGCTCATTACTCTAACCTGTAGGCTATACTGAGAGCACTGTTTGTGCGTGCTCTTAGTGTGTATGTTTCTGAACGGGCTGGGAGTGTTACAAACACTATGAGAAACAGTTGAATGTGCTTGGCAGTGCTAAATGAGTTAGTGTCAGCAAGCAGTGAGAAACAAACTGTGAGGCATGGTGATTTAGAATACAGGTTTTCTTGAAAAATGACTGTAGCATAGTCATGGGCTGGGAGTTTTACACACACTATGGGAAAGAGCTGAATGTCCTTTGCAATGTTGAGTTACTTGCAAGTACTGCAGCAGTGATAAAAAGAAACTGTGAGGCACTGTTATTTAGAATGCAAGCTTTCTTGAAAATGACAGTAGCATAGTAATGGGTTGGGAGATTTACACACACTATTGGAAACAGCTGAATGTCGTTTGCAGTGTTAACTGAGTTACTTGCAAGCAGCAGTGAGAAACAGATTTAGGTAGAAGTTCAATTTAGTATGCAGGCTGGAGTGAGTGATGACATCAGCAGAGTAGGTATATTTGTAAGTTATTTTAACTCCGGTGATGTCATTGTAAGTTATTTCACTGCAGTGGAAATAACTGAAGTTATCCCACTCATATTGCTCTCACCCCATTGTATAAATATATCTATATTCCAAAAAACTTTGTTAATGCATCAGTTAAGGTTGAAGCAACAAAAGTAGGGAAACGAGGCATTAGGATTGACACCCTAACACCCCCCATGCCTTACCACCCCACCACAACCCCACCCACCGCAGACCAAGAGGTGCGGGTATGCTTTGGAGTCTTGGATCTAACTCTCACCCCATTCCATGTGTAACAAAGCTCACATGATACAGCATAGTAGAATGGGTGAGAGCTAAGCCAATGACCTAAGGCACAACCGTCACCTGTTGGTCTAATGTGAGTGAAATACTGAGCTGGTAAGGCATAGCAAGTAATAGGAGGTATCAACCCTAATGCCTCATTTCCCTACTTTTGTCACTTCAGCCCTAACTGATGCATTAACAAAGTTTTTTTGCAGTGAATCTCCTTACTTTTTGAGAAAGTGTAATGTAACTGGTATGTGTTGGTGAGAGTGTGGACCCTCCGGGCCCCGTGCTCCCTTCAAGTGGTCCATTTTTGCATAATGATATGTGTCTGTGGTAGTGTGGGCCCCTGGGCCTGTGCTCCCACTTACATATAACTACAAAGCTATACAGGAGCCCTATAGGGCTGAAAAGGAGCCCTTATAACACTAATTTGCCAATATCTCAGTAACCGTAGCAGCTTTGAAAAAAATTCCACACAGTTGTAATCATGACTTAGAAACCTCCATGCATGTTAAAGATGAACTGTGCTGGCTAGAGTGAAAAATCCTATCCCGCATTGTTTCCGAGATATAGGCATTGAAATGCGCTGTGGGTGCTGCAATGTTATCCTATGGGAAAAATCTCAACTTCATAATGGCATATCTATGGAACCAATTAAAATGTTTGCACCTAAACAGCATAATTCACATCTCTGGAACACTCCCTTTATACCCTGCACATTTCAAGCCAAAAGACCAAACCGTTTATTTGCAGTGCACTGGGAAACATTTAAATTCTTAGTTCGTGAGGTGGCAAAATTTCCATTCTCGAGGTCAGTCCCTGTTCATGAGTTGTCAAAATCTATGTTTGTGAGAATTCCTTGTTTGTCAGATTTTGGCCATCTGGTCTGGAAATCGTGATCAAGGATTTTGTCAGCTAGAGAAAGGGGATCAGCTCGCGAAAGGGGATTTTGACAGCTTGCGAAACAGGATTTAAAAAAAACAAACCCCTTTCACGAGCTGACAAAATCCCCATTCATGAGTCGATCCCCTTCTGTGAGGTGACAAAATCCTCACTCGTGAGCCCAATCCGCTTTCACAAAACATACATATAAATCTAAAACTGAATTGAGCATGCTCAGAACCCAACAATTCAAAATTAAATAACTTCGGAACAGATTAATATTTTTTCACCAAACCAATGCTAAATTGTTCTTTGAGCAAACCTTTTCTACCCTGAAAATGTCAGACTAAAATTCCAAACAGTGTGGCCACAGCACAATGGGCAAAAATCGGCAAAAGCTGGTAAAAAAAAAGTGAAAAGTGTGTTTTTTGGTGCTTTGCTCCCTGTAAACCGCACATCCAATCAAAACACAACTTGGCAAATCAAGAGAAATACCATACGAGACCGCACATTCCAAATTTCATGCAACTCTGTTGAATGGTTACAAAGTTAATAGTGTGCAAACTTTGGGGTTTAACATTGAACTGCTTACTCAAATTATATATATATATTAGAGGAAAAAAACTCAGTTTAATGCATTAGTTAGGGTTGTTCCACAGCGACAAAAGTGAGGAAATTTGGTGTTAGGGTTGAAAGCCCCCCCTTTGACCCCCCCGTCCACACCCGCAACCGGCAGCGGGGTGCGCGTTGGGGTTGTTGCCCTCCCTCCCCACTCCTCCCATCCTCCCTACACATGACATTTACCTGCCCCCTATGCCTACCCTAGACTCCCTTAAAGCTGCCCACTGTCTTCAACAAGATTACCTTTTCTGGCAGCGCATTCCAAGCGTCCATCACCCTCTCTGTGAAGAAGTACTTCCTGACCTCCCTCCTAAACCTCCACCCTCTAGCTTAAGACTGTAACCCCTCGTGTTATGGTTGCCAATCAGCTTAAAGAGCCTCTCCTTATCTACCTTATTTATTCTTTTCAAGTATTTGAAGGTCCCAATCATGTCTCCTCTCTCTCTCTCTCTCTCTCCTGTCTTCCAGGGAGTACATGTTCAATTCCCTCAACCTCTCCTCGTGTGCCTTATCCTGTTGACTGGCTATCATCTTTGTAGCCCTCCTCTGGACCTTCTCCAGCAGGTTAATGTCCTTTATGAGGTGTGGGTACCAGAACTGAACTCCATACTCTAGATGCAGCCTTACCAGTAACCTGTACAAGGGCAGTATAACCTCCTCTCTCCTACTACTGATCCCCCTAGACATGCATCCTAGCATCTTGTTTACCTTTGCTGCTGCTTTCTTGTACTGTGTGGAGTGCTTCAGGTCACTAGTGATCATAAGTCCAGGCCCTTCTACTCCTCTGATGCAGATACTTGGACTCCACCAAGGTAGTACTCTGTGCTGGGATTCTTAGCTCCAATATGCATAACTTTGTGGTTCTTGGCATTGAAGACAAGCTGCCAGATCCTGGGCCACCTCCCCAGCTTTTCCAGATCTTCCTGTAGGTCCTGCATTCCTTCAGCTGTGTCCACTCTTCCACAGAGCTTGGTGTCATCCTTGACTAGGCACATTTTACCTTTAAAGACATCCCCAATGTCATTGATGAAAACATTGAACAACACTGGCCCCAGCACTGAGCCCTGTGGGACCCCACTGGTTACCTCTCTGGTGCCAGATAACTCTCCCCCCACAACAACCCTCTGGGTTCTATCCCTCAGCCAGTTTTCCACCCATCTGGCCATCTTTTCCCCAACCCCAAGATCCTCCAATTTCATGATCAACCTTTTGTGGGGCACAGAGTCAAAGGCCTTGTTGAAATTAAGATAGAGGATATCTACCGCTTGGCCCCTGTCTCTTTTCTCAGTGACACAGTCAAATAAGTCAATCAGAGTTGTCTGATACGATCTCCCCTCCATGAACCCATGCTGCCTTGCATCCTGGAGACCATGCTTCTCTAGATATTCCACCAACCTTTCCTTTAGCATGGTCTCTATGAGCTTGCCTTCATCTGTCTGATTTTCTCTGCTCAGTCTCCACTGCTCTCCAACCAGCTACCCACCACTCCTTCTGTTGGCCCGAAGAGTTGCTTATATACACAAGGCAGTGAAGGCATCCTCATTCATTTCTACCAGCCAAAACCTGGGCAGCACACATCACCAATCCCTTTAAAATAGTCCTGGATTCCTCCTCAGAAAATTTCACCTTTTTTTCTTAAACTTCCTGAATGGGTAATGCTCCACTGGTGCTCGCTCGCTTGCTGCTTTCAAATGGTCTAAACCTGGCTGTGATGCTCATTTGCTCACTCCTAATGAAACTTACAATTTAAATAAAATAAATAAAAAAATGAGCAGCAAGGGTAAAAATAAATAAAATGGCTGCATGAACCACAACAACCCCAACTCTCAAAAAGCATCAGACTCCCTGCCTGCCTTCTTGTTGAAAGGCGCTGCCATTTTTTCACTGAAATGTTTCTGAAGCCCACACAATAAAGCAAATAGAATTACGGCAGGAGTGTCAGAAGCATCAGGATATCAGAGCATCCTTAGCAACCACCAACAGCCTGTGATTTGAGCAGAATAATAAACAACAAATTACCATAAAGTTCATACTAATTTCTATTTTTTTAGCTAAAATACCAAATTAAAAACACATCTACCTCTACTATCAAAACTGTTCCCTATTGCATTAACTGAATATACAGTGGGGACACCTGTGTGGTAATTATTTATCTGTACTCAAGTGGTTTGGTGTCAGACACATCACTCATGGCTTATGCAGTTACTCAAGGTCAAAATGCTCTTGTGCAGATAAAAAAGTTATCACACAGGTCTCTATTGCATATCCTATATATGTGTGTGTATATGTGTGTGTATACATATATATATATATATATATATATATATATATATATATTAGCATATATATATATATATATATATATTAGAGGCAAAAACTCCATTGTCGGCCTAACTCTCACCCCATCACATGTGTGAAGAAGCAGAGGCATAGGAGAATGGGGTGAGAGTTAGATCTAATGACCCCAATGTGCACCCGATGTCGGTTGGGGGGTGGGCTGGGGGGATCAAGGGGGCTTTCAACCCTAACACTGAATTTCCTCACTTTTATCACTGTGGAACAACCCTAACTAATGCATTAAACAGATTTTTTTGCCTCTAATTTCCCTTCTTTTTGAGAATGATGATGAGAAATAGTGAATGTAATGCAGTGGCGGGAACGCGGGGCCCTTTGGGCCCCGCACTCCCGTCATGTGATTCTTGTGACATAGGAACAGGAACAGCAACAAAAACAGAAGCGTGAACCGTGGCGCACATGGTAACACAAACATAAATGGCAAATTAAATGTTAATAGAAACGCAAGCGCAAAGTGCAACTGGTAACGTGAACAGTGACGGCAGTGGTATTTTAAATGGAAATGTTAAGTGTCACAGCAAAAAGAATGCGAAAGGGAACAGAAACGGAAACGCGAATGCAAGCACACACATAAACACAAAATGTAAAGTGCACAGGCATGGTACCGCAATTGTAAATGCAAACAGTAAAGTTAACATGAAGAATAATGCCACAAAGGAAAGAGAAACAGAAACGGGAACAGAAGCATGTATGGAAACGCAAACAGAAACGCGCACGGGCACAGTACCGTAATTGTAGACGCAAATGGTAATGATAACAGCAACAATAACAGCAAAGGAAACAGAAGCACAAAAGAAAATGCAAGCGCATATGGAAACGCTAACCATAATGTGCACGGGCACAGTAACGAAATTGCAAATGTAAATGGTAACAGTAACAGTAAGGAAGATGCAAAACGAAAGAGAAACGGAAATGCAAATGAAAGGGCTGCCGTAAACACAAATGGCAATGTGCACAGTGACTCAAACAAAAATGCAAACAGAAACAGTGGTGGAAATGCAAATGGTAATAGTAACAAAAATGCAAGCACGAATGACAACGCAAAGGGTAACGCACACGGTGGTGTACATGGGAATGGTAACACAAACGTGGACATAAACGCAAGTGGAAACAGTAACTGTAACAATAACAGAAGTGCATCACCTGTTTTTTCCAAACAGGTGCATACAGAAACACAGTGTGTACAAAGAATGTATGCATTGTAATGGGGATCGAAGCTTAAAACGAGCATTGGAAGTACTTAATTGCTAATATCTCAGCAACTGCATGACGTAGAAAAAAAAATTAAATTTGACAAAAATCTTGATTTTCCTGGCTAGGTTTTTGCCATTACATAGCTCATAGGGTTATGTAACTCGCAACAAAAATTCCATATCTCGCACCGTTTTTGAGATATGAGCCCCAAAAGGCAAGGCAGACACCACCATGTTAGTCTATGGGAAAAAATGTCAACTTCGGAGTACTGTAACTTGGCAGCCATGCAATATTTTTTCACCAACCCAGCAAAAGGCACATCTGTGAGATGTTGGCTGCCTTCCCTCCAATTTTCAGCTCAAAAGACCAAACCATTCTTTCGCAGCAGAGTGGCAAAGAATTCCTGTCATTTTGGCCAAGTCTGAAAATGTAGTGTTGCAGTTTGTGACAATTTTCGCAAAATTTTGCAAAAGTGTCGTGCTTGCGACACTACTTTGTGACACTACTGGTTCCATAAATTTGAAAAACATACTCTGGGATTTTTTGTCCCAAATTAAAGACATGGCTAGCTTTGCGACAAAGTAATATTCCAGATGATAGGCACAAAGCCATAGTCATTCCAATTCACAAAAAAGGAAATAAATCTAACATCCAAAATGATAGGCCGATAAGCCTAACTTCCATTATAAGTAAGGTTATGGAGTGAATAATTAAGTCACATAATGAGACCGAAATTGAACAGCTAAGTATTTCAGACTTAACCCAACATGGATTCAAACCTGGATCATCTTGTCCAACTAATTTGGTCTCCTTTTACAACAACATAAGCAAATACTTGGATAATCATATCCCTGCAGACATTATACTTTTGTATTACAGTAAGGCATTTGATAAAGTGTCTCACTCAATACTAATAAACGAAATGCATAAGTTTGGCTTTTCCCATTATTTAACAAATTGGGTTTCATGTTAGTTACACCACAGAACACAAGTGGTGAGAGTGAACAGGTCAATCTCTGATTTAGGCATGGTTACTAGTGGTATTCCTCAGGGCTCGGTATTGGGACCCACTTTGTTTAACATCTTTATCAGTGATTTGACTGTATCTTCTAGTAATCGTATTTCTAAATTCACTGACGATGCAAAACTTGGTGGCAGAGTTGATAACATTCCTAACATCACTACACTTATACAGGACCTTAACAATATTGAACTATGGGCAAAAAATAACCTATGTCCTCTAATACCAAAAAAATGTCTAGTACTCTATTTTGGAGAAAAAAAATCCCAAGACTAGTTATTTTTTAAATAATGTTCAACTTAAACAATCTAACTGTGAAAGGGATTTAGGCATATTAGTAAATAACAAGTTATCATCTGTTTCACATTGTAATAAAGTGGCTAGATCAGCCAATATTATATTAAAACAAATCAATAAAACTTTCATTAACAAATCCGAACAATGCTTGGTTCTTTTGTTTAGGGCATATGTAAGACCATATTTGGATTATAGATCTCCTTTTTGGAATCCATATCTTAGAGATGACATAAATCGGCTAGAACAAGTCCAAAGACGATTGACTAAAATGATACCCGGATTAAAAAATAAACCATATGATGTCCGTCTTATGAAAACTGGACTTTATCCTTTACACTTAAGAAGACTTAGGGGGGACATGTTGTTCCTGTTTAAAATATTAAAGTCCCCAGCACAAATGAATCAATGTGGACTGGTATTTTCAAATAAACGTATAGCCGGCAGATTCCACAATAAACAGTTAACAATCGAATGGGCAAATACAAATAAGAGAGAGATTTTTCAATATTAGGGCATCCAAGCGATGGAATCTACTACCGCAGGACCTAATTAATTCAAATAACTTTGAAATGTTTAAATCAAAGTTGGATATTTGGTTAAATCAATGTAAATAACAAATGATCCACTATTGAGGGGGACAATCCCGATGGGCCTTGGCCTTCTTTTGTCCCACATTAATCCATTAAATACAGTACATCCAGTAAATCCAGTAGTGTTCCAAGTGCTCATTTTCTGTTCTGAGGGCCATTATTATTATGGCAAAATTATTTGTATTCACTGTGCTTCTGGATGCATCTGTTTGGGACACGAAGCTTGTGCATTTGCGTTACTGTTAGCATTTGCATTTACATTTCCGCTTGCTTTTCTGTTACCATTTGCGTTAGCATTTCTGTTTGCGTCACCGTGTACGTTATCATTTGCATTTGTGCTTGCATTTTTGTTTGCATCACTGTTTCCTTTTGCATTTCTCTTTGTGTTACCATTTCCATTTGCGTTTTCGCTACTGTTTGCATTACCATTTGTGTTTGCGTTTCCCTTACCATTATTGTTTGCATTTGCACTTGCGTTTCCATTATCGTTTCCATTAGCATTTCCATTTGCATCACCGTTAGTGCTAGTGTTACCGCTTCACTTTCTGTTTCTCTCAACGTTAGTGTTTCGGTTAGCGTTACCGTTTGCGTTTATGTTTGCGCTTGTGTTTCCGTTATTGTTACCATTTCTGTTTGCATCACTGTTACCATTAAGGTATGAATTTGCTATTGTGTTTGCATTACCATTTGCATTTACATTTGCAGCACCGTTAGCGTTAGTGTTACCACTTCGGTTTGTGTTTTCATCAACGTTAGTATTATGGTTAGCATTACTGTTTGCTTTTATGTTTGTGCTTGCGTTTCTGTTACTGTTAGCATTACCATTACCATTTCTGTTGCGTTTGTGTTTCCATCACCGTTTGCATTACGGTTTGCATCTGCGCTAGTGTTTTCATTACCGTTTGCATTTCCATCTACGTTTGCATCACAGTCACCGTTACTGTTAGTGTTTGTGGTTACGTTACCATTAGCATTACTGTTTCCTTTTGCATTTGCATTTGTGTCACCATTACTGTTACTGTGTGCATTTGTGTTACTGTTTGCATTACCATTTACCTTTACATTTCCATTTGCATTACCGTAACAGTTACCGTTGCATTTGCATTCATGTTTGTGTTGGTGTTACAGTTACCATTAGTGTTTGCATTTCAGTCACCGTTACCGTTACTGTTAGCGTTACTGTTACAGTTATTATGCAGACATGGGCAGCATGGTGGGAGAGCAGGGCCCAAAGGTCCCCATGCTCCCACCACCACATACTATTCACTATGTATATTGTACATTTCCATTTTCAGTCCAACATACAGTTTTTGCGCAGCGAAGTGACACAAATTAAGTTTTTGTTACTTTTGCACACTGTACTGCCCATGGTGCTGTGCAGCCATTGTGTAGTTGATTGGGCTGAGACTTGGGATGTAGACAGCCCTTTCTTCAAGGAACATGCCACTTTTTGTTTGGTGAAAAAAATATTGTTCGGTTCCAGAGGAATTACCATTTGAAGTTACCCCCCTCATGGCTAAATATTTTTTGCCCACCAGGTCTGCCATTTTAGTGCATTTTCAGCCGTGAGGTCCACCATTTTGTGGTGGAAGAATTCTTAAGGGTGCACACATTTTAAAATTGAATATTTATTAAATGGTTTGGCCTTTTTACATGAAATTCAGAGGGTATTGAGGGGATGTCCTACAGCTGTGAATTATGCTGTTTAGGTGCTGCAAAATTAATTTGTTGGGGAGCTGTTGACTGATGTAGTTGATGTTTTTCCCATTGGATTAGGCATGCTGCTTTTGGCTTGCAATTAATAGAGTAGGTAGCCCTAGTGCCCTGGATGTGCCTTGCAGTGGTTTGGTGTATAAAACTTAAAAGGTATGGAATTATGCCACTCCGATGAATGAAAATTTGGTTCATTCTGCTTCAATAACTTTTGAACTGTGTGTCTAAGTTGCCTAAAATTTGGAATGTAGAAAGATTTGTTACAGATCTTTGACTGTGGCATTGTTTGGGTCACTGACAGTTACAGTTGCTGAATTGTGGCTGCGCAGTTGTTTGCTCAAGGTGCTGTGCAACCGTTGAATGGATGTTCACAAAAAACTTTGGACACACGGTGTGCTATGGTACCAAGTATTGGGTCTGTCAGATATACAATTCTTATGTAGTGAAGTGGCAAAAATGTTCTTTTTGGCACTCCTGCAAAGTTTTCCAGTCGAGCCACTGTGCAACCGTAGAACAGATTCACATAACATTTGGTATACATGTTCTGGTATGGTACATATCTTCATTTACCAATTTTAATTTCAGTTGGACATACAGTTTTTGTGCAGTGAAGTGACAAAAAATCAGTTCTTGCTAATTTTGTGCAATGTGTTGCCCATGGCGCTGCACAACCTTTGTGTGGTTGACTGGTCTGAAACTTGGGACATAGAAATCCCCGTCTTCTAGAAATATTCCACTTTTTGTTTGGTGACAAAATATTGTTCCATTCCAGAGTTATTACCATTTGCCCTGGACGTGCCTTGCAGTGGTTTGTTGTGTAAAACTTAAACAGGTGCGGAATTATGCCACTCTAACGAATGGATATTTGGTTAGTTCTGCTTCAATATCTTTTGAACTGTGTGTCTGATTTTCCTGAAATTTGGAATGTAGAAAGATTTATCATAGATCTTCAACTGTGACACTTTTTGGGTCACTGGCAGTTACAGTTGCTGAACTGTACTGCATGCTCATTATAGTTAATGGGAAAATATTTATATGCATTGTGAAAAGTATGCTGAGCACATTTTGGGGTGTGCAGTAAGATCCCATTATAAGTTACAGGACAGCTCTAAAGGTATAGCACATGTATATTGCTATGCAGTGCTGGGCAATGTGGTGGGAGCGCGGGGCCCACCCACCAATACATGTGATTCACTACTTATATCGTGATGGTATAGAGAACTATGCAAGTTGGTGGGAGCACGGGGCCCTTTGGGCCCTGCACTCCCACCAACTTACATGACAATGTATAGTACAAGTCACATTAAACTGTTCCATCAACTCACTGGTGTAGCATTTTTTTTGTGATTCTACTGCAGTGGCAACTTGAATTGTTGAAGCTTTTAATTCTTTTCCAACCATTCTTCACTGTCTATTCAACTCACTTGTACCTGTTTAGTGATATGGCAGCAGCTGTTTTGCAGTGTTTATGCAATGCATTTTCATGGCATTGTTTATAAATATCACATCATTCCTTAAGAGCATTGTTTATAAATATCACAGTATTCCTCAAGAGTTGTTTATTCTGCCTTCTGAAATGAAACTCATAAGCACTCCGCTGAAAATAAAGCTTATAGTCCTAACAGCTAGTTGCAAACCAATACTAACCTTTTACTAATTCATTGAATTAAACACTGTACAGATTAGGAAACTCTTTGAACAGTGCTACACCAGTGAGTTGAAGGAACAGTTTAATGTGACTTGTACTGTAGTTACCTATGCTTTTTCAAAAAGTAAGGAAATTCTTTGCAAAAAACTACATTAATGCAACAGTTAGAGTTGTTCCACAGTGACAAAAATTAGGAAATTCAGTGTTAGGGTTGAAAGCCCTAAATCCGCATTCCCCACCACCACACACACACACACACACACACACACACACATATATACATGCAAAAAGGGGAAGGACCAAGGCAACACAACTAATCACACACAACAAACAGCAGGTAACAGAAATAACATACAACTATCTAAACCACAAAACCACACACCCATGCTTCCATCTTCCTCTCACCAACAGATGTCGAGCTGTGGCATGGGGTTGTGACTGCTAACTCTGATCCCGGACGTTCCACACACTAGAAAACGCATATCACTACAGACAAGTGGGCATGTTGGGCCACATACTGCCACTAACACATAACACAGAATACACATGTGGTATTTGGGGGTTCACAAGACCAAAAAATGGACTTTGCATGTTCCCTGAAATACTTTCGAAAATCACTTTCGCAAATGCGGCAGTGTTGTGCTATGCATTTGTAACACTTTTGTGTTTGCGACAGTATTGTGCGACACTATTTTATATGCTTTTGAAATGCAATACTTTTGTGTCTTCATTTGTGACACTTTCGTGTTTGCGACAGTATTTTGTGACACTATTTTACATACTTTTGCAAATGTGACACTGTTGTGTCTTCCGTTTGCGACACTTTCGTGTTTGCAAAAGTATGCTCCTGATGACTGCACATCTTTGTCATCCTCCTGCAAGCAAACGTTTGGGTCCTTTGGGTTGAAATTTTCAAGGTGGCAAGCCCTGGTCCCACAGGTGTTCCTTTTCCTACTTTGGTGCTAAAATAGTTAAGGTTGACAAAGTTACAGTGTTACACAATTCAGCAATGTGCCATAGACTAACATTGTGGTGCCCATCATGCCTTTTTCCATTCATATGTTGAAAATGAAGCGCGGTACACAGTTTTCACTACTTGCAGCTTAGTTCACCTTTATGTGAGCTAATCTCGTGGAACAACTTTGAAAATAATGTATGATACCTGAAGTTGGATTTCTCCATATCCTATGGTAACACAGGTATACACCTCCTGCTGGTTGTGTGTGATTGGTTGTGTTGCCTTGGTCCTTCCCCTACTTGCATGTATGTGTGTATTGTGTGGTGGTGGGGGTGGGGATAATGTGGAGTTAGGGTTTTCAGCCCTAACACCAAATTTCCTCACTTTTGTCACTGTGGAACATCCCTAACTATTGCATTAATGCAGTTTTTTGCAAAGAATATATATATATATATATATATATATATATATATATATATATATATGTGTACAGTCTAAATGGTTTCCATGTTTATTTGAAAAGATAATTACTTTTGTTTTCTTTGTATTTAGTAGCAGCCTGTTTGTAAACATCCAATGCTGTGCGTTATCAAACAGACACTGTAACTGTTTATTTAGGTTCTTCTCAGAGCTACAGCTGGTGTACAGCATGGTGTTATCTTCATTTTGGTGGACATTTATGTAAGTGCATGACAGGGAGATAATTCACAAACAGTGTGTAAACAAACATGGCCCCAAGCTAGGCCCATGTGGTATATTAAGGGTTATTCCTCTGGAATTTGATTTACTCCCATTTACTTTTACTACCTGTGTCCTTCCACATCAGGTTGTTTTCCACCTAGACCATTGCGATTTCTGACATTCTTATTTTCTCTAGTTTTGTGAGCAGCAGTTTGAGGTTGCAAATTCAAGGGTATTGTTAGGAAGCAGTCTCACAGAGGGTGGTGAGCCTTTGAAACAGTCTATCAGTAGGGACAATAGAGGTAAAGACAGTGCATGCCTTCAGGTAAAACCTGGACAAATGTTGGCTTACCAAGGGGATTACTTGGTAGCTGGAGTAGTCTAATGAGTAGGCAACACATTTATAGTGTACATGTCTGTACAGAATACTGATTCATACCTGCTTATAAAGCATGGAGGTGGACCTGAAGGACCTGGAGTTCTTCCAGCCTTTAGTTACTATGTCACTGCAACACATTAAATTAGTGTGCACTCTTTGATATTATTCTTCTGAAGGAGTCATGAACTGAACTTGATTTAATTGCATACTTGAGCAAACTACCCCACCATCCTCCCACCCTCTGAGTGAAATAGTGTACTGTTTCCTTAATATTTCTTTAACCTTCCTCTTGCTAAGACTCAACTCACTGCCTTGTTCTCTTTTCCTGGCTGAGAACAGAATGCCCAGTTCAGTCTTCCTTCTCAATACTTTTCATTATCATAAACACCTCAGTCATGTCCTTCATCTGCCTTTTCTCCAGAGATAGAGCTCCAGTTGCTGTAGTCTCTGTTCATACTCCAGCCCTTTGATTGCCCTAATTATATTGTTGCTCTATTTGGAACCTTTTCTAATTCTGAAAAATCCTTGTAATGCAGTACCCAGACCTGGGCTTCACCGATGCTTTGTGCTATCCCAGTATCCCTTCCCTCAATGTTTTTCTATTCCCTGCAAAGTACATATTAGATGCTATGCATTTTTGCACCTCCCTCTGAGTCCTGTTCTATGCTGATCCCTTGATGTTTTCACTGCTTTGTTAAATGTTATCCACGTGTCCTTACCCAGATTTTAGGACCCAAGAGCACTATATAAATGCAATTATCTACTGAGAATTGCATCTACCATTCAACCAAACAGTTCCTTAGTGTGTCCAAATGACTTTGACAGCTAGTACCCTTTTATTCAGTGTTGATGGGCAAAAATACTGTATCTCTGTATCATTTGCAAACCTGATTATCCAAAATGCCTCTTTTCTTTAAGTAAGTTATAAGCACATTAACAAGCTTTCTAGCATGAATGTCCTGAGTGTCACAAACTCACTCAGCAGGTCAGGCCTTCTCCTCCCACAGTGCTAACCTCAGAGTGCAAGAGTGTGAACAGGTAATAGACATGGTAGCTCTCCTATCTGCTTGTGGGTCTGAATCACCTTTAGTCTCAAGTTCTGGGGGGATTCAAACTGTGAACCTTATGCTAGTGTACCCAATGTACAGGCACAGATTCGTACCCACCTTGGGGATTGTGGTACAATCTTATGCCAGGGTCACCCAGCCACACTTCCAAAATGAACCCTTAAAACTCTATAAAAGACCCTAGGTATATTCTTACCTTTTCCCAGTTTAGTAACACCATCAAGCTTTTGAACAGTTTTGTCAGTCTTAATCCTCTATACGTCACATGCAAAAAAAAGAACTTGGAAGACCCAGGCAGTATCTTTCAAATATAGATTTTACTAAAAATGGATACAAATATGAAAAATGTAACACAGAATACTATATCACAAAGCATTCAATCACCTACAAGAAAACAAAGAAAACTGCAGACAAACTCCTACCAACATTCAGTTAGATACTTTTCTATCTAATGTATTACCTCTAAGTGCTTATCAGAGAGTTGTGTGTTTCTCTCTCCCAAGATGG
The DNA here is from genome assembly GCA_016271365.2 of Neoceratodus forsteri. Classification (NCBI taxonomy): domain Eukaryota; kingdom Metazoa; phylum Chordata; order Ceratodontiformes; family Ceratodontidae; genus Neoceratodus; species Neoceratodus forsteri. The sequence goes on along the minus strand of CM057456.1, from coordinate 899,591,718 downwards.
AATACATCAAACAGCTCAGACACAGTATAGTTTAAACTGTATCTCCCCACACCCTTTCTATGAGTCATCTAGCTCATCCTTTTAGAATATAAAAAAATGCAAACATGATGTCCTGTCAGAAGGTATTTTAAATAAGGTGACATCAGCAAAAACTTATTTCTGAAATTATAAGTCTGTGATTTCCCAGTTTCTTCTCCCCAGGCATTCAAATGGGTTTTATAGCTTTTTAACACCAGTTGATATTAAATCTTCTTCTTCTTAAGACGTCATAAAGGTTTATGATCTCCATCCTCTGGCAGACTCATAAAGTCCCATTTCGTTTCCACTTCAAAGAAGCAACAGGTTATACAAAAAGACCACAAAATGCAGTGTCTCAAGGAGGTTAATTATATTACAGAGATCTCCTGGTTTAATATATATCCTGTCATTTTCACTGAAACCTGGGGGGGGCACCCATGAAAGCACTGTGACAATCACACACTATATTTTTATATTACAAGTATCATCCAACAATCATAACCAGCTAGTCAAGCATCACAATCCTCTCCACCTAGACTGAATCTGGAGGCTCTATCCCCTGCATGGGATGAGCTTCTCAAGTCAGTTCACTCCTCATATAGACATGATAAGCCATCTGTGTTCTGATTGGTCACTTCAGCCCTATGTAAGATTATCATGTCATACCCTTGCAAGGCAAGACTCCATCTTAATAGTCTACTATTAGTTTTTCCCATTTGGGTCAGCCAAACCAGGAGTTGTGATCAGTTTGTACCTCAAAATGCTGTCCATATAAGTATGGCTCTAACTTCTTTAGGTCCCACACTATGGCAAGGCACTCTTTTTCCACAGTAGAGTAAGCCTGCTCCCTTGGAAATAACTTTTTACTCAGGTCCACTACAGGGTGATCTTTCCCTTGGTTGGATGTCTGACTCAATACTGCCCCAATACCCATGTTTGAGGCATCAGTCTGGACTATAAAAGGTCTGCTATAGTCAGGACTTGTCAACACAGGAGCACTGCACGGTGTCTCCTTCAGTCTGGTAAAGGCCTTTTCACAAGCTGGTTACCAGGTCATTTTCTTAGGCATCTTTTTCTTTACCAGGTCAGATAGGGGAACAGCCAGGGCACTGTAATTGGGTACAAATTTCCTATAGTACCCTGCTGTCCCTATAAAACCCCTGACATACTCTGCATTTCTGGTCTGGGCCATGCCTTGATCACCTCTATTTTTCTTGGTTAGGATGGAGCTGTCCCTGGCCTACAACATGCCTGAGGTATGCCGCTTCAGCCACTGCCACCTGGCACTTCTCAGCTTTGACAGTGAACCTGGCCCTCTGTGTCCTGCCAAGCACTTCCCTAAGGTGGGACAGGTGTTCCTCCCAGCTGGCATTAAAGATGGCAATGTCATACAGGTATGCCACAGCGTACTCCTCAGCACCACTGAACACCTGGTTCACCAACCTCTGGAAAGTGGCCAGGGCATTCTTCATTCTGAAAGGCATTACTTTAAATTCAAATAAGTCTATCAGAGTGATGAAGGCCGACCTCTCCCTAGTGCTCTCATTTAACTCTACCTGCCAATACCCCTTTGTCAGGTCAATAGTCATTAGGTAGGTCACCCCTCCCAACTTGTCCAGGAGTTCATCGATCTGGGGGCATCGGGTGGGCGTCAGACTTTGTGACTGCATTCAGTCTATGATAGTCCACACAGAAATGAGTAGAGCCATCTGGCTTGGGCACAAGGACTACAGGTGAGGCCCAGGGGCTGTGGGACCTCTGAATTATACCTAAATCCAGCATTTCCTCCGCCTCCCTCCTAATACCCTTTTGGACAACCTCTGACACCCAATATGCTGTCCGCCATATGGGTGTCTGTGTCATTGTCTCTACATTGTGATTCGCTAAGGGGGTTAGTCCAGGCTTGGCGTTAAACAGGGGGCAAAATCTGATAAAACCTCCCTTACTTCCTGGATCTTGTCCGGGGCCAGCTGGGGAGATAATTTAACTGCCTCCACAGAGGACTCCTGCTTGCTTTCTTCCAGCAAGTCCAGAAGGGGGTCTCCTTCATCCGTCCCCTCCTCAGGACTACACACTGCAAACACCATGTCAGCCCCATTAGCATATGGCTTCTTCATGTTGACATGGTACATTCTTTCTGTCTTCTGTCAGGTAGCTCTATGATATAGTTCATGTCATTTACCTTCCTAACTACTTTGTACGGTCTTGCCCACTCAGCCTGCAGCTTGTCTTTCTGGACCGGAATAAGGGCCATGACTTCCTGACCCACCGTGTATGAGTGATCTCTGGCTCTGCGGTTGTACCACACTTTTTGTTTCTGCTGGGCAGCTGCCAGATTGCTCTGGGCTGTCCCCATAAGTTCCTTCAGCTTTTACCTAAACCTAAGGACATAATCCACTATGGGAGTGCCCTGGGTGGCGTGCTTGCCTTCCCAGTCCTCCCAGATCAAGTATAGGGGCCCAGGTACCCGGCATCCATATAAGAGCTCAAAGGGGAAAAATCCTGTTGACTCTTGGGGCACCTCCCTGTATGCAAACAACAGGTGGGGAAGGTTTTTCTCCCAGTCCCTCCCATGCTGTTTAGCAAATGCTTGGAGCATTGACTTCAGGGTACCGTTGAATCTTTCCACAAGCCCATTGGCTTGCGGGTGATAAGTAGGGATGTAAGTTTGTTATGGATGAGGTTTTAATGACTCATTGTTTGTTCATGAAATCATTAATAAACAGTAGTAAATGTTGTGGCACTGTCATCATTGCTGCATTCTGATGACACAAGTGAAAGTCATGGAAGTCCTGAATAAAGATCAAATGTCATGGAATCAATAACGTGTATGACTGCCATGACAAACTTACATCCCTAGTGATAAGCTGTTGTGCACCTTTGCACCATCCCACACTTCTCCCACAAACATTTCATCAGGTCTGGCATGAAGGAACCCACTCGATTGGTGATAACCTCCTGCGGAAACTCAACACTGGAGAAAATCCCAAATAATGCATCTGACACTTTGTCTGTCCTCAGTGAGGATAGGGTGACTGCTTCAGGGTACCGGGTGGCATAATCCACCACAGTCAGGATGAACCTCTTCCCGGAGGAGCTGGGGGTATTTAAAGGCCCCACAATATTCATTCCCACTCTCTGGAATGGCTCCTCCACTATAGGCAATGGAATTAGGGTGGCTTGGGTTTTCTTGCCTGCCTTCCCTATTTCTTGGCGCCGGTGACAAGACCTGCAATACTCCTTCACCTGCTGGGTGAAGTCAGGCCAATAGAAATTCTGGGCCAACTGCTGCATAGTTCGCATGATTCCCAGATGACCAGACATAGGAATATTGTGTGCAATCTTGAGCAGCTGCTCACGGTACCCCTGGGGAATGACAAGCTGCCTGCCTATCACCCCTCCCTCTGTCTTCACAGCCTGAGCATACATCAATCCATTTTCCCAATAAACTTTATGTTTACCGTCACCTCCCTGTGATCTGTCAAAGTCTGCCCAAGCCCTCAGCTTCTGTAGACTAGGGTCACTTTTCTGAGCAGCTGAAAACTCCTTACACAGTCCCAAGGCATGAGACAGGCCCCCTTCAGTCTGTAAACTAGGGTCCCTAGCACTAGCATCAGGGCACTCAGGATCACTGTCATCCCTAATCCTTTGACAATGGGTCACCCTTCCTTCTTCAGAGAAACCCTCTGTAGCTGTGTGGTTAAATGCTACTGGGGAAATTTCTACCCCCTTTTCATTGGTCTCCCTATCAGGAGACACAGGCTGGGGAATCAACCTCCTAGTGGTTTCCACAATGGCTTCTGTGGGGTCCAGGGAACTACAATTTTCCATTGCCACTTGGCTACGGGTCACTGCACACACCATCCCTTATTTGAGATTGTTGCCAAGGATGATGTCAACTGCTAACGTTTTGGCTACAGCCACCTGTTACACAGTTTCCCCTGTTTCACCCCAGTCCAGAAGAACACTAGTGAGTGGCAATATGGTCTCCTCACCAGTGAACCCTTGCACAGTTACAGATTTATTGGGTATAAGCTGACCAGGCTCTACCAGATCCCCTTTTACCAATGTCAGTGATGTCCCTGTGTCCCTTAAGCCTTATGTCTGTACACCATTCACCGTGACTGGGTGCATGTGTTCCCTCATGTTCACAAGCATGCTTCCAGGGACACATAAACAACCCACTTCTTTCTTAGTTCCATTCGGTGTATTGTCCGTCCTTTTGGGACACTGTCTGGCAATATGCCCAGGTTCTTTACAAACCCAACATTCATTTCTTTTCTCAGAGAAATCTGTTCTTTGAAACCTGGGGCTAACTGGTTTCAGTGGAGGCAGTGAGGGTTTTAGCTGTCCTGAAGGTGCACTTTTCCCTTTCTGTGCTGCCACACCTTCACATTCACTCTTAGAGTAGGTCTGCTCTTGGCATAATAATCCGAGAGTTCGGCAGCCTCTTGCACTGTTTTGGGATCTTGGTCCTCCAGCCAGGTTTTCAGCTCTGCTGGGCATGCCCAAAAAACTGTTCTAACAAAACAGCATTTTCAATTTTTTCTAGAGTTGGCTTCAATTCCCTCCCAGCAATGTTTTAAACACTGATGTTGTTTTGTGGCTAGCTCCTTGTAGCTCATGTCAGGGCTTCTCCTGAGCTTACGGAATTTAGCTCTGTATGCTTCTGCAGTTAAATCAAACTTTTTTAAAAGTGCAGCTTTAAGTTTGCTGTAATCATTCCTGTCATTGTCCATTTGACCCAATGCACCCTGAGCTTTCCCGTTAAGTAGCGGGGATAGCTGTAAGCTCCAGGACCCTCTAGGAATTTTAGCCTGAATAAAAACCTTTTCAAAGGAATTTAAAAAGGTATCCATATCCTCTCCCTCTTTAAATTCAGCTAACAATTTGGAATTCAATTTGTAACCCAGTCCTGTAGTTCCAGTTAAACCCAAGCCACTTACCTGCTCTGGTGCGGGTGGTTGGAGTTGTACCTTCTCCAGTTCATGTCGCCTCTGGCGCTCATGCTCCTCACAGTCCACTTCTCACTGTTCATGCTCCCTCTTCTCCTCTGCAGCTTGCTGCTCTCGCTTCTCTTCTCTCTGGAACTCCAGCTCCATTCTGTGCAACTCAATCTACAGCCTGATTGCTTCTGGCTCTAGAATGCTGGTGACCTTTCCCTGCTGCTGTGGCCCTTCACTGGCACTGGTCCTGCTGTCATCCTCACCAGATCTGGACACTGCACTGGCTGCTGGCCCCTCCACACTCAAGGTATGGTCCTTTACAGTCACAGTCTGTGACTCAATGCTCTGGGCAACTGCTGCCATCAGGGCATCCATGAGGTTCTGCTTGGTGGCTCTCCACTCATACAGGGCTCCTCTGTCCTGGCACAACTGCCTCAGGTAGTCTACAGTGTGCCTGCTGTAGTTGAAAGCCATCTTCTTCCCTAACTTTGGCTACTCTAACTTGCACTTTAGAAAAAAAATATAAAACAGGTAGGAATTTGACTGTAAGCGAAATGATATAGTTCTGTTTCCTTTTTACCACTGTCTTATTTTGCAAGTGAGCTGTACAGTATTAAGCTGACACACTGAACAGTTAAAGTTTGTGTTACCAATTTTATTTGCACCCCTGCCAACCAAATCTGTCACAAACACACTCACCAGGTCAGGCCCTCTGCTCCCACAGTGCCAACCTCACAGCACAAGAGTGTGAACAGGTAATAGACAGGGTAACCCTCCTGTCTGCTTGTGGATCACAATCACCTTTAGTCTCAAGTTCTGGGGGGATTCAAACTGTGAACCTAATGCTAGTGTACCCAATGTACAGGCACAGATTTGTACCCTCTTTGGGGATTGTGGTACACTCTTACACCAGGGGCACCCAGCCAGGCTTCCAAAATGAACCCTTAAAACTCTATAAAAAACCTCAAGTATATTCTTACCATTTCCCAGTTTAGTAACACCAACACGCTTTTGAACAGTTTTGTCAGTCTTAACCCTCTATATTTCACATGCAAAAAAAAAAAAAGAACTTGGAAGACCCAGGCAGTATCTTTCAAATATAGATTATACTAAAAATGGATAAAAATATGAAAAATGTAAACACAAAACACTATATCACAAAGCATACAATCACTTGCAAGAAAACAAAGAAAACTACAGACAAACTCCTACCAACATTCAATTAGATACTTTTATATCTAATGTATTACCTCTAAGTGCTTATCAGAGAGTTGTGTGTTTCTCTCTCCCAAGATGGAATATATCAAACAGCTCAGACATAGTATAATTGAAACTGTGTTTCCCCACACCCCTCCTATGAGTCATTTAGCTTCTCCTTTTAGAATATAAAACAAATACAAACATGATGCCCTATCAGAAGGTATTTTAAATAAGGTGACATCAGCAAAAACTCATTTCCGAAATTGTAAGTCTGTGATTTCCTACATTTCCTTCTCCCCAGGTATTTCAAATGGGTTTTATAGCTTTTTAACACCAGTTGATATTATATGTTCTTCCTCTTAAGATGTCATAAAAGTTTATGATCTTCATCCTCTGGCAGACTCATAAAGTCCCATTTTGTTTCCGCTTCAAAGAAGCAACAGGTCATAAAAAAGGGCCATAAAATGCAATGTCTCAAGGAAGTTAATTACATTACAAAGATCTCCTGATTTAATATATATCCAGGGTCGGACTGACCCACCTGGATACCTGGAAATTTCCAGGTGGGCCCCCTCAGCTGGGTAAGTGGTTACCTTCTGAACTCCAAAAACTTTTGCATTTATCATCTTTTTTCTAATTAAATGAGGTATCTGGGACACTGTCGATAAATGTAAGATGCAAAAACAGAGCTAGTGTATCATATTAAAGTGGAATATTGTTATGACTATGTCACCCTGGGCCCTCCTCTATTGATTTTCCAGGTTAGCCCTTATATCCTAGTTCCAGGTGGACCCTCTGTACCCCAGTCTGACCCTGTATATATCCTGCCATTTTCACTGAAACCTGGGGGGGGCACCCATGGAAGCACTGTGACAATCACACACTATATTTTTATATTACAAATATCATCCAACAATCATAACCAGCTGGCCAAGCGTCACACCGAGTACTCCACAGGCCACCTGCTTCCAATCTGAAACAATGTCATTTACTATCACGCTCTGTACTCTGTTGATTAGTCAGTTTCCTATGCATTTCAATATTCCTCATTCCTGTTCCATAATTCCTAATTGAGTGTACCAGCCTACCATTTTTTCACCATGTCAAATGCTTTACTAAAACCAAAGTACTGCATATAATGTTTACTCTTATTGCCTGCTCCTTAACTCATCTCCTTATAGAAGTAGGGAGGCAGTTTATCCTAGTGGTTAGAGCACAGAACTCAAGACCAGGTTCAACTGCCAAAATACCCACTAACTAACTGTGTGACCATAAGGAGAGCACTTAATGAGCAGCTGACACCTTAGAGGCAGGCAACTCCTGAGAAGAAGCTACCTGCCTTAGAACCAAACTGGCAGATCCTTGCTATGAGTTGCCAGCCCCAAAGAAAAATACATATCAGCAGCTCCTTAAAGAGCCAGTGATGCCTGTGGGAAAATCTGAGAATTATACACAGTTGTAGTTATATCCTATTATTCCTATATTTCCTGTTTTTATCTTTCCTGCATTATCTATTATGATGGAAATTCATATCAAAATGGGATCATTGTCCTTTGGACTTCATCGGCTCCTGCTGGTTGTCTACATCTGATATCATAATCTTCCCCTTGTGACATCAGAATCTTTTACATGATGATCAACAGTGACCCATAAATAGAGGAGCATGGTATCATACATCCACTAGCAGCAGAAGCAGATGGAATCTGAGACAATGATCCTATTTTCAAGCAGCTGTCCTCAGGAATAAAGAGGGGAACATAGAGACAGAAAATACAATATGTGAAACATGAGCCAATTTATGTTTATAGGTTATGACTTCGGTTTTGTCAGAAATGTCCCAGGCTCTTTGACTTCCCAGTGATTCATTCCCTCTCTAGAATAAGTGAAAGTGGGATCCCAGTGGAAATGTGGTTGCATCTCGGCTGGACTATGTTGGGTAAAGAAATTGTGGAAACAGTCTAATCATTTGGTCTGACAAATCCTCCCACTGCAGGACTAATGCTGAGCCCTCCTCTTATACAGTAGCTTGCAATTATCCAGATGAATAATGATTTTGTAGCAGTGGTCTTCATGATTTTACCTAGAATCAATGTCAAGCTAAGTGGTCTATTACTCCCTAGGGCTCCATTCACCACTCTTATAAAGAGAGGGATCATGTTTCCCTGCTTCCATTCTTCTGGCACATCCACCATTCTCAGAGTCTGTAAATATGTCTGCTACTGTTGCTGTTATTGCAGATCACTCATCAGTTCACTCAATACCTTTGACTACAGATTTATTTTATTTATTGAAATTCTGTTCCATGATAAGCCCATGAGATGCAGCACCTTGTTAATATTACCTAGCCCCAGGGTCTTGTTTACTTTAATTTTATTTAATTTAGGTGTTCAATTACCAACTTATATGTTACTACTACATCACTACACTCCCCCCAACCTCTTCACCTGTAAATAGCCTCCCCCATCATAAGGATACAGTATCTACTTGTTCCTGTGCTGTGAAGTCAGAGTACTCATTTAGCTTCTCTGATACAGAATACAATACTTGCCAAAAACTATGTTTAGTCATCAGTTAAGGTTTAAAAATGAAGCCAAAAAAATACAGGGAAATATAGAGAAATGTGACATTAGGGTAACAAAAAATGTCCGCTGGGCAATTGATGTCCTGATATTTTAAAAAGGAAATTTAATAAGAGAAATGCACTACTGTATTTGTTCCCAGTGTCCAGGGGTACCCCTCCCTCATCTTGTCCCAAAACATAATTCCCTGACATCCAGCGCAATTACCATGCATCAAGTAGTGACCCTTCCCTCACTTTGCCATAAAACACAATTCCCCTGTATCTGGTGGTACCCCTCTTCCTCACTCTGCCCCAAAATATCACTTCCTGGTGTTCACTGGTGACCCTTCCTCACACTCCTCACATAACTGTCTCCCAGCAATAACCCACCTTTTGACCTCCCGTGCCATCTGCCGTCCGAATAGCAAAACTGTTTTCACAATAATAAAACAAATTAATTTAATCTATTTCATTATTGCAAAGGTGGTTTTGTTCTTCAGTTTGGCAGAATGCCAAGGAGATAAGAGGAGGGTTTTTGTTGGTTGCTGTTCGGAGTGAGGGATTTATTCAGTGGCACTAGATATGGTGTTCTAGTTTCACAGCAGGGTGGGGTGGGCTCAAACAGGACAGTGCCACAGGGGGTGGGCTCTAGGTGACACCTTTAGTTATCTGTCACTGAAGGGGGCATCAGGTGTTGGAAATAAATTGGGAACTGGGGCAGGCAGCAACATGTCACCAGGGCAGGGGTGGGGACCTTGTCACCCTTTAATGTATTAATTTATTTATCTGACACCATGGTGGGCTCTGATGTTGGAATAAGGTGTGAGTGTGTGTGTGTATGTGGGGGTGTGTGCAAACAGAAGTGTGCCACAGAGGCTATTGGCACTTTCATTATAATAACTGGGCTCCATTTCTTCCCATAGAGAAACCCAAGAGTACTAAAGGAACTCAGGGAGGTGCTAGCTGCCCCACTGATGGCCTTATTCAACAGCTCACTGGAAACATGCATGGTTCGGGAGGACTGGAGGAGAGCAGACCCAGAGAGCAGATGTGATCCCCCTCCATATGAGCAGCAGCAGGGAGATGGGTAGCAACTATAGGCTAGTCAGTCTCACACAAGTGGTAGGGAAATTATTGGAAACCATGTTAAAGGAAAGGTTGGTAGAGTAGAGTATCTTGAATCCAATTGGTTACAAGATCAAAGGCAATATGGATTCATGGGGAGAGAGGATCATGCTAGATGATTCTGATTGATTTCTTTGACTTGGTGATCAGGAAAATAGATCAAGGGTGAGCAGTGGACAGGGCCTATCCAGAGTTCAGCAAGACCTCCGGCACTGTGCTGCACAGGAGACCAATAAAGAAATTGAGCGGCCTAGGGGAGGGATCCACAGTGTTGAACTGGGTTACGAACTGGCTAATGGATAGATGGCAGAGGGTGGTGGTTAATGGCACTCACTCTAATGAGGGCAGTGTGACCAGTGGGGTGTTGCAGGACTCTGTATTGTGACCAGTCCTCTCCATTGTCTTCATAAGTAACATTGCAGTAGAACTGGAAGGGAATGTATGTCTTTTCACAGATGGCACCAGAATCTGTAATGGGGTGGACACTTAGGAGGCAGTGGAGAGAATGCATAGGGACATTGAGGAGTGGTCTAGAGCATAGCAGTGGGGTTTCAATGCCAAAAAGTGTAAAATCATGCACCTAGGGCATATGAACCCAGGAAATGAGCATAGGATAAGGAAGGAGGTACTGTCAGTCATTAAGCAGGAAAGGGGCTTTGGGGTTATCATATCTGATTACCTTAAAGTGTCAGTGCAGTGTGACAAAGCATTAGGTAGGGCCCATTGGATGCTGGGATACATATGGAGGGGAATCTCCAGCAAGAGGAGGGAGGACGTGTTGCCACTGTATCACTTGCTTTTGAGATCCCATCTGGAGTACTGTGTCTAGTTCTGAAGGCCGCATCTCAGACGGAAATAGATGGGGTGGAGGCAGTCCAGAGGAGGGCAACTAAAATGTTGCAGGGTTGCATCAAAAGCCCTACAAGGACAGACTGAGGGATGTCAGCATGTACACCCTAGAAACATAGAATTTGATGGCTGATAAGGACTGCTTAGCCTTCCTAATCTGCCCATTTTCCCTATCTACTGTAACATCACAGACCCTACTTGATCTCCAGCCCCCCCTTTCCTTACCACTAAGGCTCCCCTATGCTTACCCCATGTCTTCTCCAATACCACTACAGTTTTTGCCCCCACCACTTCCACTGGGAGGCTGTTCCAGGCATCCACCACTATTTCTGTGAAGAAGTACTTCCTTACATGTCCCCTGAACCTACCCCCGCCCCACCTCATAGCATTACCCCTTGTTCTTGAGCATCTTTTTCTCTGAGAAAGGCTTCCCTCTTGAACCTTATTTATACTCGTGAGGTATTTGAAAGTCTATCATATCCCCCCACTCTCCTTCCTTTCCTTCAGGGTGTACATATTGAGGTCCTTCAGTCTCTCCTCATAGTGCTTTTTAGCAGACCCTACACCATTTTAGCTGCCCTCCTCTGGACCACCTCTGCTCTGACTATGTCCTTCCAGAAATGTGGTTTCCATGAAACCCTGCAAGAGAGGAGAGTGAGAGGAGACATCAATCAATCAATCAATCAATCAATCAATCAACCAATCAGTCAATCAATATTTTATTTATATAGCACCAATCTCCATTCGGACTCTGGGTGTTGCACAATAAGAACAGATTTAAAACATTTAAAATAACAACAACCACATTTAAAACAACAACAACAACAATAATACAATATTTACTGATAACATAAACCTCTTCTCTACTTAAAAATGCTGACCAATTTACATAAAATTCAGTTAAAAGCCTGAGCAAATAAATATGATTTGAGGCCCTCTTTAAAGGCTTCCACCGAGGGGGCCTCCATCAGATAACCAGGCAAGGAGTTCCATAGGGTAGGCTCGGCCACTGCAAATGCTCTACCTCCTGAGTGCCGCAGCCTAACCCTAGGAACCCCAAGAAGGCCACCCCCGGTAGAACAGTAGGGCACAAGGAGCTTTTGCAGATAGGCTGGCCCCCTCCTGTGCAGGGTCTTATAGGTCAAAAGCCCTATCTTGAAGACAACTCTCCACCAAACTGGCAAACAGTGCAGTTCGTAGAGCGCTGGGGTGATATGTTCACATCTTTTCACCCCCAACAATAGTCTTGCTGCCGCGTTCTGTACCAGTTGCAGTCTTCAGAGGTTGCCTCCAGATAGTTCTAGGTAGACGGTATTGCAGTAGTCCAACCTGGAAGTGACAAAAGCATGCACTAGTGTGGGCATGATAGAGCTCTACAAGTACCTCACATGGGTGAACAGGGTGTAGGGAGGAAGGGAGTCCCTTTCAAATGAAAAAGAGCACCAAGAAAAGAGGGCATACAATGAAGCTGAGGGGGGAAGTTTAAGAGGAATGTGAGGAAGTACTACTTCACTGAAAAAGAGGTGGATGCCTGGAACAGACTGCCAGCAGAAATGGTGGAGATGAAAACAGTAGGGAGCTTCAAGCATGCATGGGATAGACATAGGGGAATATTAATAACTAGGCAGGGAGGAGGGAGGGTTGTCAGAGACCAGTTAGTGTCTGTGGAGATAGACTTGGCAGAGACAATCTGGGCAGACTGGGTGGACTAATAAGTCTTTTCCTACCAACAAATTCTGTTTCTATGATTGTATGTGGGGGGGGGCAGAATTCCCCAGCCTGGATGACAACACACTCCGCAGTTGCAAATACCTCCAGAATGCATGGCTTGGAAGGGAAAAATGGACCCTTGGGCTCTTAAAGGAGTCCAGGTATGTAGATTCAGGAGTAAGCAGGACTCTGACTTCCTGTATCCCTGCTGACTGCCACACCTGCCAGACTACTGGCTTGTGCTCTATGGATATAGCAGAATTACTCAAAAGGGGTGCTAAGTAAATGGGGTGAGGGTGTAGTTTAGTGAGCATGGCAATCAGGTGCCAGATCTTCACTGCTGCCCAAAAAGTGGGCCAATTCTTAAGACACTATGGTAGAGGACCATATAGGTAAGATGCTGGGAACAGTCCATGACATACAGTAACTCTTGTTCCACTGCTAACCACAGGGGGGCTGTGGTCAGTGAGTTGATGAACCATTTTGTGATCTGCACTCCAACAAATGTCATGTGATAGACATACAGCCAGGATAAAAGTTTCACCTGCTTGCTTGCAGTGGGAATGGAGCTTAAGTTGACTATACTGGGGAATTTTCCCCTTCCTAAAGGAGCGATTATCATTTTTATAGCAGAAATCTTGCCTGCTATAGAAAGATTGAGTTTGGTCCACTGCTAACGTTCTCCCTTAAGTTCTGCTAGCAGAGGCATCATATTTATTTTATGTACTTGGGATTGATCCATGGTTAGTTGGATGCCCAAATATATGGTGGGGCGTGGAGGCCATTTAAGGCCCAATATCAGGAAGGAAGATTGAGAGCATAGATTTGAGGAATTAACCTTCACCCATACACCTGTTTAAAAATGGAAGAAGGTTCGATAGCAGTTGCATACCTTTTATGGCATCAGACAGAAGGATGAGCAAGTCGTCAGCATACACTTTAGTGCAATATTCCATGCTCCACACTGTTATTCCAGAAATTAGTTCACTCTCTCTAATGACAATGGTGAGTGGCTGTATAGTCAGCAGAAATAAGGGGGGAACAGGGACACCCATGTTGAGTGCTTTTGTGGAATAGGAAGGTGTCTGAGATGATGATGTTTGTGGGCACTCTGGTGGAGGGATGGGAATATTGGGTCTGGATAAAGATTATTGAAGTGAAGTTCAAATCCCATTCTATCCAGGACATGCATGAGATACCACCACTCCACCGAATCAAAAGCTTTTTCCAAGTCAATGGCAACCACCACTACAGAGGTGGAGGTTGAGTTCACTGCATGAAAGCTATTAATGAGGGATCAGAGATGGTCCATGCTTAGGTGCCCCTTCACAAAACTCACCTGGTCAGGATGTATCAGGTCTAGCAAGCAATTGTCCATTCTAGTGGCCAGGGCTTTTGCAGGATTTTAGAATCTGCATTTATGAGTGAATTAGGGTGGCAACTAGATGGGAGCAACAAATCCTTACTCCCTTTAGAAAGGATTGTGATAGTCACTTCATTTAGCATGGGGGAAGTGAGCAAGGTCATACACTATGTCATACAATTCTAAAAGGACACTTACAACCTATGTAAATTAGAAACAAAAACCAGGATAACTGAAAAGCTTGTAGAGATGGAACAGTAACAGTACTGTAACCAGTAGAAATCAGCTTCTACAGGGGAAATGACTTAAACGTTCAGTGCAGTTCCCCTTTAAGAATGCATATCTATATTTTCAGTGTGGGGCTCTCCATTTTCTAATTGTTTCTGCTGCTGCTCTGTGATCCTACTTCCCAGGATGCAACTAGTCTCGGGAGATTGTGACATAGGCTTGGCCTAGCTTAAACAGCTATGCAGGGTAACATGACAATATGCGGACTAATAAATTCTATCCTTTTTTTCACCTACTTCTGTGCATTATCAGTTTACCAACTAACAGTATATGGATTTTTTGGCCATTCCCTTTAATGTTATTTGATTCTTGATTTACAGGGTGCATTTGTCTTTTATGTGTGTTTGCAGAGCTGACTCTGTCTCTTTGAACAGCTTGCAGAGCCACTGCTGTCACTATCTTGGGAAAACACAGTGAAAACAGTTACAAGAACATATCCTGCTCTACCACTATTAAGGCTTTTCAGCTAACTAAAGATCAAGGTAGGGTTATGTCGTGTTAGCTCACAGAAAAGCAGGAGAGAAATAATAAGTGAATCTTTTTGTTGGGTAAAGATAATGCCTTTAATAGGCCAATGAAAAGGTAAAGATACAAGCTTTTGAGGCCTGAATGCCCCTTCATCCGGTTATACCTAACAGGCACACAAACCTGGAAATCGTGTATCTTTAACTTTGCATTAGCCTAATAAAGGTATTGCCTTTACCCAACAAAAAGATGATCCTTTTATTTCTCTCCAGCTAACTAAAGGTAAGCAGGATATTTCATGCCTTTGCTGTTGCCTGCATTTTATTCTTAATTAGCAGGCATGCTGTAAAGGCTATTGGGCAAGTTGTCATCATCTTCTCATATGCTAATGCAGCACTCGACAGAGAAAAAAGAGACTTCCCTTATCAGCAAACAGAGGCACCCAGGATAGTTGTAGAGGGGACACTGTTCTCAGTATATTGGGATTGGGACTCAATTTTGATTCAAAAGCACACATTTTCAAAGAAATTTAAAGGGGCATTTAAAGGTTTTGTCAGTTTGCAACAGTTTTGACAATACTTGATGAAAGTTCAAGTTAGAAGTAATTAACTAACTCTTATTTCTTTACATCATGTGCAATTATGTATATACTTTTCAGTGCATGATTTCACTTATATGTGATATAAATTGTGAATTTTTTTTGTTATACCTGTTGTAACCCCCATGTTCCCAGACATCACTGAAATGGGTCACTGATCCAGACCAAATTTCTAGTAAAATGAAATAAATGAATAAAAATCAGTAAAAATTAACCACTCTAACCTTTCATACCTCTAACAGCTACAGAAATGGAGCTGACTGGGGACAAATAACATTATAACATTTACAATAGTTGTGGGTTTAGGTGTCAGTAAACCTTTCACTAAGGACTGTGGGCCCTTGCCTGAAAGGATGCAGACCATCTCCCCTATAGAGGCCCAAATCATCACAGGTTGTGACGCAGTACCGGCGTAGCTGAAGCCCTCCTCCATGCATCATGCCTTATATCAATTGTGAAACACCTTTTTGTGAGGTCGGCCCAGTGGTGTGGAGGGCAGAAGGGTTGGGGCCTTACCTCCAGCCATGCGGGCAACCTGGGTTAGGAAATGGACCATGGTTGCTTAGCAAAGGTGTAGGCAGGCATATTCATTGGATGCATTTGTGAACATTTTTTTTGAGTGCATGTCCCAAACCATATGCCTTTTACCATTATCATTCTAATTTGGAGTATTAGAGTTACAGTAGACAACTGAGTAGTGCCTATATCTCATTAAACTTCTATTGTTTATGACATACATATGGGTACAGCCTGGTAGAGATTATATGTCATCTGAAAGCCATCTGATTTGTTTTGTAATGGGGGGCAGCAGTTGGAGTGGATGTGTACATTTTTTTAAATGGGGGGGCAAGAGTTGGAGAGAGGATGTACAAACATGGAAATTTCTGGCTATACCCCTGTTGCTCAGGGACTGGTCAGGTGAGGGTGGATTGAGTGTCCCACAACAGCTTTCCTCCCTCAGGAAGGGGGGACTCTGAGTCCACAGTGTGTAAAAGACAACAACAGGTACTGGGGAATAACGTCCCAACCTTTTACTCGTGCATGCACTTTGTCACGTGCACGCGCAAAATGTTAGGATGCTAGCCCCCAGTACCTGTTGCTATTATTTGCACAACGTGGAGCACTTTAATAAAGCAGTTTACAAAATGTTTTGAGTCAGCAAAGGATTATTTTTTCTCTTTTAAGGTGTCTGAGTGCCTGGTTTTCATTTGCATTGGACTGTGTTTTTACTATTGAGCACCGACCGTCTCTGGAGCATTTCCTATTTTTTGACAGGAACTTTGAGTTCCCCCGCTTGCCTGCCATCTAGCAGAAGCTAGATGTCAGTACCAGCAGGACCAGCAGATGTGGGGGTATGCACACTGATGCAGCACGCATGTGCATCAGTATGCATGTGCATGTGTCATAGATGTACTGAGGAGAAAATAGAGGCTCTCTCAGCATCCCACGCAGGTGCTACATGACTTTACTTGGCTGGCCACTCGCTGATATGGATCTGCATAAGTGGTGGTCATGAGATAGGGCATGACAGGGCTGGGGGGATGCTGCCAGGACCAGGGACACAGGTGCAGAAACAAACAAAAAAAAATGCCCTGGTGCGGAGTAGCCTTGTCTCTCCCTGGCTATATACAGGTAACACCTTGGCAAGAGCCTCCATTCATGCAACCTACTTGAGGCCCCTTCCTAGCTCACTGAAATTTCCCTGCATTACTCCTACCCTGTCCCTTGCCAGGTCATTTGTCCCCAGGTAGACAATGACATCCAGCTCCCTCTCATTTCCTGCTGCTCTAGCAAAGCTCTGGATCCATTCTCCATCTCTCCAAGCTGAAGCACCTCTCAGGCACTTCACCTCCCTCTCCCTTCCTCCCTTTGCTTCCAAGTCTCACCCCCTAACAATTGAGTCCCCAACCAGCCGCTACTTCTTTGGCTGGGGGCCTCTTCCTCCCAACTTAGGATCTCCCCTTCTGAGGACCACCACTTCCCCCCTTACCACTACTACAAGTGCCTTCTCCTGGATGCCCTGTTCTGCCAGAATGGCAAAGGAATTCTGTATTGGTATAGGCTGAGGAGTGCATACCCTTCCCACTGCCCCCACCTTCCTGGAGTTCACCATGGTCAATGGCTCTGCCTTTACCTAGGCATTATCTGGGGGAGCAATGGAAGACATGGTGGCTCCTGGGTGGGGTAGAAGGTTTTCTGCACACTTGCCAGTTTGGGCCAGAGTCCAGCAACCTCTGTCCTCAACCCAGAGAGGTGAGAACCAATGGGGCAGCACCTGGGTCTCCAGAAAAAGTCCCAAAAGACTGCAGCTCTGCACCTGTTGCAGTGCACAACTCCCATGTTGTTTCCTTTTATCTTAGTGCATGTTGAATCCTCTCTGTACCGCACTGCCTCCTTTCTATGCCCATTGAATTCCTACCTCTCCTTTTGCTTGTTTGAATTTTATTTGGTACCCTGTCCTAGACAGGGTGTCCCTTGTATTCCTTTTGACCCACCTGCCTATGCGTAACTTGCTCTGGGTGTCAACCACTTCTTACCCCCTTGCCTGAACCTTATTTTTAACCCTACCTTAGATAGGATGTCTCCTAATTTCCCTTTTCATCTCTCCTATTCAAACTTACTTTATCCTGGTGCGTACTACTCCTTACCCACTAGTTGTTTAACACACTACCTGCATCTACATTTCCTGAAATTGACTGCTTCATTATACCAAAACACAGTAGGGTGCCATCTCCTACCTGGGCCTGGTGTTCCTCCTGCACAGTCTCCTGCAGACTATCTGCAAATGCCTGCAGATGCCTAAGGCAGACGTTCCACACCTGCACTGTTTACAAACATAGAAACATAGAATCTGATGGCAGATAAGGACTGCTTGGCCCACCTAGTCTGCCCATTTTCCCTACCTTTTTTTATATACCACAGATCCTAAATAATCTGCAGCTTGCCATCTCTTTCCTATTGCTAGAGTTCCTTTATGTCTGTCCCATGTATTCTTGAATTCCCCTACTGTTTTTACCCCTACAACCTCTGCCAGGAGGCTGTTCCATGGATCCACCACCCTTTCTGTGAAAAAATACTTTCTCACGTTACTCCTAAGTCTACCCCCTCTATTTTCATATCATAGCCCCTTGTTCTTGAACATCTTTTTTTTTTTAAAGATGCTACCCTCTTGTACCTTATTTACACCCTGATGTATTTGAAAGTTTCTATCATATTCTCTCTCCTCTCCTCTCCTCTCCTCTCCTCTCCTCTCCTCTCCTCCAAGGAATACATATTGAGATCCTCCAGTCTCCCCTCATATGACTTTTGGTGCAGCCCCTGCACCATTTTTGTTGACCCTTCTCTGAACCACTTCTACTCTGTCTATGTCCTTCCGGGGATGCGGCCTCCAGAACTGGACACAGTACTCTAGATGAGGTCTCACCAATGTTCTACACAGTGGCATCACCACCTCCTTCCTTTTACTGGAGATACCGCTACCTATGCACCCAAGCATTCCACTGGCTCTCCTAACAGCCTTCTCACATTAGTAACCTTTAAATCATCAGATATGATTACTTACAGGTCCCTTTCCTGTTTGGTGGCCATCGGTACCTCCCCCCTATCATGTGCTCCTCCCCTGCATTTCTGTGCCCCAAGTGCATGATCTTGCACTTCTTTGCATTGACTCTCTGCTGCCACACCCTTGACCACTCCTCGAGTTTGCTTAGGTCCCTTTTCATTTTCTCTACCCCTCCTGGACTGTCAATCCTGTTGCAGATCTTCGTGTCATCTGCAAAGAGACACACCTTCCCTTCCAGTCCCCCTTCAATATTGCTTATGAAGACATTAAAGAGGACTGGTCCAAGCACTGCAGGACCCCGCTGGTCACCCCCTCTCTTTGGATTGAACTCTGGTCACCATCACCCTCTGTGTCCCATTGTTCATCTGAATTTTTGACCCAGTTTACCACCCTGGGATCCATTCCCAGGCTGCCCAGCTTGTTTACTAGCCTCCTATGTAGGACGGTGTCAAAGGCCTTGCTGAAATCCAGGTAGACCACATCCACCACCACTCCCTGATCCACCTCCCTTGTCACCCAGTCAAAAAATCTATCAAATTTGTTTGACAAGATCTTCCCACTGTGAATCCATGCTGCCTCGGATCCTGTGTTCTGTTGGATTCGAGATGTATCACAAACCTTTCCTTTAGTAGTGATTCCATTAGTTTCTCCACCACTGAGGTCAGGCTGACTGGCCAGTAATTGCCAGCCTCCTCCCTGCTCCCACTTTTGTGGAGAGGGACTACATTCACCCTCCTCCAGTCCTTTGGTACTACACCTGTTTTTAGTGAACTGTTGAACAGGGTTGTCAGTGGTTCTCTTAATACTCTGGGATGTATCTCATCCGGCCCCACTGCATTGTCCACTTTCAGATTAGCGAATTCCTTTAAGACTCTCTCCTCCTTAAATGGACTGGTGTCCACTTCCCTCCCAGTGGTGCTTCTGTCACCTAACTTTGGTCCCTCCCCTTCCCCTTCTTCTGTGAATACTGAACAAAAATACTTATTCAGGATTTCTGCTTTTTCTTGGTCCCCTCTGCACACTTCCCTCCTTCCCTTTTTAGTCTCACAATCCCACTCTTAGTCTTTTTTCTTTCAGTAACGTACCTGAAAAAGTTCTTGTTCCCTTTTGTTATTGCCTGGGCTACTTTTTCTTCTGTTTGCACCTTCACGCTCCTGACTACTTTCCCTGCCTCCCTCTACTTTCCAGATAGAGTTCCCTGTCTTTTTCCCTCTGTGTTTCCTTGTACCTCCTGAATGCCACCCTTGTCCCCCTTACCTTCTCGGCCACTTCCTTTGAGAACCATAGTGTTTTTTTCTCTTTGTTTTGCTTACTTGCCTAATACAATGGCTTGTTGCCTCCTCTATGGCTCCCTTAAGATTCTCCCATTGTTCCTTCACCCCCTCCTTTTCTCTTTCTCTGCCAGTGATTTCCTAAGACATTCCCTCATCTGTGCAAAGTCGCCCGCCTGAAATTCAGGACATTTGCTTTCATGTGGTTTGACTTTTCTGCTGTTCTCACATTGAACCACACTGTACTGTGATTGCTTGATGCCACTTTTACATCTTTAATTCTGTCCCTCATATGCTCATGTGACTCATGTGCTGGGACATGAGTGCGATAGGACATGCTGGACAAGAGATTCTTTTATTGTGCTCTTGTTAGAAGGCAGTAAGCCTCTGGCAGCTCCATCTTCTATGAATCACACATCTGATTCACAGTGTTTTTTTAATCTACTCACCCTCAAGATTAATTTCCTGAGCTGGTTCTCCACACTGCTTGTTACAAATGTAAAGACAAGTCTCCAAGTCCCCAAACACTGTCTAAAAATCTCTTTCCACCACCTAACCACTTAAACTGCTTCTTTAAGTATGAAGAAACTATATATGATGTTATTATTATATTCATTGCAAAAAACTGTGTTAATGCAACAGTTAGAATTCAACTTAATGCAACAAAAGTAGGGAAATGTGGCATTCGGGTTTGCAACCCTAACTCCCCATCCCCAATGGAGCAAACGAATAAGCCCACACAGGCAACCACAGACAGCCATCATCAAGTAAGACAAAAAACATCATACAACTGTTTCCAGATTACACAAATACAGTAGCATTGATGTGCTACCTTCGAGGATTTGTATCTAGGGTATGTACATCACAAGACATACACACTCACTTGTTGCTGCAGACAGAAATCCAAGCTACTCAAATCACAACACTACTTCTGTGTGCAGAAGCACAGGCCACTGCAGCCACAGATATAAATCCATGATACCCAAATGACAAGAGTTCTTTTGTCTGCAGAACTGCAGGCCTGTAAAGGGCCAGTGTTTCTGTAGCCTCAGGTAGTCATGCACATTGTAAGACACACACACCCACACACACACACACACACATTTGGGCCTGCAAGTGTAAGACATACACACCAACAACCTCTGGCTGCAGAAGCACGAGAGTCACAAAATCATGATACTAAAATTGCAACAGATCTTAAGTCTACAGAAGTGCAGTCCTCTGAAGGGCAAGCACCTCTTTCATCACAGGGTTAGGAAATACACACTGACTTCTGGCTGCAGAAGGGCAGGCCTTCACAGCTGAAAGTAATGCTGCAATGTGGGTATCATGGTTTCAAAAGTGGATCTAGAAATTGTTCAACGGGGTTGCTGATTTTCAGACACAAAAATTGCAACAGTACTTCTGCCTGAAAAATGCACAGGCACCTGAAGGGCCTACATCTCTTCATCCACAGGTGTAAGACATAAACACCAAGTTCTGGTTTCAGCAGCAGCTGTAGAAATTGTTCAAAGGGGAAGCAGGTTGTCAGTTATGCAGTTGCATATAGAAAATCATACAGTAGTGGATCATGCTATCTAGCGAGGTACCTCGTGCAGCATGCATCAGTATCTCTGTCTACAGAGGCACAGTTCCCATGGGGCCTTCTGTCTGCAGACCATGCTATGTGATATACACAGACACAGGTGTGGCTAGGGCTTGTTCCTAATCAGCTGCAAATACAAATCCACTAAGGTAAATATCAGTGCTACTGCATTTGTGTCAGCTGGAAATAGTTGTATGTTGCTTGTCTTACCTGATGATGGCTGTCTAGGGTTGCTTGTATAGACTTGTCCTTTTGCTGCTTGGGGGAGTGGGGAGTTAGGGTTTGAAACCCTAAGGCCACATTTAGCTACTTTTTGTTGCTTTAAGTTGAACCCTAACTGGTGCATTAACACAGTTTTTTTTGCAATGAGTTTTCTTTCTTTTTGAGATAGTGGAATCAAGTGTATCCTCATTCATGCAGACCCCAAAGGGACCTGCCTGAACATATCCATCTGGCTGCAGAGGCGCAGGGCCCCTGGACCTGGCACATCAGTGTGGTTACAGATGCAGACATGCAGGGCCCAAAAGGCTCTGCACCAAATGTGGGGTCTTGTAGACTGCTAAAGTGCAGGACCCTCGGGGCCCTGCACATCTGTACAGCTACAGATGCAGATGTGCAGGGCCCTCTGGGCCCTGTGCCAATGGAGGAGTCCATCTGAGTACAGAAGCTCAGGGCCCCTTCCAGGCCAAGCAAGGAGTCCCTCTAGCAGTGTGGCTATGCAGATGCACACATCCCAGAGGGCCCTGTGCCAAGTGAGGAGTCCATCTGGCTGCAGAAGGGGCTCTATGCTTCTGTGCAACCACAGATACAGATGCGCATAGCTTTTTGGGCCCTGTGCCAAATGTGGAGTCCCTCAGACTGTGGAAGCACAAAAAAAGTCAATGTTCACTCATAACTTGGTCATTGTACCATATTTTTACACCATATTTTCAACATAGCCTTCTTATGATGCCACCTCATTAAGCTGGTAGGTGAAAATTTTCAAATCCCACCAAAACATCATTTTGCATCACATTGTGGCCAGCATTGAAAAATGACAGCTGTAATGATTATGAGATGGTGTAAAATAATTGCTATGTTGAACACTTGGGTAAAAATATGAAAATTACTGAACTTATGAGCGAGCGTAGAACAATTTCAACATACTGTATGCTTGTGACTTTTTGTTGTTTTTTCAATATTTTGACCCCACATTTTCAACATAGCCTTCTTATGACCCCACCTCATGAACCTGGTAGGTGAAATCTTTTAAATCCAAACTGAAATATTATTTTATGCCACAAGTGTGAAAACACATTTTAGCCAGGATCTGAAAAATGACAGCTGTCATGTTCATGAAGTAGCTTGAAAATGGCTTGCTAAAAATTTGGGGTCAAAATATTGAAAATTACCAAAGTTATGAGCATGCATTGACAAATTTCAATGTACACGCAGAACTTTGTTGTTTTTAAATATTTTCACACCAAATTTTCAACATTCCCTTCTTATGACCCCACCTCATAAACAAGGGAAGAGAAAATTTTCAAATCCTGCCTGAGAGGTGGTTTAACACAGCAACTGCGAAATCACCTTTCAGGATGGATTTGAATAATTTCACTGTCTTTGTTCAGCAGATGGGGTCCCAAACAGGCCATGTTGAACATTCATGCAAAAATGTTCAAAAATGACAAAGTTATGAATACATGTTCAAACCTCATTGAAATACATTAAACTGCACTTAACTTGTTTTCTCATATCCCAGTCACCGGTTCCAGCAGCAAGATGTGTTTTCATTTGGAGGGTTAATGTAGATCGTGGGATATGTTCAGGTGAGTGAGGATGTGTTGGGGTTTGTGTGGTGGTAGTTGTTGAATGGAGGGTTGGGGTGGGGGTGCGGGTGGGGGTCAGATCACCAATGGACCATTTTATTTTTTCAGCTTTAAAAAAAGGATCAACAAGGGATAATTTTCTTTATTTTAGGGGGACTCAAGCTGACACTGGTGAGTGGGCACCCCAGTTTTGGGATGATCTTTGGTGGCACTGGAGATAAGCACCTCAGTGCAATCACCTATACATTTAGAAAGGTGGGCAGGTGACCTGGAGTGGGTCAACAGAAGTGTTACCAGGGATGGTCACCCCAGTCCATATATATTTGTAATAGATAATCCACCACAAGGCATACAGCCATGCTCTGATAAACGTATGCTTTGGGTGCATTGTGAGGCATGAGGCCACAGGCTTCATGGATTCACCACCCAACATGTGCATATATCAGAGCACTACCACACACCCTGTAGTGGATTATCTTTGTTATAAAATGTCCAGAAGGTTCTGAGGGATGAAAAGAAGGCTAGGTGTGCAGTCATTGTAGAATAATCCATGGTCATGTGGTGTGTTTGATGCAATCTGGAGATTGGATTTTCACAGATTTTTCTTACCCATTTTATAAATATATGATAGCACCACTGTAGCCAGGGTTGAGTAGGCTGTTTA
The DNA here is from genome assembly GCA_016271365.2 of Neoceratodus forsteri. Taxonomy (NCBI): domain Eukaryota; kingdom Metazoa; phylum Chordata; order Ceratodontiformes; family Ceratodontidae; genus Neoceratodus; species Neoceratodus forsteri. The sequence continues at coordinate 899,567,706 of CM057456.1, read as the reverse complement.
ATGTTAAACCCCTAACTTTGCAGTTTAATAGCGTTGCCCCCATTCAATTGATTTGCACAAAATGTTGCACGCACAGTCTGGAGAGCAAAATCTGTTGACATGCCAAGTTTTATTCTGGTCAGATGTGCAAAGTCTGAGATCTGTATAGTGCATTTTTAGGAAAAAATCAGGGTATTTTGCTGCTTTTTTTTTTCCATCACTTAGTGCCCAGACAGTTTGAAATTTTGATCTGAAATTTTCCAGGTACAAAGGGCTTGCCCCAGAGTGATGCCTTTCACTGGATTTCTGAAAAAATATTAATATTCTCAAGTTATAAGGATTTGAAATTTCAGTTCTGAGCATGCTTAGTAGGGTCTTTTGGATAGATGTTTGATACCCTAGTGAACATGCACAGAACTGAAATTTCAAATGCCTGTAAAATGGAAATGGATTAACATTTTTTTATAAAATGGGTTGGAAGCTTTCTGAGTCCTGATTGTCTGAGAGGCACCTCTGGCTGTGTCCTTATCATGGTATATTGTGCCAACCGGCACCTCTTCATCCAGTTAGGACCCATACAGTAACAGCAGAAATCACTGTGCCATACAGTCTGCTGTTGAGCTGGAGTCTCCCAGAACTCCATCTGTATTTGCCGACCTGTAGCCCCCGTCCCTCCCGCAGCCTCCATCTACCCACCCTGGCTCTATAACCATACTCAAAGACAGAGAAACAAACTAAAACATTTACAAGCCAAACTGTGACCTGCATTCTATGACATTCAAAAAAGAGCTGCACACAATCTCCACTTCAGGATGATGAGCCACCTGCGATCCACCGAGCATCCCGTTGTGCTTCAAAGAAATGCCTTTCAAATGAAAATGGACACCCACACCTCCACCAATCTTGCTACCAGTAGTGGCCCACTTATGTTCCCAACACTACAGATTGTAAACACAGTTCAGCAAAAATGTGTCAGCCATGTCTAACAGAAAACCACGCTATAAACAGAACCACTCTCTACAGCAGCTGCTAAAGGACATGCTCGCTCCCAATCTAGCAGGCAGCAAGTAAATAAACACGCTAAATGCAGTTTGGGATTTCACTGCCTGCTAAAAAGAAAGTCTTGGCAGAAAAAAGTACAATACAATGTGTGTTTGGGAGGGGCTTGAATGCAGGATCATTCCCTCACCCCAGTACCAGTCATACCTGCTACTTTCTGACTACAGACAGCTTTCAAGCAAAATGACATGATGGGGAAAAAAAATAAAAATAAAAGAAAGCTATAAACAAAATGTACAAAACAAATGAAGTGTGTGTGTGTGTGTGGTGGGGGGAGCACATAATGCGTGTGTGTGGGGGGGATTACATTTGTTCTACATCACCAATGCAAGGACTATTTTTTTTCTGTTTTCCTACTTTAACCTAACTTTCAACACTTATACTTATGACTCTTCTTTTAATCATTAACTTAATTTCCAGGGTAATGTTTTTAAAGGAGGGTCCCATTTTATAAGCACAATTACACACTCTGAGGTGTGGGTTATGGCCTGATAAAAGCATGCCCAGGTGCAAAAGGCACTCGGTACAAGTGCCTCATGTCATATAACACAACTGGATGTGCTCTTATCAGGCCATAACCCACACCTTGTCGTGTGTTATTGCTTTCTTAACCAAACCAACCAAAGGCACCATTCTGGTGCAAGACCTTTCTATCCTGAAAATGTTAGACCAAATATCCAAACTGTCTGGGCTATATATTATAATGGTGTGGTAGTGCCACTATAGTTAGAGTTGAGTAGGCTGTTTAGTGTTAAATCCCTAATTTTGCACTTTAATAGCTTGGCGCCTGTTCAGCAGATTTAAAGTTTTGTTCCGGACAGATCTGTAGATTCTGAGATTTGTATAGTGGGTTTTTAGGAAAAATTAGGGGTTCTTACTGTTTTTTGGTCATCACCTAGCACCCAGATGGTTTGGAATTTTGGTCTGAAACTTTCAGAGTAGAAAGGGCTTGCCCCATAATGGCACCTTTCATTGATTTGGAGAAAAAATATTAATCCATTTCCAAGTTATAAGGATTTGAAATTTTGGTTCAGAGAATGCTCTGTAGGGTCTTTTGGATAGAAGTTTGATAGGTCCCACCAGTTCAGAGCACTGGCGGCAGTACATCCGGTCATTATGGAGCCAAGTAGGAAAGTCGCTGTCCTCGCTTTTTGCAGGGGACTGCACCCCCACCCCCCCTTTCTAAGAATACTAACTTTGGGGGAGGCCTGGCCTCAGGGAGTGGGTGTTGAATCTGATATTTGGTGTCATAATGACCCGGTGGTGTAATACCAGTGCCCTAATGGCCAGAAAAGGCTTTGATAACCTACTGACTATGTTCAGAAATGAAATTTCAAATCCTTATAACTTGGGAATAGATTAATATTTTTCACCAGACTAATGAAAAGCACAATTCTGGGGCAATCCCAATCTACCCTGAACATTTCAGACCAAAATTCCAAACCGTGGGGGCTGTAAGCGATGACAAAAACCAGCAAAAAAACACATGATTTTTCCTAAAGACACATTGAAATGATCTCTTTTTAAAAAGTAAACAAACACCTGAAGCTAGCTAAATGGGACCCATTTTACTAGATTCTGATGTTATTTTCTTTAAAATAACTTGCCAGAAATACCTTTTTGGACACCCCAAAATCCAGGGTGCCCAGCTTAGCAAGAGGATCCATTCACCCACATTCTTTGTATGAGAACAGTGGGACTTTCTTGAGTTTTGCAGCCATGGCTGGAATTTGTGGTGCAGGCTACAGTGAGAACAGTGAGCCACTAATCCCCTGCTCTGTCTCTTTATTTCTCTGTCTCTCTGTCTGTCTATCTATCTATCTATCTAGTAGTCCAGGGTGGCCACCCCCAGTTCTGATTCCTTGTACCCCCTACCCTCCAGGTCACCCACCCTCATTTCCGTACACTAAGGGTAGCCCACCACTGGGGTGCCCAATCCCCAGTATTTCGATCTCAGTTGTAATAAAGAAAACAGTTCCACAATCTTTTTTTTTCATTCTAAATCTGTAAAAAAGATAACAATCCCTCACCGATCTGACCTGGCCACCCTGATTTCCCACTCAGCACTCACCATCCCACAACCCCACCACCACCCCAACATACCCTCACTCACCTGAACATGTCCCATGGCAAAGATCCACCCTCTAATCAAAGACCTGGCATGCCACTGGAACTGACAAATGCAATATGAGAAACTAAGGTAAGTGTGATTCCATGTATTTCAATAGGGCTTTCAAATTTGATGCATAACTTTGCCATTGTTGCATATTTTCACCCCAAATTTTCAACATGGCCTTTTTGGCACCACACATCATGACCAATGGTGGTGGAATTAGCAAATCAGACCTGAGAGGCAATTTCATGGTCACTTGGCAAAAATCACCTTTCTAGCCAGATTTGAAAATTTTCACCACCATTGTTCATGAGGTGGGGTCATAAGAAGGCTATATTGAAAATTTGAGGTCAAAATATGTAACAATGACAAAGTTATGAGGGCATTGAAATGTTTCTATGCTCGCTCATAACTTCAGTAATTTGAAATATTTTGACACCAAATTTTTTGCATAGCCATTTTTTCACACCACCTCATGAATGTGACAGCTGTCATTTTTCAAATCTTGGCCAAAATGTGTTTTTGGACCTGTGGCATGGAATGACGTTTCAGTGGCACCCAATGTCATTTTGACAGGGATTCAAAAATGTTCAGCCACCTGGTTCTCGAGGTGGGGTGATAAGAAGGCTATGCTGAAAATTTGGTGTACAAATACAGTAAAATACCCAGGTTATGACTGAACATTGCAGTATTTTGATGTTCACTCATAACTTTGCTGCTCTTCATTATTTTGACTCCAGACTTTCAACGTGGCCATTTTTTCACACACCCTCATAATTGTGACAGATGTCATTTTTTAAACTCTGGACAAGATGTCTTTTTTGCACTTCTGGTGTGAAATGACATTTCGGCAAATATACTATAAATGCTACATGTCATGTTTATAAGGGCAGTCACAAAATGATTATCTTGAAAACTTGGGGACAAAATTAAATTAAAAAAAGAGTGAATGTGTGAAGAGTGATTGTGTGAAGAGTGAATATGTAAAGAGAGAAAGTGTAAAGTCTTCCCATGGCACATGGCCCAAAGGGTCCTGCACATTGGCACCTGTTCACACAGGTCCTGAAGGGACCTGGGTAAACGATGATATGATTCCACTATTTCAAAAAGAAAGGAATGTCTGCAAAAAAAATGTTATTATTGCACCAGTCAGGGCAACTTAACCCCACAAAAGTAGGGAAATGTGATGTTAGGGTTTCCAACCCCGACTCTGCCCAACCCATCCCCCAAGCAGCAAAAAGAAAAAAACATTAGGGTTCTGGGTCTCCGGAGTCTTGGTGAATCAGTGATGTAGTCTTCCCTGGGGCTGTCAACTCTAATGCTCACCCCATTCCCTGAGCAAACAACAACACACATGATCTCCTTTCTTCATGCAAGGCCAAAGAAAGCCACAACAAATTGTGTTGGCAATATGTGGTGAGACATACTTCTCTACCTTTAAAGATTGTATCACTATAAGGCACTGGCTTTACTCTTCTGGCCCCAAAGAGCTACAGGAACAGTGTGGGGGCTGGACAGAGACTCAGGGGGTGTTCAGGGCTCTGGTCAGGTGGTGAGGCACAGTGGGGAAGTGGGAGGGAAAAATGGAACTCCAGAGGGGCAAATAAGGAATGCCCCACTTGTGTGGTGTGTGTGTGTGGGGGGGGGGTTACACTCCCCCGTGCCTCAAAAGCTTGGTTCCATGCCAAGTCCATTACTAGGGACCTGTTGATGATAAGCATTAAACATAGCAATTCAAATACATTTTAACATGTCTAACTAGACAACTGATTCCTAACTATTACAGGCAATTGGCTACATTTAGACAAGCCAAAAGGCAAACTATTCATATACAAGTTCTGAAAAGCTTTTAAGATTTTTAACAGCTGTCATGACATTAAATAGTGCACCATAAGCATAGGAATTTTCTGAATTTACACATCTAGTCATTTTTAGAGAAACTCATTAAGCACAGACTTCAACCTCCCCTTTTTAGCCTTGTAACTTTCCTTGTTCTGGGTGGTTTGGCACTAGATGAGCACAGAACAATTCTGAGCAGAGAAGTTGGGGTTTCATATATGCCTTTGTGGACCACATACATATGCAAGATGGTGGGAGCCCCTGAGGAGTCATAGTGAGCTTTAATAGAGGTTTTATAGTTCTTTCAGAGCATCATAATGGCATGAGCACTTCTTCTTTGGCATTCAGGGTGATCAGTCTGGTTCATTGTTCACCAGTGAAGCATCCTCAGGCAAAGTGGGTACCACAACTTCCTCTGGCACTTCACTTGTTTCAGTTTCCTCTGACTCTCTTAATTCAGGTACTGCAGTTTTAGTTTCCACCTGTTCAAGCTGTAAAAGTTCAGGCTCAGCAGGGTCTCCACCTTCTTGCTCAGCAGGGTCTCCACCTCTTGCTCTGTCACCTCCTCGGATGTAGGCCTTTCATCCAATGGTACTATCTCAGCTACAGATTCACAGTACACAGATGTTTCAGAATCTTGACTTGATGTAGTTAGCTCTACAGCAGGTGCCTCTGTCACATTACTTGGCATCTCAGTTGTCCCTCATAATAGTCTAGCAAGCTCTGGAGTTGAGTAATAGTAAGTGGGATTGTAGTTGACGTCTCCCTCTGACTCAGAATCTGATTCGTCTTGTTCTACTGGTTTGTCTGCAGTTGCAGGAACAATATCAGGTTGTTCGGCACTCTGTTCACTTTGTTGTCTGCAAGCAGCAGCTCTGGTCACAGGAGGTTTAGGGGGGGTCTGGGTTATCTTGTTTCATACTAATGACATTGTCTCCAATTGGCAGCAAGTGCTTATGGTGGATAGTTTTACATCCATTAGTTTCTCCTTCAGGCCTTGTCTTATACACAGGGGAGTCCATCAAGTTTCTCTATTACTACATAAGGTGCGTTACCCCATCTGTCTGGTAATTTATGCTTGCCAGGGATCTATAAAGTGCATAGTAGCACTCTATCTCCAGGCAGAAACTCTTGAGCTTTTATTTATTTATAATGACATTCTTTGTTAGCTTGGTTTCTTTTGGTGGCCACCTCAGGAGCTAATTTATATGCTCTGTTGAACTGTTCTTTCAAGTTTTGGACATATTGCAAATAGTTGTCTGATTTTGTACCATCTGCAGATACCCCAAGGCACAGGTCTGCTGGGAGCCGGGCTTCCCTCCTGAACATCAGACTATAGGGAGAGAGCCCAGTAGCATGATTTTTCATACAATTGTAAGCGTGGACCAGAGCATTGACTTGCCAGCTCCACTTGCTTTTATCTTTTGACTCCAAAGTACCCACCATGTTTAGTAATGTTCGGTTGAACCTTTCTGGCTGAAGATCGCCTTGTGAATGATATGGTGTGGTTCTAGATTTGTGGACACCCCATTGTGACATAATTTCTTTTATTAGGCAATTCTTAAAATCACAACCTTGATCTGAATGAATTCTCTGTGGTGCACAATAGTGGACAAAGAATTTCTCTACCAGTACCTTGGTGACAAATGATGCTTTCTGGTCTTTTGTCATTTTTGGTTGAGCATAATTAGTAAAATGATCTATAACCACCAAGATGTTAGAGACATTTTTGGCATCAGGGTCAAGGCTACAGAAATTTATGCAGACTAGCTCCATGGGGGCAATTGTCATGATATTTACAAGAGGGGTTTCTTTCTGTGGCATTGTTTTTCTTTGAACACATCAGTGGCAATTTTTACAGTACTGCTTGATATCATGTCCCATTCTAGGCCAGTAGAACCAGAAGTGAGCCAAGTCTAGCGTACGCTGACTTCCCAGGTGGCCTATATCATAATGGAGACCTTTGAGAACAGTTCTCTTGAATTTTGCAGGTAATACCAGCTGCACATGAAGAGTTTCTTGTGGGTCTTGCATTTCCCAGTACAATGAATTGTCTTTAAGTTTAAGCTTTGACCATTCTCTTAACATAAACTTAGCAAATGGATCACTGGTCATTACATGAGCAGCATCACCCCCTTTATGCAGGGTACTAAGTATATCACAGATGCTTGAATCTAGCCTTTGCTCTCTTTGCAGGTGTTGGTTGGTAAGCTGAGGTAATGATCTCAAGTCAAGAGTAGTCAAGTTGCAGTAGGCAATCAGAAGACGGTTACCAGATGTACCAATACTGTACACCAGACAGGGAACAGTTTCTGTGACTGGTTGCTCATCTGTGTAAAATATTTTAAATAGTTCTTTTACTGCTTGTTCTGAGATTTGTACCCAGGCTTGGCTGTCAACAGAAGGTGCCATTGGACATTAAGAAAATGCATCAGCATCCATGTGACTAAGACCAGGCTGGTATTCAACACAGTAGTCATAGGTGGGCAAGGCTGACAGCCATCTATGCCCCGCAGTGTCAAGTTTTGCTGTGGTTTGCACATATGTTAATGGATTGTTATCAGTTCTAACAGTGATGTGTGCCCCATACAGATATTCATAAAATTGGTCAACAATGGCCCATTTCAAAGCAAGAAACTCTAACTTGTGCACTGGATATTTCTTTTCCACACTATATAGGCTTTGACTGGCAAAGATGACTAGGCACAGGCCCTCTGGGTAGCTCTGATAAAGGACCACCTCGAGACCACTGAAGCTGGTGTCTGTATACAGAAGATAGGGCTTTTGGAGATCTGACTATGCCAGAACTGGTGCATGAATTAGTTGGTAAATTATTTCAGCAAATGCTTTGTCACAGTCTTTGGTTCATCTTTGGCCAAATGGTTCAGAGGGCTTGAAATACTATTAAGGCTCAGTAGTGACATCAGATGCTTTTATTTTCTTGCTTTTATTGGAGGGTGGGTAACCTTGCAGCAAGTTGAAGAGGGGTCTCACCACTCAAGTGTAATCTTTGGCAAATCTTCTGTAATAGCCACAGAAACCCCAAAAGTGCTGTAAATTCTTCAAGTTCTGTAGTCAAGGCCAGGTGGTTAAGGCCTAAACGTTGCTGGGATCAGTCTGTATGCCTTGAGCCAATATGGTGTGTCCTACGTATCTGATAGAAGTCTGAAAAAACTGACATTTATCAGTGGCAAGCTTGAGTCCTAATTCTTCCAAGTGGTCTAGCACTTTTAGCAATCTGGCCTCATGCTCCTGCAGAGTTTTTCTAAACATAATGATGTCATCAAGATATACCAAGCACTCTAACAGGATCATGTCTCCAACAGCTCTTTCATGAGGCACTGGAAGGTGGCAGGGGCACCTGAAATACCTTGAGGCATCCTCAGATATTTGTAGAATCTGAGAGGGCATATAAATGTTTTTTCTCTGTCTTGGGGAGCCATAGGTATTTGGTAATATCCACTTCTTAGATCTAATATGGAGAACCACTTGTTTCCATTAATACAGTCTACAGCATCTTGAATTTTGGGCATGATATACTGATCAGGAATTGTTCATTTGTTAAAAGTCCTGTAATCCATGCACATGCGCACAGCTCCATTCTTTTTGCACACTACCACTATGGGGAAAGCGTGGGGACTTCTCAACTCTTGAACAATGCCAGCAGCCAGTAACTCTTGTGTTTCCTCACATCATCAATGTCTGCAGGCACCAACCTGCAGGAACACTCCTGAAAAGGGCGTTCATCATTAAATCTGATGTGGTGTTCTTCTCTACTGGCCACACACCCCACATCCTACTCATGTGGCGAGAATGCTTTTGCTCTTTCAGATAGTTTTTGGTGCATACAGGTCTTCCACTCCTATAGAATAGGATAGTCACTGAAATCAAGTAAGTCTGGATCAATACAAGGGTATGCACCATCTCTGAGGACAGTAGGCTGCACAGCCATGTTGGCACAGTACAGATGAGCCAAGGTACATCCCCCCGACAACAATGTCTCTATCAGTTACATCTTTCACCTGGATGGTAACTCGCTTGACATAAGCATGAGCTCTTACTGGCAATACACTTGGCTTTACTAACAACCATGCAGGCAGTCCATGTTCTTCAAGGGTGTCAAGCATCAGTATTTGATTTTTTACATCTTTCTTTAGGCGTACCTCACCACTTATATTGCACTCAGCATCAGGGGGCAGGACTAACTCTTCAGCATCTCAATGCCAAACTATGCCCACAGGGTCATCTTGAGTTTTGGGTGGAGTCTGTGCTCGTCTCTGATAGGTCTTTCTCACTACAGCATGTACAGATACTGCTTTCCCTTTCTGTTTAGCCTCCCTTTCTTGGCAGAGCTGTGCCAGGCATATGGACAAATGGGTATTGGTGCCAATAAGTACAGGTACGCTGTCATACATCTCCGACTCAGGAAACACTAAAGTCAAAGTCTCAGCTGGGTCACCCACTTCAGTTACTTTGGAGGGGAAAGCAATCCATACTTTGATGTAGCCTAGATATGAGTAGGACTTGTCACTTATGTCCCATACATTTAAACCTTCCAAAGGCTGTAGGATAAGATGATACACGTGTCAATCATGCCAGTTTTTTTTATTTAACTATTTGGCAGTCTCCCATCGCTACCTCCCTCCTTGGCAATGAAGGAGGCACATCGTGGCTGTGGCAGGCAGCTCTGACCCTTCTCTTGGAGTGGCTCGGTCTCAGAAGCCAACCTTCCCAACCCTCCCGACAATCCGCCGTGGCAGGGACAAGGGCAAAGGCATCGACTTTTTCCTTTCCCCCCGGAGACCAACATCTAGACTGTGGGGGTGCTTGGCTCAGGTGCTGTGGGTGCCATCATGGAGACTGCCAGTTCTGAGATTTTTTGCTGGTTGTCTCTCTGGCCCTTGCCACAGTTTCCCACATGTGTGTGGAGGCATGCACATGCAGCAACCGTGTGGCACCCTCCTGATTCAAGTCACTCCCCAATTGCACTACTACTGGGCCTCCACCCAGGGCAGCCCTGCAGTAGGAGTGACTGAATCCCCACTCGAGAATGGAGAGCTGCCTGATGGCCTCGCAATCTATCACTTGGCCCTCCCTCCACTGACCCCTGACACCTGGGCTCATTCCAGAACCTGGGTCACTGGTGTAGCGTGAGGTGTGGCATCAAACACCTCAACCCTCAACACCACAAGGCCAGGTCACACCAGTTTTTAAAGATGATAGTTACTTGCAAGCCACTGTCTAATACAGCTTAAGTGGACACTCCGTTGATGGTGACTGTGGTTTCAGTGGAGGGCCCAACCAGTTTGTCAAGATCAGGCAGTGCAGGCTCAGGAGCTTTAGCTGCAGCTTTGATTACAAATATGGTGGATCTGGAATTGGCTGGGGCCCCAGTATGCTCCCTTACTGGGCCATACTGGAGTTTCCCAGTTTCTGGCATTTTTCTCCAAGCAGTCTGCATCTTACTTTTGCCGGGTTATCCTGCGACCTGCATTCCCTCTTAATGTTGCCATCTTTCCACAGTTGTAACAGAAGATACCCTCTCTGTACTGTTGTTTACTTGACTTAGCATGACTTGCATCCGAAATTTCAATAAGGGTGATAGTAGCCACCTGTTTCCACTCGGGGTCCTTTCTCTTGACTGAGACACAACTTGAGTCTTACACCATTCAGATTCAGTCACTCTCTTCAACAACTCGTCCATCTTAACTTTCAGTTCAGATTCTTCAAAGGGCACCTGTGTCTGTACCCCGGCACCAAACACAGTAGAGTTTGGGTTGGCAACAGCCACAGGCTAACTCTGAGGATCAGACAGTCCATGGCACGGGATCAACTGGCCTGAGTTCACCATATCTTTGCACTCTTTCAGCATTGCCTTTGATTTCTGGATCACACTTGCCTGCATGCCTCTGTCAACTTGTGCAAAAGCTGCAGAGGCATGATAGGATTCCCAGCACTCCTGTTCTTCTTCAACCTCCCTAACATCTCCCATCAGCACCCAGTGAGGGGGGCTCATCCTTTCTCTCCACCAGCCACAGCTTAAGGATCAGCAGGGTGGAGTGACAAGCAACCCTGAGTACATGCTGTAGTCTCAAATTGTTCAAGTCTTGGGAGGCCATACCTCCTTTATGAAATACCTTCTGCAATGCCCTCTCCACTTGAGTCAAAAATGCAGGTAATGGTCCCCCCCCAGTGTCTTGTGGTCTTAAACTTCCACATAAAATCCTTACAGGACTCTGTGCTCCCAAAAACACTTTCCAGGGCTGTCTAATACTCTTGGGCTGGGGCATCAGGATCAGTGGCACTTCGGGAGTGAATAACTTCTAAAGCAGGCCCACTGAGGCTTTCTTCAAGCCGCTTTCTTTTTTCAGCCTTCGGACGCTGCCAATCTTGCACTAGAGGGGCAGCATAGTCCATCCATGTTTCCAGATCATCCTCACCTGCTGGAGTAGGCTTGACTCCAGAAAACATAATTTTGTTTTTTTACAGTTCTTTTTCACTCTGGGTCACAGTCCGAGGAGCCTCTCTCAGGCATCCAGCCGGATCCTGCCCAGTTCAAAATCTGCTTGTCAGCATCTCCTCTCTCCTCCCCCTTCATCCCACAGCTGGCACCCTGGCTTAACCCCTCTGGGGTGGGGCCACCCCTCCTCTCTGGGTGCACTAATACACACAGACTCCAGCTATAGGCAAGGATCCTGGGTGGAGGAAGATGAGAGGCCTGACAGGAAAGGCCCAGCTATGGGCATGGGGGCTGGTGCCATCGTCTACCCCAAGGATCGGGTTTTCCCTTTGTTGTCTCCCCCCCTCCTTTTTGTGTGGCACATGCCCTGATGCACTGGCGCATGGCAACCCTGCCTGTGTCAGCCATGCTAACAACGTGCTGCCTGGCATGCTGCAGTGACCCCCGGTCTCTACTGGGGCTGCTGGCATGCCGGGCCATCCCCCCTCCATCCCGGGGAGGAGAGCACCACAAGGGCACTCAATCCTCAACCCTCCCCCACCAACCCTGGCGCCTGAGCTTGCTCCCTAACCTGGGTCGCTGGCACAGCGCAAGGTGTGGAGTCCAGTGCCTCAACCCTCAGCGCCACCGGGCCAGACCAGAAAACATTCTTAATCTGTGATAAGAGTCTGAGGAAGATGGCCCAGAGCTAGACTGGGATGTGGCCTCCTTTTGGGGAGTTTTAGCACTATGCATCTCTATGGTCCAAGCCACCTTGGAACCTTCTGGAATCAATACATTGGGCACTCTAATGGGGTTGACTACATTTCTACACTCAAGTTAATGCAGTTAATGTCTGTGTGGCAGAATACATACATTGTCCTTGGGCAACCACTCAACCCAGGCACTTGATTATGGATAGGGCCTCTTCTATTGGATCTTTATTCATGTCAGGGGAAACTCCTAGGAACAAAAGTGCTTTCTTAGGATCCACCTCATCATGAGACCACTCAAACAGTCTATCATAGGCCAAGGTGTCAACAGCAACTTGGGGTTTGGGTGTGCAGAATTGTCCTTATGAGTGGAGGATGCCATGTGAGACATGACTGCTAAACAGGAGATCCCAGCGGTGCCTCCAAAGAGGTAACCGAGGCACCATGTACCAGCATGCTACTACCCAGCCTGATGACTACAATACAGGCTAAATGGCCTGGGTTTTGTTCTGGTGACAAGTGGGGGTTCTTTCCCAAAGATATAAATAAATAATGCAGTGCCTCCACCCAGAATAAGATGATAGTGGACCAGATATTTGCATAGTACAATGCCCTGGGATGATGTACCTACTCACCTCCTCTTCCAGTCACTCCCCCCACAGAATACTGCTCTAAACTGTAATACTGTATAACACATGAAATAATGACTGTAGCTAATAATATGCTCACAAACAGTTTTAACAGTAAGAATAGTAACACTTTTATTATAGGGAAAGAGAAATGGGAAAGCAAATAAATAAGCAGCAGCAACAACACTGGATAAACTGGCAAAACCCATCAACAACAACAATAACAGTGATCACCCACAACAGCAGCAACACATTCACCTTGCTCACCTCCCCACTGGTACCAGTGTCTCTACAGTCTAACTGGGTACCAAGATTAAGGAGCAGGCCTGATCATTGCTGTGGGATAGCCAACACTGGAGCCCTTGAATCAAACTTTGAAACTGTAGATTAGTGCAAACTTTAAACTTGTTACCAACTTTAAACTAACTCCTCAGGTCAGGGCAGGCCCTGTTTTATTCACAGTTCTGGAGTCCCAGTTCTCAGGGTCTGTAGCAGCATCGGAAGGCAGGCTGGGGAGCTTTGTCCTTGAGCAACAATAAACTGGATTGGCAGCAGGCTTGCCGGATGAAACAGGTTGGTCAGGCAGCTTATCACCTAATGGCTGGCTTGCAGGACCTGGCAGCTTGTCACCCTCTGTCTTGCTTGCAGAGTCTGGCAGCTTATTACCTTCTTCTGTGCTGGAATACAGGAGCACAGTGTAAGGTTTCCTGGTCCACAAAGAGCCCAGACTCAAGGAGTGACCCCATGGTCTGACTCCCCCAGAAGGGTCAAGAGTGCCCTAGCACTCAGGCACATGCCCATGGCTCCCTGCATTCTGGTCCACCCCACTTGATAAGGGCTGGCATGTCCCTTATTTTGTTCCAGAGTGGCCTGAGCACAAACACTTTTGCAAACAATTTGAGATGGCTCCAGGCTGAATAGCACGTAGTCTCTTAATAGGGAGCCCCAGGTTTCAAACAGCAGGATTTCACAATATTCTCTAGCTCCCTGACACAGAAGCATCCGAAGGCTTCTTTCCACGTCTGGATTCAGCTTCAAGCCAAACTAGGGAAACTGCATTCTTTGGTAGACAGTTCAAATCCTTTTCGCAAACAGAGGGCTTCTCAGGGTGCTGCAGGCTTTAGCAGTAGACACTTTTACTCTGGGGTTCCAGATGCTGGACAGAAGCAAAAACTCCCAGTCTTTGGCTGTGGAAGCCTTGGGCCGACTTCCAAACTTCTTCTGCAATACAGTCAGAGCCCACCTGTCTCTCTGACAGCCCAAGCCAGACTGCCCCCAAGCTGTAGCTGTCCCTGGATTTCACTGAGAAATGACAGCTTCTGATTGGCTGAAATTAGCTTTCCATCAGTAAAATTATTAAACATTAGGTCTCTTTGATTATTGATTGGATATTGATTTAGGTACCTAAAATGTGATTCACACCTCCTCACAGCTGTCAGGTCTTTCAGTTAAGGTGCCTAAGACTCTGATTGGCTGGCTTTGGGGTCAAAGGTGCACAGTATAGCTGCTCTGAAACAGTCTGTGTGCAGTTTATGTCCTGTCCCAACTTTCAAGTTGTCATGCAGCCAAATAGTACAATTTTTCTTAATTCTTGTCCCACAGTTCTTTAGCAGCCTGTCTTATCTATCTATCTATCTATCTATCTATCTATCTATCTATCTATCTATCTATCTATCTATCTATCTATCTATCTATCTATCTACCTATCACAAAGCTGCAGACTTATGAATTTAAATACTTTCTTCTGCCTGTCACAAGCACCATTTTACAGTCCCCCCAGGAGCAAGCAGGCAGCATATTAATATTAATTTTTTCCTTGTTAATATGTATGAGGCCAGTTCCCAAGCACTCACTGGTACTTTAAAATGAAACATTTGTGCACCTTCTGAGGTGTCTCCTCCATGTCTCTGCCCCCAACTAGCTGATTCTGGGGGTTGGAAGCACTGAGGGAGCTTTTGTTTAGCTGCAATAGCAGCCAGAAAACAGAAATGCACTAATGTGCATGCACGGACTGCTGCTCGCACATTCATGAAGTGAGCAGAGCAGCAGTTTTGCAGCTTTACTACTCCAGCCCCAAAGAACTAAAGGAACTGTGTGGGGGAGGGATGGAGGCTCAGGGGGCATTCAGGACTCAGGCCAGGTTATGAGGCACAGCGGGGAAGTGGGAGGAAAAAACGCAACTCCTGAGGGACAAATAAGCTAAGCCCCACCTGTGGAGGGGGTTACATAAACAAATACCTATATTTTTTATCATTTTACAGCACATTTACACAGTCAGGCACTGTATGGGGTAGTTAAAACATTGGTTGAGCTAACCTGATGTGGTCTGACTTTTCTCTTTATCTCTCCCCCATCTGTTTTTTTTCAGTGTTTGGCATTCAAGGAGTGGACCAGTAGATCTGGCATATCCCGTACATCAGCAGATATCAATAGATACCAGTACTATAGACTGCCTTGTAGTTTTCTAGGGTAGTTAAAACACTGATTTTCTTTAGAGTGAAACAAGGTAACTGGGTAATTGATGTGTGTCCCTCTCTGCTACCAGGTGGTTTCAGAGTTCGGGGTCATCTGGCCAACAATTCCACTAATGCAGCATACACCAGGGGCAGAGTGAATTAGGAAGAACAAGAAAAGTAAATAAAAAGTAAAAAGTGCTGGGCAATGGAGAAAGGAGTAATCGGAGCAGCAACTAGGAAGTTGGTTTTCTGCAATTGGGCTGAGTCAGCACTGTTAAGGCGCCCCCAAACAAAACTAGCTCAGTGAGTGATAAAGTTGACGAGTTAACAAAGTCATCATTACAGGCTGCAATCATGCTGACTTCTCCATCCTTTCTAGTAGTGCACTGCTGCTTGGAAGTATTCTGTGTGTTCATCTGAGAGGGCTGCAGATTTATGTTGTGGCCCAAAAGAGAGGGGATGGGCTTGCACCCACACCAGAAGTCTCCTGTCCCAGTAACACCCCCCCCCCACCACCACACACAAAAAAATTGACTCAGCAAAGTTCTCCTCAAAACTAAACTGGGTAGTGTTGGACAATTAGGATGATAGGTTAGAGTATTTTTTTTAAAAGGAAATCTCAGTGCGACCAGGGTGACAGGTGCTACTCCTGCTGCCAGCTTCTCCAATATCCCAGTCTTCATTTGTAAAACTAATGTTCAGCATTGGTGAAAAGCATGCCTTCAGTTTCCACAAGTGTTGAACTTTAGTTTTAAATGGGGTATTTTGTTTGTTGAACAGTTGTAAATGTTGTATTTCAAAATTAAATTGCTATACTACCATCATCCTGTGTGCTGCATCCGAGTGCAAACTGAAAATTGTGATGCAGCTTTGTACTGTATATATATAACTTTTATCTGCAAAACCAGTGAAAGCCCATAGACATCATTCCACTTACAATTGTGCCATCATTGTCAATTACTTTTCACCACCCCTCATGCATTTTAGTTTCCTGTAAGTTTCTGTATAGTTAGGAAATTTCTTTTTCATATTGTGTATTTTGCCTCGTTTACTGTATATCTAAATCCCACTGTGCTTTATGCAAATGAGCCAGTCTGCATACTATTTGTACAGAAGCATCATTCTATTGCAATGTCAGTTTTTTTGTCATTAGCCAAAAAAGAAATGTGTTTTTCACTTTATCTTTTGTGTTTGTTCAGTGATCTTTTGAGATAGTTTTTTTTCTATGAAATTACTACTGTACATACAATGAAGTATCAATATGAGCTGGAAAGTCATTTTATCTTTCATATCTTTTAGTCTTAATTTCTAACATCCAGGCATTATCGTTAGTGCCATTAACTGAATGCTCTCTACTGCACATAAAGATTTTTGATATTGCACGCAGTTTGCTTTTATTGTATGTTGGAAGCTTATAAATTCAGTAAAAAGAAATTAGCCACTGGCATGGGAATAAATAAACTGTTCAGCATACTGCCAGTGATTTACTCTGTTCATCATAGCTCTCTATTCATAGTTTATCTCTCAACTCAAGGAGCTGGGAACCCCACTATAATTACTATGGCAAATGGAATGGGCAGGATTCTCAAAGGACTTGCACTCAGCACATCTTGGATGCCATGGCACAAATGAGATGCACTAAGCACAAACAGTGGTATTCACAGAAGATGCACTGGGGGGATTCTCCTGGTACCCTCCCCCGTGAATACCACTTTTGCAACCAGCCCGGGATGCACCAGCGCAACCCCCTGGTTGGACTGGGTACACAACGGGGCAGTGCGTCTCCTGATGCCCTGTGCTGAAAGCTACCATTCACAGCCACAAACATGCAAATGGAGCCACTAGGCATGCAAGGTGCAATGGGGCCATTTGCATGTCATTATGGCCCCATTTGCATTTGCCTAGCAGGGTTGCACCAGGCAGAATGCACTTGGCCCCCTGCAAGGGCTGTATTCTGTACAGTGCATCTGGGAGTGCCTAGGCAGACAACCAACACCCACCCCTCTTCCCACCCACATCCCTGTAAGTGTCTGCCGCTGCCTGTGGTGAAATGTAGTAAATGCAGAAACCCCCCTTCCCTCCTGCATCCCTGTAAGTCTGCTGCTGCCTGTGGCAAAAATGTGGTAAATGTAGAAACCTCTCTCCCTGCCCACATCCCCATAAGACTCCCACTGTCTGTGGCGATTATATAGTAAAAGCAGAACCCTCCCAACCCGACCTGAACACACCAATGACTGCCTCCAAAAGACCCCCGTGGTAGCTCAGCAGATCTCACCCCCACCCACTCAGGCACCCCCCAGCCACCCACTCCTCAGTCCAAGCATAGCCCCACCATCGGTGGGCAGCTCAACCCACCCTCATACCACCATGGCTGTCTGTGAATGACAGCTACTGTACAACTGTAAGTCCATTGGTGGACCGGGGTTCTGCTCTTACTATATTATCATGGCTGGCAGCGTCTGACTTATGGGGATGCAGGCAGAGAGGGGGGTTTGATTTCAACAAACCACTGCTGAGAGCTGCAATATAATGGGGATGTGGGGGGGGGCACTCTGGACTGCCAGGGTGGGCAGGCTGCCATGCTGATGTCTGAAGTACAGCAGCCTGCCTGTGGGTGGCCACCCACGTAAGTCTAATTGAAGTAGACTTATCTTTGGGAGGAGCTTCTTCGGACTTGCCCTGGGGATGCACCTCCAGGTTGGGCTGTGAATGGGGCTGTGCACTGTATGCATGGGCATGCCCCCTGCACAGCCTCTCCAGATGTTCTGCATATCATTTTGGGTGGTATGTGGTACATCTGCGATGTGCTGGTGCATTGGGAATGCGCTGGCACATTGGCCGTCTGCCAGAATCACACCAGTGTGCAATTCATGGATGTGCCAGAGCCTCTTGGATGCACTAGGTGCATCCCTTTTAAGAATCCTGCCCAGTATGTTTTTTTCTGTTTTTTCACTCCAAAATCTTTGCAATTCATACAGCTTCCTGTCATGTTCTTCAGTCGCACTAGATTCCCCTCTTGAAGTAATAATCACATAGCATTTTTCCATAATGCGTCATCAAGGATTTTGACCAACGGCTTTCTGTTCATCACAACCCTTGACGGTACTGATGTTTTAGAGTGATGTCAGATTTGTAAGGGTGTCTGAGTTGTGATGGTATTACTGCACTGTGTTGTGGAAGTGTGTGTTTTTTGTCTCCTTTGTCCTCACTTTGCCACACTATCACTGATGCGGTACACCACCAAAAGCATTCTATGTGAAAATGGTGGCTAACTTTGTGTTGTGACCAACAGTGGCCATGCCATCAAGGCTCTCACCATAGGGGGTGCAACTACAATCGGCAGAGCTGCTCCTATTTTTTATGGCAGTTCCTTATCTTGTGCATGATGCATTGACAAATGTGTGTGTGTTTGTGTGTATGTGTGCATACGTGCGTGTGCGTGTGCATGCATGTTGGGTAGATGCAGTGATGGAACATTCATGTCCAATGAAGCTGCACCCTCTCAAGGCAGTAATGGTTGTTGTTCTCCTTTTGTTTGTAAGCATAGCATGCCAGTTATCCCCTAATTATATTGCCCCAGTAGACAACTTTATGCACTGCTGTTTTCCAAGCAAAACATTACTCAGCAGAGGAAGTCCTTGTTTTGCTGAGTGCTGGCTGGACAAGTGCAATTCCCTTCTATATGCTGCAGGTGGATGAATTTTGGGCATTGCCACGGAGACCATGCAAGAGCAGCTCCCACCATGGTTGCGTGTATGTGTGCATGTGTGGAGGGGTTAGGGCATCTACAATGGGCCATCATTTTCCATTTCTCCATATATCTTTACGCAGTGCATACACATTGATGAATTGTCTATTTACCTAGAGCTACCATAACAGCACAACTTCTACTGTAGGTGTTGCATCCACAAAGGGCAATTCAGCTGTCTAACCACTGTGGAAATGTGCAGTTCATAGACATACTTCAATCTGATGGATTTAGATTGGAGCCTCCAAACTGCAGCATCAGCCAGAAGCAGAGACATCCTAGACTCGCTGCAGGGGGTGTTCCTCATGCAACTATTCAATGAAGCCACTCATGATGGGGCAATACTGGACCTGATTCTCACTAACAGGGACAGTATTGCAGACATCAAGGTGAGAAGCCACCTGGGGACCAGTGATCACTGTACAATGTGGTTCAACATAAAGAGAGCTGCAGAATCAAGTCACACATGGGCAAGGGTCCTGGACTTTAGAAAGGCAGATTTTATAAAGTCGTTTGAATGCCTCAGGGATGACATGGCAGGGGATGACCTGGGAGGGGTGGAGGAACAATGCACTACACTAAAAGAGGGTATAGTGAAGGCAACAAATCTCTGCATCAGGCAAGCGTGCAAAAGCAAGAGGAAGAGGAGATCACTATAGTGCTCAAAAGAGATGGCAACAAAGAAGACCACTATGATTCTCAAAAGAGGTGGCAGAAAAGGTAGAAACTAAAAGGGTTACATTCAAAAAGTACAAGGAGATGCAGAGAGAGGAGGATAGGGAGGTGTATCAGGGGAAACAGAGGGATGTAGTAAAAGCAGTAAGGTGTACAATGGTGCAAACTGAAGAAAGAATAGCCCATGCAGTATTAAAAGGGGGCAAGACATGTTTTAGGTATGTAAGTAAATGAAGAATGACAGAGAGAGGGATTGTAAAGTTAAAAAGGGAGAAGGTACTATACAGAGGATGACCAGGAAAAAGGAGACATAATGAACAAGTACTTCTGCTCAGTATTCACAATGGAAGGGGAACGGGAGGGACTGCAAAAAAGTAACAGGAGTTTTGATGAGAAGGAAGTGGACACTAGTGCTTTTTCTGAGAGTGTACTGTAGGCATTTGCAAACTTAAAGGTGGACAAAGCTATGTGGCTGGATAAGGTGCATCCAAGGGTGTTGAGGGAACTCATGGAGATACTGGCTACTCCTCTGACAGTCCTATTTTACAGATCATTGGAGACCAGAGTGATCCCAGAGGACTGGAGAAGGGCAGATGTGGTCCCTCTTCACAAAAGTGGCAGCAGGGAAGAGGCTGGCATTACAGGCCTGTCAGGCTGACATTGGTGGTGGGAAAATTAATGGAAAATATGCTAAAGGAAAGGATTGTGGGATACCTTGAAAACAATTGGTTACAAGTTCCAGGGCAGCATGGATTCATGGGGGGAGGTCATGTCAAACAAATCTGATAGATTTGTTTGACTGGGTGACCAAGGAATTAGATCAGGGAGGAGTGGTGGACATTGCCTACCTAGATGTCAGCAAGGCTTTCCACACAGTTCTACATAGGAGACTACTAAGCAAGCTAGGCAGCTATGGGGTGGGTAACAGGGTGGTAAACTGGGTAAGAAACTGGTTAGGGGATAGAAGATAAAGGGTAGTGGTAAATGGAGTTCACTCCCAGAAAGGGAGGGGGACCAGTGGGGTACCTCAGGGTGCAGTGCTGAGACCAGTCCTCTTTAATGTCTTTATAAGGGACATAGCAGAGAATCTGGAAGGGAATGTCTGCCTGTTTGTGGATGACACCAAAATCTGCAAACAGGTTGGGTACTCTCGGGGTGGAAAGGATGAGCAGAGATCTGAGAAAACTGAAGGAGTTGTCAAGGGTATGGCAGCTGGGTTTTAATCCAAACAAATGCAAAATAATGTTCTTAGGACACAGAAACCCAGGGGTAGAGTACAAAATGGGTGGAGTGTTATTGACAATGACCAAGCAGGAAAGAGACCTGGGGGTGATCATATCAGATGACTTAAAGGTGGTCAAGCAGTGTAATAAGGCAGTTGGGAGGGCTAGTGGGATGCTGGGGTATACAGGAAGAGGTATCACCAGCACAAGGAAGGATGTGGTGCTTCCACTGTATAGATCTCTAGTGAGACCCCACCTTGAGTATGTCGAGTTCTGGAGACCACATTTCAGGAAGGACATTGACAGAGTGGAGGCAGTCCAGAGGAGGGCAACTAAAATGATACAGGGTCTGCATCAAAAGCCCTATGAGGGGTAGGCTACAGGATCTCAATATGTACACCTTGGAGGAGAGGAGGGTGAGAGAAGATATGATTGAGACCTTAAATACCTCTGGGGTAAAATAAGGTACAGGAGGGAAGTATTTTTCAGAGAAAATCTGCTCTAGAACAAGGGAATAAGCGATGAAGTTGGAAGAGGGTCAATTCATAAGAGATGTGAAGAAATACTTCACGACAGAAAGAGTGGTGGATTCCTGGAATAGACTTCCAGCAGAGGTGGTGGGGTCAAAAGCAGTGGTTGGGTTCAAAAAGGTCTGGGATAAGCACAAGGGAATCAGAGCAATAAAGAAGGGGAGGAGGAGGAGGAGGAAGAGGAGGAGGAGAAGAAAGAGCTATAGATCGAGTAGGGTCTGCAGCAAAAATGAAGGGAGAAAAAATGGGCAGACTGGGTGGGCCAAGTGGCCCTTATCCAAGGTCAGATTTTACACTGCTATGCACTTCTGGAGCTGGACATTCAGCTGGTTGTGAGACAGATGTGCTACTGTTTGCTCTTTGACCCTGTGGAGTAGGGCTGAGAAGCAGGGAGATGTTGACGGTTAAAAAGTTTTAAAAGGTATGCCATCTTTGTCTTTGAGAAGTTTATCTCTTTTACAGTCGACCTTTTAGCGTACCTCTGCCTGGTTTTGCCCTTTGTGCTTTGCTCCCCCCCCCCACAGGAGGATGGCCCCAGTGGTGGTACTGGAGAGCTCCAGTTGGGAGAGCAGGACCATGGAGAGAGGAGGGAGGCCAGTCGTGATGGCTAGAAGCTCCAAGAACCAAGCCATTGGAAAGAAAAGGTTTACCAGTGGACTGAAAAGCTTATCATCCTGGAAAAAATTCCTCTGAGATTCTACTGCTTCAGGTATGTGTTTATGTTGAATCTTAATCCCTAAAATTAAAAATGAAAGTGTTACTAAGTGCAACTCCGTAGCATAGTAGTGTTGCAGTTCTGTGCGACTGTTAGGTTTTCCGCACAGAACTGCACAGAGTTTGACGAGTTTGATGTCCTGTGTGTTTTTGCTTTACCTCATTTTACCTTGTTGCCTTAAAGGCTATTTAGGAGGATTTACTGTTTTTAGTTTTTTTCTTGTATTTCAGTGTTTTTATTTTATATCATTTTCTGGGCTATTTAATTTTCACTTACTTTTTGCTTGATTTGGTGAATTTTGTTAATCCTCATATAGACTGTATTATTATATTTTTGACCTAAATTCTTGAAACTGAAGGCCCTTTTCTTTTGGTTCTAGTGGAGCCTTGAGATGTTCTGGGGGTTGCTGGACCTTGGAATGGTACAAGAAAAGGCATAAGAAAAGGCAGCAGAGCTCTGGACTATTTGTTCTTCTTATCTTATTGGGACGAAGGAGAGACTGATATAATTTTACACTTCTTTGGTTCAATATTATTTACTGTGTTAGGACAACTACAGTGTGAGTCCTATCATTGGAGAGAGCTAAGAAGTCTGTTGGTGTGATGGTGGGTCGCTGCACCTTTTGAAAACTGAAGTTCATCCTAATATTCTATCCCAGCAGCTGAGGAAGCTGCTGAGGAAGGATCATTGCACTATAAACGTTTAGCTCTTTAGTCACATTAGCACTTTATTTTCTCTTCTGTATGACTGAGCAGAAGTTATTTTGAGAATTTATAGCATTTTTTTTAAACTTCAGTTTTGATAACCAAACACATATTATATACATATATGTCACTAAATATTCAATTTTTTGATAACTAAAGCAGCTGTGGATTACCTGGTGATAAGTGGTATAATTGGCATTATTGTTTTTAGCTGTTGAAAGAATCAAGTAACAATAAGGCACTGATTGCTTTCCGGAATCAACTGCTTTTCAATCTTGAGTAATTGAGAGGCAATTAGTGGCAATTAGTGGTAGCAGCCTTTTCTGGCCTCTGCTATCTATGTACTATTGCCTCCCACTTTGAGATTGTATATATGTTTATATATATATGCAGTTTGGTATATCCCAGGGATAACAGATAACGACCTTTTTTGTTCCTTTCCAGGGGCTTAATTTCAAAGGAAGCTTAGGGAAGGAATGGTGATTACCAGGAGTAGGAAGGCTAATTTTCCGCTAGATAACATGGCCATTGGGACTGTATCACAAGTGATTATGATTCCGGATACCCAGGATATACAAGATACACAGGTTTCCTGTCAAGAATTAAGTGCCCCAAAAAAGTAAATCAAAATAAGAAAGGTTGCAGTAAGAAAAAACCTCCGATACTAAAGAAAGGAACTATGAAAGTGGGAAAAAAAGGGAGGGAAATAAACAACTTATATTAACAGATCTATGGATAGAAAGGGAAGTAACCCCTAGATACCTTTCTACACCTGTACAAACCTCCCTCGACTGGGTGGATAAGTCAGATACAGAGTATACTGCTTTTCCAGGAGAAAGGAGATTGTATGTACAACATGAACAAAATGACCAATATGATTGGGATATACTTATGCTGACTTAGATGCAGGACTCAAGTTATCTAGGATGTCCTGAGTCTAGGGAGTTGGTGTTTTCTGCAGTCTCTCATATTGCTCAGTCTCAAATAAGGAGAATAACATCCCCTAAGGGGTCAAATAAACGTGCTAAATTGGTACAATCTTGGTCAAAGGAGAAAGCTACGAATACTTCCTGTATTGAGCAGAGGGAGATTGAGGAGGACAATGTGGCTTTAGGAAGGATAATACAGGAAATGAGTATGACCATTGAAGGACTAAAATGATTAGATAAACCAAATAGGGAAAAAAGAAGACAAGAGGAATATATAGAGACAGATGAAGTTTCAAATAGTAGCAGTACGGAGACTCTAGAGGGAACTGGTATACACAAAAAAGGATCCCATGACCAAATAAAGACTAATCTAGGGGTAGCTTCATCCATCTCAGCACAGACCCTGGAAATCCTGAAAGACAGATACTCAACTGATATCATCTTGTTGGAAAACATCACTATTTTGAAGAACGAACTAGCTAGTTTGAGAGAGGATGTTTTCCATAATAGAATCCTTCTGGATAGAGTCCTGAATAGTTATAGAGGTTTGAATTCTACCCAGGATGAGCAGAAGTCTCTTTCTTATTTGATCCAGGATTCTGTTATTAAAGAGACAAAAGGTATTCAAGTTAATCTCCCTGTACCATTCAACAAGGATACGGTTTGTCCTTGTTACTTAGGGAATAGTAATACTGGAACTATTAATAAGAAGGTTCTGTATGAACCAAAAAACTCTAGGAAACGTAAAACTAAAAAAGCAAGAAACATGAAGAGTGTAGCAGAAAATAATGGGATAAAGACACTGTCTAGTTCTGACACTAATCAGGAGTTACTAGGATCTCAGGAGATTCAACAGGATGTTATTGGTCAGTCACAAGAAATTGCTGAAAATTCTGAAAATGATCAAAATGGATTGTTAAAAAACAATTTTGTTAGACACAATGAGATAGTGTGTGAAAATGTATATGAGGAGATACTGAGTGATGAAACTAATTCATTGACCCCGGGGGAGGCTGAGATCACCACAGCTCCACCTATCACTGTGCTAAGTGGGGCTGAAAAGGTCAATTTTGAACCTCATAAGAAAGATTTTGGAGGTGCAGAATTTATGATTGAAATTAAGGGTATACCCAAGGCCCCAAGGGAAACTGATCAAGTGCTCCTAAAGGGAGTACTGGATCATTTTGGTATTAAGGATGGCAGGGACAAAAGAGAGGTGGTGGTGTTAAGACCCCCAAATCTGGACTATGATGACATGGTTTTATTGTACTGTACTTTTTCAAGGACAGCCTACCATATTTTGGAGAGGTTACACACAATTGAGTATAGTGGGCTGCTAGTATCCTTGCCAGTAATGGTTCCAAGAACTGTGGACAAGGAACCATAGGGTGGCAATGACACATTGCAATCTGACTTGACCCCAGAAGAACCCCTATTAAAGAGAACTCCAGACACAAAAGATATAGTTTTGCAAAATAAACTCCTAGGTGTAATAGGGGACTATGTTTTGAAACAGAGAGGAGACTGACTGAGCAGAACAATCTCATTATTTGGCTGGACATTCTCATCCAGATATTCTGACAAGGAAGTTAGAGAAGAACTTTTACTTTTCTTGGGAAGAGCTAGTGGATCCCATATTTATAGAAATATGATAGAATCAGTTAAGTTATATAGGAACATCGAATGCACACATCATATTGTTATTGCCTTTAAAAATCCCCACACTATTAGTAAATTACTTTCAGTGGCAAACAAGTTGGATGAACTGGGGATATATATAGTTAATCCTTTAGAACTAGAGAAAATGTCCCCAGAACTTCCAGGAGTAGAATCAGCTAAAGACCCAGAGTCTCCTTTGATTGATTTCAGTAACCTGACAGTTTATAATACCTTTTCCCATCTGATCACATTGGATTCAGCTTGACATAATCATAGGTCTGACAGCAGAATATTACCAAAGGGGCTTGATGGGGATCAAGGTATGATTAATCTTTCTTAATTGTCATGGAACATCGAAGGTGTTCTCCTTAAAGTAACTGACCCCAAAGTAACAACATTTTTGGATGAGTTCAACATTATTGGTTTACAAGAAACCTGATGTTTAGAAAATGCCACTCCTAGGCTACCCGGGTTTACTTCCTTTGCGTTACCTACAGTTAAGGACAGAAAATATGGGAAACCTAGAGGGGGCATTATCTTCTTTATTAAAAGTCTACTAAGTTTCCAGATCATCGATATTACAGTTAAGTCTGAGGGCATTTTGGCTCTCTGTATCAGTAGAGGAGCAGAGAAAGTTATTCTCTGTAATATCAATTTCCCTTCCCGTAATGGAATGACAGATCTACCTGACCCTTATGTAGGCGATCTTCTAAAACTGCTTGATGAGTTTGCAGATTAGAATACAGCTTATCCAATAATAATTCTGGGAGATTTTAATGCTAGAATCCCAGTTTCCTTTTCAGAAAACACATTTTCAGACATGATCTCCATGAGGAGTAATACCAAGATTTGATACATGAGGAATACTCAAGATATGAAGTCTAATTTCAGAGGAAGGGAGGTATTTGAAGGGTTATCCACCAGAAATGTTTGTGTTCTGAATGGTAGGACTCATGGAGATCCATATGGATGTTTAACGTTTAGAGGCCCCACTGGCTGCTCAACTCTGGATCAGATATGGGCCAATTTGGAAGCTGCAAAACTAATTCAAAATCTAGAGATAGTGGACAGATTGAAATCTGCGTATAGTGCTGTCATAGTCCAATTAAGAAATTCCTTTGAAATTTGTAGGAATGAGTTGTTACAGGAGGATAATTTGGAGATCTTTAATGAAAAAAGGATAAAATGGGGCTGATCCACCAAGCTACCTTCTATGAGATTTTTAGTACAGGAATTCTAGTGGAAATCCGAGACCAAATCTTAGACAAAGGTGAGCCTTATAATGTTTTAGAAAAATGGGAAAATATACTTGTTCTATTAGGTCCTAGATGTAAAACAACATATTGTGTTAAATCTTTCTATAACAAATCATGGTATAACTCGATTTGTGCTCGGGCAAAGATAGAGTTTGGATTAAAATTAAGACAGCACAAGAAGAAAAATATAAATCTGCTGCTGATTTCAAAATATTAAAACAGGAAAGAGAAAAATATAGGAAAACACTTGAATATGAGAGATTAAAACCCATGCAGAAATTATGGGAAAAGCTGAGCCAAGCAGCTTTGGACAGAGATGGAAGGCGCTTCTGGAATATTGCAGTGCAGGGATTTAAAAAACATATTAACAGGATAGAGGCTCATATCACTCCCGATATTTGGGTTAATTATTTTACTGGACTTTATTATTCCTCTGAGGAGCTTAAGAGGCCTGAAGTTTACATATCACAGGAAAATTATTTTTCACCGAGACCCATTTTGATAACTGTGGAGGAAATCCAATTGGTGTTGACTGGGCTTAAAGCCAATAAAGTTCCAGGCTCTAATAGGATGATAGGAGATGTTTATAAAGCCTTTCCTGATTGGTGGATCCCTATCTTTATGATTTTTTTTAATGGGTTGGTCCGGGGAGATTCATGCCCTGCTAGTTAGGCAGGCAGTGTTATCTTTCCAATATTTAAAAAGGGAAATCCGAATGAGCTAAGAATGTACAGACCCATTAGTTTGATCGATGTATGTTATATGCTTCGGAGGTTTGGGGCTGCTCCAAGATTAGAACTTTAGAAATCATACTGAACAAACTTTATAAATACATACTTATGTTGCCCAACGGAACCCCGAGTTGCATTCCTGTTTTGGAACTTGTTCAGCGTTCTCTGGCCTCACTAATAGATGAACATCAAATTCTCTTTTTATTAAAAACTCTCCTCTTACCTCAACAAAGATACCCCAGAATGTGTATAAAGGAGGCTATAAAACTAGACAACTTGGGATATGCACATTTTTTTATGTATCTTATAAAAGAGAAATTACTGCCAGCAGAGATGGGCTATTTACTTTATAAAATTTATTTGAGACCTTTCGAGGATATCAGACACGATGTGAGATGTAGACTTACTGACTTGGACATAAATATGTGGCGTGTTCAACTCTCCAAACTGAAGTTACATGAGTTTTACAGATCAGTAAAGACCACTTGGGGGTTTGAGCCATACCTTTCTCTCTTAACTTGCTCTAAACTTAGGAGACTATACACTAGATTCAGAACGGAAAGCTATAATGCTCAGTACATTCTTTTTAGGCAGAGAAGAGATGGAGTACTATCCCCCACTCTGTATATGTGGAATGGGGGACTATTGACGATCTTAAGCATGTGGTACTTCTATGCCCTAGATTTGAAATCCATAGGAAAAAACTGTTGAGTGGACTGTTGGGTGATCTCAGCCTCCCCCCTTAGGAATTACTTAAATATCTATTTTCCACAAGGGAGAAAAATACAGTAGCGATACTAGCAAAATTTCTCTTGCAAATTCGTTTATAGACCTTTGAACAAGGAGGGTCGCCTGAATGCTTGGAGATTAGTGCAATACAGTATATTTATGGAGATTTTACATTACTTGTATAAAAATGTAAGTTTGTTTGTATTTACTTATTTCTCATTTTAACTTTGTGTTGTACTGTTTTTTAGTATATCGTAACTGCTTTATGCTGAACAATAAAATGTACTTACCTGCCACTTCTTAAGTAACAGGTCAATACTAGAGGAGCTGAGATTTAGCATGGATCTCAGCTCTTACACAAGTATGTACACAGTCTTATCAGGATGTGACACTGGAGCATATTAAAATTCTTTACAAAAAACTAGGTTAATGCACATGTTAGGGTAACTTAATGCCACAAAAATGGGGAAATGTGGCATTAGAGTTTCCAACCCTAACTCCCCACCCCCCAAGCAGCTAAAAGAGAAAACATTAGGGTTTCAGGTGGGTCTTCAGAATCTTGGCAAATCAGTGGTGGGGCCTTCTTTGGGGTTGTCAAACCTAATGCTCACGACTCTCCACCAATCCATGGGCTCCAGTCTGAGGCATAAGGAGCAGCTCCAAGCCTGTACCTCATAGTGATACACTCTTCAAAAATTGAGAAGTATGTCTCATCACATGGTACCAATACAATTTGTTGTAGCTTTCTTGGGCCCTGCATGAAGAAAGGAGATCATGCGTGATGTTGTTTGCTCAGGGAACAGGGTGGGCATTAGGGCTGACAGCCCCAAGGAAGATCCCACCACTGATTTGCCAAGACTCCAGAGACCCAAAACCTTAATGCTTTTTCCTATTGCTGCTTGGGGAGGTTGGGTGGGTGTGGGGAGTTAGGGTTGGAAACCCTAATATCACATTTCCCTACTTTTGTGTTGTTAAGTTACCCTAACTGGTGCATTGACAAAGTTTTTTGCAAAGAATCCCCTTTCCTTTTGAGATAGTCAGATTTTATCATGTGTGAATAGGTGCAGATGTGCAGGGCCCTTTGGGCTGAATGCCATGGGAAGACTCAGTTCATCTACAGAAATGCAGGGCCTGGCACATTCACTCTTTACTCATTCACTCTTTACGTATTCACTTTTTACATGTTCACTCTTCACACATTTATTTTTTACGCATTCTCTCTTCAGACAGTCACTCTTTCTTTTTATTTAATTGTGCCCCACAAGATTTCAAGATAATCATTTTATAACTGCCATTATAAACATGACACGTAGCATTTAGAGTATATTGGATGAAATGTCATGTTGCACCAGAAGTGTGAAAAGACATATCATCCAGGATTTAAAAAATGACATCTGTCACATTTATGAGGTGGTGTCTGTGTTGAAAATCTGGAGTCAAAATATTGGAAATCAGCAAAGTGATGTGTGAACATTGAAACACTGCAATGTTCAGCCATAACCTAGGCATTTTACTGTATTTGTACACCAAGGGCCCAATTCTAGAAAGGTGGCACAGGTTGCTGCTGAATGCAACCTGCACCACCCGCAAATGCAACATTGACCCTGCACCCTATTCTAGAAGAGGCAGGGTCTTCTCAGCAAAGTCCTGTGACTTGGGACATGCAGCAAGGTACACTGCACAGAGGATGTACCTGGCCAGCATGTCGCAACCTGCTGCCACAGGTTGCAAGTACACCTCCCACCCATGCCCCTATCCCCGGGTCACCCGCCGCATATGTGGCATGTCACCCACCCTGTAGTCCAGTGCCCTCCCCCAAACTGTACAGTCCAGAAACTAATATAAATCCTGAGTCCCTGGTAGTCTAGTGGCCCCTCCAACTGTACAGTCCAGAATATAAAATAACTCTTGAGTCCCTGGTAGTCTAGTGCCCCCTAGAACATCTGTGCTGTAGCACTAATACAGCACTCAGTTAGTGGTGAGCTTTGCCATTCACCAGCTGGAGATGGGTGGGGGGGTGCTGGGTGGAATGGCACAGCCAGGTGGGGGGTAGGGGGCCACTAGACTACCAGGGACTTAGGACTACCATGCCTACCACACTTTGTCACCCAATAGCAAACTACAACTACTATCCCACTCACAACCCTGCCCCAGAATACAAACACAACAGTGGAAAAACACAATTGTCTTAAATAGTCCACCACCAAAATATAAAAAAAAAAATTAAAAAAAAATAAAAATCAGAATAAAGTCCCCACCTATTGCATAAATCAAATATGTGGGGTGTGACAGTGTGATACACTATCCAGTGCAGTTGCCATTGACCTCTCGTAACCATCACTTGTGGCTTCACCACTCATGAGGTTGACTTGAGGTCAATTGCAACTACACTGGATAAATAGTGCATCCCACTGTCACCCCACATATCCTATATGTATATATATTTATATATATATATATATATATATAGAGAGAGAGAGAGAGAGAGAGAGAGAGAGATGAAAAACTGCATTAATGCATAAGTTAGGGTTAAAGTGACAAAAGTAGGGAAATATGGTGTTAGGGTTTCCAGCCCTAACACCTCACCCCACCTACCCTGCACATACCAAGAGGCATCACGAGGTGGCATTGGGGTTGTCAGCCCTAATGCTCACCCCAATCCATTAGAAAATAAGCTTGGTGGGTACAGAATAGGAGAATGAGGTGAGCGTTAGGGCTGACAACCCCAGTGCTTCCCTGATGCCTCTTGGTCTGGGAAGTGTGGAGGGTGGGGTGTTAGGGTTGGAAACCCTAATACCATATTTCCCTACTTTTGACACTTTAACCCTAACTGATGCATTGATGCAGCTTTTTGCAATTTATTTCCTTACTTTTTGAGATAGTTATAATAATATCCTTATTTTACTGTGGGAGCACAGGGACCTCCAGATCCTATGCTTCCATTTATAGGACTACACTGATCAAATTGTCAGCATACCCTTCTTGTTACTCCACCTCATGTACCTGTTACAGTCATTTTTGAATAAATGACAAAATGTAATTCTGAGCCACTGCAACACCATTCTGCACCCAAAAATACATTCCAAGCAGGATTTGAAAAATGACAGCTATGACATACATGAGGTGGGGTAATAAGAAGGTTATGTTGAAAATCTGAGGTAAAAATATTTTAAATTTCAAAAGTTACAAGCGGGCATAGTGAAATTGCAACAATGGTCATAACTTTGGCATTTTTTGATATTTTGCCCCCAGTTTTCAACATAGTCTTCTTATGACTCTACCTCATTAACACCATAGGTGAAAATGTTCAAATCTGTGCCAAAATGCCATTCTGTGCCACAGGTGTGAAAACATGTTTCGGGCAGGATGCGAAAAATGACAGTTGTACTGTTCCTGAGGTGGTGTGAAAAATGGCTACGTTGAAAATTTGGCCTCAAAATATAAAAAATTACCAAAGTTGTGTGAATACATAGAAATATTTCAATGAGCACACATAACTCGACAATTTTTAGGAATTTTTTCACCATGTTTTCTACATGGCCTTTTTGGGACCCCACCTCATGAATACTGGCACTGTCATTTCATAAAATAATTCTGAAATGTGATTTCACACACACTGACTGTAAAATCATCTTCTGGGACTGATTAACAAAACAACAGTGACAGTGTTAATGAGCTGGGGTCCCAAAAAGCCCATGTTGAATATTTGGTGAAAAAATACCAAAAAATGGCAAAGTTATTAACATAAGTTCAAAATGGCATTGAAATACATTATATGGCATGTACCTTGATTCCTTAGTTTGTGGTTTGGCTATGAAGAGTGGAGACATATCCCGGTCAACAGATAATGACAGCATACAACCTCCAGAGGTATGTACTGTATAGAGTAAGGTGGTGGTATGGGGTCGTGGGTGCTCAGTGGGAGGGTTGAGATGGGGGAAGGGGATGGTGAGGGACAGTTTTCTCTATTTCAGGTTTTTTTTTAAATTACTTTTCATCCCCTCCTGGTCACCTTCGGCATTCCTCCCCTTCAGGCTTGCTCAATCCCACAAATCTGTCTCTGAGTCTGCCCCTAGAGTGCCTCTGGTAACTCCTACCTGTCTCGCTTTCCTCCATGGAGCATCTTGCACAGTGGGGTCTGCCCATGGCTTGCAGACTGGGTGGCTGGGCGGCCGTCATCCTAGAATGCGAGGTGTTTTCGGCTTTTTCTGTCCTTCCCCTCCGCTCCCACTGAGGCCTTGGCTCCAGGTGGGCACGTGCTTGCGCATGCCTGCCAAGTGCCTGATGGCATCCTTCTCTCCCCGGTTCCCCCTGATGGAAGCTGCCATTGCCTCAAGAGTCAGTGCTTCCACCGGCTCTCCCGGACGTCGGGTGTATTCAACACCCCTGGTATCCCTCCCCGAAGGAGGACAGCATCCATGGGGACGCTCAATCTTCCTTCCCCCTGCCGACTCCCGGCAACCCGAGTCTGTACCCGAACCCGGGTGGCCGGCATGGTGCGAGGTGTGGCGTCCAGTGTCTCAATCCTCAGAGCCACCGGGCCAGCTTATTTCAGGTTTTAAAGAAAGATGTCGGGGACGGTTTTCTTTTTAGCAAATATGCATAAATTTCACTACTGTTATAAAATCACAAATAAACAGAAATTACCAGATTGTACACTGGGCTATCAGAGCCATTTTAGCAGCCATCTCTGTCAGTGGTTTACTCATGCACCTCTACTCTATTTTTTTTTTGAAACTTTAAGTTTAGAAATGCATACAAATACATACAATGTCCCCTTTCCTGCTAACAAGTGACTGTAAAAAGGGATACTTAAAATATAAATATATTTCAGGACACTGGGGGTGAGCTCTCCAGTGTCCCAAAGTGCTGGGTAGGGGGACTTCAAAATGCCAACATGGGCATTGGGCACCCTATTGTCAGCTAATGCAAATAAAACAAGGGGCTGGGGGAGGCATTCAACACTTGGGGTGGGCATCCCAGTGTCAGATTATAGGAATTAATATTTATTTAAAGGCAGGGAGGTAAGGGGGGTGTTGCTAGACACCAGGGAAATATAGTATAGCATGTGAGAATGGTACATAATTCACTATCAAGGATCCTTTTTCATGACTCGTGATATGAAAAAGGATTCTTTTTTTCAAATCACGCGATCATGAAATAGGATTCTGAGCAGAACACAAAACACATTTCTGGGCCATATCTCTAACACTGAGGTGTGATTTGCACCTAAAAGGGTCCCGATCAGCCAGGTAGGTGTGGTGGTCTCTCTCCAGGATGTAATTTTTGTGGCTTTTGAAATAAAAAAAAAATGACAGCTCATGAAAAAGGAATTTTCTCTCACAAAAAAGGATTGTATTCTTGTAAAAAAGTAATGGGTCTGGTAAGAGTATAATTTTATCTCCACAGATCTCTCAACTCCTGGCTATAATCTTCACCCACTAATTCCTGACCCTTACCTTAGCCCTTATCACTCCCATACACCTCTTGTACTAGCCCCATCCCCTGTTCTAGTCCCTCATACCCCTTCCTACCTTGTCACTTATCAGAGGCTATGATCACCATTTTTCAGTCACTCAAACACTGTGTCTCCTTGTCTACATTGGCTTGCCCAGGAACCTTGGAAGTTTTGGGTGCCACATGTTGAATGTATGTCATGATACCTCCATTGTTGATATGTATAGGATTGTCTAGTGTGCTTTTCATATGTCCTACCTTGTCCTGTTATGTTTTAATCAACTTCTGCCTTTGCTTACTGTATATATAAGTGTTTTAAATATATATGTATATGTACCAATTATTGAACCTTGACCTTATCAGGTCCATCTTGCAAATGAGCTGTGCTCAACGATGTTCGCCTGAATAAATAAAGATTTGATTGATTGATTGATTGAAGAGTGAATCTTTTTTCAGGAGAACAAATCCTTTGTCAATTTTTCTTCCTCTGTCCTGAAAAAGTTATCTTCCCATTGAAAACAATGGGAAATGAAAAACCTAATAACTTTGCAACAGATTAATATCTTTACACAAAACTAAGCATGCCTGTTCTATTACCCAAGCTAGTTCTTCCATAAAAAATCACAGCACAATTCCACACTGTCTGGATGCAAGGTGATGAGGAGAAAACTGCAAAAAGTGATGACTTTTTGACTTTTTGCACTGTAAAGAATCTCAGAATCCACACATCCAACAGGGACAAAACTTACCACATCACCAGATCTACCCAACAGAACAGCGCATACCAAATTTGGAACAAATCCATTGATTGGTTGCAAAGTTATTGAAGTGCAAAATTTGAGGTTTAACATTGAACATGCTACTCAACCCTAACTATAGGAGTGCTATCACACCCCTATAATATATTCTTTGCAAAAAAACTCTGTTAATGCATCAGTTAAGGTTGCTATTAAAGTGACAAAAGTATGGAAATACGATGTTAGGGTTTTCAACCCTAACTCCACATCCCCCCCCAAGCAGCCAAAGGGGACAAGGCAACACAAGCAACCACAAACATCCATCATCCGGTAAGACAAACAACATACAACTCTTTTCACATGACACAAGAGACATCCATCATCATGGTCCAGCACTTCTGTAGCCATGAATACACATGCACATTTGTGCACCACCTAGGAAGTGTGGTAAAAAATTCCCATAGGATGACACTGTAAGTAAGGAATAACACATGACAGGGTATGTGGTAATGCTAAATTACCACATGCCCTAGGTGGATTGTGAGGCATGAGGCATAGCTGAGTGCCTTCAACCACCTGGGAAGTGCAGTAGATGGAAGCAGTAACACACAACAGAGTGTGTGGCAATGCTAAATTGCTGCATGCCCCAGGTAGGTTATGATACATGAGGTGCAACTGGGTGCCCTCAGTCACCTGGGAAGTGTGGTATATGATTCCCATAGGATCTCATTATACATTTTACGTAAGCAATACCACACAACAGGGTGTGTGGCAATGCTAAATTGCTGCATCCTCAGGTGGGTTGTGAGGCATGATGTGCAGCTGAGTGTCTTCAACCACCTGAGAAATGTGATATAAAATTCCCATAGCATCACACTGTAAACTGTAATTAAGCAATACCACAAGGCAGAGTGTGTGACAATGCTAAATTGCTGCATGCCCATGTTGGTTGTGAGGCACGAGGTGTGGTATATAATTTGCATATGATCACATTGTAAATATTAAGTGAGCAGTACCACTTGGCAGGGTGTGTGGCACTGGTGATTTGCTGCATGCCCCAGGTGGGTTGCAAGGTATAAGGCACAGCTGAGTGCCTTCAACCACCTGGGAACTGCAATATAAAATTCCAATAGGATCACATTGTAAATTGTAAGTAAGCAAGAAGACACTACAGGTTGTGTGGAAATGCTAAATGATCACACAGGCCAAGTGGGTTGTGAGGCAAGAGGAGCAGTAAAGTGCCATCAACCACCTGGGAAGTGCATATGTCTTCACTCAGGTGCTGAATGCAAGCCCTGTGCTTCCATGCAAACATAGACGATCGCATGCAGGTGCTTAGTGCCTTCAACCACCTGTGGCATGTATCCATGGCTACAGAAGTGGTGGAACATGATGATGGATGTCTCTTACATCATGTGGAAAAAGTTGCATGTTGTTTGTCTTACCTGAATGATGGATGTCTGTGGTTGCTTGTGTTGCCTTGCTCTCTTTGGCTTCTTGGGAGGGAATGCAGAGTTAGGGTTAAAAATCCTAACATCATATTTCCATACTTTTATCACTTTAATCGCAACCCTAACTGATGCATTAACAGAGTTTTTTGCAAAAAAATTATCTTACTTTTTGAGGTAGTATAATGATCTCCTAATTTGTCTGTGGCCCTGCACTCCCATCTCTCTATAGATGTGGATCTTCATTTGCCTGTGGGAGTGCAGGGCCCTCCCCTCCCTCCATAGATGTGTATATGTTGCTGGCCCAGTGCTTGCATTTGTAGCAAAATAGCAACCAAATTGTCAGCACAGCCTTATTACCCCACCTCATGAACCTAGTACTGAACATTTTCAAATTCCACTGAAATATTATTTCATACCACTGGAATGTCATTACATACCATGGGTGTGAAAACACAGTTTTGGCAGTATTTGAAAAATGACAGCTGTCATGTTCATGAGCTGATTCTATAGAATGGCTATGTTGAAAGTTTGGGGTTAAAATATTTAAAAGTGCCAAAGTTACTGGCAAGCATAGCAAAATTAAAACAAATGTGCATAACTTTGCAATTTTTACATATTTTTGACCCCAAATTTTCAACATAGCCATCTTATAATCCCACCCCATGAAGAAGGGTAGTGAAAATGTTCAAATCTGGCCTGAAAGGTGATTTTGTGAAGTGACCATGAAATCACCTTTTAGGCAGGATTTGTACAATTCCACTAACATTATGCATGAGGTGGGGTCCAAGACAGGCCATTCTGAAAATCTGAGCTCAGAATATTTAAAAATGGAAAAGTTATGCCACAACTTTGAAAACCCCTTTGAAATACATTGAACAGCACTTACCTTACTTTCTCATATAGTAGTCAGAGTTTCCAGCAGTAATGCATATCTTTGATCACAGAGAAGATCTTCACCTTGGGACCTGTTCAGGTGAATGAGAGTGTGTGGGAGGTGTGAGTGGTGGTGGTTGCTGAGTGGGAGGTTGGGATGGGGGAGGTCAGATTGCCGAGGGACTGTTTTCTATTTTACAGGTTTAAAAAAAAGACACGGAGAGAGCATTTTCATTATTTCAAACAGGACGCTGATTGGAGGGTTGGGGCTCACTAGACATGTAGGGAAATTACTATAATTATGGGGACATTGATTGGAGGGTGGGAGGTACCACTAGACACAAGGGAAATATTTATCATTATGGGCACAGTT
This sequence comes from Neoceratodus forsteri, assembly GCA_016271365.2. Classification (NCBI taxonomy): domain Eukaryota; kingdom Metazoa; phylum Chordata; order Ceratodontiformes; family Ceratodontidae; genus Neoceratodus; species Neoceratodus forsteri. Next base: position 899,530,689 of record CM057456.1, on the reverse strand, counting down.
ATCAGATGGTAGGGGCACCACTAAACACCAGAGAACTGTAAAATAATTATTGGGACAGCTATCAGAGAGTGGTGGGGTGCCACTAGTCACCAGGGAAAGAATATTTCATACCAGATGGTGATCGAAAGGGTATGGTGGGGGAGTGCCACTAGACACCAGGGAAAGATTATATGGGGACCTGAACTGGAAGGCGAGGATGCCACTGGACACCAGAGATACACAGAGCCAGATTTACATTGCAATGGGCCCTATATACAGCAGTAATCATGGCCCCCCCCATCTCATAGGCATGGGTTGCTTGACTCCGCATGTGAACCTCCTCATGCATGCAAACATTTTTTCAATACTTAAATCAGATTGCTTTATGTGTTAGTCAGCCAGTGAGAGGACTGGCACTGCAGTCCTGTGTGGGGAATTTTAGCCAGTAACCTTCCAGTCAGTGTACAGCATACAGCATGCTGTTTACCTGCCTCCAAGTACTGGGTCCTGTAGTGCCATATTTTACACTACACCTCACAGTTTGATATGAACCTGTTTCATACTGTAAATAGAACACCATCACAATCTCATGTGGGGTAGTGCATTAGGAGCCTAATGCATCCTTTAATCATAACAAGATTTAGAAGCTACCCCTTTCTGAGCCCCCAGTCAGATGTATAACAAACTCTGCCACCCTAACTCATGGGAGAGTAAAACATTTTCACAATCTCATTGGGGGGTTGTTATGGGGCTCTAATCTAGTGCCATCCCTTAACCATAATAAGGCTTACACATAAAATCAGTCTATTCCTTCTGTGTCCCCCTTCCTCAGTTTGATATGAATCAGACGGCTTCCCTCTCCAGTATCACCGGGGTTAGTACATATCAAGTCTATTACGTACACTTAAATCACTACAAGATCTGTGCAAAAGTGAAGGAATTTGCTCCCGCCTTCTTCTGCACCCCTGCTCAGTATAAACTAATGCCCCTACCAATCATGGGAAAAGGGGTTAAACTTCAAGTTTAATACCAGTACTTAAATTAACACAATGTTTTCTGTACAAGACAGAAAGACATGTCCCCTTTCCAGATGAACCATGCCAATACAAAACAATGCCCACACCAATCAAAGTGTTGTTATTACTAGGCTTAGCGAAAGTCCAATACCAATATTTAAATCAGAACAGACCCCCCTCATCCACCAGATTAGGTTGGATTTCTTTACCCCCATCCAAAAACACTCATCATAAGAGACCCAGCTGCTGCAGCAGACCACACTAGCAGCCTCCAGCTGCCCCCCATGTGTGCCTGCAACCCCCATCGCACCCGCAGCTCCTCACAGATGGAAGGAGAGGGTGGAAAAGTGAAAGCAACTTGCTTTGCTACTGCTTAAGGTTCAGTCCCTGATTAGAGCAATGATCAAGAAGGTGTCTAAATCTCCACTGTGGCACTACCAGCTATTCCAGCAGTAATCAAACAACAAATCCATAAATCCATAACAGTGGCAGTGCAATGCATCAAAACGTATTGTAAAACTTCCCAGATTCACCTCCTCCTTCTCTATAACAACCCCCTTCCTACCCCACCCTCCACTTTTCCTGAATGTGTCCCACTAACTCACATGGTTTCTCTGGATAACACAGGAGCAGCAAATATCATTAAATACAGAATAAAGTATGGGTTGGGGTGTGTAACAATGAGTTTACACACACCCGAGGGGTTAGATGCTACATAAACCCCGGGAGCGAAGCTCGAGGGGTTTATCAAAAGCATCTAACCCCGAGGGTGTGTGTAAACTTTGAGTTTATACACCCCAACCCATTTTTTATTTTGTATATTTGCTGGGTTTACCTTTTTCACCACAGCAATTATATAAAATGAAGGTTTCTGTGAGGCCCTAGAGTGGTTACATTTCAGCGTGCTTGGCCCGTGACTCACCGTTCGGTTTTCTTTTTTTTGAAAAAAATTAAATAAAATTCTGTCTGTAGTACAACTTTACATTTCCCTTGCAGATATTCTTTTTAAATTACCACTTACCGCCGTGTCCAAATGGCGGTTCAGTCTTCCGGGGGAAAACATGCTGTCGGCGATCGGAAGGGACAAGGTGCAGCAGGGCATGCTCAGAGTGGGGGAAACTGTGCGCATATTTGCCGTTATACATGCTCCTTTATAACAGCAAATTATGCCATGGTTTCCCTATGGGAAAAAGGCAGAGCCAGTTATTATTGCCCATTGTAGCACATGTGAACTGAATATGTTTTTCCAGCCGTCCCGCTACACATAAATTGAAGTCAAAAAGTTTTGTTCCATTTTTAACAAATTAAATTGATGAAAGTCTGCACACTCCTTCTTTGAAGTATGTAGTAGTCAAAGTTTGCTCCACAATAAAACTTTCCTTAAAAACAATGTCTGAACAAGAAGAATAACCATATTGTTTAGGGGCTTCCCAGTTCTGATTTTAACGTCTGCTTTGATTTTATACCATCCATAAAACCCCTAAGATATTTGTTAGATCATGGGGAATTGCAGAAAAAATACTTAAAGGAACTTTGCTCCAAACTTTGCCAAAAACAGCCATGCTCCACTGCAGGATCCCAGCTTTGGGTTTCTTTACAGCAGTTTCTGGCTTTGGAAAATTCTCCTTGCTTAACAGTTTGTGCTCCCAATACACAAATGATGCTATCCTTATTATAAGTAATGTAGACTGGGCATTTTTCTAATGTGCTCTGCTTTTGCAGTGCCTGATTCAGTCCTGTAAATTAACCAGACAGAAAGGAAAATTTCTAAGTTATTTCATTATTATAGACTTGGGGTTGGGGAGCTGCCGGCTAGTAGTTTTGCTTATGATTCATTTTATTGAATTTCCAATTTTACTAATTGTCCAGTTAAGACCTTTCCTGCCTTTCTCTAAGTTAAATCTCAAAAAACATACAATGCTATCCTTATTATAAGGATTGTAGAATGGGCATGTTTCTAATATGCTGTGCTTTTGCAGCACCTGATTCAATCCTGTAGGTTAACCAGACAGGTTGAGAATTTTCTAGTTTCTAATTTTGTGCTTACCATTTGACAGGTCTCCCATGTCTCTTAGTTCTGCATAGTATATCTGATGTTTGTAATTGTGTTTGCCCCCCCTTCCCTTCTTGTCCAACACTCCCTAATAAAGAATGTAGAATGGGCATGTTTCTGATATGGTCTTGTTTTGCAGTGCCTGATTCCAGTGGTGCCCATCCAGTCTATTATCGTCACCAGGTATATATCTAAATTTATTATGCCTCTGGTGTTCAAATTAACTATTTATTTTTCCAGCATATTTAATTTGATCACATTTACTAATTTTACAAGCTGTTGACTTAAAACCTTTCCTGTCTTTTTCTATTTTAAGTCCCAAAATACATACAGTGCTATCCTCATTATAAGTAATGTAGAACACGCATTTTTCTAGTATGCTCTGCTTTTGCAGTGCTCAGTTCAATCCTCTAAATGAATCAGACAGAAATATTGGAATTCTATGTAACACACTAAATGTCTGGCTAGGCAGGCTAAATATTAGATGGGGGATTTACTTTCCATTGTTTCCAATGGGGAGTTAATATACCTTTAATCAAGTTAATGTAATTGATGGGAGTCACAGGCTTGAATCACGGGATGGTTTTGTGCCCCCCCCAAAAAACTTAACTCATTAAATGTTGATTGTCACATTACTTATTGTGAAATTCACTAGGTTGAAATGCATTCTAATGCTCGATAGTTGAATTGTGAATAACTCTCATAACATATTTTGAGTTAAAAAAAACAATTAGGGGGTCCCCATGTTAAAAACATACTGTACGTGCAGTCTATGGAGTGGATATGTACCCGGCAGGGTTACTGGTTACAGCATGTATATATTCTTCTCATTCAGGCTCGTTATTTTATTTATTTATTTTTAATTTGGTGAAAATGCGTTGCATTTGTGTATTATGGAACAGCTTTCAGAAATCAACTACGTTGTCCTCAGAGTGAACATGTTTGTTCTGAGGTACTCTAAATCCCTCTGGTTGAACCAGTCAAACAAACTGCAGTTAAAAACTAACAGTGTTGGGTGAATAACAAGTGGGAGACTGAGATAAATCTTTACATAGAGGTGTGTATATTATATAGTCCATAAGACTGCAACTTCAGTATTTACATTGCTTTTATTTTCAAGTTCTGACAACCCCGCATGCACATGAATTTAACAAAAATCAATATGTTATGACAAAATACATTGATATATCAGGTGTCCATAATGCTGTCTCATCTTAATTTATTGTAGCAAAAATCATTCCAGATAATGGAAATGAGTGTGTTTTTACTTTCATCTATATCTGCATTTGATTAAGCTGGCACATTTGTCAACATACATCACATGAATATTTGTTGAGAAAAACAAAAACATGCCCACAAATATCTTTATTTCAATAATGGGAGAGCAAAGTTCAAATCTCACCAGAGCCACTTATTTTATTGTAGGACACTAGATACATCAATTAATTTATCAGGGCTATGTTTCACCTTCGAAAATGGGCTAGATACTAGGACTGCTCTCATTGGCTGGGAGCCATTACAGGGGGGTACATTAACTTTCGATATACACCCATATGGAAACAAGTTCCAATTCAGAGTGCCCCATTACTGAGGGTATCCATGGGCACCCCAAATTTTCAAAGAAAGCCACCATTTCTTGCCCCTTGCTTAGTGAGGGCCCCCCCCACTCACACTCCATGACTATTTTTCTGTTGACAAACAAAATGGTTTTGCACTTTAAAGTATTAGTGTTAGCATGTCGGGCACTAAGCATTACTCTGAGTGGCAAAAAACACGTCCCCAATTTGAAGTAGTAGCATAGCACTAAGCATCGCATGCTAAGCACTACTGTGAGAGTGCCCAGCTTGCTTCTGCACTTTCATCACTTCTGACCTGCAATCCCCTGCTGTTCTTACAACTGCTCCTAACCAGCACCACTACTCCACATACATAGAGGTTCCACTCCTGTCATGAGGCATTGCTGAAAAGCTCTGTATACCTATTTCAGCACCAGGCTTGGTTTAAAAACAGCTCTTGCAGTGAAAAGGCAGCAGTACTAGCACATCGCATTATTCCTGCTGACTGCATTCCTACCCGCAGCACTAATCCCACTGACTGCGTTCCCGTGCGCATAAAAAAAACACCAGAGAAACACTATTTTTTTTATGGAAATCAGGTACCTTAATGTGACTTCTTCTGTGCTCTGTCATTCTTACCACCCCCTCTCCCCGGCAATCACTGGAGAAGATACAGAGACATTCCTGGCAATGTTTCCAGGATCACTATATCACCTATAGCAGCGCCCTCTACTGACAACTATGACAAACAGGGAAATGCAACTGACAGGCAGGAATTACTTTACATAAAACTTTTTCTAAGCACAATAATACCCTCCAGGGTGGGCTGTATGGACAATACCAGACCTTCCAGGGGCTATAAGGCCCTCCGCCTGTGACATCAGGCCTCAGTACACCCCTGGGTGGTCCGGTATGGCCCAATAACACCCACCCTGTCGGGTATTATTGCTTGCATGATGCTGGAACAAATATAAGGCAGGACATCACTAAAAACTATATGTTGCATCTCTAATGGCTCAACTGTAAATATACTAATATGGAAAAAAATAAAAAAAATAAAAAAAAAAGTTTATGCTGAGCCTATAACAGCATTGCTGACCCACACCACTGGTTTCCCTCCCACCTCCACTCACCTACCTAACAGCACTCCACCCACTGACCATCCATCCAGGGATGTTGCAGGAATACAATGGTGAACACTTGAGCCCCCACTACGATGATCTATATAATAGTTCAATTTCTATCATGTAAGTTTTAATTTAGACTGCTGACATAATTAGACCATATTGGAGTTCTGGACAAATATATCAGTCTACGGCCCTGTAAGGATTATAGCACACACAGTTAAAGAAAAATAAAATGTGCAATATTTATTCACTCCTTAGACCTGACAAACAGAAATACATAAAGAACCAGTGGCAAGTCTTGGACTCTATGGGTTTTAAAAACTTTGAGAAAAAAGCAGTCTTTGTTAACACAAGACTCATACAATGATTTTTTGGGAGGGAGGTGTTTACACATAGTAAGGATCTGCTATGTATAATGAAACTGAAATGACAGCCTCAGTGATAATTTGGTACAATGCAGCACGATCCTGATCTAGTCAGCACTATCTGAATGGTTGGAACACTCTTTTCTGGCTATATGCTAATATTTTTCTCCAGACTAGATAAACGAAACATTTTTTTTATAATTTTATTAAATGGAAGGAATTGGGAATGAATAATGCCAGACTTCTGTCTCTGTTTTGTCAGCAAGGGGGATAGTATGTAATACACTAGTGGTCTGGTGCAGGGTTGGGGGAATCAGATTTATTTTGCCTGCTCAATGCAGATGCAGTACAGGAAACATCTGTAACCTGATGAAGACTTGTTAAGAGTCAAAGCACTGGGCGTCTAGTCATTGTTTGAATTACTGCTGTATGTTCTTTCACGTCTGTATTATTATATTTTGCTAGTAAAAAGAAGAATTTTTTGTATGAACACACTTGGTGCTGCTTCGTTTTTGTATAATAATACAGGAAACATTTGTAGCCTGAACAAGGTTAAAAATAAACCCTTTCCAGAGGCACATAGCTATGTCATTGGTACCCTCGTTGATGGCAAAAGGGCCAGGGAAATTTGCAAATAAGTATATACTGTAAGTCCAATTGACAGGCTGGAATAGCTATGTGGACACCAATATATTGTAAAACTATATCCATCAGCAATACAAAGCTAATGCTGTTGAGTGCAATGGTTGTTGGCGGGGGGGGGGCACGTAAGCTGGACTGATAGGGCGATCACTATGTCTTGCATATACAACAGTAGTATTTTATAGTTTATTTCCATTTGTCCATTTATTAGCACTGCCACTTGATGCTTGAATAATAGAATGCTATATTATGTCAGTGTGTTTGATGCTGTTTTCCCTTCTTCTAAATTAGTTGAGTGACACTAGCTGCAAATGTTGTAAACAAACTGCTCCAAGCTGTAGACATATTTTCCTACATTGTAGTTAGTTGGGATAAGAAATATACTTTAACTTCTCAAGAATAAACTGTAGTTAGAAGCGTAATATGATCAACTTGACAGGATACTACTGGCTAGTAATACAATTGTCAGATGAAAAAATGTTCATATGATCGTCTTTTTCAATGCTGAATGTTGCCTTTTCATACAGTACATATACAGTATGCTATTTTTGTGAATTCTCCCAGTCAGAGCTAGACAGCAAGTGAAAGAGGAAGTAATCCATTGAACTGTGGGTACTTCTGCATTTTTGCAATTGAACAGCAATGTATAACATTGTCTGCATTTCATATGAGAACTGAAATAGATAGCACGTGAGCACAAAGAACTTAAAGATAAATTAAATGTTTTAAATGGTAAATAAACAGAATGTACTTCAGCATTCAGTGCTACAGTATACTGCATATCCAGTAAAGAGAACAAGGGTTCCAAGTGTATTATGATGATGATGACAGTACGCACTGTCTTCAACTCAATGGCTGAAAAGTGATTTTGCTGTGTTTCCTCTATAAGTATTACTGGTGCTGAAATTCACAAATTAAATTATCACTCTTACAGTATTTGCTGTTTAGGTAAATATATTTTTTTGGCTCTGACTATTGTGATTTCCCAGTATTCATGTGACTGACTGTAAACCCCAGTCCTATCGGGTCAATATGTCATACTCTCTACAGTGCATGACATGACTGCTAGGTAAGAACAGCGCAGTAGGGAAGAGCGAGAGGGTGCAAAACCGTGAAAGGGGGTATATGCAATAGTGCACCCTCTCACTCTTCCCAATGTAGGATAAGAATCCTGCTGGGAGAGGGGGGTCTACTGAGCAGCTGCTGTGATTTGACAGGATGAGCCACTGGCGGCGAGGGAGGCAGGCAATGTGTTTGGGACCAGGTTTCGATTCCCAGTCCCAGACACATGGAATTTTACTTTTTTCATACTTTGTGCAATTTTTACTGATAACCCCCTGAGTTAGATAATTTAGTTGGGGCTGCTTGGGGGGGACATGGGGTGGAGCCCCCTGCAAAAACAAGACTTATGCAGTTTGCAATATATTGTACTGTATGGGCAGCACAATATATTGCTGTGGCATAATGTCTTGCAACATTATGACCCTGTGCCAACCCAGTTGAGACAGGATGAGCCACAGAACTGCTGACTCCTCCTAAACTGAGCCAGGAATACAGTGCATACGGCAAGCAGACATTACTAGTTCTTTTACAATCACAGAGGACATTGGTTTTATTTTCTATTTGCTTATTGAATGAAAAATGGTGTTTTCATGGGAGTATCACATAAATATCCACTGTTAGCATTTGTGCAAAATGGGGAGGGGGTAAGGGGAAATATTTGCTCATTTTATACACAGCATAAAAACAAATGTATTTATTGTTAAACTTCTTATACCATGATGTCAATGGCATATCACTCCGTGAAGCTCAGTATGACTTTTAATTACAGTGTATAGAGTTATCACACTTCATATAGATGCAAACAGCTTTACCGCCCCACCTCCACCATAATGGCAACCACCCTCATCACTACCCACCTGCAACTCTGGCTCATGCAGACACATGCAAAAGGAATGGAATACATGTCAGTCATATTTTATTGCATTTAGCATCACTGACAATAGTAACAGGCACGTGAGTTGACATGTGTAAATAGTGGTTTGGCTGTGTTAGTGATTATATATTTTTAGCTTCTTCCGATAAACAATCAGTGCATCCAGACTAGAACAGGCTAACAGAAAAGTGATCTGAAAGCATTTACATGTACATAAATGAGGCATTTAGCATGTATGATGCAGTACTGTGTAAATGGAGGAAAATATTTGTTCATTTACACAAAACTTAATAAGGGCTACATTTTATTCTAAATGTATTTTACAGTGATGACAATAGAATAATACTCTGTTCTGTATGTCTCTACAGAAGCAAGTGATGTGACAAGTTATACATTTGTAGGTAACTTCACTGAACCTGGATTTTTTTTAAAAGAACAGATTATTACAATGAAAAAGGCATCACCTCTAAATTATGTAGGAATGGAGAGAATGGCATATTGCGTTCAGCTATGTTTTGTAGAGTTGCATTAAATGTTCAGCTCCCACTACTGCCACTAACTGAAATACATTATTTTTCACCAAAAAAAAAAAAATGTTGGTATTGTTGATACACGGAGTTAATGGAAAAATGTGGGGAGTACTACAAAACCAAGTAATTATTGTGAGCGACAATGTCGGAGCAACTGAAATATGTAATATAATTTTTAAAGATAGACGGCAATAAAAATTTCCACCCTCGTCTACACCACAAATCATACTTTGTACATACCTAAAAGATCTTTTTTCCAATTTGTCCCAATAGGATGCTTGGCTGAGCCTTCAAATTTCTATGCAAAGATTGAATCACCCCCCTCCATTGGCTCAGGTGAGAAGTATCTATGGTTCACTACAGCTAATATGTTTCAGGATGCGCACTGCCTTTGCTGGGCTAATATATGTTTGCATATACACTGGAGAACTACTTCAATGACAATAGAAAATAGAACCCCCCCCCAAAAAAAAATACTGAAGACTGCTCTATACAATAAAATCTCAGAGTGGCAGGGCAGCATGCAAGTTTTGCAGTTCTACCACATTACAATGACAGAAATATTGTCGACATCCCAGACACCGATGGGAACAATGCCAACAGTCGGCATTGTTACTGTTGGAATTAAGTGTTGTTTTGCAGAGGGCTAAGCACCTCACACCCCCCATCTCTAGATGACCAACTCTGAGTCAGAGTTGGTTCAGGATGGGGACGCAACACCCGGAAAGAGAGCGGCAGTATGAAGCGAGACCATCACAGTGACCTGACGAGATTTGTCACTGTGGTGGCTATTGCTACTGAAATGTCATTGTTCTGACAGCATACCAAGTTTTGCAGTTTATCAAGCCCGACCTTCCCAGCAACGCAACTACTGCTGTCTTCTGTGTGAAACTAGAAAATGGCAGGCAACTGTTAACATATAGACTAACTCTCACAAGCTAAAGATACCATTATCCAGCCTGTAGGTTACAGGACAGGGATGGTGCATTAGAAAATTGGAATCTGGGTGCAAAAAAAAAAAGGGAGAAAAGAAAGAAAAATAAAACTTTGAGCCCTGCCTGTTAGAGAGCAGATGTCTGAGAAGAAGGATGCACAGCATGTATGGCTGACTAGACTGCTCTGCCAGGTAGCAGGCTTCATGAAGATCAAAACAGCTGAATGGCAGCATACAGTATAGCCAATTGGCATCAGTGTTCAATAGGACAAAAACACTGCTCATTGCCCATGTCCTCAGACTGAATCCATCTTCTCCCCTCACTATACTTGGTCAAGTTGGAAAGCACACTACCCATAACCTAATCTGAGTTTGGGGGGGGGGGTGGCAATCTGAGGTCTGCAGCATAGACAGCAATGACCTGGACATCAAACACATCAACATACCTCATGAATGGATGATTGCATTAATTATTTGTATATGTACTGTCTTCAATTTGTCTTGCTGAATTTTACATTTGTATTGTTCCAAGTAGGTCCATGGGAATGTTGGGTTGATGCTCCATTGACTCCATGCATCTTTGGAAATATTCCACTACCTCTGTATATGTCACTGGTGGTTCAGGGGCTTCTTCATCAGAGTCAGAGTCCTCTTCTTCCTTGATCACTGGCATTTATTTTTCCCTCACCAAATCAGCTATCATGTGGTCAGCCAAGTTCCGCCATGATGATCACAACTGAACCTCTCACAGAGCTCATTTGTGGTGAGGTTGTGAGTCAGCTGTGAAGCTTAAGTGATGAAGTTATTAATTTCATTGGTAGCATCAGACTCAGCTGTTTCTTTTGTCTAGCCACCCACCTTCTTAGCACAAATCCCCAATTTGTTCCATGCCTTCTTAATTGTTTGAGGTTTTACATTCTACATAAATGGCAGCATTGTGTTCCCCCTCCACACAAAGTTAGGCAGAGCAACATTATAGCATCAAACAGCATATCAGTAATTGACCAGAAATCTGACAGCTAAAGCAGCATTTAGAAGCAGTGGTTGATTAGCACATTTAAAATTGGTCCAGTTAATCAACAGCTGGAGGACCAAGTGGGTGATAAGGTACTAGCTCGTTAGAGCAGTTTGCGGTAGCGGGGTTCTTCAGAATGGGATTGTACTATACTAAGTAACTTGACAGTCATTCAGATTGTGACTATTGTAATAACAACACAAAGTCTGGTGTCAAGATTATTCTATAGTACTAGGAATGTGTTTGCACATTAAAAGTTATGTATTTCCTTATTAGGTGAAAGATCACAGGTGGGGGGTGCCACTAGACACCAGGGGAAATGGCCAGTGGCTCACAGCATACACTGCAGCTGGCAGCATGAGTTCAACTATGGCTGCAGAAGTCAAGAAATTCTCAATGTCCCCATATAGAGAATGTGGGAAAGTGCTCCTCTCACTAAGCTGGGGACCCGGGATTTTGGGTGCCCAGAAAAAGTATTTCTGGTCCTAAGTGAGAAAAACAAACATCAGAATCTAACTAAACAGCACCTGTTTAGCTAGGTTCTGGTGTTTGATTTGTAAAACGACAATGTTTTTATGTATTTTACATGCTTTTTAGCTTGTTGAAAAAAACAAAACAAGATGTGGCTTGTGCAAAAGGAATTTTTTTCTCACGAAAAGGATTTTGTTCTGCAAAAAAGAAAATGCTCTGGTGAGACTAAATCCTTTTTCACAAGATCAAATCCTTTGTTGAACTTTATACATCTATCCTGAAAAATGAGCTTCCCATAGGATATAATGGGAACTTAAAAATGTAATAACTTAGCAACAGTTTCATATTTTTGCACCAAACTAACAGTAGCAGTTCTGTTACCCAAGTTCTTTCTACCATAAAAAATCAAAACAAAATTCCACACCATCTGGGTGCAAGGCAATGAGGCACAATCTGCAAAAATTGTGACTTTTTACTTTTTCCCCTACCAGGATCTCAGAATCTGCACATCCAACCAGAACAAAACTTTCCACATTAAGAGATCTACCCCACAGGACAGCACATACCAAATGTTGTGCAAATCCATTGATTGGTTGCAAAGTCATTAAAATACAGAATTTGAGGTTTAACATTAAACAGGCTACTCAACCCAAACTATAGGTGCACAACCATGCCCTTATAATTATAGTGACACAGTCTTGCCACTATATCTAGGGTTGAACTGGGGTTTCTATGTTAAACCAGAAATTGTGCACGTTAATATCTTCACAACTGTTTAACAGATTTTCATGAAAGTTTGCATCTGCGGTCTCTTGTGGTAGATCTCTGGATGTGCCAAGTTTTGTTCTGATCAGATGTGGGGTTTCCGAGATCTGGATAGTGACAAAATTGAAGTTTTTGTAGTTTTATTTCCCCATTGGTTTGAATGGGATTTTTCTGAATTTGTCTACCACCCAGAATTTTGGTCTGAAATTTCCAGGGTAGAAAGTGGCTGATCTACAGATGTGCCTTTTGCTGGTTTGATGAAAAAATATTAATCCATTTCAAAGTTATTTAATTTTAACATTTTTGTAAATTGGTTCTGAGCATGCTCAGTAAGCACCTCAAAACAGCTGTATAAATGAAAAAAATAATTCCTTGTTCATATTGACATCATCCTTTTTCATTAGGGGGAAGTCCTTTTTCATTAGGCCACCATCTTGTTTTGTGTTTTTCCCAAAAATGTTAAATTCATATAATTGAGATTGTGGGGAGGTAGCAAGACATGTATTCACAAAAGTTCTAACCTTTGCTGCATTCAGGGACTGGGTGGGGTGCCTCTGTTAGAGGGCTGCCAGCCCAATAGACATCAGAGATTCAGAAAGTATTCCAGATGCCACTCCATGCATGCACACAAGCAGTCACTGCAACATTCAGTAGTGATTACTGATGTGTTTATTGCAAGTAAAACTTAAACAACAGTTCACTATGCAATACATTCAAAAACACTGTGGATAAGCAACAAGAACCCTGGTGTCTAGTGGCAGCCCCCCACCCTCCGATGCCATCCCCTGTGTCTGCATTATTTCCCTGGTGTCTAGTGGCACCCCCTCTCTCTTTTCCTTGTTTTTTTTTTTTGCCTATAACAAAGAAAACAGTCCCTCAATGTCTTTTTTTAACCTGTAAAAAAAAACGGTTCCTTGCTGATCCAACCCCCACCTCCCACTCAATGCCCACCATCCCACACCCCTCACACCCCCCTCAGACCCGGACTCACTGAAGATCCACTCCCTGATCAGAGACACATCTTGTCGCTGGAAATACTGACTGCTATATGAGAAAGTAAAGTGAGTGCAGTTCAATTTCAATGTGGTTTTCAACTTTGGTTCATAACTGCCATTTTTGCATATTCTGACATCAAATTTTCAATATACCCTTTTTGAGACCCCTCCTTGTGAACAATGTTGGTGTCATTTCACAAATTCTGCCTGAAAGGCGATTTTGTGGTCAGTTGGGGCAATCACCTTTTGGGTAGGATTTCAAAATTTTCATAATACTTGTTGATGAGGTGAGGTCGTAAGAAGGGTATGTTGAAAATTAGGGGTTAAAATATGCTAAAACAGCAAAGTTCTATGCATTCATTAACATTTCACTATGCTCACTTGTAACATTTGTAATTTTTAATATTTTAACCCTAAATTATCAACATAGCCATTTGTTTACACCATCTCATGAATGTGATACTGTAGCTGTCATTTTTCAAATGTTGTCTAAAATCACTTTTCATGCCCCTAGCATGTAATGATGCTGCAGTGGTGCAGAATGATGTTTTGGTAGGGATTTCACAATTTTTACTATCAGATTGATAAGATGAAGTAAGAGGAAGACTATGTTGACAATTTGGTTGCTGATGCCCTATAAATTGAAGCACAGGGCCCTTCAGAGGGCCCTGTGCTTCCCCATAAAGATACATATATGCATCTATGGAGGGTGCTCCATCTGAGAAATGAGGATATGGTTACTCTATCTCAAAAAGTATGGATGCACTGGAGCACAGGGCCCAGAGGGCCCTGTGCTGCAACAGGAAAATAAGGATACCATTATACTATCTCAAAAGGTAAGGAAATTCTTTGCAAAAAATTATGTTAATGCAAAATTTAGTTTGAAGCTAGAGTATCAAAAGCAGGAAAATGTGGCTTTAGGGTTTCCAACCCTAAAACTCCAATGCCACCCCTAAAGCAAATCAAGGGTGGAGTCTTCCTAGAAGTTGTCACAAGTGGTAGAGCCACTGCTGCACTGATGGACTGGCTTCACAGCACTGCATAGTGCTAGTGTGCATCACTACAGACAATAGCCCATCATTTTGATGGAAGATGAACAATTGGATATTGTGGCAGTCACAGAAACATGGTACACTGAGAACCATGAATGGGATGTCAACATACCAGGGTACACAATCTACGGAAGGGACAGGGAAGGCAAAAGAGGAGGTGGAGTAGCTGTATACATAAGGGAAGGGATCAAAGCTACAGAACTAAAAAGTAAAGGGGAGGACAAGAGGCACTCTGAGGTTACCTTGGAGATGGGGAATGAGCATAATCTGCACAGGGTTGTATACAGACCCCGTCTCAAGGAGAAATAGACAAGAAAATGATAGCGGACATTCTCAAAATGGCTGAAAAGGGAGATACTGTTGATGGGGGACCTGAATATGCAGATGTTAACTGGAGGACATGTGCTGCAGCCCATCCAAGAGCAGGAATCATTCTCGTTACCCTGCAGAAGGCGGACCTTAGACAGCCAGTGCTGGAACCCTCAGGAGGGAGCAATACTAGACCTGGTACTCTCAAATGGAGAGAGGATCACAAATTTAGAAGTCAGTAGACATCTGGGAACAAGCTGACACTGCACAGTGTGCTTCTACAATGAGCACAACCATGGAAATAAGCCATACAAAACAAGGATACTGGACTTTAGAAGGGCTGACTTTGGCAAAATGGGTGAACACCTGAAGAATGCACTAGCAAATGGCCAAATGGGAGGGGTGGAAGAACAATGGAGAAAAATCAAAACTGCCATCATAGAGGCAACAAGTCTTTGTGTCAAACAAATAAAGAAAACAAAGCGGAGTAAAAAACCACTATGGTTCTCAAAAGAGGTGGCAGGGAAGGTTAAGGAGAAAAAGGCTGCATTCAAAAAGTATAAGGAATCACAGAGGGAGCACAACAGGGAACTGTATCAATTAAAGCAGAAAGAAGTAGGAAAGGCAGTCAGAATGGCAAAGGCACAAACCGAGGAAAAAATAGCCAACTCGGTCAAAAAGGGGGATAAAACCTTTTATAGGTACATTAGGGAGCATAGAAAGGTTAAGGGAGGGATAGTGAAGATTAATAAAGGAGAGGGGAGGTGGGCAGAGGGAGACAGTGAAAAGGCAGAGATACTGAATGAATACTTTTGCTCAGTATTCACAAAAGAAGATGAGGAGCAGTTACCTAAACCAGGCAATAGAAGCACTCTGGGTAGGGGGGTTGATACCAGTCCATTCACAGAAGAAAGAGTCCTGAAAGAACTCCTAAAACTCAAGGTGGACAAAGCAATGGGGCCTGACGGGATTCACCCCAGAATCCTAAAAGAACTAAGGGGACCTAGTGACACCACTGACCACACTTTTAACAAATCATGGCAGGATGGGGTGGTACCTGAGGACTGGAGGGCAGATGTGATTCCCCTTTACAAAAGTGGGAGCAAGGCAGAAGCAGGAAACTACAGACCTGTAAGTTTGACCTCAGTGGTAGGGAAAATGATGGAATCACTTCTGAAAGAAAGAATTGTTGAGCACCTAGAGGCCAGAGGGGCACAGGACCCAAAGCAACATGGATTTACAGCAGGAAGGTCATGTCAGACTAATCTAATTGATTTCTTTGACTGGGTGACCAAAGTAATAGACCAGGGAGGGGCTGTGGATATGGCCTACCTAGACTTTAGCAAGGCATTTGACACAGTCCGCACAAAAGATTAATAATCAAGTTAGCCAGCCTGGGAGTGGGTCCCAAGGTGGTAGCCTGGGTAGCGAACTGGCTGCACAACAGGACACAGAAGGTAATAGTGAATGGAACACATTCCGAAGAAAGGGGGGTTACTAGTGGAGTACCTCAGGGCTCAGTACTGGGTCCAATCCTCTATAACATCTTTATAAGTGACATTGCAGAGGGTCTGGAGGGAAAGGTATGCCTCTTTGCAGATGACACAAAGATCTGTAACAGAGTTGAAACACAAGAGGGGTTAGAAAAGATGAGAAGGGACTTGGCAAGGTTGTAGGAATGGTCAGACATATGGCAACTTAGATTCAATGCAAAGAAGTGCAAAGTAATGCACCTGGGAAACAAAACCCAGGAGAAGAGTACACAATAGCAGGGAGGTACTAACAACAACAAAATGGAAAGGAACCTGGGAGTAGTCATATCAGATGACCTAAAGGTGGGTAAGCAATGAGAAGTCAGTAAGGAGAGCCAGGGGATACTGGGATGCATAGGAAGGGCATCACAAGTAGAAAAGGGAAGTGATTATCCCTCTATACAGACAGTTGGTGAGACCCCATCTGGAGTACTGTGTGCAGTTTGGAGACCTCATCTCAAGAACATAGACAGGATGGAAGCAGTCCAGAGGAGGGCAACTAAAATGGTGCAGGGTCAACATCAGAAACCATATGAAGAGAGACTGAGAGATCTTAATATGTATACCCTTGATGAAAGGAGGGACAGGGGGACATGATAGAAACTTTTAAGTACCTCAAGGGAATCAACAAAGTCCAGGAGGGTAGCATCTTTCAGAAAAAGAGATGTGCAAGAACAAGGGGGCACAATTTAAAGTTAGAGGGGGGACGGCTCTAGGGTAATGTGAGGAAATTATTTTTCACGGAGAGAGTGGTGGATACATGGAACAGCCTTCCTGAGGAGGTCGTTGGGTCTAAAACAGAGGGGGAATTTAAACATGCTTGGGACAGACACAAAGCAATAATAGTGCAGGGTTGCAGGAAGCAGGCTGTTGGTTAACTAGAATCTGCAGCTTATCCAGTAGGTAGGGAAATGTGCAGACTGGGTGGGCCAAGTTTTCCTTTTCTGCTGTCAAAGTCTATGTTTCTATGTTTCTATTTTATTCACGTAATGTGTATTTCAGCCAGTTTTATACAGAATCAAAACTAGTTTGTAAGTATAGCAATACAAACTTGCAAGGCATGTGTTTAATATAAATTAACACATTTAAAATTTATGTTGTGCATTTTTATTTGCTACAGTAATTTAATTTCTTTCCATGTCTGTACATCAAACATTACTTGCTTGATATAGCAAGCATATGTAGACTGCCCCGAACAGCGCATTATAACCAAGGTAGGCTGTTTTTGCAAGAAATTGCTTTGCAAGTACCCTGTAATTAGAGGTTAGTGCAGTGTTGCTAAATAATGAAAACAAATAACTAGTTTAAATCTAACACATACTCAGTTTTAATAACCACAGGGACAGAAGGGCAGACTGAGTGAAGACTTGGACTCAGTTCGGTATAATTCTTTTCTGCCTGTGAGCTGCATGAATTGCAGTATGGTGCCTTCATTTTGCAAAATGAAGCAAACTGTATAAGCAAATGGTACAAATCTAATAAGATAAAATCAAGGTAATACACACTACCTTTAGACAGTGACAGATACAATACATTGTATCAGATCAGCGGGATTCATGGCTACAATTCTGAAAAACTGCAAATTAGCCAAACTCTGATTTCTCCCATATTTTACCAAAGCAGGAAAAGTGGAAGCTGCTTCCTAACAATAACAGTATTCTTCAAGTTTTGTAGACTGTGCCATGTGGCAAGCAATTCACGGCAAACATGATGAACTGCTAGTACTAGTCATTGCAGAAATGCAAATGCAACTAACATAGGGGAAACAGCTACTCATTTCAAAAGTACTCACAGTGGTTTAGGCAACTTCAAAAAATTATTTAACCAACATTTCTGAACATGTTTGTGTGCAGACCCTATGCTGTCAGAAAGTGACAGTGTTAAGCTCTTGCTGAGCCTGGAGTTAGAAATTATGGCATTTCAACCATCTCCTAGCACACCAGCCAGTGTACTATGACAAAGGGAAAACTCAGGTGGTAGTTTTAACAGTAGGAACCCATCAATAATGCCTTATAAAAGTGCATCAGTCCACTGGAGTGTGCTGACAGAACTTATGTCATTTGTAGAACTGTGAGCTAAATTTAAACTCTGCGCTGTGGTCATTCTCCCCACACTGGCATAATGCCAGATTTGTTTCTCTGTTTTAAGGGAGTAGTCACTCCAAGGTCATCTTTAGCCTTCTGATCATCTATTTTACTATTTAATTAAAAGCATTTATTGTTTTACATAAAAAGTTAATTTTTTGAACACTCTGCATTAGTTAGTGTTTTATTATATATTTTTTCAAATTTTTTGTGGTGTCTGTGGTTTCTGATCAGTTCCCAGGGACCAGAGAAGGCCGTTTTACAATGCAATTCCTGCCCAAGGGAACTGACAGTATTCTCTGAAATAAAAAAAAAAATCACTGCCATTGTTATTCATTTTAAAGCAGTTTAAGTATTTTTTTATATATTTACTTCTGCTTTTAAGACTGGGAACTGAATACTTAGGTATTAGGTCTTACTAGTATTTGGCTTGTCTGCTAGGCCTAAAAGAAGGCAGGGCCCACATGTTTTAAAAATTACACTTCTTGTTTTCAGCAACTGGCAAAAGCAGATTACCACAAGCTTTGTTTAAGGTGCCTGGGGTCCTATCACAATTTTATAAGTTGTGAACTCTGAAAAAAGTTTTGTCTTAAAACCCAAAAGAAAATGGCTTTAAAAAGGGAAGAATTTGTGGCTTCTCAGTCTGCCTCTATGTCACCAAAGGGCACTGGGTCATTATGTTGTGGCCAAAACCACACAAAACAACAATGCCACATGCAAAATGGTGTGTGGCAATATAAGGTCAGGAGAAAACACTGACCAGAACACCGCAGCACACACCATTGGCAACAATGCCAAAATCTATGTTTATGAGGGGGGCTCTGCCCACCACACCCACTGACATGGGGGGCTTCACCCCCCCCCCAACTAAAGTAATCAACTCTGAGGGAGGGTGTGGACTGTGGGGAAAAAGGACAAATTGGGAGTGGGAAACTTAGTTACCAAAAAAAAAAAAAAAACATATCAGGAGATGGGGAATCAAACCCTGATCCCAGGTCTCTATTGTACCAGGTGCTTGTACCTTAGCCACTCCACCATGGGAGTGGCTCAACCAGGCACAGCACTTCTGTCATCTTCACTCCTTCCTCCAGTTCCTAGTGTGTGACAGAGATAGCGGTAGTGGTAGTTTCCTATTGCTGTTATACCCCTGTCACTGTACTTCATTCCATGCTTTAGACTGTATAGTTATTCATGCACTGTTTTGGCAGCGTAATATTAACCTGGTACCTCACCAATGCACAATAAAGGCTCAGAGGGAGCTCCCAATGTTGGTGAAAAACAGACTTCCAAAGGTTCTTCTCCTCATATGCAGCAGTCTCTGTCAAAGGGGACAAACAAGAAATACAAAGCTGCTCAGCTATCTGAAAGACATGGAAAAGATGGCATAGGTACCAGGGTGTCCGAAATGTGGAACCCTGACTCCACTGATGACAAAGATACAACTAAAAGAGCCTCAGAGCAGGTGCTGGAACCAGTGCCTTCAATGAAAAAAAAGGAAAGAGAAACATATCCATTCCACACTTCTTGTAAAGGAAGGGGAGAAGGCAGGGGAACAGAGGAATGACACATTCAGAAAAAGCTGTATGCACTCTTTACCTCATGGAAAAATTCTAGGTCCAGGCAAATGAAGAGTTCCAGATGAATTTTTACTTAACTAGTCCTGGACAGAGGGTCCACAGAAGGCACTCCAAGCTGCCCCAGAGGAATGACAAAGGTATGGCCATTTTTCCAAGCCTTCCAGGCTATAGGAAATGTATTTAATGTGCCTGTCCCTCCCCAGGCTGTGGTTCTGGACCAGCAGTCTGTATAGAATGGGAAAATATATTATGAAGAGGAGGAGGAGGAAGGAGAACCTATAGAACCTGGAAGTTTCCCTTATAAGGAGATTGATTCCCCTCCTAGAGTTACTGAGGACTACACCTCTTACACCTCTTTCATCAAACAAATGGTGGATACCCTCAACATCCCTTCTCATGAAACAAAGGAGGATGAAGAGGAAGTGGAGTTCATAGACATGATGGGGCTATCTCCTACAAGGAGGCTAATGGTCCCCATCCACAAATCCCTCAAAATGTCACACCAAAAATTATGTCAGCACCAAATCCAGCAGCTGGCATTGATAAAAAACTGATAAAAAGTATGAGGTGGACAAGCAAGGGGTGGAATACCTATATGCGAACCATGATCATGAAGGAGTGATACAGGTGGCTGCCTGTGAGAAGACAAGGGTACCTCTCTCTGCACAACCCCCTGAAAAGGATTTCAGAAAAATGGATAGTATGGCCAACAAACTCTGAACAGAGCCAATAGGGCTGCAGCTCAGGAATTTGGGGTAAAAAATATTGTAAATTACCAAAGTTACAAACGTGCATGTGCAAAATGTAACATAGGCTTATAAATGTGTTGGTTTGTAATATTTTTACACCAAATTTTCAACATAGCCTTGTTATGACCCCACCTCATGAAGGGACACATCTGCCTAATGACAGTGGAGGAGGCAGTATAGTGCAGTGGGTTAAGGCTCTGAGTTGCAGATTTACAGACCTGGGTTTGAATCCCATAGTCACCTAGGCGCATAATTTGTGATCCTGAGCAAGTAACTTGACTTCCTTGTGCTCCCAGGTTGCATCTGGAAACAAGCTTCAGCTTAGTGTGCTACTCCTGGTTAAACAATGCCCTCATTTTGTTCCCTTCCCAAGGGCACAGAAAATTTTCAACTCTGGGCCAAAAGGTGATGTTGTGCAGGGAACACAAAATAACCTTTTGGGATGGAATGAAACATATTGGCCAGGATTTGAAAAATGACAGCTGTCACATTCATGAGGTGCTGTAAAGATGTGGCTATGTTGTAAGTTTGGGGTGAAAATATTGAAAATTAGCAAAGTTACAAGCCTGTGTTCACAAAATTCTACATGGGCTCATAACTTGGTTGCTTTCTAATATTTTTGCACCAAATTTTCAACATAGCCTTCTTATGACCCCACCTCATGAAGGGACAGATCTGCCTAATGACAGTGACATTGTTCACGAGGTGTTGGTCCCAAAGAAGGCATGTTGAAAATGTGTGCCAAAAATATGTAGAACTGCCCAAGTTATGACACTATGTTCAAAATCCCATTGAAATACATTGAACTGCATACCTGTGTCTTCAGTTAGCAGTCCAGCTTTGAAGAGTGAAGACATGTCTGCAGTCCAGAGAGGAATATTACATTAGATCCCTAATGGGTAAGTAAGGGCTTGGTGGGATGCAGGTGGTGGATGCTCAGGTGAGGGGTAGGGAACAGCTGCAAAAGACATTCATGTTTTTTTTCTTTACAATTGAAACAAAAAAAAGCGACCGACTGATTGGGCACCCCCAGTGTCACAGTTATGTATTGTTATGTAGGGAAAAGCATCGATGGACCTTTTTCCTTTTTTTTTTAACAGGTGAGATACAAAACAGAGAAAGACCAATGATCCTTGATTACGACACTGGGGTACTGGCACCCCCAGTGTCAGAAAAAAGAATGATGATCCCTGATCTTGACACTGGGGGACTGGGCACCCCATTGTCATTTCTATGTTTCTGGGGAGGTGCTGAGAGGAGGGTTGGGTGGGGGAATTTCTATACTATATAAAAAATATATATACACATACATATGTGTGTGTGTGTGTGTGCTGGTGGTCATGATGGAACACAGCCCCCTCTGCCATGACCAAGATGGCCACCTCATGCTACTGCAGTGGCCATTTTGGACATGACAGAGTGTGCTGTGTTCCACCGTGACCCTTGGCACTGTGAAACAGTGCAGTGCTACGGTCGGTATGGACAACATTGGTGGACTGCTTCATTTGGAAGGAAAGTGGAGTCCTTTTTCTAAATGACTGTTAAAGGTATGCAGGACTCTGCCCATTGCAGCCCTAAAAAGGTGTACATAACAGCTTCCCTGATTTTGTGACAGGCAGCTTATTTGGCCTACACAGCTTGGCACCAGAGAGTTCTGTGGGATGCAGTACTGGCACTGAGTGATAAAGTAGATGGTGAGGTCACAGGATCTGGCAGCAACAGTAAAGTTTGCCCTGGATGCCACAAAATACAGTACCTGTATCACATGGCTGTAGATACCAGTGACTCTGTATCAACAGTCTTGGCTCATGCAGTGGTGCTGAGAAGGGTTGCCTGGCTAAGGGCTACAATCCTTAACTTGAACACCTGGGTGAAAGCCACTGACTTCCTCTTTGAAGGAAACTCTTTAGTTGGTGACAAAACAGAGTTATGTATGAAAAATTACACTTGTATAGAGACATTTACAAAATTCTGCTGAGAAAGAAAATTACTCAATTTCCTACAGGCCTTTTGGAAGGGGAAGCAGGGGTTACTACCCCATACCCTACATGGCCTATGAGTATTAGTCACAAAAAGGGTACTGTACGGGTAGGGCCATAAGGGGTGCAAGGCATGCTACAGCTCCAGCTCCTAAGCCACAGCCAAAACAAAACCCCTGACAGTTTCCTCAGTTTCCAGTCAGCCATTGTCAGTGGAGGAAGGCTGACCCACTACTTCCAGAAATGGGAAAAAAAAACACCACAGACAAGTGGGTCCTGGAAGTAATAGGTCAGAGATTCTCCCTGCAGTTCTAAAGGTTTCCCAAACTGCAGAGACAAGGAAACATTCCAGCTCATACACTAACAGAAATTATTATATTAGAACCAGGAGTAAAGAAGTTACTGTAAGCAAGAGCAGTAGAAAAGGTTCCTGCTTCATAGTCGGGCAAGGCCCCTTTTTAAGATACTTCCTAACTCCCAAGAAAAAGGGGGAATATGACCCATTTTAGAGTTAAGATACCTGAACAGACATATCAAGAAAGAAAACTTCAAGATGGTTACACTGGGAACAGTAATACCATCAAGTGCAGTTAGGAGATTGGTTGGGATCACTGACTCTGAAGGATGCCTGCTTCCACAACCCAGTCAGAACCAGTCACAGAAAGCATCTCAGGTTCAGTCTGGGACACTGCCAATATCAGTTCACAGCCCTGCCCTTTGGCCTCACTTCAGCACCAAGGGTGTTCCCAAAGTTCTTAACTGTGGTGGCAGCCTTCCTAAGAAGATAAAATGTGGTGGTTTTCCTTACCTGGATGACAGGCTAGTCTTAGGGAAAACAAAACAGAAGGCAGTATGCTCCATGCTGCTGGTAAGAAGCACCTTCAAAAACATGGGGTTCCTAGTAAACCGGCAGAAGTCCCAGACAAAGTCATTACAGGTCCTGTACTTCAGTGGAGCAGAACTGTATACCCTGCAGGGAAAGGCCATTCTCCCATAGGACAGGGTAGAAAACCTGATTGCCAGAGCAGAATCCTTCACCCAGGCTGACCATGACCTGCAAGGGATTTTCTACAGCTGCTAGACCACATGACTTCATCCACAGCTGTGGTGCCATGGACCAGATTTCAAATGAGAGACATACAGTACCATCAATGTGGCTACTGGTCCCAAAGGTCAGACTCTGTCTCCACTAGTGCCAGTCACCAAAAGCTTTGTACAAGCACTGGAGTGGTGGAAGTAAGAAAGCAACCTCAGACAGGGTATTCACTTCTCCCAGCTATCTCCCACCAAAGTTCTCACAAGTGAGGCTTCACCCCCAGGGTGGGGTTCCCACCTAGAAGACCTCACATTAAGTGGCATCAGGAGCCCTCAATAGGCTCAGAAGTATATAAACCTCCTCAAGCTTAGGGCAGTACTGTTGGCAATGCAGTCCTTCTCCTCCCAGTTACAGGGTCAGTCAGGCAAAATACGGACAGACTATACCACAACAATGTACTACATAAACAAACAGGAAGGGACAAGATCCTCAAAACTGTATGAAGAAGCCATGAGGATCTGGAACCTAACTTACTCCCCAGACAAGCAAATTCTTGCAGTGCATCTGCCAGACAAAGACAATGTGCTGATGGACTCCTTAAGCAGAATCAGCCATCGGAAACCATGTGTGGTCCTTGAACCAGAAAGTGCTGGCTTCAGTCTTCAGAAGATGGGGTACTCCAAAAATAGATTTGTTTGACTCTTGAGAGAACAAATGGCTCCCAAAGTTTTGTTGCAGGCCACCACCCAGGGGCACAGTCCTAAAGGATACCCTATCCCTGACTTGAACATGCCTTCCCATCACTTCCCCTCATTCAGAGGATACTCATGAAGCTCAGGAGAGAGCCAGCAACTGTGATCTTGATAGTTCCAGACTGGACCAGACAGGCATGCTGCTCAGTGCTGCTGACACTGTCCTGCAGGACTTCAATCAACTTGCCACTGAGATATAATTTGTTGACCCTGTTCCAGGGCAGATAACACTCACAGATCTTAGAACACTGCATCTGAGGGCATGGTTCAATACACTGTAACTGCATTGCAGTTTCAATGCAGTTACATGCAACAAATGTGTAACTACGGTGTAATTACCCATGTTGCATGTAATTAATGATTACCTACCCTGCTGTTACATGGAAACTGACACTTAAAATAAAGCGTGACTGCTACAATTTTTGCTTTGAATCTGTCGGAGGAAGTGCAGAGAGTCTTGAAGGTTTCCAGGATATCAGCCACAAGAAAAGCATATTTTTCTAAGTGGAAGAGGATCTTATACAGGTGTGCCCCCAGAAAGATAATTCCAATGCAGGTGGGGCTTGCCACAGTTCTGGACTACCTGGTTCACCTACAGTCCTTAGGTCTGAGACCTTCGGACCTGAAAGTACATCTGGCAGCTGTATCAGCCTACACATCAGCAGGTACAAAGGACAAGTCTTTGGCATCACCACCCATTTTTAAAAGGGTTTTCAAATGCCTCAGTCATCTGTACCCTCACCAGAGGGAACCTGTTTCCCTATGGGACATGACCATTTGTCTTGCCCACTAAAGAAAGCTCCCTTTGAGCCTCTGGCTACACCAAACTTAAACTATTTCACCTGAAAACAGTTGTCCTGGTAGCCATGACATCTGCCAGGAGTGTAAGTGAACTGCAAGTCCATTGTACAGATCCAAATAACATTACATTCGACATTGACAAGGTAGTCCTTAGAACCAATAGGAAATGCATTCCTAAGGGGGTTTTAGAATTCCGCCTAAATCAGTTAGTGAGCCTTCCTGTTCTCTATCCTGAATACTAGTACAGGTGAACAAATGCTGCACTGTCTTAATGTAAAAAGCAGTGGGCTACTACATGGACTGGACAAGGGATGTCAGGTCTTATAGCACACATAAGAACATAAGAACATGAGGCAGATGGGGACCGCATGATCCATCTAGTCTGCCTGTTATTTGACCTTCTCCCCCCCCCCAAGTATATTCCCTTATTTCAATATTCTGTGATATCTGTCCCAAAATATTTGGAACTCCTTAACTGTCTTGGCATCCACGACCTCCTGAGGCAGCCTGTTTCATGCCTCCACCACCCATTCAGTGAAGAAAAACATCCTAATGTTGCTCTGAAATCTCCCTCCTGTTAGTTGTCTGTTGTGGCCTCTAGTATGTGCCTCCTTATTTTCTTGGAAGAGGTTCTGATTCTGCACTGAGTTGATACCCTTTAGGTATTTAAAGGTTTTTATCATGTCTCCTCTGTTTCTCCTCTGTTACAGGGAGTACATGTTTAATTCTTTAAGTCTTGCCTCGTAGGGTTCATGGTAGAACTCCTGAACCATCTTTGTAGCTCTTCTTTGCATAGTTTCCAGATGGTCTATATCCTTTTCAAGGTGGGGTCTCCAGAACTGGACACAGTATTCCAGGTGTGGCCTCACCAAGGATCTGCAAAGTGGGATTATCACTTTGTGCTTTCTGCTTGTGATCCCTCTTTCGATGCAATCAAGGATGTTACTAGCTTTCTGTGCCCCCTTCTCACATTGTCTCCCTATCTTTAGGTCATTGGATACCATGACTCCCTCGGTCCTGTTCTAGGTTTGTGATGGCTAATTGTTTGCCACCTAGATAGTAATTCTTTCCTGGAATTCTTTTCCCTAGGTGCATGACCTTACACCTCTTGGCATTGAACTTCAACTGCCAAGATCTGGACCATTCTTCCAGTTTTGTTCGGTCTGATTCCATCGCTATAGCCCTTTCCTGTGTCCATCCTGTTGCAGAGCTTGGTGACATCTGCAAACAGGCATACTTTTCCCTCCAATCCATTTTGCGATGTCACTGATGAATATGTTGAAGAGGATTGGTCGAAGCATCGAACCCTGTGGAAACTCCACTGGTCACCATCCCCTCTCTCAACAGGGTGCAGTTCATTAAAACATTCTGAGTCCTCCCTTGAAGCTAGATTCTCACAAATTTAACAATTTTCTCTCCTACACCTGCATTTCCCACTATTTTTTTTTTTTTATTTAGTTGTTTACCCAGGTATAGCACACTAAGCTGGAAGCTTTTTTTTTTTTTACAGGAGTGACCTGGGAGCACAAGGAGGTTAAGTGATTTGCTCAGGGTCACACAGTATGTAAGTGGAAGCTGTGGGATTCAAACCCAGGTCTGATCTGCTGGATGTCACCACATTTGCAGCTTAGAACCTTAGACCACTGCGCTATACTGCCTCCTGCCTCCAGTTTGTTAATAAGCCTCCTGTGGGGGACGGAATCAAAGGTCTTACTAAAGTCTAGATATACAACATCTACTGCCTCACCTTGGTCTACTACTTTTGTCACCCAGTCAAAGAATTCTATCATGATTATCTGGCATGATCTACCAGTTGCGAAGCCAAGCTTCTTAGGATTTAGCCTCCCACTGGTTTTCAGGTATGCCACTGTCCTTTTCTTTTGTAATGATTACACAATTTTCCACACAATTGAGGTGAGGCTGACAGGGTAGTAGTTCTCTGCCTCTTCCTTGCTTCCGCTCTTGTGTAGGGGTATCACAGTGGCATTTTTCCAGTTCTCTGGTACCTGTACACTATCCAGTGATTTATTAAAGAGTTCGCCAATGGAACGTTGGGTTCCTCCCTGAGCTCTTTCAATACCTGAGGATGAATTCTATCTGGTCCCATAGCTTTGTCTGTCTTCAATTTATTTAATTCTTCTAGGACCCTTTCTTTTGTAAAGGGGCTTGTGTCTGCTTCCTGGTATCCTGTGTACAAGGTGACTGCAACTGAGTACTTTCAAAAAGGGTGACTCAATCACAGCATTTGTGCACAGGGCTACCTGGCTAGGGGGGGCAGCTGGATAGGGGGTTCAGCAAACATAGTGACAGGATGTCACGATGTATATATGAGTATGGGGGGAAGGACCATGCCATGTGACAGGCGGAAGGGGAGGGATGGTTTGTGGGGTGTAGTGTGGAAGTGGGCTGCCGAGCTGACCTTCTAGCATGGTGGGTTAGTGGCAGGCTGGGGTTGGGAGTGTATCTTTGGTTCTGGGTGTGCTCATGGTTTTTGTGCAGTGTTGGGTTTTTTTTGTTTACTTTTGGACCCCCCCAACATGCATCCCCCCGGAGTTGAGAATCCTTTAGTGGGGGGTGCAGGGGACGCAGCCCTCCACATAAAAAGTGAAACCCTACATCTCGAGCACCCTCTTGCTGTTCGCCGCGAGTCTACATCACCGAAATTCATTTTCAGCGATGTAGACTCGTCCAAATGATGATCACTATTCTGCGATCACTGTTATCACATGGAACCCTGCTTCCTGTTTGTGGAGACCAGTAGCTAGTGTTGGACCATTACTGTGCTGTTATCTTGTAAAAACAGAGCAGAAGTATTCGTTTAATACCTCTGCTCTCTGTACATCATCCTTCACCTGCTGTCCTTCCTTGTTCCTTAGTCTGACTATTCCCCCCCCCGGTCTTTCTTTTTTCCTGGATATACTTATAAAAGGTTTTATCACCCCTTGTAATTTCTGCTTCAATTTTTTAATTTTGTGCTTTGGCTACCCTGATTGCCTTCCTGGCCTCTTTGAGCTTGGTCCTGTATTCTTCCCTATCACAGTCTTTCTTTGTTTCCTTATACTGTCTGAAGGCTTTTTTTCTTTTCTTTTATTTTGAATGTCACTTCTTTCATAAACCAGAGAGGTTTTCTCCTTCTTTTGGTTTTAGTGATTACCTTTGTGTATATTGCTGTGACAATGTTTAATAACGTCTTCAATGCTGTCCATCGCTCCTCGACATCTCCATCTTTTACATTTTTGTACAGTTTGAAAAGGTGGACTTCATCTTGTTGAAGTTTGCATTTCTGAAGTTGGGAATATTTAGCCTAGTGTGGCTGATAACATCTTGTCTTTTGACTGCGAACCATATTGGTCTGTGATCACTGGAGCCCAAATTGATTCCCACTTTGTCAGATATCCTTGTGCTGTTTGTTAGCACAAGGTCTAGGATTGTATCTTCCCTTGTTGATAAATCTACTAGCTGTGTTAGACCCTCCTCTTGTAGAGCAATGAGGAATTCCTTGCTTTCTTCTGATAAGGCTGTGTAGGAGACCCAGTTCATATCAGGCAGACTGAAGTCTCCTACAAGCAGTAGCTCACCTTTGTCAGCCATCAAAAGTATTGTTTCAAGAAGCTCCTTATCCCTTTCTATTTCTTGTAATGGGGGTCTGCAAACTATTCCCACCTGTAATGGGGTTTCATCTCCTGTGCCAAGGGTTACCCATAGAGACTTAGTATTGTTGCTAGTCCCCTGGATCTCAGTGGCATTTATTTCATCCTTGACATAGATTGCCACACCTTCACTCTTTTTGCCTTCTCGGTCCCTCCTAAACAGAGTGTAGCCTGGGATTGTTACATCCCGGGTGTGGTTCTCTTTGAACCATGCCTCTGTCACTGCTACCCAGTCTAGTTGAACCTCAATCATTATGGCGGTGAGGTCCGGGATTTTATTGGATATGCTACGAGCATTGACCCACTTTGCATGCCATATCTATTTATTTCTACTGACATTTTGTGATATGCTCTCTGAGGCTGGACTGGCTCAGGTGTTGCACCATTTTGCTAGTGCAGTCTGATCTTTATCCTGTGCTGGTGATATGTTAGTGGGTTCTCTGTCCAGATAAAAGACCGATTCACTGATAGGTGATGGGGAGGTGCATTAGCTTTTGCATGTGATGTGTGGGGTGCTAATGCCCTCTCCCTTTTTCCTAGTTTAAATGACTATGAAATACATTGAATTTCCAGCCCAGCGCATGGACTCCTCCCTTTGTAATGTGTAGGCCATTATATTTAAAGAACTTCCATTCTCAGAAGTCCTTCCACTCCCCTACATAATGATGGCCTTTTGTCCTGCACCAGTCTTGAGACAGATGTTTAGCTCTGTGATTTCCTTTTCTCTTAATTTTTACCTGCTGCTCCCCTTCTCCCAGAAAGGCAACATTTTGGAGAAGGATAATCCAGATGTAGGGGAAGTCAAACTGTCTCCTAGTGTGGTGAGATTTTGTTTAGTCTCCTCCACTGAGTGACTGGAGAGGTCAATTTTTCCTAGGTGGATTAGGATGTGTGTGTTTGTGCTGATGTTACATGCAATCTTTTCTATTTGTTCCTTCTTCCTCCATGATGATTCCCCTAGTAGGCATCAGACTGTAACCCTAGTTTGATTCCTTTGTAGGTGAGATGATACACCAAATATCATAGAGTCCCTCAGGATTAGAAGGGATTTTTTTGGTAGCCTTTTTTCCTGTGACATTAATAGGTGTGTATAATTTGTCTCCTTGTGTATGGTCAGGTTCAGTTTTATCAATTGGATAGGTAATTGGTATATGCTGTGGTATTGTGCATCTGTTGGTAGTGTGTATTGTATTAGTCTTTGCTCTTTGCGCTTGTGGGGTTTGTTTAGTGATGTTAGATGAATGTTTACCCACTGTTTGCCATCCTCCTTATACTGGTTTTCCTTTGGGGTAGTGGAGGCAAGTTGTAAAGGCTGTAGTGTGATGAGGATGGACATCTGTTGAGCTTGGTCCAGAGGAAGTTAATTTCAGCCCATGCTATGTGGAGCTGAGAATGTAGGTCCCTGAATGTCTAGCAGGTTGGACAGTGACTGATGTTTTGGATATACGGCCTAGGGAAGAGTGTGCCACAGTGGTGGAAAGTTTATGATATCCATTCTGGTTGAGAGTTGAGTTGAACAAAAATGCAACAGTTTGGCTCACTGACCTGTTCAGGGTGGACGGAATAAAGAAAATATAGGACAGAAAGAAAGTTTTGTAGGGTGGACAGACTAAAGAAAAGATAGGATGGAAAGAAAGGTTTTTTTTGTAAGGAGACATGGAGTAGTGATGTCACTGCAAGATCCCTATAACTGTAGTGCAACACTAGGGGTGGGTGGGTTGAGGGGTAGAGTGGGTGGGTCCTTCACCAGGCTGCCAGAAACAATTAGACACAGTGGTGAGTCAGAGCAACTGTGCAGCTTCTGAAGCACTGATGCACTTTGTAAGGCTCACTGATGGAACCTACAGTAATGTTTTCTTATGGACCACTATAAAATAGATAGCAAAAATGCTGAAAGTTGATCCCAGCACAGCCTTACA
Organism: Neoceratodus forsteri; assembly: GCA_016271365.2. Lineage (NCBI taxonomy): Eukaryota > Metazoa > Chordata > Ceratodontiformes > Ceratodontidae > Neoceratodus > Neoceratodus forsteri. The sequence goes on along the minus strand of CM057456.1, from coordinate 899,499,865 downwards.
GGGAAACTACTGTAGTGCTCACAAAACAGCTTACCTATGATGCTAAGCACACACCTCCCATGTCGTAGTCCCAATAAGGCCATTCAGGATGGTTGTCACTAGGATAACATCACTTCTCTGTTGGTTGAAGGCACCTCATGCCTTACAATGCAACAAGGTGTGACATTATCCCAGCAGTGACACATGCCCTGATGTGCCTTATTGCTTGACTTAAGCACTGCTAGGTTTACCAGCATTGGTACTCCCAGATCTGGCCAGCATCAGCATTGCATGCTGTAAGGAAAGATACTAGAGCAATGGAGCCATTGTCCCCAAGGCACCAGCTGCAGAAAAGTCCACTGGTAGGGATTGGGAATGACAACACTTGGCTCACCAACTGGACCTTGCAGATTTGGGTGCTGAAAGTTCAGAATCAGATACTGACTCTGGTGACACAAATTCAAACCTGAAGTTTTTTAAGTAATTTGGTTAACCCAAACAGTAACTTTGAGTACCTATGCCAAAATCAACTGAGGTCCAGTGGATATCTTTTTTGTGAGGTCTGCAGGTTTGTGCATTTTGTATAAAGATAAGCCCCAACATCTTTACTTTCATAAGATCAAGCCTCCATGTAGTTTACAAGGATATCCACCAAGTTTGACTTATAAATATTTAAGGGATGTCATTTTAGTTGCTAATGATATATTTATTCTTAAGGAACAGTACTTTAAAGTTTTGGTACAGTTTTTGAAGATAGTGTGTCATGTGTAAGTCCTTGCGGAAACCCAGATCTCTACATCTGAATCAGAAAGCATGATCAGTGCCTTAAATCTGCTACAAAAATTGGAGAAGGGGGAATTCTGTTTCTTAAAATCCTTAGGAGAGTTAGTTGTTAGTTTGTTACACAAATGTCACCAACCTTTGGATACTTGTAGATGTGACAGATTTCTTGGTTGGGGTCCTGTCGACATAGCTTGATTGCATAGCATATCACATCTGCATTAATCTCATAGCTGAGCCTAAAAAGAAAGAGTGATTAGTGCTCCAGCAGCTTTGGAATGCTTTGCCTTTATCACACGAAGGGGAGGTACTTCATTGGAATAACTGAGCAAACATGGCATTGTATATTCTCATGTATTAGAATAATTCCTTGAAAAAAATAACTATGTATAGGCATCAGTTAGGGTTGAAGCACAAAACCTCAGAAGTATGGAAATGTGAAGTTATGGTAAAAAAAGTTCCCCAAGCCTTGGTGAATCTGTGTAGTGGTGTTTCTCAAGGTTTGAAGGGTTGCACAACACTGCAGTGACATTTTCCTAACTTCAGTTCTGTCTTTCCAGGCACAGAAATATACACACCAATGCTTGGAGAAGGGTTGCTAAATTTAGGGTAGCACCAGTGCTTGTAGACAGGATGCCAAATTTAGGGAAACACCAATGCTTGTAGAGGGGGTGCCAAATTTAGAGTAACACCAATGCTTGTAGGAGGGTTACCAAATTTATGGTAACATCAAAGCATGTAGATGGGATGCACAATTTAGGTTAACACCAATGCATGCAGAAAGAACTCAAGAACTCAATGGGTGCCAATTTTAGGGAAACACCAATGCTTGTAGGAGGGTTGCCAAATTAGGGTAACACCAATGCTTGTAGAGGGAGTGCAAAATTTAGGAAAACACCAATGCTGCATCACACAGTAATTCAAACCTCAAGGAACATGATGCCACAGAAGGGCTCGGGGGGGGGGGGATTGTTTACTCTAGCATTGCTTTTGTTGCCTTGTGCTTTAACCCTAGCTTATATTTAAACCTAGCTTATTGCAGTGAACTTCCTTACTTAAGAATAGATATATACTACTTTGTCTGGGCCTGTTCTGCACATGTGTGGCCATCGTGTTTTCTAGTAAATTGAGCATTTATCCATCACACTGCCATCAGCTCATGGGGTTCCAGTTTCCAAATTTGACATTTGCTTACCTGTTCTCACCTGTCCTATACATGTGAAAAAATGCTTCCATGGATCACTTCCCTCTGAAAACATTTTTTGCACATTGTAACTGGAACAAACACATCTGTGAAAGCTGTTTTCACTTCTATATTTTCTTGTGCAAAAAGCTTGGTATATGAAAATACCTTATGAAAAATCCTGATAAAAAGATTTGCTCATGCCCCAGTTGTTTTGTAATATAACTTTTATACTGTTTACTGTTTCTTTTCCAAAACACCAAGAGTGGCAGCCTTCGGACATGATGTAACTAACCTGAACATTTCAAGTTTTAAATCAGATCTGTTTTTGTGTTATTGGTGAACAAGGAAAGTCTGTTAAAAACATATTTTTACATATTTTGTGTAATGGATGTCTCGGAAACAACTGAACTCATTTTTTTCAGACTTGGTCATTTTTTAGCATCAGCCACAAAGAGCAGGCGTGCAAATTTAAAGATCCCTAGGCTCAAGGGCAGCCCAGGTAAAAACAGCCAAAAATAAGGGTCCAGCATAGATGTTAAACAAAAACTGAGGAACATGCTGACCCTGCCAGTCCAAACATACAAATAAGAACAAAAATGTGCATTCACTGGAGAATAAAAGCTTAATGGAATATATCACATTCACACAGCAATAGATTGTTTAATACTGCCTTTTCTTTAAACTGTTGTGTGAAACCCCACAGTGGCATATAATAGCTCTGAACCCAGACCAACACCTTAACTACAAGTCAAGTATAATAACTTTTAGTTTTCCAGGTAAACTAACTTATTGAGATTAATATTTATTTAGATAAGGGTATCCAGGCATATATTAGGTATTATGCAATCTGTTGTATATGTCAGCATCTCCTTTTCAGTGGAATTTACATAAGAATATATATAAATAATTTATAGGCTGTCCCAGTCTCTCCACCCTAACTCTGTTCTCCATAGATACTGTAGCAGTAGAAGTTATCTGGTATTGATTCCTCTTTCTAGTTTGCTTTCTTCTCTTGATTGCTCTCCATTTGAATATCCTTAAATGTTTAACTTTTCAGTGTTGTTTTTGACTGCTATTTCCTTCTTCACATATTGGTACATCATGTCTGCTACTACCGTGTGTCACTCTTTGTCTTTTTTGTGTTCTCTGTTCTGCTAGTATGGGCTACTTGTTCATTTTGCCTCTGAAATATCTTGAGCTTGTTATTCTGTTGCAAAATTGATTAACATTATGCACCACGTTGAATAGTATTACTCTGCACTGGATGCTTGTTTTTACACAATTGTCAAGTTGTTGTGCTTATTACACCTTATTATATTGTCTGCTCCCCAACCCCCTCCCCCGGACACATCTGGAAATGAGCTGTTATCAGCTCAGTATGTCTTTCCTGGTAAAACCTTTGATATAAATAAATACAGAAGGAAGGAAGGAAGGAAGGAAGGAAGGAAAGAAAGAAGGATGACCTAGAGGCACTAAGGGTTGAAGCACTGGACACCACATCTCATGCCACTCTGGTGATCCAGGTTCGGGAATGAGCCTGGGTCATTGGAGGTCAGTTGGGGGGGGAAGGAGAGGCCGTCAATCGGCTGCTGGCTGGCAGCCTTCTGCCTTGGCAGGATGGATGAGGTCTCCTCAGAGCTTGGCTGCCCCCTGGTGGAAGCTGGGTGGTAGCATCACATCTGAGTAGCACTGGCATGCTAGGCCAGGGGAGGGTGGAAGAGGCCATTGTCCGGAGCTGTGGTGTGCATGCGAGCCTCCACGTGCATGCGTCACCATGTCTGGGGCCTTGGGTAACTATGGGGATGATGATGGGGGAAAAAGTTGGTGGTCACCAAGGATGAAGCCTCCAGGCTGGCTCCTCTGGTTCTGCTGGAATGTGCAAAGTGCTAGAAGTCCCTGAACGTCCCCAGAGTCCAGTAGGTTGGACGACGGGTTGGTGACCTGCCACAGTGGGGTAAAAAGAATTAACAAAAAAAAAAGACAGCTAGTTCAACTAGTTTGTTGAATTAATTCATTAATTATCCTGAACCTATTCTGGGTGAAAGTCTGACTACATGTCAATGTAGTGGACTGTGAACAGGTGACAACTCCCACGGTAGTTTGCTTTAAGCTCATTTTCCTTTCAATCCTCTCTCCCTCCCCCCCTTTCCATCCCTTACAAAGACAACAACAGTACTGACTTTTAAACATTACTTACTTCCACTGACCAGCTGCACTGTACACTTTGCATTTGTGTTTGAATGCAGAGTTGTTTACTTAGAAACCAGGGTTTGAAACCTACTGTACATCTGTTACAATCAAGGTCTGCAGCATGTTTGATTCTACCATTTGTCATCTGGCAGTAAACTTGCAATTTTTCAGCAGCTTGTGCTGTTTACTTACAGTATAGGGGTCCCACACCAGTAGTGGGACCCACTCACTATTTCAGTCTTTGCCAGTAGGTGTCTCCCAACATTCGCTTTACTACTGAATTACCAGTGCTCATGCATGGCTGATTATGAATGCTTGGCAGTGTGGTGACAAGGATTTATGTGGTGGTACTTGCCCAGTGAACCCTGTGACCCCACACTACAGCATGCACAGTACATATAGAATAATGTATAGTGAAATTGTACATTATAAGTTTTTCTTACACACCTGAGGTGTATGATACCACATAAAACCCAACTGCAAAGCACGAGTAGGTTGTAATAATATCACACACTGATGTTATGTAAAAAAATGAATAATGACTACACCCCATAAATTATTTATTTAATTGCTACTCTTTTTTTATTACTTGGGACATGTGCATTGACAGTTTGACTTGTACTTTCATTTTTAAAATGAGCCAGAATGCACTTTACTTCAGTGTGAATTTAGGATTTAAAGAATTTTTTAATTACAAAATCAAGCTGAAAATTGAAATGTTTCACTGGGTTATGAATTTTTGTGCCTGTGGAGTTGGGAGTGGTAATGGCCACTCGGTGGTGGGCTGCATTTCATTTAATAAAAGTAAGTTAAAACATTTGTTCAATTTCTTAAAAGTAAAAAGGAAACAAAACTGATCAATTTATGCATTCACACAGAGGTGGGAATGTCTGATGATAATGATGGTAAATAGCGCAACTGTCAATGTGCAGTTTTAAAATAAGGTACACAGGCAGCCACTGGTATTACACTTTACATATTAATGTTGCTTATGCCCAGTATTTGATGGTGTTTTGAGGGGAGAAACTGCTTTGAAGTGATTGTACAAAAAAAAAAAAAAAATTGTTTGAAGTGAGTTCACTTAAAACAAGCATTTGTCAATGCCGAATGTTGTCTTGCTGGCATTGGCATTGGTAGTGCAGAAGTTAGAGAGATGCATAATAGGAATGGTAGTGAAGTATGGAATCGATGTCAACCCCACCCCACCCTGCAGAGAGTGACAGGCATTGAGGTGTGCCTTTGGGTCATCAGCCATAACGCTCATTCCATTTCACCTCACCCTGCTCTGCAGACTCTGATAAGTGTCGTGTTGTGCTTTGCGGTCATCGGGCCTTACGCTCACCCCATTCCATAAGGAAGTACATTGAGATGGGTGCAGTATAGTAGAAAGGGGTGAACTTTGGGGCTGAAGAGTCCAAGGCACACCCTGATGCCTGTCAGTGTCTGCAGGGTGGGTGGGGGGGGCAATGGTTAAGCATTACAGCTGACAACCAAAGGCAGACCCCTGACGCCTGTTAGTCTGTACAGAGTGGGACATTACAGTTAGCAACCCTAATACCTCCGGCTTTTGTTGGTATTTGCACTCCAAATTTTCACCGTGGCCTTTTTGTGACCCCACCTCATGAAAGCATTTGGGACCTCTGTTCATGAAATGGCGCTGTGATGTTGTTAATCTGTCCAGAATGTTGATTTCCCACAGTGACAGTGCCATTCAGTGCCACATGTGAAAACAGAGTTTGGGCAGGATGTGAAAAATGACAACCGCACCATTCATAAGGAGGTGTGAAGAGATGGCAATTTTGAAAATCTGGAGTGTAAATATTAAAAATTCTTGAAGTTATGAACATGCATGAAAACTGCGCAATGCACGCTTGTAATACAGTAATTTTTTGGAATTCTTTCACTGCATTTTAACATAGGCGTTTTGAGACCTCTGCTCATGAACAGTGGCACTATGATTTTCTTAATCTGTCCCGAAAGTTGATTTCCCATTGTGAATGTGCCATTGTGTGCCAGATGCAAGAAACCACATTTCGAGCAAGATGTGAAAAATGACAGCTGTACTATTCATAAGGAGGTTTGCAAAAATGGCAATGTTGAAAATCTGAAGGAAAAATATTAAACATTCTCAAAGTTATGAACATGGGTAGAAACTGCGCAATGCATACTGGTAACAGTCATTTTTGGGAATTGTTACACCAATTTGCAACATAGGCTTTTTGGGAGCCCACCTTATGAATAGTCACACTGTCATTTTGTTAATTGGTCCTGAAAGGTGATTATGTGCAGTGACTGTGAAATCACCTTTTGGGGTCCCAAGAACCCCATGTTGAAAATTTGGTGCCAAAATTCACAAAAATGGCCGAGAAATGCACCAAAGTTGAAAAAAAACTATTTATGCCATTATACAGCTTACCGGCATTTCTTCAGTTCGAGGTCAGCTTTGCAGAGTGCAAATGTGTTCCCGATCCACTGAAGATTATCGCGTTGGGCTCCTGAGGGTAAGTATAGGGTGAGGGTGTGGGAAGTGGAGTGCACAGAGGGTGGGTGTGGGCTGGGGAGGGACCCGACAGTGAGGATCATTTCCTTTGTTGCAGGTAACAGAAAAACACTCTGCAGACCATTTTCTGCTTTTTACAGATTTTCACCACACTGGGGTAGGCTCCCAGTGTGGCACATTCATTTTATGGGGCATGTTAGCCACACTGGGGTGACTCCCAGTGTGGCACACAACTGGGCCATCGGGGGGGGGCTGTGCAGGAAAATGCTGATGTGATGGGGGGGGGTTAAACATGCCAACAGAGGGATTGGGCACCCCCATTGGCAAGTACGCCTGTGCGTTGGGGGTATGATGCCGAGGCAGATTGGGCACCGCCTCACACAGCACAATGCTAAAGGGGCCACATATGCTGACGGGGGATTGGGCACCCTGAAGTCGGCTTCTAGGGACTCTGAATGGGCGACAGTGAGCCCACCATGTTTATTGAAATGTTACATGATGGAAGGCATGCCCTGCAGTGAGGGGGCACTCCTCATTGCATCAGCTAAATTGTTTCAAGTTGGTGGCACACTTTGCACTGCTGTCATAGACAGCGTGCAATCTAATTTGTGCCATAGAGCCCAGCCAGAAAAAGCAGTGGCGCCACTGGCCACAACATGACTGCGCCTCCAAAACCTGCCATTCCAAAGTTACCACAACATGTTCTTTGTGCAGGCACAAGACAACATAACAACAAAACACAGAATGCTGTTGATATGACTGACACCCTTGCCACATTACCTAGCTGTGTAATATGGACAGAACCCAGTTAAAGCAGCATTTGAAATAAGTGTCAGCCCAATCAACAAACACCCTGACTAGTAATTATAGTATAACAGTATATTATAGTATAGTGTATAGTAGAGCATTGTTGTGTGTGGCTTTCCATCCCTTTCAAAATGCTGTTGTACCACAGTTCAAAGGTCATGGAATGTGATTGTGCCCTTCTGTGGTACTGTCACATTCTGAAACCCTCTAGAGACTGCACAAGTTGCGTTTTTAAATAGAAAGAACTGCCACACCTACATCAAGAAGTCGAAAATGAAGCTGAACTGCTGTGATGGCTGCTGCATTTATTTGCACTTTCCAGACAGCTGTCCAGAGTTTATTAAACTCCAAGAACAACCTTACCACCCAACTTTACACTATAACAAGCATTTGTCAATGCCGAATGTCTGCTTGCTGGCATTGGCAGTGGTAGTGTAGAAGTTACAGAGCTGCGTAATAGGAATGGCAGTGAAGTACTGAACTGAAGCCAACCCCCCACCACCCTGCAGAGAGTGACAGGCATTGGGGTGTGCCTTTAGGTCATCAGGCATAACTGCCACGCCATTTCACCACACCCCACCCTGCAGACACTGACAAGTGTCATGGTGTTCCTTGGGGTCTTTGGCCCTTATGCACACCCCATTCCATTAGGAAATACGGTGAGATGGGTGCGATATAGGAGAATGGGGTGAACTTTGGGGCTGAAGAGTCCAAGGCATAGCTTGATGCCTCTCACTGGCTGCAGGGTGTGGAATGGTATGAGCATTACAGGCAAGAATCCCAAGTCACACCCCTGATGCCTGTCATTCTCTACAGGGTTGGGCGTTATGGTTGGAAACCCTAATACCTCAGGTATTCATTGGTATTTTCACTCCAAATTTTCAACATGGTTTTTTTGTGACCCCACCTCATGAACAGTGGCAATATCAGTTTGTTAGCCGAAAGCTGCTTATGCACAGTGACTATGGCATTTAGCACCACAGGTGCAAAAACATTCTGAACAGGATGTAAAAAATGACAGCTGTACTGTTCATGAGGAGGTGTAAAAAATGGCAATGTTGCAAATCTGCAGTAAAAATATTAAAAAAACTGGTGAAGTCACGAGTGTACATAGAAACTGTGCAACGCACACCCGTAATATAATTAGGTTGGGGACTTTTTACAGCAGATTGTCAACTCAGGCATTTTGGTGCCTCCGATCATGAACAGTGTCACTCTGATTTTCTTTATCTGTCCCGAGCAATGATTTCCCACAGCGACCACGCATCTCTGTGCTGAAAGTGTGAAAACACACTTCGGCCATGTTGTGAAAAATGACAGCTGTACTGTTCATAAGGAAGTGTGGAAAATGCCACTGGTGAAAATCTGGACTGAAAATATTACAAAGTCATGAACTTACGAGGGTGCGTGGAAACTGTGCAATGCTCACTCATAACACAGTCATTTTATGGACTTTTGTCACCAAATTTTCAACATAGCCATTTTAAGACCTCTGCTCATGAACAGTGTAACTGTGATTTCGTAATCTGTCCCAAACATTGCTTTCGCTGTAACAGCACCATTGTAGCTACATGTCTTGACAACATTTAAGGTGACATATGAAAAATGGCAGCTGTACTGTTCATAAGGAAGTGTAATAAAATGGCAATGTTGAAAATCTGGAGTGAAAATAATTAAATCGTAAACTTCGAGCATGCATAGGAACTGCATAGCATGCTTCATCAAAACAGTCATTTTAGAATTTTTTCACCAAATTTTCAACATAGCCATTTAAGACCTCTGCTCATGAACAGTGTCACTGTGATTTTCTTAATGTGTCCCATACATTGATTTAAGCACATCGACTGCACCATTGTGTGCTTCTACGTAGGCGGAACACACATTTTGGGCAAGATGGAAGCAAGCTGTACTGCTCATAAGGAGGTGTGGTAAAATGGCAATGTTGAAAATATTGAAAATTGGGTGAACTCTACGATCGCGCGCGAGGAACCGGCGCAATGCACACTGTGAAACAGTCATTTTTTTGAATTTTTCACCAAATTTCAACATAGCCATTTTAAGACCTCTGCTCATGAACAGTGTCACTGTGATTTTCTTAATTTGTCCTGTACATTGATTTGCTTTCTATTTTCGCCATTATGCTTCATAGTGAGAACACATTTTGGTGAGATGTGAAAAATGACAGCTATACTACTCATAAGAAGGTGTGGTAAAATGGCAATGTTGAAAATCTGGAGTGAAAATATTGAAAATTTGTGAACTTATGAGCGTGCGTAAGAACTGCTCAACGCACGCTGGTAAAACAGTCATTTTTTTGAATTTTTCCACCAAATTTTCAAAATAGGCTTCTTGAGAGCCCACCTTATGAACACTGGCAGTGTCATTTCGTTAATCAGTCCCAAAGGTGATTTCATGCCATGACTGCAAAGTCACCCTTCGGGCCCGAATAACGCCATGACAGTGACAGCATTCAGGAGAAGGGGTCCCAAAAACCCCATGTTGAAAATTTGGTGCAAAAATTCCAAAAAATGCCTGAGATATGCAACAAAGTTGAAAAAACCCTATCTATCCCATTATACAGCTTACCGGCATTTCCTCTGTTCGCGGTCAGCTTTGAAGTCTGCAGCGTGTTCCCAGTCCACGAAGATTGTCGTGCGAGCTCAGAGAGTAAGTATGGGGTGAGGAGGGTGTCAGGGAGGCAGGGTGTGCAGTGGGTGGGTGCGGGTTGTGGGGGGCAGGAAGACTCGTGGGACCGTTTTTCTTTACAGGTTTTTAAAATGGCGATGCGGGGCGTTGCCACGCTGGAATTGAGCTCCCAGCATGGCACAAGGATGACTGGTTGGGGTGTGGAGCCGACGAAGTTGGGCACCCCGTGGCTATAGCCATGAGTTGCCACGCTGGAGTGGGCACCCAGCGTGGCATGTGGAAGGCTTTGGGGGAGCGAGGCACAGCCGATGGAGGATTGGGCATCCCTGTTGGCTATACAGTGTGTGCGTGGGGGGGGCTGCATGCAGTATGTGTGCGTGTGTTTGTGTGTGTGTGTGTGTGTGTGTGGGAGAGCTGTGCATGAGCAGGCGATATCTGATCGCTGCTCACTGAAGCGTAACTCCCCCTTTCAACTGTTCGCCACTGCATTTTGGAGCTGTCATAGACAGCTCCAGCATGCATTGGAGGACTGGGGCTGCGCCTGCCAACACACTGACTGAATTGGAAGAGGGTGTGACATACCTCCGAAAACTCAGATGATGGCACTATGTTTCTTGCACATGCGTGCAAGCAAACATAAAAAATGCTCTCTGGGCAACCACATGCCCAACCAGCCGAGCTGCCACTTTAGGGTTCAGATTATCTCAGACTTCTTAAGTTTTGCTCCTGAGGTCAGAGGTAATCAGAACTCCTCTTTGGCAGCACATGCTGGTTGTACATGGTTGCACATCCAGTATTCTCGATGTTAGCCATTGTTCTGTATAAAAATCATCCTGCTGTAAATGCTGGTGGTGCACATTCCAAACTGCTGTGTACATTCCAAAGTGCAGTGCACATTCCAAACAGTTCACAACACTGTAAACTCCTTGTTTACTACCAACCCAAGTGCTCACTAACCTTCCCATGCCCAGAGTTGTACCTTTTGATTTACACAACTCTGTTAATTTAATTTCAGTCATAAAGCAGTTTAATACTGGGCAAGGAGCCAGTCATTTGAAACGCATCCATTTCAATTAGTACTATTGAAATGAAGCTGCTTCCTATCACAGGACTGTCACTCAGCACTGAACTGTTCTATAATAGAAATTAAAAATGTACAAACTTCTGCAAGTTAAAAGGTACACACCTGGACAATGGATAGGTAGTAAGCAGCAGGGTGCTGTGTGAGGATTTTTTCCCCAATAGAAATGGCAATTTTTTTCTTAAGTGGACATGCATCATATACGGCATAATACAATGTCTGTTGTGTCACCTCAAGGCTGGGGGGTGGGTGTGTGGATGCTTTCTTCTTATTGCATGTCTCCCAGATTATTCTGACATTTTCCCTGTGACTCCAGGGTAATTTCATTTTGTTTTTACTGTCTTTACCTGTAGATTACGGAATTATCTTATAATGCTTTTCCAGGTAAAGCCTGCAAAACCACAAGAAGGTTAGGGCTAGTAAGGATAATGAGTGAGATGTGTGTTACACTTTTAGAGGCATTAGATATGGATGTATGTAATTGAAAATGTTATAGATTATCATTTAATAGACTGTAGTACATTATAACTAAAACTTAGGGAAAGGATAAAAAGTTTTGAAATTATTTTTTAAAAATCATGAATTTCTCACAGCATTTTACAATTATTGATACAACTTAAATATATCAATATATGAACTCTGTGCCTATGCACTACTTCTCTAACTACAAGCTTTCATTAAACAAAATAAGTTCCAAGCTTCTCTAGGTCCACAGTTATCTCCTTTGAAAGAAATTAGCTTTAGAAAGGGGATAACTTTGGAACCATTAGGGCTAGAAGCTTAATTTTTGTTTAATTAAAGTTTGAAGCAAGAGCAATATTGATCATGTGAGAGTAAAAAGAACTGTCATGTATCAATGTAAAGTTTTATTGATAACTGTAAAATATATTATAAAAACATATTATTAAATGTTTATGATTTAACTTTGGGATACTAATAGTTGAACATTGTACCTATATATTGCTATTTCTCTAACTACAAGCTTTCATTACAACAAATTAAGTTCCTAGTCCCTGTGGTTCCAGAGTTATCTCTTTACCAAAAAATATTTTTGGAAAGGACCAGCTCTGGAACCTTTGTCCTTCAGGGATTGGAACGTATTTAGTTATTTTTTTCAATGAGAGCTTGAAGTCAGGGCAATATCAATATGTGTTAGTAATAGAGGACTCGTATCAGTATATAGGGAACAGTGGATAGGCAACTGTGCACAACCAGTGTGTTCTGCCACAGAGGAGTTTTGACTCCTTCTGACCTTGAGAGCGAAACTCGAGGGGTCTCTGGTTATTAGAACCCCAAGGTGGCAGAACACACTGGTTGTGAATAAAGTTGCTCATCCCGTATTTTTTATAGCGCATTATTTTATGTGAAATGTGCACGCAGTGGTTCTTTTGCTTTCAGAATGAAACTTACTTGTGAAGTCTCTAGAGGTTTAAAAATGCTGTTGTGCCACAGACAGGTGCAATCACATTCCATGACCCTTGAATTGGGGTACAACAGCATTTTGAAAGGGATGTATTTCTGTACAGAGCAATGCTACACTATATGTTATATAGTATTACTGATAATTAACTATATTATGAAAATGTTTTTAGAAACGTTAATGATAAAACTTAAAGATATCACTAGAACATTATGCAATATACTAATTATGCTCTAACTACAAGCTTTTATTTAAAGAAATAAGTTAATTTCCCCTCTGTTTCCACAGTTATCTCCTTTAAAGAAGCTGGCCTCGATTTTCAATCAGTGATGCAAGCCCTGCGTCAAACCCATTTTTTGGTGCAGCTGCACCAAACTCCTCTGATGCAACTGCACCCAATTTTAGTACATCAGATGCAATTGTGACAGTTTCCTTCATTTAAGGTAGCTTGTGTCAACACTTTGGCTTGAGCCCTGTAAAAATGGTCCCTCAAATGGCACGTTAGACCGGGGAAAAACTGGTCTAGCTTCCAGCATTTGGTGCTTGGGATTGAAAATGCAGCTTGTTAGCTGGGAGAATGCCACACGCCCTTGGCACCGAATGATCAGCACACCAGGGGCTTGCGCCATTCATGGGGCTCTGAAAATGGAGCCCATTATCTTTAGAAAGGGATGACTCTGGAACCATTGTCCATTAGGGATTGTAACCTAACTTCTTTTTAAAGAAAACTTGGCCTCAGGGCAATATCAATATGTGACTGTAATCTAGGAATCGTATCAATATATTGTTGGTAATTGTTACCTATATTATGAAAATGTTTAAATAAATGTTAATGATAACATTTAAAGATACCAATCGAAGAACACTATGCCTATACAGTGTACTGATAATGCTCTAACTAAAAGCTTAGTTTTAGTCTTTGGTAACTGGGTAAGGCCCATTAGGCACAAGTGCCTGTTTTCAGGGATGACCTGGGAGAAGTGGGGAGGTTAAGTGACTTGCTCAGAGTCACACAGTATGGAAGTGCAAATGGAGGTTGTGGGAATCAAACCCAGGTTAGCTGGATATACCAAGCTCATTCACAGCTCGTTTCTCCAACCTCTGGGCTATACTGCCAGCCCCAGCAAGAAATACATTTCTTGTTCCTCTGGTTCCACAGTTATCCCCTTTCAAAGAATTATCTTTAGAAAGGGCTAACTTTAATTGTATTGATACTTGTAAAGTACAACATAAAAATGTATTAATAAATGCTGACAGAACTAAAATTTTGATACATGAACACTGTACATACTGTATATATTGATATTATTTAACTACAAGATTTCATTAAAAGAACATTGCTACCCCATCACTTCCAAAATTAATTTCAAAGAAATTATCTTTAGAAAGGCTAACTTTGGAACTGTTAGTGATAGGAACTTAATTTTTTTTATTGAAAACATGGAAACGGGGTGACTAGAAGATATTGGTGGTGTTCTGTAAAGGAGGGCCCTACCCTTTTTCTAGTTTCCTATCAATTTGCTTTGTTTTCCCACATAAACAATAAAGACAAGTAAGGAAGTCCAGGGATCAAAGGCACAGAAGGTGCTGCAGATAGCTGAAGGCGTTAAGAAGGAGAGAAGGCTTTCTTTCGATATATAAGTGAGAAAAGGGACAAGAAGGAAGGGTTTGTTAGGCTTAAGAAAGGGGTGGAGTGGGTGGAGGATAATGGGGGAAAAGCAGCGATACTAAATGAATACTTCTGTTCTGTCTCCACCTGGGAGAAGAACGGACCAGAGCCTTCAGGAGTGAAAAGAGGAGCAAGGGGGAAGGGAACACAGATGTAATGATAGAGGAGGATAAAGTGAGGGAGGGGCTGCTGGCATTGAAGGTGGACAAATCACCAGGCCCGGATGGAGTACATGAAAGGGTACTAAAGGAACTGGCTGAGGAGCTGGCAGGACCACTGGCAGACCTGTTTAATAGTTCACTAGAGTCAGGTGTGGTACCGCAGGACTAGAGAACAGCACATGTAGTGCCCCTCCACAAAAGTGGTCCCAAGGATGACCCAGGGAATTACAAACCAGTCAGTCTGATCTCCATTGTGGGCAAGTTCATGGAGACCATACTAAAGGAAAGGTTGGTAGACTATCTAGAGGATCATGGTCTCCAGGATGAGAAGTAGCATGGGTTCGTGGGGGGGGGTGAGATCATGTCAAACAAATCTGATTGACTTCTTTGACTGTGTCACTAAGATAGTAGACAGGGGCCAGGTGGTAGACATCCTCTATCTTGATTTCAACAAGGCCTTTGACTCTGTACCCCACAAAAGGTTGATCAGGAAGTCAGTGGATCTCCGGGTTGGGAAAAAGATGACCAGATGGGTGGAAAACTGACTGATGGACAGAACCCAGAGGGTGGCTGTGGGGTGAAGAGTTATCTAGCACCAGACAGGTAACCAATGGGGCCCCTCAAGACTCAGTGCTGGGGCCAGTGTTGTTCGATGTTTTCATCAATGACATCAGAGATGGCATTAAGGGAAAACTGTGCCTATTCGTGGATGACACCAAGCTCTGTGGGATACTGGACACAGCTGAAAGGATACAGGACCTACAGGAGGATCTGGAAAAACTGAGGAGGTGGTTCAGGATCTGGCAGCTTGGCTTCAATGTCAAGAAATGCAAAGTTATGCATACTGGAGCCAAGAATCCCAGGACAGAGTACTACCTGGGTGGAATCCGAGTATCTGCATCAGAGGAGGAGAAGGACCTGGGAGTGATGATCACTAGTGACCTGAAGCACTCCACACAGTGCAAGAAAGCAGCAGCAAAGGCAAACAAGATGTTAGGATGCATATCTACGGGGATCAGTAGTAGGAGAGAGGAGGTTATACTGCCCTTGTACAGGTCACTGGTAAGGCCACATCTAGAGTATAGAGTTCACTACTGGTGCCCACACATCAAAAAGGACATTAACCTGCTGGAGAATGTCCAGAGGTCCATCTACAAAGATGATAGCTGGTCAGCAGGGTAAGGCATATGAGGAGAGATTGAGGGCACTGAACATCTACTCCCCTGGAAGACAGGAGAGAGAGAGAGAGAGAGAGGGGACATGATTGGGCCCTTCAAGTACTTGAAAGGGATAAATAAGGTTGATAGGGAGAGTCTCTTTAAGCTGAGTGGCAACCATAACATGAGGGGCACAGTTTTAAGCTGGAGGGTGCGAGATTTAGGAGGGCAGTCAGGAAGCACTTCTTCACAGAGAGGCTGGTGGACACTTGGAATGTGCTGCCGGAAGAGGTCATCTTGCTGGGACAGTGGGCAGTTTTAATAGAGGCTGGGATAGGCATGGGGGGAAGGTAAGGATCATGGGTAGGGAGAATGGGAGGAGTGGGGAGGGAGGGCAGGGACATTAGCTCAAGCTGTGGACCCCTCAGTATGAGAAGACTTGATAGACCAAATGTCCTTCTTCTACTGGCTTCCTTCATATGTTCGTATGTAAGGGCCTGATAATTTTTTCATATATTTTGGTAAACTGTACGGTAGGTTTTATCACAGTATCAATGTGCAGTTTTATTTCCAGGATGATGCCACACACATGGTTGTGAGCACAGAGTATGCAGACACCGATTCTCATGACCTGTGTGACTACACATGTGGAGCTCATCACAGTGTTTTCAATGTTGAATGATCGTGGTCACAGCACAGTGAACTGCCCTACCCAAAATCCTTATGATGGTCTACCTTTGGCTGGAATGGCAATGAGTTATCAGCAACCCACCGACTGACTAAAGGGTTACTTTTAAATGGGTGTGCTGCAGAGCTGGTCCACTGTAGAGCCTGGAGATGCTACTCAGATGTTTTGGGGGATACAGTGGACACCTTTTGTATATTAACTGCTTCCACTAGTAGCATCATTGAGGCAGTAGAGGTTTTTTCACAGAAACAACCTAACTTTTGCTGCTTCATTACTACCAGTCCATTGCCACCCAGTGTATGAGAAGAAGTGGCCCTTAGTATAATGGAGTTCTTTGTTCTCTTAGGCAGAGGGTCAGAGGTTAGAGCACAAGTGGTGGGGAATCTGTCCTGGATTCCCAGTCTTGTCCTGATAGCTCACTATCACGAGAATCAGGAAGTAATAATTGCTGCCTGGAGGAGTTTTTTTCCAATGTCATTGCAACCGAGAGAGAGATAGATCTTCTGTTCTGTTTAGGGTGGTCTGTGGGGCCTCCACCCTGAATCACATTCTCAAGGGTCTGGAAAGATCATCCATAAGAGATGTGAGGGGTTTTGATCATTCCTTCTCAGCCAAGATTGTGGACATTAGGACAGAAATTTCCTATAATGTTAGTGTGCAAAGTTTGTTTGTTTGTTTTATTTATTTATACTGATAGGACCATGGGCCAAAAAAGTCCCGTTTTCATGGGCGATCAGTGATCATGTGCTTGAACTGGCAGAACCTCAGTTATTCAGAGATAGCTTCCCACTGTCAGGCTCTGAAGAGATTTGCCAGATGCTCTGATGTCTGTACCCAAGCCACTGTATTCTAGTCCCAGATCCTTCCACCTTAATGAAGGTTGGGGTGGCAGTGCTAGCCCGGTGTTTGGCAAAATAATCAGTGCCTCTCTGAGGGAGGGGTAATTTCCTGTAGCTATGAAAGAGGCTGTGGTATGACTTCTCCTAAAAAAGGTTACATTAGATCCTGATAATTTTATAAGTTTTAGACCAATCTCTAATTTGTCCTTTTTGGGAAAAGTTATTTAGAAAGTGACAGTGGCACAGTTAAGAGAACACCTAGAGGAGTCCTTCATCTACGACTCTTTTCAATCAGGATTTCAACATCAGCACAGTGCTAAGATGGACCTGGTGAGGGTACTGAATGATCTGCTCCTGGCAAAGAAATCATGGAGAGTTTTTTTCCTGGTGTTTTGGATCTTTCATCTGCATTTGACATTGTCTCACACTTGGAACTGGTGGACTGCATGAGGAGGATTGTTGTGGTAGATGGGACTGTGGTGGCATGAGTTGATTCTTTCCTTTGCAATCAATGGCAGACAGAGGTCCTGGGTTCATCAGGGGGCAGGTCTGTGAGCACTTACATGCCTTAAAAACCTTACTAAGTGTACAACCTAAGAGTGTTTACCATAAATCTAATACAAAATGTGCAAACTCCATTCAAGTGCTATCAGTGCAGAGCAGTGTTTCAAGAAAAGAGCATATCATAGGGGAAATATTAAAATAAAATCTATATGTCAATTTCATAGTTGATCAAGCTGTTACCTTATGAAATAAGAATTTCATGTCTTAAAGCTTATATATATATTTATATATATATACACATATATATAAAATGGGTTGGGAAATTACAGCAATATTATTGGTTGAACAGCATTACATGACCATGCATATATCAGAGTGTGACCACACACCTGCACTTTTACCCCCCCTAAACCAGTTCTGACATTTTATAAGATAGATAAACCACTCTGAGGTGTGCAGTCACGCTCTGATATACACGCGCCTTGGGCGGTTGATGCACTCGGCCTGCGGCCTTGTGCGTATATCAGAGCACAACCGCACACCTCAGAGTGGTTTATCTATTACATATACACATATATATATATATTAGAGGCACAAAAACTCAATTTAATGCATTAGTTGGGTTGTTCCACAGTGACAAAAGTGAGGAAATTCAGTGTGTTAGGGTTGAGCCCCTTGAATACACCACCCCGACCGGCATTGGGGTGTGCATTGAGATCGTCAGCTAACTAGCACCCATCACATGTGTAAAGCAGCAGAAGTATAGGAGAATGGGGTGAGAGTTAGGACCGACAACCCCAATGCACACCCCAATGCCATGAAGGGATGTAGAGAGTCCAAGGGTTTTTTACCTAACAGCAAATTCGTCACTTTTGTCACTGTGAACAACATAACTAGTGCATTAAACAAGTTTTGCCTCTAATTTCCCTTCTTTTTGAGAATGATAACTAGAAATAGTGAATATAGTGCAGTGGTGGGAGCACGGGGCCCTCTGGGCCCCGTGCTGCCGCCACGTGATGTCTTGTGGCATAGTAACAGGAACAGCAACACAAACAGAAGCGCTAAAAGTGGCACACATGGTAACCCAAGCGCGAATGAGAACAGAAAGGGTAACGCACATGGTGGCGAAGACGGGAACGGTCTGTGCGTAATATGTTGTCACATAGTAACATGGTGCCCGCAAACAGAAATGTCAATGGGCATGGTGATGCAAAGCGAAACAGAAAGAGAAACAGTACTATAGACACAAATGGCAAAAAATAACAGAAACGCAAGCGCAAATGAAAACGCAAAGGATACGCACATGGTGGCGTGAGCGTCAGCAGTAAGGTAAACAGTGCGGAACCACAAGCAGAAAGAAGCATGGTAACAGTAATGTAAGCGCACAGGCTGGTTTTCCCCAAAACCTGCATAGAGAAAGACAGTGAGTACAAAGAATGTATGCATAATAATGGGTATCGGAGCAGAAAATGAGGACTTGGAATACTAAATAGGTTATATCTCAGGAACCGTATGACGTATAAAAAAAATTTAAAAGTTATATGATTTATGACTGTCCTGGCTAGTTTTCTGCTTAGCCCTAGGGGCTAAGCATTTTTCTGATGAAAAGTCCATATCTCGCACCGTTTCCGAGATACGGGCCCTGAAAGGCGCGGCGAACGCCGTAATGTTATCCTATGGGGAAAAAAGAGAAGTTTGGAGCACAATAACTTTGCCATCCTGTAATATTTTTTCACCAAACCACTGAAAGGCACATCTGTGGGCTGTTGGCAGTCTTCCCTCCAAATTTCAGGAAAAAAGACCAAACCGTTATTTTGCAGCAGGGTGCCAAAGGATTCCAGTACTGTGTCAGGCGCCGTAATGTTATCCTATGGGAAAAAAATGTCAACTTTGGAGTGCCGTAACTTTGCCGCCATGTAATATTTTTTCAACACAACTCTGAAAGGCACATCTGTGAGATGTCGGCTGCGTTTCCTCCAAATTTCAGCCCAAAACTCCCAACTGTTCTTTTGCAGCGCAGTGCCAAAGAATTGCTGTCATTTTCCCACAGACTAGAAAACTACTGTCGCAATTTGCGAAAGCTTTCACAAAAATTTGCTACACTTTCGTGAGCACGAAAGTACTTTGCGAAAGTACTTTTTCCAGAAATTTGAAAAACATATTTCTGGGGTGTTTTACCCCAAAATAAAGACATGGCTAGCATCCTCAGGGTCCAACTAGGTGAATACAAAAATAATTAGGTTGCTAGAGGGTCCCAAATTTAAATGCCAAGCATTTTTCTGATCACCAACTGAAAACAAAATGGTGGATTTGCAAAAGTAACAGGCCCATTTGTGAAAGTAAAAATGCATTTGCGACACTGTCGAACTTTTTGTTAACTTTTCCCATTGACTTATAATGGGAAATTGTTTTTTGAATAACTTTTGAACCGTTTAAGATTTTTTCACCAAATCTTTGAAAGGCACATCGGGACCCTAGCAGCACATTCCCTGAAGATTTCAGGCCAGTCGGCAATAAATCGTCGTACCTGTGCGTCGACAGTAGAATTCAGAAAAGCACAAGTAATAGCACAGATCGCTTTAATAACTCTGCAATCGTGTATCTGACCAGTATGAAACTTAGCAGATCCCAAGGCCTATGGTTCTTGATCGTATTCCAAATTTCAGCCAAATCATCAAACGGTTACAAAGTTATTAAGGTGCAAAATTTTGGGTTTAACATAGAAATGGCTCCTCAGCCCTAACTATGGTAGCACTACCGTGCTACCATAATATATATATATATATATATATATATGTATGTATATATCAGTAGTACAATCTAAACCATTGGCTTATAATATCCTGCTCAAGAATAGCTAAAATCTATTTTTTTCCAACAGACATATTTACAACCATAAGGTAAAAGTTTTAATTTAATCTTTTTTTTAGATTTCCAGACTACTACCTGATGTCCAGATAACAAAAATTGCACAATGGCAGGAATAAATTTATCATCTGGATTTGTCAGACTTCCCTAGAGATAGTGATGTTATCTGACATTAACATCACTGTACCTAGGGCAGGCACACACATGACCCGAGTACATGAAGACAGTATGTTAGAGATCACTAATCACATACCTGTCAGTACCCTGTCCCTGTGTAATCTCTCCCTTCCACCAAGTCACAGTGCCCCCTCAAGATCTTTTTTTTCCAGATTCAGTAACTTTTTAACTTTTGTAGAAAGCACAGTGCTGTAGCTTATGCAATCTGATTTTTTTAGAACTGAACAGCTTCACTAAACCGCAGACCGAAACTGCCAATCACATGACCTGCATACCTCTCAACCTCTCAGCATTAAAAATCATAGCGCTGGCCTTTAAAATTCATAGCAAATGGCTAAAATGTGTAGCACATTCTTACTTTAAAGAATAATGTGTCTTCAAATAGTGGGTCCCTTGTATTTAGTGTTAAGGAATCTTACTATCAAGTTAGTTCAATGATTTTATAGTTTGTGTGTCCAGAAATAGCTCTAACATTATAAAGAACATCAGTAAACCTTTGCGTGGGAATGGTAAATTTAAGTGTAAAAGTCATAGTGCTATGCAAAATACATAGCAGTTGAGAGGTATGGTAACCAGAGCGCACAAGTAAAACTTGAGAAGCCAGACCACTCCCACATGTAGCCATGCTCCTTTGTTACTCAATTTTTCAGTTAATATGCCTACTCTGACAAAAAATATAAAAAAAATATATTTTAAGCAACTTTTAAAAATAAATTATTCTGAGGGTGCAAAACTCAGTGTATATGTGAATACGTACTACATACTACTTGCAATGTATGAGCTTTTCTTCTTAATATTTCAAGGTTTTGTGACAGTACACTAATCATTCCCTTTTGCATTTTTACCAACTTTAGGTTCAGTTCTGAGAGCTTCCATGTGACGTGTCACTAATGTACATTTTCAGCGTGAGGGGCACGTTGTGGCCCAGGCATAAAGCTCACATGCTAGTGCACTAAATGAGAACCTTTTCCATGCTAGTCCTCTATCCTATGTGCATTGGTCTTAGGGGGCAGGGGCATGGATAGTGATTAAATACTGCAGCTAACTTAAATACATGAGGCTGAAGGGTCTTGCTTATTTGTGAGCCCTTACATGCCCCAAACAGTAAGCATGAAGCCTGTTATGTATAGGGCCTTGCTGGTGGCAGTGCCCCAATTGGGGACCACTCTACAGTCCAACACTGTCCATCACTAGGTGAGCCCATCTAAAATATTTTGTCATTCTTTCCTGCTCTTTCCAGGTCCAAAGCTAATATGTGCTCCACCATCTTCCTCCTTGCCTTGGTGCCCAACCAGGCCATGTTATGCTTCTCCTAATACTGTACAGCTGTGGCTGCCTCCAACATCCCAGCTAAGGGATAAGGTTGATAGTACATGTTGACCATGACATACATGTTGACCATGACCATCAAAACCAACAACAGAGGTTACATCGCTAGTAACATCTGTGGTATGTGTAACAGGCATGTGAAAGAGTCAATCACGGTTGACTTCTGCCTAAGGCGGACCCTGTCTGTCAGGACCTCTACAACTTAGAGGAAACTGAATGGACCCTTAGACCATGGTCAAACATAGTCCTGAACTGACTGTGACTGTTCTGTGGAGTCACCGATATTTACACCTAAAATGGAC
The DNA here is from genome assembly GCA_016271365.2 of Neoceratodus forsteri. Taxonomy (NCBI): domain Eukaryota; kingdom Metazoa; phylum Chordata; order Ceratodontiformes; family Ceratodontidae; genus Neoceratodus; species Neoceratodus forsteri. The sequence continues at coordinate 899,477,582 of CM057456.1, read as the reverse complement.
CGGGGAACTCCAGACAGATGCATAGCACATATAATAGCAATCAAGCCTGAGGATAACTGTGTGCTGTATGCCAAGCAGGGATAGCATGGGGACATTTTGGTCTGGTTTAGTAGGAAAGGGACACTCCTATCAGGGTAAGGAAGAAACCCTGCACAGTATGTGTGAATCAAGTTGCATACTGTAGCTCTGTATGTCATGCACAATCACAGTCAACATTTGTTAGCAATTAGTATCTTAGACTAAAGTCATGGTGTGAGATGGAGTCCCACACAATATTAACCTATGGAACTACATGTCTCTAGCCCATGCCAGAAGAAGCACTGTTTCCCACATTTAACCTGAATAGCCTGGCCAAAGGAAGGTACAGTGCAGTAAACTACTGAACTAGGGTAGTTATTGGAGAGACCTTTGGCGTGACAATGTGTTGTTGGTGCCTTTACTGGATGAAGACATCATGCTTGCAAAAAAGGTCTGCAGGGCATTTCTCATGCCTGCATGCTCCTCAGTCTGGCACTAAGATGCAGGCTACCACTGTCTGGAGGTCAAGGTTTCACATGAATAGCAGGGAGAGAAGGAGCCATGAGAAGGGGGTACATGCTCCAGAAACAGTGTGAGGTACACCAGACACCAGACAGGGGGCCATTTGTTTTAAGGATGGTACAGTATTTGGCAGATCCTGTGGCTCAGTTCTTCCAGTCACTCTGTCAGGATGCAGGGGGTCAAAGCAAGGGAGAGCTTTAAGACTGACAATTATGACTGGTGTGGTACATCAAAATAGCCCAATGGCCGTAAGTATTGCCATGACATAGACGGGTGGACGTTGCAGCTTCATTCTAGACCAACAGAGCTGTTCCCATATGTCTTCTGAGTGTTCTGGGGTTGCTCCTTGCTGAGGGCCCACTGTGCTGCAATAACTAGATGTGCTGTGCTGCTGTCCATCCTGTGCTGTCCTTTCAGTGCATCCACTACTCTGCCCAATCATTTATGCTATAATGTGATTGGATTTGGGTGCTTTGGGCAGTGGAGTAGCAGTTTGCCTGACCTGTGTTCTGCTGTGGGTTATTAGTATTATCTAGTGCTGCAATTTGGGGAACCTTCTAGGGCTGTAATTGTGATGGGCATAGCATAGTGTGCAGTATGGAGTGCACATGCGCTACAATATATAAGCTGCAGATATAACATGTAAACAATTATTCCTTCTCCATATCTGAAAGGCTTCTAATTTGGGCTCATCTTATGACTATTTTCAAGGTTATTCTCATTGACTTATGAATAGAATGGTGCTTATTAAGCCAGCTCTGCCCATGTCTGGAGGGGTAAGATGCGGGCAAAAAATAGCGAAGGAGCTTCAATATGCAATGTTCCAATTCGGTTGGCCTAAGTGTATTCTTAACTACAACCTTGGGGTCCACAGAACCCTTCTATTATTAAAGATTTGTGTAATTTCATGGCTGAGTATAAGAAACAAATAGCTAATGACAAGCTTGGATGAGTCGGGTACTAAAATAAAAAAGAACAAAGCTAAAATAAAAAAAACAACGAATCTGTGCACATGCGGGTACTAGATGGGATTTTGAGAGGTGATACTTAGGGGTGTTAGCCTGGCTTGTACATTACGAGTTTGACTCAATAAAAATCCCATCTAGTACCTGTTTGGTGTGTGCACAGATTTGTTGTTTTTTATTTTCGCATCAGTTTCAGCAGTAGTACCTTTGTGGGTGGTGGTGTGCGCTCCTTCCCAGCAGTTCTTGGATGAGTCAGGTAGTTAGGGCAAAAATTAGGACCAAAAGGAAAGCCTTTAAAGCAATGAATGAGAAACCATCAAATGACCTTAGGGGAGAGTATAAGGTGTTACAGAGAGTGCAAAAAGGTTATCAGGAAGACAATGGAAAAATATAAGAACAGCATTGTCTTGGATATAGAAAGGAATGATTACAAATTTCTAACTGTAACTCCTAGGTGGCACTATCCCAAGGGCTACTACCCCAGCCTGCTTGGCTACTGACAGGTTGAGGGGCCTAGGTTCTATGACGGGTGCCTCTACCCAGAGGTCAGGGTTGATAGTAGTTAAACTAGCCTGGGCATAGCCCTCTGGGACACTGTGACCCCCCCCTTTGTTCCCACTAGTGGCCCGCACAGTTCACGAGAGTTACCTTCCCAATACCCCACATATGAACATGGTTTACACATATAGATACCACTTACCCTCGAGACGGATTCTGCAGCACGTCTCTGAGGACCCCCTGCAAAACAAAGGTTAAGCAACATACACAAACACAGATTGCAATGCTGGTTCTATATGTAGTGACACCTCAGACAGTATAAAGTTCAACAATAACAAATCTGGTTTATTCAGGGTACTAGAATACGGGAGGGGAAAATCAGGTTGCTTGGCAATATTCAAATCACAGTACTGTACAGGCATATAGAGTCCAAAAAGTCACACTCTGGGTACCCAGGATGGTGGGGGATAGCCAGTTCCATTGCCCGGGGTTAGCCGGCTGGTGCAGCTGGATGGGGCCCTGTAGAAAGAAAATATATGCACAAACAAATTGTAATCTGGAGCCGGATGGCTCAGTCCACAAACAGAAGAACACAAAGCAATCAGTTGACACACTTTGATTAAGTGAAGGTGCAGAGAGTTACCCCGATTTGTACTCACAAACCCCAAGCTGAGAGCTGAATTGAGGAGGTGGCTCTGGATGGCCAGGATGAGCAGGGTATGGAGATGAGACCCTTGTAACAGGGCCTAACTGCTTTGGATAGCAGATGGATTCAGTCCGATTGGCTTTGAGTTCAGCTTCCAGCTTCAGCTCACCACTCACAGGAAAAGGGGAAAAGGAATCGCGATCCCCTACAAGCACTAGACACATTTATGTGTAAAGGAAATTACTATACCAGACAGCTGCTTCTCGATCCCGATCGCAAACACTGCAAAACCTGAGAGCACACGCAGCATTAGAGTCCCCGACAGGCCGATCACACTTCTGCAAATCTTCGGTCTTCTACGGGCAAGACTGGTTCTGCACACTTCCTCCTTCTCTTTCCACAACTCGGATTCAGTCTGATGAGCACTCACTAATGGCTACAGGCCGACTTCAGGACCTTACACGCACTTCCCACACGAAATGCACACTGCAGCAGAACAGAGCTCCTTCTCTTCTCACAGTCAAATCGCATCTGGCCCTCCAGGAACAGTTCAGAGCATTTCCCTTAGGCTCCACACAAGTTCAGTTGGTGGATTTGGCTGTCAATCACTGAAGGGCTCCCTCTGTTGGTGCAAAAAGGCACCAAGGTCCAAACTACAGCTCCCAGAAGCACCCGCCATATATTCCCCCTTTAAGTAGGCTCCAGGTGAGAGTCCAAGTTCTGGTTGGCTCAAGCAGTCTCCATTTTAGGGCTCCCCTAACCCAATTGGCCCAGATCAGCAGTTCAGGTCCAAAATGGAGGGGCAACACACACAGAGTCCAGGCTGCAATAAAGGCAGGTTAGACAAACTGCAATTTTACTAATGCTCTAAATGATTTCAGGCTAACAGTTACATCTCTCAGGTGGGCTCCCTCTTTTAGCGACTGTAGAAACGGAGCGATCAGACAGCAGCTCAGGTGGGATTCAAGCACTAAATACACAGTCCCCCCATTCAAACTAATTTAGCCTGTGAGCTGGCAGCTCTTAAAGAGACAGTACCAGAGGCTCTAAAAGCACTCACAGTTAAGCGGCTTAAACGCCGAACACCATTCAGGCTGGGAGCACTTAGACAGCTCCTAGAAGACTTTTGGGAACCCCCATTTGCAGGGGAGTTACATAACTATATAAGCGGTAAGAAGGATTCAAAGGGGGAAGAGACTACAGTCTAACAGATATGTCATAATTCTTGATCCACAGTACCAAATGCCAATGAGAGATTGAGGAGAATGACAATTGAGTGCTCCTCCCATCTCTCACAAGAAGCAGGTCATTGAACACCTTGATAAGCACAGTTTCAGCACTGTGGGCAGTTCTGGAACCTGACTGGAAGTGTTTACAGATGTTTAAATTCTTGAGATGAGCCTCCAGCTGCACAGCCATCCCCTGCTTGATAGCCATACCCAGAAAGGCAAGGTTCGTGATAGGCCTGTAGTTTACCAACACATCCAGCTCTAAATATCGCTTTTTCTGGAGGGGCTTCACTACAGCTTTTTGAGGGCTGCCAGCAAACACCCCTCAGCAAAAAAACAATGGACAATGCCAGAAAACACCAGACTGAAGGCCTCATGACAGACCACTTTTTTTTTTTTGTCATAATGGCTTTATTTGGTTTTTCAATTTTTTCAAAACATATAACATATACAATAAAGGTAACCACAACAAATATAGAAAGTTGGAATAAGGATTGTTTTTTTGTTGTTGTTGTTGACTGGGAAGGAGGACTAGACAAATCTGCCTGTTTTCAGCCTCGTCCCGTGGGAGGGGGATGCAGATGGATGCCAACTGACACTGAACCAGATTAGTCTGTTAGTGGTATTTTAGTGAATTGGGGAAATTTGGCCAGGACATTAGGAAATTCCCCTACTCTTGCGGTAGGGGGTGCTGTTTCCTGAGTGCCAGGATGGAGGAGTCCAGCAGTCTACTGGAAGCTATGGAGGAAGAAGGAGGTGTGCAAATTTTGGAAAGTGAGACAGCTGGAATTCACCCGAGTGGTGGCCAGCAAATCATCACTAATTCAAGAAATAATATGCATACTACACCAGAGGAGGTTGTTGTAAATGAGAATGGAACAAAAACAAAAATGCCTGGAAGCTGAATTAGAGAAAGTCAGTAAGCAACTACAAAAAGAAAAAGCAAATAGTGAGGAAGAAAAAAAAAAATAAAGTGCTCAGCAAACTCACCACTGTGTCAAGGGAACTTAGGTTCAACAAAGTTATTTCACATTGAAATGTTGACCAAATGCCCGGATACAACTCAAAAGACCGCACCCCAACCATCAAAGGGAGCTGCCATGGATCGCACATCATGGTCCCCAAAGGTGGCTTAAAAACAGGCTGGCTGGACAGAAACTGATTCAGGAGAATGGATTCCAGACCCTAATATCCCCATACTGGGGGAAGGAGTAAGCAGAATGACAGAAGCAGAAGCGCAGGAGGGGAAACTCACATGCAGCAGATGAAAGTCAGGACACAGCAGGTACTACGAATGCATTGTTTTACCAAAATGTACCTAACTCACAAGTGTTATCGCGGTCAGAACAGAATGACTCAAATGAAACTTTAATTGACCTTCAACAAAGTAATGAACAAAACACAAGTACAAATCCCACTTTTGCGAGTTTATTACAACTGTGTGGGTGGAGCTCCTCAGATGTTTGGCTATCACTGTAGGAGAACAGCAGGTCAGCTCCGGAACATGACCCTGTGTTCTCCTACAGTGATGCGGCAATGTCATGACAGCGCTGATGCCATAGGCACTGTCCTCCGCGATGGAGCTCCCCTCCGCAGCACGGTCACCTCCCTTGGTGCACTACTTCACGTGTGCACTTCCGGTACAACTGCACATGCACGGATATCATACATGTGCAGTTCCACCCCGCCACCATCTTTTGAGTGGCAAACCACTGCAGCGCTGAAACCAGCACTCCGATGTCACTGCAGCCACTCCGTGACCTGTGCTCTGGTACTGCTGCTGCTCTGAGAGCCATGCTGCCACAGCTCTGTTACCTGGACAGGTAAGAGCTCACCACAACCATATCAGCTCTGACCAGTGTTTGTTCCATAAGCCAGTGGAGTTGGCCAAGAGACGCAATGCTGTCCGACAAAAATACAGTGGGAGCACGGAAATGCTACCAGACAGACATTACATCGGTAAAACCTTACATAAACAGTCTCTTGGGTTTTCACTGTCCGAAGTTTATGCATTAATACATGTCCCAGGAGAAACCACATATGATGTTAGTTTTAGAACTCCTGAGATATTAGAATGTTTTTGGTGCAAATATGCAAATTTGAAAACAAATACAGTATGGACGCCTTTTGTAATAATCCCCATAACTAAACAACCGTATCATGTTATAACTATACTATTCCAAAATGAAGGGATAAACATCACAGATATAATGTACTGGCTGGAAAAAAGATGTACTGTGCAGGGGAACCCAGCCCCTACCTCGGATGATGAGGGCTTCTGGACAGGAAGGTGGAAAGTCAAAGTTAAACTCCACCAGAATATGAATGAAACAGTCCATCTCCCAAATTGTCTCTACACTGGGTGAGATAAAGGATTTTTGTTCTAACTGGGGCAACCCCAGACCTGCTTTAAATGCGGGTCCAGCAGACACATAAGCACAAACTGTGAATTTTTGAAATGTATACACTGTGGGGAAATGAGACATTCTAGTGCCTATTGTTTCAAGGACCCAAGATGTAATTTATGTGAGGAGCTGGGGCACAATTTTGTAGACTGTCCTTGGGCCTCAAAAAATAACCAGAATGCAGACTTTGGGATACAAGATTTTTATATGAGATCAGCATCTAAGCAGCATTTTGCCAATTCCTTTCAAGACCCAGCTGAGAGACAAACCAGGGAGGAGGGGCTGCCCCCCCCCCCTTGGGGCAAACTAGCATGGCAAGCCCAGACAGTGAGGACCAAAATAATCAAGTAATTTCAAAATTAACTTCAAATGTGGAAAGGGAAGAAATGCCCCCACCCCAAGCAGTCATTCCTGTGCAGACAGAGTATACAGTGGTGTCAAAAAAGAAAGGGAAAAATCCTAAAGCTAAAGCTAAAAACAAAGAATTGAGAGAATTAGTAACAGTTGGAAATAAATATACGCCTCTGCAGTGGGCTGAGTCAGAGGCAGATGGAGAATCAGATAGTGGCTCTGTCAAGTCTTCATAGCAGGGGACTGTATCTGATTCAGAGCCCATGGATGAATCTGGACCCAGAACGCAGAAAACGGCTAGAGTAACAAGGGCATCTATTCAAGTGAAGTAAAATGGGGGAAAATATCGGTCATTCTTCAACTAATTTGAAAATAGCATCCTTGAATGAAAATAACCTGAAATCTGACAAGAAGAGGCCAAGTACTTTTGCACAATTTCAGAATTGTAGCTTGGACTGTGTACTTTTCCAAGATATTTGGTTACACAATCTTACAGACACACAGTAGAAGCTGCAAGCAGGACTTGGGGATGGGGACACATTTTCTGGTCCCAGGGGAATGAGATTTGTTCTGTGGTAGGGATCTATTTTTTCTACATGGTCAGAATTATAAATATGACAGACATCTCTCCTGGAAGGGCCTTTTTACTGGACGTCCAGTTAAAAGGATTGGATTTCCGCATTTTAAACATCTACGCTTCTCAACTGAAATATAATAGGGTTTTGCATTTTTTTTTTTTTTTTTTGCTGCGCCTCCCCTCCTCCCTGGGTGTCCACTCCTTCAGGCCTCCTAGGCCCTTTCCAACTGCCTGCCCATTCCCATGCCATCCACTTACCTCATATTGCAGCTGCCCCGGGTAACTCGGCGTATCCCTTCACTGGACGGGTCCCCATCCTCCGAGGGGGAAGGCACCGGTGGGGCCGGTCAGCACACTCTATAATTGGCCTGGGGTGTCACTGAGGTGTGCCAGTCATGGGTTCGGCAGCAGCAGAGGGCTGGAGACCATCAACTGGCCAGCCAGGGAGCATTTTCTCTGGTTTTCTTGGGGAGTGACATCCTGATGTCAAGGTTGATGCCGACATCTGGCACTCCCCTTAAGCACTGAGCCCAACATTCTGCTGTGCCCCCAGCCTCCACCAGGGGCCAGCAGGTGCTGGTGCACATCCCCACCCTCCCCCTGGAGAAGGAGAGCTGTCCTCTGATGCTTCATCCTTCTCCCCGGCTGGCCTTCCAGTGACGTGAGTCCGTTCCCGAACCCGGGTCGCTGGCGTCGCAGACAGAAATCCAACCACTGCGCCTATGGGCTAGTGGGTTTTGCTTTTTAAGAAAGTAAAACCTTTTCTTTTTACTTCAAAAAATAGAATTATTGGGACTTTAATTGTAGTTTACTTCCATCTGACAAAGGGTTACAAACTAGTGAAATGTTTTGCGATGTAAATTGCTTACAGGGGATTGTTGAAGAAATGGGGTTGGTTGATGTTTTTTAAGCTCTATATAAACCAGCACCTCGCACCTACTTCAGTGGTAAGCGGTCAACCAGAACTGATTACTTTTCTGTGTCTGGAAATCTACAACTACAGAATGCTAAAGTTCTGCCCATTGCTACGTCTGATCACGGACATGTAAATACAGTAATAGAGAACCATCCCGAGCAACGGAGGGGTCCTGGGCTGTGGAAATTCAATTTAAAATTATTAGATACAGATATGGTGGTTAAAGGCCTGAAATATGTACTTGAGGCTAGGAAATCTGTATTTTTATATGAGGATAGTAATGAATGATGAGAAGACTCAGAAAATGATGTTATTTCATACTTTCAAATAGTTGGGAAATTAAAAGGTAAATCGCACACATAGACATACAAAAATCTTAGGGAACAATTACAGTATTTCTCAGTATTGCAGTATGATGGGGGAGGAGACTTTTCCATGCAGATAAAAGACATAAAAGAGGAATTACTGGGAACACAGCAGGGTGGAAACAACAATACGTGCATGTGCATTAGGAGCCACACGTAGCCCACAGAATCTTCCAAGCCAGGCCTGTGCAATTTGAGACCAGGATGTTCTTCTGCTGCATATTAATGTGCTTCCTCCCTTTGTCTCCCACCTATATAGGCCAGATCCCTAGCCCACAGTAACACACATAAGCAGGATGCTACAGCAGGGCACAGGAGGTCCCCAGGAGCATTTAAAGGTAAACTTGTCTTCCTTCTCCAGCTGGATCTTGGTGAGGGGTGTGAGCCCGTTGACACTGCATGTCTACTGCACCACCCACCCTCGGACAGCTCTCCCTTTATTGATCCTGGGGTCACATGACATGTGACTGCCCTAACATTTCTCCATTAGCAGGTTATACTCTGTGACCACTAGGAGTCACTGTTGCGCCTTACTTTTTTGTCTTTCCCTCCTCTCCTATACACTCTAGCTCTACTCCCCATTGTTTTTCCTGCTCTGCTGCCTGGAATTTTCTCTATTAGCCTGTGCATTCTGGGTTTCCGTCCCCCAGCCTTGGACCCTGTATCTTTGGCTCTGCAGTCTGTGTCTCTACCACTGTACCATTGGGATTGTATAGTTTTCTCCCCTTTTTTTTTAACCTTAGCTACTTTACCTCCCACCCCCCACTGTGGCCACTAGGTTCCTGATTCCCTCCATGGCTAGCACTGACCACTGCTCCTTTCTGATGTATATTCTGCTCCTTATATTGCTCATCACCTGCATGGCCAACACACCGACTGCCCAGCCTCTATGTATGCCTGGTGCCTCCACCCCCTACCACTCCCAGTTGGAGTATGCCCTCCCTCACTCTCATGTGGACATCCCCGGCCCCCTCCACCAGTCATGCCCCCCTGACATATGCATGCCTCTCACTTATGCCCCCTCTTGCTATTTTGGTATCTACCTCTCTGACTCGACCCTCCTTTGTCATTTCATCCCATTCATTCATGACCTACCCATTCCAGTCCTTGTTCCTCACTCCACCAGTCTAGGATGGCTAAATAACAGGCCCTTCAAAGTATTCATGCTAGCAGTCCATCGAGCCCTTCTGCTTCTCTTACTCCTTTCCAGTAATATTCATCCCAACCCTGGCCCCCTTCACTCCCCCTTAACCAAGCACTCTGCAGCCAGTGAGCTTCGGATTCCATCCCTCAACATCTGTAGCCTTCTTAAGAAACTTGAAAACCTGCAGGGCTGCGTTGCTCAACAGTCACCTGACATCATCTCTGTAGTTGAGACCTGGCTTAATAATAGTACCCCTGACTCTGCAGTTTCACTTGCAGACTACACACTATATCGTGCAGACAGACTGGGTAAACGTGGGGAAGGATGTGCCATGTATCTCCGTGACTCCCCCAGCCCTGGAAAATGGTGCACAGGTTCTCACGCTGAAAGTTACCACCACCTCTGCAAGGGCCCCAATTTTCATCTCCTCGGTTTACATACCTCCCCGGAACCCAAAAGTTGCCTTCCAGTCGGTCATTACCTACCTCTCCCAACTTCCTGACAAGGCTGAAATCATCGCACTAGGTGATTTCAATACTAATTGGCTCTCTGACACTTCTGCTCCCCTAAAGGATGCCATAGCAGCCTCTGACCTTACTCGATTAGTTCTCACTGCCACCCGCTACAATCCAAGAACAGGTACCTCGACCCTCCTTGATCTTGTACTCACAAATTGCCCACACAGATTCATGAAAGTTAATGTACTACCAGACTTGCTGAGTGACCACTCCCCAGTCCTATGCCACTGGACCTACCAAGCTAAAAAACAAAAACACCCAAAACCATTCTCAACAGTGGCTCAAACCTGGTAAACTGGGATGCAGCAAACAATACCTTTGCAACACGGACTGGACCCCCATCACTGAAGTGCCAGACATTGACTCCACCATAGAATACTTTATCCGTTCATTCAATGCAGCCTGTGATCTCTTTGCCCTTCTCAGCAAATGAATCATCAAGGGTGCTGACACCCTCTGGATCTCCCAATCTCTGCTATATCAAATGCAGAAAAGGGATGCCCTTTGGCACAGAGCCCTGGAGACCGGGTCACCATCTGAAAGGCAGTGTTACCAGTCAGCCGGGAACAAATGCACCTGGAGTATCCACAAGGCTAAGGCTGAATACTGTTGGACTACCCTAACAGCTACATGGGGCTCAGGATGAAATTTTTGGAAAAACCTAAAGGAACTTAATGGTAAATCTGTAACCCTCCCCCCCCCAAATGTGTGCAAATGGGTGTGTCACAACTGACCCAGAACTCATAGCCAACTCACTTAATTCCTTATTCTCTGATCTCAGCTCAGTGCTCCCCACCAATTTCTTTGCCCCAACCTCCCCGTTGATGCTGCCTCTAAAGTCCCCCCTTTTCATTTCAGAGTAGTCTCCCAACATGAGGCTGCTCCATTCCTCCTAAAGGCAATTAGCAACTCTAGATTTAGCAGTGATTCCCTGGACCTTCAATTGCTGAGATTGACTTTTAATGAGGTGCTTCACCCACCCACAGCTCTCCTAAACTGCTCCCTATCACTAGGTCATTTCCCTGCAAAATGGAAAACTGCCCTTATCACACCTATCCATAAATGCGGAGACCATACACTGCCTGGTAACTACCACCCCATATCAGTACTCCCACCTCTCTCCAAAGCCTTAGAAAAAATCATTGTGACTCAACTCTCTGACCACCTAACCAAATACAGCCTCCTTTGCCAGGAACAACATGGCTTCCAGAAGAGCCACAGCACCACCACTGCTCTTCTGGAATTCACCAATGCCTTACACACATCTCTAGATGCCAGTCAACTAGCAGGAGCCATATTCATCAATCTGTCAAAAGTTTTTGACACTGTTCACCACTCACTACTACTGTCCTCCCTTTCCCACCTCAGCCTGGCACAAGATGCCCTCTCCTGGTTCCGTAACTATCTGCAACAAGTAAGAATTACCAATACCCTCCCCTCCCAGTTACATCGGGGGTCTCTCAGTCCCCTTTTATTCAGCCTATTTCTCAACACCCTCCCAAGTGCGTGCTCTGGTAAACTCCTTCTACATGCTGATGATGTGGTGCTGTTCCACACCCACTCTGACCCTACCACCCTCCAACTGTCGCTTCAAAAATTCTTCACTGAGGCCGAGTCATGGTTCACTGACCATAGACTTGTACTCAACTACAAAAAAAAAATGTTATTTTCCCACCCCCAAAACAAGCACAGTTCACACACCCTGCTCATAAAAAATGTCCGTAGTGAAACACTGGAGCAAGTCACTTCTTTTAAGTACCTGGGGGTTACACTCAACTCAAGGCTAACATATCATGAACATGTCCACCTCCTAACCTTGGCTGTCTGCACATGCATTGGGCTCCTACACTGCTACAAACACTGCCTCTCCCCGATGCTCTTAAGCTGGCAATCTTCTTATCCATCCTCTCGCTCATCAACTATGGAATCTTGATCTATGGTGCAGCTGATGACACAGCCCTTAATAAAGTCAGGACTGCTCTGAATAAAGCTTGCAGGCTGGCCACCGACTGTGACCGCCTGACCCACACATGTACACTTTACGGCTGCACCAGCTGGCTCAGTTTCAATGAGCAACTGAAGTACCAGACCTGTCTCTTTGCCCAAAAAAATGAGGACAGGCCTCATCCCCCTGGTCTCACATCTCTACTGAAACCGGCTTATTTCACCAAAAACACACTCCACTCTGAGAAATCCCCCTTTCATGTCCCCCTCTGCAAAACCTCAATGGGACAGAGAACCTTCCACTATAGGGCTCCTCTGGTCCAATGCCTCCCCATCCCATACTCTCAGTCCCCATACTTGACCATTACAAATCCCTCCTTTGGATCCACATCCAAGAGGAGGCTGCCTGTGACTGCTATTGTCCCCCTTAGATCTGCCGATATGCCATATCCTTGGACAAAGGACCATTTCTCTATGCTGGTCCTGCTGAAAATGACACATTGTTAATAAGAAGTTCTTGCCTAGGTTCTGCTGATTGCCCCGGTGGCCTAAGAATTTGATATCTCTGTATTTTGTTTTCCAAAACATTCATTGTAAACACTTGTTATTCTTTTCTACTCTATGTAAATTGTCTTATGTAATTACACTGTAATCTCCTGACGTGGAGCCTTTGTAAAGGAGTCTCTGACTCAAAAGTTGTAAATTCCGATAAGTATCAGTAAATAAATAAAAAAATAAAAGGAAAAAATGGTGATACTTTACCCCTTGATACCTGTAAAGTGGTAAGAGAGCAAACAATTATTTCACATTTAATAACACCTGAAGAGAATATTGTTGTAAATAAAATGGAAATTCTATAGGAAATAGAAAACTTTGTAACATATATGTTTGCCAGTCAAAATCTTCCTGATACTGGGATGAAAACCTGGTTGAAAAGTTGTTGTCTCCCTGCTCTTTCGCCAGACTTGCATCCAGTTCTAATATCCCCTATTACCAAAAAAGAAGTCAGAGATGTAATTTGGGCATTGAGTACAGAAACAATCCCGGGCTTGGATGGATTACCTTATAAATTGTTGAAAGTTATATTTGAAATATTAGGATGAACTAGTCTCTGTTTTCAATAGGGCACTAGAAAAGGGAGTTCTCCCACATAGTATGTACATAGGGGTTCTAGTATTATTGTATAAATCTGGGGACTGAGGGGACTTGAAAAACCTGGAAACCCATTTCCACACCCACTCTGACCCTACCACCCTCCAACTGTCGCTTCCAAAATTCTTCACTGAGGCCGAGTCATGGTTCACTGACCATAGACTTGTACTCAACTACAAAAAAAAAATGTTATTTTCCCAACCCCAAAACAAGCACAGTTCACACACCCTGCTCATAAAAAATGTCCGTAGTGAAACACTGGAGCAAGTCACTTCTTTTAAGTACCTGGGGGTTACACTCAACTCAAGGCTAACATATCATGAACATGTCCACCTCCTAACCTTGGCTGTCTGCACATGCATTGGGCTCCTACACTGCTACAAACACTGCCTCTCCCCGATGCTCTTAAGCTGGCAATCTTCTTATCCATCCTCTCGCTCATCAACTATGGAATCTTGATCTATGGTGCAGCTGATGACACAGCCCTTAATAAAGTCAGGACTGCTCTGAATAAAGCTTGCAGGCTGGCCACCGACTGTGACCGCCTGACCCACACATGTACACTTTACGGCTGCACCAGCTGGCTCAGTTTCAATGAGCAACTGAAGTACCAGACCTGTCTCTTTGCCCAAAAAAATGAGGACAGGCCTCATCCCCCTGGTCTCACATCTCTACTGAAACCGGCTTATTTCACCAAAAACACACTCCACTCTGAGAAATCCCCCTTTCATGTCCCCCTCTGCAAAACCTCAATGGGACAGAGAACCTTCCACTATAGGGCTCCACTCTGGTCCAATGCACTCCCCATCCCCATACTCTCAGTCCCCATACTTGACCATTACAAATCCCTCCTTTGGATCCACATCCAAGAGGAGGCTGCCTGTGACTGCTATTGTCCCCCTTAGATCTGCCGATATGCCATATCCTTGGACAAAGGACCATTTCTCTATGCTGGTCCTGCTGAAAATGACACATTGTTAATAAGAAGTTCTTGCCTAGGTTCTGCTGATTGCCCCGGTGGCCTAAGAATTTGATATCTCTGTATTTTGTTTTCCAAAACATTCATTGTAAACACTTGTTATTCTTTTCTACTCTATGTAAATTGTCTTATGTAATTACACTGTAATCTCCTGACGTGGAGCCTTTGTAAAGGAGTCTCTGACTCAAAAGTTGTAAATTCCGATAAGTATCAGTAAATAAATAAAAAAATAAAAGGAAAAAATGGTGATACTTTACCCCTTGATACCTGTAAAGTGGTAAGAGAGCAAACAATTATTTCACATTTAATAACACCTGAAGAGAATATTGTTGTAAATAAAATGGAAATTCTATAGGAAATAGAAAACTTTGTAACATATATGTTTGCCAGTCAAAATCTTCCTGATACTGGGATGAAAACCTGGTTGAAAAGTTGTTGTCTCCCTGCTCTTTCGCCAGACTTGCATCCAGTTCTAATATCCCCTATTACCAAAAAAGAAGTCAGAGATGTAATTTGGGCATTGAGTACAGAAACAATCCCGGGCTTGGATGGATTACCTTATAAATTGTTGAAAGTTATATTTGAAATATTAGGATGAACTAGTCTCTGTTTTCAATAGGGCACTAGAAAAGGGAGTTCTCCCACATAGTATGTACATAGGGGTTCTAATATTATTGTATAAATCTGGGGACTGAGGGGACTTGAAAAACCTGGAAACCCATTTCCATACTTAATACAGATTGTAAAATATTAATGAAAGTGTTTTGTAATAGACTAAGGGAAATTATGAACAAGAGGGAAGAAGGAGAACTAATGGGTTACGTAATTAGCCTAGACCAAACCAAGGCTTTTGACCGAACAGGATATCAGTATGTCTGGGCAGTTTTGGAAGCATACGGGTTTCCGGCACAATTCATAACCTGGCTAAAAACCTGTTACAAAGAAACATGTGTTGTTCCCAGCGCAACTGGATGGCAAGGGAAAAAATGCCCAGTGAATAGGGGAGTCAGGCAAGGATGCCCACTGACTGCCTTACTGTATATTCTTAAACTGGATCCATTACTACATAAACTAAATCAAAGTATTCGGGTACAAAGATGATCAGTGGGCAGTGATGATGTACCCATCTGCTCCATTGTCTATGCAGATGATGTGGGCCTAATAGTGGCAGATAAAGCACCAGGCATGGCTGCAAGATGAAATGTGACTGAGTTTGAAATCATTTCTGGATCAAAAGTAAACTTGGGGGAAAAAAATGCTGCTGTATCCCAATAGGGCAGGATGACATAGAAGCATCAGATGTTTCAGGAATTCCCGTTATAACAGGGTATCATAAAATTTTAGGGATTTGTTTTAGAAAAACGAATTCACAATTCTATAACTGGGACTTAAAATTGCAAGAGGCTGGTAAGGTTGTCTTGAAGTGGAACCAATGGCGGATGGCAAAGAAAAAAAGAATCCATATGATTAAAACCTTTTTGCTCCCTATGTTTTTATTCTTAAGTATTATTTTCCCTCCCCCTAAATCATTAGAAGCCACCTTGTTTAGTATTTTCTTTCAATGTTTATGGAGTAGCCACCTGAATCCTTTAAAAAGAGGCACCACCTATTTACCAATACTACAAGGTGACCTGGCCATGGTTAATCCTTTAGTTTTTTGTACTGTACATTTATAATGTTACTGTTCTGGGAAAATTCAGACATTTAGTCAGCTCATGGGTCTTTCATTGCCACTGCCATTATAGCTCAGTGGTTTGAGCACTTCACTAGGAAAACACATAGCATGGGTCCAAAACTCATTGAGCCTCTGAAATTCTCCAGTTGCCTAAATATCATCTGGGCTGGCAGTATAACCTAGCGGTTAGAGTAACGAGCTGTGAATGAGCCTGGTACATCCAGCAGACCAGACATTGGTTTGATTCTCATGACCTCCACTTGCATGCTGTGTCACTCTGAGCAAGTCACTTAATTGCCCAGTGCTCCTAGGTCGCCCCTGAAAACACGCACTTGTGCCTACTGGGCCTTATCCAGTTACCAAGACTAAAAAAAAAATATATGATAATATTGTCCCCCTATTTCAAAGTAATAGTAAGATTTGGAGGCCATGGGTTTGGGATGGCAGGGGGCCCATGCTAGCAGGATGGGAGCTCTTTTCTCCCAAAGCAAAAACATGTTGCAGAAATACCAAGTCATTTCTCAGAGATGGTTGGTAAACTGAAGGTTTGGAAAATAACTAAAATGAAAGTCTCAGGAATTCAAGAAAAGAACTACATAATAAAATATTAGAAACCTAATATATAGAACTTCCACAAAGAAACCACTGCATGAACAAAAAATTATTGCTAAAATGCTAACTAGTCAGAGAATACCTTTTCACATGTGGGATTTCATGTGGTTATGTGTGCATCTTAAACTTGGGGTTAAAAACAATATGAAGCACAAAGAGAAGGCAGAAAGAATTTGCCCCAGAGGTGGGAGGTGGGATGTGCGTAGGACAGTTAAAGACATTGGAATGCTTATTCTTAGAATGTCCTTTTGCATCATCTTTTTGGCAATATTTGAATAAGATATGTGTACATGGACCCTTTTATGACATAACTCCTGAAATGCACCATATATGCAAGAAACTCTCTACAGACCCTTTCTGTCCTCCTGCCCACATCGACTCACGGTGCCCAAGCCATCACAATCAAAGCTATCCTAGGCACCCCGGGTAAACCGCTGTACATTATGGCAGTCTACATCCCACCTTCTAACCAGAAACATGCTTTGAATCTATCCTGGCTAGCATCACCCATCTCCCCCCAGGAGCGAACTGATTATTATGGGTGATTTTAATATGAACTGGTTATCCCCTGCATCTGCCACGTTTAAAGATGCAGTCCATGCCTATGACCTTGCACAAGTTGTTCAGTCTCCTACCAGGGAAGATCCCAGATCAAGGACTTCCACCCTTATTGACCTCATCTTTACGAATCAACCCACCCATCTCACCAAAGTTAAAGTGCTCCCTGACGTCCTAAGTGACCAGTCTCCTGTCTCCTGCTGCTGGTCAAATAAAATCACTCCCACCCAACTTAAAATATCCACCCAGAGGCACCTCAAAAAAGGAGCCCTATCTTGACTCAAGCTTTATCTGTCCTCCTGCGACTGGGCACCCATTCACACTGCCACATCCGTAGACGCTGCCCTCACCTTCTTTATTACAATTTTTAACACCGCCTGTGACATATTTGCCCCTCTCACTAAATAGGTTATAAAAAACAGGGATACTCTGTGTATCTCGCATACCCTACCAATACTGATGCGCCACAGAGAGGACCTCTGGCACAGGGCATTGAACTCCCAACTTCCCATTGACTGGCAGCTCTATAGAGAGGCAAGAAACAAGTGCACCTGGGCAATTTGACTAGCTAAGTCTACCTACTTTAAACAAGCACTCACCTCCTCATGGGCACTGGGAATAAATTCTGGAACAATGTCAAGGAACTCTGCAGGAAAGCCACTTCCCCTACCCCCTCGCAGATTCTTAACCATGATACCCTCTCCCAGGACCCTAACACCATAGCTGGTGTCCTGAACAATTCCTTCTCCAATCTTAGCCACATCCTACCGCAAAACTTCTTTGACCCTAACCCAAATGGCCCCTCTATCACCTCCCCATCTAATATACTCCCTCCCTTCTAGCTAAGAATCATCTCCCACAATGAGGCTAAACACTACCTAACCAAAGCCCTGCCCAACTCGTGTTTCAGTAGCGACTCCCTAGACCTTAAATTTCTCAGACTAACACTCGATGAGACCCTGCCTCACCTCACCCAAATATTGAACTGCTCACTGGGCCTGGGTCAATTTCCTATGCTCTGGAAAAGGGGAATCATCACACCTGTCCTAAAAAAGGGTGATCCAACTGACCCTGGTAACTATAGACCCATCATAATCCTTCCCCCTCTCTCTAAAGCGCTCGAAAAAATTGTGTCTGACCAGCTCACTGAATACCTGAACAAATACAATCTGCTGTGTCATGAATAGCATGGGTTTAGAACAGGGTACAGCACTACCATGGACCTCCTCGAATTCACCTCTTACATACATAAAGCGTTGGAACAGGGGTCACTAGCAGGAGCAATCTTTGTAGATCTGACCAAAGCGTTTGGCACCATCAGTCACACTCTTCTTATCCACTCTCTCCCCTTCCCTCCCTCCATCTCGCCCCTGAAGCAATCTCCTGGTTCAAAAACGATCTCACTGATCGGACTCAACAAGTCAAAATCAACACCACCCTCTCTGCTAAGCTACCTGTTCACTCAGGTGTCCCCCAAGGGTCGATCTTAGGCCCTCTACTGTTCACTCTCTTTCTAAACTCCCTCCCTCAGGCCTGCAGTGGTAAACTATTACTCTACGCAGATGATGCTGTAGTATACTGGAAACACTCCAATCCAAACTCTCTTCAAAATACCCTGAAAAGCTGCTTTAGGGAACTGTAATCCTGGTTCACTGATCATAGGTTATTACTTAATTACAACAAGACCAAATCTATGATCTTTGCTCACTGCCAAAACCCCAACAGTAATGCCCTGCTATCATTCTCTAATCCACAGGGCATCCAAATTGAGCAGGTCACTAACTTTAAGTATCTGGGCATTACTCTGGACACATCCCTTACCTACCACCTACATATTAAACACCTCTCCACCTCTGCCAACACATGGCTGGGGATTCTATACAGGCACAAACACTGCCTCCCCCCCAGGCGCTAAGACTGGCGGTAACCTGCTCAGTCCTATCTGTGATCGATTATGGGATTACAATTTATGACACAGCCGACAACACAGCCCTAAACAACATCATAGAAACATAGACTTTGACGGCAGATAAGGACCGCTTGGCCCATCTAGTCTGCCCATTTCCCTAACTTACAGGATAGGCTGCAGATCCTAGTTAACCAACAGCCTATTTCTTCCTACCCCCACAAGAATTGCCTTATGTCTGTCTCATGCATTCTTGAATTCTCCCACAGTTTTAGACCACAACCTCCTCAGGAGGCTGTTCCATGCATCCACTACCCTCTGAGAAATAATACTTCTCACATTGCCCCTGAACCGCCTCTTCTATCTTTAAATTGTTTCCCTTGTTCTTGCACGTCTCTCTTTTCTGAAAGATGCTACCCTCTTGGACTTTGTTGATTCCACTGAGGTACTTAAAAGTTTCTATCATGTCCCCCTCCTTCTTTCCTCAAGGGTATACATATTAAGCTCCTTTAGTCTCTCCTCATACAGCTTCTCTTGCAGACCCTGCACCATTTTAGTTGCCTCTCCTCTATTCTGTCTATGTCCTTGCGGAGATGGGGTCTCCAGAACTGGACACAGTACTCCAGATGGGGTCTCACCAACTGTCTGTACAGAGGGATAACAACTTCCTGTTTTCTGTTGCTGATGCCTCTCCCTATACATCCCAGTATACCCCCAGCCCTCCCTACTGCCTTCTCACATTGCTTGCTAACCTTAAGGTCATCTGATATGATTACCCCCAGGTCCCTTTCCTTTTTTGTTGTTGTTACTACATCAAACTAGTTCTCAACAAAGCCTGCTGACTGGTTACTAACAGTGATAGATTAACCCATACATGTGAGCTCTACAATCGAGCTGACTGGTTGACCTTTGAAGTGAGACTAATGTACCACATCTGCCTCCAAGCAAAAAAGATGCTGATGAAACTTGCACCTTTTGGCTTTCACCCCCTCATCCAACCAACCCCTCATAGGAGCACCCCTAGACATCCGGCTAACACCACACTCCTGATCCCCCACTGTAGGACTACACTAGGGCAAAGGTCTTTCAGGTATTGAGCTCCACTCTGGCTAAATCAACTTCCTTCCTCCATCTCCCAGGCCCCCAGCCTTAGCCTATTTAAAAAAGGCATCAATCAATTTCTCCTAGACTCAGAGACTTGTGGCTGCTACAACCTGTCCTCCCACACTAGGCTGAAGACAGAAAACCAGCATCTCCCTCAACTCCAGACAAAGCCAACATAGCACTTGGTACCTAAAGCACAATCTCTCGGCTAGTTGCTGGCATCTGAATTTGGCAACCAGTCCCCCTTCACCGCAATGACCCAGGGTCCCCATACAACCCTAGAGAAACCTAGAGAAACTAACCCAGCAAGTAAAATATTCTGTACGGAGTAACCATGTAATATTTATCTTATTGTAATGTTTGCCTAGTAAGCAATGTACAATTTGTCTCTAAGTGATGTTCTGTTTGTACTGACGTGGAGCCTTTGCAAAGGAGTCTTCAACTCAAAGGATTGTAATTCCGAAATTTCAGTAAATAAATAAAATGTTATTCTTGGGTATTTTTCCATCAGGTTGGACAAAGTATGATCAAAACACAATACAGTTTATTCTATTATGTATCAAATATCAAACATGGCATGCACGATGTGCTCTTACATTACAACAGTAGCATAAATCAGTAGATCAAGTGGTATATGTCGTAATACGGGACATAATAAGATTACAAGGGAAAGAAAAAATGAACTCCTCCCCTGAGCTATACAGACTGTGGTGGAGAAATGTGTCATCGTTAGATACAGGCTAAAAGAAGCAGGTGAATTATGGAAACCTTAACTTTCTGTCTTCCTTGAAGGTGATATACTTTTCCTAATATCCTTATTTTGGTAGGGGGGGAAGGAAATAAATATTTTAACAGTCTCAAGGGAATCGGATAAGAAAACCCTTGGATTTATTACAGTAAAATGTTTGCTTCCTTTTTGCTTTACAGAATATGTTCTCAATACTGAATAGAATTTTATTTTTTGCTTGTATACAAAAGTAAACATCCACTGGTCTGTTATTTTTTTCTCTGGTCTGTATTTTATGTTTTTTTTATCATGTGCTTGATAACATGCATTGATTTTTGTTTTTGTTTGAAGTAAATAAAAAATTCCCCTGCTCTGTTGGTAGGTGGTGCTGCTGACTCATCCCAAGATGGCAGAGGATGTGTTTGATGATGTGGCAGGTGTTTTGGGATGGAGGGTACTGGCCCTTTCTCCCGAGGGCACTTTGAGCACGGATCAGGATATTTTCTACATGGCAATGGAAGACCTGACTATGGATGGTTCAATGCCTGCTCACCCCAATTCAAGTACCACCAGCAGTACCGGGTATGTTGGGAACTTTCGAGGAGGTGGATAAACACCTCCAGGATGCATGGCAAGGTAAGAAATGGCACCTGCTTTCATTGATGTAGGTGAAAGATGCCCAATATGTGGTAGAAAACGAACATCTTTTTTCACTGAAGCAACAACAACCTTTTTTTTCGATGGAACATCCTGGGGTACCAGCACCACTGAATGTGACCGCAGCTCTGCAGCAGGATACTTTACAGAAACTGGTTACAAAATTATCAGCTGTTGTTCCTGGGATCATACCTTTGTTTTTGAATTCAGCAGTACCTCCAGATTCAGTAGTGTCAGTGGCTCAGTAAGTAGCACACTCGCCTCTGAGGCCGGGAGATCAGAGGGCTGTGGGTTCAGTTGCCACATCTGGCACCTGGGTTAATATCCCAGTACTGACACTGTAGTGCAGCATGAGAGGGGTGCTGCACTTCTGAGGTGCCGTCTTTCGGATGAGACGTTAAACCGAGGTCCCATCTGCCTGGATTGGTGGTAGTTCAGGTGGATGTTAAAGATCCCATAGCACTTATCGAAAAGAGCAGGGGAATTTCCCCCGGTGTCCTGGCCAAATTTCCCTCATTCACTAAAAATACCACCAACAGCTTAATCTGGTTCAAGGTCAGTGGGCATTCATCTGTATCCCCCTCCCCTGGGTCATGCCTGAAAATAGGCAGGATTTGTCTAGTGCACTTACCCGGTCAACAAAAACTAAATAAATAAATAAAAATAAATCCTTCGACATCTCAACAGCAGGTAGAAAAAGGCTTAATTTTTGATCTTCATCATGTTATGGATATTAAACAGGTTGGCAACTGTATGGGGGAAGTTCTGACTATACCCGGAAGTGCTTCCCCTTTCACTGTAGAGCTGGGTGCTCCAGGCATAACTGTTCCTCCACACACATCAGGGAGGATTTCTCCACAATCGGTCCCCGCTCCTGTTAGTATATGGGACCACATGGATATTGGGCACATGACTGTAGAAACTGTTGGAAAAGCAGCACACTATCTGCCAAAAGCATGGTCACTGGTGCGGGCACTGAACAGAGTGGGCTGGTCCCAGGATGCCATAGGACAGTGGCACTTCCACACCCTGGAGCTAACCATAGCAGCTTTGTTTAAAGATGATGGGATGCTACCTAACATCCCAACAGAAACTGAATTGATCACTCTTTTGCAGCTGGATGCTTTTTCCAGTGACATATGACCTTCTTATTTTTACTGTGAATGGTGAGGCTGCAGCACTGCTGGGTGGACAGCCTTGGATCAAGGTTGTGTTACCTGAGGGGGACGTGCCAGTAGGGCTACTTACCACTGAACAGCTGGCTGCTGAGGGGGTTGGTATATCCTTGCTTCCATCTGGGACAGACAATGTGGGGATGCCTTTTGACAGTCCTGCTGCAAAAGACCCTGTTGTGCAGTCTTGGGCAGACAGGGTTGATGAGGCTGAACTGTCCTCGTCAGTGATCTCAATTCCACAACAGGAACCACAGGCAGCTACGACACCAGCCCAAAGGTGGACTTCCTTTCGGAAAATGGATGTGATTTCCAACTAACTAGTCCCAGCTCAATGATGGAATGTGGTAAGACTGCTATATGTGGGGGGTTTACCATCACCTCCAGATAGGTCCTATGTGAGAAGGGTCATTTTGAAAGACACCCTCGTATTACACCAAATGAGCTGTATACTTTAATTCACTCATTGAATGTGTTATATTTTTATTTAAGTTTTTGAACTGCAGTCTATATGGACAGATTTTGGGTCCAGTACATGTTTTTGAAGGAAACCCCCTTGTGGCAGCCTTTCTAAACTATCCCTTTGATCCAAACCATGGTCAGAACAGTGACGATTCTGCTGAGGAATGATGGTGTCATTGTATAGGATGTGAACTATTGGCTGGCACAGAGACGTGAGGTGATGGGGGATCCAGAACTGATCCTTGACCAAGAAATGTTTTGGACTGGAAACTGGCAATTCAGAGTGACCCTTCGACACACAGATTCTGGCCTGCAACATCTGCTTTCATCCTGGGCAGCCAAAGACATGTTTTAGATGTGGATCTGATAGTCATCTATGTAATACCTGTGATAAGGTACATTGCAATCTTTGTTTGCCTTGGGGGCATGTTGGTGCTCATTGCTTGAATACCCTTTGCTGTAATCTGTGTGAAGAGTCAGGGCACTCCTATCAAACTTGTCCATGGACTATGCACAATAATCAGGAAGTGGATCAGCAGGATGCCTTTATTCACAAAGCACAACAGACACAACAGCAGAGGCTTCATAAGGAGGTGGTGGCATCCTTGGCCCATGCCACAGACACTGAGGACCCCCCTGAAATCTCATCACCTGATACAGCACATCATGTGGTCTCCCAAAGTAGTAAACAGCCTGTTTCCCCTTTACTGACAACCCCAGTGCTTCTTCAGGGGCCTCCCGCACTGTAGCTGCTGATGGCACCAGGCTTCCTGATACATCCAGACTCACCAGAACAAAAATGGAAACCAGGACATGCCACCCCCTGAGCTGGTAGTGATGAGTCATAAAGGATTGCTTCAATCCAATAAACATCCCAGACCTTTCTTAATGCTACCACCTTAAGGTCCACTGATCCCTTTACACAACAGATTTGACCAATTGGAAGATGAACAACTGAACTCTGATGCTAGCCAAGCATCTGTGACATCTCCGCACCAATCTTCCAAGCCAATTGTTTCACCGGACACTTCAGAAGACATAGCCCAGAAGTCAGCTTAGTCCAAGATCAGCAAGAAACTTAAAGTGACAGGAAGTGCTGAGGCACAGCATCAGATGGATGATCCTAAAGAGCCCTGTATTGTGCCCCTTGTATTTTTTTCATGGATCCCAACCCACGCATTTCCACCCTTAATGTTAATAGCATTAAGACGGTATATAGGAGGACTATCCATTTTTCCATTTTGAAGGATTAAATCATGTTGTGTTTTTTTTTTTACAGGAAACCTGACATACCTCAACACGAGATGTGACAATGGCGAAACAGTCCTGGTGTTAGGGACCCTCCTTTTGGTCAGGATACTAGTGATGGGGTGGGGATTCTCCTTAAGGGATCCTCATTCATAGTCACCAAACTAGTGGACATAGACCCAGGTAGGGCCCTGAAGTTGGATGTCACCTTTCAGGACTATCGTTTAATTATCGTTTATGCCCCACAATCTAAAAAGACAAGGGTGGATTATTTTGCTCTG
This sequence comes from Neoceratodus forsteri, assembly GCA_016271365.2. Classification (NCBI taxonomy): domain Eukaryota; kingdom Metazoa; phylum Chordata; order Ceratodontiformes; family Ceratodontidae; genus Neoceratodus; species Neoceratodus forsteri. The sequence goes on along the minus strand of CM057456.1, from coordinate 899,452,951 downwards.
ATTCAGCACTACCTGTTCACAGCCCATAGTGTGGTCTTAGAGGAGGATTTTAATTGTATTCTGGCCAGACAGAATCGAGGTGCTAAAACTACCAGACTGTTTACTGATACCAATTATCTTCTCTGAATGTTGAAAGCAGCTGATTTGTTTGTTTGCTTGTTTGTTTATTTGCTTAATGGGTAAGCACATTGGAAAAAATGTTCCCTTTACAGGTGCGACCCACAAATTCATACACCAATACAATACAATACAAAACATTAACAACATATAAAAAATGTTCCCGTCAACTGTAATAAAACAGTCTTTTTAGATATAATATTAGAAGAAGTATTGCCTGTAATAAGTGAAGCATTATTAACAATTGGAAACAAACATTGTTTTGCTATGGCCATTATGGATTCATTAGTTAAAAAAGGTTTCAATCTATATAGTAAAGCTATTTTAGCATGAATTATAGAAGTCATTTTTGCTAAGCAGGGTTCATAACTTAGGATCTGGTTCACAATAACACCCACATATTTAAAACTATACTATTTACTAGATGTTTGTAGGGAACATTACCCAAGGTTTTTTTTTTACCTATTATAAGGCACAATTGGCCATGCGCATAGACCTTTTGTTTGTATCTAAAAGTCTCCATCCCCTACAGGTGGACCTGCTTCTCATGGAGTTTTCAGACCACCTTCTTTTGGGTGGGGCCTTTGCCAGAATGGATGCCTGTCCATCGGGCAAGGGTTGCTGGTGGCTGAATGACTCCATGTTACAGAATCCTGATCTGGTCATGACCATTTGTGAATGTTTGTATCCACGAAAAACCATAGCCTGCTTGGATGATTATTTAGGGACCTGGTGGGATGACATGAAGAAAGACTTAAAAGGGTTCCTTCATACATGCCTTAAAGACATGGGCTCAACAGACTTATATTTCTTATTTTGGCTTACAATTTAAATTGCATGCTGCACTGACTACACTTCATGAGGGAGATGTGCCCAGTCTTCCCCAATGGAAAATTTAAAAGCTCAGATGATGACCTTGCAGTATGATAAGGCTACATCCCTGCTGTTAGAACATAAATGTGGACACAGGGCTCATCAGGGGCAGGGGACCCTTTTGAGGGCTGCAAAGCAGGACTTAAGAAGTGGATTCTGAGGGGCTGGTTACGACAGATGGGGTCCAACATATGGATGCGACTGGGACTTTGACAGCAGTACACTACAACTTACAGTCTTTGTTTGGTGTCCCTCAGGTTCCCTCCACTCCTAACACCTTTTTAAGTAGTATCTCAGTTACCCAGATTCCATCTTTATCAAGTCTTGAACTTCAGAGGCTGATTGAGGTGATAAAAGTTCAGACGGCCATTGGAGATTTAAAGTCCAATGTGGCACCGGCAAAGGATGGTTTGACATTAGAATTTTATAAGAGATTCCAGGCAGATCTGGTGGTAATCTTGGTGGAAGTCTTTAATTGGATTTTGCAGCACAGTACTGTCACACAGTTATTTACTGAAGCTCTTCAGATTCTCCTCTTCAAGAAGGGGAAGGAGATGGCCTTACCTGGAGACCATTGTGCCTCCCAAATACGGATTTGAAAATTGTTATGAAGATACTGGCTAGTAGATTAGCAAAGATTTTTGCTCTGGTTCCATCAGGCTCCCAATATTGCTCATGAGTATTTTATTCATGTCCTTCAGTGTTATAGCATCCCACAGCACATCTGTGACTGGCTGAAGCTATTGTATGACTCAATCAACCTTATGACTCTCATCAATGGGCAAATAGGCAGGCAGATTGTGTTGAAGTCTGTAGTCAGACAGGGCTGTCCTATTCAGCCCGCTGTTATATACATATTGTATCAACCCAATTCTATGGAAACTTCAGGCACATTCAAATATACATGGTATTTCCCCTCCGGGAGGTATGACAGAGCTAAAAGTCCTGGCATATGCGGATCATGTGATGTTGCTGGTGAAGGATCACATATCCGGTTGTCTGGCAGTCAAGGTGTTCAAGTCTTTTTCCCCAATATTGAGGGGCTCACCTCTGTGGTGAGCTACCCCCACTGCTAGTCCTTATTTGTAAATATTATGCTGTTATATATATATATTTTATTGTAATTATATGTACATGCCAGTGTCAGCAAGGCACACAGAGGAAAAACTGCAATATTTTGTAAACCAGTGACTTTGGACTTTGAAATTTTCATACCCAAGGTAGACTTAGCTAACATGTGTTAATGCATTTTCTGTATATTTTCCCCATTCTGTTTGCTATACTGTAACCTAATATATGCTCTGTTTTAATTGTAACTGTATTTATTTAAATATTTTAGTAAAAACTTTTGTTTGTCTAAAGAAACTCTACCTGTGTGAGGGTTCTTATATTGTATGTGTGACTGTAGAAGGTTTATTAATAATGTCTGACAACTGTTAATTGTTTAGAGGGGCCACCACAAGCAACCAAATTGAGAAAGGGGTCTGTAAGGGACATCTGCAAGGACAGAGATAATCCCAGAGTCTCATATGAGTCTGCAGGGATTTGTGAACTAGGCTGTTTCATGTCCTGTAGGGCAAAGTCCAAATAAACTAAGTGAGCCTGATCCCCTGCAGTGGGTTTGTGACAGATCTGGTGTGCAGCGATGGGATCCGAGAGATTTGGTTGCATACTGTTGCTATTCAAGATATTGGTGGCACAGTCATAACAGTGGATTCAAGCCCAGTGTATCAGATTGATAAACTACAAACAGTCCATACACAATCAAGGCAGACATTTAAAAAAAATACATAATTTGGTTGCAGTATAAAGTCCCCCACTTGTTTTTGTTTTTTTCTCAGGTGAAAGCTAGTGCAGCAGTAGTTAGGGAAGAAGATGGCTTCCATCTACAGTGAATACACTGTAGATTACCTAAGGCAGTTGTGTCAGGAAAGAGGAGTCTACTGCGAGGGGTGAACCAAGAAGCACCTTGTGGAGGTTCTTGTGGCAGCCGATGAGCAAGCAGCTGCTCAGGATCTCAAGTCACAGTTGGTGACTGAAAGAGACCAGACCTTGGGCATGAGGTGCCAAGGGATGTCATAGTGTCCAGTCTGAGGGAAGAGGACAGCGAGACCAGAGGGAACCCAGAGTTACAGCACCAGGGAAGGGTCATCACAACACTGGAGCTGGAAGAGATCAGGCTGCAGCTAGAGTTCAGGAGATTTGAGGTGAAATTCGAGCAGAAACAGTTTGAAGCCCAGCAACAAAGGGAATTTGTGCAGAAAAGGTTTGAAGCCCAGCAGCAAAAGGAATTCGAGCAGAAGAAGTTCCAGATGGAGCTGGAGATGTGAGAAAAAGGAAACCAGAGTCAGAGAGAGTTTTAACTGGAGAAGCTAAAACTCCAACAACCATTGCCGGAGGAGGTAAGTAGCAGGAGTGAACCTGGAACTCCAGGAATGGGGTACAAGTTAAATTCTAAATGAATAGCTGAATTTAGAGGAGGAGGATATGGATGCATTTTTGAATTCATTTGAAAAGGTCTGTATCCAAGCTAAAATTCTCAGGGAGTCCTGCAGCTTCCAACTATCCCCGCTGCTTACTGGAAAAGGGTGTGAGGCACTAGGCCAAATGGACAATCAGGACAATAGTAATTATGAGAAACTTAAAGCTGCATTGATTAAAAAGTATAAATTAATGCCTGAAACATACAGGGTTAGGTTCCATAAGCTCTGGAGAAGTCCTGACATGAACTATGAGGAACTTGCCACAAAGCAGCATCAGTTTTTGAAATGTTGGAGGGAGGGAGTAGAAGCAAACTCTGTAGAGAAAATTGAGGAGGTTGCTTCTGGAGCAATTCTTTTGGGCTTGCCTAGCAGAACTAAAAACCTGGTTAGAGGACCGAGACCCCAAAACAGTGCAGGAGGCTGCTGAGCTTTCGGACCACTATGCCAGGAGCTGGCCTGCTCTGAAAGGGAGTGGGGTTGGTGTGGCAGTGCAGAAAAGGAAAATGCACCTTCAGGGCAGCTAAAACCCTCACTGCCTCCATAGAAAGGGGAAACCCCAGGTTACAAAAAAAGGATTTATCAGCTAAAAGAAATGATTGTTGGTTTTGCAAACAGCCAGGGCATGTTACTAGACAGTGCCCTAAAAAGGCACAGAGTGGCCAAAGTGATGCCAGAACTGAGTTGGGTGCACTGTGTATCCCTGAATGCATGCCTATAAACATGAGGGAGCACATACACCCAGTTACTGTAAATGGGGTGCACACCCATAGGTTAAGGGACACGGGGTGTCTCTTACCTTAGTAAAAGAGGATTTGGTTGGGCCTGAACAGCTTATACCTAATCAGTTTGTAACAGTGAGGGGATTCACTGGGGAGGAAAAAACTCTGCCACATGCTAGCATTCTCCTGGACCGGGGTGAGATAGGAGAGAGGGTGCAAAAGGTGGCAGTAGCAAACAACCTCATCCTGGATGTGATTATAGGGAACATTCTCCAGAAGGGAATGGTGTGTGCAGTTATCTGCAGTCAGACGGCAAAAGCCAATTGTAGTTCCCTGGACCCCATAGAAGCCCCTGTAGAAAACAATGGGAGTCTGGTTCCCCAGCCTGTGTCTCCTGAAATGGAAAGTAGTGAAAGGGAGGTAGGACTTCCCCATGTAGCTGTTCACAAAACAGCTACAGAAGGTTACTCTGAGGAGAGAGGGTAACCAATGGTCAGAAGGTTAGGGATGGCAGTGACCCTGACTGCCCTGATGCTAGAGTTATGGATCCCAGTTTAGGAACTGAAGGGGACATGTCCCAAGCCTTGGGAAAATGTGAAGAGTTTGCTGCTGCTCAGATGACTAATCCTAGTTTGGAAAGGCTGAGGGCTTGTGCAGAATCTGATGGGACACAGGGAGGTGATGAGAGACATATTGTATATTGGGACAATGGACTGTTGTATATGTAGGATGTAAGGACAGAGGGAGGGGTGATGGGAAGGCAGCTTGTCATTCCCCAGGGGTACTGTGAGCGGTTGCTCAGAGATCACTCATGATATCCCCATGTCCAGATATCTGGGAATTGCACCCACCATGCAGTGATTGGCCCAGAATTTCTATTGGCCCAACTTCACCCAGCAGGTGAAGGAATATTGCAGGTCTTGTCACCAGTGCCAACAAATAGGGAAGGCAGGTACTTAAACCAAAGTCACTCTAGTTCCCTTGCCCATTGTGGAGGAGCCATTCCAGAGGGTAGGAATGGATATTGTGGGACCTTTGTGTACCCCAAGGTCCTCCAGGATGAGGTTTATCCTGACAGTGGTAGATTATGCCACCTGATACCCAGAGGTAGTTGCTCTATCCTCACTTAGGAGTGGCAGACACCTTGATAGGGATTTTCTCCTGTGTCAGGTTTCTGCAGGAGGTTATCACTAATTGAGGGGGTACCTTCATGTCAGACCTTATGAAGTATTTGTGGGAGAAGTGTGGGGTGGTGCAGAGATGCATGGCACCTTATCACCCACAAGCCAATGGGCTTGTGGAAAGATTTATTGGTACCCTGAAATCGATGCTCCAAGCATTTGCTGAACAGCATGGGAGGGACTGGGAGAAATACTTTCCCTACCTGTTGTTCACATACATGGAGGTGCCCCAAGAGTTGACAGGGTTCTTCACCTCTGAGCTTGTATGGACGTAGGTGTGTGGGTCCCTAAACTTGATCCAGGAAGACTGGAAAGTCAAGTACACCACCCAGGGAACTCCCATAGTGGAGTATGTCCTAAAGTTTAGGGAAAAGCTGAAGGAGCTTATGGGAGCAGCCCAGAGCAATCCATAAGCTGCCCAGCAAAAGCAAAAGGTCTGGTATGACCACAGAGTCAGAGCTCACTTGTACAATGTAGGTCAGGAAGTCATGGTCCTAATCCCACTCTGGAAGGATAAGCTGAAGGCGGAGAGGGCAGGACCATACAAGATAGTCTGACAGGTTAATGATGTGAACTATATTGTAGAACTGCCTGACAGGAGACATACCTATAGAATCCACCATGTTAACATGATGAAGCTATATGCAAATAGGGCAGACATGGTATTTGCAGTGTATAGTCCTGGGGAGGGGACTGATGAAGAAGACCCCCTACTGGACTTGCTGGAGGAAAGCAAGCAGGAATTCTCTTTGGAGGCAATCAAACTGTCCATCAGTTGACCCTGGAGCTGACCCAGGAAGTGAGGGAGATTTATCAGACTTTGTCCTTTTATTTATGGCAAAACCTGGACTAACCCACTTTGCGACACAGGATGAAGACACAGGGACACAGGCGCCCATACGGTGGAAAGCCTACCTGGTGTCTGAGGATGTCCTAAAGGACATTAGGATGGAGGTGGAGGAAATGCTGGATTTAGGGGTAACCCAGAAATCCCACAGTCCCTGGGCCTCATCCATAGTCCTCGTTCCCAAGCCGGATGGCTCTACTCATTTTTGTGTAGACTAGCGTGGACTCAACGCAGTCATGATGTCTGATGCCCACCCAATGCCATGGATGGATGAACTACTGGACAAGTTGGGAGGGGCGACATACCATACCACTATTGACTTGACAAAAGGGTATTGGCAGGTGGAGTTAACTGCCACAGCTAGGGAGAGATCAGCCTTCATCACTCCAATGGGATTATTTGAGTTCAGGGTAATGCTTTTTGGAATGAAGAACGCCCCTGCCACCTTCCAAAGGTTGGCCAATCAGGTGTTGTATGGTACTGAAGAGCATGCAATGGCATATCTGAATGATATTGTCATCTTCAGTACCAGTTGGAAGGAACACCTGTAACACCTGAGGGAAGTGTTGGGCAGGATACAGAGGGCTGGGCTCACTGTCAAGGCTGAAAAGTGCCAGGTGGCCATGGCAGAGGTGGCATACCTAGGACATGTAGTAGGGTGGGGCCAGCTTCACCCTAATCAAGGCAAGATTGAAGTGACAGAGGCATGGCCCAGGCCTGAAACCCAGAAGCAGGTTTGGAGTTTCCTAGGGACCACCGGGTACTATCAAAAGTTTGTACCAAATTACAGTACCCTGGCAGCTCCCCTGTCTGGACTGCTAAAGAAATGAATGCCCAAAAAGGTAAAATGGGAGCCAGCCTGTGAATGAGCCTTTACACAGTTAAGGAGGCACTGTGCAGTGCCCCCGTGTTGGCTAGTCCAGATTACAGTAAGCCATTTGTAGTCAAGACAGATACCTCAGATGTGAGGATTGGAACAGTCCTCAGTCAGACCTCTAACAAAGGGAAAGATCACCCAATAGTGTATCTTAGCAAAAAGTTGCTTCCCCGGAGCAGGTCTATTCCACAGATGAAAAGGAATGCCTTGCGCTGGTATGGGCCCCAAAGAAATTAGAGCCGTACCTCTACGGGAGGCACTTTGAGGTACAGACTGATCATAACCCCCTGGCATGGCTGACATAGATGGAGAAAAAGAATGGTCATCTCTTAAGATGGAGAATTACCTTACAGGGCTATGACATGACCATTACCCACATGGCCAGATCGGCCAATGTCAATGCAGATGGGCTATCTCACCAGTTAGAGCAGTGAACAGAATTTGTGAAAATCATGCCATGCCTGGGGATGGATTCCCACAAATTCAGTCTAGGAGTGTTGCAAGCTACTCCCACTGCTAGCCCTTATTTGTAGATGTTATTCTGTTGTATATATGTATGTTTTATTGTAATTCTATGTACATGACAGCATCAGCAAGGCACATAGAGGAAAGACTGCAATATTTTGCAAACCAGCAATTCTCTAGACTTTGAAATCTTCATACTCAAGGTAGACTTAGCTAACATGCTTTAATGCATTTTCTGTATATTTTTTCCATTATGTTTGTCATACTGTAACCTAAATTAGCATATGTTCTCTTTTAGTTGTAACTACATTTATTTAAGTATTTTAGTAAAAACTTTTGTTTGTCTAAAGAAATTCCACCTGCCTGAGAGTTCTTATATTGTATGTTTGACTGTAGAAGGTTTATTAATAATCTGTGACAACTGTTAATTGTTTAGAGGGGCCACAGCAAGCAACCAAATTGAGAAAAGGGTCTGTAAGGACATTGGGAAGGATAGGGAGAATATCAGAGTCTCATATGAGTCTGCAGAGATTTGTGAATTGGGCTGATGCATGTTCTGTAGGGCAAAGGCCAAATCAGGCTTACACTGCTACCCCGAAAAGAGTGTGATGCCTGGGTCTTCCTCCTTTGTGTAATAGCCAAGGAAAGGGTTCATATTTGGCCACAAGACTTGAGACTGGTATTGTGCCCTTATCTAGAGCTAGAGGGATGCCCGGGGTCCTTGTGGCAGAGGTGCAGTTGTGACCTCAGTGAGTATTCTAAAGGATGAGGAGGGTAACCCTGTCCCCCACCCATCATGGAGTGCACTTAAAGGTGGGCACTGTGAGCGCAGTAAGCCTGACCCCCAGGAGTGGGTTCTTGACAGCCTCAACTTCCAGAAATGTAAAGGTATGGCTTTCACTGCTTCATCCACTGTCCCCGATATTGGGGGTGTCTCTTACAACAGATCCTATTAAGATGTTGGGCATTTTTTATGGCAAAGGGGATATGGCACACTATAATTGGGAAATTAAACTTCAGGAGTGCTCTGCTAAGGTACTGATCTGGAAGGCATAGCATCAAATGAAGCAGAAAAAGGTGGCAATTTCAAAATCATTTTTCTTGCCCATGTTGACATACCTCAGCATGGTTTCCCCCATTCCTAAGGCTCTGGAAGTGACCCTATATAGTAGTTTCTTTCAGTTAGTCTGGTGTAGTCGTCTGAACCCAATCAAATGGAATGTGCTTTACCTCCTGATTGAACAGGGTGGTTTGCATATGGTAAACCCATTGGCCCAGATATTCAAAAGAGTTGAGCCATGCGCAATAGGGTTGCGCCTGCGCAAGTCCAAAATTGCACCATTCTGCGATATTCAGCAGGAGGCAGTTGAGCCCCCGGAATCTTGCTGAGCAACAGTGCAATGATAATGAAGGCATGCTCAACCAAAGGGGGAGGAACCATGCATAAATGGCGCCGTATGATATTCAAAGACTTGCGCCATGCACAATAGTGGAGCAAGCAGAAGTTGCACCATAGCGGAAATGAGCCAAAATAAAAAGGAGCAAGGAAGAGGTGCAAGAACGCTACAGGGAAGCCACATGTATCAGAGGCAGAGGCAGACAGACAGGACTGGAGGCACAAACAGGGCAGGCCAGGGAAAGGTCACTCTGAACAGCCAGGCACAGGGAAGGTGTGGGGAGCCACACAGCACAGAGGCCAGCACAGGCAGGTGTACCCGGGTGCAGGGGAGGTAGCAGCCAGGACAGCGGAGGGAATACAGCAACAGCTGCTGGGGGGGTGAACACAAGCCAGGGACATGGCCAGTGCCACCTTCCACATGGAGGCCGTAATGAGGGGGCGAGATGGCGGGTGGCAGGGGGGCATGGCCATTGAAGGGCCCGTCGGCGGTATGCCCCCCAACAGGCAGTACCGAGCCCGCACCAGCTTTGAGCTGTACACTGATCCTGAGATTGTGGGCCAGTACCACCTGAACAGGGCAATTCTGAGGCGGCTCTGTGAGCTGTGCAGTGATGTGATGCCGGCACCCACATGACAGAGCCATGCCCTGTCAGTGGAGACCAAGGTAACAGCCTGCATGTGCTTGCTCACCATGGGTACCTTCCAGAGACCAACTGGGGACACCACAGGCATAACCCAGTTGGCCACATCATGCCACCTCACCCAATTCCTCAGTGCACTGCTGCCACATGCTGAGGAGTACATCCATTTCCCCAGCACAGCGGCGGAGTGCACAGCAAACATACAGGAGTTCCACATGGTAGCACGTATGCCTGGCGTGCTAGGGGAAATAGACTGCACCCATGTGGCCATCCACACACCACCTGGCCCCGAGGGGGGCCGCATACATAAATCGCAAGGGCTATGCCAGCATCAATTGCCAGGTGGTGTGCGAAGCCAGGGGGCACATCATCAATGTCTGTGCCACACACCCTGGGGGAGCACATGATTCTTTCATCTGGCACCACTCGGCTCTGTACCACAGATTCGAGAGTGGGGACATCCCCACTGGACACCTACTGGGTGAGTATGCAAACCACATGGACAATCATAGGGCCTGGGGGGGGGCATGACCAGAGGTGGCATGGGTAGTGGCCTACATGGCCTGGGGCAGGGTGATGCTGATCACAAAACTAACCTCTGCCCTCTACACACAGGTGACAGTGGATACACACTCCGTCCCTGGCTGCTCACACCATACCAGTAGCCCGCGACCTCATCGCAGCACCGCTACAATGAGGACCACACGCCACTACATGTAATGTCATCGAGCGGGTGTTCGGGATGCTGAAGGCACGTTTCTGTTGCCTGGACACCTCTGGCGGTACCCTACAGTACAGCCCCTCAAAGGCCTGTGGGATATTCCTGGCCTGTTGCATCCTGCACAACATGGCCAATGAATGTGGGATAGCCGTACAGGTCGAAGAGGGGGACAGCGATGGGGACGATGGGGATGCCAGTGATGATGGTGATGGGCAGCCCCCTTGGCCGATGTGACCCCTGACTGCTCCGGCTGGCACAGCTGCACCGGGACACCATCACGGAGGAGCACTTCAGCCAACCCAGGTAAATCATGGGGCCATGCGCAACCACCAGTGGCCAAGGCACAACCCACAAACACGCATGGACACACACCGGGGGTGCATGCCATCAAGGGAAGTGGCAGGGCACAGAGGCACACACACAACCAGGGATGGGTGAGGATTAATATGCCACGCCGAAGGACACACACACACACGCACACACACTACGCAACAAACGTGCATGGAGGGCAGAAGGCACACTGACCCAGAACGCACACCCTAGCAACACACATGTCCACAGGCCACCACACCCACTGCCTGTCCATGTGCATGTGTCAGATGCTGAGCACCATTGCATTTTGGTGTACAGCGCAATGCAGGCACCATCATGCACATGCAACTGCGGACTGCAGCCGGGAGGGTGTGCAGGTGGACTGTGTGTCTGCGTGCAGGGCCGAGTACCGACCCGTGCACTGCCCACTGACACACACAATGCACACAGGGCAGCACCAGACAGTAGCCACACTGGGAGACAGGTCAGTCATGCAACACAGTGCCACGGCCGCCACAGATGCGTGGGCGGCCCCACCAGACCCGCCAGCACTGGCAGGCTGACCACTGGCCTCATGGGGTGGCACCGATGGTCCCCCAGGGGTTCCACTGTGTGAACATGACCGTGCTTGTGCAGGGGTCTGCAGCACACCGAACATGCCTGCACCAGGAGTGCTTGGGATGCCCACAGCTGAACCCGGCGTCGACAGGGTGGGAGTCGCACGACGCCGGGGACCGGGGGTGGATAGTGCACTGCGTGGTGTCCGCGATGCATGGGCACCTGACTGTGTGCCCATTGTGGCCATGACAGCAATGAATGCCTGTGCATGCCTGTCAATGGCAGTGGTCACATCCTCCCGCAAATGGTCCATCCCTGCCAGGATCAGTGCGGTGTCCCTGCTGCGACACTTCTCTGCCCGTTCCAGAGCCACACAAAGTGCATCCATGGACATTGCAAGCCGCATCTGCTGCTGGACTGATGCTCGCAGTAGGCGGGTGTGCTCGTCCAAGAGGTCATCAGCCTCCTCGGCATCCTGTCCCTCAGGGTGTGCAAGGCCCTGATGTTCAGCACCCCTTGAGGGTGGGTGCTGTGCACCAGGACCAGGTCTGGGCATGTCCACAGGTGGTGCACAGATGCCACCGCTGAACCCTGTACCCCCAAGCCCAGTGGGTGACTGCTGATGCTGCCCCTCCAGCTGCCACACCCCAGGGCTCAGTGGTGCCATCACAGTGCCTGCAACAGTCCCACTGTCCTGAATAGACACCAGTGCTGCCCCACTGGTGCTGACAGGCACAGCCTGGGACTGTGCTGACATGCAGGCCTCCATGGCGGCACTACCCACAGCCATGGGCGCGAATTGCCCTGCTGTGTATCCATCCTGTGGCACACACATGTCACTGCCCATGACGGTTATATCATCATCACTGGTGCCAGACTCTGCCCCAGCCACAGCCACAGTGTGCTGGCATCCATGGATGCCAGCACGCTGGGACACAGGCAGGGCTTCCTCCACATCTGTCACAATGACATCAGTGTGGACAGCCAGGTGGCCCCACTGTTGCAATGATCCACATATACCTGTGGAGGTGGAAGGTCCCACCTCCGACTCCATCTGACTGTCCGCAGTGGACAGACCCACCACCGCTGACCCATGCAGATGTTCAGGATCTGTAAGGGAAAGCAAAGTTGCATTGCTGCGTGTGACCTACCCTGCCCCCCCATAGACAGACCATGACTTACCATGCAGTGATGGGCCACCACCCGTCTGAAAGCCACCACCCATAACACCCTCAATGGCACTGCGCTGCATGCTTCCAGCAAGCCTCTCCTCCGCTGGGGTCAGCTGTACCACCTCCGGCTGTCCCCCACCTGTTGCAGCACGTGCTGCCCTGATGGCAGCCACCTTCTCCGTTACCCTCCTCCTGTCTGTGCCCATCTTCTTCTTACACTCCTGCACAGAGTGCTGGTGGCTGCCATGCAGGTTCATGGCACATGCCACCTCCTCCCATGCAGCAGCACGGGCCTGAGGAGTTCCCCACCATCCACTGAGCAGTGGCTCCTGATCCAGGCAGGCCTCGAACAGGGCCTCGGTTTCAGCCTTTGTAAAGTTCGGCCTCCTCCTCCTCCCACCACTGTTTTCCTCCTCTTCAACAACCTGCTCGGTCATTATGTAGCCTGTAAGAATGGCAGTTGTTACCTGTGACTGTGCAGTCCCATGCATGTCCCTGAATCCACAGTCCACACTCCCAAACAGCATGCAACTCACCAATAAACTGCAGTAACCGACTATGGCCACTGCAGCACATTGTCGCACCTTTATAGCGTAATCCATGCAAATGAGGTGAGGAGCAACTTTAAGTAGATGAAAATTGCAGTGCTGCACCATTGAATGGCTGATTAGATGATTTGCATATGATGGCTGAATATCACGCTGTTGCACTTTGCGCAGTTGTGTTGAACGTGCTAAGCCAATGGTGCAGTCCTGTGACATGCATAGTACACCTCACTGCACATGCCCAGGTTGCTGACGCAGGCTTCTGCCGCACTGATGACGTGCTGTGCATGGTAGGCAATGCAGGACACGGCCACCATTGTGCCAGTGGCGCTATAGCGATGGTCACTACATGGCACTGTGGCACTGGGCCATCATAGGTGCAATGGCCCAACTGCTTGGTAGTCTGCTATGGCGCTGGCACACAGGCAGCCAATCGCACTACACTCATTGTCATCCGATGATGCTGTGCATGGTCTTGCGCCAGAGACCCTTGACCCTGTGCCCGACCTTTGCCCCCTTGGTGCCATGTGTCAGGCATAAGTGCACCTCTATCATGCTGTTTGGTAACAATGCGATAGGGAATGGCAGCGCTGTGCCGCGCAACATCTGCATGTGGGGAGCCACACTGCAGAGTGCCATATTGCCTACTATAGCTGCTAGGATGGTGTGCAGACGAGCAGCACAGTGGACAGCAATTGAGCTGGCCAATCTGGTGGCCATTGTGGAGCCACACCATGGGCCTCTCTTTGGGGAGGCTCCCCCTGGACAGGGCCAGGACCCAGGTGTGGCAGGAGGTGGCCACTGCCCTGAAAGAGGCCACCGGCACTGCTATGGTGACCTCCGGAGGAGGGAGCTGGAGCTACTGGCCCGACTGCGGGCACGTGCCAGGAGGGGCACGGTGCCACATCCAGGTAGGGGTTCTGTCAACACACTTTTATCATCCATATGGGTCACAGTGTTGTATGTGTCCAGCACATAAGGGATGGACCGTATGGGGTTGGCCATGGTGGTGTTCACAGGTGTGGGGTGGGTGGGTCTGGCTGGGTGGGAGGGCACACACCTTGGGGAAGGGGACTTTGCTTCGGGAATGTACTTATGTTCTTCTCTCCTTTTTTCCCCCACAGGACAGGATGAACTCTGCAGATTGTGGGCAGAGCGGTGAAGGGGGGAGGACAATGCAGCCAGGCGGGGCGAGGGCCATCACCGCCCACCTGACCGGCCCAATGAGGGTGAGTGCCATACATCCATGATTAGTATTGCATGCTGTGTGACAGGGTGGGCAGCGGGGCATGGCCACCATTCATCGACACCACTGCCATGCACGCAACTTGTTACAGTCAACACTGTGCAGTGGCAATGCATGTCTGGGTGTGCGTCACTGGTGGTCCATGCGTGCACCAGGTGCATGGCTGTGCCACTGCCTTTGCACCACATAGCCATGTCACTAAAAGGCCACGGTGGTGCTGTGTGTGACTTGGCCGATGGGTGTGTGCAGCATTCCGCATGGCTGTATGCGCCTGGGTGGGCAGGTCCTGTGGATGTGATCACTGCGGGTGGTCACACACCATCACAGTGGTATGTCCCATGGCCGTATGCCATGCACAGTGGGCGGGCTGTATGGGGTTGTGCATTCACACTTATTGACTGTGCTCCCTTGTCCTAGGTAAACACCATCTCTGGGATATTCGGGACACCCACGGAGCTCCTACAGCTGGGCCGGCCGAGGCCCCGACATCCTCAGGAGGCTGACACGACGGGGTGCTATGGAGGCACTGAGGCCGGAGGTCCTGGAGTCAGGAATGGCGGTCCCGATAGAGTCCTTCGGTCCATTACTTCCTCTACCTCTGGACCCCCCTCACACCCCACCTATCCCATCCCATTTGTCCACCCCTTCCCTACCCACCCCACCTTGTTTGTGTCCCTCCCAAGCTTGTATATAGTTTTTATTCTTGTACATAGTTCACTTTTATATTTTTAATACATTTGATTTTGACATGAATACTGTGGTGGTCTCTGATTTGCAGCAGGCTATAGGTGCTCAGCTGCAGTGGTGTGCATGGCATCGGGGTGGTGCAGTCATGGGTATGTGTGTCCTTGTGGAGGTGACTATGGTGTGGGGGTAGATACCAGTCAGTGTCTGTGTTGTGTGTGTTGTTCCCTGTGCACCGGATGACTGTGTGCAGTGGTCCATGGCGCGTGCTCTGTGTCCATGGTGCACCCATTGGCCCGTCCATGGCCTGTGCAGCCAACACACATGCCTGTCTGTGACCTGCATGGTCTGCTGGCATGTCAGTGGTGGCAGTCCCTGCAGGGCGGACACTGTACTCGTCACTTTGCTGGGTTTCCCCTATCACTGGTGTGGTGCATACCTGGCTCGGGTGGCACTGTGGGCACCACAGTCATTGTCCCACCTCCATGCTGTGCCTTGTGTGTGTTGCAGGGGATGTGCCCCACTGTCTGTGGCTTGTGCTCCGGGTGACTACTGGTGGTGTATGGGTCCACAGTGCCTGCGCAGGGTGGCTGGCACTCCAGTGCCATGGTGGACTGTGGGTTGTGTGTACACGGCTTACATGGGCCCACAATGGGGGCTTGGTTGCCCCACCACTGTGTCCCTGTGTTGGTGTGCCCTTGGGTATGGGTGGGTGTCTGTCCATACCCTGTGTGGCATCCAGTGTGGTACATGCTTCCATGCACCACTGTGGGTGTCTGTGCTGGCTGTTGTGGCCAGTGGTGGGTCGGGGTGTGTCACTGGAATACTGTGCAGGGCACTGTACCACTGGTGGTGGTGTCAAGGGCACACCCTGTTCCATGTGGGGTACCTCTTGTGCCGACACATGGTCGGTCTCTCAGCAGTACATCGGGGGGGTACTGTGTGTGGTGGCACTGTGCCTGCCGTTGTTGCATTGCCATGTGCTGCAACCCATTAATGGGTGCTCGTGGTGGGGCTGGCTTGCATGGTTCTATGGTGCACAGGGTTGCATTGACACAGTGGGGGTGGTGGCATGCATGGGGTTTCCTGCAGTGGTGGTCACTGCTCATGGGGGGGTGTCTGGGGGTCACTGTGCAGGGTGTGCTCTGCACTGGGGGGATGGTGTGGCACGGAGTGGTCTGCCCTCCTTGTGTGCCAGTCACAGCTTGTCGGTAGGTGTGATGGGGCACCATGGCCCAGCTGTGGGTTGGTTGCTTGTCTCCATGGGCCAGTGGTTATTCCAGCCCTCCCCCAGTTGTGCTGTGCTTGGGGTGTGGGTGGATGATGTCTGTTCTGCTGTGTGTTCCTGTGCCCATCTGTGGCATGGGTGGTGGGCCCCTACCTCCCTGATTGTGCAGTTACATTGCTCTGCAGCTGGGGGCTCCCTGGTTGCACTATGGAACCTCTGGACTGCTCAACTGAACATCCCTTGTTGCACTATGGCGCATCAGATCTGCTCAGCTTCCCCTCCCTAGTTGCGCTATGGCGCAGGTGGTGCGATATTCAGTCGTCAGCTGTAGGCACAATATGGCCTGCTCCTTTTTTTGAATATCACGTCTCTTGCACATGGGTGCAATAGACTTGCACTTGCTCCTGCTATTGCGCACTTTTTGGGTGCAGTTTGAATATCTGGCCCATTGTTTTTTACTTTTAGTCAGCTTTTAAAAAGGAATTTGATGCTATGTTTTACGGATCAGATCCTTGTTTGGAAGGAGTGGATGCTGTTGTGGTTGGACCCTTTTTTGACACAGTGGAGTAGTGGCTCCAATCTCAAAACACTGAAGGAGTGCACACAACGGTGATGGTGCTCAGGTCAGGCAGTCCAATAGATACAACAAAATAGACCAGCACTATATCAGTTTCTTGAATTCAGGGATGCCATGGCTTAAATGTAACCAAAAGGCTTTATTGCAGTAAAATTATAACTCACAGCACAGCCAAGATACATGCACGCTTAAGCAAGCACGTATCTTGACTATTTTGTTGTATTGTGTAGTGACTTATTTTGTTGTATCGAGTAGTGCTTCTATACCACATCAATACCACAGTCGGTTGCCTTATTGTGGCCAGGCATGTATGGAAAAAAATCAAAGGATAGAAATTGAAGTATTCAATTTTATAGCACCAGCACTCCAAGCTTATTTATATGACAATTATGATGGAAAATGTTCAGGTGGAACCTTTTTCATGTTTGACAACCCCCAAAATGGATATGGGGCATTAAGAAGGCTTTGACGGATGGGAGAACAGCACAAAAAAATGTGGGATGTTTTATGGCTGAGTTTTCATGGTAAATTGCTGGTGAAAGCAAATGCCAAACATAAAAGCCTTGCTGAGAGGTTCTGTCCCAGGGAAGGGTGTGTCTTGCTTCTGGAGACTATGGTCCACTTGTACTTGGACTGTCCTTATGCTGTCACCTTTTGGAGAACACTGGCATCCACCTGGCAAGCCCAGCAGTGGACATCCCTTATGGGTGACCAAGTGATTCTGGGAACTTTGTCCAGGGGTAATATTTATGAGGCGGGCACTCTTTGACTTGTTATCAACACAATAAAGTATTATTTATGGCACTCTAGATGTGCTTTAATATTCCAGCAAAGGGATATTCTACCCCAGGTTTTAATTTATTTGATAACAAGAGATCTTCTGTACCACTATTGGACTGAGAGTTAATACACAGCTCTGGGCTCACAATGACAACAAGTGTTTTCAGCCCTACTACTACTGGTGTGATTTTGCTGCCCCACCTTACTACAACTGTATGGCAGTTTACCTGTTCAGGACTTTGGTCTGTTATAGTACTGGATGCTACTGTGGCAGCTACTGACTCACTTTGCTTGTACATTCACATTCTCCACCTAGCGGATCCTGATGAGGGAATCCAGATTTTTGCCTTTCACAGATCAGTCCTGGATGCCTGAGACCTTTGATGTGGGGGGGGGGGTGTAAGGAGTGCTTATTGTTTTCCTTTTGTTGTCTCCTTATAGGTTTCCCCAAACCCCTGACCTTACGTTTATCTGCAGGTATTTGAAGACTCTCATTTCCCCTCCCATTATGAGCTGCAGGTTATATTTTCCAGGGTTTCTTTCTCACTGTCAGACTCTATTTTTGTTATTAGGGAACCTCTGTCATCCTGGCATGTTGGCATGTTGCCAAGATGGTGTCTCTCGGTGATGGTGAAGAGAGGATGGAGTTCATGGAGGTAGGAGAGCAGGTCTCATCCCCCGCCTCAACAGCACCAGAGACTGCTGAAGCTGATATTTTGGAGATGGACTTGGATATGGACAAACCAGCCCCAGTAACCCTGACTGAAGGAATACAAAATGGATTTGTGGAACCTATGGAGCACTTCAGTTCAGAAACCGGTACCAGAGAAATTACGGAGCAACAACATACTAACCGTGAGTCTCTTGCAGATCCTTTGGAGACTACCAAAAAACTCCAAGAAATTCTAAATTTGGAAGAACATTTTTTAAATAGAAAGAAATCTATGACCATAGAGATACAGAAATTGCAGTTGGCAGATACTTTAGAAACTGTCAGACCACCTAAGCTGCTCTTCAAGGATGATGCTGCATCAAAGACACTGCTAGTCAGTTGGGCAGTGGCTGTAATTGACACCCAGGTAGAAAATCAACCTTGTGAGAGGAATGCTGCTCCTACAATACCTGAAATACCAAACAGTTTCAATAAGTCAGTAACAGGGGAACCATCAGGAATGGCAGATACAAACCAAACCTGATTTGTCTTAAGAAGCCCCACTGTTAAAGACTCTCAGCAGACTACCTCTGAAATTTGATCTGTCAACAAAGCCCTACAAGCAGCAGGTTGGCATCAGAAAAGTAGATTTCTGGATCTTTCTGAATCTGAATGCCCACACCAGAGGATTTCTCACCAACAGATATGCAAGACTCTCTGAATAATGTTTAAACAGATAACTTAAATACACTCCAAAGTCCTGTACTTGATTTACCAACTGAGTTGAATCTTACTCAAAATCCACAGTTACCTTTGAACAGTGCCACTGTTACTGCAGAACTTTCTAACCCTGTACAGGATAATGTAGAACTTCTGGGTACTGACCAAGAAATATGTTCAGTTAACCTGCAGTCAAGTGTTACACCACAACAACTACCTCTAAGATTAATAAATAAAACAAATCCTAGACCATAGGCTTCTCTCTTCAACACACCTATCCTGCCTGCTAAGAGACATAATGTGGTCAGGTTAAAATACATAGGCAGTACGGAGAAGGAACCTGACCAAATATTTGTGGCAAGAAATCTTTTTAAAGATTCGATAAAATTATTTGCAAATATTATCTATGCCCTTATACATGTTTCAGGTGAAACAACTTTTGATACTAGCTTCAAAACTTTGAATGGGCTGGAACATTTCTAGATAAAGTATAACACTATCAAAAATACACCTTTGAGAACTCTGTTAATGGTAATACCATTAACCAAACTGACACAAAAAACAATAACTATCCTTTTCCGAAATGAAGGCTTCTGTGTGAATGATTTAGTATCCTGGTCGAAACAATGTTGTACTGTTCTTGGTTAACCTGAGGCCATCTTTGACTCTGAACATATTTGGACCTGGGGTTGGAGGGTGAAACTAATTCTTAAAACCACAAACACAGGAGTTATACATTTACTGAATACTTTCTTTTTAGGGAGGTATAGGGGAGAGTTCTATTTTATCTAGGCCAACCTAAAGCCTGTTAGAAATGTGGTTCTGTGGCTCATTTAAGCAGCAGCATCTGTGATAAAATTAAATGTTCTGTATGTGGAGAACTGGGTCATCATGTGGCACAACATATAAACAAAGGAAAATGCAACCTCTGCAAAGAATTAGGTCATACTTTTCTAAACTGCCCTTGGGCAGATCACAATCAACCTGACCAAGCCGATGGAGCTAAACAAAGACTGTACATAACTTTGGCACAAAAAGACATCCAAGACACATACAATACCTGATGACATCATTCAGGAACCTCCCTCTGACAACCCCAGATAAGAACAGACTTTACCTGACTGTAATCTGCTCCAGCCCGTAAAACGCCTCTCCATC
Source organism: Neoceratodus forsteri (assembly GCA_016271365.2). Classification (NCBI taxonomy): domain Eukaryota; kingdom Metazoa; phylum Chordata; order Ceratodontiformes; family Ceratodontidae; genus Neoceratodus; species Neoceratodus forsteri. The sequence goes on along the minus strand of CM057456.1, from coordinate 899,432,996 downwards.
CTCAAACAATTTCCTCCACCCCTACCCCTATTGTACAGGAAACTATTATGACTACTCAGGACTCTATAGCACACATAGAAACCATGACTATTCCATCAGTATCTCAGCAGATGGAGGTAATGATGCCACCCCTGACAACCTTAACACAAGTGAAAAAAGGAGAATGACTAAAGGTCTCCCTAACCCTAAAGTGTCAAAAACTGGATCTGTACTGGTTGAAAATAAATAAGAGATACTACAAACTAATTCTGATGATACTGATGATGACCCTGACACTTCATCAATACTGTCTTCTTACCCAGAACAGACAACTGATACAGAGGTGCCAATCGAATCCTCAGGGTTTCAGAAATGGAAAGAGAAGACAAAAACTAAGCACAAAGAAATGGCCTATAGATGGGGAAAACCTAGGTGATGATAAATCACACTTACTTGCTAGTTTGCTTAAATGCTTCCTAATGTTCACGTTTATACTGTAAATATGAACAGTATAAAAAGACAGGAAAAGCGAAATATGTTTTTATTCATTTTTGTCTTATCTTATTTCAGGAATTATTTTCCTACAAGATGTTAGATTTCACACTCTGCATGAAATTATACAAGCAAAAAGAGCTTGGTATCTAGGGCCTTCTTTTTGGTCCTTTGGTCAGGAACCATGTTCGGCAGTAGGGATGTTGTTCAGGATTCCTGAGGTTGTAGTTTTGAAACTTACTGATTTAGTGCCAGGGCGTGTTTTGATTTTAGAAATTAAATTTCAAAATATACTTTACCGACTAATTAATATTTATGCACTACAATCCAAAAAGCAACGTACTGAATTACTGAAACAAATACAACCCTATTTGCACACAGTACTTCCCAATAAATTATTTTTGGTGGAGACTTTAATTGTGGTTTATTAGTCAAAAACAGAAGCAAAAACACTAAAACCTCCAAGATTTACTCAAGATTAACTGTGACTCAAACTTTTTATCCTCAGTACTACAGACGGCTAGATTACAGGATGCTTATTTTAAAATGACAAACACACACACAAATCAACATTCCATAAGGGACAGATAGCAACAAGAATTTATTTCTTTTTTACATCTCAGCACCTACAGTTAATGTCAGCTCAGGTAATTCCAGCAGAATTCTCTGATCATAACTTACTTTCTATTCAGGTTGGGCAAAATAACCCTTTTATAAAAGGTCCTGGAACATGGAAATTTAGTATAACACCATTGATAATGAATCTATTTCACATACATAAAACAGTTTATTATGGCAAGAAAGTCAGTTATGATTTTATATGATGATCTCCAAATGTGGGGGGAAGATATAAAGTCCGAGCTACAAAGTTTATTAAAACATTTAAGTAAATCAAATAGTATAAATATGTATATTCAATATTTGCAAAAAAGACAGCATTTATAAAAATTATGGTTATCCCATGACACTAATCAAGATTATACCAGACAAATTAGTACTTTAAAAAAGGGACCTTATGATATTCCATTCAGAAAAATTGAAAAGTTTGTATCAGCAACAAAATTTGATACACAGGGTACATTTGATACAGTGGCCCAGATATTCAAAAGGGTTGAGCCATGCGCAAAAGGGTTGCGCCAGCGCAAGTCCGAAAATGCGCTATTCTGCGATATTCAGCGGGAGGCAGTTGCACCCCCCAAATCACGCTGAGCAACAGCGCAATGATAATGAATGTATGTGCAACTGAAGGGGGAAGAACCATGCATAAATGGTGCAGTGCGATATTCAACAACATGCGCCATGCGCAATAGGGAAGCAAGCAGAAGTTGCGCCATAGCAGAAATGAGTCAAAATAAAAAGGAACAAAGGAGAGGTGCAAGAACGCTACAGGGAAGCCACAAGTTGCTGAACTATAGCCAGCCACACAGGCAACACACACACAGGGCAGGACAGTGAAAGGGCACCTGGAACCCACAGGCTCAGGGGAAGATGTGGGGAGCCACACAGCAGTGAGGCCAGCACAGTCAGGTGTTCCCGGTGCAGGGGAAGTAGCAGCCAGAACAGCGGGGGGAACACAGAAACAGCTGCCGGGGGGTGAACACAAGCCAGGGACATGGCCAGTGCCACCATCCAGATGGAGGCAGTAATGAGGGGGGTGAGAAGGCAGGCAGCAGGGGGGCGCAGCCATGGAAGGGCCCGTTGGCAGTATGCCCCCAACAGGCAGTACTGAGCCTGCACCAGCTTCGAGCTGTACAGTGATACTGAGATCGTGGGCCAGTACCACCTGAATCAGGCAATTCTGAGGCAGCTCTGTGAGCTGTGCAGTGATGTGATGCAGGCACCCACACGGCGGAGCCATGCTCTGTCAGTGGAGACTAAAGTGACAGCTTGCATGTGCTTACTCACCACGGGTACCTTCCAGAGACCAACAGGGGACACCACAGGCATAACCCAGTCGGCTGCATCATGCCACCTCACCCAATTCCTCAGCGCACTGCTGCCACATGCTGTGGAGTACATCCTTATCCCCAGCACACTGGCGGAGTGCACAGCAAGCATACAGGAGTTCCACAGGGTAGCACGTATGCCTGGCATGCTAGGGGCAATAGACTGCACCCACGTGGCCATCCGCACACCACCTGGCCCCGCGTGAGCCGCATACATGAATCACAAGGGCTATGCTAGCATCAACTGTCAGGTGGTGTGCGATGCCAGGGGGTGCATAATCAATGTCTGTGCCACGCACCCTGGAGGAGCACACAATGCCTTCATCTGGCATCAGTCGGCACTGTGCCACAGATTCGAGAGTGGGGACATCCCCACTGGCCACCTAGTGGGTGAGTATGCAAACCACATGGACAAACATAGGGCTTGGGAGGGGCAGGTCACAGGTGACATGGGTAGTGGCCTACATGGCCCAGGGCAGGGCGATGCTGATCACCAAACTAACCTCCACCCTCTACACACAGGTGACAGTGGATACCCACTCTGTCCCTGGTTGCTCACACCATACCTGTGGCCCGCGACCCCATCGCAGCAATGCTACAATGAGGCACACGCCACCACACGTAATGTCATCGAGTGGGTGTTCGGGATGCTGCAGGCACATTTCCATTGCTTGGACACCTCCGGTGGTGCACTACAGTACAGCCCCTCAAAGGCCTGCGGGCTATTCCTGGCCTGTTGCATCCTGCACAACATGGCCAACGAATTTGGGATAGCCATACAGGTCAAAGAGGGGGACAGTGATGGGGACAATGAGGACGCCGGTGACAATGGTGATGGGCAGCCCCCCTTAGGCGACAGGACCCCTGACTGCTCCGGCTGGCATAGCTGCACCTGGACACCATCATGGAGGAGCACTTCAGCCAACCCAGGTAAGTCATGGGGCCATGTGCAACCACAATTGGCTAAGGCACAACCCACAAATATGCATGGACACACACCAGGGGTGCATGCCATCAAGGGAAGTGGCCGGGCATGGAACCACACACACCACCAGGGATGGGTGAGGTCTAACATGGCACACGGACAGACACACACACACGCACACACACACACACACAAAATGCACCAGACATGCACAAAGGGTAGGAGGCATACCTACCAGAATGCCACCTAACCACACACATGTCCACAGACCACCACCCACTGCCTGTCATTGTGCATGTGTCAGATGCTGGGCACCATTGCACATTGGTGTACAGCACAATGCAGGCATCATCATGCACACACAACTGCGGACAGCAGCCAGGAGGGTATGCAGATGGACTGTGTGTCTGCATGCAGGGCCGGGTACCCACCTGTGCATTGCCCGCTGAATGACACAATGCACACAGGGCAGCATCAGACAGTAGCCACGTTGGGAGACAGGTCATTCACGTGCCACAGTGCCCCAGCCACCACAGATGCATGGGCGGCCCTGCCGAGACCCATCAGCACTGACAGGCTGACCACTGGCCTCATGCAGTGGCACCGATGGTCCCCCAGGAGTTCCACTGCGTGAACGTGACCGTGCTCGTGCAGGGGTCTGCAGCACACCGAACATGCCTGCGCCAGGTGTGCTCGGGATGCCCACAGCTGAACCCGGTGTCAACAAGGAGGGTGTCGCACAACGCCAGGAATGGGGGGTGGACATTGCACTGTGCGGTGTCTGCGCCGCATGGGCAAATAACTGTGTGCCCCCTGTGGCCATGGCAGCTGTGATTGAATGTGTCAGTCTGTCAATGGCAGCGGTCACATCCTCCCGCATCCGGTCCATTCCTGCCAGAAGCAGAGCAGTTTCTCTGCTGCAATGCTCCTCTGCCCGCTCCAGAGCCACACTCAGTGCATCCACCACCGTCACAAGCCGCATCTGCTGATTTACTGATGCTTGCAGTATGCGGGTGTGCTCATCCAAGAGGTCATCTGCCTGACCGGCATTCTGTCCCCCAGGGTGTGCTCAGCCCTGATGCTCAGCACCCCTTGAGGGTGGGCGCTGCACACCAGGACCAGGCCTGGGCATGTCCACAGGTGGTGCACTGACACCGCCCCCTGACACTGTACCCCCAAGCCCATTGGCCGACTGCTGATGCTGCCCCTTCAGCTGCCACTCCCCAGGGCTCACTGGTGCTGCCGCAGTGGCCTCAACAGTCCCACTGTCCTGTACACACCAGTGCTGCCCCAACGGTGCTGACAGGCACAGGCTGGGACTGTGATGACATGCAGGCCTCCACGGCGGCACCACCCACAGCCATGGCTGAGATGTTACCTGCTGTGTGGCCATCCTGTGGCACACACATGTCACTGCCCATGACGTTAGTGACATCATCATCAGTGACGGACCCGGCACCAGCCCGAGTCACAGCATGCTAGCATCCGTGGATGCTGGCATGCTGGGACATGGGCAGGGCCTCCTTAGCACCTGCTCCAACAACATCAGTCTGGACATCCAGGCAGGTCCACTGTCACACTGAGCCACGTACTCCTGTGGAGGTGGATGGGCCCTCCTCCATCTCCATCTGACTGGCCTCAGTGGAGAGGCCCACCACCGCTGACCTATGCAGACGCTCAGGAGCTGTAAGGGAAAACAAAGTTGCGTTACTGCATGCGACCTACCCTGCCCCCAATAGACAGACCATGACCTACCATGCAGTGATGGGCTACCACCCATCTGGAATCCACCACCTGGAACACCCTCAATGGTACAATGCTGCATGCTGCCAGCAACCCTCTCCTCCGGTGGGGTCAGGCGTAGCACCTCCGGCTGTCCCCCACCTGTCGCAGATCGTGCTGCCCTGATGGCAGCCACCTTCTCCTTAATCCTCCTCCTGTCTGTGCCCATCTTCTTCTTGCACTCCTGCACGGAGTGCTGGTGGCTGCCATGCAGGTTCACAGCACGCGCCACTTCCTCCCATGCAGGAGCATGGGCCTGTGGTGTTCCCCTGGTGTCCGCTGAGAAGCAGCTCCTGGTCCAGGTAGGCCTCGAACAGGGCATCCGTCTCAGTCTTTGTGAAATTTGGCCTCCTCCTCCTCCCACAACTCTGTTTCTCTTCCTCCACAACTCGCTCGGTCATGATTCAGCCTGTGAGAATGACAGGTGTTACCTGTGACTATGCAGTCCCATGCATGTCCCAAAATCCACAGTCCACACTCCCGAACAGCATGCAACTCACCAATAGACTGCAGTAACCGACTATGGTCAGTGCAGCCCAATGTCGCACTTTTATAGCGCAACCCATGCAAATGAGGCGAGGCGCATCTTTAAGTGGATGCAAATGCAGTGACTGCGTCATTGAATGGCTGATTAGCTGATTTGCATATGACAGCTGAATATCGCACTTTTGCGCTTTGCGCAATTGTGTTGAACGTGCTGAGCCAAGGGCGCAGTTCTGTGACATGCGCAGTACACACCTAACTGCGCATGCCCCGGGTTGATGACACAGGCTCCTGCCATGCTGCTGATGTGCTGTGCACGGGAGGCAATGCAGAGCACGGCCACCATTGTGCCAGCGGCACTACAGCACTGTTCACTTATATGGCGCTGTGGCACTGGGGCATCATAAGCACACTGGGGCAACAGCGCAGTAGGCCACTACAGGAGGTGGCACACAGGCACCCAATCGCGCTACATGCATTGGGTTCCAATCGCACTGTGGCTGTCCCTGTGCCTGAGACCCTTGACCCTGTGCCCGACCTTTTCCCCCTAGGCATCATGCGTTAGGCACGGGTGCACCACTATCACGCTGTTCGGTGACAGCGCGATAGGGAATGGCAGCGCTGTACCACGCAGCATCTGCACGTGATGGAACCGCACTGCAGAGCACCATTTTGACTCTATCGAGCAATAGAGATGGCGCGGAGGAGAGCTGCCCAGTGGAGCTGGGTAGAAATGGCAAACTTGGTTGTCATTGTGGTGCCACTTGTTGGCCCACTGTTTGGTGAGGCACATCTGGACAGGTCCAGGAGTCAGGTGTGGCAGGAGGTGGCCGACGCCCTGGAGGAGGCCACAGGAATGGGGCAGATGGCAGAACAGTGACACCACAGATATGGGGACGTGAGGCGGAGGGACCCGGACCTGCTTGCCTGCCTGCGGGCACATGCCAGAGGGGCATGGTGCCATGGCCAGGTAGGTGCAACATCCATACACTTTTATCTTCCATATGGGTATCACGGTTGCATGTGTCCTGAACATGGGGGGACCATCCGGTGTTGGCTGTGGTGATGTTATCAGGGTGTGGGGTGGGTGGGTCTGGCTGTGTGGGATTGCACACACATAGGGGCAGGGGGACTTTGCTACAGGATTGTACTGATGTTCATCTCTCCATGTTTGCACCTTAGGCCCAGACGAGCGACGGCTGGCGAGGGAGAGGAGGCACCAGCAGGAGGACCGTCACTCCAGGAGGGGCGAAGGTCCACAGAGGCAGAAGGACCAGCCTGATGATGGTGAGTGCCTTACATCCATGATTACTATTGCATGCTGTGTAACAGGGTGGGCAGTGGGGCATGGCCACCATCCATTGACACCACTGCCATGCACACAACTTGTTACAGTCAGCACTGCCCAGTGGCACTGCATGTCTGGGAGTGCATCAATGGTGGTCCATGCATGCACTGGGTACCTGGCTGTGCCACTGCCTTCGCACCACATAGCCATGTCACTGAACAGCCATGGTAGTGCTGTGCAGGGCTTGGCCGGTGGGTGTGTGCAGTGGTCCGCATGGCTGTGTGCACCTTGGTGGGCAGGTCTTGTGGACGCGATCACTGTGGGTGGTCACACACCATCACAGAGGCATGTTCCATGGCCGTATGCCATGCACAGTGGGTGGGCTGCATGTGGCTGTGCATTCACACCTATTGACTCTGCTCCCTTGTCCTAGGTGGACAGCAGCTGCAGGAGATTGGGGTGGTGCTGAGGAAGATTCTCAAGGTGGCCAGGGCGTCCCTGGAGATCCTTGAAAGGTTGGACAGGCTCGGTGTCTGAAGATGTCGTGGCTGGAGGAGAAGCCGGAGCGGGGTGCAGGGCTCCTGCTGAGCTTTGAACTGCCCCTGATTTCCCCTACCCCCCTGGACACACCCTCACACCCTTCCTTCCCTCTACTGTTTGTTCACCCCTGCCCTTACCCACCCCCATCTTGTTTGTGTCCCAACCCACAAACCTTTGTAAATACTTGTACATAGTTTTGTTTGCTGTTTTTAAATACATTTCTTTTGATATGCCTACTGTGGTGGTCTCTGATTTTCAGCAGGCTATAGGTGCTCAGCTGCAGTGGTGTGCATGGTGTCAGGGGTGGTGCAGTCATGTACGTGTGTGTGTGTGTCCATGGGGATGTGAGTATGGTGTGGGAGTGGCTATCAGTCACTGTCTGTGGCATGTGTGTTGTTCCCTGTGCACTGGATGACTGTGTGCAGTGGTCCATGGTGCATGCTCTGTGTCCATGGCACACCTGTCAGACCATTCATGGTCTGTGCAGCTGACACCATGCATGTCTGTGACATGCACGGTCCACTGGCATGTCAGTGGTGGCTGTCCATGCAGGACAGCCACTGTACCCAGCACAATGCCGGGTTGTCTCCTGTCACTGGTGTGGTGTATGTCTGCCTCAGGTGACACTGTGGCCTCTGCTGTTGTTGTCCCACCTCCATGCTATGGCTTGTGTGTGTTGCAGGGGGATGTGCACCACTGTCTGTCACTTGTGCTCCGGGCAAATTCTGGTGGCGTACAGCTCTACAGTGCCTGCGCAGGGTGGCTGGCACTCCTGTGCCATGGAAGAGTGCTGGCTGTGTGTACACAGTTTCCATGGCCACATGCTGGGGGCTTGGTTGCCCCACTACTGTATCCCTGTGTTGGTGTGCCCTTGGGTATGGGTGGGTGTTTGTCCATGCACTGTGTTGCATCCTGTGTGGTGCATGCTTCCATGCACCACTGTGGGTGTCTGCGCTGGCTGTTGGGGCCAGTGCTGGGTCAGGGTGTATCCTTGGGAGGTTGTGCAGGGTGCTGTACCACTGGTGGTGGGATCCGGGGCATGCCCTGTCATGTGTGGGGTACCTCGTGTGCCAACGCATGGTCAGTCTCTCAGCTGTACCTAGGGGGAATGTGCATGGTGGCACTGTGTATGCAGTCGTTGCATCACTGTGTGCTGCCACCGACTGATGGGTGCTCATGGTGGGGCTGCCTTGCATGGTTCTGTGGTGCACAGGGTTGCATTGTCACAGTGGGGGTGGTGGCATGCATGGGATATCCTGCACTGGTGGACGCTGCTCCTGGGCAGGGTGTCTGGGGATCACGGTGCAGGGTGTGCTCTGCATTGGTGGGATGGTGTGGCATGGGGTGGTCAGCCCTCCTTGTGTGCCGGTCACAGCTTGCCAGGGGATGTGATGGGGCACCATGGCCCAGATGTGGGTTGGTTGCTGGTCTCCATGAGCCAGTGGTTATTCCAGCCCTCCCCCCAGTTGTGCAGTGCATGGGGTGTGGGGGGACGATGTATGTTCTGCTGTGTGTTCCTGTGCCCATCTGTGGCATGGGTGGTGGGCCCCTGCATCCCTGGTTGTGCTGTTGCATTGCTGCCCTGCTGCTGGGGGGCGTCCCTGGTTGCGTTATGGCGCATCTGGACTGCTCAGCTGAACATCCCTTGTTGCGCTATGGCGCATCAGATATGCTCAGCTTCACCTCCCTAGTTGCACTATGGTGCAGGTGGTGCGATATTCAGTTGTCGACTGTAGGTGCATCTTGGCCAGTGCAGTTTTTGAATATCGCGCCTCTTGCACATGGGCGCAATGGACTTGTGCTTGCTCCTGCTATTGCGCACTTTTTGTGGGCGCAGTTTGAATATCTGGGCCAGTATGTCCATATGAAAGTTGTAACAACAGAATTTTGAAAAAGGAATGGAAAGGTTATACGATAAACAGAACAGACTTCAGACAACAAATGAAGGGATATTAAAAGCTGTATCAGAATATACACAGGAAATGTATGTATTTAACAACCGCTGTAGAAGAGACTGACCACATTTTTTTCAAGACTTGAACTACCTAATATTCCTGCAGAAATTACAAATAAAGTCAGTCAGGACATACAATGCAATTATGTTAAGGAAGCAAAACCTTCTTTAAAAAAATAGGACAGCCCTAGGCCTTGAAGGGATTCCAAGTGAAATATATAAAGTGATAGGCATGGATCTGGAAACAGAATTAACTCAGGAATACAATTATATTCTACAAAACAATTCAATTCCATTGGCTATGAATATGGGTGCTTTAATCTATATACACAAAAAGGGGGATAAAAATTACTTGCAAAATTGGAGACCAATAAGTCTTCTTAATACTGATTTTAAGATTTTAACAAACATTTTAGCTAAAAGATTAATTAAAATAGCACAAATAATGATGTCTAAAACACAATTCTGTTCCATACCAGGAAGAAGTATTTCTGATCATTTATTACTTTTGAGAGAAATAACAGAAAGAGGGAACAACAGACAATTAGTCGGCTTTCTGATTTCTTTAGATAAAAAAAAAAGCTTTTGATTTGGTAAATCATGACTTTCTCTGGTTAACTTTAGAGAGGTATCAAGTCCCTGTAAATGTAATTAAATGGATTAAAGGGTTGTATAACACTGCTGTGGTAGTTCCAGTTATAAATGGTTGGAAAGGACCAATAATTGGCATAAAAAGAGGAGTAAGACAAGGGTGTCCTCTAAGCCCTATTCTTTACATCTTTTTTCTTGATCTCTTACTTAGGCTAATAAATTCATCACCTTTAATACAGTAAATTCATGGAATTATAATGTTGGAAGTGTTCCTCATAAGATATTAGCATATGCAGGTGACATGAGTCTGTTAATAAAAGATGACAATTCTGTAACAGAATCTTTAAGACTGTGTGATTAATTTGGCAAGATATCAGGGGCATCACTGAATCTGATGAAATGCGTAGGAAGACAATTAGGATAGAACATACATCCCACCACTGACATTGGTAATATTACTATACAAACTGAACCTATACAAATTCTAGGCATAACGTTTGTTACAGGAGAATTACACATGATGAACTGGGGGCCTAAGATTACTAAGGCCCTTAGAGGGCCTAAGGTTAGGAAAAAAATAAAAGCTCAGTGGAATAAATGGAAATTATGGAAGCAAAAGATAATCTATTTAATTAAAACATACCTACTATCACTGTTTTTATACATTAGTTACATTCCCCGAAGAGGTTAGAAACAAGTCTTTTAAGAATTTTCTTTCAAGCTTTACGGGGCAGTCACCTTAATCCAATAAAAAGGAATATCACATATCTTCCAATAAAAATGGGAGGTGTAAACATGATCAACCCTATGTTATTCTACAACAGAATATTTTTAAAGCAAATTTGAAACCATTACTCAGAAATACAGATATAGGCTGGGAATCGTGGCTATATAACAGTTGTAAATCCTGGTTTCAGCAATGGGAGACTAACACCTTAAGAGTAGTTAAAAATATAACCTCAGCTCCAAGATATTTAAAAGATACCTTCAGTAGATTTAGGTAATGACAGATTACAAGTCATATGATTATTACATTAAACAGGAAGTCTCTGTATGCTTACTTACTAGACCAAGTTTGTAATGTACCAATTGTATTTGAGAAATGCCCAACTGAATATCAATCAGCGGTTCTACAACTTTTGCAAAACCCTAGGATACCCCCACATATGTGGGATATACATTGGCTCAGCTGCCACGAAAAGCTAAATGTAAAATCCAATCATAAACATAAATATCAGAAGAATGCGTAGTAGACCTTGTTGTATAAAACAAATAGAATCCATGGAACATTTATTTTTTCAATGTTCTTTTATGAAAGAGTTTTGAAAATCTGTGGCACAAACCTGGTCTGAACCAATTTTACCTACTGTTTCACACCCATATTTAATATATGGGGATATTTCTGCATTTTGGGTATGATGGCATAAAAGCATCTTGTGGGCTTTATGTGATAATAGTAACCGCAAGAAGGCAATCGCTATTATACAAAGGCCACCGGGAAACTGTGCATGCAGGGGGGCTGAACCCCCTGCACCCCTAAATAAAATTCTCAACTCTGGGGGGTGCATATCGGGGGAACAGCCCGGTTCCAAAATAAATTAAGACCCGCAGCTGAGGGAATCGCAAAAAGTACACCCGCCCCCAGTGCCGATCCCAGGACCTGCTCCATCAGAATCAAACCACCCTACCCACTACACCACATGGTTGGCTCAGCGGAAGCAGGCTACCACAGGGTCACATCCCTATTCCCCAACCCTCCATGTCCTGTCACCCATCCTCCCTTCCTGTCACCCACCCTACCCTCACAGTCGCAACATTTGCCGTCCACCTACAGTGGCCCATGATGATAGCGCCATGATATAGGTCACCATTTTGACAGTTGCCCATATGCAGTCGCTATCATCATGGGTTACCCATCTTCTGTGCTATATTTAGTTTTCAAATGGCACATCTGGACAGCCAGGTGCCTTTTTACACTACAACAAAAAATGCACCATATCAGGAACTTATATATAAAATTACTAAAGATTTAAAACAGATCTACTTTATGGAAATTAAGTCTTTACAAAAATGTGAATTATAGAGAGATGGAAATGTTTGCCTTGGATAACAGACTTTGATTCCCCAATCACCTGAATTGCATGATGTGCAAAATGTATACTGCTTGGTAGTTGTATTTCTGATGTACTTTTATGATTGTTTATGTATTTGTGATTGCATATACTGTAGTCTTATTTTTGAATAAATTCCCCTACTCTTTTCAAGAAGTGCCATAGGATCTTTAACATCCACCTGAACAGACAGATGGGACCTCGGTTTAACATCTCACCTGTAAGACTGCACCTTAGGAGTGCAGCACCCAACTCATGCTGCACTACAGTGTCGGTATTGGGATTTAACCCAAGTGCCTGGTGTGGGGATAGAACCCACAATCTTCTGATTTCAAAGGTGAGTGTGCAACCTGCTGAGCTACTGACACTGCCTAAAATGTATGCAAACAGACAATACAGACAGGTCACTAATGAAGTATTAAATATATAGGCCCAAGAATACTCCTACATCCTTCAGTTGATCAGTAACACCAAGATGAATAAATGGATAAATGTCAAATTTCAAGTCTGATAATAAAACACACATAGTAACACAAAAAGACATAAAATGGACCATAGAATGTAGTTTCAGCCCACACAAAGGAGGAGAGAGAACGGGGATTGGGAGAAAAAGATGGTAGAGGGACAGGGATGGGAGAGATTCACATGTAAGAGGCTGCATTGATGTGGCCGGTGTTTTTTCAGTATGCCCTTATGCCTATGGGCTAGACACTTAAGACTTTTGCTAGTCCCACCTATAATAGTCAAGAAGATTCTATTGACGTAGGAGGGTCCCAGAAAGTTTATCTAACTAGTACTGGTAAGATGATAGTAAGGTAACAATGCTGGGACATGGAAAGAGGGAAGGGGGACAAACTGCCCAGGTATTTCCTGTTGGATCAGGGTTCAGCCTGTCATCAAGGGTTAGCTGCTAATAAGTCATTTGGGGGTTGGAGCAGACTTCTTAGGACACTGTGTTAGTTTGGGAGAACATTCACCTGACTGGTGATCGAGTAGGGACCTTTGTCTCTGTCATTTGCAGATTAGTGCCCCAGATTTTTTTGTATTGAGTTAGTTTGCCCACAGCAGAGCAAGATACTTTCTCAGAGCGGGCCATTAGAGTGATTTATTCTGCCATTTTTGTACCACCGGGGGTCTGGATCTCTCCAATGTCTAAGCAGTACTCATTTGGCTGCTGTGAGTGCCGCACTGAGTCATGCCAGCTGCACTGGGGGAAATGCATGTTGTGAAGAAGGTAGCCCCAGTAATGCCATTCTGGGATCATGCATGGGAGGCAGGGGCACTAGAGAGCTACACTTGGACCATGCTCTCTCCCAATGAAGGTCTGTCTTGGGACAACTCCATAGTATTTCTGTGAGCGAGAGGCCTGTGGTGAGTTGCAACACCAGAGTCACTGTCTGGTAGGAGTCTGACCCTATAGAGTCACTGTGAGGTTCAATGTGCCATATGTAGGATCTTGTATTGGACAGGTTTTGCCTGCAGTTCATGGTTTGCCATGCACACATGGGGCAAGACTTGGTCCCATTCCATTGGCAGAATTGTGATGACTAATTTCTGCTTCCACATTTTTCTTGGTTGGGAGACCTAAGAGTTAGGAATGTCCTTGTTTCTGAACTTAAGCAGTTTTCCCAAGATGTGCTGGACATCTTTGAGTTCCATGAGCCACCATTCTATTGGGTTCACTGGAGGGAGTACATGTGTAAGACTTGCTTTGACCCTAAGTAGGTCTCTCAAATGGAGATACCTCCAGCAGTGTGTATGTGGTATGTTGTATGTTTGACAAATGGTTTTGAATGATTTAAGGATTCTAGTCTCAGTATGGTGCATGTTCCCCATGGTACACATTCTCTTTTTCTGCCAGGATGCCCACATTATTGTTTTTTTCTCTGAAAGCAGTTGAGGGTTATACCACAGAGGGTGTAATCTGGCTGTTTTGAGTTGCCATTAAAACTGCTTCATGTATTGTGTCTTTATGGTTCTTGTATGACATAATACAGGGAGTATCTCCTGTGTTGGTTTCCAGTCAGAGAGGACTAATGCTGGGGTCTGGGGTAATGGGGTCTGTGCAAGTTCTAAAGAGATCCACTGGGGTGTGAGAGACGTGAGGCCTGGTCTTCAGCATGTGATTGCTTGTCGAAGAACAATGCTCTTGTGCCCCAATCTAATATTAGGGAGTTCAAAGCCTCAATATTTCTAATGTTTTTGGAGTATTTACATTTTTATTTTGGGCACTTTGTGGTCCTCAATAATGGTAGATATCTTTAAGTAAATGGTTAAAAAAAGGATCCCAAAGGCTGGCCCAGTGCTGTGGTGGGTTGAGGCGTTCATGCCTCCCTGTTGCCATGTCGGCGACCCATGTTTGAGAATTGACTCAGGTCACTTGGGGGTTCGGCTGGGAGAGGGAAGATTGAGAGTCCGTAGGACAGCTCTCTTCCCTCAGGCAGGGGGATCCCACAACTTACTGCTAGTCTGCCAAGTGGAGGAATCCAGAAGGCAGCACATACATAGTCTCCAAGTTCAGGGAAAGGCTGAACTATGGAGTGCTGAGGGCACCTCCACGAAGGTGGAGTGTGCACACCACAATCATTGCATGTCCAGCTGACATTGGGGAGAAAATCAGGAGGAAAAATGGAGGAGGGGCTTAATTTTATTAAGTTTTTGTTGATGCTTAATGAAGCCCTCTCCACTAGCATGGTCTCAGGGGACTGGCACAGACTCGATACAGTCACGTGCTATGAGACAGGGCTGATATAGTCACCAATCCTGCCAAAAGGAAAGATAAAAACCTTTACAGAAAAAAAGAAAAAGGATCCCGGGAGTGCAAATGGAAGGTTTGATATAAGGTACTGAAGCTTTGTCAGGGTAATCATCTTGAGGGCATTGACCCATCCCTAGACTGGAATGTGAACTTGCCCCAATCTCTGAATGTCCCCATCTAGCAAGGAAAACATCATTCCCACATTTGCAATGATGGTATTTTTAATGGTTAGACATATCTGTGTGCCCAGACATGTCACTCCATTCAGGGTCCATTGGAAAGGGTATGCTGTGAACAGGGATTAAGTGTAGCCTTCATTCAGGGGCATGACCTGGGACTTTGCCCCATTAAGTTTGTACCCTGACAGGGCTGAGTATTCCTGAATGATTGTACTCAGTGTCTAGAGAAGGCATCCTTAGGACAGCAGAGAAAGGGGAGATATTGTTGATGGGGGACCTGAATATGCCAGATATTAACTGGAGCACCTTTGCTGCAGCCACATCCAAGAGCAGGTCCATTGTCGATGCCCTACAGGGGGCATGCCTCAGGCAGCTAATGTTGGAACCCACTTGGAAGAGAGCAATCTTATACCTGGTACTCACAACTGGGGGCGGAGAGAGGATCTCAGATCTACAAGTGGGTAGCCATCTGGGGACAAGTGACCACCAAACAGTGTGGTTCATGATAAACTCAGCTGCAGAGTCAAGCCATACAAAAGTGAGGGTACTGAACTTCAGGAGGGCTGACTTTGTCAAAATGGGAGAGTGCCTCAAAAAAGCACTAGCAAACAGGCAAGAAGGAGGGGTGGAGAAACAATGGGGAAACATCAAAACTGCCATCACAGAGGCAACAAGCCTTTGTGTGACGCAAATAAATCAAAATGAAAGAAAAAAACACTAGGGTTCTCAAAAGAGGTGGAGGGGAAGGGTAGGAGAAAAAGATAGCATTTAGGAAGTATAAGGAAAGACAGAAGGAGCAGGAGAGAGAACTACACCAGTTAAAGCAGAAGAAAATAGGAAAGGCAGTCAGAATAGCAAAGGCCCAAACTGAGGAAAAGATAGCCAACTTAGTTAAGAAGGAGGATAAACACTTTTATAGGTACATTAGGGAGCAAAGAAAGAAAAAGGGAGGGATAGTGAGGCTGAATAAAGGGGACGGTGGGTGGGCAGAGAGGGACAGTGAATAAGCAGGGATACTGAATGAATACTTCTGCTTAGTATTCACAAAAGAAGAGGAGGAGGACGTACCTAGTCCAGTTAATAGAAGTACTCTGGATAGGGGGGTCGATCCCAGTCCTTTCACAGAAGAAAGGGTTCTGAAAGAACTCCTAAAACTGAAGGTGGACAAAGTAATGGGACCTGATGGCGTTCACCCCAGAATTCTAAAAGAACTAAGGGAAGAACTAGTGACACCACTGACTACCCTTTTTAGCAAATCGTGGGAGGCTGGTGTGGTACTTGAGGACTGGAGGAGGGCTGATGTGATTCCTCCTTCACAAAAGCGGGAGCAAGACAGAGGCAGGAAACTACAGACCTATCAGTTTGAGCACAGTGGTAGGGAAAATGATGGAATCACTTCTGAAGAAAAGAATTGTTGAGTATGTAGAGGCCAGTGGGGCACAGGACCCAAGGCAGCATGGATTCACAGCGGGAAGGCCATGTCAGATGAATCTAATTAATTTCTTTGACTGGGTGATCAAAGTAGTAGACCGGGGAGGGGCTGTGGACATGGCCTACCTAGACTTTAGCAAGGCATTTGACACAGTCCCACACAAAAGATTAATAAACAAATTAGCCATCCTGGGAGTGGGTACCAGGGTGATAGCCTGGGTAAAACATTGGCTGGACAACAGGACACAGAAGGTAATAGCAAACGGAGTCTACTCTAAAGAAAGGGGGGTTACTAGAGGGGTACTGCAGGGTTCAGTATTGGATCCAGTCCTTTTTAATGTCTGGAAGGAAAAGTATGCCTCTTTGTAGATGTTACAAAGATCTGCAACAGGGTTCATACACAAGGGATGGGGTGGAAAGGATGAGAAGGGACTTTGCAAGGTTGGAGGAATGGTCAGAAGTATGGCAGCTTGGATTCAATTAAAAGAAGTGCAAAGTAATGCACCTGGGAAACAAAAACCCAGGGGAAGAGTACACAATGGGGGGGAAGTAGTAACAACAACAAAAATGGAAAGGGACCTGGGGTAATCATATCAGATGACCTAAAGGTTAACAAGTAATGTGAGAAGACAGTAGGGATGGCTGGGGGGATACTGGGATATATAGGGAGAGGCATCACCAGTAGAAAACAGGAAGTTGTAATCCCTCTATACAGACAGTTGGTAAGACCCCATCTGGAGTACTGCGTCCAGTTCTGGAGACCCCATCTCCACAAGGACATAGACAGAATGGAGGCAGTCCGGAGGAGGGCAACTAAAATGGTGCAGGGTTTGCAACAGAAGCCATACAAGGAGAGACTAAAGGAGCTTAATGTGTATACCCTTGAGGAAAGGCGGGAGAGGGGGAACATTATAGAAACTTTTAAATACCTCAAGGGAATCAACAAAGTCCAAGAGTATAGCATCATTCAGAAAAAGAGATGTGCAAGAACAAGGGAACACAATTTGAAGATAGAGGGGGGACGGCTCAGGGGGCAATGTGAGAAAGTATTTTTTCATAGAGAGGGTGGTGGACACATGCAACGGCCTTCTTGAGGAGGTCTTGGGGTCAAAAACAGTGGGGGAATTCAAGAATGCATGGGACAGACATAAGGCAATTCTTGTGGGGGGTAGGAAGAAATAGGCTGTTGGTTAACTAGGATCTGTAGCTTATCCAGTAGGTAGGGAAACTGACAGACTAGGTGGGCTAAGCGGTCCTTATCTGCTGCCAAAGTCTATGTTTCTATGTTTATATGGAGGGTAGAAGTAATCTGTGATGAAATGAGGTGATATCATCTGCAAGCAAAATTAACTTTATGGTGAAATCCCCAACCGAAATGCCTAGGAAGTGAAGTGATGCCCGCATTTTTATAGCAAGAGGCTCAACAGCCAGCAAGAAAAGAAATGGGGACAGTGATCAACCCTAACATGTGCCCTGTTTCACGGTAAAGGCTGGGGATATCACAGAATTAATAAGGGCAGAAGCAGCTGTATAAGAATTTTATGAGAGAGATAAATTGAAGTGAGAATCCAAAGCATCTCATTGCATCAAAAAGATAAGGCCACTCCACCCTGTTATAGGTCTTCTCTGCATCCAATGACAGGGTGGCAATGGGGAGAGTCTGATTCCTTGCTCCCAGAAAAGGTCCATAGTTCTACAAGTACAGTCCTATCCTAGTCTACCGGGGACAAAGTAGACTTGGTTGGGGTGGGTAAGACTCATTATAGCATAAGACACTGTTGCAGCCTTTCTTGGGAAGAAGGGTGATCAACGCTTAGTGGAAGGATTATGAGAGAGATTCTGTTTGCCAGGCCTTATTATGTAAATGGGCTAAATGAGGGGTCAGAGCATGTGTGAATGAAGCATAAAAGTCACTAGGGAGGCCATTGAGCCCTGGCGACTTCCCCTGAGACATGGAGGCCATGACATCCTGGTCTGTAATAGGTTTAAAGAAATTGGTACAATTAAGTGGGGAATCTGCAGCAGCTGCAAATTAGCATTAAAGACATCCAGCTGACCAAGGTGGGATGACCTCTAAAGTATACAGATGCTTATAGAAATTTTAAAATTCCAGATTAATGAAGTCTGGAGAAGTGACTGTCTGGCTCTGAGATGTGTGGATCAACACAATATGTCTTTCCTCTCTCTGGCTCTGTCCGTACGAATTTGCTGCAGTGTTCTCCAGCATCCCAGTATGGTGGATTCAACCTAAAGATTTGTTTTGTTTTTTTATTTTTAACCAGGAGGTTGACTGGGCACAGCCCTTTTTCAGGCAGGCCTGACATACAACAATTAAAACATACAACAACAATTTTCATAAATAGAACAAAACATTTACAATTACAATGTTCAACAACATGTAACAAATCAAAGTGCTCCTATTCTGTTCTGCGCTGCAAGGTTTCTTCAAATGCTTGCTTGACTTCTGTAATTTGAGGCCTAAGTGTCTTGCATAATTCTGGGTGTGCCTGAATTTGGTGTTCTAAATGTTTCAGTTCTATCTCCCATTCCCTAGTGGTTTGGTCCCTCTCCTTCCTATGTTTTGATGTGCACATGCTATAAGGGCACCTCATATAATTGCTTTCATGGCATCCGATTGTGTGGCTGCCAAGGTGGCCGGTGTTTCATTCAGCAGAAAATATTGTTAAAGCTTGTGATCTACCCAGGTCACAAATGGTTTTATGTGATAGGAGAGATTTAAAAATAGCGCTGACAAAAACAGCGACTTGCATCACGGAGCAAAAACAGCGACAAGTGGGGGGGGGGTGTGACATGTACTAAGTTTTTATGCAGGGGGGACTATGCCCCCTGCACCCCCCATTTTTAAATGAACTATCACCGGGAGGAGGGTGGACATTGAGAGATAGGGGAAAACTCGGAAGGAGGGCTACTCCCCGGGAAGGGACAGAGGTTGGCAGGGGGAGAAGGAAAAGGGTGCTTAAGAAAGGGGAAAATTTTTTTTAACGATGAGCACAACAAAAAAAAAAAAAAAAGTATGTCCCAAAGCCAGCCCTGAACCTGGGTCTGCTCACTACAAAGGTGGTGATTCTCACCACTGCACCAGACAGCCAGCTTGGCAGTGGCCTCCCCAACAAATTCCTATGTAGTGCACAATACAAGTACTCCCTGCATAAAGGAAATTGCTAAACTTACTTGCACTATGAAGAACACATAGCACATTTGTAAATTGCTATTTTCACATCGCTGAAATTGACTTGTTTAATTGGAGTCGCTTTATTCACTTGATACCGTCACAAACGTATCCTGCTGAAATAAGGAGGTGTTCATCCTCCATTTGTTTCTGGTACCAGCTACTCTGCCCCATGCTAGAGAGAGAGTCATATGGGCATGGTCTGAAATAAGGATATTACTGTGGAAAACTCCCCAGGTTCTCAACACAGGGTCTTCGGTAACAAAAGGAAATCTAGGTAGCTGTATTTGTCATGAACCTGGGAATAATAAGTAAAATCAGTGTGTTGGGGTTGTAAAGAGTTCCAAATGTTCTGTAGGCTCACTCTAGAAGGATTGGCCTACATGCTGGACTACCATAGCTTCAGTTTTGCCCATACAATCTAGAGAAGGGTTCAGTGCTAGGTGTAGGTCCCCCTCCAATAATCATACCTACTGGGCCCCCTGGGAGTTCCCTTAAGATAGTAGTAAAAAATGCAGAGTCTGGGACGTTTAGTGCATACATACTTCCCAGTACTGTTGCCTCCCCTTGTACCCAACAGGCAAAATAATCTGGCCTTATTATCCTTAATTTCCCTATGCACTTCAAACTGTAGCCCCTTGCAACAAAGTATAGCCACCTCCTCTGTGTGGAAGAGTATGCTTTATGATATGCTGTTTTAGTCTTGGTCCATAAGGTGGTTTGCTCCCCTTTCCTGTCTGTCTGAGCCTGTTGTTAGCTAGCGACAATATAATTTCACATGTTTTAAATGGTGCCAAAGAAATCGCCAGCTTCACTGCCTCCCTTATATGGCTTGCACACGCTGCCCAGTCCCCACCACTCCCTAGAGTCAATTATGTACTCACAGTCTCACCATCTAGTGTTTCTCGGAGGCTGTTTGCATGTCTTCTACTTCTGGTAAAGAGGAGTACTGTGGAAAGCAGGAAGGTGAGGTTGCAGCTGCAGCAGATCCCAGGTGCTCCTGGGAAAATCTGTCCACCTCACTGGGGTCTGGAAATGAAGTGTCCTACCCTGGAACTTGGTGGTAAGCACAACAGGATACAGCAGAGAGTATGGTAGGCCTCTGTTGTGCAGTCTCTGTGTGGTTTTGTTGAAGACCTGTCTTTTCTCCAGACTGGAGTGGGGGTAGTCTGTGTAGAAATACAACTTTTGCCCTACCACTTTAATGTTTTTCAGGTCGCTTGTCACTTTCAAAACAATTTCTTTATCTAGAATATGCAGTAGTTTAAATATAAGTGGTCTGGATCTAGTACTGATTGTAGTCCCTCTCGCCCTTCTGATCCTACGTGCCCTTTCTATTTCAAAATCATATTCCAAAGGGCTTAAGTGCAGCCATATTGGGAGATCCTCACAGAGGAACTGTTCAGTGTCTTTACCTTTCAGGTGCAATATGCAAAGGCTCTTGCCTCTCCCTCATCCCTCCAGGTCTGCAACTTTGTTGGAGAGCCACTCATGCTGTTGTTTGGGTGCCGCCAGTCTCTGATATTGTGCTCTGACGGCATCAGTGAATGAGTCAAGCTGTGTTTCTGTAGCTGTTACCCAGCCAGTTAGGGCATTGATGCTGGCCTGGATGTTGACAACTGTCACTCTGATGGTTTCCACGGGTACTGCAATCCCTTTGAGAAGGATAGCGCCTAGGCTTCGGGAGTGACAGCTGTGCTCTGAGGTCACCATCTTGATGGCTGGGAGATGCAGAGCCAGGGAAGAAGTCAGCACGCTCTTTTTCTACTTCTGAGGAGTGGAAGATTGCTAAAAATCAGGCTGGCTGCACCACATAACTTCCTCTATTGAGCCCTGTAGCGCAAAAGATGTTTGGCAGCTGGATAATGAACAGATGAAAGTAGATTCCTGCAGGCCAGTCAGGAGCTAAAGGTTTAAGTGGCCATCTTAAGTAGGCACCCATGTGACCTCCTAACAGTCCATTAACTGCAGGTGGGGCACAAACCAGAGATCACCTTGAGCACCTTCTTCAAAGAAACTGGTCTGCACTCACTCCAAGCCACAGGAGTGCCACAGTACCTTCTGACTCCTCCACTACTGACCCAAGACTGGAGACCTACAGAGATCCTGGCTCCAATGAAGGGCATCCTGTTCAGGAAGAATTTGCCAAACTCTTTATACCTTTTGAGATAAAACCCTCTAGACTGCAGACTGTCAGGGTGGATTAGCCTGTCCACAGTCAAAAAAACTGAGCTGGCCTATTCTTACCCAAGACAATAACAAATGACAGGAATTCTGCTTTTTTTCAGGGATATTGCCCTCTGATCATCTTCATAGTGAGACCTCAGAGAGAGTCTATCTTCCACTAACCTGGACACACCCCAGGAATGCTCCAATCTCTGCCTTCAGCCACCTCAGCTCATCATTGCACCATGTCAAACTGTGATGGGAGACCAGTGGGTGGCCACAGATTGCTTTGAGGGTATCCAGAGCCATCAAGATGGCTAGGTTATAGTCATCCATAGCAGCCTCTGGACCACCCTGCACACTGATTTGATGCCCAGGATGTCCACCAACACAATGAGCTTGTCAGGCTCCAGATGCCTGTCAATAAAAGGCTTAACAGGAGTGTTAAGTGTTGGCATCAGAAAAGATGTATCTTTACGGAGCTGTTTAAAGTCCTTTATTGTGCATTATATGCACCATGCTTCAACCAGTGAAAAGTTGTACTTACAGTTTGATGATATCAGGCCCAAAATATTGAAGAAGGTTTTGGCAGGTCTCCTTTAATTGCAGTCCAGCTGTGGAAAGCAAAGACATATTAGTCAGCATGTACTTGTAAAATAGAGAAGATAAATGGCTTTATGTATTTTCTGATTTTGCATTTTTTTGTATCTTTTTAGTTATGATTGGTTTAGGTACCTTTGGGCACCACACACTTGACAAATGGACTAAGCTACCAGACCCACCAAAATTTACTGGCACTGCAATATATATAAATATATATGAAATATGCAATGGCCTGATTCCAAATATGCGCAAAATGTGAGGAGACAGGACCATATCCCAAGGGTAGTGGAGCTATGAATGCTTTATGAAGTCCTGCCCTTTCACATGTGATGATAAACTGCATATCTGGAGCCAGGTCATTACATATTCACTTTTTACTAGTAATAACTCCTTTTTGTCCGAGGATGTAACTGTTTCTCTTCCAGCTGTTGCACTATGCAGTTAGGATGTCATCAGCATTGTAAATGCTGTTCTCTGATTGGTTCAGTATTCCATTGTGATAACGCCATCCTCAAGACATCAGCTATGAAAACACAATATATTTTTGATAACTTGCTGTTAGTGTTGTCATCAGCCAAAAAATCACTTTTTTCATGTCATCATTTTTTACCCGTGCTGCTGCTTTTAAAAGGGTTAAGGGGGCCAGAGATGACAAGTCCATGGCCCCAACGGATTGCACCAAAGTGTACTAAGGGAGCTAGGTGCAGTCCTGGTGGCCCTGTGACAGACTTGTTTAACAGCTCTCTGGAATCAGGAGTGGTCCCAAAGGACTTGAGAAGGGCAGGCATTGTCCCCCTATATGTAAACAGCAGCAGGGAAGAGCCTGGGAATTACAGGCCAGTGAGCCTAACCATTGTAGTGGGGAAACTGATGTGGACCATGTTGAAAGAAAGATTAGTAGAATTCCACGAATTTAATGGATTACATAACAGTAAGCAACAGGGGGAAATTGTGCAAGACAAATTTAATATAATTTTTTGACTGGCTGACAAGGGAGATGGACAGGGGGTGAGCTGTCAAGGTGGCCTACTTGGACTTCATTAAGGCCTTTGATACAGTGCCACACAGGAGGTTACTACAGAAACTAACAGGCCTAGGGGCCAAGGACAGGATAACTCAATGGGTGGAAAATTTGTTAAGAAACAGAACCCAGGAGGCCCGGTGGTGTGGAGGTTTGCAGCGTTGCATGCCTTACATCCTACCACACCGGCAACCCATTTCCTGGTGGTCTGCTCTGCCACTTCAGTCCCAAGGTTGCTCTCGATATGTCTGTTGGGGGTGGGGGGTGGATGGTATAGTTTCCCCTCTATTTTTTTCTTGTTTTAGCTATTTTTCTAAATATTATCAATGTTGTTATAGCCCATTATTAATAACAGAATTCATTTCGATGATTATTTTCAACTTTAAAGTATGAAAACTAAGGAATTCATCTGGGTTAGGCAACAAATGGAAACAGCACACTGATTATTTTTTGCATTGTCAACTTAAAAATGATTTTTGCTGTAAGTGAATTAATTCTAGTGTTCTATAATAATACAGAATATGATGTATATTTTTAAATATTTCCACAGTTACTGCTAGCCCTGAGGAAGAGGTATTTCCTCAAAACATTGTTTTAGGTAGTAGACTTATATGATGTTTCTTTGTGTTTTTTAACATGAAACATTTTATTGATAATTTTCGGTGTAATAGCAGACATGCAAGCTTATTGCACAATACACATGACAATAGTTGATATATCACAGGTCCAATTCCTACCACAAGGTAGGACAGCAGTGAACAAATATTAGACTGTTGCAGTGACTACATCAGAGGTACCCAATATCACAGTCTGGAATACATTTACATTGACAGTCTGTACCTGGATTTCAGCAAGGCCTTCAGCTCAGTACTCCACAGGAGGTTGATCAGGAAGTTGGAGGACCTGGTGGTGTGGGGAGTAAGCTAATCAGATGGGTGACAAATTGGCTTAGAGGTGGGACACAAAGGGTTGTGGTTGGGGGGGAGCTATCCAGCACAAGGGAAGTCACCAGTGGGGTCCTGCAGGGGTTAGTGCTTGGCCAAGTGTTGTTTAGTTTGCTCATAAGTGACACTGGAGATGGCATTAAAGGCAAATTCTGCCTCTCTGCAGATGACACCAACCTCTGTGGCAGGGTGGACTTGAATGAGGGGGCACAGGACCTAAAGGTGACTTAGTGAAGCTGGAAAGGTGATCTGGCATGGTATACCGTCACCGCAGTGACAACTTTACAGCGATCTCGTCGATACTGACAAGATCGACAGATCGCTGTAAAAGTCTGCTTCGGACCCTGGCACTGGTTTCCCCAGTCTTGCACCTTCCCCAAATCAACTCTGACTCGGAGTTGATTACATAAAAATATGGGGCAGTCCCTGCAAAAACACTTTAGTGTTCCAATGGCACAATGCAGACCACAATTGCAGTCAACATGCAGCCGCCTCTGTAATGTCAGTTTGATATATTTGTGTTGAACTGGCGTCATAGATCCATCTGGCATATGGCAGCTCAGTTCAATGCAAAGAAGTGCAAAGCCATGCAACTAGGAGGAAGGCACTCAGGGACTGAGTACAGCCTTAGGCGGATCAAGGTCACTAAACTGGATGAGGAAAAGGACTTGGGGTAGCCATTACCAGAGACATAAACAGGTTACACAGTGTAGAAAGGCAGAAGCCAAGGAAAACACAACATATAGCAACAAAAGTCCTTGTGCACTCGAGGAAAAACTGAAAAAGTCCAGCCAACACAAAAGCTCACATGTAAAATAAAATGCTATTTATTTAAAACTGAGAGGGCTATCCAAGTGTTGGTGCAGGCTGAGCTGCATACCACTCTTGCCCCAGCACTTTGAGTCACAAGAATGTTCGTTGGGGCTGTGGCCCTAGCAGAAAATCTCACACTTTAAATAGACATGATAATACACATTATGAACTTGGGATCGTAAATGCAGGGATCTGATTGGCCAACAGCTCTTTGAAGCAGTGATGATATCAGGCTACATCATCACGGCTTCAAAAAAGCTCCGGCCACCAGCCTCCTTGCTCTCAGAGCAGTGTTCCTTACAACTGTGCCCACGAGAGAAAGCAGCACAACGCAAGCTGCTGCCAGAAACAATGATCCAGTGCGTCTTCAAAAAATAAAAAAAAGATCCACTTTCCATCTCATTTCCCTGCCAACATCCCTGTAATCCTGCTGCCGAAATTTAGTGCCACAACTTAACCCGCGCTTCTTTTCAACAAAGTGCTACTGTGAGACTTTACTGTCTCTCTCGCTCGCTCCTTTCAGAGGCGCACGCATGGCTGCCCGTTTACTGAACATAGTAGCGTTTTAAAAAATCACAGTTCTTACTTCCTCTACTACCACAACCAAACTAAATACTGAAACTTAAGGTAGTCACACACTCAGATGTAGTCCTGCTTCCTCATGCCACATATCAATCTCACCGCTCAAGTGACCCCTCTCCCCCCAAAAAAACCCACAGACCACACTAAAGCACTGGCAACCAGCTGAATTTGTTAAAAAAAAAAAAATCACTGTACCAAAAACAGCTAACTTCCAAGAATCAACAGGAAGTCGACAGTAAAACTCTGTCAAACACAGTAGTGCTGGCAGCCTGACAAAGATTATTCAGACCACTTACAACAGCGCCACCTGCTGCCAAGAACTCTCCAGGAACTATTTTGTTAAAAGATACTCCTCCAACATCAGAAAACATGCACTTTCAAGAGTTTTTAACATTTTTTTTTTTTACTGCAGAAAACTTTAGATCCTGTTCATAATAGCAATAATGCACTCCAGGTGTTGGTATATCATGATATCGCCACTGGTCGTTAGACGACCGCCCGGCGCGGCCTGCGCTCAACCACCCAAGGCGTGATGATATCCCATGATATACCACACCCTGTCGTGCATTATTGCTTAATTATACAATGGCAAGAAAAAATCCTGGACTCTGATTGGTCAGTCTTGCGCTGGACCCGTGATGTTATCCCAGCACAACATTATGGGTCTAGTCTCAGCCTCACTGTGAACCTGCAGATGAGGTTGAGCATCTTGAGCACCTTGAGCATCTCCTTGAGCATTTGCTTGACTGTTTCATCAGCTCTTAAAAACAAAAATATTTTCCCACACAAAAACATCTTTAAAATGATTTTTATTATTCTGTATAACAACGAGCCATTGTATAATAGCACTAATGCCCTCCAGGGTGTGTGTCGTTCAGGATAATGTCACACCTCAGTTGTTGGACACACTCGGCCTGCGGCCTCATGCCCAACCACCTGAGGCATGATGTTATCCCAGCACGACACACACCCTGTTGGGCATTATTGCTTAATTCTTATATAGTAATTTGATAGTGGAGCTCAACTGTACAAAAAGACCTGAAGAAACCTCAAAGTGCATTTAAAAACTAGAGCTACCACTAATATTCTGTCAAAGTAAATCACACAATGTGACAAATACCTGAGCTGAGCAGCAAAGAGAACCATGCTCAGTAGTGAAATTTAAGGGACAATCCCTTTATTGCAAAACCTAAACCAGATAACAAAAGTAAACCTTCAAGTAACCTCTCAAGACAGAAAATGTTGAAAAGACAGCTCATGTGATCGCCTCAGCTCCAAATTTCCAGTCTGCATATACTTGCTTCCCAGGCGGAGCAGGGGCGGGGGCACCGACAGAATAAGGTGAGACAGACAAACAAAGGAAGGTTAACAGACTGCTGGGCAGTACTGCAAAAGGGTTCATGAACAGAAGAGAGGAGGTTGTATTGCCACTGTACAGATCCATAGTGTGACTACACCTGAAGTGCAGCATTCAATACTGAAGCTTCTTCCTGAAAAAGAATATTAACCAGCTTGATATGGTATATGGCGATGGCAGCTAGCAAGTACTGCTTCCATATATGAGAGAGAGAAGAAGCTGTTTCTGACAGATTGGTCTGCTATAAGAACAACCAAGGAAGATGGGAGAGTGTCCAGTGAAGTGGAAGGCAGAAGGGAGGAGGACGGGAGCTAATTGATTTGTCTCTTTCTTTGGTGGCAGTCATTCTTGCTGAAGGAGGGTGGTCAAAGTATGCTAAAGCAAAAGTGTTTGGGGAAAATTCTCTATAGGATATTGCTAAGGAGAAGGGTGTGAGAGGGATGTGCGTAAGCGAAGGTGAAGGGGAGGCATTGGTATACTCAGGCACTTAGCTGAAGGAGAATGGGAGAAAGTAGTGTGTTAGAAAGGGGAAAAGAGGGATTCCCATATATACTCATGTTTACTCAACATAATGAAAAGAGAAACAGTCTACCATCTGTAATTTTTCTTAATGGCACTAGGCGTGGGGTTAAGGATCTAACAATGGAGAGTGGAATATATTTGTGAGAGGGAGTGACCCGGGGGTCTGGGTTTGGAGTTGGGCAGTAAAAGTAAGATCAGGGATTTATTATTTGTATTCTCTTGAAAGTCAGTCAGTACATGGGAACATCATTTTTTTAAATTCTAGTCTTTTATTTTCCTTTTTCAGATTAGGATAAAAAAAAAAACACAATATATATCTAGAGGATGGCTCAGTCAGGATCAAAGCCTCAGATGTGTCCTTGGGTGGAGCACTGAAAAACAGTAGGGAAAGTGGGCACTGCAGCAAAAATAAAAGAACATTAATACCCATCTGGACCTAAAGAAAGACCATAACAGCCTATTAAATTTTGAATCTACAGTTACCAGAAATGCCAATAAAACCAGAAGTCTGAAAAACTGTGTGACAATAATGTGTAGTCATTTTTATGACTGGTTTAGCTAAACAGTTTGCAGAGCCTCTTCAGCTGCTGGTGCTGTGTTGTGCCTCAGTGTTACATGAGAGAACCAGCCAGTGCTTAATTTGTGCCAAGACTTGTTGAGGCTGAGCCCTGACACCTCTTTTCATGCTGGGGCCCAGACCCGGCACCTCTTCCGTACGATGATGTTCTGACAGAACCTCTTCCATACTGTAATGTTCCAACAGCGCAAATTCTACCTCTGCAATGCTCCATGCTTGCATGGCTAGCAGCTAAAAGTGATCACCACTGCACATGGCTCTCTGAATTATTGAGTTCCGCAGGCCATTGAGATATGCACATTGGCTGGCACGTGCACTTTAGCCTATACGCGGCCCATGCAGGAGACAGCAGAAGACACCATACTGTATATGGCAAGTGATAGGATGTTGCAGCACCTTACAGAGAGAGAGAGAGAGAGAGAGAGAGATCTTGAACATTGTTCCAAGGCTGACTATGGTGAGTGGGTGTTTTAAATTCTGGCGCTATATACACATACATATCTTCTGTTAATAAGGGGATGAAATTATTTAGTTCACCTTAATCTTTGATGAGGGTATGAGAGGCACGAAGGCATTTCTGCTTTTGGGCATGAGCATGTGATGTGGTGCTGATGAATGATTTTAGTTTCTTGAGCTTGCAGTACTGTTAACTATAATGCTTTCAGAGCCAGATTTCCTGTTTGAGAACCAAGCCTCACTCCTTAAAGTAAAGAATTAGTTAGCTGTGATAGACAAGATTTACATATAATACAGTCAAAACTACTTGGTGTGGTCAATATACCCGAGCAGGTGAAAGGGGTGTATAGTACCATGTTAGGAAGCACTCTGCGCACTGCTGTCATTTTGCACACATTATTCTTTAATAAGCCCATGGGTTATTAATGACCTTGGCATGGTACAGTATTTGGTCTGTCTTTACTTATTACTGAAGTGTAGACATATATTTTGTTTTACATAGAAACATAGACTTTGATGGCAGCAAAGGACCACTTGGCCCACCCAGTCTGCTCATTTCCCTACCCATTGCATAAGCTGCAGATCCTAGTTAATCAACAACCTACTTCTTCCTACCCCCCACCAGAACTGCCTTATGTTTGTCCCATGCATTCTTGAATTCCCATACTGTTTTAGACCCCATAATCTCCTCAGGAAGGCCATTCCATGCATCCACCACCTTCTGTGAAAATATACTTTCACGCTTGCTCCCAGTGTGTCCCCCTCTATCTTCAAATTGTTTCCTTGTTCTCGCACATCTTTTCTGAAAGATGCTACCCTCCAGACTTTGTTGATCCCCTTGAGGTACTTGAAAGTTTCTATCATGTCCCCCCTCCCTCCTTTCCTGGAGGGTATACATATTAAGCTCCTTTAGTCTCTCTTCATATGACTTCTGGTGCAAACCCTGCACCATTTTAGTTGCCCTCCTCTTTACTGCCTCCATCCTGTCTATGTCTTTGTGGAGATGGAATCTCCCGAACTGGATGCAGTACTCCAGATGGGGTCTCACCAACTGTCTATACAGAGGGATAACAACTTCTTGGTTTCTACTGGTGATGCCTCTCCCTATGCATCCTAGTATCCCCCCAGCCCTCTTTACTACCTTCTCACATTGCTTGCCTACCTTTAGGTAATCTGATATGACTATGCCCAGGTCCCTTTCCATTTTTGTTGTTACTAATACCTCCCCTCATATTATATAGTCTTCCCCTGTTTTTTTCCCCCCAGGTGCAATACTTTGCACTTCTTTACATTGAATCTAAGCTGCCATATGTTTGACCATTTCTCCAACCTTGCCAAGTCCCTTCTCATCCTTTCCAACACCCCCCCGTGTATCAACCCTATTGCAGATCTTTGTGTCGTCTTCAAAGAGGCATACTTTTCCTTCCAGTCCCTCTGCAATGTCACTTATAGGGACATTAAAAAGGACTGGTCCCAGTACTGAACCCTGCAATACTCCACTAGTAACCCCCCTTTCTTTGGAGTGGACTCCATTTACTATTACTCTCTGTGTCCTGTTGTCCAGCCAATTTTTTATCCAGGCTACCACCCTGGTACCCACTCCCAGGCTGGCTAACTCGTTTATTAATCTTTTGTGTGGGACTGTGCCAAATGCCTTACTAAAATCTAGATAGGACATATCCACAGTCCCTCCCTGGTCTACTACTTTGGTCACCCAGTCAAAAAAATCTATGAGATTCATCTGACATGACCTTCCCGCTGTGAATCCATGCTGCTTCAGGTCCTGTGCCCTGCTGGCCTCTAGGTACTCAACAATTCTTTCTTTCAGAAGTGATTCCATCATTTTCCCTACCACAGAGGTCAAACTGACAGGTCTGTAGTTTCCTGAATCTGCTTTGCTCCCACTTTTATGAAGGGGAATCACATCTGCCCTCCTCCAGTCCTTAGATACTACACCATCCTCCCATGATTTGTTAAAAAGGGTAGTCAGTGGTGTCACTAGTTCTCCCTTTAGTTCATTTAGAATTCTGTGGTCAATCCCATTAGGTCCCATTGCTTTGTCCACACTGAGTTTTAGGAGTTCTTTCAGGACCCTTTCTTCTGTGAATGGACTGGTATCAACCCCCCCTATCCAGAGTGCTTCTACTGATTTGTTTAGGTACCTCCCCTCCTCTTCTTTTGTGAATACTGAGAAGAAGTATTAATTCAATATCCCTGCTTTTTCACTGTCACCCTCTGCCCACCCCCCCCCATTTTATTAAGCCTCACTATCCCTTCTTTGGTCTTGCTCTGCTCCCCTAATGTACCTATGAAAGGTATTATCCCCATTCTTATATGAGTTGGCTATCTTTTCCTCGATTTGGGCCTTTACTATTCTGACTGCCTTCCCCGCTTCCTTCTGCTTTAGCTGGTACAGTTCTCTGCCCTGCTCCTTCTGTGTTTCCTTATACTTCCTGAATGCTGTCTTTTTCTCCCTAACCTTCCCTGCCACCTCTTTTGAGAACCATAGTGGTTTTTTCTTTCATTTTGATTTGTTTATTTGCTTCACACAAAGGCTTGTTGCCTCTGTGATGGCAGTTTTGATTTTTCCCCATTATTCCTCCACCCCTCCTTCTTGCCTGTTTGCTAGTGCTTTTCTGAGGCACTCTCTCATTTTGCCAAAGTCAGCTCTCCTGAAGTCCAGTACCCTCACTTTTGTATGGCATGACCCTATGGCTGTGTTTATCATGAACCACACTGTTTGATGGTCACTTTTTCCCAGATAGCTACCCACTTCTACATCTGAGATCCTCTCTCCATCCCCATTTGTATACCCTGTCTTGAAACACTGCCCCACCCAGTTTTGTATATGGTCATGGCACATGTATTTTTAAATAATACTACAATAAATAACATATAAGGTATTATAAGAGCAAACAAGCAAATAGAAAATCAAACAGAAAAAAAACTTACTTGAACACAATATGATAAATCCCGTAAACCATGAACAACTCAATAAATTCTGTGCTGTGATAGATTGAGAATTATAGTACACAATGATCTTGTAGTCCCATTTTTTATCATCTCTTCATTCAGTCAGGAATATTCATTTGCACTGCAGATTGAAGAAGCTTCCACTCTCATTCGCAAAATCAGCTATTTAAAACTGGCAACAATTTCAAAGAACTGATTTTGCAAATGGGATCGTAGTGCCTCTTACTTTTCTTTGCTACCTGATAAAAATGGAAGTTTGGGTTTGACAGGGTTTGTAGAACTTAGTGTAGAGAGGGTTGTTTATTTAAACTAGCCATCTGTGTGCATGCACCAGATGTCTGCTTCAGGACCAGTGAGTGGGAGGCGGTACATGTATAAGTGAATTCCGTCTACTCTGACAGTTGGTGGCTCTCCAATTGGTCTATTGGGCTGCCAGTCACAGTGACTGACAGCTTCTCAGATCAAAGGATATGCTACAGCAACTACATCAAGCCCTTTTACTGGCTTGAAACAGTAGAAAGGAAGATCATTATTTTCCTGCTACCTGACTGACTTGCATAACATTAGCAGCCATCAGCAATGACCATTTTTCCAACTGCAGCACACACATGCAAGAATTAGAGACTGGATGGACCACTGATCTTTTTCTGCCATCATTGTCTATGTTTCTATATTTCTAAAGATACTACCATACTTAACTGTTTGCAAAAGTCATAAATTGACATGCTAGGACATATGCTGGTTCCACCTCTCATGAAATGCACATGGAATGTCTTGCTCTGTTATGCGACACAGGCTGACTGGCAATGATAAAGGAGCATGCTTAACTATCCTCAAGTTGACTAGCTGAGGATAACGTAGCTCTCAAATGCAGCTCCCTGAATGGCTATTTTAGCCAAGTCCCCTTTCTCCTAACACTATTATCAACATATCTGTGTTGCCCTTGGCAACCAAACATAAAAAGGTATGGGCCCAAACTTTTAGGGCTTACTTGGTACTTTAATGTTGAGGAAGCCCTGGGGCTCAATTTTCAAAGGGTGACACAGGGCTTGTGTCAAGTCCTGCGGCAACCCTGGGTTTTTGAGCCAAACTCCTCTGACACAACTGCACCTGATTTTAGTACTGTACATCAGGCGTAGTTGCAATAGTTTCCTCAATTTACAGCAGCTTGCACCAAAAATTTGGTACAAACCCCAAAAAAAGGGTTCCCAAATGATGAAAGTTACACCAGGGAAAAGCTGGTCTAACTTGAGGCATTTGGCACTTGGGATTGAAAATCCCAATTGCCAGCCTGGAGAATGCCACAAATGATCAACACACTAGGGGCTTGTGGCATTCTTGGGGCACTGAAAATCATGCTCCTGATATTCTGTACTACCAATAAAAAAGGAACTGAAAGGAATTTGACTTTATAGAGTACCTTTCATACACACGGGATCATAAAAGGCTTTTCGAGCCTGTTCTTTCCTTATGACTATACAGTCAACTTCATCACAATATTTCTACACCCAACTGTTTAATGGATAGATGGTAAATGGTACTCACTCTAATGATGAGAGGGTGATGAGTGAGGTGCCGCATGGCTCAGTACTAGGACTGGTCCTCTTCAGTGTCTTCTTAAGTCATGTTACAGAAGAACTAGAAGGGAAGGTATGCTTTTTTTGCAAATGACAACAAAATCTGTAATAGGGTGAATACTCAGGAGTGGGTGGAGAGACTGAGTAAGGACCTTAGAAAACCTGAGGAGTGGTCAAGGGTATGGCTACTGATGTCCAATGCAAAAAATTGTAGAATCATGCACCTAGCACATAGAAATCCAAAAGCTGAGTATAAAATGGGGTGGGGGTGTACTGATGGTCATTAAGCAGGAAAGAAACCTTGGGGTTATTATATCTGATGACCTCAAAGGGGGCAGTGTGAGAGGACAGTAGGCAGGACCAGAAGGATGCTGGGGTGCATAGGGAGAGGTATCACCAGCAGGAGGAGGAAGGTGGTGTTACCACTGTGTAGGTCAGTGGTGAGACCGTACCTGGAGTACCATTTCCAGTTCTGGAGGCTGTATCTCAGAAAGGACATCGACAGGGTGGAGGCAGTCCAGAGGAGGGCAAATAAAATGATGCATGGGAAGGAATTGCACCTGCTTGAACTAAACTTGATTGGGAAAGGACTCTCATTTGTTCCAGCCACCAAACCAAATATATTTTATATCAAAATAGACCTTTTTATGTTTTTAAGAAAGATTCATCTTCGTCACTATTTCTCCGCAGGAAGAAATATGAACCTTGGGACTGTAACTTCGAATGGAGATGAAGTATGGGACTCCCAAAATCAGAGTAATTTAGAAGCATTTCTTGAATTATATGGTGATTCAGATGTCAAGGAGGAATCCATGATGATTACAGACCCAAATGAGCCAGCCAATCATGGGGAAGAATTTGATGTAAGTAACCTATGGGAAATACTCACCAAATCATTGAAACCAAAGTTGCTTTTTCACCCAAATACCTTTAATCCTAACATTACTGCTTTTGGAAGAACTGTTTGGTCATAGGTTAATAGTATTACTGACCACACCCAAGATGTACAAAGGTAGAATCTTACAGTGGTGGAGAGACATGCATTGGACACCCTTGACAGCAGGAAAGATATTATTACTAAACCTGCCAACAATGGTGAAAATATCATGGTGATGAGTATACCACAGAATGTGGAAATGGTAGAAAATCTGCTAAACAACAGGGACAACTATTGTAATAGAAATGTATAAGAGGGAAATGATGGAAATGTTGCAGAGAGAGAGAGAGAGAGAGAGAGATTACTGACGCAGAGTTCTGCTTTTCATGGAATTCCTGTCCTATTACACCTGTTTTCCATGTCCTCCCAAAGGTCCATAAATATTTGCCAAAACCTCCAGTACATCCAATTGTCTCTGGGGTGGTATCTCTGACTGAAAACATATCAAAATGTATTGATGTGTTTCTTAATGGAGAGGTCAAAAAGCTGAGATCCCACCTTACAGACACAGGGGATGTCCTGGATAAACTAAAAAATCTGGTCTGGAAGGAGTGGAAATGGCTGTCAGTGGATGTTCAAGCCCTATACTCATCCATCCAACATTTTGGTGGCACAGGAGCAGTTAGAGGCATAGGCACTGGGTTCCAATGGCCCGTGGGACCTGGGCTCCAGCAATATGCTGCAAAGTGGGCTCAGCCCCACCAATAATTCACAGTTCTCACCTTTATGTCTGGCTTGCTTTAGCACTGTTTTTTTCCCCATTTGTTGTGACCTACTGTGGCATGCACCCCCTGTGACCTGCTGCACATGCCCACCCTCCCAACACTGTGAAGGGAACAATCCATCCCCCTCCCACACCTATTGGTGGCCTTTTTTGAAACTGGCACCTTTTTTTTGTTGACAATACAGTGTCCATGCATGCAAACAGATTGGGGAATTCAATTGGGTGGCAGCGAGAACTGGGTAGCAAGGCAGGCAACAGGGCAATGGTGAGGGAGTGAGCCAGCACGAGGGAGTCAGGAAGATGAGTGGTGGAGTGGGGGAGTCCCCTTCCCCTTGTCTGGAGTCAGTAGGCTGTGAGTGACCAGAGTGTATGAGCAACGGCGTGACAGTCGTCGTGCCGATGAGGAGATCTGAGAGCCTGAGGAGGCAAAGAACTGAGGAGGACTGGCCCTGAGGTGGTCAGGAGGAGAGAAGCTGAGGAGGACCGAGACCTGAGTATGGTACAGTACCTACCAAGACTGTCTGAGGGAACCAACAGGAGCCAGATAAGAAAGGAAGCAAGGAAGCCGAACTGAAGTCTATTTGATTTTCATTCAGTCATTCAGCTGTCAGTTGGATGGGAGTGTAATAGATAGTATCCCAGCACAAATCAAAGTGGACTGGACTCCTGTGCATATCTCTCAAGTCTCAACCACTCAGTATTAAAATTGATAACACTGCAAAATTCAAAGCAAATGACCAGAATGTGAAGCACTTTCTTATTTTAAAGAATAATAGTGGATCCCATGTACAGTATTTAGTGTTAAGGACTATTTCTATCAACTAAGTTCAGTAATTTATTAGTTTGTGTGTCCAGAAATAGCTCTAACATTATTGAGAACATCAGTGAATCTTTGTGGAGCAAGGGTAAATTTCAGTGTAA
Organism: Neoceratodus forsteri; assembly: GCA_016271365.2. Classification (NCBI taxonomy): domain Eukaryota; kingdom Metazoa; phylum Chordata; order Ceratodontiformes; family Ceratodontidae; genus Neoceratodus; species Neoceratodus forsteri. The sequence continues at coordinate 899,397,174 of CM057456.1, read as the reverse complement.
AAATCATAGTGCTATGCCAAATTCATAGCAGTTGAGAGGTGTGCCTTGGTGCCATACTCTGACCCTGGAGGTGAGGTGACTGTGGAGGAAAAGTGGGGAACAAGAGAACAGTGGAGAAAAAAAAAAGATGAGTGGGACAACATGGAGTGTTTAAATAGATGGAACACCCTAACTGAACATTAAACTAAGATGAGTGGGACAACATGGCATGTTTAAATAGATGGAACACCCTAACCGAACATGAAACTAAGATGAGTGGGACAACATGGCATGTTTAAATAGATGGAACACCCTAACCAAACATGAAACTAAGATGAGTGGGACAACATGGCGTGTTTAAATAGATGGAACACCCTAACCGAACATGAAACTAAGATGAGTGGGACAACATGGCTTGTTTAAATAGATGGAACGCCCTAACCGAACATTAAACTAAGATGAGTGGGACAACATGGCATGTTTAAATAGATGGAACGCCCTAACCGAACATTAAACAAGGATGAGTGGGACAACATAGTGTGTTTAAATAGATGGAACGACCTAACCGAACATTAAACTAAGATGAGTGGGACAACATGGAGTGTTTAAATAGATGGAACCCCCTAACCGAACATTAAACTAAGATGAGTGGGACAACATGGCGTGTTTAAATAGATGGAACACCATAACCGAACATTAAACTAAGATGAGTGGGACAACATGGAGTGTTTAAATAGATGGAACACCCTAACCGAACATTAAACTAAGATGAGTGGGACAACATGGAGTGTTTAAATAGATGGAACACCCTAACCGAACATTAAACTGAGCCAACAGGGTGGTGGCACTGAAGATTATTAATCATGCTATTCAGTATGTACAAGGTGATGTCTTGTATTGTGGAAAATGGTGTCATAGTAAATGCCAACAGCATTAGCCTTGGTTGCTGAGGTTACTGTGTGCCCCTTTTTCATGTGTGTGTGTGTGTGTGCGCATGCGCGCTTGCACATGTATGTTTCTGTGTATGTTCATTTTTTCAGAGTGACCCAGCCCATCTGCTACTTCTCTTCTGGCCTGAGCAGTCAAACCTGTCAGGCAGGTGATCAGCTCCTTGAGCGTAGAAGTGGCGACAAAAAAAATTCTTTTTGCATGAGAGAAATTGCCATTTTATTTGATGCATGTCAGTGATGTAACCATTTTGTAATTGGAGGGAATTTCATAATCAGTGGCGAGGGGGCTGACTTAATAAACAAACTCTGGTCAGAGCCAATATGGCTGTGGAGAGCTTTTAGGAGTGGCAAGAGTAGTGAAAAGCATATGCGGTGCTCTCATTGCCCCAGAGTCAGCCACAATACTGCAGCAATTACAGTACTGTGCATGCGTGATATTCGTACATGTGCAGTTTGCCCCGGAGTCAGCCTTGGCGCAACATGGCAGTGCTGACATAACTACGTGTAACAACCCAGTCCCCTCGGGTTACTAGAATCCCATTAGTACTAGTCTTAGGCAGGTAGGAAAACGCAGCTGGTGGGGAGCTCATTAGGGACTTTCTACATAATGATATCATTGTTTGCTCAGCTAGCCTGAGATAAGGATGATTATGTCATTTAGAACTCTCACAGCAGCATAACCATTGACAGCTAGCCTGAGAGAAGCATAATTACGTCATTTAGAACTCTTACAGCAGCATAGCCATTTTAGAGTCAGCTGCTCTCGGGGAGCTTAGAATGTTCATCAGTAAGTTCAAGTGTGGCAGTCAGAGTGGCAGGAGGTCTGCCATTGGAGCTCTGTCAAAGGGAGCCCTGGTATTTCTCACCTTAGTTTGGTAAAATCTTCAGTTTGCCTGCAAGACTCTTTAGTTTCACTCTGGTGGGGGGGGGGGTGAGAGGAAGGTAATTCTTGTGCATCCAAGGGGCAATCCCCTGAAGTTCCTGAAGTTCACAGCTGCCTTAAGGAAGAACAATAAGTAGAATCTGACCAATACCAGAGAAAGAAAGATGCCTTTTGTTCTTTCCATGAGTGGGAGGAAGGAACAACTAATCTGTGAGTACAGAATTTGAAACTGTTCTCTGAGGGAACTGTCTGAGGTGTGTGTGCCCTAGATAAGGCTAGATCACACCGGTCAGGACCCCTTTAACCACAACTCTAAAAGTTAAAGTTGGGAGTCTTTAGCAGTTAATTGGGGATTGGAGACTCACTTGTTGTAACTCTGAAGGAATGGCAGAGGCTGTTTGGGGCAAAGGGTTGGAGGAACGCCATCTGGAGTTTCAGGTATGTCTAAGTGGTTCGTGGATGGGTACCAATGTTCCCTGGGCAAAGACCATGCACCAGGAGGATTTTAAAGTGCGTGGCACGTCCCACAGATACACACTTAGGAAATGGAACTATGCAGAAAATGTTTAAAGTGTGTGGCACATCCCACAGATATACTTTGGAAGAGAGATAGAGATGTTTTTATGGAAAACAGTGCTGCCTAGCAAAGTGTCCTGCAAAAGAGAGTGTGCCTGTATTGTAAAGACAAACATTTGGGGGACCACCCTTGCTTTAAGTAACATCTGTAAATAAAGCCATACTGCAAAGTCCCTGTTACTGCTTTGGACATTCTGCTTGTTGCTTCTAGTGTGAACATTTTGGGGCCCCTCAGCAGTTAGGTAGCATATGCCTAGCATCCTCTTTCCTCTCCCCTAGACCTGGTTGTAAATAAAAAGGTTCACTTTAGTATGTACCCCCACCCCCTTCCCCCGTCCTGTAGATAATAGCCTGGCATACACTCCAATGCTAGGGGTGGTACCATGAGTATAGTTTTGCCAAAAGAAAATTGTATGCCATGTAGTTGGCAGTAGTTCTTTTCAGGGGGGTACCAGCTAGCCAAAAGTGGTGTGGGGGTTACATATTTATGCACAGTACTCATGCATGCACACTTTAAGTCAGTGCCACCATGTTGCACACAGTGGCTGTCACTTCCACAGTTGCAGAAAGGAAAAGTAGTGCACCAGGAAGTGGGTATGTTTATGCGGCCCGCAGAGGGGAAGGGCTGCATAAACAGAAACTCTGGAAACTATGCTGGAGCACTGTGGCAGAACATCAGACAGCAGTCCAGTTACATGCTTCCACAGTGCTCTTATACAAATCTGATGATGGCATAACATCTGTGGAGCTTGGCCCACACAGCCGTAAAAATCAGACTCAGGAAGAGACTATTGACAAACTAGAGATCTGGTCTCAAATTTTCTCATCATCACAGTCACTTTCTCATTTTTTCCTAAGCAGCAATTTCTGGCAAATGTGGCTTAACCATATTGATCTCAGTGCTGGTAGACTACTTCTGGTTTTCCCCTGATTGTTTTAGGTGGGGGTAGTGGCAGTCTTGAAGTAGTAGCTGCTGGTGGTGGCATGCTCTGAAAAAAGTGGTCCCCATGCTTGTCTGCACATTTTAGAAATTACCCCTTTCCTAGTTTTTGCTGTAAAAAAAACTGACCCCTTTAACACAAAAACAAGGAGTCAGTTATGGCCTCCACCCCGACCCCTTTTCACTTCAGGTGAGGAACATGATTTTGGGTTTGCATCAGATGTGCAGTGGCAGCCATAGATGCATAATAGATGCATAATATTTTTAAACAGTAATCAACTGTATGTAAAAGTTTTTTGTTTTTTGAATGTGTGCTTTCTTAATGTTGTCAATAACACTCCACCCCTTTTGTACTCTGCCCCTGGATTTCTGTGCCCTGAGTGCATTATTTTACAGTTCTGTGTTCAGGAAAAAAAGGCTTTTCAAATGAGAGTAATCACTAATCTAAATTCTTTATAGTTTTTTTTTTCAAAATTGCCATCAGAAATGTGAATTTTGTAAAAACCAAAATGGAAATACAGGTAATAAGATGACCATATTTTACAAAATATAAGAAATTCAGATTAGTGACTACCCTCATTTGAAAGGTCTTTTTGTCCTGAACAACTTTCAGAATGGTTATTTGTATGCACCTGGAATAGTTTTAAAGATATTTAAATGTGTTTGGAATGTGTGCACATTTGCTAAGAATTCTGCACGATGCCTTAGGAAGATCCTCAAGGAAAAGCAGTACATTCTAAACACACAATGGGCCCGATTCTCAAAATGAAACACCAATCATAACTGAGTTACACCAACAAAGAATGTTGCAAGTGCCAAATTACGCACGCAGCTGCAACAAGCGGTATTCTACAATACAAAAGTGCGACATAGCGGAACCCATTACACCAAAGGCAACCTACGCCGCAGTTGCGACATATCCCGAGTTACGCATATGTGTAGTGCGAGATGCACCAAACAGAGTAGCTGATAGGACTGAAGTATGATTCTAGAAGCTACAGAAGGACAAGATGGACCAATAGCAACTGGTGGAAGTTACACCAGGGGTCAGCAGGTGTAACTCAGCAGAGTATAAAAGGCTCCCATGGAGACACACAGGAGAGAGACACTGTTGAGCAAGCACTGGACACACAGATACAAGACATGAGTGAGAGGGGAATGGCAGCCCCAGTAGCCCTAATGGGCATACTTGAGCCAGCAGAGAGGTGGTGTAGGCACCACAGGATTCGTGACAGTAGGAACCAGGGGAACAGGCAGCCACAACAGCAGCCAAGAAGGGTCAGACAGCATGCACCATGGGTATACCGGCCCAGAATGTCATATCTAGACTGCAAAGAGAAGCAGTGTTTTGCGTGATACCACCTGCCAAGTGCCATCATAGCAGAGTTGTGTGATGACCTGAGGGAAGAGCTCGATAGTGTTACCCGTAGGGGGCACCCCATTCCTGTGGAGTTAAGGTCTCCATAGCACAGTGCTTCCTAGCCACAGGGACTTTCCAAACCCCCGCAGGAGACACAGTGGGCATCTTGCAGCCTGCCATGTCATGTTGCCTCAGGCAGTTCCTGGATGCGTTGCTGCAGCATGTGGACACATACATCCAGTTCCCAAGGGATGAACAGCAGCAATGGGTGCTCAAACAGGCCTTTTCCCTTGGGTGTTAGGTGCAATCGACTGCACACATGTCACCATCAGGGCATTGCCAGGTGAGGCAGAGGTCTACGTGAACAGAAAGGGGTCCCACTCAATGAATGTGCTGGTCATGTGCAATGCCCAGTGCTAGATCCTTGATGTAGTGGTGCAGTATCCTGGTTCCTGCCATGACTCGTACAGTCTACATAACTGTGGCCTGCAAGAGGCATTTGAGTCTGGATACATCAGAGGCAGCTGGCGCATTGGTAGGTACAACTGGCACACAGGGTAAACACGACCACCCAGGTGGGGCAGCAAAACAGAGCAGTGCAGTGACAATGTACCTTCAAACCCAAAAGGGGACAGTGGATATCCACAGCTGCCATGGGGCATGACACCCCTCCGACACCCACACACTGCAGCTGAGCACCAGTATATCGATGCACATACAGCAACAAGGGCAGTGATAGAATATACATTTGGGATCCTGAAGGTATGGTTCAGGTACCTGGACTGGTCAGGTGGTGCACTCCAGTACAGCCCTGAGATGGCCTGCAAGATGTTCCTCATGTGCTGCATCCTACATAACCTTGCACTGAGGAACAATGTACCACTGCCAGATAAGGATGACATGGACCGTGACATGTATGTACACCAGCAAGACTGGCCCATGAGGCAGCCGCAGGCCCAAGCTGCACTGTGCCAGGCAGGACAACACGCCAGACATGACCTGATAGACCAACACTTTGCATAAGGCCAGCAACATCAAGAAAAGTGCACCGGAAGCAGTACAGAAGCAGACATGTGACAGCGCAACAACAGTCTGAACTGCTGCCTGGTGCTGGGCACATGAGAGGGTGACACCGTACACACCTGCCAGTGCCCCTACCCTGTGCCCAGCACCTGGTGGGCAGACCAACCATCCAGGAATGGTGGACGGTGAGGCATGGCTCATCCACAGTTGTCATGCTAACCACCCTGGGAAATGGATGTGCCATGCACCTACAATGTGGTGCACATATGCTGCTCACCCCAACCCATGATACACCCTGCCACCACAGGATACATGACATGCACACCTGTATAGCACCCAGATGATGGTACACACAATAGAACATTGTGTGTCAGCATGCTGCAGTTGCGTGGATGTCGGCACACTGCAATTGCATCCTGCGGCCATGTGTGATGCATGCGTGTATGGCATACACGAACCCCCATCCCCAACGCACACTGTCCCCCCACCCCAACCCACACCCCCAACCCACACAGTCCCCCAACACTACAACAACTGTGTGATATAGTTTAGTGGCAGGTACACAGTGACCCATGCAACTGTACTATGCGGGAGGAACATGATGCAGGTGCATCACAGAGTTGTGATGCACATGCAGGCCATGGGAAGAACATGACGCAGTCGTGATATATGTGCATGCGCACATGCTGCATACAGTAACACATGCCAAGCACATTGCACATCCCAGGCTGCAGCATGGCATCCTCCCCCCAGACAGGGGAACAACACAGCCCACCCTAACACCCCCACATCTGTGTGACGTACGGTGCTACACGTCCAGCAATAAACAGTGAACCTTGCATCCAAATGATGCCAGAGGGATAAGATGCAGGTGTGTGACAGAGATGTGATGCACATGTGGTCTGTGGGAAGTTATTTCTGCAGGTGTCCAGCGTACAATACACCAACTTATGCACCAGTGGCAGGACATGGCCCGACGGGACCCCCGGATCCTACAACACATGCTGAACATGGCCATGGAGAGCAATGTGGCCATGAGAACTGGCCTGAGACCATCAGAAGGTACATAGTGCATTGTTGCTGTCACCCTGCTCTGCAATAGCTGCACTGCATGTTCAACAGATTCCTGTGCCCAACACAGTCATGCATGTGTTCCCTTCATGTCTCCAAAGGTCACAGATGCACAGCACATGATGGATCATGAGATGGTGGACCAGTGGACCAGCCAGTAGGCATGGCAGCTGCTGCAGATATGGACAGGTAAGGTAAGTGACTGACATTCTGTGTACCATCCCAATCCATGTCTGCATGTGTGGTGGGCAGCGACGTGTTCCACAATGACACAATCCATTCAGGATGCATGAAACACAGTCTGGTCCCACCCACATGTGCAGCCCTGCAGAGAGGGGATGTATGTCAAGGGATGCCAATAGTACAAGTGTGGTCCAGCATGGTGTGGGTGGGACCACTGTATGTGCAGGGTCAGTGAACACAGTGGCTGTCACCATGCAGCCCACACCATGGTGGTGCAGTCACATGGATGTTGCATCCCACAGACACTAACCCACACCCATGCCACTGCTACACAGCCAGTGCCCTACATGTGCCCTTTAATGTGTCCAACTTCCATGCCACAGGTGCCCCACACCATGTCGGTGCACAGGAAGAATGCCCATGATTCCAGGCCCTGTTGATGGCAATGAGGAGGTAGAAGAGGTGGGATGCAAAGACATATGTCCATCGCACAAGGGCACGTCAATGAAGGGTGAGGAACCTGGCCCCTGACACCAGTGAGGAGGACGGTGATGACCAGCAAAACACTGCATCCACTGGCCATAAGGACACTGCTGGCAATGTGGAGGATGTGCTGGACACTGGCCACCCACACACACCCAACAGCCAGGACAGAACAACCAGCAATGGCGAAGCACAGGTACACCACAGCCACACCACATCACCCGCCATGAAGGGGGACGACACTGGCAGTGAGGTGTCTGGGCCAGAATACAGCCAGCCAACATCGCCTGTCACACAGGGTGGATGTGTGGACACTGTTGTCAGTGAATACAACTGCAGCTCAGTTGACATGGTGGGGTCTGCAGAGGGTGACAGAACAGTGCTGGCCATTGGACAGAGCAGCCACATGGAGGTGGATGGTGCTACAGTGGCTGCTGGTGTGGGTGCTGTTCGGAGCACATCACCCTTAGTACGACTACATGATGTGGATGTTGCACAGGAGCAGGACATGGAACCTGCCATGCTGACGACAGACGAGATACAGCTGCAGTCTGTAATGGCTGCAGAGAACGTGGACATGGATGGTGTGGAGCATGATACCATTGCTGTTGTCCCTGAGGATGCATTGGACATGACCGGACGGCTAGATACAGATGCTGGTACACTGGCACAAGCATCTGCTATACATCCAACCAGGGACCAGAGGCTGGCAGGCATGGTGCAAGACATACACATGGATATGGCGCGGTTGCAGGGATCACTGCGCAGGTTCATGGATGTGCTCCAGGAGCCACGACAACACCTGTTGGGGTGTGTTGTGTCCCAACAGGTCTGTATTGTGCAGTCAGTGCTGGTGGTATCACTGAGTGCCACATAATGCTGTGTCATCCATAGCTGTTGTGACAGACAGGTTGTAGTTGGGGTGGTGTTTGCGGGTGTTCTACAGTACTTGTTGTTGCACAAATGTTCACTCATAGCTGTGTTACTTGTTTGGGTGGGGTGGCTGTGGGCTTCTGTAACACAAGTTATGTATATCCAGGGCCTCGATTTTTCTGCGGCACTTTGGAGCAAAGTTCTGCGGCAGGGTTCCCATTTGCTGCAGAACTTCTGCGGCAGTGGACAGTTATTTCTCATGTAATTCTATGGCAGAAACTGTCTCACTATTTCCTTATTTTGTACTTTGTTTTGTTTTTCTTCACATTTTATATTTTTTGAGTAGAGTCAAGCTTTTATATTGTAACATTCACACTTAACATTCATCTTTAATTGCTTAAAACATACAAGTGTTATTTAATGGATGGCATTACTATTTTTAAAATACCTGTTCCCAGCTGGACTGAGCCCAGGCCGGGGTCCCAGCAAGGGTGGAGGACAGCAGTTTACTGTGGCCGGGTACCAACCAGGTCAAGTACACAAGAAATCCACACAGTGCTTGTATAACTAAAATTAAATAATATAGCTTATGATTATAGCTACACTCTGACATTCATGATGTGGCAAACTAAAATGTAATAATAACTGACCATATTATTATGCAAAACTGCACAAAATGATTTACATTTTACCCAGACCTTATTTGAAGCCAGGGAAAACTTACTAGCCAGCTTAAAAACGCAGGTTAGCATAAATATATTTTTATAGTTTCATTATTTGCATCCTGAAAATCCATAAAAATATTAGACACACTAAGTATTCAATCAAGTAAATATAAAACCTCATTTATATACAGGATTCTTTTGAATTTATAATCGAACGAGGCTCCATTCGTAGTCACGAAATCATGAGCTTATCGTGAGCTTATTGACAATATTATGAACTCCGTGCAAACAGCAGGCAATCAGCAAACTTCAACAAGAGCCTTTAAAACTTTTCCAAGCATTTATTTTTTGTACTAAATGCCAGTATTAATTCATATAAAATGCAAAACCCTTTACTGATAATTCATTTTTAACATTGAGGGATACATCTCCACAACCGGGAGTCCTTCAGTTCTTTTGAAAATCCTCAGTGTACTGCACACCTACAGTGGGAGCAATTTGCTCTCAAAGCGTGGTAAATAATCTCAGTCAAAGGAAATTCAATCCTGTCTCCCCTTGGCAAGTTCATTGTAGCTCAGCAAATGCAAAAACTCGCCCATAATCTTTTAAAATGCACAATGCTACAAAAGTTCAGTAGAGCTCACTCGTCATCTCCAGAAAAGTCCCGTGGAATTACTAGTTGCAAGTTCCTTTTAGCTCCACACGTGTTTAGCACAGCAACACTCCCAGATGGAGTTTTCGAAGTTTTCGGAGTTTCCCAGAGTAGCCATGGTGTATAACCGAAATTGTTAAAATACACCATGACTTTAGCTGAGTATTAAACTTTAAAAAAAAAGCGCACACACACACAGTAGCTCCATAGCCGAAAGTCCAGTTTCAGAGATTAGCCATTTTCTAGCAGATGCCCATTTTACCGTATAATATCCTACAAAAGGAATACTTGGCCTATTTAGGCTAATATGTTTAGGCATTTAGAGATACAGAGTTTCAAAGAAAAACAGGCATTTTTAAATTGAAATTGGGGGGCTCCATCTGTACTCGGGAGTCCATCCTCGCAAGCTGGGGAGTTAAAGGGCTCCGTGACTCTCTCTCTCTCTCTCTCTCTCTCTGTCCATTTCAGTAAAGTCAGACACCTCAGAACTTTAACTCCAAAACACAAACAATCAGAAAAACAACATTATGGGGGGGGGGGATTTTCCAATGAAGTGGACTCCATGGGTCACCTCAATAGCATCATTATTAAACCCAGAAAGGGAGTCATCAGAGTAAAAATAGGGCAATATCAAACTCCAGCTTCAGGTTTCCCCAAGCTCTTACGGTCTCCCTTCTCAAAATTTCCATCTTGCTGCTGCATTTTAGTTTTGGGTCATGAGCTCCACCAGACTCACACCGCTCAACACTGCACACGATCCAGTAGACGTTTAACCACCTGTAAACAAAACACAAAAAGAAGTGCTCTCTAAGCGCAGTAAATGGGGGATGGGTTCAGACTTCAGTTCCCGAATCCCCCTGGCAAAGTTGGCATACCTGTTGAAAGTTCAAGAAATGCATACCAGCACAACAAGTGCAGGCAGTCCTAGATCCCCATGCAGAGCACAAAGCCAAGTTCACCGACTTCTGCCTCTAATGTTCACCATGAGGCATTCTCTTCCCATTCAGTATTATCTGTGTCCGTTAGAAATACTGCTCTCTTACATTTACTGTAAGCGGTTGTATGGCTGATTATTACAAGCCCCTTACAAAAATAATACATGATTTATTCATGTAATCTGAGAAAGCAGAGTTTAAAAGGACAAAATCTTTAAACTTACACTTCTATTCAGCGTGGCATGGCATTGTGTGGAGAGGAGCAGCAGCGCATGTGAATGATGGATGAAACTGCCCCTTACACTTTATGGTAGGATTGCCACAGTAAAAATGACAATATTGCCCCAGTGCTTATAACTCTTCCAGTCACTCTTCTTGTGCTGCAGTCATACAGTCTCTGTTACTGAGACTTCAATACGTCTGTCAGTCATTTTCCACGGTCTGGCGCAATTTCTGCAATTTCCGTGGCTGGGTGTGATTTCTGCGGTTGGGTGCAATTTCTGCGGTCAGCTGTGAATTCCGCGGATATTTCCGCGGTTGGCCGTGGCCGTGGAATCGCGGAAAGCCCGGGGCCTTGTGTATATCTAGCTATGTTTTACTGTCTTACCTGTTGGGGAGGGGTGGGTGGAGTGGCTGTGGGCTTCTGTGATGCATGTTATGTATATCTAGCTATGTTTTACTGTCTTACCTGTTGGGAAGGGGTGGGTGGGGTGGCTGTGGGCTTCTGAGATGCATGTTATGTATATCTAGCTATGTTACACTGTGTTACCTGTTGGGGAGGGGTGAGTGGAGTGGCTGTGGGCATCTGTGATACAAGGTATGTATATCTAGCTATGTTTTACTGTGTTACCTGTTGTGGTGGGGTGGGTGGGGTGGCTGTGGGCTTCTTTGATACACGTTCTGTATAGCCATATTGGTATTTCTGTTATACCCATTGGGGCGGGGTGTGTGGGCCGCTACTTGTTGCCTGTCATGGTTTGATTTGTCAATAAACTTCTACTCTGTTCATACATGCAGTTGTGTCACCATCATTTCTGTGCATGGTGGTGTGGTGGTCCAGGAATGGAGGACCATGTATGATGCAGCTGAATGCACATTTGGCTCTATTATGCTCTGCTGTGTGTGTACACATGACTCACGGGGACATATGTGGAACACTGCTGCAATCTGGAATCGAGCGGTACTCTGCTCAGCATGCCTTCCTGGTAAATCTCTTAAATAAATAAATAAATAAATAATGTGGTCCATGTCTGGCCACAGTGCCATGGCAGGTCTGCACAGCAGCAATATGACCCCAAATAGACCTGCAACAGGCCTGTCAGAATGCATTTGCAGTGGCTGCAGGACACCTCACACTGTCCAGGGCCACCCATTGTGCCAGGAGTGGTTCAATGGTCACTCACACCACCTGTGTTGCAAATACAACTAGAAGTGGCACTACTGTCCTTAGCACATGGCTGACATGAACACCACCCATGTTGGTGACGTGCTGTCTGGTGCTGCTCACCTGCCATGGCATCACTGTACATATCACTCGGTGGCCATGTCCGGTGGGTGGCACCTGGTGGGGACTACAGCCAGCAGGGGTGGCAATGTGTAGTGTGCTGCTGCCACAGGGAGACCTGCATGGGTAGGGTGGCATGTCATGAACGTATGGGTGCAGTACATCTGCAGAATTGCATTGTGCAACCACAGTGATATGCCTACCCAACCACCACAATGACTGGCCTGCACATGTTGACATGATGTGTTGCACACAGTCATCGGCATGGGACAGCATGGCACTGCAACCAGAGTAGCTCCACAATGCACATCATCGCAGCTAGCATGTGCAATGCCAACTGTGTGATGCACTATCCGCACATGTGGCCATGTCACTGAACCCCACCTTGGGCCCAGTCCTGTTCCACCATGTCGCATGGTTTGCAATACACAGACTCAGGGACAGCGACACTCATGGACACAGCCCCCACCACACACACACACACACACACTCACTCACTCATGTCCTTGCCTGCATGGTGGTCATTGCCTTGCCAAATGGCGGGTGCACTTGTGCACACATACCCCAACCATGCAGCATTGCCCACACCTGTAGATGTGATTCTCCGTATGCATATGGCGCACCCTTGCTAACCCATGACGGTCACAGGATATGCACTCACAGACAACAGAACCTGTGTTGGTATTTGTTTACTTCTCAGATGTGACAGTGACAGAACATGTGCATCCACCTTCCCCGCATGTTCAGTGCAGTCAAACAATGTGTGTGTGACAGGGTGAATCCCTGTGTCTGCCCACAACCCACACCCCTACATGTCACCAGTTGTGTCTCCGGCTATAGGCCCACTTCAGTCCCCACTGTGATGTGCCCGTGCCAACATGGTGATGCCCCTGCACCCAGACAACAGTGTATCAGTCTACTCCGGCAGGTCACTGTGTGTACCCAGGTCATGCATGTTGTCATTTTCCCTGTGCTGTCCTGTGTGCAGGAATATCTGCCACATGTGTGTATGCTACACCACTTGGTGGCTGCTTGCTAATGTGTCTGTTGTCCCCTTATGCTATGCCTGGGGCCCCTTCCCCTGCCTCCGTAGGAACACAATGCTGTGACTCCAGTGCATTCCCCATGCTGGTTGTGCTCTGGCATTTCCTGGTACTCTTCCTGGCCTGTGTCACACTCTCAGGGATCCTCTGTTGTGCCCCATGGGCGGTGTCATCCTGCACACTAGTGCCAAGCGGCGTGGCTGTGTACGAGGGCTACCCACTCATGCAGGTGGCTGTCTGTTCCATTGTAGGCTGTTGCACTCTGGTGTGGCACTCACCGGTGGGGTCAGGGGCTGTGCTGGAGGGTGTGGCTGTGATGGTTGTGGTAGTTGCACTGGGTGTGGGCCACTGTCCGCATGACCAAACTGTGGTGTCACCCCCTTGCACTTTTGTGCCATCCGGGTGCATGGGTGGACCTTGCTGTGTGCTGCTTGGTTGTGGTGGCAGGGATGTTGGCACTGTCCTCTGTGGGATGGTCTCACAGGTTGGGCACAATTGTGCATGTGGCAGTTGCTGCACGGTTAGTGTTGGTCGTGGTGGTATGTCATCCTGTTGCTGTCTGGCATGCAGTGTGGCTGCGATGGAATGCAGGGCTGTAGTGATGGCCTCTGTGTGCTGCTCTTGGAGCACTATGGATCACTCTATGCATCCATCTGCCACTGTGACTGGTTTATAAGTCCATGCAGGGCCAGAACTATGTCTGTCATGGCTGTGTTGTTGTCTCAGCACCCTGCTTGCATGGCAGTGACGATGTCCAACATGTGCCCCTCCACCCGGTGCTGGTGTGTCTCAAGGCTGGTACACAGGGCAGGTACCTACTATGTTAGCTCATTCTACTTGTTTACAATGGTGCCGCGGTACTCCCCAAAGTACTCTGGGGTTGTGGTGCCTTGCTGCAGTGTCCTTGTGGCCTGCTCAAGTTGGGCCTCTAGGTCATCCACGGTGGTGGGACTTAGCTCATCAGCAATGTTGTTATGTATTCTTGGGGTGTGCACTGTGTCCCTGCACCATTCCTCCCACCTTGCCTGTCCTCCATGGCCTTTGTGTTGCTGGTGTCCCCATCACACCCTTGTGCAGACCCTTGTGTCTCCCCATGGTCTTCCTCAGCATCTTCCACCTCCTCCCTCTGTTCATCACTCTCTGCTTCCTCCACACCCTCCTCAGTGAACTCCATTGGGGCCTCTGTGTCCCCTCAGAGCCATCGCTCACATCCTGGTCCTCAGGGGTCGTGGGACTGCTTGTCCCACTGCTGGTGGCCTCACTGTCAGTGTCCTCCTCCTGGTCATCCTGCTGTTGGCTTGTTCCCGGCTGGCCTGTGGCTCCTGTGAGTGGAATACAGCATAATCAGTCACATGGCCACTTACAATACTCATCCTATCTCTGTGGCCACTGTGTGACCCTCTATAGACCTCTGGCCTTCCAGTCCACCATTCCATGCCTCTGGTCTTCATGGCACAGGTCTGTTGCCTGCCACAGGTTTGAGTCCATCTGCTCCATGTGGGTGGCCACTGTGCATGCTGTACATCCACTGGTGGGTGCAGCCCTCCCTCTGGTATGGGTGCCCCCTTACACACGGTTGCCATCCACCTCCAGCACCATTTGTCTGGCCATCTCCCACATGCTGCACATATATGCATCACATGCCTGTGTGAGCTGGCACTACGCTTTGCTATATTTCCCCCATGTCCTTGGTGCATCTGCCTGTGTGTCATTGGCTCAGCACCTGTGCACATTACCTCTGGACAGTCCCTGGGATGGTCATACACATGTCCATGTATACTTCTCAGCTGTCCCTGTTTGTCGGGTACATCCCTACTTCTGTGTATACCCCTTTGTCTGTCCCTTGTCACAGCTGTGTTTCTGTGATGGGACAGTGGGGATTGTACACACATCAGTATGTGACACATGACAGTTACAGCCGTCCTGTTCATCAGGAGGTGATTCTGACACTATTCCCCTCATCCTACCAACCCTCGGGGTGACGATCTTCAGACTGTGGGATGTGACCCTGGGTTTGGATATTTGTCCCTGATTGCTGTCTGCCTTGTCCCTGATGTATGTGGCCATGGGTTGTGGGGTGTGTGTTCATGCTAATGGATGTTGGTTGTGTTGCCCCCCCTCCACTTACCTCTGTTGGCCTGCATCCTGAAGGTGTCGAGGTTGGTGTCACCGCTGATGCTGCGTTTGTTCAGGAGGGTGGCTACCATCTGATCTGTGGCTGACAGGGTCTGCTCCTGGGTTGGCCCACCCCCAGTGGCCTGGGCACATTGTCTATTGTGGGTGAGCATCTGTTTCACAACCCTTTTGACATTGTTATATTTTCTTTTGGAGGTCCCTGACCATGCACTTCTGGGTGGCCACCGTGTGTACTTTTCTGGCCACCCTGTCTCAGGCAGGCTTTCTCTTGTCCCTTGTGGTTTTCTTACCACCCCTGCTGAGCAGTAGGGATGCCTTGGCATGCACCTCTTCTATCAAGAGACTTGTTTCCTCCTGGGTGAAGTTTTTTTTCTCCGCTGACACCCTGCTGCTGCTTGTGCCATCTCCTCCCTTCCTCTCCGAGTTCCTCTTTCCACCATCGCATTACAGATTCTCCATCCATCTTTCTCCATGACATGCGCGCTTTTACATGATGCATGTCATGGGTGCCAGCTGCGACTTGCGCTTATTCGCAACTAGCATGTCTTCAAGAATACTGCATTTCCTGCATGTCGCAACTGTGTTAGTGTAACTTGTGCATCTGTGTAACTTATGCATGGCGCATCTGCTCTTTCTAGAATTGAGCCCAATGGGTCTGAATGAGTTAAAGGGGACAGGAATTGATTACTTATGTGCAGGTTTTTGGAATGTCTCTATTTTCATAAATTGTATTCATACCTCTAAAGGATCCCTATTTAACTGTGCTTGAATAAAAACTGAAGCTGTCAGTTGTGTTTTGTTTTTAGATTTATAGAACTGTTATTTAATACAACAGCAGATTAAGTACATATGGACACATGTTGATACATGGACATATTGGGATAACAGTATCTCAATTACAAGGGGCCTGTGTTTGTTTTGGGTTTTGAATATACACATACACTACAGATATATCATGTTTAGGATAGTATAAGTTTGGCTATTCATGAGTAATATGGATTTATTCTACACACAGTTTAAGAAAAATGTATCTGAACAATGCACTCTGTAAAATTTGATTGACGCCACTGTGTGAAACAGCTGGTGAATGGTTAATTTACACTAGGGTAGGTTGTCTTCTAACCTATTTTTTACTTAACGCATAGATATTTTCATATGTATAAGACTTTTTAACATTATTTACTATATATTGCTAAAAGAGCTACTGATGCCTGAAAGAAAACTTTGAGAAACATAAGTAGGTAACATTTTGCTTATATTCCATATATACTTTATATTTCTCCTCCCCATTATTTATTACTGAGGTAATGTGCATGGATACATGATTGCTATCCCTTACAGTTACTTTAAAGTTAATCTGCCTCTATAGCTTACTCCCTACTTCAAGTCATAATGCTCTGTTGTGACATCACAATCTGTTGCCATAAGAGTAAATGTGATGTCACAAGCAGTGCATTATGACCTCAGGTAGGGAGACAGCAACAGAAATAGATGAACTCTTCAGGAGCAAAAATCATGTTTTCATACAGTTGACCTCAGCAATAAATAATGGGGAAGGGGAATAAAGAACTAATGTGAAACACAAGCTGAATTTTATCTAAATATTATGTTTTGTTAAAGTTCTCCTGAAGTTGTCAGCTGTTCTTTAAGGCGTATTTTTCCTTGTGGTTTTTAATCATTGTCATTTACTAATGCTAGCACAGACACACATACACAGAGGGTTTTAAAATGAAGCTTCAGTTGGTTTATAGCTTTTCTCAGGGAGTGGACTTTCAAGTCAGTGTCATTTGACCTTGGGAAAGCTTTCTTTTGATGGAAGTTTTGCTGTTTTTATATGGGTATGTTATTTTTCTGAATGCAGTTTTAACCAGTGGGGTCCTTAACAACTGTTATCTGTTTTTTTGTATGATCTGGGTTTTGAGAAAGTATGTTCTTCTAAAACAACTGCCAGTGTTTTCTGATGAAGAATTCTGTGTAATCCAAAAGCTAAAAGTGTCTGTGTTCTTTTGTAACAACTCTGTTGGTCCAATAAAAGGTATCAACTCATCTGTTTCTGTGGATCTTGTGTTACAAGGACCAATATGGCAACAAGTTTTTCTGTGGCTTCACAGTTTCAGAAATGTTAGCAGGACCTTATCAGTACAGTGCCCATGGTTCTGAAACCATGATGTGACATAGTCAAAACTCCAAATTCTTGGTTCCATGAAAGGAACTGTACAGCATGTTGTCTATACAAAGAAAACAATACAAAACACAACAGACAGCTTCAGCTTTTATTCAGGGACTGTTAAATAGGGATCCTTGAGAGGTACAAATGTAATTTATGAAAATAGAGACATTTCAAACAGCTGCACATAAGTAATCAATTCCTATCCTCTTTAAGTTAGGCATGATGAGATGAACAAGGTAGTCTAGTTTAAAATTTCACTTGAGTGGCATAGTTATTGGCAAAACTGAGGCTGTTTAGAAGTACAATAGGAGTTATGCTAAACAAATGTAAATATCTCTAAAAGTTTACAGGTAACATATAAAAAAACAATATGAAAATTGTTCAGGACAAAAATACCTCTCAAATTAGCATATTCATTAAGCTGCACTAATTATATTTTTTAAACTATGGCCATCTGATTACCTCAGTTTTCATTTTTCATAAGAGTTATGCCAAACAAATGTAAATATCTCTAAAAGTATATACATTACACATAAACCATCAGTATGAAAGTTGATCAGGACAAAACACCTTTCCAATGAGCCTATTCATTAAGCTGCACTAATTATTTTTTTAACTATGGCCATCTGATTACCTGAATTTTCATTTTTCTTCACAAATTTCACCTTTCAGATGGCTATATTTAAACAACCCTAATGAATTCCAATTAGTAACTACCCTCATTTGAAAGGTAATTTTGTCCTGAACAACTTTCATGTTTGTTGTATATTGGTAACTTGTATACTTTCCTAGATATTTACATTTGCTTGGCATGACTCCTACTGTGTTCACTAAGAGAGAGAAAAAAAATGAAGTTGTTTGGAAGACCATATTTTACAAAATATAAAGAATTCAGATTAGTGACTACCATCATGTGAAAGGTTGTTTTGCCCTGAACAACTTTCACACTATTTTTTTTTTTTGTGCACCTTCAATAGTTTTAAAGATATTTAGATTTGTTTGGAAGATGTGCACATTTGCTCTCCTAGAAAAGCAGCTTGGAGTTCTGTGTCCATCATTATAAAAAGAAAGAAGGGAGTATTTTTTAACTGCCATAGGGATTTGCAGTGTTATGGAAGGATACATTGAAAACTACTAAAAAAAATGTGTTCTGCAGAAACCCCTTTACAAGCTAAAATGATATGGCTGTAGGCTCCACTCACAGCCATAACAAGCTAAAGTGATATGGCTGTAGGCTTTGCCCACAACCATAAAAATGACGAGGTATATTTTCTGGGGAGTGAAACAATGACATCCTTTGGTTTGAACCCCTTCATTACTGAGAACTGTATTGTCAATAGCAATGACATGCTTTCGCTGCCCCCACACAAGCTGTTATTTACATTCATGCCAGTTTTAGGTGTATGGTGTGCTGAAAATGTTGTGTCAATATATTTTTATTTTTCATCTTGTGCCACCATTTCTTGTACTTTCTAATAAATGCCCCCAACCCTCCACTGTTTTGTGGCTGCTTTAGCAACCCAGGCTTTTGCAACCCAGGTTGCATGCTGGCAACCAATATCATTAACATCAGATATGCTTTAAAGCTGGAAAATCAAGATTTTGCAGCCATAATTACAAATTCAGACTAAACTGCTAGATGTCTGGCAACAGAGGAAGACTGGGTGTGGGGGCAAATGCTTAAAAAGCCAATGGGTGCGCATAATTTCATTTTATAAAGCATGTAAAAAAAATTCCAGTTTGGTGCAGGAAGTCAAAAGGTCAAGAGGCATATCATTGATGCAATTCTTGTCTCAAAACTCACCCACAAGGGATGAAAATATATAATCACCACCAATACAATCTTGATTTTCTGGCTTTAAAGCATATCTGGTGTTAATGATTTTGGATGCTAGAGTGCACCATTCTTATGATTGATATAGCTGGTGTTATAAGGTGATCTGATAGAATCTTTTACTCTTTTAACTTTTTTGGTTTTCACTGTACATAGTCAAACACTATGCCTTAAGAGACTGCCACTGTAAAAGTCAACTGTTTGAACATGACCATAAAAGTCAGCTGTCTGAATATGACCAGCCTTCTTAAGAAAGAGCTCATGTTCAAAATGGGTCAGGGTTCTAGAAAGAATGGCACTGTGTCCTACCTATCACATGCCTGTGTGAGCTGGCACTACGCTTTGCTATATTTCCCTCATGTCCTTGGTGCATCTGCCTGTGTGTCATTGGCTCAGCACCTGCACCAGCACCAGCACTATGCTGGATTCATGAGTGTTTTTCACTTTTACACTGCATTGGAATAATTTGAATTGCTGCAACTCATGTTTTTTCTCATACCTGAGGGGCTTAACCCCCATAAATCCCAGCTGGAGGCTTTGCCCCTAACCCCTGGGCCCCACCAAAACTTTGACAAACCCTGCATCTATGGTTAGAGAAACATTGAAAAATCAAAAGGAGGAGATTCCTGATGAATTTATTGTAGGTGGAATAGATTTTATTTTAAATCATAATGTTTTTTAACTTAATTGAAGCTTCTTTAAACAAATTATTGGCGCTGTGATGGGGACATGCATGGCCTCATCATATGCCAACCATTTTGGGGAGAGTGGGAGGAACGCATTATCTTTTGGGAGGGCTGAAGCCTGAGGTTCAATGTGGGGAATAGCTCCTCCCCCATTCCAAATAAAGGCCAGCCACTCCCAGCAGCTCTCGCTTCGCATGTTGTGAAATGGTTTCCTGGTGCTCTGGGCTCCTGTGTGGCTTGTCTGGCTGAGCTTCCTTTGCTTGCTGTCTTTTGCACTTGTTTCGGTGTTTCTTTTCTTGACCATTTCTGTTTTCTTTTTGTTCTCTGATATTTTTCTTCTCTTTCCCCTCCTCTTTCTGCCTCATTCCCCCCCCATTTCTGCTCTTGCCCGTGTGTTGCTGTTGTGCCCCCTGCCATTCTTATTCTCCTCCTTTTGTTCCTTGTGCCCCCTTCCCTTCCTTCCCATTCCTGCCTTTGTCCCTGGTACCTTGCTTTGCGCCTCCCATTGCTGTTCCATTTATCGGGGGCAGTGCTCCTGTTCTCTGTTCCCTAGGCTCCACCTCGCTCATTCTGACTCCTTGCATCCTCATTTTCCCTCCATGACTGGTTTCTTTGTTCCTCCGTTCCTGTTTTTTCTTTTTGGGCTTCCCTGCTCGTCTTGGAGCCGCTGCTCTATTTGCACCAATGCTTCCAGGTCTGTGTATCCTCCATAGCGTTAGTGCCCTTGCCCAGAATATTTCTGGCAGAATGGTTTGGAGCTTCTCCGCTTAGCCCTGACTGGAATCCTTGTTCGTCCCTAAGCATGCATCCTCACTGGTGAGCCATGCTCCGAGCAGCATTGTGTTATATGTGCACTCAATATCATTGCTCCTTGAACTAAGGACTTTCTTACACTTGCTCTAATTGCATTATATAAGTTGACCTCCTTAATGTCTCAATCTACCATCCAGCTCACCACACCACACTGTATAACAAGAATCGAAGCTCATATGCTTTATTCTAAATTAATTTTAAATCAGATAATCCTTTTTGCCTGTCTACAGGCTTCAGAACCCATACCAAGCTGCATTTCAGACCTCACTGTCATTTAAACTTGCATTCCACCCAGAAAGTGGAAGCAAACACATGGAGACATTATATCATTCAACAGTACCCTTAAACATCCTCAGTTCTCTTTTAGCTATAAAGCTTCTACACAAACAAATCCATCATTCAGTTGAGCATCACAGTTGAATCATGCTGCAAGTTCATTCATTTTCCCATTCATTCATTCGTTTAACCAAAGGCTGCTCAGCTTAAAGCTGTACACACCCATTATTTGCTTTTCATACTCTTGACTCATTTGGTACTGTTTACAAATCTCATTTAATTGTGCATTATTCTGATTCCTTTTCTGTTCCGTTTTACTCAACTCAGCCCTGAACCAGCATCTTTTACCTAGACAGTGTCGGCAGATAAGGGCCTATGGCCCACCCAGTCTGCCCATTTGAGCTTGTAAGTTCAGTTTATGTTTTCCTAGAAGTCTGTTGCCCCTTACCCCTGACCTCCAGAATTCCTTTATGTCTATCCCATGCATTCTTAAATCCAGTGATTGTTTCAGCCCCCACCACTTCCTCTGGCAGGAGCTCCTCTCCTCTCTGTGCAGCTTCCAACTCCACCAGCCCTACTTCATCCTCCTGGTACTTCTGTGTTGTATGCCTTCAGTATGTTTAATGGGTACCAGGTCAATACAGCACTGCTGAAACAATGCAACAATAACTACCTGGTATAAAGTGCAGATACATTTAGAGGGACAGGGGTATATGATCAGTAGGGAACTACCGCTACACCTGTCACCGATTACGGACTACAGGAAGTGCTGAAGAAGCCTCAGGTGCTGTGCCTGGCTGAGCTGCTCCCATGGTGAATTGCTAAGCATAGTCACCTGAGGCAGTGTAGATATCGGGATCAGGGTTTGATTCCCCATCCCTTGATAGTTTTATTTTTTTTTCTGCCTCCAGAGACTAAGTTCCCTCCTGAGTTTCCCCTTATCCCCTCAGTCCACACCCCCTCAGAGTTAGTTAATTTAGTTTCGGGGGGGGCAAAGGCCCTTATGTTGGGGGGTGCCTGGGGTGGAGCCTCCTGCAAAAACATGAAAAATCACAATGTGTCCTGTTTGTTTTGTAGTGTGTACTATTTTTGTTTTGGTCTGTGTTTTCACCGACTCTGATTGTGGCAAACTGCATTTGACTGCGGTATTGTTTGCCATGCTGTTTTTACCATGACATTATGACCCTGTGCCTGTTTAATGTGCCCCCCCTTTCAGTTGTGTGTGCATTGTCCTCCTCCTTTGTTCCCTATCCTGGTACTGCCCCCTTTCCTCCTGCTCCTTATTTCTGATAGACTGCTATTGCTACTGCAGAGCGATTAACTGCCCTTTCCACGCTCAGCCCATCCAGCAGTCTCACAGCTTCTGTCTCTAACTCCAACTAGTGGGTTATCGAGTGAAAGTAGGTTAGCCCTGTCTGCTGGGGATGGCAGTCTTGTTTCCAGCCATCTCCAGCCTCTGCCATCAGTCTTACAATCTTCGTCCTAACTTCTGCCTTGCGAGGTATTGAGTGAAGGTGGACCTGCACTGTCTACGGAGGATGGGAGTTCTGTCCTTCATTTTCATGTTTTGCCATCATTGCATCCTGTGACATCATTCATCAGTCTCCGTCTTTAGCTCTACCTTGTGGAGTATTGAGCAAAGGTGGGCTTACCCTGTCTGATGGGGTTGGGAGCCTGTAACTCATTTTTCTGTTTCTACCATCAATCCATCATCTACCATCATCTGACAGTCTCTGTCCTAGCTCTGTCTAATGGGGTATTGAGTGAATGTGGGCTTGCCCTCTCTGTCTGCCAAGTTGGAAGCCTGTAACTCACTTTCAGTTTCTACTATCCGTCTGTCCTTTGCCATCATCAACAGTCTCCATCCATTTCCTCCATCTGCATTCTCTACTAGAGGCATCATTGCCTCCTGCCCCACCTGTGTTCTGTGGATCATTCAGAACATGCTACAGGTCCACTATCTTTGTTCATACATGGACGCCCACTATCCATCAGCCTTCCATCTCATATCTGGGCCTCCTCTCCATCTATATGTTGCCATCATCCACGAACTGCTCCTTTGTGGTCTGCCAGCCCTCTTCCTCGGTTCCTTTGGCCCATCCATGGGTTTCGGAATCAACTACTCCATTGTAGTTTGGACTATTATTACCTGCCAGGCCACTGTGCACTTGCTAGACTTTTCATTATTTAGTTCCTCCTCATGCCCTGGATATGTACCTCACCCTTCGGCCTCCTCCCCCTGCTCTGGCTCCTGCTGCTGTCTCCTCCATCATCAGTACTCTGGACATTCCAGCTCCTCCAAGGACTTGTCTCTGTCTGCATTTATCTTTGCTTCCTGCCTCTGCTACATCAGGATCCATTTTGGTATCCTTCCACACCACGTGGCACTGGGCTTCCATCTGTTGTACACCTTATCCATTGGATAACATTGGAACCCTCTGGCATCTCAGTGCTCTCCTTCTGTTCATCCACCATCCAGTTTTTCTGTCTGTTGTGAAGGAACCTGCTGTTGGTCACCTGTCCTGCTCTGATTTTCCAATTGGATTTTTTCCTGGGTCCTGTTCTGGTCCTGTTCAGAACCAGTCATTCCTCCGTATTGGATCAGTCATCTCAGTATCGCTCCTTGGACATCATCTGACCTGCACTGTCTCCTGGTCAGCTCGTCAACTTCATGGTCAGCATCCTCTCCCAGCATTGCTTCCTGCTGTTTCCCCTCCAGCATCTCCATGGCATCTCTAGAATTGAGTGCTATTCTGTTGTGGTACATTCCATTCCACTGCTCTGTGGCCCAGGGCTTCGGCACATTACTTCCATGTTTTTTCTTTTGGGGTATTTTCCATGTGTGTCACCATCCAGCACTCAACCAACTGTTCAATTACATCTCCTGTGTTCAGCACTCAGTCATATGTTAGTTTATGTCTCCCGTATCCAGCACTCAGTCATGTATTGGATTATGTCCCTTGCATCCAGTACTC
Source organism: Neoceratodus forsteri (assembly GCA_016271365.2). NCBI lineage: Eukaryota > Metazoa > Chordata > Ceratodontiformes > Ceratodontidae > Neoceratodus > Neoceratodus forsteri. The sequence goes on along the minus strand of CM057456.1, from coordinate 899,373,164 downwards.
AATCACCTCTTTGATTACATCTCCTGCATCCAGCACTCAATCATCTATTTGAGTATGTCTCATCATTCATCTGCCTTATTCTCCTCCCATGGCTGACATTGTCACTCCTATCCAGCATTCTAAGGATCATCTATTGCTCTCACCGAAGAAAACCCTCATCTAGCAGCATTCCTTCAACTGCATGGCATCTTAAACTCAGACAGTATGTAAACACTATTATCTCCCAATAATCCCTACAGAATTATTCCCTGGCATTCTCTTGGATTCGAGCTTATAGAAGCTTTTACCTCCTGATCATCTCCACAGAATCATTCTTCAGACATCTTATTGGATTCACACTGTATGGAAGCCATTTCTTCCTGATATACTCCATAAGAGCCAAGCTTAGCGTAGTCCTCTTCAAACCTAATCTTCACGGACAAGGTTGCCACGATCAGATCTGATATCTGCTTGACCCTTTCTCAAGGGAGTAGCAGTGGTTGGCAGGAGATGTTGAACACCCAGTTTGTGTGGTGCGACTTCAGCCGCCCCACAATCAGTGATATTGTGATGGTTATCCAGTCATTATGTCCTACCAACTGTAGTTTGGATCGGGGCCCCATGCACCTGCTGGTTGGTTGCATGGATGTTATCAGTCCGGCCCTTGCTGAGATAGTCTGGCTGTCCTTGGAGAGGGGGATCTTTCCAGATCCCCTTAAGGAGGCTGTGGTTCAGCCCCTTCTTAAGAAGTCCTCCTTGGAACCTGACTGTCTAGCAAACTACAGGCCTGTCTCTAACCTATCCTTTCTGGGTAAGGTTATTGAGAAGGTGGTGACATTACAGCTGGAGGACCATTTGACCAGCCACAATGTTTATGATTCTCTCCAGTCCGGTTTTAGGAAGAGACATAGTACCGAGACAGCCCTTGTTCGGGTACTAAATGACCTCCTGATAGCAAGAGATCGAAAGACTCGTTCCGTCTTGGTTCTTCTTGATCTCTCTGCAGCATTTGACACTGTGGACCATGGTGTGCTGTTGGATCACCTGCGGTTTATCTGTGGACTCTTGGGATCTGTCCTCAGATGGTTTCAATCTTTCCTCATAGGTAGGACTCAGAGAGTGGTGTCTGTTTTTTTTCCTCAGCTCCATTCTCTCTCTCTATCCTGTGGGGTACCGCAAGGATCCATTTTGGCACCCATGTTGTTTGCAATGTATATGCTGCCATTGGGAGCGATTATTAGATGGTATGGCTTGAGTTTTCACTGCTATGCAGATGATACTCAGCTATGCATGTCTTTTGTGCCTGATCAGGATGATGCTGTCTCGGTGCTAAACAGCTGTCTAGCCGAAATCCAGGCCTGGATGAATGTGAGCTGGCTGTGGTTGAATCCTAAAAAAACTGAGGAGTTGGTGGTGGACCCAGGTCATTGTGAGGCAGGTGTGTTGGCAGGTTCTCCTTTGGGTCTGTGGCTTGGAGGTGTCCAGCTAACTACCTCAGACCGGGTGCGGAACCCGGGTGTTATGTTTGATGACTGTCTGACCCTAAAGTCACAGGTGTCAGCAGCTGTTAAAAACCTCTTTTTACCATCTGAGAAATATTGCCCAGGTTAAACACCTGGTTCCTCCCAATGATCTTCCTACATTGGTTCATGCTTTTGTTATATCCCGCCTTGACTACTGCAATGCCCTTTACCTAGGGCTACCGGGGGTTGATATCCGCTACCTACAGCTGGTGCAGAACGCGGCAGCCAGGCTATTGACTGGTACCTCTAGAACCAGTCATATAACACCTGTGCTCCATGGACTGCACTGGCTGCCGATACAGTGATGGATCACCTTCAAGGTTGTGTTATTAACCTATAAGGCCCTACATGACCAGGGACCGGGTTACCTGAAAGATCTCCTTTGGCCCTACTGTCCCCTCCATCCTCTCTGATCCACCGATGAGGGATTGCTAGAGATTCCCAGGGTTCACTTACAAACATCTGAGGCAAGGGCATTTAGTTTTGTGGCCCCGACTCTGTGGAATTCTCTACCTCATCAGGTACAAGATTGCCTGACCATCCAGAGTTTTAAGACTGCCTTAAAGACATATCTTTTTGGTCTGGCATTTGTTGACCATTGAAGCTGCTACTGTAACTTATGCATTTTATTTCCTTTGGGTAATTATTTTATATGTTTTTATCGTACAGGCGCTTTGGTTTGGAAAGGCGCCTTTTATAAATAAAGATGGTTTGATTTGATATTCTCTAGTAACAGAAATGTGAGCTTACTTCCCTCCTGGGATACCTCAACTGTACTAAAGCCATACTTCCTCAATGAAAGTCCTCCATACCCTACCTATTGGCACTCTCTCCATTGGTTTTTGAAAAGCACCATCATATCCAGTTCTTAGCAGCAGCACATCAGATTGACTTGTCATCCCATTCGTACTTTTCTGGAATAGCTATCTCATGTTCTTTATAGACCCCCCCTTTCCGTCTAGTGCCTCAGAATTAGGCACCTACACATCTCCAACATATAGCTATCCTGCTAGCTTTTTGCAATCTTGAATTACTGCTCCTAGGCCTCTGGACATCATAATGCTTCATGTAATTATCTACATTTCCTCTACAGGATTCACCAACCATGCCAGTCACCTTCCTAAGGGTCTTTCGATCCCATCAGACTGTATATATCTGTCCTCATATACATTCTAGCGAATACCATCACCGAAGGCAATTCTCACTCCATGTCATCACGCCGCTCATGCACATTGACTTGGTCATCTATTACCACAGTTTCTCACTGTATCACTTCCACATCAGACTATGCAATCGTCTCACTCAAGTTATACCATTTTTTATATCAAACCTCTATTGGCTCATCAGTCAGCATACTCTGTTATAATTCCTCCATTTTCTATGCCATACCACAGCATTCTGGACTGTAATTACCTTCAAGTCAAGGCCACGTAGACCACCATTGCTGCTACCACTGAGCTACTTCTAGTACAGCATCAGATATATCCAACATTTTGCCATTGCAATCCTTCCTGTGTATTGATCACCTAAACCATAAACTAGCATTTCTAATTCATCATCAAGCCTTGAAACTATCATACAGAACAATTTAGCTATACCTATCAGGTATCCAGTTTCTGCCTTTTCAGCCTACTTCATCCTCACATTCATCATTTTGCAATCCTTCGATTACTTTCTTCAACTATGTATTCAAAGAGCTTCATTCACTGCACCTCCTTGTAGTCTCTCCATAAGATGCCTCCATAGTGAAACATAGTGCATTTGCTGAACTCGAGTCCATTGATTATACCTCGAACATCATGGATTTCGTTATTTTGTCTAGCCTTCTTTGGATTCATGCATCCTGAATATTCACTATCTTGTTTTCCTTAAACAGCTCTGAGAACTTTGCCAACTCACCGATCTATGCAAAGGGATTGATCATTCTATCATGCCCTTACCTTCTGCAAGGTCTGTCAGATTACATTCAGGAGTTTGCATATCTTATTATCCATATATAAGTATTGGAGCCCAGCCCAGCTAGACAAAGCTCATGCTCTTTCTCATGTTCAGATCTATCACATCCTCTGTGTACCTCTGATAATCTATTACCTAATACCACAAAATAAATCCTGGATCTTGTTCAAACCTTCCTTCAACAGTTAGACTCAATCCATCTTTCATTATCTGGACATTCATCCAAACTGGATTTGCTTCTTCAACTTCAAAGATTGACCTTCCTACACACATTGTCAAAGATTTAGAGGATGTGCTTCATCATGCTATCACTACTACACCCTAAACCAGAATCAGAAACTCAGTTCAAGCTTTTAGGATCATCTCCTCTTTGGTTGCCCTGAGGATGGGCAGGACAGTAGCCATGGGTTCTCGGAGGTTTCCTACATGAGGGGGTTTTCTTCTCCTGCATGCTACTGGTCACAATCTCCTTGGATTGGAAGAGGTACTCTTTTGAGCCATTAATAAAATCTTTTGGGGACTTCTATTCCCTACATACTACCTGGCTTATCTACCAAGGGTGGGCATAAAGAAAGGCCAGAGTTCAAGTTCATAAGTATACACAAATGGTTCCTCCATCAGAATGTGCTTGTGATCCAGGGCTGGGCAATTAGGGTGCCAATCGGCAATGCACTGATCGCATTTCTTGTGGTGGGGGCTGCACCCCCTGCCCTCCACCCCCAATAGAGTCCTACTCCAGGGGTGGGTGGATCTCAGGAAGTGGGGGTGCATCCCACATTTGACACCCTGATTGCCTGGCACCGTAATGCCGGCAATCTGAGTGCCATAAGGGTACACAAACACTACCCTATGCACCAAACATTGAATGGGAGGCCTGAAGCCTGAGGTTCAATGTGGGGAAATAGCTCCTTCCTCATTCCAAATAATGATTAGCCACTCCCAGCAGCTCTTTTTTATTGCATTGTGAAACACCCACCATCCTCCCCTGCCTCCTCCTCCTCCTCCTCCTCCTCCTCCTCCTCCTCTAGCACTCTGCTCACCCTTGGTTCTGGGCTTTCTAGTCCCTACATGCTAGCCAGTTTACCTACCAAGGATGGGAATGGAAAGGCAAACATTCCAGTTCATAAGTATACACAAGCACTACACTATGCACCAAACACTGAAGCAGCAGATTGTCCTTTTAAGAGTAACTTGATTTCATGGGGCCTCTTTATAGATGAAGTGCTGTGCACCTGGAAGGGCACAGATCAGAGGCAAAGCAATTCATCACATGGTTAAACAGCAATGATGTTAATATGCTGTTTACTTCTGTGATCGATGTACATGAAATCCGTTTTCTGGAATAACATTACAGGGGAAACCAGGGCAGGTAATAAAAATTAAAGGTTATTGGAGAGGCGGTGCCACAAACTCACTTCTCCATGCCAGAAGTGCATACCCCTGGTCTCTTAAATGGTCATACTGTATGGCCAGTTCCTTTGCATTGGGTGCAATTGCAGTGCAAAAGAATCATACCAGGAACATGCAAAAGAGTTGCAGTGTAGATATGATGAAAGGGGTTATAGCAGGGGTATACTTATGGAGAACAGACAGAAAGTGACTAACTTAGATATGGAAGCAGTATTGAGAGGGAACACAACAGTACCAGAAGAGAGTGGTCCTGTTACTCTCTCAGCTGAGTTTAATGACATTGCAAGTAAAATCATATACTGTACGGAAACTGGAGCATTCTACTGGGAGATCCAGTAGTCAAAGATTGTGTAGATGCAAAACCAAGGATCAGCTATAGACCCCCTCCCCAAAATCTTAGGGACAGACCTAGTTCATAGTAACTTCAGAGAAGTGCAAAATCAGAATCAAACAGGGTTGCTAGGAAAGCCAGCAAGCGTTTATATATGCAGCAATTGCAACATACGCCACTTTGCCAAACCTTGTAAAAATGAATCAAAGAGGTATATGTGGGTCATGCAGTACACCCACTAAAAGAGTATCTGCAGGAGCATGTTAGAAGCATTATTAGAGGCAGAGAAGATACTCTATTAGGCACACTCCATTAGGCATACAGTTCAAAGCGGTCCATAACTCAGGCACAGGTACCTTTAACTTTGTCACCCTAGAACCAATTAAACAACCTGGGGAGGTGATAGAACTTGCCCTTTGTTGCAGAGCAAGTCATATGGGATTTCTCATTTGAATGGTTTGAAACTGGCTGTGGATTTCACTATAAGCCCTCTCTGTAGTTGCTGATGATGGCTGCGATTCACTAAAAAGTGGGTATCACGCTCGAGACATGCATATCCTGCCCACACAGCTCTGCACCTGGACAAGTGTCCACTGGCTGGTATTCACTATCACCAGCCACCTGTCCACAGCCCAACCACCCCCCCACATGCAGGATCACAGGGGGTGGATGTGTATGGAGCTATGGACCCAGGCAAGCATCCAATTGGATGCTCATCCTGGGCCACAGAGTGGTTCCATTGCACCACAGGAGGAGGGGAGTGTGGGTAGGTGTGGATCTGACATTTGAACAAAGCAGGGCACATGCTTGAATGGCTACCCCCAGCCCTCTCTGTCAACCCAGTGGGCTGGGGCAGCATTGTGGCAGGGGTCTGGGTGCCACCACCACTGGCAGGTGTCCATTGGGGGAGTGCAGAACACTTACCGCAGGTTCCTGGTCATGTACCCTGGCCCAGCAATCCACGCTTCCAACACACCTTCATGCATAGTGCGGAGGGCGGGCTTGCTCCCTGACACACCCCCAGACCACCTGTGGTGTGTGGCTGCTTGTGTGGCCAGAGGATACAGTGTGCAACTGGCATGCGCTCCAAAGGTGAATGCTGCCAGGGGTCCGCTATCATGGCTTTCACACTTAGGGTTGTATACACACCTCAGATATATGGTGCATAGGCAATCTGCACTATAGTGAATCATGCCCATTGTATGAAATGGAGGATTTCTTACTAATAACACTATACAAACAAATGGGCTATATAAAATTGCACCATAAAATAGTTTATGTGTGTGTTTGTTTATTTATTTCAAAGATTTCACCTGGAAAGGCATACTGAACTGGTAGCAGCACATTTCCAGGTGCATCCTGGAGTGAGGGTGGGGAAGAGAGGAGAACAGAAGAGAACAGATACAAAATACGGAGTACAAAATACATAGAATGGAAATAAGAATATCAAAATAAACAAGACAATAATGCTCAAGAATAAAATTGCCATACAGTAAGTTTCATACAGCAAATTGTGTAACTGATAAAAAATCGATTAAATATTAACATGATAAACTAAGGAACAGAGGGAATGAATGATGCTAGGGAAATGGGATGTGCTGAAAACGATGGGAGTTACAGGTGAAAGGGGTCCAATCCAATATCAGAAACAACTACAGAAGTGAGAATGAAATCACAGAGGAGAGCTTTAAGAGCAGGAAAGGAGGGAGCAGAGTGAGGAGAAGAGGAAGAGAATCCTATAGTTTAGGGAAATGGAACAAGAAGCCAACTTAGCCAGCAGTAGATTTCATATGAGGGAGAGTAAAAGAGTGAAAGCAAACATTGGGAAGAGAGTATGAGGATGAAGAGGAAAGAAAAGAAGAAGAGCAAGATACAAGATACGAGAGATAAAACACATTGTTTCTTATTGTGACAGACTAAATTCATGCCATTATGATTTATCAAATGCCATGAGATACTGATAAACAACATGTACTTGGCTTGGCTTCCCAGCCAAATGCTCTTTGGGGTAACCCTTGACTCAGTGTTTGCGCACAGAGGTTCTTTGTCTTTTAAATAGTTTTTTTATTTTATGCGTTCACCACAACATAACCCAGACAGGCCATCTTAGGGTAGCTGGTTCATTCCACTGGGGTGTCAAACAGACGAGGCATACTGATGAGTCCAGGTAGGACGAAACACATGTCTATGTCATCTGTTAGCATCCTTTGCAAACTGTGTGAGAGGCCTTTCGACACCATGCAATTCTGCTTAAAGTTGAACCAGCATAACATTCTGTGGTGATTTGCATATGTAGCCCATGATGCTTTGCATTGTGTGGGCATGTGTGATTTTGTATTTTCTTGAAACTTGGCTTCCCAGCCAAATGCCCTTTGGGGTAACCCTTGCCTCAGTGTTTGCGCACAGAGGTTCTTTGTCTTTTAGAAAGTTTTTTATTTTAATGGGTTCACCACAACATAACCCAGACAGGCCGTCTTAGGGTAGCTGGTTCATTCCACTGGGGTGTCAAACAGACGAAGCATACTCATGAGTCCTGGTAGGACAAAACACGTGTCTATGTCATCTGTTAGCACGCTTTGCAAACTGTGTGTGAGGCCTTTCGGCACCATGCAATTCTGCTTAAAGTTGAAGCAACATAACATCCTGTGGTGATTTGCATATGCAGCCCATGATGCTTTGCATTGTGTGGGCATGTGTGATTTTGTATTTTCTTGAAACTTGGTTTCCCAGCCAAATGCCCTTTGGGGTAACCCTTGCCTCAGTGTTTGCACACAGAGGTTCTTTGTCTTTCAACAACATGTACGTTACATTCTAGGAATCTCTATTAGAAAATGCTATGTATATCTGCTGGATGGCTTAGTTCCTGTAATACTGATATGAACTCATGCTACATTCTTTGTTTGTTTTGAGGTATCGTCCAGCATAAAACAGGACTAGATGAGTAGCCAGCTAGCCATCTGGATAATCAGTGTATACACATGCCACGTGAACTTTGGAATTTCTGATGTGCAGAAATCATTTCCAGATGAGTTTTCCTAGCAACAGAAAGGAAGCACTGCATGAAGTTGGGCACTCCTGTACCTTTGCTGCCTGAACTTCTGTTGGCAATGACTTTCTTGAACTGCTATAGTCCCTGTTTATATGGCAGACCCCTGTGGGACTATGATACAATGGTATCCATTTAGGAGCTAATATCATGTTCCTTAAAGAGCTCCTGACACCTTCAGGAGAACATTAACAAAACATAAGATTTAGACACAGTTTAGCTTGTTTTTCACATTAGGTCTATATTACCCCTCCCCATTGTTTATTATTGAGGTCACTTGCAGCAAAATAGGATATTTGCTCCTGAACAGTTTATCTATTTCTATTGTTTTCTCCCTGCCTGAGGTCATAATGCACTGCTTGTGACATCACAGTTACTGTCATGGCAACCGACTGTGATGTCACAACAGAGAATTATGACTTGAAGTAGGGAGTCAGCTATAGAGGCAGATTGACTCTATATGAACTCTAAGGGATAAAGATCACATATTCATGCAAATTTCCACAGTAATAAATAATGTGGAGGAGAAATTGAAGGAATATAAATGGAATGCAAGTAAAATTGTACCTAATTATCATGTTGTTTAACGTTTTCATTGTGGCCTCAGTAGCTCTTTAAGCAAGTTAATTATTGTGAGCATGTTATAATAATGTGTTTTTAATAATGCCACTAGTGGCTCTAGTGGATTCTAATGTAGATTCACTATGGTGGTTTGTTCCCACCACCTCTATATAGAGGACAGTGAGTTGATATAACTGCATGAATAGAATGGGAGGGCTTAAGCCTGAGGTTCATTGTGGGGAATAGCTCCTCCCACAAACTCTACTTAAGCCCACCACTCACACACCTCCTTGCTTAGGGTGTTTTTTTCCTGAGCTCCCTGCATCGCTTGTGTGGCTGTGCCTTTTCTCTCTTTCTCCCTCCTGCTGTTGCTGTATGGTCCATTCCTCTCCTCTACTGTGCATTCCCCCTTCCTTCCTCATTGTTTTCCCCATTCTTCTCCTGTTTGTATTGCTTACCTTCCTTTTGCCTTGTTTCCTGTTTGGTACTGTGCTCCCTGGCCTGCTCCATTCTGCCTCCCTGCTCCTTTTCCCCTCTTGCCTCCATCTCCTGCTTGTGTCTGGGTTATCCCCCTCTGTTTCCTTCGTTGGGCTTCTCTGCCCACCTTCTGTCACCTCCTCTCATACTCTGGCACCTTCAAGCATCTTCCCGCACCTTACTGTACACTGGCATTTGCTTCCCATGCCCCTCCAGAAGCGTGCCCACTTCCTGTCCCTCCTCTGCAGGTCACTGCTATCCCCTCCTCTTCTCCCCTGTTTCCCTATGGCACTGCAGGAGTGCTGTGTGCTTCACAGCAGTTCAGTGCTTTCATTCTCACCAGGTGCTTCTCTCCAACTCATGGACCCGAGCTACCAGCAGCCTCCTTTCTCCATAGCCATTACCGATTACTCAGCTCTGTATCTAGGCATCTGCCTTCCAGATGTCGTGCAGTGAATTCCCATTACAAAACTCTTCACCCATTGAAGGAAATCTTGTGCTAAAGCTCCTGTTCTCCAGGATATTGCTGGGGGGGGGGAGTTCCCATTTTACCATCCCTGGGGTCGCTCCCACTTTACCACCCTTGCTACCTATGACCTCCGTCACCTACACTTCCATCAGTACTCCTTCCTGGTATGTCCATCCATTCATGGTGGGACCCTGCTGTGCACTCCATTGCTATTGCTTCCAAGCCAGCCCCTCCTTTCTACACATCACTCCTGTTTGTGTGCCCACCATTCCATTTTCCTACGTCTGTCCTACCATACCTATGTAACGTTCATTCATGCCTGTCTGCAATGCAGTTTCCTCATATACTGTCTTTCTACAGCAGCATTCCACCTTTCTGCCAGCCCATAGAAACATAGAAGCTGAAGGCAGATAAGGACTGCAAGGCCCATCCAGTCTGTCCATTTTTTTCTACCTTATGAAAGTACCATAGGCCTTTACTCTGTCACTGGTTTATCTATTCATACTCATCTGTATTGCTCCCTTATGCCTATCCCATGCCTGTTTGAAGCCCTTCACTGTATTCATATCCACCACTTCCTGAGGTAGGGCATTCCATGCATCCACCACCCTTTCTGTGAAAAAGAATTTCCTCACATTACCCCTTAATCGGCCTTCCTCTAATCTCATACTGTGTCCTCTTGTCATGCTATTTTTCTTATCTTGAAACATGTTAGACTCTTTCACCTTGTTAACGCCCCTAAGTTGTTTGAATGTTTAGATCATATCACCTCTCTCTCCCTCCTTTGCTCTAGGGTATACATATTGAGCTCCTTTAATCTGTCCTCATATGTTTTCTGATGCAGTCCCTGCACCATTTTGGTTGCCTTCTCTGGACTGCCTCCATTTTGTTAATGTCCTTGTGCAGATGCGGCCTCCAGTACTGCATGCAGTACTCCAGATGGGGCCTAACCAGTGTCTTGTAAAAAGGGATTATTACCTCCCTCTTATGACTTGTGAAACCCCTACTAATACACACCAACATACCTCTAGCCTTACCTACTGCTTTAATGGTCTGCTTGAATGATTTCAGGTCATCTGTGAAGATGATGATGCCCAAGTCTCTTTCTTCCCTTGTGATTGCCAGCAACTTCCCTCCCAACTTATAGGTGGCTTCAGGGTTTCTCTTCCCTATGTGAATGATCTTGCACTTCCTTGCATTAAATCCCAGTTGCCACTCTTCCAACCATTTTGCCAGTTTATCCAGATCTCTTTTCATTCTGCCTGCCCCTTCTGGATCATCTACTCTGTTGCAGATCTTGGTGTCATCTGCAAACAGACAAACCTTACCCTCCAGTCCATCTGCAATGTCACTGATGAAGATATTGAAGAGGACTGGTCCCAGGACTGATTCCTGGGGTACCCCACTTGTGACTTGCATCTCTTCTGACTATATATCATTTACCATCACTCTCTGTTTTCTGCCCACCAACCAGTTTGCCACCCAGTTGACCAACTTCTGACCCACCCGAGCCTACCCAGCTTATTAATCAATCTTCTATGTGGAACAGTTTTGAAAGCTTCACTGAAGTCAAGGTAGGGGACATCAACTGCACCCCTTTGTCCACCACTCTAGTTACCCAGTCAAAGAAATCTACGAGATTGGTTTGACAGGACCTTCCTGTAGTAAACCCATGCTGTCTTGGATGCTGTGCTCCTATGGATTCCAGGTGTTGCACTATCTTTTCCTTAAGGAGTGCCTCCATAACCTTGTCCAATACTGAGGTAAGACTGACTGGTCTGTAGTTCCCTGCCTCCTCCCTGCTTCCAATATTGTGGAGCAGGATCACATGAGCCCTTCTCCAGTCTTCTGGGTCCTCTCCTGTGCTCAGAGACTCAGTAAACAGTTCTGATAATGGCTCTGCGAGTTCCGCTCTTAGCTCCTTTAGTACCCTGGGATGTATGCCATCAGGCCCCATTTCCTTGTCCACCCAGAGCTTAGCAAGCTCTTGTAGAACCCTTTCTTTTGTGAAGGGACTTGTGCACACCTCCCTCCCTCCCTCACTGTGTCTATGGTGCTGAGCTGTGGGCTCTGCCCCACCTTCTCCTCAGTAAATACTGAGCAGAAGTATCTATTTAGAATAGATGTTTTTCCTTGGTCCTCCTCCACACACTCTTATCCCCTTTGATCTTAGCAATACGCCCTCTGGACATTCTCCTTTCACTAATGTATCTATAGAAAGTCTTGTCCCCTTTTTTAATGTTTGTGCTAGTGTTTCCTCAGTTTGGGCCTTTGCCTGCCTTATTGCCTTCCCTGCTTCCCTTAGGGAAGTTTGGTATGCCTCCCTATCTTCGTCCCACTGCGTTCCCTTATATTTCCTGAAGGCCAACCTTTTGGCTCTGACCTTTTCTGCTACTGTTTTTGAGAACCAAAGTGGTTTCCTCCTTCTTTTGCTCTCGTTTTTCTTCCTAACAAAATGGGATGTTGCTTCACATATTGCATCCTTAATGCTTGCCCACTTTGCCTGTACCCCCTCACCTGTAGTTCTTCTTGCCAGGGCTAGCTTAACTCTGTTAGCCATCTTATCAAAGTCAGCTCCTCTGAAGTCCCATATTTTTGTCTCAGAATGTGGTGATTTAGTTCTAGTGGCCAAATTGAACCATACCATGTGATGGTCACTGGCCCCCAGGTGACCTTCTACCTGGAGATCTGTGATCCTTTCCCCATTAGTCAGTACTAGATCTAGGATAGCCCTGTCCCTTGTGGGTTGTTGTACCAGTTGTTTGAGGCTCTCCCCCTGCAGGGAATCCACTATGTGTCTAGTTCTGGTGGATGTTCCTGCTCGTATTGACCAGTCTGCATCTGGTATGTTGAAGTCTCCCATTATCAGAACCTCCCCTTTAGCTGTCATGTTTTGTATATCTTCTAACAGTAATGTGTCTATGTCCTCCCCCTGGTCTGGAGGCCTGTAGACAACCCCAGTTTGTATGGCTGTCCCATTTTCTGTTTCCAGCAGTACACCGAACTCCGTCCCTAACTCGCACCTTCTGAGATGCTGAGTGAAGGTAGGCTTCCCCTGTCTACCGGGGATGGGATTCTATTACAACCACTCCCTCCTACTACATACCAACCTGACATCCTCCTTCCCTAACTCTGCCTGGTGGTATCGCATGAAGGTTAGCTTGCCCTGACTACCAGGGATGGGAGCCTTGTCTGCAATCTACTGTGTCATACCATGCCTTCTCTACCTAATACTGATTGCTACTTCCCTTCAGGAACAGAACCTCTTCACCCCACATCCTCCATCATCCTACCTATGCCTAGCTGCCTCAAGTCAAGATCATCTCACTGTAACCATCAGGGATGGATGCCTGAGTCTACGTTCCACTGCTTCAACCTTATGCATTCTCTGCCTGATACCCGGATCCTGCTTCCCTTCAGGAATGGGACCTTATCCTACTTGCCTTCTCCATCCCCTCATTACCCATCACCTTGAATCAAGGTCATATCACACTGACTTCCATGGCTGGGAGCCTGAGTCTTCATTCGACTATTTCCCCTTCTGCATCTTCTATCTGATATGGGTTGCCACTGCCCTTCAGGAACTGGACCTATATACTCCTTTTACCTTCCACCTCCCAACTCTGCCTGACGGCATCAAATGAAGGTCATCTCACACTGGCTACCAGGGATGGTAGCCTGTTTATGTGAATCCACTGGTTCAGTACATTCTCTGTCTCACACTCGGCTGCTGCTTCCCTTCTGGAATGGGACCTCATTACCTCATTTGCCTCCAACTTCCTTCCTCTGCCTGGTGGTATCGAATGAAGGCTATCTTGCCCTGACTGCCAGGGATGGAAGCTCGTATCTGCATTCATCTGTTTCAACCTTATGCATTCTCTACCAGACCACTAACTGCTGCTTCCCTCAAGGAATGGAATCATTGACGTGTTTTGCCTTCACCATCATACATTATTTGGTGTGTCATGTCCAGGTCATCTCACCTCGACTACCTGGGTTAGGAGCCTGTGTATGCAAAAACTGTTCCTCCTTATGCATTTTCTACCTGCTACCCACTTGAAAGCAGTACTGAGAATGCTTCCTTTTGGGATAGGGACCCCTATACCCCAATTGCCTTATATTTTTCCTCATCAGTCTCCATCCTGCACTTCCATGGACTCATCATACTCGACCCCACCTTAGCCTCTTTGAACTCTCAGTTTGGACCATGCCAGCTTGTTCAGTCTCTATGTCAATCCAATTTGACTGCCTCATGGACTTCCTTGCTGTGGGTCACCCCTTCCAACTTCTGTGTGAGTTTATTTTCTCCTTCGGAAGAGAGAACCTCATCCTTCTTTGCTGCAGCACCTTCTGTCTTCTGAACTCAATGTTCAATGTCTTCTTCAGATGTGGGACTCATATATCTCAACCTCGTTGCTCTTGGTACTTGGCTTCACTCCTTGGCCTTCCATGGATCATGCTCTGGTAGCTTTCTGCAGTCTTCCTACTTCTGATTCAGTTCGCTGAGGATCTGACCTAGTCCTGTTCCATCTCACGCTTGCAAGTCAGTACAGCTTAGCCTATGCCATCTTCTTCCCAGAATCCTTCCTCCAATCCATTGAGAATCACTCCGGACTTTAGTTCCATCCTTACACAACTGCCTTCTCATCTCTGCCTAGGTGGCTCAGGGCTCCTTCCTATATGCTTTGGCTCCTTGGGTATATCATACCTATCACAGACCACTATTCCTACCCAGTCAATTACTCCTCCCTTTCACTTAATTCATACTCCTATCATGGCCATTCTAACAGTTCTCATCCACTACTCAAGGGAACACTTGCTCATTTCACCTGCAGAAAACTATGTCTAGCAAACATCCCTTGGACAACATGCCTCATGAACTCTTACGTCATCATAGAGTTATCTATACTGCCCACTCATCTCCTCACATTCAATCCCCGAATCTCATTTCACTGGACTATAGACAGATCTCATCCATCTCCACTGGATATTCTCTACAAATTCTGTCTATTCAAGCACTATTGCTTCCCTATCTACCACATCTCACAGGCTATCTTCGTACATAGAAAGGACCTAATTCCTTCCATCATGCACCGACTCTGTAACCATTATCATTGCTATGCATATCAGGAACTGCAAGATACCTCATAGCACTACTGACATCATCCATTTACCTTCTGCAGCCTCTCCTACTAGCACTGACTCTCTTGATGATGTTACTCGACTCCTACTTTCTCAATAGCCATTAGTCATCCTAGGATCTTCACAGCTACTTTCCCAAAACTTCCATCATTGGATCTTCGTGCCTAGCTGCCTTACTAATGTCTTTCTATTGAAACCAATATTTTCTAGCTCCTGGACATCACCATACCTTATACAGTCATCTGTATTCCTTCATCTTATTACCTTCAGTAAGTCAGCTGCCCATCTAGCGGTCCTTCTAGTTTATCCTTCACGATGTATTTCCATTACTCCTTACAGTGAAGATTTTCACTGAGAAAGGCTTCCTTCGATTCTCAATCCGAAAATCCACAACCGATATGGTGATTTCACTATCCCTGTCTTGCCTCCTAGCAGATCTTTAATCTACTATTACACTAGGCACCCATGGCATTCGACACTATTTTCAACACCACTGCCACCCTAGTCCATAGACTCTTCCATATACCCACTTCAGGGCTTCCCACAAGTATTTAGACATCTGATTACCTATAAAACTAAACAGTCATGGCTATCTCAGTGCACATCACGGACAATTACGCCACAGAAATACCCATATTTGCTTCAGCCAGTGGACCAGCAAGAGCCTATACAACTATTCTTACAACATCAATACCCAAATCAGCTATCAAATTCCCTGCACTCAAAGATTCTATTCAACTCCTTCATCCACTTCATGGATTCTTACATTGCAACTTATTGCTCACCACTGAACTCCACACCTCCAGACTCTACCGTGAATGTCAAACCATCTAAAAGTTGGATCATTTACCTATGAATTCATAAACCATTGCATTTCCCACCATTCACAGTCCGGTAGTCTATTTATCAAATCATGCTCTCCTTGCTCATTCGTCACTGTAATCCCATTGGTCAATCATCCATCAACAACTTGTAAACCTGGACCTCATTCATCCTTCTTTGACTGGACCTGCTTCACTCTCAGGATTCTAATGCTCCTTCACAAAAGACCAACTTCTTCAACCTCAAGTATCATCCTTCCAAAATACATCATACATGGATTGAGGATGGACCATCATCTCTCCAAGCAGCTCACCATCCTCAAAAAATTAGCTATTGGTTGATAGAACCTAGGTTCAGCTCCTCTTAGTATGTCCTGAGGATGGGCAGACCAATGGCCATGGGCCCTCAGAGGTTTCCTCCACCTGGGGTTTTTTCCTCTCCTGAGTGCTAGCGGTCATACTCCCTGTGAACTGGAGAAGGTACCTTTTGGGGCATTCTATTCCCTACAAATTCCTAATTACATACCTACTATTCAAGAGTGGAAACAGAGGAAAACCACAAAAAGTACTACAAGTCACACAAGCACTAATACCCCATTGCTATTCACCAAACATTGAAATAACTATGGCTGCCACTTTACTGATAGCAACAGTTCAAGAGGAATGAAAGTCAGCCTCTAAGAAGTTAATTAAAAGTAGCTGTCTATCAACTCACAGTAGCCAACCAAATGGTTGGGGCTTCTATTTGAGGGGAATGGCTAGCAACCCAGATAAACCCCCTGACGAAGCTCAATGAGCAAAGCGCTGAACTGGGATGCATGTAGTTAGGTGAGAGGTATTGTAAGCTGTCTGCACTTTTTGCACTTTCTGGACTGTAACTGCACTAGCCCTAGCAGGGCATTGGATGAATTTGTACATCTCCAATAGCTGTAAGGAGAATATTTATTCTACTAAATTAAAGATTAAAGCAGAGAACTTTTTCACGTGAAGTGCATTACTACTTACAAGTGGTAAAGAAATGCAGTGTATTTTCAATGTAAAACCTCTGAAAGCATACTCCTAATTTGTGCTGTGGAGTGTTGATAAGGCAGTAGGCAGGACCAGTAGGATGCTGGGGTGCATAGGGGGAGGTATCACCAGCAGGAGGATGGAGGTGGTGTTACCACTGTATAGGTCACTGGCAAGACCCCACCTGGAGTACTGAGTCCAGTTTTGGAGGCTGCATCTCAGAAAGAACATAGATAGGGTAGAGGCAGTCCAGAGGAGGCCAACTAAAATGGTGCAGGGGTTGCACAAGAAGCCCTTGAAAGAGAGACTGAAGGATCTCAACAAGAACACCCTAGAGGATGGGGGGGACATGATAGAAGCCTACAAGTACATCACGGTGGTGCGGGGATGAAAAGGGTACAGGAGAGGAGCCTATTTCAAACAAACTCTGGTCAGAGCCACTACAGCTGGTAATAAATTAACTTAATAAGGGTGTTTTTAATGGGCTTAAATGTAAAGATGAATTGCTGTAGTTAGTTTCTTGTGTAAATTTCATGTTTGGTAAAGTTAGATAGTTTATCTGGTTGATCCTGTGTTTCCCATGTGTTTAGAATGCAAGCAGTGAGTGTGTCTTGTACTATGTAAAGAGAAATGGGGACAGCAAGCAGGAGATCAGTGAGAAGGACATCGCAGATCTTAACTGTTGGCTAGAAAACTGGTGCAAAGAAAGGGGACATCACTTTCTAGGAAACTGGTGGACCTTCTAGGAAAGGGACTTCTTTAAAGTTGATGGCCTGCACGTCACTAAGGAGGGGACTCGAGCGTTCAGAAAGAAATTTGACATCCATATCGATCAGTTAAACTAGTGGAAGTGGAGGAGCCACAGGCAACCCTCACATCACAAGGGTCACCAACTACCCCTACCCTAGCATCAGCTACCACAGCACCTAGATATCACAAAGATACCAACAACAGTGATAGTAAAGGCACTGCCCATCCTGATCCACTAGGGAAAGGCGTAAAGTGATTAAGACACAAAAAATTGGGATCAGAACAAGGAAATGGTACACAGCAAAAGGACTACCAGGGTGAGAATTATCTACAGACCCCCAACCTAGGAAAGTGAAATTGACAAAGGGCTCCTGGAAGCCATCTCTGTGATGGCAGACAGGGATGAGTTGCTGCTTGTTGGGCATTTCAATCTGCTGGATGTGGATTGGCCCTCATACACAGCAGCTACAGAGTGGAGCAGAGAATTCCTGTTCATGCGTGGGGGCAGGTCTAAATCAGCTGGTAGACTCACCAACCAGAGACAAAGCAGCCCTGGACCTTGTGCTCACAAATAGCAACAGGATTTCAGATGTTCATGTGAATATCAATTTGGTGACCAACAACCACAGGTCAGTCTGGTTATCAGTAAATAAAGAGGAATGTAAAACTCACACAAAAATCAAGATACTTCATTTCAGGAAAGCAGACTTTCCCAAAATGAAATCCAGGATCAAGACCATGCTTGACACCAGTAACAAGGGGGATGCAGAACACTGCTGGGAGATCTTAAAGAACCCCTTAAGTACAGTCACTGAGCAATGCGCAAGACAAATCAACAAAGCCAAAATAAGAAAGAGCCCTCTCAGATTCTCCAAAGAGGTAGCCACCAAAATCAAGGGAAAAAAGGGGGCTTTTAAGCAGTACAAGGAAACAAAAGGAGAAACAGACAAGGAGGAACATAGGAATAAACTCAAGGAGGCAGGAAAGCAATTCATATAGCCAAAGCCCAAACAGAATATAGAACAGCACATGGGGTTAGGAAGGGAGATAAAACTTTCTATAGATGCATAAGAGAAAAAAAAGGAGAGTAAAGGGGTATTAGTCTGACTAGCAACAAGGGAGGGCCAACTGTTAGAGAAAGATGAAGAGTTGTTAAACAAATTCTGCTCAGTCTTCACACTAGAATATATTGGCAAAGGACCTACACTAAGTAAGACAGAGCAGGATAGTGGAGGGGCAGACACAAGCCCCTTCACAAAAGAGAGGTTCTTAGAAGAGCTAAGCAAACTTAAGGTGGATAAAGCCAAGGAGCCAGGTGGTATCCACCCCAAAATACTAAAAGAGCTTTGGGAAGAAATAGCTGCACCACTAGCTGAGCTGTTCAATCTATGTCTGGAAAGTGACACAGTACCTCAAGACTGGAAAAGGGCAACAGCTGTGCCCTCGCAAAAACAGTGGAAGCAAAGAAGAGGCAGGAAACTACTGCCCAGTCAGTATGACCTCTATAGTGGGAAAATTATGGAGACATTACTAAAAGAGAGAATAGCTGGCTACCTAAAAGAAACTGGAAAACTCAAGCCCAAACAGCACGGCTTCACAGTAGGATGCTTGTGCCAAACAAACATGATTGATTTCTTTGATTGGGTTACCAGAACAGTGAACCAAGGTGAGACAGTGGATGTGGTGTACCTAGACTTCAGCAAGGCCTTTGACATTGTTCCCCACAGGAGACTTGCTAACAAACTAGAACACATAGGAGTCAGACAGAAAATAGTAAACTGGATTAGAAACTGGTTGCAGAATAGAACCCACAGAGTTTTGGTCAATCGGGCATTATCAAGGGAAGGAGGTGTGATCAGTGGTGTTCCACAGTGAACAGTGCTAGGCCCAGTCCTCTTCAACATCTTCATCAGTGACATCACTGATGAACTGGAGGGTAAGGTTTGCCTGTTTGCAGACGACACAAAGCTCTGCAACAGGGTGGATACATTAGAGGGGGCATTAGGTATGGAAGCTGACCTCAGGAGACTGGAAGAATGGCCCAGAAATTGGCAGTTAAAATTTAACAGCAAGAAGTGTAAGGTAATGCACCTGAGGAAGCGGAACCCAGGAAAAAGGTATGTACTAGAAGGGCAACAATCAGAGGAGTCAATGTTGGAATGGGATCTGGTCATGATCATTGCCAACGACTTAAAGGTGGAAAAACAATGTGAAAAAGCAGTGCAGAAGGCAAGTTGTACCCTTGGATGCATAGGAAGGGGTATTATAAGCAGAAAGCAGGAAGTTATCAAGCCCCTCTACAGATCCTTGGTGAGGCCACACCTCGAGTACTGTGTCCAGTTCTGGAGGCCTCACCTAAAAAAGGACATTGACCATCTGGAGACGGTGCAGAGAAGGGCCACAAAGATGGTGCAGCGGTTGCATCATGAGCCATACGAGACAAGACTCGAAGAGTTTAATTTATTCTCTCTGGAACAGAGAAGAAACAGGGGGGACATGACAGAAACATTTAAGTACATCAAGAGAATTAAACAACTCAGAAGGAAAACCTGTTCCAGAAAAACAGGGCAGTGTGTACAAGAGGGCACAACTTGCATCTGTTGGGAGGCAAATTTAAAAGCGACTCTAGAAAATACTTTTCACTGAGAGAGTGATAGACCCATGGAACAGCCTGCTACCAGAAGTGGTGGCATCAAAGAGAGTAAAGGAATTCAAACTCACTTGGGACAGGCAATGTGGGCAACTTAGGAAAAAAATATAATTGGGGGTAGCCACCTTGGGCAGACTAGATGGACCACATAATCCCCATCTGCCGATACTTTTCTTATGTTTTTATGTGAGAAAGGATAGGGACCTCCGCAACAAGACCTTCAAGTAATGGTAGAAGAAATAGTTGGGAGAGGAGAGATACGGCTACAATAGGGACTGAGGACCAACCTGGAAGGATAAAAACCTATACCAACGTGATGGCCAGCTTCCATTAAGGAGGGAATCATAATCCTCAGTGGAGGGTATAAATGTTACTTCGATGGACATTTAAAATAGCCAGGGGAAGGGGGTGACAGAAGCAATGGGGGAGGCAGAAAGTGGACCACCACACTGAGATAGGGAGTAGGGAGTTCCCAAGGGGAAAGAGTCCCACCAGAACGTAAGTTATTCAAAAAAGCAGGGGGTTAGCAAAGGAGGTAAGGGAGAAAAGTGCAGTCAAATAAGAAAGGTGAGGAAAGGAGGAACAATTAGAAAAAGGAGAAAGTTACAAGAAGGGAGTTAAGGGATGTCAAAATGGTGCAAGGTCTACATCAGAAGCCCTATGAAAGGGAAACTGAATTAGTTCATTATGTATACCCTTGAGGAGAGGAGAGGAAGGGAGGGAGAGTTGGGATATGCTGGAGCCCTTAAAATACCTCATGTGGGATTAATAAGTTACAGGACGGAAGTATAGCTCAGAGAAAAAGGTGCTGTACAACAGGGGGTCATGATATGAAGCTGGAAGGAGGTAGATTCAGGAGAGATTTGAGGAAGTACTTCTTTACAGAAAGGGTGGTAGATTCCTGGAACAGCCTTTCATGGGAGGCAGTGGGTGTGAAATCAGTGGTGGGTTTCAAAAAGGCCTTGGCACAAAAGAACACTTGGAAGAAGGAAAGGTATAGAGGAGGCAGTGCTGTAGATCAAGTTGGGTCTGCAGCAAAACTGATCATGATTAAAAATGGGCAGACTAGGTGGATCCATCAGTCATTATCTGCCACCAGTTTCTATGTTTCTATGTATGACATGTTATGTGATTCAAATGACTACAGTGCAAAATTATTAATATGCACAATATTGATACTGTAAACTGTGGTACACATAATTTATGTTGTACTATGCTACACAGAAATGATAATCAAACTGGTAATAATATATGCATTGAGCAAGGGAGAAAAAAATAAAGGGGAACACATGTGAAGCAATATACTACTCATAAATCGGTGACACCATGATAGGTACATATTGTATGCAGCTACTGTATTATGATGGTACTCAGCTGTATACCAATGTTGAGTAAGCTACAATATGTGATTTTATTAATTTATGTTTTATTTTTAATAATCCAGACATTGTCTACACAGTAATGACAGATAGCCAAGTATACTCTTTACAAATTGCAACTTTGTTTTTTTTTTGGGGTGGGGGGGGTTGTTTATTTATTTTTGGGAAGTCACTTGTAACATGACTGCAGTTCTGTTCAGCCAATTAACTTTTGGTTTGGAGGACGGAATGGGATGGAATTGCTGTAGATCAAGTTGGGTCCACAGCAAACGTGATCATAATTAAAATCAGGCAGACTAGATGGGCCCAGCAGTCATTATCTGCTGTCAGTTTCTATGTTTCTATGTATGACAGGTTATGTGATTCAAATGGCTACAGTGTAAAATTATTAATATGCGTAACATCGATACCGTAAACTGTGTGGCACACAAAATTCATGTTGTGCTATGCTACACAGACACGATAATCAAATGGGTAATGGAGGATGGAGGAGTTGAGACAGCTAGGTGTTGCAAGCTCAGTGACAGCTGGTTACATGTATTTTCCTATAGACAGAGTGCAGAGGGATGCCCGGATACCTGCCTGCCATGTACAGTCTGACGTCATGCCTGTACACAACACTGTAGGTATAAAAAAAAACTGACGAGTTTGTTTTCCTGTTTCCAAAACTGTTTTCTCTAATACTTGAGAGTTATGACTAGGAATTCAGAGACAACAAGATATGTTGTGCATCCATATATAGTTATCTCATAATTGTGTAAACTGGTCATTTAGTTATCCCCATGCATATATGTGTCTAGTTTTCTCTAGGTTCCTTATTCCCACAAAAGGCTGTGATGAGTAAGAATTAATAGAAATTGCTATCGTCCAACTCCAAAGTGTAAAAGAATATGATGTAGGGAGGGGTACAAAATATTTCCCTTACACATCCAGCAATTGGTCCAGTGTTGCTTGAGATAAGGACACAGAACATAACATGCCATCTGAGTAAATGCTAGGGTCTAAAAATTAGCCACTGGTTAAAATGCACCCAGTGTTTTAGCCACCTGTGAACTGAATTAGCCACTCTAAAAAAATGGTCTGATGCTGCTTTCCTGTCTCTGTTACCCAAACATCCTGGGGTTCTACACTGTTTGGTGTCCGAACTGGACTGACAGATATTATGTTTTCAAGGGACAGTGAGTGAACTTGTACTCTCTAGCAGGCTTTGCTCATGATTTCTGTGAGGACAAAAAAAATTGCTCTGCTGCATGGCACCAATTTGCCAAACATACTGATGGATGTGACAGTGTTGGCCTGCTGTGGTGTGGTGCGACAGCCAGCCACATTCGGTTTCATTCGTCAAAATGTGTTAGCCACAGTGGTGAAAGGAGCCTAGAAATGTTAGCCACATTGATTTTACAGTAGCCATTGGTGATGGTGATGGGGCCACCATCAACCCTCTTTGCATTATAAATTTCCCATTGAAAACCCATATTTTCTAATTGCTTACCTTTTCTAAAATTCATTAATGTTGCTGGTTGTTTTATTTGCTGCTTTCATGGTACAAGTGAAATGCATGCTAATGGTGTTACTATACACAGACTTGTTTTGTTTCAAATCCTTGACCTACTCTTATTGTAAACTCCCTGAACTTTAGGAACACCCCGAACAATTCAGCCACTCATGATGCCATATTCTCCTCCCTTCCCACTGCTTAATGATGTTTTTTTTTTTGGAGGGTCCCAAGTCCAGAAAAGATGCAATGGAAGTTGATCAAGGACTGTAAAAAAACATGTTTTGACAAAACAAACACCTGATGTCATGAGTTGAAACTGGAGGGGGGAAGGTTTAACAGGGATGTGAGTAAATTCTATTTTATGGAAAGGGTGGTGAAGCTGCAGAACAGTCTGTCAGCAGACATGGTGGGTACCAAGAACATAAATGGTTTCAGGTTTGGTGGCTGCTCAGGTCAGCAGCATTGAGAAGGGAGCATGGCTGGGTGGGCTGGGAGGATAAACCCTGTATGGACAATAGGTCCTGGGGCAGATAGGGAAGTCTAGGCAGACTAGATGGATCTTTGGTCTTTTTGTGCTGTCATTGTCTATGCAATAATATATGCACTGAGCATGGGAAAAAAATCAACAGGAACACGTGTAAAGCAATATACAACTTGTAGCCCCAGCGCTGTATGCCAGTGGGCTACCCTCCCACCAGCTATCTCTGATGATGGGCAAGGGGCCTGGGTCTTGCTACAGTGACAATTCGGGGTTCATTCCCAGAAATATTGAAAACAGCATGGTGCTTCCACCCAAAGTAAAGTATTAGTGGCCAGATATCTGCTTAGCATAGCCTCCTGGAATACTGTACCTTCCCACCTACCCAACCAACCACTCTGCACACTGTGTCCCCCAATATCTTGTTCCACCATAAACCATGTATCTCAGCAGCGAACACATGCAAGGAATTTCACTAACACAGCAGGTTCAAACAACATATTTACAGCTTTATTTAAAGGGGTAAGGAATAGGGAAGGAGATACCTGGATGTAGGGTTGCTGTAAAGGCAAAAAAGAAAAGTTAGTGAAATATGCAACTTTAACATGGGACCTGCAGGCCAAGCCCTCCCATGTACTGTCCCTAGGGGTACCCACTAGGTGCAGGCCTGATCGATGCTGCCGTTTGGCCGGCTGTTGGGGTAATAAATTGTAGAATCTTTTACTCTTTGAAATAAAGAAATTCCCTTTCCCCTCCCAGGAATCAGGTCCTGGGTACTCACGGTTTGATGACCCCAGCTCTGGGGAAAATGGAGCTCCTTTAGCTGGTGCAGCAACAGAAGCAGGCTGGCCAGGATCCCTCTGACTGGATGGAACTTGCTTGAGGATATTGCAGCTGGTCACCTTGATTGTAGTTCTGGTCACTTGTCACCTTCAGCCACTTCTGACCCATTGCAGAGCACAGTGGCAGAACAACCCCAGTCCCAGAAGGCCCAGACCTGGGAGTGGCTCTGTAGCCCAGCTTCCCCAACAGGTAGCAGGTTCCCTAGCACTTCAACAAGTGCTGGTGACACCCTGAGACAGTGAGTCCCACTTGGGAGGGGTTAGCAAGTTCCCTCTGTGGCTCTGGGTGAGGACTCCCAAATGGTGGGGGTCCTCCTGCAGTCCCTGCACTGAGCTCTTGACAAAGAAAAGTTCTTGGGCAGTGCAATTCAGCAGAGGGGGACTCAGCAACAACAGCCCCCTCCACACCAGTCTGCACTTTCCAGTTTAGCAGTGTCCCCAACCTTCTATTCAGCTGCAGCTAGGCCTCAGCTCTCAGCCACTTTAACCAGTTCACACAGGACACACAGCTTCAGCTAGCACCTCGATGACCAGAGGCACTCTGCCTCTTCAGAATTTTTTTCTCAGTCCCACACAAGCAAATGGCTTATCAGTCCTGATTGTAGCACTCTGACAATCCGCACAGTCTTCTTAGCAATTTTGACTTTCCAGTGCAGGATTTCTGCAGCATTTAGTCTCTCCCATTAACAGCAAGCAACTTCTCCATACCTGGGGAATCACAGTCCAGTCTCCTTCTTCCTTCTCAATCAGTCCAGCAGCAAGTACCTGGGGAACCAGAAGCTCAGCACAATCTTTCTTCCTGCTGTCCCCTTTCCAATCCATTTCTGCTGGCAGGCAACTCTCCAAGTGGGGGCCTGAGGAAGCCCCTGAAGCTCAATGTCCACTCTCACAGCACAGTCCTGACTCATACAGAGCCCAAAAACAGACTGAAGAAGTCCCAGAAAGGCCACACTGTTTCAGCTGAAAATCCAGCGTTCTGATTGGCTGTTGAAGCCTTTCAATAGTTAATAACCATAGTGATCGATATTCTCTGCTCATTTATGATCTAGGTACCCTAATTAGTTCCCTCCTTTTCCCAGGAGTCCCTTTGTCACAATTTTGGGTGCCTAGATCACTTATTGGCTGTAAGAGGGGGGTTAAATGTCACCAACATGTCGGCTCCTATTTGTTTACAAGGGAGTCTCAGTAATTTTTATGCAGTTTCTCCTGTGTAATAGCCTAATGCAGCCCAACACAATCCCTCATTAACACAGACACCCCAATGGATTGTAGCCCCAACTGCCTTCTATCCAATGAGCCCACTCTCAGGGCATTGCTCCAAGCCATTTAGTGATTGCTGCCACTGTAACTATATCACCCCAGGTGGCAAGAAGCACTCATCAATATGTATGGGGTTGCTTATTAATATTCATAAGCCCCCGCGCGACCCCGTTGTTTAAACCCCCTTTGTGCTGTAGCTAAGGGCTTCTACCCAATCCCCTTTAGGTCTCTGGTCTCCGAGAACATCAGGAGGGGCACCAGGACCATGAACAGACTCCCTGTTGTCAGACCTCAATGGCAGTCAGCAACATCAAAGCACTCCAGGCACATATGCGAGTGCCAGCTAAAACAACATGCTGGCAGCTTGTGACCATAGAATCATACCCTAAAAGGGCAGAAAAACAGCATGCTGTTGGGGGAAAAGACTTGGTGGAAACCAGGAATGCCAGCAAAACCAGGGTCAAATGGGACAATTTCAGATAAGCCCCCAGAGGGAGGTTAAATACTTATAGAGTGGTGACACCATGATTGGTACATACTGTATGATGTTACTGTATTATCATGGTATCCCGCTGTATTCCAATGTTGAATAAGCTACAGTATGGGATTTTATTTATTTTTGTTTTATTTTTAATAATCCTGACATTGTCTACACAGTAAAGACATATAGCCAATGATGCTGCTTAAAATTTGAATTTGCTGAAAAATAGTGCTGTAACTGATCTACTGAAATGGGGAGAGTGAAGTATTTCATTCAACTGGCGAAATGATCTGGAGTTGTGGAAGGATACACTGAAAACTCCTAATTTGTGCTTCAGTATCCCATTTTTCCAGCTACAGCAAGATGGCTGCAGGCTTTGCCCACTGCAGCCGTAAAAAGGGAGTGCACCATGACAAGCGGACATGCAAAGAAGCTTGAAGGGTGGAGGTTTAAGAGAGATGTGAGGAAATACTACTTCACTGAAAGAGTGGTGGACACCTGGAACAGTGGAACAGTCTGCCGGTAGAGGAAGTGGGTGCAAAAAAAGTGGAGGCTTCAAGCATCCATGGGATAGGGAGAGGGGGATACTGGTAAATAGGCAGGGAGGGGGTAGTGCCACTGGAGACTAGGTAGGGTCTACAGAGACATAATAAGCAGGGAACACCTGTGCACACTGGGTGGGCCAAGCAGTCCTTTTTTGCCAAAAAATTCTATGTTTCTATATTTCACCCTACATAATCTGCATTTTGCATTTTATTTATGCAAGATTATATACAATTGGCTTTTACACACACTCAATTATACACACAGTCATAGTATATGATGTTTATTTCATTCTGGTTAGTATACAGCATCTGCCTAGTTTGTTTTATTTGTCTGCTCCTCCAAGCTTTTTGCAGTATAGCTGAATCTTGCAACCAGTTGTTGCTCTTTGCAATTTTGCCTATGATTTTGACTGCACTGTTTGACTTTTTGTCACAGTTCTTCTGCATTCCTCTTCCCTTGGGTCACACCTGGAAACAACCTCAGCTCAGGGTGCCTATCCCCATCATGAATTTTCAAATAAATAAAAAAACAAGCAATCAAGCATGGAAGAAGACATTAGCTGGGCATGGGGGGGAGGGGTCAAGTGAGATAGAAGGATGGGGAGAGAGGGGCTGGGATTTATGCACAGAGAGGATGACGAAGGCTAAGCAGAGAAAGAGAGAGAAGATAACTAAAGATCTAGTAGCAATACCAATAGCATGCAGAAAATATCTACTTTATAACTAGTCAAGTTTTACTTTTTATTTCTGAAATATTTTTCTTTTTCTCTTTGCTTATTAGACAGTTATCTGCCTAATAGTATTAGGTGTGATGTAAAGAGTGATACTTTACCTGGTGATTGACATATCTAGTTCTGTTCCTCTTCATACCTCATCAACATTGTGACACACAGTACTTATTGGGACATCACAAGTGATCAGTCTTGCAACAGGTGATTGGCTCTTCTTGGCCAATTGTGACGTCACAGACAGTGAGGTCATAGTACTGATGTATAAGAAGGAACAGAACTAGCTACGACACCCACCAGGTAGAGTACTGTCCCCCACATCATGCCAAGTACTGACAAGTAGAAAATCTTATTAGCAAAAGGGAAAAGACAAAAATAACTCAGATATAAGAAGTAACAGCTCACTTCTTTTGAAAGTTAATATTAATGTCAGGCAGCACACTTGCTCTTTAAGTACAGCACAGAGAGGTTAATGAAGGTTAAGGAGAGAGAGAGACAGAGAGCGAGAAAGAGACAGAGAGAAAAAGTGTTAAGCAGAGAGAGGTTAATGAAGGTTAAGGAGAGAAGGAGACAGAGAGAGAGAGAGAGAGAAAGAAAGAAAGTGTTAAGCAGAGAGAGGTTAATGAAGGTTAAGGAGAGCGTGAGAGAGAGACAGAGAGAGGAAGTTAAGCAGAGAGATAAATGAAGGTTAAGGAGAGAGAGAAAGGATAGGCACAGCACAGAGAGGTTAAGTGGCTTGCCCAGGTAACAATGGTGGGATTACAGCCTGTTTTCTAGGTTCACAACATTGTGCTATAACCACTTTACACAGTCTGAATATTGGGCAGTATTTATCCTTACTGAATATTTTTTTTCAATAACCAGTCAATTACCAGTATGGAAATGTATTATTCACATAGTCAGATTTACAATTGGACTTTGGGTTTAACTAAGACCTTTCAATAAGTATTCCTGAAGATCAATATTAAACTTGAAAGCACAGTTTATAAGAACAGAGGAACATACAGTATGAACTGCAAAATGACAGACCAACGGTCCATCTAGGACATGTCCCGCCTGCATGGCAGTTGCAAGTATGCCATTCAAAATCCTATTAAGAAGTGTGCTCCTAGAGAAGCATAATTATTGTAAATTCTTTTTTTTACACAAACATGTACTATTCTAGGCAGGCTTTCTAATTAGGTTAACTGCTCTTAAGCAGCACAATTGGTATGTGGAAGTGGCTGGGTAATTTATTTTATGCTCTCTTTAGAATTCACTGAGGGGGACTCCATCTTCTGCACTAATGGTCTGGTGCTGAGTTCAGCCAGCCGCAGGGTGCACCCCAGCCTGCCCTCAAGAGCAAGATTCCAGGATTCCCTGAGGGGGACTCCATCTTTTGCACTAGTGGTCTGGTGCTGAACGCAGCCAGCCAAAGGGTGGACCCCAGCCTGCCCTCCCATAGCCATTCTCTCCCTCTCTGGCTAACTTAACACCCTTAATTTCTCAACTTGTTATAGAATTCTTTTGTGTCCTTCCTTAGCCTGCCTCCCAGACTCTGAAGCCTTTGTTCTGTTGGTACATATACGCTGATTTCTCCCCTCTCTTCTTTTCTCTTCAGGATTCCCTGAGGGGGACTCCATCTTTTGCACTAGTGGTCTGGTGCTGAGCACAGCCAGCTGCAGGGTGCACCCCAGCCTGCCCTCAAGAGCAAGATTCCAGGTACGCTTCAGGAAAGCAGCTCCAGTCCAGCTTGCTAGCCATGAATCCAGTTGGTGGATGCTGTCTGAAATTATAGGCAGATTCAGCACTCCGTCTCTCCCTGACTGGCTTCAACTCCTGGAGATTTGAACTGCTTGGCACAGTCCCCTGGAGCTCATCTGTCTGCTGCCTAAATTTTTGTCCACCCCCTCCCCCACCTCCTGCCTTTATTAAATAGACCCTAGCTCCACCTCTCCCCTCTCTGTTCCCTCCCTGCCATTTATCCCATTGGTCCCTCCTAGGTTGCAGTCATCCTGACTCTGTCCTCTTTTCTTCTCTATACCTCCCCCTCCCCCTCCCGTCTTTTCAACATTTTCTCTCGTATTCTGGGCTTTGCACAACCACACTTGAAATCTCTCTCTAATCAAATCAAATCAAAATGTATTTATAATGTACTTTTCTACATATCAAAGTGCAATTACATATCAAAATAACATCAAACATAATAAATAATAGCATAAAAACAATAAAAGTAGCAGTAAACTTATTCAAACGCTAATTCAAACAGATAACTTTTTTAGAGACACCTTAAATGACTCCGTGGACAGACACTCTCTAATCTAATCATGTCTACCTCCATCAATACGCTGTTTTCTCTTACTATCCTCCCCTCACTACTTCACCTTTCCTACCTCCCTGGAGCCTGTCACCCCTCTCCCCCTTATCTACCAGCTAGACACCCAATATCGCCACCTAGGTACCTTGCACTGTGAGCACCACTCTCCCTCAAGGACGTCTGACACCTTTAATTGGCTGCACTACATCTCCCACAGATACAGGCAATGACCACTCCTATATCCCTCATCACACATGATGTTGCTCTGGGGCAAGCACCTGCGATGCCAGACCAGTAATAACAAACCGCTAATACGTAATCTCACCTGTAAGAAACTCCGTCTGTGCACCCTGAAGTTCCTCCTCCTCCTTCTCCTTCTGATATCAGGAGATGTGCACCCTAATCCAAGCCCTTCTACTACCACCAATGCCAGCAGTACAAAATCTACTGGGGACCTGACCATTGCCACTACTAACATCTGTAGCCTGATCCCTAAGCTTGACGCCATCCAAGTCTTTGTAAACCAGCACAGACCTGATATTCTAACAATTGTTGAAACATGGCTGTTGCCAAAAATCCCAGACTCAGCGATTGCACTGCCAGGATATAACATCTACAGACTGGACCGTGGGTACAAAAGAGGTGGAGGTTGTGCAATCTACACCAAAGACTATCTCATATGTTCCCCCATCTCTACTCCTCTCCATGACTCCACTGCTCAGATCTTACCTATTAAGCTACTTTTAGGAGCACACAAAACCCTCACAGTAATCACAGTCTACATCCCCCCACAGACCAAGGAAAGAGCCTCACAACTGTTCTGGACTTCATCAAATCCCAACCAGTAGGTGTGGAGACAATTACACTAGGTGATTTCAATATTAATTGGCTCTCATCAGATGCTGCTATATCTCAGGATGCCATATCATCAGCAAACCTCTCACAAATGGTTCTCTCCACCACCAGAAAGAACTATAAAACAGGCACTGCTACCTTACTGGACTGGGTCCTTACCAGTCATCCCTCTCATATCGCCAGCACCTCTGTCCTTCCTGACTCACTAAGTGACCACTCACCAATTATATGTGAATGGTCAAATAAATTCCATAATCCCCCACCCAAAGTCATCACTAGCAGAGAGCTCCCACATGGACAGATAAGACACCTTAAATCCTACCTCAGTCGGTTTGATTGGTCTCCCATTTTCCTCTCAACAGATGTTAACACAGCTCTTGACCTCTTTATCTCCTCCCTCAACGCGGTCTGTGACACCTACGCCCCGCTTAAAAAACAAAAATTCAAAGCACTCTGCAACCTGTGGCTAACTGGAGAGCTACTTGCCCAGCTAAAGGCTTGGGACCACCTTTGGGCCCTGGCTAGAGACTCTGGAACCCAGCATGACATACAGAACTACAAATGTGCCCGCAATAACTGCACTAAATCCATATAGCTACTGAAAAATGCCTACTACAAAGAAGCTCTCTCAAACTCCTGGGGAAAGGGGTCGGATTTCTGGAAGAATATCAAAGAAGTTACAGGGAAACAAACTAAATTCTCCCCAACCATGCTAAAGGTTGATGAGGCCATCACCCTGGATCCTCTGGTCATTGCGAACACCTTTAATGATGCATTTACTGATCTCAGCAGTGTCCTTCCCCTGGATTTTTTCCTTGGCACTACTCACACTATCCCCGATGATCCTCCTACCACTCTCCTGCCCTTCCACTTCAAAGAAATTAACCTGCACGATGCCCGAACACACATCACCAAAGCAATATCAAAGTCAAGATCAAGTGGAGACTTGCTGGTTCTAAAACTCCTAACCCTCACTATGGATGAGGTTCTAGTCCCATAAACACACACATTCTCAATCTCTCCCCTTAGCACTGGTCAGTTCCCTGACAAATGGAAGGTGGCTACAGTTACTCCAGTCCACAAAAGTGGGGATAAGACCTGCCAAGCGAACTATCGACCGATTTTGATACTACCACCTCTCTCCAAGGCACTCCGAATGCATAGTGTCCAACCAACTCACTACCTGAACAAAGACAATCTCTTATGCCCACAACAACATGGCTTCAGAAAAGGTCATAGCACCTCTTCTGCATTACTGGAGTTCACTGGAGCACTGCACAGCACATTGGATATGGGTCACTTAACTGGGGCAGTATTTGTAGATCTGACCAAGGCCTTCGACACAGTCCACCATCGTCTGCTGATCCAACAACTCCAGCATTTAGGACTCTCTCCCGACACTGTCTCATGGTTCAACAGCCATCTGCAAAACAGATCTCAACAAGTCAAAATTGCTGGGTCACTCTCAGACCTCAGACCGGTCCAATCTGGAGTCCCTCAGGGATCCATCCTGGGTCCGTTATTCTTCAGCCTTTTTCTTAACACGTTCCCAAAATCTTGCACTGAGCAGATTATCCTCTATGCTGATGATGCTGTTATCTTCTCCTCCCACAAGGACCTTATGCTCTTGCAGACCAATCTTCAGCAAGGCTTTGCCGCAGTGGAAAACTGGTTCATTCATCATAAGCTTGTCCTCAATCATAAAAAAAAACAAAGTAATGCTCTTTAACAGCTCTCAGAACAGGCATAGATCTCACCCCCTAGCTATCTCTACCAGCAATGGCAACACCATTGAGCAAGTTCAGTCATTCAAATACCTAGGGTTATCCCTGGTCTCAAATCTCTCCTATGGGGCACACATAGACAATGTTGCCAAATCAGCAAATATGCGCCCAGGCCTATATTACTGACAGAGACAACACCTTTACTGCAGAAGCACTGAAGATTGCCATCCAAAGCTCGGTAGTCTCTGTCATTGATTATGGTCTTATAATCTATGGCTCTGCCTCTGCCACTGCCCTGAGATGAATTTCAACATCACTTAACAAGGCCCGCAGGCTTATCTCTGGTGCTCATTGTCTCACTTATACATGTGACCTGTATGCCCGATGTGGCTGGCTTCAACTTTCAAATCGCATAAAATACTAAACCTGCATTATGGCAAAGAAAGTAACCATGGGCCTTGCTCCGCCGCCGCCGGGAGTCCAAGCACTACTTAATTCTAGGCTAAAGCCACGTAACACTAGGGGCTCCGATTACCAGCTCCTTCAGGTTCCCCAACGTTGCACCTCAGAGAGCCAAAGATCCTTTGCTTTCAGAGCACCTAGCTGGTTAAATGCGCTCAATCCTGACATCTCCTCCACTACCACCATTGGCTCCTTCAAACATAAACTCCACCTCCACCTTACTAACTCTAGCTTCTGTCAATGCTACCTATAATCTCCTTAGCCCTCTCATTTTTGTGCCCCCCAACTATCACCTACCACATCTCCACCCCCTCCTTTTCCTCTGTTACTTTTTTATTTTTTATTTTTTTTCGCCACTGCTGACTCTTCCCCTTCACCCCCCGCCTCTTCTGAGCCCTCAATGATCTTTCCCTTTATGTTGACTAGTTTCAGCCTGCTCCCAGTTGATGGCTATGCCCTTTGGCTGCAATTCCTGCCCTCTCCCAACTTCACTCCTCACGTTTATCTTTATCTTCCACCCTACCTCCTACTTATCCCTCTGTTACTCTGTGTTCCCATGTATACATTCTACTTATTCTAGCTATTGTATTGATCTACCATTGTAACCTAATATGCTGACCTATTTATTGTTTTGTTCCTTTTTCTGTAACTTGTATTGTATTTGTTCTCTGATGCGGAACCTTTGTAAAAGAGCCTGGCTCAAAGGTACTTGTAATCCTAGTTGTAATAAAATAAAAAAAAAAAATACTTCTTTACTTATGATAGCCCACTAATATCTAATATCTCATTTTACACTCAGGCCTTGTTTCTACCCAGTTTTATAGCTAAGAGGGCTGAGACACAGGACACCAAGTGATTTTATTAAAGGAGAGCAGTTAAGACTAAGGGCCTGATTCTAGAAGGGTGGTGCAAGTCACCGCCAAACGCAACTTGTGCCACCTGCAACTGCGACATTTACTCTGCGCCCGTATTCTAGAAGGGGCAGGGTTATCGCAGCTAAGTCCTGCGACTTGTGACCTGTGGCCAGCTACACCAAACTGTGGGTGCACCTGGTGAGCATGTCGCAAGCTGCAATGCAGGACATAAGTGCCCCCTCCATGCTCAGCAAGTCACAGGTGCCCCACAGGGCTGCCTACAACCCCAGCACCCCAAAGTGTTCAGATAGAGCCCCGCAGGTCTTCCCACACCCCAGGCCCTTGAAGTGTTCAGATAGAGCCCCACAGGGCTTCCCACACCCCATTCCCTGAATCCTCCTTTGAAAAGTACCCTGCAGGGTGGCGCATTCAATCCCCTCACCCGTGTCCCGAACCCGAGTCGCCAGCTGCAAATGCAGCATATACCCAGCTAAACTAATTTCTGAGTGTGTCTGTACTGTAGCGCTACTAGGGAACTCAGTCAGTGGCTGGCCATGGAGGTGAGAGGTAAGCTGTGCCAATCGCCGGCTGGGGATGAGTGGGGGGTGCTGGGTGGACTGGCATGACTGGGTGGGGGGCCACTAGACTACCAGGGCTTTGCTGGGTATATGCTGCATTTGTGGCTGGCACCTGGGGTCGGGGCATGGGTGGGGGGTTGACTGCACCACCCTATGGGGCATATCTATGTTGGATTAGGGGGTGGTTGGTGTGGCCAGCCTTGTAGGGCAATTATGGGGCATCAGGCAGGGGGTGTATAGTTTCAAGGGGCAATTAATGGTGATCTGGGGTGGGTAGTCCCGCAGGGCACCCATAGGGTGTATGCTGGGCATGGGGAGGAAACTGTGCAATGACTGCTGGACTGCTGACAGGTCTACAGGACCCCCAGGGGGCATACATAAGTATACCAGCTAAAAGCTGGTGTAACTTACATTGCCGGTTCTCCTCTGGGGGTTCTTGTAGATTCCTGACATTGAGGACTTTGTTGCTGCCCTTCTGGAATGGGGCGCAACTGCTGCCGTAAACCCCCTAGCACCATGTTGCAGGGGGTTTATGGCGCAACTGCGGGCATGATGGCTGTTTGGCACAAGTGGCCTGCGACATGTCATAGGCCAGTTTGTAGAATCGTGCATGTTGCAACTGCTGGTGTAAGTTGCTACATGCGGCATTCTACTTGGCACAAGTGCCGTTACACCAGGTGTAACTGTACTAGAATCGGGCCATAAGAGTCCCACACCCAAGTGAGGCTGGTCTAATTACACTTTCTGTGCAAAAACAGTTTTGCCTACTGTTTACTGCAATATAGTAGAGTGCAGCAGACTGAGTCTGCTGACTTCCAAGCTGACATGTTCTGTAACTACAAATCCCAGAATCTCCAGCAGCTGACATCAGAGCAGGACTGTAGTGGTGAGAGATTCAATAGCTTGCAGTGCATGTTACAGTTTATATAAGCTCCAATCAGATCTTTGCCAGTTCCACTGTTCTCCTGGGGCTGCGTACAGTTCTCTGTGATGGTACATAGTCCCGGAGGACAGCTGGATCAGTGAACAAAAGATCAAAGCTTATAAAAACTCTAACATACACTGCAGACTATTGAATCACCTACTGGTGCAGCCCTTTTCTAATGTCAACTGCAGGGGATTCTGGGATTTAGAGTTACAGAACATGTCAGCTTTGAAGTTAGCAGGATCAGTTTGATAAATCTACTATACTGCAGTAAACAGTAAGTAAAAAAAAGTTTTTGCACACAAAATGCAAATTGTGACCAGACCCACATTCGAGTGTGGAGCTCTTAGTGCTGTCTATTCCCCTTTAAGGTTACACAGTGAGTCAGCAGCTATAGTGAGATTCAAACCTAAGATCACCTAATGTACAGTTTTACTCACAACTTGATCATCATATAATTTCCAAGTTGCTATACAGGAAACCTTTTAGAAATCCTATACTGTACTATGCTTCTAGTGAATTCTCAATATAGTGAGCAAGCTATTGCACATTTAACAGTTATGAAGCTGACTTAGCATATATTAAATAAATGCACTGTGTTAATTATGTAGTTACCTGGCAAATAGTTGCAGAGTCTTGCTATAGCAGCAGAAATTGTGGAATTGTGGAGTTGAGCAAGCTGTTCCACCATTGACACAACTATCACACATCCTGCAGAAACAGTCAAGAAAGAAACATTGGCATTACTTCTATTAAAAATACACACAGTGTACTGTGGAGGTACTGTATACAGGAAATTGCACCTCGCTACTAAAACATCAGTTTCATTCCATGTAGGGTGTTTCCAAAGGTTTTAGAAAGAGAGATTCAGTTTCAGCTTACGGTACAAATCTGCTAACACTCCAGTGTTGAGGCAGTACAGCGCTGTGGTTTAGGGGTACTGAGCTAAAGACCTGGGTTTGAACACCACAGCTGTCACTTGTATACTGTGTGACCTTGAGCAAGTAATTTAACTTCTTTGTGCTGTCAGTTCACATCTGGAAAAAAGCTTTGGCTTAGTGTGCCTTTCCTGATTAAACAAGTTCCCCTTCCTCTTTCCAATGTAGCATGCAAATATGATAGTTATATGGGTGGAGTAGACTCAATAATGTAAACGGCAGTTTATTGACAGATACTTTAAAATGTATTTTTTTTTAAATAGACTTAGTAATAAATGAAAAACTAATTGTTTCAGGATTAAGAGTCTGAGGACCTGATATTCAAACAGTTGTGCTAACAGGGCTTGGGCCACACAAATTATGCTTTGTGCTTGAAAGGTGGTTAGCATGGCAAGTGCCATATTAAAGACACAGTATGCATGGCTGAAGTTGTTAGTGCAGGAGTGCTAATACATTTATCCCAGGAGTGTATTCCAATGATAGGCAAAGTCATGCACACAGGGTGCACTGGCATATTTAAGACATTTGGAAGTGGTAAAAATCTGCTTGCCCAGTGCTTGTATATACATTCAAACAGCATGTTTTAACATTGCGCACATAGTGCAGCCTTCGTTCCCCTGTCC
Organism: Neoceratodus forsteri; assembly: GCA_016271365.2. NCBI lineage: Eukaryota > Metazoa > Chordata > Ceratodontiformes > Ceratodontidae > Neoceratodus > Neoceratodus forsteri. The sequence continues at coordinate 899,336,575 of CM057456.1, read as the reverse complement.
AGTTATCACCTCCTCTCCCTCACTTAGTATTAGGTAACATCTCCCTGGTGTCTGGTGGTACCGCCCCTGCACTCAGTCCCTGGTACCATCTATCTGGTTTCTGGTGGTATCCATTTCTGCACAGAGTACCAAGTACCATCTCCCTAGTGTCCAGTGGCATCCCCCCTGTAAAAGCTCAGCAACCCCCTGTCCCGGTCTTCTGACAGCAGCCAGCACAAACCTTCCACTTAACTCCATTGGTTGCTGTGTCTGAGTCCCACTACTACTATATTGGTATATGAGATTGTGTATTAATATAGTAGTTTTGAGACTCCTGTATAAGGCCACTGAAGTTCCATGATTTGTCTTAGACATCTCACAACTGCTATACCAATAGATACACTGGTATACTGATATCATAGCTGCAGCAATCAGATGGACTCTGATCGCAGAGGTGCAGGACATGGAGGGAGCGAGAAGGGCAGGCCACACAAAAAGTCACCAGGTGTTGTTGATCAATGCAAAATGCACTCCACTTGCAAAAGTTCAAAGAAGGAAAGTGCACTTTAATTTTCAATCATAATTTGTTGAAAAGCTCATACCTTTTAGGTGAACGTGCTCAGTGCTGAGTGCAACTTGTATAGACACAAACATAGAAGAACTGGCCCAGACTCGGGTGTCTCCTATAGCTCAATCACAGCCAGTACCCCAGCATTTTGAAGCACACTGCTTTTTTCTCAAGGGAGACAGGTCCTGGCTTACCTCTTTTGCCTTTTAAACTCATGATTTAAAGGTGTGCCACGCTGAATTCAAATCCATTCATATCATATGAGGAATTTTATTATTATTATTATTATTATTTCATGATACACAGCACAATTACCTTTGACATACACTGGTGGATTCATACAAGTATATTTTTTTCATTCACGGTAGGAAGAAGGAGGTTGCTGACACAGTGTTATCATGTGCAAACTGAACAAAACAGAGTGTATGCATATACCATACCTTAATTACATGCAATCTGTTCTAAATACACATAATTTAAAAACATCCTTGAGAAAGAATCAATATGTGCTTTCCTACTTTTTAGTCATAGAGGTGAGTGAAGGGTTTGTGCCCGCCTCTGCCAGAGGACAATGGTAAGGGAGGGTTGTTGTACTCTAGGGGAGGCAGTATAGCCTAGAGGTTAGAGTAATGTGTTATGAATGAGCTCGGTACATCCAGCAGACATGGGTTTGATTCCTACAACCTCCGCTTGCATACTGTGCGACTGATCAAGTCACTTAACCTCCCAGTGCTCCTGGGTCACCCCTGAAAACAGACACTTGTGCCTAGTGGGCCTTACTCAGTTACCAAAAAATTAAATAAAATAAACAAGATGCTACTGGGCACAGGGGGGGGGCACCACCATATGACAGGGAGATGCTAGCAGGGGTGCTCCACCCACAGAATGTGCCAGTGTGCCAGGCAATTAGGGCACCAATTGGCACTGTCACTGATCATTTTTTTTTCACCCCCCCCACTTAAAGATATCTACTCCGGGGGGGAGCAAACCTCAGGGTGGGGGCAGCGAATCTCTCATTTGGTGCCCTGATTGCTTGGCACCACCATGCCAGTGCTCTGAGCGCTGTAAGGGAGCAGGGTCCAGGTGAGGGAAGGTGGTACCACCAGACACCAGGGATCATGATAACAAGGTAAGAGTGAGAGAATGGGTGCCATTGGATGCCAGGATCATTTGACAAGGGGAGAGGGAGAAGGGGGAGAAGCCCACAGTCTCCTTCTACTGTACATAGCAATGTTCCTTGATAATAACATGTAGATTGGCAGGTAAGGGGGGGGGTTGGGCCTTGCATGTTAAGTAGGGTCAATAACATTCTAGATATGAATATTGCAATTCAAAAGTTCAGCACTATGAGGTTTGTACATCACAAGGTGCCCTGTTTGCTCAGTGTGGGGAGGTACTTAGTGCACGTTGTCACTCCCATGATTTGCGCCCTCGCAACAGTTAGGGCTTTGGTTCACACAGCACTTAAAGGTATATTGGAATGTTAACATTTTCCAGGGCTTTTAGTGCTTGATTTCCTGTTGTGCCACATGCAGAGTTCACACACACACACACACACACACACACTTTATAAGTAAGGATGAACAATTATGCTTTACAAGGAGGTACTAAGTTATAGAGATCCCCCACCAACTCTGCAAGAGTCCAGATGGGGAACTACACATTGGGTGTAAGGCTTTTCTGAGAAGACAACAAAGCTCTCCCATCCTCACCATTTAGTTAGTTCAGTTTATTTATTAGTCCTTTGTTTTGTGCTTTGACTCCAGCATACAATACAAATGACATATGTTTAATATGCATAGCATTTAGTCAGACTGAACCCCCACATCAAGTAATACAACACGCAGTTAATGTTATTTTAAAATGAAACAGAACACACTCATTTACAGAACCTGCTGTCTCAGCATACCCCAAAGTACCATCAACATCATTTGCTTTCTTTAATACATGATGATGTATCAGCCATCCAAAAGTCTTTTAGCCTTTAGACTTTGTGATGCACCTACTGTATTAAATGGAATGGCGATGAACCATGTATTTCCAAGGTTATTAATGATACAACATTCCAACAAATAATGTTCTACTGTCTTTCCTTCTCTCTCTCCCCCTTTTTCTCTCTTTCTCTCTCCCCCACCCCTCTTCATATCTGTGTCTTTCTCTGTAACAAACCCTTTGATCATTCATAAGATTCTTCCTTCTTACTGTAATAATCACAGATTTCCTAACTTGAAGACAGTCAGATATAGCCCTACCTTAGTTTGTTGAATTTTGTTGACCCTGTAAGCCCACTGGGCCTAGAAGTCCCTTTTTCTGGGGTGACCGGGGGGAATACAGATGGTAAGCAACTGAAATTGAACCAGATTAAGCTGTTGGTGGTATTTTTAGTGAATGAGGGAAATTTGGCCAGGACACCAGGGAAATTCCACTACTCGCAGGTAGGGGGACCAGCTGCTGTGGTTGCATGGCAGACACCTCTGAGATGTCGATGGAGAAATAAGTCGGAGCTCTTGTTCAGTCAGAGCTCGCTTCCCCTGCTATGGCTACTGCTGGGGATACTGCGAGTGCTTTGAGTGATTCTATGGAGGATTGTAGTGATTTGCATGGTGAATGCCATGCATCGGGAGAAACGGGTTTCAGGGCTGAACTTGGAATGGCAGCAGTCCCGCTTCTACAAGGTACAAATGCGGAAAATCCTCACACTGCAGCTCAAGCTGCATCTATACTGAATATACCAATGGTCCCTTTAATAGCACCAGAGTTTCTGCAGCAGGATTTGTCACCGGCGGCTAATCTGACTCACCCCGCTGACACTGCTGGAATGCGGAAGGGAACTGCTCGGAGAGAATCTTACCCGAGCCGAGATTGGTCTAAAGAAGATGTGCTGTCAGATGCTGGATGGACCCTCCGAAATGGCAAATGGATCCCAGACTCAAACTGGGAGACTTTTTCTACGATTTCAACACCGACGGATTCGGGGGCTCCTGTGGACTCACAAACAGGTCAGGCTGCTGTTTCAAACTCTGATTCGTTTACTAAGGGAGGGGGACGCTTTGAAACTTTCACTGCTAGGGTAGAGACTGACTTGCCTGAGGACCCACCAGGCTGCTCCCCTCCTGTATCTCCTCCTCAGGAGCAACAACACCCTGGGTCACATTTTTCAGATTTATTTCACAACAACAGGTTGGAGCAAGCACCCAGAAGGAGTGCTGTCTGTCTTCAGTATCAGGGGACTGGAGGAAAACCCGGATAGGCTTTATGTCACCAGAAAATTACTGAAAGAGTCTTTAAACTTTCATGTTACTGATATCTATGCTCTGATTAATATCAGAGGGGAAGACACCTTTGAAATTAGCTTTAAAACGGTTGCTGGCTTGGATAAATTTTGGCATCATTATGAGAATTGTAAGACTCAACCTTTATGGTTATCTTTTTGGGCAATCTCCATCACTAAACCCCTGTATAAAGTTGTAAATATCATGTTCTGAAATGAGGGGGTGAATGTGGGAGATATTCTTTTCTGATTGGAGCATAAATGCATGATATTGGGACCCCCTGAGGCTATTATTGATGGAGAGCGTATATGGACTGGAAGTTGGAAATTTAAAGTTAAACTGCATATAATGGGAAATGATGTGATTCATGTACCAAATAGATTTTTTTTTTTGGGGAAAGGATAGAGGGGTATGTTTCTATCCAGGGCAACCCAAGGCCTGCTATAAATGTAGTAGTACACGACACCTTAGCAGTGCTTGTGACAAGGTGAAATGTGCCCTTTGTGGTGATTTTGACCATGACAGTGGAACTTGCAGGAATGTCTTTTGTTGCAATCTTTGTGACGAACAGGGGCATGCCTATCACCAATGTCCATGGGCAGGACAAAATAAACAAGGTGTACTTGAAAAAGAGGATTTAATAAATTCTGCACAGGGTAGGCATCCACAAAGGGACATGCCTAGTGCAGGCCCAAAGCCTTCAGCTTCCACATCTGGGACAGGCCCCACTGCTCCACCTTCTACTGATCCAGTATTTTCTGATGCCATGCAGGCCTCAGGACAGGATTTGAGTGCACATACTCCTAAACTGCTCCCATTATTCCCCATACAGGGTCAGTTGAGGTAGAATTGGAACCTCTTCCCATCCCTACAACCTCCAATGATCAAACTATGCCGCCTTCTGCTTCTACTTCGGATTTCCAAACCCCCATCCCAGAAGGCTCACCCGGGCTTCTAGCCGGCAGCAGGTAGATATTCCCTTAGGTAACCCATTTCAAGTTTTGCAGGACTGAGAAGGTGGTTCTGAATCTGATGTATCTATGCAGTCTGGTGTTATTTCAGATATGGATTGTGAGGATGAGGGAGGGAGGGGGGTCTGACGTCAAAAAAAAAAAGGAAAAAAACGAAAAAAAGATGTTCAGAAACCATAGGGCTGTAACTTTTTCTTAATATCTTATGGCTGGTATCAAACTTGTTTCCTTGAATACTTGCAGCATTAAGAATTATAAAAAAAAGGATGGCATGTTTACATTATTGTCTTACTTTAAATGCTGACATTGTCTTTTTTCAGGAGACAAGATTTAATTGCCTGGCTGATATCAGACATTCTACTAAACTGTGGATTAAAGGGCCTACTTTTTGGTCCTATGGGGAAGATTCAGCAGATGGTTTGGGCATCTTATTTAACAGTGCATCAGTCCATGTTACCAGATTAGTGGATATACTCCCAGGGAGGGCCCTTTTGTTGGACTGCACTTATCAAGGTTTCTCACTCAGATTGATTAACACATATGCACCCCAAGCTAAATCTTTAAGAATTGATATGTTTCATAATATACAGCCTTATTTGTTTACACAGAAACAAATTATTTGGGGGGGGGGGGACATGAATTGTAGCTTAGATGTTAAGCTAAGAGATCAAATTCAACAAAAAGTATACTGTGACTCTCATGCCTTACACAAAATGTTATTGTTAGCCTCCCCTTAAAGATGCCTATAGGGAACTTTATCAAGATCTTGGGGCCACTTACAGGCGTAGTGCTTTTCGCACTAGGATAGACTTTGTGTTTTTATCTAACTTTCTTGCCCCGCATGCCTTTTCTCTGAGACCTTGTGAATTTTCCGACCGTTTAGTTCTTTGTTGTGATATTGATATGTCTCATTTCCCAACTCTTTTTTCACGGTGGAAACTAAATTCCTCTTTACTACAGGATATGGAAGTATAATTTAAGTTGAACTCCCTTTTATTTGCTAGAAAATCTACTAAGGTATTTTATGATTCTTGGGTACAATGGTAGGTAGACACAAAACATGAGATTCATAGTTTCTTCCTTTCCTTAGGAAAAAATAAAAGTAATAAGGATTATTTGGCTTATTTGCACTTTCACAATCAATATTATAAATTAACCTCCCTACCGCATGCATCTGATATTCGTATAAAGAAATAGATTGATGTTATTAAACATCATATGAGACAATGTTAGTATAATCGTGTGGCCTTTTTACAGGCCGAAATGTAGTTTGGCACTGTCCGGACGCCTTCGGCAGATCCTTTTTCAGCCCGTAAACAAAGGATGGATACCATCCCCATCCCTACAACTATGACTGGGAGATGGCCATTCCTGGCTACAACATATTCAAAAGAGACCGGGCAGGTAGGAAGGAAGGAGGAGTGGCACTATATGTGAAAAATGACATAAGGGCCACACAGATCCAGGAGGAACAAAATGGGGGAGAGATACTGTGGGTTAAGCTGGAAAGGAAAGTGGGGCCAGCCATCCGCACAGGTGTGGTCTATAGACCACCAGCCCAGTAGGAAGAAACAGATAGGGAGCTGATGCTAGCGATCCAAAGGATGGCAGACAAGGGTGAGGTAGTACTGGTTGGAGACTTCAATATTCCAGACGTGGACTGGAGCATCCCAGCAGCAGCATCAACTAGGAGCAGATTTATCCTGGACTCCCTTCAGGGTGCCTTCCTCAAGCAACTGGTCATGGAACCAACTTGGCAGAAGGCAATACTGGACCTAGTGCTCACAAACAGGGACAGTATGATGGGGGGAACAGTGGGGGAGCACCTGGGGAACAGTGACCACCAGTCATTGTGGTTTGAAATCACAGAAGGAGCAGAACCAAACCACACAAAACACATATCCTGGATTTTAGGGGCAGACTTTGGGAAATGGGAGATAATTGAAAGAGGCATTAAGGGAATGGGGCAGGAATCAGGGGTTGAGGAACAGTGGGCAGTATTTAAAATGGGGATTACAAGAGCAACAGAATTATGCATTAAGCAGGTTAGCAAGAGGAAAAGGAAGAGGAGGCCATTATGGTTTTCCAAAGAGGTAGCAAAGAAAGTGAAAGCCAAAAAGATTGCATTCAGGCAATACAAAAAGACACAGGCAGAAGGGAATAGGGAGAAGTACCAGGAGAAGAAAAGGGAGGTAGGGAGGTCAGCAAGGGAAGCCAAAGCTCAGACAGAAGAGCACATTGCAAAATCAGTGGGTAGAGGGGAAAAAACCTTTTACAGGTACACAAGTGAAAAAACAAAGGCAAAGGGAGGGATAGTGAGACTGAAGGGGGAGGATGGGGGTCACGTGGAGGATGACAACAGTAAAGTTGACATACTGAACAGGTATTTCTGCTCAGTCTTTACTGAGAAAGAGGAGGTAATAGGTCTGAAGGGAGTACAAGGGGTGAGAATGGTGCAGAAATGGACACAAGTCCCTTTACATGAGAAAGGGTCCTGAAGGAACTGGAAGTAATGAGTTGATAAATCAATGGGGCCAGATGGGGTGCGCCCCAGGGTCCTTAAAGAACTCAGAGAGGTGGTGGCTGAACCTCTGGCTATCCTGCTTAGCTGATCACTGGAAACAGGGGAGGTACCCAAAGACTGGAGGACAGCAGATGTAGTCCCCTTATACAAAAGTGGGAACAAAGAGGAAGCAGGGAACTACAGACCAGTCAGCCTCACCTCAGTAGTGGGGAAGATCATGGAAGCACTACTGAAGGAGAGATTGGTGGAACATCTGGTTGTCAATGGACTGCAGGATCCAAGGCAGCATGGTTTCACCAGGGGGGGAGGTCATGTCAGACCAACCTCGTTGAATTTTTTTGACTGGGTGACTAGGGAGGTGGATCAGGGGAGGGCAGTGGACATGGCCTATCTGGACTTCAGCAAGGCCTTTGAAACTGTGCCACATAGAAGACTATTACACAAACTAGGGAATATGGGTGTGGGCAGGACAGTAGTGTGGTGGGTAGGTTACTGGCTGGGTAACAGGACACAGAGGGTGGTGGTAAATGGCTGTCACTCCACAGAGGGAAGAGTGACCAGTGGGGTACCACAGAGATCAATGCAGGGACCGGTCCTATTCAACATTTTCATCAGTGACATTGCGCAGGACCTAGAAAGCAGAATTTCACTGTTCGCTGATGACACAAAGCTCTGTAACAGAGTAGACACACCAGAGGGTGTAGACAGAATGAGAAGGGACCTGCAGAAACTTGAAGAATGGCAGTTGAAATTCAATGCAAAGAAGTGCAAGATAATGCATATGGGGCACAAAAACCCTGGCACAATATATCAGTTGGGGGGTGAGGATATAGCATGCACCAAGCAGGAAAGGGATCTTGGGGTTATCATCTCTAATGACCTCAAGGTAGGGAAACAGTGTGACAAGGCAGCAAGTAAAGCAAATAGGATGCTGGGATGCATAGGCAGGGGCATCACCAGCAGGAAAAGGGAGGTCATGATTCCACTATACAAGACACTAGTGAGGCCCCACCTGGAGTACAGTGTACAGTTCTGGAGACCTTACCTACATAAGGACATAGACAGGGTAGAGAAGGTTCAGAGGAGGGCAACAAAGATGGTACATGGATTGCATCACAAGTCCTATGAAGAAAGGTTGAAGGAATTGAATATGTACTCCCTGGAGGAGAGGAGGGAGAGAGGGGACATGATAAAGACATACAAGTATCTTACAGGGAGGAACAGAGTTCAAGAATACACTATTTTTAAGTGAAAAAGATGTTCCAGGACTAGAGGGCATGGAATGAAGTTGGAGGGAGGACGATTCAGAGGAAACGTGAGGCAGAATTTCTTCACAGAACGGGTGGTGGACAAGTGGAACACCCTGCCTGAGGAAGTGGTGGGGGCTGAAACAATCACGGGATTTAAGAATGCATGGGATAGACATGAAGGAATTCTGGAGGTCGGGGTAAGGTGCAACAGAGTTCTAGGAAAACATAAACTGAAGTTACAAACTCAAATGGGCAGACTAGGTGGGCCATAGGCCCTTATCTGCCGACTGTCTATGTATCTATCTACCAAATTAATGGTGGGTCTTACGAATGTTGCTGGGGTTTTGAAAACTTCAAAAATTGACATGTTAAACATTGTTAGGGATCTTCTGTTGGAACATCAGGGAACTGTTTTTACTACACTAGTAAAATGGGAGGACATTTTTACTTTTGTGCCACCAGTACCTTCAAAAAAAGACAAAGATGATCTGAATGCACCTATTACTAGAGAGGAATTTAGGCATAAAATCTCTGGTTTAGCTTTAGGTGTTTCTCCAGGGTTTGATGGCCTTACGAATGAACTATATAAATCCTATATGGAGGATTTTTGTGAAATTTTGTTTCAAGTTTTTAATGAGATATTAATCTCAGGATGGATGCCCAGTACATTCTCAACTGCCTTGCTTATTTATTTATATAAAAAGGGGTTAAGACAAATTTAGGTAATTGGAGGCCTATTAGTTTATTGGACACCGACTACAAATTGTTTTCTGCTATTTTGTGCCATAGGTTACACAAAGTAGCTTCTAAATTGATTCATCCAGTCCAGACTTCCTCTGTTCCTGGCAGAAATATTCAACAGAATCTAGCTTTTCTTCGAAATATTTGTGAATTTGGTAAACAAGGGAGATTATCTGGCTTTCTGATTGCCTTAGATCAGACTAAAGCCTTTGATAAGGTGTCTCATGCCTTTCTTTTGGAAGTGCTTCAAAGATGTGGGATACCTTCTCGTTTTAGATCTTGGATCAGTTTATTGTACCAGAAAGCAACTGTTCTACCCACGGTTAATGGTATGATGGGGAAGCTGTGTCTCTCAAGCGGGGGTGAGACAGGGTTGTCCACTGAGCCCCCTGTTATATACTTTTGTACTGGATTCAATTATTAGAAAGATTCTTCACAATATTGATATAAAGGGTTTTTCTCCTTCACCTTCTTTGGAACCCCAGATATTGGCTGTTTATGCTGATGATCTGGTTCTTACAGTCCAGGACTCGAATTCAGGTATAGTAGCTCTGCAGGCACTGGATAAATATGCCAGTATAGCTGGAGCCACACTCAATTTTGCAAAGAGTACAGGGGTTTATATAGGCAATGGAATGCATGAGTCCAGGATTGGACACATTGCTATTTTTGATACTATGGTTAAGATCCTTGGCTGTCATTTTGGCAACAGTCCTTTGGCCTATCTAAATTGGGAGGAGAAAATAAAAATAGGAGAACAGAAGGTACAAATTTGGAAGGATTGGTCTGTTTCCAAAACAGAGTTTTGATTGTAAAAAAATGTTTACTTCCTATTTTTTTGTATATCAGCATGGTTTTTCCTATTCCAGGGACCTTGGAGACAAGGTTATTTAGTGTTTTTTTCCAGATGGTGTGGGGAAGTCGGCTGAACCCAGTCAAAAGGGAATTTACATATTTACCAGTAAAAAAAGGAGGGCTTGGTATGATACATCCTTTAGTCTTTTATTTTTCTTTCTTTTTTAAAACCATGTTGCCTGGTACAACGGACCATGCACGTGTATGGGATACTTGGACATCTTTGTTGTTTTGGCCTTTTTTTCTAACATGGGGGGATACCATACCTAAACTACAAGCCTCTTTAGTAGTACCAGAATTTTTTATAGCTGCAGTTCGGAAATTGAAGCAGTGGGGGGTTACTAAAGAGCATTTGGCAAATCTGCAGCGGAAACCCTTGTATATAGATATTTTGAGGTGAAATTCTGCTTCCCAGGTTGATTTTCCCAAATGTGTACCCACAAAGTTAGGTAATGCATTACGTACATTAGTGGATAAGTGGATTCCAGTAAAAATGTGGGATGAACAGTGGCTCTGCTGTCATGGTTGGTTGGGGGTAAAGGGGAATTTAAAGCATAAGCCTATTCAGGAGTGACAATGCAATCGGGTGGAATGTTCTGGTCAGGAAGAAACTATGGAACTTTTTTTTTCCATTGTGTATATTCAAAACAATTCTGGACTAATTTGGCCACTAGGTGGTGTTGTAGTTTAGCAACGCACATTACTTATGAAAGTTTGGTTTTGGGGGATTGTTTGGGGCTTCTATCACAATATCATCCTAGTACATTAAATGTATTGTTTGCTTGTATTAAGTTTTATTTGTGGCAAGCTCGTTGTCAATACTCCATACAGCATTTACTCTTGCCGATTCAGGTGTTAATTTCACAAATTGAAGATGCCGTGAGTAAGCAAAAAGAACTGGAGCAAACACTTCTTACTGTGCCAAAGTTTCGGATTTTATAGAAACATATTTTTTGATTATAGGTATATTATAGGTATATTGGTGGTTGTTATTTTCTTTACTGTGATTAGTGTTTTTTTTGTTTTCCTTTATCATTTATTGAGCATATTTTTTTCTGAGTCTTTCACTTCTTTTTTTTTTTAACATATTGCTGGGATAAGTGGGATCTTGATGTGTATTTCAATTTTGGACTGTTTTTGTTATTTCTTTGTATCCCCTTTGATTTGTATGTGTTTTCCTTGTTTTGATGTATTGTATTTTTTTCCTCAATAAAAAATTCCCCTACTCTTTTCGATAAGTGCAATGGGATCTTTAACATCCACCTGAACTACCACCAATCCAGGCAGATGGAACCTCGGTTTAATATCTCATCCGAAAGATGGCACTTCAGAAGTGCAGCACCCCTCTTATTCTGCACTACAGTGTCAGTATTGGGATATTAACCCAAGTGCTAGATGTGGGAACTGAACCCACAGCCCTCTGATCTCCCAGCCTCAGAGGCAAGTGTGCTACCTACTGAGCCACTGACACACAGAAAAAAAACTCACATTCAAAACCTTATTAACCAACAGAAACAAGAGAGAGACCTTGTAAGAAGAGACTATCTACCTGCATGGCTAAGTCTACTGTTGTGGTTGTGGTTCATGCCTGTGCTCATTCTGGGGGGGAGGGGAGGGGAGTTGCTGGAACATATTATTCTAGTAATGACCTAGACCAAGCTCATTTAATCTATTGTTGGCTGACTGATTCACTGACTTCCCTTCTAGGCAGACATGAGTGATCCACGGCAAAAATAAGTTTTCCCAAATGCCACAACTCTTAAAGAAGCTTTTGCCAATAAGGAAAGTTTCCTTGACTCAGTCCTCATCAGAGCTCCTGATGTACTAATTTATGAAATGAACTTCGAATTTAAGACAACTGAAATAAGAGGACATCCACTTCAGGTCAGAAGTTTAATGTTTAACATAACAAAAAGAAAATGTTATTATACACAAAGGACTGTCAACCCTTGGAACAAACTTCCAACAGCAATTATGAGCAAGTCAAAATTTGAATTCAAAGCTAAACTGGATAAATTTATACTAAGTGGAGTTAACTTAAAATATTATTCTTAAAGACAACAGTAGCTACTATGGGCTCATGCCTCCTCAGCTCCAAAGAACCTTTGTATGAACTGTAGTATGAAGAACCTGTGAGTTGTAAAGCTTTCCTCAAGAATTACTTCAGTTAGGTTCCAAGTGAATGATATACAAACATCCTCAGGTCTGGTCGATAAAATAACTGAGGTACAGTATATTACTGTCCCATAGCATTATAGACTTTACATAAAGGGAGGGATGGAGTCCTTTCTCCATCTGGAGACCACATCTCGGAAAGGACAATGACAGTGTGGAAGCAGTCCAGAGGAGGGCAACTAAAATGGTGCAGGGTCTGCATCAAAAGCCCTATGAGGAGAGATTAAAGGACCTAAGTATGATTACTCGGTGGGGAGGGGATATGACTGAAACCTTTAAATATCTCATGGAGGTAAACAATGTAAAGAGGGTAGTGTTTTTCAGAAAAAAGGTACTCAACATCAAGAGGCCATGATAGGAAGATGTAGTGGGGTAGATTCAGGAGAGATGTGAGGAAGTACTTCTTCACAGAAAGAGTGGTGGATTCATGGAACATTCTTCCAGTGGAGGTGATAGGATCAAAAACAGTAATGGGGTTCAAGAATGCATGGAATAGGCTTAAGGGAATCTTAGGGAAAGGGAAGGGGTGCATGGGCTGGAGATCAAGTAGTCACAATGGAAGAAAGAGACTTGGCATCATCATCACCAATGACCTGAAATCATCCAAGCAGACCACTAAAACAGTAGGTAAGGCTAGAGGGATGTTGGGGTGTATTAGTAGGGGTATCACAAATCATAAGAGGGAGGTAATAATCCCTCTTTACAAGACACTGGTTAGGCCCAATCTGGAGTACTTTGTGCAGTACTGGAGGCCACACCTTAACAAGGACATTAACCAAATTGAGGCAGTCCAGAGAAGGGCAACCAAAATGGAGCAGGGACAGCATCAGAAAACATATGAGGACAGATTAATGGAGCTCAATATGTATATCCTAGAGCAAAGGAGGGAGAGAGATGATATGATCGAAACATTCAAACACCTTAAGGGCATTAACAAGGTGAAAGAGTCTAACATGTTTCAATATAAGAAAAATAGCAGGACAAGAGGACACAGCATGAAATTAGAGGGAGGCTGATTAAGGGGTATTGTGAGGAAGCTCTTTTTCACAGAAAAGGTGTTGGATGCACGAAACGGCCTACCTCAGGAAGTGGTGGATATGAATACAGTGCAGGGCTTCAAACAGGCATGGGATAGGCATAATGGAGCTATACAGATGAGTATCAATAGATAGGCCATTGACAGAGCAAAGGCCGATGGCACATTTATAAGGTAGAAAAAGACATGGTCAGACTGGATGGGCCTTGCGGTCCTTATCTGCCGTCAACGTCTATGTTTCTATGTTTTTATGTAGGATCTGCAGTGATACTACAAGCAGCGGAAATGAGTAGACTAGGTTGGCCAATCTGTACTTATCTGCCAACAAATTATATGTTTCTATTATTGCTGAAAGAGTTGTAGCTACAGATTGTCAGGTCTTATTCTTAGCACATCCCAAATGTTTTTTCTACCTTATAAACCCATGGTCTGGAGAGTTAACTTAGATCTAAATAAACACAGGATATGACACCCTCTGGTTTTGCCTAAAAGAAGTATTTTAGGTTTAAATTTATTCATTCATCGTGACCATGCAAGACAGCTAAAGTTAATACAGGAGGCATAAATGTGAATACCTTTAATAAATATTTGTATTTGGAAAACATTCCTAAAATTAGAAATATAAAACATCAGATCTGGTATATTAGTGGAAACAGAGATCCGCAGTGGGGCTGTGCAATATTAAAATTCTGTCGGTAGAATTTCAGTGGAATTTCCAATTCAGCTGTTGTGTTAATTCACAACATTTTAGAAAATATTCTGCAAAATATTGCCAATAAGTGAATCTAGGGATTGTACAAAACTGAAATCTAAGTAAAGAGCAGCATGTTTTTATTTTTCTGTGAAAAACGTGGAATTATTTTCCATGGATGCCATTAATTTAATAATGGGGATGGGGTGTCTGCAGTTTTAGTGCATGTTACATGCAAACCACTTAATTTATGTAAACCTCAGACTTTTCCCATGGTTTGCATAAAACCCTGTTCTTACATAAAAAAGCTGGGATATTCTGCAGAATATCAAGTATTACACAGAAGGCAGTGTTTCTACAAATTCAATGAAACTGTATTGTTTCACAGAAATACGATGGAAATGTAATCTACAATTTTTTGCCCAGCTTTAATAACAATTCCTAAAATTTACCCTGGCATTTCCTTCTTCTAAGTAATCAGAAAAGTAGACTGCTTACTTAAGCAGGGGACCTTGTAGAATAAAAATAAGGAAGTTGAGCTCGGGTGACACTGGAGTGAAAACACAAGATGCTTGGGTATCTGATTTTAAACACCACTGTTTAATGTTTAAAATGGAGCTGCTACCCCCACAAATGCCAAACTTTTTTAAGTACCTCCCCTGTTCTCTTTCTCAAGGTGCCTTGAGAAAGAGCACAGGGGGGTTCTTGAAAATGTTTGGCGTTTGTGGGGGTAGCAGATCCATTTTAAACATTAAACAGTGGCGTTTTGAATCAGATACCCAAACGTCTTGGGTTTTCATTCCAGTGCCACCTGAGCTCGACTTCCTTTTTTTTTTTCTTCCATTAGTTTTCACAACAGTTAGCTTGGCTCTTTTCATCTTGTTGCCATTTATTGGCCCTTATAGGATAAAACAGTTAATATGAACAGACAAACTTAAGAAATGAAGCAGGCCATTGTCACATTGTGTTCTTTACCCCACTTGCTCAGCGAGAAGATCTTCTCTCCCCATTTTCTTCACTGCATTATCTGGGTTAAGCCTGAAGGTAGAAATCATGTTGAATGATGCCGCTGCTTACAGTACATGGAAGTCTTTTCCAAGCATCCATCACTTGTTCTGTAAAATAGTTCTTCCTGATATTTTCCCTGAATCTTCCTTCTTTCAGTGACTTTGTGTGTCTCTTTGTCCTTTTATACCTGTGCATCTTGAAGAGCTGCATTTGTTCAAATGGTTTCATCCATACATACAGACATACATACAGTACATATTTGGGGGGGGGGGCAGAAGATCAATAGTCCATAATGATCCTCCCTCCCACTAGCTCACCGGGAACACTCAGTCACTACATTTTCTTCAAAGTACCTGTCATGTCTGAGCTTGAACGTTATGGCAGTATCAGCTGATAACACATGCTCTAGCACTCAATTCCAAGTGTAAACCACTTGCCCTGTGAAGAAGTTCTTTCTGATGTTTGCCTTTGAATGTTTCTTTAGTGACATCAAGTGACCCCTTGTCCTATCATCCTCTTGCATCTTGGAGAGATATACCTGGCCTAATGGTGTCACCATTTTAGGTCCTTGAATACTGTAATTATGTCTTCCCTGAGTCTTCCCCTTTCCATGAATCACAGACTGAGTTCTACCAGTCACTCCTCATAGCCCATGTTCACCAAGCCATCAACCAGCTTGGTCACTATCCTCTGTACCCTCGTTATCATCTTAATATCTTTCCTCTGATGTGGACACTACAGCAGTGCACTGTATTCAAGATGGGCTGAACCAAGGATCTGTATCAGGGCATTATGGCATCCCTGGATCTACAGTATTGACAAAGTTTCTCTTAATATACTGTACATAATGATTTTCTTTACCATGTTAGCAGCTGTGGTGTTACACTGCTACTCCCACCTAAAGTTGCTGCTGATCAGCACTCCCAAGTCTTTGTCCTGTTTGTTTCCAGTAATTTCCATGGCATTTAGGTAGTATTTTGCAGTCATGTTCTTTTCCCCTAAATGCATTACCTTACATTTCTCAATGCTGAAGTTTGTCTGCCATTTTGCTGTCCATTTCCCAAACCTGTCTAGATTTTTCTGCATTTAATTTATGCTGTATTGTGATGTAACTACTTTCTCCATCTTGGTACCATCAGCAACCTTGCTGATCTAGCTACTTGAACCCACCTCCAGATCATTCAAGAATACACGTTCCAGAACCAACACTTGGAACCCCACCGACCACCTACTTCCATGTTGATTGGTTACCATTAACTATGACTTTTCCCACATCACATAATCAGTTCTGAATGCATTTCAGCCCCCCTCCACCCATTACAACTAGGCTCTCAGGGTTATGAACTACATTCCTGTATGGAACAATATCAAATGTTTTGCTGAAATCCAGATATACAACTTCCATAGGAATCCTCGCATCCAATTTCTTGGTGACATTAACAGAAAAAAAGCAGTGAGGTTTGTTTCGCATTATTTCCCCTTACAGAATCCATACAAGGCTATCAAATCCAATTTGTGATTTTGTAAGGGTTTAACAATTTAGTTTTTTCTTCTATCTCCAGCAAGTTCCCCAGTATTAACATCAAGCTTGCTAACCTATAGTTCCCTAGTTCTGGAGCCTTTTTTAAATATTGGAATCACAAGCGGCACTCTCCAGCTACAGTCATGCAGACATGTTTTATTCCTTGATGGGTTGGAATGGCCAATGGAACCATTGGGTTGTGGGAAGGGGATAGATTTTTTTATTCCTTGATGGGCTGGGCTGCTTAATGGATCCAACGAGTATTTGGGAGAGGGGGCCAGATCTTTTATTCCCTGTCAGGTCAGGTTGGGCGCTGGAAATTCTATTATAGTCTACATTCCCTGCACTACTAGTATGTAACTCCTGTGCCTTGTAAAACACTTTGGGAAACAGTGTGCATGAAAGTAATGTTGGTTAAGTGTTGCTTTGAAAATTGCCTCACCCTGGTCCTCCCCCCCACCTCTCCTTGCTCCAGCAACTGATTGCCCTTAGTTTTCCCTGTCCATGGCCAGTCTACTCAGACTGACTTGGAAACTCAGCTGTTTTTTCATCACACACAGAGGTTGGGAGATACTCCCAGTTCCTACAAGCATCAAATGGTACCACAGTTATAATATTCTTTGTTCTCTTGCATTGCAATAATATGGTAGCCTGAAAACTCTCAGTTTTATATAAGTAATTTCTTTTTTTTTTTCAGAAAAAAAAGAAATGTTAGTTTTCCATTCACAAAGTTGTGCAGACAGAGAATTTATTACTACTTCCTCTCTGAGCTCATTCATCATCATTTTTTATCATCACAGTGGGAGGTGGTGCTAGGCTAAACATTCCAAGGACTTTAGTGTATCCCCTACATCAGCTGAACATTCAGAAGAGTTGTACCACTTGCTCAACAGTTTCTCATGACTTTCTCCTTGCAGTCAACAGATAGTTAGCAAAGTGTTACAGACAGCTGCAAGGAGCATAAGCAAGGTGCAACACAACTTGCTGAAAGCCATGAAAAGGCATATCTCTGTCCCTCAATGCATTTTAATAGGACAGTTGCAAAACATTTCCTGCCTTTGATCCCAATATGAATTGATATGCTATGCAGAGCAGCCCTAAAAAAGAATACCTCAGTATTTAGTTTTGTTTTGGAATGTTGGGTAACTGAAGTCTGATGATGTCAACCATAATTATTTGATTGGTTACTGGGGCCCTTTTAAAACAGCAATGCAACAAAATTAGCAGAAAATCTGACCCTATCATTTCTTCACTATAAACGATTCCAGGTATCAGTAACATTTTCTAGTTCTATCACAATATATTAGTATTTTATAAATGCATGAATTTATTTTTTTCTGAAGCAAACAAGATGGCCGCCACATTTGACTTGGAAATACCATTGTAGATGTGGTAGTTAGGGTCAAGAAAATAATTTAAAAAAAAACATGCAGCATAGGAGGTACCTAGAAAAGTAGATTTGACAGGTATGCTAATATCTGTAATAATTGTAACTGAAACTAACTTTTTGAAAGAACATTTTTTTGTTGCACTGCCACTTTAAAACCATTCAAGTTTGTTTGTGTTTTCATATCACTATCATGAGATGAGTATGGTTTATTGTGTAGTAATGCTTCTTTGTAATGATGTCTATTTATTTATTTAAACGTTTCACCAGGAAGACATGCTGAGCAAATTGTTAATTTCCAGATGTGTCCTGGGGTAGGGTACAGAGGATCGAATGCATCAATACAGGTGTTACAGAATGTAAAGTGCTAAGCAGACAAAACACATAAGTTACAAAGGGGTTAATTACACTAATATTGGTACAATAATTTACAGTAACATTGGTACAGAGGAGATTATGTGAGGACATAAAGCAGTTATACAATAATCAGAAAGAGGACAATGATTATAAATTCACAGCAACTTGTTGAAAATGCTAAGTGCTTAAAAGGACTATCCACCTTAGTGGCAAAGGGGAGGTGGGCTGGTGACTGGACCACTTGGGTAGCTTGGAGTTAGGGGGTTAGGAGCAGTTGCATATTGGGACGCTGAAAGAGTGCATGAGTGAGGAAAGGGAGTATGACGAGGTGGCATTACGAATATTAGTAGGAAGTGAATTCCAGAGTTTGGGGAAGCAGTGGGAGAAGGAAACCTGCCCAGCTGAGGTGGACCTGTAGGGTATGATGACATATATTGCTTACTAGAAAATGGCCAAATTAAATACTGTATTCTGATTGGCTGTTTCCATTTCATTGACATATGTTTATGCAGCCGTTACCCCGGTCAAGAGTGGCATCTTGCAACCAGGACCCACCTAACCTGTTACACAGACAAGGCAACAAACAACAAGTTGGCAGAAAATAAGTCTCACCCCTGACATAAGGGTAAATACTTGGCTCAGGCATCTAACAGGTTGGGGAGTTAGGACACAAAATAACATTTATATTTACCCTGAGTCTGGGAGAGAGGTGCCAGGGCTATGCTGTGTCTCCTATCTGAGGGGGCCCCATACATTTCACTCAGACTCACAGATGGACTGTCCACAACCATAAAATTGGAACTGTATTGTACGGCTTTATTTTCTGACAAGATGTTAAGCAGAAACTAATGTGGTTCCCTAAGTTTGCACTGTCCAAACAGATGACAACATTTGCAGTAGAAGAACATTTTGCTTTCTCACAGAACACAAGCAGTACTGTACATTCCAACACAAACTTTTCTTGCAAACAAACAATTCACCCCTTTCCTTAGGAATCTCTAGATGTCTGACCAAGTGCCTATACAGTGGGAGTTGCCACACACTTTACTTTAAAACATCCTGATGAGATGGACTATATTAACACCTGCAGGGCAAACTGTGCCTATCAGGTAACCAGTTAGCCCTGACTGAGCCTCCAAGTGATGTTCTGCCCACCCTGGCCCCAGCCAGCCTCTGCCGTTCCTTTTAGGACACCTCTGGATCATTCAGCCCCTCCTGGATTGCTAAAGGCATCCTTTACTCTGACACATTACTTCAGCACATATCTGTTATGAGCTGGGTCCTGAGTGAAATGTAATCTAGCCAGCGTAGGGCACATACACCACCAGACAACCCAAAAAGTCTTTACCAAATGCTACAGTACTCATGGTTTGGTATTTCCTTTGTTACAGGCATCTGACGATATCTGAAGAAACATTCCTTCCTTGAAATCCATATCTTTTACCAGAAACTCTTTTAGTCTCTTTCTCTGGGCAGCTGTGACAATCTTCAGTCCATCAGGGGTTGCCCCTTAGAACCACTGATTTCTCGGTCCGTGTTTACATTTCAAAAGAAATGAACCCACTGGGGTCCCACTGCACAGGTCTCCACCACTTCTTGTAGGCACACTGCTGTTTCACTCACTAGGGTGAGTAAATGATGACCAGAGGTCCTTCACCCAGCCCAGGGAGGCTGGTAGGCACCGCTTACCCTCTGCTGGACAGAGAGCTCCTTTTTCTTCAGCTCCACTACATGAACACACACACTAAACTCCCAAGATTCTAAACTGCTTGCCCTGCAGCACAGCTAAAAGGCTTATGCTGCTGCAACAGTTCTAAATGACATCACTCATTTTCCACCTAGCCTAGCTAAGTAAACAATGAGGTGTGTGCAGAGAGCTTCTAAAAAAACTCCCTACTGGCTGCCCATAGACCTACCCGACCTAACACTGATGGGATTCTAGTAACCCCAGGGGACTATGTGGTTAAACTCATCACCAACAGATGAACATTGCTGTCCACAGCGAGGGCTTTGGACTACAACACAGGCTGTTCAACCTCAGGGCACCCTATGGAGAGAGGTGGCCAGGCACCCCCTACCCATCCCACGGCATAGGCAAGTTGCAACAGAGAATAGAGGCCCGCTGAAGCAACTTTGGCTTTACCTGACAAACTAGCTCAGGACTCTTTCCAGTGGCTCCAAGAAACTGCCTGAAGCATGCCCTGACTGAAGAGATCAAAGGTGAGGTTGAAGTCATGTGGGATACAATAAAGTCATCAATAAACAGAGTCACTGACCAATGTGCCAGAAAAATCAACAAGGCAAAAAGAAGAAGAAATCCTCTCTGGTTTTCCAGGGAGGTAGCTACCATAGTAAAAGAAAAAAAGGCCTACATGACATACCAGGAAACCAAAAATGACAAAGACTGGGATTCATGCCAAGAAAAACTAAGAGAAGCAAATAAGCACTTATGAAAAGCAAAAGCCCAGACAGTGAAAAAGATTGCAGCAGGGTCCAAGAGAGGAGACAAATCCTTCTTTAGGTACATCAGGGAAAAAAGGAAAACAAAGGGGGGTATAGTTAGGATTGCTACAAGGGAGGGGAACATGGCTGTAGAGGACCATGAAAAGGCTGAAACCCTGAACAGGTACTTCTGCTCAGTATTACTGAGGAGGATGCAGGAAATGGCTTAGCTCTCAAGAGGAGCAGCACCCCTGGATCAGGAGTCGATACTAGCCTATTCACCAAAGAGCAGGTACTGGAGGCACTGGGTAAGCTAAAAGTTAACAAAGCCATGGGACCAGATAAGCTTCATCCCAGAATCCTGACAATTGAAAAATGAACTGGCAGTTCCTTTGTCAAAACTATTCACCAGATCCCTAAAGAGTGGAATGGCACCCATGGACTGGAGAAGAGCAACAGTAGTCCCACTCCACAAATCAGGCAGCAAGGAGGTGTTGGAAAACTACCGTCCATTTAGTCTCACATCTGTAGTAGGTAAAATAATGGAGTCACTGCTCAAAGAAGGAATATGCAGCACGGTTTCACATAGGGTCGTGTCAGACAAATCTGGTTGAATTTTTCGACTGGGTTACCAGGGCTGTGAACAATGGAGGAGCGGTGGATGTGGTCTACCTGGACTTTAGCAAGGCCTTTGACTCAGTTCCACATAGAAGGCTGGTAAGAAAGCTAGACCACACAGGGGTTGGTAATGAGGCTGTAAAATGGGTACAAGGCTGGCTACAGGGCAGAACACATAGGGCCTAGGTAAATGGCATAGTATCGTTAGAAGGTAAGGTAACCAGCGGGGTCCCCCAAGGTTCAGTACTGGGGTCTCTACTCTTTAATATCTTCATAGCTGACATCACGGATGAGCTTGAGGGGAAGGTGTATCTATTCGCTAATGACACCAAGATCTGTAATGAGGTGGATTCCATAGCTGGAGTATGCAAAATGAAATCATGCCTCAAAAAGCTCAAGGAGCGGTCTAGAGCATAGCAGCTGAGATTTAATGCCAAAAAGTGCAAGGTCATGCACATGGAAAGAGGAAACCCAATGACAGCATATGACTTGGGAGGGGTTAGACTAATTACCTCCAGCCAAGAGCGTGATCTGGGAATCATGATTTCAGATGACTTAAAATAGGGGAAACAATGTGAAAAGGCGACGTAAAAGGCCTCTAGCATGCTGGGATGTATAGAAAGGGGAATCACTAGTAGGAAAAGAGAGGTAATCCTGCCACTGTATAGAGCTCTGGTCAGGCCACACCTGGAATACTGCATCTAGTTTTGGAGGCCACACCTCAAAAAGGACATTGACCATCTGGAAACGGTGCAATGAAGGGCAACTAAAATGATACAGGGGTTGCAAAAAGTGTCTTACAAGGAAAGATTAAGTGAATTAAACATGTACTCCCTGGAGTAAAGAAGAGAGAGAAGAGACATGATAGAGACCTTCAAATACATGAAAGTCATAAACAAAGTGCAAACACAGGATCTTTTCCACTTAAAAGAGAACACTAGAACTAGGGGGCACAATATGAAGCTAAAGGGAGGAAGGTTCAACACCAATACAAGGAAGTTCTTCTTCACAGAGAGAGTGGTGGATGCATGGAATAGCCTGCCATCAGGGGTGGTGGGGGCGGGAACAGTTGGGGAATTCAAGGCAGCATGGGACAGACACAAGGGAGCCCTCACACACAAGGGCAATTAGGGAGTTAGAACTGAATCAAGGGCAGACTAGATGGACCTAAAGGTCTCCTTCTGCTGTCACCTTCTATGTTTATGTTTCTATGTTTCTGACAGAAAAGCACTGAAGGCCCATACTTGAGTAAGGAACTCCAGCATGTCTATCCCCCTAGCCCACTAGGGAAAAGCTATCTAGCCTACGCTACCCAAGGGGTAACCTATACCCACATACATGTCACAATTTACACTATGTACTGCTTTAGAAACATACATATGGCATTGCTAGGCATTTCCCAAACCCCACTACTACACACTTTAAACCTGAAAAGCAAATGTCTAACATTTCCTAGTTAAAACATTTCAAAACACCCAAAAAGGAGGACTCCACTGAGCCCAAATATCCTGTTCTTGTCTTCTTTTCTTCTCTTCTTTCAGGCACACCTATAAAAGAAACCAACCTGCAAACAAGAAACAACCTGCAAGAAAACAATAACCAAACCTCCCACCAGCAGAATATAATCTAATGCCAAAAACATTTTTTTTTGATGTATTATTTCTTCCAAGCTCCCAGCTTCTCCTTCAGTTGTCCCCCAGCATGCCCTCCCCCAAAGGCTAGACCCCCTCCCTTGTGCAGCCCACCACTTACCCTTCGTGGCAGGGTGGTGGGAAGCGACTCAACCCACCCCAATCGGATCCATGCCAGAAAGGTGCCTTCTCGGAGGTGGTGCGCTGCGGGAACTACGTCATCCAGCTGGAGCTTTTTTCCGCTTTTCACCCCTTGTGAGGAGGCAGGGCGTGCAATGACGCCTGTGGTGAGAGTGCACATGCTACCGCACGCACTCTCACCAAGCGTCTGCCTGTCTCCTCCCCTTCAGCTGTAGCGTCAGCGCACTGCCCCCCAGCAGCTGCTAGGGGCCAGTGGAGTGCCGACAGCTAGTGTCCCGCCACCCCGGAGAAGGAGAGCAGTCCTACGGATGCTCGATCCTTCTCCTCCCCGCCAACCCCCGACGACTCGTGCTCATTCCCGAACACGGGTTGCCAGCGTGGCTTGAGGTAAGGCGTCCAGCGCCTCAGCCCTCAGTGCCACTGGACCAGCCTCAAAAACATTTTTTAAAGGGTTTCCTACAAAAGGCAGTATAAAAGTACCAAAATAACACATACATCATGAATGATGTCTAGATGCATTCAAGATATATTTACCAGGATTACATGACTGTTTCTAGTATAAAAAAAAACTCCCTGGAGGGTTTCACTTAAAGTTTCATTGTCACTTTTAATCTCTATAGGTGAGGTTTAAGTTTATGTTTATATTTAATGAAAGAAATCTGTAGATATTTTATTTTGTTTTTGAAAAGGGCTGCCCTGCATGCATTTTATAAGGGTTTTCTCGAGATTTTGGGAGACCCAATATCTTTACTTACCAGCATTTCTCTCGGTTTTCCTTTATTAAGAAGAAAATGTTGTGGATCCTTGTATGAAAATGTATTGTTTTTATAACTACTGGTAATGAAAATTCTGATTTAAATAAAGTTTACAAATAAAAAAAACATTTGGGGGAGGGGTACCCAACATTGTCCAAACTAAGGAGCAAGTGTCCTGAGTATACAAGGCACTCACATTCAAGAAAAGTCACTGCAGACTGAAGTCAAATCAGAACTGTTCTTGCCCATAGGCTCGAGGCCTACTGGAAACTTTAGTACAGATCCAGATGTCTATTGGACCAAACAGAATGAGGACATCTCCTCTTCAGTGGGTTGTTCATAAACATAAAAAAGTAAGAGGAAAACATGATCATACCAGTTGCAATGTGCAGACTGACAGTTCTGCATCACTTCTCTGGATCTGGACTGGATCTCCTCTCCTTCTTTAGCTGAAGAAAAATCTTTAGAACAAGCTCTTCCACACCACCTTTGGACCTGGTTGCTGCTTATCAAGAAAGAAAGCTGCAGGCACAACATCCCTTGTTGCTCCCACGGGAATACTGCCTTGTTGCTCCTGGGGGGGGGGGTGCTGTCTCATTGCTCCCAGGGTGGATGTTGTACTTTACCTTCCAGATCTTCTTTCTTCAGCTGATTGCCTGCAGAGTTGGGTGGTGGACCCACCATGCTGGACATCTTCCGGTGTTGCTTTCCTTCAAGCTGGCATCTTCTGGTATTGGTACTCAAGAGAAGTACCACTTGGGATTAGGACTATATATAACTGTTTCATCAGGGCATACAATTCTGGTAGTGTGGACTGTCTCATTTCCATTTCTATCAGTCACTCTGATGGAATCGAGAGGGAGGGTGCGACCCAGTCTCCACAACTTTAACTTGTCTTGGCAAATTTTGATGGCTACAAACATACACAAAGTAGATTTAATGGCTTCTTCCAGCAGCAACCATTCTTCTCTATGGCCCTCAATTTCTTCCCAAATCCATCTTTTGAAAAATGGACATTTTTGTCCGAATTCTTTCTCAGCCCTGAGTCTGATCAGGTGTTCCTCTTTACTACTCTTAGGTGAACTTAGACCAGAGGCCTGACTTGAGGGAAGCCAGACCTGGTCAAGCCAGTCTTGTCTGTTCCAAGCAGGGAAACGGCAGACCATCCCTGAACTCATTACCATTTCTCTTGAGCCCTGTACAGTCTCTGATGGCTCACTTGCTGTTAGGGCCACTGGTAGCCCAGTCTCACTACCAGTTGCCTTACTAACCAGTTCAATTTCTTCTTTTTCTACTTGCTCTGACCAGGAGCTGATAGCTGGCTCAGCCCCTGACACAGTCCACTCCTCACTAATTTCTGAGGCAGTCACCTCCCATTGTAAGGCTTCTTCAATCTCATCCTTACCAGTCAAGCTTGGACTAGGGCCTACTGCCTATGGATCCACAGACTCAATTTCTGTCTGGTCCGTCTCAACTTATTCCTAGACTGAAAGGTCTATCTCTGCCTGCCAGTGCGAGTCTCTTTCGGTCACACCCTCAAAGAATTCTCTCACAGACTTCTCTGTTTCTTCCTGCCTGCATGCAGCTATCTTCTGTAATGTACAGGTTGGGCCCTCACCAAGAGTCCACATCGGAGCCAGACATATGGTTTTAGTATTTGCTTGTACAGTACCAATACCCATGCTCATGCCATACTGTTTTCTACAGTCCTTGCAATGAGGAATCATCAGAACATCTCTCCCTGTTTTCATGCATGTTTTCATGGAGGCAGTATAGTGCAGTGGGTTAAGGCTCTAAGCTGCAGTTCTGGAGGCCTGGGTTTGAATCCCACAGCCGCCTAGGTGCATACTGTGTGATACTAAGCAAGTCACTTAACTTCCTTGTGCTCCCAGGTCACAGCTGGAAACAAGCTTTGGCTTAGTGTGCTAATCCTGGTTAAACAATATTCCCTCCCTCCTCATGCAGACTACACACACACATTCACAGGGAAATCTGCCAGGGCAACATTAGCTGGTGCTCCTTCACATCCATATAGCTGTTCAAACTGTTGCAAATGTCTCTCTCTTTCACTCTGTCTCTCTGGGCTATCCAGATCCTGGTATGGAGTGGATGCCCTTTTCTTTTCCTAGCCATTCTGCTCTGTAAAACAACACACAAGTCACAAGGTTACTGATCTGCTTTATTGCATACTGACACACTTGGTTTTATTTTAAAAGAAACATGTCTCTCTCTTTCTAGATGCTGAAACCTGCTGCTCTGCCTTTTTTCTTGTTTCCAAAGTTTTGCACAGACTCTGCTTGTTTTGCTATCAGGGTCCTGCCTCAATATGGCACTTGTCGGTTTGTTTATATTGCTTTTCAACTAGGATTCTGCCCCCAGCTTGGCTGCTGAACTTGATTTTTTCTGCATCACAGTAAACTCACTGTGGCTTTCAGTTCTGTTGTTGCACAGCACTTTGCCCCCAACTTTGCTCAACATTTGTTATTTGACTCAAAAAATCTGGATTACTCTACTCAGACCTCCAAAATCTTTACACACACACTTAGCAACCTTGCTCTCTGTTCACAGTTTTGTCTACTTTGCTTAGACACTTGCTTACTTCAAAACTTTGTTTGCTTTGCTCAACACTAGCTGCCCAGAACTTTGTTTGCTTTTCTCTCAAACACTTGCTGGAGTACTTACAGAAGTAACAGACTAGGTGGGCCAAGCGGTCCTTATCTGCCATCAGATTCTATGTTTCTATGTTTCTAGCTGGCTCCCGCTTGGTGCTTGCGGCCTGCCACTGACTCGACGGCACTTTCCTTGATTTTGGGTGGTCCCTCCCAATGATTTCACAATACACACACCAGCGGTAGCTAGCAGATCGATCACTATGGGGAAGAAGCTTGAACTGAAAGTCTTTCACTTTGTTCACAGTTAGTTTTATAAAAGAAGTCCAAATTCAGCCATGCCACTACTGTTTAACATGATGCCTTGCACACTCTCTCTCTCTTCCTCCTTGAACACTGAGCTGTAGAAAAGAGCTGTAGTCAGGGGGTAGGGCTTATGTGCCAGGGCCAATCACTCGATGCCATGCAAATGAGCTAAAAGCTCTCTCTCTCTCTCTCACACACTGCGATCCTCGAACTGGGGAACAATTTTAAAGTGCAAAAACAAACCTTTTTTCTTGGCTTGGATTTTCATAGTTCAGCAGTGTTTTCTCGGCAATCTAAATATGTGTTTGTACAATTCCTTTAGTGACTCCAACACTGTAATCCACAAGTACTTGAAAACATTTGTAATCCACAGAAAGAAATGTTAATTTGCCCTGAATCACAGGGAAATTTGTGATTTTGACAACTTAACAGTCATTCTAAGCACTTTTCACCAGGGTTCTCACTCTCATTAAAACAGTCTTTGGCATTAAAGTCTTTGGCATCAAAGTCTTAGCAAAACAGTTCAAGCAGCACATTTTTTCCACAGAAAATCACAATGTAGCAAGTCTTTGAATGGCATTTTCCTTGGCACAACTTAACTTTTCCTCACAATGATTCCTGGTATGATGCACAACCACCAGACAGAAAAGACCAGAGACATACCCTCGGCACTTGCACTGGCGTGGCAACCTTTGTCCTCTCCCCCAAAATCTTCGGATGAACCCCCAACTTTGCATCACTTACCCTGGTCAAGAGTGGCATCTTGCAACCAGAACCCCCCTAAGTTGTTACACAGACAAGGCAACAAACTACAAGTTAGAAGAAAATAAGTATCACCCCTGGCATTAGGGTAAATACTTGGTTCGTGCATCTAACAGGTCAGGTGGTTAGAGCACAAAATAACATTTATATTTACCCTGAGTCCAGGAGAGAGCTGCCAGGGCTATGCTGTGTCTCCTACCTGTGGGGGCCCCATACATTTCAGTCGGACTCGCAGATGGACTGTACACAACCATAAAATTGGGATTGCATTGTATGGCTTTATTTTCTGACAAGATGTTAAGCAGAAACTAGGGTGGTCCCCCAAGTTTGCACTGTCCAAACAGATGACAACACTTGCAGTAGAAGAATATTCTGTTTTCTTACAGAACACAAGGAGTACTGTACATTCCAACACAAACTTTTCTTGCAAACAAACAATCCACCCCTTTTCTTAGGGATCTCTGGGTTTTTGACCAAATGTGTCTATATAGTGGGGGTTGCCCCAAACCTTACTTTAAAACATCCTGACGAAATGGACTATATTAACACTTGCAGGGCAAACTGTTCCTATCAGGTAACCAGTTAGCCCTGACTGAGACTTCAAGTGAGGTTCTGCCCTGGCCCCAGCCAGCCTCTGCCATTCCTTTTAGGACACACACATTGGATCCTTCAACCCCTCCTGGATTGCTAAAAGCATCCTTTACTCTGACACATTACTTCAGCACATATCTGTTATGAACTGGGTCCTGAGTGAAGTGTAATCTAGCCAGCGAAGGGCACATACACCACCAGACAACCCAAAAAGTCTTTACCAAATGCTACAGTACTCATGGTTTGGTATTCCCTTTGTTACAGGCACCTGACAATATCTGAAGAAACATTCCTTCCTTGAAATCCATAGCTTTTATCAGAAACTCTTTTAGTCTCTTTCTCTGGGCAACTGTAACACTCTTCAGTCCATCGGGATTTGCCCCTTAGAACCACCAATTTCTCAATCCCTGCTCACATTTCAAAAAAAATGAACCCACTGGGGACCCACCGGCACAGGTCTCGACTACATCTTGTAGGCACATTGCTGTTCCACTCACTAGGGTGAGAAAATGATGACCAGAGGCCCTTCACCCAGCCCAGGGATGCTGGCAGACATCTCTTGCGCTCTGCTGGACAGCGAGCTCCTCTTCTTCAGCTCCACTACATGAACATGCACACACTGAACTCCCAAGATTCTAAACTGTTTCCCCTGCAGCCCAGCTAAAAGGCTTATGCTGCTGCTATAGTTCTAAATGACATCACTCATTTTCCACCTAGGCCAGCTAAGTAAACAATAAGGTATGTGTAGAGAGCTTCTAAAAAGCTTCCTACTGGCTGCCCAGAGACCTACCTGGTCTAACACTGATGGGATTCTAGTAACCCCAGGGAACTGGATGGTTACATTTGTGTGCCAACACTTCTACCCTGTAAAGAAAAAGTTTAAACCATGTAATCTGGAATTTGGACAAATAACATACAGAATTCATAACCTACTTCACCCCTTCCTGATTTCCAACACAAACATGGTTACCAGTTTTACTCTTCCCAAAAAACTCCAATTAAGCCATACAAATAAAAATCTCTCATATAAAAAAATAACTGAATGTTCTTTCTGTTCATGATCCCCACCTTACACTCAAACAAAGTTTAAAAAAGTCAAACACTAGTCAGAGTTTTCATTTCTGGCATTTCTTTGATGACCATGAAAATTGCTGCTGCTAGCCCTGCACTGAGGCGCTGTCTCCATCAGAAGCCTGTGTGCATCTGTATGAGTGTATGTCAGTGGAATACTGCAGAATTTTGAATTAATGCATTCCATGTTAACATTTCAGGTTTGCATGTATGTGTGTGTGGGGGGGGGGGGCATTCTGCTACAGGAATATTACAGAATACTGAATTATTATATTACAGGGTAAGCAAACACACCATATGTTGAATGAGTAGAAAGACAGATGACTAACAAGAAGAAACCATCTGTGGAGTGCCTGTCATTTCTAAGCAATATTTTGTTATAGTTTTATGTCTTTTTAATCTTTTAGAGATTTTTTTCCTCTCTCTTCTTCTCCAGTGTTGATTCGAAGCACGGGGGATTTTTGTTCTCTGTGCTCTCATTGTGTTTATGGAGGAATAAATTACTGTTTTACTGCAGATAACTGCCTTGTTTGTGCTCATGTGAGTATGCCATCCTAAATACACCATCTTATGCTGTATGTGATCAATAAAATACATGTAGTCTGTGTGTATTTCATTAATCATGATTTGCAATAATGTAATTATTGGCACAATTATTGCAATCCCCAGTTCATGAAATGCACACACAAATTGTTTATTTTATGTATCACATTCTTAGTCATGTATTTTAGATGGTTAGAGGAGGTGAGTGAAAGGAGTTTGCCAACCACCATATGAGTGGTCTTAGGCAAAAGCGAGGGGCTTCAGTGGCTGCACTCACTAGAGGTCAGTGCAGCTGAGTGTGCCATTAGGAAAAGAGGTTCCATGTGGCTGCATTTATTCTTGGAGGAATCAGAGCACAATCACAAACTCACTGAGGGCAGTTAAGCAAACCACTGGGCATGAACATTCAGTAGTCAAACTTATTCTTGGGGGGAGTGGGACATGGCAGAAGTGAACCTCTGGGAATGGGTTCCCTGTGGCTGCACTTTTTCTTGGTGTGTGTGTGTGTGTGTGTAAAGGAGAGAATTACTACACTAGCGATTGGACCTCTGTGAAGAAGACATGTCAGGAGGGTTTATCAACTGTTGGGATAGGCTCAACAGTGTGTCACAAATACACACCACTGCAGCAACATTGCTGTCACAGTTGGTGGTTGCATACTGTGCAACAATACAGAAAGGTTAAAAAAATGAATAAATAAGAGGTGTTTACAAGGTGCATAATGATATGCTAGTGAGTCAGATACCAAAAACAGAAACAGTAAGCACTGCCCTCCCACCCCACCCCATAGACTAAAGGCACTAGACAGAGGATTACAAAAAGTTAAATTTTAAAGCAAATGTACAAGTAAACAAAGAAGTGTTACTCCCAAAGTTGCCACATTGATATCCAAAGAAAATCACCTAATGTTCCATACTATTGTGTTTTATCTGAGTTTCTCCCCCCTTCCCCAATAGTCACAATTACTTATACTAGAATTTTAAAAATACAGACCAGAAAACATTCCCATGGTAATCGCACAAGAATTGTAAGTGTAGGGTGATCTTATACAGTTACAATATAAGGGTAGGCAATCTAGTGTATTTATGACACAACATTTATCATACAGTGTGAAAACAGAAACCAAGTTGAGGTGGGGTGAGTGTTTCCTATTTCTTTTTATACAGCAGAGTAAGGCTATAAAAAAGCTATGAGAAATGGCACTGTTCATGCACAGTCAACAGCTCATAAAAATTCTTGCAACATTTTTATTTGACTTTTTTGGTTCCTGAAAACCATAAAAGGCACTTGTTTGAGAAACTGAATGAATCTAAATGGTTCAGATCTCAAACCTTTATACCATTTTTTTCTGATTTTGACTGGCAAAAAAAAAATCTTTAAAATATTAATTTTGTTATTATGATGCCCCTCTTACTTGAACACTGCAGAACATTTTGCATCAAATTTGCCAGGTTCTGAGATCCTTAGATATCTAAGACACCTAATGACCAACTCACCATGCAGATGGTTTAAAAGTTCAAACTGTAATGTTTAAACCGTCTGTGTGATTACCCTGCTGCTTTATAAACAGACAGGATTCCAGCCTCATACATAACTTGAAATCATTTAACTTGATATACAGTGGTAGTCATACAAAAGTTCATTGGTATTGCAGGATAATGTAGTGCTTGCAGCACAATTTGGGGTATTTATGGCAGCAAGTACATGTTATTCAGGTACTACTGCAATACCACAATGCAGTTACAACCACAAATACCACACATTATATTGCGTTACTGTACTGGTGAACTTTTGTATAACTACCACTGTACTGTACAGAAGTCATTTAAAATGAAGTACTGTATCGTATTATATTGTATTGTATTGTATAGTATTAATTGTATTGTACTGTACTGTATTATTTTGTAATGTAATGTATTGTATTGTATTGTACTATTTTCTCTCACTCCCAGGTTGTGGCTGAAAAAAATGACCTATGTCTCAGTCCAAGTAGCCAATTGATTAATTAATTAATTAATTAATATATCTTTCCACAAAAGGTGAGCATGTCAATTTTAGCTCTCTGGGTCACTAGATGGCTGAGTTCTAAATGAGAACCTATCATGATTTACTATAGAAATACATACTCAACCCTAACTACTGTGATGCTGCTATGGTGCCGTAATGCCACACTACTAATATCTAAGATCTGTGTGATGGAAGTCAGTGTCATTGATACTGAACCTCAAATCCCAGTTCCAATAGTACTTCCAGTGCTTAGTATTATAGGCTACACAACTATCTCTCTTCTAATATATACAGTAGGACTAGAGTGATGAAAGTCACTGTCATTGACAAGGAATGCCAAATCACAGCATCATTTGTACCTTGCCAGCACTATATGCTTCTGATTTTTACAAATGTCTCATTACTACTTCAGTATACAGTTGTAGCCATAGTATTATTATAGGGCCACCAGAAAGATTGCTTTTTAAAATTATTGCAAAACATCTGGAACTATTGGAACAACTGGATGGTTATAACAGTATAGGATCTTGTGTTACACAAGTCATTGCCACTGACAGAACCACAAGTTGCATTACTACTGCCTACTTAATAATGTAGACTGCTGA
Source organism: Neoceratodus forsteri (assembly GCA_016271365.2). Taxonomy (NCBI): domain Eukaryota; kingdom Metazoa; phylum Chordata; order Ceratodontiformes; family Ceratodontidae; genus Neoceratodus; species Neoceratodus forsteri. The sequence goes on along the minus strand of CM057456.1, from coordinate 899,304,158 downwards.
TCTATCTACCTATCTATCTAGAAATTGGTGACCATGAAAGTCAAACTGAGCCAAAGATCATTTCCTGGTGTGACCCATGAAAAGGGGATTACTGAACAAGGTCTTAGAGATTACAACAACAACTTCAAGCATCAAATGATAAAGTTGGTGCACAATGGAAAAGGCCAAATTTAAATCTAAAAAATAAAATGCAATGAGATTTGATTGGTGTGATTCTTTCTTATGGAATCTGTACTGGTCTGCCAAGTCCAAGTTGCTTCTATGTACAGCAGAGCCAGTCACGATGCAACACAATAACTTGCAGTAAACGACATGTCACAAAATACAGCATGACAAAAGGGCTTAATAGCCATTGAATTACACTGTTCCCTGCAGAGTACTGTACTGCAGCACTTTTTAACTGATTATTTCTCCCCCCTGTCCCGGTCGGCTCTTTCTCCTGCCGTCCTCCCAGCCCCATCCCCCGAACATCAGACCCCCCCTTCCGTCTTCCCCTACAGCTTACCCTCCATGACAGGGTGGTGGGGAGCCCCAAATTCAACCTGTCAGGTCCAGATCTAGTGTCAGGGAGGCGTCTTCTCGGGGGCAGTGCCTGCGAAGGATGGCCATCATGCCACTAGACCGGAACCAGTTTTTTTCCACTTTTCTGTGGAGGGGAGTGTGCAGTACTAACAATGGCCAAGCTGCGCATGCTTCTGCATGCAGTATGCTGGTCAGCTGCTCCGCCTCCGTGCCCCAGTGTACAGGATCCAGCATGCCAACACCCAGCCACCGCTAAGTGTTAGAGAGGTGCCGGTCTCTGTCCTCTACCCTCCCAGGAGAGGAGAGCTGTCCTCCAGATGCTCAATCCTCTTCCTCCCTGGCTGACCCCTGACAACCCGCTTACACCGTGAACATGGGTCACCAGCATAGCAGGCAGTAAGGCATGATGCTTCAGCCCTACTCGCCACTGGGCTGGCTGTACTGAAGCATTTTTTTCCTGCTTATATTTACCACCCAGGTGCACTGGGGGGCAGGAATTTTGTCCCTGCTTAACCCGTCCACCAGCCTGACTATCACAGCTGCCCCCTGAGACCCCCAAGGATTACCCCCTGTGGTGGGGCAGGGAAGGAGAGCCCCCCTCCCTGGAGCACAGCCAAAATCTGGAAGAGGCTGCTGTGGTGAGCCAACAGGACAAGGTTGGGGATCTCATAGAGCCCTCCCCAGCTGCTATTTTCCATTTTCTGTGCCCCTCGGCATGTTAGGCACTGTGCATGCATTTGGGGGCATGCACATGCCATGCCAGCCAGCCCTTTGCCTCCCAAGCCTGCATTGCCCCCCCAGCCCCCACTAGAGGGTGATCAACAGGTGGGATGACATGTCCGCCCTCCCTGAGAGAGGAGAGCAGTCCTCTGGATGCTCCACCCTCTCTTGCCCCTGCCGACCCCCAGCAGTCCTGACTCATTCCTGAACCTGAGTCACCAGTGTGGCGGGAGGTATGGCATTCCAGAGCCTCAACCCTCAGCACCACCAGGCCGGCTCTGAAACACTTTTTAATATATTGCAGTATTATTGCATTGTAGACTGGCTGGCACCACTGTCAGTGTTCTAAAAGGTACCATTTAAAATACTGACACTCACAATCCTGACACCCAGGAGACTGAGACCGACATCCTGACATTGCGGTTGCCCAGTGGATTGGCATCCCAACTATGGAATGCCACGACACCCCAACTTGCAATGAAGCAGTTTTGATTATATTATTTTAGGGGGGTGCTGGTGGAGAAGCCCCCCATGACTGGGGTGTGTGTGGGGGAGGCAGAGCCCCTCACTCACCTACAGAAATGGCATAATTACAGTGTTGGGCATTCCACAGTCAGGATGGTGAGCCATCGGGCGACCACAAAGTCTGGATGTCAGGCTCGGTCTCCTGTGTGTCGGGATTGTGACTGTCAGCATTATGTCATACTGTATATCCATTCTACAATGCTATTACTGATTGTCTTGAGCAACTTACCTGTTACTGATATCAAATTGGCTGGCTTATACTCTCCTAGTCTAACCCTGCAGTCTTTCTTGAGTACTGGTGCACCCTGTCCAACTCTTGAGCCATCATGCACTTCTTACCAACTCATTGGCAATAATTGACAATGATGTTGTTAGTTCCATAGCTATTTCCTTCAGAATTATGTGGCACTTTCCATAATGCCCCATTGCCACTTTACATTACGGTCTTTAGCATGCTCTCAACTTCTTTTGATGTTCAGCCAAAGTCCTGTAGTGTATCTTTCTGCTCCCGTTGCATAACATTTTTGCTGTGTGTCTAATATCACTGTATACAGTTCCTCTATGAATACTTATGTAACATGTTCATTAAGACATTCTGCTATCTGTCTAGAGGGGGATTTGCTCTGTCAGTAGGTTTCAACATACCAGGTGAGAACTGGAGCATTCCTAGGACAAGAAGCACAAGGAAACAAATGCTTGTGGATGCATTTCAGGGCTGTTTATCATCACAGCATGTAGAAGAGCAGACTACGGATGGTGCTGTACTTGACCTAGTTCTATCCAATGGGAACAGCATGGGGAAGGAGAACACTGGAAGATTCTTTTGAGTCAGTTGACCGCAACATGGTGTGGTTCAGCACAGCTCTTTAAGTCCAGTGGCAGAGGTCCCAGATGCTAGTTTTAACCTTTACACAGGCAGACTTTAAGAGAATGAAGGAAGAACTTAGGGAGAGACTCAGGAGGTAAAGCTAGTTTAGAGGGGGTGGAAAATAAATGAAACACCATCAAACAAGGAATTGAAGAGGCATCACAGGGTGGGGAGAAAAACAAGCTTAAGAATCAATTTGTTTTTTGAGAAAGGTGGGAGAAACCTTCCAGGCCAAGAAATCGGCCTTCATAAGGTATAAAACTGATCAGTTGAGGCAAATGGGAAGCTCTACAGTAACAAAGTGAAAGATGCCAATAGTGCAGTAAGGGGAGCTGAGGTGGAGGCAGTGCTTCAAATAGCAGGAGTGAAGGAACATGACAGGACCTTTTTAGGTACACAAGGGGGAAGAGGACAAACAAAGGGAAATTGACAGTTTCAAGAAATCGGATATGGTTGAACAAGGACATGCAAAAAGCAGACATATGAAATGAAGATTTTTGCTCAGTCTTTACAGTTAAAGGAGGGCCATTGCCAGAATTTGGTATCAAAGTTGGAAAGAAGACAAAGATAATGATGGGGACCACCGCTAAGGGCAGAGTGCTTAGGAGTCTAAAAGGTTGAAGGTTGGTAGAGTAGTCACTGGGACCTGATTGGATGCATCTCTGGGTACTCAAGAAGGTGGAGCAGGCTGTGGCAGCAACCACAGCAGACCAGTTCAACTGCTTACTAGTCACATGCACATGCCCATGGATTGGAGAGTGACTAATGTTGTACATCTGCACAAGAGTGGGGATAGATGAAACCTGAGCCACTACAGAGTGGCCAGCATGACCTCCGTCATATGGAAGCTCCTGTAGACTATTATCAAGGACTGGTTAGTAGGCTTGTTGGAGAATCAAGGTCTTTAGGACAGTAAACAGCATGGCTTATTGAAAAGGAGGTTCTGGTCAATGTGCTTCAGAGAATTCTTTAACACAGTTGTCTCAGGTGGTGGGTAAGGACTAGGCAGTGGACAACCTGTATCTGGACTTCAGCAGGCCTTTGACTAAGTGCCACATACAGTAGATGTCATGTGAAGAAGTCAGGTGACTTGGAGAAGGGGAAGATGTAACAATGTGAGAAGAGAACTAGTTAGGGGGAAGAATCCAAAAGGAAGTGCTAAATGGAAGGCATTCTGAGTTTAGGAGAGTGACCAGAGGAGTGCTCCAGGGGTTAGACATGGGCCCTGTGCTCTTCAGTCTGCTTGTATATGTCGTTAAAGAAGATGTCCAGGTTAAAATGTGTCACTTTGTGGATGACACTAAAATTTGTGACATGGTGGCCAATGAGGAAGGGGTTAGTGACATATAAGAGACTCTATAAAAATTGGGAAATGACCGAAGAAATAACAACACTAATTTAATGTCATGGAGAAAAGGAACCTGAAAACACAGTATTTAATGTGTGGGGTAAGGTTAGACCAGAACTCAGAGGAAAGAGACCTAAGGATTACCATAAGTGACAGCTTCGGAAACACTGCCCAATACAATAATCATATGGGAAAGGTAGTAGGATGCTAAGGTGCATAGATGGGGTCTTTTCTACCAGTTCCACCAACCCACTGCAATATACATTTTGTCGACATTGCACCAGGCATTTGGTCTCCTGGGAGGTACAGCACCAAAGAGTCCCCCCGGGAAATGATCGGCTTTTGTGGGGGGCTTCGACTTTCACACCCCCCCCCAGAACTAAATATAACCTCCTCTGGGGTGGGCATGCCCCAGAGAGGGTAGAAACTGAGTGGGGCAAACTGTGTATGAGTGACCCTTTCACTGTCACCCTTATTGCAGCGACAAAATTGCAGTGGCCAAATGTAGTTGTCAACTTGACAGACTACGTTTTCTACCAGATCCTTTATTGGTCCTTGGCAAGGCTGCATCTAGAGTAGCATGTTCAATTCTGGAACCATCACCTTAAAAAGAACATGGATTGCTTAGAATCTGTCCAGAGGAGGACAACCACAGTGGTACATGAACACCAGGCCGCAGGGAAGGTAATGAGATCAGGGAACCAAGAGAGGCCAGGGTGGCCACAGTGAGCACTACCGCCAAGCACAGCGGCATCTAAACAGAGCCAGAGTTCCAGTCTTGCAACTGGGCCATGCACACACTCCTGGCAAGGGTCACCCCTCCAGGAAATACAGGGTTCCATGTCAAAATAGTGACTCCTGAACAACGAGAAGTCAAAATGGCACAGAATAATAACAAGTACCATTATCGGTGAACTTTCTGTTTGTGGGGGGCTTTGCACCCCTGTGCCCCCCCCTTGCTTAATATACCAACTCCGGGGAGGGAGGGAGGAGTGTGGACCTCAAGGAGGGGGGAACAGAAAGTTTGCCAATATAGCATTAGCTATTATTCTGTGCCATTTTGACTCCTTGCCATTCGGGAGTCCCTATCTTCACGAGCTATCGAAAGACAGGGACTGTTCGGTGCGGCTGGGCATAGGAGGTGGGTGGGATCAGCAGTGTGGGAGGGACTCACTGTTCAGCATGGCTGGGGGAATTGGGAGGCAGGTGGGATCAGCAGCAGGAGGGACTGTAGGAAGGGGTGAAACAGAAATAGACATGGAGGTCAAGTGACTGCGTTCCTCTTGTTGGCAGAAACTGAGACCAGTGAGGGGAGGGATACAAAGAGGTGAGGAGCAGACTGACCATGGTGGTGCTCAGCTGCCTGCTGGGCAGTCTTGTAGATGAAAGTATGGAACCACACTGTTATAGGTGCAGCTGCCTCCTTTCATCTACATAAAGTTTCTGCCCATCAGCCAGGCTGAACATCATCACTATTAGCCTGCACCTCATTGAACTATCAGAGATAAGCCTCCTGTTGCCTGAGCTACATTGATGCTCCACTGACACACCTCTGCAGCAGTTATTCTCCCAAGTAGCCACATGCTTGTTTCACACATGCATGCACCAAGCAAACATAAAAACGTACAGGCACATTGTATAAATCAAACATGATGGCCTGACTGAAAATAAGTATTTATTTTCATTTATGAGGGGACAGGATTTCCATAACTCACATGTGGCTTTGCAGCTCATGAGTAATAGTCCTGCCCCCTCAATAATGGAAATAAATTATATATTTTCAGTCAGACCATTGCAAATCCCTTATACAGTGTATATGTGGGCCCTTGTTCTGCATGGACTTTAGTACTTGTTGAAATGTTCTTGTACCACAGTTCAAAGGTTCAAAGAACATCATTGTACCCTACTGTGGCACAACAACATATCAGCTGATCAGAAATATGTGCACGCTTTGGCCCGGTGGCACTGAGGGTTGAGGTGCTAGATGCCACACCTCGCGCCACACTGGCAACCCGGGTTTGGAAATGCGCCTGGGTTGTCAGGAGTCAGCAGGAGAGGGATAAGATCAAGTGTCTGGAGGACTGCTCTCCTATCCCAGGGAGGGTTGAGCATTCCCACCGCTCTACAGCGGCCCCTGGTGATGATCGGGGCCACTACCAGAGCTGGTGCCATTGGGGGTGGAGTGCGGCGGACGTCAGCACATTGTGCCTGAGATGTTATTGCAGGTCCACACTCCAGGGGTCTAAGGAGGAAAAAATGGCTGGGCACAACCATGCAGCTGATGACTGTGCTCTGCCCTGCCCAAAGGACTGTTTTGGAATTGCGCTGGTGGGGGTCAGGCCTGGCCTGGCTCGGAGTGGCGTGGAAAGGCCCTCTGGCAGGTCAGTGTGAGGCCACAACAGATCCCTCATCATGTGAGTGAGCCTGCTGTTCTCCGGGCAGGCAGAGCTGGCGGCTGGATGCCCCCGCTGGTTATGCCGCAGTATTGCATAAAATAGAAATGATAAAAAAGGAATATGTGCACGCTCACTTTTTTTTTAAAGTGAAGCTGCCAAACCTCTGGGTGTGGGAGAGGAAGAATGGACATAAACTTGGCACTTGCAGTTACAGGTAGATATACAGTAATGTGCCACTTGAGGATCTGTTTAGCAGACAGGAGACCTGTAGCATGGGAAGAGATTCAAGGGAGAGATTATTCCAATGGTGAGAGAGCCTATAATGGAAGGTGAGTTTAAGGGTGAGAGAAGTGAGTCAATGCCAGCTTCAGTTTAGCTTTGCATTGGGGCCTGAAAATTCAGTTTGGTTTCACCAATTCAGCCGAACCCCATCAGCTCCCAATGCAGTGACTGGCATAGGGTAAAATAGACTACAAAGAGTAGGAGCCTTGAGGTTGACAATGATTGTACTGTAAAGGATCCCTCTTAGCCAATCAGAATACAGGGTTACTGTCCATTTATTCTGCAAAAACCGCACAGTAAACTGACTAATGGGACAGTGGCTCTGCATTCTGATTGGCTAAGAATAATAATGGAACAGTAGTTCTGCATTCTGATTGGCTGCTGCGTGTTTACATAGCAAATCAGAAAACACGCCCAGTTTGCCCTTTTACTTCAACATGCAGCAACTAATCAGCGATGCCTAGGAACACTACAGCGCTTCTGTGAGAAACAATTCCTGCCTTCTCGTTTTGGAACTGTTTCTCACAGATGCACCGTAGCGGCAGGATTTGGCAGTTGTACATTTTTTTAGTTTTTCAGTGTAATAACAATAATACCATAGTGGTCTGGGTTTCCTTCGTAATAACTGGACCAGGAGGTTAACAAATGTTCATTACCCCTGGTCCATTTATTACCCCATAAACCAAGACCATTTATGGTATTGTCACTATAATATGAATTACTGTAGCTTACTTATGGCAGGTGTTGTAGGCATGCAATTGCTATAGATACTGTTTGTGGTGTTATGACAGAAAAGTCTGCAAAATTCACTAAGACTGCCATGACTCAATGTAAGCTACTGTACAGTTATAGTTACTATTCATTGCTGCCCTCGAGGCGTATGCCCCTTGTTGCCTCTGACTCTCCACTTTACCTTATACTAATTACTATATTCTCCCTTGCAGTATTATATATTTTACAATTATATTTTTATATTATTATTATTTATTGCCTATTCTATTCTTGATGTTATCTGTTTTATATTTCAAATAATAAACAGTAGTATGATGATAATAGTTATTTACCATAAAAATGTTTTTATTGAGTTTTATGTCATATGTTTTACTTATTTGAAAGACAACTAGACTAGAAAAGTCAGTAATATAAAAGAACTAAATTATACTGACAGATAATAAAGAATGAAATCTAGTCTGCCTAGAAAGAAAGAGATTGAGAGGTGACCATATTCTAGTTTTTAGATTAATCCACAGTAAGGAACTATTTAGAACTCTACATCTCAAAAAAACCCACTGCCCATAACAATTGCTGCCAGCTTGAAGGACAGCATTTTAATAAGACTTGCAGAAGATTATTTTTACTCAAGTAGTTAAAATGTGGAATACGTTATCACTAAGAATAGTCACCAGTAATAGTATCCAACAGTTCAAATTAAGGTTAGATACCTGTAAAAATGAGAGGCAAATCAATGTCTGAGTGCTGAGAAGACACAGTCAGTTTAGAAAAACCTGTGGTTTCATTTCAACAGAAACCACAAATGAACCTATTAACAACATGAATTGTGATGATGAATATTTTGTGTTTAGAAGAACTAGTTGACACCTGTGTTTTTTATTTTAAGGTAATTATGTTTGTTTGACTGGGTGACCAAAGTAGTAGATCAAGGAGAGGCTGTGGACATGGCCTACCTAGACTTTAGCAAGGCATTTGACACAGTCCCGCACAAAAGATTAATATACAAGTTGACCAGCCTGGGAGTGGGTCCCAAGTTGGTAGCCTGGGTAAGAAATTGGCTGGAGAACAGGACACAGAGGGTAATAGTAAACAGTCCACTCTGAAGAAAGGGAGGTTACTAGTGGGGTACCGCAGGGTTCAGTACTAGGACCGGTCCTCTTTAATGTCTTTATAAGCGACATTGCAGAGGGACTGGAAGGAAAAGTATGTCTCTTTGCAGACGACACAAAGATCTGCAACAGAGTTGATACACAAGGTGGGGTGGAAAGGATGAGAAGGAACTTGGCAAGGCTGGAGGAATGGTCAAATGTATGGCAGCTTAGATTCAATGCTAAGAAGTGCAGTAATGCACCTGGGAAGCAAAAACCCAAGGGAAGAGTACACAATGGGGGGTGAGATACCAACAACAACAAAAATGGAAAGCGACCTGGGGGTAGTCATATCTGATGACCTAAAGGTGGGCAAGCAATGTGAAAGGGCAGTAAGGAGGGCTGGGAGGATACTGGGATGTATGGGGAGAGGCATCACCAGTAGAAAACAGGAAGTTGCTATCCCTCTGTACAGACAGCTGGTGAGACCCCATCTGGAGTACTGCGTGCAGTTCTGGAGACCCAGTCACCGCAAAGACATAGACAGGATGGAGGTGGTCCAGAGGAGGGCAACTAAGATGGTGCAGTGTCTGCACCAGAAGACATATGACGAGAGACTTAAGGAGCTTAATAGGTATCACCTTGAGGAAAGGAGGGAAAGGGGAGACATGATAGAAACTTTCAAGTACCTCAAGGGAATCAACAAAATCCAAGAGGGTAACATCTTTCAGAAAAAGAGGTGTGCAAGAACAAGGGGACACAATTTGAAGATTGAGGAGGGATGCCTCAGAGGTAATGTGAGGAAGTATTTTTTCACAGAGAGGGTTGGGGATGCATAGAACAGCCTTCCTGAGAAGATTGTGGAGTCAAAAACAGTGGTGGATTTCAAGAATGCATGGGACAGTCATAAGGCAATTCTAGTGGGTGGGGGGTAGGAAAAAGTAGGCTATTGGTTAACTAGGATCTGCAGCTTATCCAGTAGGTAGGGAATTGGGCAGACTGGGTGGGTCATGTGGTCCTTATCTGCTGTCAAATTCTATGTTTCTATATACCCTAGCATTTTATTCACCTTAGCTGCTGTTCTCCTGCACCACTCAGAATGATTCCATTTGGCGTCAGTCATCATCCCCAGGTCCTTCTCCATTATGGAGACTACCAACTGAACTCTCCCAACTGGTAGATATATCCAGGGTTTCTAATACCCAGATGCAGAACTGTGCATATACGCACATTGAACCCCAATTGCCATGTTTGTGCCCATTCTTCTAGCTTCACTAAATCATCCTGTAATGCTCTTCCACCATCCTCACTGTCTACCTCTGCCCCAGCTTTGGAATCATCAGCAAACAGACTCATCTTAATCCCAACTCCCACCCCTATGTCTGCAATGTACAAGTTGAAGAGGATAGGTCCCAACACTGAAACCTGTGGGACCCCACTGATGACCCTTCTGTGAGTCGGGGCCGCTCCCTTCACCACCACCCTTTGCTGTCTTTCTTCAAGCAAGTTTTCCACCCACCTCACCAATTTTTCATCCATCCCTAGGTTTCTCAATTTCCATATCAGCCTACCACGTAGGATCGAGTCAGAAGCCTTGCTGAAGTCCAAATATAGAACATTAACAGGCTTTCCACAATCCAGGGATTTTGTCACCCAGTCAGAGAATTTAACCAGGTTTGTTTGACATGACCTCCCCTGGACAAAACTGTGTTGGTTGTCATCCTGAACACCAGAAGCCTCTAGAAAGTCCATCACTTTCCACACTATGGAGTTTAGGCTGACTTGTTTGTAGTTTCCCAGTTCATCCCTAGGCCCACTCCTGTGGAGGGGCACTATGTGTGCCATCCTCCAATCCTGCGGAACACAGCCTGATTGGTGGGAGGAATTGAATTACTCTGCCAATGGGGCTGCTAGGACATCCACCAGTTCCCATAGAACCCTGGAGTATATGCCATCTGTATCTGGGGTTTTATCCATCCTCAATGTCTTGAAAGCCTCTATTACCCTCCCTACCTCTATTTCCCCATCTGTGAGTGCTTCTCCCCCGCCCCAACTCTACCCCTCCCCTGAAGCATTGGCCCATCCGCCTCGTAAAGACCAAGTTGAAGTAATCATTTAACACGTCAGCCTGCTCTCTGCTCCCTCTTTTCACCCTTCCTCCTTAGCATGCTGATCTGCCCCCCCACCCTTTATTCGCTCACTGACATATCTGAAAAACTATTTTTCCCCTCCTCTAATCCCTTGTGCTAGTCTAACCTCCTTCTGAGCCTTTGCAGCTCTAACCCTTCCGCTGACTTCTCTGGAAATCCTGTGGTACTCATCCCAGTCTGTCTCACTGTGGGAGCATTTGTACCTTCTTTTTAATTTAGCTATTTTTTGGTCCCCATTGCCTCTTCCCACCAACTGGTGATGAGTATACATACTGTATGTATTTTTACATTTTTTCTCCCATAAACCCCCCTCCTGAGGTCCTACCACATGGCTGTGCGAGCATGTGGAGGCATGCTTCGCACCCCGTGGTGCCAGCTCAGCTCCCTCCACCTCCCGATACTCCTTCCCATATTTCTGCTCCCACTGGGTGGAGGTCCGGTGGGTAGCATAGGCGGAGAGGGACACCAACCCACCTCAGAAGAGGAGAGCTGCCCACTGGCATGCTCAATCCTGCTCTGCCCTTCCCCCATGCAGTCACCCCGGTGACCCGAGGTCGTTCCCAAACCCAGGTCACCGGCGTAGCGTGAGGTAAGGTGTCCAGTGCCTCAACCCTCTGCTCCACTGGCCCGGCAAGCATTTGAACCTTCTGTAAGCAAGTATTTTCTTCCTCACCCCCTCCTACACTACCCTTGTCCACCAGCAAGGTTTCCTGGCTTGGGCCATCTTGTTTTGGGATCTGGCACAGGTTTTTGTGGCCTCCAAGATGCCCAGCTTCGGAATCTCCCACTTCTTTTCCATGCTCATCCCAGGTTTGATTTTCCCTGCATGCTTTCTGAGGATGTGCGCCATCTCTCTGAAGTTAGCCCCCTGAAGTCCCCTACCATGGTCTTTGTCTGATTCCACCATTATCCAGTTCTAATATGAAACAAACCGTGGAATGGTCACTACCAGCTAATGGATCATTTACCGCCAGGCTCTTAACCTGATCTCCATCTGCTAGTACTAAGTCCAGGATGTTTCCTTCCCTAGTAGGCTTCCCAACTAGTTGAGTCAGAAATTCATCCTGGAGGGCATCGAGAATCTTTTGCTCTTTAGCGGATAAGGACGCCATGGTGTTCCAGTCAGCCCCTGGCATGTTAAAGTCGCCAACCAACACATTTCCAACACATACAGTATATGAGACTATAATTTGACACATGTATGATATAATAAAATAATCTGATATGACATTTGAAAAAATATAAAAATTTAATATTGTATCATATGAATCACAGAATCATAGAATCATGCCGGCAGAAAAAGACCATTTGGCCCATCGAGTCTGCCCAAGATAACCCCCCCACCTCCCTTTTACCTCCCTCCCTCTCTCCCTCCCTCCCCTCTGCCCTCTCTCCCATCCTCTTCCTAGTCCCATGTAGTTATCTCATGCTCTTTTGAATTTCTTTACTGTATCTACCCCCACTACCCACTTCTGCAACTTGTTCCATGGTTGTACAACCCTCTCTGAGAAATAACACCCCCTCATGTCCCCATTAAATCTGCTCCTTCCAGCTTAAATGCATGCCTTCTGGTGGTTTTGTTTTCATTCAGTCTGAAGATGCTGTCTCCCTTAACCTTATTTATTCCCTTCATGTATTTGAAGGTTTCCACCATGTCCCCCTCTCCCATCTAATTCCCAGCGTATAGAGACCAGGTTCTTTCAGCCTCTCCCCATATGGTCTCCCCTCCATCCTCAGGATCATCTTGGTCACCCTTCTCTGTATCCTTTCCAGCCTATCCTTGTCACCCTGCAAATGGGGCCTCCAGAACTGAACTCCATACTCCAATTGTGGTCTGACCAATGTTTTATATAGTGGCATGATAACCTCCCTCCTCCTACTAGTGAAGCCTCTCTCAATGCATGTCAACACTTTTGTTGCTTTCCCAGCTGCACACTCGCACTGACTCCTAGCCTTCAATGTGTCCATGATCCAAATGCCCAGGTCCTTTTCTCTTCTATGACCTGCAGTGATTCCCAGGCGGTAAGTGGCTCTTGGGTTATTCTGTCCTATGTGCATTATTTTGAACTTTTTGCATTGAATTACAATTACCACTTTTCTGCCCACTCCTCCAGCCTGGGTAGAACCTGTCTCATCCCCCCCAGAGCATCGACCTGGTTATGTATCTTTGTGTCGTCCGTGAACAAACACGCCTTCCCATTTAGACCCTCTCCTAAGTCCCTCACGTACACATTAAATAGTATGGGCCCCAACACTGACCCCTGTTGCACCCTGCTCACCACCCCTAGTTCCCTGGAGTGCTTCCCATTGACCACCACTCTCTGGGTCCTCCCACCCAGCCAATCTTCCACCCACTTTGTAAGCCTAGCTCCCACACCCAGATTGTTCAACTTGCTTACCAGCCTTGTATGTGGGACAGAGTCAAATGCCTTCCTGAAATCCAGATACGCATATCTACCACCCCCATCCTGATTGTATACTCCATAACCCCTTCAAAGAATTCGATCAGGTTGGTCTGACAAGACTTGCCACCTGTGAACTCATGTTGGTTGTCATCAATCAGACTCTCCTCCTCTAGGTACCCTACCAGTCTCTCCTTTATGAAAGTTTCCATCGGTTTGCCTACAACCAGGTGAGACTGACTAAGCGGTAGTTACCAGGGTCATCCTTTCTCCCTCCTTTGTATAGCGGTACCACCTCTGCATTTTTCCAGTCTCCTGGGACCATCCCCGATTCCAGGGATAGATTAAACAGCTTTGCCAGAGGTTCTGCCAGATCCACCTTAGCTCCTGAAGCACCCTTGGGTGTACCTGGTCAGGTCCCATAGCCTTGTCCATTTTATTTTTCCCATCTCTTCCAACACCCTCTCCACTGTGAAGGGACTTGTATCTGCCTCCTTGCCCTCCCTCCCTTTTTTACGTAATATACTGTAGGCCCTTCCTTCTCTGTCTTGAAAATGGATGCTAAGTATTCATTTAGAAGAGTTGCCTTCTCCTCTTCTCTTACAGCTATTTTACCCCCCTCCACCTCAAAGTCTTGGAATCCCCTGCCTGTTTTTCCCCTTATCACTCACATACCTATAAAATCTTTTGTCACCCCTTTTCCCATCCCTAGCTAGGTTCTTCGTGCTTGCCTTTGCCTTCCTTATTGTTCTTCTGGCTTCCCTGAGTTTATCCTTATAGATCCCCCTTTCCGCTATCCCCTGTGACCTTTTGCAGGCCTTAAAAGCCTTTCTCTTCTCCATCGTGTAGGTTCAGGTCCCCCACCACTAGGATTTTCCCTCTCCTGGCCTTTTCCTGTATATCCCTAGCCAATTCCCGATCCATGTCCTCATCCTGATGAGGTGGTCTGTATACCACCCCATCCTTATTGCACCCCCCCTTACTCCCCAACATAACCCAAAGGATCTCAGCAGATCCCTGGTCGTCCCTACCTTCCACTGCAACTATCCCCTCCTACACATACAGTGCTATGCCACCCCCACCTATTTTACCCTGTCTATCCCTTCTAAAAAGATTGTACCCTTGTAGTTCCACCTCCCAGCTATGGCCCTCTATTCACCATGTTATTGAGAAGATATAAAAATATAATAATATATAATATATGATAATATAAACTGACATGATGTAATATAATTAAAGAACTAGTAGCACCAAAAATAGCAGACAGAAAATGTTACTAATTTTTGAAAGTAGTACCTTACTTTATTAATAGTTATTTCTGAAGAGTTTTTCTTTCTCTATGTTCTTATTAGATGCTTTATAGCTAATAGTACTGGGGGTGATGTGAAAAACAGGGCTTTACCTGAGAGCAGACATATCTATTTTATCACCCCCCCCCCACACACACACACACATATCTTCAGCATAGAGCTGGGACATTCCCGGTCAACAAAAACTAAATAAAATATATAAAATGTGTCCTCACTCATTGTTACATCACAAGCCCTGCTGCATGACCAGAAATACAGTATGTGTGATGATGTATAGGGGGGAATAGAACTATGACAGCCACCAGGTAGAGTGCCATTTCAGACATCATGCCTCACACTGTTAGGTAGAAAATCTTCTTATGATCAAAATAGAAAAGAAAAAATAATTCAGCTATAAGAAGTAGTAGCCAACTCTTTCTGAAGCTTACTGTTAATTCCAGATTAATTACAGATAATAAACTAGCTCTTTAATATATGTTCATTTATATTATTTTGCAATTAGTGTTATTAATTAGTATTTATATTTATGTGGCAAAAAAACATGAATCTATGATAAAGTGAAGGGCTTAGTGGTTGCTCAGGGCTGTAGGAATATGGTGAGAAGAATGGGGGTGGTGTGAATAGTGTGGGCTAGAACCCTATATGAACAATAGGTCCTGCAGTTTGATAGCATGCTACGAGTACACGGTATGGACCATTGACCTTGTCCTGCCATCATTGTATATGTGTCCATGAATCATAAAACTAAACTCTTGATTTGGGCTTGATGCTCGACTCCCTTATCTCATACTGTTTTGAAAAGCCACTAGTGACCATGAGGGGGTTGCAGGGACTTCAAGAAATTGTGCAGCAACTGTAATATGGATGTATTACTTCTGTTCCAAGTAGAGGAACTGGAGGTACTTGATAAAGAAGAGGGGAATCTGGTGTGCCTCAGAACTGGTCTTCACTAAATGCACTGGATGACTAGCAGGGAAGGCTGCTTACACTGCGGTGGGAGTGGAACCAGTGGATTTCTGGGGACTAATGAATCATGTCTTTTGTCTGTGCTATCATGCACCAAGCAGCTCTTGTCCTCACAGCCCCATGATCATGACTCTCAATCCCTGTTCCACCATACCCAGCTCCAGCCTCCACCTGCATCACTCACAGAACTTGTATTTGGTGGGACTGTCATAGTCGGACATTTATCTGTTCCTTTTCTCCACCAGCACCCTTTTCTCCTTCTTTTCTTCTCTTCATGTTTTCTAAACGCATCAACAACACACATACAACAGCTGATGACACAACACAGACTCCGTTGCCCACTAATAATGATGTTCACAATAGTCATTGATAATTTTTAGATGTCCACATGACACACATGCCCAGCACACGGACAAGCCACAGTACCATATAATTAGCAAGGTGATAGGTAAGAGTGAGGCCAGCAGGCTTCTCCTCCCACTAACAGGCTGCATCCCACCCCACTGAGAGACTATTTGACCTCGAGTCTCACACAGCAGTATACATTACTTTATACTCAATGGCTGTCTGTCAGGCTCATGCACACACAGGCAAAAAATAAAAAAGTCAGATTTCTGTCCCTGAGGTTCCACCAGTAGTCAGTAAAATATTAATCATCAAATAAATCCTTTAAATACCCCCTGTGCCTTTTACCAGTCTGCTAAATACATGTGCTCTGCCCTTCTTTTGTTGTAGCAGTCTCACACTGTGCATTCTCTCCTCTGCAGCACGATTTTACTAGCCTGTCTGTCTGCCTGCCTGCCTGCCTGAAAGTAAAGTAAAATACAGTGAGAATTAGCTAATGGGAATGACAATACATGACTCTCCGATGATTTCTAAAGTTTTCTGACCAAAAGTTACTTTTTAATGCAAAAGGAGTTCCTTCCTGCCTTAGGTTCTTCGCCCATGAGAGTGAACTGGAAATGTCAGTGAGATGTATGCCGTGCATGAGGTTCTCAATATCCAGAATTGCTGATTTGCTGCTTCAAGTCATGTTGCATATTGCATCACCTTACACTATCCCCATCCATTACCATCTGGGTTGACGTCCATCTCCTTATGCTAATGGTGCACATGTGACCAGATGTTAGAAATCCGATCTGCCTAGGTCCTGCTGTGTACCCCTGCTCTCCAGTTCCTTGTAATGTGCATCGAGGCTACAAGCACCTTGCCTAGCTCCTCATCAACAACTTACAGAGGTAAGACAATCTAACTGATTTCCCATATTGCAATCATATGAGTCTAAGCAGGCAGTTGCTGGATTGGGTAGCTGCTCTGCAATGCAAGTTTAAAAAAGAAAAATTCAGGGCATATAGCATATTGGTGGAATTGGATCTGGCACTGTCTTTTAGCTCAAGTAGTCAGCACACTTGTTCCCTTTATCGATTAGACTATTGCACTTTAGTATGATTACAGCCTTACTGATGCCTTAGCACTGTTAACAGTTTTCAAGCCAGACGGTTTTATCTTTTAAAGACAGTGTACAATTTTAACTGCTAGCATGTTACTTATCAGTGTAGTTATACATGGTGCTTTAGCCCTCTGACTATAGCTCTTAAAATTCCCAGTTCATTACTTATCCAGTAGCCGAGAAACTATTTACCTTCTCTAAACAGCTAGTGTGTTTTCTTTTGGTGGTAATTGTTCATACAATTGCTCGTTAAGCAGCAGGGCGTTCAGGACCCTCCTTTAAAATGGCGACCTGATATCAGCTAACACATTGCTTGTTCTGTGGTTGGCAAACCATTTAACCTTTTAAACAGTTACTGTGTTTTCTTGTTGTGGTGGTTCATACGATTGCTCATAAGGCAATGGGCATTCGGGACTTTTAAAAATGGTGCCGCATGCCAACAGTCCCCCTCCTCCCTCAGGCCTAACAAATTTGGGATCCCTTGCGAGCAGTCCCAGGATTCCCCCAATCTTGGGTAAGGTCCTTGCGAGTGGACCTTACTGATGCGCTGGACTTTCCCCAAAGTTAGAGGTACAGAAAACTGCCCCAAATGCATCGAGTACCTGAACGGTGGCACTGTGGTCTCTGGTGTCTCCATGACTCCAGGCCTCATCCTGTCTAGCACCTCATCATGGCGTTTGGCCACTCGGAGGCCCTAGGGCACTACCTGGCCCAAATGGCCCTCACTCCAATGCTTCGGTGCTGCAAGCATCTCCTGATCTACTCATCGCTCCAGATTGAAGAAACTGATCCCTGCCACAGAAGAAACTCCTCTGGACCTCACGAACACTCTGCCCAATGCCATGTTAGGCGAGCATGTGCATCTGCAGTAGCATGAATTCTGCCATCTTATGAGGGGCCGAACTGCCTAAAGCAGTAACGCCACTAAGCGGCTACAGAATTAAAGGGGCACGTGTTACAAGGCACAGTCTGTTATTACCAGGCATCACATAAAGCCCATTGCACAGAACAACTCCTTGGGGGAACAGCCTAACATTTTTTAAACAGGCAAACTTGCCTTAAAGCAGTAACACCACTAAGCGGCCACAGAATTAAAGGAGCACTATTCCAAGGGACACCCTATTATTACCAGGCAGCACATAAAGCCCATTGCACAGAACAACTCCTTGGGGGAACAGCCTGACATTTTTAAACAGGCAAACTATTCTTGTGTCCTGTAAGCCACAAAAGAAATGAGGCAGGTATTAGGGCTACATGGGCAGTGCGTACTATTACAGACACAGCCCCGGACGCCTGCTGCATCAACACCCACTACCCGCTGGCTCTGTCACATTGGGCATGACATGGGATCCATCAGCACAGCAGAATGGATTTTGGCATATATATATTATACAGACATTATGTATCTATACAGAAACCTTCACCACAAACTGCTGAGCCCTCATGCACTGCCTCTGTCTCCTCTCCTTTCAGATCCTACCATGGCCAAGACTAAGAAGTGCAAGTCTTGACAAATCACACTCCTTCCCAGCCAGTCAGGTACCAGTTGCCCCACATGCAACAGTCAACATGGAGGAACCGAACCTCAAGACGAACAGGACCCAGACGCATACCAGGGCACGGAAGGTACAGACTTGGGACTGGAAGAACTTCCTTCCACGGCTGAAGATTTCTTCAAAACTCAGCAGGCCGTTATGCTTAAAATTCTTGAGAGAGTAGAAGCACTATCTAAGACGTCAGGGACAAATCACACAACTGCAAAACACAGGGGCAAGACAGGACAGTCCACCTCATCGTCCAACGACGATGACAAACGAAGCCAGACCGATACCACCCCAGATAGAGCGGACACTCCCGACTCAGATGGAGAGGACGTCCCAATGGAGGAGGAGGAGGAGCTCACCCTCACCAAGAAGCTCACAGCAGCCGAATCTCTGCCAGACCTCCTACAGGCCGTGAAAGAGGCCCTGGGTTTTGACCTACAAGAACCACAACAACAGTCTAAACTAAACCCCCTCATCAGAGGAAAGCAAAAGCGAGATGAAGACTTCCCAATCTGCAAGTCCCTGTCGGCCTGGCTGCTGAGAGGCAGAGGCTGCTGAGTAGAGGTTATGATGCAAAAGTAGTCAACACCATGCTCCAGTCCAGATGCGCATCCACAACCAACACCTACACCCACCAATGGGAAATCTTCCAGAGGTGGTTGGCAGACAACCACATAACAGAACGACTGATACGCTTGCAACACATCCTATCATTCATACAACAAGGTCTGGACAAAGGACTGTCCATATCCTCACTGAGGGTACAAGTGGCAGCGATTGGCACAGCACTGGGTCCCATAGACAACTTCACACCCAGGTCCCACCCAGACTTGTTCAGATTCTTGAAGGCCAATGCCAATCTTCGCCCTGTGCTTAAGCAACCGGTAGCTCCATGGGATCGCAACATAGTACTAGAAGCACTAGCGCAACCACCATTTGAGCCACTAGACTCTACAGACCTGAAGTGGCTGTCATTCAAGGCAGCTTTCTTGGTGGCAGTGTGCTCAGCAAGAAGACTAAGCAAAATCAGGGCCCTATCCTGCAAGCCCCCTTTTCTCATATTCCACAATGATGAAGTCACCTTGAGACTGAATCCATCCTTCATACCAAAGGTGGCAAACCCTTTTCACATGGCTCAAACAATTGAGCTACCGGCTTGGAGCTGTCAAGACATTGACAATCAGAACACTCCCACCCCACAATGGGACATGAAGAGAATCATTTCCATATACTTGGATAGAACAAAGGACTTCAGATCAACCAACACACTCTTTGTGGTAACCTCAGGCCACAGAAAAGGCCAGGTAGCTGCACAATCCACACTTGCACAATGGATTAAACAGACCATCACAGAGGCATGCAGACCCGGGTCTACAACAGCCCCACACTTTACCGCCCATTTAACCTGAGCAATATCAACTTCATGGGCAGAGCGAAACAGAGCCTCGGTACAGGACATTGCAGCAGCCGCACAATGTCTTCTATTCACACCTTCACCAGATATTACAGACTAGATATAACGAATGTCGAAAGATCAAATTTTGCAAGGAAAGTACTATTAGCGATTTGAGATCCTAACTGGGCCACCTACCACCCACTTCTCACTATCACTGCTTATTAGCACCAGATGGTAATGGATGGGGATGCTGTAGGTGATGCAATGTGAATGGTAGTTTACTCACCTGGTAAAGGTGATTGCATGAGCATCACCTTACAGCATCCCCGCCCAACCCGGGTAATCTGGTAAGGCGCTCCAGATAAGATCATGAACAAAGCGCAAACCATACTAAGAGATAACACAGAGAAATCCGCTTGTTGACCCAGCATACCATATGGGCTGGGCATATTATAAGCATGTAAATAATAGAATTAAACACACTCAAAATAACCGCCTCAGAGAACACATCTTTCAGGGTCTCGAATGTGGCTCACAGGCCATGTTTAACCTCCATCTTCCCCAGAGTTTTTTCCTGGAATCCATACAGCATTGGAAGACACTAACTGGAGAGCAGGGGAACACAGCAGGACCTAGGCAGATCAGATTTCTAACATCTGGTCACATGTGTATCATTTGCCTATGAGATGGACATCAACCCAGATGGTAATGGATGGGGGATGCTATAAGGTGATACTCATGCAATCACCTTTACCAGGTGAGTAAACTACCATTATTTGCTAACAACCTGGACGTGCTAAGTGTCTGCTCTCTGTAAAAAACTGCTGCATCATGCCATTGAAGTGCTCAAAGAAACTGAATTCCTTCTAAACTGCTTCACCAAAGTCCAAAACGTCAGATTTCACCAAATTCAAGTAATGCAAATTTGGCATCAGCTTATGCTTAGGTGAGTTGTCCAGAAATCCTTTAAAATCCTGAGATGAGGAAACAGACACTGCTTTGGGAGTGCATGCAAATTGTAGCCAGAGTTTGCAGCCGGAATAAGTAATTCACTGGGGTTTTCTGCAGGATTTCGGGACTAGACAGTGAATATGTAATGAGAAATTCAGAGTTTGATTAAAAAAAGAATCCAAGGTATTTAATCTTGGATACTGTGCCTAAGGTTATACCATCTGGGGAGATCTTATTTAAGTTGGGAGAAGTCCTTAAGCAATTATTAGAGACAAAAAACATGGACACTGCTTTCATTTGTTTGATTTAATGCTAATGAAATAGCTGTGAACTATTTTGAAAGACTGTAATAGTCTTGTTGCAAGGAATTGTTTACAACCTTAGAGCTGGGACCAACAATGAAGGGAATATTCTCTTCTGCAAACAGTGCATGTGCATGTAAGCCCCCCTAATTTGGGCTTACCTGTGTGGGCTCCAGCCCCCGACCTGGTGCTGCTGCCTCTACAGTAGGTCCTGGGTGGGATCCAGACCCCTGGAGCCTCTGTGGCCTTGCGGTTTTGGCTGCGATGCTGCTGCTGACTTGACCCATTAGGAGGCTTTGGAGTGAGACCAAAGACCGGTACAGCCTCCTGTGCCTGCAGGCACTGAAAAACAAGGGCAGAGGGAAAAACAATAAAATTTTTGGTCCTGGTGTTCTGGGGAGCTGGGACAGAAAAAAGTAAACAAGCAAAATGGAGACCGCACCTCCCCAGTGCATGCACAGTCGTCAGAGGGAAAAGTTTAAAGGAGCGGCACTCCTATTTCTGTTCGGCCACTCGACTGTTAGAGAAAAAATATATCCACGACTTTGAGATGGGCAGAGGAGCTGGAGATAGACAACAAAAGTGACCTGAGGGCCTTCGGTCATGGGAGGGAATGAATTTGGCCCTGTAGAAGGTTAAATAGACCGAGTCTGGGCCAGACAGCAAAGAGCCCTGCAGGGAGACAAAATGGCAGCCGCCTTAAAAAACTACAGAATGTGACTGCCAGGTAAAAAGAGAGATCCAGCCCTGAGATCACCTGGGGAGCTGCAGCCAATGAGAGGGAGGCTGCTCAGGGGCTATAAGATTAGATTTTTGGTGCGAGAAGGGAGGTTGTAGTGGAGAGAGGCTGCAGGGTGGCTGTGAGAGGACAGACTGTCCTTGTTTATCAAGTCTGCCTGGCTGTTTGAACCCTGGCTACATCCAACTAATAAGCTGAGTGCAGGAGGAACAGTAGCTGTTTTGTGAGACTAAAGCAGAATAAATACAAAAGTATTTTATTGCAGCCCAACAGTTGGACAACTGTTTGAACTGGGAAAAAGAGTTGGGCTGCAGACACCTCTGCACAGAAATTGGTTGAAGAAGTGTACTTTCAGCCAGGGGAGAGACTGTAAGTGTTGAGGCAAGCTGCTGGAACAGGACTCAGCACTGCTTGTGGAAGCATCCCTTGAGAGAGGGGCTGTGAGGTGAGAGTCTGTGGAAGCCCCGCTGCCTTGCGCAGGTCCAAAGAGTGGTTGGGTGTGTATCATAAGGGTTTGAGGAACATAAGCAATCTTGGTTCCTCTGACTAAAGATCACAACACCCTGGGTTGAAGGACAGAACAGGCCGGCCTGTGTGAAGATTGTCTATAAAGACCCATAGAAGAAGTTGGCAAGGCCAGGCAGGAGAAGATCATCACCTCTTGAGTTTGTGCAGTTTTGATCTTCCCACTGGTGGTGAACCACCAACACAGAACCTCCACAGTACCGTGCAACTCATCTGGCTGTGAACCCCAGTGTGGATTACAAACTGTGAGTGCCCCAAGCTGCTCTGGGGAGTCTTCAGTTAGCTAGCCAGTTAGGACTCTGGGCAATCTCTGCACAGCAGTTGAGAGGCATTCAAGTTTGCACATCTAGGATTACAAATCTGAAGTGTGTTTTATGGTTAACAGTGCACTGACGAAAGACCCCAGGCCTGCAACACTGAGCGGAGAGGTACCCACCATACAGGTACAATCTGGGTGCACCCAGGGGTGAAGAGAGGGGTAGCTAAGGGGGAAAATTATTGACTAATTAAAGTGAACTGTGGTTGACATTCTTGTCTTTGTGTTTCCCTTCCCCTAATAAATAAGGTTACTGTTTGCATGTTATTCACTGCCACTATATTATTGAAGGAATGCTGCTGGGGTGTGGGGAGGCTGTTAAGTGGAAACTGCTGTTGTGTGGAGAAAAGTATTACCGGGGCAAAGTATTATTTCCTGGGGGGTGGTAACCTGTCCTTTAGCCACCGGAGTCCCTTGCCATTACCCCAGGTGGAGGCACCATGCCACATTTGCTACTACTGCGGAACCCTGGCTGGTCCCCTCAGAGGTGTGTGTTGAACTACCCTGAGGGCCCCGGAGCAGCCAAGGTGAGTCAAAGGGCTGTTACAAGTGAAGATACTGCTGGGATTTGCTGCCCCCTAGAGGTTATCCCTGAAATTGCATTTTTAAATGTTGGTATCCCCCTTAAATAGGGATAAATGAAATGCCGTTCTAGGAAGTGGAGAACTGGTGTGCATTTCAGGGCCTGGATCCCTAGAGGATGCTGCTGATAAGAAATGTGACTGAGGGGTGGACAAAAGAGTTTATTTTGAGATATTAGATGGGGCCCTGACAGAGTGTGGGAGAATGAAAATTCAAATGATGACCAAGGACTCCAGCACTGGGTTTAGGGATTTAATAATAAAATGGACAAGGACTCAGGTCCCATTGATGTACCCCCTACTGTGACACTAGAAGGGTTCCAAGAAACCTAGATGGTGCTGAAGAGAGGAGTCAGGCTAGTCCACAACCTGTTAGTCCACCCCCAAGAACCCCCTACCCAATGACAAAGGAGTTTTGAAGCTAAACTAGACTCCTGCTTGCTGGTGAGGAAGTCCATGGAAGTCCTTCAGGCTATGTTTCCGGAGTAGTGCCTCTCCTATAATGTTGCCCAGTGGAGGACCCCTATGCAGTGGCAATCGTGATGAGCAATAAAAGCGCTGCACACCTTCTCCGGGCAATCCCACGCCAGTCAAGGAAGATGACTTTGAATCCTGGATAAGTCAGGCCGCCCAAATGGTTCAAGTCTGGAGGTGTTCAGATGAGGAAAAATGTAAGAGGGTTGTTGAAAGCTTAAAAGGCATGGCTCTGGATGTGATTCGGTCGATATGGGCCAGCCAGCTTAACTGTATCACAGATGACCATGTGGCAATTCTGAAAAGCACCTTTGGGGTTGTCAAGAAGAGGGAGGCCATCCTGTTTAAATTGTGGGGCACAATGCAGCAGCATGGAGAAAAACTGTCACAGTACATTACCAGGGTGGAGGACGTGGTGCACAAGTTTGCAGAGGCTGGTGGAGAGTCTCCAGAGCAAGTAGCTAAGATGAAGCTTGACCAGATCCTTAGGGGGGCCATGCACTCCCAATGGACTCTAATCTCCCTCAAATTAAGAGACTGAAAGACCAACCCCCCATCCTTTAAGCAGTTGTTGGCTGAGGTGAAGGAGGAAGAGGCCCAGGAAAATGTCGTTGACTCACTCCAGAAGCCGGCAGCTACCATTGCCACCCTGCAACCCCAAGCCACAAACCCTGCAGAACTGCCTTGCTCCTTGGAGTTGGGAAATGTGCTGAAAGAGTTGAATGACTGTGTGTAGGACTTCAAGGGAATGAGAGGAACACCTCCCACCCCTACTATGGCCATGTTCCAAGAAATAAATGACAGTGTGAAGGACTTGTAGCTGGCATTGAAGTCACGGCCCTTGCAGAGTGTTGTGTCCGAACCCAGGTGGCAGTCTGCTCAATATGCTGTCCCCTCTACCTAGGCCCTGAATACCCCTCAGGCCTCGAGAAGACTGGTTCTGTTTCAAATGCTGACAAGATGGTCATACCAGGCGTGGTTGCAGCAGTGCCGAAAATTGCCAGTTAGTGGCCGAAAAAACAAATGAAGATGGACCAGAAAAATGCCAGCGGGGACAAGTAACAGAGCTACCTGGGTCCCAACCATTGCATTACTCCACCAAGTGGACTGACCCCCAAATTCCCCCCCACCAGCTGAGTGCCCCCAGGCCTGATTGGCCCCTGGGCTGACGTGGAAATCTTGCTAGAGGGAGTGCCTTGTTTCACTCTACTGGATGGCAGTTCACAAGTCACCATCATATACCGAACTTTCTATGACAGACATTTGCAGCATTTGCCCCTCCTACCCCTGTCTGGTTTGTCACTGTGTGGGATAGGCAGTTCGGACTATCACTATGATGGTTATTGCCTAGTACAAATAGCTTTCATCTCAAAGGGACCTGAAGAACACCTCACCATTGAGACTTTGGCTTTGATATGCCGGAGCCAAAAGGGATGACTGACACACCTGTATTAATTGTAACAAATGCAGATTGTTTGAGCGGCTGGCGAAGATGTGTGCCAAAAGAGGTGGCAGTGATGAGCTAGTGAACCTCTGGTAAAAGCTGTGGTAAAGAAAGTTTGCTTGACTGTGGATGTGCGAACCAATGTGGTAGAGGACAGTGTCAGCGAGTGTGCCGAGTGGATGGAAAAGAGTTGATCCTTCCTCCAAGTTCAGAGTGCCGAGTTGTGGGAATTGCACAGTGAGCTCAACCACCCCAAGGACCTGCCTTCATCATTGATGCCCCACCACCTGACAGTTTACCAGAAGGGCTGCTGGTGCAAAGAGGAGGCTGCCACCTCCGGATACACCCTGGGCCAGACGGGTTATGATGGGGGTTCAAATGAATCAAGGAAACCCACAGTCATCCGAAAGGGTCAAATGTTGGCAAGTATCTACAGGTGTGACAGTGCCATTACAGTGAACCTGATGGTAGCCACAGAGGAAGAGATAGATCCAAATTTGTTCGAGTTTGGTGATTCCCCTATACCTGCCAGTTACCGGTGGAATCTAAGTCAAAAGTTGGCCAAGCGCCGAAAGGTCTTCTCGCTACATGAGTGGGACATCGGGTGTGTGGAAGGTGAGGATCATCGGATCTGTTTAAAGGATGAACGCTCTTTCTGAGAGAGGTCTCTGAGGTTGGCCCCTGGCGACATTGAGGACATCCAGCAACACCTGCAGTAGTTATTGGATGCCGGCATCATTACTGAGTCCCAGAGCCATTACACCTCCTCCATTATAGTGTCCCAGAAGAAGAACGGATCCATGAGGATGTGCACTGACAATCGTATGCTAAATAAGAAGACAATCCTGGCTCAGTACACTGTGCCCTGGGTAGAAGATGCCCTGGCCAGCCTGTCCTGGAGCCAGTGGTTCTCCATGTTGGATCTCTGGAGTGGCTATTATCAAATCCCCATGGTGGAGGAGGACAAAGAAAAGACAGCTTTTATTTGCCTGTTGGGATTCTTCCAGTTCGAGCGCATGCCACAGGGAATATGCGGAGCACTGGCCACTTTCCAGCACTTGATGAAGAAGGCTGTGGGGGATATGAACTTGCTCGAAGTTATTGTCTACCTGGATGACTTGATTATATTTGGTCGCACCCTGGAAGAACACGAGGCATGATTAATGAAGGTCCTGGATTGACTGGAGGAGTTAGGCCTAAAGGTATCAATTGACAAGCGCCAGTTCGGCCAGCCAGCCAACTGTAAAATATGTGGGGCACATCGTCTCAGCAGGGTGTGTGCAAACTGATCCAGCTAAAGTGGAGGCCCTCACCACTTGGCCTAGACCCACCAACACAAGGGCCCTGCAGTCCTTTTGGGGTTCTGTGGCTACTACCATCTTTTGTGAAGGACTACTCTATGGTGGTATGCCCACTTAATGATTTGATGCAAGGTTATCCTCAACAAACAACAAGAAGAGAATCCTGGGGTCAGGGACAAACCTGCCTCAAGGAGTATTCAGTGAGTTGGTGAACCCTTTGGGGAATGGTAGGGACCTCTGAGTGTGAAGTTGCTTTCTGGGAGATTATCCAGAGACTAAATGAGGCCCCAGTTCTGGCATTTGCTGACCCTAACAAGCCTTATGTCCTTTCACACTGATGCCAGTCTAAATGGTTTGGGAGTGGTGCTGTACCAGGAAAATCCTGGAGGGCATAGGCCCATAGTGTTTGCTAGCCACAGCCTGACACCTTCTGTAATGAACTACCCAGTGCAAAAACTGGAATTTTTAGCACTACAGTGGGCCGTAACAGACAAGTTCTATGAATACCTGTATGGGGTTCCTTTTACGGTCAGAACAGATAACAACCCACTGACTTATGTCACCACAACAGCTAAACTGGATGCTGCAGAACACCGTGGCTATCTGCTCTTTCCAACTACAATTTCAGCCTAGAACATTGAAGTGGGTGAACTAACGTAGATGCTGATGCTTTGTCAAGACTCCAGCATGATGATACCTCTGAACCCCCAGTTCAAATAGAGAATGCTCTTGTTCAAGTGTTGTGTTCCAAGTTTGCATTGCCCAGTGATGATCCAGTTGTGAGCCCTACCAGAGCAATAGATATGCTGGGGGCCTCTCCTGAATCTATCCCACCTGTATATTTGAATTTCACTGGGCTGGACAGGTCTTCGCTGCCCCAATCCAGTAAGCCTGAACTACAGCAGGTGCAGAGAGATGACCTAGCCATCCAGGACCTAATCTGGGCCCTTCAAAAGAGACATTCAGCTGATCAAGTGTGTTGCTGTCACCCTGACACCAAACGCCTATTGAGAGAATGGGGAAAGCTAGTTCTAATGGATGGACTGCTACTACAAAGAGTACATGACAAAGACAACCCTGGTCATTCCAAGCTCCAGCTGGTACTGCCACAGGGGTACATGATATAGTCCTAAAGTTCCTACATGATGACATGGGTTACCTGGATTATGAATGCATCCTAGATCTATGTAGAGCATGGTTTTACTAGTCCAAAATGTAAACTGTTGTAGAAAACATTGCAAAAGCTGCCTGCATTGCATACAGAGAAAACCTTGTCAAGACAGCTGCCCCCAGTCAACATTAGTACCAGTGGCCCCTCGACCTAGTCTGCATGGATGTTTTGTCCCTTGAACCTAACAGAAAAAAAATGCAGATACGTGTAATATTCTGGTTATCACTGATCACTATACCAGGTACACCCAGGCATTTCCCACCAAAGATCAAAAGGCTAGCACTGTGGTCAAAGTCTTCCAGCACTTTGTACAGCACTAACGCATTCCAAAGAGAGTTCATTCTGCTCAAGGCCAAGATTTTGAAAGTTGACTGGTGAAAGAGTTCTTGGACACATACAGTATAAAGAAAGGTCACACCACACCGTACCACCCCCAAGGAGTCCCTCAACCAGAGTGCTTAAATCTAACTCTGCTGAACATGTTGGGTACCCTGGACCCAGCAGACAAAGGAAACTGGAGGCAGAAAGTGAGCTATCTTGTGCATGAGTACAATTGCAGCAAGAATGATGCCACCCAACTCTCCCCTTTCTACCTCATGTTTGGTCATGAAGCCCGGCTGCCAGTTGATCTTTGTTTCGTGTGTTCTCTGATGACACATCCCACAGAACCCCCACCTTGAGTACACCCATCAGTTGAGAGAGCAACTTCAAAAAGCATACCAGATAGCATCTTAAGCGGCAGTCCGGGTAACCAGAGTAACAAGCAGCTGTATGATAATCGAGTTTGTAATCAGGAGTTGCAAGTAGGGGATCTGTTCTGCTTTGAAACTTGGGGTTGCAAGGCAAACATAAGCGCCAAGATCGGTGGGCCCACAAAAGCTACCTTGTGGTTGAGAAACTGATGGGATTGCCAGTGTACCAAATCAAACAAGAGCAAGACCAGGATCTAGGAAAAACTGTTCATTGAAACCACTTACTTCCCATCAGTGAGATCATGCCTGACCCTGACCCTGGTCCTGAAACTCCAGTTGTAAGAAGGCCCACAACACATAATCAAGCTGCTCAGAAACAAAGCCTGAGCCCATCCATGCCTCTTGAAAAGAACACATTGAACCTGAATACTGGTCCAAAAGCACTTTCTGAGAGGTCTCACAGAAGTGATCTTGCTGTAGATATGCCCCCCGAGAGGACCACATTGAACCTGAACACTGGTCCAACTGAGCCTCTCTGAGTGGCCTGTCAGCAGTTCTTCTGAGGAAAGTGAGGCTGAGATTTTGAACTTTGTCCTTGTGAGCCAAATCGAGCTAACCCAATCCCATAGGAATGGTACTGTCGAAACTCACCTCCATCCGCTAGTACTGACCTCCAGGATCTCTGTTTTCATTGAACCCAAATGTCGTGCTTTCATTCCTGAGAAGAGGCCTGTTAACCCCACACCTGAGCCCGATTTGGACATTGAAATGGACAATGAAATGATTTGGGCCCCACCAAACCTGTGGTTGATGCACTGGCCACCCCTTGCCCTGCCTTTGTTCCAGTCCCTGAGCAGATTCAAAGTAGTGTAGCATTACCTGAATGGGCCCTGGGGTTGACTGTAGAACTTAGCCAGGCAGGGTGCCCTTTATTCCTGAGGAGATTCCCATACCTGACACAGCTTTGCCTAGAGGTTGGCAAGACAGCCCAGGCCAATTGTTAAACCACATTTGATATCCTGGTGCTTCCTCTGACCTTCCCTCCATGTTATTTACAAGCCATTGGTCCCTGTTGTTTATCCCCATTGTGTTGCCCAATGGATGGAGGGAAGGTGTAGTGCATACCTGTAGTTACCTGTACATAGTTAACATTGAATGTTTGGACAGACACTATCTGTGGGATGGTACATGTGATTAAAATGTGATTATTGCTTGTGCTAGCTAGAATCAGGTGTCCAGTTAGAAAAGTGCATGTTAAAATGTTGGTTGCATTTGTATGGCTTGTCGGGACGTAAGCTGCCTAGCCAGGGAGTGTAAGCCCCAATTTGGGCTTACCTGTGTGGGCTCCAGCCCCCAACCTGGCACTGCTGCCTCTACAAGGGGTCCCAGGTGGGATCCAGACCCCTGGGGTCTCCGTGGCCTTGTGGTTTTGGCTGCAGATGCTGCTGCTGACCGTGGCCCATTAGGAGGCTTTGTGCAGTGGGGCAGAGTACTGGTGCAGGTCTCCCATGTCTGTGGGCACTGAAAAACAAGAGCAGGGGGAAAAACAATATAACCTGAGGTCCCAGTGTTCTAGGGAGCTGGGCCCAAAAAAAGTAAACAAACAAAATGGCAGCTGCGCTTCCCCTGTGCATACGCGGCCATCAGAGGGAAAAGTTTAAAGGGGTGGTGCTCCTATTTCTGTTCAGCCATCTGGCCATTAGTGAAAAAATATATCCCCAGCTCTGAGATGGGCAGAGGATCCAGGAGTAGACACAAAGAATGACTGGAGGGCTTCCGTCATGGGAGGGAATGAATTTGGCCCTATAGAGAGCTAAATGGAGTGAGTCTAGGCCAGACTGCAAAGAGCGCAGGAAGAAGAGATAAACTACAGATTAGAGCTGCTGGGTAAAAGAGACAGCCAGCCCTGAGATCACCTGGGGAGCTGCAGCCAATGAGGGGGAGGCTGCTCAGGGGCTATAAAACTATATTTTTGGTGCGAGAAGAGAGGTTGTAGTGGAGAAGGGCTGCAGGGTGGCTGTGAGAGGACAGACTGTCCTTGTTTATCAAGTCTGCCTGGCTGTTTGAACCCTGGCTACATCCAACTAATAAGCTGAGTGCAGGAGGAACAGTAGCTGTTTTGTGAGACTAAAGCAGAATAAATAGAAAAAGTGTTCTATTGCAACCCAACAGTTGGACAGCTGTTTGAACTGGGAAAAAGAGAGTTGGGCTGTGGACTTTGAATGAACCTCTGCTCCCCTCAATGCAGAAATTGGTTGGAAAAGTGAGCTTTCAGCCAGGAGAGAGACTGTAAGTGTTGAGGCAAACCACTGAGACATGACCCAGCACAGCCTGTGGGAGTATCCTTTGAGAGAGGGGCTGTGAGGTGAGAGACTGTGGAAGCCCCGCTGCCCTGTGCAGGTCCAGAGGGTGTCTGGGTGTGCATTATAAATGTTTGAGGAACATAAGCAATCCTGCTTTCTCGGACTGAAGAAGATGATGCCCTGGGTTGAAGGATAGAACATGCCGGCCTGCGTGAAGACTGTCTATAAAGGCCCGTAGAAGAAGTTGGCAAGGTCAGGCAGGTGAAGATCATCACCCCTTGAGTGTGTCCAGTCCTGATCTTCCCAATAGTGTTTCACCACCAACGCGGAACCTCCACGGTACCATGCAACTCATCTGGCTGTGAAACCCCAGTGTGGACTGCAAACTGTGAGTACCCCCGAGCTGCAGCTCTGGGGAGTCTTTAGTTAGCAAGCCATTTAGGATTCTGGGCAATCCTACACAGCAATTTAGAAGCATTCAAGTTTGCACATCAAGGATTACAAATCTGAAGTGTGTTTTATGGTTAACAGGGCCCGACAAAGGCCCCAGGCCTGCATCACTGAGCAGTGAGGTACCCACCATACAGGACAATCTAGGTGCACCCAGGGTGGGGAGAGGTTGCTAAGGGAGCAAATTATTGACTAACTAAAGTGAACTGTGGTTGACATTCTCCCTTTGTGTCCCCTTCCCTAATAAATAAGGTTACTGTTTGCATGTTATTCACTGTCACTGTATTATTGAAGGAATGCTGCTGGGGTGTGGGGAGGCTGTTATGTGGAAACTGTTATTGTGTGGGGAAAAGTATTACCGGGGTAGAGTATTATTTCCTGGGGGGTGGTAACCAGTCCTTTATCCACAGGAGTCCCTTGCCATTACCTCAGGTGTAGGCACCGTGCCACATTTGTTACTACTGCGGAACCCAGGCTGACCCCCTCGGAGGTGTGTGCTGAACTACCCTGAGGGCCCCGGAGCAACCATGGTGAGTCAAAGGATTGTTACATGCAGATTACAGGTTTTAATGCAGAACGGGAGATCATTAACAAAGATGCTAAAAAGAAGTGGCCCCAAAACAGAGCCCTGTAAGACACCCAATACTGACAGGAAGTGAGTCAGAGGATAAAGGCCCTGCACCCTCTGTTTAAGGCTTTCCTTTGAGCTAGGACTGAAATGAGCAACATACAAGAGATGCCAGGCATCTTGCATTTATAGTAAAGAAGAACATGATCAACAGTACTGAATACCATTGCAAGGTCAATGAAACTGGCTCCTGTGGGGAAGCCATCTTTCATACTGAAGAGAATGTAATCAATCAAACATAGAAGATAGGTGGTGGCAGAGTGAGCAGGATTGAAATGAGACTGAAAATGGATTAAGAAGTTAATTCTTCCATAAAGATAAAACACTGGTTTGTAGACTAGCCTTTTTATGACTTAGAGTACTCAGAGAAGAGAAGGGCATGCAGTTATCAGGGTCATCAGTAGTACCTCCTTTAAGGAGCAGTGTGACAAGTACATGCTTTCATAAAGAGGGAAAATTCATAACAGAACAGTTGAACACAGGAACAAGGTGTTGGAATAGCTGCAGTCCTGAGGTAAAAAATAGGTGGGAGTTAATTAGAACCAGAGCAAGGTACAGGTTTCATATGATTAGGCTTGGCAGTTTTCGATTTTTATTTTTTGCCAAAATTGACCGAAAAAATCGATGTTTATTCTCTATTAATTTTTTTGATTAATATCGATGTTTATTGTAGCGGTCAAATAAATTGTCATAAAAATTTCCTTTTAAATTCATCAACTATCAATTTAAAATTACATTAGAAAATCATCTTGAAAAATGACAGGGACATGGAGACATGGACAGAGACATAGACACACAACAAACAACAATTGTTAGATATCCTCATATCTGTGCAATTCAGCTCACCCCCCCCCAATCACCCAGTTGTGCAAAACTCTTTACCCACGCACTATTGAGTGGTGAATAATGACACTGACATAGGGACATGGACAGAGACACACAACAAATGGATAACAAGCAGGATGGTACAAATGTACATAAACACAGCATGCAGCTCTATAAAACAATCAAGTAAATTTATGTTTTATCTGTGCAGTTCAGTCCCCCCCCCACATCACTCAGTTTCCCAAAACTCTTTACCCCAACACTACTTTTCATTTTACCCCTTTTTAATGTCTTTGTCTTTGAATGCAGCTAAACTTTCAGTTATGTCCTTGTTGTGATACAATATGTTTAGTAGCTCTAGTCTCTCCTCTGGCAGGTGCATTCTCAGTTTATCTTGAACTTTTCGGAATAGACTAAATGACCGCTCTACAGCAGCAGATGTAACTGGCACTGCCAGTGTCCTAATTGCAACACTGAACAGAACTGGAAGGTTTTGCATCTCACTCTTCCAGTACTTCATCAGAGTGATCATGCTGTCAGAGGGAAAATCCAGCTTCATGTATAGATGAAAGTCCCACTCAAAATCATCTACTTTGCAATGAAATGTGTTTTTGAGGGTAGCATTTTGGGATGCATCCTTAGAAAGCTGTGACTTAACAAAACTGTCAAATAGCCTGCAATTGTCAAACAGTGAGCCTGCACCGTAAAGGCCTGCAGGTACATTGTGGGTCAGTGTTGCGGTCAGCTTAGAATGAACATTTTTTGTGAAGGCATGCATTGCTGCAGAGAGGAACTGTCTTTTAGAACCCATTGATTTTAAATCAACCTCCTTTAATGATGTTTTTACATTACTTGCCACATTTAAATCACAGTTAAGGAGCCTGTCAGTTTTGTGGATCAGTGGTGCTTTTGTCTCCATTTGTACATGTACTACATGAATTTTACCCAGGAAACTGCACAAAATGTTAGCTTGCAGTACAGCTGTCTTGGACTCAAATCATCTGTGACAAGCCGACATAATCTGGATGCTTTTTTGACTGTGACTCTACCTCCTCATTAATTAAAAAGCCACACACACTATCCCAGTGGGCATGAATGAACTGCACTGCTTCTAACCAAGAAAACCACTGACATGGGACAACTCTGGGAGGACTTTCATACTGGAAAGTGGAACACCATTGTTAGCACACACTTTTTGTTTATTGGTACTTTTAAATAGTGCTGGGAAGTGAACCCCAATTTTATTAACATCAGCAAATTTATCTGTTTTAATAGCATGGTCAATAGCAACATGCAATAGATGTGCAATGCACGGTATGTGCAGCAAATGGGTGTAAATGTCTTTAAGGTATTTCATCAGTCTCTGCATGTACATTGCCAAATCAGTGTTGATTGAAATACAATCTGACCAAGACAAGGAATAGTCTCTCATCATGTTGTGGAGTAAGTTTGAGATTACTCCTGCGTTGCACTGCAAAACAACTGTAGACTTCAATAGCAGACAGTTTATGGCTCTATTTTTAGTGGAGTGAAAAACACCCAGCACATTAATAGCTGGTTGGCCTGCCAACTCAGAGGTTTCATCAACAACAGTGGAGAATTGCCCACCAGATAACAGCTTGTTCAATGTAGAATTGTGGTGTGCGAAGACCTCGGGAAGATATTTTTCTTCCAGTTGCTGTCTTTTCAGCATGTTTGAGCTGCTGGCATATTTCCTCAGGACACACATTAGGTTGCTGGAGTCTCTGGCAGCATTCATTGGAATAGCCTCAAACATAAAGCCCACACCAGGTCATGTGGAAAGTCTGCTACCTCTTCTTTTTCTGCCACATACGCCCCATAAAGGATTCCATTGAGGGCAGAGAAATCATGTCCTGACTCAGCTTAAGTTTCAGGTGGGTCTTGTTGCTAAGATGCTTGGAGATGAGGTTGGCTTGTCCCGCAACTTCAGTTTTACAAATCTTGCAATGCAAAATGTCTATAATTTCTCCCATACCAGTATTTTTTACTGTTTTCAATTCTAGTTCTGGGAACTCAGAGCAGTACTCGTCTGCACACTTTCTTTTTGACCCATCTTGTGAGGCTGTGAGGTCGATACTATTTTTCTCTAACACACTTAGTGAATGGAATGTTAATTTTGCAATTATGAGCTCGTAGCTTATAACAGGAAAGCACACAGGTATGCTCATACAGTGCAGCACCTGTAATTAGTTGTGAATAGACTCAGTGAGTGCTATTCAAACAAAACGATTGATATAATAGTCAAGCTATAGCAAAGCTTAGTCGATGCTGAGTGACTGCTATTAAAGTTTGCTGTGGGCATGAAAACAATTTAGCAAGGTCAATCAATGTTTCATTTTATCCGTCTTAATAATGAAAGTTCTAAAAATCGACTGTAATCAATGGAAATCAATATTAATCGAAAACTGCCAAGCCTACATCTGATGTAGTTCATGCAGCACTTCAATTTAACCAATGGAGAAAAAGGAGAATTCAGACACAATGTATGGTGTTGTATTTGGGGTGGGAAAAGTGCACTCAGTGAGGGGGGCAATTACAGACTTTGAGCCCTCTGTAAAATATTTGTTTAGAGTGCAAGCAATAGCATAGTAGTTGTCGCAGGAATCTTAGCCAATAGAAACTTAAGGAGTACCATGGTGTACTAGACTGTTTATTGCTTTTCAGAATGTACTTGGGTCTGAAGCAACCCAAACAAATTTAGATCAAAAAGTTGATCTAGCTTTTGTTGTAGCACTAGTTGAGAGGCTATGAAGCTTATTGTAGATTACACTATCTGAATGATTTCCAGAAGCATTCTGCTTGTATCAGGCTGTGTCCCTCAATTTACACAGTTTAGTTAAGTCTGAAGATATCCATTAAAAAGGGATACCCCTCACCCTGTCCTTCCTTATATGGGTAGGATTAACATAGACATTTAGGAAGGTTTACTGGAAGTGTAGCAAAGCCTGTTGGGGATCCAGGGTCCATTGTATCAAACTCCAGTGTGCTAGAGTAAGATCAGAGAAGAACTTCTCAAGATAGAAACAATAATGATCTCGAATGGGTGAATTTAAGGAGAGACTTAGGGGTCCTGATCTTTAAGATACAGTATGTTATGTTATGACCAGTGAAAATATCAGAAAGAATATATAAGCAGCCACTATTCAGTGAGGGTGTGATTATAATAAAATTCAAACAATGGGTGTGTGATTACAACTGAGCGGATGTGCCTGGTGGAATTGAAAAGTAGCTGGTGCAGATTTAGGACTTTAACATTGGTGTGAAGAGATGAGGTGTTATGGCTTAAATAGTTTAGATTCAAGTCCCCTAGAAGGATGTGTTCACATTTCAACATGTTGAGTGTTGCTATATGGCTAATAATTAAATCCACTACTGCTGTGGTGCTTCTACCTGGAGAGCAATATATTCCAGTAAGACTAATCTGTATAGAATGAGGAAAGGAGATTGCACTACTTACACCACAAAACATATGAGGAGAGACTAAGGATCTCAATATGTACTCACTGGAGGAGAGGAGACAGCAGGGGACATGATTGAAACTTTCAGGTACCTTAAGGCCAGAAAGAAGGTGCAGGCAGGGAGCTATCCCAATGTAGAAAAAGTACTAGAACAAGGGGGCACAATATGAAATTGGAAGGGGTAGATTAAGAGGTAATGTGAGGAAGTTTTTCTACACAGAAAGGGTAGTTGGCACATGGAATAGTCTGCCACAGGAGGTAGTGGAGGCAAGCACAGTGGAGGGGTTTAAGCATGCATGGGACAGGCACAAGGGAAGCCTGAGAGGGGAGGGAGTGATGACAAGCCATTGATCACATAGGATCAGAGGCCACATACACTGTATAGGGCCTATGGGCAGACTGGATGGGCATAGCGGTCCTTATCTGTTGACAATTTCTATGTTTCTATGTTGTGAATTCATGAGATATGGAGGTGGCATCTTGGAGGGAGACAGAAAATTTTAGATAGGAGGCAATATAGAGGGCAACATCACCTTTGTGTATGCTTCTATCCTGCTTGTGGACAGTAAAGCTAGGAAGGGAAGTAGTACTGGAGGAAGTCTAGGACAGTGAGCCATGTTTCTGTTTTTAAATTAGAAATGTATTGAAATTTTAGTTAAAACAGAGAGCAGCAGCATTATCTTAAACAGACTGTTGCATACAAGACACTGGTCATAAGTATAGAATATTTTATTCTCAATTCCACTTGATATTGTAACTATAAGTCTAACTTAATCATCATAAAATTTCCATAAAAATGACACAGAAGTACTGTCAGTTACTTGTCAACCATTCCATCATTCATCAAGTTCTGTGTATAGCTAATAGGATGCTGGGATGCATAGGAATGCTCTTCTCTAGCAGGAGAAAGAAATAATCCTTTCACTGTATGATCATTAATCAGGCCACACCTGGAGTACTGTGTCCATTGTTGAAATCCACACTTTAAAAGAGACAGGGACCATCTAGACTCAGTTCAAAGAATGACTAAAATGATCCATGGAGAGCAGGGGAGATCTTATAAGGAGATTAGAGGACCTAAGAATGACTCATTGGAGACCAGAGGAGAGAGAGGTGATTAGACTGAAACTTTTACGTACCTAAAGGGCATCAATAAAGTAGAATATCAAGGGCTGTTTACCCTCCAAGAAGGCAACATCACTAGGGGCACAATATGAAACTGATAGGGGGTTGGTTTAAAAGGGATAAGTGAAACCTGGCTTAATGAAAAAATTAGTACAACTGAAATGAGCGTGCCAGCATATCAGACTTTCAGACAAGATAGAAAAGATAAAGGGGAGGGGTAACGTGATTTGTTAAAAATTCACTAGGGTATGCTGAAATAATGATGGCAGGAAGTGAGGATAATATAGATTATTTAGTTATCTCTGTTGTCCATCACAATTTAGTAGTAGCTGTGATCTAGTCGCCCCCCCCCCCGAACAAATCTAAAATATATAGAGGGGGTTTTAAATAAAATAGGGGATTATATAAATGATAAACCTGTTGTTTTGATGGGGGATTTTAATTGTGATTGGGCTAATGTAAGAGGAAGATAATTAAAAGAAATTGCAACGAAATGGGACTAATATAATTGATTAATTCATGTACAAGGTACACTGACACTACAGAAAAGGGATCTATATTGGACCTAATTTTTGTTTCTCAGACTCTCCAAATAAAGGATTTAGGAATCTTACCCCATTTTAGTGATCACAATCCTGTTTGGACTGTTCTCATTACCCACCCTAGAGGAGAGTTTGGAGGACATTTGAAACAAACTTGGTCTCGTGATATGAGACATTTTCAGAATTTCATTTTTGATAGTATTAGATCAGAAAGATGGGAGCTGTATTTATTAATACTGGAGTTGGATCTCAGTATTGAATATTTTACTGATACCTTTCCAAAAATTTGTGACATCCATGCCCCAAAATAATAAAGAAACATAGTGATTTGCCTAAATTTCCATGGATAACAGATAAACTGCAAAAAGCAGTTAGAGTTAAAATAGAATTTGGAGAAGGCCAAAAGACAAAAAGACTTGTGATTGGGAATTATTAAAATTAAAAGAAATGAGTGTAGAAAATTAATAAAAATGCAAAAACATGTTATTATCATAGTAAATTAAATCATAATGTTAATCCCAAAAGATTTTGGATGATTATAAAATAATTGTCAAATCCTGGAGGGCAGGAGGACAAGCTAATGTAAATTTGAGGGTGAATGAAGGTATAACTGAAGATCCAGGGGCGGTATCGAACACTTTGAATAATTATTTGTTGATCTCCCTGATTTAGGGTTAATGGAAGATGCACCAATAGCAATTAATATTGAGAGTGAAGAACATTTTTCAAACCAGCATCCCCCCTTTAGATTTAAAAAACTAACATTACAGGAAGTTACCAAAGAATTATTAAGAATAAATCCATACAAATCTGCAGGTTTAGATAATTTGGAGGGGCGCTTTTTAAAAATAGCTGCCCCCTACTCAGCATGTACAATCTTAGCTATATTTAATTGGGGTCTACAAGAAGGAAATTTTCCTACTCTTTGGAAAACAGGGAAAATAGTACCTATTTACAAAGCTGGTGATAAAAGATCCCCCAACAATTATTGTCCCATTGCTGTTTTGCCTTTTCTATCCAAATGTTTGGAGAGATTGGTAAATCAGCAAATGGGAACCTATTTGGACAAATATGATTTGTTAATGCAATATCAGTCTGGTTTTTGGAAGGGCTTCTCAACTACGTCGGCCTTGGTTGAGTTTAATGATTTGATATGTACATCCCTGAATACAGGCAAGGATACAGCAGCAATTTATATTGATTTGTCAAAAACATTTGACCTGGTGAACTACTCCATTTTATTTGAGAGGTTGGTGGGTCTGGGTTTCTGGGGATCCACTGACATGGTTTATGCCATATTTAACTGACCGATCCCAAAGGGTATAGTTACAGCATTACCTTTCTAACCCTCAGACTGTTAAAGGGGAACCCACAGGGGTCCATTTAGGACTCTTGTTGTTTTGATCTTTAATAATGAATTACCATCAGTAATCCAGCATACATATATAAGGATGTATGCAGATGATACGGTCTTGGTGGCTTCTGGGTGTAATTCAGTGGATCTCCAGAGAAACCTACAGACTGAATTTACCAGGGTACAGGAGTGGTTCACCAGGTCACAATTAATAATGAACATAAATAAGACTAAACTAATGTGTTTTGGTACTAATAGACATCAGGTGTTTTCAAGTGTACACATTTTAACACTGAATCAAACTCCAATAGAACAAGTATCAAATTATTGTTATCTGGGAGTAAATATTGATTTTTCATTGACTTTTAAGGGGCATCTAGAATCCATTATTACTAAGACACATAAAAAATTAGGAGCCTTGAAGAGAACATCTAGGTGTTTAAAATTGCAGGACAGGAAATTGATTGCAGAACAGCTCATACTTCCAGTATTAAAGTATGGAGAGTTCATTTATAGGACTGCAACCAGACAACTTCTAAATAAATTAGATAAATTACATTATAGGGTGGCAAGATATGTTCTACGTTGTAATTTTAGGACCCATCACTGTGATCTATTAACTAGGTTAAATTGGTTATCCCTTGATTTGGAATATAAGAAAAGTTGGTCAATATTTATTTATAAATATAGGACAATTAATTTAAATCATAATATTGCTAAATTATTGACAAATAAAGATTCTGCCTTAGGAAACATTCAGTTAGGTCATTTTACCAAAATAGAATTGATCCAGATAGGCGAAAAAATAAGTTTGGGGATAGAACATTAGCATCACAAGCATCAGTATGTTGGAATATACTTCCTCCCTCATTACGAGCTGAGAAAACTATCAAAAAATTTATTGAGGGGTTAGAGATGTGTTATATTTACTTGTGTGTATCTGTTTGATATTGATTTTTGTTGTTTTTCTTTTTAAAAACATGTTTGTAATTTAGGGATAGATTTTTGTGCACTTATTTATATTTTGTATTAAATTGTTTGTGGTTGGTTTGATTTTGTGAAACTTAGAGAGTTTGTACAGGACTGTCTTGAAAACTGGATTGTATTATCCAAATGACATGTATTATTCCTGTATAAAAATACATTTTTTACTACTTTTACTACTACTAGAAAGTTATTTACAGAAAGGGTAGTGGATAAGTAGAATGAACTATCACATGGACTTGTTAATGTTCAGGTAGTTCATGCATTTAAACATGGGTGAGATAGGTATAGAGGACTCTGTAGAGTGACTCAGAATGGGCAGAATTGGAGATAACATGGTAGGTGTGTAAGCAAAGTATGGTCTCACCAGTACTAGACTGGAATCAGGATCAGGGTAGGGATTGGACAGACTGGATGGACTGCAGGTTTTTTCTGCCCACAAAATTCTGGGCTTCTGTGTTTCTATCCCTCAGAGGACAAAAACCTCATCATGTGCTATAATATAAAATACCCATGTTTGCCATTTTAGGTGGAACTGGGGAAGTTGATCGGTTTCATGTCATAATAGCGATTGCAAAACAGGAATTGCCATTATGGCATGTGTACTAGTACATCGTTGAAAAGCATTTTGGTGATATACAGTTCTCAGCAACTCCACTTCCGCATCACTTAGTGTTTTTGTGGGGAGAGGCTGTGCCCTCTGCCCCCATGCCCCTACCCCCTTCTTTTAGATTGTCAACTCCAGGGGAGTGCATGTTGAGGAGGGGCAAAACTCAGCAGCAGGGAAAGGCAGCTGCAAGCAGCAGCAAAATACTCACCCTCTGTCCATCCCGAGCCCAGTGCCTATTGCACCACAGCCAACCACCCTCCTACCACACCACAGGGCTGGCTCAGCTGCAGAAGGGTCTCCTCCCTATCTAAACCCTCGCTTCTATCCCTCCCTCCACCTCCGTATCCCTCCCTTCTGGTCACTTTCCTTGCTATTCCATCGCTACCTTTGGCAGGTAGCTGATGATGATAGCACTATAAATGAGTCGCTGTTTTTACAATCGCTCAT
Organism: Neoceratodus forsteri; assembly: GCA_016271365.2. NCBI lineage: Eukaryota > Metazoa > Chordata > Ceratodontiformes > Ceratodontidae > Neoceratodus > Neoceratodus forsteri. The sequence continues at coordinate 899,263,216 of CM057456.1, read as the reverse complement.
TATTATCGCTATCATCACTGGATACCCAGCTGATCATCGGTTGTTTTCAGCTGTCTTTATGCACTTCTGCTGTGTGGAGACATATCTCATATCAACTCCGTGTGTCCCTATCCACCCTAAATTGGCATTCCCCCCAGGCTTACAAACATGTAGCTTTCCCATGGCTGGGTTATCTTAAGGGGCTCATGGAAGAGAGACTGAGAGCCAACTCCCTGTCTAGATGTCCATGACATCATTTGAGCAGGAATTTGAGGAGCCAGAGGTGACTTCATTGTGCCTGAGCAGAAGTGTTTTCATGTGCTTGCTTGTTGCCTTTACTCTGGAGGCATGGTTATGCAATGATGCTTGGAGCATGAAGAGCACACTTCCCTGTGTCATATACTGATGTCCACTGCAGCCACCAATCCCTGCATGTGCAAAGGCTCTCAGGTGCACTGAATCCTGCACACTACCAGGAGTCAGACTATTGCCAGGTTTCTACTCCCACCCACCCACCTTGGAGGAGATGAGCAGTGCTGGACACTCAAAGCTCCTCCACCAGCTAACTCTCTGATGCTCTGGGCTTGTTTGCAAACCTGGTTCACTGGTGTCAAAGCAGTAGCGAACTGTTGCGTGGGCATGCTGGCCAGTTGATCATTTAACTTATATGTTATTTTCTTAAACCTGTAAATAGTGTTCACTAGACCACTCACTGTTCAGTAGTCAGTGGGGAGGCAAGGTGCCATCATCCACAGCTGGTTTTCTTCTTTTGGTGCCCAGCAATAAAATAGGAGCTACAGAGTGGGCCCACTCACCCTCTCTGATGGGGATACAGAGAAGAACTGTTCTATAAGTGCTGGGTCAAAAGAAAGTTGAGTGAAATCCTCCCTTAGTGACATCCAACACTGACCTAGAACAAGGAACTGACAGAAAATATGGGCATGCCCACCTTCACCTGTCTGCATTATCTCCAGCATGTGTCATATGAGGCTGACATTAATTCTGCCAGCATCAATGGAATACGAAAAAAATGGGATTGACATTCCCATGTGAATTCTCTCCAGAAAACAGAAGAAGTAATTTTTAAGACTGGAATAACAGATTTAAGCTAGCAGTTGTAAGTGTAAGCTGAGCATAATCTTTGTTCCAGTTTTTGAGTATGGGCAGTATACTAGTGTGGTCTATGTGTTGTAACTCCCAACAAAAATGGCCAATGAAGTGTTGCTAAGGTTTTCCTGAAGGGCAACAATCATAATGTGAAGGAAAAGAAGGGTTGGATATGGGAGATGTGAGTGGTGGTATCCTTCAAAGCTGGTAGGCTTGAAACTGCAGGTGGCAAAATGTTCTCTATGTTTAAGCCCAAACTTACTTTGTAAGTCAGCAAAAGAAAGAGTGCCCTGAGAGTCCATGAATTGGAAAACATGGCTCAGGCCCAAGCATTTCCACCTTGGAAAGGTATGAGCCATTTGGAGTGGTGGAAAGTCAGAATCATGGGCAAGGGCTCGGCAAAAAAACAACATTTGGTGTACTTCAGGGTTGCCATGGATCCTATTCCATTGCAAACATCATTATCACCACATAGGATGTAAAGCCAGTAAGCCACTGAGTACCCAGAGGGTATGAGAAGAGCTATCTGGCAGTATCATGAATATCATTTAGGTGGAATTCAATGTTTCCACTGAGCCTGTCAGTGCGGAGCCAGGCACCCAAAGATTATCTGCAAATCGGCTGTTACAGAGTGAGTCTTTGATTTGAGAGATTAACTGGTCCACTATCTCCCTTGGGCTTGTCCCCATTGTACTTGCAATCTCCCTTTCCTTCCTCATTTTGCTGCCAAATACACATTGCTGGAATGTTGCTATTGATACGCTATGTTTTGCGCTACTTAAACCCTGTGCTTCCTCTTAATAGTCTACCATGTACATTTTATTATTGTTATTATAATTGTAACTTTTATTGATGCAACTTATTGTTGCACTTTCCTCATCCCCTTCCCCCAGGATACATCTAGAAATGAGCTACTTAGCTCAGTATAGCTCCATGTGAAACTCTTACAATAAATAAATGAATCCCTCCCCAGTCACGAGGAAGCTGAAGAACAGCATATTTAATATGTGGCGGTATCCACCAACGAAAAATCTTGAAATCGTACAATCCCAAGATATGAAATAGCACAGGGAAGGAACCAGAGGAAGAATCTACAAAATATACAGTATCCTGGAAGCAGATTCATATGGATAGTGTCTGCTCTTGAGAAAACATTAAGGGGAAACTGTCCACACGTAGTAAAGTCTACCAATAAGTGTTGCATCAGGGGCTAGAAAGGTAGTAATTCTAAATTATTCAAATTCTGTAGGATAAAACAACCCAATGTATTTTATCATCATATGGTTCCAACTGAAGGAATTTTTAAGTTTCACCAATGGCAAGGGGGTATAGTAGCTAAGTTGAAGTATTTCTGCTTTTTAGGGTTACCACCTTTTAAGAAGCCCAAAGTGGGACATTTCTTACTGAAACTGGATTTTTCGCAGGACAACATGTCATCTTGATCAATGTAGCAGACATGTTTTCTCTAAATAATCAGAATTAAGACTAAGTGTTGTAGTTTTTAGTTGTTTCTTGTGTTTTCTATTATTTTAAGGTATTTTAGTTAAGGTATTACAGTTTTTTGCAACATTTAGAGGAAAATCAGAAAATATTTTTTCTACTATAATGTCAGGACATTTAGGGCCAGATATTCAAAAGGGTTGCGCCATGCACAACAGCGTTGCGCATGCTCAAGTCCTTAATTGCGCCATTCTGCGATATTCAGCAGGAGGCAGTTGCGTCACTGAAAACAGGCTGAGCAACAGCGCAATGCAAATGAATGCATGCGCAACTGGAGGGGGAGGAACCATGCATAAACTGCACAGCCCGATATTCAGCCGGGCTGTGCAGAGTGTCTGGCGCAACCCCAACCTCGCCTGCAGGACTTTGACCCAAAAAGAAGGCTTAAGTCGAGGCCACTTACAGGTGAGCTGCTGTATTGCAGGCAACACAGCAGCTGCCACCTGTGGCTGGCTAACTCAGTCTATGCCCCCACAGCCGATCGCGGCATAGTGTACTCCCCACCAGCCCGATCGCGGGCATCAAAGTGGCTCCCCGTTCCACATCCCTGGTGGTCCAGTGGACCGAAATGCCTGATCTGGGCGGTATGTTTAATACTCCCCTCCCTCCCATTCACATCCTGGTGGTCAGTGGACCGAAATGCCCGATCCACGGGCAGAAAGTAACGGACCCCGAAGCATCTCCCTTGTGCCGATTGTGGGCAGAAAATGTGGAACCCCCTCCCGAACATCTCCCTTGTGCCCGATCGCGGGCAGTAAATGTAATGAAACCCCCACGAACATCTCCCTCCATCTGCCGACTGACTGCCCTGTCACGGTATGGGCTGCAAGCCATTGGCTCTTACTCTGCACCAATAGGCGTGCAGCCCCTACCGGGCAGTCAGTCCGGCGAGCAACTGAAGCAGCAGGCGGGTGGATACTGCCCACGGCTGCGGGGAGGCGGGGTGGTGGGGCTTCATGGGTGGGTGGGGTGGGGGGACACCCAGCACCAGGGAGATGTTTTGGGGGTTCAATTTACTTACTGCCCGCAATCGGGCATTTCGTCCACTGACCACCAGGGAGATGTTGGGGTGGGGGTTTCAATTTACTTACTGCCCACGATCGGGCACAAGGAGATGTTCGGGTTCAGTTTACTTTCTGCCCACAATCGGGCACAAGGGAGATGTTCGGGGTCCGCTTACTTTCTCGCCCGCGATCGGGCATTTCGGTCCACTGGACCACCAGGGACGTGAACGGGGGGGGAGTTATTAAACATACCGCCCGCGATCGGGCATTTCGGTCCACTGGACCACCAGGGATATGTACGGGAGGAGGTGGGGGAGCCACATTGCTGCCGGCGATCGGGCTGCAGGGTGCGTCAGTCCCCAACCACTGCTGCCTGACAGGGCGCCAGGTGCAAGTCCTCGGGGATCGGCACACCTACATGCTAATGGCATGCAAATGGGGCCATAATCAGATGAAAATGGTCCCCCCTACACCTTGCATGAATTATGGCCCCATTTGCATGTCACCTTTTGAATATCATGATTTTGCGCATGGTGCAATGGTACTTGCGCCACCGCAAGTTGAATGCTCCACTCTGACAACTTGCGGTGGCGCAAGTTCCACTGCGCCATGCACAGTGGCTGTGGCTGGGGGGTGATATTCAAAGGAGTTGCTCAATAGCGCAACTCCTTTGAATATCGCCCCGGCCACACCCCTGCGCAACTATTTTGCACAGCGCATAGGTTACGCCAGTGGCTACAGTTTGAATATCCAGCCCTTAGTATTTTCATGTTTTTCTGCAGGACACAGCTGCCCAAATCAGGACTGTCCTGTGAAAATAGGGACAGATGGTAACCCTACTGCTTTTGTATGTAAGCCCTCAAAATGGTGCTTAGCTTTTTGGGCTTCACAGGCCCCAGTCAGCCTAGTTTGCTGTTTTCACTCTCCAGACCCCAATGTCTTGGATTGCTGTGGGATGGGGACCAGCAGAGCAATGCAGTATCCTCTTCCAGGAGTCCGAGTGGTAGTCATGCCCAGCTCCTTTGCAGCCATGGCTGGAGCCACATGTCGGGTCCCATGTTCCTGGCCCCAGAACTAGCATAGGGGTCAGGATTGGGATAGGACCCTCCATGCCAGTGTTGCACCTCCCAAGTGTCCCCATCCCCAAGAGAAGCAATGAGGTCGTGGAACATAAGCACAAACTGCTGGCATTTTCTAGGCATGTGCAGCACATTGTAATGCAGCAGGAGCTCCCTTTGCAACATGGGCTTCACACATGGAACCCTGCAGCCTCCAACTCTGCAATGGGCTACATGCCCTGAAAATGAAAAGCAGTCCTGACCCCAGGATAGTCAGCAGGACCAGAACACGAATAAAGGAGCCCTTGTGGGTTAATATAAAACCAGCAAAGGCTGAAAATGAAAGGACTGCAGGATGTAAACAAACATGGTGACATCCATGAGTTTCAAGTCTCTGTCCCCAAAAAGACTGCAAGAAAATGGATCAGAGGTCACAAATCTTCAGACAGGAACGTGGGCCAGTCTTCTGCTTGCTAAAGCAACAGGCTCTGAATGCATGCTTTGCATTGCCAGGCTAGCATTCCAGAGCCCACCAGCCTGGGGATTTTAGACCAATAGGGCGTTGAGGTCAGTTAACTGGTCTGCATCTGTCCAAGAGGGAACCAGGATCCTAGGTGATAGGTTTAAATGATTCACTGGCAAGCATTTAAACTAGCCAAGGGGAGAGACACTGAAAAGGAGCAGAGAATTCCTAGCCCCCCCAAAAAATCAGGGTAGTTAGTGAGGTAAACACCAAGATAGGGACGTCGACAGGGAGAAGGGCAGGGGTAAATGGAGAAAATGACAAAGGCAATAAGGACAGGGATGGGGCAAAAAGGGGTAAGACCATCAAGAAATGAAGGGTAATGGGTACCAAAGCCAGTAGTCTGGGCAACAAACTCCCTGAACTGGTGGCCTTGATGGAAGAGAGATGCCTGGATATTGTGGCAGTCACAGAAACATGGTACAGAGAGAACCATGACTGGGATGTTAACATACCAGGTACACAACCTGAGAGGGACAGGGAGGGTAGAAGAGGGGGAGGAGTAGCTCTCTATGTAAGGGAAGGAATAAAAACAATGAAACAAAAGAGAGAACAGGGAGTAGGGGAGGCACTGTGGATCACCTTAGAGACTGAAAATGGCACCACAATCTGCACAGGGGTTGTATACAGATCCCCATCTCAGAGGGAGGGGAAGGAATGGACAAAGAAATGATAGAAGGTATCCTTAGGATGGCAGAGAAAGGGGAGATACTGCTGATGGGGGACCCGAATATGCCAGATGTTAAATGGAGCACCTTTGCTGCAGCCACATCAAACAGTAGGGCCACTGTCGATGCCCTACGGCGGGCATGCCTCAGACAGCTAGTGTTGGAACCCACTCAGGAGGGAGCAATATTAGACCTTGTACTCTCAAATGGGGACAGTGAGAGGATCTTAGATCTAGAAGAGGGTAGCCATCTGGAAACAAATGACCACCAAACAGTGTGGTTCACGATAAACTCAGCTGCAGAGTCAAGCCATACAAAAGTGAGGGTACTGGACTTCAGGAGGGCTGACTTTGGCAAAATGGGAGAGTGCCTTAGAAAAGCACTAGCAAACAGGCAAGAAGGAGGGGGGAGCAACAATAGGGAAACATCAAAACTGCCATCACAGAGGCAACAAGCCTTTGTGTGAAGCAAATAAATCAAAATGAAAACAAAAAGCCACTATGGTTCTCAAAAGAGGTGGCGGGGAAGGTTAGGGAGAAGAAGATAGCATTTAGGAAGTATAAGGAAACACAGAAGAAGCAGGACAGAGAACTGTACCAGTTAAAGCAGAAGGAAGCAGGAAAGGCAGTCAGAATAGCAAAGGTCCAAACTGAGGAAATGATAGCCAATTCAGTTAAGAAGGGGGATAAAACCTTTTATAGGTACATTAGGGAGCGTAGAAAGACAAAGGGAGGGATAGTGAGGCTGAATAGAATGGATGGTGGGTAGGCAGAGAGGGACAGTGAAAAAGCAAGGATACTGAAAGATACTTCGCTCAATATTCACAAAAGAAGAGGGGGTACCTAATCCAATTAACAGAAGCACTCTGGATAGGGGTGTCGATCCCAGTCCTTTCACAGAAGAAAGGGTTCTGAAAGAACTCCTAAAACTGAAGGTGAACAAAGCAATGGGGCCTGACGGGATTCACCCCAGAATTCGAAAAGAATTAAGGGGAGAACTAGTGACACCACTGACTAACCTTTTTAACAAATCATGGGAGGATGGTGTGGTACCTGAGGACTGGAGGAAGGTGGATGTGACTCCCCTTCACAAAAGAGGGAGCAAGACAGAGGCAGGAAACTACAGACCTGTCAGTTTGACCTCTATGCTAGGGAAAATGATGGAATCACTTCTGAAGGAAAGAATTGTTGAGTACCTAGAGGCCAGTGGGGCACAGGACCCAAGGCAGCATGGATTCACAGTGGGAAGGTCATGTCAGATGAATCTAATTGATTTATTTGACTGGGTGACCAAAGTAGTAGACCAGGGAGGGGATGTGGACATGGTCTACCTGGACTTTAGCAAGGCATTTGACACAGTCCCACACAAAAGATTAATGAACAAATTTGCCAGTCTGAGAGTGGGTCCCTGGGAGGTAGCCTCTGGTAAAACATTGGCTGGACAACAGGACACAGAAGGCAATAGTAAACGGAGTCAGCTCTGAAGAAAGGGGGTTACTAGTGGGTACTGCAGGTTTCAAAACTGGTCCAATCCTTTTTAATGTCTTTATAAGTGACATTGCAGATGGACTGGAAGGAAAAGTATGCCTCTTTGCAGATGACACAAATATCTGCAACAGGGCTGATACACAAGTTGGGGGGGTGGAAAGGATGAGAAGGGACTTGGCAAGGTTGGAGGAATGGTCAAAAGTATGGCAGCTTGGATTCAATGCAAGAAGTGCAAAATAATGCACCTGGGAAACAAAAACCCAGGTGAAGAGTACACAATGGGGGGGAGGGGTAATAACAACAACAAAAATGGAAAGGGACCTGGGGTAATCATATCAGATGACCTTATGGTTGGCAAGCAATGTGAGAAGGCAGTATGGAGGGCTGGGAGATACTGGGATGTCTAGGGAGAGGCATCACCAGCAGAAAACAGGAAGTTGTCATCCCTCCATACAGACAGTTGGTGAGACCCCATCTGGAGTACTGCATCCAGTTCTGGAGACCCCAGTTCCGCAAGGACATAGACAGGATGGAGGCAGTCTAAAGGAGGGCAACTAAAATGGTGCAGGGTCTGCAAGAGAAGCCATATGGGGAGACACTAAAGGAGCTTAATATGTATACCCTTGAGGAAAGGAGGGAGAGGGGGACATGATAGAAACTTTTAAGTACCTCAGTGGAATCAACAAAGTCCAAGGGGGTAACATCTTTCAGAAAAAGAGATGTGCAAGAACAAGAGGACATAATTTGAAGATGGGGGTGGCTCAGGGGCAATGTGAGGAAATATTTTTTCACAGAGAGGGTGGCGGATGCATGGAACAGCCTTCCTGAGGAGGTTGTGGGGTCTAAAACTGTGGGAGAATCAAGAATGCATGGGACAGACATAAGGCAAATCTTGTGGGGTAGGAAGAAATAGGCTGTTGGTTAACTAGGATCTGCAGCTTATCCAGTAGGTAGGGAAATGGGCAGACTTGTGGGCCAAGCGGTCCTTATCTGCCGTCAAAGTCTATGTTTATAAAGGGGACTGAAGTAAACAAGCTGGGCTCAGATTTGTGAGACAGAGGAAGCTGTGAGTCTGTAATTCATTGCCTGCCAGGAGCTGCAGATCAGACAGGCATCTGCATCATGTGCACACCTGATTCATGCAAAGAAAGCAGTTTATCTTAAATGGAGGAGTAAGAGCAAAGTGCAGAGCTGGATTTTCTGCCCTACAGTGACTTTTCCCTTAGAAGAGTAAATTTCATAAAGAAGATACTGACTGATGAGGCCATTGCCTACCCAATGGATCTCCAAATCTCCTGCCCTTGCAGCTAACTGACCTATTGAGACTGGTGAGAGAGACCAGACCTGCTCCGGAGAAGTCTGCTCTCCATCCGGAAGTATCCAGCATCTCACCTGCTCAGCTAATCTATCCACTGAAAGCATTCTAGACGTCTACAAAACTGTAATTAACCATCAGGGTTCCGGCCCTACAACTGGGGAAGCTGCTTGCGTAATTGGAACAGAGGGAAAAGCCCTGGGAGCACTATGTAATAATTGTTAAGCCCAGTCAGAAGATCTGAGAAAGTCACCCATCCACCCACAGTACTTCTGGGTTACAAATAGGGGCCCCTTTCTACAAGAAAAGTTTTTTTGTTCTACTTCAACTATGTTGCAACTGTTTGGCTTCCAAGCTAAGTGCATCACCATTTCATCCAACCTGCTAGCAGCAACTATATCCCCAGCGTGGTACCCACTTCAGCTGAGAGCACTCCAACCCATGGCCTGTGGGGGAATTTAAGTGTGCCCCCTTTGGGGATTAGTAGGACTGCAGGGGGTTGGACAACTTTTGTGCACATGTGTGTGTGTTTGTGTGGGGGGTATTGTTAAAGAGTATAGGAACTGAACAGTTTCCCCTACAACTTCCAATTTTCCCTGCTGCTCCTAGTTCTTTCCTTATCTTTCCTGTTAATAAATAATATTTGGACTTGAATTTCATTATTTGGGGTATTACTGTTTCTGTGTTGCCTGTTCTGGGAGGGCCGTGTTGGCAAAGGTACTGTTATTGTTACTGGGGTGTAATAGTATAGTGTGCAATGTCCAGGAGCCCTTATTGCTACCTGAGATGGAGGCCCTTATCACTGTTACATCCAAGTGCCCAGTGTAGCTTAGTTACTGCAAACCCAGGCTGGCTTCCTCATTGGGACTATAGAGGCAGACCATGAGGGCCCTGGACAGTGCTACATGTAGATTTAGCCAGAATCCTATCACCTTTCCAAACCTAGCAATTTCTTTCTATGCCACCCAATAGACTGACCTGGAGACAGTAAGTTCAAAAGAATATCATTGGTGTATAATGCCTCCTTGTACTTCATTCCTCCATAGGGATCCCCTCTATCTCCTCTATCTGATGAATTGCTATTGCCAACAGTTCTACACATAAGGCAAACAGTAGGGGGGAACGGGGTAGCCCTGCCTAGTTTCACACCATAGGGGTATGGGTGCTGTAGTGTCCCCACTGATTTTTAGGTACGCCTGAGGGTGATGGTGCAAGTTTTTGACTCATGCAGCTCATTATGCAAAACACTGCTTCTGCTTGAGCAGTTGAGAAGCATGGCAGCTTATCATGGTTTAGTTTTGGCTTCTGCCTGTCCACCACACCCCCTCAGCAATAGCAGCCGTATGTAGTAGGAGGTAAGTCAAAGCATCCGACAACAACCTCTAGTGGCTCAACAGAATGCAGCATAGGTATGCTGGCAACTCCATAGTCCAGTACCTTATATTGTGAGGGCAGTTAGACAGCAGTTTAGAGGTAGTATTGCTAGTCGGTTTACAGCTGATACTGTGCTTCTGTGTCCAACCAAACTACTCAGTCTACATGGTTAGAGGAACAACGGTCAGCATATGCACTTCTTAGAGATTTGTCAGCTACCCAGTTAGGAAGCATGCCACTATCTACCACTGGTATCTTAATAATCTTGGCCCTGCATCACTTAAAAATTAAGCAAGAGCCCCACAGCCCCCGTGTAAATGCAATTCATTGCTCGGTATAGCAATTTGATGGCTAAAGAGCACTATTACAGGAGCGGGCTACTGACAGTATCTAAAATGGTGATCTGGGGTTAAGAATATTTCAGTCTCTCTCCTCTCTGCATAAAGTGCACCTCACCCCCTTGAAGGTCAGTCCCATTCCAAACTTACTAAACATTTAAGGCTTCAGCAAACTATATAAGATATCAAAGACTATTGTTCACTCCAGAGGGTAAGGGAAGGGGTGGCACCCATGGAACATGGAAAAATCATGGCTAATGGGATCAGGTCTCAAACAAAAGCATGTAAACCTGTTGTTCATTTAGATGCTTGCTGAAGTTGATTAAGAGATCTTTTATAGGTTCCAAGGTGTCTCTGTATTGCTGTGCTAATTTTATGGAAATAGCGAAGTTGTCCTCCAGTTCATGGCCAGACAGTAGGTCCTGTGAACAGGAGAGCTGTCTCTGGAACCTCCATGATTTCTTTGGGTAGAGCACTGTGGCTGTGGAAGCAGGATACCTTTGCATTTTAGGTCCTGTATCCTCATCCACTGTATGGCCTTTGACTCTGTGCCCCACAAAAGGTTGATCAGGAAGTTAGTGGATCTCAGGGTTGGGGAAAAGATGGCCAGAGAGGTTTAAAACTAGCTGAGGAACAGAACCCAGAGGGTGGTTGTGGGGGGAGAGTTATCTGGCACCAGACAGGTAACCAGTGGGATCCTGCAGGACTTGATGCTAAGGCTGGTGTTGTTCAGTGTCTTCATCAATGACATTGGAGATGGCATTAAAGAGCTAGTATATTGCCTGGAAACTGCCTGCAATTAATTGTATCTTTCAGATGTAGTCAGCTATCACTTCTTTTACGCATGAAGTATTTTTCTTTTCTGCTTGCTAATTAGAAGATTTCCAGCTGGCAGTACTGGGGTGATGTGATGTGTGGAGCAGCACTCTGGAGGAAAACAAAAGTCAGTTCTGTTCCTCCCACTAAATCAACTCTGAGACCACACTGACTATGACATCACTAGAAACCAATGAGAACCATTTCTCACTGCCAAGTTTTACTTTCACATGAAGCAGCAGGGACTGGCTCTCCCTGGTTACTAGTGATGTCACAATTTACTGCATTTTGATTAGTAGCTTATAAGAATCATTGCTCAGGCTGCAAGGATTGTGGTGCCTCAAGGTGTTTGATCTCATTTCTGATGATGTAGTGGGAGGAACAGACTGACTTTTTCCCCTTCAGACAGAGTGCTGCTCCACACGCCCCAGTACTGCCAGGTGGAAAATCTTCTAATTAACAAACAGAAAGAGAAAAATACTTGAGATATGGTATAAGAAGTGATAGTGACTGCATCTGAAAATTACTATTAATCTCAAGCAGTACACTAGCTCTTTGAGGGCAACATTTGCCTATTCATGGATGACACCAAGCTCTGTGGGAGAGTGGAACGGCTGAAGGATATAGAACCTACAGAAAGATCTGGAAAAGCTGGAGAGGTGGTCCAGGATCTGGCAGCTTGGCTTCAATGCCAAGAAATGCAAAGTTATGCATATTGGAGCCAAGAATCCCAGGACAGAGTACTACCTGGGTGGAGTCCAAGTATCTGCATCAGAGGAGGAGAAGGACCTGGGAGTGATGATCACTAGTGACCTGAAGCACTCCACGCAGTACAAGAAAGCAGCATCAAAGGCAAACAAGATGCTGGGATGCATATCTAGGGGGATCAGTAGTAGGAGAGAGGAGGTTATACTGCCCTTGTACAGGTCACTGGTAAGGCCACATCTAGAGTATGGAGCTTAGTACTGGTGCCCACACCTCAAAAAGGACATTAACCTGCTGGAGAAGGTCCAGAGGAGGGCTACAAAGATGATAGTGGGTCAGCATGGTAAGGCATATGAGGAGATGTTAAGGGCACTGAACATGTACTCCCTGGAAGAGAGAGAGGGAGAGAGAGAGAGAGAGAGGAGACATGATTGGGACCTTCAAGTACTTAAAAGGGATAAATAAGATTGATAAGGAGAATCTCTTTAAGCTGAGTGGCAACCATAACATGAGGGGACACAGTCTTAAGCTTGAGGGTGGGAGGTTTAGGAGGGAGGTCAGGAAGCACTTCTTCACAGAGCAGGTGGTGAACTATAACTTGGTCCTAAAACAAAAAAAGTTCTGGATTATTACATTATAGGTGAACAGATCTCTAGGAGAAGGCAGTATAGCACAGTGGTCTAAGGCTCTGAGCTGCAAATCTGGTGACATCTAGCAGACCAGACCTGGGTTTGAATCTCACAGCTTCCATTTGCATACTGTGTGACCCTGAGCAAGTCACTTAACCTCCTTGTGCTCCCTGGTCGCTCCTGTAAAAAAGCTTTCAGCTTAGTGTGCTATACCTGGTTAAACAACTAAATAAAAAAAAAAAAGGTTTAAATACTGGTTTTGAAATTAAACCGTATATGGAAAAAAGATAAACTGCTGCTAAAACCCTGTTTCTTATGCAGGATATTTTTGCTACATAAGACTCCTATTGGATTGTAATCTTCCTTTTGTGTTCTTTTTGAAGCCCCTCTTTGGATAAATATGAAAGCTGTTATTTTGTATAATGTATTTGTATTTTAAATTGTTTTAAAATTTCGTGTTCCTGAGATAATATATATATTTCTTCTGCTTTGCTATATTAAATTGATGTTTTTAGACTTGTTTAGATAAGCTATGTATAGCTATTTCTGTTTAGGGTTTCCTAATTAAGTGATTAGGTATTCACAGGTTTATGGAATCAACTAAGGCAATTATGACATCAAATTTTTTTTTTTACCTATAAAACCTCTCTAGTTTTTAGTCTGAGGAATGTAGCCTTTGAGAAAGGGTCTAGTGATGGACCAGAAACATGTTAGGCATATGTATCTGCATTTTATGTAATGAAAGCTTCTTTTTATTCCCTACAACAGTGTGCAGCACTTTCAATGTGGTGGTGGGTGCCCTAGCGTTTTTGTGTTGTAGGGTGGTGAACACTTGGCATGCACTGCTGGAAGAGGTCATCTCGTTGAAGACAGTTGGCAGCTTTAAGAGAGGCTGGGACAGGCATAGGGGGAAGGTTAGGATCATGGGTAGGGAGGATGAGCGGAGGGGAGAGAGGGCAGGGACATTAGCTCAAGCTGTGGACCCTGCAATAAGAGCAGAGTTGATAGACCAAACAACCTTCTTCTGCTGGCTTCTTCATGTGTTCGTATGGTAGGAATTTTAGCATCAGGATAGAAAACCCTAAACCATGCTATTAAAAGGGTCTGAAAGCAGATCCCAGTTTTTTCTTCTGTTTTCCTATCATTTTTGTCTACATCGGTTTCAGCTCTTCCATACTTGCTACTAAGCCTTACTACTTTACCAGCTCCCACTTTTTGGTTGAGCGTCCTAATAAATTCTTCCTTTTCAGCAATATACTCTTCAATCCATTTTGTAGCTGTAAATGTAGCCATTGGTAGCATTCATGTTTATATTTATTTAAATTTTTACGTGTTTGAGTATACTCAGCTGTGTCATGTGACTCACCATATGTATTTAAAATTCTTGGAGACTGAATTGGCCACCGCCTGAAAAAAATGTTTTTTTTTTTTTAAATGTTTTAATTACTTTTTATTTGTTTTCGATGAGAATATACAAAGAATACAGGTTGTTTAATATCATTGAAACAACTGAGAAACAATATACATATTTCATTATCTTCTACAGGCATTGATCTTTCATACGTATGAGATTTATGTTTCTTACCTCATCTAGTCAGAGTAGGCTCTTTTCTTTCTTTAGCTGGGAACTTCGCTGATAATCAGTATGATCCACGTTTTGTAAGCTGGGAGCCTTCGCTATAACAGCACTGGTTTAACTCAGGGAGAGATAGTTTTTAACCTGGGCTTAAGAAAATCTTAACCTGCTCAAGTAAGCTGAAAAAGAGGTTTGGTCCTCAAAGTGCAGGAGCTAGTGTGTCTCTGGTCTTGCTGGTTTATACTAGCTGCACGTTTTGCTTAGTTTTTGCTAGCAGAATAAAAAAGCTTTAACCCAAAGCTTTGGGTTAAGACATTGAATAGCCTTAGAGTGGCTCTTTTCTTTGTTCTGTTGAAATTCTTTCTGCAAGGCTTTGTGTCTGCACATCTGCATCAGTAAGCACCCAGCTTGCTTTGAAGCCTGGAGACGGGGCGTAGGCTTGATGTTTGGACTGGATGACTGGAGCAAAATCATGACTGAAGTACAGTCTGTGAGGTCCCCAGTATACTTTTTCAGTTTGTTGGCTGTGCATGATAACCTGTTCTTTTACCTGAAACTTTAACAATTTCTTCATGACTGATTTCAGACTGTTCTTAGGTCCTGGTTTAAGCTCCGGTGTCCTCTGCACTCTCTTGATTTCTAACGCCAGACTGACTAATAGGGAGAGAGTCTGCCAAAGTAATCCTGCTCTTGAATTTGTGATCACTGTAATAATGTTCTACTTTTGTGACATGGAGCCTTTGTAAATGAGTCTCGGACTCAAAGGTATTTTCTGAATATGCAATAAATAAATAAAAATTGTTCAATAAAAGCAGACATGTTAGCTCCTGTTCTCCCTCCAGAATGCCGTGTATCCTCAGATCTTTCTGTACAACCTTCCTTCAGTTCTGAACATTTGTTTTCTAAACTGCACCTGTTTATGATAGATATGTAATATTAGGTTGCACAAATTGTTTGATAATTCACTTAGGGCAGTCATGACTTTCTGTAGCTCTGCATTTCCAGATTGGACTTTGTCTCAGCCTGTTTGGAGCTTAACCAAGGTGTCGCTCATCTCAGTCCAAAAGGCAACAGGTTCAGCAAGCAGCTTCTCATCTGCAACTCCATTCTCAACATTGTTCCCTGTTTAGTAAAAGGATAAGTAGGCTTCACTAGATGGGATAGGATGGCAAATGTTCCAGATCACTTAGCAGAGAACTCAGGTGAGTTTGCTGTTGTTGTTTGTGCTTTCTGCAGCCCTGTAGCCATTAATGATGGTAGAACATTTGTAAAATTAGCTAGAATTTGATGTGTTTTTTGTGCCTAGGGTGTAGTGCTCCAGTCTCACATCAGTATTCTGTCTGGGGATATCACCAGAAGTCCTCTGTGAGTCATGTTATTGTGAAGATACATTTAATAGGGGAATTCTGCAATGCTCAGACCCTGGCTAAATACATTTTAGGGAGCAAACTCAATATTAATATGGTGGATGTGAAGTCCACCAGGTATGGGGTACGGAGTACAGCTGTAGTAGTGGGGTGCAAGGTCTCAGGGCTTAGTTTAATTTAATCATAGAGCTGGAGTAAGGAAACTAGTAGCCACTTACTAGCATGCACAAGTGCCCAGGTGATACTTTTTTTTTATAGAGGTTAAAGGTGTGGGCACACATGACAGGGAACTAGGCAATGTGATCCTTCTGGAGGAGTTTGAGAAAAGCCAGGCAGTATGTTAGAGCCCGGATGACTGTCACTAAATGAGGAGCGTGAGCAACAGGTGTGGAGGACCATGTTGACTATGAAGTATAAGATACAGAAAGAACAGAGTGAACAGAAAAGGAGGGATAAAAGCATGGTGACTTGAGAGTGGGTTGAGAGCAGCTGTGTAGTACAAAGAGGAGATTAAATGCTGTTCCGTTCCTCATGTTTAACCTGGTTACTAATCAATGTTTTATACTTTTGATATAATACAGCAATGAAAGTGCAGAAGGAGGGTTTTGAAGCTCAAGTTTGCCAGCTTTGTAGCAGAGCACTGTGTTAATCTGAGTACAGTAGCTCTTTCTTTCATGAGTTGGCATGAGGCTGCATGAAACATTACATTCATATCCTGTTTCAGTCCTGTTTTATGTCTGCATACTGTAAATGATACCACAGATCCTCAGACAGTGCTATGCTTTTTTTACCCTGGTATTATTTTGGGAACGTTCCTGCTACTTGCATCACATGCAGCTGTCGGTTTTAGTGTTGTTCAGTTTTACTGAACACTTTGCTTCCCTAGAGCATGGTCAAGAGTGGAGGCAGCGACAGGCTCATCAAATTCTAATACCAGTGAAGTGTTCCAGAGTAAAAACTGGAATAAATAATGTTAATACATAGGAAACCTAAAGTTACATTGACATGAGATGAAAGAAAATGGGGTCTGCTGAGTAATAGTAACAACATATTTTAAGTGAATCAAATATTTTAAATAAATCCTAAAAGAACTAGGGCTGGATTTTCAAAGGGAGTCTGGGATTTGTGGCACCAGCACAACTGCGCAATGTGGGACAAAAGTTAGACCACATAAAAGATGCTCTACTGTGGGAGATGGCTGGCCAGCAAGGAGAGTTCCCTCACACACAATGAAAAAGAGAGTGTCAAGCCAGACTCCAAGGCATTAAGGAATTTAAAGCGATAAGGGTCAGTGCCCTACAGCTGGCCAAAGTGCCGAAATGTTTAAGAAAACATAGCCAGAACTAAGCTACTATTAAAGTTTAGTGATGCTGCAACAAAATGTTTTGAACATAGCGGGCTAAAAAAGTGACGCCAGTCACAAAACATCCCCAGCATTTTGTTTGAAGGCATCCTGGTGAACATATTTGTATGAGCAAGAGGAAGATGGTGGATGCCTGCTGAGCCACTGCTGTATGGAGTACAGAGCTGCTCAACTTTGTTTGGCCTGACAGTGCATTTTTACAGGTATGCCATCTGAGCCAGGGCTGTTAGAATTATACTAAGATGCTAACATACTATTGCCAGCAGATTAGGCCTTACGGTCTATCTAGTCTGCTCGAACCTCAGATCCCTAGTTGGGTGCGAGGCCTCCCCCTTGTGTTCCAGAAACCCCTATCATCCATCTTCACTCACCTGGGCCAGGCCATCATCTGATACATCTGCTTTCTGTGTCTGTCCCACCCTCTCTTGAAGCTCTCCACTGTGGATCTCTAAACCAGCTGACCAGACAGCGCATTCCAAGGGTCCACCACCCTCTCAGTGAAAAACCTCCTTCTTTTCCCCTCACCCTTCCACCTTCCAACTTCAAACCATGCCTCTGGTGATACCTCCCTGCTTTAGTCTAAAGATCCCATCCATGTTTACCCCATTTATTCTCTTGAGGTACTTGAGGACCTCAATCATGTCCCCATCTCTCTCTCCTCCAATGAAAACAGGCAGAGCTCCTCAAGTCTGTCCTCATACGCCAAATCCCCTAGTCCTCGTGATCATCTTAATTGCCCTCCTCTGTACCCTCTCCAGGAGCTGTATGTCCCTCTTTAACTGTGGTCTCCAGTACTGTACACAGTACTCAAGGTGTGGCTCAACCAGTCCATTGTACAGCAGCAGAATCACTTCCCTGCTCCTAGAGGTGATCCCCCTTACCATGCATCCCAACATCCTGTTGGCCTTGCCAGCTCTCCTGCACTGTTCAGAGTTATTCATACATGCATCCACCATGACCCCTAGGTCCTTTTCCCTGTTGAGGCCTCCAGTGCCTCCCCTCCCAGGGTGTACCTGTGTTTAGGGTTTCCCACCCAAGATGTAACACCTTGCACTTGGTGATATTAAAATTTAATTTCCATGTGTGAGCCCAGCTTTCCAGGGTGTCCAGGTCCCCTTGCAGTGCCAACCTCCCCTCTTCCCCCTCAACTACTGCTCCTATCTTGGAGTCATCAGTGAAGAGACTCATTTCACACCCTATACCCTCCCTGATGTCCAACATGGATGCATTAAACAGGATCGGACCCAGGACCAAGCCCTGTGGTACCCCACTACCGACCTCTCTAGGGTTTGAGAGCTCCCCACCGACCACTACTGTCTGGGTGCATCCAGCTAGCCAGTTTTCAATCCATCTGACCATCAAAGGGCCTACTCCCAACCCCGTCAATTTCTTCACCAGACCATTGTGGGGGACAGAGTCAAACGCCTTGTTGAAGTCCAAGAATAATACATCCACAGGCTTTCCCCTGTCCAGTTCTGATGTTACCCATTCATAGAACTCCACAAGATTGGTTTGACATGATCTGCCTGGCACAAACCCATGTTGCCGACTATCCAGACCTCCCATCTCTTCCAAGTACACCCCCAATTGTTCCTTTAGTATACTCTCCATTAATTTTCCCACCACCAAGGTTAAACTGATGGGTCTATAGTTACCTGGTACTTCCTTCGACCCCCCTTTATGGATTGGCACCACATGTGCCTCTCGCCAATCCCTAGGTACCCTCCCTGTCTCAAGTGACCTGATGAAGAGCTCCACCAGGGGTGCAGCCAGTATGTCCGCCAATTCCCACAGTACTCTAGGATGAATGCCATCTGGCCCAGGAGATTTATCTTTCTTTAGGGCCTTGAGGGCTAACCACACCCTTTCGGTGGAGATAGCATCATCAGTCCCCTCCACCTTACTGGCCTTTTTATCCTTATCCTGATGTGACACCCCTGGGGTACCTCTCCCTCCCTCCCTCTTGCTCCATTTCTGTTGCTCCCCTGATCCCACTTACTGACGCTTCTATCCCCATTGTGCCTTGCTTTGTAGATATCAGCCCCTTCCTAAGTGAACACAGAGAAGTACTCATTTAATACCTCTGCCTGCTCCCTCGCCTCTTCCACCCACCCTCCTTCTGATCTCAATCTGCTGAGATGGCCTTAGTTTTCTCCACTCCCCAATGTACCGGAAGAACCCTTTTCCCCCTCCATGTCTCCCAGCCAGCTGCTGCTCTTTACTGACTTTGCCCCTCACCATCCGGAGTGACTTTTCTAGATGCAAGATGGTACATTTCCTTTTCCTGTCTCCTCTTGTTGTTTTATATTTTTGTGAGGCTGCCTTCTTTTCTCTGACCACTACCTGAACCTCACTAGACCACCAGCATGGTTTATGTGACCTTGCTCCTTACATTTCACCTTAGCGCAGGTCCTGACTGCCTCATGAAGTCCCTGCTTTATGACCTCCCATTTCTTTTCCACATTTGTCATTGATGTAATCCCTTCAAGTGATCCTTGAGAATATTTCTCATGCCCACAAAGTCTGCCCCCTGAAGTCCACTGCCAGTGTCCTAGATCTCTCCCCTCCTGCAATGCTTATTTGAAACCAGACAGTATTGTGTTCTCTCCCAGTCAGGAGATCCTCTACAACAGGTCCCTTACCAGATCCCCATCTGCCAGAACCACATCCAAGACATGCCCCTCCCTTGTGGGCTCCATCACATGCTGTGCTAAGAACACATCCTGGAAGCCGTCCAGCAGCCTCTGCTCCTTGGCCACCTTAGAGGACATGGTTCTCCAGTTTGTACCTGGACTATTAAGGTCCCCCATCAACACCACTCCTTCCCCTTTTGGTCCACACTGGACAATGTTGTTATCCAGAAAACCATCCTCCAGAACATCACCCATCCCCGGGGGGGGGGGCCTATATATTACTTATATTTATCTAGTTCCCTGATACCTTGAGTTTGAGCTGTTTTTGTCTTTTGATACTTGTATCTGGACTGTGGAGGAGCAGACATGATTCAAGGGAACTGTGAGGTGGGATTGGATCTCCCCGGTTTGTCCCAGCAGAGCACCATCCGGACTACTGTCTTGCAGAAGAGAGGGAGCAGAGCAAGAGAGAGATGGGATACACAGTGATCAACAACGTTTTACCACCGGAGTTTACAGAGAAAGATAGAGTGACACAATTGAGCAATAATAGTCCACAGTTTAGGGCAGGAGAGAGCTCAGAGTGAAGAGAAAGTGACTAACTGGAGTGTGAAGTTCAGAAGCGGCATGGGGCACACCTGGTTAATACTCTCAGGATGGGAGTTTCCTTTCAGAAGTCTTATTATTAAGAGTGTAACCAGATTGCTGTGGTGTTTATGGTTACTACTCCTGCCTTAAGGGCTCAAACAAAGTTGAGGGGCCTGTGCTCTGTTTTACCAAAGGAGACTTTTTCCCAACAACAGAATAAATAGCATGGTGCTTCCACCCAGAGACAAAACTAGATGGACCAGTTATCTGAATGGTATAACCCCTGGGATGCTGTATCTACCCACCTCCCTCACAGTCACCCCACACATGTAATATAGAACCAACAACACAATTTCAATACACATTCAATTACTGACTGCAGCCAAAAATATGCTCATGATACAGGTTAACAATAACAACAAGCAATTTATTTAACAGGTTAGGGAATGCAGAATAAATAACAGACTTCAGAAAATGTGATAAAACTGGTAAAAACATCAACAGTAAACAGTACCGGTGCTCACTTCCCAATTGTAACACAACAGTAAAGCTCACTTCCCAACTGGTACCAGTTTTCCCCCAGTGTCCAGTCTGGATACCCAGGGCATTGAGATGGTGCAGGGCCTCATGATGTGCATCTGGATGGCTGGCATTGGTGCACTTTTTAAAACAAACAATAAGCTGGGTGAAACTGTGTACATGGTCCCAGGTGCAGCTGAGCCCTGCATTACTCATGGTTCTGGTGATACCAGTCTCTGAGTCTGGTAGGCTGAAGATCTTTGAGGCTGGGGCTCTGGGGTTCTTGAAAACTGGATACAGGCTATAACAGTCTTTCTGTGACTCTGCAACTCTGGATGCCTCTCTGTAGCTCTGCATGGACAAGTCTATGGGCAAGGGCCACACACCTCACCCAACTGTCCAGGTATGCAGGTAAGGTGATAGGAAATGCCTAGTTGTGACACTGCCTGGCTGATCCCCAAGACTGTCCATTGGCTTTTCACCTCCTCCTGGAGCTCAGGAACACTGGCCTCCCTATTCTCAGCCACAGAGCAGGCTGGAGGCTGTGGCACAAAAAGTCCAACAAGAACAATGCAGTTTCAGCCACACTGCAGGCTGGCAACAGTGGCACAAATATGGCACAGTTCTGGGTCCCCTCCTGGTGGTATGCAGGAATCAGTCTCTCAAATCCAGGAGTGTGGGTTCTGTTCAGCAAACCCACACTTTCATCCTCTGGCTGCTTCTTCTGGATATTGGAAATCAAGTTGGCACTCCCTGGGCTATTGGCTGTGGAAGCCCCAGGCAGGTCTTCTAAATTTTTGACAGAACACATAGTCTGAGCCTCCCCACTCTCTGGAAGCTCTCACAAGACTGCCTTGAACAAAATCTGCCCTCCGGGTCTGAAGAAATCATCTGCAGCATACCGTTTATCAATCAGGCTGTCAATCCATCACATTGGTGTGTAGAACGTTCATTCGATGCCTGATTGACTGGGGCAAAAGGCACCAAGACATAGTCCTCTCCAGGAGCCCCCTTTCTGTAGTCTTTGGGCTCCTCAATTTCTCATTGGCTACATGACCAGTCAGAGATAATTAAGATGAGTACAAATGAATCTGGCAGTCCAGTTTTAATCAAGGTCCCAACTTTACAGTCTTTTTGCAGGGCTGTTGAACAGTTTTAACAGTAATTTTCCCCATAGTTTATCTCCTTCCTTGTTGGATAATTGAAAAGTTGTTTATTATTTATGTTTTGTTTTATGTAGTATTGTTATATATTTATGTTTAGTTGTAACTAAGTGAAATACAAACAGGACTATCTTGAGAACAGGATTGTATAATCCTAATGATTAGAATTTCCTGTATAAAAATAAAGTTTTATCATCATCATCATCATCATCATTCTTCCCTCTGTCCTATTATCTGGTGGCAGAGTGGGGCATGACAGACTCCTCCTGCTTGTTGCGAGTGCAGTAACACCCTCCTGCAGGCAGCAGGCAGGGAATTCATTTACAATGCAGCCTTGGCTGCTCTTAAAGTTATAGCACTTAAAAGCACTTTTTACAAAGTTCATTGTTCTCTTTATGTCCCCTCCTGTGTGACTCCAGATCCTCTACTAGTGTCTTTGGGGCCCCAGGGATCGGAGCACACAAAGATGACTTCGGGAATGTGCTACCAGAGTGGCTTTTACCTAAGCACCATAGCGCTATCAGGATCTGTGAGCAGAGCACTGCAGCTGATATGTTCACAGGAGCTGGCTCAAACATGTGCACAGAGCTGTGTGGTGCTCTAATGGCTTGCACAGCAGTGTCTGTACTGTACCATCAAAAAATGGTTTTAACATTAATACCACACTCTTCCAGTCCCCTAAGGATTGCAGGCACAGGGGGGCTGGCAGGATCAATAAAGGGGCACAAGGACTGGGCCTGGTGTCCCAAGCGGCTGGTAGGCAAACCAGGTAAGACCCACCCATTGAAGGAGGCTACAAGAGTCTTCGGTTACAGCATTGACTCTTATTTGTAACAACTTTGACAATTTCCCTATTGTGCTGGAAAGAATTTTTGTTATGGTCCTGAACAGGATAAATTGCAAACTAGGATGTGATGAAAATCCCACACCAGGGACTTCTAGTTCACTGCCACCATCAGGTTTTTACCAGTACAGGAACCAGGAAATCTGCTTTTTACCTTCTCCTTGCACAAGGTCAGGAACGTCAGCACAATAACTGTGGGTAGAGTGCCCTTCAGAGATAGACTGCAAACAGAGTCCATTAGAAATAGTTAAAATTACCTTTTTAAAATAAACAGGCAGTCACTAGACTTATCAAAAACAGATTCTTTACTAGAGAACTACAAACATTTACAACAGCATATATTTACAGTCAGACAAAAGGTTTACAAGCTTACTTAGAATGGAAAATAAGGATGTTACACAGACAGTTGACAGATAGAAAAAATGATCTTCCCTCACCAAATTCTTAACCTGCCCACTATACAGAGACACTTTCCCATGACTAATCTCTACTCACCATTAAGCTAACATCCTATGGCAGGACTCAGGTCTTTAGATGTTGCAGGTCCAAGAAAGGGAGCTGAACCTCTGCTTCCTAATTTCTGCTCTTTGTCTGTGGGGAGAGGTCTATCCCTTTGACTGAAAGTCCTCACTGTCCACATGATGAATGACATCATCCAAGCCAACGGGCTGTGAGGAGTGGTCTCACCTTTGGGCTGCACCAACTGGCTACTTAACACCCCAAGAGCCTTTGTCCAGGTTTACAATCCTGTTTTGCAGGATGTCTGAGGTGTCCAACCCCATGCCCCTGCCTTTCAGGATGCCTGAGATGTTCAACATTGCACTCTCCCATTTGCCTTTCAGGATCTGTAGCTTAGTTCCCATGAGAAAGTTAGTTATACTGAGCAGTTGAGCTGGCCAATAATTCCCAAGAGATCTGCCTGGACATGTGACCCTGGAAGCCATGTTTGTGTCCCCTTCCAAATAGCAGAAGTTATAGCAAAAGCATAATTACACTAACAAAGGAAATAAAAAAAATTAATAGGTCAATCTGGTCACATGGCCGTCAAATAGGATAACAGAGTTTACCAAGCTTATTGAATGTGTTCACTTCATGGGCCTGATTCAGTAAAGGGCTTAGATGGTGCAAGCTGTGGAAAACAGCAGCTTGTGCTGAAGCCCTGTACACCAGGGACCCTGTACAAGATTCAGGTACAGGTGGGGTCTTGGCACCTAAGTCCCCACACTTGTGGCAACCTCTCGTTTGACAAATGCTCAGTGCATGGGAGGGTTTGCCGCAACCTCCTGCAGACAGGGCAGGCATCTCTGCCCCCATTCCTAGTGGTTTACTGTCCCTACCCCTCCCCAATCATGCCATTATATGTGATTGATATATTTATAAATATATATATATATATATATATCACAGGTAGTCTAGAGGTCACTCCCCAACCTGGTTTGTAGTGTCCCTGCCCCGCTCTCCCCAACCCATTTCGGAGTTGGCACAGGCACACCCTCCTCATGCCACCTCAGCGGTGCTGACTGAACTATCACTGATTGATGTACTACATTGTATTGAAATACATCACCAGTGACAGTTCAGCTGGGCCACGAGGTGTGGGAGGAGGTGTGCTGGTGCCAACTCAGAGTATGGATTGGGGAAGCAGGGGTACTACATACCAGGGTGGGGGGAGGGACCACTAGACCACCAGGTAAAGTAATTTCTAAATACTCAATACTGGCCATAACGGGGTTGGGGGAGGGACCTCTTGACCAGCAGGGAAAATTACATTATTACACAACACAATTTTTTTTATTTTTATTTAAGTCTTTGGTAACTGGGTAAGGCCCACTAGGCACAAGTGTCTGTTTTCAGGGGTGACCTGGGAGCACTGGGTGATTAAGTGACTTGCTCAGAATCACACAGTATGCAAGTGGAGGTTGTGAGAATCAAATTCAGGTCTCGTCTGCTGGATGTACCAAGCTTGTTCACACCTATATATATATATATATATATATATATATATATACAGTAATTACACATAATGGCATAATCAGGGTGGGGGGTGGGAACATTAGACCACCAGGATTAATTATATTAGTATACAATATAACAGGCAAATCGGGCGGGGGGGACCCCTATACCACCAAGGATAAATATATTATTACACAAAATAAGGGGCATATTGGAGCTATATGTGTGTGTGTGTGCATATGTATGTTGGGGGAACATAGCACATTGCCCCAACAGGCTATACCCCTCCAAAGCATATTGTTCTTAGCACTGTAAACCAGCCCTGGCTGATCTAAGGGTATTTAGAATTTGTCCCTCAGGGAGCTGTCCATGAACTGTATTTCTGTGCTGTGGCAACTTGCATCTACCACAGTCCATTACTGGGCACAGGGATGGTGTAAGCCCCATTTGGGGCAGACATGGTGTGTGATGCAGGCTGCCTCTTGAGAATCGCTCTTGGAGTATCTTTCAGCATACAGCCTCTTGCTTGTGCATTCTTTGGCACGAGCCCCTTGCACCATGCCAGAAGCTTTGGAATCAGGCCCAATGGGTAAAGACAGTGAGCTCTCAGTATGGAAAAAAGAAGGGTAATAAGGAGAAGGACACAGAGGGCACAAGGATTAACAACAAATTCATTCTGGAAGTGTCATCATTATCATCACATTCATTATCCAGTAATGAGTCTGGAAGTTTAGATGGCAACTCATCTGTTGAGTCAGAAATTAACAAAAGTACAATTTCACTTTCTTCAGATTGATGTCATAATAAACCCCTAAACATATCACTGATTAGCTGGAACATTGCTGGAGTAGCCAGTGAAATTGAAGATTGGGGGTGGGTACAAAATATGTGTGAATTTGACATTGTTTTTTTACAAGAAACATGACTATGGAACAATCACTTGATGTTGAAATGTTTAAATGATAAACATGCTGGGATATACATGCAGAAAGAAAACATAAACATGGGAGAGCAAAGGGGGGCCTGGTTACTTTGGTTTCTATGGCAGCATTTCAAAATAGATATAAAATTTGATATGGGGCCTGTTCTTTATATGTGTTGTGAAAACAACGAAGGGATTGACAGATCTGGTTACTATTAATAGCTACATCCCTCCTGTAAACATGGCCTCTGCAAATGATGCATTGTGACTTCTGGAAAATATTTTGAACAAAATTCAGTTGGATTTTCCAAAAACACCAGTATTATTTATTTATTTATTTATTTATTAACGAGATTTACCAGATAAGCATACTGAGAGGGAAAAAACACTCATTTCCAGATGCAACCTGGGTGTACATACTGTAACATAACATAGCAGTGCTAGAATTAACATTTGGTGCAGTAGGCATTGTTACAATAGAATAGATGCATAAAGTACATAGTTAGGTACAGTAGGCTCAACATAGGTGAAACAAAAACAAGTCCAAGGATGGTTACAGTCAGGACATTAAGCAATTGAATGTAGGTTACAAATTTGTTTACTTAGTACATATAAACAATGGGGGCAAAGAAGATAGTCAAGAACTTGCAGTGATCGAGGATGGAGTGGGCATAGGGGACGGGGCAGTTAGGATAGTATGAAAGTTTGCATGTGCCCCCTTTAAGTACCAAGTGGACACTTAGGTTTAGCCGATCTATCCTGAAGGTTACAGTTGCTAGTGTCAGAGAAATGGGCCTGAAGGAGAGTGGTGCGGTCCTTGGGGTGGAGGTGGCCTGCCTGATAATGCTTGGGAGGTTATTCCAGAGAGTGGGCATTCTGCACCGAAAGCTGCTTGGCCTTTAGAGGTGCATGAAAGGGATGTGAAGTACATTTGAGTCAGAGCCCCACAAGGAGTATGCCGGTGATGGTTACATTGTTAGAGCGGAACTGAGGTAGGAGGGCAGGGAGTTTGACCAGTGCTTAGCTACGAGATTTGCACAGTGGAGCTGTCACCTGGTGTGCAGCGAGGGGAGGCCTAGGGCGGCATATAGGTGACAGTGGTGGGTGGTAGGGGGGCATTCTAGGATAAGGTGGCAGAAGGAATGGAAAAGGGGGTCCAGGTTTGTTAGGGTGGATGGAGAGGCTGCTCCGTAGACCACGTCGCCATAGTCAAATATAGGGAGAATCATTTTGTGTACAAGCTCTCTCCTGACAGGGGTGGTTAGGCACCCTTTGTTGTGGTAAAGGGCACCTAGTTTCGGGTGCAGTTTTTTCTGGAGGGAGTCTATGTGGACAGAGATGTCCAAGTGATGATCCAGCCATACTCCCAGGTACTTAAAGGAGGTGCAAGCTTCCAAGGTGGTACCGTCCAGTGTTTGGAAGGAGGGTAGAGCAGCTATCCTGGAGAGTCTGTGCTGTGTGCCGAATGTTAAGGATACAGTCTTTTTGGCATTTAGGACGAGTTGATTTGAACTAAGCCAAGTTTGGACAGCATTGAAATCCTGTTGGAGGGTAGATTTTAGAGCTTCCACTGAGGGTCCGGAGGCATACAGGACGGTGTCGTCTGCATACATTTGAATAGCTGAGTTAGGGCAGGATAGGGAGGTCATTTAGGAATATTGAGAAAGAACTGGGCCCAGGACGGAGCCCTGGGAGACTCTCATTGTGACTGGGAGTGGGGGGGATACTTGGTTGCCAATCTTGACTGATTGAGACCTACCAGTGAGGTAGGCATGGAACCACCTGATGGCTTGATCGGATAGGCCAGCATCTTGTAATTTGGTGATGAGCTTTGGGTGGGAAACAGTAACAAAAGCTTTTGCTAGGTCAATGAATATGGCCGAGGTGATGAACCGTTTGTCCATACCTGAGGTAATATCGTTGGAGAGTCTATGGAGCGTGGTTATGGTGGAGTGAGATTTCCGAAAACCTGACTGGAAGGGGGTGAAGAAGGAGGAGGCATCAAGAAATTGTATGATTTGAGTGAGAGCTATCTTTTCTTGTAGTTTGGCCAGGGTGAGGAGGAGGGAGAATGGGTGGTAGTTCCCTGGATCTGCTGGGTTACCTCCTTTAGGCAGTGGTATGACTAGAGCCTCCTTTCAGGCTGCTGGAATTTGCACTGTGGAAGGGAGTGGTTTCTGAGGTTGGCAAGGAGGCGGAAATGGCGGGCAGAGAGATATAAAGGTTTTTGTGTTCAGGACGAGTGGGCATTTCCCTTTATTGGGGTCAAGGAGTGAGAGCTAGAACTTCAGATGGGAGACCAGTTTAAAAAGAATAAGGTGTGTGGAGGGCGGGGCACGAGGGAGTTCAGGTATGGGTGGCAGGGTTGTTGCTTTAGAGAGTAGGGATTTAGCTTAGCTGGCAAAAGTGGTTGAAAGTAGAGTCAACTGGCGCTTTGGCTCGGATATGTTTTTGCCCTGGATAGTGAGGGAAGGGGATGGTAGCTGTATGGGGGGATTGAGCAGGGATTTAATAGATTTCCAGAAGTTGGAGGGGTGGTTAAGATTGGAAGAGAGGGCCGCATGGAAGAAATGCTTTTTGCCTATCTTATGGCTTTGGTACAATTATTGCAGAGTGTGCGGTACTGCTGCCAAGAGGCAGTGGAGCCTGTTTTCCTATGGTTTTTCCAGGCTTGGTCCCTGGCACGACAGCTGGAGATAATGTCAGCAGAGACCCAGGGGAGGTGGGATACCCTTACTCTTTTGGTTTTCATAGGGGCGTGGAAGTCCCACACTGCGAGAAATTGCTGCCTGAACAAGTCAAACGCTTGATCAAGGGTGGGCACCAGTTTGATGAAAGATCAGTAGGCAGAGGCGAGATCAATTAGCAGTGAGGAGAGGCAGAGGGACTTATAAGACCGGGAGTTGACTGACCTGGGTGGAAGGCTATTAGTGGGTCGATGCACTTTTCTGATTACATATATCGGGTGGTGGTCGTCACTGAGTCTGGTAGTAGGCCAGCTTTAGAGACCCTGTGTGGATGGGTTGTGAGAGCCCAATCCAGGAGGGAGTGGTTTTGGGATTTGGTGTTGAGGCGTGTGGGTTCCACAATCTGCTGAGAGAGGTTTAGGGCTTTGACCCTGCTACTTAGTTTTGAGCAGCTTTTGTCTAACCAGTTGTAGTTAAAATCCCCAAGGATGTAGAGCTCACCAGCTGTGGCCTTGTTTTTGAAAGTGGCCAGGAGGTCAGTGATGTTACTTGCTGGGGTTGCGGGGGTGCAGTATATCCCTGCCACATACATGGGGGCGGTATGTGGCAGGACGAGTTTGATCATCCTGGTGTCGATAAGTGTGGGGGGGGCATGGGAGCTGGACAGGGGTGAATTGTAGCGTGTTGGATATAAACATGGCAATGCCCCCACCTTTCTTTTTGCCTATTCTGTTATGCCGGAGGACTGTGTAGCCAGGCATGGTGACTTCCGAGTCATTATGCTGGGGTTTTAGCCAAGTCATCATGGGTGATTTTTAACACCCGTATCAGCTCTGGGAGTAGAAGTTTATTTACTCCCATAATTGGCATTGAGATGAGACATTCAATATATGACAAGAAAGGAATTAAATTACTGGAAATTGCACCTTCTAATATGAGCATTGCAAATGACAGAGCTCAAGGTGATCACACTGGTGAATTTACATTCCCTACACCCCATAGTGGTAGTGTGTTTGATCTGTGCCTTGTAGATATATTTTCTTTTAAGAATGGATATTAAGTTTTTGTTTTACCAATATGGGAAAGGGATCCTTTACAAACTGTGCTGAATATAATATTAAACAATGGATGCTCCAACATTAGACGGTCAGATCCTCAAGAAACAGATGAAAATATGATAATCAGAAATAAGAAATTAATAAAATAGGCATTATATGCAGCAGTGAAGGTAAAAGAATTATTGACTAATCTACAGCAAATTAAGGCTGAATCTGACTAAAGGGCTCAAATTATAAAATAGTACTACAGGCCCCATTGTGAGGTATGAATAAATCACTGATTACTTGAAGTCAAAGCTCATCATTAATTCAGCATTATACAATGGTTCTAAAAATATTGTATCCTGATTGGCTGTCTGGCATGATTTACAATGTGTAAATCATGCCATCAACCCACGGGAAGGAGTGCCAGCCAATCACCAGTATCAAATTTCAAAGCCGCTGGCCCCAATACTGTATTCTCAGGTAACTGGAATGCACAAAACTTAAAATAAAAAACTAAAACCTATCTCTCCTACTGTATTACATTGCATAATTAAAATATACCATGAGAGGTGTGGGTGATGGCAGGATTTACCCACACCTGGTGTAGTTTCACCACTCGGCCAGCTGCCTCATGAGTAAACCACCACACCAGGCATGAGTAAATCCTGCCATCACCCACACCCTCTCATGGTATATTGCTTAAATAAATCATGACAGAATGTGGGTTATTCTAGGATTTACCCATGCCTTGTGTTGTCTGGTGACAAAAAAAGAAAAGTATTTTATATTTTAAATTATTTTTATTGATTTTATTGCTCCACCAGAAAAAAATAGTTTTTTGTTGCTAGCCATACCTTTCCTGGGTTTCTCATTTCTTCTGTCCTGCCCGGCAGTCCCACTCAAATATACATACCACCCACCTCTACCCCAAGTCAGCTTGCTACAACAGTATGTCCCCATTTCCATTATGAAGAGAGCACAACACAGAACATGCCTGGCAGCCAAGATGAGCAGCTGGAGAGTGAGAAAATGACAGTGTACTGTGAGGGAGAGCACGTGAGCAATGGTACTGCTGCAGCTCGACTGACAGCTGAGGGTTTTTTTATGCTTTTCAGTTTTACTACTAGGCTGGGACTTCATGGGAGTCTTATACTGGGACTGGGGAGCTAGTGGTACCAGAATGGAGGTGGGAGGGAGTGACTGTTCGAAGAGCTGGCACTGACAGCAATGGAAGCTGGAGTGAGTGAGTGTCAGAGGAGCTGGCTGCTGAGGAGCTCATGGGAATGTGGGACGGAGTGTACAGAAAGCCATGGTCTGACTTTGGCCTGCATTCTGGTTCACAGGTACATCATTCTTTTGCAGATTAAGAGTTTGGTAGATATATTTTACAAAGGAGAAGGTTTTATGGTGTTTAATATGGGTTCTGGGACTAGTGGGTCTATTGTTTCAAAACTGACTGCAGGCTTGAAAATCACCTTTTGTCTTCTCAGTTTTCTGGCTATTCAATATGGTGGTTTGATGGCTTGGTTTTGGGGGGAAGATTGATTTTTTTATGTGGGAACTGTAGATGCGGCTGACTGGCACCTTTTGCATGGGTAATAGTAGGATTTATCATGCTTAAAAGGTTCCAGACAGCCAACCAGATTTGTGAATTTAAAGGCACCTTTGTATAATGATTATATAAAGTATGGCACTAGATCTACAAAAAACAAAGCCTGGTTTGATAGGGAATGCCAAACAATGAAGAAGATAGTTTATAAAGTGGGCAGGATGGCTAAAGCATCTGCTGATTCTGAACCAAAAAGAGCCCTGAAATTAGCCAAGCAAGAATACAGAATTATATTGAAACACAAAAAAAATTGGCCATAAACAAAAACTGTGGCCGCATTACAAAAGGCTATAAGGGATAATGACTGTCACAGTTTTGGGATTAATAGCCCTATGGAACTGGGAACAATAATTATAATATAGTTTCTGTCATGTCAGCTGCCATATGGCAGAATTTGTTTTCTGAAAAATATGATGCAATTTATAAAATAATAAAATCACATAATTATTCAGTTCTGCACAAAGACTGGTTGAATGAAGAAATGCTCTTAATCTCTGAGGCTGAAGTCTATCAGGCAATTGTTGCTCAAAAAGTAATAAAGCTCCTGGGACAGATAGCATAGCAGCTGTAATCTTCCTAGCATATACAGAATGGGGTGGGGGGTGGGGTGGGGTGCAGAGTCTTGTGTAGTCTATTTAATGACATATGTAGGAAAAGAATTCTCCCAAAGGAATGGGAATTTGGTTTAATACAGTAGTTCCACTTATTAAAACAGGATCCCTAAAGACCCTAGTAATTACGGATTATAACCCTTTTATGTATAGGTTTAAAATCTTTACACAAATAATCCTGGAGCGACTCAATAGATGGGTAAGGAAGAAAAATCTTTTGTCCTGTGCTCAAGTGGTTTCTGTGTAAGCCATGGAACTATAGATTATATTTTATACTAAACTAACTTACAGAGAAGTACAAAATAGGATCCCAAACAGCCCATGTTGAAAATTTGGTGAAAAAATTCTCAAAAATGATTGCTTTATAAGTGTACGTTGCGCATTTTCTACGCAGGCGCATAACTTTAGTGACTTCCAATATTTTGACTCCATATTTTCAAAACTGACATTTTTTTACAGCACTTCTTGAATAGCACAGCTGTCATTCTTCACATCCTGCCCAAAAGGTGATTTCTGACCTGTGGCACAAAATGGCGCAGTCGCGGTGCAAAATCAGCTTTCGGGACCAATGAACAAAATGACAACGGCAGTGTTCGTGAGGAGGGGTCCCAAAAAGGCCACATTGAAAATTTAGTGAAAAAAACTCCTATCAATGGCTGAGTTTATTTGAAAAAATAAGGAAATTCATTGCACAAAACTTTGTTTAATGCACCATTAGGGTTGAATGATTAAAAGTAGGGAAATGCAAACTTAAGGTTCCTAAATTTAAGGCCCTACTTCCACTGCACATGCAGGAACAGGCATGAGAGGAACTTAGGCTTCCCAACACCCCACCCACACCCTTGGCTTCCAATTGTAAGACTCCACCCCCACTCTGCATACAGGAACAGGTGTAACAGGTGTACCTTGGCATTTTAAACCCTAATGATCACTCCATTCCAAGACTAAGTAAGGTAACATGGGTACAGAATAAGAGAATGGGGTAGTATTAGGGTTTGAAATACCAAGGCCATACTATCACACCCTGTTCCTGCGATACTGAGAATAGTAGTATTAGTGGAAACTAATAATGGGTGGAATATTGAAGGAATGAAAGCCTGTGTTTTGCCTCATTATATTACTGCATGTGCAGTAAAGACGTAAGCACAAGGAATCCTAAATTTGCATTTCCATATTTTTAATCATTCAGCCTAATGGTGCATTAAACAAGTTTTTGCAATGAATATATATATATATATATATATATATATGTATGTACTGTATATATTATAGTGGCACGATCGCGCCACTAAAGTTAGGGTTCAGCGGTCACTTAGATACTAAAGTCAAACGTTTGGGCGTTATTTACTTTGGACCTATTTGACGGATTTACCTGAATCTTGGAATGTGCAGTGGGGCATGGTAGGTCTCTTGATTTGACAAATTACGTTTCCGTCGACCTTACGGTCTTTGCATACAAAAATGCTGAAAAATGCCAAATTATCCGTTTTTGGAGGTAGCTTTTGGGATTTTGGATGTGGCTCTGATTGGCTGTTGTGTGGCATGCCACTCTGTGAGATGGCTTGTTTGAAAGAGCTTTGGTAGATCAACATGCTGCTTTTTGTTTGGTGAAAAAATATTATGGCATTCAAAAGTTATGCCAGTTTTAAATTCCCATTATTAGTCAATGGGAAAATTTATATGTATGTTTTGCAAACAAAGAATAGGGTTCTGGCCATCTCGTCCTGCCTGGCGATCAACGAATTTGCAACCTCATGGCTCAAGAATCTTTGTCCCCAAGAATTTTTGAAAATCGGGAGATCTGCCATCTTGTTTTTAGTTTTCCGATCGGAAAAACACAAATATCTTGGCTCAGGGGTCACTCCTGAAGTAATACTTGGATGGGTTTTACTCAGGGGGCTCCAATCTATCGAGCCATGCCTTTCGTTTCATTCAAATCAGTCAAAAAATAGAGTTATAAGCTATTAAAATCTTAATTCGCGGCTCGCTAATGATTTTTGATCATGAGCCTGCAAATTTTTTGATTACGAGGTCTTTGATCGAGATCTTGCATCACAACCTAAAAATGTAAATATCTCGGCTCAGGGGTGGGCTAGCCACACAAATGAAGGTGAGTTTTGCTCAGGGGGCTTCAATCTATCAAGGCATGGCATTGTTTTGGTTAAAATCAGTGAAAAACTTGCGTTTCACCATTTTTATTCTTTGTTCATGAGCCTGCAAATTCTTTGATTGCCAGATTTTTTGATTGTGATCATGCATCGTGAGTGAAGGATGAGATGGCCGGATTTAAAAATCTATTTTCTCAGCCCAGGAGTGCCCTAGGAAGTCAAATGAGGATGGATTTTGTTTAGGGGGCTTCGTTCTGTTGAACCATTTGAGTGGTTTACCGCAATTCCTTGTATTTTTTAAATTACAGCATTTTTTATTCTTTGTTTGTGAGCCTGCAGATTCTTTGATCGTGAGATTTTTTGATCGCGATCGTGTAGTGTGAGTGAGGGATGAGATGGCCAGATTTAAAAATCAATTTTCTCAGCCCAGGAGTGCCCTAGGATGTCAAATGAGGGTTGTTTTTTTCAGGGGAGTGTCAAACCATGGTGGTGGTTTACCACAATTCCTTGTATGTTTTAAATTAGAGCATTTTTTCTTTGTTCATGTGCCTGCAAATTCTTTGATCATGAGAGCCTGCAAATTCTTTGATAGTGAGATTCTTTGATAGCGATCTTTGATTGCAAAATAGGGACAAGATGACCAGTTTTTTTATAATGGAGTAAATAGGGACATTTTAGTAATCTTTGACATTGAATATTTCGGAAACATTTTGGTCTTTTTATTTGAAATTTGGAGGGTGTTTATGGCACGTCCTATAGATGTAAATTACAGTGTTTACGTGTCAGAACATTTTTTTGGCGGAGATATGGTGTGGCGCAGTTTACGTTCTGCGAACAGTGTTTTGCTTGTGGTCGTGGTTTGAAACTGACAGGATACCTAGCCTTAGTGTCATGGAAGTAGTTTTCAGTCATTGTGTGTGTTAAATATCAACAGGTGCTGAACTGTGCCACTCTGACAAATGAAGATTTCAGACTTTGACATGTTATATCTTGGACACAGTTTGGTCTTTTTACTTGAAATTTGGAGGGTGTTTACAGCATGTCCTGTGGATATAAATTACAGTGATTGCATGTCAGAAAATATTTTGGGCGTCGATATGGCGTGGCACAGTTTACGTTCTGTGAACAGCGTTTTGCTTGTGGTGGTGGCTTGAAATTGATAGGATACCTAACCTTAGTGTCATGGATGTAGTTTGCAGTCGTTGTGTGTGTTAAATGTCAACAGGTGTGGAACTGTGCCACTCTGACGAATGAAAATTTCAAACTTTGACATGTAATATGTTAGACACAGTTTGGTCTATTCACTTGAAATTTGGAGGGTGTTGAGGGCATGTCCTGTAGATATGAATTGCAGTGTTTCCGTGTCAGACAATTAATTTTTTTCTGAGATATTGTGTGGTGATGTTTACGTTTTGTGGACAGCATTTTCTATTGTTCTACTACATTTACATTTGTTTGGTGGCTGGCCTTGGTGTTGTCAATGTACTTTTTAGTCATTAGGTGTGTAATGTGGACCAACTCTTAACCAACTTGCGCAACTTTCTACTTTTCTATTCTTTCTTAAAAAGTAAGGAAATTTTATGCAAAAAACATCATTAATGCATCAGTTAGGGTTATTCTACAGTGTCAAAAGTGAGGAAATTTGACATTAGGGTTCCCACTCCTTGCACTCTACCCCCGCCTCCACCAACAGGCATCGGCGTGTCGTTGGGGTGTCGGCCTAACTCTCACCCCATTCTCCTACACTGCACCACTTCAGCTTGTTTACACATGGGCTGGGATGAGGTTAGGCCGATGATCCCAACGCACACCCCAATGCCTGTTGGTAGAGATGGGGTGGGGGTGGTGCAAGGGTGGGAACCCTAATATCGGATTTCTCTTTGTCACTATAGATTAACCCTAACTGATGCATTAATGAAATTTTTGCACAGAATATAAATATATATATATGTACATTAAATGGATGGGAACCTGAGAACTTTCCCCACAGAAAAGGCCATCAATTATATCCCTGTATGCCTGTGACTAGTCTATCAATTGAAAGTATATATCTGTTCTAATTAAACAATTACAGCTATATACCTGCACTAATTAAAGCTATATGTAACCCCAGTTCCCTAGGGTTACTAAAATCCCATCAATGTCAGTGCTAGGTAGGAAGGCAGCTGGTGAATAACTAATTAAATAGATTTTCACCTGCTGTCTCCCTGTTTATTTGGTAGCAGCTGAGAGGTGATGTCATTTAGAACTCTTGCAGCAACATAAGTCACGGTAGCTAGCTGTGAGTGGGGAGTTTTAGAACCTTCAGTTAGTTGTTGGTTGGAGATCAGAGTAAGCAGTTGGAGGAGTGAAGCACTGCAGTGTGGGCTCTGAGGATAGCCTGTTTTTCTCACCTAGTACTGAGAACCATCTGCCTGCCTTGTAGAAGTGGTGGAAACCGTCTAGCAGGAGTTCCTGATTTTTCTCATCCCTGTGAGATGAGGACTGCAGAATGGATCTGAGGGCAATCCCTGACTTTGATACAGGACATTGAAGCTGCCTTTGTGTACAACTGTGAGTAATCTGACTCTGGGTATCCCAGGAGGAATGTACCTGTTTTTCTTCGGGGTGTACTCTGACAAAGGGAATTATGCACCCAGTTCTGTTTTGAGACTGTACTCATGCCTTTTAAAGTTGGCTGACATTCGGAGTCTCCAGTGAGACTTGGCACCTTGTTCAGGACTTTAATGCACACTCAGAAATAGTGTGTTTCTAATGTTGAATGTGAAAGTCATTCCAAGACACCTAGTTCTACTGTTTGCTAAATGTTGAGGGTAACTCTGAGCAGATGGATGGGTATGGACTGTGTAAGCAAAGGTGGGTAATCCCCTATCTGGAGTGACCAGTTCACCACTACAGGTTCCTTTAGGGCACCTGCTTATTCAGGACATGATGGCC
Organism: Neoceratodus forsteri; assembly: GCA_016271365.2. NCBI lineage: Eukaryota > Metazoa > Chordata > Ceratodontiformes > Ceratodontidae > Neoceratodus > Neoceratodus forsteri. The sequence continues at coordinate 899,226,790 of CM057456.1, read as the reverse complement.
AATGCCTGAAGAGAAAGTTTACCCCATGGTGTGGGTTGTGTTAATTTTGAGCACCAATGTGCTCTGTCGTGGCCAGTTGACACATTGCCAAACCTCTAAATCCTATGCCATATGGGAAATGTCCTAAGTTGTGGCCAGTGCCACTAGAAGAAATTGTGTACTCCATTGTGGTCAGTGCCACTAGAAGAGATGTGTGTTTCAGCTGAGGCTTTGCTGCTGAAGAGGGTTCAGGGTCCTATGTAATATGGGATGTTTAGAGTTTCTGTCTGGTACAGATGCTACAGTTGTTCTGCACTGCCTAGTGCCATGAAGTGTAAGCCCTTGGGGGTCCACATTTGCTTCTGTGTATCAACTTTGGAATAAAGCCACACTCTAGAACCCCAGCCTGGTTTGGACATTCTTGTTACTGCTTCCAGTGTGGAATTACTGGGTACCCCTCCAGAAGTCAGACCTAGCATAGCCCCAAGCAAAAGTTCTCTCCTCAGGACCTGGGTTTAGTAATGGTCATTTATCTGTAATGCTATGTTTTTGTACCCCCACCCTCTGTTTCCCTAGACAGAAACATATGGTAGGTGTGCTTACTAGTTAAACAAGTGGCTGGTGGGGAGGTTACAAAATGGGGCTCATCCAGGATGTTGTTTAATTTGAGGAGAGAACTAGAGATTTTGCTGAGGATATGGCTAGTGTTTGTCTGTCTGGTAGCATGGTAGCCCAAACAGGAAAGGAAGCTTTGCACAAAAGGATTTTGCCCAGGAGATTGCCATCCAAATGTGCCGCTTGCATGCCTGCTAGTACAGAAACAACAGAGTGCTGCTGTGTGTGTGCCAACTTGCAACGGACATTAAAGCCTGGAAGTGTATGTCCTTGTCTCTGCATCCAGAACATTTACAGAACTTTTTAAATTGCAAGTTTTAAATTCCAAAAGTAGTGTGGACTTTAGGAAACAGAGAGAGAAATGTACTCTGAAAGTTTCATGTACTTTGTGTGCAAATTGGGGGAGTCACTAAAGAAATCACCAGAATCTTTGGAGACAATGGTCAAAGCAGGTGCTCCCACTGCTAAAATTGCAGCTGAGAAGAAAATGTTACAGTTTGCAGTTTAAATTTGCTCCTGCTCCGTGATCGCCGTGAAGGAAAAGAGCGAGAGAGAAAGAGGCTCATTTGCATGGTGTCGAGTGACTGGTGTGACTGCAATCAGTCCTGCCCCCTAGCCAGCTTTTGAATGCAGCTGAGTGTTTGAGGAGGAGAGAGCCAGTGGCGTGTGAGCTGCTCAGACAAGGATCAGCCATTGACGGGCTTGTGAACGTCCTAATCTGTAAAAAACAGACTTTTGCTGTGTAAATTTGGGCTCAACCCATTGTCCGACCGACTGGAAAGTGAGCGTGGCATTCGTGGCTATGATCGACGGGACTGCCAGCCCATTTCACCCCAGAGGCCATCCAGGATCAGCACCAGGCCAAAAAGTTCCACCGGAGAAAGCCAGCTACTGATTCAGTGAGTAAAACCCAGCTAACTGAGCATCAAACTGTGTGTGATTTTCAAGCCAGCTGAATCTGTGCGCAGGCAGTGAGATTGTTTTGCAAAGAAGGACTGTCTGTTGAAGCAGTAAGGCAACAAACAAAAATTCTGAGTATAGACTGTGAGCATTTATAATGGGTTCAGCAACAGTAAATATTTATAAGCAAGACAGAAACTGTGAGTGGTGTATTGGGCTGCAGCAAACAGGCACTCCTGTGCAGTGGAAAATACTGTGCTAGCAAGTGTCTTTGATCATGTGTAAATAGGCCTTTGATTTGATGCTGATCTCAAAGTGAAGTTAAAATCATATGAATGTGCTGAGAGAAACAGGCAGTGCAATTGATTACAGTTTGAGTCAAAATCAGTAGCCAGAAAAGGTCAGATACACCATTTTGAGTCAGAAACAGATTTGATGCATGAGGAGAGCTATCACCGCCATTACAGGCGGGTCAGCAAATTAAACACAGCAGCAGGGTGCAATTTTGTGAGACTGTAAAGGGACTAATGAACAAATAAGTATCAATAAACTTTTATGTGTTTTGATTTCAGACCTGGCTTCAGGAAATCCCCGCTACCCGGATCATGCCTGAGCTATGATCGCAGAGGAGGTGGCAGCACTAAAAGAAATACAGAGAACTTTCTATGGTGAAGGGTTGCCTCCAGATGTAGCAATCCCTAGCTATCCACTGAGACTGTGCATGATGTGCCTCAAGGCAGGAAGGGATTTGTTTCTGATAACCCACTGTTTGGATTGCCTTGTAAAGTATTATATGAGCAGGGGTGCAGTGCCAGAGAGGGCATCACAAATTTGTTTGGTTCCCATGTGGACCACAGTAGGAAACTCTGCAAGTAGCAGCACGCAGCACCAGGTTGAACCTGTAGGGGGAAGCCCCATAGAGTGTGGTAGAGAGAGAGAGAGACAGCAATGTTGATCGACTGCAAGGGCAGGAACAAAGAAGGGTTTCTACACCCGTGTCCCAGATGTGCAATGCATAAGAAGGATCCATGGACCCAAGGAAGGAGGGTCCAAGTCCTAGCCTAGTAGGGGAGGATGAACTGCAAGAGACACTGAACTGGGAGGTGTCTACCTATGCTCCCAGTGAGGAGTGGACTGTCTCAGGAGTGAGAACATTTGCTCACTCCTGGGCTCAGATCCTGAGTGAGGAAGAGAAGGATGAAGATCTGTATCTTCATGTTGAGGGTCCCCATCAGTCACCTTAAGCTCTTGCCTCAGAGGAGCCAGAGAGAAGAAGAAGGCTCCAATAACCTGCACACAGAGATGGTCAGGGACAAGTTATTTCATTCTTTAAGTATGCGGCAGTGGCTCAACCAGGACTGGCCACCCCCAGGCCAGGCCATGGGTCGCACACTTGAGAAGAGTAGCAAGGAGGAGAGACTGATTCGTAGAAGGGCTGACGCCATCTATGGGACGTCCTTCCCTACCTTTCCTCGTAGAGTCTGGGAGGAAATTGAACAGAACAGGAAGTCCTGGTTGTTGGAAGAGGCAAGCAAAAATTTGTACTCTGGTGCAGCAGAATGTGTCCAGGACAGAGTCATAAATGATCGACTTAAATTCTGGAAATTGGGCAGAACTCAGTTTATGGACACTGTGCGAATTGTGGACAGGCAGGGAATGAGACATTCCACAACATCAACTTTGAATGCCCAGATGGTGTCATAGTTCTTGCACCTCACCCCAAGTGGTATTACCCTTAATGGTGCCACTCCCTGTGAATATGCCCAGCATGCCCAGAGGGAAGTGAGCAGTGGCAGCCTGGTGTCTGTCATCCAGCAGCAGCAGTATCCAAGGAGGAAGATGCAGCTCTGCTGGTATGCCAGGATTCTTCAGGTGTGTCCAGATTTGTCAACCCAGGAGCGTTTCCCATTTTCATTGCCTGGCCTTACAGATGGCATCAACCCAGCTATTTTCCTGTTTCATTGCCAGGTTTCCCAGATGACATCAGCACAGCTGTTTTCCTGTTCCATCATTTGGTTTCCAGAAGACATCATCACACCAGCAGTTTTCCTGTTTCATCGCCTGGCTTTCCAGAGGACATCATCCCAACTATATCCAAAGATGCTATCTGGCCTGAAGGGAGAGGGTCCTCAGCTTGGAGAAGTAAGGTGATCCTTTGTTTTTGGTCTTTGAGGAACTGGTAAGGCCAAACTTTTCTATTTTCTAACTGACTTTGCACAACACACTTACACTGAAGACTGACCACAAACTGTGTGAATTGTTCTCAAAAACTCTCCCATGGATTGCAGTGCTTTTCAGGTCCTGCCCTGTTCCAGGACTGTTTTCAGTGGGTTCCTGCCCAGGAGAGAATCTTTATGAACTTTGCCTTCTGGCAACAGCATTCTGTCACTAGATGGACATTTAGGGCATTCCACCCCCCAAATGTGTTGTATAAATGTCTTCTTTCCATTTTTTTCACATTTGTACTTTAATAAAAACATATTTTTGGGATTATCAAGTGTTCATGTGGAGGTTTAGGCACTGTGTGGTATGCAGGATGTGTTTTGAGTTTTCTTCTCTTGCAGGTTTTCCTGGAGAAGAAAAGAAGAGGATGTGGGAGCTCAGCTGAGTTCCTCCTTTTTCTTAGAGCTTTAGGATTGTTTGTGGTTAACAGGGTGTTAACATGTTTTTTCTTCACAGGTGTAAGGTTGTGGGGACATTTTGGGAAATGTAATGCATTGTATGTACTAATTCCTTGTTGTTTATGTTTTCAGGTACCCTGGGAGCTTGTGGGAAGGTTCCACGAGGGGCAGTCTTGTCAGATAAATTTTCCCTAGATGGCTAGGTGGATAGACAGGCTGTGGTCCTGACCTGCAGTAGGGACCTCGGTTCTGGTCTATTAGGGCATGCTTCAGGCAGTTTCTTGAAGCCACTGAATATCCATAGACAGATCATAGGATAGGGGCTGAAGTTTCATCAGTCGGCCTCTGGGTCTTTAGTGTTACCTGCCTGTGCCTGGCATATGGTAGGGGAGAAGTAGCGCTACCTCTCCATAGGTAACACAGAGGGTAGGATGGCCTGGTGCCAGGTAGAGAAATGACTGTGGACAGTCATTTACCTGGCTCAGGGTGAGTGTAACCCCCTGGTCCCCTGGGATTACTAGAATCCCATCAGTGTCAGTGATAGGTAGGGAAGGCAGCTGGTGAATAACTAGTTAAATAGATTTTAACCTGCTCCTTCTCTGTTTACTTGGTCTCAGCTGAGAGGAGAAAGGGGATGTCATTTAGAACTCTCACAGCAGCATAAGCCACAGTAGCTAGCTGTGAATGGGGAGTTTTAGAACCTTCAGTTATTTGTTGGTTGGAGATCAGAGTAAGCAGTTTTAGGAGTGAGGAGCTGCAGTGTGGGCTCTGAGGAGAGCCTATTTTTCTCACACTAGTGCTGAGAACCATCTGCCTGCCTTGTAGATGAGGTGGAAACTGTCTAGCAGGAGTTCCAGATTTTTTCCTCATTCCCCGTGAGATGAGGAGGACTGCAGAATGGATCCGAGAGGCAATCCACTAACTTTGATCCAGAACATTGAAGCTGCCTTTTTGTGTACAACTGTGAGTAATCTGACTCTGGGTATTCCAGGCAGAATGTACCTGTTTTTCTTCGGGTGTGTACTCTGACAAAGGGAATTATGCACCAGTCCTCAGTGAGATTTGGTGCATTGTTCAGGACTTTAATGTACACTCAGAAGCATTGTATTTTTTTTTTTTTTTAGACTTTGTATTTATTGTTTTAAAAATTCAAATATACAGTTTAAAATTCCAAGCAATCAGATATAATACATAGGATAAATCCCCATGAGGGTGCCACTTCTCTTAATATTCACTTATCAGGTATCTATTACTTTTTGATACATCCTTGAGTGGTAATACCACATCTGTTGAAAACCAGTGATAATTATAACAAGCTGTTTATAAGCCCATGAGCTGCATGGTGAAAAGAAACATCATTGTCCAAATAGTGTCAGTAATGCCTTATCTGTGATAAGGCTAAACAGAACCATGCTTAACCAAAGTTTATACATTTATGCAGTTCCTAAGAAGTTCAGTAGGGACTACTGCAACAATAAGAGAATGGAAATTTATATATCATTTATAACATTTTGTACTTAGCATGAAAAGTCCTCAATTGGGAGGTATACAGCATTGAGGCGATTATTTTAATACCACATATATAATCTGGGAACCATCTATTCAATTAACCAGGCGTTAACATTATTTTGACATTCAAAATGGCCCGGTTAAAATTCACTTTATTTCAACCCCATTCAGGACAGAGGCAATGGCTCGGGTCTTACTTTATTAAAAATGGAAAATAACTCCCATGGTTCAATCAACAACCTTACCTTAGCCGAGTTACATCCTTCCCCCACAAGTAAAGAGGTGAAATACTGCAATCAACTCCCCATATTTAGTCTCAAGTGTTTTCATCATCCCCAGATGAGGTATCGCCACCATCTTCCTCTCGGGGCCTTGGTGCAGCATGTTTGCGACTTCATTTCAGAGCTTCCTTGGGGTTTTTGAACAGAAAGACCTTCCCATCAAAGGCGATCTACAGACGTGCCGGAAAAATCATCCCATGGGGAATAGATGCCTCTCGTAATATCGCTCTCACGCCGTCAAATCGTTTCCTCTTCTGCCTCATCGTATATCTGATGTCTGGAAAAAGATGAATGGTCTGCCCGTCCTGTAGAAGAGGCCCCTGTCTATGGGACATTACCAGCAAAGAGTCTCGGGTGCCTGGGCCATCTTTAACCACCATCACTGCTCGTGGAGCTTCAGGATTGTCTGGTCATCCTGTCTGCATAATGCAGTAAGCTTTTTGGATATTAAGGACCTTAGATGTTGCCTCAGGTCCCAGTTGTTGCCCAAGCCATTCTTTGACAAACAAAATCAGGTGGTCTCCTTCAGGCCCTCAGGTAACCCTAGAATGAGGATGTTAGGGACTCATATTTGATTCTCTAAGGTTTCAATGTGGGATTGCCACGGGTAAATTCTTTAATTAAAGAAGATACTGCCCTCATGCAGCATCTGCCCACTTGGTAGATTCAGCAGAAGCTGTTTGGATTGTGTCTACGGAAGTCTCTAGAGCAACTACCCGATTACTTAGCCGTCTAGTTTGTCAGATAGATTTGTGACCGATTTTATTAGTCTATTAAGCTTGGAACTGATGGTCTGTAATGTTCCTTTGCTAGATTCCTCAGCCTGATCTTCCACACGGCCTTGTCCGAGCACGTGGCAGAGCCACCAATGAAGTTTTAGCTTTAGCTCCATGTCCCTGCTGCTGATCTCATTGAGGGTTTCCCATGATGATCTTGTTATATGACTGAATAGCCCCAATAGATGAAGGATCAAAAAGCTAAGTTTTACTAGTATTTTAATTAAATTTCCTCAGCAATGATGAGGAGCTCCACTATACCACCTCCATCTTGCTCGGGCTCCACAAGCGCCCCAAGTACTGCATTTCTAATGCTGAATGTGAAAGTCATTCAAGATGCCTAGTTCTACTATTTGCTAAATGTTGAGGTGTAACTCTGAAAGAATGGCTGGGTATGGGATGTGGAATCAAAAGGTGGGCAATCCCCCATCTGGAGTGACCAGTTCAGCACTACAGGTTCCATAAGGGTACCTGCTTATTCAGGACACGGTGGCCAATGCCTGAAGAGAAAGCTTACCCCCTGTAGTGGGTTGTACTAATTTTGAGCACCAGTGTGCCAGTTGCCACATTGCCAAGCCTCTAAATCCTATGCCATATGGGAAATGTTCTAAGTTATGGCCAGTGCCACTAGAAGAAATTGGTGCTCTGTTGTGGCCAGTGTCACTAGAAGAGATGTGTGTTTCAGCTGAGGCTTTGCTGCTGAAGAGCGTTCAAGGACCTATGTAATATGGGATGTTTTCATCATCATCATCATCAAGTTTATTGTTGACAAATGCAATTGTCTTCACAATGAAAAAAACATACACAATATCGAGTCGTTTTGTAAAAAAAAAAACAGAAACACAGCTATAAATATAGTAGTACAAATGGACAATACACAAAAAACACATATCAAGTTATATTGCACAATGATATATCCTATTTTCCCTTACAGATATGTCTTTTTTTGCTTTCCAGGAATCTGACAAACCTTGCTGCTTTCTCTACTGTAATGTCTTCTTCTGAATTCAGGAAATAATTATTCTGATATGGAGGTTCCATATCCAAGGTGGCAAGAACATCCCCAAGCATTTGCATTCTCTCTTTATTATATAGGGGTAGAACAAAAGCAGATGAACTAAGTCATCTTTGCTTTTTGACATGCACATAAATCCGAGTCTGATTTCCCATAGAAGCTCCTTAAAGTCTAGCTATTGATATAGCCAAATCTAAGCTTGGTAAATATCTTCCTTAAATTAGGGTTCTGTGTTATATGTAAATATTTTTAACCCATAAACTCTCGTATTGTTTTTGTCAATAACTGCTTAATTTGAAATTCTTACAAAATCCATTTCTCTCTGGACATGGATATCTCTGACTCTGATTTTAATTTCTTGCTTGATATCCAATATTGGTTTTACCAAATTCTCGGTTATGCACTGTAGGAGGCCATAAGGCTTAATGATCTCCTGCAGTGCATATAAACTGGGACACTTGTATCTCAGGTTGTTATAAAATAATATCTCCTCCAAACACATGCTTGGTAACCTTGCACTAGGCAAATTGTATATTTTCAGCCAATATGTGCATAATCTCTGTTCGATATTATTTCTTATAGGTAACTGTCCAATTTCAAGTCTTGTTAGTACTGGTGCTGCACTATTTGGTAATCATAATAATTTTTTATAACATTTGTTCATGCCAGATTCAAGCCAATTTGTATTATCCTGTCCCCAAATTTCAGATCCATAAAAGATTTGGGATTTTATCTTTGCATTAAACACCTTTAAAGAGCCTTTAATAGACTGGCCCCTATATTTATAAGTAAATGACTCAATTGATGAGGTCAAGCATTTAATTTTTGTAATATAGTAGGCGTGCTCCAGCCATCTTAGTTTATAATTAAAAACTATACCCAAATAACAGAATATTTCCACATACTCAGTCTTGTTATTTGCACACAATAAGGTAGGTATGTTATTAGTTCTCAAATGATTTCTAAGTATCATAAACTTTGTTTTGAAATTAATTGTTAAATCAGCTTTGTCACAGTTCTCATAAAATTTCAACAAGCTCCTTTCAATACCCAAAAGACTGGTCACCATTAAGGCAGCGTCATCTGCATATGCCAGGAAGGGACACCACCTGGAGCCCAACCTGGGCATGTGCAGCCCTGGGTCATCCAACTCTTCTAACACTTTATTTAAAAAGATATTGAAAAGTATGGGTGATAAAATGCAGCCTTGTCTCAGCCCAATATTTGATGGGAATCTTAGGGTGCTATCACCTTCCTTGTTGTATCTTATAACTGTACAATTATCACTGTAAAGCAATTTATGTAAACAAATGATTGAGTCAACCAACGTATATTCTCCCAAAGTTTCCCATAATTTTTTCCTGTTAACTCTATCAAAGGCTTATTTGAGGTTGATAAATACACAAATACATTTTTTTTAATATAAATATATTTGTATACTAAATGAGACAGTACAAAACACTGATCCACTGTAGAATAATCAGGTAAAAAGCCTGCTTGATCCTCAGTCAAAATTTCCTTTTCTGTTAACCAGATCATCATTCTGCTGTGGATCATTTTAGTGAATAATTTTTGTGTTATATCTAATAGGCTTATGGGCCTATATTTACATGACTTAGACTTACCACCCTTTTTATGGATTAGAACAATGATGTTTTCTTGCCATGATGGTGGGACCTTTCCTGTTTCAATTATAAAGTTAAATAACCTCTTAAGAACTGGGTCCAAGAGGCCTGGATCATCTTTTATAACGTCAACAGGAATTCCATCAGGTTTTGGGGCTTTGTGTTTTTGGCTGAACTAATAACAAGGTTAATTCTTCTTCAAGATTTTATCTTCTAAAGGTTTCATTTTTCCTGCAGAGAATCTCTTCTATTTCTGGGATATAAAAATATGTTTATAATAACTGAGCCACAAACTAGGCTCATTGTGATTCTCTACTGTGAAAGACATATTATCTCACCCACGGGCTACCATGTGCCAGTATTATTATTATCTTTAGTCCAAGCAGCTTTCTCGAACTGCTCCCATAGTTTCTTTCTATAGTTGTGTTTCTTTTTTTCCATTAATTTTTTATACTCTTTTCTCAGTCTATTTCGATTATGTTTGTTAGTTTTACTTGGGTATTTTAGAGTTTATCTAGCATAGCTGTTTATCTTCTTTCTTTGATGTTTACATTCCACATCATACCATTTACTTCCCCTTCTTTCCTCGAATATCAAGGTTTTAACAATGATCTTAGGAATAGTTTCCATGATCTTTATATATGTCTCAAGAAATTGCTCATGGGGTGTTGCAGCTTATCCAGTAGGTAGGAATTGGGCAGACTGGGTGGGTCATGTGGTCCTTATCTGCTGTCAAATTCTATGTTTCTATATACCCTAGCATTTTATTCACCTTAGCTGCTGTTCTCCTGCACCACTCAGAATGATTCCATTTGGCGTCAGTCATCATCCCAGGTCCTTCTCCATTATGGAGACTACCAACTGAACTCTCCCAACTGGTAGATATATCCAGGGTTTCTAATACCCAGATGCAGAACTGTGCATATACGCATTGAACCCCAATTGCCATGTTTGTGCCCATTCTTCTAGCTTCACTAAATCATCCTGTAATGCTCTTCCACCATCCTCACTGTCTACCTCTGCCCCAGCTTTGGAATCATCAGCAAACAGACTCATCTTAATCCCAACTCCCACCCCTATGTCTGCAATGTACAAGTTGAAGAGGATAGGTCCCAACACTGAAACCTGTGGGACCCCACTGATGACCCTTCTGTGAGTCGAGGCCGCTCCTTCACCACCACCCTTTGCTGTCTTTCTTCAAGCAAGTTTTCCACCCACCTCACCAATTTTTCATCCATCCCTAGGTTTCTCAATTTCCATATCAGCCTACCACGTAGGATCGAGTCAGAAGCCTTGCTAAGTCCAATATAGAACATTAACAGGCTTCCACAATCCAGGGATTTTGTCACCCAGTCAGAGAATTTAACCAGGTTTGTTTGACATGACCTCCCTGGACAAAACTGTGTTGGTTGTCATCCTGAACACCAGAAGCCTCTAGAAAGTCCATCACTTTCCACACTATGGAGTTTAGGCTGACTTGTTTGTAGTTTCCCAGTTCATCCCTAGGCCCACTCCTGTGGAGGGCATATGTGTGCCATCCTCCAATCCTGCGGAACACAGCCTGATTGGTGGAGGAATTGAATTACTCTGCCAATGGGGCTGCTAGGACATCCACCAGTTCCCATAGAACCCTGGAGTATATGCCATCTGTATCTGGGGTTTTATCCATCCTCAATGTCTTGAAAGCCTCTATTACCTCCCTACCTCTATTTCCCCATCTGTGAGTGCTTCTCCCCCGCCCCAACTCTACCCCTCCCCTGAAGCATTGGCCCATCCGCCTCGTAAAGACCAAGTTGAAGTAATCATTTAACACGTCAGCCTGCTCTACTGCTCCCTCTTTTCACCCTTCCTCCTTAGCATGCTGATCTGCCCCCCACCCTTTATTCGCCACTGACATATCTGAAAACTATTTTTCCCTCCTCAATCCCTTGTGCTAGTCTAACCTCCTTCTGAGCCTTTGCAGCTCTAACCTTCCGCTGACTTCTCTGGAAATCCTGTGGTACCATCCCAGTCTGTCTCACTGTGGGAGCATTTGTACCTTCTTTTAATTTAGCTATTTTTGGTCCCCATTGCCTCTTCCCACCAACTGGTGATGAGTATACATACTGTATGTATTTTACATTTTTCTCCCATAAACCCCTCCTGAGGTCCTACCACATGGCTGTGCGAGCATGTGGAGGCATGCTTCCGCACTCCGTGGTGCCAGCTCAGCCCCTCCACCTCCCGATACTCCTTCCCATATTTCTGCTCCCACTGGGTGGAGGTCCGTGGGTAGCATAGGCGGAGAGGGACACCAACCCACCCTCAGAAGAGAGAGCTGCCCACTGGCATGCTCAATCCTGCTCTGCCCTCCCCCATGCAGTCACCCCGTGACCCGAGGTCGCTCCAAACCCAGGTCACCGGCGAGCGTGAGGTAGGTGTCCAGTGCCTCAACCTCTGCTCCACTGGCCCGCAAGCATTTGAACCTTCTGTAAGGGTATTTTCTTCCTCACCCTCCTACACTACCCTTGTCCACCAGCAAGGTTTCCTGGCTTGGGCCATCTTGTTTTGGGATCTGGCACAGGTTTTTGTGGCCTCCAAGATGCCCAGCTCGAATCTCCCACTTCTTTTCCATGCTCATCCCAGGTTTGATTTTCCTGCATGCTTTCTGAGGATGTGCGCCATCTCTCTGAAGTTAGCCCCTGAAGTCCCCTACCATGGTCTTTGTCTGATTCCACTCATTATCCAGTTCTAATATGAAACAAACCGTGGAATGGTCACTACCAGCTAATGGATCATTTACCGCCAGGCTCTTAACCTGATCTCCATCTGCTAGTACTAAGTCCAGGATGTTTCCTTCCCTAGTAGGCTTCCCAACTAGTTGAGTCAGAAATTCATCCTGGAGGGCATCGAGAATCTTTTGCTCTTTAGCGGATAAGGACGCCATGGTGTTCCAGTCAGCCCTGGCATTTAAAGTCGCCAACCAACACATTTCCAACACATACAGTATATGAGACTATAATTTGACACATGTATGATATAATAAAATAATCTGATATGACATTTGAAAAAATATAAAATTTAATATTGTATCAATGAATCACAGAATCATAGAATCATGCCGGCAGAAAAAGACCATTTGGCCCATCGAGTCTGCCCAAGATAACCCCCACCTCCCTTTACCTCCCTCCCTCTCCTCCCTCCCTCTGCTCCTCTCCCATCCTCTTCCTAGTCCCATGGTTATCTCATGCTCTTTTGATTTCTTTACTGTATCTACCCCCACTACCCACTTCTGCAACTTGTTCCATGGTTGTACAACCTCTCTGAGAAATAACACCCTCATGTCCCCATTAAATCTGCCCCTTCCAGCTTAAATGCATGCCTTCTGGTGGTTTTGTTTTCATTCAGTCTGAAGATGCTGTCTCCTTAACCTTATTTATTCCTTCATGTATTTGAAGGTTTCACCATGTCCCCTCTCCCATCTAATTCCAGCGATAGAGACCAGGTTCTTTCAGCCTCTCCCATATGGTCTCCCTCCATCCTCAGGATCATCTTGGTCACCCTTCTGTATCCTTTCCAGCCTATCCTTGTCACCCTGCAAATGGGGCCTCCAGAACTGAACTCCATACTCCAATTGTGGTCTGACCAATGTTTTATATAGTGGCATGATAACCTCCTCCTCCTACTAGTGAAGCCTCTCTCAATGCATGTCAACACTTTTGTTGCTTTCCCAGCTGCACACTCGCACTGACTCCTAGCCTTCAATGTGTCCATGATCCAAATGCCCAGGTCCTTTTCTGTTCTATGACCTGCAGTGATTCCCCAGGCGGTAAGTGGCTCTTGGGTTATTCTGTCCTATGTGCATTATTTTGAACTTTTGCATTGAATTACAATTACCACTTTTCTGCCCACCTCCAGCCTGGGTAGAACCTGTCTCATCCCCAGAGCATCGACCTGGTTATGTATCTTTGTGTCATCTGTGAACAAACACGCTCCCATTTAGACCTCTCCTAAGTCCTCACGCACATTAAATAGTATGGGCCCCAACACTGACCCCTGTTGCACCCTGCTCACCACCCCTAGTTCCCTGGAGTGCTTCCCATTGACCACCACTCTCTGGGTCCTCCCACCCAGCCAATCTTCCACCCACTTTGTAAGCCTAGCTCCCACACCCAGATTGTTCAACTTGCTTACCAGCCTTGTATGTGGGACAGAGTCAAATGCCTTCCTGAAATCCAGATACGCCATATCTACCACCCCATCCTGATTGTATACCTCCATAACCCCTTCAAAGAATTCGATCAGGTTGGTCTGACAAGACTTGCCACCTGTGAACTCATGTTGGTTGTCATCAATCAGACTCTCCTCCTCTAGGTACCCTACCAGTCTCTCCTTTATGAAAGTTTCCATCGGTTTGCCTACAACCGAGGTGAGACTGACTAAGGCGGTAGTTACCAGGGTCATCCTTTCTCCCTCCTTTGTATAGCGGTACCACCTCTGCATTTTTCCAGTCTCCTGGGACCATCCCCGATTCAGGGATAGATTAAACAGCTTTGCCAGAGGTTCTGCCAGATCCACCTTAGCTCCTGAAGCACCCTTGGGTGTACCTGGTCAGGTCCCATAGCCTTGTCCATTTTTATTTTCCCATCTCTTCCAACACCTCTCCACTGTGAAGGGACTTGTATCTGCCTCCTTGCCCTCCCTCCCTTTTTCGTAATATACTGTAGGCCCTTCCTTCTCTGTCTTGAAAATGGATGCTAAGTATTCATTTAGAAGAGTTGCCTTCTCCTCTTCTCTTACAGCTATTTTACCCCTCCACCTCAAAGTCTTGGATCCCTGCCTTGTTTTCCCTTATCACTCACATACCTATAAAATCTTTTGTCACCCTTTTCCCATCCTAGCTAGGTTCTTCGTGCTTGCCTTTGCCTTCCTTATTGTTCTTCTGGCTTCCTGAGTTTATCCTTATAGATCCCTTTCCGCTATCCCTGTGACCTTTGCAGGCCTTAAAAGCCTTTCTCTTCTCCATCGTGTAGGTTCAGGTCCCCACCACTAGGATTTTCCTCTCCTGGCCTTTTCCTGTATATCCCTAGCCAATTCCATCCATGTCCTCATCCTGATGAGGTGGTCTGTCTACCACCCATCCTTATTGCACCCCCTTACTCCCCAACATAACCCAAAGGATCTCAGCAGATCCTGGTCGTCCCTACCTCCACTGCAACTATCCCTCCTACACATACACAGTGCTATGCCACCCCCACCTATTTTACCCTGTCTATCCCTTCTAAAAGATTGTACCTTTGTAGTTCCACCTCCCAGCTATGGCCCTCTATTCACCATGTTATATGAGAAGATATAAAAATATAATAATATATAATATATGATAATATAAACTGACATGATGTAATATAATTAAAGAACTAGTAGCACCAAAAATAGCAGACAGAAAATGTTACTAATTTTGAAAGTAGTACCTTACTTTATTAATAGTTATTTCTGAAGAGTTTTCTTTCTCTATGTTCTTATTAGATGCTTTATAGCTAATAGTACTGGGGTGATGTGAAAAACAGGGCTTTACCTGAGAGCAGACATATCTATTTATCACCCCCCACACACACACACATATCTTCAGCATAGAGCTGGGACATTTCAGTCAACAAAAACTAAATAAAATATATAAAATGTGTCCTCACTCATTGTTACATCACAAGCCCTGCTGCATGACCAGAAATACAGTATGTGTGATGATGTATAGGGGAATAGAACTATGACAGCCACCAGGTAGAGTGCCATTTCAGACATCATGCCTCACACTGTTAGGTAGAAAATCTTCTTATGATCAAAATAGAAAAGAAAAATAATTCAGCTATAAGAAGTAGTAGCCAACTCTTTCTGAAGCTTACTGTTAATTCCAGATTAATTACAGATAATAAACTAGCTCTTTAATATATGTTCATTTATATTATTTTGCAATTAGTGTTATTAATTAGTATTTATATTTATGTGGCAAAAAACATGAATCTATGATAAAGTGAAGGGCTTAGTGGTTGCTCAGGGCTGTATGTGGTGAGAAGAATGGGGTGGTGTGAATAGTGTGGGCTAGAACCCTATATGAACAATAGGTCCTGCGGTTTGATAGCATGCTACAGTACGGTATGGACCATTGACCTTGTCCTGCCATCATTGTATATGTGTCCATGAATCATAAAACTAAACTCTTGATTTGGGCTTGATGCTCACTCTTTATCTCATACTGTTTGAAAAGCCACTAGTGACCATGAGGGGTTGGTAGGGACTTCAAGAAATTGTGCAGCAACTGTAATATGGATGTATTACTTCTGTTCCAAGTAGAGGAACTGGAGGTACTTGATAAAGAAGAGGAATCTGGTGTGCCTCAGAACTGGTCTTCACTAAATGCACTGGATGACTAGCAGGGAAGGCTGCTTACACTGCAGTGGGAGTGGAACCAGTGGATTTCTGGGACTAATGAATCATGTCTTTTGTCTGTGCTATCATGCACCAAGCAGCTCTTGTCCTCACAGCCCCATGATCAAGGACTCTCAATCCCTGTTCCACCATACCCAGCTCCAGCCTCCACCTGCATCACTCACAGAACTTGTATTTGGTGGGACTGTCATAGTCGGACATTTATCTGTTCCTTTTCTCCACCAGCACCCTTTTCTCCTTCTTTTCTTCTCTTCATGTTTTCTAAACGCATCAACAACACACATACAACAGCTGATGACACAACACAGACTCCGTTGCCCACTAATAATGATGTTCACAATAGTCATTGATAATTTTTAGATGTCCACATGACACACATGCCCAGCACACGGACAAGCCACAGTACCATATAATTAGCAAGGTGATAGGTAAGAGTGAGGCCAGCAGGCTTCTCCTCCACTAACAGGCTGCATCCCACCCCACTGAGAGACTATTTGACCTCGAGTCTCACACAGCAGTATACATTACTTTATACTCAATGGCTGTCTGTCAGGCTCATGACACACAGGCAAAAAATAAAAAGTCAGATTTCTGTCCCTGAGGTTCCACCAGTAGTCAGTAAAATATTAATCATCAAATAAATCTTTAAATACCCCTGTGCCTTTACCAGTCTGCTAAATACATGTGCTCTGCCCTTCTTTTGTTGTAGCAGTCTCACACTGTGCATTTTCTCTCTGCAGCACGATTTTACTAGCCTGTCTGTCTGCCTGCCTGCCTGCCTGAAAGTAAAGTAAAATACAGTGAGAATTAGCTAATGGGAATGACAATACATGACTCTCCGATGATTTCTAAAGTTTTCTGACCAAAGTTACTTTTTAATGCAAAAGGAGTTCCTTCCTGCCTTAGGTTCTTCCTCATGAGAGTGAACTGGAAATGTCAGTGAGATGTATGCCGTGCATGAGGTTCTCAATATCCAGAATTGCTGATTTGCTGCTTCAAGTCATGTTGCATATTGCATCACCTTACACTATCCCCATCCATTACCATCTGGGTTGACGTCCATCTCATATGCTAATGGTGCACATGTGACCAGATGTTAGAAATCCGATCTGCCTAGGTCCTGCTGTGTACCCCTGCTCTCCAGTTCCTTAATGTGCATCGCAGAGGCTACAAGCACCTTGCCTAGCTCCTCATCAACAACTTACAGAGGTAAGACAATCTAACTGATTTCCCATATTGCAATCATATGAGTCTAAGCAGGCAGTTGCTGGATTGGGTAGCTGCTCTGCAATGCAAGTTTAAAAAGAAAAATTTCAGGGCATATAGCATATTGGTGGAATTGGATCTGGCACTGTCTTTTAGCTCAAGTAGTCAGCACACTTGTTCGCCTTTATCGATTAGACTATTGCACTTTAGTATGATTACAGCCTTACTGATGCCTTAGCACTGTTAACAGTTTTCAAGCCAGACGGTTTTATCTTTTAAAGACAGTGTACAATTTTAACTGCTAGCATGTTACTTATCAGTGTAGTTATACATGGTGCTTTAGCCTCTGACTATAGCTCTTAAAATTCCCAGTTCATTACTTATCCAGTAGCCGAGAAACTATTTACCTTCTCTAAACAGCTAGTGTGTTTTCTTTGGTAATTGTTCACACAATTGCTTCTTACAGCAGGGAGTTCAGGACCCTCCTTTAAAATGGCTGACCTGATATCAGCTAACACATTGCTTGTTCTGTGGTTGGCAAACCATTTAACCTTTTAAACAGTTACTGTGTTTTCTTGTTGTGGTGGTTCATACGATTGCTCATAAGGCAATGGGCATTGGGACTTTTAAAAATGGTGCCGCATGCCAACAGTCCCCCTCCTCCTCAGGCCTAAATTAATTTGGGATCCCTTGCAGGGTCCCAGGATTCCTCATCTGGGTAGGGTCCTCTCATGAGTGGACCCTACTGATGCGCTGACTTTCCCCAAAGTTAGAGGTACAGAAACTGCCCCAAATGCATCGAGTACCTGAACGGTGGCACTGTGGTCTCTGGTGTCTCCATGACTCCAGGCCTCATCCTGTCTAGCACCCATCATGGCGTTTGGCCACTCGGAGGCCCTAGGGCACTACCCAGCCCAAATGGCCCCTCACTCAATGCTTCGGTGCTGCAAGCACTCTCCTGATCTACTCATCGCTCAGATTGAAGAAACTGATCCCTGCTGCAGAAGAAACTCCTCTGGCCTCACGGAACACTCTGCCCAATGCCATGTTAGGCGAGCATGTGCACGTGCAGTAGTGAATTCTGCCATCTTTATGAGGGGCCGAACTGCCTTAAAGCAGTAACACCACTAAGTACAGAATTGAAGGAGCACTATTCCAAGGGACACCCTGTTATTACCAGGCACCAAATAAAGCCCATTATACAGAACAACTCCTTGGGGAACAGCCTAACATTTTTAAACAGGCAAACTTGCCTTAAAGCAGTAACACCACTAAGCGGCCACAGAATTAAAGGAGCACTATTCCAAGGGACACCCTGTTATTACCAGGCATCACATAAAGCCCATTGCACAGAACAACTCCTTGGGGAACAGCCTGACATTTTAAACAGGCAAACTATTCTTGTGCCCTGTAAGCCACAAAAGAAATGAGGCAGGCTAGGGCTACATGGGCAGTGCGTACTATTACAGACACAGCCCCGGGACGCCCGCTGCATCAACACCCACTACCCGCTGGCTCTGTCACATTGGGCATGACATGGGATCCATCAGCACAGCAGAATGGATTTTGGCATATATATATATTATACAGACATTATGTATCTATACAGAAACCTTCACCACAAACTGCTGAGCCCTCATGCACTGCCTCTGTCTCCCTCTCCTTTCAGATCCTACCATGGCCAAGACTAAGAAGTGCAAGTCTACAAATCACACTCCTTCCCAGCCAGTCAGGTACCAGTTGCCCCACATGCAACAGTCAACATGGAGGAACCGAACCTCAAGACTAACAGGACCCAGACGCATACCAAGGGCAACGGAAGGTACAGACTTGGGACTGAAGAACTTCCTTCCACGGCTGAAGATTTCTTCAAAACTCAGCAGGCCGTTATGCTTAAAATTCTTGAGAGAGTAGAAGCACTATCTAAGACGCCAGGGACAAATCACACAACTGCAAAACACAGGGCAAGACAGGATAGTCCACCTCATCGTCCAACGACGATGACAAACAGCCAGACCGATACTCACCCCAGATAGAGCGGACACTCCCGACCAGATGGAGAGGACGTCCCAATGGAGGAGGAGGAGGAGCTCACCTCACCAAGAAGCTCACAGCAGCCGAATCTCTGCCAGACCTCCTACAGGCCGTGGAAAGAGGCCCTGGGTTTGACCCACAAGAACCACAACAACAGTCTAAACTAAACCCCTCATCAGAGGAAAGCAAAAGCAGATGAAGACTTCCCAATCTGCAAGTCCCTGTCGGCCTGGCTGCTGAGAGGCAGAGGCTGCTGAGTAGAGGTTATGATGCAAAAGTAGTCAACACCATGCTCCAGTCCAGATGCGATCCACAACCAACACCTACACCCACCAATGGGAAATTTTCCAGAGGTGGTTGGCAGACAACCACATAACAGAACGACTGATACGCTTGCAACACATCCTATCATTCATACAACAAGGTCTGACAAAGGACTGTCCATATCCTCACTGAGGGTACAAGTGGCAGCGATTGGCACAGCACTGGGTCCCATAGACAACTTCACACCCAGGTCCCACCCAGACTTGTTCAGATTCTTGAAGGCCAATGCCAATCTTCGCCCTGTGCTTAAGCAACCGTAGCTCCATGGGATCGCAACATAGTACTAGAAGCACACTAGCTAATCCACCATTTGAGCCACTAGACTCTACAGACCTGAAGTGGCTGTCATTCAAGGCAGCTTTCTTGGTGGCAGTGTGCTCAGCAAGAAGACTAAGCAAAATCAGGGCCCCTATCCTGCAAGCCCCTTTTCTCATATTCCACAATGATGAAGTCACCTTGAGACTGAATCCATCCTTCATACCAAAGGTGGCAAACCTTTTCACATGGCTCAAACAATTGAGCTACCTGCTTGGAGCTGTCAAGACATTGACAATCAGAACACTCCCACCCCACAATGGGACATGAAGAGAATCATTTCCATATACTTGATAGAACAAAGGACTTCAGATCAACCAACACACTCTTTGTGGTAACCTCAGGCCACAGAAAAGGCCAGGTAGCTGCACAATCCACACTTGCACAATGGATTAAACAGACCATCACAGAGGCATGCAGACTCCGGGTCTACAACAGCCCCACACTTTACCCGCCCATTTAACCTGAGCAATATCAACTTCATGGGCAGAGCGAAACAGAGCTCGTCACAGGACATTGCAGCAGCCGCTACAATGTCTCTATTCACACCTTCACCAGATATTACAGACTAGATATAACGAATGTCGAAAGATCAAATTTTGCAAGGAAAGTACTATTAGCGATTTGAGATCCTAACTGGGCCACCTACCCCACCCACTTCTCACTATCACTGCTTATTAGCACCAGATGGTAATGGATGGGGATGCTGTAAGGTGATGCAATGTGAATGGTAGTTTACTCACCTGGTAAAGGTGATTGCATGAGCATCACCTTACAGCATCCCCGCCCAACCGGGTAATCTGGTAAGGCTCAGATAAGATCATGAACAAAGCACAACCATACTAAGAGATAACACAGAGAAATCCGCTTTTTGACCCAGCATACCATATGGGCTGGCATATTATAGCATGTAAATAATAGAATTAAACACACTCAAAATAACCGCCTCAGAGAACACATCTTTCAGGGTCTGGAATGTGGCCTACAGGCCATGTTTAACCTCCATCTTTCCCAGAGTTTTTTCCTAGAATCCATACAGCATTGGAAGACACTTAACTGGAGAGCAGGGGAACACAGCAGGACCTAGGCAGATCAGATTTCTAACATCTGGTCACATGTGTATCATTTGCCTATGAGATGGACATCAACCCAGATGGTAATGGATGGGGATGCTATAAGGTGATACTCATGCAATCACCTTTACCAGGTGAGTAAACTACCATTATTTGCTAACAACCTGACGTGCTAAGTGTCTGCTCTCTGTAAAAACTGCTGCATCATGCCATTGAAGTGCTCAAAGAAACTGAATTCCTTCTAAACTGCTTCACCAAAGTCCAAAACGTCAGATTTCACCAAATTCAAGTAATGCAAATTTGCATCAGCTTATGCTTAGGTGAGTTGTCCAGAAATCCTTTAAAATCCTGAGATGAGGAAACAGACACTGCTTTGGGAGTGCATGCAAATTGTAGCCAGAGTTTGCAGCCGAATAAGTAATTCACGGGGTTTTCTGCAGGATTTCGGACTAGACAGTGAATATGTAATGAGAAATTCAGAGTTTGATTAAAAAAGAATCCAAGGTATTTAATCTTGGATACTGTGCCTAAGGTTATACCATCTGGGGAGATATCATTTAAGTTGGGAGAAGTCCTTACAATTATTAGAGACAAAAACATGGACACTGCTTTCATTTGTTTGATTTAATGCTAATGAAATAGCTGTGAACTATTTTGAAAGACTGTAATAGTCTTGTTGCAAGGAATTGTTTACAACCTTAGAGCTGGGACCAACAATGAGGGAATATTCTCTTCTGCAAACAGTGCTGATGCATGTAAGCCCCCTAATTTGGGCTTACCTGTGTGGGCTCCAGCCCCGACCTGGTGCTGCTGCCTCTACAGTAGGTCCTGGGTGGGATCCAGACCCCTGGAGCCTCTGTGGCCTTGCGGTTTTGGCTGCCGATGCTGCTGCTGACTTAGCCCATTAGGAGGCTTTGGGAGTGGGGCCAAAGACCGGTACAAGCCTCCTGTGCCTGCAGGCACTGAAAAACAAGGGCAGAGGGAAAAACAATAAAATTTTGGTCCTGGTGTTCTGGGGAGCTGGGACAGAAAAAGTAAACAAGCAAAATGGAGACCGCACCTCCCCAGTGCATGCACAGTCGCAGAGGGAAAAGTTTAAAGAGCTGCACTCCTATTTCTGTTCGCCACTGACTGTTAGAGAAAAATATATCCACGACTTTGAGATGGGCAGAGAGCTGAGATAGACAACAAAAGTGACCTGAGGGCCTTCGGTCATGGGAGGAAATGAATTTGGCCCTGCTGAAGGTTAAATAGACCGAGTCTGGGCCAGACAGCAAAGAGCCCTGCAGGAGACAAAAATGGCAGCCGCCTAAAAACTACAGAATGTGACTGCCAGGTAAAAGAGAGATCCAGCCCTGAGATCACCTGTGAGCTGCAGCCAATGAGAGGGAGGCTGCTCAGGGGCTATAAGATTAGATTTTGGTGCGAAGGAGGTTGTAGTGAGAGAGGCTGCAGGGTGGCTGTGAGAGGACAGACTGTCCTTGTTTATCAAGTCTGCCTGGCTGTTTGAACCCTGGCTACATCCAACTAATAAGCTGAGTGCAGGAGGAACAGTAGCTGTTTTGTGAGACTAAAGCAGAATAAATACAAAAGTGTTCTATTGCAGCCCAACAGTTGGACAACTGTTTGAACTGGGAAAAAGAGTTGGGCTGCAGACACCTCTGCACAGAAATTGGTTGAAGAAGTGTACTTTCAGCCAGGGAGAGACTGTAAGTGTTGAGGCAAGCTGCTGGAACAGGACTCAGCACTGCTTGTGGAAGCATCCCTTGAGAGAGGGGCTGTGAGGTGAGAGTCTGTGGAAGCCCTGCCCTCATGCGAGGGTCCAAAGAGTGGTTGGGTGTGTGTATCATAAGGGTTTGAGGAACATAAGCAATCTTGGTTCCTCTGACTAAAGATCACAACACCCTGGGTTGAAGGACAGAACAGGCCGGCCTGTGTGAAGATTGTCTATAAAGACCCATAGAAGAAGTTGGCAAGGCCAGGCAGGAGAAGATCATCACCTCTTGAGTTTGTGCAGTTTTGATCTTCCCACTGGTGGTGAACCACCAACACAGAACCTCCACAGTACCGCAACTCATCTGGCTGTGAACCCCAGTGTGGATTACAAACTGTGAGTGCCCCAAGCTGCTCTGGGGAGTCTTCAGTTAGCTAGCCAGTTAGGACTCTGGAGCAATCTCTGCACAGCAGTTGAGAGGCATTCAAGTTTGCACATCTAGGATTACAAATCTGAAGTGTGTTTTATGGTTAACAGTGCACTGACAAAGACCCCAGGCCTGCAACACTGAGCGGAGAGGTACCCACCATACAGGTACAATCTGGGTGCACCTAGGGTGAAGAGAGGGGTAGCTAAGGGGAAATTATTGACTAATTAAAGTGAACTGTGGTTGACATTCTTGTCTTTGTGTTTCCTTCCCTAATAAATAAGGTTACTGTTTGCATGTTATTCACTGCCACTATATTATTGAAGGAATGCTGCTGGGTGTGGGAGGCTGTTAAGTGAAACTGCTGTTGTGTGGAGAAAAGTATTACTGGGCAAAGTATTATTTCCTGGGGTGGTAACCTGTCCTTTAGCCACCGGAGTCCCTTGCCATTACCCCAGGTGGAGGCACCATGCCACATTTGCTACTATCATGAACTCGGCTGGTCCCCTCAGAGGTGTGTGTTGAACTACCCTGAGGGCCCCGGAGCAGCCAAGGTGAGTCAAAGGCTGTTACAAGTGAAGATACTGCTGGGATTTGCTGCCCCTAGAGGTTATCCCTGAAATTGCATTTTTAAATGTTGGTATCCCCTTAAATAGGGATAAATGAAATGCCGCTCTAGGAAGTGGAGAACTGGTGTGCATTTCAGGGCCTGGATCCCTAGAGGATGCTGCTGATAAGAAATGTGACTGAGGGGTGGACAAAAGAGTTTATTTTGGAGATATTAGATGGGGCCCTGACAGAGTGTGGGAGAATGAAAATTCAAATGATGACCAAGGACTCCAGCACTGGGTTTAGGGATTTAATAATAGAAATGGACAAGGACTCAGGTCCCATTGATGTACCCCCTACTGTGACACTAGAAGGGTTCCAAGAAACCTAGATGGTGCTGAAGAGAGGAGTCAGGCTAGTCCACAACCTGTTAGTCCACCCCCAAGAACCCCCTACCCAATGACAAAGGGAGTTTTGAAGCTAAACTAGACTCCTGCTTGCTGGTGAGGGAAGTCCATGGAAGTCCTTCAGGCTATGTTTCCGGGAGTAGTGCCTCTCCTATAATGTTGCCCAGTGGAGGACCCCATGCAGTGGCAATCAGATGAGCAATAAAAGCGGCTGCACACCTTTCCGGGCAATCCCCACGCCAGTCAAGGAAGATGACTTGAATCCTGGATAAGTCAGGCCGCCCAAATGGTTCAAGTCTGGAGGTGTTCAGATGAGGAAAAATGTAAGAGGGTTGTTGAAAGCTTAAAAGGCATGGCTCTGATGTGATTCGGTCATAGGGCCAGCCAGCTTAACTGTATCACAGATGACCATGTGCAATTCTGAAAAGCACCTTTGGGGTTGTCAAGAAGAGGGAGGCCATCCTGTTTAAATTAGGGGACAATGCAGCAGCATGGAGAAAAACTGTCACAGTACATTACCAGGGTGGAGGACGTGGTGCACAAGTTTGCAGAGGCTGGTGGAGAGTCTCCAGAGCAAGTAGCTAAGATGAAGCTGACCAGATCCTTAGGGGCCATGCACCCCAATGGACTCTAATCTCCTCAAATTAAGAGACTGAAAGACCAACCCCCATCCTTTAAGCAGTTGTTGGCTGAGGTGAAGGAGGAAGAGGCCCAGGAAAATGTCGTTGACTCACTCCAGAAGCCGGCAGCTACCATTGTTACTTCTGCAACCCCAAGCCACAAACCCTGCAGAACTGCCTTGCTCCTTGGAGTTGGGAAATGTGCTGAAAGAGTTGAATGACTGTGTGTAGGACTTCAAGGAATGAGAGGAACACCTCCCACCCCTACTATGGCCATGTTCCAAGAAATAAATGACAGTGTGAAGGACTTGTAGCTGGCATTGAAGTCACGGCCCTTGCAGAGTGTTGTGTCCGAACCCAGGTGGCAGTCTGCTCAATATGCTGTCCTCTACCTAGGCCCTGAATACCCCTCAGGCCTCAGAAGACTGGTTCTGTTTCAAATGCTGACAAGATGGTCATACCAGGCGGGTTGCAGCAGTGCCGAAATTGCCAGTTAGTGGCTCAAAAACAAATGAAGATGGACCAGAAAAATGCCAGCGGGGACAAGTAACAGAGCTACCTGGGTCCCAACCATTGCATTACTCCACCAAGTGGACTGACCCCAAATTCCCCCACCAGCTGAGTGCCCCAGGCCTGATTGGCCCCTGGGCGACGGGAAATCTTGCTAGAGGGAGTGCCTTGTTTCACTCTACTGGATGGCAGTTCACAAGTCACCATCATATACCGAACTTTCTATGACAGACATTTGCAGCATTTGCCCTCCTACCCCTGTCTGGTTTGTCACTGTGTGGGATAGGCAGTTCGGACTATCACTATGATGGTTATTGCCTAGTACAAATAGCTTTCATCTCAAAAGGGACCTGAAGAACACCTCACCATTGAGACTTTGGCTTTGATATGCCGGAGCCAAAAGGGATGACTGACACACCTGTATTAATTGTAACAAATGCAGATTGTTTGAGGTTGGCTAAGATGTGTGCCAAAAGAGGTGGCAGTGATGAGCTAGTGAACCCTCTGGTAAAAGCTGTGGTAAAGAAAGTTTGCTTGACTGTGGGATGCGAGAACCAATGTGGTAGAGGACAGTGTCAGCGAAGTGTGCCGAGTGGATGGAAAAGAGTTGATCCTTCCTCCAAGTTCAGAGTGCCGAGTTGTGGGAATTGCACAGTGAGCTCAACCACCCCAAGGACCTGCCTTCATCATTGATGCCCCACCACCTGACAGTTTACCAGAAGGGCTGCTGGTGCAAAGAGGAGTGCTGCCACCTCCGGATACACCCTGGGCCAGACGGGTTATGATGGGGGTTCAAAATGAATCAAGGAAACCCACAGTCATCCGAAAGGGTCAAATGTTGGCAAGTATCTACAGGTGTGACAGTGCCATTACAGTGAACCTGATGGTAGCCACAGAGGAAGAGATAGATCCAAATTTGTTCGAGTTTGGTGATTCCCTATACCTGCCAGTTACCGTGGAATCTAAGTCAAAGTTGGCAGCGCCAAAGGTCTTCTGCCACATGAGTGGGACATCGGGTGTGTGGAAGGTGAGGATCATCGATCTGTTTAAAGGATGAACGCTTCTGAGAGAGGTCTCTGAGGTTGGCCCCTGGCGACATTGAGGACATCCAGCAACACCTGCAGTAGTTATTGGATGCCGCATCATTACTGAGTCCCAGAGCCATTACACCTCCTCCATTATAGTGTCCCAGAAGAAGAACGGATCCATGAGGATGCACTGACAATCGTATGCTAAATAAGAAGATCAATCCTGGCTCAGTACACTGTGCCCTGGTAGAAGATGCCCTGGCCAGCCTGTCCTGGAGCCAGTGGTTCTCCATGTTGGATCTCTGGAGTGGCTATTATCAAATCCCCATGGTGGAGGAGGACAAAGAAAAGACAGCTTTTATTTGCCTGTTGGGATTCTTCCAGTTCGAGCGCATGCCACAGGGAATATGCAGACACTGGCCACTTTCAGCACTTGATGAAGAAGGCTGTGGATATGAACTTGTTCGAGTTATTGTCTACCTGGATGACTTGATTATATTTGGTCGCACCTGGAAGAACACGAGGCATGATTAATGAAGGTCCTGGATTGACTGGAGGAGTTAGGCCTAAAGGTATCAATTGACAAGCGCCAGTTCGCCAGCCAGCCAACTGTAAATATGTGGGGCACATCGTCTCAGCAGGGGTGTGCAAACTGATCCAGCTAAAGTGGAGGCCTCACCACTTGGCCTAGACCCACCAACACAAGGGCCCTGCAGTCCTTTTGGGGTTCTGTGGCTACTACCATCTTTTGTGAAGGACTACTCGATGGTGGTATGCCCACTTAATGATTTGATGCAAGGTTATCCCCAACAAACAACAAGAAGAGAATCCTGGGGTCAGGGACAAACCTGCCTCAAGGAGTATTCAGTGAGTTGGTGAACCCTTTGGGGAATGGTAGGACCTCTGAGTGTGAAGTTGCTTTCTGGGAGATTATCCAGAGACTAAATGAGGCCCCAGTTCTGGCATTTGCTGACCCTAACAAGCCTTATGTCCTTCACACTGATGCCAGTCTAAATGGTTTGGGAGTGGTGCTGTACCAGGAAAATCCTGGAGGGCATAGCCCATAGTGTTTGCTAGCCACAGCCTGACACCTTCTGTAATGAACTACCCAGTGCAAAACTGGAATTTTTAGCACTCAGTGCGGCCGAACAGACAAGTTCTATGAATACCTGTATGGGGTTCTTTACGGTCAGAACAGATAACAACCCACTGACTTATGTCACCACAACAGCTAAACTGGATGCTGCAGAACACCGCATATCTGCTCTTCCAACTACAATTTCAGCCTAGAACATTGAAGTGGGTGAACTAACGAGATGCTGATGCTTTGTCAAGACTCCAGCATGATGATACCTCGAACCCCAGTTCAAATAGAGAATGCTCTTGTTCAAGTGTTGTGTTCCAAGTTTGCATTGCCCAGTGATGATCCAGTTGTGAGCCCTACCAGAGCAATAGATATGCTGGGCCTCTCCTGAATCTATCCCACCTGTATATTTGAATTTCACTGGGCTGGACAGGTCTTCGCTGCCCCAATCCAGTAAGCCTGAACTACAGCAGGTGCAGAGAGATGACTAGCCATCCAGGACCTAATCTGGGCCCTTCAAAAGAGACATTCAGCTGATCAAGTGTGTTGCTGTCACCCTGACACCAAACGCCATTGAGAGAATGGGGAAAGCTAGTTCTAATGGATGGACTGCTACTACAAAGAGTACATGACAAAGACAACCCTGGTCATTCCAAGCTCCAGCTGGTACTGCCACAGGGTACATGATATAGTCCTAAAGTTCCTACATGATGACATGGGTTACCTGGATTATGAATGCATCCTAGATCTATGTAGAGCATGGTTTTACTAGTCCAAAATGTAAACTGTTGTAGAAAACATTGCAAAAGCTGCCTCATTGCATACAGAGAAAACCTTGCCAAGACGAGCTGCCCCCAGTCAACATTAGTACCAGTGGGCCCCTCGACCTAGTCTGCATGGATGTTTTGTCCCTTGAACCTAACAGAAAAAATGCAGATACGCGTAATATCTCTGGTTATCACTGATCAC
Organism: Neoceratodus forsteri; assembly: GCA_016271365.2. Classification (NCBI taxonomy): domain Eukaryota; kingdom Metazoa; phylum Chordata; order Ceratodontiformes; family Ceratodontidae; genus Neoceratodus; species Neoceratodus forsteri. Next base: position 899,198,786 of record CM057456.1, on the reverse strand, counting down.
TATACCAGGTACACCCAGGCATTTCCCACCAAAGATCAAAAGGCTAGCACTGTGGTCAAAGTCTTCCAGCACTTTGTACAGCACTAACGTATTCCAAAGAGAGTTCATTCTGCTCAAGGCCAAGATTTTGAAAGTTGACTGGTGAAAGAGTTCTTGGACACATACAGTATAAAGAAAGGTCACACCACACTCGCACTACCCCAGGAGTCCTCAACCAGAGTGCTTAAATCTAACTCTGCTGAACATGTTGGGTACCCTGGACCCAGCAGACAAAGGAAACTTGAGGCAGAAAGTGAGCTATCTTGTGCATGAGTACAATTGCAGCAAGAATGATGCCACCCAACTCTCCTTTCTACCTCATGTTTGGTCATGAAGCCCGGCTGCCAGTTGATCTTTGTTTCGTGTGTTCTCTGATGACACATCCCACAGAACCCCACCTTGAGTACACCCATCAGTTGAGAGAGCAACTTCAAAAGCATACCAGATAGCATCTTAAGCGGCAGTCCGAAGTAACCAGAGTAACAAGCAGCTGTATGATAATCGAAGTTTGTAATCAGGAGTTGCAAGTAGGGGATCGTGTTCTGCTTTGAAACTTGGGGTTGCAAGGCAAACATAAGCGCCAAGATCGGTGGGCCCACAAAAGCTACCTTGTGGTTGAGAAACTGATGGGATTGCCAGTGTACCAAATCAAACAAGAGCAAGACCAGGATCTAGGAAAAACTGTTCATTGAAACCACTTACTTCCCATCAGTGAGATCATGCCTGACCCTGACCCTGGTCCTGAAACTCCAGTTGTAAGAAGGCCCACAACACATAATCAAGCTGCTCAGAAACAAAGCCTGAGCTCATCCATGCCTCTTGAAAAGAACACATTGAACCTGAATACTGGTCCAAAAGCACTTTCTGAGAGGTCTCACAGAAGTGATCTTGCTGTAGATATGCCCCTCGAGAGGACCACATTGAACCTGAACACTGGTCCAACTGAGCCTCCTGAGTGGCCTGTCAGCAGTTCTTCTGAGGAAAGTGAGGCTGAGATTTTGAACTTTGTCCTTGTGAGCCAATCCGAGCTAACCCAATCCCTCATAGGAATGGTACTGTCGAAACTCACCTCCATCCGCTAGTACTGACCTCCAGGATCTCTGTTTTCATTGAACCCAAATGTCGTGCCTTTCATTCCTGAGAAGAGGCCTGTTAACCCTACACCTGAGCCCGATTTGGACATTGAAATGGACAATGAAAATGATTTGGGCCCCACCAAACCTGTGGTTGATGCACTGGCCACCCCTTGCCCTGCCTTTGTTCCAGTCCCTGAGCAGATTCAAAGTAGTGTAGCATTACCTGAATGGGCCCCGGGTTGACTGTAGAACTTAGCCAGGCAGGGTGCCCTTTATTCCTGAGGAGATTCCCATACCTGACACAGCTTTGCCTAGAGAGGTTGGCAAGACAGCCCAGGCCAATTGTTAAACCACATTTGATATCCTGGTGCTTCCTCTGACCTTCCCTCCATGTTATTCACAAGCCATTGGTCCCTGTTGTTTATCCCCATTGTGTTGCCCAATGGATGGAGTGGGAAGGTGTATGTGCATACCTGTAGTTACCTGTACATAGTTAACATTGAATGTTTGGACAGACACTATCTGTGGGATGGTACATGTGATTAAAATGTGATTATTGCTTGTGCTAGCTAGGAATCAGGTGTCCAGTTAGAAAAGTGCATGTTAAAATGTTGGTTGCATTTGTATGGCTTGTCGGGACGTCAAGCGTTCAGCCAGGGGAGTGTAAGTCCCCAATTTGGGCTTACCTGTGTGGGCTCCAGCTCCCAACCTGGCACTGGTGCTCTACAAGGGGTCCCAGGTGGGATCCAGACCCTGGGGTCTCCGTGGCCTTGTGGTTTTGGCTGCAGATGCTGCGCTGACCGTGGCCCATTAGGAGGCTTTGTGCAGTGGGCAGAGTACTGGTGCAGGTCTCCATGTTCAGGGCACTGAAAAACAAGAGCAGGGGAAAACAATATAACCTGAGGTCCCAGTGTTCTAGGGAGCTGGGCCCAAAAAAAGTAAACAAACAAAATGGCAGCTGCGCTCCTGTGCATACGCCGCCATCAGAGGAAAAGTTTAAAGGGGTGGTGCTCTATTTCTGTTCAGCCATCTGGCCATTAGTGAAAAAAATATATCCCCAGCTCTGAGATGGGCAGAGGATCCAGGAGTAGACACAAAGAATGACTGGAGGGCTTCCGTCATGGGAGGGAATGAATTTGGCCCTATAGAGAGCTAAATGGAGTGAGTCTAGGCCAGACTGCAAAGAGCTGCAGGAAGACAAGATGGCTGCCCCTAAAAAACTACAGATTAGAGCTGCTGGGTAAAAGAGACAGCCAGCCCTGAGATCACCTGGGGAGCTGCAGCCAATGAGGGGAGGCTGCTCAGGGGCTATAAAACTATATTTTGTGGTGAGAAGAGAGGTTGTAGGGAGAAGGGCTGCAGGGTGGCTGTGAGAGGACAGACTGTCCTTGTTTATCAAGTCTGCCTGGCTGTTTGAACCCTGGCTAATCCAACTAATAAGCTGAGTGCAGGAGGAACAGTAGCTGTTTTGTGAGACTAAAGCAGAATAAATAGAAAAGTGTTCTATTGCAACCCAACAGTTGACAGCTGTTTGAACTGGGAAAAAGAGAGTTGGGCTGTGGACTTTGAATGAACCTCTGCTCCCCCAATGCAGAAATTGGTTGGAAAAGTGAGCTTTCAGCCAGGAGAGAGACTGTAAGTGTTGAGGCAAACCACTGAGACATGACCCAGCACAGCCTGTGGGAGTATCCTTTGAGAGAGGGGCTGTGAGGTGAGAGACTGTGGAAGCCCCGCTGCCCTGTGCAGGTCCAGAGGGTGTCTGGGTGTGCATTATAAATGTTTGAGGAACATAAGCAATCCTGCTTTCTCGGACTGAAGAAGAGATGCCCTGGGTTGAAGGATAGAACATGCCGGCTCATGGAAGACTGTCTATAAAGGCCCGTGAAGAAGTTGGCAAGGTCAGGCAGGTGAAGATCATCACCCCTTGAGTGTGTCCAGTCCTGATCTTCCCAATAGTGTTTCACCACCAACGCTGAACCTCCACGGTACCATGCAACTCATCTGGCTGTGAAACCCCAGTGTGGACTGCAATCAGAGTACCCCGAGCTGCAGCTCTGGGGAGTCTTTAGTTAGCAAGCCATTTAGGATTCTGGGCAATCCTACACAGCAATTTAGAAGCATTCAAGTTTGCACATCAAGGATTACAAATCTGAAGTGTGTTTTATGGTTAACAGGGCCCCGCAAAAGGCCCCAGGCCTGCATCACTGAGCAGTGAGGTACCCACCATACAGGGACAATCTAGGTGCACCCAGGGTGGGGAGAGGTTGCTAAGGAGCAAATTATTGACTAACTAAAGTGAACTGTGGTTGACATTCTCCTCTTTGTGTCCCCTTCCCTAATAAATAAGGTTACTGTTTGCATGTTATTCACTGTCACTGTATTATTGAAGGAATGCTGCTGGGGTGTGGGAGGCTGTTATGTGGAAACTGTTATTGTGTGGGGAAAAGTATTACCGGGGTAGAGTATTATTTCCTGGGGGTGGTAACAGTCCTTTATCCACAGGAGTCCCTTGCCATTACCTCAGGTGTAGGCACGTACGCATTTGTTACTACTGCGGAACCCAGGCTGACCCCTCGGAGTGTGTGCTGAACTACCCTGAGGGCCCCGGAGCAACCATGGTGAGTCAAAGGATTGTTACATGCAGATTACAGGTTTTAATGCAGAACGGGAGATCATTAACAAAGATGCTAAAAGAAGTGGCCCAAAACAGAGCCCTGTAAGACACCCAATACTGACAGGAAGTGAGTCAGAGGATAAAGGCCCTGCACCCTCTGTTTAAGGCTCCTTTGAGCTAGGACTGAAATGAGCAACATACAAGAGATGCCAGGCATCTTGCATTTATAGTAAAGAAGAACATGATCAACAGTACTGAATACCATTGTAAGTCAATGAAACTGGCTCTGGGAAGCCATCTTCATACTGAAGAGAATGTAATCAATCAAACATAGAAGATAGGTGGTGGCAGAGTGAGCAGGATTGAAATGAGACTGAAAATGGATTAAGAAGTTAATTCTTCCATAAAGATAAAACACTGGTTTGTAGACTAGCCTTTTATGACTTAGAGTACTCAGAGAAGAGGAAGGGCATGCAGTTACTGGGTCATCAGTAGTACCTCCTTTAAGGAGCAGTGTGACAAGTACATGCTTTCATAAAGAGGGAAAATTCATAACAGAACAGTTGAACACAGGAACAAGGTGTTGGAATAGCTGCAGTCCTGAGGTAAAAAAATAGGTGGGAGTTAATTAGAACCAGAGCAAGGTACAGGTTTCATATGATTAGGCTTGGCAGTTTTCGATTTTTATTTTTGCCAAATTGACCGAAAAATCGATGTTTATTCTCTATTAATTTTTGATTAATATCGATGTTTATTGTAGCGGCCAAATAAATTGTCATAAAAATTCCTTTTAAATTCATCAACTATCAATTTAAAATTACATTAGAAAATCATCTTGAAAATGACAGGGACATGGAGACATGGACAGAGACATAGACACACAACAAACAACAATTGTTAGATATCCTCATATCTGTGCAATTCAGCTCACCCCCAATCACCCAGTTGTGCAAAAACTCTTTACCCACGCACTATTGAGTGGTGAATAATGACACTGACATAGGGACATGGACAGAGACACACAACAAATGGATAACAAGCAGGATGGTACAAATGTACATAAACACAGCATGCAGCTCTATAAAACAATCAAGTAAATTTATGTTTTATCTGTGCAGTTCAGTCCCCCCACATCACTCAGTTTCCCAAAACTCTTTACCCCAACACTACTTTTCATTTTACCCCTTTTTAATGTCTTTGTCTTTGAATGCAGCTAAACTTTCAGTTATGTCCTTGTTGTGATACAATATGTTTAGTAGCTCTAGTCTCTCCTCTGGCAGGTGCATTCTCAGTTTATCTTGAACTTTCGGAATAGACTAAATGACCGCTTCAGCAGCAGGATGTAACTGGCACTGCCAGTGTCCTAATGCAACACTGAACAGAACTGGAAGGTTTTGCATCTCACCTTCCAGTACTTCATCAGAGTGATCATGCTGTCAGAGGAAAATCCAGCTTCATGTATAGATGAAAGTCCCACTCAAAATCATCTACTTTGCAATGAAATGTGTTTTGAGGGTAGCATTTTGGGATGCATCCTTAGAAAGCTGTGACTTAACAAAACTGTCAAATAGCCTGCAATTGTCAAACAGTGAGCCTGCAACGAAAGGCCTGCAGGTACATTGTGGGTCAGTGTTGCTCAGCTTAGAATGAACATTTTTGTGAAGGCATGCATTGCTGCAGAGAGGAACTGTCTTTTAGAACCCATTGATTTTAAATCAACCTCCTTTAATGATGTTTTACATTACTTGCCACATTTAAATCACAGTTAAGGAGCCTGTCAGTTTTGTGGATCAGTGGTGCTTTTGTCTCCATTTGTACATGTACTACATGAATTTTACCCAGGAAACTGCACAAAATGTTAGCTTGCAGTACAGCTGTCTTGGACTCAAATCATCTGTGACAAGCCGACATAATCTGGATGCTTTTTTGACTGTGACTCTACCTCCTCATTAATTAAAAAGCCACACACACTATCCCAGTGGGCATGAATGAACTGCACTGCTTCTAACCAAGAAAACCACTGACATGGGACAACTCTGGGGAGGACTTTCATACTGGAAAGTGGAACACCATTGTTAGCACACACTTTTTGTTTATTGGTACTTTTAAATAGTGCTGGGAAGTGAACCCCAATTTTATTAACATCAGCAAATTTATCTGTTTTAATAGCATGGTCAATAGCAACATGCAATAGATGTGCAATGCAGCGGTATGTGCAGCAAATGGTGTAAATGTCTTTAAGGTATTTCATCAGTCTCTGCATGTACATTGCCAAATCAGTGTTGATTGAAATACAATCTGACCAAGACAAGGAATAGTCTCTCATCATGTTGTGGAGTAAGTTTGAGATTACTCTATGTTGCACTGCAAAACAACTGTAGACTTCAATAGCAGACAGTTTATGGCTCTATTTTTAGTGGGAGTGAAAAACACCCAGCACATTAATAGCTGGTTGGCCTGCCAACTCAGAGGTTTCATATCAACAACAGTGGAGAATTGCCCACCAGATAACAGCTTGTTCAATGTAGAATTGTGGTGTGCGAAGACCGGGAAGATATTTTTCTTCCAGTTGCTGTCTTTTCAGCATGTTTGAGCTGCTGGCATATTTCCTCAGGACACACATTAGGTTGCTGGAGTCTCTGGCAGCATTCATTGGAATAGCCTCAAACATAAAGCCCACACCAGGTCATGTGGAAAGTCTGCTACCTCTTCTTTTTCTGCCACATACGCCCCATAAAGGATTCCATTGAGGGCAGAGAAATCATGTCCTGACTCAGCTTAAGTTTCAGGTGGGTCTTGTTGCTAAGATGCTTGGAGATGAGGTTGGCTTGTCCAGCAACTTCAGTTTTACAAATCTTGCAATGCAAAATGTCTATAATTTCTCCATACCAGTATTTTTTACTGTTTTCAATTCTAGTTCTGGGAACTCAGAGCAGTACTGTCTGCACACTTTCTTTTGACCCATCTTGTGAGGCTGTGAGGTCGATACTATTTTTCTCTAACACACTTAGTGAATGGAATGTTAATTTTGCAATTATGAGCTGTGAAGCTCATACAGGAAAGCACACAGGTATGCTCATACAGTGCAGCACCTGTAATTAGTTGTGAATAGACTCAGTGAGTGCTATTCAAACAAAACGATTGATATAATAGTCAAGCTTATAGCAAAGCTTAGTCGATGCTGAGTGACTGCTATTAAAGTTTGCTGTGGGCATGAAAACAATTTAGCAAGGTCAATCAATGTTTCATTTTATCCGTCTTAATAATGAAAGTTCTAAAATCGACTGTAATCAATGGAAATCAATATTAATCGAAAACTGCCAAGCCTACATCTGATGTAGTTCATGCAGCACTTCAATTTAACCAATGGAGAAAGGAGAATTCAGACACAATGTATGGTGTTGTATTTGGGGTGGGAAAAGTGCACTCAGTGAGGGGCAATTACAGACTTTGAGCCCTCTGTAAAATATTTGTTTAGAGTGCAAGCAATAGCATAGTAGTTGTCGTAGGAATCTTAGCCAATAGAAACTTAAGGAGTACCATGGTGTACTAGACTGTTTATTGCTTTTCAGAATGTACTTGGGTCTGAAGCAACCTAAACAAATTTAGATCAAAAAGTTGATCTAGCTTTTGTTGTAGCACTAGTTGAGAGGCTATGAAGCTTATTGTAGATTACACTATCTGAATGATTTCCAGAAGCATTCTGCTTGTATCAGGCTGTGTCCCTCAATTTACACAGTTTAGTTAAGTCTGAAGATATCCATTAAAAAGGGATACCCTCACCCTGTCCTTCCTTATATGGGTAGGATTAACATAGACATTTAGGAAGGTTTACTGGAAGTGTAGCAAAGCCTGTTGGGGATCCAGGGTCCATTGTATCAAACTCCAGTGTGCTAGAGTAAGATCAGAGAAGAACTTCTCAAGATAGAAACAATAATGATCTCGAATGGGTGAATTTAAGGGAGACTTAGGGTCCTGATCTTTAAGATACAGTATGTTATGTTATGACCAGTGAAAATATCAGAAAGAATATATATAAGCAGCCACTATTCAGTGAGGGTGTGATTATAATAAAATTCAAACAATGGGTGTGTGATTACAACTGAGCGGATGTGCCTGGTGGAATTGAAAAGTAGCTGGTGCAGATTTAGGACTTTAACATTGGTGTGAAGAGATGAGGTGTTATGGCTTAAATAGTTTAGATTCAAGTCCCCTAGAAGGATGTGTTCACATTTCAACATGTTGAGTGTTGCTATATGGCTAATAATTAAATCCACTACTGCTGTGGTGCTTCTACCTGGAGAGCAATATATTCCAGTAAGACTAATCTGTATAGAATGAGGAAAGGAGATTGCACTACTTACACCACAAAACATATGAGGAGAGACTAAGGATCTCAATATGTACTCACTGGAGGAGAGGAGACAGCAGGGGACATGATTGAAACTTTCAGGTACCTTAAGGCCAGAAAGAAGGTGCAGGCAGGGAGCTATCCCAATGTAGAAAAAGTACTAGAACAAGGGGCACAATATGAAATTGGAGGGGTAGATTAAGAGGTAATGTGAGGAAGTTTTCTACACAGAAAGGGTAGTTGGCACATGGAATAGTCTGCCACAGGAGGTAGTGGAGGCAAGCACAGTGGAGGGTTTAAGCATGCATGGGACAGGCACAAGGGAAGCCTGAGAGGGAGGAGTGATGACAAGCCATTGATCACATAGGATCAGAGGCCACATACACTGTATAAGGGCCTATGGGCAGACTGGATGGGCATAGCGGTCCTTATCTGTTGACAATTTCTATGTTTCTATGTTGTGAATTCATGAGATATGGAGGTGGCATCTTGGAGGGAGACAGAAAATTTTAGATAGGAGGCAATATAGAGGGCAACATCACCTTTGTGTATGCTTCTATCCTGCTTGTGGACAGTAAAGCTAGGAAGGGAAGTAGTACTGGAGGAAGTCTAGGACAGTGAGCCATGTTTCTGTTTTAAATTAGAAATGTATTGAAATTTTAGTTAAAACAGAGAGCAGCAGCATTATCTTAAACAGACTGTTGCATACAAGACACTGGTCATAAGTATAGAATATTTTATTCTCAATTCCACTTGATATTGTAACTATAAGTCTAACTTAATCATCATAAAATTTCCATAAAAATGACACAGAAGTACTGTCAGTTACTTGTCAACCATTCCATCATTCATCAAGTTCTGTGTATAGCTAATAGGATGCTGGGATGCATAGGAATGCTCTTCTCTAGCAGGAGAAAGGAAATAATCCTTTCACTGTATAGATCATTAATCAGGCCACACCTGGAGTACTGTGTCCATTGTTGAAATCCACACTTTAAAAGAGACAGGGACCATCTAGACTCAGTTCAAAGAATGACTAAAATGATCCATGGAGAGCAGGGAGATCTTATAAGGAGATTAGAGGACCTAAGAATGACTCATTGGAGACCAGAGGAGAGAGGTGATTAGACTGAAACTTTACGTACCTAAAGGGCATCAATAAAGTAGAATATCAAGGGCTGTTTACCCTCCAAGAAGGCAACATCACTAGGGCACATATGAAACTGATAGGGGTTGGTTTAAAAGGGATAAGTGAAACCTGGCTTAATGAAAAATTAGTACAACTGAAATGAGCGTCAGCATATCAGACTTTCAGACAAGATAGAAAAGATAAAGGGAGGGTAACGGATTTGTTAAAATTCACTAGGGTATGCTGAAATAATGATGGCAGGAAGTGAGGATAATATAGATTATTTAGTTATCTCTGTTGTCCATCACAATTTAGTAGTAGCTGTGATCTAGTCGCCTCAACAAATCTAAAATATATAGAGGGGTTTAAATAAAATAGGGATTATATAAATGATAAACCTGTTGTTTTGATGGGGATTTTAATTGTGATTGGGCTAATGTAAGAGGAAGATAATTAAAAGAAATTGCAACCGAAATGGGACTAATATAATTGATTAATTCATGTACAAGGTACACTGACACTACAGAAAAGGGATCTATATTGGACCTAATTTTTGTTTCTCAGACTCTCCAAATAAAGGATTTAGGAATCTTACTCCCATTTTAGTGATCACAATCCTGTTTGGACTGTTCTCATTACCCACCCTAGAGGAGAGTTTGGAGGACATTTGAAACAAACTTGGTCTCGTGATATGAGACATTTTCAGAATTTCATTTTTGGATAGTATTAGATCAGAAAGATGGGAGCTGTATTTATTAATACTGGAGTTGGATCTCAGTATTGAATATTTTACTGATACCTTCCAAAAATTTGTGACATCCATGCCCCAAAATAATAAAGAAACATAGTGATTTGCCTAAATTTCCATGGATAACAGATAAACTGCAAAAAGCAGTTAGAGTTAAAATAGAATTTGGAAGAAGGCCAAAAGACAAAAGACTTGTGATTGGGAATTATTAAAATTAAAAGAAATGAGTGTAGAAAATTAATAAAAATGCAAAAACATGTTATTATCATAGTAAATTAAATCATAATGTTAATCCCAAAAGATTTTGGATGATTATAAAATAATTGTCAAATCCTGGAGGGCAGGGAGGACAAGCTAATGTAAATTTGAGGGTGAATGAAGGTATAACTGAAGATCCAGGGGCGGTATCGAACACTTTGAATAATTATTTGTTGATCTCCTGATTTAGGGTTAGGAAGATGCACCAATAGCAATTAATATTGAGAGTGAAGAACATTTTTCAAACCAGCATCCCCTTTAGATTTAAAAACTAACATTACAGGAAGTTACCAAAGAATTATAAGAATAAATCCATACAAATCTGCAGGTTTAGATAATTTGAGGGGCTTTAAAAATAGCTGCCCCCTACTCAGCATGTACAATCTTAGCTATATTTAATTGGGGTCTACAAGAAGGAAATTTTCCTACTCTTTTGAAAACAGGGAAATAGTACCTATTTACAAAGCTGGTGATAAAAGATCCCCAACAATTATTGTCCCATTGCTGTTTTGCCTTTTCTATCCAAATGTTTGGAGAGATTGGTAAATCAGCAAATGGAACCTATTTGGACAAATATGATTTGTTAATGCAATATCAGTCTGGTTTTGAAGGGCTTCTCAACTACGCCGGCCTTGGTTGAGTTTAATGATTTGATATGTACATCCCTGAATACAGGCAAGGATACAGCAGCAATTTATATTGATTTGTCAAAACATTTGACCTGGTGAACCACTCCATTTTATTTGAGAGGTTGGTGGGTCTGGGTTTCTGGGGATCCACTGACATGGTTTATGCCATATTTAACTGACCGATCCCAAAGGGTATAGTTACAGCATTACCTTTCTAACCCTCAGACTGTTAAAGGGGGTCCCACAGAGGTCCATTTAGGACTCTTGTTGTTTTGATCTTTAATAATGAATTACCATCAGTAATCCAGCATACATATATAAGGATGTATGCAGATGATACGTCTTGGTGGTTTCTGGATTCAGTGGATCTCCAGAGAAACCTACAGACTGAATTTACCAGGGTACAGGAGTGGTTCACCAGGTCACAATTAATAATGAACATAAATAAGACTAAACTAATGTGTTTTGGTACTAATAGACATCAGGTGTTTTCAAGTGTACACATTTTAACACTGAATCAAACTCCAATAGAACAAGTATCAAATTATTGTTATCTGGGAGTAAATATTGATTTTTCATTGACTTTTAAGGGCATCTAGAATCCATTATTACTAAGACACATAAAAATTAGGAGCCTTGAAGAGAACATCTAGGTGTTTAAAATTGCAGGACAGGAAATTGATTGCAGAACAGCTCATACTTCCAGTATTAAAGTATGGAGAGTTCATTTATAGGACTGCAACCAGACAACTTCTAAATAAATTAGATAAATTACATTATAGGGTGGCAAGATATGTTCTACGTTGTAATTTTAGGACCCATCACTGTGATCTATTAACTAGGTTAAATTGGTTATCCCTTGATTTGGAATATAAGAAAAGTTGGTCAATATTTATTTATAAATATAGGACAATTAATTTAAATCATAATATTGCTAAATTATTGACAAATAAAGATTCTGCCCTTAGGAAACATTCAGTTAGGTCATTTTACCAAAATAGAATTGATCCAGATAGGCAAAAATAAGTTTGGGGATAGAACATTAGCATCACAAGCATCAGTATGTTGGAATATACTTCCTCCCTCATTACGAGCTGAGAAAACTATCAAAAATTTATTGAGGGGTTAGAGATGTGTTATATTTACTTGTGTGTATCTGTTTGATATTGATTTTTGTTGTTTTCTTTTAAAACATGTTTGTAATTTAGGATAGATTTTTGTGCACTTATTTATATTTTGTATTAAATTGTTTGTGGTTGGTTTGATTTTGTGAAACTTAGAGAGTTTGTACAGGACTGTCTTGAAAACTGGATTGTATTATCCAAATGACATGTATTATTCCTGTATAAAAATACATTTTTACTACTTTACTACTACTAGAAAGTTATTTACAGAAAGGGTAGTGGATAAGTAGAATGAACTATCACATGGACTTGTTAATGTTCAGGTAGTTCATGCATTTAAACATGGGTGAGATAGGTATAGAGGACTCTGTAGAGTGACTCAGAATGGGCAGAATTGGAGATAACATGGTAGGTGTGTAAGCAAAGTATGGTCTCACCAGTACTAGACTGGAATCAGGATCAGGGTAGGGATTGGACAGACTGGATGGACTGCAGGTTTTCTGCCCACAAAATTCTGGAGCTTCTGTGTTTCTATCCCTCAGAGGACAAAAACCTCATCATGTGCTATAATATAAAATACCCATGTTTGCCATTTTAGGTGGAACTGGGGAAGTTGATCGGTTTCATGTCATAATAGCGATTGCAAAACAGGAATTGCCATTATGGCATGTGTACTGTACATCGTTGAAAAGCATTTTGGTGATATACAGTTCTCAGCAACTCCACTTCCGCATCACTTAGTGTTTTTGTGGGGAGAGCTGTGCCCCTCTGCCCCATGCCCCTACCCCCCTTCTTTTAGATTGTCAACCCAGGGAGTGCATGTTGAGGAGGGGGCAAAACTCAGCAGCAGTGGAAAGGCAGCTGCAAGCAGCAGCAAAATACTCACCCTCTGTCCATCCAGAGCCCAGTGCCTATTGCACACAGCCAACCACCCTCCTACCACACCACAGGGCTGGCTCAGCTGCAGAAGGGTCTCCTCCCTATCTAAACCCTCGCTTCTATCCCTCCCTCCACCTCCGTATCCCTCCCTTCTGGTCACTTTCCTTGCTATTCCATCGCTACCTTTGCAGGGTAGCTGATGATGATAGCACTATAAATGAGTCGCTGTTTTACAATCGCCATTATTATCGCTATCATCACTGGATACCCAGCTGATCATCGGTTGTTTTCAGCTGTCTTTATGCACTTCTGCTGTGTGGAGACATATCTCATATCAACTCCGTGTGTCCCTATCCACCCTAAATTGGCATTCCCCCAGGCTTACAAACATGTAGCTTTCCCATGGCTGGGTTATCTTAAGGGCTCATGGAAGAGAGACTGAGAGCCAACTCCCTGTCTAGATGTCCATGACATCATTTGAGCAGGAATTTGAGGAGCCAGGACGGACTTCATTGTGCCCTGAGCAGAAGTGTTTTCATGTGCTTGCTTGTTGCCTTTACTCTGGAGGCATGGTTATGCAATGATGCTTGGAGCATGAAGAGCACACTTCCTGTCATATATACTGATGTCCACTGCAGCCACCAATCCCTGCATGTGCAAGGCTCTCAGGTGCACTGAATCCTGCACACTACCAGGAGTCAGACTATTGCCAGGTTTCTACTCCCACCCACCCACCTTGGAGGAGATGAGCAGTGCTGGACACTCAAAGCTCCTCCACCAGCTAACTCTCTGATGCTCTGGGCTTGTTTGCAAACCTGGTTCACTGGTGTCAAAAGCAGTAGCGAACTGTTGCGTGGGCATGCTGGCCAGTTGATCATTTAACTTATATGTTATTTTCTTAAACCTGTAAATAGTGTTCACTAGACCACCCACTGTTCAGTAGTCAGTGGGGAGGCAAGGTGCCATCATCCACAGCTGGTTTTCTTCTTTTGGTGCCCAGCAATAAAATAGGAGCTACAGAGTGGGCCCACCTCACCCTCTCTGATGGGGATACAGAGAAGAACTGTTCTATAAGTGCTGGGTCAAAAGAAAGTTGAGTGAAATCCTCCCTTAGTGACATCCAACACTGACCTAGAACAAGGAACTGACAGAAAATATGGGCATGCCCACCTTCACCTGTCTGCATTATCTCCAGCATGTGTCATATGAGGCTGACATTAATTCTGCCAGCATCAATGGAATACGAAAAAATGGGATTGACATTCCCATGTGAATTCTCTCAGAAAACAGAAGAAGTAATTTTTAAGACTGGAATAACAGATTTAAGCTAGCAGTTGTAAGTGTAAGCTGAGCATAATCCTTTGTTCCAGTTTTTGAGTATGGGCAGTATACTAGTGTGGTCTATGTGTTGTAACTCCCAACAAAATGGCCAATGTAAGTGTTGTTAAGGTTTTCCCTGAAGGGCAACAATCATAATGTGAAGGAAAAGAAGGGTTGGATATGGGAGATGTGAGTGGTGGTGATCCTTCAAAGCTGGTAGGCTTGAAACTGCAGGTGGCAAATGTTCTCTATGTTTAAGCCCAAACTTACTTTGTAAGTCAGCAAAAGAAAGAGTGCCCTGAGAGTCCATGAATTGGAAAACATGGCTCAGGCCCAAGCATTTCCACCTTGGAAAGGTATGAGCCATTTGGAGTGGTGGAAAGTCAGAATCATGGGCAAGGGCTCGGCAAAACAACATTTGGTGTACTTCAGGGTTGCCATGGATCCTATTCCATTGCAAACATCATTATCACCACATAGGATGTAAAGCCAGTAAGCCACTGAGTACCCAGAGGGTATGAGAAGAGCTATCTGGCAGTATCATGAATATCATTTAGGTGGAATTCAATGTTTCCACTGAGCCTGTCAGTGCGGAGCCAGGCACCCAAAGATTATCTGCAAATCGGCTGTTACAGAGTGAGTCTTTGATTTGAGAGATTAACTGGTCCACTATCTCCCTTGGGCTTGTCCCCATTGTACTTGCAATCTCCTTTCCTTCCTCATTTTGCTGCCAAATACACATTGCTGGAATGTTGCTATTGATACGCTATGTTTTGCGCTACTTAAACCCTGTGCTTCCTCTTAATAGTCTACCATGTACATTTTATTATTGTTATTATAATTGTAACTTTTATTGATGCAACTTATTGTTGCACTTTCCTCATCCCCCTTCCCCCAGGATACATCTAGAAATGAGCTACTTAGCTCAGTATGCTTCCATGTGAAACTCTTACAATAAATAAATGAATCCCTCCCCAGTCACGAGGAAGCTGAAGAACAGCATATTTAATATGTGGACGGTATCCACCACCGAAAAATCTTGAAATCGTACAATCCCAAGATATGAAATAGCACAGGAGGAACCAGAGGAAGAATCTACAAAATATACAGTATCCTGGAAGCAGATTCATATGGATAGTGTCTGCTCTTGAGAAAACATTAAGGAAACTGTCCACACGTAGTAAAGTCTACCAATAAGTGTTGCATCAGGGGCTAGAAAGGTAGTAATTCTAAATTATTCAAATTCTGTAGGATAAAACAACCCAATGTATTTTATCATCATATGGTTCCAACTGAAGGAATTTTAAGTTTCACCAATGGAAGAGGTATAGTAGCTAAGTTGAAGTATTTCTGCTTTTAGGGTTACCACCTTTTAAGAAGCCCAAAGTGGGACATTTCTTACTGAAACTGGATTTTTCGCAGGACAACATGTCATCTTGATCAATGTAGCAGACATGTTTTCTCTAAATAATCAGAATTAAGACTAAGTGTTGTAGTTTTTAGTTGTTTCTTGTGTTTTCTATTATTTTAAGGTATTTTAGTTAAGGTATTACAGTTTTTGCAACATTTAGAGGAAAATCAGAAAATATTTTTCTACTATAATGTCAGGACATTTAGGGCCAGATATTCAAAGGGTTCGCCATGCACAACAGCGTTTGCATGCTCAAGTCTAAAGTGCGCCATTCTGCGATATTCAGCAGGAGGCAGATTGCGTCACTGAAAACAGGCTGAGCAACAGGCGCAATGCAAATGAATGCATGCGCAACTGGAGGGAGGAACCATGCATAAACTGCACAGCCCGATATTCAGCCGGGCTGTGCAGAGTTCTGGCGCAACCCCAACCTCGCCTGCAGGACTTTGACCCAAAAAGAAGGCTTAAGTCGAGGCCACCTACAGGTGAGCTGCTGTATTGCAGGCGCAACACAGCAGCTGCCACCTGTGGCTGGCTAACTCAGTCCTATGCCCCACAGCCGATCGCGGCATAGTGTACTCCCCACCAGCCCGATCGCGGGCATCAAAGTGGCTCCCCGTTCCACATCCCTGGTGGTCCAGTGGACCGAAATGCCTGATCACGGGCGGTATGTTTAATAACTCCCCTCCTCCCATTCACATCCTGGTGGTCAGTGGACGAAATGCCCGATCCACGGGCAGAAAGTAAACGGACCCCGAACATCTCCCTTGTGCCGATTGTGGGCAGAAAATGATGGAACCCCCTCCCGAACATCTCCCTTGTGCCCGATCGCGGGCAGTAGTAAATAATGAAACCCCCACGAACATCTCCCTCCATCTCGCCGACTGACTGCCCTATGCAGGTATGGGCTGCAAGCCATTGGCTCTTACTCTGCACCAATAGGCGTGCAGCCCCTACCGGGCAGTCAGTCGGCGGGCGCGGGCGGCAGGCGGGTGGATGCTGCCTCCCGGCTGCCGGGGAGCGGGTGGTGGGGCTTCATGGGTGGGTGGGGTGGGGGACACTAGCCACCAGGGAGATGTTTTGGGGGTTCAATTTACTTACTGCCCAATCGGGCATTTGGTCCACTGGACCACCAGGGAGATGTTGGGGTGGGGGTTTCAATTCACTTGCCCACGATCGGGCACAAGGGAGATGTTCGGGGTTCAGTTTACTTTCTGCCCACAATCGGGCACAAGGGAGATGTTCGGGGTCCGCTTACTTTCTCTGCCCGCGATCGGGCATTTCGTCCACTGGACCACCAGGGACGTGAACGGGGGAGTTATTAAACATACCGCCAGCGATCGGGCATTCGGTCCACTGGACCACCAGGGATATGCGGAGGAGGTGGGGAGCCACATTGCTGCGGCGATCGGGCTGCAGGGTGCGTCAGTCCCCAACCACTGCTGCCTGACAGGCGCCAGGTGCAAGTCCTCGGGATCGCACACCTACATGCTAATGGCATGCAAATGGGGCCATAATCAGATGAAAATGGTCCCCACCTTGCATGAATTATAGCTCCATTTGCATGTCACCTTTTGAATATCATGATTTTGATGTGCAATGGTACTTGCGCCACCGCAGTTGAATCTCCACTCTGACAACTTATGGTGGCGCAAGTTCCACTGTGCCATGCACAGTGGCTGTGGCTGGGGTGATATTCAAAGGAGTTGCTCAATAGCGCAACTCCTTTGAATATCGCCCGCCACACCCTGCGCAACTATTTTGCACAGCGCAACTTGCACCAGTGGCTACAGTTTGAATATCCAGCCCTTAGTATTTTCATGTTTTTCTGCAGGACACAGCTGCCCAAATCAGGACTGTCCTGTGAAAATAGGGACAGATGGTAACCCTACTGCTTTTTGTATGTAAGCCCTCAAAATGGTGCTTAGCTTATTGGGCTCACAGGCCCCAGTCAGCTCAGTTTGCTGTTTTCACTCTCCAGACCCCAATGTCTTGGATTGCTGTGGGATGGGGACCAGCAGAGCAATGCAGTATCCTCTTCCAGGAGTCCGAGTGGTAGTCATGCCCAGCTCCTTTGCAGCCATGGCTGGAGCCACATGTCGGGTCCCATGTTCCTGGCCCCAGAACTAGCATAAGGGTCAGGATTGGGATAGGACCCTCCATGCCAGTGTGCACCTCCCTAAGTGTCCCCATCCCCAAGAAGAAGCAATGAGGTCGTGGAACATAAGCACAAACTGCTGGCATTTTCTAGGCATGTGCAGCACATTGTAATGCAGCAGGAGCTCCCTTTGCAACATGGGCTTCACATGGAACCCTGCAGCCTCCAACTCTGCAATGGGCTACATGCCTGAAATGAAAAGCAGTCCTGACCCCAGGATAGTCAGCAGGACCAGAACACGAATAAAGGAGCCCTTGTGGGTTAATATAAAACCAGCAAAGGCTGAAAATGAAAGGACTGCAGGATGTAAACAAACATGGTGACATCCATGAGTTTCAAGTCTCTGTCCCCAAAAGACTGCAAGAAAATGGATCAGAGGTCACAAATCTTCAGACAGGAACGTGGGCCAGTCTTCTGCTTGCTAAAGCAACAGGCTCTGAATGCATGCTTTGCATTGCCAGGCTAGCATTCCAGAGCCCACCAGCCTGGGGATTTTAGACCAATAGGGCGTTGAGGTCAGTTAACTGGTCTGCATCTGTCCAAGAGGGGAACCAGGATCCTAGGTGATAGGTTTAAATGATTCACTGGCAAGCATTTAAACTAGCCAAGGGAGAGACACTGAAAAGGAGCAGAGAATTCCTAGCCCCCAAAAATCAGGGTAGTTAGTGAGGTAAACACCAAGATAGGGACGCCGACAGGAGAAGGGCAGGGTAAATGGAGAAAATGACAAAGCAATAAGGACAGGGATGGGGCAAAAGGGTAAGACCATCAAGAAATGAAGGGTAATGGGTACCAAAGCCAGTAGTCTGGGCAACAAACTCCCTGAACTGGTGGCCTTGATGGAAGAGAGATGCCTGGATATTGTGGCAGTCACAGAAACATGGTACAGAGAGAACCATGACTGGGATGTTAACATACCAGGGTACACAACCTGAGAGGGACAGGGAGGGTAGAAGAGGGAGGAGTAGCTCTCTATGTAAGGGAAGGAATAAAACAATGAAACAAAAGAGAGAACAGGGAGTAGGGAGGCACTGGATCACCTTAGAGACTGAAAATGGCACCACAATCTGCACAGGGGTTGTATACAGATCCCCATCTCAGAGGGAGGGAGGAATGGACAAAGAAATGATAGAAGGTATCCTTAGGATGGCAGAGAAGGGGAGATACTGCTGATGGGGGACCCCGAATATGCCAGATGTTAAATGGAGCACCTTTGCTGCAGCCACATCAAACAGTGGGCCACTGTCGATGCCCTCAGCGGGCAT
This sequence comes from Neoceratodus forsteri, assembly GCA_016271365.2. NCBI lineage: Eukaryota > Metazoa > Chordata > Ceratodontiformes > Ceratodontidae > Neoceratodus > Neoceratodus forsteri. The sequence continues at coordinate 899,179,785 of CM057456.1, read as the reverse complement.
GCCTCAGACAGCTAGTGTTGGAACCCACCCAGGAGGGAGCAATATTAGACCTTGTACTCTCAAATGGGGACAGTGAGAGGATCTTAGATCTAGAAGAGGGTAGCCATCTGAAACAAATGACCACCAAACAGTGTGGTTCACGATAAACTCAGCTGCAGAGTCAAGCCATACAAAAGTGAGGGTACTGGACTCAGGAGGGCTGACTTTGGCAAAATGGGAGAGTGCCTTAGAAAAGCACTAGCAAACAGGCAAGAAGGAGGGGAGCAACAATAGGAAACATCAAACTGCCATCACAGAGGCAACAAGCCTTTGTGTGAAGCAAATAAATCAAATGAAAACAAAAAGCCACTATGGTTCTCAAAAGAGGTGGCGGGAAGGTTAGGGAGAAGAAGATAGCATTTAGGAAGTATAAGGAAACACAGAAGAAGCAGGACAGAGAACTGTACCAGTTAAAGCAGAAGGAAGCAGGAAAGGCAGTCAGAATAGCAAAGGTCCAAACTGAGGAAATGATAGCCAATTCAGTTAAGAAGGGGATAAAACCTTTATAGGTACATTAGGGAGCGAGAAAGACAAAGGGAGGGAGCAGTGAGGCTGAATAGAATGGATGGTGGGTAGGCAGAGAGGACAGTGAAAAGCAAGGATACTGAATGAATACTTCTGCTCAATATTCACAAAAGAAGAGGGGTACCTAATCCAATTAACAGAAGCACTCTGGATGGGGTGTCGATCCCAGTCCTTTCACAGAAGAAAGGGTTCTGAAAGAACTCCTAAAACTGAAGGTGAACAAAGCAATGGGGCCTGACGGGATTCACCCCAGAATTCGAAAAGAATTAAGGGAGAACTAGTGACACCACTGACTAACCTTTAACAAATCATGGGAGGATGGTGTGGTACCTGAGGACTGGAGGAAGGTGGATGTGACTCCCTTCACAAAGAGGGAGCAAGACAGAGGCAGGAAACTACAGACCTGTCAGTTTGACCTCTATGCTAGGGAAAATGATGGAATCACTTCTGAAGGAAAAATTGTTGAGTACCTAGAGGCCAGTGGGGCACAGGACCCAAGGCAGCATGGATTCACAGTGGGAAGGTCATGTCAGATGAATCTAATTGATTTATTTGACTGGGTGACCAAAGTAGTAGACCAGGGAGGGATGTGGACATGGTCTACCTGGACTTTAACAAGGCATTTGACACAGTCCACACAAAGATTAATGAACAAATTTGCCAGTCTGAGAGTGGGTCCCTGGGAGGTAGCCTGGGTAAAACATTGGCTGGACAACAGGACACAGAAGGCAATAGTAAACGGAGTCAGCTCTGAAGAAAGGGGGTTACTAGTGGGTACTGCAGGTTTCAAAACTGGTCCAATCCTTTTTAATGTCTTTATAAGTGACATTGCAGATGGACTGGAAGGAAAGTATGCCTCTTTGCAGATGACACAAATATCTGCAACAGGGCTGATACACAAGTTGGGGGTGGAAAGGATGAGAAGGGACTTGGCAAGGTTGGAGGAATGGTCAAAAGTATGGCAGCTTGGATTCAATGCAAGAAGTGCAAAATAATGCACCTGGAAACAAAACCCAGGTGAAGAGTACACAATGGGGAGGGTAATAACAACAACAAAATGGAAAGGGACCTGGGGTAATCATATCAGATGACCTTATGGTTGGCAAGCAATGTGAGAGAGGCAGTATGGAGGGCTGGGAGATACTGGGATGTCTAGGAGAGGCATCACCAGCAGAAAACAGGAAGTTGTCATCCCTCCATACAGACAGTTGGTGAGACCCCATCTGAGTACTGCATCCAGTTCTGGACCCCAGTTCTGCAAGGACATAGACAGGATGGAGGCAGTCTAAAGGAGGGCAACTAAATGGTGCAGGGTCTGCAAGAGAAGCCATGGGGAGACACCTAAAGGAGCTTAATATGTATACCCTTGAGGAAAGGAGGAGAGGGGGACATGATAGAAACTTTAAGTACCTCAGTGGAATCAACAAAGTCCAAGGGGGTAACATCTTTCAGAAAAGAGATGTGCAAGAACAAGAGGACATAATTTGAAGATGGGGGGTGGCTCAGGGGCAATGTGAGAAATATTTTTTCACAGAGAGGGTGGCGGATGCATGGAACAGCCTTCCTGAGGAGGTTGTGGGGTCTAAAACTGTGGGAGAATTCAAGAATGCATGGGACAGACATAAGGCAAATCTTGTGGGGGTAGGAAGAAATAGGCTGTTGGTTAACTAGGATCTGCAGCTTATCCAGTAGGTAGGGAAATGGGCAGACTTGGTGGGCCAAGCGGTCCTTATCTGCCGTCAAAGTCTATGTTTATAAAGGGGACTGAAGTAAACAAGCTGGGCTCAGATTTGTGAGACAGAGGAAGCTGTGAGTCTGTAATTCATTGCCTGCCAGGAGCTGCAGATCAGACAGGCATCTGCATCATGTGCACACCTGATTCATGCAAAGAAAGCAGTTTATCTTAAATGGAGGAGTAAGAGCAAAGTGCAGAGCTGGATTTTCTGCCCTACAGTGACTTTTCCCTTAGAAGAGTAAATTTCATAAAGAAGATACTGACTGATGAGGCCATTGCCTACCCAATGGATCTCCAAATCTCCTGCCCTTGCAGCTAACTGACCTATTGAGACTGGTGAGAGAGACCAGACCTGCTCGGAGAAGTCTGCTCTCCATCCGAAGTATCCAGCATCTCACCTGCTCAGCTAATCTATCCACTGAAAGCATTCTAGACGTCTACAAAACTGTAATTAACCATCAGGGTTCCGGCCCTACAACTGGGAAGCTGCTTGCTAATTGGAACAGAGGAAAAGCCCTGGGAGCACTATGTAATAATTGTTAAGCCCAGTCAGAAGATCTGAGAAAGTCACCCATCCACCCACAGTACTTCTGGGTTACAAATAGGGCCCTTTCTACAAGAAAAGTTTTTGTTCTACTTCAACTATGTTGCAACTGTTTGGCTTCCAAGCTAAGTGCATCACCATTTCATCCAACCTGCTAGCAGCAACTATATCCCCAGCGTGGTACCCACTTCAGCTGAGAGCACTCCAACCCATGGCCTGTGGGGAATTTAATGTGCCCCTGGGGATTAGTAGGACTGCAGGGGTTGGACAACTTTATGCACATGTGTGTGTTTGTGTGGGGGTATTGTTAAAGAGTATAGGAACTGAACAGTTTCCCCTACAACTTCCAATTTTCCCTGCTGCTCCCTAGTTCTTTCCTTATCTTTCCTGTTAATAAATAATATTTGGACTTGAATTTCATTATTTGGGGTAATTACTGTTTCTGTGTTGCCTGTTCTGGGAGGGGCCGTGTTGGCAAAGGTACTGTTATTGTTACTGGGGTGTAATAGTATAGTGTGCAATGTCCAGGAGCCCTTATTGCTACCTGAGATGGAGGCCCTTATCACTGTTACATCCAAGTGCCCAGTGTAGCTTAGTTACTGCAAACCCAGGCTGGCTTCCTCATTGGGACTATAGAGGCAGACCATGAGGGCCCTGGACAGTCGCTACATGTAGATTTAGCCAGAATCCTATCACCTTTCCAAACCTAGCAATTTCTTTCTATGCCACCCAATAGACTGACCTGGAGACAGTAAGTTCAAAAGAATATCATTGGTGTATAATGCCTCCTTGTACTTCATTCCTCCATAGGGATCCCCTCTATCTCCTCTATCTGATGAATTGCTATTGCCAACAGTTCTACACATAAGGCAAACAGTAGGGGAGGGTAGCCCTGCCTAGTTTCACACCATAGGGGTATGGGTGCTGTAGTGTCCCCACTGATTTTTAGGTAGCCTGAGGGTGATGGTGCAAGTTTTGACTCATGCAGCTCATTATGCAAAACACTGCTTCTGCTTGAGCAGTTGAGAAGCATGGCAGCTTATCATGGTTTAGTTTTGGCTTCTGCCTGTCCACCACACCCCTCAGCAATAGCAGCCGTATGTAGTAGGAGGTAAGTCAAAGCATCCGACACAACCTCTAGTGGCTCAACAGAATGCAGCATAGGTATGCTGGCAACTCCATAGTCCAGTACCTTATATTGTGAGGGCAGTTAGACAGCAGTTTAGAGTAGTATTGCTAGTCGGTTTACAGCTGATACTGTGCTTCTGTGTCCAACCAAACTACTCAGTCTACATGGTTAGAGGAACAACGTCAGCATATGCACTTCTTAGAGATTTGTCAGCTACCCAGTTAGGAAGCATGCCACTATCTACCACTGGTATCTTAATAATCTTGGCCCTGCATCACTTAAAATTAAGCAAGAGCCCCACAGCCCCCGTGTAAATGCAATTCATTGCTCGGTATAGCAATTTGATGGCTAAAGAGCACTATTACAGGAGCGGGCTACTGACAGTATCTAAAATGGTGATCTGGGGTTAAGAATATTTCAGTCTCTCTCTCTCTGCATAAAAGTGCACCTCACCCCTTGAAGGTCAGTCCCATTCCAAACTTACTAAACATTTAAGGCTTCAGCAAACCATATAAGATATCAAAGACTATTGTTCACTCCAGAGGGTAAGGAGGGGTGGCACCCATGGAACATGGAAAAATCATGGCTAATGGGATCAGGTCTCAAACAAAAGCATGTAAACCTGTTGTTCATTTAGATGCTTGCTGAAGTTGATTAAGGAGATCTTTTATAGGTTCCAAGGTGTCTCTGTATTGCTGTGCTAATTTATGGAAATAGCGAAGTTGTCCTCCAGTTCATGGCCAGACAGTAGGTCCTGTGAACAGGAGAGCTGTCTCTGGGAACCTCCATGATTTCTTTGGGTAGAGCACTGTGGCTGTGGAAGCAGGATACCTTGTATTTTAGGTCCTGTATCCTCATCCACTGTATGGCCTTTGACTCTGTGCCCCACAAAAGGTTGATCAGGAAGTTAGTGGATCTCAGGGTTGGGAAAAGATGGCCAGAGAGGTTTAAAACTAGCTGAGGAACAGAACCCAGAGGGTGGTTGTGGGGAGAGTTATCTGGCACCAGACAGGTAACCAGTGGGATCCTGCAGGACTTGATGCTAAGGCTGGTGTTGTTCAGTGTCTTCATCAATGACATTGGAGATGGCATTAAAGAGCTAGTATATTGCCTGGAAACTGCCTGCAATTAATTGTATCTTTCAGATGTAGTCAGCTATCACTTCTTTTATCGAAGTATTTTTCTTTTCTGCTTGCTAATTAGAAGATTTTCCAGCTGGCAGTACTGGGGTGATGTGATGTGTGGAGCAGCACTCTGGAGGAAAACAAAAGTCAGTTCTGTTCCTCCCACTAAATCAACTCTGAGACCACACTGACTATGACATCACTAGAAACCAATGAGAACCATTTCTCACTGCCAAGTTTTACTTTCACATGAAGCAGCAGGGACTGGCTCTCCTGGTTACTAGTGATGTCACAATTTACTGCATTTTGATTAGTAGCTTATAAGAATCATTGCTCAGGCTGCAAGGATTGTGGTGCCTCAAGGTGTTTGATCTCATTTCTGATGATGTAGTGGGAGGAACAACTGACTTTTTCCCCTTCAGACAGAGTGCTGCTCCACACACGCCCCAGTACTGCCAGGTGGAAAATCTTCTAATTAACAAAACAGAAAAGAAAAAATACTTGAGATATGGTATAAGAAGTGATAGCTGACTGCATCTGAAAATTACTATTAATCTCAAGCAGTACACTAGCTCTTTGAGGGCAACATTTGCCTATTCATGGATGACACCAAGCTCTGTGGGAGAGTGGACACGGCTGAAGGATATAGAACCTACAGAAAGATCTGGAAAAGCTGGAGAGGTGGTCCAGGATCTGGCAGCTTGACCTATGCCAAGAAATGCAAAGTTATGCATATTGGAGCCAAGAATTCCAGGACAGAGTACTACCTGGGTGGAGTCCAAGTATCTGCATCAGAGGAGGAGAAGGACCTGGGAGTGATGATCACTAGTGACCTGAAGCACTCCACGCAGTACAAGAAAGCAGCATCAAAGGCAAACAAGATGCTGGGATGCATATCTAGGGGATCAGTAGTAGGAGAGAGGAGGTTATACTGCCCTTGTACAGGTCACTGGTAAGGCCACATCTAGAGTATGGAGCTTTAGTACTGGTGCCCACACCTCAAAAGGACATTAACCTGCTGGAGAAGGTCCAGAGGAGGGCTACAAAGATGATAGTGGGTCAGCATGGTAAGGCATATGAGGGAGATGTTAAGGCACTGAACATGTACTCCCTGGAAGAGAGAGAGAGAGAGAGAGAGAGAGAGGAGACATGATTGGGACCTTCAAGTACTTAAAAGGGATAAATAAGATTGATAAGGAGAATCTCTTTAAGCTGAGTGGCAACCATAACATGAGGGGACACAGTCTAAGCTTGAGGGTGGGAGGTTTAGGAGGGAGGTCAGGAAGCACTTCTTCACAGAGCAGGTGGTGAACTATAACTTGGTCCTAAAACAAAAAAGTTCTGGATTATTACATTATAGGTGAACAGATCTCTAGGAGAGGCAGTATAGCACAGTGGTCTAAGGCTCTGAGCTGCAAATCTAGTGACATCTAGCAGACCAGACCTGGTTTGAATCTCACAGCTTCCATTTGCATACTGTGTGACCCTGAGCAAGTCACTTAACCTCCTTGTGCTCCTGGTCGCTCCTGTAAAAAAGCTTTCAGCTTAGTGTGCTATACCTGGTTAAACAACTAAATAAAAAAAAAGGTTTAAATACTGGTTTTGAAATTAAACCGTATATGGAAAAAAGATAAACTGCTGCTAAAACCCTGTTTCTTATGCAGGATATTTTTGCTACATAAGACTCCTATTGGATTGTAATCTTCCTTTTGTGTTCTTTTTGAAGCCCCTCTTTGGATAAATATGAAAGCTGTTATTTTGTATAATGTATTTGTATTTTAAATTGTTTTAAAATTTTCGTGTTCCTGAGATAATATATATATTTCTTCTGCTTTGCTATATTAAATTGATGTTTTTAGACTTGTTTAGATAAGCTATGTATAGCTATTTCTGTTTAGGGTTTCCTAATTAAGTGATTAGGTATTCACAGGTTTATGGAATCAACTAAGGCAATTATGACATCAAATTTTTTTTTACCTATAAAACCTCTCTAGTTTTTAGTCTGAGGAATGTAGCCTTTGAGAAAGGGTCTAGTGATGGACCAGAAACATGTTAGGCATATGTATCTGCATTTATGTAATGAAGCTTCTTTTATTCCTACAACAGTGTGCAGCACTTTCAATGTGGTGGTGGGTGCCCTAGCGTTTTTGTGTTGTAGGGTGGTGAACACTGGCATGCACTGCTGGAAAGGTCATCTCGTTGAAGACAGTTGGCAGCTTTAAGAGAGGCTGGGACAGGCATAGGGGAAAGTAGGATCATGGGTAGGGAGGATGAGCGGAGTGGGGAGAGAGGGCAGGGACATTAGCTCAAGCTGTGGACCCTGCAAACAGAGAGTTGATAGACCAAACAACCTTCTTCTGCTGGCTTCTTCATGTGTTCGTATGGTAGGAATTTTAGCATCAGGATAGAAAACCCTAAACCATGCTATTAAAGGGGTCTGAAAGCAGATCCCAGTTTTTTCTTCTGTTTTCCTATCATTTTTGTCTACATCGGTTTCAGCTCTTCCATACTTGCTACTAAGCCTTACTACTTTACCAGCTCCCACTTTTTGGTTGAGCGGTCCTAATAAATTCTTCCTTTTCAGCAATATACTCTTCAATCCATTTTGTAGCTGTAAATGTAGCCATTGGTAGCATTCATGTTTATATTTATTTAAATTTTACGTGTTTGAGTATACTCAGCTGTGTCATGTGACTCACCATATGTATTTAAAATTCTTGGAGACTGAATTGGCCACCGCCTGAAAAATTTTTTTTTTTAAATGTTTTAATTACTTTTTATTTGTTTTCATGAGAATATACAAAGAATACAGGTTGTTTAATATCATTGAAACAACTGAGAAACAATATACATATTTCATTATCTTCTACAGGCATTGATCTTTCATACGTATAGAGATTTATGTTTCTTACCTCATCTAGTCAGAGTAGGCTCTTTTCTTTCTTTAGCTGGGAACCTGGCTGATAATCATGTATGATCCACGTTTTGTAAGCTGGGGCCTTAGCTATAACAGCACTGGTTTAACTCAGGAGAGATAGTTTTAACCTGGGCTTAAGAAAATCTTAACCTGCTCAAGTAAGCTAAGAAAGAGGTTTGGTCCTCAAAGTGCAGGAGCTAGTGTGTCTCTGGTCTTGCTGGTTTATACTAGCTGCACGCTTTTGCTTAGTTTTTGCTAGCAGAATAAAGCTTTAACCCAAAGCTTGGGTTAAGACATTGAATAGCCTTAGAGTGGCTCTTTTCTTTGTTCTGTTGAAATTCTTTCTGCAAGGCTTTGTGTCTGCACATCTGCATCAGTAAGCACCCAGCTTGCTTTGAAGCCTGGAGACGGCGTGGAGGCTTGATGTTTGACTGGATGACTGGAGCAAAATCATGACTGAAGTACAGTCTGTGAGGTCCCCAGTATACTTTTTTCAGTTTGTTGGCTGTGCATGATAACCTGTTCTTTTACCTGAAACTTTAACAATTTCTTCATGACTGATTTCAGACTGTTCTTAGGTCCTGGTTTAAGCTCGGTGTCCTCTGCACTCTCTTGATTTCTAGCGCCAGACTGACTAATAGGAGAGAGTCTGCCAAAGTAATCCTGCTCTTGAATTTGTGATCACTGTAATAATGTTCTACTTTTGTGACATGGAGCCTTTGTAAATGAGTCTCGGACTCAAGGTATTTTCTGAATATGCAATAAATAAATAAAATTGTTCAATAAAAGCAGACATGTTAGCTCCTGTTCTCCCTCCAGAATGCCGTGTATCCTCAGATCTGTTCTGTACAACCTTCCCTTCAGTTCTGAACATTTGTTTTCTAAACTGCACCTGTTTATGATAGATATGTAATATTAGGTTGCACAAATTGTTTGATAATTCACTTAGGGCAGTCATGACTTTCTGTAGCTCTGCATTTCCAGATTGGACTTTGTCTCAGCCTGTTTGGAGCTTAACAAGGTGTCGCTCATCTCAGTCCAAAAGGCAACAGGTTCAGCAAGCAGCTTCTCATCTGCAACTCCATTCTCAACATTGTTCCCTGTTTAGTAAAAGGATAAGTAGGCTTCACTAGATGGGATAGGATGGCAAATGTTCCAGATCACTTAGCAGAGAACTCAGGTGAGTTTGCTGTTGTTGTTTGTGCTTTCTGCAGCCCTGTAGCCATTAATGATGGTAGAACATTTGTAAAATTAGCTAGAATTTGATGTGTTTTTGTGCCTAGGTGTAGTGCTCCAGTCTCACATCAGTATTCTGTCTGGGGATATCACCAGAAGTCCTCTGTGAGTCATGTTATTGTGAAGATACATTTAATAGGGAATTCTGCAATGCTCAGACCCTGGCTAAATACATTTTAGGAGCAAACTCAATATTAATATGGTGGATGTGAAGTCCACCAGGTATGGAATGAGTACAGCTGTAGTAGTGGGGTGCAAGGTCTCAGGGCTTAGTTTAATTTAATCATAGAGCTGGAGTAAGGAAACTAGTAGCCACTTACTAGCATGCACAAGTGCCCAGGTGATACTTTTTTTATAGAGGTTAAAGGTGTGGGCACACATGACAGGGAACTAGGCAATGTGATCCTTCTGGAGGAGGTTTGAGAAAAGCCAGGCAGTATGTTAGAGCCCGGATGACTGTCACTAAATGAGGAGCGTGAGCAACAGGTGTGGAGGACCATGTTGACTATGAAGTATAAGATACAGAAAGAACAGAGTGAACAGAAAAGGGAGGGATAAAAGCATGGTGACTTGAGAGTGGGTTGAGAGCAGCTGTGTAGTACAAAAGAGGAGATTAAATGCTGTTCCGTTCCTCATGTTTAACCTGGTTACTAATCAATGTTTTATACTTTTGATATAATACAGCAATGAAAGTGCAGAAGGAGGGTTTTGAAGCTCAAGTTTGCCAGCTTTGTAGCAGAGCACTGTGTTAATCTGAGTACAGTAGCTCTTTCTTTCATGAGTTGGCATGAGGCTGCATGAAACATTACATTCATATCCTGTTTCAGTCCTGTTTTATGTCTGCATACTGTAAATGATACCACAGATCCTCAGACAGTGCTATGCTTTTTTACCCTGGTATTATTTGGGAACGTTCCTGCTACTTGCATCACATGCAGCTGTCGGTTTAGTGTTGTTCAGTTTTACTGAACACTTTGCTTCCTAGAGCATGGTCAAGAGTGGAGGCAGCGACAGGCTCATCAAATTCTAATACCAGTGGAAGTGTTCCAGAGTAAAAACTGGAATAAATAATGTTAATACATAGGAAACCTAAAGTTACATTGACATGAGATGAAAGAAAATGGGGTCTGCTGAGTAATAGTAACAACAATATTTTAAGTGAATCAAATATTTTTAAATAAATCCTAAAAGAACTAGGGCTGGATTTTCAAAGGGAGTCTGGGATTTGTGGCACCAGCACAACTGCGCAATGTGGGACAAAAGTTAGACCACATAAAAGATGCTCTACTGTGGGAGATGGCTGGCCAGCAAGGAGAGTTCCTCACACACAATGAAAAGAGAGTGTCAAGCCAGACTCCAAGGCATTAAGGAATTTAAAGCGATAAGGGTCAGTGCCCTTAAAGCCAGCTAAAGTGCGAAATGTTTAAGAAAACATAGCTAGAACTAAGCTACTATTAAAGTTTAGTGATGCTGCAACAAAATGTTTTGAACATAGCGGCTAAAAAGTGACGCCAGTCACAAAACATCTCAGCATTTTGTTTGAAGGCATCCTGGTGAACATATTTGTATGAGCAAGAGGAAGATGGTGGATGCCTGCTGAGCCACTGCTGTATGGAGTACAGAGCTGCTCAACTTTGTTTGGCCTGACAGTGCATTTTACAGGTATGCCATCTGAGCCAGGGCTGTTAGAATTATACTAAGATGCTAACATACTAATTGCCAGCAGATTAGGCCTTACGGTCTATCTAGTCTGCTCGAACCTCAGATCCCTAGTTGGGTGCGAGGCCTCCCCTTGTGTTCCAGAAACCCCTATCATCCATCTTCACTCACCTGGGCCAGGCCATCATCTGATACATCTGCTTTCTGTGTCTGTCCCACCCTCTCTTGAAGCTCTCCACTGTGGATCTCTAAACCAGCTGACCAGACAGCGATTCCAAGGGTCCACCACCCTCTCAGTGAAAAACCTCCTTCTCTTTCCCCTCACCCTTCCACCTTCCAACTTCAAACCATGCCTCTGGTGATACCTCCCTGCTTTAGTCTAAAGATCCCATCCATGTTTACCCCATTTATTCTCTTGAGGTACTTGAGGACCTCAATCATGTCCCCATCTCTCCTCTCCTCCAATGAAAACAGGCAGAGCTCCTCAAGTCTGTCCTCATACGCCAAATCCCCTAGTCCTCGTATCATCTTAATTGCCCTCCTCTGTACCCTCTCCAGGAGCTGTATGTCCCTCTTTAACTGTGGTCTCCAGTACTGTACACAGTACTCAAGGTGTGCTCAACCGTCCATTGTACAGCAGCAGAATCACTTCCCTGCTCCTAGAGGTGATCCCTACCATGCATCCCAACATCCTGTTGGCCTTGCTAGCCGCTCTCCTGCACTGTTCAGAGTTATTCATACATGCATCCACCATGACCCCTAGGTCCTTTTCCCTGTTGAGGCCTCCAGTGCCTCCCTCCCAGGGTGTACCTGTGTTTAGGGTTTCCCCACCCAAGATGTAACACCTTGCACTTGGTGATATTAAAATTTAATTTCCATGTGTGAGCCCAGCTTTCCAGGGTGTCCAGGTCCCTTGCAGTGCCAACCTCCCCTCTTCCCCTCAACTACTGCTCCTATCTTGGAGTCATCAGTGAAGAGACTCATTTCACACCCTATACCTCCCTGATGTCCAACATGGATGCATTAAACAGGATCGGACCCAGGACCAAGCCCTGTGGTACCCTACTACCGACCTCTCTAGGGTTTGAGAGCTCCCCACCGACCACTACTGTCTGGGTGCATCCAGCTAGCCAGTTTCAATCCATCTGACCATCAAAGGGCCTACTCCCAACCCGTCAATTTCTTCACCAGACCATTGTGGGGACAAGTCAAACGCCTTGTTGAAGTCCAAGAATAATACATCCACAGGCTTTCCCTGTCCAGTTCTGATGTTACCCATTCATAGAACTCCACAAGATTGGTTTGACATGATCTGCCTGGCACAAACCCATGTTGCCGACTATCCAGACCTCCATCTCTTCCAAGTACACCCCAATTGTTCCTTTAGTATACTCTCCATTAATTTTCCCACCACCAAGGTTAAACTGATGGGTCTATAGTTACCTGGTACTTCCTTACACCCCTTTGTGGATTGGCACCACATGTGCCTCGCCAATCCCTAGGTACCCTCCTGTCTCAAGTGACCTGATGAAGAGCTCCACCAGGGTGCAGCCAGTATGTCCGCCAATTCCCCACAGTACTCTAGGATGAATGCCATCTGGCCCAGGAGATTTATCTTTCTTTAGGGCCTTGAGGGCTAACCACACCTTTCGGTGGAGATAGCATCCATCAGTCCCCTCCACCTTACTGGCCTTTTCATCCTTATCTGATGTATGACACCCCTGGGGTACCTCTCCCTCCCTCCCTCTTGCTCCATTTCTGTTGCTCCCCTGATCCCACTTACTACCGCTTCTATCCCCATTGTGCCTTGCTTTGTAGATATCAGCCCTTCCCTAGTGAACACAGAGGAAGTACTCATTTAATACCTCTGCCTGCTCCCTCGCCTCTTCCACCCACCCTCCTTCTGATCTCAATCTGCTGAGATGGCCTTAGTTTCTCCACTCCCCAATGTACCGGAAGAACCCTTTTCCCCCTCATGTATCCCCAGCCAGCTGCTGCTCTTTACTGGACTTTGCCCCTCACCATCCGGTGTGACTTTTCTAGATGCAAGATGGTACATTTCCTTTTCCCTGTCTCCTCTTGTTGTTTTATATTTTTGTAGGCTGCCTTCTTTTCTCTGACCACTACCTGAACCTCACTAGACCACCAGCATGGTTTGTGACCTTGCTCCCTTACATTTCACCTTAGCGCAGGTCCTGACTGCCTCATGAAGTCCCTGTTTTATGACCTCCCATTTCTTTTCCACATTTGTCATTGATGTAATCCCCTTCAAGTGATCCTTGAGAATATTTCTCATGCCCACAAAGTCTGCCCCCTGAAGTCCACTGCCAGTGTCCTAGATCTCTCCCCTCCTGCAATGCTTATTTGAAACCAGACAGTATTGTGTTCTCTCCCAGTCAGGAGATCCTCTACAACAGGTCCCTTACCAGATCCCCATCTGCCAGAACCACATCCAAGACATGCCCCTCCCTTGTGGGCTCCATCACATGCTGTGCTAAGAACACATCCTGAAGCAGTCCAGCAGCCTCTGCTCTTGGCCACCTTAGAGGACATGGTTCTCCAGTTTGTACCTGGACTATTAAGGTCCCCATCAACACCCTCCTTCCCTTTTGGTCCACACTGGACAATGTTGTTATCAGAAAACCATCCTCCAGAACATCACCCATCCCGAAGGGCCTATATATTACTTATATTTATCTAGTTCCCTGATACCTTGAGTTTGAGCTGTTTTTGTCTTTTGATACTTGTATCTGGACTGTGGAGGAGCAGACATGATTCAAGGGAACTGTGAGGTGGGATTGGATCTCCCGGTTTGTCCCAGCAGAGCACCATCCGACTACTGTCTTGCAGAAGAGAGGAGCAGAGCAAGAGAGATGGGATACAGTGATCAACAACGTTTTACCACGGAGTTTACAGAAAAGATAGAGTGACACAATTGAGCAATAATAGTCCACAGTTTAGGGCAGGAGAGAGCTCAGAGTGAAGAGAAAGTGACTAACTGGGTGTGAAGTTCAGAAGCGGCATGGGGCACACCTGATTAATACTCTCAGGATGGGAGTTTCCTTTCAGAAGTCTTATTATTAAGAGTGTAACCAGATTGCTGTGGTGTTTATGGTTACTACCCTGCCTTATGGCTCAAACAAAGTTGAGGGGCCTGTGCTCTGTTTTTACCAAAGGAGACTTTTTCCCAACAACAGAATAAATAGCATGGTGCTTCCACCCAGAGACAAAACTAGATGGACCAGTTATCTGAATGGTATAACCCCCTGGGATGCTGTATCTACCCACCTCCCTCACAGTCACCCCACACATGTAATATTAGAACCAACAACACAATTTCAATACACATTCAATTACTGACTGCAGCCAAAAATATGCTCATGATACAGGTTAACAATAACAACAAGCAATTTATTTAACAGGTTAGGGAATGCAGAATAAATAACAGACTTCAGAAAATGTGATAAAACTGGTAAAAACATCAACAGTAAACAGTACCGTGCTCACTTCCCAATTGTAACACAACAGTAAAGCTCACTTCCCAACTGGTACCAGTTTTCCCCAGTGTCCAGTCTGGATACCCAGGGCATTGAGATGGTGCAGGGCCTCATGATGTGCATCTGGATGGCTGGCATTGGTGCACTTTAAACAAACAATAAGCTGGGTGAAACTGTGTACATGGTCCCCAGGTGCAGCACAGGCCCTGCATTACTCATGGTTCTGGTGATACCAGTCTCTGAGTCTGGTAGGCTGAAGATCTTTGAGGCTGGGGCTCTGGGGTTCTTGAAAACTGGATACAGGCTATAACAGTCTTTCTGTGACTCTGCAACTCTGGATGCCTCTCTGTAGCTCTGCATGGACAAGTCTATGGGCAGGGCCACACACCTCACCCAACTGTCCAGGTATGCAGGTAAGGTGATAGGAAATGCCTAGTTGTGACACTGCCTGGCTGATCCCCAAGACTGTCCATTGGCTTTTCACCTCCTCCTGGAGCTCAGGAACACTGGCCTCCTATTCTCAGCCACAGAGCAGGCTGGAGGCTGTGGCACAAAAGTCCAACAAGAACAATGCAGTTTCAGCCACACTGCAGGCTGGCAACAGTGGCACAAATATGGCACAGTTCTGGGTCCCTCCTGGTGGTATGCAGGAATCAGTCTCTCAATCCAGGAGTGTGGGTTCTGTTCAGCAAACCCACACTTTCATTCTCTGGCTGCTTCTTCTGGATATTGGAAATCAAGTTGGCACTCCCTGGGCTATTGGCTGTGGAAGCCCCAGGCAGGTCTTCTAAATTTTGACAGAACACATAGTCTGAGCCTCCCCACTCTCTGGAAGCTCTCACAAGACTGCCTTGAACAAAATCTGCCCTCCGGGTCTGAAGAAATCATCTGCAGCATACCGTTTATCAATCAGGCTGTCAATCCATCACATTGGTGTTGAACGTTCATTCGATGCCTGATTGACTGGGGCAAAAGCACCAAGACATAGTCCTCTCCAGGAGCCCCTTTCTGTAGTCTTTGGGCTCCTCAATTTCTCATTGGCTACATGACCAGTCAGAGATAATTAAGATGAGTACAAATGAATCTGGCAGTCCAGTTTTAATCAAGGTCCCAACTTTACAGTCTTTTGCAGGGCTGTTGAACAGTTTTAACAGTAATTTTCCCCATAGTTTATCTCCTTCCTTGTTGGATAATTGAAAAGTTGTTTATTATTTATGTTTTGTTTTATGTGAGTATTGTTATATATTTTATGTTTAGTTGTAACTAAGTGAAATACAAACAGGACTATCTTGAGAACAGGATTGTATAATCCTAATGATTAGAATTTCCTGTATAAAAATAAAGTTTTATCATCATCATCATCATCATCATTCTTCCCCTCTGTCCTATTATCTGGTGGCAGAGTGGGGCATGACAGACTCCTCCTGCTTGTTGCGAGTGCAGTAACACCCTCCTGCAGGCAGCAGGCAGGGAATTCATTTACAATGCAGCCTTGGCTGCTCTTAAAGTTATAGCACTTAAAAGCACTTTTACAAAGTTCATTGTTCTCTTTATGTCCCCTCCTGTGTGACTCCAGATCCTCTACTAGTGTCTTTGGGGCCCCAGGATCAGAGCACACAAAGATGACTTCGGAATGTGCTACCAGAGTGGCTTTTACCTAAGCACCATAGCTTATCAGGATCTGTGAGCAGAGCACTGCAGCTGATATGTTCACAGGAGCTGGCTCAAACATGTGCACAGAGCTGTGTGGTGCTCTAATGGCTTGCACAGCAGTGTCTGTACTGTACCATCAAAAATGGTTTTAACATTAATACCACTCTTCCAGTCCCCTAAGGATTGCAGGCACAGGGGCTGGCAGGATCAATAAAGGGGCACCAAGGACTGGGCCTGGTGTCCCAAGCGGCTGGTAGGCAAACCAGGTAAGACCCACCCATTGAAGGAGGCTACAAGAGTCTTCGGTTACAGCATTGACTCTTATTTGTAACAACTTTGACAATTTCCCTATTGTGCTGGAAAGAATTTTTGTTATGGTCCTGAACAGGATAAATTGCAAACTAGGATGTGATGAAAATCCCACACCAGGGACTTCTAGTTCACTGCCACCATCAGGTTTTTACCAGTACAGGAACCAGGAAATCTGCTTTTACCTTCTCCTTGCACAAGGTCAGGAACGTCAGCACAATAACTGTGGGTAGAGTGCCTTCAGAGATAGACTGCAAACAGAGTCCATTAGAAATAGTTAAAATTACCTTTAAAATAAACAGGCAGTCACTAGACTTATCAAAAACAGATTCTTTACTAGAGAACTACAAACATTTACAACAGCATATATTTACAGTCAGACAAAAGGTTTACAAGCTTACTTAGAATGGAAAATAAAGGATGTTACACAGACAGTTGACAGATAGAAAAAAATGATCTTCCCTCACCAAATTCTTAACCTGCCCACTACATACAGAGACACTTTCCCATGACTAATCTCTACTCACCATTAAGCTAACATCCTATGGCAGGACTCAGGTCTTTAGATGTTGCAGGTCCAAGAAAGGGAGCTGAACCTCTGCTTCCTAATTTCTGCTCTTTGTCTGTGGGGAGAGGTCTATCCCTTTGACTGAAAGTCCCTCACTGTCCACATGATGAATGACATCATCCAAGCCAACGGGCTGTGAGGAGTGGTCTCACTTTGGGCTGCACCAACTGGCTACTTAACACCCCAAGAGCCTTTGTCCAGGTTTACAATCCTGTTTTGCAGGATGTCTGAGGTGTCCAACCCCATGCCCCTGCCTTTCAGGATGCCTGAGATGTTCAACATTGCACTCTCCCATTTGCCTTTCAGGATCTGTAGCTTAGTTCCCATGAGAAAGTTAGTTATACTGAGCAGTTGAGCTGGCCAATAATTCCCAAGAGATCTGCCTGGACATGTGACCCTGGAAGCCATGTTTGTGTCCCCTTCAAATAGCAGAAGTTATAGCAAAGCATAATTACTAACAAAGGAAATAAAAAAAAATTAATAGGTCAATCTGGTCACATGGCGTCAAATAGGATAACAGAGTTTACCAAGCTTATTGAATGTGTTCACTTCATGGGCCTGATTCACTTAAAGGGGCTTAGATTGGTGCAAGCTGTGGAAAACAGCAGCTTGTGCTGAAGCCCTGTACACCAGGGACCCTGTACAAGATTCAGGTACAGGTGGGGTCTTGGCACCTAAGTCCCCACACTTGTGGCAACCTCTCGTTTGACAAATGCTCAGTGCATGGGAGGGTTTGCCGCAACCTCCTGCAGACAGGGCAGGCATCTCTGCCCCCATTCCTAGTGGCCTTACGTCCCTACCCCTCCCCAATCATGCCATTATATGTGATTGATATATTTATAAATATATATATATATATATATATATAGTAGTCTAGAGGTCCTCCCCAACCTGGTTTGTAGTGTCCCTGCCCCGCTCTCCCAGCCCATTACCTCGGTAGGCACAGGCACACCTCACCCTTCAGTTAGTGCTGATTGAACTATCACTGATTGATGTACCACATTGTATTGTAATACATCACCAGTGACAGTTCAGTCTGCGCCACGAGGTGTGGGAGGAGGTGTGCTGGTGCCAACTCAGAGTATGGATTGGGGAAGCAGGGGTACTACATACCAGGGTGGGGGGAGGGACCACTAGACCACCAGGGTAAAGTACTTTCTAAATACTCAATACTGGCCATAACGGGGTGGGGGAGGGACCTCTGACCAGCAGGGAAAATTACATTATTACACAACACAATTTTTTATTTTTATTTAAGTCTTTGGTAACTGGGTAAGGCCCACTAGGCACAAGTGTCTGTTTTCAGGGTGACCTGGGAGCACTGGGTGATTAAGTGACTTGCTCAGAATCACACAGTATGCAAGTGGAGGTTGTGAGAATCAAATTCAGGTCTCGTCTGCTGGATGTACCAAGCTTGTTCACACCTATATATATATATATATATATATATATATATACAGTAATTACATAATGGCATAATCAGGGTGGGGGTGGGAACATTAGACCACCAGGATTAATTATATTAGTATACAATATAACAGGCAAATCGGCTGGGGGACCCCTATACCACCAAGGATAAATATATTATTACACAAAATAAGGGCATATTGGAGCTATATGTGTGTGTGTGTGTGTATGTATGTTGGGGAACATAGCACATTGCCCCAACAGGCTATACCTCCAAAGCATATTGTTCTAGGCACCTGTAAACCAGCCCTGGCTGATCTAAGGGTATTTAGAATTTGTCCCTCAGGGAGCTGTCCATGAACTGTATTTCTGTGCTGTGGCAACTTGCATCTACCACAGTCCATTACTGGGCACAGGGATGGTGTAAGCCCCATTTGGGGCAGACAGCCGTGTGTGATGCAGGCTGCCTTTGAGAATCGCTCTTGAGTATCTTTCAGCAAAGGTGCCTCTTGCTTGTGCCATTCTTTGGCACGAGCCCCTGCACCATGCCAGAAGCTTTGTGAATCAGGCCCAATGGGTAAAGACAGTGAGCTCTCAGTATGGAAAAAGAAGGGTAATAAGGAGAAGGACACAGAGGGCACAAGGATTAACAACAAATTCATTCTGAAGTGTCATCATTATCATCACATTCATTATCCAGTAATGAGTCTGGAAGTTTAGATGGCAACTCATCTGTTGAGTCAGAAATTAACAAAAGTACAATTTCACTTTCTTCAGATTGATGTCATAATAAACCCTAAACATATCACTGATTAGCTGGAACATTGCTGGAGTAGCCAGTGAAATTGAAGATTGGGGTGGGTACAAAATATGTGTGAATTTGACATTGTTTTTTACAAGAAACATGACTATGGAACAATCACTTGATGTTGAAATGTTTAAATGATAAACATGCTGGATATACATGCAGAAAGAAAACATAAACATGGGAGAGCAAAGGGGGGCCTGGTTACTTTGGTTTCTATGGCAGCATTTCAAAATAGATATAAAATTTGATATGGGGCCTGTTCTTTATATGTGTTGTGAAAACAACGAAGGGATTGACAGATCTGGTTACTATTAATAGCTACATCCTCCTGTAAACATGGCCTCTGCAAATGATGCATTGTGACTCTGGAAAATATTTTGAACAAAATTCAGTTGGATTTTCCAAAAACACCAGTATTATTTATTTATTTATTTATTTATTAACGAGATTTACCAGATAAGCATACTGAGAGGGAAAACACTCATTTCCAGATGCAACCTGGGTGTACATACTGTAACATAACATAGCAGTGCTAGAATTAACATTTGGTGCAGTAGGCATTGTTACAATAGAATAGATGCATAAAGTACATAGTTAGGTACAGTAGGCTCAACATAGGTGAAACAAAAAACAAGTCCAAGGATGGTTACAGTCAGGACATTAAGCAATTGAATGTAGGTTACAAATTTGTTTACTTAGTACATATAAACAATGGGGCAAAGAAGATAGTCAAGAACTTGCAGTGATCGAGGATGGAGGGGCATAGGGACGGGCAGTTAGGATAGTATGAAAGTTTGCATGTGCCCCTTTAAGTACCAAGTGGACACTTAGGTTTAGCCGATTCATCCTGAAGGTTACAGTTGCTAGTGTCAGAGAAATGGGCCTGAAGGAGAGTGGTCTGGTCCTTGGGGTGGAGGTGGCCTGCCTGATAATGCTTGGGAGGTTATTCCAGAGAGTGGGCATTCTGCACTCGAAAGCTGCTTGGCCTTTAGAGGTGTCATGAAAGGGATGTGAAGTACATTTGAGTCAGAGCCCCACAAGGAGTATGCCGGTGATGGTTACATTGTTAGAGCGGAACTGAGGTAGGAGGGCAGGGAGTTTGACCAGTGCTTAGCTACGAGATTTGCAACAGTGGAGCTGTCACCTGGTGTGCAGCGAGGGAGGCCTAGGGCGGCATATAGGTGACAGTGGTGGTGGTGGGGGGCATTCTAGGATAAGGTGGCAGAAGGAATGGAAAAGGGGGTCCAGGTTTGTTAGGTGGATGGAGAGGCTGCTCAGAGACCACGCCGCCATAGTCAAATATAGGAGAATCATTTTGTGTACAAGCTCTCTCCTGACAGGGGTGGTTAGGCACCCTTTGTTGTGGTAAAGGGCACCTAGTTTCGGGTGCAGTTTTTCTGGAGGGAGTCTATGTGGACAGAGATGTCCAAGTGATGATCCAGCCATACTCCCAGGTACTTAAAGGAGGTGCAAGCTTCCAAGGTGGTACCGCCCAGTGTTTGGAAGGAGGGTAGAGCAGCTATCCTGGAGAGTCTGTGCTGTGTGTCAATGTTAAGGATACAGTCTTTTGGCATTTAGGACTAGTTGATTTGAACTAAGCCAAGTTTGACAGCATTGAAATCCTGTTGGAGGGTAGATTTTAGAGCTCCACTGAGGGTCCGGAGGCATACAGGACGGTGTCGCCTGCATACATTTGAATAGCTGAGTTAGGGCAGGATTGCGGGAGGTCATTTAGGAATATTGAGAAAGAACTGGGCCCAGGACGGAGCCCTGGGAGACTCTCATTGTGACTGGGAGTGGGGATACTTGGCTGCCAATCTTGACTGATTGAGACCTACCAGTGAGGTAGGCATGGAACCACCTGATGGCTTGATCGGATAGGCCAGCATCTTGTAATTTGGTGATGAGCTTTGGTGGGAAACAGTAACAAAAGCTTTTGCTAGGTCAATGAATATGGCCGAGGTGATGAACCGCTTGTCCATACCTGAGGTAATATCGTTGGAGAGTCTATGGAGCGTGGTTATGGTGGAGGAGATTTCAAAACCTGACTGGAAGCGGGGTGAAGAAGGAGGAGGCATCAAGAAATTGTATGATTTGGAGGAGAGCCATCTTTTCTTGTAGTTTGGCCAGGTGAGGAGGAGGGAGAATGGGTGGTAGTTCCCTGGATCTGCTGGGTTACCTCCTTTAGGCAGTGGTATGACTAGAGCCTCCTTTCAGGCTGCTGGAATTTGCACTGTGGAGAAGGAGTGGTTTACGAGGTTGGCAGGGAGCCGGAAATGGCGGGCAGAGAGATATAAGAGTTTTGTGTTCAGGACGAGTGGGCATTTCCCTTTATTGGGGTCAAGGAAGTGGTAGCTAGAACTTCAGATGGGAGACCAGTTTAAAGAGAATAAGGTGTGTGGAGGGCGGGGCACGAGGGATTCAGGTATGGGTGGCAGGGTTGTTGCTTTAGAGAGTAGGGATTTAGCTTAGCTGGCAAAAGTGGTTGAAAGAGAGTCAACTGGCGCTTTGGCTCGGATATGTTTTTGCCCTGGATAGTGAGGAAGGGATGGTAGCTGTATGGGGGATTGAGCAGGGATTTAATAGATTTCGTAGTTGGAGGGTGGTTAAGATTGGAAGAGAGGGCCGCATGGAAGAAATGCTTTTTGCCTATCTTATGGCTTTGGTACAATTATTGCAGAGTGTGCGGTACTGCTGCCAAGAGGCAGTGGAGCCTGTTTTCCTATGGTTTTTCCAGGCTTGGTCCCTGCACGACAGCTGGAGATATGTCAGCAGAGACCCAGGGAGGTGATACCTACTCTTTGTTTTCATAGGGGCGAAGTCCCACACCGCAGAAATTGCTGCCTGAACAAGTCAAACGCTTGATCAAGGGTGGGCACCAGTTTGATGAAAGATCAGTAGGCAGAGGCGAGATCAATTAGCAGTGAGGAGAGGCAGAGGGACTTATAAGACCGGGAGTTGACTGACCTGGGTGGAAGGCTATTAGTGGGTCGATGCACTTTTCTGATTACATATATCGGGTGGTGGTCGCTCACTGAGTCTGGTAGTAGGCCAGCTTTAGAGACCCTGTGTGGATGGGTTGTGAGAGCCCAATCCAGGAGGGAGTGGTTTTGGGATTTGGTGTTGAGGCGGTGGGTTCCACAATCTGCTGAGAGAGGTTTAGGGCTTTGACCCTGCTACTTAGTTTTGAGCAGCTTTTGTCTAACCAGTTGTAGTTAAAACCCTCAGGATGTAGAGCTCACCAGCGGTGGCCTTGTTTTTGAAAGTGGCCAGGAGGTCAGTGATGTTACTTGCTGGGTTGCGGGGTGTAGATATCCCTGCCACATACATGGGGCGGTATGTGGCAGGACGAGTTTGATCATCCTGGTGTCGATAAGTGGGGGGCATGGGAGCTGGACAGGGTGAATTGTAGTGTTGATATAAACATGGCAATGCCCCACCTTTCTTTTTGCCTATTCTGTTATGTCGAGGACTGTGTAGCCAGGCATGGTGACTTCCGAGTCATTATGCTGGGGTTTTAGCCAAGTCATCATGGGTGATTTTAACACCGTATCAGCTCTGGGAGAGAAGTTTATTTACTCCCATAATTGGCATTGAGATGAGACATTCAATATATGACAAGAAAGGAATTAAATTACTGAAATTGCACCTTCTAATATGAGCATTGCAAATGACAGAGCTCAAGGTGATCACACTGGTGAATTTACATTCCTACACCCCATAGTGGTAGTGTGTTTGATCTGTGCCTTGTAGATATATTTTCTTTTAAGAATGGATATTAAGTTTTTGTTTTACCAATATGGGAAAGGGATCCTTTACAAACTGTGCTGAATATAATATTAAACAATGGATGCTCCAACATTAGACGGTCAGATCCTCAAGAAACAGATGAAAATATGATAATCAGAAATAAGAAATTAATAAAATAGGCATTATATGCAGCAGTGAAGGTAAAAGAATTATTGACTAATCTACAGCAAATTAAGGCTGAATCTGACTAAAGGGCTCAAATTATAAATAGTACTACAGGCCCCATTGTGAGGTATGAATAAATCACTGATTACTTGAAGTCAAAGCTCATCATTAATTCAGCATTATACAATGGTTCTAAAAATATTGTATCCTGATTGAGTTGTCTGGCATGATTTACAATGTGTAAATCATGCCATCAACCCACGGAAGGAGTGCCAGCCAATCACCAGTATCAAATTTCAAAGTCGCTGGCCCCAATACTGTATTCTCAGGTAACTGGAATGCACAAAACTTAAAATAAAAACTAAAACCTATCTCTCCTACTGTATTACATTGCATAATTAAAATATACCATGAGAGGGTGTGGGTGATGGCAGGATTTACCCACACCTGGTGTAGTTTCACCACTCGGCCAGCTGCCTCATGAGTAAACCATCATACTAGGCATGAGTAATCTGCATCACCCACACCCTCTCATGGTATATTGCTTAAATAAATCATGACAGAATGTGGGTTATTCTAGGATTTACCCATGCCTTGTGTTGTCTGGTGACAAAAAAGAAAAGTATTTTATATTTTAAATTATTTTATTGATTTTATTGCTCCACCAGAAAAAATAGTTTTTGTTGCTAGCCATACCTTTCCTGGGTTTCTCATTTCTTCTGTCCTGCCCGCAGTCCCACTCAAAATACATACCACCCACCTCTACCCCAAGTCAGCTTGCTACAACAGTATGTCCCCATTTCCCATTATGAAGAGAGCACAACACAGAACATGCCTGGCAGCCAAGATGAGCAGCTGGAGAGTGAGAAAATGACAGTGTACTGTGAGGGAGAGCACGTGAGCAATGGTACTGCTGCAGGCTCGACTGACAGCTGAGGGTTTTTTATGCTTTTCAGTTTTACTACTAGGCTGGGACTTCATGGGAGTCTTATACTGGGACTGGGGAGCTAGTGGTACCAGAATGGAGGTGGGAGGGAGTGACTGTTCAAGAGCTGGCACTGACAGCAATGGAAGCTGGAGTGAGTGAGTGTCAGAGGAGCTGGCTGCTGAGGAGCTCATGGGAATGTGGGACGGAGTGTACAGAAAGCCATGGTCTGACTTTGGCCTGCATTCTGGTTCACAGGTACATCATTCTTTTGCAGATTAAGAGTTTGTAGATATATTTTACAAAAGGAGAAGGTTTTATGGTGTTTAATATGGGTTCTGGGACTAGTGGGGTCTATTGTTTCAAAACTGACTGCAGGCTTGAAAATCACCTTTTGTCTTCTCAGTTTTCTGGCTATTCAATATGGTGGTTTGATGGCTTGGTTTTGGGGAAGATTGATTTTATGTGGAACTGTAGATGCGGCTGACTGGCACCTTTGCATGGGTAATAGTAGGATTTATCATGCTTAAAAGGTTCCAGACAGCCAACCAGATTTGTGAATTTAAAGGCACCTTTGTATAATGATTATATAAAGTATGGCACTAGATCTACAAAAACAAAGCCTGGTTTGATAGGGAATGCCAAACAATGAAGAAGATAGTTTATAAAGTGGGCAGGATGGCTAAAGCATCTGCTGATTCTGAACCAAAAGAGCCCTGAAATTAGCCAAGCAAGAATACAGAATTATATTGAAACACAAAAAAATTGGCCCATAAACAAAAACTGTGGCACGATTACAAAAGGCTATAAGGATAATGACTGTCACAGTTTTGGGATTTCGTGGCCTATGGAACTGGGAACAATAATTATAATATAGTTTCTGTCATGTCAGCTGCCATATGGCAGAATTTGTTTTCTGAAAAATATGATGCAATTTATAAAATAATAAAAATCACATAATTATTCAGTTCTGCACAAAGACTGGTTGAATGAAGAAATGCTCTTAATCTCTGAGGCTGAAGTCTATCAGGCAATTGTTGCTCAAAAAGTAATAAAGCTCCTGGGACAGATAGCATAGCAGCTGTAATCTTCCTAGCATATACAGAATGGGGTGGGGGGGGTGGGGTGCAGAGTCTTGTGTAGTCTATTTAATGACATATGTAGGAAAAGAATTCTCCCAAAGGAATGGGAATTTGGTTTAATACAGTAGTTCCACTTATTAAAACAGGATCCCTAAAGACCCTAGTAATTACGGATTATAACCCTTTTATGTATAGGTTTAAAATCTTTACACAAATAATCCTGGAACGACTCAATAGATGGGTAAGGAAGAAAAATCTTTGTCCTGTGCTCAAGTGGGTTTCTGTGTAAGCCATGGAACTATAGATTATATTTTATACTAAACTAACTTACAGAGAAGTACAAAAATAGGATCCCAAACAGCCCATGTTGAAAATTTGGTGAAAAAATTCCTAAAAATGATTGCTTTATAAGTGTACGCTATGCATTTTCACGCAGGCGCATAACTTTAGTGACTTCCAATATTTTGACTCTACATTTTCAAACTGACATTTTTTTACAGCACTTTGAATAGCACAGCTGTCATTCTTCACATCCTGCCCAAAAGGTGATTTCTGACCTGTGGCACAAAATGGCGAGTGCTGCAAAATCAGCTCGGACCAATGAACAAAATGACAACGCAGTGTTCGTGAGGAGGGGTCCCAAAAAGGCCACATTGAAAATTTAGTGAAAAAACTCCTATCAATGGCTGAGTTTATTTGAAAAATATGAAATTCATTGCACAAAACTTGTTTAATGCACCATTAGGGTTGAATGATTAAAAGTAGGGAATGCAAACTTAAGGTTCCTAAATTTAAGTCCCTATTTCCACTGCACATGCAGGAACAGGCATGAGGGGAATTTAGGCTTTTAATACTTTCACCTATTAGCTATTTTCCACTGAAGACTCAATTTACTTCATACAGGAACAGGTGTAATGGTGTACTTTACATTTTAAACCCTTAATGACTACCCATTCCAAGACTAAGTAAGGTAACATGGGTACAGAATAAGAGAATGGGGTGAGTATTAGGTTTGAAATGCTACAGATACCTATCACACCTGTTCCTGCGCAGGTGTGGGTGGGGTATTACAATTGGAAGCTGAGGGTGGGTGGGTGTTGGGGTTGGGAAGCCTGTGTTTGCCTCGGGTTGTTACTGCATGTGCAGTGGAGTGGGCCTTAAGCTTGGGAATCCTAAATTTGCATTTCCATATTTTTAATCATTCAGCCCTAATGGTGCATTAAACAAGTTTTTGTAATGATATATATATATATATATATATATATATATATGTATGTACTATATATAGTTAGCAGTCGCTCCACTAAAGTTAGGGTTCAGCGGTCACTTAGATACTAAAGTCAAACGCTTGGAGCTTATTTACTTTGGACCTATTTGATGGATTTACCTGAATCTTGGAATGTGCAGTGGGGCATGGTAGGTCTCTTGATTTGACAAATTGACGCTTCCGACCTTACGGTCTTTGCATACAAAAATGCTGAAAAATGCCAAATTATCCGCTTTTGGAGGTAGCTTTTGGGATTTTGGATGTGGCTCTGATTGGTTGTTGTGTGGCATGCCACTCTGTGAGATGGCTTGTTTGAAAGAGCTTTGTAGATCAACATGCTGCTTTTTGTTTGGTGAAAAATATTATGGCATTCAAAAGTTATGCAGTTTTAAATTCCCATTATTAGTCAATGGAAAATTTATATGTATGTTTTGCAAACAAAGAATAGGGTTCTGCCATCTCGTCCTGCCTGGCGATCAACGAATTTGCAACCTCATGGCTCAAGAATCTTTGTCCCCAAGAATTTTTGAAAATCGGAGATCTGCCATCTTGTTTTTAGTTTTCCGATCGGAAAACACAAATATCTTGGCTCAGGGGTCACTCCTGAAGTAATACTTGGATGGGTTTTACTCAGGGGCTCCAATCTATCGAGCCATGCCTTTCGCTTTATTCAAATCAGTCAAAAATAGAGTTATAAGCTATTAAAATCTTAATTCTGCTCGCTAATGATTTTTGATCATGAGCCTGCAAATTTTTGATTACGAGGTCTTTGATCGAGATCTTGCATCACAACCTAAAAATGTAAATATCTCGCTCAGGGGTGGGCTAGCCACACAAATGAAGGTGAGTTTTGCTCAGGGGCTTCAATCTATCAAGGCATGGCATTGTTTTGGTTAAAATCAGTGAAAAACTTAGCTTTCACCATTTTTATTCTTTGTTCATGAGCCTGCAAATTCTTTGATTGCCAGATTTTTGATTGTGATCATGCATCGTGAGTGAAGGATGAGATGGCCGGATTTAAAAATCTATTTTCTCAGCCCAGGAGTGCCCTAGGAAGTCAAATGAGGATGGATTTTGTTTAGGGGCTTCGCTCTGTTGAACCATTTGAGTGGTTTACCGCAATTCCTTTGTATTTTTAAATTACAGCATTTTTATTCTTTGTTTGTGAGCCTGCAGATTCTTTGATCGTGAGATTTTTGATCGCGATCGTAGTGTGAGTGAGGGATGAGATGGCCAGATTTAAAATCAATTTTCTCAGCCCAGGAGTGCCCTAGGATGTCAAATGAGGGTTGTTTTTTCAGGAGTGTCAAACCATGGTGGTGGTTTACCACAATTCCTTGTATGTTTTAAATTAGAGCATTTTTTCTTTGTTCATGTGCCTGCAAATTCTTTGATCGCGAGCCTGCAAATTCTTTGATAGTGAGATTCTTTGATAGCGATCTTTGATTGCAAAATAGGGACAAGATGACCAGTTTTTATAATGGAGTAAATAGGGACATTTTAGTAATCTTTGACATTGAATATTTCGAAACATTTTGGTCTTTTTATTTGAAATTTGAGGTGTTTATGGCACGTCCTATAGATGTAAATTACAGTGTTTACGTGTCAGAACATTTTTTTGCGGAGATATGGTGTATGCGAGTTTACGCTTGCTAACAGTGTTTTGCTTGTGGTCGTGGTTTGAAACTGACAGGATACCTAGCCTTAGTGTCATGGAAGTAGTTTTCAGTCATTGTGTGTGTTAAATATCAACAGGTGCTGAACTGTGCCACTCTGACAAATGAAGATTTCAGACTTTGACATGTTATATCTTGGACACAGTTTGGTCTTTTACTTGAAATTTGGGGGTGTTTACAGCATGTCCTGTGGATATAAATTACAGTGATTGCGTGTCAGAAAATATTTTGGCGTCGATATGGCGTGGCACAGTTTACGTTCTGTGAACAGCGTTTTGCTTGTGGTGGTGGCTTGAAATTGATAGGATACCTAACCTTAGTGTCATGGATGTGGTTTGCAGTCGTTGTGTGTGTTAAATGTCAACAGGTGTGGAACTGTGCCACTCTGACGAAATGAAAATTTCAAACTTTGACATGTAATATATTAGACACAGTTTGGTCTATTCACTTGAAATTTGGAGGTGTTGAGGGCATGTCCTGTAGATATGAATTGCAGTGTTTCCGTGTCAGACAATTAATTTTTTCTGAGATATTGTGTGGTGATGTTTACGTTTTGTGGACAGCATTTTCTATTGTTCTACTACATTTACATTTGTTTGGTGGCTGGCCTTGGTGTTGTCAATGTACTTTTTAGTCATTAGGTGTGTAATGTGGACCAACTCTTAACCAACTTGCAGACTTTCTACTTTTCTATTCTTTCTTAAAAGTAAAGGAAATTTTATGCAAAAACATCATTAATGCATCAGTTGGGTTATTCTACAGTGTCAAAGTGAGGAAATTTGACATTAGGGTTCCCACTCCTTGCACTCTACCCCCCGCCTCCACCAACAGGCATCGGCGTGCGTTGGGTCGTCGCCTAACTCTCACCCCATTCTCCTACACTGCACCACTTCAGCTTGTTTACACATGGGCTGGGATGAGAGTTAGGCCCGATGATCCCAACGCACACCCCAATGCCTGTTGGTAGAGATGGGGTGGGGTGGGTGCAAGGGTGGGAACCCTAATATCGGATTTCTCTTTTGTCACTATAGATTAACCCTAACTGATGCATTAATGAAATTTTGCACAGAATATAAATATATATATATGTACATTAAATGGATGGGAACCTGAGAACTTTTCCCCACAGAAAAGGCCATCAATTATATCCCTGTATGCCTGTGACTAGTCTATCAATTGAAAGTATATATCTGTTCTAATTAAACAATTACAGCTATATACCTGCACTAATTAAAGCTATATGTAACCCCAGTTCCCTAGGGTTACTAAAATCCCATCAATGTCAGTGCTAGGTAGGGAAGGCAGCTGGTGAATAACTAATTAAATAGATTTTCACCTGCTGTCTCCCTGTTTATTTGGTAGCAGCTGAGAGGTGATGTCATTTAGAACTCTTGCAGCAACATAAGTCACGGTAGCTAGCTGTGAGTGGGGAGTTTAGAACCTTCAGTTAGTTGTTGGTTGGAGATCAGAGTAAGCAGTTGGAGGAGTGAAGCACTGCAGTGTGGGCTCTGAGGATAGCCTGTTTTCTCACCCTAGTACTGAGAACCATCTGCCTGCCTTGTAGAAGTGGTGGAAACCGTCTAGCAGGAGTTCCTGATTTTTCTCATCCCCTGTGAGATGAGGACTGCAGAATGGATCTGAGGGCAATCCTGACTTTGATACAGGACATTGAAGCTGCCTTTTGTGTACAACTGTGAGTAATCTGACTCTGGGTATCCCAGGAGGAATGTACCTGTTTTTCTTCGGGGTGTACTCTGACAAAGGGAATTATGCACCCAGTTCTGTTTTGAGACTGTACTCATGCCTTTTAAGTTGGCTGACATTCGTGGAGTCTCCAGTGAGACTTGGCACCTTGTTCAGGACTTTAATGCACACTCAGAAATAGTGTGTTTCTAATGTTGAATGTGAAAGTCATTCCAAGACACCTAGTTCTACTGTTTGCTAAATGTTGAGGGTAACTCTGAACGAATGGATGGGTATGGACTGTGTAAGCAAAAGGTGGGTAATCCCCATCTGGAGTGACCAGTTCACCACTACAGGTTCCTTTAGGGCACCTGCTTATTCAGGACATGATGGCCAATGCCTGAAGAGAAAGTTTACCCCATGGTGTGGGTTGTGTTAATTTTGAGCACCAATGTGCTCTGTCGTGGCCAGTTGACACATTGCCAAACCTCTAAATCCTATGCCATATGGGAATGTCCTAGTTGTGGCCAGTGCCACTAGAAGAAATTGTGTACTCCATTGTGGTCAGTGCCACTAGAAGAGATGTGTGTTTCAGCTGAGGCTTTGCTGCTGAAGAGGGTTCAGGGTCCTATGTAATATGGGATGTTTAGAGTTTCTGTCTGGTACAGATGTACAGTTGTTCTGCACTGCCTAGTGCCATGAAGTGTAAGCCTTTGGGGTCCACATTTGCTTCTGTGTATCAACTTTGAATAAAGCCACACTCTAGAACCCCAGCCTGGTTTGGACATTCTTGTTACTGCTTCCAGTGTGGAATTACTGGGTACCCCTCCAGAAGTCAGACCTAGCATAGCCCCAAGCAAAAGTCTCTCCTCAGGACCTGGGTTTAGTAATGGTCATTTATCTGTAATGCTATGTTTTTGTACCCCCCACCCTCTGTTTCCCTAGACAGAAACATATGGTAGGTGTGCTTACTAGTTAAACAAGTGGCTGGTGGGGAGGTTACAAAAATGGGGCTCATCCAGGATGTTGTTTAATTTGAGGAGAGAACTAGAGATTTTGCTGAGGATATGGCTAGTGTTTGTCTGTCTGGTAGCATGGTAGCCCAAACAGGAAAGGAAGCTTTGCACAAAAGGATTTTGCCCAGGAGAGTGCCATCCAAATGTGCCGCTTGCATGCCTGTTAGTACAGAAACAACAGAGTGTTGTTGTGTGTGTGCCAACTTGCAACGGACATTAAAGCCTGAAGTGTATGTCCTTTCTCTGCATCCAGAACATTTACAGAACTTTTAAATTGCAAGTTTTAAATTCCAAAAGTAGTGTGGACTTTAGGAAACAGAGAGAGAATGTACTCTGAAAGTTTCATGTACTTTGTGTGCAAATTGGGAGTCACTAAAGAAATCACCAGAATCTTTGAGACAATGGTCAAAACAGTGCTCCCACTGCTAAAATTGCAGCTGAGAAGAAAATGTTACAGTTTGCAGTTTAAATTTGCTCTGCTCCGTGATCGCCGTGAAGGAAGGGCGAGCGAGAGAGAAAGAGGCTCATTTGCATGGTGTCGAGTGACTGGTGTGACTGCAATCAGTCCTGCCCCTAGCCAGCTTTTGAATGCAGCTGAGTGTTTGAGGAGAGAGCCAGTGGCGTGTGAGCTGCTCAGACAAGGATCAGCCATTGACGGGCTTGTGAACGTCCTAATCTGTAAAACAGACTTTTGTGTAAATTTGGGCTCAACCCATTGTCCGAACCGACTGAAAGTGAGCGCAGTATCTGTGGCTATGATCGTGGGACTGCCAGCCCATTTCACCCCAGAGGCCATCCAGGATCAGCACCAGGCCAAAAAGTTCCACCGGAGAAAGCCAGCTACTGATTCAGTGAGTAAACCCAGCTAACTGAGCATCAAACTGTGTGTGATTTTCAAGCCAGCTGAATTTCAGCGAGGCAGTGAGATTGTTTTGCAAAGAAGGACTGTCTGTTGAAGCAGTAAGGCAACAAACAAAATTCTGAGTATAGACTGTGAGCATTTATAATGGGTTCAGCAACAGTAAATATTTATAAGCAAGACAGAAACTGTGAGTGGTGTATTGGGCTGCAGCAAACAGGCACTCCTGTGCAGTGGAAAATACTGTGGCTAGCAAGTGTCTTTGATCATGTGTAAATAGGCCTTTGATTTGATGCTGATCTCAAAGTGAAGTTAAAATCATATGAATGTGCTGAGAGAAACAGGCAGTGCAATTGATTACAGTTTGAGTCAAAATCAGTAGCCAGAAAAGGTCAGATACACCATTTTGAGTCAGAAACAGATTTGATGCATGAGGAGAGCTATCACCGCCATTACAGGGCGGGTCAGCAAATGTAAACACAGCAGCAGGGTGCAATTTTGTGAGACTGTAAAGGGACTAATGAACAAATAAGTATCAATAAACTTTATGTGTTTTGATTTCAGACCTGGCTTCAGGAAATCCTCGCTACCGGATCATGCCTGAGCTATGATCGCAGAGGAGGTGGCAGCACTAAAAGAAATACAGAGAACTTTCTATGGTGAAGGTTGCCTCCAGATGTAGCAATCCCTAGCTATCCACTGAGACTGTGCATGATGTGCCTCAAGGCAGGAAGGATTTGTTTCTGATAACCCACTGTTTGGATTGCCTTGTAAAGTATTATATGAGCAGGGGTGCAGTGCCAGAGAGGCATCACAAATTTGTTTGGTTCCCATGTGGACCACAGTAGGAAACTCTGCAAGTAGCAGCACGCAGCACCAGGTTGAACCTGTAGGGGAAGCCCCATAGAGTGTGGTAGAGAGAGAGACAGCAATGTTGATCGACTGCAAGGGCAGGAACAAAGAAGGGTTTCTACACCGTGTCCCAGATGTGCAATGCATAAGAAGGATCCATGGACCCAAGGAAGGAGGGTCCAAGTCCTCAGCCTAGTAGGGGAGGATGAACTGCAAGAGACACTGAACTGGGAGGTGTCTACCTATGCTCCCAGTGAGGAGTGGACTGTCTCAGGAGTGAGAACATTTGCTCACTCCTGGGCTCAGATCCTGAGTGAGGAAGAGAAGGATGAAGATCTGTATCTTCATGTTGAGGGTCCCCATCAGTCACCTTAAGCTCTTGCCTCAGAGGAGCCAGAGAGAAGAAGAAGGCTCCAATAACCTGCACACAGAGATGGTCAGGGACAAGTTATTTCATTCTTTAAGTATCGGCAGTGGCTCAACCAGGACTGGCCACCCCAGGCCAGGCCATGGGTCACATGAGAGAAGAGTAGCAAGGAGGAGAGACTGATTCGTAGAAGGGCTGACGCCATCTATGGGACGTCCTTCCCTACCTTTCCGAGAGTCTGGGAGGAATTGAACAGAACAGGAAGTCCTGGTTGTTGGAAGAGGCAAGCAAAATTTGTACTCTGGTGCAGCAGAATGTGTCCAGGACAGAGTCATAAATGATCGACTTAAATTCTGGAAATTGGGCAGAACTCAGTTTATGGACACTGTGCGAATTGTGACAGGCAGGGAATGAGACATTCCACAACATCAACTTTGAATGCCCAGATGGTGTCATAGTTCTTGCACTCACCCCAAGTGGTATTACTCTTAATGGTGCCACTCCTGTGAATATGCCCAGCATGCCCAGAGGGAAGTGAGCAGTGGCAGCCTTGGTGTCTGTCATCCAGCAGCAGCAGTATCCAAGGAGGAAGATGCAGCTCTGCTGGTATGCCAGGATTCTTCAGGTGTGTCCAGATTTGTCAACCCAGGAGCGCTTCCCATTTTCATTGCCTGGCCTTACAGATGGCATCAACCCAGCTATTTTCCTGTTTCATTGCCAGGTTTCCCAGATGACATCAGCACAGCTGTTTTCCTGTTCCATCATTTGGTTTCAGAAGACATCATCACACCAGCAGTTTTCCTGTTTCATCGCCTGGCTTTCCAGAGGACATCATCCCAACTATATCCAAAGATGCTATCTGGCCTGAAGGGAGAGGGTCCTCAGCTTGGAGAAGTAAGGTGATCCTTTGTTTTTGGTCTTTGAGGAACTGGTAAGGCCAAACTTTTCTATTTTCTAACTGACTTTGCACAACACACCTTACACTGAAGACTGACCACAAACTGTGTGAATTGTTCTCAAAAACTCTCCCATGGATTGCAGTGCTTTTCAGGTCCTGCCCTGTTCCAGGACTGTTTTTCAGTGGGTTCCTGCCCAGGAGAGAATCTTTATGAACTTTGCCTTCTGGCAACAGCATTCTGTCACTAGATGGACATTTAGGGCATTCCACCCCCAAATGTGTTGTATAAATGTCTTCTTTCCATTTTTCACATTTGTACTTTAATAAAACATATTTTGGGATTATCAAGTGTTCATGTGGAGGTTTAGGCACTGTGGTATGCAGGATGTGTTTGAGTTTCTTCTCTTGCAGGTTTTCCTGGAGAAGAAAAGAAGAGGATGTGGGAGCTCAGCTGAGTTCCTCCTTTTCTTAGAGCTTTAGGATTGTTTGTGGTTAACAGGGTGTTAACATGTTTTTCTTCACAGGTGTAAGGTTGTGGGGACATTTTGGGAAATGTAATGCATTGTATGTACTAATTCCTTGTTGTTTATGTTTTCAGGTACCCTGGGAGCTTGTGGGAAGGTTCCACGAGGCAGTCTTGTCAGATAAATTTTCCCAGATGGCTAGGTGGATAGACAGGCTGTGGTCCTGACCTGCAGTAGGGACCTCGGTTCTGGTCTATTAGGGCATGCTTCAGGCAGTTTCTTGAAGCCACTGAATATCCATAGACAGATCATAGGATAGGGGCTGAAGTTTCATCAGTCGGCCTCTGGGTCTTTAGTGTTACCTGCCTGTGCCTGGCATATGGTAGGGAGAAATGGCGCTACCTCTCCATAGGTAACACAGAGGGTAGGATGGCCTGGTGCCAGGTAGAGAAATGACTGTGGACAGTCATTTACCTGGCTCAGGGTGAGTGTAACCCCTGGTCCCTGGGATTACTAGAATCCCATCAGTGTCAGTGATAGGTAGGGAAGGCAGCTGGTGAATAACTAGTTAAATAGATTTTAACCTGCTCCTTCTCTGTTTACTTGGTCTCAGCTGAGAGGAGAAAGGGATGTCATTTAGAACTCTCACAGCAGCATAAGCCACAGTAGCTAGCTGTGAATGGGGAGTTTTAGAACCTTCAGTTATTTGTTGGTTGGAGATCAGAGTAAGCAGTTTAGGAGTGAGGAGCTGCAGTGTGGGCTCTGAGGAGAGCCTATTTTTCCACACTAGTGCTGAGAACCATCTGCCTGCCTTGTAGATGAGGTGGAAACTGTCTAGCAGGAGTTCCAGATTTTTCCTCATTCCCCGTGAGATGAGGAGGACTGCAGAATGGATCCGAGAGGCAATCCACTAACTTTGATCCAGAACATTGAAGCTGCCTTTTGTGTACAACTGTGAGTAATCTGACTCTGGGTATTCCAGGCAGAATGTACCTGTTTTTCTTTGGTGTGTACTCTGACAAAGGAATTATGCACCAGTCCCCAGTGAGATTTGGCACATTGTTGAGGACTTGGATGTACACTCAGAAGTATTGTGTTTTTTCTTTTTACTTTGTATTTATTGTTTTAAAAATTCAAATATACAGTTTAAAATTCCAAGCAATCAGATATAATACATAGGATAAATCCCCATGAGGGTGCCACTTCTCTTAATATTCACTTATCAGGTATCTATTACTTTTTGATACATCCTTGAGTGGTAATACCACATCTGTTGAAAACCAGTGATAATTATAACAAGCTGTTTATAAGCCCATGAGCTGCATGGTGAAAAGAAACATCATTGTCCAAATAGTGTCCAGTAATGCCTTATCTGTGATAAGGCTAAACAGAACCATGCTTAACCAAAGTTTATACATTTACTGCAGTTCCTAAGAAGTTCAGTAGGGACTACTGCAACAATAAGAGAATGGAAATTTATATATCATTTATAACATTTGTACTTAGCATGAAAAGTCCTCAATTGGGAGGTATACAGCATTGAGGAACGATTATTTAATACCACATATATAATCTGGGAACCATCTATTCAATTAACCAGGCGTTAACATTATTTTGACATTCAAAATGGCCCGTTAAAATTCACTTTATTTCAACCCCATTCGGGACAGAGCAATGGCTTGGGTCTTACTTTATTAAAAATGGAAAATAACTCCCATGGTTCAATCAACAACTTTACCTAGCAGAGTTACATCCTTCCCCCACAAGTAAAGAGGTGAAATACTGCAATCAACTCCCCATATTTAGTCTCAAGTGTTTTCATCATCCCCAGATGAGGTATCCGCCACCATCTTCCTCTCGGGGCCTTGGTGCAGCATGTTTGCGACTTCATTTCAGAGCTTCCTTGGGGTTTTGAACAGAAAGACCTTCCCATCAAAGCGATCTACAGACGTGCCGGAAAATCATCCCATGGGGAATAGATGCCTCGTAATATCGCTCTCACCGCCAAATCGCTTCCTCTTCTGCCTCACGTATATCTGATGTCTGGAAAGATGAATGGTCTGCCCGTCCTGTAGAAGAGGCCCTGTCTATGGGACATTACCAGCAAAGAGTCTCGGTGCCTGGGCCATCTTTAACCACCATCACTGCTCGTGGAGCTTCAGGATTGTCTGGTCATCCTGTCTGCATAATGCAGTAAGCTTTTGGATATTAAGGACCTTAGATGTTGCCTCAGGTCCCAGTTGTTGCCAAGCCATTCTTTGACAAACAAAATCAGGTGGTCTCCTTCACAGCCCTCAGGTAACCCTAGAATGAGGATGTTAGGGACTCATATTTGATTCTCTAAGGTTTCAATGTGGGATTGCCACCGGGTAAATTCTTTAATTAAAGAAGATACTGCCCTCATCGCAGCATCTGCCCACTTGGTAGATTCAGCAGAAGCTGTTTGGATTGTGTCTACGGAAGTCTCTAGAGCAACTACCCGATTACTTAAGCCGTCTAGTTTGTCAGATAGATTTGTGACCGATTTTATTAGTCTATTAAGCTTGGAACTGATGGTCTGTAATGTTCCTTTGCTAGATTCCTCAGCCTGATCTTCCACACGGCCTTGTCCGGAGCACGTGGCAGGGCCACCAATGAAGTTTAGCTTTAGCTCCATGTCCCTGCTGCTGATCTCATTGAGGGTTTCCCATGATGATCTTGTTATATGACTGAATAGCCCCAATAGATGAAGGATCAAAAAGCTAAGTTTTTACTAGTATTTTAATTAAATTTCCTCAGCAATGATGAGGAGCTCCACTATACCACCTCCATCTTGCTCGGGCTCCACAGCGCCCCAAGTACTGCATTTCTAATGCTGAATGTGAAAGTCATTCCAAGATGCCTAGTTCTACTATTTCAAAATGTTGAGGTGTAACTCTGAAAGAATGGCTGGGTATGGGATGTGGAATCAAAAGGTGGGCAATCCCCATCTGAGTGACCAGTTCAGCACTACAGGTTCCATAAGGGTACCTGCTTATTCAGGACACGGTGGCCAATGCCTGAAGAGAAGCTTACCCCTGTAGTGGGTTGTACTAATTTTGAGCACCAGTGTGCCAGTTGCCACATTGCCATGCTTCCCAACCCTATGCCATATGGGAATAATAAGTTATGGCCAGTGCCACTAGAAGAAATTGGTGCTCTGTTGTGGCCAGTGTCACTAGAAGAGATGTGTGTTTCAGCTGAGGCTTTGCTGCTGAAGAGCGTTCAAGGACCTATGTAATATGGGATGTTTTCATCATCATCATCAAGTTTATTGTTGACAAATGCAATTGTCTTCACAATGAAAAACATACACATATCGAGTCGTTTTGTAAAAAAACAGAAACACAGCTATAAATATAGTAGTACAAATGGACAATACACAAAAACACATATCAAGTTATATTGCACAATGATATATCCTATTTTCCCTTACAGATATGTCTTTTTGCTTTCAGGAATCTGACAAACCTTGCTGCTTTCTCTACTGTAATGTCTTCTTCTGAATTCAGGAAATAATTATTCTGATATGGAGGTTCCATATCCAAGGTGGCAAGAACATCCCCAAGCATTTGCATTCTCTTTATTATATAGGTAGAACAAAAGCAGATGAACTAAGTCATCTTTGCTTTTTGACATGCACATAAATCCAGTCTGATTTCCATAGAAGCTCCTTAAAGCTAGCTATTGATATAGCCAAATCTAAGCTTGGTAAATATCTTCCTTAAATTAGGGTTCTGTGTTATATGTAAATATTTTTAACCCCATAAACTCTCGTATTGTTTTTGTCAGCCAACTGCTTAATTTGAAATTCTTACCAAAATCCATTTCTCTCTGGACATGGATATCTCTGACTCTGATTTTAATTTCTTGCTTGATATCCAATATTGGTTTTACTAATTCTGTTATGCACTGTAGGAGGCCATAAGGCTTAATGATCTCCTGCAGTGTATATAAACTGGGACACTTGTATCTCAGGTTGTTATAAAATAATATCTCCTCCAAACACATGCTTGGTAACCTTGCACTAGGCAAATTGTATATTTTCAGCCAATATGTGCATAATCTCTGTTCGATATTATTTCTTATAGGTAACTGTCCAATTTCAAGTCTTGTTAGTACTGGTGCTGCACTATTTGGTAATCATAATAATTTTTATAACATTTGTTCATGCCAGATTCAAGCCAATTTGTATTATCCTGTCCCCAAATTTCAGATCCATAAAAGATTTGGGATTTTATCTTTGCATTAAACACCTTTAAAGAGCCTTTAATAGACTGGCCCCTATATTTATAAGTAAATGACTCAATTGATGAGGTCAAGCATTTAATTTTTGTAATATAGTAGACGTGCTCCAGCCATCTTAGTTTATAATTAAAAACTATACCCAAATAACAGAATATTTCCACATACTCAGTCTTGTTATTTGCACACAATAAGGTAGGTATGTTATTAGTTCTCAAATGATTTCTAAGTATCATAAACTTTGTTTTGAAATTAATTGTTAAATCAGCTTTGTCACAGTTCTCATAAAATTTCAACAAGCTCCTTTCAATACCCAAAAGACTGGTCACCATTAAGACGACGTCATCTGCATATGCCAGGAAGGGACACCACCTGGAGCCCAACCTGGGCATGTGCAGCCCTGGTCATCCAACTCTTCTAACACTTTATTTAAAAGATATTGAAAAGTATGGGTGATAAAATGCAGCCTTGTCTCAGCCTAATATTTGATGGGAATCTTAGGGTGCTATCACCTTCCTTGTTGTATCTTATAACTGTACAATTATCACTGTAAAGCAATTTATGTAAACAAATGATTGAGTCAACCAACGTATATTCTCCCAAAGTTTCCATAATTTTTCCTGTTAACTCTATCAAAGGCTTATTTGAGGTTGATAAATACACAAATACATTTTTTAATATAAATATATTTGTATACTAAATGAGACAGTACAAAACACTGATCCACTGTAGAATAATCAGGTAAAAGCCTGCTTGATCCTCAGTCAAAATTTCATTTTCTGTTAACCAGATCATCATTCTGCTGTGGATCATTTTAGTGAATAATTTTGTGTTATATCTAATAGGCTTATGGGCCTATATTTACATGACTTAGACTTACCACCCTTTTTATGGATTAGAACAATGATGTTTTCTTGCCATGATGGTGGGACCTTTCCTGTTTCAATTATAAAGTTAAATAACCTCTTAAGAACTGGGTCCAAGAGGCCTGGATCATCTTTTATAACGTCAACAGGAATTCCATCAGGTTTTGGGGCTTTGTGTTTTTGGCTGAACTAATAACAAGGTTAATTCTTCTTCCAAGATTTTATCTTCTAAAGGTTTCAGTTTTTCCTGCAGAGAATCTCTTACTATTTCTGGGATATAAAAATATGTTTATAATAACTGAGCCACAAACTAGGCTCATTGTGATTCTCTACTGTGAAAGACATATTATCTCACCCACGGGCTACCATGTGCCAGTATTATTATTATCTTTAGTCCAAGCAGCTTTCTAACTGCTTCCATAGTTTCTTTCTATAGTTGTGTTTTTTTCCATTAATTTTTTATACTCTTTTCTCAGTCTATTTCGATTATGTTTGTTAGTTTTACTTGGGTATTTTAGAGTTTATCTAGCATAGCTGTTTATCTTCTTTCTTTGATGTTTACATTCCACATCATACCATTTACTTCCCTTCTTTCCTCGAATATCAAGGTTTAACAATGATCTTAGGAATAGTTTCCATGATCTTTATATATGTCTCAAGAAATTGCTCATGGGGTGTATGCTGTAGCATATCTAGAATTTCATCCCTTAGCCTGTTATCTTTTAATAGTTCTGTTGATTTATAATTGGAAGGCTAGGCCTGTAGTTCAATGAACAAGCAGCCAGCCACTCCCACTTCCTGAGCTATATAAGTAGTTCCTCTAGCCTTATTGTGAGTACTTTTCTTTGCAGCGGAGGCTCTGTTGGTTGTCCCTTGAGCTGGCTGGGAGCCTAGCCCCCGCTTGTTGTTTCCATGTGTCTCTGCTGGACTTTGGTGTTTGTTTTCCTGCTTCTGGTTCGTATCTTTCCTCTGGCTGTGTGCTTCCTGTGTTTCTGTGTCTCTTGTTTTGGGCCTTGTTCCTATTTTCTGTTTTGCTGTGTTTTGATTTTGCTTTTTGGGGGCTTTGTTTCTAAGCTCTAGCATGCTGCTATTCAGAGCTCATGCTACTGATTTCAGTTATCTACAACTGCAGCTACTGCTACTGTTTACTCCAATTACTATTGTACCCAGTGCTTGTGTTTTACACTGTTGCTCACCATGCTCAAAAAACTGCAATGCAACTACAATCCTTATCTGTGTGTTTCAGCTCAACCTTAGCTGCTCCATGTTGCATACTCAAGTCATTTCATCTGTCACAGTTTACTCTGACCCTAGCTGTGCTGCTCATTTCTGCTCTCATTCTACTTGCAGCTTCATTGCACTGCCTGGCTACACCTGTTTTCAGAGCAGTGACTCCATGTTTTATTGCAGTTACAACTATGAGGTCATCCAACTAAACTACTGCTGAGGCTGTTCGTATAGCTTTATTATTAAATCCTGCCTCACCGCTGAAAAATCCTCAGAGTATTTGTCACCTTGATTTGGCTATTCATGTCTGACTGGCTTGCCCCAATTCAGTGCTGTTTCATTGCTATACAGTTTGTTATGCAGACCTCCGTGGCGGTCCCTATCACTGCTACTACTTATTGACCTACATACAGGTCCACGCCATTTACACTATCATTGCTCATTGCTTACACAATTCATTGCTTCATGCCTACTGCCATCCCTCGACTTTAACCTCTGGGATTCTGCTGTACTTAATTCTGGATTTGACCTTGCAAGGTCTCAGCACTCAATGCTCATTTCAATCAGCATGTCGTGCTCATTCTGCTCACCAGCTTTTCAGCTCTCAATCAATTTTGGAGCATGTCAGCCATTCTATTCGGTGCAGGGTTCCTGCAGCTGGTGGTCTCGCCTCTGCATTTAGTTCACATCTTGGGCATGTCCAACTTGGGGCAGGATCCTTCTCACCTGGTCCATAGCTGGAAATGTCCTCGCCCTGGCTTGGCTTTAGCTGCCTGCTTTGCAACAGCAGCTCCTGGTGTAGAATTTAAGACTAGTGGTGGAGGGTAAAAGTTACCTGCTGGCTCTAGTGTTCCACTATAACAGTTAGCCATTGACTTTAGTGGTTCCCCTAGCAAGGCACCTTTACAGCATTCTCCCTCGACTGCCTCTGGTTCACCTGGTTTGAGTTTAGGGTGGGTAGGCTAGGTGAGTGCCTCAGCAGTTGTTGCTCTCCTCCTGTGCCTTGGATGCACACATTGTTGCAGAGTTTTCTCGAACCTTCACAGCGTTCCGCTAGATGGTTTGAGTGAGAGCCTTCCTCTAAATTGGAATATTTTCCACCTCCCTTTAATTGGGTTTCAAATTGCGGTTGCAGAGCGTCACTAAATAAACTATCTCAAGCCTGGAGGAAAGGCGACCTATGTCTTGGATCCCCAGAGATTTCCTCCTCATAGGGTTTTTTCTCTCCTCTGTTGCCTCAGGTCATAACTATTAGAAACATAGAATTTGACGGCAGATAAGGACCGCTTGGCCCACCTAGTCTGCCCATTTTCCTCATCTAACAGATAAGCTGCAGATCCTTGTTAACCAACAGCTTACTTCCTCTTACCCACCCCTAGGACTGCCTTATGCCTGTCCCATGCATTCTTGAAGTCCCCACTGTTCTTGACTCCACGACCTCCTCAGGAGGCTGTTCCATGCATCCACAACCCTCTCAGTGAAAAAATACTTCCTCATTACCCTGGGCCAGCCCTCTCTATCTTCAAATTGTGCCCCTTGTTCTTGCACATCTCTTTTCTGGAAGATGCTACCTCTTGGACTTTGTTAATTCCCTTGAGGTACTTGAAAGTTTCTATCATGTCCCTCTCTCCCTTCTTTCCTCAAGAGTATACATATTAAGCTCCATTAGTCTTTCTTCAGATGTCTTCTGGTGCAGACCTGCACCATTTGGTTGCCCTTCTTTGGACAGCCTCCACTCTGTCTACGCCTTGTGGAGATGGGGTCTCCAGAACTGCACACAGTACTCCAGATGGGGTCTCACCAACTGTCTGTACAGAGGATAACAACTTCCTGTTTTCACTATTGATGCCTCTTCCTATGCATCCCAGTATCCTCCCAGCCTTCCTTACTGCCTTCTCACATTGCTTGCCCACCTTTAGGTCATCTGATATAATTACCCCCAGGTCCCTTTCTATTTTTACTGTTGTCAGTGTCTCACCCCCATTGTGTACTCTTCCCTGGGTTTTGTTTCCCATGTGCATTACCTTGCACTTCTTTGCATTGAATCTGAGCTGCCATACATTTGACCATTCCTCCAACTTGCCAAGTCCTTCTCATCCTTTCCACTCCATCTTGTGTATCAACCCTGTTGCAGATCTTTGTGTCATCTGCAAAGAGACATACTTTTCCTTCCAGTTCCTCTGCAATGTCACTTATAAAGACATTAAAAGGACCGGTCCCAGTACTGAACCCTGTGGTACCGCTAATAACCCTCCTTTCTTCACTGTGTACTCCATTTACTACTACCCTTTACGTCCTGTTGTCTAGTCAATTTTTATCCAGGCTACCACCTTAGGACCCATTCCAAGCCTGGCTATCTTGTGTATTAATCTTTTTGTGGGACTATATCAAATGCCTTGCTAAAATCTAAGTAGGCCATGTCCACAGCCCCTCCCTGGTCTACTACTTTAGTTACCCAGTGAAAGAAATCTATTAGATTTGTCTGACACGACCTTCCATCATGAATCCATGCTGCCTTGGGTCCTGTGCCCCACTGGCCTCTAGGTACTCAACAATTCTTTCCTTCAGAAGTGATTCCACTTTTCCCTACCACTGAGGTCAAACTAACTGGTCTGTAGTTTCCTGCCTCTGTTCTG
The DNA here is from genome assembly GCA_016271365.2 of Neoceratodus forsteri. Taxonomy (NCBI): domain Eukaryota; kingdom Metazoa; phylum Chordata; order Ceratodontiformes; family Ceratodontidae; genus Neoceratodus; species Neoceratodus forsteri. The sequence goes on along the minus strand of CM057456.1, from coordinate 899,136,639 downwards.
CTCCCCACTTTTGTGAAGAGGAATCACATCTGCCCTCCTCCAGTCCTCGGGTACCACCCCATCCTCCCATGATTTGTTAAAGAGAGTAGTCAGCGATGTCACTAGTTCTACCCTTAGTTCTTTTAGAATTCTTGGGTGAATCCCATCAGGCCCCATTGCTTTGTCCACCTTCAATTTTATTAGTTCTTTCAGAACCCTTTCTTCTGTAAATGGACTGGTATCAACCCCATCTTCAGAGTGTTTCTCTTGTTTGGTTTAGGTAACTCCCTCCTCTTTCTTTGTGAATACTGAGCAAAATATTCATTCAGTATCTCTGCTTTTCACTGTCACCCTCTACCACATTCCTCCCCTTTATTAAGCTTCAGTATCCCTCCTTTGGTCTTTCTTAGTCCCTAATGTACCTATAAAGGTCTTATCCACCTTCTTAACAGAATTGGCTATCCTTTCCTCGGTTTGGGCCTTTGCTAATCTGACTGCCTTCCCAGCCTCTTTCTGCTTTAACTGATAAAGTTCTCTGTTCTGCTCCTTCTGTATTTCCTTATATTTCTTGAATTCTGTCCTTTCTCCTTAACCTTCCCTGCCACCTCTTTTGTGAACCATAGCATTTTTTTCCTTTGTTGTGTTTTATTGATTTGCTTTACAAAGGCTTGTTGCCTCTGTGATGGCTGTTTTGATCACTCCCATTGTTCCTCCACCCTCCTTCTTGCCTGTTTGCTAGTGCTTTTCTGAGGCACTCTCTCATTTTCCCAAAGTCAGCCCTCCTAAAGTCTAGTACTCTTGCTTTGTATGGCTTGATTGTATGGCTGTGTTTATCATGAACCACACTGTTTGGTGGTCGCTTGTTCCCAGATGGCTACCCACTTCTAAATCTGAGATTCTTTCTCCATCCCCATTTGAAAGTACCAGGTCTAAGATTGCTCCCTCCTGAGTGGGTTCCGATACTAGCTGTCTGAGACATGCCCCTGTAGGGCATCAAGAATGACCTTGCTCTTGGATGTGCCTGCAGCAAAGGTGCTCCAGTTAACATCTGGCATATTCAGGTCCCCATCAACAATATCTCCCCTTTTTCTGCCATTCTAAGAAAGCCTTCTATCATTTCCTTGTCCATTCCTCCCTGAGATGGGGTCTGTATACAACCCCCATGCGGATTGTGGTGCCATTTCCGCTCTCAGGGTGACCCAAAGTGCCTCATCTGCTCCATGTTTACTCTTTAGTTCTGGTGCTTTGATCCCTTCCTTTACATAGAGAGCTACTCCTCCTCCTCTTTACCCTCCCTGTCCCTCCTGTAGATTGTGTATCCTGGTATGTTGATATCCCAGTCATGGTTCTCTGTGTACCATGTTTCTGTGACTGCCACAATATCCAGGCAACCCTCTTCCATCAAGGCCACTAGTTCAGGGAGCTTGTTACATGACTACGGGCATTGGTGCTCATCACCCTCCACTTTTGATAGCCTTACCCCTTTAGCCCCATTTCTGTCCTTACTGCCTTTGCCTTTTTACATTTAAATCTGTTCTGCTCCTAATAACTTCTGTACCTTGGTGTTTACCTCACTAATCACCATGTTTTGTGGGGAGGCTCGGATTTCCTGCTTCTTTTCAGTGCCTCCCCTTGGCTGAGTTTACATGCTTGCCAATGAAGCATTTAAACCTCTCACCTAGGGTCCTGGTTCCCTCCTGGACAGATGCAGACCATCGCACCAGTATAGGTCTGCATCCTCCAGAGTGGCTCCCCAGTCCCCAATGAAGCCAAAACCCTGAGCTCCACACCAGTTTTCAACCACTCATTGAATTCCCTGGTGAGGCGGTGCCCCTAGCATCTCCTTGCCATAGACAGGCAGCACCTCCGAGAGGTTACCGTATGCTTCTTGTCTAAGGCCCTTCTCAACACTACAAACTCCTCTTGCACTGCTCTAGTCCATTCCTAGCCAGGTCATTTGTCCCTAGGTGGACAATGACATCCAGCTCCTCCCTTGTGCAGCTCCTCCCACAATCCTGAGGATTTGCTTCCTGTCCCTCAAGCCGTGGCACCAGGAAGGCACCTTACTCCCTCTCCTCCCTCCCCATTTCTACCCCTAATGATTGAGTCCCCACCAGGAGTTGTTTCTTCCCTGTGGGGTCCCATGCCACCCTCCTTGGGTCTCCTTTGTGAAGGTTCCCAGCATCCTCCTTGGTCTCCACTGCAGGTGCCTCCATAGAGGAACCACTATCCACCAGAAGAGCAAATGAATTGTGAGAGGTACAGCTGGAGGATGAAACTCTGTTCCACCACCCTCTCCTCCTTGAGCCCATCTGGTCCAGCCTCTCCTCTTTCTTGGCAACCTCTGAGGTAGTGGCATTGGCCCTGGTGGTACCTGGGTGGGGAGCAGGTTTCACAAATCCTAGCCAGGTCAGCCTGGAGATGGGCAACCTCCTCTCTCAGACCAGAGGGTGCCTGCAAATAGGGCAGTATCGCAGCCTTCAGAATGTCTCACCGGAACACTGCCACCCCACAGCCATTGCACTGCACCACTCCTACCATGTCTTATTTTGTGTCCCCTCTACTGTTTCTCTGGATGCTTACTCTCTCCTCTCCTTACAACTCTCACCCTTCCTGTTCTGGGACAGCAACTTCCTATCTTCTTCAGTAGCCTCCTTCTTCCTTGCTCAATATCAGACCACCAGCAGCTGGGGGAGAGTGAGCTACTTTTTCTATTTTAGGTTGAAAAAACAATGTTTCTCTATGATCCTTTCCTTCCTGCTGCCAAACAGGAAGTACCTGTTGACAGTCAAATCCAGTGGCTATAAAAGTAGAACTGGCTTTGGGTGGGATGCAGGGCAATTAGTAAGAAAAAGGCTAGCAACAGGAAGTTGTAATTTGACTCACCTGCTTTTATAGTGTCTAAACCACACCCCAGGTAAGCTCTCTTTCCTCCTACTGGTTTAGCAAAGTCAGCTGATGCAGTACCCTTCACTGCACAGAATACACACTGACCTTTCTTTCTTTCTTTTTAACCCAAATAAGTCCCTTCTACTTCTAATAAAGTTATCTGTCTACTTAATCTTAACAGACACTGACTTCTGCTGAGATATATGTTTTAAATTAAGAAGAAATGTAGCTTCTTTTAGTTAGCTGCTTTCTGCTCTACAAGCAAGGCTAGCAACAGGAAGTTGTAATTTGACTCACCTGCTTTTATAGTGTCTAAACCACACCCAGGTAAGCTCTCTTTCTCCTACTGGTTTAGCAAAGTCAGCTGATATGGTACCCTTCACTGCACAGAATACACACTGACCTTCTTTCTTTTTTAACCCTAAATAAGTCCCCTTCTACTTCTAATAAAGTTATCTGTCTACTTAATCTTAACAGACACTGACTTCTGCTGAGATATAATTTTAAATTAAGAGAAAATGTAGCTTCTTTTAGTTAGCTGCTTTCTGCTCTACAAGCAAGGCTAGTAACAATTAGTTAGCATAGTAGTGTCAACTAGTTTCTTTAGATAGGTTCCGCTGTTGGATGGAGGTGGAGGATGTCCTGCCATTCCCTCTCTCTTAGAGGATCCCTAATTCTCAATGGAAACCATTAGTATCATGCTACACAAACCTGGGCATTTCATTACATTATCAAACTGTTTATGCTTCTCTACTACTACATCACAGTTACTGCTACATCACAGTTACTGCTTGCTCATATGCTTCGTGTTGCCTCATTCTTTTGGGGTATGAATTAGAATATGAAAGCCAAGGCATTTACACAATTGAAGTGACACAAGAAACAAGCATCAACTTTGTAGAAAAATAAATTTTATACTTGCTTGTTCCACACACTGCAATAGAAATGCATATATGAAGACAGATGTTTAAACTTTTTGTAAACACAATAAGTTGTCTGGTTGGCTAAATTCAAAATAAAGCTTGTAGCTTGTAAATGTTTGAGTCTCTGTTCATTCAAACATCAGATGTGTTCAAAGAAATTTTACTTAGCTTGATGTACTAACATACTAACATACTATTTGCCAGCAGATTAGGCCTTACGGTCTCATCGAGTCTGCTCGAACCTAGATCATTAATTGGTGCCGAGACCCTCCCATCCCTTGTTCTCTAGAAACCCCTATCATTTTGCAACAACCTTCTGACTCAATTGCCTAATTCCAAGTGATATGAACAGAGTATTAAGCCATGGTAACAGTACATATAATAATATTAATTTATGTTTATACACCACTGCAAATATACAGATGCAGTGGTGTGGTTAAACATAAATTAATATTATTATGTGTACTGTTACCATAGTAACCAATGATATAAAGGTTATTGCTCTTGACCTATGGAATTAGCTCTAATGAAGGCGTCATGCGTCCAGAAATGTCAGCTCATAATCCATGGTTTCACCACCTAGGTGTATGTCCTTAATGCCAACAAGGAAGCAGTAATGGCAATAGAGTGATTTTTTGCTGTTGGTGTTCTTTCTTCCTGTAATGGTTTGGCTAATACTCTGTTCATATCGCTTGGAATTAGGCAATTGAGCCAGGAGGTTGTTGCAAACTACATCAAGCTAAGTAAAATTTCTTTGAACACATCTGATGTTTGAATGAACATAGACTCAAACACTTACAAGCTATAAGTTTTATTTTGAATTTGACACCAACTGGACAACTTATTGTGTTTATATAAAAAGTTTAAACATCAATATTCATATATGCGATTTCTATTGCAGTGTGTTGGGACAAGAAGTATAAAAATTTATTTTTCTACAAAGCTGATGCTTGTTTCTTGTGTGCACTTGAATTTGTGTAAATGCCTTGGCTTTACATATTCTAATTCATAAGTTTTTCCCTAGAAGGAGCACCTAATATTTTAACTTTGTTCTCTGACCTAATAACAGGTCTGTATATGAGACAAACATAGCAGCCCACAAAAATCTTTTGCTTTTGAGTATTCTTTTAGGGTATGTTGGTATTACATTTCTTTTGGGATTCCTAAGCTACCTTTAGCCACAGGAATCATCTTGTGGCATCTCTAGGGGTAGAACCCTCTCTGAGGGTTCCTTGCCTTCGGACCCCTAGAGGTGGCAACTCCTCTGGAATAGAGAGTGCAAATGGCCAAAACCAAGCTAACACAGTTGCACAAGCATAAAACTATACTGGCTGCGCGAGGACATTGAATTGGAAGCTAGGCCTATAGTTTAACAAACAAGCAGCCAACCACTCCCATTTCTGAGCTATATAAGCAGTTCCTCTCAGCCTCATTGTGAAGCACTTTTTTTTGCCTCAACATCCTCCCTTCTCCTCCAGTGGCAGCACTTCTCTTCTTAGGGGATTCTAAGGTACCTTCAGCCACGGGAATCATCCTGTAGCACTTCTAGGGGTGGAACTCTCTCAAGGGTTCCTTTCCTTTGCTACCCTCACAGGGTGGTAATTCCTCTGGAATAGAGAGTGCGAATGGCCAAAACCAAACTAACACAGTTGCAGAAGCATAACACTATACTGGCTGTGCAGGACATTGAATTCTGCAATAGGTCCCATTTGACCCCTTTTGACCCTTACAATACCTTTATTTGGCTCAATAGGAGCACTTTTGCCTTGTTTGACATAAATTTGATCTCTAGTGACTTATGTTCGTTCTGGAGCATTTGCCTAGATAGAAATCCACAAAAAGCTTTTATAAATCGAAAGTAATCCAGCAATGGTTAATTATGGAGGCACCCTTATCCCCAAATATGTAAAGTCCCAAAACAATCTCCAATAGAGCATTCATTAATTAAAAGCATATTATTATCTTCTAATTCTTTTACCAGTTTTTCCCTCTCTCACATCCCTTCCTATCTTTGTTGCCCTTTCCATTTATAGGTTGTGTGACCCAAGGGCTGCATACGACTCCCAAATTTCCTGGTGGGCTTCAGGTCGTGTCCCACACTGGCATTCAAGTCCCCAAAGTATAATTCCAGCTTCCAACTCATGCAGTTTCCATCGCTCAATTACAGATATAAGCTTTTCAGTAGTATTCTTGTTGTCATATTTAGATCCAACCAGAGGGAAATAGACATTGACAATAAGAATTCTCCTATTATTTATTGCAGCAGCAATTGCAAGTATATAATTAGAGTCCACTAAGATGTCATCATACTCAGTTGACTCTGCAATTTTGCCCCAGAATACAAGGCCATCTGGTAATCTACCGAATTTGCTTATGCTACTTGCCACTTTATTAAACATTCTATAGCCATGAATGTAGTTCCTTTTGGTCCAAGCAGATAATATTAAATTGCTTTAAATAAACCACAAATGTTAGATCAGCTAACCTCTCCCTAGTCCAGCAACATTCCATGATAGAATGTTAAAATCTAGATTTAGGAAGGGTGAGATTTGTTTCTGATATTTCCATCTGGCTGTCAATCAGCATCTATGTCCTGCAATATCTGAAATCTATTTGCCATCTTAATTAAGTTTAACCACTGATCATTATCTCTGTTTTCCCTACTGTCCCGTAAGGCCTCATTTTCTCCTTTTAAGTTTATGTCAGGGTTATCCAGCCTTTCTGAATTGAAAAGGAGGAGCTCACAATCTGGCTCACCCTTACCCAAATCGTTACTTGCCCTTGATTCTCCATCGCTTTGCTTTCATTATTATTTCATGCAACTTATCATCCTTTAACAGATTCAGTAATAAATCTACAATCCTAGGATGTAGGTTGTATTTTGTCTCATTCAAGAAATCACCAATCCCAAAAATTGGGATTGGGAATTCCTTCTTCATCCTTGCTTTACTATTATTTTCTGAGAAGTACTCTGGAAACATAGACTTCATGATTACCACACTGTCTATTTCAAAACCTAGATCTTTCATTTTCTTCTTTTGATTTTCTATTGTTTTGAGTGCATAATACTGATTTGAGAGTAAAAATATCAATTTTGTATTAGGTAGAGGTCTAATAGCACTCATCTTATTTACTGTGTCCTCATACCTCCTATTCACTTGTCGGATGGCCTCCAAAAGTTTCTTCAAATGGAAGTTAGCTTTAACTCTGTTTCATCAGGCATTATTGAGATTTTAAATATAGGTAACACAAAGTCTGTTTCAGAGTCCTTCCCAGAAAATGTCTTAGTCAAGCTTGATCTCAGTGTCTTTCTTTATACTATTTTCAACCTCTTGTATCCTTCTTGTTTTCTATATCTTCTGTTATGGTATGACCAGTTATTTCCATATTAATATTTTAGTCTTTAGCTTCTCTTCCTTTTTTTTCTTTGTCATTGTTTGGTTCTTTACTTTGTTTTGTTTTTCAGAGTTCTTACCCCAGGTTTTGAATTGAACTTCTTTTATTGGGCCTGTTTTATTTTTTCTTGACTTGCTTTGTTTTCCCTTCTCTTCCTTTATTTTACTATTTATATCAGATTCTACAGTTTCATGGTCTTTGTCTGTATTTTGGTAGGCTTTCGAACACTCCCAATCATGAGTTTTCCCTTTAAGTCTCGCTTTCCTCTTTGCCGCTGAAGAGGGTTCTGGGTCCTATGTAATATGGGATGTTTAGAGGTTCTGTCTGCTACATATGCTGTTATTCTGCATTGCCTAGTGCCACAAAGTGTAAACCCTTGAGGGGTCCACCTTTGCTTTTGTGTATACCAACTTTGGAATAAAGCCGCACTCTAGAACCCCAACCTGGTTTGGACATTCTTGTTACTGCTTGCTGTGTGGAATTACTGGGTACCCCTCCAGAAGTACATACCTAGCATAGCCCCAAGCAAAAGTTCTCCTCAGGACCTGGGTTTAGTAATGGTCATTTGTCTGTAATATTGTTTCTGTACCCCACCCTCTCTTTCCCTAGACAGAAAATATGGGAGGTGTGCTTACTAGTTAAATAAGTGGCCAGTGGGGGGTTACATATACAACTAGACTAATCAAACAATTGAAAGTAGATACCTGCACTAATATAAAGGACACCCTGCACTACATTAAAACCTATGAGACAGCACTATTAACACAATTAATAAATCATTAGAAGCTTGCCAAACCAATTAACTAGCGCAAAAGAACCTGAGAAAATGACATTTAAACCCTCCCAAACCCAGAAATTCTCAAAATTCCTACCTGCACTCATTACACACCATTTTCTCCTTGCTACAAGAGACCTTCAGGTCAAATGTGTGATCTCCATAACAATACCCATCCTAATGTGTTATATTCAACAAACAATTGGTAAGGGTGGAACACTTGGAAGTATTCCCATCTCAGGGAGCTAATTGGGGCAATAAAGCCACCCGCCCTTTGGGTTTGTGACCTTGTAGCCCAATTAGCCCCTTTGATAGATATACATCCTTTATACCACCCTTACATATATGTATAATATATATATATATATATATATATATATATATATATATGTGTGTGTGTGTGTGTGTATATATATATATATATATATATATATATATATATATACACACACACACTAGTGCCTGAATATATATATATATATATATATATATATAGAACAACATATTGATATACTTTTTACGCTGATGCAATATAAAGAGCATTTCAAAATTGCTTTGATGGCAGTGTTTTCAAAAAACAGTTATTACTGATCTCAGGATGAAACTCTAATTCTATTTAAGCAGCTCTGTCCCAATTTTCACTGCAGAACAGTCAAATCAAAAGTGTTCATCTCTGCTGTATTCTGTGATACAGTCAGCTTCACAGATGCTGATCCACAGCCCTGATGACACAACAATATGTAAATGTGTTCCTCATTTTTATAACTCTAGCATTCCTCTTGCCTAGCAGTAGTTGCTCAGCCTTGGGATAATGGGAGCAGGCTTTCATCTATATAGCCTCTGGGCCCTTCTACTCTTGCAGTTCATCTCTTGGAAATGCCCCAGAGGCTGAGAATTTGAATAGCACAAAATGTTTAGCTGTTCCACTAGAGGCAATAATTCTGGGATCATAGCTTCATAATGAGACTGGTACCTCAGTTGATTTCCTGATCTATGCCTATTACGTACGTTTTCCTAGTTATAGTGTGCAAACAAAGAATCTTCAAATTTTCAGGGTTAATATCAGAACCAAAATATGTGGAACACTGTTATTCAATTTGTTTGCGCTGACGAAATTTGCTAATGATTTGTAAGGGGTCTGACTGTAATACTGTCAGTTACTCAGTTACTACCCTCAGGAAGCTAGGGTGGTGTGTGTGTGTGTGTGTGTGTGTGTGTGTGTGTGTGTGTGTGTGTGTCTAGAAACTAGAAATTTAGAAGGATCTTACTGTTTTTGATTCTTCATTTGTCACCTGAATTTGGGAATTATAACTAAACCCACCAAAACCCGTACTCCATTGGCTACCATTGTAGACATATTTTGAGTGTTTTAGACAGGTGGAAATGCAGACAAGATATGTTTGTCTTCTAGTTTAGCACATGGAGAACCTGAGGATATCAACATTTTCTTGCAACTCAGATCAAGATTTCTATTTATTTGGTTATGTGTGTGTGGGTGCATACATGCATAGGTTCCTGCATGTATGCATGTGCGGATATGTGTGTTCTGCAGCAGGATAGTTAATTAAAGTCAATAAGTATGAATTTTATGCAAGGTATTACACTGTACTGTTAAATGGCCCGGTTTTGTGGAGGCTATATTGTATAACTCATAGCAGCTTGCAGTGTCTCCCAGATCTACAGGGATTCCTGTATTTTAAGGGATTTTACTACAAAAATGGGATACTGGAAGGAAATCTTTTATTTTAAAATATCAGGGAAATGGACAAACACTACGGGAAAATGGCCACTATGAATCTCATGGCTGCCAAGATCCAGACAGAGCCCTCCAATTGGTGCTCAGTTTCTGACTTTGCTACACTAAGAAATTCTGTTGGTCCATTTGAAGCCTGTGTTTCTCTGGGGTAGTAAGGTAATGTGTTGGCAGTGCATCTTCTGAGGATGAATTCAGATCTTCTGATCAAGAACCAGTGAGCTGCTGCATGATCCAAACACCTTCCATGTGGCCCCACTCAAAACAGCAACACCGTTGAGTCAGCCAAGCTGCATCTCAAATGCCACTGTTCTGGACTGGCAGAGAGCCTAAGCCACTGAAGGTAAACTAGCCTTCTTGTGGGCAGCCTCAGGTTAGTCTATTTTAAACTCATTTTAGTGCAAAATGAGGTCGGACAAAAGACTGACCACTTGATGATGATATGCTTTGGGGTGCAAGAAAGAGGCTTAAGTGTTGCTTGAGGGAAGCAGCTCCTGCCACAAAGGCAAACAAACTTTCTGTTTTGCAAATTTGTCTATTTTAAACATATGAAGTATGTAAAAGCGAGCCAGACAAGAGACTCGATGGTGGGCTTTAAAGGGTGACGGGACACAAAGAGTGCTTAAGTGCTACTTGGCTTGTTTGGTGCACAGAGCAGAGTTGTGTTTTAAAAAGATCACTAAGGCAGCACTTCTTCTGACCAGCCTAGAGGTTAAGGTTATTTGAAAAAAATTAGACAGTGTTTCTATTTAATTGTGAGCCTGGGAAATGTATGGGGTGTCTTCATCAAGATAAGCAGGAGTTATGAATTATGTGTGTGAGATCAGAAGGGACCCATAGACCCTGGTCTGCCCAAGATTAGTAAAATAAATGAAAAAAAAGGAATATTTGTTTTTACCTCTGAGAGTTCAGGGCACAAAGCTGTGTGTGTGTGTGTGTGTGTGTGTGTGTGTGTTCATGGGTGATGCTTAAGCATGCCAATGAAAACACAACAATACACTGAAACAATCTTTATTAATGGAGCTCTACAGGTACACAGAGCTGTAGGCCCAATGCACGATTGGTGTGCAGTGGCTATGCATGCATATCTGGGTGAGTAGCTACTCCACACCCCTGTGCCCACCGATGGCATGCATGAAGGGGCATGCAGACCCACTGCACCCGATCCCCATGTCTGCAGACAGCTCCTGATGGGGATGTTCCTAGGGGTGCCAGCACTATGTGTATCTACCAACCCACGAGTGCTGGCCACATGGGCAGAGGGTGGTGCAGGTACACCATGGAGGCCCTGCCATAACCCATACAGCATGCCCCCATGAACACATGCATTCGGTCACTTGGGGGCCAGGACAGTGCACACTGTGCTGCTCCGATGGCTGGACAGCAGGAGGCGCAGGGGCAGCTGGATGGGTGAGCACCCAGAAAGTTTATGTGAGGCAGCACTGGGACTGGAGGATGCCACGTTGGTCCGGTGCATGCTATCGGCATACACAGCCCCAGACCCATGCCACCCCATGTGTGAGATCCACTATGGGTCCTAGGGGGCATCCCATTGGATGTCTGCCTGGGAAAACTCCTCCCTGGCCACCCTGCAGAGTCCTGTGCACTGGGAGGAGCCGTGGATAGGTGGTTGGCATTGGTGAATGCCAGTATGAGTGCACCTGTCTCATGGGTGCAGGGCGGGGGGTATGCACATTTTGTGCATCCCTATGCCCCTTTCATGCATTGTGAGCAGAACACAAAATGTATCAGTCTGTGATTAAGGGTACATTTTAGTTAAGGCATTTCATACTATAAATAGAATACTGTATAAGGGACTGTATTATTACAAGGTTATAATACCTTCAGGAGGTTCTGGAGACATGTGAACCTTGAGAACTGAGCTTTATACATTCCAACATGTCCCCAGAACCTCAAGATGGTATTATATTGTTACATATAAAGTTCTTATAGTTGTAGAGTTATGTGATACGTTGTAGGTGATTTTTATCTTTAAAATAAATAAGAACACATAAAACAGCCTGAACATTTGTCCTAGTGATTTTATTGACTGGCATATTGACACCAATTGTGTACTTACATTGATTTGTGCATACAGGAAAATCTACAGGAATTTCATCCCAGTTTTACAGGGAAAATACAGGGAAAATTAGGGTCACTACAGGAAAATGCTTTGCCTGGTCAGGAGCACTGCAGCTTGGTATGTTGTCACCTGTTTGTTCCTGCTAAGTAGCAGATGTTTTTGCATTGTGTTCTGGTTCTGTGATAGAATCTGCATTAGTAGAAGGTAGAATAGTGTGATTGTTGTTACCTTTTGATAATAAAGTGAAGTAGAAATTTATATATTTTTGATTGTCATAGTTACGTATAACTGGAGGCTAGGAGAAGCTGGGTTTGGAGGAAGTAGGGGAATGGGTACATGTATGGGAAGTGGGAGGTGGTAAACTGCAATAGCTGTGGGGCAGTAGTCTTTCTGGGGGTGATGTGGAGTAGAGGGGGATGTCCTGTGTGTAAGAGCCTGGAGCTGCTAAGGGCTGAAATAAGGCTGCTGAAATGGAAGCTGGGGAGGATGGTGTGGTAAGTCAGAAGAGCTGAACAGTGGAGGGAAAGGCAGAGGTGATGCCCAGGAGTGATGGCATCAGGCAGGGATGAAAGTGGGGAGGAGCACTCAGCATACAGAATATCTCTTCCTCAGAGGAATAGGGAGCCCAGGGTGGAGGAATGGCAAGTGGTAAGGGAATGGGTAGGAATGTGATGTACCATCAGGGGTGGGAAATTCTAAAGGGGTGCCTTTATTGAACAGATTACACCACTGTCTGGAAGGAGGGGCAGCAGGAGGTGAGGTAGGAGGTCAGGTTGAGCAAGAGTAGAGAGTAGGAGTACAGGGAGGAACTAATCAGGATGGGCAGTGAAGAGGAGGCAGGCAAAATGGAATGGAGGAAAGGGGGGGGAGAGAAAAGGAAAGGAAGAGGGAAGGAAAACTGAAAGAAGATACAGATAGCCAAAAAGGAGGGAAGATTGGGAGATGGAAAACAATCAAGGGGATAAATTAGGATGTGGAGATAAGTTCACCAGGGTGCAGAGGGAGCAGTTAGGGTGGGGAAGCAGCTAGTACTGAAGGTAAGAAAGGAAGGACAGGAATCATGGATGGAGGGGATGGAAGAGTTGGCAATAATGAGGACTCATAATTAGGGGTATTCTCTAGGGAAGGAAAGGGACGAAACGCAAGCAGGAGGGTGGTTTGTATGCCAGGGGTGACAGCTGGGAAGGTGGGTCCAAGAATAAGGGAACTAGTAAGGTAGGCTGGAGGAAAACCTAATTTAGTTATACATTTGGGAACCAACGACTGAGCTGGGGAGGACATGGAGTTAGTGCAAAGTAGGTTCAGGGAGTTAAGGAAGATCTGCAGGGAGGAAGGAAGGAAGCTCGTGGTCTTCTCAGAGGTGATACCAGTACCTAGGGCCAGCACAGCCAGGAAAAGAAGAATAGAGGATTTTAATGATTGGCTGAGGAAATGGTGCAGGAGGAGATATTCATCTGTATTGGGGACTAGAAAGAGACCTGGTCAAACAATGCACTCTTTTCACCAGACAGGCTACACCTCAGTAGGGAGGGTTTGAGGTACTCGGGACAAACTGGGGGAATACACAACCACTACACTTAATTTAAACTATTGGGGGGACAGTGGGAGTGCAGGCCCACAGACTCCAAGAGAAGGAGGTCAGTGAACCTCCTCCCACAGTGATGGAAGAGGTCTGGAGGAGGAAGTGGAAGGGGCAAGAACACAGTTAACAAAGGGTGGAGGGATGAGGAACACACATAACAAGGGGATGTGGAGGTGCACACAGAGGAGATAAATGTGAATAGAAGAATAAAGGAAGAGAAGGAAAATCAGATTCTAGGTGGAGGTGGTGTCTCGGAATACACTGAGTCTTGGAAACAAGATGGAAGACCTGCAGGCACTATTAGCAGATAGGAGGGTGGACATAGCTGCAGTAACTGAGACTTGGCCAACATCACACCATGACTGGAACCTTGCACTCCTGGATATAAACTATACGGGAGGGACAGGGTAGTCAGGAAGGGGAAGGGTGGCAGTTTATATCAGGGAGGAAATAACTTGCATGAGGGAGGAGTCAGAGGAAAGGGAGGTGGAGGCATTATGGGTTCAGATAAGGTCAAAAGAGGGAGAAAAGTGCAGTTGGGGTGGTTTACAGACCACCCAATCAGGAATGAGAAGAGGGACAGGGAACTGAACTCTCACAATATCGGAGGCTGCGGGAAAGGAGAGATGGTAATGTGGGGACTTCAACCTGCCCAAGGTGGATTGGAGCATACTATCCATGACATGTGCTAGGAGTCAGGTGATCCTGGAAGGACTGCAGGGTGGGTTCCTGACTCAGGGCATCACTGAATCAATAACAGCTGAGGCAATTCTTGATCTGGTGCTCACAAATGGGAAGCATATACAGGAAATAATGGTCAGGGAGCCACTGGGTGGTAGTGACCATTGTACAGTGTGGTTCCAGTTGGATATGGGCAGGAAAAGCATCCCGACTAAGACTAAAATCTTGGATTTCAGGACGCAGGCTTCAGGAAAATGGACGAAGTGCTAAGGAGCCATCTGGCGGGCATCAGAGCAGATATGGGTGGAACAAAGGTGGTCCATCATTAAGGAAGGAATACTGATTGCCACAGATGAGTGCGTTAGGCTCAGGAGGAAGAACACAAGGCCAAAGTGTCCAGCTGGTTCAGATCTGGGGTTGCTCAGGCAGTAAGGGACAAGAGGATGGCCTATAGAAAATTCAGGAAGACCAAGAGAGGTGGATAGGCAAAATTACCTAAGGTTGGCTAGTGAGGCAAGTAAGAATGTCAGGTGAGCAAAGGCATAGAAGGAGCAGCAGATAGCAAGTAATTAAAAGGGGAGAAGGCTTTCTTCGCTATATAAGTGAGAAAAGGGACAAGAAGGAAGGGATTGTTAGGCTTAGGAAAGGGGAGGAGGGTGGAGGATAATGGGGAAAAGCAGAGATACTAAATGAATACTTCTGTTCTGTCTTCACCAGGAGAAGGACGGACCAGTGCCTTCAGGAGGGAAAAGAGGAGTGGGGGACACAGATGTAGTGATAGAAAGATAGAGGTGAGGGAGGGGCTGCTGGCATTGAAGGTGAACAAATCACCAGGCCCAGATGAATTACATCCAAGGGTAATAAAGGAACTGCCTGAGGAGCTGGCATGGCCACTTGCAGATCTATTTAATAGTTCATTAGAGACAGGCATAGTACCACAGGACTGGAGAATAGCACATGTAGTGCCACTCCACAAAAGCGGTCCCATGGATGACCCAGGGAATTACAGACCAGTCCGTCTGACCCTATTGTGGGCAAGCTCTTGGAGACCATACTAACAGAGAGGTTGGTGGAATATCTAGAGGAGCATGGTCTCCAGGATGCAAGGCATCATGGGTTCATGGGGAGATCGTGTCAAAAAATCTGATTGACTTCTCTGACTGTGTCACTAAGACAGTAGACAGGGGCCAAGTGGTAGACATCCTCTATCTTGATTTCAGCAAGGCCTTTGACTCTGTGCCCCACAAAAGGTTAATCAGGAAACTGGTGGATCTAGGGGTTGGGGAAAAGATGACCAGATGGGTGGAAAACTGGCTGAAGGACAGAACCCAAAGGGTGGTTGTGGGGTGAGAGCTATGTGGCACCAGACAGGTAGCCAGTGGGGTCCCAAAGGGCTCGGTGCTGGGACCAGTGTTGTTCATGTGTCTTCATAAATGACATTGGAGATGGCATTAATGCCAAATGTGCCTATTCATGGATGACACCAAACTCTGTGGGAGAGTGGACACAGCTGAAGGGATACAGGACCTATAGGAAGATCTGAAAAGCTCAGGAGGTGGTCCAGGATATGGCAGCTTGGCTTCAATGCCAAGAAATGCAAAGTTATGTATATTGGAGCCAAGAATCCTAGGACAGAGTACTACCTGGATGGAATCTGAGTATCTGCATCAGAGGAGGAGAAGGACCTGGGAGTGATGATCACTAGTGACCTGAAGCACTCCACGCAGTGCAAGAAAGCAGCAGCAAGGGAAACAAGATGCTGGGATTCATAACTAGGGGTATGAGTAGTAGGACAGAGGAGGTTATACTGCCCTTGTTCAGGTCACTGGTAAGGCCACATCTAGAGTATGGAGTTCAGTATTGGTACCACACCTCAAAAAGGACATCAACCTGCTGGAGAAGGCCTAGAGGAGGGCTACAAAGATGACAGCCAGTCAGCATGGTAAGGCATATGAGGAGAGGTTGAGGGCACTGAACATGTACTCCCTGGAAGACAGAGAGAGAGAGGGGACAAGATTGGGACCTTCAGGGTACTTGAATGGGATAAGGAAGGTTGACAAGGAGAACCTCTTTAAGCTGAGTGGCAACCTAACACGAGGGGCACAGTCTTAAGCTGGAGGGTGGGAGGTTTAGGAGGGAGATCAGGAAGCACTTCTTCAGAGAGAGGGTGGTGGACACTTGGAATGAGCTGCCAGAAGAGGTAATCTCATTGAAGACAGTGGGCAACTTTAAGAGATGCTGAGACAGGCATGGGAGGTTAGGGTCATGGTAGAGAGGATGGGAGGAGTGGGAGAAGGGCAGGGATATTAGCTCAAGCTATGGACTCTGCAATACGAGCAGACTTGATAGACCAAATGGCCTTCTTCTGCTGGCTTTTTGTATGTATGTATGCATGTACGAGGCAAGGCAAGGTAAGGCAAAGTTTATTTAAAAGACGCCCAAACCCAGAGGTCTGGCGCTGTACAAATTGTTTATAAAACAGCATTTGAAAACAATATTACAGCATTGCAAAATTATTTAACTAAAATAAAAGAATAAAACTCCAATAAAATCTCAGACACTAGTATAAATTATAGTTTATATAATAAAAGCTTGGGAGAAAGGTGTCTTCAAACAAGCCTTGAAAATATCCACAGTGGGTGCTTCCTGACCTGAGCTGGGAAAGAATTCTACAGAACGGGAGCTGCTTAAGGCTCTATCACCAGCTGATTTAAGCCTCCGCTTTTGGGAATGGTCAGGAAGACCCCATTTGAGGAACGGAGAGGGCAGACAGATAGAACAGGTATCAGAAGGTCCGACAGATAACGAGGGCCCTGCCCATGTAGGGCCTTATAGGTGAGAAGACCCACCTTAAAGAGGATTCTCCACCTGATTAGCAGCCAGTGCAATTCATGCAACACCGGTGTTATATGGCAACATTTTTGCTGCCCAGTAGTAACCGGGCAGCTGCGTTTGCACCAGCTGCAGTCTGTGGAGAGATCCCCTCTGACCCCGAGGTAGAACGCTACAGTAGTCAAGCCTAGATGTGACTAAGGCATGTATCAGGGTAGGGAGGTCCAGAGGTGGAACAAGGGGCTTAATCCTGGTGATATTTCTGAGATGGAAAACAGGTACGAACCATGGAAGATATTTGAGCCTCCATAGTTAAGTTCCTGTCCAGAATCACTCCAAGATTTTGCACCCAAAAGGAGGCCTTCAATGACACAGCTCCAAGAACAAGACCAGTTTCTGAGTCAGAGGCCATCCTATTACGACTCTTGTTCAACTCCACTACCAATACTTCCATCTTGTCAGGGTTCAGTCGCAACCAGCTGGAGGCCATCCATACGAGTAACAACAATTGCAACAGGTAACATCAGGTATTACAATACTGCATAATAAGCTAGTTCTGTGCTATGCTTGTGTTACTTTACTGACCTGCTCATCTATAAATTATCATTCTACCATCCCTCTTGTAACCACACAGATTACTAAACTAAATAAGCACAAGCAAATGTGAAGTAGTCAAAATATTAAATACATATTGGTGAGAAAATTGATATTGCATTGTACTTTTAGCCAACACAATTGAGAAACTTATCAAGAAACATCAGGCTGGACTTTCAGATATTGTTAAAATGCTGCAAGCTGTCAAACTGCAGCAGGAAATATACTGAGGTTTAAGTGGTGGAGACTTTTGCCACAAGCAGCTAATTTGAACATACAAAACTGCCAGCAGATACAGGCCATTACCTCTATCTAGTCTGCTCGAGTGTGCAGCACTTCAGCCCATTAGACTTCAGCTGCCCCTCTCCTCATATGCCCTCCCCCATCTTCCACCCCTTCCAGGTTTGTACCCTCCCTTGAATCTGTCCCACCCCTCTGAAGCTCCCAACACTCTGCAGCGATACGACTTCCTCTGACAGAGCTTTTCAGCCTGCCACCATCCTTTCTGTGAAATTGTGCCTCCTCAGTTCCCTCTTGAACCTACCCCTTTCCAATGTCATAGAGGGTCCCCTGGACATAGAGTACCCTTCATAGAGTGTCCTCTGGACACTCTATGAAGAGTGTCCAGAAAGAATTGTGGTGCCGTTTCATTTTGCAGTGAACTTGTGGCTTTTTTGATTTTTTCTAAGCCTGTCTAATTGATAGTGAAGTATCCTGAGGATGTATCAGCTTTGTAATATTGTAAAATGTTATTATGAAGGAAGTAAGGGACTCACAATGGGCTCCATTTTGTCTGTTTCTCCAGCTGGATGAGTGACTATACCCCAGTACCAACACACATCCAGACTTTTATGGCTGAAATGTAAACCTATACTTACACAGTGTAACCTTCAATGCCATTTTCCGCTTAGAAATATATGTAGTGTACTACTGTGTATGTTTAATTGATAATTTTGTGAAAGACCATATAGTTTAACAAATCAAGTATTTCATTTATATAGTTATGCTTAGCTTGCACTGCATCATTGGGTAGGTATTGCACATGCTGTTAATCCACCTTGTAAAATAATGCTTTCTGACATTTTCCCTTATCCTGCCTCCTCTCAGTTTGAGGGCATACTCTTGAGCTCTGCTTGCACTCATCAGCTCACACAGCTGTATGTCGTCCTCCCTGGGCTAAATAATTTTAATATTAAGACACAAACAGGGGTTGAGTTACCATCTATTATTATGAAATGGCTAGTCAATATCCTCAAATCTGATTGGCTGAGACCACATTTAGCCAAGATACTGTCTCAGCACATAATCCCAGTCTGAATGTAGGCCATGCCATCTATCAACAGAATCAAAATGGATCAATTTCATAATCACAGTAGTACACTCCAGGGCGTGCAATATCATAGGACAGTATCTATTCTAAGGTAATTGAAGTCACTTGGCCTATGACTTTGCACCTGAGGTGGGATTATATCCATTATATCCATGATAGAGCACACCTTGTCATCTATCATTGATTACATCTAACCCTTTTTAACAGGAAAGACATACTAAGCAGTGATAACATGTTTCTAGGGGAGTATTGTGATTTCCTGAAACTGTTTCAGTTTCAGGATCACACCACCATGTGCCGAAACACGGTTGCCCAATGGGCAAAGTTTATCCAAGGCAGAGTTAGTTATATAAATTAAGGGGATGTGGGGTGTAAAGCTCCCCTGCATAGGGGGATGTGGGGTGAAGCCCCTCGAAACATAAAAAACTCTGCCACAGAAAACTTCGCCATCAGACAACCGTTTTCAATACAGACAGGATCCTTGAAACTTAGAACAGTTTCAGGATCTTTGTAATATATCCGCTTTCTAGGTGCTCATAAGGGCTTGGTTAAATTAACCTTGTTTTATTGATGGGCACATGTTGGCCATGACACAAGGGACACTCTTCTTCTTCGATTAGTACCATGGGATCTTTAACTTTCAGGTGGACAGTGACCAGAGATGGACAGGAGGGAGCTTGGTTTAACAGGATGGTCATGATCCATGAGGCATAACTAATGGTCGCCGGTGTTAATGCACCTCATTACAAATCTAGGAGTGCATTAGCCCCAGATAACCAATTCCCTGTTGTGTCTTATTGCTTTCTAACGTAGTCCTTTAAGAATGCACTCAGCCAGTCAGAATGTTCCATTTCCAACCATTGTTTTATAATTCAGGCATATCCGATCTTTCCTTGTGCTATAGTTCTTGCTCCCTATACTGTTATCTAAATTTGTGGCCCTGTACCAGAACGCCTTGACTTCTTCACTGCCTTTTCTATATGGTTTTGATCTGAACTATATACAGTACTCCAGATGTGGTCTTACCAAGGCATTGTACAGGAAGGTATCACCCTTTGACATACTGCTTACTTATCTCCAAATGTATTCCAACATTGCATTTGTTTTCTGAATATGGACACATTGCCAGACTGCCTTTAGTTTATGGGACAGGAGGCTGCACCAAGAAGTGTGTGCAGAAGAGGGTCGCTCATGTCAGGAGTAAGAAGAGATTCTAGTATTGGAAGACTCTATAGTTAGAGATACAGAGAAGATGGTGTTTGCCACCGATTAGAAGAGAGAACTGCCAACTGCTTGCCAGGGACAACCAGATTCAGGGCTCCCCTTGCCTGGAGAAGTGCATCAAGTCAGGGATGAAAAGCCAGATGTGGTAATTTATTTAGGCACCAATAACCTGGCAGGCAGCAGCATAGACAGGGTGAAGGACAGCTTATATGAACTTGGCAGGAGTTTGATGGTAGATGCAGTGATGGTAACCTTCTCTGAGGTCCTACCAGTGCCATATGAAGGTGAGGAATGACTGTAGAAAATAAAAAGTTCAATGCATGGTTGAAGGACTGGTGTGGAGGAGAGAATTTTTCTTTCTATGGGACTGGAATACATTCTGATTGTTTGCTAGAGATGTTAAACATCACAGCAGAGATGGCATCAGGGAACTGGGGCAGATGTTGGATGTGGGAAATGGCAGTTTCTTAAACCTGGGAGGGGAAGTGATGCTTATATGAGGGTCTCAAATGACACACACAAAAAAGCAATACTGGCTCTCTTCACACACATAAACAATGTCTATCCCTTGGACAAAGACAGATACAGAGGGAGATTAAGACAGTGCATAACAGTACTGGAAGTGCAGAGAAGGAGGTAGGGCATCAGTCACAGGGGAAGGACAAACTTAGCCTGTGGAAGGAAATTTTAATTAACAATAAGAGTCTTGAGAACAAAATGAAGGACCTCTTGGCAGTGGTGGCTGAAGCCAAGCTGGAGTTAATGACAGTCACATAAACATGGGCAATGCAGAACTATGACTGGGACCTCACTATTCTGGGATATGCCCTTTCAAAAGGATGAGGCTAAAACCAGGGGAGGGGTGGAACTTTACATTAGAGATAGTATAAAAGTACTAGATGCCAAGGACCTGAAACAGAAGGGGACTGAAATAGTACAGGGGAAGTTGGCAGTTAAACACAGGAAGACTATTAGAGCTGGAGTGTCCTACAGGCCACTGAGCCACTCTGCAGAGGGGACAGGAGTCAGGAGCAACTCTGAAGGGCTACCATCCTAGGGAAGATGGTACTAATGGTGATCTTACTCTCCAAGATGTGAACTGTGAAACATTAACATCTAGTAGTTCAAGAGATAGGCCTTTGTAGATTCAGTACATGAGGGCTAGTACGGTGGGTGAAAGAACCCAGCAAGGAGGGAGATATCCTTGATCTTGTTCTATTGAACCAAGACATGATATAAGAGGTTAGGTAAGGGAACCCTGGGATGATAACTCAGTTTTATTTAATTTGGTCTTAGATGAGCAGAATGCAAAGTCTAGAGCAAAGGTCTTACATTTTGAGAGAACAGATTTTAGTAGAAATAGAGAAACCTCCAAGACAAACTGAAGGAGGTGGAAAGGGTGAAGATTAAGAGGAAATGTAAGAACTCATTAAGGGTAGTCTTTGGAGGTGTCTAAAACCTGTCTGAAGCAGGTAAGTAAAGACAAAACTCAAGAAGCCATTCTGGGTCTCCAAAGAAGTAAGAGATGCAGTCTGGGCAAAGAGGACTGCATTAAAAAGTCTAAGTGGTCTGAGGGGAATAGAAAGACATACTTACAAATACAGGAAGCAACCAGAGGCTAATGAGGGCAAATACACAGATGGGATTTAGGAAAGCTGAGGGAGTAAAAGAAAATGAGAAGGCCTTCTTTACATATACTATACAAGAGTGGAGAGAAATACCAAAGATGGTACTTTGAGGCTAACATTTTATATGTAGAGGAGGATGGGAAGAAGGCTGACATCCTCAATGAGAATTTTTGCTCGTATTCATGGTATTGGGAGGGGGCTCAATCCCGGACAGCCAAAGGCAGGCTACAAGAGAAAGGCATAGGAACTGAACTTGGGATTAATGTTAGGAGATCAGGTACTTAAGGAACTTGAGGAACGTAAGGTGGATAAGTCTCCAGAACCAGATGGTTACACATCAGAGTGCTAAGGGAATTGAGGCAGAAATTCACATGGCCCTTGACAGCATTATTCAACTATTCCCTGGAGACTGGGATAGTCCAGATGGATTCAAGGAGAGCAGACTGCACAAGAGTGGGAGCAGGAAGGACTCAGGAAATTATAGACTGGTTAGTTTGACATCTATAGTGGGAAAACTCCTGTAGACTATCAGCAAGGAGCACTGTGGAATTGTTTTGAGGTGAATGGGCTACAAGACAGAAGGCAGCATGGTTTTGTAGAAGGTATGACCATGCCAGACAAACTGGACTGAGTTCTTCAGCTCTGTAACAAGAGCAGGGACAAGGCGCCAACTAATCAATGTGCTGTATGTAGATTTCAGTAAGACCCTCAACTCAGTACCATAAATGACTTATCAAGAAGCTAGGGGATCCAGAGGTTGAGGCAAAGCTAGCAAGGGTGGATATCAAATTGGCAAGGTAGAAGAACCCAGAGGTTGCTTGTAAATGAAAAACATTCAGAAGTCAGGGAGTTCACAAATGGAATACCACAAGGGTCAGTGCTGGGATCATTACTGTGTAATGTGTTCATCTCGCAACATAGGAAAGGGGCTCAAGAGAAAATTTTGCCTATTTGCAGATTACATTACATTATGTTTTAGAGTAGGCTTGAAGGATTGGTCTGAGACATGAAGAGGGATCTAGAAAAGTTGGAGGGTGGTCTAAGTTATGGCAACTGAAGTTTAATGCAAAGAAGTGCAAAGTTATACACGTAGGCAAAGGTGCCCAGAAGATGGGATATTTGCTAAGGAGATGAACAATCAGTGTGACCACTGGGTAAAGGAATTTGGGGACCATCATTAGTGACAGCCTCAAGTCAATGATGCAGTGCACCAGAGCACTGAGAAAGCAAACACAGTGCTGGGATGTAAATGGAGATGGTTTACCAGTATAAGAACAGAGGTAAAGGTATCCCCAATGGATCACTGGTGAGCTGGTGAGGCCACCCTGAATACTGTGTGTAGTTCCAGAGCCCGCATCTGAAAAGGATAAAGTTACAAAGAATCTGTCCCAAGGTGGGCTACAAATGTGATACAAGGCCAGCAAAACTAACATATAAGGAACATTTATCCAGCCTGAATATGTACTTGCAGGAGACCAAAAGTGTGTGGAATGCTAGAGACTTTAAAGTATCTGAAAGGGATAAACAGGGTAGAGTGCCAATACCTGTTCAATCACAGCATGAAATCAGCAACTAGGGGACAAGTATAAACTGGTGGGAGCAGAATCAGGAGGAATGGTTTACAAGGAAGGTGCTTAACACCAAGATAGTGACAGGTTTAAAGAGAGCATGGGGCATCTGTAAAGAGCTTGGGAAAACTCTGACAAAGAAGGCAAGGGAAAGCACAGGGGAGGGAGGGAGGGTTAAACTACCAATGAGTATTCATTCTAGGCATGACCAACAGTAGAAAATGGGCAAGCAAGAGTGACTATGAGTCTTTTTCTTCTGACGCCTTTCTAAGTTTCTACTGTCCACAGTTATTGCCAAATCCTTTCCTTTATTGTGTTGCCCACTGCTGCACCATAAACCTGTATGTGCAACTCAGATTCCTTGCCCTTCAGTGAATTGCCTCTCAGTTCTGCACATTCAACTAATGCCCCATTTTTGGCTTCCACACCCTTAATAAAGTAAACCCAATTTATCTGAACCCCTCAAACCAAAACTCAGTTATACGAATGTGCTTTGTGTCTCCAGTTCCACACACTTATTCACTGTAGTTGTAACATAATCTGGATCCATGCTTCGAGCTGCATCTAACAATGCCATTATCACCTAAACAGTGGCTTTTGTTTCACTTAGAAGAATCGGCATTTATATAGCACTTTTCATACACACTGTATCCCAAAGTGTTTACAGCAATTTGAGACTGGTAGTAAAGTGACTGAGCATGTAGCGCAGCCATTTCACACATCAGCACCCTCACACAGCCTTGGATAACTGCAAGAACCCATTTCATGGGAAGGGAATGTTAGCAGGAGACTGGAAATATCCCTAATCTTCCGTGGAACCCTGGCCTTTTGGCATTGTGCCAAGGTGGCCGATGAAGATGAAATTTGGTGTACTGCTGCTGCTGAGAGGTTGGGAGAGGGGTCTCCTATACCTGTGCCAACAGCGACCCAAACTGTCAGAGTACAAAATGTGTCGGAGATGGACATGGATGTGCACAATGTGTCTAATATGGCTAGTAACCTGAGGCTAATAATTCCATGGCAATGGCTACAGATATGTCCATAGAAAAAGAGGAACAATTAAAGAAGGCATTGAATGAAAGAAAGTAGTATTTAATGGCTTATGGAAGAAGAAGAAGAAGCAAAATAAAAAGCATGTCAACAAAAATTAACTGAATTGAAATATGGTACCTATGTTTATGCAGCCCAGCTGATGTTACTGAGGAGGTTCCATCTTAGCTGTTTACACAGACGCTAGCTGACAGCTCAGTTTCTAATTCTGACAGTGTCAATGTCAAAATGAAGGGCGCTAGAGAGCTTGAAGGAGGACATTTGTTTTAGAGTTCTGCTAAAGGCAAAGTCTAAAATCTACTAAAGTCCTGGTTTTACAATCAATCTCTAGTTTTAATGGCACAACTCAAGGAGTTAATTACCTGGCAGAGGCTAGGCTAGACAATATAGAAAAGTTTCTGTCACCAAAAACAGGAAACGTGCCTCATTTATGAGCAAACGAATCAAACCATTTTCATTGCGGTAATGGCTTCCTGGCAATAGCAATGCACCCAGAACTGGCGCTAAGCCAAAAGCATCTACAAAGCTGACCCTACAATTGATTCATGCACTTTTGTTAGGATTCCAGGAGGAATCTGCTCATCATTCCAGAAAGTCCAGGGTTCATTGGTTGACATTCCATTGAGATGCTCCCAAATGGAGGAGAAGCTGAAAATTGTGATGAGTGTGTGACCACAATGAAGAAGAATGCAGAAATGTTGACTGGAAGGTAACAACTTTAGAAAGAGCTGTGAATGCCCCTACATGAGCAGCTTTCTAATATATCAAAATCTGAGAAAATTGAAAATACCCTGTTGCTGAAAAATCTGCGGCTGATAAGTTTATCAGCAGACATTGCTGGGACTGAACTGAAGTCACAAGTGGAGCATATCATTATCACTATTTTACAATAGTAGCCACAAATATTGGCAGCTATTTCCAGATATTTTGCGAAATTTCTAAAGAGTTTCTTTCTGTTGCCCCTACTGTGGAAATGGAGAAAGCATGAGATATTTCTGGAAATATCACAGAAATTTCAGGAAATAGCTGGCAGTGTCTGTGGCTTCTACTGTAATTTGAATTATCCTTTAATTTTGGAGTCAGTGTTTCAACCACAATCAAGAAACTCGATGGGGCATACAGGAGCCAGATATGTTATATGCACTTTTACAACTATTTTGCAACAAAATCACATTCTTTGGCTCACCAGGCAGAGAAAGGGATTTCAATACAAAGGTAAAAATCTTCATTTGTATCCTGATTTTTGTTTGATTACACAATGGAGGAGAAGATGTTTCCTGGTAATTAAGGCAGAGTTTATCCAAGCTAGTATTATGACCATTTTACAAGCTCCATCAAAGCTTAAAGTGAGATTCCAGGGAAGGATTATTTCCTCCTCGATGTTGACTGCTAATTCTTTGAAAAAATGTCACTATTCCTGCTGATTTAGGATCAGATTTAGAAGACGAGGAAGATGTAGACACCACTCAGTATGTACCTGTGAAGTGAATTTATCTTTTCCTTTTATTGTTGGGAATACAGAATTTCTTTGTTTAATATCACTGGACATTTCAATGGATTGACTGATTGGACTAAAATTTAAAGTACACCAGATGCTTTTGCTAAAGTGACTTTTAATAAAATTTTTAGAAGTGATGTCTAAGCTTGAGCATGACACCAAATGAAAATTAGGTTAAGTTTTGTTAAGACTTCAAAAACATTTACTTTACAAATTTAAAATTATTTTCCCTAAAAAGAAAAAATATGTACTTTTGTCTGTAATCTGCAATGATTTATTATCGAGATGTTTTTCTTTTAATGAATGTACAGTTGTTTTTTCTTTCTCTGAATATAAAAATAAAGTATAAAACAAAAAAGTGTCAAGGTCAAATGTCATAAGCAGCTGAGTTGAGCAACCAAGAAAATGTACTGGCTACAACAAAACTCTGGTGAACTTGCACATAGACTGATGAAACTAAACCCCTGTTGTGAATATGAGTCCGTATACGACTGTAGAATGCTGCTACAAAATATTGAAACAGACAGTGCCCAAAGGAATGAAAATTCACCACATAGCATTACAGCAGTTACAGGTTAAAGGAAGCCGTGGCAGGCTTTGAGATTGCTGTGAAGTTCTGACAATGTCTTTGCAATGGAAAAAAGAGCACTGAGTTGAGCCCTCAGTCTGCATGGGGAGAAGGAGCAGTAAAGAAAGAGCCCAAACAGCCCAATACTCCATAATCAGTGGAAGAGGCTTTGTGGCTGTGGCTGGGTGAGAGGATCTGGATGGAGTAGCATGGCTGCTAGATGGGGAGTCTACATGGATTGCAGAACGACACATGAACAAACAATCTCTGACAAGTGTAAATATTAATTTACACAGCTTGAAAGGGAAACTTGGGGAGGGGTTGAAACAGTACAGACTTTGGACACTGCCTCTGATGTAAATAATGAAGCACTTCCCCAAGGGTGGTTGAGGAGGAAGAAACAAGAGTATAATAGAACATATGGAGTCAGCCCCCAAAATGAAAATGGCAATGTAGTAGCCCAACATGGAGCTGACTCTAAAATAGGAATATTCCTCATAATTCTTTCGATGAGACAACAGAGCCACAAATGGAAGAGGAAACTGAATCTGAGGAAAACTCAGACAGTGACTTGCCCTCCCTCAGCTGGAAATGTACATTTAAAATGGCAGACTTGTACACTATGAGAGCTGAACCAACACAGTGGCACAATGCTGTACATTTGAAATATATGAGACATTCAGAAGTTCCACCTGACAGAGTATTTATAATTAGAGATGGGCAAGTGGCCCCAATTCACTCTTATGAAGTAATTAGTGGGTGAAGGCTAATTGGAGTGCTCCGCAACGTGAAGTAGAGTACTTCACGTTATCGGGTAAATACAAAGTCCATTGAAAACAATGACTTTGTGTTACTCCTCCTTCCCAAACCACTACTCACCAATTCTTAAGGCTAAATACATTGTTTTTAAGCTCCAAAGGCAATTTTGCAGTGATTCATGGGATTTCAGGTCACATAGGCTTTAGATTGTTCTGCACAGCCTCAGTTTGGGGTAGTGTGTGTAGGAAGCTGTAGGAGACAATCTGTTTGAGAGCTGTCTATATTCAGACCTTCCAAAAGCTGTTAAAAAGCCTTTTGAGTCATTTTTTTGGCTGAAACTTTAGTTCATCGATTAAAGGAAACCCTCCTGTGCTCATATCATCTAGCATTTATTGTTTGTGTATGGATTTTGAATGTTAATGTACAACATTCAGTCTATATACTGAGAGACAGTGGAAGTGTACTTTGGGAGTGGGGCGTATCTGTGGTGTAGGTAGATTAACTTGGAGAAAAGACAGTGCTTTCTGTTCTGGTGATATTTTTCTTGTATAACTGTGTTAATGTACACACAGTAATATTTTCAATAATTCTTGCCATTTTTAGCTAATAGTTGTGGTGCAGCAGTGCATAATTTTAGTTTGTTTAAAATATGTGATCATATTACTGAAATTTTCAATTTGCTATGCATTACTTAGTGTGTGTGTGAGTATGTGCGTGATGCGTGTTCATCAAATCAGACACCTTTTATTGTGCCACATAATAATTTCAGCAATATGAACCTGCTGTCCCTGCAGCCATGTGATTTTTTATACTTCTTTGTGGCATCTTTACTGGTACTAGTACTAGTGACTGTTACTGCAGCAGTGCAGTACACCCTCCCCGTGGCCCGCCCCAAAGCGGCAAGGTATTCTTTTCAGATTTGAATTTCTGATGGTGAGCACTGGTTAGGTGTTGTGCCTTTGTGTCTGCATCTCTTCAGCCATGGCGCAATCTTAATCTGTCTGTGCATTTGCATCTCTTTAGGGTCCAATCTCCATCTATAACTTAAGTTACAGTTGTTTCTTTGGCTTCCCTCAGAGTACTGGACAGGTGTTGTGCATAATTCTGCATGAACATTGTACTCATTAATATGCATTTTAAGTCAGGACCATCATCACAAGTCACTCGTGATACAAATCATGTTCTTCATCATCATGGTCACAAATGCAGACACAAATCACGATTCACGATCATGTCATAATTACAACATTAATTTTTTCCCAATTACTTGGATGTATTGTAAGCCTGTTTTGTAGTATCCCTCCGGCTTCACCACCCCACCATTGTACTCATTGATATGTGTTTTAAGTCTGGGAGTTTTAAGGTACAGCTCATTGGGGAAGTACAGCCATAGGCATTTGTGTTCCCAATACAGTTTCATATTGGCTGTCTCACACCATCGACACGAATCACATTCTTCATTATCACAATCACAAATGCAGTCACAAATCATAATTCACGATCACATCACGAATCACAACATTAATTTTTTACTAGTTACTTGGATGTATTGTAAGCTTTTTAGTAGTATCTCTCCAGGCTTCACCACCTCACTATTGTACTCATTAATATCGTTTTTGTCTGGGAGTTTTGTGCTGCAGCTCATGGGAAGTACAGCCATAGGCATTAGCGTTCCTTTCTGTACAGCATGTGAGTTACAGTACTATAAGTAGTGGTGGCAGAGTTTCCCAATTTGCTTCATGAAGTGATTCACAGAGTAACATGGAACCCGCTGAGTACTCCACAATATCAAGCAGAGTACTTCGCTTCATAATGAGGAACGTGAAGTCCATTGAAGCCAATGACTGCTTTATTCCGGCTTCCCCAAACCACTTCTCTACCAATTTTAAGGTGAAGTACATTGAAATCAATGTAATTCACCTCACTTCGCCTTGTAATTGAGCTCCAAATGAAATTCGCAGTGATTCATGGGATTGCAGGTCACATGGGCTCTAGATTGTTCTGCACAGCCTCAGTTCTGGCCTGGGTAGTGTGTGTTTAGTGGTAGACAGAAACAGTTTGCTCTCAGAGCTCTGGGATTCAAAACCTCTAAAGGTTGTTTAAAATGCCTTTTGAGCCATTATTTTGCTCAAAATTTACTACATCGATTGTAGGAAACCCTTCTGTGCTCGATATCATCGAGTGATTATTGTTGTGTGTGGATTTTGAATGTTACTTTAGAACAGTCAGTCTGTGTACTGTAGTAATACTTTCTTTAGAGGTGTATTTATGGTGTAAGTACATTAACTGGGAGAAAAGGCAGTCTTTCTGTTTTGGTTATATTTTTCTTGTATAACTGTGTTATGTGCACACAGTAATATTTTCAGTAATTCTTGACATTTTTTGCTGATTGTTGTGGTGCAGCAGTGCATAATTTGTCTGTTAAAACATTTGGTTATATTACTGAAGGTTTTCAATTTGTTAGCATTACTTGTAGTGTGTGTGCTGTGTGCCATTAAATCAGACACCTTTTATTGTGTTACAGAGTAATTGCAGCAGTGTGAACCTGCTATCTACTGCACCTGCTTGAATTTTTATACTGCTTTGTGGTATCTTTACTGATAGTGGATTGTTACTATCATGCACTAATCCCCAACTGGCAAAATGTATTCCTTTCCAGATTTGGATTTGTGACTTTTGTGCACTAGTTAGGTGTTGTGCCTTTTAGTATGCAACCCTTGAGTGTGCAGCGCATCTTAATCCATATGTGCATTTGCAGTGCACTATTAATTCTGGGAGACTGCATTTCTTGTCACGCTCTCATTTCACTTCATCAGCACTGGGGAATTTTCTGGACACAGGACAGTAGCATTTCATCAGCACTGGGGAATTTTCTTGACAAAGACAGTAGCATTTTGGGGATGCACATTAATTCTGGTGACTCTGTGTGTGACCACTGCATGGATGACTGAGTGCGCCATTAATGCATTTCTTGTTATACTCTCATTTCACTTTGTCAGCACTGGGGAATTTTCTGGACACAAGACAGTAGTACTTTGGGATGCACATTAATTCTGGTGACTGTGTGGGTAGGGTGCTGCCAATATTGTTGTCACTCCACATTACTTTGTGTTTAAAGTGGAATGACAACGCAAAGTAATAATAATAAGGCTAAGTGAGCTTTTCCTATGGGACACTCCACGAGTGAAGTGCCAATTCATGAAGTGGCTACTTCATACCACTTCGCAGGCGGATTTTAAATTCTCTGTATCTCTATTTGTAATAAGGAACTTGATAAAAAATTCAATATCTTTGTCATACACATTATATTCTGTTATTCTTTTTTGGGTGAAACAATCTTTGACATTAGTATTCAAACAGTTAAAGCTCTGGAAAGATTCTGGATTAAATATGACAAGCTCAAGGACTCAGATCTATGGTCCCCATTTATTTCTATACATCTCATTAACCCGACTGTTAAAACAATAATTGTTCAGGAATGAGGGTGTTGAAATATCAAATATGTTCTACTGGCTTAGACAACATTGTGAGGTATTAGATCTGACTTCAGGGGTATCTGTTTTAGCAGGCCACACCTATGGAATTATAGTCGCCAGGCACTAGGCCGCATGGAAACTTTCTAGCTAGCGAGTCTACCAGGGGCCACCCACTCCAATGTCATGTGCAGTCGTCAGCCTATCCTATATAAAGTGGGCGTCCCCATGCCCTCCTCAGTTCTTTTCCCATCATTGACCATCACACATCGGACTTCATAGAGATCTGCCAGCTTCAGTTGGCCGCCAATTCACGAGATTCATCAAACTTCTGTTTTTATTTTTCTCTCCTAGTGTGTATCACTTTAGTGATGAAGTGATTTTTCCTCTCTGTTTATGCTAAGCTCTGCTTCTAGGAACCAGAACCTCTTCAAAAAGTGTGCCTGTGGGCAGAAAATACCAGAGAAGGACAACCATGAGGCCTGTGTCTGTTGCCTAGGCCCAGAGCACAACACCCAGGCTCACATGACCTGCTGAGGCTTCAAGAAGGCCACCAGGAAGCATTGAGTGCAGACCCTCTAAAAGTCACGCAGATGGAGAAGGAGCTTCATGTTCAAAGTTCCTCTGCTGCTCCATAAATGTCCTCAGGCTTGCAGCCCTATAAACACCTGGGACAAATCAATGGGGAAGCATAAGCATCAAGACAAGGACTGGCCTAAGGAGAAAACCTGGTCGCCCTCATCTCTATCCAGTTGCTGCTCTGTGTGCCAACCATGGCGGGGCCATCCTCTTCATCAGGGAGACCCTCTGCCTTGCAGGCTCTTTCCCCTGCAGGGCTACCATTGGCAGTTCCCCACCAACCTTTCAGTGGCTGGTGTCAGTTCAGGAGCTCTGGCATCCCACTAACTTCTTAGCCTCTATTGTTCAGGCCCTTGTTTTCAGTGGGCACTCAGTCAAATGGCTCAGCTAACCTGTTATGGATGGACTCAGCATTGGCAGTCACTGGGACACAACCTAAGCCCCACTGCCAACCCTCAGATGTTTCTTCGGCCACTGTCTCGAGCCCAGAGCCTCTACCCTCTCCTGAGTTACCCTGCTCCAAGCTCCATTTGCCGCCGCACTCTCCAATGCTAACTTATGCCAAGGAGCTTGTCGCACTCCTGGTGCTGACCTCTGTTCTCTCAGTCAACACCGATGGGTCCAATGTTGATAGCGATGGACTTCCAATCCATGCTTACCACCTTATGGAACTTCATGTAGCTAAGCTTCTACCTTTCCAAGGCCTGTCCCCATAGCATTCCCCTGCTACTACAGCAGGGCAGCAGCCCATGGCCTCAACCCTGGTCCCCACCTCCGCTCAAGAGGACCTCGGGGATGAGAACTGGATGCCATCCAGACCTCATCCTTCCAAATGAGGGCAATGACAGCGATGACAGGGAAGCCAATCCTTACAGCTCCTCCTCCTCCATGGACTCATCTGATGGTGAAGAGACCTAGGTATATCACGTGGTCTCCCTGGATGACCCTTCTTTGTCTAGCTTATGAGACAATTACAATCAGCCATGGGCTTTAACACTGAGGAGCAGGATCCCACTTGACATCGACTGGCCCTTATTTATGGCTACCAGATGCCCCTCCTCTGGTCATCCCTCCCTAATTGAGCCCTTTGAGGATGCCACCATGGCTGATTGGCATTGGCCCAGTTTGATATCTGCTGTGCCCAGGAAGGCAGCAAAATTATAACAGGCTCCAGCAGGAAGGCATTTCTTCACGGATCAGTCTCAAGTGAATTCAGTGGTCATCAATGCCACCCATGACCACACCAAGAGGCCCAAACATTTCAGTTCCTTGCCCCAGATAAGGAGTCCTGGAGGCTGAATCACACTGGCAAGAGAATCTTTGTCACACTGACCATCAGGGTATAGAACTACATTGCTCATATGGTCCAGTACCAAAACCAGCTCTTGACCAGCCCCTTGAATCTGCCTGGACACTTCCAGAGGACTCGCCTAAAACAGCAGATGCTGCAGTCTCTTAAAGTAGGTTCCAACATTGGCACCCACCTCCTTATGGCTGCCTACAATGCTGTAGATGCCTCAGCCAAGGTGGCCGTGGCAGGCATTTGCCTATGAAGACACTCTTGGTTGAGGGTGTCCGACTTTGCCCAGGATGTTTAATTGTCCATCCTGAATGCGCCTTTAGAGGTTACACATTTTTGGCGCAGATGTGCAGGGCATACTGTCTCAGCTGCAAGCCTCTGGCCATGCTCTTCATTCGGTCCACCCATGTACCACATCAACCAATGTAAAGTGGTCAGGAGTGCCCTTAGTTGATCTACTCATAGATCCAAGCCCTCCAGCAAGCCTCAGGGTAAGTGCCAAGCTGCCTCTGCCATGCTCACCCCTGCCTCCACCATGGGAAATCCCCAGGACAGAAGGTATGGCTCTGGCTACCCCTGCCAGTTCAGCCTGACTCCTTGACCAACCCCCTCCCTCAAGGCAGGAGGTGGTTGTAGAGGGTCGCTTCTCCCTGCACTTTGACAAGTGCAGGAAAGCACCAAAGATGCCTAGATACTGCAGATCATAGAAAGTGGACACACTCTGGAACTTCTGTGGTGGCCTCCAGAGAAACTTCCAGTTCCATACTCTTACCCTCCAGACCACATTCCAGTGCTCTGGGAGGAAATTCATTCCTTGTTGTGAAAAGGGCCATAGACCCCATCCCCGAGACTCAACAGGGCAGAGTGTTCCATTTAGCAGAGCACCACTAAGGTAAGGGTGTAAGGTAAGGGTGGAGAAGGGGGGACAACATTCATAGTATAGGGTAAAAAAAAATTACTGAGGGTCAGAAACAAGAATCTGTTTAAAGGCAGGGATGTGACTATAGGTAAGACTGGGTACTGTAGCAATTGTGTGAATAAAATCCTATTGTCCTGCTACAGGAGAAGGGCTTCTGTTGTTTCCTGCTTGTTCCTCACAGTTGTTCTCTAACAAAAGACACTTGATTCTTGAAAAAGGCAGAGAGGATGTAACTGTAGCCTATAAAGTGGAAGGTCAAGAACAGACATAATGGGAGTGGTGGAATGCAGTGGCTGTGGGGCAGCAGTCTTCAGGAGACTTTCTGAAGGCTGCAGTGCTGCCCCATCTGCAGGCACTTCTCTGGGCTGAGGAGGAGGTAGCACATCTCCGGCCAAGTCGGTGAGGTTCAGGTGGCCTTCTCCCCACTCAGGGGCCACTGAGTCCACACCCACTGCCTCAGAGGATGCCAGAAATGAGGAGCTGTTGGACAAAGGTGGGCTCAGGAAGGGTGAGGGAGGCAGGGCAGAGGCACATCCAACCTGAGGTTCCACTCCACAACTCCTATCCTGTTCTGACAAGGTGGGACTGTCTTGTGAGGACACCCAAAGTGGGAACAAGGTGGATGCAGGGATCCTCCACAGTGGAGACCTGGGGGGCTGGCATGGGACCCCAGAGGAGAAGGAAGCAGCTCCTAGTGGGGAGTCTATTATTAGGAGAGTAGACCTGGGGTGGGAGAGAGAGAGAGAAAGGTCAGGTGCCTACCTGAGCCACGGCTTGGAGGGATAGGAAGCAAATCCAAAGGATCGCTGAGGCAGCAGGATGGGAGGGTGAGCTAGATATCATTGTCCACTTGGGGACAAATGATCTGGCTGAGAATGAGGTGAGGGCAATGCAGAGGAGTTCACAGAGTTGTGTAGGGTTCTTAGAGAGGTGGCATGGTAACTTTTGATAGTTCTACCTATCTACGGCAGGGGGAGGCCAGGTAATCTGCAACAGGTGATTCAATGAATGGCTGAAAAGCTGGTGCAGAGCTGAGGGATTTGGCTTCATTGGGGACTGAGTGACCACCTGAGGGATGCGGTTTGTATGGGGAGGATGGCCTGCATCCATCGAGGGAGGGGAGTTGGGACCAGGATCCTTAGTGAGAGGTTTAAATGTTTCATTGGCAAGCATTTAAACCAGCCAAGGAGGGTGGCAGACTTTAGCAGGAAAACAAACTGCTCCCCAAGTTAAGGTAGACAAAGGAAGGATACTGAGGCCAAGGAATCAGCAAAAGTAACTTCAGATGGGGATCAAACAAGGGGGTTATAGAGGGAAGGCATAGGGATAAGAGGGAGCTGATGGATGAAGGCATCAAAACATGGAAAGCCATTTGCACAAATGCCTGCAGCCTGGGAAACAAGATCCCAGACCTAGTGGCCTTGATGTCAGAGGAAGAACTGGACATTGTCACAGTAACTGAAATATGGTACACTGGTAACCATGACTGGGATGTTACCATGCCGGGATACACAATCTTCAGGAGAGACAGGGAGGGCAAAAAGGGGAGGGGTGGCTATCTGCATAAGGGAAGGGATCAAAGTGACTGAGTTAGGGAAGACAGGAAGGAAGGAGGCACTATGGGTCACCTTAGAGACAGGAAATGGCACCACCATCTGCACTGGGGTTGTCTACAGACCTCCAATGCAGGAGAGGAAATAGACAGGATATTAGTGGAAAGGTCCTAATATATCTGAGGATCCTTTCTCTCTGCTGAGTTTGCTGAGATGTTTTGCAAAGTGACTGTGGACTCATATTGGATGCCCTTCTATTTTTGTGATTTTGAGACTGAACCGTTTTATAATTGTGGGACTGGGGAGGCCTTGGGAGTGTGTGTGAGGCAGGGTGTAGCCAGTAATTTTAAACTCGAACTCAAAACTGATGCACTGTTGCCCTGCTAAGTAAACATAAACCAAAATATGCACTGCTACGCCACACCATTGCCACTCTCCTGCTAGACGTGTCTGAGTTCAAGTAATCAGTTTCTTCCTGTATACTATCTTCCTTTGTTTTTCTGCCTGCCTGGTAAATTGTTCTTGCTTGTGCAGTTGGCTGGTGGCATCAATGCCCCATAGCAAACGGCAAAAGGCAAAGTGTTCAGCGCAACACAGACACAGTGTGACCTACAATGTCCTTGCTTTCCTCTTTTATTGCCCCTGCCTGATTTTTTTTACTGTACTGTGCTGTGTACAGTGCGCGTATGCTCGCCGACACCGCTGTGTGAGCGCAGTCATTGATGGTGTGGATGTGAGTGTGAAATATTTTATTTTTATTTAATTGCTGGTCAAGTCTGGTGAAAACAGACTAATCAGACTAATCTGCATTATAAGCTTGATAGTATTGTAGTTTATAGCTGTAGATAATTGCAAGGCTAATTGAGATGTGTAGGTCAGCAGCTTCCTCAAGAAGGCATTATTCCGCCCAGCCTGGTGGTGCTGTGGGTTGAGGCGCTGGATGCCACACCTGTGCCACACTGGCAACTCAGGTTTGGGAACTAGTCTGTGCCGCCGGGGTTGGCAGGGGAGAGAGAGAATCGAGCATCCGGAGAACTGCCTCCTCTCTCAGGAAGGGATCCAGGGCCAGCCCGGCATCGCAGCAGCCTCCAGTGGAGACCAGAGGCACTGTAATGCCAAGGGCTGTCACACAGGGAAGACATCAGGTGGCTACCTTCCGAACATGGGTGGGAGCACTCACACCATGGGTAGGGCAGCATTACACAGCCTGCATCTGGGGACCTAAGCACAAAAATCCCCGGCACACTGAGGAGGTGAAGAGGGTCACAGGGACCTCCCTCACATCTCCTACACCAGACACCCATACTGACTCACGGCCACCTCCGGGACCCTCTAATCCTAGGAAGACACTGCCAAGGTAGGGAATGGTGGGCCCTGCCCTGGGTGGGGAGTGATCTGGGGCACTAGGGAAGTCTCTCTCTCTCCAGAGGGGAAATTGAGGTGGTACGTCACGGTGTGGAGTAGAAGGGCTGAGAGTTGAGTGAGAACCTCTGAGAGATGCCTCAGTGGGTTGGTGCTATAAACAGAATTTGGGAAAAAAAGGAGGCATTATTCTCCTCCAGGCTCCATGATCTCCATCCATTTGATTGTCCCTCTCTACCATCAGATGTTTATAGGCATTGCAGGGCACTGGGCATCTCCCGTAGAGGTAAGGGCAAAGGTTGGGTGGGCCTGGAGGAGGTAATATGGTCAGAGAGAGAGGTAGATTGGGGTGGTGGGACCTAGGAAGTGTCCTGGGGCTAAATGGGTCCAGGAAAGGGACCTCCCTGCCTGGTGCCCCCATACCTAAGGGCTCCACCATGGGTGAGCAGGTGTCAGGACCAGCCTCACTCTCTTATCCTTCTTGGTCAGTGTTGTGCAATGCCAGATTGATTAAGAACAAGACAGCGATTATTGCTGATCTTGTTTCTATGGTAGATCTGGATATATCACCGAGACCTGGCTGGATGAGAGTGACGGTCCAATACTAGACACGACAATTCTGGCTAGGTTGTCAGTGATTTAGTACCCAAGAAAGGATCATAGGGGTGGGGAGTGGCAATTTGTTTTAAATTGAATCTGCACCTCACGGCCCTCCTGGTGGGAGTGACCAGATCCTTTGAATATGTGGCTGTTCAGGGGTTTGCAGGTGTAGGCTGCAGGGTCCTTCTCATTTACCATCCTCCAGGGAATGAGAGATAATTCCTGCAGGAAGTTGTGGATTTTGTTGTTGAACTGGTGTTGGAGTCACCCAGATGGCTTATTCTGGGTGACTTCAATGCCTGGATTGATGACAAACTCGCCATTTGGACAAAACTTCCTTCAGCTAATGAATTCACTGGACCTGACACAGATGGTTGCCTCTGCAACCCACATACATGACCACTCATTGGACCTGGTCTTTTCACTGGGAGTGGAGGACACTGACCTTATGGTGGAGCCAGTAGCTTGCTGGACCATCATACCATGAGCTTCTCCTTCAAAGCCCCCCAATAGACCTTCCCTATGGAGATGGTCCAGTACCGCTTTTAAAGGGTTTGATCTCAGAAGGTCTGATGGCTGTGCTGGACCTATCAAGTGTAGTGAGTGCTTGTGATGAGCCTGGAAGTTGGTGTCAACTTATAACAGGATTGTCACCGAGGAGCTCGACTCAATTGCACCTGGTTTGTGTTCAACCCTCACTTCACACCAGGGATCCCCATGGTTTGATGGGAGTCTCAGAGAGC
This sequence comes from Neoceratodus forsteri, assembly GCA_016271365.2. Taxonomy (NCBI): domain Eukaryota; kingdom Metazoa; phylum Chordata; order Ceratodontiformes; family Ceratodontidae; genus Neoceratodus; species Neoceratodus forsteri. Next base: position 899,098,998 of record CM057456.1, on the reverse strand, counting down.
TGAAGATCAATCAATCAGTCAGTCTTTATTTAGCCAGGTGAAACATCTTTGAGAAGAACTAATTTCAAGATGGACCTGGACATAAGTGCAATGTTGACAACAGTAAAACATAGGATAAAATAAGGTAGACAGCATGGTACAACATAACATTTGTCATAGTTTACAAGGCAGTTCATACAGTGATAGATTACAATCAGATAAGCATATTGTTCACATAGGCCAACATGGTACAACATAATATTTGTTATAGTCAACAAGGCAGTTTAAACAGTGACAGATTACAATCAGTTAAGCATGCTATGCACCTAGACCGAGGGTTATACAGGAGAATGTCAAAACATGAGAAAAAGAATTTAAGATGGCACCAGGAGGGTGATAACAGATATGAAGAGGGTGGGTAACAAGAAGGGAAGCAGAAATGAGGAACTGGAGGCAGAGTCTTAAGTCACACAGTTACAAATTTCTGTGACAGCCCAGGCAAACAAGGTTTTGAAGGTAGCCAGTTTTAACAGAATGGCTATTTGCAGAGTTTTTGCAATTTTTCCATGTGGAGGGGACTGAATGGCTTATGGCTGATTTGCTGAAGGGAGTTCTGACTTTGAGAATAACTAGAGATATGTAAGAGAGGCTTCTCAGTGCATAGCTTCCAGGAGAACAAATATGGAGGAAGTCAGAGACATATTTGGGTAGTTTCTTTATGATGGCTCAGTATGTCCAATTGGCTGCATTCCTGTGGGGTTTGTGGCTGAAGGAAATCCAACCAACTAAATCATATAAGAAGCAGTGATGAGTAGAGTAGGGTGCTCCTGTAATGAATCTTAGGGCTTGGTGATAGAGGGTGTCAAGCTCTTTAATGCTGTACTAGTCCCTTTCCATAGAGAATATCCCGTAGTCCAGTAAGGGAAAAGGTTGACTGAACAAGTCTAGTTTTTGCTTTCACTGTTAGTAAGTGCTTTATACGGAAGAACTTACTGTACCAAGTCTCTGTTTGAGCTTTTGGTTAGCTCTTCTATATGGTCAGAAAATACATTTTATGGTCAATCCACACACCCAAGTATTTAAATTTGGTCACAAATTCAAGAAGTTAATTGAAGAGGGTGGTGATCTGAGATGACATGTCCAGTAATGTAGTGTGGAGGTTGATCTTGTCAAACAAATCTGATTGATTTCTTTGACTGGGTAACCAGGGTGGTGGATGGTAGGGGCAGCGGACATGGCTTACCTAGATTTCAGACAGGCATTTGACACCGCCTCACACAGGAGGCTAGTAAACAAGTTGGGCAGTCTGGGACTTGGTCCATAGGTGATAAACTGGGTCAGAAATTGGCTGAGCAACAGGACACAGAGGGTGGTGGTTAACAGAGTTCAATCCCAGGAGAGAGGGGTGACCAGTGGGTGCCAGAGAGTTCAGTGCTGGACGGTCCTCTCAATGTCTTCATTAGTGACATTGCAGAGGCACTGAAGGGAAGGGAAGCCTCTTTGCAGATGACACCAAGATCTGCAATAGGTTTGACACTCCAGACAGGGTGGAAAGAATGAGAAGAAGCCTAGGAAAGTTGGAGGAGTGATCAAGAGAGTAGCAGCTCAAATAATCTAAGAAGTGCAAGTCATGCACTTGTGGCACAGGAATCCTGGTGAGGAATACACAATGTGGGGGTACTAACAACTGAAAGAGACCTGTGGGTAATCATAATGGATGACCTGAAAATAGCCAAACAGCATGAAAAAGCAGTGGGGAGGGCCGGAGGGATGCTGGGGTGATTGGGAGAGGCATCACCAGTAGAAAACAGGAGGTGGTGATGCCACTGTACAGACAATTGGTCAGGCTGCATCTGGAATACTGTGTTTAGTTCTGTAGACCACATCTCCAAAAGGACACTGACAAAATGGAGGCAGTCTAGAGAAGGGCAACAAAAATGATGAAAGGAATGCACCAGAAAACATGAGGAATGATTGAAAGACCTCAATATGTATACCCTGGAGGAAAAAAAAAGATAGGAGATATAATAGAGACATTCAGTACCCCAAGGGCATAAACAAGATTCAGAAGAGTAGCATGTTTCAGAAAAGAGATGTGTAAGAACAAGGGGTCACAATATGAGGCTGGGGGAGACTCAGGGGTAATGCGAGAAGTATTTTTCACAGAAAGGGTGGTGGATGCATGGAACAGTCTCCTGCAGAGGTCATAGAGGCTAAAATGATAGGTGAATTTAAGAATGTATGGGATAGACAGAGGTAACCCTAGTGGTAGGAAAGAAAGGGCAAGCTGCAGATCATTTAGGATCTGGAGTTTAAGTAGGTAGGGAAATGGGCAGACTAAGTGGGCCAAGCAATCCTTTTCTGCTGTTGAATTCTATGTTTCTGTGTTTCATTCTCACTTCCTCCTAGTTCTGAAATGCACAGGGCTCACAGACCTATTCTAGACCTCAGGGAGCTAAATCTGTTCATTCAGTATAAAAAATCCCTGATGGTGACACTTCAGGTTCTGCTGCTCTTCTGCACCAGGGAGACTGGATTTTCTCCTCAGAATGAAGGATGCCTACCTGCATATCCAGGCGATCCTCTCACAGACAGTACCTAAGGTTTCACTTCCAGGGGCACACTTCCAGTTCCAGGCCTTGCCCTTTGACTTGCCCTCAGTCCCTCAGGTATTTACCAAATGCTTGGCACTGGTAGCAGCTGCCCTCAGGCAGCAGGGACTCTATGTCTCTTCCCTACCTGGATGACTGGCTTCTCAAAGCCCAACCCAGGGAGCACCTGTTACAGACTCTGGAAAATACCACCAGCCTATTCCAGGAGCTGGGCATTATGGTCAGCCTGCCCAAGTCAGTTTTGACCCCTGTCAGTGCCATGAGTACTGTACATAGGGGCAGCTCAGGAGACCTCTCAGGGCATGGCCTTCCTACCCCAGGACCAGGCAGCTCACCTTATAGCTCAAGCCCTACAGAGGTGTGCCACGCTCAAGAACCAGAGCAGGGTGTGAGGGTAGGGTGGCAGCCCAAACAATACAGCAGCAGACACTCACACTCCAGTAGAGGAGCGCCCACATAATGCTTCGCCAGGGGCTGACCAAGGTACCGCCCCTGACGAAGCCTTACATGGAAAAGCGCCAGGGCACCTGGTCTTGCAGGGGTCAACTCAGTTTGCATCAATTGGATCCATATGTGCTTATGTGATGCAATAAACAGTATATTTGGTAAGTTACCAACTGCATTGGTGATCTTCACTGGAGAGCCTGAGCCCTGGCTCTGGAGTGTGAGTGTCGGTTGTTTATAGCTCAAGCCCACCTGCTGTACAGCAGCTGCTATGTCTCAGCCAGAACCTTCCTCTGGCATTTGGACCTGATGGCTGCAGTCATAGTCAGGTGCCTCTAGGCAGTTTGCCCATAAGAATTCTCAATGGATATTATGGGTCCAGTGGGACCAGTGTACCGACAACCTGGAACAGCCAGTCCTAGTCTCCTCTCTGGTAAAGAGAGTTCTGCTTTGTGTATGGAACCAAGCAACCTGTTTCAAGGGTTTCTTTCCTCATTCCTTCCCTCAGCAGATTCTCACAACAGATGCTTCGGGATGGTGGTGGGGGTCATCTAGGGCCCAACCAAACATGAGGGAAGTGGTCCCAGCTGGAATCCTCTCTCCACATAAATGTCCTGTAGGTGCAGGCTGTTCTTTATGTCTTGCTGGCCTTCCAGACTCAGCTATCCCTTGGTATTTTGCTAGTGCAAACAGACTGCATCAGTATAGTCCACTACATCAAAAAGCAGGGGGTACTCACTCATATCCTCTGCCAGGAAGCAATGAGAGTCTGATATTGGACTCTGATCATGATCTTGAACTGTCGCCTGTCCATGTTCCCGCATCTGAAACATTCTGGCGAACACCTTAAGCTGGTCGCAGTCAAAGGCACATGAGTGGAGCTGCTGACTTCAGTATTAGAAGATCTGTTCAACAGGTGGGGTCATCCAGAATTGGACCTTTTGCATCCCAATCAATGCAAAACTGCCACTTTTGTTCTGCTCAGTCCAGGGCCTAGAGTTTTCTGGTGAGATGTGTTGTCTCTTTGGAAAGGAGGTTTCTGTATGCATTTCCTCCCTTCCCCTGCTTCAGAGGGTTCTGATCAAGCTCAGATGGCAGGGGCTGCAATAATCCTCATCACCCCTTCTGACCATGTCAGATTTGGTTCCCTTTACTGCAACAGCTAACCCCAATACCTCTTTCTCTCTATACCGGCTTGCTCTCCCAGAACTGGGGCACCCTGGTCCATCTGGACCTCAAATCTCACATCTTCATGGCTGGCTCCTGAGGACATAGCCATGGCTTGGTTCGGGTGTCACTCAAGGTGGCTGATGTTCTAGTGGCAGCTAGGAATCCTTCCACTAGGGCCACTTATTCCATGAAGTGGAAACATTTTGCACTGTGGGCTGCTTCAGTTAGCTAAATGCCTTCACTTGTCCAGTGAATCAGATTCTGGATACTTGCTGTCCCTTTCAGACTCTGGTCTGAAGTACTCCTCCTTTAAGGTGCACATATCTGCCATCTCTGCCTTCCATGTGCCTACTGATGGCCATATGGTGGCACAGCTGGAGGTGTCCCAGACATTTCTGAGAGGCATCTTTCAACTGAAGCCTCCCATCTGAAACCCAATCCCACCTTGGAAGTTGAATTTTGTGTTAGAAAACTTACTTTGGCTCCTTTTGGGCCATCAGCAACATGTAGCTTATGCTTTCTGTCGTGGAAAGTGCTAGTTTTAGTTGCACATTACTCCTCAAGAATTTCAGAGCTATAGGCACCCATGTGTAAGTAGCCTTATTTGATTTTCCACAAAGACAAGGTGTCTTTGTGTACTAACCCTAAGCTTTTTCCTAAGGTGATGTCTGAGTTTACTTTAAATCAGTCCATCCACCTTCCTGCATATTACCCAGAGCATGCCAATCCAGGGAAGCATTGCTCCACACTTTAGATGTGCATACAATTCTGTGTTACTACACACTGTACAAAGGACTGTAGAAAGTCCTTTCAGTTGTTTGTTTCTTTTGCCCATGAGAAAGAAGGCATCCCTGTTTCAAAACAGTGCTTGTCCACATGGTTGGCCAACCATATCATTTATTCTACAGGAATTATGGCAAGGATTTTCCTGGGGTTGTTCAGTGGCCACTTCTCCAGAGGAATGGCCACTTGTTGCATGTTTCAGGAATGTATCAGCTGCAGAGATCTGTGCTTCTGCTACTTGGAGTTCTAGCCACACCTTTACCAAGCACTGCAGTCTGACATTGCCTCTAGGCATAGGGCCAACTTTGGCCTAGCTGTCCTCCAGGGTCTACTTTTTAGGCTCAGAAAATACCCACCTAGACTGTTGTCTGCTGATGGAACTGCTTGGGAATCATTCCATAGGTGTAGCCTGCTGCAAGAGATATCCCCAAAGTCAGATAGTACAGTTACATAAGAACTTTCCAAAACAGTAGATCCGCAAGGAGATCCTTTGCAGCAGGCCATGCCATCCTCCCTCCCTCCTTCCCCTCCCCGGAGGTCCTTTGGTGTCTGTGCCACTTTCTCTTATTTTTCTTTTTCATGGGAACTTCGACATTCTTCAGGTTCCTCTGTTGAGACTATGGCTAATGGTCTCCAACAGAGAACTGAGGAGGGCGCAGGGGCACCCATTGTTATAGGATAGGCTGACACTGGTGTATGACGCTGGAGTGGGCGGCCCACTGGTAGACTGCTTGCTAGAAATTTTCCATGTGGTCCTAGTGCCTGTTGGCTATAGTTCCACAGGTGTGGCCTGGTGCAAGAGATCCCCTCACAGATCTACTGTTGTGGTAAGTTCTTACATAACTGTACTATCTCCCATCCCTATAATAGACACTGAAGAAGTATGGGCAGGGGAGGAAGACATGTTAAACTGAGACAAACAAATACAAGGATTTGTCATTTATTTAATATGTTCTTTTCTGGGATGGGATAGGGGTACATGTTTTATCCAGGGCAGCCTGTTCTTGTTTTAAATGTGGATCAAGATTGCGCTTGAGCTCAATGTGTAATACTGAAAGATGCAATTTGTGTTTTGAATATGGGCATGCAAGTCATGTGTGACCAAATCCTTTTTATGGAACTTGTGTGAGGAACAGGGCACTTATATAGGCAGTGCTCATGAGCCTCACATAATAGAACAGATGGTATTAATCAAGAAGATCACATTGGAAAGATCAGGTGAGCAGCTAGCCTCAGCTAGGAAGGAAGCAGAAACACAGAAGGAACAGAAGGATTGTGTCATGAAGCATAAGCCCTGACATTAGAACCAAGACAGAGACACGGCCCTTAGCAGCCACCCCGGTAGTGGAGCAATCAGTCCCTGAGAATGTGGGAAACCAGAGGACAGATCAAGAGGAACAGAATGAGAGGATGAGGGATAGTTAAGATTCAAAAGGTACAGCAGGACACAAGGTTTCATTAGAAGAGGAAGAAATGCCTCCTCCTCCTCCTCCTCCAGAGGAGGAACCCATGCAAGTTATTCAGGGAAAGACAAGGGGAAGAGAAAATTAAGAAAATTGAGTCCAGTTAATCCTATTTTGGTTAAGAATAGGTTTACAGCATTATGGAACATGCAGCAATGGGGAGACATGGAGGAAGAGGATGGGATTCTGAAATATCATCGGTGTCCTCAGTTAGGGGCAATTCATCAGAGCATGAAGAGGCAATCCCAGGTCAGGAGACAGGAAAACAGCATGGTAGACAAACCCATTTACTGACTCAGAAAATGCCCCCTCCATCGATAGCAGTTTATTATGAGTAGTGGATCCTCCTTTCTGCTTTGATACTTAATGTAAACAGGGTCAAATCACATCAGAAGAGCGTGACTAATATAGCTATTGTGAGTCTTTGCAGAGCAATGTCATTTTCTGCAGGACAGCTGAGTAAAGACTAAGTATGAGTTAAATGTGATTAAAAGATTATGGCCACAAGCTGCCACATAGACCTTCTTATTAGTCACAAAGGAATGAGCATTGTGATTGGGTAGCAGTATTGTTAAGAAGTCTTAACTTTCATTTTACAAGATTAGCAGAAATCAAACCATGCTGTGCCTATCTCTTGGACATTCAGGATAATATAATTGGACATTCAATATAATTGTACTGCTATTTGTTTTCCTGCCGTATTTGTGGCCCAGGTCATTACTGAAAATGGTCCTTTGGATCAGCTTGCTTACCGGTTACCAAATACATAAATAAAAATAAAATAAAATAAAAATAAAATAAACAGGCTTTTCGTTTTATTAGTGTGTATGCTGAACAAACTAAAGCAACTAGAGTAATTTTGTTTCATGAAATATGCCCCATCTGCATACAAGGAAACTTGTCATAATAGGTGGCAACTTTAATTAGTGACTTGTCATTGTCTGACAGGAGAGGGAAAACAGCTAAGATTATCAGTGATTTGGCATACTTAAAGGATATGGTGTCAGTAGCTAATATGCAGGACTGTAGTCTAAAGAATGCTTCAGCAACTTTTTAAGGGTAACCTTGCTACTAGAATTGATTTTCTATTTGCATCATGTAATATTCAAGCAACAGGAGCTAGAACTGTGGCAACAGAGACATTGGATCATATGGCAGTTACATATAATTGTAAGATAGGTCCACACACTTTTCAAGCTCCTCTCCATGGTGTCTGAACAGCACATTATTAGAACAACCTGCAATTGAAAATGTCAGTATCTTTTCTGCTAGACTGTCTGTGTTAGCAGCACATGATAATTTCTCACGGTGGTGAAGATAAGAAAAAGATCTGAGGTATTTTATTTCAATCACAAGGAAGGAAACTGAAGATGGAACAATATTTAAGGTTTTAACATTGAGTAATAAGTTATGTAGACTATTTCTCACAAGCAGGAAGATAATTTAGATTTAACTACTCAAATAGAGGAAATCAAGGCTACCATGAAATTTATGCAGCCTAATAGAGCAATGATGTTAGAACAAGAACAGATGTTTGGTACCCAGAAAGAATTTCAACTTATGGACTAATTTAAGAGTTGTCAGGATAGGGTGCAGAAATGATGGATGAATGGTCTGTGTCTCATGGTGGCACTGTAGAAACATCATGGGAGATGATGGCAGAAATAGTGATGTAACATGTAGCTCACACTGCAGGGTAACATCTGAAGTAGAGGGATCAGGAGTTACTGTCTCCTCTGGACATACCACAAATCCCTGAGAATGATATTGCCAGACTGACAGCCCCAATACAAAGAGGAGATGTTGACATAGCAATAAAAAGTTTGAAGAATAACATTGCTCCATGCACAGATGTATTGCCCCCTGAAGTTCATAAAGTGTTTATGGATTTCTTTGCTCAGTTTTACAAACTTTGTACAACAGTATTCTAACTGAGAAAATCCTACCAAACTCTACTACCTCAGTCAAAGAAGACATTACCAACTAGAGGCTGTTGAGTCTGTTGAATACAGACCAAAAATATTTTTTCTAAGATTTTGCTAACAGGTTAGCAGAAACTGTACCAATAGTTCTAGCTCCCTCCCAGACACGGCAATTAAGCATAGATCCATTTATGCCAATCCTCTGATATTAAGAGATTTGTTTGAGAGGGAGAGATGGGGTTAGTCCAAGATTTTATTATCTACTGACCAAGAAACGGCTTTCGATCATGTCCTCTTGAATATCTCGAGAGTTTTATGTCACTATGGGATACCTGGGCAGGTAGTTGACCGGATTCAGGTACTGTATGAAAACACAAATGTCATTCCATTAATTAATTCCAAAGAATGTTCAGTGGTCTCCCTAAAACAAGGTGTCAGGCATGGGTGCCCTTTAAGCCCCCTTCTTTAAGTTTTCTCATTAGATCATCACTATGCATAACTCAGCAGAGAAATGACAATAAGGGTATTCAATTATCCCCAGATATCATGGAGCTGAAAACATTACGTATGTTGTTAATTTATGTAAAGTTCTAGGTGACTTTGTCTCTGAGTATTGTAGAAGAAGTATTAAATAAGTTTTTGAGCATTTCTGGATCTAAAATTGATTTTGGGAAGAGTACAAGTAAAGTGGTAGATGTATATAAAACCAACATAGGAGGAAGTTTAGCGGCATTTAGATAGACCCTCCCTATTAAATGTTAGGGTTATATTCAGTTCTCAGGATGCTACAATGTTGAATTGAAGCCATGAATTCAGAAAGCTGAGACAAAACTATTATTTTGGGAGAATAGGCTGCTTTCCAATCTAAAAGAGTGTTCTTGATAAAGATTTTGCTACTGCTATGTTTTTTTTTATGTCAGTGTTTTGTATCCTATAACCAGGACGGTGAGAAACTGGGATATATAATTAATTTTTCAAGGGTTCTGGGGCAGTATATACTGAATCCCATTAGGAGGGAGTGGACTTATAGGAGCAAGCAGTATCGACATGTTAATGTGGTACATTCTGTCTGTTTTTATTATCAATGTTTTTTAAATTTAATATAACCCCAGTACTAAGGGGAGGACAAGGTGTAGAGACCATTGTTGGAAGAATGGTCAGTTCCTTGGTGGATAAGCTGGGAGACTAAAGATTTTCATGCTTTAAATACTTTGGTAGCTCATGTGGTCATATGTTATATTTTTCAGGCAATGGTATGTATTAGGAAATGGAATCTACAGGTAGAAATGGTTACAAATATGTCCAGGAGAGAACTATATAGACATATAATCAGTAATAACTTCTCAGTAGCAGAGACTTTATCTGAATGTCCAAGGGGATGTGAGGAAGAAGTTATAGGACAACTGTGCAACACCTGCATCCCGAGGCAAATGTGGGACATATGCTGGATGGGACTACATGGGAGAATAGCAGTGAAAGCTTCTCTTAAACATAAATGTTTGGAAAAGCAAGTGGGTCCGAGAGAGTCATGTACAGACATTCTTGAGACATAGTCCCATTTTCCTTTTCAATGTCTGTATGCAGTTGCATTCTGATAAGCTTTTCAAAACTATGGTGAGACCCACTTTTCAGGAAGTAGCTTTATGTTTGTTTCTGTAACATGGGAAAATATGATAGCACTTTACAAGTATGTATGGCAAGTTGTGAATGTTACCTATGATACCACAGGTCATAGCTAAATGCGCACAGTCTGCAATACTGAAAGTTTATAATGCAGAGAGAGTGATCACACCATACTTTATTGTTAATAAGTTGTGAAGATATGTAAATGGTTTCATAATTTGTTATTGTTTTCAAGAAATAATGAGATTTGTTGTATTAATTTTTTGAGAGGTATTGATGAATTTGAATTGTATGTATACTTGTTTTGGTTTATTTTATTACCCAATATAATTCCACTACTCTTGCAAAAATGCCCTGGGTTCTATTACTTCCACCTGGACAGCACCACAAAAAGGTAGAAGTAACTTCAGTTTAACATCTCATCTGAAGGACAGCACCCCTAGTACTGCAGTCAGGTGCCAGTATTAATCCCGTGTAGGACTAGAACCCACAACCTTCTGACCAGAGGCAGATATACTACCAACTGATCAGTGCTGACTCCTTATCAGCAGATCATTTTTATTACTGTCTTTATCAGGTCCTCACCATTCCTCCCATCTCTGCTAGCACTCTATTTATTATGCGCTTACACTCAAAAGTACCTGCAGGATCGGCCCACCAGCCGCAGCAGCTCTGTGGTAGCGCTACCGCTAGTGACACTGGCAACCTGGGTTCGTAGCGAGCCTGAGCCGCTGGAGGGCTGGCTGGGGAAGAAGGATTGAGCACCTGATGGGCCACTCTCCTTCTCCAGGAGGGTGGGCAGCTCTCCTTGCCACAATACCACCACCACCTGGGTGACCACAGGTGGTGCCAGTGCAGCAGGGAGACTGAATTCAAGAGAAGGATGGTGTTGGCCGAGGACTGGAGTGGAGGTTCGCCTCACGTGCCTCTGACTCATTGACCCTCCTATTGCGCTGATGTCAGCAGAGGGGTTGGGAGAACAAGGAAAACACACATCCACACGACAAGATGGGCCTCACATCAATGACTAGAGGGGCTGAGGGATATGGTTCCAGTTGCCTGCTCTCCCTGAAGTATTGAAGGAGGTACTGGGAAGACTCCTCCGCCCACCCAGGTGGTTATCTGGAGATCATGTACTTGGGAGCAGAGTGCTTATGGGAGCCAGTCTTCTCGGTTCTGCCAGAGTAGCTGTGCAATGCATTGAGGACCCCCTGAAAAGGGTGGTTGTGGGGAGGAAGCATAGGTACTGAGTAAAAAAAAAAAGTAACTGCAGAGATCAAGTTAGTCCTAGGCATCTCACACCAACAGGTCACATGTAAGAGAGTTGAGTCGACGTGTTGTTTCTTGCATGTGTGAGTACAAGACAGAGGCTGGGGTTGTTTGCACATTGAGAATAGGTCACAAGTCAGAGAGTTGGAGCTGAAGTGCTGTATCTGCACGTGTGAGTGAAAGACAGTGGCACTGTTTTAAAATAATTTATTAACCCTGGTCTTCAAGTTCTTCCCTTGCAAAGTTATTTCTTTCTCTCTCTCTCTCTCTCTTCAGCAATCTGCACTGAAGAACAGGTCACGAGTCAAGGAGAAAGAGAAGTGCTCTGCAGTTGCAGTCTTGTGAGCTCAGTGTTGTTTTAAGTAAGCAATTATATACAATGGGGCATGCATTGAACAGATCTGACCACATGGCCAGGCATAGTAAGGCACAAGGCTACATATAAATGGGTTCCTTTTAATATATTTTTCTCATCCTAAAACTAAATTTATATGTCTAAAACAGAAATCATTATGTTAATTTATGGTAAATAGTCCTTCCGCCTAACTGATTGATGTTATTGTCTTTGTCATAAGGCATTTGTCCTGTTGTGGCAGCCATAGTTCTGGTTACCAAGTTCTACCCCACTCCACATGTAGGACTTGAAGCAAGCCTACAACTTCATAGTATTGCCTCTCAGATGTGGGAGACTTGATTTGACAACATTTTGGCTTTTTGTTTTGCTACTGGCTGTATGCCAAGTCATCCCCATCTATTGTAGTGAGCATGTCCTGATCGAGAGAGCGAGGGAGTCGAGCTGTAGGTTCTGGATTTGGACAGGTATGTCTCATTACTAAACATTAATTTAATAAAAAAATGGCAGTATAGGATTTTGTTTGGACTGTGGGAACAGACAAGTACTTGACGATGTTAGGGTAACATTCTGCAGCACAGTTTGTCAGAGCTGGTGGAGACTGAAAGAACATTAGTGCAACAGTGCAACATGAGAAAATCTTTGCTATTTAAATTTGACAGCTGGTAGTGGGCAGGGACTATAGCAGGTGCGCGGGAGTCAGAGAAGCAACAGCACGATGTGAGCCAAAACAGTTTTCGCTCCCGTTGTTTAAGTAAAGAAGTCATTTGAGGGGCTTACATTCTGTTTACTGAACTCTTTCAGTGTAAACACAATTGAAAAATACAGTGGGCCAGATATTCAAACTACGCCATTCTGTAAGCGCAAACCCTTGCGCTACTCAAAAAGTTGCGCCCAAGGGGTGGCAGCAAGCGATATTCAATGGAGTTGTGCTTATTGAGCAACTCCTTTGAATATCGCCCCACCTCGCCACAGCCACTGTGCATGGTGCAGTGGAACTTGCACCACCGCAGTGGCCAGAGTGGAGCATTCAGATGCGGTGGCGAAGTCCCATTAGCGCCATGAAATCTGCGATATTCAAAGGTGACATGCAAATGGGGCCATAATTTATGCAAAGGCGCATGGGGCCATTTGCATCTAATTTCAGCTCCATTTGCATATTAGCATGTAGGTGCGCCAATCCCCGACTACTTGTGCCTGGCGCCTGCCAGGCAGCAGCCGCTGGGAGACCACACCTCGCAGCCCGATCACAGGCATCACGTAATGTAACCTCCGACTAGCCCGATCGCGGGCAGAACTCACTCCTCACCTTCCAACTAGCCCGATTGTGGGCCTAACGTACTTTAAACCTCCACTGACCGGCCCACCGGTGGCATAACACCATACTCAACCCTAGATCAATGTCTCAGCCCAGTGAGGCGGCTGATCCAGGCAGGTCAGCCTCATTTCAAAGTCTTCATCTTCAGAGCCCAGGAGTCTCACTCATTCACCACGGAGCCCCACCACCACGCCCCCGCAGCCAGCCGGTGCTGCAGCACCCCTCACCTGCTGACTGACAGCTCAGTAGGGCTGCATGCCCATTGGTCTGTGAGCAGGAGCCAATGGATATGCAGTTTATATCGATAGCAGAAGTTAGATATGTGAATGAATGAATTCATCTCATATCTGGAGTGCCTTAGATAGCTGCACGCCCATTGGCTCCCGTTTCTGAACCAATGGGCGGTAGCCCTACTGGAGCTGTCAGTCGGCGGGCGGCGGGCGATCAGGCGGTAGGTGCTGCTGCTCACCGCTGACGGGGGAGCGGGTGGGGGCTCATGGGTGGGTGGATCACCAGATCACCAGGGATATTGGACTTTGGGGGTGGGTTTGATCTATGCCTGTGATCGGGTTCATCGTCCACTGGACCACCAGGGATATTGGTCTTTGGGGTTGAACTCACGCACACCCACAATCGGGCTAGGCAGGAGTGGGGAGTGAGTTCTGCCCATGATCGACAGTTGGGGGTTTAATTATGTTATGCCCGTGATCGGGCTAGTCGGGGGTTGTTTTCATTTCATGCCCGCAACGGCTGCCGCGGGGAATATCTTGCCCGCGATCGGGCCAAGTGGGTTACTATTATGCCCGCAGATCGGCTGCGGGGGTACTGAACAGGACACCCACAGGTGGCAGCTGCTGTTGGCGCCTGCAATACAGCAGCTCACCTGTGGGTGGTCCTCGACTTGATCCTTTTGGCTTAAAGTTGTGCAGGCGCAGGTAGGGGTTGTGCCTGCATAACTCTGCATGGTCTGCTGAATATCGGGCTGTGCAGTTTATGCATGGTTCCTCCGCCCGGTTGAGCATGCCTTCATTAGCATTGCACTGTTGCTCAGCATGATTTGGGGGCGTAACTGCCTCCTGCTGAATATCGCAGAATGGCGCATTTTGACTTGCGAGCGCAACCCTATTGCGTATGGCTCAGCTCTTTGGAATATCTGGGCCAGTATGTTTAGTGAGAGGGTTTGTACTGTTACATTTTCCTTGCTAAGATAGAAAAAGCGACATTTGAAAAACAAGTGTTCAAATGGCATACTGATTTTTTATTTTTTTGCAATGCAGGCCTGCTTTTGAGTACTTGTTTTACCTGCATCAAAATGGATTTGATACACAAGTAACAACCAATTAAAATGCAGGATTTTCTCTCATCATTTTGTTAAAATAATTTATTCACCCTGGTCTAGACAGCTAAGGGATTAAGGGTTACTGTTATGACATAAGTAAGCAAAGTGAGTAATGTAACAGTAATATGTTTACTGTTTCCTGTTCTCATGCCTTTCACTTAGGCCCTGCACACACTAGGTTTTTAAGCCATTTTAAGCAACTTAAAATGGTTTAAGAAGCATTAACATAGTCTGTTGCCACATTACAGCATGATTTAAACCATTTTAGAAACCCTGCTAAAAACTGCTGGACACCTAGTCTTTAGCCTGGTTTTAAAATGGTTTAAGTTAAACATGGTTTGAGTTACTAGTGTGGACATGCTGCTTTATTGAAACCTCAACTATTTGAAACTCTATTTATCTGAACTTTTCGGATGTCCCCAAGCCACTCAGATAAATGGGGTTTTACTGTATGCTGTGCCCACTGTTTTGGCAAGGTGGGTGAAACTAGAACAGCAAAGGGTGAGAGAGGCATGGGAAAGGGCTTAACTCAGTACGTATTCAGCCTAGGCATGACCAGGGCTACGTTGGTATGGTTCAGGTAAGAAATGGATAGGCAAGATTGACTATATGACTCTTTATCTGCAGTCACCTTTCTGTATCTGCTGTCCACAGTTATCACCAAACTTTAACTTTTCTTGTGCTGCCCAGTGCTGCGCCTACACAAGGTGTATGTGTGACTCACATTTTGTGTACTTTGTTGAATTATCTTACACTTCAGCCCAAGAAACAAATGCCCCCATTGTTGTGCCCCACCTCCAATGTGTGCAGGTCCCTTGCAGTATATCCCTTAATATGATCTGCCCACTGCTTTGACCACTTTAGAGTCATCAGCCTGTTACCTCCTGCTTATTCCAGGTCATTGATGAATGAATATGTTAAAGAATGGTAGCTAACACCAGCCCCTGCAGCATTTCACTTAGTATACCCTGCACTCTGAATGGTGACCATCCACCACCACCACCACTCTCTGCTTCCTACCTGTAAACCAATTTGCTGTCCACCTCCTGTGTATTTTTAGAACCCATCTCATGCTGCTTCTCCATGATGACAACGCCATTTACGGCAAAATGATTTCTATTGTAAATGCTGGAGTTAGTCATTTGAACCATTGAGAACAGGAATTCTTGTTATCTGTACGTAGCTTATTAAGTGCAGTGTTCTGAGCATAGTATTTATAGAAGATCATGTTGATGCCTGCAGAGCTGTTGTCTGCTCCTTCAGTTAAGATCTGAATGAACAAACATTGCATATTGTTACCTTACCTGCACAAGTTGCACCCCATTCACTCCCTGAGGGCAGAAAGCTCCCTTGAAGTCACACAGTGAAAACTAAGGCAGCAGGTTACCAGCAGTAGTAACAGCAATGTTCCCATGATGTACCGTAAGTGCTCTTCTCTTTCTCTAAATGTCCAGTAATCCCTTAGATCAGCTGTGAGGCGAGCGCAACATTATACAGTTCGTGTGTTAGTTTTGTAACTGCCACATTAGTTCACATTTCCTTTAACCCATCAGTATAGCCATTTCCTTAAAACCTGAGGCAAGTGTGACTCATCGCTACATACAGTTCAGGGTTGTTGTCTGATTGCATTTCCTGATACGGCTATGAGAAGAAAAAGGCAGTTTTATAACACTCTGAACACTTATTCTCAATGCTACGTAAATGGTCAGGGTAAAGGCATTTGGAATTTATTATTTTAATGTGAGAAGGAGAAGGAGGTTGAGTTCATGGAGCTTCATGTTCCATAGATTTTATTCAAACGTTTTTCATATCCCCTTGTGTTAATAAAATTTAGTTTCATCAGCCCATAACTTTCCAAGTCCTCTTTGTTTGCTACAGCTTTTTTTTATAAAATCTTGCAATGAGGGAAAAGCACTTAAAGTGGATTTTTAGGCTGCATACTGTACATTCCTTCTGGTATATATTTTAGGTATCCATTTGATGGCTTTTATGGCAACTTCAACCCTTGCTGGGCTGCAGACTGATACGAAATTTGATAGTTTCAAAAGCTGTTGGACACCCAAGTTAATATTTCCTGTGGCTTGAATAGTGTGGATAGTTACACTATCAAATAGCATTGATCATTTACAGCATGCATTATGCACTTGTGTCTAGAGCACAGACTTAGTTACCAGAAGATGTAGGTTCAAATATCAAAAGAGACTCTTATTTACTGTGTGAACTTGAGCAAGAAACTTAACCTGGCAATGCTTCAGTCTGCCTAGCTGGAAAAAACATGTTAACAGCTGGGCTCAACAACATGTAGCCCACCCTCTTCCCAATGTCTAGGAGTATGCTGATGGTAACTGTCCGTGGGGAGGGGGTTTGCCCACAGCAGATACTGCTCCCAAAATGGCTTGCACTAGCAGGTATTGTCATGCAAGGCTCTTTCAGGTGCTAGGCTGAAAGGCAATCTAAGTTAACCACAATAACATTTGATGAAATAAGTGGAGACCACAACTTTGTAGAACAAACTGCTGGGATGCCATTTAATGATAAATTAATGAACACTCCATGGAGCAGAAAATAATTGGGTTGAGGTAGACAGTATATACCTTGGACTGCTATGATCCCATAGTTCACCAACATCTGACCTGTACATAATCACCAACACATTTAACAATGCATTCTCCAACTTGGATAGTGTCCTCCTTCCAATTCTTTAATGCCCTCTGGTAGTAACCCTCCTGCAACTACTCCTCTCCTACACCCTGCCCCACAATTCTACTTCAAGGAGATCCCAGTGCATGAAGCCAGAACCTATATTTGGAAGGCCATTCACAATGTAGACTACAACGGTGACTCCCTTGACCTGAAGTTGTTAGCACTTGTCCTTGAAGAAGTCCTTGAACCCTGACAAAGGTCTTCAACCTATCACTAAGGATGTCCCAGTTCCATCTTGCTGGAAACAGGCGACCATCACACCAGTACACAAAAGCGGAGACTGGTCACTGCACTCCAACTCACAGACATATCTCCATCCTCCCTCCACTGTCTAAGGCCCTGGAGTGCATTGCCTCAGACCAACTAGTCAAGTACCTGGAAAAATACAACATCCAGTGTCCTGAGCAACATGGTTTCCAAAAAGGCACAGTACCATCACTGCACTATTAGAATTCACGGCTTCATCCATACCATGCTCGATCAAGGAAACTGTGCAGGGGCAGTATTCATCAACCTTACAAAAGCCTTTGATACTGTGAACCACCCACTCCTACTCAAGCAATTATCAAACATTGGCTCTCCAATGAAGCGCTGCTCTGGTTTTCAAGCTACCTTGGGAGAGGGTCCAGTGGGTTAGGATTGCCAGTGTCACCGGAAGAAAAGTCAGTCCTTTCAGAGGTCCCACGGGTCCATCCTGGGGCCACTACTCTTCAGCCTCTTCCTCAATGACCTTCCCAGTGTCTGCCAACAGAAATTACTGCTCTACCGATGATGCAGTCATGTTCACCAACCACCAAACGCAGAGCCCTCGAGAAACAATTACAGCTTGAATTCATGTGCATCAAGAATGGTTCAAGTCACACAAACTGGTCATGAACTACAGCAAAACAAAGGTTATGACCTTCTAGAACGCAAGGAGCATGTACAAACCGTGACCACACCATCCTAAACCAAACAGGACCTTACTTGAACACGCTCCTGATTTTAAATACCTAGGTGTCACATTGGACAGCTCACTCTCTACCATCGGCACATAGATTCTGTTGCCAAAGCCACCAACATCCGTATAGGTCTGATCTACAGGCACAAACACTACATGACTCCTGACACTCTCTGGTTGGCTATCAACAGCTCTGTCACCTCCATCATCGATTCAGGGCTAGCAATTTATGGCTCTGCCTCTGCCCTCCGCAGAATTACAGTTGCACTCAACAAAGCATGCAGGCTGCTAACTGGGGCTGACTGACTTACACACACTTGTGACCTGTACACTCGGGCAGGATGGCTTCCTCTCTCATCAGCCAGATACATTATCAAACCTGCCTCTTAGCCAAAAAGTCCTCCTCGGAGTCCTTGCCCCCGGCATTGAAATGCTCCTCATTGACCACCACAGCACCCAGTGAACTAGAAGTTCACAACAACTAACCTTCCTTGTCCCAGATGCCAGACTACCATGGGCCAGAGGCCTTTGCCCACAGAGCACCACAGTGGTACAATACTCTCAACAAAGAGCACCACAGTGGTACAATACTCTCAACAAAGAAACTCTTACTGCTGCTGCTCTTGGCCCTTTTAAGAGACAACTCCGACTTCATCTCATTTCAACTAGTCGTTGTGACTGCCTTGCCTAATCAGGGCCCACCACCACTGTCCTCCACTTCAGTCTTGACAGCTACCTCTCCCCGCCTTGCTCCCTTCTACCTGCCTACCCCTTGCCCCCTCTCCTTTCCTCCCCCAGGCATTTCCTGACTTTTATCCTCCCTCCCCTCCTCCCTTTAGAGCTCTTACCTCATTCTCCACCCTCCGACAATGGCCTTCCTGTCTGTATACCCCTTCCCTCTTACCTGCAGTGCTTATTTCCAAGATTGCCCTTGGCTGGTATGTCATGCTACCTAACATCTGGCTCATTTTGAATTACTGGAATTTCCTAAGCCTCAGTCTCTTGCTTCTTTTATTGTGTAACTATGTATTATTATGTTGACCTTTGTATGTATGTATACCCCCATTCCTTCGACGTGGAACTTTGTAAATGACCAGTTCCTGCTCAAAGGTATTTGTAATCCTAGATTTCAATAAAATAAATAAAATAAAAATAGTTCACATTGCGAATGGTTCATATGAGCAGACAGTTCACATGAGCAAACAGTTCACAAATTTCTCATGGGTTGTGAATCGATGTTCCCAAATTTAGGCAGCTTTAATCCCCAAATACACCTTGGGCCATTGTGGTCCCTTCTCCTGTTTTCCTTTACTCACTGGCTTCTCTTCCCATGGAATGGGCTGTCCTTTCCCCTTAGGGCTGCCACCTCCTCCCTAAGTCCCATCTCAGCTGGCTGACTTCAACTTCTCCACATGAAACAGGCTGATCTCTCTCAAATCAGGGCTGCTGGCTCCTTCAAATTCCCATATTGGCTTTGTATAGCTTCCCTTGGGTGACTGTTCCCACGACTTATGGGTGACACAACCTCAAACTGTGGCAAGCAGTGCTTCATCACTCCTCGATCTACTGTCACTCTCTGCAGAGCATCAGAGGTAGAAACTCCTGGCTAAACCCTTCTCAGTACCTCTTACCTGGCTGAACCTCACACCTTATATTCAGGTGGCAGTCCCAATGGGGCATCTTGCACCACTACCGGGTGGTATATCTTGGGACCTACCAGGGCTCAAAACTACGACTGCTGCTACATCCTCCTACAGGCTCTCTCCCACACCTTGGCCTAGAAATTCTATGGCTGTCCTGGAGGGCAATTTCCCCACTCCAGCCTTCCTCCTCTCTGATCTCTCTCTTCCCCATGTCCCCATGCTTATATCCTGCCCACCCACAGTGACCTTCTGCCAGCAGCAGGTGGCCCAGGATTAACCCTTTCTTGCTGAACTACCTATTACCCACTAATTACCTATCAAGGTATGAACTGTACCCAATAATTACCTATCAGCATGGGCTGTATCCTGCCTTAGGTTCTAACCCCACCAAGGTGGGGGCTGTTACAAACACAAGAAGAGGCATGCATCTCCTGGTACAGGGTTCAGTACTTTACAGAGATGACCAACCCTGTTATATATATTCTAAGCAAATAGACAGTGAACACACTTGCAGACAGAAATAATTGACTCACCATTCTGTGACCATAGGTATCTGGTGAGTAGACTCCAATGATCATAGACCTCTGCATCCCTGGAGTGGATTAATTCTGCTATTGAGTGTGCTAACTATCTGTTTACTTCTAACAGCATGACTCTGCTGTAAACTAAATACTGCATCTCAGCTGGGCTATCCTGGTAAATTAATTGTATCAAATTAGATATGTGTATATCTGAGAGTATCTGTTTGAGTGAGGTTTAATAAACTATCCAGTCTGATATTGATGCTATCCATCCTCCTAGCTGTAAGGAAACCTCCCCATTTTCCAAACAAAACAAATGGTGTCCTCCCAGCCCATTTGGGGTGGAGGCTATATAACCTAACTGCAAGAGTTGGTGTGCCCCAAGGGTATAGTCCTGGTTTCTGGGCCATAGTATCTCTCATTCCCTAGCATTATCACAAAGGACCCAATCTCCCTACCCATCTGCTAATCCCATCCCCTCACCTTTTTCAGGGGCTTGAGCTGCTTTTTCATCAGCCTCTGACCCAATCTGTTCCTTTAACTAGG
The DNA here is from genome assembly GCA_016271365.2 of Neoceratodus forsteri. Taxonomy (NCBI): domain Eukaryota; kingdom Metazoa; phylum Chordata; order Ceratodontiformes; family Ceratodontidae; genus Neoceratodus; species Neoceratodus forsteri. The sequence continues at coordinate 899,078,371 of CM057456.1, read as the reverse complement.
GCAGGGGAAGCATGAATCCACAATAATATGTTGCACTACATTTAAGTTTCAAGTTGGGTTGTGTAAAGATGGGGCTTCTACAAGAATATTCAAGATTTCAGACTACTTGCAGGGGTCTTGTCTCCACTTTGCTCAAACTGCCACATCAGATTAGGCTATGCTCAGAAAGCAGGTTATTTTTAATTTCATCCAATCTGTTGGATAGGCTTACCAAGGGTCTGCTGCTGAGAACTGAACCAGGCACCCTGAAACCCAAAGGCAGCAGCTTCAGTCATTCAGCTAAAAAGAAATTCCCATAGTATGTACATGACCCTCGTTTTGCTGTAGTGAGTGTATGAGATGCATTTGACACAGGGTTCTTCACTGCATTCTGTCATTTATGAGAAATTACAGTGCCATACAGACTGGTGAGCCATCCCAGGCCAAAATGACTGGCAATATGGCATCAAAATACACAAACACAGGGAATGTAGAGAGCCAATATTTTGCTGTCTCAACAACCAGCTGACCATGGCATCAACTGGTACAGAATCAACTGGCACACTGGCGACTCAGGTTCATATCCTGACCACAGGAAATCAGCAGCAGAGGCCAACAGGTGCAGAGCCAGCATCCGCTCAGACGCCTCCTCCGCTTTGGGGTGGGGGATGGTGACAGGCCTCGCTACTCAGTTGCATCCTAGTGTTAGTACAAGTCAAACTGTGTTTGATGCTTTATAGACATCATGGATTTCCAACACTGGAGGAGCACATTGCCATAATAATCCTGGTATCCCTGGAGGAATCAATTCCTGGGAAAATGTTGATTAAGGGTTCACACAGATTCCAGTAAGCATTGCAAAAGAATAATGCAGTTTGCAACGTAACCCCTGGCAGCTCCTAAATGATACCCCATCCACTCCACCCACCTGCTGCCCCAATCCTTAAAATAAAGCCACATTTTTACTTCAACCAAAAAGAATATCCATCTCATCAGTTCATGCCCGGGACCCTCTTGATAACTTTTGCAGCACCTAAACAAAGCTATCTAGATGTGGAGAACTTTAAATAAATACATCTTTAGTCTGTTCACAGACTCATCTCCTTGTTATTGCCCCTGCCACCAATGTCAATATGCTCTGAGTCATGTGAGTGAGCCTGTTATCAACTACAGCAGCAGTAATAGGTGAATCAAGTATAAACCATATTAAAGGTAGTAACATGGGGCTGCAGCTTGCAGCTGACTGAGTCAGACACATTTCACAGAGCCTTTGTTGAACCTGACATACATTGCAGTTTTTTTATTTTAAAACTTTGGAATTCAGTGATTTTAATTACATTACTTTATAGAGCCGGTTCTACTATATTGAGTGATACCTGTTTTGGCAGTAATTTCATCCCAGATCAGAAAATCCAAGCATACATCAGAGGCGATAAAGTCAAAGCAACAGACCTCACCACTGGCACCAGCAGCCAGGACAGGAAAGAACCCTGCAAGGTGGTGAACCAAACCGACAACAAAAGCAGTTCTTCGGATGTTAGAGAACTCAACTGTAAGGTGGAAAGCTTTAATAGCTGAGTGACTCTTGCTGGAAACTAAAAGTAATGTGGTCTCTAGGGAATGAAAGGAGGCTGTAGCGATGGCAAATAAACTCTGCTAGAAGTCTGAATTTGTGGCTCATCAGATTGCCAGAGGATGAGGATGAGGAAGGGCAGGATACAACACATTTTCCCGCTGTTTACTTGAAGGATATTTTGCAGCTGGAGGTACCGACATACCTGGAGGGCATATCTAATTTCTCTAAGGGAAAAGACAGAACAACAATTAGACTGCCACACATGCGGCCAATTATGATGAAAGGCATGCATGATCATGGCTAAGTATTGCAGCTCTACCTTTTTCCAGAACTTAGTTTTCCCACCTGCAAATGAAGATGAAATTTGTATTTAGTCTGCAGCATTGCGAGAGCTTGTCTTCAAGGCCTAAAAGTGCACTTACAAGAAAGCAGCTCCTACAACTGCCACCACTAATAGGATCTTAGATGTCATAGAAGGTCGAACCAGACTCCTCCTCCTCCTTCTCCAGGCACCCAACTGGTTATACCAGGCTAGAATTAAGTGCTAACAGGTCACTAAAATAATACAGATCCCAGCCGGTTTGGGACTAGATCACTATCATGCCTTGCAGTATAGTATCTATCAAATGTTTAGTATTGATAACTATCATGCCCTCTAGTATAGGATCTATCAAATGTCTAGTATTGATAACTATCATGCCTCTAGTATAGGACCTATCAAATGTCTAATATTGATTGCATTAGTACTATATTGTATCATTGTAACTAATCTTATGTGATGTATGACTGACAGTTCTCCATTGTTTATTGTACTGAATTAGTTTGTGACTTATCTCTGTAATTAATTCCGGTAGTGCTTAAAAGGGCCTACCAAGGCCAGTGGGTTTACCTAGTCAAAAAATTCAAATAAAATAAATAAATACAATTCATTTTCCTGTGCAGGTAAACAATATTTATATACTGACCCTTCAGACACAGGGAAATGGTAGATAAAATAAAGACTTACATCAAGGAAATTGGGAGTTGGTGAGAATTTGATGAAAATGTATGACTTTTGTGTTTTTCCCATTGTGCTCCAAATTGTTGCCTAGTTCTTAAGGATAAGATGCACATCTGTTACAAGGTCAGAAATTTTAAAGCAGGAAGGGTGTTTCTCCTAAATAGATGTTCTATTGTTGGGTACAAAATTAAAATATGGTTTGGTTTTGAAAGGCTGGATTTGGGGTTTGACTATACTGGGACTAGGAATCCAGAGCCTACCTAAGTGTTTGATGCGCACAATCTGTATCTCCAGACTTTCAAACAAAATGGTGATTTCACACGGCTAGGGATGGCATTTCTGTTCGCAGCAGAGAAGACCTGATGGCTACCTGAGCGTGAGGTCTGGAGATTGTTTCAATGTTTGGTGCATAGCGAGTGCTTGTGTATACTTATGAACTTGAAGTTTATAACTTGGAGTTTGACTTTTCTATTTCACCCTTGGAAGAAATGCTGGGTAGGTGTAAGGAATAGAAGGTCCAGTGTCACAGGTGAGAAGAGTGCTGGAGGAGGAGGCAGGGAGTATGGTGGATGATTCTGGAATGCTCCAAGCGGAGCTGATGGAAGTGGCTGGCTTAAGTGGGGGATGTGGGAGGAGCTATTTACCCCACATTGGACCATGGGCTTTAGCCCTTCCATTCAATGTTTGGTGCATAGCATAGTGCTTGTGTATACTTATGAACATGAAGTTTATGAACTTGAGTTTGGCCTTTTTCTATTCCCTCCTTGGTAGAAATGCTGGGTAGGAGTAGGGAATAGAAGGTCCAAAAGATTATTAACAGTTTGAGATTACCTTCTCCAACTCATGGAGAGTGGACTAGTAGCACGTGAGAGAGGAAAACACTTTATGGAGGAAACCTCTGAGGACCCATGGCTACTGACCCGCCCATCCTCTGGGCAATCTACGAAGATATAATTCAAAATTATTTTGATTGAATTTTGGTTCTGTTGTTGAAGAGTCTTATTCACTGAATCTTTGCTGGTAAGGGTAGGAAGGTTGATTCTGGAAATTGAAGAAGAATCCAAGCTGGATGAATGTCCAGAGGAAGGAAGATGGCGGTATGAAGATGTCCAGGTTTTCTTTGTAGTAGTCGGTACTAAGGTCTTGAAGACATAAGTATGATGACATAGGTTCAAACAGTGGAGGTGCATGAGCTTTATAACTTAGTATTGGAATGTAAGTGATGATATAAAGGAATCATTGATGGTTCTTAAGAATGATAAGGAAGGAAAGAATAACAAGGACCTTTAATTAGAGCAAAGAGTTTGCAAAGTTTTCTGAGATTGGTTAAGGATGATGATAATGGATATTCTGGATACATAAATTGGAGAAACTGGATGAAGAGATGAAATTCTGATGTTTGAGTAGAACCAATGGTTCAAGTTCAATAAATTCACTACATATCACTATGAGGAATCTTATAATCCTCTGATCAACAAAGCAATAATTATCTGCTAATTAAATGGAGTAACTGAATGGAATGGATGATATGGACCGTCTTTGGAGTCTTCAATGATGTAGGAGGGTCAATCTTGAATTTGACATAGAATTCCAAGTTGTAGGAATATCCAGGTGATGGAAGATAGTTGGAGTTGAATGAAGTCCAGGATGTCAGGTGGTAATTAGTAATAAGGAATGGAGCATTAAAGATCTGCTTCAAGATGGTATAGGTGATTGAGCAGTATGGACTCATAGAATTATGTCTTTTTGATTGGGTGAGAATATGTGGCGGTAGACAAGCGGGATTATGAAGGTGGTGAAATTTGCTTTGATGAATATTTTTGCTAGAATGGACATGAGTATGGAGATGGATAAATACTGAATGGAATAACCTTGAAGAGGTGGTTGGTGTGCTTGATGAATCCTGGAGAAGAAATGAAGTTGTGAAACATTCTAATGTCCTGAGGCCAGGGAATAATTATTCCAGGTTGAGCAAGGATAGCAGGATAGCTGTGCACTGGAGCAACAAGGTGCTTAATTAAGAGGTATTAGATGTGAGGAAAGTCTAAGAAATGCATCAGAAGACTATTTTATGTGAGTTTGAATGGAATGATGAGGTCATTCCAATGAGTTAGTTCTATTGATTGGATATAGAGGTAAATTTCTAAATTGATGGTGTGGGTGCCAATGGGTAGGCTATAGAGGCTTTTGTAGAATCTGAAAGAGATAAAGTTGTTCGGGTATCTCAGGATGGTCTTAAATATGCATTTCTAATTCTAAGGGTCAGGTTCAAACAGGATTTTTTGAGGATGCTCTTGAAGAGAATATCAGAATGAAGAAACCCACATAAGTTTGAACTTAATAATTTCCAAGGAAGTATGCTGAGGAGATGGATGAAAGAAGGTCCTATGGTTCAATTCCTTTGGAAAGCCAAGCATAAGTTGGTAGCGATTGATGACTGGTAAAGGTGCATTCATGCTGTCTTATGAAGCTAAGTACAGTCGGTGTAGAAATGTTGCTAGATCAGGAGAATCTTGTAGGCAGGAACTGGATGGACTTTAGAAACCAGCTAGGAATAATGATGCCAATTGCAAGAGGACAAAAGGTAGGGAATTAAGGAGGCAGAATTCCAGCAGGTGGAGTACCGAAGGCATGAGATATACTGACTTGGAACTAGTACTGATGCTGAAATGTAATTGACTTGACACGGAGTGCTGGAGTGCTGGAGATGGTGAATGGAATCATATGAGAATGAAAGCTGGATGGTGGAATTGTAAACCAACAGACAATTTGAACACTGGATTGAGTGCGATAGTAGGATGGATGAATGGATGATGGAAGCCTGAGGCAAGACTAGACATAGGCAGGGCAATCAAAGGAGTGGGTGAGCACTAGATGGTGGAGCACTTGAAAGCCACAAACAATACTGGACGGAAGGAGCCAAGCACCAGACAGCAAAGCAACAGATGGTAAGCAGCACCAGAGCACAATGGGTAGTTCCAAATGTGAGACAGATGGAGAAGGAAGGAGCAGGAAACAATTAAAAGGGCAGGACAATCGAGGAGATCCAGAAAAACAGGAGCCAGGGACAGAAGTCCAGGAGACAATCCAGGTTGAGGAAGGAGAAGGCAGCCAAAAGCAAGGCACAACCATGGAGAAATTAGACAGGAAGAGGACCCACAGCAGGAGGTGACATAAAACAATCTTAACACTGAGAGCTGGCCATGAGGCAAGGAAGAGCAAAGAGCAGGGAAAACCATATAATGGATGGAAGGCACACACTGCTTCCCAGAGCCATGATGTGCCACCAAGACACCAAGTCCCACACCACAGAAAAACATGAAGCCATGGGCAGAGCATCACAAACCAGGCAGCAAATGGAAGTACAAAAGTCCAATATGACAATGCAACAGGATTCCAAAGGAGGCAGCACTCTGGGATTCAGAGCAGGCAGAGGAAGTGGCAGTAAGTTAACACAAGAAACAAGCAGAACACGAGAAATAGGTTCCATCGCTGGCTGGTGGAGAAAGCTGACCTTGTAGGTGCCACCTAGACAGAGCTAGAGAAGGAGCTGCAGGGTGATGGTGGACAAACTATGAGGTAAAGCAATGATGAAAATGGTGGAGCAAGACCCCAACCCCAGCAGAGAGGACAAGACCACCTTTGCTCAACACCTTGACAGGCATAACTAGGGACAGAGCTGCAGGTGGATGGCAGACAAACCGTGATGTGAGGAAACTATGGAAACAATGGAGAAGCAGGACTCCCAACCCTGGTGGACAGGACGCCCACCTGTGCTCAGTACCTCAACAGGCAGAGCTAGAGACAGAGAAGCAGGTCGATGGTGGACATACTGAGATGGAAAGAAATGATGGAAAATGGTGGAGCAGGACTCCCAACCTCATGCAGACAGGACAAGCCCACCTTTGCTCAACACCTTGACAGGCAGAGCTAGAGACGAGCTGCAGCTAGATGGTGGACATACCGAGATGTGAAGAAATTATGGGAAAAAACTGAGAGCAGGAATCCCAACCCCAGCAGACAGGACAAGCCTCCACCATCACCAATACCCAGAGGCAGAGCTAGGGACAGAGACCGCCGGTAGCATGGTGTTGGAAATCATGGAATGTTGTTAGGCATGGAAGCAAGGAACAGGTCAAAAATGAGATCCTAGAGAACACAAGCTGAGATGAGCGATGATCAAGGAAACCCCTGTGGTGAAGTTCCAATATTGCAGTTCTACAGAGAAGTGGCAGGAAGCAAAGTGCGAGGTGGCGTAGGATCTAGATAACATTAAGCCAGCAGGAAAGCTGCAAGGAATGGAATGGACAACTGAAAGCAACAACAGGCAGTCTGCAACAAACATGAAGTGAATTGGTTGGAAGTTTGCTCAGTAGTAGGACCTGGATTGAGAGGGACTGATCGGAGCAAAGTCTGGAACCACAATAATCAAGAGAGGGGAATTTGCAGCATGTTAGTGGTTCCTGGAGCAAATGTTCTGAAGAGCCATGTCAGTAACATCCATAGAGAATAAAACAGAAATATACAGTCCAGCAACTGACAGGAATACTGGCAATAACATGAGAAATGGGAAACATACCTCCTGCAGGTGTAGGAGAACAGAGGTGAAACAATAGCAAGGGATAGGGTATCAAAGTTCACCAACATTATGGAAAATACAAGTTTGAGCTGCAGAGGTCAAATTGAAAGAGCAGCACTTGCAGGGGAAACAGAACCTCTGGTCAATCCTTGCAGACTGTGCAAATGCTGTGTTCATGAAGCATACATGCTGGTAGAGTTTGCCTCCACGCTGTACAAAGCTGGGAGCACACGAGTCCCAGCAGAGGTGGGACAGGGACCCCAGAAAACAAGATGTCTGTCAAGTAAATCGTGCAGCAAAGTGGCAAGATGGAACTGGCACAGCGGACAACACCAGCAGCAAGTCTAGGAAAATGGAGAGCCTGAATCCAAAATCGGGCAGTGGGTGATGTCATGCACCTGGAAATACGGCACAAAGAGACACAGCAATGTGAGTGCAAAGCAGCCTAAAATAGGAGCAGTGCAACCAGAAGCCACAGAACACCCACAGCATGCCTACAGAGGTACGGAGATGAGCAGGGAGGGCAAGGATCAAAGTGGCAAAGGGCAGCACAGGCAGACACAGCCAGCACACCCCAGATTTCAATTTTGAAATGCTTCAAGCGGAGCTGACAGAAGTGGTTGGCTTATGGGGAATGTGAGAGGAGCTATTTCTCACATTGAACCATGGGTCTTAGCCCTTCCAAAGTAATGGCACCTGGGTTTCTGATAATGTCCCAGGATGGGTAATCACAGTACCTACTGTACATTTGGAATAATCTTCATTTTCAGTCTCATTCCTTTTCTAACTCCTAGCAATGCCTTATGTTTCTGCTGCTTATTAGTTAGCAGGGAACTGTGTAACTTTGTTAGCTCTTGAACATTACCTATGTAATGGGGTCATGTGTCACCCACCTATGTCCTATGGGGCATAGATGGTATACTTAACATATGAACATACAAATATTGCCAGCAGAAAAAGCCATAATGATCTATTGAGTCTGCTCGATTCTGCAGCTAGCCCCGACCAGCAGCTGCCTCCTTCCCCTTGCCCTCCCTTTGCCAAGTCCCACCCCTTCTTAAAGCATTTCATAGTATTACATGTCACCACCTCTGCTGGTAGTGTGCTCCATGATGCCACCACCCATTCCATGAAGAAATGCTTCTCATTTCTCTCCTGAATCTACCTCCTCCAATCTCATGTCATGTCCCTAATGTCCCTCCCCATCCTCCTCCTCCTCCTCCTGGTATACCCCCTGTGTCTGTCCTGATTATCCCCATCATGTATTTGAAGGTCTCAATCATATCCCTCCTGTCCCTCCTTTCCTCCAGCGAGTACATATTCAACTCCTTCAGTCTGTCCTCGTATGGCAACTCCTCCAGACCTGAATCATTTTTTGTTGCCCTATACTGCACCACCTCTAGCAGCCTAATGTTCTTTTGCAGGTATGGGTACCAGAACTGTACACAATACTCCAGGTGGGGTCTAACCAACGATTTGTATAAAGGCAGCATCACCTTCCCTTTCTCGAGGTTATGGCCTGCTACATCCCAGCATTTTGTTGGCTTTTGCTGCCCTCTGCATTGCGCAGAATTGTTCATAGCCTCCATGATGAGCACCCCAGATCCTTCTCATCCTCTTGTCCAGGAGAGTGCCTGCACTCTTACACCATGAATGCCAATTCTGTACTACAACCAATGACCTTAGCAAACCAGGTCAGGGCGATGGGCACCTTAAACTACACTATAGTGTATAAACAATATGAGACTACACACAAATTATAAGGTTCATACAGGAACTAGGATCAAGCATGGTGGTTTTATTAACATTAGCAGCCTAGGTAATACACTGCTCTCCGGCATTCCCTGGCTATAACTCTTCGTGATGCTACTTGTGGACACTATACAACAGAATTTCATGGGTCAGCATACCCTAAATGTTAGTTCTTTCAAATACTCTCCTGAGACTCTATGTAACTCCCCACTTCTAGTGTGTCATGCATTACTACTGCTGCTTCTCAACACTGGTCTGGTGGTACTGTTTACCTCGTGGGTGCATTACCCATCCCACTATAATAGTTCCAGGTCCTCCCCCAACTAAAGGGTTGGTCTGGACGTGAGTGCCTCCCTTGACACTCCACTTTGCTCTAGTGACTCTAAAGAGATTCCCATATCCAGGCTAATTCCCAGGGACTAAATGGCCCCAACCCTTGCCAGGCCCTCCTCCCTGATGCCCATTCATTTTGCTACCTGCCAGGTGGTTCTATTTGAACTGCCCAGGACTTTCTGTAATAAGCATTATGTACTAGCAAGGTATACTTACAGTTTTGCTGCTAACACTTACAGTTTACTCTGAACATTGACTCTCCTAATTTCTCTCCACCACTGGCAGTGAAGCTGCAAGAGTTCTGGCAGTCTCCTTTGATGGATGGCCCAACATTCCCAATGTTCCTTTTGAGTGCTTATGGTCTTTGCTCCTCTCAAGGTGAGTTTCTGGGGCCTCAGCCTCTGGCTGATCCCGATGTCCTTCCCTGGAGACCAGGCATGAGGGGACCAGTCCCACCCAATCTCAGGGACTGTGTAATCATCCCTGGAATCGCAGGCGCCCTCAGCCCAGTCGCATATCTATCTCTCTCTCTCTCTCTCTCTCTCTCTCCTCTCCCTCCCTCCCAATTTCCCAGCACTATCACTGACCTGATGCCTTCACCTTATATAGAGTTTTGGAATTTTGGGAAAGGCAGAACAATGAATATTCATGCTCTAGATCCCGCTCTTAACTAAGTCAGGCCACTCACAACATGAACATCAAGACCTCCTGTCTCTGGGCAATTCCCTTCTTAGAACAGCTCTCAAGGTTTAGGTTAATCCTTTGAGTACTCTCCGGTAACCTGCCTAAGGTGGCAAGGAAAGAGGCTGGCTACACTCATACAGTTAAAGTTAAATAACTGCCACTTTTTAATGTATTTTGATAAATTTAGTGCTATTTTGTTATGCTTATATAAAAACATTATTTTTAATATCGTTCCTGCTCATGCTAGAGCAAAGGTAATAAATGCTACTCTTTCAGAACTTACTGTAGAAAATCTTCTGCCATTCTCCTTTGAGTCTAGTCCTGCTTTCCAAATGTTCATGAAGGCAACCAAGCAATGTTAGTACATCTCCCTCAAAATTAATCTGTCTAGAAATGCCAAAGCTACATGAAAAGGTCTGAAAAGAAGTTTACTACTCTTGAAAGACACTGTCATATAAAAATATACACATCACCATAGATATGTGGACAAGTGGGAACATCTTTGATTACATGGCTGTGACTATTAGGTGAGTTTTGAAGAACCACATCCTGCATGTCATCTAAGTCAAAATGAAATTCAGTGTACAGGTGATAGGTAGCTCACTGTGCTGCAGGATTTCAAAGGATCATGGCCACCAAATCATATTCATAGAGATGAGAGAAATATTTGGTCAGTAGTTGTCATGTATCACTCTTCACAGACAAAGGCAAGAACATTGGCAAGGCTATAGAAGAAAGGCAACTACAATGTGTCTTGTCTAGCAGACTCCATTACCCTTTGATTACTGACAATTTTGGGAACCAAAAGTGTGGACTTTTCTCATTTGGTGAAGGCTTGTAAGAGCTATGGTAGATTCAAGCTGATAAAAACTTGCTGGAATACTCTGATAAAGGATGTGGTGACTTGGTGGAGTCCCCATATATGCTGGAGAGGTTCCTTGAGCAGACACTGGCAGTACATAAGTATTTGCTCTGAGATAAGATTGATGGAGCAGATATGCTACATAGCCCTAACTGTATAATGGTTAAACCATTAACTTCGGTACTGGAACCTTTGAGGTGGTGCCACATAAGGTGAATCATGAATCATCCTGTATGAGCATATGCTGTCCCAGATCAGATTCCTATATGTCTTCTTTTTTTGATATACTTTTCTCCTAGGGGCCACCAGTTTGTCTTACTTACATGTCTGGCATCCTCTGGGTATTCAGGCCGCCATCTCCTGGGATTTCTCTCTGGCTCCACGCATTGGTCTGCAGCTGCCCTTGCGGGATGGAGGAGCTGTCCCCAAGCTCAACCCTCCCAGATCGGGATCCAGTAATGCCATGCCCCTCGGTGCGATTAGATCCCTCTGGAGATGGCCATCATGCTCGATCGACTAGTGCCCCTAATTTTCCTTTTTCTCCCAACGGCTGAGGTGTGCAATGATGCCTAAGGCCTGACTGTAAGTGCTGCATGTCTGCACGCACTCCAAGCCAAGGCCTGGCCCCAGCATGTTCCTCCCAAGTCCCTGCCAGTGCTTTACAGCCACCCCAGCCACCGCCAGAGGCCGCTAGAGCACCGATGGCAACCAGTTCTCTCTCTGGAGAAGGACAGCAGTCCTATGGACACTCCATCCTTCTCCAGCCCTGCCGACCCGACAATCCAGGCTCATTCCCAAACCCAGGTCACTGGCATAGCACGAGGGTGGTGTCCAGCACTCAACCCTCAGCGCCACCGCTGACACCTTTATGTCTTCTTAATAGCGCATATCAGAAGCCTGTACAGAAAGATCACATTGTGAACACTGATGCCACTGCTCTTCTATACTTATTACATCATGTACTATCAGACAATGCAATCATAATGTTCCGCAGGAGCATTATGCACTGTCTTCAGTGCTGGATCCACATGTCAAAAATGACCTGGTCATATCTTGCCATATACTGCTGATGCTAACCATTTTAGGAAGGTAATTTTGGATAAATTGACCAACATGACCTTGATCCAGCCAGAGTTAATCTTGTCAGGGTACCTGTCAACAAGCTCCAACAACAGAAGACTGAACTGACAGAAGAAGTTCTCTTTCCAAAGCCGGAGACATTATTTCTTGATCATATCTTCTATGCATCCCCTTGTATGCAGAAACAAAACATCTAATTCTACTGAAAGAATGGGAGAACTTGCAATCATTAGACTGAACAGTGTTTTTCAGACCTATTTCTGTTTGAATTTGATACAGAATCATATTTTAACTCATTGACAGTAACTTACCTTCATTCTAATATTGCACAGCTGAGCACACATTTCAGAAAAACTCTTCCCTAGTGCATTCTGTAACCCTCTAATTTTAAGTCTGTATGCTAGAATGCTAGTAGAGTCAGTTCAAAAGTGTTCAGTAAAACATTTTGCACTTTTAAAGAGTTTGTACAATCAGTGTCATTTATTCTGGTGAATCCCACTAAGGCTTCACCCATGGGCAATGGTAGAGTTAGTTACACAAGAATCCCTATCCACTATTAACTGCCCACATAATCTTTCAGAAGTTTCAGAAAAAGGCAATGCAACACCCTCACAGTAATGCTCAAACATTTTAAAAATTTACTTTATCTTCTTTGAGGGATCTACAATGCCAGTACTTATTTCATTTTTCCTTTATTCTGGTGAGCTGATGAGCAAAATAATCACTTTCATACAGCTGCATAGTGGAGCTACAGTACACAGACGTCTTTCTGTGACACAGAGACAGAAGGGCTGTGGAAGCACATGACCTGATACCTAGACTTCTGTCCTTCCACATTGGAATTGGAGCACATGCTGTCCTCTCCATTCAGCATAGTGCTGTTCCTTTGTGTGTCTCCCTCCACCACACTTTTTTTCTCCTGCACCCACATATAGGAGACAAAAAAAGGAAACACTTTACAAGCCATACATTCATATTTCACAGTGCCATAACAAGAACACTAGGCTCCAAACAGTGAAATAACATTGAAAGTGAGCTTTGCTTCAGTGTTTGCTCAGATGGCAGTGAGATAAACATAAACACAGAAACATAAACATAGAATGTGTCAACAGAAAAGGAGCACCAGGCCACCCAGTCTGCCCAAAAACTCTACCATAAAGCCATCTCTAGGGAGCTAACCTTCCCATTAAGCCTTCTACTAATACCCTTGTGCCTATCCCATGCCGCTTTAAATCCCCACTGTCCTTGTCCCCATCACCTCCTCTGTGAGTCTATTCCAGTTGTCCACCACACCTCTGTGAAATAAAATTTCCTAATGTTTCCTCTGAACCTCCCCTCGATCTGCAGCACATGACTTCTAGTGTTCATGTCTCTTCAGCTGGAAAATGTCACTCACCGTACACTATTTATGCCCTGAGGTATTTGAAGGTTTCAATCATGTCCCCTCTTCCTTTCTTTGCTCCAGGAGTACATGTTAAGGTCCTCAGTCCATCCTCATATAACAATTGACTAAGACCCCCACCATTTTGTTGCCCTTCTCTCGAATCCTCTCCACAGTCTCACATCCTTCCTAAGGTGTGGCCTCTTGAACTGGACCCCATATTCTAGGTGTGGTCTCACCAATTGGTTGTACAGAGGCATTATGACCGCCTTCTTTCTGCTAGTGAAACTCTGCCAATACATCCCAGCATTCTACTGACCTTGCCACTGCCCTCTCACACTGCTTTTGCCACCTTGAGGTCCTGTGAAATGATTATGCCAGGTCCTGTTCTACCTCAATTGCCTCTAGGACTTGCCCCCCCATCCTGCATTCTGCCTCTCGTTTTTTCCCTACGTGCATGATCTTGCACTTTTTTGCATTGAATGACAACTGCCACTCTCTTGACCACTGCTCCAGTTTATACAGGTCCATGCGCATTTTTTCAACCCCTTCTTCAGTATCCACTTTATTGCAGATCTTCGTATCGCCTGTGAATAGACATACCTTCCCTCCAGCCCTTCTGCTGTGTCCCTGAAGATGTTAAACAGGGAGTTGGCCTAGCACCAACCCTGAGGTACCCCAGCCCTTCTTTGAGGGCACCCCATTTACAACTACCCTTTGCCTTTTGTCCCTACGGCAGTTACCCACCCACCTTACTACTACTGATCTAGACCTAAGCATCTCTTTTGTTCAGCAGTCTCCTGTGTGGCACAGAGTCAAATGCTTTGCTAAAGTCAAGGTATGCAATGTCCACCGTTCTCCCCTGATCCACTACTCTGGTGATCCAATCAAAGAACTCAATGAAGTTTGTTTGACCATGACCTGCCCTCGGTGAACTCATGTTGCTGATGGTCTTGCAGTCCATTGGTTTCAAGGTAGCTAGTGATCCTTTTCTTAAGCAGTTTTTCCACAAGCTTCCCCACCACTGATGTCAAGCTCGCCAGTCTGTAGCTGCTTACTTCCTCCTTATCCTCTCCTTGTTGAGGAGGACCCCATCCATCCTCCCTCCAGTCAACAGGAACCTCCCCTGTTTCCAGGGACCTGTTGAAAAGGCTAGCCAGAGGCTCTACTATTACTTTCCTTAGCTCCTTCAATACCCTGGGTGCACCTCACCAGGGCCAATGGCCTTGTCCACCTTCAGCCCTCCAGTTCTCGTGAGACTTCATGTTTCTGGAGTGGGCTAGTGTCCGTCACCCCTGCTGCCACACCCTGCCCTTGATCTGACTGCTCACCTCCTCTGCCACGAATACAGAACAGAAATAGCTGTTTAAGATTTCTACCATCTTCTGGTCATCCTCCAACAACCCTCCACCCTTGTCTTTTAGCCTAATTATCCCCACTTTGACTTTCTTCTCTCACTCACATACCAGAAGAAAGTTTTATCCCCTCTTTGACAGAATTAGCTATTTTCTCTTCCGTTCTTGCCTTTGCTTTCCGACCTCTGACCCTGCCTCCTTCTGCTTTTCCTGGTATACCACCCAATCTTCCTTTCTGAGTCTGCTTGCATTTCCTGAAAGCGGTTCTCTTTTTCTAACCTTTTCCGCCCCTACTCTGCTGTACCATAGTGGCTTCTTTTTTTTCCTGTTTTTACTGACCTGTTTGATACAAGGTTGTGGCATTCAATATTGTCCCCTTTATTGCTGCCCACTTTTCCTCCACCCCTGTCAGTATCTCCATTGCTTCCTGAAGACAGTTGCCCATTCTTCTAAAGTCTGCATGACCTGAAATGAAGTACCTTCACCTTGTTTTGGTGACCCACAGCAGCAGCAGTTTCCACCATGAACCAAATAGTACTGTGGTGGCTTGTGCCAAGTTCTCTCCCAATGATACCCCACTCACCCTGTCTCCATTTGGAAAAATCAGGTCTGGGATTGCCCCTTCCTGGTTGGTTCTTTCACAAGCTGCCTTATGAGTGCCCCTGCAGGAGTCAACCATATTCCTACTTCTGGTGGATGCCACTGATGGGTACACCACTCTACATCTGGCATGTTGAAGTCCCCATCAGCAGCATCTCCTCTTGTTGCTATCCTTAGATTTCCTCCAGCATTGCCCATCCATCAGCCCTTCCTGTGCAGGTGGCCTATATACCACCCTGGCTTGTATGACTCTCCTTTTCTGTCTCTAATGATACCCTATAGCTTCAACCCCCATCTACCCTGCACTTCAATTGCCTTTATGTGTTCCTTACATATAATGCAACCCCCATCCCTTTTTTTCCCTCCAGTCCCTTCTGAATACATACCCCGTATTACCATGTCCCATTCCCTGACCATTGTGGCCTCTACATCTCGGTGATTCCAATGATATCTAGGGTCTGCCTCTGCCATGACCATGGCCAAGTCAGGGATCTTGTTTCCTAGGCTCCTGGTGTTAGTGCACTGGCTCTCCATACATCTGGATTACTCTTGTTACCCCATGTGTTGCTCTTGCTCCCTCATCCCCAAGGGTTACTCATCCCCTCTAGTGGTAATCCTTTCATTTCCTGCTAGATTCTCCCAGTCCTTGTGTTTATGCCCCTGAGTATCTACCAGTCCTGCCCCATGAAGCGACAATGGCAATCTCTCCTGGTTTCCAGCTGTTGCCTCTAGTCATCCCAGGCTGTCTATGTACACATCAAAGGTTTGTGCTAGTGCATTGACCCCTTCCACATTAAGTGAAGGCCACTCTCCTTGAATAACCTCCTTTCCCAGAATTCCCCAGTTATCCACAAAAGTGGTACCCTCTAGACTGACACCACATCTTCATCTAGTTGTTCAGCTCTGTGATTTTGGCCTGTCTAAGTTTGCCTCCCCACAGGCAGTACTCAGAGAATGCCAGAGAAGCTGTCCTACCCTCAAGACTATCCACAAGCTGTTTCAGACTGCTCTTTCTCTTCCACTGATTGCCTTGCTAAGTTGTTTGTGCCTAGTGAATCAGGACCCCAGACCCCCGTCTTTCTATCAAGTATCTCACCAATCTTATCACTATCCTTCTTGACTGATGTACCTGGTAGACATTTGACTGTCACCCCTTTTTCCTTCCTCCAATTTGGAGTCCATCCTCAGACCATTGAGTCACCTATCACTACTAATTCCCTTATACTCATATGCCCTTCTGCCCTTTCCTTTTACCTGACTTCAGGTGTTCCTTAGTATCCCCACTTTCGTTCCCGATCCGTGGTGGTCTAGTTTCCTTGGCCAGGGTGCATAACACCAGGTACCTGATGCTGTCCACCTGAACCCTGCCCCTGACTACTTTGTTACCCTTTCCGCCTCCCTCCCACCACCTTCCACCCTGACTCTGTGAGGCCCAGCAGTGTTTGATGTAATGAGGGAGCATCCCCTGCCAGCATGTGCCTCAGTCTCGAGATTCCCCAGGCTGCCTTCAGCTGCCCCCAGAGCCCATCCAGGTTCTGACATATTGGGCACCCACCCTCCTCCAAAGCACCGCCCTGGTGATGAAAGCCATGCACCTACAGCAATTAATAATTCCTATTTTTTCTCCATTTGTTACCCTTGCCTTTGGACTTATCTCCCACCTTATCCTGTCACTATCCCTCATAGTTTTAGTCTCTTCGATCAAATCCTCATTACCTGCCCCCACTTTTATAATAACAATGCACGTCTTGTCCCTGTCCCATATATATTGCTTTATTATGCTTAGTCAATGAAACTGCTCCAGCCCCAATACTATTTCCTCTGTATGCTTTATCCTAAACAGTACCTAAAACATCTTCAAATATCTTAACCATGCAGTAGCATATCATACAGTAGACACAGCCCCATATTAGTACCTAAAAGCCTTCAAAAGGCTTAACATTTGATATTGCTAGACCTGTACCATTTTTAAAGTCTCAGTTCAATTATTTGTTCAGTAGCCACTACCCTTACTGTACTCCACCCCTGCTTCTCCTGGTGGGTGTAGCCTCTACTGAGAGGAGCCCAAAGGGACCATTTAACTACTAGGTGGTGTGGAGCGGGTCGGTGAGACAAACCAGCATGTCGCAGGCAGTGGCTGGGCCCAGGTTTTATAGCCCAGGCCCTCTTTGAGATTGTGTGCTTCTGCACCTTTCCTCTGATTGGCTCCAATGGGAGCCCTCCAAATCATGGCTGTGGCTGCCAAAACCTCCTTGCTAATGATGCAGCCCGGCCCTCGATGCAGCTGCTGGCCGCTTAAACTCTACTAGCTTATGGGCTTGATGGCACCTCCCTCCAATGCGGCAACTGGTCAGCCAGTCCTTTCAGCCACAGATGTGACTCTTTCAACTTTTTGTGGCAACAGCTGCTCTTCCTAACCTTTACCACCAGGAAGTCACAGACAGTGGCTGGGCCCAGGTTTTGTATTCCAGCCACCTCTTTGAGATTGGTGGGCTTTATGTGCCCCTTCTCTTTGATTGACTCTGATGGGAGTCCCTCCAATCATGGCTGTGGCCACCGAAAAGCCTCCTTGCTGCCAATGCGCCCCAGCCCTCTGATGCGGCTGCTGATGCTGAGCACCTACTAGCTATGGATGCAGCACTTCCTCTGATGTGAAACTGGTTGCCAGTCCTTTAGATGTGGGTGCAGCTATTTCAACTGTGTGCGGTAATGGCCACCTCCCGGATCTCTGCCACCAGCAAGTCCAGAGTTTTACTTATGAGTTGCTTACTTATGAATCACATTGTTCCAATCCATTTCCTTCAGTACACTAGAAATTGATCATCAAACTATATGGCACTATTATGGACTTTAAACATGGTTTGCTGCTACAGAGAAAGAGATCACACTTACGTGATCAGTGTTTCACACAACCTGATACCTGGAGCTACACACACACACACACACACACACACACACACACACACACACAACACACAGCCTGAGGGACAGATATTCTAAAATAACATTGTACCACAAAAAATGGAGATTAGGTATTTGGAGCAAAACAAAAAATGTGAGGTAGGATGATGTTGCTGGTTGTTTTCCTATAAAATTGCTTTCACTATTTTCAGCAATTTTTGGTGCCACTGCTATTTACCATCTACCCCAGTTTGTTTTCATTTCAGTGTGCCATTTATTGCTTTTGTACTTCTGCAATGTAAAACCAAGTAAAGCTGCATCCTAATACACATGCCCTTCAAAACAAATAACAGGCCTGCATATCTGTATCACAACTTGAGTTATTTTTATCCCTCTGATGCAACCTGTAAATAAACCCACATTCCTTCCACAGAGACTCAGCAGCACCCTAGACCCTTGGCAGGCTAAGTATGAGATTGCTTGGTTACTGTTTTTCCCCACAGCATGCCAGGCATAAGCTCATGCACCAACTCTTCGGAAGAATTTCAAGACAGAGCTCACGCAACCACACACACTTAAAGATCAATGGTAAAGTATTATCTAAATTTTCATTTTCTCACTGTCTTTATATTCATTTAGTTACAATTAGTATATTTGTGAATATATGACTACTGTCATTTTTCACTACACAATAATTACTGAATTATGTGCTGATATGTTTGCCTGATCTCAATCTGCAGTTTTGACATTTTTCTCTGAGTCAGCACCTTTCCACTAAGCTAATGATGTCAAATAAGGATTGATGTAGCATTCAGATGTTTGAGGAAATGAGACTTCAATAAAGAATGTAAGAGATGTTCTGACATTTAAGTCATCTGATCTGTTATTGATACAACACAGTGTCTTGTATCCTAAAGCACCTGAATGCTGTGACACTGTTTATTTGACATTATTAGCTTAGTTGAAGGAGCTGACTTAGAGAAAAATATCAAAACAGCAGACTAACATCAGGGAAACATATTTGCACATCCTGTAAGGCAACACTTATCATGAAAACATGACAGTAGTAGATATATATGGGGTATAAAGGTTTAATTTTAAATAAATGAATGCAAAGACAGTGAGAAAAAGAATTTAAATAATACATTTGTCATTGATCTTTAAGTACAGCACTGCGATTGGTAGGCACCACAGCAGATTCAATAACTAATGAACCAATGGGCTCCAGTCAGAGATCAAGACTCCACAGTTCTAAAATAATATCGCACAAAAACAAAACAGAAATTAGATATTTGATAAGAAACAAAATGTGAGGTAGGATGATGTTACTGGTTCTTTCCCTATAAAATTGCTTTCAATGTTATCGATGATTTTGGAATCGCTAGCTATTTACCACCTAGTCCAGTTTGTTTTCATTTCAGTATGTAGTTTATTGCCTTTGTACTTCTGTGATGTAAAACTGAGTAAAGCTTGCATCCTAATACACATATTCCTCAAAACAAATAACAGACCTGCATGTCTGAATCACAGCTTGAGCTATTTTCATACCCTCTGACATGACCTGTAAATATACTCACAGCATACCTTCCACAGAGACTAAGCAGCTTCCTAGATCCTTGAGGACTTCAGTACCCAAAAGTATATGAGATTGTTTGGGTTACTGTTTTGCCCCATGTCATGCCAGGGCACAACCTCATGCACCAACTCTTTGGAAAGAGTTTCAAGACAGAGCTCATGGTACTGCACACACTTTAAGAGCCCTCACCATCAGGACAACTTTAGAAAAATGTAGACTTAGACACGGATCAGCTCATATTTCATTGTTCTTTCTACAATTCTCACCCTTATTTCTTTATTACAAAGGACATTTGTATGGTAACAGGATTTCTGCCCTTCCTGCAGTGCCTGCTTGCCTGCACCTGACATCACAATTCTGTTTATAACATCACAGTCTGTTGCTGTAGTGTACATATGATGTCATAATCTGGAGATTATGATGTCAGGTGTAGACAAGCTGCCAGAGTAGATGAAATCTAGAGGACATTGATCTTGTTGTCATGAACCTGTCCTCAGTAATAATGAAAAAGGGGACATAACTGTAGAAAGTATAAGAGATAGAAACTGAATTTGTATAAATTTTATATTTTTCAAAGTTATCCCAATGGTATCAGGGGCTCTTTAGTATAGCACTACAGTTGGTAGGCACCCTCCCCACTCCTCACTTCATTTTTTACAGCTGCATAGTGGAGCTACGTAGACATCTTGCTGTTACACAGAGAGAGAAGGGGCTATGGAAGCATGTGATTGGAGACCTAGACTGTATCCTTCCACAGTGGAATTGAAGCACATGCGTCCTCTCCATTCAGCACAGTGCTGTTCCTTTGTGCATCCCTTCCTCCACCAAGCCATTTCCACACCATTGTTTTGATCCCGTGCTCACTACCAGTTCACTTGTGGTTCCAAACTTTGCAATTCAGCACTGAATCAGAGCCCCCACTACATTATTTTCCAAAACAATTACACTAAATGGTGATCCCACCACTACACTCACCTCTCCTCTTCTTCTTCCCATGACCACTCCTGGTCAGTAGCCTCCAGGCTACTAATTCCATCCATTCACAAATATAAATCCCCACAGAGCACACATCACGCCTTGGATGAGGTGTATGAAGGAACAGCATTTGCATATGTGCAGTCACTCACACATGTGTAACTAGGTACAGGTGGCTATCTTATGCATGGCATGGCATTTGTGCATGCACAGTCACTCATGCATGGGCAACTAGGTATAGGTGGCCATCTTATGCATGGCAGACTGGCCATCAATAGTACTTAGGGCAGCTAATTGGGGCACACTTAAGAGCAGCCCCAGAAGCTCACTGCCATCCTTAATGGCTATTCACTGCAGTGATATGTTCCCTAGACAGGTGCAGACCATTCCATGCTCAAGAGGTCATCCAGACCCTCTCACTACAGGTGAGCATGATACTGGCTCCAGCCACTGGCAGTGATCTGCATCTCGTCACTCAGTGGCCATCTTGTTAAGGTGTGGGGGCTGATATATGCCATTACCACCGTTTACACAATGCTCCAGTTCTGGTGGCCATTTTACCTGGTACAAAGGCTCTCAATCCTCTAGGGACTGTGTCTAATATACACTATTGCAGCCTTATTGGTTCAACCAGAGTTTGTTTCATTAGTGACCAGTTACAGTACTTGTATAAAAACATAACAATAAGATAAATTTAAACATTAAAAAAGTAAACAACTTTCAAGTGTAGCATTAACAACCTGCACTTGTAAAGAGCCACTTTTCAATTTACACTTAAAGAAAACATTTGACATTCTAATGCAGCGATGACATCTGAAGGTAAAGAATTATAAATATTATCAGATGAGCAGAGAAAAGCTTTTGACTAAAATTGCTTTGCATAGCAGAGTTTTGAATAGGTTTTGCATTGGGACCTGGTGCCTAAATCATTAGAGGATGGAGTAAACAATTCAGAAACACTGAGTAGCATAACTCCCAACACAAGCTTGTGCAACATCTAGAATGAATGAAAGTTACACCTCTCCTCAAATGGGAGGCAGCCCATGGCTGAATATAAGTGACTGTGGTGAGTTAATCAGGGTTTACCTGTCACAAATCAACAAATACTACTGTGAGCAGTTTTCAGTTTGATAGCACTCCTCTGATGTAACAATGTAAACAGCTGACCCATAGTATGTGATGAAAAAAGAATGCTATGGGCCAACAGCTTTGGAACTCCAGGATTAATAAAGCATGGGCTTTTAAAGAAGCCCCAGCCTACGATAACTCAACTTGACTAAAAGAGACATGTGAGATTCAAAGGAGATAGTGCTATCCAAAGTGATCCCAAGTACTTAATGTTATCAACACATTTAACACTTTTGTTATTCAAATTGTATATGTTTATTGGTTCTACACTGGGCTTCCTTGAGCTCCTGAAAAGCACTGATTTTTTTTTTGGAGTTTATTACCAACCTATGAGACTTAAATCACTTTGTAACCTATTGAATTCTTCTGAACCTTAGCAGGAGAACCTGAGTGTTGTCCCCAACACAGAAAATGACCACATCATCAGTATTAAAGAAAACCTCAGTATACCAACAAACTGCAGAGGCCAAGTTCCAAAAAGGAGAATAACAGAGGTCCCAGCATGGACCCCGGGAACTCCACAGTAGATGGGCAGTTAATCTGATTTTCTCTAGACACATGGGTTCTATGAGGCTGTTCCATGAGATAATTCTTAGACCTAGGTAATATATCCTCAGAGAAATTAACATCTACTACAAAATCCAGACTCAAACAATGGTCCACCAGGACAAAAGCCTTAGTGAGGTCCATAAAATAGCTGCAGCAAAGTGCCCTTTATCAAATGCTCCCTGCACACACTTGTGAACCTCATCATGACTGTCTCCATGTTGTGACTGTAATGAAAGCTAGCTGGTGGTTATGTGAAATTTATATTTGGAAATAAATTCATTCATCTGATAAAAAAACACCTTCTCACATGCCTTGGTTATTGGTGCCATAATGAGACTGGGTCAGAATTGATATGACAGAGGTGGACCCACCCTTGGTCAAAGAGTTGAAAGATGACCAACTTCCAAACCTTTGGGGAAAACATCTTACAAAGTAAAACATTATGCAGCTTGGTAAGTGGAAGAGTCATGGCATCCCCTGCCAATCTGAGAAGGTGATAGTCCAAGCTATCAGGACTTATGGCTGTACCTGTGGGTCAATATTTGGAAATGAAATTTAGGTATTTGAGATAGTGGATTAACATCCAGATCAGAAAGTTACATTTATTTAGAAGAAAAGCTGTATGATATTTCTCAACAAATAATTTATTGAAGATAGTGGTGATCAAGCAAGGGTCATCCACCATACCATCCCAAGCTTACTTCTTTCTTAACATGGAATTAAGGGTATACCAGGTAATTTAAGAGCTTCCATGATCATTCAATTGCTTAGATCTGAAAAAATGATTTTAGCAGTATGAACCTCAGATTTACTGTACATTTGTTTAGAAGTCACTTATATTCCTGAAAGTAATAGATATCTTTTGTTTCCTACATTGCCTCCTTTTTATGTCTATCTTTCATCAAGCATAACAGTTCAGGGCTAATCCATCCCTTTTACCTGCCCTGATCTGCATTTTCCACATCAGTAGCAGCCTATCACAGATCTTGATGAACCATTTACTAGGTCTGTCAGGCTTTTTGATGTCAGAAACTGAATCCAAAAAAGTCCAGTCCACTAGGTTAAGGGCATGATTGAAAGCACCATATATTTTGTGAATGTTCCTGGAGGCAATACAGATAGGGTTACACCTGGGCCTCCTTGCCTACCAAAAAGAAAATGGAGCAGTGACCGCCAGGATGTCTGAGAACACACCTGAACCAAAAACCTTACATGGGTAGAGATGTTGCAAAATAATATTTCGCTGGCAAAATTGCTGTGAAATTGGCAATTTTGCAACACAAAACATTTCACAAAATTCACCATTCTGTTAAATTTTTAGATGGGTGTGAAATTGCTAAATTTTGCCCACAAAATGTTACTGCAAAATGCACAATTTACTTAAATTTCACCCTAGTTTTGCCACTTAGAGGGCAAAATTTCACATTTTGTGAGCACTGTGGTAGAAATTTTGTATTTTGCAGGTGAAATTTCACAGTTCGCTTGAGGAATTTTCAGATTATTAATCTATGAAATATTTCATGAAATGAGAGAATTTTCATGAAATATTTTCAGAATGACATTTTCTAGTTTCACACATCTCTGTACATGGGTGGGTGCTGACTACCCAATCAAGTATGGATTCATAACCCATCCTGTAGTAAGTGTACTTGTACTTATGTTTGTTGGTGGTCTCTCTCTCCAGTGTTCACATTTCTCTCTTTTTCCTCCTCTTTCTCCTGGCACACTTTTCTTGCCCCTGCTTTATCTGGCTCTTGTGTTGTTGCATTTGGTGAGGCATGCTTCCTCTCACTTCTCTTGCACTTGGATCTCATGTTGGTACTTTTGCTCATACTCCTATTACAGGCACTCTTCCACTTGTTCCTTTTGTGGGTGCTCATCTGTTTTGTTCCTCTGCTTCACACTTTGCCTTTGCAGCTCAGTGTACACGTTTGCTTTCTATCAGGTGAGTTCCAACTCAGTCTCTCTGTCTAAGTCTGGTCTGGTTGCTCAGCCATTGTAGCTTTGGTCTCTTCCCCTTCTCTCTGTGTCACCTCAGTCCCATGACTCTGGAGTCTTCCCACTCCTGGTTACTATACTTAATGGAGTCTATGAGTTGTGACTTCATACTCCCCATAGGTGAGTTTTATGACACACTTCCTGCATCTGTAGCAAGGTACACTATTTATATGCTCCAGAAATACTGCCTAGTCACCATTCTACTGCCACTGGAGAAATAAAACAGCCTCTAGCAAGAGCAAGTAAGGCTGCAAGATGGTATTATTGATAGTAGTGAAAAGGAAAGAAACCATCTAGCACAGACAAAGATTGTGTGCCACAGTTCCTGGCTGACACGAACATGTGTGTTTGTATATATATGTGTGTGTGTGGGGGTTATATAGATTGTATGATATCCAAATGTTCACAGACATTTATACTAACAGTATATATAAAAAATATTAAAACAGCACTGGTCCAATAACAGAAGCACAGTTGTCGTGCTCTGAAATTCTTCTTGAGTCCCACCACTGCCACTTGTATAATCATTCATAACATACACACAAGTGCATACTCTACCTGCTTATACTGCACCTGCTCCAGTGGATATGCAGGGGGCTTGATTATCCAGAACTATAAGCCCTTACTTTCACCAGCAATAAATACATACTGAACCTGCCTGTGCCATGCCATGCTCATTGGCTAAAGGGATGGCTTCATTCTCTAGTGTGGTCTGACCCTACCTTTCACCAAAACCACTGTAAATTCATCACAGTATGGAGAACATCTACCATGTACCTGTTCCTGTGAATGAACAGAATCTGCAGTCTCCAGAGTTGTCAGTTCTTCACATCTCACCATCACTAAAAACACATCACAGTTAGGAAAAGCCTGCACTGTCTCTACCAACATTGTACCTGTCTGTGGATAAACTGAGGGGTTTCAGTTTCCAGTGATGTAAATCCTCACCTTTCACCAACACTAAATCCATTATATTGTAGGAAGCTTGCACTGTGTTTTCCACTTTGTACCTGTTTGATAATCACAGGACTTCAGGCTCCAGAGTTGTCAGTCCCTCACCTTTCACCAACACTAAATACATTACAGTATGGAGAAATCTTGCACCTTCATATATCAGTGTATAAACAGGGGTCTCCAGAGCTGTCAGTCATGCACTTATCAACATTACTACATTCATTACAGGGTAGAGAAAGCTTGCACTATACCTCTCCTGAGTATGAACTGGGAGCTAAAGAGCTGTGGGCACTCAGCTTTCATCACTGTTACATTCATTACAGTATGGACAGCCTGCACTGTACCTATCCCTGGGATAAACTGAGGGCTCCAGAGCTGTCAGACTTTCACTTTTCACCACTGCTACATTCATCAGTGTGAGAAAGCCTGTACTGTACGTGTCCCTATGGATAAACAGGGGCTGCCAGAGCAGTCAGTCCCCACCTTCTCACCACCACAACATTTCATCACAGTGTGGAGAAATGCTACATTGTACCTGCATCTGTGGATAAACAGAGGTCCCCAGAGCAGTCAGCCCCTCACCTTTCACCCCACTATATTTCATCACAATGTGGAGAAACCCTACACTATACCTGTATCAGTGGCTAAATGGATTAAAACTTAGTTCTGTCTGTAAATGGGAGGAAGTGGATGAGCCTTTGTAGAGCTTTCAGGAGCTTCTGACAGAGTTCTGCAAAGACACACACACACACACACACACACACACACACACACACACACACACACACACATATCCTTCAGTGCCAGTTTGCACACATTTGTTTTATACTGCAATGATTTTCCAGTTTGCAAATGCATTCTTTTACTACAATATAAAAAATACACGTCATTCCTCCACATTACTTGACAGTCTTGGTTTTGAATTACAGGGCTGAGTTCTGATTTAAAACCTCTCAAAGAGCTATAAAACAGGAGGGCATGCAGAGCTGTAGCTAGACTGTCTGTAATTTGATACTGCAGTCTGCTGAATGAGACACTGGGAGCTTCAGAGCTTCAATAAGGAAACTCCAGTATACATGTACTGTACTTGTATGCTTTTTCTTTTCAGCCATAAAAACAAGATGAAACTAGTAACCATGTTATCACACAATTCTGTTATGCAACATTAAGACTGAAATACATGTACTGTTATTGTGAACCTCATTCTTCACAGGAAATACTGACTAACAGAGAAAATATAGTGCAGTAAACAGACTGCTGTGCATAGGGATTGCTATAAAATCCAATTTAATAAAGTCTGCTAGCAATCTGCTGAAGTCCATTTTCTATGTGATAGTAAACATCCGCAAAGCTCCACCCTGCTGCCATAAAAATGGTAAGAAACAAAACAGCAGTGTATAGAGCATCCTCTTATATGTCTTGCTCCGTGACTGGAAATGTATTTTTATTGACTCCTGTCCCCATGTGTGCCAGGGAACTGTTTACCTTTATTTACACACACTATGCTTTATACTGTAATCCCAACAATTTTGTTATCTGTTTGTCATTATGCACCCAGATGATACAACAAACTAAAATCTCTTCACCAATGCTGACCTAGTGTGTTGCACATTCTCTACTGAGACATTCATTTTGTGACTTCAGTGAGCAGAGCCTGCAGCCATCTTGCTGTAACTGGGAAAAAGGGGATACCAAAGCACAAATTTGGAGTTGTAGTAGTTGCTTTGCACCTCAAATCAGTGCACCCTCAAATTAGCGCACTCATCCCCCGCAGGCATACTACTTTTTCTGTTGTCTCCCTGGAGGTCATGACACAGCATGAAATAGTCCACCATGTCCAAGATGTCTGCCAACCTTATTGCCCATGCACAGTATTCGCATACGCGTGACTTCACTGCAAACTACAGAAGTGAAGTTGAACATGCATGAATAGTTACTCATGCACAATAATGTTCAGAGGCCATCTTGGACATAGTAGATGGTACGATTCTGCTGTGACCGCTTGTTTTGTCAGATATGACACATTACTACTGCAGAAGCAGACCTCTAGATGTAGGGGCCCCTCTTAAAGGACAAGTAAATAGGATATTTCTCAAAAACAGTTTATAAACTCTGGCTTCATAGACAGGTAAATGAAAGGCTGCTGTCAATACAGTATTTATGCTAAAACTGCATTTATGTGTTAAATAAATGCAGTTTCATAGCATTTGGGAAATGTAAACAAAAGCCCTCTCCTTTCAAATCTCCCACTCTGTCTGCTTTCTAAGATGGCCACCTAGGATTTCAGTTAATGTCGTGTGAATGGCGGGCTGAGTGAGGAGCTCTGAGGGAATCAGAAATGACCTCCAAAAGTTTTTTTTTGCTCAAAACTAAAACTACTGCATATGGAGGTTTATAAACAAAAGATATAATGGTTAAACCAGGTCCTACAAAATCTGCTCCTGAACAAGAGGATGGTACAGGATATAACACCACTGGCTCAAACAGTGAGACCTCATTAACTTCAAACCAACCTCACTCTAAATGCAGCTCTCATTCTAAATCCTTGAACCACCTAAAAGAGGAAAAACTGAACAGTATACTTAGTGAACAGAAGGTTTTTCAAGCAGAAATGTCTGCTAAGGTAGATATAATAGCTGAAGATTGGAGCTGGAAAGCCACATAAATGACTTCAACCAGCTAATCATCACAACTGACTCTCCATTACACTACTAGAGAAAACGGTGGAACAATTAACAAAGGTTAATCATTAACTCAGGATACATTCGAGGATAATGAAAGTGCAAGAGACACTTCTTTTAAATGAAAGTTGCCTCCAAGGCAGATAAGGCAACGCTGCCTCTGATGTAGCCCTGCCTTGAAGGCAGGTATGATAGGGCTACCTTCCATGCAGGGTTTTAAACCTCTACAGCTAAAGACCTGAGCTGCATTGCTGTCCTAGCTTTATGGTGGAGTGGAAAGGTCTACAGCCTGATAAACAAAAGATTGAGAGTTCAAATTGACACACCAGGTCACCTCAGCTCTTCTGTCAGAATTTCACTTGAGTGGTGACCCATGGTTGAGTGGTGTTAGAATAGTAAATGTATAAGAAAAGGACTTAGCTCTGAGAAAGAATAACTGCAACAGTAAAGGGTTGCCCGAGGCAGATCTGCCTTATCTGCATCAGAGGCAGGGCTGCCTCAGAGACTACTTTTTTAAAAAGTGTCTCTTGCTTATGAAAGTTGATCCCACAGAAACAATCTTGCATCTATGGCATACCAGGAGGTGCTGAAGGACAACAACTTACACTATTTCTGCAACAGTTTCTGCAGTTGGCCTGCCCCTTCCTGCCTGGCATGGAACTTGGTATCCAGCAAGCTCACTGTGTTTTAGCAGGACTCAGCAGTAGACCCCACTGCTGAGCCTGGATGAAAAGCATTTGATAGGATGTCTTGGAAATGTTTCAGTTATAAATTACATCAAGTTGGCCTCCATATCCAATTCATCACTATCATTAACAAACTGTATAATTTCCCACAAGCAATGATTCAAGCAAATGGATCCCACCTCCAGATTTAACCTTTATAGGGGAACAGCGAGGATGACCTATGTCTCCATTATTATTTGCTCTTTCAGTGGAACCTGTGGCACAAGCTATACCCCAAAACAAAGATATCTCTATCTCTCATCTTACTGAAGAACATAAATTGGCATTTTATGCCAACAATCTATTAATATAGTTATTACAGCCAACAACCTCTTTCTGGTCCATACTAAGTGAAAATAGTAGGGTAGCCCATGACAATGGTGACCATGATTTAGTGCTTTCAAAAGGTGACTCAATTGCAATGCCTATCCACAGGGCTACCAGGCAGGAGGACGACTGGATGGGGGTCTGTGAATATAGTGACAGGATATCACAATATGTACATGCACATGGGGGAGCAGCACACTGAGCGATGAGCAGAAGGGGAGGGAGGGTTTGTGAGATGTAGTGCAGCAGTGGGCTTTGGGGCTGGCCCTGTGGTGTGGGAGTGGGTTTCAGGCTAGGGTTATGAAGGTGCCAGGTTCGGTCCGGGTGCACGCCTCTTTGTTGTGCCTGGCCACTGACATTTTTTCCTGTTTTGCACACCTCCAACATGCATCCCCTGGAGTTGAGAATCCTTTAGTAGGGGTGCAGGAGCTCAGTCCCCCACTTTAATAAAAAAAAGTCCCCAGCACCCTTATGTTGCATGACTAGAGTCTACATCACCAAAACTGATTTTGGCAATGTACACTCACCCTAATGGCAATTGCCTTTCTACAATCATCGTTATCACATGGAACCTATGGTAGCCTATCTGATTACAGACTTAATATAAACAAAACAACAGCTCTCCACATCTATAATAATCCCTCCTAATATACGTATGACTTGTCATTTTAACTGGATCAGACATCTATAAAATATTTAGGAGTTTATATTCTGAACAACCTTACTCAACTATATCAGTTCCTTACCCCTTTACTACAATCTACTCTGACCTAGATTGAGTGTCTAACCTCTAACATTACATAACAAAACTGAGATTATTCACATGTATATTCTACCAAGAATACTTTACTCGATCAAAACTGTTCCAGTGTCTCCACCACAATTATCATTCCAGGAATGGTATAGTGCATCATACGGTTCATATGGGGAGGTACAATTCTCAGATAGCACATAATAAATTGTAATTATTAAAACAACAGGGAGGTCTGGCCTTACCAAATTTAGCTACACATATCAGACATGTAGCAGCATGATGATTGATGCCTACTGAAAAATCCTGGAGGTTGATGATTTTAACTTTTCAGTTTATAAAACTTTATTCTCCAACCTTCCTTTACCTCCAGAGCAGTTAAAGACAATGATTTTTCAAAATTGACTCTTCATGTGGAACAGCATTTTGGCAAATAAATGCCTATTTCAACCACTAACTCCTATGGGCACCATAGCACATGATACTGATACTACAGTCAACCCAAACAGTATGGACCATTGATTTGTTCAATGGGAAGACAAGGTCTCTACTTTTTATCAACTATTTGATAACGGACAATTTTTGCAACAAAAATATGCATTGACGAGAGTGGATCATTTTTGTTACTTACAAATTAGACACTTTTTGATGGCAATGCTAAGCCCTGGCCCTCTCTCAGACTATAAGGAGCTACATCTCCTCATCTTACTATTACAGGCCATGCAAACTTGAGGGATCCCTCCTCATTTTATTTCTTTAGCCTACAAAGCAATAAACATACCACCAAAACTGACACTTATAGCCCTCAAAACAAATTGGGAGCAGGAACTGAGTATCCATGTTCTCCCAGATAACTGGGGTAAAATACATCAACAGCAGCACAAAATCTCCTCCTCCTCTAATAGTTGGAAGGAGTTTGTGTGGAAAACTATTGTGTGTTATTTTCTAACCCTGATGCTACTGGTGAAATTTAATAGACCCTTATGTTATGATTGTTGGAGATGCTGTGGTAACCAGTCTGCACACCCAGCACTTATTTTTGGCCTTGCCTCAAACTGATTCAATTCTGGTCAGAAATAGATGTAGAGGTACGTGCCTTTGTTCTACCTTCCTCCTCTAATTGTGACTATCGACCTGTTTTTGGATTACCCACCTAAACTCCTGATTAAACATTAGAAATATTTCTTTAATATAGCATTTACTACAGCAAAAAGCTGTCACCACTCACTGGTTGTCACAAATGCCTGCAGACATAGATCACTGGAGAGACCTTATGATCTCAGTATATTATTTAGAAAAATTAACTCATAAGCTATGTCATCGACTGGAATTATTTAATAGTATATGGACGGGTCTGGTAATGCACATAATGGGCTCACTTTTGCAAAGAGATGTGGTGGTGCAGTTGACTCGTGGCAGGGTGTTGGAGGCAAGTTGTGACTTGCATCCAACATGTCGGCAAGTGTGATTTTCAAAAGGTGTGCCACAAATGCCCACCGAAGTCCAGAACATAGGATGGAGAGTTGACCAGGTATTCCTTGGTCTAACTTTGCATCTGGGATCACAGCACTTGCATCAAACCTTGGCCAAGGTGCTGTAAAGTGGGGAAAGTGTTTCAACTGTGCAGCCCTTCTAAAATTGGACTGACCTGCATCCAAGAGGTTTTGACACAGCTGCATCAAACTTTGTGGTGGATGCAGGGCTTGATGCAAGCGCTGTGTTCACCTTGTAAAATTGAGCCCAATGACTAAATGTAGAGAATTTGTGCCATAAACATAATAAGATGGGCATCTCTAGAGAGGAAGGAATTTTTATATTTAGATATACATCCCTTCAGGAACCCTAAACATGGATTCAACGACGTCCTAAACTTTATCAACTCTCATCCTCCTGAAGCTGAACTTATTCTACTAGGGATTTCAACATAAACTGGTTAGCATCGAGTGCCAGTGCCTATAAAGACTCCATCTCAGCTGCTAACCTCACACAAATGGTAAACTCTCCTACTAGGATTAACTGCAAGACTGACACCAGTACCCTATTGGATTGGGTCCTCACCACTCACCCCACAAGGATTTCTCGATGACCATTCTCCCAGACTCACCAGTGACCACTCCCCAGTCATGTGTGCATGGTCTAACAAATTCCTTAAGCCCCTCCCAAAATTATCGCTAGCAGAGTCCTTCCTTGTGGAAAACTTCCACATCTCAAACAACACCTGCTTGTACAAGACTGGGTACCCATCTATGAAGCAACAGATGTTAACTTGGCTCTTGATCACTTCTCTCAATTTCAACAAAGCCTGCAACCTCTTTGCCCCTGCTAAAAGGCACAAAACAAAATCTCTCTAACCTATGGGTCACTGCTCTTCTCTCACAGCTGAAACTAAGGGATCACCTCTGGGCATTTGCCAGGGCCACTGGCAAACAACTGGACATCCAAAATTACAAACAAGCATGAAATGCCTGCACAAAAGCTATACAGCTAATGAAATCCACCTATTACAAAGACGCTGTCACCAATACATGGGGAAATGGTCGTGCTTTCTGGGACAATATCAAGGATGTCACAGGAAGCAGCCAAAACCTCCTCCGCCAGTTAATGGTTGATGGATCCTCAACCCTTGATCCCAAGGTGATCGTAAGCATCATTAACACGGCTTTTTCAGACCTTAGTGCTGTTCTACCCCATGACTTTTTCGAAAACAGGGCCTACTCCCCAAATACCTCAGCCCCTCAGTCTAACCATCCCTCTTCTACTTCATGAAGGTAAGGCTGAAAGAAGCTCGCCACTATATTACTGCAGCTATCTCTAAATCTAGATCTAGTAGTGACACCCTGGACATTAAGCTTCTGTTGCTCACCCTCAATGAGGTAATTCATCCATTAACAAAAATCCTAAACCTCTCTCTCAGCTGTGGAAAATTCCCAGACCTATGGAAAACAGCCACTGTGACACCCGTCCGTAAAAGTGGGACAAGACATTCACTCAAATTATCGCCTATCTCCATACTCGCCCCACTCTCTAAGGCACTCGAGTACATTGTGGCTGATCAACTTACCGACCACTTGGATAAATACAATATACCTTGTCCACAACAACATGGCTTCTGGAAAGGTCACAGCACCACCACAGCCCTTCTTGAGTTCACTGGAGCTTTGCACAAATTCCTTGACAACGGCCTTCTCACAGGGCGTTTTCATCGACCTCTCAAGGCCTTCAATACAGTACACAATGCACTACTAATACACCAACTACTGAATGCTGGCTATCACCTGACTCTTCTCTCTGGTTTAAAAGCTACTAGAAAACTGGTCACAGAGAGTAAAATTGCAGACGCCTTTCTAAACACCCTGCCTGTCTGCTCGGTGTCCCACAGGGATCCATACTGGGACCCTCCTTTTAGCCTTTTCTAAACACCTCCCTTACCACTGCTCTGAGCAGATCATACTATATGCCAATGATGCTGTTGTATTCTCCACTCACAAAGATCCTGCAACTCTTCAACACAACCTTCAACTTGGTTTCAGTTCTGTAGAGACATGGTTTCTTAATCATAAACTGGTCCTCAATGACAAGAAAACCAAATCTATGCTCTTCTGCAGCCTCATAATCCACACAAGCTACACCACTTGGCTATCTCCACCACCCAGGGGAACACTCTAGATCAGGTGGGGTCCTTCAAATACTTAGGATACAGCTTGACCCTAATCTCTCCTATGGACTACATGTAGATAATGTAGCTATAGCTGCTAATACACTGCTTGGTCTCCTCTACAAACACAGACCACACCTCATGCCAAAAGCTTTGAAGGTTGCAGTCCTGAGCTCTGTGATCTCTGTAATAGACTATGGTCTCATCATTTATGGCTCGGGCACAATCACAACCCTTAGATGCCTCTCAACTGCCTTAAATAAAGCATGCTGGCTCATCACTGGTGCTCACCATCTCATCCACACATGTGACCTGTACACTCAGACCGGCTGGCTCCAACTATCAAACCGCATAAAGTTTCTCACCTGCTCCATGGTGAAAAAATCTACCTTGACCTTGCACCTTCTGGGGTCTCAACTCTGTTACAACACTGAATTAACAAATGGTGCCTTAGGAGATCCACGCTACAGCTACTGAAAGTCCCCACTGTCACACTTCACAGGGACAACGCTCTTTTGCTTATCGAGTGCCACTCTGGTTCAATGGCCTCAGCCCAACCATCTCCTCTGCCCCAACTATTGGTATGTTTAAAACTAGGCTCCAGGACTATCTCACTACCAACAGCTCCTGTGACTGCCCAACTTAACCTTGTTTCTCCACTTCCCTTTCTGCTGTAGTTGTCCCCCTTCCCTCCCCTCCTCACTGGATTCTACCCTCACATCTTGGAATACCCAATGCTGCACTTTTCACCCTCTCACCACCCTTCCTACATTCCTTCCCCCACCCTCTTCCCTCTCCCTATGACTCTGGCACTTCTTATCTGTTGTCTATTTTCTCTGACAAATGCCACTGGCTGCCTTGTTACAATGCTACCCTTGAACTGTATTAATCTGCACTCTGTTTGCAATGTCCACATTGTTGTAATGCCTGTCTTAATGTTCCCCATAATTTGTATTTCTCTGATGTGGAACCTTTGTAAAAGAGCCATGGCTCAAAGGTATTTGTAATCCTATACTTGATAAATAAATAAATAAATAAATAAATAAATAAATAAATAAATAAAGATAGGGGATACTAAAAACTCTGCAAGCTAAATTTACTAACTGTCTGTATTTTGTAATTGACTACCCACTGTACACTATATTGTAATTTTATTTTGATAATGGTGGAATTGTAATGAGATGATAGAAACCTATCATTAAGGGATTGTCAATTATTATTTTTATTAAAATAAAATAAAGTTTAAAAAGGATACGATAGCTGTCTAACGTGAGACAAAATGATGTCATTGGAGCAAGAGCTCCTGAATAGTGCTCCTTAGTCTGTATAGTGCCAAAAGCCTCCAGTGCACTCTCTGTCCTTTTGCTGTTCAGCTGAAGCAAAATGATCAAAATCGTGACTTAACATGTACATTATTTTTATAAATATATGTTAGATTATGTTCGCTTTACTTATTTGTTTTAAAGTTTCACCAGGAAAGGCATACTGAGCAAGAAGCTTGTTTCAGATATGTCCTGGGGTTAAGGGGAGGTGGATATTACAATGCATGAATTAACAGACAATACAAGAATACGCTTACAAAATGACATTGTAGAAAGTTTTGAATATTACGTCCAGTATAAAATTACAGATTTTCACTATACAGTTAAGAGCAGTACAGAGGTCAAAGTGCATAGGTGCTACATGCAAATATACTGATAATCACAGTTATATACTAATAATCAAATATATTGGGAGAGGTGTGAGGGAGAGTGCAGGAAGGGGAAGAGATTAGGAACAGTTGCAGGAGGAAGGGTGAGGCTATGGAGGAGGTAAGAAAGGACTTAAGATGATGGGGTATTTTGCATGGTGTGAGGGGAGAGGGAATTCCACAGCCTAGGGAAATGATGGTTGAAGGCCCTTGGCTGATTGTCATGGAAGTAGAGGGATTTGCCAGGGAGCAAACATCTGAGCTCCTGAGGAGTGGGAAGAGGAAGGAGGAAGGAGAGTGAGGTGGAGAAGTAGGAGGAGGGAGAATCAAACCAGAATTTATTGACAATGTTGATACAATGGGCATGGCACCTGTCTTCAAGCGATGAAAAGGAGAATGACTGGTACAGTAGTGGGTGCAGAGGGGCAGTCCAGTGCAAAACAGCAGAAAAAGTGGAAGACAGTGTCCAGTCTGGCAAGGACTGTAGTAGGGGCAGCACTGTAGACCACATCACCATAATCAAAGATTGGGAGGATCATTCTCTGGATAATAACTTGGGGACCATTACATTGAACAACAACAGAATAAATTATGGATTAAAACAGCCCTCTCAGCCAAACAGCAATGACAGTGTTCTGTTTACATATCTGGTGGTCTAGTGGCTGCTGATACTCACACTGGTCCAGTGAAAGCTCAACTGATTTTAGGAAATCCACTGTATCTGCAAACAAACTACTGCCTCTGATCATTTTTAACTTTGCACAAATGCACAGTATAAGGCAGTGTGCACTAACCTCTGTCTGCTCGCCTGCCCACCTGCCAGTCTGTCATTGAGTCAGCCATTGCACTAGAGATAAGGACCACAGAGAGAAAAGGCTCTTTCACCAGTAGACACCAATCTGGTAGCTGGAACATCTACCAGAAGACCAGAGGAGGGAGGCTGATGAGTTGGAAGGTGATGATGAGGTAGATCTGAAAAGTATGTTGGAGCCAGACCACGCGACATTTGACAGTGAGCAAGAGTATTTTATAGTTGATTCTGTATTCTATCAGGAGCCAGTGAAGAGGAGCCTGAAGAGGAAAACATGATCAAGCTTCCTGGAACAGATTGAAATATGCACTGTGGCATTTACACAAGCTAGGACCCATGCAGGATATGAACTGGAAGCCCATATAGGAGACAATTGCAGTAGTCCATGTGAGAAAAATAAAACAGTGAACCAAAGTTGGAGAAGTTTCAAAACTTAGGTAGGACTGAACCTTCACAATGGTGCAGAGATGATAGAAAGTGGGACTAACAACAGAACTGACATGGGAATCCAAATGCAGTGATTGATCAGATAGGACTCCCAGGTTTTGGACAGTGTGACTGGCTAAATGACAGAACCCTGGTGAAGGCTGATGTCAGAGAGAAGGAGAGATCTGATCTTTGCTGTTGTGGTGCACGCAAGGAGTTCAGATTTAATAAGAGGCAGGTAGCACCAGCTAGAAGATGGACTACAAAATTATGCTGAAGAGATACTGTACAGCTGAAACAGCAGCCCTAGCACGGTACTGCTGCTGATGTTTTGGTGCCAACACAGCCAGCATGTGGCAGACAGAAATTGCCAGACATAGTGACTGAAGTAAATTCCTGGCTTAATTTGTTTAGGCCAAGTGACTGTAGTAAGTCAAAGTACATGTGCTATATTTTAATTGTATGTATTGAGCTTTATATAAAAATGTATTGTATGGGAAGGAAATTAACTCTGATGAAGCAGGCGCTGTCCTTGCAAAACGTTAGTTCCTCTTGTGTATATCTGGTACTGCTTGTTTTAAAATAAGTGGTTTAAAAATATAAAACCGTTGATTCCATTTGATTTTGGTGGGCGCTATGAATGGAATTGGTTTTATTGTAAGTTGAATTAACACCACCAGTTTTCCTGGTGCTCTGCTTACTTCATTTAATTGAATTGTCTTTACTGCAGAGCACAGGTTGCTTTCTTTTAAAAGCGTAAAACAATCGGAAATTTGTTAGCTCATTTTTGTAGGGCTACACAAGCATAGCAGTACCATTTTTGTTAAAACTTTCTCAGCTGGGCATCGTAGTTCCCTCGTATGTCCTTCAGATTTTAAAATAGAAGGAGTTGTAAAATGGCAAATGGGGGTCCGAGTAATGTCCCAGAGAATATGAAAAGTTTTGCAGATCTTTTGTTTCAGCATACAAATGGTGTTAACCCAGTACTGGCAACAGCAGAATCACAGGAGAGATACACGCTGAAATACAGGTAAAAGATATTCATAGAAAACTTGAAAAGCTTGTTATGAAGGTCAGTAGAATGTATTGGCATAAAAGTGACTTTGGAGGCCTATTTGGAGGTTAAAAGAATGCTACAGGGTTTACGATTGTTGATAAGTCTGCGTATGGAATGGAAGACGAGAATTTTGCAAATGTGGAGAGAGAACATAGATGAAGCTTCTTTTAAAAATATGAATTTGATTTTATCTAGAGCTAGCCAGTGAGAGATGCCTTATCACAGGAAATAGCTGAGATTGAGCAAAAATTAAAGGAACAAAGCACATCAGAAGAGTTAGAAATTTTTAACAAACAATTACTTGATAAGATAAAATATGATTTACAGTTGCAAAAAGCTAAAAGAAAAAAACTGAGGGATGAAAATGATTATAGGTTAAATCAGGTATATGACTGAGCTGATAAGAAAATAATACTGCTCTTAAATCTATTTTAAAACAGGCATCAACACCAGTGGGATTAACAACACAGATGGAAAATGGAACAGTGTTGGACTATATGACAGGACCCTCTGACAGGGATCTGGATGTTTTTAGAAGAGCAGGAGTTGCAGGAAATACCAATACGCAGAAGTCTCAGGAAAACCAGATTTCAGGACTCATATCATCGACAGGAATTGAATCAATACAGAGGTACAATAGCACGAGGAGGGGTGGACTGGCATGGAAGAAACAGAAGGTGAAGGTATTAATATGGGATATTTTAAGGAGCCAGCCATGGAAATACGGAGTCTACCCCATTATTAATATTTCTAAATATGAATAGTCAGAGTCAGAAAAGTCTGTCCTCAGTAAAGGGTTGTCTTTGTACCATTGGCTGATATTATTTTTTTCCAGACTGTAGTAGATATACACAAGTTTGCTAGGAATTTAACATTTAAAACTTTGTATAGTACTGATGTGTCTATGGAACAGGAGTATTGGATAATGCTGAATCTCTTAAATGAAATCTGCCTATTGTCCTGTATATAACCCTACTGTCTCTATGTTTGTAAATAAATGTGAGATGGATTTAGAAATGTGAAAATGTAAAAGCTTTTGTTCCTTTGAATTGTAGTATACAAAGAGGTTAGCACTGGATGGTCTTAGAGGAAATACTGATATTGTAATTAGATCAGCTGATAGGGGGCAGTGGTTATTATGGATCATAGTTATTATGAACAAGAAATATATCAACAATTGGGGATGTTAGCTATTTTGAGAAACTTTCCAGTAATCAAATGAATGCATTTAAAAGGATGTGGATTTGGTATAAAGTTATGGTTTTGTAAAGGATATATAACAGAGAAAATGTTTAAAGCTTTAATGGTAGCACATCCAGTTGTACCTATAATATATATTTTGCCCAAAATTCATTCAAATTTAGAGTGTCCACCTGGATGACCCATTATATCGGGCAATGGATGGCTTACAGAGCCTATATCCTTATTTTGGATTTTTGCAACCTTTGTAACTGAGGTAAGATCATATTTAAGGACTTGATGCAGGTTATTAATTTAGTTGAGGATGTGGATATGCAGCAGGAATGGTTTTTGCTACTTTGGATATTGATTCATTATATACGGTGATCCCACATGTGGATAGATTACAAGCATGAAATTTTTTGGATCAGAGAAATGAAGTAGACAAAATAAATATGCTTACACAGCATTTGTTGCAGCTTGCTAATTTGATATTAACAAAAATTATGTTTTTATATCAGGGCACGTATATAGGCAAATTAGAGAAACTGCAATGGGAGCAACAGTAGCACCTAGTTATGTAAGTTTTTGATGGACTAAATGCTATTTTTTGAGATTGACATACCTGGGCTTAATTGTTGGGCTTGCAGAGTTCCTGGGGGTCCTGGGTCAGTGTCACACACAGAGGTGGGGAGTGGGGTAGGCTGGAGGGCTTGTCCTTAACTCTCCTTCCTCTAGACTCCTGGGGTAGCCAGCTGGGGGCTGACTCCTCTTGAGTGGAAGTAGTGGGCCACTGACTTCCTGGGCTGGCTGGAACCTGTGGTCTGCTAGTGGCCTTTCTACGATTCAAATCGGAGTGGATTTTGAAGTCCTGTGGTTTTGAAGACTGACCTATATTGTTTGCTGCTCCTACTGATGCTTGGGCGGTTTATTTGATATTTGTATCCTTTGCATAGAGACAGGATCCTCGTTGTCTGCAATTATATTTTGTTTAGTGGAAATAATATAAGCAGTGAGAGTGCTATATAATATCTTTTATCCCACCTGTTTCCGGTACTGTGAGAGAGTCCCGAGGGTGGCTTTAAATTATTCCTCTGTTTATTATTTTTATTATTATTATGATTTAATTATTATTATTTGTTTATTTTTGTGAGAGTGTTTAATTTGTTTTTAAGTACCAGGTAGTGAGAGGACCTGGGAATAATTTAAAATTGTTTTGGTTAATTTTGGTTGACCCCAGGCTGTGAGAGGACCTGTGGGTTAAATCAATTAATTTGGTTTTGTGTTATAGAGTTGGTTTAGTTTTATTTTTATTTTAGTCAGTCTTATAATTTGTAGTTGAATAATTTTAGTTGTAGGAAGTTTGTGGGTAGTTTAGGATTGGTGTTGTTCTCGTGTTTTTATTATATTTAATGTTTTAAATTGAGCAGCTAGATGTGCCTGCTTGCCCCTCCTGTCTTATGCTATTTGGCCTCCGCTTCATACATCCACCCTTTCTATTCACCCCGCCTGCTTATATTTATCATCATTGTCGGGCGTTGGGGATTGCTTGAAGGGGAGGAATTGGGGTGGTGGGGGTTGTGGACAGTGGAGGGTGGGGCCTTCCCATGGGGTGGTCAGCCCAGAAGACACCCTGGGTGAAATGGCTGCTTGAATGTGGTGACTCTGTTCTGGTTCCCATACCCAAGGGCACCTCCAGTTTGGGAGGGCAAGTGGTTGGGACAACTCACCAACCTCGTCCAACTCTGACATTGTTGTGCAATGTCAGATCTATCTGCAACAAGACTGGTCTTATTGCAGATTTTGTTGCAAGGGCAGATCTGGCTTGCATTGCCAAGATATGGTTGGATGGGAATCGGCCCCTCTTTAGAGGCTGCTGTTCCCCACCAGGTACTCAGTTATACATTGCTGAGATTGGATCACGGGGGGGCAGTCTGTTTCAAGACTAGATTGGGCCTAACTGGTGTACCAGTTGAGGAGGCCAGGTCATTTGAATTGTATTTTGGTAGCTGGTGTAGGGTGCAGGATTGCCCTCATTTATCGTCCACCAGGTGATGAGAAGCTTTTCTGCAGGAAATAGCAGATTTTGCCGCTGACATGGCCTTTGAGTCACCAGACTGATGGTTCTGGGTGACTTCAGTACTTGGTTGATGACAAAGCTTTGCTTCTTGGTCAACATTTCCTCCAGGAGATGACATCTCTGGGCTTTACACAGGTTGTTTCCACAGTTACACACAAGGGAGGTCACTCTCTTGACCTGGTCTTCCTCCTGGGGATTGAGGCTTCCAATTTGGTGGTGGAACCAGTCAGTTGGTCCAATCACTACTCAATTGGGTTCAATTTTGAGGCTCCCTAGGTAGGTCAGCCCCTGTGGAGTTGGTCAGGTACTGCCCATTGTGGACGTCATCCTGAAGATCTGATGGTGGTTATTGACCTCTCTTTGGATGAGTTCTGCACTGATCCTGAGCAGCTGGTAGTGGCATATAATAGGGCCATATCGGTGGCACTCGATCAGATTCGTAGTCCGTGTTTGCCCCTTCCACATCATCCCACTGCCCCATGGTTTGATGGGGCTCTGAGAGGGTTGCAGAGGATGGGGCATAGGTTGGAACATCGTTGGAGGAAGACCACCACTGATGCCGACTACCTTATTTTGCTAGAGCATTATAAACTCTACCAAACAGCAATTTCCCATAAGAAGGCAAAATTCTGTCCAGGGAAATTTCTAGCATGGAATCGACTGGCTCAGCTCATCAGAACTGTTGACAGACTGTACAACCCAGCCTGTCGGCAGATCCGCCAAGTTTTACTCAAACTGATTGTGAGGAGTCGCTCGATTCTTTTAGAATAAGGTTAAAGATATCAGGAGGAAGTTCCTCCAACCTCATTCTAAGGATGTTGCAGTTGATCGGTGTCCTGTCACAGAGCCTGGAGTTTCCTGGAGTGCCTTTGACCTGCCAGATCTCGTAGACACTATGAGAATTGTCCATGAGATGCATCCCACATGCTGTAGTTTAGACCCTGGCCCTACCTCCCTGATTTTGGGTTGTAGTGAGATCATCGGCCCTGTCTTAGCTCAGATTATTTGGTGTTCTTTAGATATGGGAGTTTTCCTAGCTCTCTGAAGGAAGGGGTGGTGACTCCTTCTGAAGAAAGCTTCTTTAGACCCGGATGACCTAGCAACTACAGTCCAATCTCTAACCTCCCTTTGTGGGGAAGGTTATTGAGAAAGTTGTGGCAGCTCAATTGGATAACCATTTGACCATCCATAGTTTATACAAACCTCTTCAGTCTGGTTTTCGTAAGAGGCATAGTACCGAGACTGCTCTGGTTCGGGTGCTCAATGATCTCCTGATGGCTGAGAGATCGGAGACACCATTCTATCTTGGTTCTCCTTGATCTATCATCAGCTTTTGATATTGTGGATCATGGGGTTCTGCCCAAATGCCT
Organism: Neoceratodus forsteri; assembly: GCA_016271365.2. Taxonomy (NCBI): domain Eukaryota; kingdom Metazoa; phylum Chordata; order Ceratodontiformes; family Ceratodontidae; genus Neoceratodus; species Neoceratodus forsteri. The sequence goes on along the minus strand of CM057456.1, from coordinate 899,036,357 downwards.
GAGGTCCATTTGTGGGCTATCTAGTACAGTCCTCAGATGGTTTTCATTGTTCCTCAAAGGGAGAACGCAGACAGTGGTCTCGAGTTTGTTTTCATCCTGGGTCTTTCTCTGCCTTGTGGGGTGCCTCAGGGCTTGGTACTTCTCCCATGTGATTTGCAGTATATATGCTACCCGGAGACATTGTAAGATGGTATGAGCTGAGGTTTCACTGCTGCTGATGATACCCAGCTCTACCTGTCTTTTGCACCTGACCAGGTTAGTTCTATCTCGGTACTGAACAACTGCCTCACAGACATCCAAGACTGGATGAATTCCAGCAGTTTAAAGTTGAACCTGGGAAAGACTGAGGTTATGGACCTGAGTCACAGGGTAGAGGAATTGAGGACTGGTCTCCCTCTGGATTAATCCTGGGGTGGACCAGATCCTCACCTTTGAATGGGTGCGTAACCTGGGAGTGGAGCTTGATGGTGGTTTGACCCTCCATCACCAGGTGTCTGCAGTTGTCAAACTGGACTTTTTCCATCTTAGGAACATTGCCAGGATTAGACATCTTGTTCAGCTCAGTGACCTAACAGTCTTGGTCCATGCCTTTGTGACATCTCACCTTGATTACTGTAACTCCCTTACCTAGGACTTCCTGGGGTTGATATCTGCCACTTGCAGCTAGTGCAGAACGTGACAGCACATTTGTTGACTGGGGCTTCTAAAGTTCTCATACTACCCTGTGCTGCGTGCTCTGCACTGGCTGCCAATACAATGGCAGATCACCTTTAAAGTGAATCTTTTGACCTACAAAGCCCTACACAGTCTGGGTCCTGACTACTTGAAAGAACTCCTGGTGCCTTACACCTCTGCGACAGCTCTGCTCAGCTGACTAGGGGTTGCTGGAGATTCCAAGGGTAAATTTGAAGTCATCTGGTGCCCGTGCATTTGATTTGCTGCACCTACCCTCTGGAATTCTCTGCCCCATCAGCTCTGGGAGTGTAGGGACGGTGGGGAGTTTTAAGCAGGCACTAAAGACCTTTTATGGGAAAAGCGCTTCCTTCTTTGTTCTGATTTTATACTGTTGTATTGGAATATATGTTCATATTTGATTTTATTGAATGTATTGAATATGTTTTATGTTTGTTCTTGCTGTACAGTGCCTTGAAACTTTGAAAGGCGCCAATTAAATAAATTTTATTATTATTATTATTATTATTATATGAGCATGGTGGGAACAGATTATTTATAGTTCCAGTGGCAACCTTTTTTTCAGTATTTGGATCTCTGGAAATGTTATTTGATGACATGTTGATTATCTGGAAAGGGACTCAGGGCAATTTTTGGAGTTTGTTTCTTGGTTAGAAGGCACTAATACTAGTCTAAAATTTAAATATATTTTGGATCAGCATCACAGATTACATTTTAGATTTACTGATTTATAAGAAAAGTAAAAATGGTGCATGTACCACGTTATATTAAAAGGACATAGACAGAAATAGTTTACTGCTTTATAATAGTAGCCATCCTGCACATATTAAGATGAATATTCTAAGGGGCAGCTTATTAGAACTAGTCGTAGGCTGTACGGAGTTACATGAATATGTAAAAAATGTGAACAACAGGTTAAAATATTTGTACAAAGGGGATATAGCAATCAAGTAATAACTAAGGCCATTCAGGATGTAGAAAGAATAGATCAAGTGGATACTTTAATTCCTAGGCTGAAGAGAAAATGAGGCTGTGTTGTGTCCATTTGTAACCACTATTTCAACTAGATCAGCTGATGTTAATAATGTTATTTATAAGAATTGGGATTTATTGAAATTAGAGCCTAAACTGAGAAATATTTCAAACCAAGTACCCAAAATAGTCTTTAAGAAAGCAAGAACCATTAAGGAATGGGTCATACCAAGTATGCTGCCACCCAAAGTTAATGTACGATCTAATTGGTTAGCCCCAAAGGATGCTTCAGATGTGGGAAATGCTCTTTTTGCAAATATGTTAAGCAGGGTGGGAAATTTATAATCATGTAATGGATGAAGAAATAGAAATGTGCAGTTTTTCGCTTGTAGTAGTGGAATTATTTATATTCTGTACTGTAGTTGTGGGCATTTCTATGTGGGCAGGACAATACGGCAATTCAGGACATGAATGGGAGAGCATATAAGAGCTATTACCCATTCAAATAGTGCATATGCCATTGTCAAGCACATTTTGCACTGTACTGGAGGGAACACATGAAATTAGCTTTATGGGCATTAAAAAGTGGCTGCCAGCCCTCGAGGAGGAGATTTTGAGAAAAAGTGGGGCAGTATGAGAGCTTCTGGACATATTTTCTTGGAGCTAAGTGATGAGGGACTAAATGAAAATATAGACCTCTCGGCTTTTTAAGTAAATTATGAATGCATTTTGATTAAAGGGATATTTTCTAAACAAGTGCTTTAAACTTTATGTCCATGAAATAAAAGAAAGTACATGGATGTGATGAAGGATTATTAGAACCTGTATATCTATTGGTTACTGTGGATTTAGAAGGGTACATAAAGTGACCATTGATTGTTTGTATAATGAGATTCTACGCTAATCATATAATTAAATTTAATGATGGTATGAAACAATGTTCCACACTCAAAATATAGGAAAATACATGCTAATGTGTATTGGAAGTTCATAGTTAATGCTGTTTGCCAGTTAGGAGGAGGATGTATATATAATTACAAGTAAGGACTATGTGTTTACCAAATGTTTAATTTATAATAATAATTGAACATTTTATGCTATTTAAATGGATAACACAGTATGCACTTTATACTATATATGTATTAAGTAGAGTTTAATACTAAACTTTGTGATTACTATAGGTGTATATGTAGAACTGAGGTATAAAACATAATGTGGGTTTCATCATTTTGTAACTGAAGTAAATTCCTGGCTTAATTTGTTTAGGCCAAGTGACTGTAGTAAGTCAAAGTACACATGCTATATTTTAACTGTATATACTGAGCTTTGTATAAAATGTATTGTCTAGGGAAGAAAATTAACTCTGATGAAGCAGGGCGCTGTCCTTGCGAAACGTTAGTCTCTTTTTGTATATCTGGTACTGCTTGTTTTAAAATAAATGGTTTAAAAATATAAACTGTTGATTCCGTTTGTTTTTGTGGGTGCTATGAATGGAATTGTTTTTTGTTGTAAGTTGAATTAGCAACACCAGTTGCCCTGGTGCTCTGCTTACTTCATTTAATTGAATTGCAGTTATATTTCTAATGGAACTAGTGTACTGTAGTGCAAGAGAGAAGGTAACTGTAGCTACATCTACCATATCTCAAAAATGATATATCACACTTGGGAATATGAAAAAGAGATTTAGAGATAATATAGATAGGTTGTGATTCAAACAGAGTCATACAGTACAGTATTGCTGCTTTTCCTCTCTCAGTGTGCACACTGTTAATCTACAGGTAGCTACACAGTTGGCAACACCAACATAGTTATTTTTGATAGATCTACTGTAGTATGTTAACTACTAGGTAATAATGGATTGTATCCATAAAACCTGGACATCCTACTTTGAAATAGGTAGATAGAATAAAGTTGATAACAGACAGTGGGAGTGTAAAATGGTGATGTTGAGGTTCAAGAGGAACAACTGTCACAACAACCCTCAACAGTAAAGATCAAGAGGGTTAATTTGCAACCATTTCTTTAGAGCCTGCAACCTCCACCGCTCCATACTCCTTCTCAACTGTTTCTAAAATGAAATACTGAGTGACTCTTTACGCTTGTAAGACTATCCCCTTATGTGTTCTTGGAGTAAGAGAACCACAAATTGTGTTGGATGATTTATAATAAAATTATGTGTAAAACAATATTAACAAACTGTCATCGGTAACATCATTGACAACATTATCAGAATGTCCACCCCCACATTTGCAGAACTGCTCAAGTCTGCCCTCCTACCTATCAGCTAAGATCCAGTGACTCCCAGGCCCTCAAGGTTCCAAACTCGCTCCCTTGAAGGATCATGCCTTTGCTGCCCTCACTCCCAGAATATGGAACATCTTCCTGCCCACATTCATTCTGCCCTCGCATCCTGCTTCAGATCCTCCCTCTGGGGCTTCCTGAGCTAGCCTCCTCCTGTCTCTGCACCTAGTCCCCCACCTGGGGGCTCAGTGACTCGTGGCCCATGTACAGGGGTCAGCATGTGCCAATGAGACAAATACTCAGTTAAATCCTGAGTCTTCTGACTATGTCTTGCCGTATGCCATATGTTACTGTTTACTGTTTATGTGCTTGATATGCTCACTTTGTTTACTCTGTTAGGTCTACTGACCCCTCTCCCAGGTTAACTTCTATTAGTTTCTACCCTATGTTCCTTGCTCTTGATGTAATTCATTGTAAATGTTTACCTACCACTCTTGTTAAACATGTCGCTATTCCTGTTCTCCCTCTGACATGTAACACACTTACTGGGTATCCTAATGTATTCACCCCACTGCTGTCAGGTATTATGACTGTTTCTTAGCTTTGTGCCTTGCTATGACCTTGTATTGTTATTTGTCTGTACCTTGTAATTCTCCCAGGTTGCACCTGAGAATAGGCACTTGACTGTCTATTGTGCTTACCTAGTTAACAAAAGCTAAATAAATAAATATAAAACAGACAGATGCCCTCATTTAAATAGTGGAACATTCCATTTATTTAATGCTGTGTGTGAGACCCTTTTATGGTTGTAAGAAGCCATCGTGTGCTGGCAGATCTTTGGCATTGACTAGTTGAACAAGCACTGGGTATTTATAATGTTATGTATGATGTGGAAACAGAGAAAATATGTCAGCAGCAGAATGCCTTGTGGTCTATCCAGTCTACCCTATGTGAGGTGCTTGTCCTTTAGAGGTAAAAGTCCCTACCACACCTCCTGCCACCTGTGATCTTCCCCTTTATACCTGCCCCACACTCCCATGAAATCCCTACTGTTTTAGTATTAATAATCTCATCTGGCAGATTGTTTCAGTTCTTCACCCTCATACTGTGAAATAGTACTTCCTGGTATCCTCCTGAGCCTACCTTCCCTAACTTGCTACCATTCCCACTAGTACATGTAATCTCACTGGACCAAAACAATTTGCTAGAGTCCACTGTGTTTATATCTTTCATGTACTTGAAAGTTTTTATCATGCCACTCTTCCTGTCCTGGTCTTCTGTTAGTACTTGTTTAGGGTCTCCAGTCTCTGTTTGTATGTGTTCTCATTCTGACTCTGGATCATCTTAGTGGCTCTCCTCTGCATAGCTTCCACCTTGCTTGTGGCCTTCCTCAGATGGGGATTCCAGAATTGAACACAGTACTCAAGGTACAGCCACAACATTGATCTGTATAAGGCAGTATGACCCTGCCACGCTCCTTTACTGATCCCTTGCTTCTCAGCATTCTGTTTCCTTTCTGTACGCCTTACTACATTGTGCTGATGACTTGAGGCTGCTCATGATTTCTACCCCTAAGTCATTTTCTTCATCTGACACAATGGTGAACACCCTCAATTCTGCCCTCTGGTTTTTAACTTGGCACAGGATCATAATGTTGCAAGATTATTATGATGATACAAATCGCTGCCAATACAGCGATTTATGCCATGCAGCATAACTTTTTTTCTGTGGACTCCAGTGGGTCCAACTTGGGAGCGACAAAGTCTTTAAAAAATTTAATTTCTGGGACTGGGAATCAAACCCAGTCCTAGACACAGTGCCTGGGTTCTGCTTCTGTGGCTCTGTCCAGTGAGCCATGGCAGCTACTCAACAGAACCCACTCCCAGCAGAAGCCTTATCCTCTGCCTTGGAGTGCATGAATGATGCAATCCCGCTACAGCAGTATACATGGTATTGTACCATTTGCTGTCCTACAGTGCTATTTTGGGTTAGCTTATAATGTCGCACTCTATTGCCGCTCAATATCATGACCCGGTACATTTCAACTTCTGTGTTCAAAATTCATTATTTCTGCCTCACTTATTCTTTCTCCGATATCTTTCATGACTTCTCACACTTAATTGTAGGGAGTTCTTTTTTTTCAAATCAAAGTTTATTGTTTTAAAATAAAGAGAACAGGTCCAGTAATAACAATCTGAATTATACATGAAACCAGAAACAGTACAACACTGCATGCACTGGAACTGTTCCCACCCTCCCAAACCTAAACTCCACTCCCATACTAAAACTCCCTCCCTATTCAGCACAGTCTAAACTTATCAGATAAATTATCAAATTCTAAACCAGACATCAGTACACGGTATCTTAAATGGTGAACAACGTGTGAAAAGGTTCCCATATCTTTTATATCTGTTCATTCTATTATTGAGACTTCCACCATTTTTCCATCCTGAGATTGGCTAACAATTCTTTAAGCCATTCCGAATAAGAAATATCAACATTATCTTTCTAGTGATGAAGAATTACCTTTTTACAGATAGGGATATCAGAGCTATATGATATCACCTGGTAGGTACTGAAATCATGGCATAATCACCTAAGAGGCATACCTGAGGGGTAAAATATCCGAGAATCCCAACAAGGAATCCGTCTTCTGCTGGATGTCCTTCCAGAGAGTAGAGACCTTAGAACAAGTCCAAAATATATGAAACACAGAAGCCCTCTGCCTGCTGACAATGGGAGCAGGTGGCGGAACCAATAAGCCCATATTTATATAGTTTTTGAGGGGCATAATATATATTGTGTAATATGTGAAATTGTGTAAGTTTATAATCTATCCTGAGTAATGTATTTATGACAATTAGGCCATAAAGTTGTCCAATCTATTTCCAGATCAGGAAAGTATGAACCCCAGTATTTCTAGGTGCAAAACAGTTCGGTACTTACAATTATATATAATCTTATACATATTAGATACAGAGTAGGCCATGCCAGACACAAGGGACAGTTCTTCCAGGAAAGTTTTAGCTCCTTTTGGGGAGGCTTCAGACCAAACTCTTTCACTATTAGGTGTCTTAACTGAAAAACTTTAAACGTAAATTTAGTTGGAATGTTGAGATTGTTTAATATATCAATAGTTGAAGCCATGAGTTATCCAGCATGACAAAACGGGAGACCTTAGCATCTTCCAATTGGGAAGCCACCTAACTGTAATCGGTTTGTGATCTATTTTTAAATTTGGATTACCCCTGATAGGCTGGGCTAGATCTAAAGTATGATTATATTTCATAAAAGCGCATATCTGCATATGTACTCTAACAGAAGTTGCAATGAGAGTTGACTTCAAACTTGAGGGAAGAGCACAAGGCTTGAAATGAAACAGGGAGGCCGGTGAGATACCATTTACTTTAATCAGAGACAACTCAATTTTGAGCCAGATAGGAACAAAAACAGAAGGATTAATTTCCTCTGTATGTTCCAACCATCTCATATATTTAACAACATGACTAAGCAATAATAAAATATCAACTGAGGAAGGCGGAGACCTCCTTTGTCCTTGGGGGTCTAATCTTATGAAAAGCAATCCTAGGTTGCCTATTAGCCCAAATAAATTTTGTAATCAAGCCACTAATTTTACAGAACCAAGTCAGAGGTATCCAGTTATTAAGTAGATACAAGGATAAAAATCCTAGGAAAAACATTCATTTTAATTAAATTCACCTGGCCCCACAATGAAATAGATAATTTGGCCCATCTATCTAGGTCTGCACCTATAGTATTTACTAGTGCATCTAAATTTAGTTTTTGAAGTGACGCTAGGTTCCTAGTAATTTGAATGTCCAGATATCTTAAAGAATTCGATGCCCAAGACAGACCTGTTTCTGTAATAGTGGATTTAATAACTGTATAATTAAGTGGGAAGACAAGAGATTTTTCAATATTTAATTTGTAATTCAAAAGTTAGCGTATTCTTCTATTATGGATAACATGGAGGATTGACTTATTTGGGTACAATAGTTGTAACAAGAGGTCATCGGTATGTTTCGATACTTTAATTTCATATCCCTGAATAGTAATCCCTGAATCATGGGGAGAATTTTAATCGGTGAATAAGGGTTCCAGATATAATTAAAATGCAAAGGGCTAAAGGACACCCTTGTCTGGCACCTGAATGAAAGATGAAGAGCTCGGATATGGCTCCATTAGCCACCACCTGAGCTGAAGGGGTACTATAAAGGGCCTTAGCCAATTCTGAGAACATAAAGGGAACTTATAGCGTTAAGAGCCAGAAATAAAAATTCCAATCAACCCTGTCGAATGCCTTCTCGCATCCAGAGACCAAAACAGCAGGAAACAAGGCATCCCTGGATGCCGAAGGATGTGCGACAGGATTCAAAGATGATCAATTGAGAACGCCCTTCATGAATCCAACCTGGTCGGGTCCAATAAGGTCAGGATAAACTAATGCAATATGATCAGCTAACAATTTAGATAATATCTTAACATCCTGGTTCATCAGGGATGTTAGTGATAGCTTATAGCTAATTCTAGGTTCTTTTCTGGTTTCAATATAAGAACTATTAAGGCCTCCCATAAAGTAGGGTCAACAGGTGCATGACAAAATATGCTGAAATAAGGGAACTAATAATAGTAATAATTGTTTTGAAAGACTTTATAAAATTGGCGAGAAGCCATCTGGGCCAGGTGACTTGTCAGAAGGTAAATTTTTAATAACCGCAAGGATTTCTTCAGAGGATATCAAGATACAAGCAGATTCTGTTGGGACTCAGAGAGCAAAGATAGGCTAGATGCCTCTAAATAATTGTCTAAACTCTGTTCTGATAGTGGGTTTATCTTGGAGTTCTATAGCTTTGCATAGTACTGTTGAAATTCAGATACTATATCTGCGGAGATGTTTTAGGGCACTGTCTGATTGGGAGTGGATTGAAGGAATATATTTGCTCATTTCCTGTTGTTTAATCTGGAGTGCTAATAGCCACCCTGCTTTTTCTCCCTGATCCGAATAATTTGCCTTAGTTTTCAGAGTGGCAAATTCAGCTTTCTCCTTAATGTCTCAGATAAGCATCATTTAATTTTGCCAGCTCTTGCTGAAGGGGTTCGAAAAACTATGAGAGAGCTTTAATTCCATTGAACAATTTGCTCAAGAAGAGTATTTAGTTCCTGCCTTTACTTTTTTCCTTGTGTAGCTATACTAATTAATATTCCCTAATGAAGGCTTTAAATGCACCCCATATAAACCTGCTCTGGAGATAGATTGAAGATTAGTTTCTATAAATTGCTCGATATGTTTATTGATAGTTTTGACTACGTGGGGTCCTTTAACTTTTGCTGATTAATTTTCCACTGGGTGGTTTTCTTGAGAAGAAGTGAAAGGATAAGATGACAGGTTACTAGTGAATGGTCAGAGGGCAGTCCCGACTGTATGGAAGCTTCTACTACCCCGGGCAGGAGAGTCTGAGAGAGAAAATATAATCGATGCATGAAGCTGTTTTATGGACTGGTGATAAGAAAGTGTATTCTTTCTCCGAAGGGTGCAAGACTCTCCAAACATCACACAGAGCATAATGCTCTATAAATTCTTGTAGGGCCCTTTGTGCAGGTGAGCGACTTCTACTCATAGGAGAAGAACGATTCATTAATGGATCCATAACGGTATTTATATCACCCTCTAAAATAATTGGCAGGGACAAAATGGATATAGAAGTTTAACCAGTTGGCGTAAAAAAATAGTGGAGAATCTGTATTGGGCTCATAAAGACTACCCAATACAATTTTGGCTCCATATAAAAGTACAATGAATGAAAACAACTGGTTCTGTGGGTCCTTAAGCATCTGCTTAAGAACAAAAGGAACTTTTCTATTAATTAAGATCAACACTGCCCTATTGAGGCAACCCCAACAGAAAATACATAACCAATTTTCTGCCTTCTCATGAAGTTTGCCTCTGATTCTAATAGATGCGATTCTTGTAATAAAGCAACATCTAAAGATAACAATGCTAGGTACTTAAGAACCTTGTACTGCTTTACTCGCTGTCGTAATCCTTTAACATTCCACGTTGTAATCTTAATACTATTAGATATTATTACAACATTGTAAATTGACAGGAAAAGAAGTGTGTTCCCTATACCAATCACCAATGAATATCTTATTAAAACTGTGCTGAATCCCTCCTCTGAACCCTAATAAGTCCCTCCTCCCCCAACAATAAACAAGACACAACACTAAACTACTAAGCCAGCCCCCTCTCCTCCAGTCTAATGCGGCTTGATCCACAGAATACCTATACCATAGCTCCTCTCTCCAGCCACCCGTAGGGTGACCCTAACCTAAGATTCATTAATAGAGAGTATGGTAAATAATTCCTAGATACCAAAATAATTAAGATTTAGAAATAATACAACCCATATAGAACATGTATGGAATTATTTTTCCTCATCTAAAACAATCAATGGTGTGTGACTGTCCTAAGCCCCTTAGTGAAATGAATCTAGTTGAATTCTGCTGCCCTAATGTCTATTTATGTACCCTCTATACGTTGTGTAATTGTTGATTGTGCATCTTCTTTCCACACTTGTTATTATTTCCTGTAATATGCTGTTCCCCCAAGTTGCCTTGTATGTATTCTACATGTTGTGCTCTCCCGGTCGTTCCTGAAAATAGGCATAATACTTGTCTAGTGTACTTACCCGTAAACAAAAGCTAAATAAATAATAACACCCTAAAGGGTTGCACTCCTAAAATTATACTCTTATAAATTACTTCTCTATAGTGTAAAGAACATTAGGAGAATAATAACAGCTTGCTTAATCTACTTGTATCCCTCAAAAATTAAGTTGCAAACAAGATCGTGTATTTATATCCTATTAATAATGCTAGAATGCTACACAAACCTAAAGCCTGGTCTGCTGGTTACCTCTAGTGGTCACGCTAGAGAATTATGCACCCTACACTGAAAAGTAACAAACAGGTTTGAGCCTTTGCTTGAAAGTTCTCTGAAAGGTTTTCCCTTGCTTATATCCAGCCAAAGGTCAGCCAGCAGCTTAAAGAGCGATCAGTTTAGCCTCACAAATTAAACTTTTACATCACCCGTTATCGCTCTGCAAAAAGAACCAGGAAGCAGATGAGAGGATCCAACTAGAGTCTCTTCAGCGATCGCCTCCTCTCCAGACAAAAATAAGCACTTTGCTAGAACCTACTTCCCAGCCAAAGTATCGAGCTACCAGTCAGCCGCAAACTTGTCACCAAAGGAAGTTTATGTGTCATGGAAATAGATCAGGCAGAGCTTTTTAATCCAGTATGTGCTGCTTCTGGGTCATCGAAGTTGTGCCAGATACCTGAGACCAGTACCTGTAGCCGCACCAGATACATCGTCTTAAACCAAATTCCTGCAGCTATCAATTTGAGACCAATGGATGAAAGCTGTACATCGCTGTCTCACAGTGGCAGGAAGATCATCGGCGACCCTTACTTTCCTTTCTTCCCAGGTGATATCCTGCACTCTCCTGATTTTTCAGAAAATGCTGGTGCTCAAGTAAATTAAGGAATCTAAAATCAGGGGTCTCGTGGCAATCCGGTGGGGAGCTGGTCTAGGCCCTATGTGCCCTCTCAATAGAATACTTAGCCCCAAAAGGCAAGGGACCAGCAATTCACTCCACAAGCTTTTGAACAAAGACAATCGCATCCTGACCTTCTTCGCTTCAGGCAGTCCAATCAGGACCGCATTGTTTCTTCTACTTCGACCTCGAGGTCTTCCAACTTAGATTCCATCCTGGCGATCTTCTGTCTAGTGGCTACTATCTCCGGGTTGATTTTATCAATTTTTTTCTAACGTGGAGACCTTGGTTTTGGAATCTGGACGTTAGCGAAACTTCCTCCAGTGTTAAAGATATAGTCTTAATCTCTGAAGTCAGAGATGACAGTTCCTCTTTAAAGGGCCTGAATTCAGCTAGAAATCTAGCCAGGTCAACAGTTCTTGATCCACTGATGTGGAGGGTGTTTCATTGAATTGGCTGCACTTGCAGACCTAGGCTTCTTGGGCCTTTCTTGGGAGTGGATGGAGGCATTCTTTTGGCAAGGCTTTTTCATCTCCACCTCCATTCAAGACACTATGTGAACCAGCTGTAGCACAGTCCCTTTAAACGTCCATTACACTCTTTTCCAGCTGCTTTCTTTACCCTAAGTCAGGATACAAACGTGAAAAGCAATCGGGTGGCTGGAGCAAATCAAGAGGAGCCTGCATTCGCATCTACATCACGTGACCAGTCAATTGTAGGGAGTTCATATACCTTATGGCTAATCTGAGCACTGTTTATTTGATGTCTGTCAAAGGCAAATATATCATTAATTGCCTCCACCCTGTAGTAAACTTCAGGCCCAGAAGTGTATTTGCTCCTGTGTTTTCAAATCTTTACATGCCTCTACACAAAGTTTGTTTCTTGTTTAGGGTAGAGACAGTACCTTTACTTCCAATGTGGTGTCATTGTCTTCCCAGCATTTCAGCAGCCATGTCAGTTACCTCAAATGTATCTGGGTTTACATGAGCTGAGTGCTTCACTTGCAGGGCTCAGTCATTGCTTGCTGTCCTAGGACCCAATGTATCAATGGTATTGTGACCCTATGTGCATTTTATGTGGCATGTAGGCTGCTGTTATGCACATCCTGGGTGTCTGACGGACATCCATGGATGTACTAACAGCATGTAATGCTCCACACTCCTGCCTGGAACCATATGTGGGTGATCCCATTCAACTATGTGGCCAATCCAGGTGGGGAGTAGGAGGTGGTGCCAGGAGGGCTGTCAAAGCACAGCATGCATGATGCCAGTTGTGCTTCACTGGATTGGCATTGGGGGCTTACAGTTACACCATCCAGAGCACTACTGTAATGACTGTGAACCCCTGACCAGCTGTCCTAGGGTACATTAGTTCCCCAAAGTTATGGACCTCAACCCCTCAATGCCTTGGGCTAGGAGGTAGTGGTAGACTGTGGGGCTGACTTCATAATCCATTATATGTTCTGCCTTCCTCTGGGGACATGGCAGCCCTATGGGACTGCCATGTCCTATGATCCCTGCTCCTGCAAGGTGGAGGATTCTATGGGACCTGGTCAGGACATTTGAGTAGAAGCCCTTGGTCCAGCCTATGTCTGTGTCTCAGGCTGCCCCTTGCCCATAGCACAGAGCTATGTGGCCCACACTTGGGGTGCCCATGCCCAACCAGGGAACATGCATGCTGGCCCTGCACATCTCATAGGGGCCAGCTATGCAGTGCACACTTTTTAGCCTGGTATATGCCCCTACCAGCGAGTACCAGGCCTGTTAGTGAATAAGGTCCATATTGATTGGAAACTGTGAAGCCATAGTTCCCAGCAGGTAGGGTCATGCAATCTAATTGAGATTTACTAGACCATAAAACAGCAAGTTTGATATCAATGTTAACAAAGATATGGATAGAAAGGAAAGGAAATTTTGCAATCTACAAGTGATTACAACACTCAAGTCACAGTCCAGTTATCACCCCTACAATGGGGGTGCTCCAAGATAGGGCCAATCAGGGCACATGCCCAGTAAAATTCCACTGTGCTCCAGCAATGATACATAGCTGGAAACATAGTTTGTTTTTATGTTCCCTGCATGCCCCAACACAAGCCCTCTGTGCTCTGCACATGCCTTGGTCATCCTTAATTCCTGGAGCTGCCACTGCTCCTCTAAGGAGTACATAAATTATATGCCTCACTTTAGCTATATAGAATACACCATTGCCTTTTGTCAAACTGGAAGTGAAACCAGCAAAGTTGGGTTCACTTTGGTTAACAGATCTCATGGGAGACTTTGGTCTCATGACAAGCAATGTATGTGGTAAGTTTGGTTAAGTGATTGGGGACACTTGATCCAAGTCTGACCCCAAACAGCCAGCAAGAAGTAGACACCTGGGAGATCTGTGCATGGAGCTGCACAGTCTAAAAAGCTAAGATGGGGAGGGGTGTTGTGGCTGTGGATTTCTATTGGAACACTACTGAGAAGTTGGAGCAACACTGTTGCAACACAGGTACAGTATCTTAACTCTTTCAAAGCAGAATTTCTGATGCGTATTCAAACCAGACTATGTTGTTAGTTTCACCCAGGTTGAGTGCACTGCATGTATTTACCACCTAGATATTTATGCTCTAAAAACTAAGGCTGTGCTCTCAATAAAGATGTGTTCTGAGAAATGCTATAAATGTAAATGAGGAAATAGACCACCCCAAAAATGACTAGCAGTAAAATAGCAAGGAGCCCTGCAGCAAAAGGATTAATCATCATCATCATGCACATCCCTGGAGCTTGAGTTCAACCACCAGCAATAAATACAGTGGAGCCCACTTATAAGAACATTGCTTAAGCCACTGATCATTTCAGCATTCCCTCCCACTTTCCCAGCTCGTACTTTGTTTGCTTTGAAATGTCATCTGGCATCTGTGAAGGCTCACAAGGAATGAAGAGCACCATCTCTCTGTTAGTGATTTTTTAAAGTTTACAGTGATTCTCTCTCTCTCTCTCTCTCTCTCTCTCTCCCTAACCCACACTATGCTGTAAGAGGAGACAGAGAGAGAAAAAGAGACCGTAGTTTGTATGAAGACATCTGGCAGAATGTAGTCTCTAGTAGCTCTTGCCTGTGACTTTTTAAAACCTATAGTGATTTTCTCTCTCTCTTCTCTCTCTCTCTCTTCTTCTATGTCTCTTACACCACACCACGGTGTAAGAGGAGACAGAAAGAGAGAAAGAGAGAGAGAGAATTTGAATGAAGACTTCTGGCAGATCATAGTCTCTCCAGTGAAAAATAGTGTTGGAACTGGTCTACTCAACAGAGAGAAGGGAGTATTTCATTCAACTGGTGTAGTGATTTGCAGTTGTGGAAGGATACGCTGAAAACTCCTAAAATGTGTGCTCCGGTATCCCATTTTTCCAGCTATAGCAAGACAAAACTGTCCATATCCTTAATGAGAAAATGTAAATGACCACCACCCTGGGAATAGAAGATCCTCGCCAAATCTATGGACTCATTAAGACCAAATCTGGGATCTAACTCTCTAAGTTCTTCAATCAAGTTAAAGAAGAAGAAGGAATCAAGAATAGTCAACAATGACCTCCTTCCATAAAAATGTGATAAAAAGGGCGATAAAGAATAAGAGAAAGTGAAACACAGCTGATCAAATACAGTCTATATAAAAAGCCAGAAAATATTATTATGAGTTGGTTGAACCCACAGCACGAGCATGATTTTAGCTCCATTATGGGTTGTCATGGTAACAGTAAGGGCTAAATAAAGTGCAATGAAGAATGGCATCTTATCCCCAGAGCAAGCTAGAAGACAAGAAACTAGAGTGAGTACAACTAAGAGGAAGCTTTACTAATGCTAGTGTTTTCAAGTTTCTTGTAAATGGTGAACACTTCAAACAATACTTCCTGATATTAATTTAGCACAGCAATGCACAGGGTACTCCTTGCAGTACAGGTCCTGCAATACAGTTCACAAGACACTGGTGTAACACCAGTGTGGAAGCGGCATCTTAAAGTCTTGTACACCATTGAGTTCCAAAACAACACAGTGCAGCTTGACACCAGTGTGAGCCACACCAGTATGTAGCATCTTGGTCAGTGTAAATGGGTCTTTAAACAGTAACCGTAATATCCAGTGTAAAAACAAACATGAGAGCTGCTTAGTACATACTGTCTGTGTGAAACTTCTTCTTCTGGGCACCACTGTGATGTCAGTAAACAGCCACCTGTATAATATGTGAAAACATACTCCTGCAAGATTGTCTCATGAACCAGTGTAAAACCTAGCAACAACCACCCAATATGTGTTACGCTGTAACGGCCTCTTCTCCTCCAACACAATTATTATTATTTTTTCCATTCAAAGTTTATTAACATTTTAATAAAACAGATCTACAATGTATCAGGAATACTAGAAAGCATGTACATATTCCCTCCAGCACAATTATGACATCAGTCAATATCCACCTGTATAACATGTGAAAACACATTCCTGCAAGACGGTCTTATGAATCAGTGTAAAACTAGCAACAACCACTCAGCATATACTCACTGTGTGTGTCTTCTTCTCCTCTGGCACCACCGTGACGCCAGCCAACATCCACCTGTGTAATATGCGAAAACACACTCCTACAACATGGTCTCACTAACCAGTGTAAAACACTAGTATCAATCGCTCAGCATATGTGCGCTTATGCAGCCTTTTCTCCTCCAGCACCACTGTGATGTCAATAAACAGCCACCTATATAATATGTAAAACATACTCCTGCAAGACAGTCTCATGAACCAGTGTAAAACTAACAACAACTACTAAACATATGTGTGCTGTGTGTGGCCTCTTCTTATCCAGCACCACTATGATGTCAGTGAACATCCACCTGTATAATATGTGACATCATACTCCTGCAAGACAGTCTCATGAACCAGTATAAAAAATAGCAGCAACTGTTCAGCATATGTAAACTGTGTGGCATCACGTAATAGTGACTCAAAATGGCGACTACAAAAATGCGCCTCATTATGGGTGCTATTATTCTGGCTACCCTCCAGAAGAGCGAGGGTATGGGACAGCAACTATGAGGAAAGGTGAATGGAAGGGGAATGGCAAGGGGAAGGACAGGGAAGGGCTGTCAGGGACTGGAGTACCTGCTGCTGCCGAGCTAGCCATGTGATGTGGTGATGTGGGAGCCTAGCTCTGGTAGAGCAGGTACTGGGTTTGGGACTGGGGCGAGATACCTTTTCTGACATCCGCATTTTGCCCTCCCGACATGAACCCCTGGGGTTGAGAATCCTAATTCAGAGTGTGTGTGGAGGGTGCAGCCCCCACCCGTAAAACACTTTTTGATGTCCGGATGTAGGAATTGCCTTAAAGTGTATATCGCCGATTTGTTTTTGGCTATATACACTCACCATAATAGCGATTGCTGTTTTGAGATCACTATTATGACTTGGAACCACTGTATGTGGCCTATTCTCCTCTGGCACCACTGCGACATCAGTCAACATCCACCTGTATAATATGTGAAATAAACATACTCCTGCAAGATAGTCTTATGAGCCAATGTAAAACTAAAACAACCACCAGCATATGTGTACTATGCAGCCCCTTCTCCTGCGGCACCACTGTGATGTCAGTCAACATCCACCTGTATAATATGTGAAAACATATTCCTGCATGACAGTCTCATGAACCAGTGTAAAACTAGCATCAGCTGCTCGGCAAATGTGTGCTGTGTGGCCTCTTCTTAACCAGCACCACTGTGATGTCAGTGAACATCCACCTGTATAACATGTGACAGCATACTCCTGCAAGACAGTCTAATGAGCCAGTGTAAACAATAGCATCAACTGCTCAGCATCTTGTAAACTGTGTGTGGCCTTTTCTCCTCTGACACCACTGTGACATCAGTTGACATTCACTTGCATAACATGTGAAAACATACTCCTGCAAGATAGTCTTATGAGCTAGTGTAAAAGTTAGCAACAACTGCTGAGTACACTGTACATGCACTGTGTGTGGCCTCTTGTCTGGAACCACTGTGACATCAGTCAACATTTACCTGTATAAGTTGTGAAAATGTACTAGTGCAACCTAGTGTCCAGTCCTGAACCAGCATGACAGACAGAAAAGTCCCTTGACATGGTTGGATATTGCTGTGGTTGGAATTTGGTAAGTAATACTTATTTTTCTTTTCTATTGTTATTAATCTATCATTGCAAGTGAGACTTACTCTTTTTTCGACTGCTTTCACGGATCTCCTCAGGATCGATCTGCTTCTGCTGCCTGCTGCCTCTTATACCATTGCCTCCAGGACAGAACCATCACTATGATAATAGTAAGTATCAATTTAGGTTAGATACCACCTTTTATTAATGTTCAATGGGCGTGCACAACTTAATGAGGAGTTATGCTTGTGCAACATTGTTCATAGTCTGAAGGTAGTTGAATGAATGTGCTGTTTTACTGTTATACGTGGATACTTTGGCTGTTTCTACCTCTGTCCCATGTGGACTACCACCCTGTCTGGGTACCATGAAGGCAAATGAACCTCTTTAAGAAGGTTCCACCTAGAGGTGCCACAGGAACATAATTCCTTTAGGCTAAAGGTACCTTAGGAAGGAGTCCAGAACTACTGCACGCCAGTGGTGAACACACAGACTTAGTGGAGTACTGACTAACAGCAATTGGTGATGACTAATAACAGACATAGACTGATTTGAGCAATGACTGACAGCAACTAGTAACTGATAGCAGACAGAGGCATGACCTCCATAAGGAGAGAGGGAATGGCAGGATTGAGGGATAAGAGAGTGACCATCTAACCTCAACCAACAGGGAAACCTACTACTAGAGTGAACTCAGTACTTAAATACATATACTATATTATGGCCTTCGGCACTCAGGAGATAAACAAAACCCTGTGAGGAGGTATACCATTGCTAACTGTGAAGGAAATACAGCAAAAGAAATACAGGATGATACATACAGTGATGGCTGTAGGGAGCTAGCAATACTTTATGTTGACAGGTGTAAGTGTCAACAGGTGTGGGGATGCCCTACAGTATGTGGATAGTGGATGGAGAAGCTACTGGTGTGTAATGGCTTTGTATTTTTGGAGGCATGTAGTTGGGATCATGTGACATGCTTAAAGTCAGGAGAGGTGGAATTGGTGCAGTCATGTGTTTACACATTCTCCATGGTATATGTGATGTGGAGTTAGTTATATTATTATAGTGGTGGTGTAGGGCACTGCCCTCACATTACAAGATTAACTTGTTTTGTGGTGTTTGTTGGTGCTGTTGTAGATCGCTGTAGTTGGATGTTTGTGTAGGGATGTCGGGAAATGGTGTTGCTATAGTGTTTGTCACTGTGTTGTATGTTGAATCGACTTGGTGTAAGCTGTGAAGGAAATCTTTGAAATCTCTGAAGTAATCCACCATCTCTCCTGGCATGGAAACTTATTATTATGACAGATCAGAATGCTAATTTGTAGTTCGAAATTCAGGAGAATTTTTAAAGGATAACTCTCTATCCTCTGATGGGATAATGCTTTGGGGTGCTATGGGTCAATCTCCACAGCTAAAGAAAGTTCCTACAAAGGAGACTCACTTGTCAAAAGCATGGAATGAGAAGAGTAGTGACTGCTGAAAGGCTATCACCCAGCCTCGAGACCCTGAAGAGGCCTGTCTTGAATGGAAAATAAAGGAAGGGATATGAAATGAGACTACATGGACCTTAGGCAGACACAGGGAGAATAACTTTCAGAGGTGCTGCCAACATGGTCTACACAGCCAAAGGAACACTTGTGGACTCAGAGTCCTACCCTTTGGCAGATGAGGTCTTAAATATTATACCTGAGGTGCCACCAAATGTAGGTCTGCACAGTCAAAGCTTCCCCATGAGCATTGGACCATACCACTCTGTGGGACTGCTGGGAGACACCAAGGAGACAATTGGTCTACAGAGAAGGACTTCCACAAGAGACTCACCCTCAAGATGTGGACTTCAAGAAGAGCAAAGCTGTCTACCCACAGGGAGAATCCTGAGGGCAAGATTATAACTGAATAATGACTGCAGAATGGAATGACTGATATCGATGGAAAATACAACATAGGAAAAGTGCTGAAATTTGAACATACATCAAGGTCAAAATGAGAGGTCAAATCCAGCCTCAGCAGGAAAGGCTGGAAGCTGTAAACACACTAAGCCTAGAGTGGTAAATGCTGAGCAAATTGAGTACACTAATTAAAATAGCAGAACAGAAATTGGGTGGCTTACTTGCTATGAAGCCAGATAAAAGCAATTGAGGAATGCAGCTGAACTGAGAGGTTGCAAGTGGCCTGGTATGAACAGCAAAATGGAAAAGCCTGAAATAGCACAAACCCAACATAAAAGAAATGACATAGGCTGATATACTGTGGAAACTAATAAGCATGCCAAGAACCTAACAGAAAGAAACACAGGAGTTACATGGAGACAGCAGTGCAGCAGGAGTAGATGAGTTCACCCTGATGTTATTACCTGCCCTCCTCCTCTTCACTTGGAATGATGGTAGAGGCAGTCAGTAGAGGAGTTGTGTTACATCCCTTGCAGAGGCAAAGGGGGGCCCAGCACTCATTCCCAACAGAATTAGTTGGTATGAATTCTTGTGAGGGACTGCAAGGTTGAAAGGAAGGGATTGTGCAACCAGCTTCTCACCCTTGTTCAGGTTCGAATCCAGTTACTTAAGAGTTAAGACAATAGGGTATGCGATATGCAGTAGGTAGGAAATGGGCAAGATGGGCCAGGCGTCCTTATCTGCCATCAGTTTCTATGTTTCTATGTTAAAGACATCTGTGAGAGAAACTGAGTTTGAAAATTCAGACTCCAGGAGATCTGAAGCCAGACTGCTTAATTGACAGGCCATGTGTACATGCTATATGAGGGATAATTTCATAGGTATTGCCTGTCCCTCCCTTTGCCTATAAATTGGTGAGACAGGAAGCAAAGGTCAGTTTTGATTCTAGAAAAGTTTAAGAGACAGAGTGAGAACAATAGCATCAGAGGAGATCTTAGACTTCCCCTGCCTTAAGTGCAGGGAGGGTGTTGCTCTTCGGGGAGTAAGCCTGATAAGAAAAAGAGAAGAGCAAGTGAAGGGAACTTTATGGTTCCACACACACCCAGCGGATGAAGAAACTGGAGAGGTGAGGGCTCCCCTCAAGGGAGTTGCTCGAGGCCTTGTGGGTCTGCTGCAGGTTCTATACAGAACAGGAGGAGGTGTCCTACAGGAATGGTTTTTTTTAGTTTAGTTTAAATTTATTTGTGCAGTCAAGGCTTTTAGAATACACACATATATTAAAACATTTAATAAACAGAATACAGCATATGTACAATAATTTGTATAAAAGCCCATATAATGCTTGTAATCCTATAATTCATAACAGTAACTTCTGTAACACTATTAAACAAAGCTATTTATATTGAATAGAAAGAAGAAAAGGGAAGCAAACAGACAGAATTAATAGAAGATAATGGTCATAGAGCTTTAGAAAATACATAAACCATGAAACTTAGATCCAGGTTTGGGTATGGCTAGCTACACTCAGGGCAGGATAACTTCTATATTAAAAGAGGCACAAAAAGTGCATAAAATGTTGTAAATCCAATATCCTCTAACACAGATGAGGTGCCCTCAGAAATTGTAGCACTTTCTTTACCAATATATAGAGTTGCTCAAAATGGTAAATAGTAATTGGAGAGTTTCATCTGGGGAAGATACATTATTTAGTTATTTAGTTAGTTACTTGCCTAATAAGTAAAACAATTAAGTAGGAACAAAATGAAGAAGATGAGCTTGGCAGAGCATATGAAGAGCAACAAGTAATATATGTGCAAGTTGGAACACACTTTGAGTATGAACAAGGCACTTCTAAGTATAATATTAAAGGGCAGATGGCAGCAACTTAAAGGGTGAATGAAGCAATGTTGGCACACAGGATCAAAGACAACTGCAGGCTAGATGCAGCTAATTCATGGAAGACAGATCTGAGCGAGTGGGATGAAAGAGCGATATGAATGGTAAATTCTGCCTTTGTTCTCTTCCCCTTACCTTTCCTCTTTCCTCATTTCCCACACCCATCTTCTACTGCCTTTGAAGCTCTGGCTCTTGCTGTCTTGTGCTCCTTCTGTGAAATGATCTGCTGGCCAAACTGCCTTTTCCTTCTGCTTCCCAAAACTATGGGGTGTTCTTCCATTATCATTCATACTGCTCCTTCTCCCAGTCACTCAGATCTCTCCTCCATAAATTCACTACTCAATCCTACAGTTGTCTCTGATCTGTGCTGTATTTTGCTGCTCTACAATTCCCTTCTCCACTGCCCCTGTTCCTCCCCAATTAATCCCCTGGTTTCTACCAGCCTTCCTGCTGAACTCGTTAAAGTTGTTTTTGGAGTGTTAATGCAAGTAGTCAGCCTTTGCAAGCCTAGTAGCTCTGGCACAGGTGTTGCAAAGGGCCCTGTAACTAGAAAGGTGAATGGGAATCAGTGAATTTGTAAACCACCAGGCAAGGTCACATGCTTGATAAAAGGCCAATAACTCAGTTGAGATAACCGTAAAAGGGACCTAACCATTTTTCTCTAGGTTTTTGTGTAGGGGATAAAATAAAGATGTTTCAGTTCATCAGGCACCTGATTTTTACACCTACAATTTACATTTTTACAGTGCAGTCTATGAAACTGCATATTAGAATTATGCATTTCTAGTCTAAATGTGGTCAGAGTTATTCTGTCTTTAGGGTCCAAAAATAAATATCCCTTTCTCCCATAGTAATGTAAGACTGAGCAGAAGGGACATGAAGGAGAAATCCTTCTGCTGCTGCCATTGAGTCTCTCTGGTTGTAGAAGCCACACATGTGTGCTGAGATCTGCAGGTCCGTATTTGTTCTCTGTCCCTCCAGTGCTTCATTCCACAGTACATCTCATGAGCATCTCCTTAATGTGGTAAACTGCTCTTGCCTGTAGGTCTCACTACTCTGACTTGTATTAAATTGTGTTGTCAGTTCTTACATTCTTATCAATATATGCAACCGCCTGTATAAAGGGAAAATAAATGGGACAACCACCAATATAAAGGGAAACATAAACAAATGGGGCAACTGCCCTATAATGGAAGAAACAAAACAGATGGGGCAACTCACCAGATAAGAGGGAAGAATTTGTTTATTACTTTCATTACTATTGAAAACATGTTTCAGAAAGCTCTGTGTAGTCACTAGCAAGAATGGAGAAGTACTGGAAGATGTAATACACCTTACAGTTACAATTACTTATGTCTTTTTATATAAAGAATATGTAACTGTAACTGATTACATTTATTTGAAAGTAACTAGTAACCAACCTATTACTTTGAAAAAATGTAATCTGTTACAGTTATTTATTATTTTTGTATCGCTTTTGTATTAAAAGAAATAAGTAATTGTAATTGTAAGGTGTATTATTTTTTCTAGTACTTCTCCATCCTTGCTAGTGACTGCACAGAGCTCCCAAGAAGTTTCCAAATGTAATAGAAAGTAATAGAAAAGTAACTTACCCAACACTGAAGAGGGACACAAAGACAAATGGGGCAACTCTTGTATAAGAGGGAACAAATGGGACAACTGCTCATAAAAGGGGGGAACAAAAACAGATGGGCAGCTATCCATATAAAGCTTGAAAAATCTAATGGGGCAACCACCGTATAAAGGGAAAAACAAAGGGGAACTGCTTGTATAAGGTGGAAACAAAAACAAATGGAGTAACTGCCTATAAGGGGGGACAAAACAGATGGGGCAACTGCCCATATAAAGGGAAAAAAACAAATGGGACAATCACCCATATAAGGAGAAAACAAAACCAAATGGGGCAAC
Organism: Neoceratodus forsteri; assembly: GCA_016271365.2. Lineage (NCBI taxonomy): Eukaryota > Metazoa > Chordata > Ceratodontiformes > Ceratodontidae > Neoceratodus > Neoceratodus forsteri. Next base: position 899,013,007 of record CM057456.1, on the reverse strand, counting down.
TGCTTGTACAACAGGGGAAACAAAACAGACAGGGCAACTGCCCAAATAAAGAGGGAAACAAAACAAATGAGGCAACTGCCCATATGGAGGCGGAAGCAACAAGAAGTGGGACAACTGCCCATCATTTCATGTCCATGCCTTAAGGGGCTGCTACAGCAGCAGGTGGTGGTGGTTGCTGTGCAGCTGTAGCACCATGGCCAGGTCTTGTACAGCTTGCATATTCTCCTCCACCCACCCAATTAGATCCGCTGCAGATACATCTGCCTGCACAGCAGGTTGTCCTAGCCCTCTCACCATGGCATTCCTTTGCATTTTCAAGGCATCTATGGAAAGAAATACATTAAAGTCAGCCAGCTGTGCATGCATGATGAGAGGCACAGGATGGCAGAACATGCATAAGAGATGTACAACATAGGGTGAACATGCCACACACAGGTGGGGAGAATCAAATAGCCACAAGGGAATGTGCATGACATACCAGAGACAGAATTGGAGCAAGGAGGCAGTATAAGCGAGTGGTTTAAGGCTCTGAGCTGCAAATCTGGTGACATCCAACAGACCAGACCTGGGTTTAAATCCCACAGCTCTACTTACATACTGTGTGACCCTGAGCAAGTCACTTAACTTCCTGTACCCCAGGTTGCTCCTGTAAAAAGCTTTCAGCTTAGTGTGTTACTCCTGGTTAAACAACTAAAAACATTGTGTACCAAAACAGCAGAGGACTGCACATACTGTACAATGAGTGTGCCATGTTGCAACGGAGCATGACAGAGCCACAAGAGAACCATACAAAGGACACATGACACCACTAGGCATGCCAGATGTGGAATGTAGCACATACAACTGCAGCACCAAACCAGAGTATGATGGGCAGTGTAATGGCTCAAGTGGCTAGGAGTTGCACACACACCCTGTGCCCTGCAGACCAGGCATCCAGCACGAGGCCAACACAGGTGTGCAGGGCAACTGACAACCATGAGCCACCCTGGTCAGCAGCCGGGCAGACCCAGGTTCATGCACACATGGTACACACAGCACAGCTGTATACAGACAGGACCATCACACAGCACTGTGTGCAGCAGCCAGGGTAACACACAAGGGCAGCAGTGTCAGTGTGGGCGGGTGCCTGACACACTCCACCATGGTTAACATAACACCAGTGTAAGATACAGAGACACCTGGAGGTACCCTCTGTCCCAGTAGTTGCTGATCTCACCCTAAGTAGAGGATTTCTCCTCATACAAAACCTGTGCAGGACACTGTCCCTGTGAAGACCCAGCTGTGTTGTAATGAATGCATAGTTCTGCCTGTGTACCATGGAATAATCATACTCTGAACATCACTGTTTTGGTTAGACACTATTGACTATGCATCACAATGCTGATCAAATATGGTAAGGTACATTCAGTGCCCATCAATGCCTCCCCCACCGTCGTTGGCACCATAAAACATAAAACTGGCTCTGGTGAGATGCAACAGCTTGACACTCAGTGCATATGTCATTGAAGATGGCACTGATGTGAGCAGACTGTCATGGGTACTGTGTGCACACACAGCATGTTACAGGGGCTTACTGGTACAACAGTGGCCTGTGCCTACCTCCAGCAGACAGACACATTTACCTAGTCCCAACCATGTGGCACAACAGACCCAACTGACAATGACAAGCGTACTCTCAAGACTGTGAGCATTACTACAAGTGCCGTGGTGTACATCATCTGCAGCACAGGGGCATACCACCACAGAGTGTAATGTATACCAAGCCACAGTACACACACAGGGCAGCATGCCTGTTGCAATAACAAGCTTAACAGTAGACTGCACAGTCCATGACACACCACAGAGACAGTGATGAGACAATGTCCCAAGAGCCAGGTGAGTGTCCCCAACCACAAATGCATAGGTACTGCCCCACATGCATGCAGGCAAGCTGGCAAGGCACACTGGGACATCCTCCTCCAACAGCAGAAGCATGAAGCATAGTGTAGACATGCAACTCAGACTGCAAACACACATGTAATGTACTTACATGGACGTGCATCCGAGACCATTGTTTCATGGCAATGCCAGGCCACATCACGGCCGGGCATATCCTCCAATCGCGCTGGTCCTGGTGGCCCTGCTCCTGCTTTTGGACCATGGCTTGGACCTGCTGGGCCCTAGCATCTGTGGTTGAGGACAGAGAAGACATGTGATGAGTAGCATGCAGCAGAACACATGGCACATTTCCATAAACCCTGAACAGTACACACGCCTATGTACCAGTACTGTGCAACAGCAGCCACATGTGAATAATGGGATGGACAGGACCTGCACGCCATATCTTACCACTGTGCACAGCCATAGCAACCCACACACAGAGATGTGCCATGGCACAGGCCCAGTCACAACACTACTCACCAGTTTTGTAGCTATGGCCTAGCACTGTGTATGTAGTGTCCCTGTGTGGTCATCCTGACCACTCCTGTCCAATGTACCCATTCATGTCAGCTGCACACTATGTACACCTCATATTATATAGCAGGATGTATGCAGCCCCATGTCACATACAACAGGGGTACAGGAAGCATACCTGTACAACAGTAGGAGTGGATATTGTACTGCAGGTGTAGCCCAACACATTGGTAGGATCTAGAGTGGCACACCCGCTCAGAATTAATAGTATACCATGTATTATGTGGCATGCATACCAGCACCCATGATACATAACATGAACAGTGTACACAGAACAGACAGTGGCCTTCGTGAATTGCTGTTTGGTACACCTACCACCATGGCTACATCCTACATGTAGATCCCATGTCACATGACATATTCTTCCACCCAGAAACAGCACCCATAGATGGTCTGTGAGCACGTTAGTGTGGTAGCACACACCCTTGGTGTTATGGCAAGTGCATGGCTCGAGATCGACAGCGTGTTCTGTATTGTAAAGGACTCTGGTGTTATGTAATGAGACAGTGGTCCTATACACCTGCATTGTTTATATAGGCCTATACAGCAGAGCAGGTCCCATTGGACAGAGAGAACAGAAAAGGGACACACAGCTACAGTGCACATTCCCTCAGAGACAGTAACCCAGAAGTACAACATCATGGAAACAGTACCACACACACACACAACAGCAACCATACATACAGCCATCTGTACTCACCTGGCCATGGCACAGTGCCACTCTCTGCTATCACCCTAAGCTGCTGCAGGCTCTGGGTTCCCTGCAGGACAGTGTGAGAGGGTTGAGTAAGACCTTGTCCCATTTGTTATGCAGAAAGAGTTAAAAGCAAGGATCTGTTATAGCCTCTCCTTTCTGTCTCTTGTCTGTCTGATTGTGCAATCAAATTTTCTTATGAGACCTAGGAAATAATCACTCAGACAGTCTCCCGATTCTCTCCTCCTGTTATCTCACTACCTTCACTTGCTGTTTCTGTTGTTCTTCCACCTTGCATATCTGTGGTTGTAAAAATATATGTGAACCTTTGGGTGAAACTGAATCCCTTGGTTTGAAAATGTATATAGTTATATTGTGAAATGATTGCAGAAAGCTATTTGGAACTCAGGGGTTTACCTATGAGATGCAGTTTGACCTCCAAGTGAATTTGTAGAGTTGTCAACAGGTGATTAGTTCTGGGACATAGTGTTCTATTTTATTTCACCTGCAAGTAAATAAACTGCCAAAGCTCTGATACATTTTGTTAGAAACAGGGGCTCAATTTTCAAATGGCAAACTATGACACTAGGTGTCTGTGATAAATGGGGTGACACAAGGGGCACCTTGTTTCATAGTTTCATCAATCCTGATTTCAAATGCGGCTATGGTGAAATCAGGATGCTGTGTCAAAGCCCTCCTGCACCACCCTTGTGGCAAAATCACCCGTGCACCAGGTCACAGGGTGGTTGCACCATGGTGGGGCTGCACCATCCCTTATTTGCTATTCTACAAGCCTCTCTGGTCACAATCAGGCTGCCTTTAGACCAGCCAGAAGGTGGTCTAAGGTCCATGCTCCACTACCTGGCTGGGTGGCTATTGGGAGGGCTGCAAAGTGGGACCAGGGAAGAAGAAGCACAGTGGAGACCTTGGTGGTGAGGTGGGCATGGCACTACTGTGTGGGCATGAGGTGGCACCCTGCAGGGGTGCCCTGTGATCCCATATATAGCCAATCAGACAAGGCAGGGGCCAGCAGAAAGGGAGTGTGACCTGGCCTCAAGAGGATATAGCCCTGGCCCCTGCCCCATAGGTGCCACTGACCAAAACTGGGCCTAGGATGTCTGGTAACAAGCTGAGGATGCAGAAATTAATTTCAGGCAAAGACTTCTTATAAAGAGAGAGCAATCTTTTGTTGGGCAGAGAGAGAGAGAGAGAGAGAGAGAGAGAGACTTGAAATTTAGATTTAGAGACACCTTCAGACAAAGGAATTTGTTTTGTTTGAACTGCCTGCATACAAGCTATCCTGTACAATTGTTTTTCTTATTTTATTGTTACTGATAATAATAAAATGCTACTTGTGAATTTTAGAACTGCTGCTGGTTTGCCTGTGCTTTCTGACCTACACCTCAATGACAGATGGTGTCAGACTAAATGGGATTCATTTCATGCATACCCTAAGTCAGGAGTTTTGTGTGTTGGTACTAGACCTGGTACCAGGTAAGCATAGGAGAAAGATATAGATCCTGCAACAGCAGGAGTAATTACCAGAAGAATGACAGCTAAACAAGCAGAAACAAAAGTCCAAACTGAGACTGCACCACTGGCACCAGTGATGGTAGAAGAACAGGCAGAGAAAGAACCTGACAGCATGCCTGCCTTCTTCAAATGGTGGGCTATACAACCAAGAGAGACAGAGAGGCAGATGAAAGAAGAGATGCAGTGACAGGAGCAGCAGAGAACAGAAAAGATGCAGTAACAGGTAGAGAAGAGAAGAGAAGAGAAGAGAAGAGAAGAAGAAGAGAGAAGAGAAGAGTAGAAGAGAAGAGAAGAGAAGAGAAGAGAAGAGAAGAGAAGAGAAGAAGTGACAGGAGCAGCAGAGAAGAAAGACATGAATGATGGCTGGATGCCTTGCAAGCTATGAAAGTTGGAGGATCAGGCACAAGTCCAGCAGAGCAACAAAATGCAAACAACTTAAAATACATGAAACTTACAAAGCTGTGTTTCTTGGATGATATTGAAGCATACCTGACAACTTTTGAAAGGGTTGCCACAGTCTGCCAGCAGCTAAAGCAGCAATGGACAATCAGGCTAGTACCATACCTGACAGGTAAACCCAACTTGCCTACAGCAACATGGACATTGCAGAGTCAGAAAACTATGACCTTGTGAAAGAAATCCTGAAAAGATATGACATCTCAGGAGAGACCTACAGACAAAGATTCCAGTCGCTGAAGTGCCACTCAGTCGATAATCCTCGAAAAGCCTTTACCAGACTCAAAGAACTCCTTATTAAATGGCTTCATCCAGAGGGCAAAAACAGTCCCACATATCATCAATATATTTACAATGGAGCAATTCATCAACATCCTTCCCACAGACATGCAGCCTTGGGTAAAGGACACCCACCAGAAAGTGGGGAAAGGCAGTTTCTTTGGCTGAGGACTATCAGATGGCCAGACAGACCACACAGCAATGAAGTACAGCCAAAGACCGGTAAGACCCTCTTTTGCCAGTTTAACTCCAGGTCAGATAAGAACTCTGGTAGGGGTAATAAATCTGCACCCAAAGACTTTACTTGCTAACATAGAAACATACATAGAAGTTGACGCAGATAAGGACCGCAAGGCCCATCCAGTCTGCTCATTTCTTTTTCTACCTTATGAATGTGCCATTGGCCTTTGCTCTGTCAATGGCCTATCTATTCATACTCATCTGTATTGCTCCCTTATGCCTATCCCATGCCTGTTTGAAGCCCTGCACTGTTTTCATATCCACCACTTCCTGAGATAGGCTGCTCGATGCATCCACCACCCTCTTTGTGAAAAGAAGTTCCTCACATTACCCCTTAATCGGCCTCCCTCTAATCCCATGCTGTGCCCTCTTGTCCTGCTATTTTTCTTATATTGAAACATGTTAGACTCTTTCACCTTGTTAATGCCCTTAAGGTGTTTGAATGTTTTGATCATATCACCTGTCTCCCTCCTTTGCTCTAGGTATACATATTGAGCTCCATTAATCTGTCCTCATATGTTTTCTGATGTAGTCCTTGCACCATTTTTGTTGCCCTTCTCTGGACTGCCTCAATTTGGTTAATGTCCTTGTGAAGGTGTGGCCTCCAGTACTGCACACAGTACTCCAGATGGGGCCTAACCAGTGCCTTGTAAAGAGGGATTATTACCTCCATCTTACGACTTGTGATACCCCTATTAATACAACACAACATCCCTCTAGCCTTACCTACTGCTTTAGCGGTCTGCTTGGATGATTTCAGGTCATCTGTGATGATGATGATGCCCAAGTCTCTTTCTTCCCTTGTGACTGCCAGAAACTCCCCTCCAGCCCATAGGTGGCTTCAGGGTTTCTCTTCCCTATGTGCATGGTCTTGCACTTCTTTCGTTAAACCCAGTTGCCACTCTTCCGACCATGTTGCCAGTTTACCCAGATCTCTTCTTATTCTGCCCACCCCATCTGGATCATCTACTCTGTTGCAAATCTTGTGTCATCTGCAAACAGACAAACCTTACCCACAAGTCCATCTGTAATAGAAACATAGAAACATAGAATTTGATGGCAGATAAGGACCACTAGGCCCACCTAGTCTGCTCATTTCCTACCTAACGGAGAAGTTGCAGATTCTGGTTAACCAATGTCACTGATGAAGACATTGAAGAGAACTGGCCCAGGACTGATCCTGAGGTACCCCACTTGTGACTTGCATCTCTTCTGACTGTATACCATTTACCACCACTCTGTTTTCTGCCTGTCAACCAGTTTGCCACCCAGTTGACCAATGTCTGACCCCCACTGAGCCTGCCCAGCTTATTAATCAATCTTCTATGTGGAACAGTATCGAAAGTGTTGCTGAAGTCAAGGTAGGTGACATCAACTGCTCCCCCTTGGTCCACCACTCTGGTACCCAGTCAAAGAAATCTATGAGATTAGTTTGACAGGACCTTCCAGTTGTAAACCCATGCTGTCTTGGATCCTGTGCTCCTATGGATTCCAGGTGTTGCACTATCCTTACCTTAAGGAGTGCCTCTATAATCTTGCACACTACTGAGTTAAAACTGACTAGTCTGTAGTTCTCTGCCTCCTCCTGCTACCACTCTTGTGGAGCGGGATCACATGAGCCCTTCTCCAGTCTTCTGGGAACTCTCCTGTGCTCAGAGGCTTACTAAACAGTTCTTATAATGGCTCTGCTAGTTCCACCCTTAGTTCCTTTAGTACCCTGGGATGTATGCCATCAGGTCCCATTGACTTGTCCACCCTGAGCTTATCGAGCTCTTGTAGGACATTTTCTTTGTGAAGGGACTAGTGCACACCTCCCTCCCCATGTGTCCATGGTGCTGAGCTGTGGGACCTGCCCTACCTTCTCTTCAGTAAATACTGAGCAGGAAGTATCTATTTAGATAGATGCTTTTAAATGGTCCCTCTCTCACATGCCCTCTTATCCCCTTTGATCTTAGCAATACCCCTCTGGACTTTCTCCTTTCACTAATGTATACATAGAAAGTCTTGTTACCTTCTTTTAATGTTTGTGCTAGTGTTTCCTCAGTTTGGGACTTTGCCTGCCTTACTGCCTTCCCTGCTTCCTTTAGGGAAGTTTGGTATGCCTCCCTATCATCATCCCACTGCATTCCCTTATATTTCCTGAAGGCCAGCCTTTTGGCTCGACCTTTTCTGCTACTGTTTTTGAGAACCAAAGTGGTTTCCTTCTCTTTGCCCTTCCTTTCTCTCTACACAATGGGATGTTGCTTCAAGTATTGCATCCTTAATGCTTGCCCACTTTGCTTGTGCCCCTCATCTGTATTTCTTTTGCCAGGGCTAGCTTAACTCTATTGGCCATCTTGTCAAAGTCAGTTCCTCTGAAGTCCCATATTTTCGCCTTGGAATGGGATGATTTAGTTCTAGTGGCCAGATTGAACCATACCATGTTATGTTCACTGGCCCCAGGTGACCTTCTACCTGGAAATCTGTGATCCTTTCCTGTTAGTCAATACTAGATCTAGGATAGCCCTGTCTCTTGTGGTTGCTCTACCAGTTGTTTGAGGCCCTCCCCTGCAGGGAATCCACTATGTGTCTAGTCCTGGCAGATGTTCCTGCTGGTATTGACCAATCTGTATTGGCACGTTGAAGTCTCCCATTATCAGAACCTCCCTTTAGCTGTCATGTTTTGTATATCTTCTAACAGTAATGTGTCTTTGTCCTCCCGGTCTGGAGGCCTGTAGACAACCCAGTTCGTTATGGCTGTCCCATTTCCTGTTTCCAGGGTGACCCACCGTTCTTCTGGCTCCTTATGTGTATTCTGAATTTCTGTAGCTTTGATAATTTCATTGACATAAAGGGCCCTCCACCCCCTTTTGCACCTCGTCTCTTCTGAACAGTACATAGCCAGATACTGAATTCTCCCAAGTGTGGTTACTGACCTGTTTAGTTTCAGCATTTTCATATATATAACTGTAACAAGCCAGACCATATTGCAAGAAACTGCCATGAAAATAAGGAGGTAACACTGGAGCAGATGGCCTTAGCAAATGTGTGCAAGTATTTAACAGGTGTCAAGGTGGGAGATAAGACTGTGAAGGGACTTATAGATTCAGGAAGCAGACAGATCCTAGTGAATGTTGAAATGGTGGGAAACACTGTGCAAAGGACCAGGTACTGGGGTCATCTGTATCCACGGGGACACTCGATACTATCCCACCACCCAAGTGACTCTAAATAATATTGGGTGTCACACCTAATGAAAGTGGAGCTAGTACCTAAGTTATCTGTACATGTGATTACTGGAAATGACTTCCAGGATTTATTGAGTTAATCTCAGAAGAAGTGAAACCTGCATTTTCAGCAGTGGTGGTAACAAAAGTACAGGCACAAAAAATCTCAGATAGTGAAGATACTTTTCCTTTTGGTGACTTTGACACAGATTGATTGAGCCCAGCTCCAAGAACAGAAAGTACAGGAAAGAAAGAAGACACCTGAAAAACAGTGGCTACAAAGACCAATGGCAAAAGGGGTTGATATATGAAAATGCTGAAAGGAAACAGGTCAGTTTCAAAAGCCTGCACCACCCGTTTGTGAAGCAGCACAGTATTTCCATTCTCCAGCAACCACCAACCAGGTGTCATCTCACCTGAACTACTGCTCCTGTGTAAGGGACAGAAAAGCAGCCTGGAACATCATCATTTGCAGCATTTGGCTGCTAAAGACTGTTTTGTTTTCTGCTCGGTGTGTAGGAGAGCCTCAGGGGTGCCAGCAGTCAAGCTGACATCATTGGGGGGCAGGCAGATCAGTTTCAAAAGCCAGCGCCACCTGCTAGCTAAAGCGTTGCATGAGTGTGAGGTGACTTTAGTAAGTTTACAATAATACACACTTTTATAAATTAGGTGTTTGTATTGCACTATGGGAATTTTAGTATGTTTTAGCACTGTATACTCTAACACATTAGGTGTTTATATTACAGTATTGGGATTTTTAGTAAGTTTACAGTATTGCATATTAACAAAATATGAGTCTGTACCATTCTAATGGGATTTTAGTGAGCTTATAACATTACACATTCCAACAAATAAGTGTATGCATTATATTATTGTGCACAAACTAGTCTTAACGTCTTTTGCAATGTAATATTATTAAATATACTCTGTGTTTTAGTCTTTAGGGAGTAATTACTGGGCCACTCCCATATCACCACTCAGCCATTAAGGCCCCAAGGTTTTAGTTTTAGTTTTAATTGTAGTAGCATTAATAGTCACGTGCCACTACAGGTTGTTTCTACTAAGAAGCAGGTTATACCCCTTCGTAAATGTGATGAAGGCATCATGGAAGATCATTCAGAAGAAAACCAAAATCTGATGAAGGAAAAAGATCTCTGTTTGCCTATCTGAACTGAAGACTAAAAAAGAAAAAAGAAGCAGGCTATATCATCTAAGGCTGTAAACATTTTTAAAACCAGGTACAAAGATTGAGGTGAAATTTTACAATATTATAAAGAGAAGCAATTCCTTTTCCCAAATTTGATTGCAACTATTCAGCTCCCAATTAAGCTCCTGGGGAATGGATGCAGGTGACAAAGGGAGCTGACTATTTCTTTCTTGTGTCTCTGGTTCTGGTGGTGATGTGGAATTGAACCCGGACCTACTGAAAATATGAATGTAGAAATACTATATGACAGTGCCAGAAATTTGATACACAAAATAGATATTTTGAAAACTTGGGTAGAACTCAAGATCCAGGCTTAATTGCACTTACTGAAACTTGGTTAAACAAACAAATTGACACTAAGGATATGGAAATTGGAGGTTATTTTACTTTTGTCTGAACAGAGAAGGCAGATATGGGGGATTACTTTTATACGCAAAATGGGACTTAGAACAAGAACATGTTCTGTATGCTGGACACATTGAATTAACTGAATGTCAAATGATCAAGTTTCAAAACCTATCATTAACAGTAGGGGTTGTTCATGCACCACCAAAACCAAAGTAACAGAGTTTGAGGAACTTGCACAGGTTTTAAATAACTACACTAAACCAGCAGTGATAGGTGATTTCAATGCTGCCTGGGGCCACCATAGAGGTAAGATCCTTGAACAAAGTTTCAAACAGCTAAACGTGACTCAAATTCTTTCAAATATAACTAGGAAAACTTCATTGGAAAGTACTGGAAACATGTTAGATTTTATACTTATTTCCTCCAAGATTGTTGCTAGGAGCTTACTGGTAAACTAGCTCATGATAGGAGATCACACTTCCTTGGTTTGTAGTATAGAAATAGGACCTATGGGACAAAACAAAACTGGGAATAGGGAACATAGGAAAAATGACAAACATTTAAAAATTACAACTATGTCACTTTTAATCTAAACTATCAAAATAAAGATGGGATAGGATATTTTTATCCCAGACTTGGATTTAGCAGAAGAATTCACAAACCAGTTTTAGAAATGTGTAATGAATCTGCACCATTTATTACTGTGATCCAAAAAGAACCATCTTCCTTGGACCACAGAGAGGCTAAAAACAGAAATAAGAGTGAAGAATAGCCTTTGGAAGATTGCTAATAAAACACTAAATCCAAGAGACTGGAACATATAAAAGGCTAGAAATAGACTAGAGACAACAATAAAGACAGCAAAACAAGAGTATTACACAAGAACAGTAGAAATGCATGGCACAGCGACATACTGGTCCTTAATAAAATTGTTTGAATTGCCAGTAACTTCTGCCCCTTCCTTTCAAATAGAAAAAAATGGAATCTTACAAAACAGTAAGGAATCAGCAAACGTATTAAACAATTACTTTGTAAACTTGCCAGAGATAGACATTCCTGAAGAACTAAAACAAAACTCAACAAGATATAAGTAAAAAACTAAAGCAGAAATCTTCATAAATTTTGCTGTAAGAATATATCATTTAAGGAAGTTCAAACTGAAATTAAAAAATCAACATCAAGAAATCACATGGGGTGGCGGAGCTAGCAGCCCAGCCAGCAGCAGCATTTTCTGGAGCTCCTGCTAGAAGTCCTATTTATGTGCTAAAATAACCTAAGTTTCTATTCTAATTGACTGGAGAACCATCTCATCACTCAGAGAATCACTGCTCCTGTGGATATAAATGTACCACAAAATGGGTCTTACTCAGCCAAATAAGCAAGACTTCTTCAACTGCACACACCAGCCACCAAACCACCAGACCATGCGAGCGGCTCCCTCTCTTCAACGTGCAGATCCTGAAGCAGCTTCACTAACTTCCCTGCAGCACTCAGTCAATGCACTGACAAGAACTGTACAGCAGATCGATCAAAACTTGATTTCTTTACAACATTTTATTGCTGTGGAGACCCGACTAGATGCAATGGGGAGATAATGAAAAGCGCAGAGGAAACAGCAGGAAGGTTCTAGCCATCGCCACCTCTTCACTTAAGGAACAAGATGTGCTTCAGAGCCATGTGGAGCAGTTGGAAAACACAGTGCAAGCTGATAATGTTCAGATACTGGGTCTCCCCAAAGGGACAGAAGGTGAAAACCTGATGCAGTACCTTGGGCAGTGGCTTTCATAATTGACTGGGACTAATGACATTACAATCACAAAGGCCTATTGAATCTCATCTAGAAGGGTAAATTCTAATGTAGATACTCCCGTACAGTATTAGCAACTCTTACCTCAATGGCGGAGTCAGATATTACATTGGAAGCCATCCAGAACAGGGGCCCAGTCTTTTGGATGAAGCTTGGGTGCCATTGTTTGTGGATCTGTCATACACCACCAAGACAAGACACAAGGCCTTGATGGGTCAAGCAAAATTTAGAGACCTATCCATAACATACATGGTGGCATTTCCAGTGTGCTTATGCTTTTGAGGGCCACAAACAATACCGCTTTACAGATCCTAAGGAGGCAGGGTTGTGCATGGAGAGGACTGCCACAAGACAGGCCCAAGATGACCAAATGAACGAGGAGGAAGAATCGGCTGAGGACTGAGTGATGTAGCGTTATATCCCTGAACTTTCCTGAGAGACCATGTGCCTTTTATTATATTTTGGACACTAAAGTGAATTGCCTGCATAAATTTCTACTATATATAAATAGGGAATGTTTGTTTTCTTTGGACATTAAATTAACAATATGAGGCTTTACTTTGAAAATGAATGGACTTGCAATAAAGGTTGTGCATCTTGATCTCAACCTTGTTAGACTTAGACAACTATGTATGTTTTGTTCTTTTCAGGTGTCCCAAGATGTAGCGGTTCTGATACTTTCTCGTATTTCTCAATCTGTTTTTGGAGATCAGGAGATAGAATGGTAATTAGTTATAACAGTGGGAATTATGTTTGGGTGCAATTTGTTTTCTCCAACAGTGGTATTGCTGTATAAGCTAATTTTGAGAGACCTGCATTCTGTCTGAGAGCCTCCTCATAGGATTGTACTGGAGATGCGGGCAAGAGCTGGGCTCTAGGCCTATATAGCATTGATATACATGCCACACATGGGGAGAACCTATTGAATTGTTAGATCGGTCTCTTAAAGGCCTCTAGTGGGAGTAATATAGCACCAACTTGGTTTAAGTGGGGCTTTGAGCTCTGAAAGAGGGCTTCGTTTTGCAAAATGTTAAACTTTACAAAGGACCTAATGGGTCAGTTATAGAAATGATTGTTTATTAGCCTTGAAGTAGAGGGCATTGGTTACATTATAGCTCTAATTCTTTATTACAATTTCACAAACTATTTACTTGGCTATACCCTCGATGCTTAAAATAAAGGAACAAATAGTCCCTATCCTTAGTAATGTATAATGACTCAAAACGTAAGCTATACCTGTTCAGAATACAATGTGTTTTATGCATAGGTATGAAATGCTATAAATAAAAAGTAAAAAAAAATCACATGGATTGGGTGGTATTAGCCTGTTTCTAAACGATGCAGAGGATTATATTACATCTGTTCTAACTAACTATTTAATTGGAGCTTATGAGAAAGTAAATATCAACAATATGGAAAAAAGCAAAGATAACACCAATTCACAAAGGAGTCCCAACCACTAAGACATCAAATTATTGACCTATAGTTTTATTGTCGTTAGTATCAAAATATTTGAAAGATTAGTTCAAACCAGCTTTATTTACTTGGAAGAAACCAGACAGTTGTCAAAATACCAGTTGGGATTTAGGAAAGGATACTCCACAGACACAGTACTCACCGACCTGATCAATATAATTGCTTCAGCACTGGAGAATGACCAGGCGGTGGGTGTGGTGTTCGTGGATTTAGCCAAAGCATTTGTCACAGTGGACCATCTTATTCTAAATGATCATTTACTTGATGCTAGATTATCTCAGGAAGCCACAAATTGGTTTGGGTCATATCTAACTAACAGAAAGCAGCTAGTCATAGTGAGAAATTAATGTTCAAAACTAAAATCAGTTATTGAAGGCCACAAGGATCTATATCGGCCACACTATTTCTAATGTACATGAATCAAGTAATGGAAATAACACATAATACTGAAACCTGGCTATATGCCAATCACACAGTTGTGGTGGCAGTATATAAATCTAAAGAGTAAATGACGTAGAAGCTTCAATGATTAAAGGTCAGTTTTGAACAGCAAGAAATCAAAATCTATGCTATTTAGTAGGAAGATCCTCAAAATATTTAACAAAATTTTAAGTCTGAAATTAAAACCAGAAAAGGTGAAATTTTAGAGCACGTCCCTGAATATAAATATCTGGGAGTGTGGATTAATCAACATTTATGCTTTGTGTCTCATATTACAAAATGACAGAAAACATAAACAAAAGATGAAGGGCAGGATTCTCAAAGGAATGTGCCCAACACATCTGAGATTCGGTGCATCCCTGGCATGATTCTGGCAGGGGGCTGATGTGCTGGCACATCCCTGATGCACCAACACATTGCAGATGCACTGCATACCACCCTTAATGAGATCCGAGGCGCATCTGGGGGGCTGTGAAGGGGTGTGCCCATGTATATGGTACACAGCCCCATTCACAGTCTGACCAGGAGACACATCTCCGGGCATGTCTAGAGATATGCCCCAAGATAAGACTACAACAAGTAGACTTAAGTAGCATGCCACCACAGGAAAGCTGCCATACTGTAGACAGCAGCACGACAGTCTGCCCACCCTGCCAGTCCAGAGTGCACCTTCCTGCCTGAACCTCTGTGTAGTACACCACACCCTGTGGCAGTAGTGACAGGTGCACAGAAACCTCCTCCTGCCTATATCCCAGTTTCCAGGCCACAGTAACACCATGTCCAAGTAATCCCCATCCCTACCCATATTCCAGTTTCCAGGCTGCACCCTGCAGTGGTAACACCATGTCCAAGGAAACCCCCTCCTGCCTGGATTCCACTTTCAAGCTGCACCTGCATGGCAGAGACATGTACATAGAAGCCCCCACCCTGCCCGTAGTCCTGGTGTAAAGCCAAGCACTGCGGTGGTGCCACCCTGTACAAAGCACCCCCCACCCTGATACACATGCATCACCGATGGCCCCAAATGACCCCCACCCATTAGCCTGAGTCTCAAGCCTACTGCCTAGGAGCCAACTGCATGAATGGACCTTTCTCCCAATCTCCCAGTCCAATGCCATTGTAATGTAAGTAATGCATCTAAACTGGCCAGTTGAGGATGAGACAGACTAAGTGAAATAAATTGGTGCTCCAACCCACGGACAGTGTGATCCATGACCAACCAGACAAGCTGGACTATCAGCTATGTTATCAGGAGGATGGGGAGGAGACATTTCGGTGTTTGTGAACGGAATCCTTGCAGTTAGAAATGTATTTTCTCTACACTCACCGACATTCATTTCTTTTGATTTTTTCTGTGGTGCTTTATAGAAATGTATATTGACTCTAATGTAGGCTGGACATATAAAATACTTTTTGCAACTTGCAGTATGCATTAACCCATTAATATGACTTCAGAGTCAGTTGGATGCCTCAAAATTGGGTGCCTGTTTGAAATACGTTCTTTCACGGAGATCTGTCCCTGCCTGCTATGCAGAAAGGTTGTGTGGTGGGAAGGAATTTCTAGGTACAGTGATAATACAATATACGCTAGTGCTAGCCTACAGTAAATGATGCCCAGTGTTGATAAATATACATAGATTACATTGCCATATATACAATCTTCTCCATAATCCAAGAGGGGACTATAAGTGATTATACAATGGGGACTATAGTTCTCAAACCTGATTGGCTAAATGGCACCTTTCAGCCGTGGTAAATCCTGACATTACCAATGGCAAAAGGTGCGAGTCAGCCTGATCTCTGAAATCGGTCCAACCCCGACCATGACACTGGAAGTGCGCAATCTTGAACCCCAATAAAACCACCGCCCACACTCCAGTCTCCCAACTGAGCACAAATAGCCAGGCTGCTAAAATCACCTCAAACATTTCTGCTCCTTCTGGTACTGCTTTAAAGAAGGGAAAGTCTGAAAGTGCTGTCTACTACCCTCACCACATACCGAGGCTGCCATCAGTGTAGTCACACTTTTAACAGTAATGCAATGCAGGCCAATGACAGACATTGGGTTTGTCTTCTCTCCTTCCCGGATCGTGCTTTCAACATCACTGCAATACAGGACAATGGCAGATCATGGCTTTGTCTTCTCTCCCTCCTGACTATGCCACAGATGGTTGCTAGCCCAAGTCAGTCTCACAGCACATCAGTGATGAACAGATCCATGATCTCTGTGTTGTTTTTCTAAATGAGCCTTAATTCACTTTACTTGTACATAAACAGTCTTGGAGCTGCAACACCCCACTGGGCAGCAGTTCACTTCAGAAGAAGAAGAAGAATCAGCATTTATATAGCTTTCATACATCCAAAGCACTTTACAAGCAATGCTAGACTGGTAGTGAAGTGACTTTGCCAGCGGAAGTAACAGCACCAGCTTTGAAACGGCCCCGCCAGTTCACCTTTTCACTAAAGAGCACTGACACGATGCTTCTCACTCTCCCCGCTGCTCATCTGTCCTGCAACACAAAAGCCAAAAAGAGAAAGCAGTACAATAAAATTCTTAATCATAAGAGTGCATCAGTTGTGGGTGGACGGGAGGGGGCAAGAGCATACTAAACCATGCTGACACCATGCCTCTCGCTCTCCCAACCGCTCATCTCTGCAGCAAACTAAAACAAAAACAACTATAACAGTATTACTATAAACATACAACAGTATCAGTTGGGGGCACCTCCTCAATATTCCATGTACCAACAGGGACTATTTATTGAGGTGCAACAATAATTCAATAAAATATTATTTCAACTGACGAAAACTCTATTTTTCTTTGAATTTTTTATACAAAACTGAAGGGGACATTGTATAATCTCAATAAATCACTCCGGGGTGTGGGTGATGCTGAGATTTACCCACACCTTCATTGGTTTGAATCACTGAGCACTGAACCATGCAACTCTTACACCCACAATCGTGGTTTATTGCTTAATATAATATGGCTATAAAAATCCAGTAATCTGATTGGCTGAGGAGGTCAGAACCCAGTGCTGATATCCCATGCGAATGCACTGGAAGAAGGTCCAGTAGCCTGTTCACAATTAAATCAATAGTACCAGCCATTCCCGACTGCCATCACAAATATGGCTGTCACCTTTACTCACTAAAACCTTCAACTAGGCCCTAAATATAAAAGTGTATTATATTTATAAACATAAGAATTTAATGTTATTGTCCTCATAATACTCTTATTACATCACATACATGACTTAAAAATTAAGTACTACAGTACTTGGAATTTTAATTTATGGTGTTTCTTTGTTGTCCATGAAAAATCTCCCTCCTATCCTTACCTGCTTACCAGGAAATCTGTGTTTTTAAGCTGTTACAGATAAAACAAAAGCCCTGGTTCCATCTGAAGCCTTCTGTTGTAGGAGTAAACATTCTGCCAGGAGAACTGAGCAGAGGTTTGAATTCTTGCATTCTATCTGTAGTAATCATTCAATCTCTTGAATGTTGGCAAGACAGAAAACAAACAAGACAGAGAAAGGGAGGAATATTGTAAAGAAACGTGAGGGAATGGATAAAGGGGTGGGTTGTAGGAACTAGAGGGTTTAAGAGCTAATTAAAAATACATACATTTTGCTGTACGTAATATTTTAACCAGAGATGGCATGTCAGTGCTGGGATGTGCTGGGACTGTTTTCAAAAAGTCATAAAAATGTTTCTTTTTGATTTGGTTCATCCCCCACCCCAGGCAAAAAAAAAAAACACAATCTTGGACCCATTTTATAATCACAGCAGGCACTCCAGGGTGTACATTTTGGTGAGGTAATGGCACTTCTCAGGTGGTTGAAGTGATAGCACTCAATGATGCCTCATGATATACTAGAGGTGTGCCATTACACAACCACAACGCATACCCTGTCATGACTTTTGTTTAATTGCTTTTTTTGTTTGTTAGGACAGTCTTCACTCCTGTTTAAAAAACCATAGAAATACAGAAAATAACCATATGGATGCCTCTGCCCCAGCACAATTGATTTCTATAGGGACACTAAATGGTGCTGTCAATATTAATGTGTTCAGTTCTGCAAAGTGAAAAATTAGATAAAGCAGAAGTATAAAAAATATTGCTAAGCTCAAAGTAATAAAATCAGCTATAAAAAGTCAGTATAAGCAATATGGAAGGATGCGTAAAGCTCTTGAAGGGAGTATTTTATCTCTATTTATGTCTAAATTAATTATAATAAAGTTACAACTTCTGATGTGTTTCTTATGTTTATTGCTTAATCATTAAAGTATTGTCAGATTTTTTATAGCCATATTATAATTGCAATAAGGCACTCCAGTGTGTGCATCGCCACTGAATAACATCACACCTAGGGTGGTGGAGGCACTTGGCCTGTGGCCCGTGCTTCGACTCACCCTAGTGGTGATGTTATTCAGGAATGATGCAGACCCTGTCATGACTTATTGTTTAATTAGCCAAACATGTTTCTGGATATTTTATATCCATTTTATAAATGAATTTGTTCTGATCCATGATTTAACCTGACTTTCTGCTGGGCTCTAGCTGCAGTGCTGAAGCAGAGTAGCTGTTGTTGGGCGATGGTTCTTGTAAAATACAGCTTGTGGTTGTGATGTGGTTTGTTTTTCTGTTTAGAAAAAACAGGTGCATTGCTCATGTCATTGGCACACTTAAACTGTACAGACCTCCAGAACTTTTTACAAAAGGGTACTATGTACTCTCAAAACTCATACTGTACCCCTGAAAAACACGGACAGGGTATGCTGCCCTCTGTTACATGACTGCGGTGGGAACAATTTTGCTAGCCCTGAGATCATTTTAGTAAAAAAAAAAAAAATGTTGTTAACGCTTTCTATACCTTTAAATTCCATCCACATTCGTTCCACATTGCACTTTGGGCTTCCTGATCACAACTGAGGGAATGTACTGTGGGACGGACGTGCTGAGTGAATGTACTGTGGGACCTGGCATACTAAGGGAATGCACTGTGGGACGGGTGTACTTAACGAATGTACTTGGGACCTGGGCGAGTGAGGAATGTACTGTGGGACCAGGTTTACTAAGTAAATGTACTGTGGGACCGGACGACTGAGGAAAGTACTGTGGGACCCGGTGTACTGAGAGAATGTACTGTGGGACCAGGCATAGTAAGGGAATGTACTGTGGGACTGGGTGTGCTGAGGAATGTACTGTGGGACCCGGTGTACTGAGAGAAAGTACTGTGGGACCGGACGTACTTGAGGGAATGTACTGTGGGACCGACGCATTGAGGGAAAGTACTGTGGAACTGGGTGTACTGATGGAATGTACTGTGGGACCGGGGTACTGTGGAAGCGGTTGGAGGGTCCATGGCGGTGAGCATAAGAGGCTGCAAGTAGTAAGACTTTTCTGCCTGCACTGTGAACTGTTTCTGTGAGTACAGTTTCCATTCCCAGTCCTGGCACTATATTAAAATTGATAGTTTAATACAGCTCCACAAAACAAAGTATTCATTGAACAGGAATGCATTCTGGGCTGCTCATATAAAAAGTTTTTATACAAGGGTTGCAGTTGGATTGGGTGCTTTTCTTGTTCTGGCACATTTATATTGGGCTGCTTCAAGAATGCATATGCAGTTGAATTGGGTGGGTAGGTGAGCTTTTTGTGTTAATGTACTAAACTTCAGCTACTTGTTAATTCTCCTTTTAATTTTCCTTGCTATGTGGTTTTCATGGTGAGATCATTCTGGCAATTATGGGTAAAGAGTGCAAAGACCACATTTTAGAAATGGCCAGCTAGGATAAGCTAGCCCTGGCAAAAAGAAATACAGGTGAGGGTACATGGGCAAGCATTAAAGATTTAATACTTGAAGCAACATCCTATTGTGTTAGCGAGAAAAAGTGCAGCAAAGAAGAAGGAAACCACTTTGTTTCTCAAACACAGTAGCAGAAAAGGTCAGAGCCAAAAGGCTGGCCTTCAGAAAATATAAGGGAACGAGCTGGATAAACATAGGGAGGCACACCAAACTGCCCTAAGGGAAGCAGGAAGGCAGTAAGGCAGGCAAAGGCCTAAACAGAGGAAACACTAGCACGACAGTGACAAGACTTTCTATAGATACATTAGTGAAAGGAGAAGGTCCAGAGGGTATTGCTAAGATCAAAGGGATGAGGGGGCGTGAGGAGGAGGACCATGTAAAAGCATCTATCCTAATAGATACTTCTGCTCAGTATTTACTGAAGAGAAGGTAGGCAGGGCCCACAACTCTGCACCATGGACACAGGGGGAGGAGGTGCACTAGTCCCTTCATAAAAAGAAAGGGTCCTACAAGAGCTTTATAAGCTCAGAGTGGACAAGGCAATGCGACCTGATGGCATACATCCCTGGGTACTAAAGGAGCTAAGGTAGAACTAGCAGAGCCATTATCAGAACTGTTTAGTGAGTCTCTGAGCACAGGAGAGGTCCCAGAAGACTGCAGAAGGGTTCATGTGATCCCTCTCCACAAAAGTGGTAGCAGGAGGAGGCAGGAACTACAGACCAGTCAGTCTTACCTCAGTAGTGGGCAAGATTATGGAGGCACTCCTTAAGGAAAGGATAGTGCAACACCTGGAATCCATAGGAGCACAGGATCCAAGACAGCATGGGTTTACAAAAGAAAGGTCCTGTCAAACTAATCTCATAGATTTCTTTGACTGGGTAACCAGAGTGGTGGACCAAGGAGAGCAACTGAGGTTGCCTACCTTGACTTCAGCAAAGCTTTCGATACTGTTCCACATAGAAGACTGATTAATAAGCTGGGTAGGCTTGCAGCGGGTCAGATATTGGTCAACTGTGTGGCAAACTGGTTGACAGACAGAAAACAGGGAGTGGTGGTAAACAGTATACAGTCAGAAGAGATGCAAGTCACAAGTGGGGTACCTCAGGATCAGTCCTGGGGCCAGTCCTCTTTAATATCTTCATCAGTGACATTACAGATGGACTGAAGGGTAAGCTTTGTCTGTTTGCAGATGACACCAAGATCTGCAACAGAGTAGATGATCCAGATGGGGTGGGCAGAATGAGAAGCGATCTAGATAAACTAGCAAAATGGTCAGAAGAGTGGCAACTGGGGTTTAACGAAAAAGTGCAAGATCATGCACATAGGGAAGAGAAACCTGAAGCTACCTATAGGCTGGGAGGAGTTGCTGGCAGTCACAACAGAAGAAAGAGACTTGGGTGTCATCATCACCGATGACCTGAAATCATCCAAGCAGACCTCTAAAGCAGTAGGTAAGACTAGAGGATGTTGGGGTGTATTAGTAGGGGTATCACAAGTCAGAAGAGGGAGGTAATAATCCCTCTTTACAAGATACTGGTTAGTCCCCATCTGGAGCACTCGCAGTACTGAGGCCACACCATCACAAGGACATTAGCCAAATTGAAGCAGTCCAGAGAAGGGTAACCAAATGGTGCAGGGACTGCATCAGAAAACATATGAGGACAGATTAACTGAACTCAATATGTATACCCTAGAGCAAAGGAGGGAGAGAGGTGATATGATTGAAACATTCAAACACCTTAAGGGCATTAACAAGGTGAAAGAGTCTAACATGTTTCAATATAAGAAAAATAGCAGGACAAGAGGACAGAGCATGAGATTAGAGGGTGGCGATTAAGGGGTACTGTGAGGAAGTTCTTTTCACAGAACAGGTGATGGATGCATGGAATGGCCTAGCTCAGGAAGTGGTGAAAATGAATACAGTGCAGGGCTTCAAACAGGCATAGGATAGGCATAAGGGAGCAATACAGATGAGTATGAATAGTTAGGCCATTGACAGAGCAAAGGCCTATGGCACATTCATAAGGTAGAAAAAGAAATGGGCAGACTGGATAGGTCTTGTGGTCCTTATCTGCCATCAACTTCTATGTTTCTATGTTTCTATGTAGGTGTGAAAGCTAAGTTAAGGAGTGAGAAATGCTTTAATTCAGTCATTGTTGTTTAAGCTTTGTTTGTGTTCCACCCCCCATGTCCATGTTCAGGTCCACATATGCATGTGAACAAATGTTCTCAGCAATGGAACATAAACAAAAGCAATAAAAGAAATATACTCACTGATAGTAACCTATCAGCAGAGCTGAGATATGCCTGCACCCAACTTTCTCCAACCTTAGAAAGCTTGTTGAGAGTATGGCAAGCAAAAGTCACATTAACATAACATACTGTATTTATATAATACACATATACTATTTAAACTGTTTTACAATTTTAATTATGCTATTAGTCCATTAAATAAAGGTGTTTTTCACTAAAAGGTCTGAAATGCATCAATTTTGTGGTAATATGGGTCCATAAGGTCATGCGTGCGTGTCGCCTCGAGGTGGTTAGAGGCTGCCTGTGGCCCTCCAGTCAATTTCAGGTTGCCCACCACTGGTATAATAGGATGACTTTATAGACTGAGAGCCACTGCCACTAATACTGTACTCGCGAATGACTCAAGGGACAGTGCTGCCAATTACAGACTGCAAGTGGGCGGCGTAACAGCCTCTCCTCTCATGCTGTCATTTGAAAACAATAACTATACAACCCTGTTTCAGTAGCGGATACTGGCTCCAACAAGGGTGCCTTTACTGTCCTGCCTACAAATCATGATAGGCAACGACACCAGTTAGAACTTAAGTTTTGCAAGCGTGGGCACATTTTAATTTACTGAGAAGAACTTTCTATGTGTATTGTTCTCAATAAATAGAAACTTAAGTTATAATTGATATCGATGCCTGTCATTGATTTGTAGCAGGAGTAGGATCATACAGACAGGGTTTGTCAGGCTTGGAGCCAGTATCAGCGCTTATTGAAACAGGGTTGTATCATGATCATTTTCAAATGACAGCATGAGAGGGAGAGGCTGTTAGCACCACTAGCAGTCTATAATCAGTAGCACTGTCCCCAAAGCAAATGTACAATGGTGCTGTAGCACCAGGCCCCATACTGGCAGGGGGCCCAGTGGATCCCATCATCTAGAAGAAGAAGAAGAATCAGCATTTATATAGGGCTTTTCATACACTATATCCCAAAGCACTTTACAAGCAATGCTAGACTGGTAGTGAAGTGACTGAATGTGTGGTCAGCCATATCGCACATCATCACCCACACACAGCCTGGATAATTGCATGAACCGGTTTATGGGAAGGGAATGTTGGCTAGGACACTGGGAATGTTCTCTGCTCTTTGCAAAGAGTGCTCTGGGTTCTTTTTACTTCACCTGGACACCCACCAGGACAACACCAGCATGGGCAGAAGGGACCTCGGTTTAATGTCTCATCAGAAGGACAGCACACCCCAGCAGTACAGCACCCCCAATACTGCACTCAGATGCCAGAGATTTTTAGGTGCAAGTCCAATCCTGTGTGGGACGAGAACCTATGACCTTCTGGTCCAGAGGCAGATGTGCTACCAACTGAACCATGCTGACATTGCTGCTGCAATTGAAAGGCTCACACCATCCAGTCAGCAGGAGATACCAAGCAGTCGCCTCCCTTCCCCGGACTAGCAGAGTACTGGAGAGAGCAGGCAGGGGTGGGGATATGTAGATTATCAGTGCCCCCCCGCCCTGCATGGTCATGTGAGGAAAGAGACCGTGAGCCGCAGGATGGTGTGTCACCATAATTTGTTGCTTGATCCAACTGAAGACTGTGTCCTGTGGCTCGGATTTACATTTCTTTGGTGGTTGGACTTGGACTGGTCACTGTCTCGGACTCTCTCAGTGGATGGTGAGCAGTAGCACAGTGGAGTGGCAGGACCTTCTTCACTTCTTGAATTGCTCCCCAGTATTCAGCACTGATGGACAGGTTACGCGCATCCAGACCACAGCAAGTATCTCCTTGGATCTCCTCATCACGCTTCTCTCTCCAGTGGTCTGTCGGTGGTTTCTACAGACTAGTCTACCTCCTCCACAGTTGCTAATTCGGTCGGGATGGTGCACTGGTGCTGCAGGCAGCTGCTGCTATCAAGGTGAGTTGTTTCAGACACAGAGCGAGTGAATTCATTCAGCAGTCCACATACTGCACAGTCCAGCATCATGTATTCAAATAAAATTAAACAAATAAGTTCAAAGCTCTGAGCTGGCTGCAGGACCCCTTGAGTCACTCACAGTACAGTATTAGTGGCAGCTGCTCTCTGTCTGCTATGTACTCCAGTATTTAGAACATGCTGAAAAGTGGTGTTCATAGATAGAGCACTGCTGACAGCGCTGTTGCCAGCTGGGTGTGTCAGGCTCCAACAAACCCCCTTTCCTTGAACCTCCATTTTGTTTTTTTCTGTTTGACAATGATGTACTGTCTACATGCCCCTTTAACCCCCCCACACACACACACACACTGCCAGCAACTCTGTACTTGTGTGTGCTCTGCTCGTGTCTCACCTCTTCCAGTGCCGCCTCCAGTCACAACTGACCTGTCAACATGCAACCGACGTCCAGTGAGTCACAGTGATTAGCTCATATGTAAGAAGTAATGGCCAGTTGCCACCAAGTCCGACAGCATGGCAGGAACAGTGAGAGACACTGTGACCAACTAAGGCTAGTCAAGGAGACATGAGAGGTAACCTATGCCTTGCCATATTGAAAATAAAAAAGAGTAAAATGGAGCTGGCCTGGTGGCGCTGAGGGTTGGTGCTGGGCGCCACACCTCACTCCCGCTGGGGACCCGGGTTGGAAGTGGACTCGGTCGCTGGTGGGTGGGCAGGGAGGAGATAGGCTGGAGCGTCCCATGACAGCTCGCCTACTCCGAGGAGGGTTGAGGCCACAGCCCATGCACTTGCCTGTCTCTGAGCAGAGGCTCAGAGTACTGCAAGCCCTAGTGGAAGGGAAGGTGGCCGCTAGCAGTGTGGACGCCGGCGCCTTGCGCTTTGACATCAGGGGTCATGCACAGTTGGGGAGGGAGAAAAGAGGAAAATGGCCTGCCATCTCCGGGAAGATGGAGCTTCAGAGACGTGCCCTCAATGTGTCTTCACCCGCCTGATGGCCCAGGACTGAGGAAACACAAGGTATGGAGTAACAGGGCTCTGCTTCATCCCTGCTCGGGGGTAAACTGTAGCACCATGAGGTTCCTAGGGTCGTTTCTAGTAGGGTGGATGCAGAGGGATGTCTGCCTAGGGGCTCCCTATGGGTCGGAGATGGCAGGCTGGGACAAAGTGGATAAATAGAGATTTCAAGAAAAAAGAGTAAAACAAACTGACTAATTCCTCCAGGTGGCCTGATCCAATAGACGATTCGTGACTTCTAATGCAAATAGTGGTACTTATGCTGCAATGGCAGTGAGGGAGGGGGTTGCATACTGTACTCAGCTGTACAGTATAGACTTCGTAACTCACTATACCCATTGTGAGGGACTACTCTCATTCCCCTTTGTGCTCTGTCCTAGATGCATACATCTCAACTGTCCCTGATTTCCTGATTTTGTCTCAAAATTTTATTCTGCCACTCTAGAATTTCTGTTTCTGTGACTTAACAGGGGATTGTAATTATAAAAGACTGGCAAATAGTGGTGTACTTCTAACAATTTTCATAATGTATTTACCTGTGATAGTCCAGCTGAGATCTATATATATATATATATATATATGTATATATATATATATATTTATTTGTTTTTTGTTTTTTTTGCCTCAACCCATGTTTACAATTTATTTATTAGGGACAGCCCAGCTGAAATTAAATATGTTGTTTTCTGCATGGTTCTGCCTCTACTAATTTCTAAAATTTATTTACAAAGGATAGCCCAGGTGAGATGCAACATCTCATTTTCGGTGGTGTCCAGCTTTTACCCATTTTTGCATATTACTTATTGCAGAAGTCCAGCTGTGAGGCAACATCTATTTTTTAAGAAATTTGCACCTAACCATTTCAACAATGTATTAGCCTTGAGTGGCAGAACTGACATGCAGTATCTCATTTTCCATGGGATCCTGCTTCAACACCTTTTACAACTTACTTCAGCTCATTTCATATGCAGTGTCTCATATTCTTTGGTGTCTTGCTGCTGTACAGTTTTATAATTTTGTTACATGTCACTGCTCAGCTGAGACGTAATATCTCATTTTCTCCAGGGTGCTGTGAATACCCAAGTTTAAAATTTCTGTGCCTGGGATTGCTAACCTGAGATACAATATCTCATTGTCAGTGGGTCCTGCTTCTGCCCATTGTTATATGTTTGTAACCCCACCCCGTCCAAGAGTGCTATCTTGCAAACCAGGACCCCACTAACTTGTGCACAGACAAGGCATCAAACCACAAGTTGGTTCTACAAAGGCACTGCTCCTAGCATTGGGGCAACTCACCAGCTTGAATATCTAAGAGGTAGGAGGGTACAGCACAAACCAAACATTTGTATTTACTCCAGGTTCTGGGAGAGGTGTTAGGGTTATGCTAAATCTAACTTCTGAGGGTCCTCAACAATTCACATTGGAAGCTTTAAATCGATTGACCACTTTTGCAACTGGGATTGTGAAGTACGGCTTTTATACTTGTCAAAGTCCAGCTGAAATGCAATATCTGATTTTCTGTAGGGCCCTGCCTTTACCTGTTGTTATACTTTTACTAGGGATAGCCTAGCAGAGATGGAGTTTTGCTTTCTGTTGGGTACTGCCTCTACACATTTTACAGTTTTGTTTTTCTGGGATAGCCAAACTGAGATGTAATATCCTGTTTTCTGTAGGGTCCTGATTCACATTTTAAAAAGTATTTACATCAGATAGCCCATGTCCAGTGAGTCACACTTGATTGGCTCATATGTGAGAAGTCATGGCCAGTTGCCACTGTGGTCTGAGAGTGCGGCAGGAACAGTGAGGGACACCCTGACCCAAACTAATCAGGTTGGTTGGTGTGGTTGAGGACACATTAAGAGGTAACCTATTCCTTGTCACACTGAAAATAAAAAAAAAGAAAGAAAAACAAAATTAACTATTCCATCCAGGCGACCTGATCTGATAGACACATTCCTGACTTTTAATGCAAATGGTGGCACTTGTGTTGTTCCTGTAGTTAAAGGCAATGGGGGTAGCATACGTACTCAGTTGTACAGTATAGACCTCACAACTCACTGTACTACATTGTGAGTGGCTACTCTCAATGCCCTTCGTGCTCTGTCCTGGATGCATACCTCTCAACTGTCCCCACTCTCAGGGACATCCCTGATTTTCCACTTAATTTTATTCTGCCACTCCTAGAATTTCTGTTTCTGTGCCTTAACAGAGAAGAAAACATTGCAGGGTCACTCAAATTGTGAAATTGCATAAAGAGATATTTCAGATGAGGCACTGGACATCCTTGTAGGTGTGAGTAGTTCTGAGATATGAATATCTAAATAATCTATAAATCAGGCGCTTGAAAATCTGCCTAATCCTCCTTTCCTAAGCTGGGGAATGATTTTTTTACCCTCACCATTGGAAGAGCAACATTGATTGCGCTTGAGATGGGCAACCCAGAAGAGACAAAACAACCGGAAGCACAGAAAAAGTAAGGAGCTGGAGGGGTCCTGAGACCAAGATCATGCATGAGGCTGAAGAGGCCTCTGGTTCCGAGGAAACAATTGCATCCCTGGGACATAAACTTTAGGCACTGATTACATCAATGATAAATCTCAGTCAGAAAGCAGATGATTTTAATGAACGTGTTTTGGTGGTGGAAAATGCGATCAATGGCCTAAAGGGAGACATGAGAGAGGTGCACAAGCTGGCTGAGGCCTCTGCGGTGCTTCGCACTCATGACCAAAGAAAATCACATTTATGAGTGAGACTGGAAACATTAGAAAACCAATCCAGATCTGTCAATATCCGATAGTGAGTTTACCCAAGGATGTGAGGGTGACCACCGATGATGTTCATACAAGACTGGCTTACTGAAAAAATTTTACCGAGGGAATGGGTGGAGCTTAAGAGATTCAGAAGGTACATCGGTCTCTCCTCATGGACGCCCACAGAATTCAGATGAACCCCTGACTTTAATGCTGATAACATCTGGAGTGGGGGGCCCAAGATAAAGTCCTTCATTGTTCCCATTGGGCTGCCCTTTGTCTCAAAATGATCACCAGGTCCATGATTTCCAATATCAGCTATGCTACAAGACAACGAGGAAGAAGTTCCATGAGTACGACGGGTCTTATGGAGCTAGGAGTGCCACACACTATGATCTTTCCAGCCCGGCTTTGGATCACCTACCAAAGTAAGATCTTTATTTTTGGATCCTATGGAAACTGGCAAGGGCCAATCACAGAGCAGTGGGTCCCCTAATGTTGTATCTCTATATAGCAAATGCATATAATCACCTTTGATTAAGGGACGTGTTTCCCAAAGGCTGTGAAACTTAATGGTCTGTTTGCTATATGTATCTTTTATTGTCATGTCTATGATATAAAGATAAAAATAAAGTACAAAAAATATAATCTGTAAATCAAAACAGGTAGCAGCCATTTTATGTGATTCAGTTCAGAAAGATAGTACTGGGGCAAGCTGTATGTTATTAATTACAGCTTGCCCTCAGTGACATCACTTTCAGTCTCATGATTCAGTGAAATGGCTGGGTCTTGTTTTGATTTACAGATGATTGAGGTATTCATATCTCAGGACTCTGACACCTAGAGATAAGCCCAATACCTTGGCTGAAAGATCTTGTCATGGTCTCACAATTTGAGTGACTCCTTCAATGTTTACTTCCCTTTAACAGTGGGGATTATAATCATAAAAGACTGCCAAACATTAAAGTTATACATTTGTTCTTCTTTAAAATGTATTTCACACTAAGCCCCTATTCTACCTACTTTCTGATTTGTCCTGCCCCACCCGTACAATACCAATACCAATGGAGAACTTCACATTGACAAATGTTTGTTACTTCCTTTGCAGATGTTCCTCTTAGTGCGGTAAGTATTTAAATCAACTGGCAAACCACTTTTTATATTTTTTCCAGGCAACATCCCTTTCCTCATTAAATTAAGTAAGTTTTTATTTAACCATTTAGATTTCCTACCACTAACTGTCCTTTCATCTAGTGGAGCATATTATCCCTACTTCCATTAAGGTCTTTACAAAAATAATCCAATGCACAATCTACACGTTATAACTTTTAAATAAGACCAGTCAATTTCAGACAAATTCTTTAAAAAGCTAGGTGCATCAATATTTGAATAATTCCTAACTTCAATAAATCTTGGGAAGATTTAGGTATTCTTCTACCTTTCCAAATCCCATAAATTGGGTGATGGTCTCTAATTGAGTCAGAAATCAAACCACTGGCAACAATATGGTTGCATCTATTAGTTGAAACCAGTCAAGCAAGGAATGCTTGCTTTATTTTAAGTTAAGGCATGTGGGGTCTGTTATAAGTTGTTGCAAACCTAGAAAATACAAAATCACACATACCCCATAATTCAAAGCGCTGTGGGTTGTATATGCAAATCACCACAAAATATTATGCTGATTCAACTTTAAGCAGAAATGCATGGTGCTGAAATGCCTCTCACACAGTCTGCAAAGGCTGCCAACAGAAGACACAGACACGTGTTTTGTCCTACCAGTGTGCCTTTGTCTGTATGACACCCTAGTGGAATGAACCAGCTACCCTAAGTTGGTCTATCTGGGTTGGGTTGTGGTGAGCCCAATAAAACAAAAACAATCTAAACACAAAGAATATTAGTGCGTAAGCACTGAGGCAAGGGTTACCCTAAAGGGCACTGGCCGGGAAGCCAAGTTTCAAAGAAAACCTAGATCCATCAGTACTGTCTTATAATTGGAAGGCTTTAGACTATTGTTCAATGGGGAAATAGCTCCTCCCCCACTCCCTACATAATCAGCGGGCCACCTCTCACTCTGCATACAGCGTTTCAGTGGCACTGGGGTTCCTGGGCAGCTGGCTGGTGCTTTGTTCTCCTTTCTTTGTTCCCCATCTCCTCTTTCTGCTATCTGCTGGGGCTTGGTGTTTTCTCCCAGTGTTCTTTTCCTGCCCGCCCCACCCTGCCTCGCTTGTTACTTCATTGTTTTCTTTCTGCCTCTGGCCCTTCTCATTCCTATCTGCCCTCCCTGCTTTTTCTGGGTCTGTCCCTGCCTTGGTTCTGTTGTTTGTGCCTCCCTTCCCTGTACCTCCTATGTGACTTCTCACCTGTTTTTTCCATTCTGTCCTCTTCCTCCTGCTGCCACTGAGCCCCGGTTGCTGGTGTGCCACCTGCATTCACCTTGCTTTCCTCATCGCCGCCTCCCCAGGTTTCACTCATCCTGGTGTTCCTGTGTGTGCACCTCCTCTGTTGCTCCGTGGTGCCCTGGTCAAGCTCCTGGCCAGTTGCTGCATTTGTTTTTCTTTTGGGCTTTCCTGTTCGACAACTGGCCACCCTGTCAGCACTGCTGCTGCAACCTGGATATTATACTCACTGCACCACACCAACTGTCCTTTCTGTGAAATCACCCTGTGTTGAGTAATTCCTTCTTAGTCTGTAACTTTACCTTTGAGAATATAATTTAAAAGATGACTATGGTGGCAACTGTCCCCCATTCCATCACGCTGGGCAGGATTTCTAAACAGTCTGGCATGCAACTTTCCTTTAAAGTTTAAAGATGTTAATATTAAGGAAATCAATATCACTTATTACATGAATGGATCCTTTATTTGTATCCTGTTATGATTCTTAGTGTTACCTTCTGTATGACCTCAGCATGATGCCCTTCATGTGAATATACCTTCAACACAATAATTAAAGAAAAGATTTACCTTTTGAGTGAGATAGGGAATTGGATACTGTAGGTATGGGAGTTCTTTTCTAGACATAGAGATGTACTTCCCACATTGAACTATAATTACTATGGAGCTGGGGATCCGTACAGGTCCCTGAGTTTGTCTTTCCAGTTGAAATTGCTAATTGCCTAGATTGTGTGGCATGTTATTTCAAACTTTGGATTTCATCTGATTATCTGGACCGGGGAAAGAGATAAGTACTTTGGTGACTTAAGGCTTAATTTCAAGTAGCTCTTTGGTGAGGTCATGAGAGGGCCTCTGATCTGCATATGTTTCTTTTAGCCTTTATATACTGTTGTGAGAGAACAGTGCTTGGACTTTATGGTGGTGGTGGGGTGAGAGACCTTCATTAAAATCTCTTTTATATTGATTTATTTGCTGGTATTTATTTGTATTGTAATTGTATTTGGAAAGCATTAGATGTGGTTAGGTGTGGATTTTTAATTTATTGTTAGTAGTTTGTTAAATTGTTTGGTTTAGTTTGTTTGTTTTGTTTATTTATTATATGTTGGCAGGGTCTCCCACATCAGGAGCTATCTCTGTTGAGCTCCATGGCCTCTGTCCCTTTGATTGTCCTCATTTGCAGGCTGAAGTCTATACTTGATGCCATGTATTGGGGATTGTTAGGAGGAAGTACGGGTCAGGAGCTGCAGACCTCTCAGGAGAGTGGAATCATGGCGGATTGGAGTAGTGGGACTAGGAGATGCCCTGGGGTGAAATGGGTTCTGAATAGGGGTTTACCCTGTTTGATTACTATACCCAAGGGTTCCACTTTGTGTGGGTGGATGACTCGGTCGACTTTGGGCCTAATCCAACTCGGTGGTGTTATGCAATGCCAGGTCCATTAAAAACAAGACAGCAGTAATGGCTGATCTTGTTGATCATCAGACCTGGCTTGCATCACTGAGACCTGGCTAGATGAAAATTCTGGCCCAATTTTGAGTCAGCAATCCGCTGGCATTGTGATACACTGCCCCTGGTTGGACTGTAGGGGCAGGGAGGGCCATTGGTTATAGATTGAATTGAGCCTTTGAGGTGCCAGTCGGGAGACTCGTCCTTTGAATATATCATGGGTGCAGGTGTGGGGTACAGGATTCTTCTGCTCACTATCCACCCAGGGTGAGAAGCATTTCTGCAGGAAGTCGCTGGACTTCATTGTCGACATGGTGTTGGAGTCCCCAGATGGATGGTGCTGAGGACTTCAATGCCTGGGTCAATGATGAATCTCGCAGTTTGGTCAAGACTTTCTCCAGTTGATGAATTCACTGGGCTTCTCACAGGTGAGTACCTCTGTGACCCGTAGTCATGGTCATTCCTTGGCCCTAGTCTTCCTTCTGGGTATGGAGACCTCTGACTTGGTGGTGGAGCCAGTCAGTTGATCGGACCATCACACCATAAGGTTCAATTTCCAGGCCACCCTGTATAGGCCTACACCTACAAAGATGGTCCGCATCGCCTCTTAAAGGGGTCTATCTCTGATGGCCTGTTGGCGGTGCTGGACCTATTGAAGCTGCCAAAGAATAGCAGTGACCCAGATGCCCTAGTCCGGGTTATAATGACACTGTGACTGGGGCTCTGATTGTTTCACTCCTGTCCGTGTTCGCTCTCTTACCCAGCGCCTCAGTCCCCTTGGTTTTATGGGACCTTGAAGGAGCTAAGAAGTGAGACAAAGGCTGAGCATCACTGGTGAAAATCGGCCTGCATGTTGACAGATTTAGATTGTTAGCCCACTATAAGGATTATCAATCAGCTATCTCCCATAAGAAGGCAGAGTTCCTGTCCAGGAGATTGCTGTGGCACAAAATCGATTGGCTCAGCTCTTCCGAACTGTAGACAGACTGTGCAATCCAATCTGTCTGCAGTCTCAGAGAGCATTTTCATAAGAGAAGTGCGATGAGTTCACTCGCTTTTTGCCAATAAGGTTGCCGACATCAGCTCTGAGATTCGCATGGGACAACCCAAAGGGATTGATGGTGATCAGTGAGATGTAGCAGTTCCTTGGTCTGTCTGGTCTGACTTCAGCCGCCAGCGATCGGAGATGTGAAGATTATCCAGTCTTGTGACAGACCTGCTGTGGTTTGGACCCTGGCCCAATGCGCCCTTAGGGTGTGTTTAACCATTGGCCTGGTCCTTGCTGAGATAGTCTGGTGTTCATTAGATGCTGGGGTGTTTCTGGACACCCTGAAGGAGCTGGTAGTGGTACCCTTCTTAAGAAACCATCTCTCAGAGTCACGTGATGCAGCTGATCACGTAGGTTGTGCTCGCCTGAGCTCGCTCACCTGACTGACAATTTGTAATATTTACATACATATTCTCTAAATTAACTGGATATTTATGCTATCAGTGAACAGCGGGACCCTTCCTGAAGAGATCGGAGCAGTCTAATGCTAGAAATGGAGGTGGAGATGAGAAAGGTAGCCCCCAACACACCACCTGTAACGCCAGAGAAGGCAACAAAAGCCCAGGGCGAGCTTACCACTACAGGCCGAACACAACCAGTGGCCTCACATCTATGGCAGTTCCAGATTCAACTCCTCTAATGTTGGAGCAATTTTTTAGAATTTTGCCCTTTAGAGAGGAAGTCTGTTCTCTGCGACTGATGTTCGAGCCCTATCTGATACCTTGGATGATCTCTAGGAAATCTAAGGATAACGAGACTCAATACTGTTGATGGAAAAAGAGTAGACAAAATGGATTCTTCAATAACAATGAACTGCCAAGCCCTTAAAAAGCTTGAGTCTAAGACTGAAGACTTGGAAAGGAGAAGTAGACGCAACAATGTAGTAGTGATTGGATTGCCAGAAAAGAAGAAGGCACTGATGCTATCTTATTTGTGCAAAAATTCTTGCTAAATTGGTGGGCCCACTCCATATGGACCAGCTTACATTATAGAAAGGGCGCACAGGGCTTTGTGGCCCATTCCACCTCCCAACACACAACCCAGACCCCTAATACTCTGCTTCCTAAACTTCCAAGAAAACAGCATGTCCTTACCAAACTGAGGGAAATTCAAGAGGTGTTATGGGAAGGACAGAGGATAAAGATCACTCAAGACCTTTCAGCCACAATGCGACAACACCAAGCAGCTTTTCACCCTATCGCTTCAAAATGTATTGCTTTGGGATAAAGTTTTGATGACATACCAGCTAAGCTACTGATATTACTCGATGGTACATGGTCATCTTTTGAAGAAGTAGCACCGTGATGGAATTCTGCAAGCAACAACGACCAGCTTTGTTTTCTGATTGTTGAAACCCAAGGAAGATGCTGAGTTACATTGTGAACAGGTTCCCAATAGTGAGTGAGCCTGGTGAGACTTGAAATAAACAGAACGGAATGGAGAATTTGGCCAGACTATGAAGGAATAGTTTATGTGCCTGTACTTTAAATGGGAGAGGTGTTTCTTCCAGATCACTTTATAAACCTGTTATAATTTCCTAGTACCAAGATAACTCATGCATTCAGGGCCTCTTCTTTTTTCCTTTTTTTTTTCGTTAAACTGCTCCCCAATTATAATGGTAAGGATTGCAATGTACATCTTTTCCATTTTCTTTTTCTGATTTCGAGGTAGGCGCTATAAATGATGCACTCGATACTATGTGGTTATTGTTGATTGGAGGTCACAGTTCTTTAAAATTACTGGATGGGAATTAGAACTTAGTGAAACGAATGGAGCGAGCACTCGGAAACGGAGGTTACCTGATTAGTTGCTGTCCCACACACTCCATCCTGTATTCGATAAAAGGAACTCCCACTCGCTTTGGCTAGAGTATTGGGAAGGTACAGGGGCAGAGAAATAGGAAGGCCAAGAGAGGAGATACAGGATATGGATAGATTCTGTGGGAAGCAGATTTTAGTAGATTCATAACACATTTTGAATTAGCGAACGCTAGGACTAGATGAGATGGGGGTTCTTTCTTTCTTTTTCCTTATACTGGTTTGAAGTTGATGTGATTTTTAGGAAAGATGTTAGTCTGGCGAGAGGGAGGGAGGAGCATTGCTAAGTTGATCATCATGGACCACAAGATGGGGGGTATGTTGTAAATGTTGTTTATTATATGATGTCTTGTTAAGGGTTCTGACAGGAGTTCTCAGTATAGCGAAAATCTGAATGTTTGTCCATTATGGAGGAGGGTATTAAGATAAAAGGGGACTTGGGGAAGAAGAGGAGGGTGTTATTGCTAAGGGCTGGAAGGAGCCAATATCAGAGATGCATATTACTAAACATACTTGTATAATCTGAGCACATTTGAAGACTTGTGAGGACTTCAATAATGATGAAAAGATGATGGCACAGTGTTATAATTTGGTTCATGGAATGTGAGATGGGTGAGACATCCTCTAAGTGTATGAAGGTACTGAAGCATTAGGGATCTATGCAATGATGTTACTATGCTGCAGGAAACCCACTTATTAGAACCAGAGGGTGCCCGGTTAAGGAAGGCATGTGGGACACATTTTCGCTGCAGGAAATAGCAGGAGTGGTAGGGAGTGGCAATTCTATTTGCTAGAACCTTCCCATTCTCCTGTGAGCACTGCATCAGGGATAAAATGTAAGATATGTGTTTGTCAAAGGTAAAATCTTGTCATTTTAAATAGTTTTCGGATCTATTTATGGTCCAAACGCAGATACTCCTGCTTTTATATGGAACTATTATCCATATTAACAACTTTCCTCAATATTCCCATTTTCTAGGAGGAGATTGAACCTGCCATTTGATCCCTTCCTGATAAATCTAATGGGAACGATCAAGGGGCTCTCCCAGCACAGAGAGCAATGAGGGATTTAGGATCACATGGGCCTGTGTGACCCATGGAGAGTTCTTCACCCAACTGACAGGGAATTTACATACCACTCAGCAGTTCACCACTCAGCCTCTAGAATCAATTATTTCTGGATTAGTAAATATTTTCTATATAGGTTAATAGAAAGCAACATAGATTTTGGTGCTGAGTCAGATCATTCCTTAATCTCCTGCCGGGCTCTCTCTCTTAATTGGGGAACAGATAAATTATGGAGACTAAATAACCAGTTATTAAAAGATAAAAATAACTGACAGTATTAGTGTATCCCTTGACCAATTTAAAAAGACAACTGGGGCTCCACTAACTCCCGCCTTGGGAATGGGGTGTGTTAAAGAGTTTTATAAGAGGGAATTCATAAAATTAGCTTCTAATAAAAAGCGAAAGGCTTAACAAGAAGGAAATGCTCTTTAAATCAAATTAGAGAGAAGGAGAATACTTATCACCCCAAACTGGGGAAATAAATATATAAGGAATTAACAATATTGAAAGACAAACATCCGAACTATTACGGAGAGGCTGAATGGGCTGTAATAAAACTAAAGCTCAGTATACAGAACAAGGAGAGAAAGCAGGAGATTACTGGCCCTCAGGCTTAAAAAAGCAAGAAGCATCAAGGTGCATCTCGGCAATTAAAAGGGAACCTCAGTCCCCTTTAACAGATGCAAAGGACATTATCATGAATTCAACAGCATTACAAGGAGTTATATGCTCAAATGCGGAGTCAACCATCTCAAGGTAATGTAGATCAACATCTAGCTAATCTCCCACTACCAGTTCTTACTACAGCCCAGACTAAGGGCCTTTCCTCTCCCTTACAGAGGAAGAAATTTGAGGTCATTACAGCTATGCCTCTTGACAAAGCTCCTGGACCAGATGGGTACTGGACAACTTTTACAAGCAATTTGCTAGTCAATTAATCCCATAGCTGAAGGAAGTGTATTCCTTTATGTTACAGGAGATCATTTTGATTCTAGCTTACTAGAAGCAATTATTGTAGTACTCCAAACCAGACAGAGATCTGACGTGGGTCTCGAATTATAGACAGATATCCCTGCTCAATAGTGACATGAAAATCCTAGCAAAGCTTTTGGCTCTCAGGATCGCTAAGGTTCTACCATTCCTTTTAGGTCCTGACCAGGTAGGAGTCATGGAAGGAAGGTGCTCTGTTGACCATCTTCGTGAGGCTCGTATGTCTTCTCCGTGTCCCAGGATGCTAGTCAAGCTATGGCTTTGGTCTCCTGATACGGAGATGGCATTCGATCATGTTAACTGGCAGTTCTTATTTAGGCTCTTCACAGATATGGCTTTCCCAATACATTTATACCCTGGACACAAGCATTGTATTCCAGGCCCACTGCTCATATATTTTGTAATGGGACCTCTCTTCTCAATTCCCTTTACAGGCAGGGACTAGACAAGACTGTCCCTTGTCACCACTGCTATTTAATTTATATCTTGAACCCTTATATTGGCCATTAAGATTTCACCAGATATCAAAGGTATCCAATTAGGCACTCAGGAGGAAAAGATTGCAGACTACGCTGACTATATTTTGCTTCATATTACTGAGGTCTCTTTCTCAGCTCGACATGTTTTGGATTTAATACAAAATAAAGTTCTCTTTCTAATTATAAATTAAACACAGATAAAACAGCAGTTTTCCCCTAAACAATAGATTGTTTAAACAGGATATCTTGAATCTGGATATGTCTTGGTCCCTAAAACTTTGAAATATTTGGGTTTAAACTTTGCCACAAGTGAACATCAGTTACGACAACAGAATTTAGATTCTTTACTCAACACAATCTGGCAAGACTTGAAGAGATGGCAAGAGTTCCCATTAACTCTATGGAGTAGGGTGGCTACCATTAAAATTAATATATTACCGCAACTTTTTACCCCTAAACTTACTGAAACTTTGGATTCCTAAATCCTGGTTTAAAAGATCCACTCTTACTTGGTTGATTTTCTTTGAAAGGAAAAATTCCAAGGAGAGCTTTCCATAAACTGGCCACCCCTAAGATTTTAGGAGGTATGAAGTTACTACATTTTGGGATATATCATTGGCTAGCCACCTCAGTAAATATACAAGGTGGGAAGAAACCATAAGAGCATCAGGCATGAATGGCTATGTTCCTATTTGGCTTAGTGTAGAACAAGAAATAATAGCATCAGAAAACATAAACCCTGTTGCAATGCCCTTCATCAAACAGGGAATACTCCTAAGTATACGTCATACAGTAATAGGTAAATCATCAGACACCCCAAATATGTAACTCTATGGGATATCTAAATATTTTGATATATCGCAACCTATATTTCAGAATCCCAACCTCCTTATAGGAGGTTATATGATACCTTACAACTGGATCCCTATAAGACAAAATTGCACTGCAAGGGACTTTTATAATTATGATACAGGATGGTTATCCACACAGGATATCTCTCTCTAAATTTAGTTTAGCTTCAAAATGGTCTTTCAAAATCTATCAATTACGTGATAATGCTGTGACATGCTTTCAATCTAAAATTGTGACTGGTGATCAAGGGGAATGGGTAAATAACTGTAGAATGATGGCTAGAAACCCACATGCTGTCCCTTGATATACACATCTCTCTCTCCCAGGTCTTCCCAAAGGAAAGAGGCATTCCCAAATACTGAAGCGACATATTTCCTAATTCAAGTGACAAATGGCCCAAGATATGGGAAAATTGTCACAATATACTACCAAGATCGTCTGACCCAAGTACAATTTCTAAATGATATGTATTTGACTCCATATCGTATTTACAAAAGAGGGGGACAGAAGCACCAACATGTAATAAATGTAATTCTGATATAGATACATTATACCATATGTTTTGCAATGCTCAAAATGATTCCTTTATGGAGGCAATTAGGCTAAAGCTTGATCCTCGATTAGGTCTACAGGAATATTTTGCTCCAGAGATATGTCTGCTAGTTCACAGGCTTTCCACAAATGGACCAGAATTACCACATAACCTTGATTTCATTGTCTGTAAAGAAAACTGCATTATGACATTGGAAAGATTCCTGGCTCCTACATATGTGGAATGGTTACAAGAACTTTTATATAATTTGTGAGTGGAAAAGCTCTCTAGTATCTTTAATTGAATGGGATCATACAAAAGAAATGGGAAAAACTGCATGTCCTCTGTACTATATAATATAAGTTACAGATATTACCCTTGTAATAGTCATCTCTAAGATGTTTTTTGGGTTATTGGCAACCAGGAAGGAGGAGGGAGGATCAGGGAAGGGAGAGGAGGAAGGGGACATCACTTTATGTATCTTGTCAAGATTATGAGTAGAGTGTATGTATGTGATTGTTTGCATGTTATTTTTTAACTTATTTATCTCCAACCCTGGAGAACTTCTTCCAGTGACCTCGGGCTCCCAGCCTCTACCTCCCACCGTGACCACTCTCTCCCCTCTCGTGCCTAAGCACCACCTCCGGGTCTGAACCTTCCGAGGTAGGGCGCCCCTATCCAGCCAGGGCGCCTATCTTATAGGCAAAGTGCCCAGTACACATGAGCCTGGCTGGAGAGGGAGATGGCCCGAAATGGGAGTGTGGGCTGTGAAGGTCAAAGGCGCCTTCATCTATCCCCACGATTGGGGTATTTCTTCTTTCCCAGTTCCCTCCCCAGAGCTCAGCCGGCGAGGTAACTTAATGCCATATCTCTGTTCACCCCACGCATATGACACTGCTCAGTCGGTGACCTTCCAGCCACCGCCAGCGGTCACTCCATGAGTGAGAGTCTCCCACCCTCCCCAGGAAGAGAGGCAGTCCTCAATGCTCGATCTCTTCCCCACTGACCCCTGGTGACTCTGGACTCATTCCCA
This sequence comes from Neoceratodus forsteri, assembly GCA_016271365.2. Lineage (NCBI taxonomy): Eukaryota > Metazoa > Chordata > Ceratodontiformes > Ceratodontidae > Neoceratodus > Neoceratodus forsteri. Next base: position 898,973,446 of record CM057456.1, on the reverse strand, counting down.
AACCGGGATGCTGGCATGGCGCGAGGTGTGGCGTCCAGCGCCTCAACCCTCAGTGCCACCAGGCGGACAATTGTTTGCATGGTTGTTTGTAAAAATTTTGAAAATTAATAAACTTTAAATTTCAAAAAAAAAGTAACCATCTCATGACCCAGACTGTTTTATATACTACAGACCATCAACCTTCCTTTGTAGGTAAGGTTATTGAGCAGGTGGTCACACTGCAGCTGGAGGATCATTTGACCATCCATGACATCTACAATCTCTCCAGTCCAGTTTGGAAATGGCATATCACGAGACGGCCCTTGTTTGGGTTCTCAATGATCTCCTAACAATAAGAGATCGGAGGAGCCATTCCATCTTGGTTCTTCTTGATCTCTCAGTGGCATTTGACACTGTGGACCATGGGTGTTGGTCGGCGCCTGTGGTCAATCTGTGGATTGTCTGATACGGTCCTCAGATGGTTCATTCTTTCCTCACTGACAGTTTTCAGAAAGTTGTCTGTGGGTTTACTCCTCCAACACGGTCTCCTGCCATGTGGGGTTCCGCAGGGCTCTGTGCTGTCCCCACGTTGTTCTGCAGTGTATATGCTGCCATTGGGAGACATTGTAAGGCAGTATGGGCTGAGTTTTCACTGCTATGCAGATGATACTCAGCTCTACCTGTCCTTTGTGCCGATCAGAGTGCGCTATCTATAGTTTTAAAGACTGCCTTCCGAGATTGAGGACTGGATGAGTGCCAGTTGGCTGAGGTTGAATCTGGACAAGACTGAGGTATTGGTGGTGGACCCAGGCCGTCAGGTAGAGGGATCATCAGAGGTGAGCCTCAGGGCTTTGGCTTGGTGGTCATCAGCTGATGACCTCTGAGCAGTCACGAGATCTGGGTGTGATTCTTGATGAAGGACTGACGCTTAAACATCAGGTGTCATCCATTGTCAAGACTGCTTTTTATCATCTAAGGAATGTAGCCCAGATCAAGCACTAGTTCCACCCGATGACCTACCAGTTTTGGTTCATGCATTTGTAAACTCACACCATGATTACTGTAATGCCCTGTACCTAGGACTACCAGGGGTTGATATCCACTGCTTGCAGCTGGTGCAGAATGCAGCAGCCAGGCTGTTGACTGGGCTACCTTGTAGCTGTCAAGTCATGCGGTGCTGCTAATCTGCACTGGCTGCTATTCAGTGGTAGATCACCTTTAAGGTCAGTTTACTGACCTATAAGGCCCTACATGAACAGGGACCGAGTTCTCAGCAAGATCTTCTTTATCCCTATTGCACCTCCCGGCCGCCCGCTCCACTGACGAAGGATTGCTAGAGATTCCCATGGTTCGATTAAAGTCATCTGGGACCCGTACATTTGAATTTGTGGCCCCTCCTGTGGAATTCTCTACCTCATCGGATTCAACAGTGCCTGATGGTGGAGAGTTTTAAATCTGCATTAAAAACTAATTTATTTACTTTGACGCCCTCGATTTTATTTGACCTGCTGCAGTTGTTTTATATGTAGTTGTTTTTTATGAATTGTATGGCTATGTACTAGTGCTATGGTTTTGGAATAGTGCTATTTTACAAATGAATGATGATTGATTGATTGACTAATTGATTGAAGTTAAGATCCCAGGTATTCACGTCAGTCCAGCACATAGGTAACTTGTGGTACTATTCTGGTTCCATGAACACTAGGAACAATGGTTGGGACACTGTGAACACGGTACTGCCAGAGGTAACGACCATTATATGCCCCATCCCTGTTTTCCAGCCCAATGCCTATCTACTTCATTTCCTTCAAGGAACTCTCCCTCTACATGGCCTACACTCACTACTGCAATACTTTAACCGCTCTCCATTCCATGGCTGCCTTTCCATTGCTTCCTGCTACCTAAGTTACTGCTTCCATGCAGCACAAGAGCTCGTTTTGTTTAGGAACTGATTACTATGTTAGCCATTGCATTCAGGCATTTTATTGCAGTCCACCCAGCCCTTGCAAGGCCTGGTAATGTTGAGTAATGCATTAGTTTCCAGGAATCCATCTAATCTTGCCAGCTTTGAGAGCAAAGTTTGCTCCAGGATCATACAACCAGACTTCCACTACTTATTCCATGTTCCTTATTTTCAGCAGCTCTGCATGCACAGATAACGTTAGCAATACCTAACTTTGTGGGTCCCTTTCCCATACTGCCATTCCCAGGGGCCTTTCTTATGTCGCTGCTGCTGCTTTTCCCTCATTCATCCCCAGAGTGTCCCCTCCTTTCCTCAGATCATCTATTATCAGCTACAAAGAAGGATTGACTTAAGGCTTGATTTCACTATTAATTGCAGATGGTTCCTCGACTCTCGCACCCTGCCATGGTGAAGCCAAACCACGTGGGGTCTTGTCTTCCCAATCTGCTTTTCTTTCGTGATCTACGGCGTTGGCGGACCATATGGGATCCCACCATCTCTATCACGCACTACTTGATGGAAGAAAATGCATTACTCAGATACTGCGATGGCAGACCACATGGGGTCCCGCCATCCCCATCAGGCAACTATTGCTTCCATGGCTAAGGCAAACCACATGGGGTCTCACATTCCCATTCATGCTCTCTGAGCTATACAGCAGTAGTGGACCAAGTGGGGTCCCACTATCCCTATCCCACACTACTCCATGGGGCAAGGGTTCTGTCTTTCTTTCCTGCACAATGTCTGCTACATGATGATGGACTATAGAGGGTCCCACCTTCCACTCACCATCTACTCCAAAGGATTCAACTCATTGCTCCTTCAAGTCCTCATACTGCAGATTGATTGATGTCAGTCATCCTTCCTTGAGAACATGCTTCAGTTCAATGGTCACGGAGTCCTGCATCTATTCCTTATTCAGCCTATTTACGGCAATAGCGGACCATGTGCGGTCCTGCCATCCCATACATCTATGCCTGTGAAATGGCCCTGCCTTATCGTAAGTACTCCTATTCACTTCAAAGAGTACATACGTGGGGTTCCACCTCCTTACCTTGGACTGCAACAGACTCTCGCCTCCTGAGGGTAACCCTTCACACCTGGATTGTTCCATTCTATGGTGATGGTGGATCATGTGGGGTTCTGCCATCCTCTTCTACATGTCCCTTAGCACTCTTTCTCTTATTCCTTATCTCCCTTTCCAACTTCTATGACCTTTGCTTGCCCTCCAACTTACCAATAGGACATTGCTGATGGACTTATCTCAGACCTGGGTTTTAATCAGCACTTCAAGTCATGCAGGTATCTCCACGAACCCTTGGGGTCTTATCATCCTTCTAGTGTATTACCCCTCGACAGGAGGCTATCCTCTACTAAAACAGACATTTTTCTCGCACTGTGGCAGACCCTAGTCAGGGTCTCACCTCCCGTATTGCCCACATGAGACTCACTCACTCTTTCATGACTTCTTCATTCATCAGGATTCCATGTGAATATCATTCCTAGCTTGCCTACCTCTGAGCCTACCATATCATCACAGGTTAACGCCTATCATCTCCATGTGAAGACGAACCACATGGGGTCTCGCCATCCCATTTACCATGCCCCATGATGGTTCTAATCTGGTACTTTTCTCATTTCAATCAGCCTCAGTGACTCTTGTCCTCTATGTCTCACATTATTCCATACTGCTGCACTGGCAGACCATGTGGACTCCCGCCATTCCTACAAAGGCTATCACCTTCCTCTCCTTGGATTAAGCTCATACTTCAATGAAAGTCAACCTACTGCAGGTTCCAGTCATCCCAACAAACAGCCCCATTATGCAGCTGTATCTAGTATGCAATGGCTGTGCTATGGATCTACAGCAGTCATCTGTCTCAGACTTGGATTAACCATTGTTTCAGAATCCGGTCATTATTCTAGTTGGATATTCCATCTGCTCGAACCTTCATCTGCAACATCGACCCCTTGCTCATCTTGACAATGAACTGGATTCCACCAGCTACACCAGACTGTATTCCTGGACATAACTATTCCTAAACCTAGCGCATTTAGGATTATTCTCTCTTAGTATGCCCAGAGGATGGGTAGGTCAGTAGCCATGGGTCCTGGAGGTTCCCCTAAGGGTTTTCCATTTCTGTGTGCTACGGACCACACTTTCCGGATTTGGAGGAGGTAGTCAATTTCGCTACTTCTTTTGGGCCTTAAGTCTACACCTATCCACTATTCTACCCAGGGTGGGATGCGGAGAAGCACCAAAGCTCACGTTATAAAACACCAAGCATACCAGTCAGCTCATAAATATACAAAGGCACCAAGTTATTTGCCACACATTGAATTGGAAGGCTTTAGCCTGTTGTTCAATGGGGAATAGCCCTCCCCATTCTCTACATAATCAGCAGGCCGCCTCCCACTCTGCTTAGAGCATTTCAGCAGTGCCCTCCATCCTCCCCTGCCTCCTCCTCCTCCTCCTTCTCCAGCACCCTGTCTCACCCTCTCTACTAGGCCTTAAGTCTACACCTACCCACTATTCTACCCAGGGTGGGATGCGGAGAAGTGCCAAAGCTCATGTTATAAACACCAAGCATACCAATTAGCTCAGAGTATACACAAGCACTAAGTTATTTGCCACACATTGAATCCAAAGGTTACTGTTGCTAATCCAATTTAAATTACGATCGCCTACAACAATTATTTCACCTTTGTCACTTTTTAACACAAGATCCCCAGATCTTGTAACCCTGTTTACCATTCTTTGGAGGGTTACACATACAATACATTATTAGATTTTATAAGGACCTATTGTAATCTGTAAACCAAGATACTCAAGTAAACATGTATTCTGTACAGAATGTGTAATAACTTCAGCATTAAATGTATTTCTGATGTAAAACATTACCCCACCCCTTTTCCCAAGACCCTGTCCTTCCTATGCATACAATAACCAGGTAACATAACATCAGTGTCAGGAACTGAAGGCTGAAGCCAAGTTTCTGAGATGGCTAAGATATCTTGCCTCTGATACCTCCCTAAAGAGAATTGCACTTGCGCTGAACAAGTCCTGCAGACTAGTCTCTGGATCTGATAAGAGGACCCATACCTGTGACTCTACGAAGAACCAACTGGCTTCCTTTCAAGGCTAGGGTCTCCTAATCATATGTGCCTACCGCAAAAAGATTAGTCTTGGCCTCACTCCCCTTTCGCTGAAATCCTAATCTTGCTGGCTCCTAAAACCTGGTGTACATGGAGCACCTCTAAGCTATCTTGCCTTGTACCTTTCTTCAGGACCTCTCTGGCTCAGCGGACTTTTGCTTTTAGAGTCGCACTCTTCTTAACTGTCTCCCTGTCACTGCTGAACCTAAACTAAGCACTTTCAAACTCAAGCTTCATCAACAACTCCTCACTCTAAGTTGCTGTGATTGCTTTGCCTAGTTTCTGCTTCCTTGCCCTGCCCTTCCACCCTTTTTCCTCCACCTCCTCTCTCACCCCTCCCTCACTACATTGCCATACCCCTTCCTTTCCTCCTACCCTCCACTTCTTTCCCATTCTATCCCACAACCACTCTACAAATTCCTGCCTGCTGCACATCCCATATCATGCATGCTCCCTGCACCCTCCTCTTCTCCCTCTTGTCCTCTCCTCCCCTTGACCTCTTTGTCCCCTTTCTTCTCTGTCTCCTCCTCTCCTCTCTTGTGTCTCTCTCTTGTCAACTGGAAGCCACATACCCTCTCTTCTGCTTTTCCTCCCTTCTCCCCTCTTCCCCTCTCTCATCTCACCTAGCCTGCACTTTCAACCCACACCAGGACTTACTTGACTAGGTCATGCTCTGACTGCTTTACTGTACCTGCAATTTTGTCTCATGCTTGTGACTTTGTGATCATGTTGATTGTAACCACCTTGTTTGTACCCATATTTGTTGTATCTGCCGTGCTTAACTAGAACCTTTGTAAAAGAACCTCTGGTTGAAGGTTACTGTAATCTTTGTATTCAATAAATAAATATCCAGATTATAAAAGTTAACCCAAGCCTCAATTTAGTGCATTTTGAAACAATGCTTCTTGCAATAAATGGACCACTTTAGTCCCTATTTCAGGGCATAAAATAGTCCATAAGGATTTCAGGTGTATTAGCTGGGGTCCTGGATTTAATTTGACATGCCCAGATAACATCAGTAAAGCAATGATCACTCACAGAATGAGGCTTGGTCTAACCAGGAATGAATAACTGGTTTCTTGGCTAAGTTACCTGTATTATAAGCCAAGACATTAAAGTGTGTTCCCAAATGATGGGTGTAATTTAAATATAAAGTACTTTCTAAGGATATGCTAACGTCCTTCTCTTTGTTACTTACTGATAGAAACTGTTTAGCGCTTAGAGCTAACATATAAGCAATATAATAAAAAATACTATTTAAATAAGGCCCAGAGAAATACCTCTTGCAGCCATGTCTACAATATGTTGGCCACAGTAAAATAAGGCTACAGAAAAATAAGCTCAAATAATTAAATACTCTGAAAGAGGTTATAAAATTAGCCAAACTAAGCAAACAGTATAAGTAACTTTTATAATAACTAAGTTTTAAAACAGGAAATGACTGCAGTCATTCCTAGCTAAGGTATTATTTAGAGGTTAGAGTAATGAGCTGTGAATGAGCTGGTGCATCTAACAAACAGACCTGGGTTGGATTCCAACCACCACTTGCATACTGTGACTCTGAACAAGTCACTTAACCTCCCAGTGCTCCTGGAGCACCCCTGAAAACAGGCACCTGTGTCTAGTGGGCCTTACCCAGTTATCAAAGAATAAAAAATAGTACTTTTACCATGGTGCCAGGCCATGCAAAGGGATCAAGATGCAATAGTGACAGGGAATGATCACCCTGTCAGACAAAGGACATACAGATTACCTGAGCAGTTAAGAGCAGACGTGGTTCAGAAAATACAGAAAATTAAACAGTTGGGTGATACTGAAGAATTGAGAAGTGCTTGGTCATCACCAGTGGTGCCTGTAAATAAAAAGAAGGGTGTAAGAATCTGCCTTGATTTAAGGAAACGTTATCAAGTGTTTGACAGGATGGGATCTCCCTCTCCCTGCCACTGTATCCGCCCCCAGGGTCTGCCTGACAACCACATCTATTGCCTATATGTCGATTAGCATGTGGGTGCATTGATAATATATATGTACATACATGTGCCGTATTATATGTGAGAGCATGGCATGTATCGCTCAAGTAGTAGTATATATACGTGTGCTGTGCATCGGTACTGTGGATGGCAAGCCACAATGTTCATTAACCAACATTCACCAGGAAGCTGTGGTTCACACCCTGAATAATGGCATTATACAGACTCACATGCACACGTAATACAACAATCATGACATGGTGATAAGTATATACAGTAAGTTGAAAAGCAAACTCCAGCACACCTCCAAAGTCTCAAGCAAGCATTCTTTATTGATAATTATTAAAGCATACCACTGGTATATCCACACAGGCCGTACCCATGAACCCCAATCAGTTTCATACATCAGTACATCATCAGGGGTTAGTTCTCTATTGGATTATACTTGGTTTAAATAAGGCAAGCTTTTAAAGTGACAGTATTCCAATTCAAATAAAATGCAATAATAACAGGGTTAAATACAGCAAAACAGTACATTGTGCCACATAAACAAATACATACAAATGTCTGAAGCATCTACTGTACCACATAAAATCACCATAGTGCATCTAAACATGACATTTAAGGAGCATCAAGTATCTTATTGGTGCAACCACTTCCTTGTCCGATTTCAAGGTTTCCACACCAGAGGGTAAACAGTACTTGTTCAATCCTAAAGGGAGAAAATAAATTACTGTAAGCATTCAAAATGTGGTGACATATATTACAGTCTTTCTCAATCAGATGGCATGGAGTGTGGGCAGAAAAAACAGCTCAAGTCCTCACCTTCAGGCTGTTAGTTGTGATAAAAACTATTTTTTCATGGATCAGTTGGTGAGTACCCAATCTTCTTTGACCTGCCAGGCCTGCAGTTTCTTGCAGGCAGTGGCTCACCATTCACAGCTTCACTCTATCTTTAACACGGGCAGTAACTGGCCCAGATCCCTGGGAACAGACCCTTGCTAAGGGATACAACTCAACTCCCTATTGGTCAGTCATATTATCAGGCAAGCTGTCTTTGGACTGTTGCCCAGACATGCTGGGCTTGCATGCAGGCTGAAAAGCAAAGCAAGCTTCTGACTGGTTGAAATTCATAGGCATTTTGGGTGCTGATCTCCAATGGCAAGGCAAGGCAAGGCAAAGGCAAGGCAAATTTTATTTAAAGAGACACCCATCCGGAGGCTGTCTGTGCCGAACTTGTTAAAATTATATACAAAACAAATAAATTATATATACAAAATAACACCACAATATACAAATAAATATTCTACACTATAACTCATTATTATAAAATTTTAAATAATATGATCAGCAATAACTACTAACAGATAGTCTAGCTAGGGACCAATTTAAACACAAAAGTCAGGAATCAGAAAACTATAAATTAAAGCCCAGGAAGGCCTGATTATACAGGAAGGCCTTGAGGCAGGCTTTGAACACTTCAACAGAAGGGCCTCACTTACAGCTGGAGATAGCAAATTCCACAGGATGGGGCGAGAGACACTGAATGCTCTGTCACCTGCCGTTTTTAGCCTTGTCTTGGGAATCACAAGGAGGCCCCTAGAGGCCCCTAGAGGAGGAGGCGGAGGAGTGGACCGAGACAGTAGGTATCAAGGTCCTTCAGGTAACCAGGGCCCAGATCATGTAAGGCCTTAAAGGTGAGCAAGCCTCCATAAAGAGGACCCTTCACCTGACCGGCAGCCAGTGCAGTTCACGCAGCACTGGGGTGCTGTGACAGTACTTAGACTGCCCGTCAACAACCTGGCAGCTGCGTTTTGCACCAACTGCAGCGCGCAGGGTACCTCAGAGACCCCAAGATGAGTGCATTACAGTAGTCAAGCCTGGATGTCACAAAGGCATGAACCAAGATGGGGAGGTCCAGGGTGGAGCTAGGGGCTTTATTCTGGTGATATTCCTCAGATGGTAAAACTGGTATGGACAACGGACGACACCTGAGACTCAAGCGTCAATCTGTTGTCGAGAATAATGCCCAGATCATGCCCAGATCACACACCCTAGAGAGGCCTTCAATGGTACAGACCCAAGAAAAATCCCTGTTTCTGCACCAGAGGCCAGCCTATCATGCCTCTATTCAACTTCTCACCACCAGTACCTCCATCTTATCGGGTTGACTCGCAACCAGCTGGAGTCCGTCCAGTCATTGATCTCAGCAAGGCAGCTGTTAAGCACTTCCACTGCACTGGATGTTCCAGGGCAAGGAAACATGCAGCTGGGTATCATCAGCATAGCAATAAAACCCAAGCTGTACTTCCTAATGAGCTCTCCCAGGGCAGCAGGTACATGGCGAACAACATCAGTGACAAGGACCGAACCCTGGGGACTCCACATGACAGGAGGCTAGGGAGGAGGAGAAATTCCCATCACTACCCTTTGCCTCCTGTTAGTAAGAAAGACTCAAACCAGCAAATGACAGTGCTAGAATTCCCTCAGGTGGTCAAGTAACACACGATGGTCCACCACGTCAATGCTGAAGAGAGATCCAGGAGGATGAGAATTGTCCCTCCCTTGATCTCTTGCCCTAAGGAGGTCATTATGCACCCTAACTAACCCTGTTTCTGTGCTATGCCTCACATGAAACCCAGACTGGAGTGGCTTGTATAGATCATGGGCCACAAGGTGCTCCACAAGCTGAAGTGCCACCACCTTCTCCACAATCTTTCCCAAAAATGGAAGATTGGAGATGGGATGGTAATTTGCCTTGACGTCAGGGTCCAAGATGGTTTCTTCAGAAGGGTCTCACCAGTGCCTCCTTCAAGACATCAGAAAAGACCCCATCTGACAAGGAACACTGGACAATCAAGGCAAACACCGGACTGATGGAGTCAACACATCACATTAAGAAACGAGTTGGCACCAGGTCCAGTTCGCAAAGGTGTGCGCAGCTTGAGGCAACCTCAATGACCTCCACCACCTCCACTGGTCTAAACTCGCCCCAACCAGGTGAAGTGCCTCCAGATGCCCAAGATGACCACTGTCGGACAAAATATGGCTCAATGGCAGAATCCCTGCCTGATGGCAGACACCCTGTCCGAGAAGAACCGAGCAAACTCTTCACATAACGATTCAAAAAGCTTTTTCGGCTGTAGACAGGAAGGATGAAGAAGCCTGTCCACAGTCCAAAAGAGCACAGTTGGTCGGTTCTTCCTGGCAGCAATCTCCCGGACAGGAATTCTGCCTTCTATGGTTAATTGTTCCTGGTACGTACTATAATGTGTACGCAGGGCCAGTTTATCTGCTCCAGATTGATGTCCACCAGCAACACTCTAATCTCTGATCCACAATCTTCATCACCTTAAGCTCCCCATTGTTGAGGGGACCTTAAGTGAGAAGATTTAGGTCGACATAGACTGGTGCGAGGAGTCAAGCGCACTCAGACATCACCTTATTATAGGCAACAACTGCTGCAAGACACTCAGTGCATGCACTGTCCACACTAGATAGATCAGCCACCACCAAAACCCTTGGGGTCAAACCTCTCAAAGGGGCATGGACAGGAGAGGGTTTCGATGGGGGCCAGAACGAGAACACCACCGCAATGATTGGACCAAACCACCCGATCAGTCCTGAAATTATTTATCTCAAGTCCCAGTGAGAAAACCAGATCCAACATGTGGCAGCCCTGATGGATCACGGAAGAAACTTCTTTGCGTCAGACCCAGAGATGACATCATCTGGAGGAAGTTGCAACCAAGCCGAGAAGATTTGTAATCAGCCCAGACATTGAAGCCCGCAGCACTAAACATCTGGGGTCTCCAGTGTTTCACCCACAACAAAGTCAGCTACCTCCTGCAGGAATTCTCCCACTGCCCCAGGAGGGGGTAAATCAGGAGAATCCAGCAACTTGGCCCGGACCCCCACAAGCAGCCACACACTCAGATGAACCTGGTACTCTTACTGGGTGCAGGGTGAAGCCTAGTTCAGATCTAAAACAGATGGCTACCCCCATCCCTGCATTCTGCTATGGGACAGTGCACTACGGTATACCAGGGTGGGACAGCAGCCTCTAAAATCGGGCCCCGCATCGTCACTGATCCAGGTCTCCATGATGCAAGCCAGATCGACCAAAGAAATCAAGTCTGCAATACTTGCAGTCTTGTTTCTGATTGATCTGGCATTGCAAAGCACTGCCTTCAGGGACTGGTGGACAGTGCAGCCCCTCTGGCTACCTGCCCACTTGATCTGGTGGGAACCCTGGTGATGGTGACCCCAGCAGTATTTGTTACCCCAGCAGTCTTTGTAGGTGTCAGAGGCTGAGAAGATGTGGTGCCACCATATTTGTTTATGTTCAGTAGCAATCTTATCAGCTATCTGCTGCTTTTCTTTCAGCTCTCTGGGCTGACTTATGTTGTCTTTGTCCCACTGGCTGTTCTGTACCTGGGAGGTGTTTATTTATTGGTGACTGTAGCCCATAAGGCCATCAGGGTTTCCACTGTGGGAGGCAGCTTTTGAGCTGCTCTCCAGTGCTGGTGTGTGCATTGGCACTTACTGTTTCTTTCTCCTGGCCCTGTTGCCTTCCCAGAGGTTAGGAGACACTTTTGTGTGCCCTCAGGTGCAGCTGTACTTCAGTCCTGGCCCGCCCTTACTGAAGCTGGGGCTCTTGTAGTGGGTGTATAGCCCAGTTTTTCAGTTGGAGCCTGGTTCCAGTTAAGCGCTGCTGTGCAAATGTGGCTGTGCTGGTTCTGTCAGAGGTAACAATTTCTTGTTTCCAAACCTGTTTTTTTTCCTGAGGCCAGGAAATCACTTAGCTGTGCCCAATATCACCATTTCACCCAGTGCCAGCCCCACAAAGCCACCCAGGAGCTGAGATAGTGGTGTGCTGTGCAGCTCAGTGCAAGGATTACCATGTGGATCCCCAGCTCCACTCCCACCAGAGCTTCTGGGTGCTGCCTTGTACCCTTCCAGTCCCCAGTTTGTTAGTCCTGGCAGACCAGAGGGGAAGCCTGGAGGAGGGGCATGGAGGAAAGAAGAGGAGGCTGATACAGGTAAGCCCCCAGAAATGGGTGGGGCTTCACACTCCCCTGTCAAACTTGTGGCACCCTCCTCAAGACCATATCCAAATGTCCAATGGCAGTGGCATGAGCATTATTATCAAAATTATAGCACTTGATGGCTAACTACACAGTGCATTTACACATATTTACACAGAAAACATTTCGCTAGATAATTCATGCCTCTTTCACTAGCACTCAATTAGCATACGATTACGCTTTTCTCACCTGAACCTGTGTGCATCACACTGTGGGTATATCACGGGCAGTATGCTTATGAATTATGTGGATGGGGTATAAGAAGAGGCAACAAGAGCGCCATATGATAGTTTGATGATAGGCTTAGGCTAACATGCAGAATTGCAAACATTATTTCTTCCTCAGGAAAAGAACGACGCTTCCTCTTCGAGATTTGTGTCCAACACAAAGGCACTGTCAGGAATTACATGAATTATGTCAGTCTCGATAATTTGTTCTGACAATTTACACTCCACATCGCTGTCCATAATTGGGTTTTCAGGTTGGTTAATTGCCATTCTTTTGGCACAGATGTTGCTGCATCTAGGTTCAAACTGTGTAAAAGTTCATTGCATGATGATTCTCCAGTTGGAGATACACTAGTTGACAGTTCTGAACTTCTCCATTCCTCACTTAAAATTACTTATTTTGGGGTCCAGCAGGTACTCTGGTGCAACACACAACATCATCACCACGTTCGTCTGATCTGTTGTCAGCTGTCTCTTGCACAGGTACTGTATTTAGAATACTTGTATCGGTGCAGGAGTCCCATCCTCCAGTGGTTGTGTGTATAGTAGTAGTAGTAGTAGTAGGCTACCCTTACAAAAATACTCGTAAAAACAGCATAAAGACATGAATTAACAACAGCATAAAAATACATATAAATAACATCCTCAAACATTCAAAAAAGCCTAACAAACTAAAACAGTGACACTATTAATCATATTTAATAACTGATTATAACTACATTATATGCAAGATTCTAACATATTTAAACCCAAAGGCTTGTTGAAAAAGAAAGCTTTTAGTTGTCTTTTAAATATCTCTAGGGAGGGACCTCCATCAGGTACCCTGGCAAAGTTTGAGAGGATCAGGGCAGCTATTTAAAAGCCCAATTCCTGGAAGACTTTAATCTTGTTCTGGGGACCTCCGGAGGGCTTCCCCATTGATTGGAGAGGCGACCTGGGGTTTAGGGATGCATAAGCTCCCTCAGGTAACCAGGATCCAGCTCATGCAAGGCCTTTGGGTCAATTGACCTATTTTAAAGGAGATGAGCCAATGCACGGCAGCCAGTGCAGTTTGTGCAACACGGCGTTATATGACTGGACCTCAAAGGCCCATCAATAGACAGGCTGCAGCATTCTGCAGCAGCTGCAGGTGCCGCACCACCCCCCATTGACCTCGCGGTAAAGGGCATTACAACAGTTGAGCCTCAAGGTAACAAACGCGTGTACCAGTGTGGCCAGATCATCGGTGATAAGGTTTTATTTGGGCAATATTCTAGAGATGCAGTAAAATTCATTCTGGACAGCTACCAGCAACACCTGGGCATCAAGCATTAGCTCGCTGTCCAGAAGGATACTCAAAGTTCTCACCTTGGTAGTGGCCTCCAGTTTGACTGAGCCATTAAAAGCCCTAAATCCTCTCCAGAGGCCCCCATCCCCCCATTCGACCCGTCCACCACCAATATTTCAGTCTTCCTGAGTTGAGTCCCAACCAATTAGACAACATTCATGTCCGGATCTCAGCCAGGCAGTTATTCGGCATATCAACTGCATCTGCTCTTCCCAGTGCAAAGAATAGGTAGAGCTGGGTATCATCAGCATAGCAATGAAACCCAAGCCCAAACTACCTTATGACCTCACCATCAGGCAGCATGTACACTGCGAATAACATGGGGAGACAGAGCCTTGGGCACTCCACAGGACTGGGCCACTGGGCTTGAGGAATAATTCCCCAAACCATCCTTTGGGACCTGCCCTGGAGGAAGGACTCAAACCAGCTGATGACCTTGCCAGTGAGTCCAACATAGTCCCTCAGCCTGTCCAACAACACCTCATGATCCACAGTGTCAAACCTTGATGAGAGATGGAGGAATGAGAATAGATTGCCCTCCCTATCTCTCGCCCTAAGCAGGTCATTCAGCACCCATACTAGTGCGGTCTCCATGCTGTACCTAGCCCTAAAACTGGACTGGAGTGGCTCATAGATCTGGGAGTTCATGAAGCGACCCTCAAGCTGTTCCACAATCACCTTCTGCAGAACCTGCCCCAAATAGGGAGGTTTGAGACAGATTAGGAATTGGCCAAGATGTTGGGGTCCAAAGATGGTTTCTTCAACAGGAGTTTCCCCAGAGCCCATTTAAGGTGCTCTGGGAACCCCCATCGCTAAAGAACACCCAATAATCTTGGCAAAAACGGGATTAGAGCTCCAACGCAGTCAACCAGTAATCACATCAGACCTCGGCACAGGCTGCAGAAAGTTGGTTTCAGCCTTGAGATCACCACACAGATCTCCACCATCACTATCAGTCATAACTCTCCCCAGGAGACTAAAGACGCCATCCCCCGAGGCCCAACACTGTCGGAAGATGACACATTGACAGGAGAAACCCCAGCCCTAACAGAGGAGGGCACCTGTCTGAGAAGAACTGAACAAACTCCTCACACTTCTGAGCTGATAATGCTCTAGTGGGTTTCAGATAGGCTGGATGTAAAAGCCTGTCCACCACCCGAAGAGATGAGGCAGTCGGTTCTTCCCAACTGCAATCATCCTAGGCATAAAAGTTGCCTGATTTCATGTGATTACATTCTGTCACTCATCTTAATGTGCCATCAGAACCAGTCTGTCCTTCTGGGTCCTGGTTTCCTCCAAGCCTCTTTAATCTCCGCCCTGGTCTTCCAACACTCTCAGCTCACGATCGAGCCAAGGTGAGCTGAGCAGTGAAACCAAGGTGTACATGGCTGGTGCCAAGAGATCCAAGGCCCCTGTGACAGCCCTAATTTAGTCCACTATGCCTTCTTAGGACCCTCCGAGCAAACCTCCAGCACAGACAAAATGTTTAGCTCTGCCAACATTCCCTCCAGCCGTAGCCCTTTTAAAGGGTGGAACTGTACCATTTCCACAGGAGAAAGGACAATAGGGGGGCCTCTGAAGCTTAACCTGGCAGTGCAGTGATCTGACCAAATGACCAGATCAATCTCAAGGTGTCAGTTTCAAGCCCCAGGAGAACATCAGGTCAAGTGCATGCTGAGAGCAGTGGGTCCTGGCTGTGGTAATAAGAGTTAGGCCAGGGGCCTCCATATTAGACAGGACATCCCTGGCACCAGACAAAGCCTCGTCGTCCACCCAGGCATGACTCCAAAGTTATCGGTCTCCTGGCCACAGGGCATTCAGTTTCAGGTTCTGAATTGGGTGCAATCTCCCAGTCGGTGAGTAGGTGGCTCCTGTGTACAGTTTTTTCAAGACTGGTTTACCGTGATAGAAAAGGCAAAATCTAGAATGTTGCTCCTTGTTAGTGTGGTGTGATATGTATATCTTGATTGCTTGTTACGTATATTTATGTTGAAATTTTCTAATAAAAGTTTAATGTTAAAAAAAAAAGGTAAAATCTTTTTGATGAATGGAAAACGGTATTATCACCGGTGTCCACAAAGTCAAAATCCATTTTACTGGTGTTTTGTTTTGTGAGCTTTAACAATTTTTTCAGCGAGCATGCATTTTAGCAATTGTGCTGTCAAGAATTGTGCATTAATATTTGTAGTTATTTAAAATAATAAACTCTGTGATAAACTCAACCTGTATCTCACTTTGGTTTTGTGTCTTATATGCATACACAATCCTCCACTATTATCAATGCTTATAAATGGGTGCTGAAAATACTGTATTCTGATTTGTTGAAACAGGTCACCTGACCACAGAATAATCCCTGTAAACTCACAGTTGCCTTGCTGCACTGCAAAATCCTGAGTGACAGCAATGTAAAATGATCTTTTCAAATCATTCCACCAGAGACATATGAAAAACTACCATTACAGCATCCTCATTAGGATAAAACCATCTAGTGGAGAACTACAACTATGGCATCCTCAGAAGGACAAGCCCACTAGGCAGAAGAACTATGTTATTACAAATGCATGTATATTTATTTAGGTAAACCTCTAAAATAAAGTTAACTATATTATAAGTGGATTTTAATCCACACCTGAGTGGTTGAAGTCACTCAGACTGCTGCCTCATGCCTCACAACCCCCACCCCCGGCATGGATTAATGCTCAGTAAACCCATGCACTGTTGTGGTTTAATCCATTCTTATTCACCCCAGTGATCTGAGCATGCAGATATTGGAGGCCAGTGTGTGTGTGAGCACACGCATGCACGATAAGCGTATGTATGTGTGTGTATCTGACCTCGTGTTTGGCATCTTGAGTTGACCAGCCCACATATGTGATAGCAGCCAAACCATGGCTCCTGGACTTCAGTGGTGATGACAGAAGCAGCATAATGGACCCTACTCCTGAAGAGTGACAGTGACAGAAGCAGGAGCATCACTGTGGCCCCCATCCTCAGGGTGATAGCAGCAGCAGCAGCTCTATGGCCCCATCACTTGTGGGTGACAACAGTAGCATTATGGTCCCTTCCTTGAAGGGGTGACAGCAGCAGCACTATGGCACCCATCCCATGGGGTGGCAGTGGCAGCAGCAGGAGCAGTGCTACAGCCCCCATCCATCAGGAATGATAGTGGCAGCACTATGGCCCTCACCTTTCAGGCATGATGGCAGCAGCACTACAGCCCCCATCCCTCAGGTGTTAAGGCAGCAGCACTATAGCCAACAATCACTCAGAGGTGACAGCAACAGCAGCACATTGGCCCCATCCTTTGGGATGACAGTGGCAGTAGCACTACAGCCTCCATCCCTTGGTGTTATGGCAGCAGCAGCAGCACTATGGCCCTCAACTCTCAGGTGTGATGACTAAAGCAGCAGCAGTACAGCCTCCCCGACCTCAGGTGTGATGGCAGCAACAGTAGCAGCAGCACCACCACTGTGTTCCCATCCCTCAGTTGTGACAGCAGCAGCACCACCACCATCATCACTGTATCCCCATCCCTCAGTTGTGACAGCAGCAGCACCACCACCACAGTATCCCCATACCTCAGTTGTGACAGCAGCAGCACCACCACTGTGGCCCCCATCCTTCAGTTGTGACAGCAGCAGCACCACCACTGTGTCCCCATCCTCAGTTGTGACAGCAGATGCACTACTATGGTCCCCATCTCTCAGATTTGATGGCAGCAGCAGGGCAGAGTATGACAGCTGCACTGAGCACATGGGGGAGGGTAAGGAAAGGTAGAATATGAAGGAAGGGACTATTAAAGACATTCAGATAGAAAATCAATAAATAGAAACTAGTTTTAAAAACTGTTTTGAAAAGGAACAAGTTAAAATAAGGAAAACTGGACACAACAGGCTAGATAGCTGGGGCAAGGAGAAGAGGGCAGAAAACTGTAATCAACAAGCAAGCAATAATACCTGACAGGTGGGTGGTCTGGGGAATATTGGACTGCCCAGTGGTGTAATGAGGCCTGACATTGCAGGCAGAGGGCCTTATAGCTCCTGGAAGGTCTGGCAGTCCCCTATACCACCAATCCTGGAGGGTATTGACAATAGAAATGGGCCATATATATGTCATTTTACAGGATTATACAAAACCTAAAGTAATGCTATAAAAATGACTGTAATTGAATTTTTAGCCATTGTTTGATAAAGTAGTCCCTCTACTGCTGGGATTGGTAGTGGAGGGCATTGTTGGTATAATTACCAGTACAAGCGCTGATGGTTTTGAGAACCTGCTTATCTCTGTCATCCTCAAGTAAGCCTCTGGTTGGTCTCCTCCATCTCCAACTGTGCTCATTAAAAATTATGGAAAATGTTTTATTATTGTTTTTTAACATTGGTGTGAATGTGTGGTAACAAAGGGATGAGCAGAGGCGGTATGAAGAATGGTGCATGAGGCGGTGCTGGTGCCATCAACGGAAGATAAAATCTGTACCCGTGGCACAGTATCACTGGCGCTAGGGTTCCTATGTCTTGTCTGAAAAAGCTTTATAGTTTATTTTATTTATTGCAGTTTGGCATGGAACACTGAAGTGTTTGGGTTTTTTGTCCTACTGACCACAGAAGAACTGTTGGTTGACAGGGAATTGTAGGAGAGTAGAGGTGAAATGAACTACTGTGTGTATTCAATCATGGCAATTTTGTTTGTAAATAAAATATTGTATGTGGATTGCGTGCTAGAGTTTGGTTTTGTGGTTGGGAAGGACAGAGTGGGCCATTTGTCAATTTGGTCCTGGAGATGAAGTCACTCTGTTGGCTAAGCAGTAGTTGTAGGAGCGAGCAGGCGATGGCAGGTTGTGATGAATGACAGGACCAGAGGCAGAACATACTGCTGGGTTATATTGTTTGCAGTAGTGTTGTGGGAGAGAGAGGAAAAAAAGAAAAGGTTCATATGTTTTATTCTCCCGATCCTGTTCCTTCGATGTGCCTACTCTTTTATTTACCTTTTTATTTAATTGCCGTTTTGTCTGCCACTTGGCGCTCAATACGCCGGAAGGGCTGTGTCTCTCACTAAGCGAGAGAAAAAAATGTTGGCATTTTAAAAATGAATATTCTATGGCACAATGATATTGGTGATCAGGTGAGTTGGGAATGGTACTTTTTAACCCAGTCTCTGTTGTCTGATAGATGCCCACCTGGCCAGGTGTATCAGCCAATCAGAGCCTAGGAATTACTTAGACCATTTTCTAATTTCATTTATTTCTCTTCAGACATCGTAACAGTTCTATTCATAGTTCAGACTCAGGGCAACCAGGGTTCTCAATGTATAGATCCAGTAGAATTCCTGTATTTTAATTTGTCCTCCAGATTGCCCCTCAAGGCTCAATTTTGCTACCTCTAAACCACAGAATTTAAATATGTGTTTAGTTTCCTATTTTAGTTTCCTTACAGTGGATAGCTAAGGTGCTGAGACTTTGTAATAGACCTAAGATGTTCACCCATGCAGAGTTTTAGTGCTCTTGATGTTTTCCCCACACAAAGTGCACCACATTGACAGGTAACCAGATGAGACTACGTTCTCAGTGCTGCAAAGTAATGAAGTCCTTTATTTCAAAATGTGTCCCACTGTTGCAACTGTTAAATGTCTTGCATTTGAGGAATGAACTGCAGAACTTGCAGTTTCGCACTAGTGCTTCCCCTAGGTGAGGAAGGCCTGGCTTCATTAGTCATAGTCTCTGATGTATAACTGTGTACTAGCCTGTCTACTAAGTTGGTTCCTTTTTGTAAACCATCATTGGTTTTGTTTTAGTAACCTCCTGTAGCAGGGATCCCCTTTAAGATATTCCAGTTTGAAATAATGATGTCCCTAATCTCTCCTGTGTCTTGCGTGAGGTTGTTATAAAATTAATTCTAGATACACTTACTTCCCTAGGCCTTTTCCACTGTATGTTGAGCATACCTTCACTGCAGGAACCTATTACATATATCCAGACCATTAACCAAATAGCCAGCTTCCTCACTACAATTAGGTCTTACTCTCAACATTTGGGCTTTGGGTATGTTTGTTATCATACGGTGTGGGTGGCAGCTGCACGCTATCAGTAGTGAATTTCTGTCAGTCTCCTTCCAGAATAAATCCATCCTCAAAATACCATCTGTTTTTTGAAACTTTGTAAGTCCAGGAAGGAGATCAAACATAGATCACACTGTACAGAGAATATCAGATTTACATTACTTTTCCAAATAGAAACATAGAAACATATAATTTGATGGCAGATAAGGACCGCTTGGCCCACCCAGTCTGCCCATTTCCTACCTAATGGATAAGCTGCAGATCCTAGTTAACCAGCAGCCTACTTCTTTCTACCCCACTTATGAACTGATCAGGCTCATCCAACATGCCACGCCATGCCATAAATATGTTGTCTATAAAACACCAGGTGTCAATCTTACTGTAAAAAGGTTGCTCTCCTGTCACAGATGATTGTTTTTGCCCATTTGCCCAAGTGGAGATTGACATAATTCTGTATGAATGTTGCCCCATTGCCGTTCCTTTTAGCTGTAAGTAAGCATTCTGAAACATGAAGTAGTTCTTAGATGAGGACCTGCTCCACATTCCACAAAAATGTTTCTTCCCAAGGTCTGTATTGTCATCCTGATCAAACCAATAATTACAGGCATCTAAGCATCTAAGCCCCTGGTGTGGTATATTAGTATACAGTGAAGTGATATCCATAGATACCCCTGTTGCTCTAGTTGCATGTCCCGCAGAACTTTTAACATCTGGATAGTGTCCCTTGTACAGTATATGAAGGTAATGCAGTGACATACTCTTTTATGTGGGCATACACAAACTTAGAAATGGGTTCTACCAAAGACCCTATTCCCACCACTTTGGGGCACCCTGGGAATACAGCAGACTCATGTAAACATTGGGAACAACATACAGTATATACTGGCTCTTATTGAACAGTCAACGGTCAAATACATAAGTTCTTCATAGTCTATCAAGCCTTCACTCTCAGGTTCAAACACAAATGCACCAATGTCTTGCTTGAACTGTTCTGTAGGGTCAAAGGTCTGTGGCTGGTAAAATTCCACACCTCTTAAATGTCTCTTATCTCAGCAATATATTTTGATGTGGACATTACTACCACAGATCCGCCCTTATCAGCTGGCTTGATCACAATCTCTTTGTTATTCTCCAAAGTTTTCAAGGCCTCTGATTCAGCAGTGGTAATGTTAACTCTTAGACTGCCAACATAATTAGAATGTATAGGAATTCTGCACTGATATATCAGTCCGTGGCACAGCAAGGGTTAATATAATTAGGTCTAGTGTCCCTCTCTGGGGGTTTAAACTGTCTCTCTGAGGCCATTTCAAAAACTTGCACCGACTCATTGTAAGGGGGCATGAAGGTGGAGTGGGGCTTAAACCTTCTTACCTCTGTCTCTGGTATAGTATTCTACTCACTTGAAACATAGAAATATAGAAGTTGACAGCTTATAAGGACCGCAAGGCCCATCCAGTCTGCCCATTTTTTCTACCTTATGAATGTGCCATAGGCCTGTACTCTGTCAATGGCCTATCTATTCATACTCATCTGTATTGCTCCTTATGCCTATCCTATGCCTCTTTGAAGCCCTGCACTGTATTCATATCCACCACTTCTTGAGTAGGCTGTTCCATGCATCCACCACCATTTCTGTGAAAAGAACTTCCTCACATTACCCCTTAATTGGCCTCCTCTAATCTCATGCTGTGTCCTCTTATCCTGCTATTTTTTATATTGAAACATGCTAGACTGTTTTACCTTGTTAATATCAGCCCTGCAAAGGGTTCCCTGCCCCAAACAGCCGAGCCACTGTCCGCCTCCTAAGCCCTACGGTTCCCTGCCCAGAGCAAGCCGAGCCGCTGTCCCGCACTCCCACAAGGTAATCTTTCCATCAGCTGTTGGCTCCGCTGAATCTGGCGCCACTCCTAGCATCTGTCAGCCTTTGTCCATTTAAACCTTGGTGCCTTTTGCTGAAAATTTCTGACCAAACAAATGTGAGCTACCCGGGCGCCAGTTTTAAAACTCTGCTTGTCAGCTGTATTGTAAAGTGTCTTTCCAGCTCACCAGACATGCGTGGAGCTCTCTTTTATTTTAAAAGTGTTCCCAACTTTCAGTGCAAAGCTAACCTAGACTACATGTGTAGCAGCACCACAACAGAGCTGCAGGGTTCTCCGTGATTCGGATCTTTACCCCTTGCTGCTAAGCGCTGTGTTTTCAATTCGAGCCAGACTGAGTTTAAATTAAATTGGTAGCGATGCATCTTGTTGAAATTGAGCTGAATTCTAACCTGATAGATCACTCAGCCAATTTTAAGCTCCATCTTGGTTAGTTTATCACTGCTGGGTACAGACAGTGGAGCAAAATCTAAATATTGTCTGAGCTTGTGCAGGTAACTACTTAGACGACTGTTACAACCTGTCTGTATTTAAACCTCTATTGCTTCTACCTATATTTTAACTGCCTTATACCTGTGCTATTGCTGAGGGAGTTCTTTTTCTCCTTCCATGTAATATACTGATAAAATGTTAGCTGAATGATTGTGCTTACATTTGCATCTACTGATTACTACTTTTGCCTCCTTGTGTTTTTCTCTCTCTATTTCTGCTGCTCTACCAGTCTCCTCCTTTCTCCACCCTTTTCCTACTCCTCCTCCACTTACCTACCTCCTCTTTTGAACTGTATTTAAACTTCACACTCTTCTCTCTCCCCTCAGCCTGCCGGAGGGTTCCTGCCCTGGAGCAAGCTGAGCCCTGTCCGCACTCCCACAAGGTAATCTTTCCATCAGCTGTTGGCTCCGCTGAATCTAGCCACTCCTAGCATTCGTCAGCCTTTGTCCATTTAAACCTTGGCGCCTCTTTTTGCTGAAAATTTCTGACCAAATAAATGTGAGCTACCCGGCACCAGTTTTAAAACTCTGCTTGTCGGCTGTATTGTAAAGTGTCTTTCCAGCTCATCAGACATGCGTGGAGCTCTCATTTTATTTTAAAAGTGTTCCCGACTTTCAGTGCAAAGCTAACCTAGACTACATGTGTAGCAGCACTTGCAACACAGCTGCAGGTTCTCCATGACTCGGATCTTTTACCCCGCTGCTAAGCGCTGTGTTTTCAATTCGAACCAGACTGAGTTTTAAATTAAATTTTTAGCTTGCATCTTGTTGAAACTGGAAGGAATTCTAATCTGATAGATCACTCAGCCAATTTTAAGCTCCATCCTGGGTCAGTTTATCACTGCTGGGTACAGACGGTGGAGCAAAATCTAAACATTGTATGTGAGCTTGTGCAAGTAGCTACTTAGATGACTGTTGCAACCTGTTCTGCCCGCAGCGCTCGCGTGCTGCTCCACCCACCTTTCGGCATTTGTTATATAGTGGTCCCTGCCCGCCTACTGTAGAACATGAGGATTTAACTATCTCCTCACTTTCTCATTTGCAGCCTATACCATTTCGCCACTAGAGGCTCTCTGAAACCTCTCCAATCTTATCAGTATCTCATTTCTCCACCTGCATTTTCTGTTGTGCAGTTAGTGTTTTTGCCCAGATTCCTCTGATCTGTGCAGCATTTGGTTCCTCCTCAAATAGCTATCTATCTGTCACATACCTTATCCTGATTATGGCATACTCCTCTTTAACTATATCACCCAAATCCCTGTGTTATCTCTCTATTACTCTCCATTATGGCTCTTCTCCTAGTGTTGCCACTGTCCTGGGAGGCACCTCTTCACATCCTAATGTGCCTTCCAACAGGCGTTCACTATCCTACTCTTGCCCACCTTCCCTCTTTTTGTCAAATAGGATCACCTACCATGTTGCTTTTACTGCTTTAACTCCCTCCTCTAAACTCCTCCCTGCCCTCACCTTTCTTCCACTGTAAACTGTGGTACCTGCTCCTCCTATCATTAATATTAGCGGAGATGTTGAACTCAATCCAGGTCCTGCTGTTAACATTCCCCATTATGACACAGATCAGAAAGACTTAAAAGGGCTGCGTGTTGTTCACCTAAATATCCGAGTCTTCTCCACAACTTAACTGAACTAGAGGCCTGGACTACTCAATATAACCCTGACATTCTGTCTCTCTGAACACCGGCTAAAACCCTCCACACCTGATCACCTGTGTATGATACCCAACTACAAAATACTCCAGCAAGATAGGTCTACATCTAAAGCGTGGTGGTGGTGTTGCCATCCTCTTAAAGCTCACCTATCTCTACACCGTAATGTCTATCTCACCCTCTCTCACTGTGAAGCCATTCACACTACCCTACAATTAGAGATCAAAGAAACTGCACATAGTGTGTGCCTATAACCCCCTATTGGTGGCATCGCTGGACTCGAGGAACTATTATCCCAGGTGAGCACAGCCGTTGGTCATAATGAGGTCCTTATTTTGGGTGATCTAAATCTAAATTGGGCTAGTAAAGTAAACCAGTCCTTTCACACCGTGGTACATGGCCATAACCTCCACCAATTAATCACAGACCCAACTAGGGTCATGGCCCCCTGTCTCTAGTTCACTAATTGACTGGGCTCTCACAAATCATCTTGACAGTATAGTCTCTGCCGGCACCCTGGCAGATGCTATAAGTGATCACTCCCCAATCTTCTGCATCTGGTGTTCCGCTAGACAACCATCTCCTCCTCACAAACTCGTCACCTTCTCGAACCTGGCCAATCTTAATCAGGCACATTTTTGCTTGACCTCTCAATTATTGACTGGTCTTCCATCTTTGCCTCCTCTGATACTCAATTAGCCTTGACTACTACCTGACAAGGTCTTTGATACCTACAGGATATCCATGCCCCTAGAGTCACACACGTGATACGGGGAACACAAACAAAGTGGCTTACTAAAGACCTTCTTACTGTACTCAGGACAAGGGATAAAGTTGGTGGCATTTCAAGGCCTCAGGGCTACAAGCAGATTTTAATGACTATAGAGCCAGAGAAATTCCTGTAAAGGAATATTTTCCTAGCTAAAAGCTCCTTCTGTAAGGACTTGTTAATGAAATCTGCTGGTGATTCCAAGAAATTCTGGTCCTTCATAAAAACTCTCCTTGGAACAAACAATACACCTACCACAAATGACATGCTGATATGGTGCTGCTGATCAGACCGCACTCCATAAAATTCACACTACTCTGAATAAGGCCTGCAGGTTAATTACTGGAGCACCTAGGCTGACACACACCTGTCTACTGTGCGCTAAAAGCGCTGGTACTTGATCTTGTGAGCGCCTCAAATATCTGACCTGTACCTTACAAAAAGACCCTCCTTGGGCTATCCCCACCAGGATTGACCACCACCATATGCTGCTCTGTCCCACTAGTTCATACTCGGACCTCTGGAAAACCTCTCTTGTTATCCCTAGAGCTAGGACCTCTCATGGCCAAAAAGCCTTCAGCTTTAGGGCCCCTTCTGGTTCAACACACTGCCCCTCCATCTCGAGCTCCAACTATATCGTGCTTCAAAACTTCATTACGTAACCACCTTATTAACACCATGCTGTAATTGCCACTAGTCAAAACTGCATTCAATACTTATGACAAAGCTTATTACTAAGCTGCTAAGGACAACATAACTCTGGTATTGTTTGCATCAATCCTACCTGTACCAGCTTGTTTGTATCTATGTCTTAAGTTACTGTTATACTTATGTGTTGTACTGTTATACTGTGTATTTTCGTTTGTCTTACTGTGACAGGGTACCTTTGTAAATGAGCCTATGGCTCAAAGGTTTTCAAACTGCTGTTTAAATAAAATAAAAAAAATAAAATAAAATAAATAAAATAAAACAACATACATTGTAATAATCCAGTGACCATAGCTAATGCACTAAACTACCATTTCTTGGACCTATTGAGCTACTCGGCCTCCTTCCCCTTGTCCCCCCCCTCCAGCTCCATTGACACAGAACCGGCTTTCTCTCACCCACCTTTCTGGCTTCGGACCATCACCAGACAAGAGGTTCTAAAACTGTTACTATCCATCTCTGACAGCACTAGTACTGGTGCAGATGGATTGGAACCAGAGCTACTAAAATCGCTGCCCCTCTCATTGCCTCCTCTTACAAAATCTTTAACTTGTCCATATGTCAGAGTATGGTTCCCAACATTTGGAAGATGGCCAGAATCACTCCTATCCTTAAGAAAGGTGATCCTCAAGTCATGTCTAACTATCGACCTATTGTCATTCTCCCGTGCTCAGTAAAATCCTGGAAAAATTAGTACAACCCAAACCACAGCATACCTCCAGAAGCATAACCTCCTTGCTGTTTCCCAGCATGCCTTCCATAAAGGCCATAGTTCTACCACTGCCATCCTAAAACTTACAAGCGACATCTATGGTGCAATGGAATCTGGCTCTTTGACAGGTGCTCTCTTCATTGACTTAACTAAGGCATTTGACCTGGTAAACCACACCCTTCTCCTTGCTAAACTCCAGTCGTTTGGTTTCTCCACTGAAACAGTTGCCTGGTTCAAGTGCTACCTATCCAACCAGATGCAAGCTGTCACTTTTAACTCTGACCTGTCCAATACTTCTCCCATACATAGGGAGTTCCTCAAACTCCATACTTGGCCCGCTACTTTTCTCTATTTTCATAAATCACCTCCCATCGTATGCACCTAACTGCTCTTCCCTGCTGTCACGGATGACCTTGTCATTTACCGTGGTGGAGTAACATCGTGGATATAAACCCGCACTTACTAATGACTTCTTAAGTATTCAGTCCTGCCTAATTGAAAACAATCTTGTTCTTAATGCTAGCAAAATTCACTCCATGCTTTCGACTGTCCAGCTAGACTCAAATCTAAATGCAACTCCTTTCAAATTTTGTGTGCTGATGGTTCCCGAGTAGTTAGACCTAGCTCCTTCAAATACCTGGGTATCCTCCTAGATGAATCCCTGGACTTTGACATCCATGTCACCGCCACCTGCAAATCGGTCAACGCAAAAATTGGAGGGTGCCTACCGTACTAGCTATGCCCTTATGCCATCTGCTCAGCTTGCAGTGGCTCAAGGCCCACTGCTCCCAGCCCTTGCTTATGGTCTGTCACCTACCTTGGAGCATCAAAGACCTCCCTACATAAATGGGACACCATCTATAATAACATCTGCGCTATGCCTCTGGATCACCATGTTTCAAACATCATTGTCAGCTGTATGCTGACCTAAAATAACCCAACCCTTCTGCCCACTGGCTACTGGCCCTTGGCTCCCTACTTGATGGTATAACTAGATCAGGTCTCCCAAATCCCTCGCCTCCTTGCTACACCCCAAACCCCCTCCTATGGTCTCAGATCTAGTGACAATGCCCTCTCTTCATCCCCAGATGCAAAACCACTTTGGGTGCATGGGCTTTCTCTACTCAGCCCCTAAGTATTAGAATTCTATCCCACAAGCAATTTGCCTTGCTACTACCCATGCTGGTTTCAAGATACTCCACTGTGAACATCTACTGGCCTCTAATCCTTGCACATGATTTCATCCACCTTAACCTTTCAATCCTTCCACCTACCATCTTGTTCTTTCCTCACTCTCCTCTTTCCCTTTCACCCTTCTCCTGTTCTTCCATTTCCACCTCTCCCCCTTCCTTCCTTCCTTCTCTCTATATTGAGCCCTTGTAATGGCACTTACCATTTCTAATGTACTCTCAGCCAGTTCCAGTACAAATTTGTTAGCACTTGTTTTGTTTTTCATAAGAGTACTGTTTATAATTTTGACATTATCTTACTCTGTTTCATCCAGTTGTCAATTGTTTGTATTGCACTCAATTCCATTTGTTTATCTCTTCCTTGTGCTGTGTCACATTGTACAGCTCATGTATTTTTCACTTGTGTTCTCCGGTCGTGCCTGAAAATAGGCATCTCTATGTCTAGTGCACTCACCCGGTTACCAAAAACAAGTAAATAAATAAATAAATAAGATGTTTGAATGTTTCGATCATATTGCCTCTCTCCCTTCTTTGCTCTAGGGTATACATATTGAGCTCCATTAATCTGTCCTCATATGTTTTCTGATGCAGTCCCTGCACCATTTTGTTTGCCCTTCTCTGGACTGCCTCCATTTTGTTAATGTCCTTGTGCAGGTACAGCTCCAGTACTGCATGCAACACTCCAGATGGGGCCTAACCAGTATCTTGTAAGAGGATTATCACTTCCCTCTTATGACTTGCGATACCCTACTAATACACCACAACATCCTCTAGCCTTACCTACTGCTTTAGTGGTCTGCTTGGATGATTTCAGGTCATCTCTGATGATGATGCCCAAGTCTATTTCTTCCTTGTGATTGCCAGCAACTCCCTCCCAACCTATAGGTGGCTTCAGGGTTTCTCTTCCCTATGTGCATGATCTTGCACTTCTTTGCATTAAACCCCATCTGTCACTCTTCCGACCATTTCGCCAGTTTATCCAGATCCTTCTCATTCTGCCCACCCCATCTGGATCATCTACTCTGTTGCAGGTCTTGGCGTAATCTGCAAACAGGCATACCTTACCCTCCAGTCCATCTGCAATGTCACTGATGAAGATATTGAAGAGACTGGCCCCAGAACTGATCCCTAAGTTACCCACTTGTAACTTGCATCTCTTCTGAATGTATACTGTTTACCACCACTCTCTGTTTTGCCCACCAATGGTTTGCCATGCATTGACCAACTTCTGACCCTCCAAGCCTACCCAGCTCATTAATCAAGCTTCTATGTGGAACAGTATCAAAAGCTTTGCTGAAGTCAAGGTGGCGACATCAACTGCTCCCCTTGGTCCGCCAATCTGGTTACCCAATCAAGAAATCTATGAGATTAGTTTGACAGGACCTTCCTTTTGTAAACCCTTGATCTTACATCGAGAGGGCTCTTGCAGTAGGTAATTACATATAGGACTGATGTCGGCGGCGGCAGGACCTCACGGAAAAATTTCTAGCTAGCGGTCCCTGGCGAGGACCGCCCCATCAGGTGACCGGCGTCAGGAGACGTCGGTATAAAGCGTGGTCTCTGACACCCGCCTTCCAGTTCTTCACAGCCGTTAGCTCATGCAGGCGCCTGCAGAAAAGTTCTTCGCTCGTCAGCCTCCCTTCCATGGGTGTAGGCAGGCATACTCCAAGTACTCCATGGTGTGCAATTATATTTAAAGGGGTAGCAAATAGGCTCTGAACTGCTTCCTTTTCCCATGAAAACTAACAAAGAAAATGCTGAACCTTTCTGTAATTATATTCATAAGTCAAAATTAGAAGGACTGGTCACTAATACTGTCTTTGCATCCCAAGGACAATACAATTTTACAGGCTCTGGGCTGGTATGTGGGTGTCTTGGGGAGCAATGAATAGCATTGTATTTACCATGCATGGCAATAACCATTGTCATGAGATACAGAAGTTGTATTTAGTGTGCCAAATGAGGCAACAAACACGGTCCTGGTGTACATTTGTGTATTGTCTGGCTACACCGGAGGGTAGCACACACTAACAAGTAGGGAGGGGTAGCAGTAAGTCCACTTGGTGTGCAGATCTGAAATCGAGCTACACCCAGCTCCCTTCATCTGTATTTACCAAGTGTTTTAGCTTTTTGCTTCAATCGTCAGTACATCCGTCGGTGTATGTAA
Organism: Neoceratodus forsteri; assembly: GCA_016271365.2. Classification (NCBI taxonomy): domain Eukaryota; kingdom Metazoa; phylum Chordata; order Ceratodontiformes; family Ceratodontidae; genus Neoceratodus; species Neoceratodus forsteri. The sequence goes on along the minus strand of CM057456.1, from coordinate 898,944,105 downwards.
ATCTCCTACACCCTCTGAGCACAAAAATAAGTGCGACTCATGTAGCACCCAACTCCTGCAAAGGACAGCCATTCCCTGTGCCTGTTTTGTCTAGGCCCGATCACACGGTCGAGAAGTGTCAGCAGTTTTAACGCTGCTACCCAGAAAAGGCGGCAGCAGTCTCTGAAGCCCACATTCTGAAGAAAAAGATGAGCTCCATGGAGAAGGAACTCAAAAACTGTGGCAGGCATCCACTTCCCGAAGGCCATTGGAAGAAAAAAAGACAAAGAGGCACGGGACAAGGGCTCCTCCACTGCAACTCCTTGGGGTCATCGTGCATCAGGTAGCGTCCCCTCGAGAGGACAGCTCTCGATAGCGCCTCAGAGCTTCTGAGCGGCCTCGACTCCGTCTGGCTTGCGCTCCGGGCCTTTGGGAGCCTCCGGGCTATCAGAGGCCTCCACCCCAGTATGGCGTGGCTTTATGGCTACTGCTGCAGGCGGCTCCGGTAAGCTGGAATCGCTCCTCCGACATCAGCGCGCGGAGAAGGCTGGTAGTCGCATGACCCGCCCGGGGCAGCGCCCGGCCTCTTCTGCCGGACCAGGCCATTCCTCCATCACGGTCTGCCTCCAGCGATGGGTCCCATAAGTCGGATGCTGGCTCCTCAGGTGCCCACCCAGATCTCACTGAGAAACTGCACATCAGTTCGTCTGATGTCCATTCAGTGAAGGAGCTGAGCTGGACCCTCCCACATCCGTTGTCCCGGCTCCCCACAGACTTCGTTGCCCTTGAGGACCTGAGACTCCCCAGCCCGACCCTGGGGATTTTCCCCTCCATCCCTGGGTGACACTGGGGTTCCACCTCCGTCAGACCACCCACCTGCAGGTCCACCAGATCTGCGTCGGTTCCCCAGATCCCGGCTCCGGCGCGTACCTTCAATCCGGGACCTCTGGCGCGGGACCTCCGGCGCCAGCCCGATGCCGGTTTTACCGATTCCAGCTGACATCCCATGCCCGGATGTTGCCCGATGCTGGGCCCTCAGGCCTTCCAACCTGGACCATCCGTGAGGCCTCCGGCTGGGCCGTCTCCTCCGAAACATCCTCCGGCTCCGGGTGCCCTCTATCAGTATCCGATGCCTCGTATCAGGCACCACAGTATCCAGTGCCACAGTACCCGATGCCAGTCTTCCTGATGCCACAGTACCCAGTGCTATAATACCCGATGCCTGGTTTTCGCCGCCAGGTTTCAGATACTCTCCTCATGGATATAGTCCATACCCTTATCCCCCTCCTCCTCCTCCTCCTACTCCACCACCCCTCAGCTGCCGGTGGATTTGCAGGAGACTCTGGCCTCCTGGTGGGCTGAGGCCAAGGCTCAGCTCACCAGAGAGGTGGAGAGTCCTACCGACGATGGTGCTGGTCCCGGTTCCCATACGTCCACGGTGACATACTCCCTCACCACCTCTGGGCACCAAGGCTAATCCTCTGGGTCCAGAGAGGGTCAGGACACACTTCCACGAGGGCTTCCCAAGGGGTCCATTCCTCCCGGGTTGGAAAGGAGTCTTCTTCTTCCTCCTCTTCCCCTCAGACTCCTCAGATTCTTCCGACGGCTGCTCCAAAGGGACGACAGCCGCTCTCCATCAAAGCCCAGGCCAAGGACTCCTTTGAAGTCACCTCCGGAAGATCCTTCCTTTACAAAGGTTGCTCGCAAAATCCAGGAGGTACATCAGTGGCAATCTTTGGAACCAGACCCTCAGTGGATGAAACTTGCTGAGAATCTGGATCTGCCCGTGACAGCTCCTACCTTGGTGTCACCTGGATGAACCTCATGCCGATCTTGTTACCACCATTTGGAAACAGGCATCGGCTCTGGCCCGCTTCCTCGAAAATCGAACAGGCTATACCAGGCTCCGAGGGTGTTGATTTTTACATTCTCACCCTCGTGCTGACTCAGTCGTGATTAGCGCCACTCACGGCGGTCGGCTAACCCAAAACACCTTAGCTCATCGCCACCTGACAAAGAATCCCGCCTACTGGACCAGTATGGTAAGAAGATTTTTGCTTCTTCCACGCTGGGGATCAGGGCCCTGAACTATGTCAGTCATATGGGGCTTACCAGAGGCAATTCTTACTCAGGTGGAAGCCAAATTGGACTCCCTGCGGACTCTCAGGTCAAGTAGGAGTTGGCTGATCTTGTCCGCTCTGCACATTGACCAGTCGACACATGCTTCGTGCTACCACGATGCAGTGGACACTGCTGGACAGAGCTCAGCTTTCACCTTAGGCTTACGTCATCATGCTTGGCCCGTGTGTCAGGGTTGGTCCCGGAAGTGCAGTCCACTATCCAGGAAGTGCCCTTTCGGGGTTGGTGCTTTCGGTGGCGATGTCAAGGACATCATCACCAATTTGCAGGAGAAGGATGGCACTAAAGTCTGTTGACTCTATGTACCATCCCCACCAGCTCTGATGCCGTCCCTTTCTCAGACAGATCTGCCCAAGCGCGAAACCTCAGGAAAGCGGGCCACTAAGCGTCAGGCCCCACAGCTGCTAAGCCCCCACTCAAAAACAGCGGGTGCTTCAGCTGCGGCGCTACCCACCACCACTGACTCCTCTCCTCTCCCACAGCCTCCGGACTCCCAGAGGAACCGGTAGGAGGAAGTTTTCCCTCCACCTTCTGGGTTGGGAGAGGATAACATCAGATTCTTGGTGCTCCAGCTGATCACAGAAGGACACTCAATAGAGTTTCTACAGAAACCACCTCGCCATCCCCAAAGGTCGTCATATTCCTGGGAACATCTTCTCTTGGTCAGGAAGAGATTTCAGCTCTGTTACTGAAAGAAGCAATAGAACCTGTCCCTCTTCATCTTCAAGGGATGGGTTACTATTCCCACATCTTCCTGGTCCCAAAAGACAGGAGATCTAAGACCCATTCTAGATCTCAGTTCCCTGAATCTTTTGTGGAGTACAAAAGGTTCAGAATGCTCTCTTTACAGAGCCTTCTGCCCCTTCTCCATTTGGGACAATGGCTGTGCACTCTGGATATGCAGAATGCTTACCTGCATTTCCATTTGCCCGTCTCACTGCAAATATCTTCGTTTTGCATTTCAGGGGACCACTACCAGTTCAAGGCACTTCCTTTTGGCCTATCCTCGGCTCCAGTATTTACCAAATGCCTTGTGGTGGTGCCAGCCTACCTGCGTGCCCAGGGGGTGCAGGTTTCCCATACCTGGACGATTGGCTTCTGGCGGCCTCATCCAGGGAGGAACTCCTGCACTGCCTCACCCTTACCCAGCAGGTTTTGCCTGCCTGGGTATTACCATCAACCATTCCAAGTCTCACTTGATCCCATCTCAGAGAATACAGTTTATGAGGCGATTTTGAGACACGACTATTGGCAGGGCCTTCCTGCCACGGACGGATGTCCACTCTTCAGACTCAAGTAAGTCTGTTGTCCGGCCACAGGCGGGTCAGTGCAAGATCGGTCCTTTGCCTCCTCGGGCTCATGGCAGCTGCTATCCTGACAGTCCCTTGTTCTCAGCTCCACATGAGAGTTTCTCAGTGGACACTCCGCTCCCGATGGGATCAGTTGGTGGATGACTTAGATCACCCAGTTCTAGTCTCCTCACCGATGCTCCAAGACTTGCAATGGTGGATGGTTCGAAGAACCTGCTTCAGGGAGTTCTTTCTTTCTTCCCCCAGACTCTAACCACAGATGCCTTGGGCGAAGGTTGGGAGCCCATCTCGGTCCCCATTGGACCCAGGGCTCTTGGTCCAAGCTCAAACAGACATTCCACATCAATGTGCTCAAGCTTGAGCAGTTTGTATGCTCTCCAAGCCCTTCACCTCTACATTCTTCCCAGCCACCTAGCCGTCCAGATGGACAATATGTGCGTGGTTTGGTACATCAACAAACAGGGGGACTTCGGTCCTACCCTCTTTGCAGGGAAGCAATGAGGGTTTGGGATTGGGCAACACAACCGACCTTCACCTCATGGCAATTCATGTTCCGGGAATCGACAACACCTTGGCAGACAAGCTAAGTCACTCGTCCGCTCTGGCTTATGAGTGGAAACTGGACCAGGGGTTCTAGAAGACATCTTCCAACACTGGGGAACTCCACAGGTCGACCTATTCGCTTCTCCTCTAAGCATCAAAGCTTCCTGACTACTGCTCCGCTCGTTCCAGAGCAAGGTATTTTCTGGAGGGCGCTCTGTCTCTAGACTAGAAGGACAGATTCATCTATGCCTTTCCCCAATTCCTCTTGTTCCACGAGTCTTGCAGAAACTAGTTTCAGAAGAAGCACGAATGATTCTGATTGCTCCTTTCTGGCCCAGACAAGTTTGGTTCTCTCTTCTACAACAATACTCGGAGGATCATCCTCATCCTCTTCCTCTATCACGAGGTTTGCTAACCCAGGATCAGGGGACTCTGGTCCATCCAGGTCTCAAGTCACTTCAGCTTCATGCATGGCTCCTGCAGACAAGCCCAAACTCGCTTTTGGGTTTCTCTCCCAAGTGGCGGAGATTTTGGTGGAGGCTGAAAACCCTCTACTAGATTTACATACGCCATGAAGTGGAAAAGGTTCACTATCTGGGCTGCTTCAAGAGCGTGGACCCCTTTTCCTGCTCAGCAGGCTACTGCTGAGTACCTATGCCATCTTTTGACTGGGTCTTAGTCACTCTTCTCTAAAAGTTCATAGGGCCATCTCGGCCTGTCATGTTCCTTTGCAGACAAGACATTTGCTCAACTGGAGGTCTCTAAGACTTTCCTCAGAGGGTCCTCCATCTGAGACCTCCTATCGTACTCCTGCCCCTCCTTGGGATTTGAACTTTGTTCTCAAGAAACTTCTCTGCCTCCTTTTGAACCAGCTTCCGCAGACTTGAAGTTCCTTGCATGGAAGACTCTCTTCCTGGTGGCCATTACTTCCGCTCGGAGAATTTCCAAGCTCAGGCCCTGATGTGTAAAATTCCATACTTGATTTTCACAAGAAGCGTGTGGCTCTGTGCACTAACCCTAAGTTTCTCCCTAAGGTAGTAGTGGAGTCTACTCTGAACCAGTCCATAGAGTTACCCACCTTTTTACGCAGTACTCAATTAAGGAAGTATTTACTCCATACTATGGGCGTTCACGGATTCTGAGATACTACACTAACAGGACAAAGATCTCAGGAAGACTGATCAACTGTTTGTCTCTTTTGCACCCAAAGGGAAGACAATGCTGTTTCTAAACAATGCCTATCTAAATGGTTGGCTCATTGTATCACTTTCTGTTATGACAAGTACAACAAGACCCTCCCAGGTCAAGTAAGAGCCCTCCACCAGGAGTCGCCGCCTCAGCGACTTGTTTCAATAATGTGTCAGTGACAGACATCTGCTGCTGCCACCTGGACCTCTGTCCATACCTTTACAAAACACTACAGTTTGGATATTGCCTCTCACCGTAGAGCAGGCCGGGCGGCTGTTCATAGGCCTCCTATCTTAGGGCTTGTACAGCTAGAGGTTCTACTTGGAGTAGATTTTCTCCTCCCGTGCTTCTCCTTTTTCCAGACTGCTTGGGACTCAGTCCTATATGTAATTACCTATTGCAAGAGTCCTCTCGAGTAAGATAGTACAGTTACGTAAGAACTTACCGTAACAGTAGATCTTCGAGAGAGGCTCTTCCAGTAAATGTCACCTTCCAGCCTCCATCCCCTAAGCTTTTTCAGCTCCTTTTTCCATTGAGGAAATGTCCGCTCCTCTCGTCTGGCCTCTTTTGGCCTGTGGCGGGGAAAAGAACTGGAAGAGCGGGTGTCAGGGACCGCCTTTATACCGACATCTTCTGGCGCCGGTCACCTGACATGGGGTGGTCCCTCGGGCAGGGACTGCTAGCTAGAAATTTTTTCAGTGGGGTCCTGCTGCCTGCCGGCGTCAGTCCTATATGTAATTACCTACCAAGAGCCTCTCGAGATCTACTGTTACGGTAAGTTCTTACGTAACTGTCGTTATTTTGGATCCTGTGCTCCTATGGATTCCAGGTGTTGCACTATCCTTTCCTAAGAGTGCCTCCATAATCTTGCCCACTACTGAGGGAAGACTGACTGGTCTGTAGTTCCCTGCCTCCTCCTGCTACCACTCTTGTGGAGCAGGATCACATGAGTCCTTCTCCTGTCTTCTGGGACCACTCCTCTGCTCAGAGACTCACTAAACAGTTTCAATAATGGCTCTGCTAGTTCCACCATTAGCTCCTTTGTACCCTGGGATGTGTGCCATCAGGTCGCATTGCCTCGTCCACCCTGAGCTTAGAGGCTCTTGTAGGACTCTTTCTTTTATGAAAGGACTAGTGCACCTCCTTCCTCCTTCCTGTGTCCATGGTGCTGAGCTGTGAGCCCTGCTCTACCTTCTCTTGAGTAAATACTGAGCAGAAGTATCTATTTAAGATAGATGCTTTTCCTTGGTTCTCTCCTTCACACATTCCCCTTATCCCTTTGATTTTAGCAATATCCCTCTAGACTTTCCCCTTTCATTAATGTATCTATAGAAAGTCTTGTCCCTTCTTTTACTGTTCATGCTAGCGTTTCCTCGGTTTGGGCCTTTGCCTGCCTTACTGTCTTCCTGCTTCCTTTAGGGAAGTTTGGTATGCCTCCTATCTCCATCCCACTGGGTTCCCTTATATTTCCTGAAGGCCAGCCTTTTGGCTCTAACCTTTTCTGCTGTTTTGTGAACCAAAGTGGTTTGCTCCTTCTTTTGCTCTTGCTTTTCTCTCTAACACAATGGAATGTTGCTTCAAGTAGTGCATCCTTAATGCTTGCCACTTTGCCTGTACCCCCTCACCTGTATTTTTCATCTTGCCAGGGCTAGCTTAACTCTGTTGGCTATCTTATAAAAGCCAGCTTCTCTGAAGTCTCATATTTTGCCTTGGGATGAGATGATTTAGTTCTAGTGGCCAAATTGAACCATACCATGTGATGGTCACTGCCCCCAGGTGACCTTCTACCTGGAGATCTGTGATCCTCTCCCATTAGTTAGTACTAGGTCTAGGATAGCCCTGTCTCTTGTGAGTTGTTCTACCAGTTGTTTCAGACCCTCCCCTGCAGGAATCCCTAGTTCTGGTGGATGTTCCTGCTGGTATTGACCAATCTATATCTGGCATGTTGAAGTCTCCCATTATCATAACATCCCCTTTAGCTGTCATGTTTGTATATCTTCTAACAGTAATGTGTCTATGTCCTCCCCTGGTCTGGAGGCCTGTAGATGACCCCAGTCCGTATGGCTGTCCCATTTCCTGTTTCAGGGTGACCCACCGTTCTTCTGGCACCTTATGTGTATTTTGAATTTCTGTAGGTTTGATATTTTCATTGACCTAAAGGGCCACTCACCCCATAAAGGGCCCTCCCCTCCTTGAGGAATCATCCACTCGTCCTTGACACATGGTACAGCGGGCAAAATGCTTTTAAATTGAAGTTCCTCATAAATCTATGCAGGTCTAAATATAGTTTGAAAGGTCTGAAATCTTGTGTAGGGATAAAGATAATCTGTTCTGTAAAATCCTGAGTTGGTCTTCACTAAGTTCAATATGTGAGATGTTTATCACTATACTTGCAGATGTTAGGCTTGATTTCCCTTCTTGACGTGTCCTGGTTCCTGTGTTTCTACCCCTCTCCTCATGGGTGTGGTCCTGCATAAGCTGGCTGTATTAAATTGTGTCCCCTCAAAGTCCTCTGCTGTTGTTGAATGGTTTTCTGGAACTGTACTGTCCATCAGAAGTCCAATTGATCCAGGTCCTCATCTAAAAATCCTCCTGTTCAGATTCACTCACTGATGTATACCTAGGAGTTGCTCCTGCTTCTCAAAATGGATCTTGGTTGTGTGTAGCCTCTAGCGCCTCCTCTAGGCCAATTCCTGTAGTCCCCATGTATCCACATTTCTTGTTCCAATCCCAGACTCTGTTGTTGAGATAGTACTGTCTATCTCACTCCAGATCTAGTTAGTTCTGAGTTTTGATTTTATTTTCCATCTGTATATTGTCTTTTAGTTTCTTTTCAAATTACAAAATTCTGGATTGTCTTTAAATTGAGAGACTACCTCTTCCTTATGTGTAATATCAGCTGTTACTTCGTCCTTTTGAGTATCATAGTCCCAAATAATAGTATGCATTAATGCATCAGTACCTATCTGGAGTGATGCCTGCAATCAGTTTAAATGCATCTGTCTCCCATCCATATCCAGGATTACTGGTGACCTATAGGCCCTGGGAGAGTGACCCACCCATAAACATGCCTCTTGGGTAACTTTCTCCCAGTAGTGCCTGCACCCTCTCAATACTGCATGCAGTGCACTGAAACATTTTGAGGAGGTAGAGTATTGCAGAGGTGTGGCAGTGTTTGGCCAATCCAGCCAATACTTTCAGGGCTCGTCCCTTGGCCACAATCATCAGGAAGCTGCCAATGACAGCAGTTTCAGAAAGGGCACCAGACTTGAAAGAAATCTGTTGCTCCAATCATGGACAGTTTCATCATTGCAGTGGCAGATCTCCCCCTTGCAACTTGGCGAATTCAGCCATGGGCATTACAGTGCACAGTGTCGCATGGCTGGATCTACTTTCTTCGTTTGCTTAATGTGCCTTTCCTGGTGAAATAAATGAGCTCCACTGTGCATAATTGAGGTTCCTGCCGCCCACCACACACTTCCCCAAAACCGACATCGGGTGCCGGTCCTGTGCGGTATCCCTTCAAGCCAAACATATATTTTGCCAACAACAGGGTGCCCAATCCCCATGTTGTCGCAGTCTCTCCACACTATTGTGGTACACTGAGAACCCAACCCAGTGTGCCAAAATACTGTGTTTTCTGACACGAGATGTCCACTCCTGGTGTCGGACGCACCCTATGCCCCTTTTGTCAGCCGACCTCAGGGTGCCCAATCCCAGGTCAGCATTGACCCCACCACTAGTCTGGCACACTGGAGCCCACCCAGTGTGCCAAAATTCATTTGCTTTCACCTGTAAGGAAAACAGTCCCATGATGTTTTTACCTGAAAAAAGAAAATGGTACCTCGTTATTCCTGCAGGCCCCCATCCCCAGCCCACACCCTCCCTCTGCACACCCCACCTCCACACACCCCTCACCCATACTTATGTCTGGAGGTCTGCCTACGATCTTCTACGAACCAGGAACATCTGCACTCTTCAAAAGCCAACCGCAAACTGAAGAAAATCACAGTAAGCCATATAATGGCAATCAATGGGGAGTTTCATTTTAGGTTGATATCTCAGCCATTTATGTGGAGTTTTGGCCCCAAAATTTCGACATGGGGTTCTTAGGACCCCCTTCACATGACCACTGACACTGTCATTTAATTTCTCAATCCCAAAAGGTGATTTGAGGTCGCTGGGCGGAATCACCTTTGAGTCTAATTAATGAAATGAAAGTGCCACTGTTCATGAGGTGGGGTCCCAAAAAGCCTATGTTGCAAGTTTTTGAAAAACTACAAAAATTACTATGTTATGAGCATGCATTGTGCAGTTTGTACACACACTTGTAACTGCACCAATTTTAATATTTTCCTCAAAACTTCCAACATTGCCATTTTTCACACCTCCTTATGAACAGTACAGCTGTCATTTTTTGCATCCTGCCTGAAATGTGTTTTCACACCTATGGCACAGAATGGCACAGTCACTGCGAAATCAACTTTTGGGACAGATTAATGAAATCACAGTGCCACTGATCATGATGGGGGTCCCAAAAGGCCATGTTAAAATTTGGTGAACAAATTTCAAAAATGACTGCATTATGAGCGTCGTTACCCTATTTCTCGCATGCTCGTAACTTTGCCAATTTTCATATTTTCACTCCAGATTTTCAACACTGCCATTTGTTCACACCTCCTCATGAACAGTACAGATGTCATTTTCATATCCTGCCCAAAATGTCTTTTGCAGCTGTTGCACCAAATTGCACATTCGCTGTGTGAAATCACCTTTCAGGATTGAGTAACAAAATGATAGTGCCACTGTTTATGAAGTGGGGCCCCAAAAGCCCATGTTGAAAATTTGGAGTGAAAATACTAACAAACGCCTGGGGCGTTAGGGTTTCCAACTGTAGCGCTCCACCCTGTACAGACAGCAGGCATAAGAGTGTGGCTTAGGGTGAGTCAGTCGTAATGCTCATGCCATTCCACCACAGCCCCACGCTGAAGCCACTGACAGGCATCAAGGTGTGTCTTGGGTTCTCGCCATAACTTTTGCCCCATTCTCCCATACTGCACCCATCTCAGCTTATTTCCTTATGTATTGGGTTGAGCGTAAGGGCTGGAGATCCCAAAGCACACTGTGACACCTGTCAGTGTCTGCAGGGTGGGGTGGGGTTGGTGTTAGTTCAGTACTTCACTGCCATTCCTATTATGCATCTCTCTAACTCATGCAGTACCAACACCAATACCAGCAAGCAAATATTCAGCACTGACAAATGCTTGTTTAATTTCAGTTACCTCTGGTGTGGTTGTAGATGAAACAAATACATTATCACTCATACTTGAAGTGGTTGCTGTATCTTGAAATAAATCTGCTTTTCCTGATTCCGTATATATACATGAAGCAAATTAGCCTGCTGAAACACCAATGCAGATGTCCTCCAATTTTCTCAAGGTCATTTTAAAAACGCCAAATCCAGACTGAAATGGATGAGACAAATAATGGGCTGCTCTGGTACACAAGTTGTATAGTTCCACCACCGAGAACTCCAACTGTCACAAATCCTATTGGTCAATGGCGCTATTTCCATGAGCAGTAATTCAAAGTTGGTGTGGCAATGCAGGAAGACACCAAAAGACTAAGCCACAGTGAGCCGTTAAACATCCAACATGACAAAAGCACAAAACAGCTCCACTGCTGAGTGAGGGTGCTCAGGATAAGTACCAGCAATCCGAAATGCAAATTTGTCAGGGGTTGGTTTCCAATTGGATTACATTTGCTTGAGACTTTGGAGGTGTGCTGAAATTTGCAATTTGGATTGCTGGTCCTTATCCGAAACCCTCGCTCAACAGTGGAGCCATTTTGTGCTTTTTCATACAGTAGTGCATGCCCAGGTACCCCATGGGGAACCTGCTATGGAATATACAACAGAGTATAGTTTGGAATATATGCACAAGCATTTACATACTACCACACAGGCAACTTGATACACACATATGTTGAGGGTGACACAGTGATATATAAGACAGGAGTGTACAAAGACACATGAGTGCCACTTCACAGTAACAGAATATGTATGGTATATGCACTCTATCTCCGTGCCTACTACCTGATAACACAGTTCCTCCCGAGGCAGAGGTGCACACCTCTCCAAGCTGTGACAAGTGTCTGTGTGCCTTACAGATACAATGCAGTATAGCTCCTATCTTGGTACAATATATTAGTCTGTACACTACATATGGCCACCTGGTACCTGCCACATTGTAGCTACACTGTATATATCCCTCCCATGCGCTAGAGGCATGCATTCCTGTTATACACCCTTACTTGCACCATGCCTGGAACATGCACCTACAGAATCCCTTGCCTTGCAGCAGGATCACTATGGGGCCCAAGAGCAGGCATCTTATTGGATGACTGCATGAGTCCACCACTCTGCAGCCATCCGCCTGCATTTCTGTGTGTGTGTGTGTGGGGCCATCAACAGGCAGCTAGCAATGGTGAATACCAGCCAGTGCATGCCTGTCCAGGGATGCAAACCTCTACGGGCTTTATGCATGGTGCATGTACAACCTGTGCTTTTGTGCAAGAGTGACTCATCCTTAGTACAGATAACCAGGGACACTGGTTTACCGAGATTGAGAAAGGGCAGATTCCATTTTGCACATTGTAAAACTGATATTGTCACCGGTGTCTGCTAAGCCAAAATCCAGTTTTACCAGTATTTGGTTCTATGTACTTTATTTAACAATTTTTAACTCTGCTAACATGCATTTCAGCAGTTTTGACCTCCACTATTGCACTTCCTTCCATCCTTGTACCAATTTAAAATTATTTTAGGTACAAGATGTGATGGCAGCAGCAGCACTACAGCCCCATCTCTAAAGTGTGATGGAAGCAGCACTACATGCCCCATACCTCAGGTGCAATGGCAGCACCAACAGCACTACAGCCCCATTTATTTATTTATTTATTTATTAAACATCAGTTTAACAACCTTTGAGCCAGGGCTCATTTACAAAAGTACCTCGTCACATAGAGGACACAGACAGTGGCACAGAGACAACAGATATATAGCAATACAGGTTCAAAATAGGTGTCATTCAAGGTTACAGTTGATTCCAATACATACGAAGAATAAATAGGCTAATTAGGGTTAGAGAGGTGGAGGGTAAGATAGGATGGAGGGTAAAGAGGGAGTAGGGCTGGGAAGCAGAAGAAGGGGAAGGCCAGGGAGGAGAGTGAGTAGGTGAGGTGGTGAGTAGGAAGGGAGTGCAGCTCGGGTGAGCATTGTCAGAGGGAGGTTTTTTTTGTTTCTTTAGCGGCAGCGGCAGCTGCGTGAGATGAGCAGGTGATTTCTGAGGCTGCGCTAAGCATGCTAACGAGGAGCATCGGAGATAACGGTAGGGAAGGAGTTATACAAGGTGGGTGCTCTGTAAGGGAACGCCTTTGGCCTTGCGAGGTCCTAGCCCTTGGTATTACCAATGTTGTTTTGGATGAGCTATGGTGTTCACAGTTGGATTAGCCCATGGATTGACAGATAAGCCAGGGGATAGGCCATGGAGGGCTTTAAAGATGAGTTGGCAGGTTTGGTACATGAGCTGCTCATCCAGGCTGAGTAGGGTAGCCATGGAGTACAGCAGACAGGTGTGGGTAAGTCTAGGCGCACTGGTTATAAGTCTGCAGGCTTTGTTAAGTGTAAGGCGAACCTTGTTCAGGGCCATCTGATCTGCAGCCCCATAGACAGGAAGGCCGTGGTCGATTAGTGATATGACAGAGGAGGTGACAGCCAGGCGGAGGCGTCCGAGGGAGGCAGTTTTGTGCGGTAAAGAATGCCCAGCCGTATGTTGGCGGCAGAGGTCAAGGCAGAGATATGGCCATGGAAGGAGGGCAGGGTCAAAGATTATTCCAAGATATTTATAGGACTGCACACGTTCGATGGGGCTATTGAGGGTGGAGTGGACAGCGAGAGGAAAATTGCTGGACTTATTTTGGGGGTGGGCAAAGAGCATGGTTTTGTTTTCTTTAGGTTGATTATGAGTCGGGTGCTCAGTGAACCAGGTTTCAGCTGTATCCTAGGCTAGCTGGAGAGAATTCTGGAGCAAAATGGGGTTACTGTCAGAGGCGATGAGTACTGCATCATCAGTGAGTAGGATCTTACCTGCACATTTTCTGGGTAGCGAGTTGAGGAAGAGGAGAAGAATAGGGGTCCAAGACTAGAGCCCTGGGGACTCCAGAGCAGATTGGGCAGGTGCTGGAGAGAGTTCCACTAACCTTCACACATTGAGAGTGGGCTGAGAGATAGCTAGCGCACCAGGAGACTGGACCAGTGGCAAGCCTAGGTGGCCGAGGGTGGTTAACAGGAGAGGATGCGATACAGTATCAAAGGCTTTAGACAGGTCAATCCTTCTGGTGTGATGGCAGCAGCAACAGCACTATGACCTCCCTCCTTCAGGTGTGACAGAAGCAGCAGCACTGTGGCCCCCTTCCCTTAGGTGTGATGGCAGCAGCAACAATGCAGTCCACATCCCTCTGGGGTGATGGCAGTAGTGACACCACTATGATCCTTTCTTCAACACCCACACCCCACATGCACAAGTTACAAATGACTTGGTCTCTTTGCTTGTTAAAACTCAGATGTGAATTAATCTGAACCACCAACACTAAGGTGGACTACTTTGTTTTTTCCTATCTATAATTTTACTGCCTGAATTGGAATTCTGCCTGTGACACCGCTGACCAGGGTTAGGCAACAGACTTGGGTGTTGGAGGCCCAGCTGGTGGGTGAAGGCTTGAGTGTCCAATGGCTACTTACCTTCTACTGGGATGGAGAGTGGGTTCAGGCTCAGCATTTGCTGACCCTGGTGGAGGCCAGAGGCATGACAAACCCCGGACCTCACTGCGGGAGGAGCATGATGGACATCGGCTTGAGCCTTGACATCATGTGGCCTGTCACGCCCAAAGAAAATGGAAAATACCCACTGGCCAACCGAAGGATGGCTGTTGGTCCCTCCATAAGTGGGAAACCCCCAGACATGTGTCTGTTCTGACCCCTGCCATGCCCAGGATACACAAAAGCTCTTTGGGGCAATTCTCCTCCCTGGTAGCCTTCCACAGGGCAGGGGCCCACTCAATGAAGGGTTACTTTGAGTTACCTGGTAGCACAGCAGTAAGGGGCAGTGGATGGTGGTCAGGGACTCCAGCGGCAGTAGTAGGGGCCTTGGCAGTCCTGAAGGAGTGGATGGAGTAGGAGGAGCAAACAAAAAAACCTGCTTGAATTTGCTTTTTGAAATAAAGTGTCTTCAGCTAAAAATCCACAAGTGATTAGTGGAGGACTTTCAAATGGAGTCATGCATCTCCCAGACATGTGGATGCTTTTTTAGCTTGGTGTCCATGAAAAGAGTGTCTTCCAGTTTTCATGTCTTTGTTCAGATGTGAATTGAGCATCAGAATCATACAGCCCTGGGGTCTTACCTTCTGTATGTCATTGACTGTGCTTTCAAAATCCACTGGCCAAACATAAGTACACTTAAATACTTCACATTTGCTTTTGTTGAAGCAGTCTATCAGAAAACTTTTGTTGTCATCACAGAGACTGAAACAGCAGGTGAGAAAAAGGTGCAAATGATCCAATTCACCTAAATGGGTGCTGACTGTGACGTTTTTTCATAATAGTAAGGCAGTTTCTTCCTTGTGAACATACTATCATTCAGACTAGTTTTCATTCAAACAACTGAGGATTTTGGATGGCCCTGCTGATTATAAACTTGAATAAGCTAGTTGGTAACAGTGATCCTGTGTTTAGCAATCTACAACCTAGGTGCTCACATGCAAAGAATACAATAAAATCTGACTAAAATTTAAAACAAACTTATAAAACACATAAAATGTATCTGAACATTTATCTTTACCTATACAAAATCATTGCAGCCCAAGTAAAACTCAGGTAAATTACATGGTACCCTGACTACTATTCTATGATGTAGTAAACATATATTGGTATTTTTATATTCTTTGTAAAGCATGTAAGGCCCACTAGGCAGAACTGTCTGTTTTCAGGAGTCACCTAGAAGCACTGGGAGGTTAAGTAACTTGCTTGGAGTCACACAGTGTGCAAGTGGAGGTTGTGGGAATCAAACCCAAGTCTGCTGGATGTACCCAGTTCAATCACTGTTTGTTACTCTAACCACTAGGCATGGGTGGTTAAACTGTATGGCTGATTACAACAAAGCAGTGCAGGTGATTTCCTATTGACTCTATGCAGCAAAGCAGAAAGAATGCAAAGCACAGCAGCATTCATTTTAAGATGCTGAAATCTGGTCAGCCCACTGGCGCTGTGGTAGCTCTACTGTTGCAATGCCAGTAACCCAGGGTCAGAAACAAACTCAGGTTGCTGGAGATATGGCCAGGGGAGTAGGATCAAGCACCCGGGGACTCCAGGAGGGTGGGCTGCAGGTTCTGCTGCTTTACCACCATGCAATGGTGCTGCAGAGTGCTTGGGAGGGAGGGAAGGATGCTAGCCAGGATCTGGAGCAGTGACATGTCTCTATGTGACCTAGCTCCTTGGATCTCCTCTAGTACTGGTGCCCTCAGGGGCAGAGACAAGAAAATCAGGAACAATCACCCCACATTGGCCACTGGCAGAAAGGACCCAGGTGCCCCAGACTTCATAACTGGGCTCCATGAGGGATCCACTGGGCTGCCCGACACACACTAAGGAGTGGAGGGGTGACCGGGGTCCCTCCCTTCCCACCTGGGGTGGTACAACCCAGTCAGGATAGGGGCAGGCCCACGGGAACTCCTGAGCATTACCTGGGGGTGAAGCTAGGGATACCAAGCCTAGGGATCTCTGAAAAGTGGAGACTGATGCTGTGAGAAGGAGAAAGAGAAATAAAAAAAATTTAAAAGATGCTGAAATCTTAGAGATTCTGTGCAGTGACATGCAATTTCCATGAGGTACTGGTACAAGAATACAAAATCCACAAACCAAGCAGGATTCCATGATTGTTACCGGTGTTACCAGTAAAATGGAAAACCAGGGTCCCTGCAGATAACTGCAGAAGCTTAAGAAAAAACAATCAACATAGGAACACCCCCAACGTTGCTACAATGAAACATTAAGAACTGCTGTGCTGCTTCCAAGGGAAGGGCCCAGTGTCCAGAAGCAGAAAACACAGAAAAGACCATGGCCTTGTGTGCCCTTGATAGCTGCTTTCTCAAATGACCGATATTTTTATTGTTTTATTTATTTAGTTTTTGTTAACCAGGTAAGGTGCACTAGCCATAACAATGACTATTTTCAGGCATGACCGGAGATTACAGAAAACAATACAATTTGAAACAGGACAGAGCAAGCCAACATAAAACAGTAGATGACTTAATAAATAGTAATAGTAATATAGTACAGGCAGTAGAAATACAATTGATTGATTGATTGATTGATTGACTCAGCAGAAACTATATAATGTATAACTATGGGAGAGCAACAATAAAATGTATGTAGGCAACATTGAGCAGTCTAAAGAACTTGAAAACAAAGCAGAGTGGCAACTTAAATGGTAGAGGAAGGTGGAAATGCAGTGTTAGCAGGAGTATTTGGGGGAAGGAGATATGAGGAGGTAGGATAGGATAGGAAGAGGAAAATTGAGGTAAGAGATGATGGCTAAAATGCAATTAAAGTTTAAATATGACAGAATAGGAGACAGTCCAACAGTGCAGAAAAATGTTTGCTTATAAAGAGCACAGTAAGGTTGGGGGTAGGAGAACATCATTTGCACAAGTGGAAAATGCTGTGGAAGTAATAGCTTTATTACCTGGATGATGCATAGGTGGAACTGACGACCATTGAGCACGAAACTCATGCATGAGTCAAGAAGCAAAGCACATGTGCCCACTCCCCAATCAGATTCATGCGTGCACACAAGGCTCAATTACAACCACTGAGGAAAGCGAGGAAAAGTAGCCCATGCTCCCAGTGACTGAGATATGGAAAGTCACTTCCTCAAGGATGAACAAGATGGCCATGACAGTGTCCCAAGAGCCTCTGTAGTCCAGTCACTTAGGCAAAAAGAATACATTTTCATAGTATACCAAAGGACTACACCTGCAGTCACCAAAGTTTAGTCAGTGACTCAGCAAAACGAGCAATAAAAACATCTGACTAAACAAGCCCTCAGTGGGTGGTGGTGAGGGTTAACAATAGAAAAACAACTTACTTGAAACACTAGACCTACTACGAAGAAAGAGGTATATGCTTGTTTAAAAGGCAGAAAAATACCTATTCAGACCTTTCTCTTTACATGACACTCTTATTGTGACAAAGTCCCATTCAGACCTCCAATACTGGAGCTGTAAGGAGAAAATAGCAGGCTTGCCAAATAAAGGATACTCCTCTAGATTTAAAACCATCACAGTTTGAATTTAGAAGGGCTGCCTGGAACCCAAGCCTGCCTGCTGAAGTAACTTTTTAACCAAACAGAACAAGAAAAATTGTGAGGATTATATACTTGACTGTGCAGAGCTCACTCCCAAAGCTGCAAACCCCGTCACTGTAACAGCAAAGACTGAGAACTCAGAACCTCAGAACATGAGGAACTCCAGCATTCTGAGCTGCAGGCACAGCTTTTAAAGCTATAGCTGTACCAGTAATTCCTGTTCAGTGCATATATACCCATATGCAAGTAGTGTCCATTGGCAACATGGGCAACACGGAAAACATATTCCCTGGTGTCCAGTGGTACTCCTCATCTCTCACCCAATCCCCTGTTGGCACTTAAACCATATTCCCTGATGTCCAGTAGTACTCCCTCACCTGATCCCTGTTGATATTTCAACCATATTCACTGGTGTCCAGTGGTACTCCCTCAACTGACCCCTATTGATATTTAAAACATAGTCCCTGGTGTCCAGTGGTACTCCTATCTATCACCCAATTCCTGTTGTCATGTAAACCATAGTCCCTGGTGTCCAGTGTCACTCTCTCACCTGACCCATGTCGATATTTAAAACATATTCCCTGGTATCCAGTGGTACTCCCCATCTCTCACCCAATTCTTGTTGGCATGTAAACCATATTCCCTGGTGTCCAGTGGTACTCCTACCTTGGCCCCCATTGGTATTTAAACAATATTCCTTGGTGTCCAGTGGTACTCCTTCTCCCTCAATGGACCCCCACTGATATTTCAAACATATTCCCTAGTGCCCTGGTGGTGCTCCCTTCCTGGGTGACTGGATTGGAGTTGTCCTCTTGCTTGCTTATTTCTGCAGTTTTGCGTTAACAAATGAGCTGCCTTGCATCTAATTGCTGATTCTGAAGTGCAGTTCTTTTTGGATGATTCACATATCCTTTGGTCTCTCCTTCCCAGTAACCTGCTGCCCTCAAATGCCAACTCTCAGAGACAGCAACACGCATTTATCCTCCAATTACTTCCTTGCCCAGTCATTATCTGCTGTGCATAAGTTGTGTATCAATGCACACTGCTGTATATCAATACAGGCCTTGAAGTCAGAAAATAAACTAAGTCTGCATAAAGTTATACCATGCACTCATACAGAGTTGGTTTATTTTCACACAAGTATTCTGTCATGCTAATTTTGCCAAATTTCTATTTTTTCCCACCAAACTTGGGTAGGCTTTCAGAACACCACCCTTCACAATTACATTAATAACTCCCTCCCAAAATGGGTGTTGGGTGGGCAAGTGCTGAACTCCCATTTTATTTGAGAGTTACATATCTCCACTAATGTGGACGGCCCTCTTCTGCATTTGATTTGTACAATAGTTCTCATGCAGGCATTTGCTTACAGGTCAGGATAGGTTCAAATGGAGAGCTGACACAAGGTGTGTTGCCCCAATCTGGCATCTGGTAGTGACATATATTTGTACCTTCATTGTTCAATTTATTTTAAATGATTTGGAATTGTATTCTAAGGCCTTGAACGTATGTGCCCCAAAGATGCTAGATAATAAAATTCTCAAATGCTTTATGCAACAGAGAGTTGAGGGGTGTAAATGTAGATACTCCCCATCACCCCTTGCTCTACCTCCAAGGACCACCTCAACCGGTCAGGCTGCTTTCTCTTACTGACTCCCCAAGCTGTGAAACTCTCTCCATATCCCATTTCACTCTGCCTCCTCCCTCACACTCTATCTTCCCTACTGCATAATAAAACCTCCCCTTCTGTAACTGCAACTGACCTTCACTTTGTGCCACATTGCCTTCCCTCAATCCCACTCTCTTATTACTGCCCAGACCCAACCTTTTTCCTAAAATGTTTATTTGCTCTAAGTTGGTTAGCCTAAATCAGTTATTTACATACTAATATTGTGTACTCTTATATTCAAATGCTGTACAAAATTCTACTCTGTTGTATAATATGAAATCGTACTCTGTGCTTAAATCAAATGTACCTCCTTGTCCTTTCTCCCGAAGAATACATCTGGAAACAAAATATTAGCTCAGTATGCCTTTTCTGGTAAAACATTTCAAATAAATAAGTAAATAAATAAAATTAAAATAATATGGAAAAAATCCAAAATTATTTTTAGGCCAATTCTTGAAAGTACCCCATCAAACTCAATCTGTTTTCTTCATTTAGAAACAGGTACTTTTTGATTAAAACACCGATAGTTATTTGAATCTTCAACTAGTGAATTAAAACATTCATAGGCATCCTTTATGTTTACCTAATATGAGCTATAGAGATGTATTAAAAGTGTTATAGTATGGACAGTTTCTAATGTCGAATTGATTAAACAAACAATAATGGGCAAAGCTAGACAACTGGATATGGGCTTGCTGTCTCAGATCAATTTAGTAATTTATTAGCCTGTGTGAGTCTCATGCTTCGGAAAATTATCTAGACTATCTGTGCCTCCATTGTGGGGTTTGTCTTACAAAGGCTTGCCTTAACGTGCTTCTGCTTTGGTCTTGTTAAGTAGATACCACAGTATTCACTATCTTCTTGTACTTGTTAATGTAATAGTTTGGATGTAAAGGACATACTGTACCCCACCCTTTGTTGATATGTCCCTTATACTCCTCTATAAGATCGCTGTTTCTTGGTGCTATTCTTCAAATAAATTTCTCGATTCTGGTTATCTAGCAATTAAGTGTCAATAATGCAATAGTAACAAAAGCTTGATCAGTTTTATTCATAAAGCCATTCAACTAAGATTAAGACTTAATCCTGTTTATTCTCATAATAGATTAGGATAAGAATATGCAGTCCTTGTTAAGCTACCATAGTTTGTATTTTTCAGTGATCTATCTATGATATGGTTATCAATATTGAAAATGAATACTTCATCTGCATTTTGCTCCCTTTATTTGAGACAAATATTTACCTGTTATCTGACAAGCAAAGCTGAATGTCATTTTAAAGTATGTGCATTATTCCTTTAGATTTAGGATAATGGGTGTGATTATTGGACTGGGAGGAATGCAGGTATCTAGGCCCAAACTTCCTGTCTTAAATACTTGTTTATATGTCTGCATTTGCCCAGAAGGCAGCATTATATAATGCCTCCACCTACCACTCAGTAAATAGAGACTCTTTTAGTCTTCTGGTTATTATTCCAAATAATTTAACACAGTGATGGAAGATGTCAGTAAAATATGTTTAATTTCTCTTATATCTTCACTGTAATGCCATGTCCTATTAATATTCCTTCTGAAGCTTAATCATTTATTTCAGTTATCTGTATTTCAAAAGCATTATAGATATATTATGTGTGCTATTAAAATGTACATTCCACTTCCATGCCTTTTGATTATTTGCCTATATCAGTTGTATGCCCAAGTTTGTTGTGTCTCAGTTCTCACTAACAGGCAGCCCTCAATTCCATTCCATTTTAAGCCCTCTGTTTTCAGTTATATGCCTCGTTTTGTAACTTTTCTCACTTAATCTACTGTTAATCCATATTTCCTGGTCAGGCTGGTCAGATGGATTGAGTTGTAATCACTACAAGTAGCAGTTTAGCAGCATGATAATGCTAACTGGTGAGTCAAGGTATTTAGCAGCTCTGCTGCCCCATCACCAAATGTGAAGGCTGAAACCTGCTTCTGAAACAGCACCTGTATTTGTTATGTTATTTTTTCTTATTTTTTAATTTAATTTGAATTTTCAACATGCACAAATAAAAGACATTCATGACATAAAATAAGGATATAATATAAAAGAATGATTTTAAAATAAGACAGAAATGAATGTGCCTCTCTTTATTCAGGCATTAGATGCAATGCAGTATTCACAGTGCTATTCAGAGATTATTGATCGCAGATTCCTGCATTATGCCATTTTGGTTATATGCACAAAATCAGACTGCCCCAACCATGCACATATAAATGGAATTGAGTGTATTTATGAAATACATTTTAGGAATTGCTTTATTTTCAGATCCAGAAACAAATGATTTGATACCTTTTAATGGACCAACATATATGTAACAACACAAACAAAGTTGCCTAGCTTTCGGACCAACCAGTCCTTCTTCAGAAGTGTAATGGCAGTTATTTAGAAAAAACAATACTTTTAACAGCTAGAGCTTGCAGAAAAAACAGAAAAAATCCCACTGGTTAAAATACTCATTTAAAAATACAGATGATGATGTCAGAGAAGTTTAACAGTACCATGTTACCTTCAACTCGAGGTCCCAGGGTCAAAGGTGTATGGTGCAAAACACATACAAAGAATCCTACTGCATATAAATTTAATTGACATAGGATAACACTGCTGGAGCAGATGTCTCTAAATCAAGCTATGAGTGTCACATGGTGTATAAGAATGTGTTTACTGAAAAACAACCCCACCGGATTAAAGACATGCTGAGATTGTTTTAGGACTCCAAGAAGTTTCAATGTATACATTATAGACAAGAAATTACCAGTCAAGCTGTCTTAAAACATCAGTGCACACTGTATGATGTATGAAACTTAGCTGGAACTATCACCCAGCTATAGTCTCCAGCTAGATGTCATGCCCCATAAACTTCAAAAACCTCTAGTGTAGTGAAAGGACTTTATAAATGATAATTTAAATATAAATTGACAGTGTTAGTGTCAAATAAAAAACTCTTGTCGAGGACCACCAAGGACTTAAGACCATGTAGCCTGATATGTACTGATGTAAATAAATTTTCAGTGTATAATGACTTGGTGTATCAGAAGTGTCTAAAGAATCTGAAAAAGAGATAAAAATTTAATTTCTGTCCTCCTCTTCACACAAACAATACACGTACCCCACCCCACATCCCCATAATGCGGGGGATAACTAGCCTAAAGGATATACTCTCTCTCTCACACACACACACACGCACGCACACACACTCCTAATGAACCTTCATTCACATCAGTCACTGCAATTGTTCCCTAAAGGAATTAAACTTGTAATGAAATCCCAAGTAAAAGGGATCATGTATCCTAATACCTACAGAGCAAAAATGTGATACTATCTAACCTTACTCCTATCTGCGTAGTAACATTTCCAAGGATTCTGGAAAGAACCACAATGAAATAAAACTGCCACCCTCCCAGGGTAAGGTAACTAGAAGTAAAAATTAAGTATGTCTGTAAGAGCAGAGGTCTAACATACCTACTGTACATTTCACAAATCACTACAATACTAGCCTAATGTAAAAGATCTGTCCAGGACCCCCATGCGAAATAGAGATCACTACCCCCAATATGTTTCAGAGTTAAATATGTAACAGTCTATGATAACAGTCCTGTATGTACAGTAACAGGCTCGTAATCTGAATATGGTGCAATGGAATCAACCCCATCCTGGGTGTAAGTACAGAGAGTTCTGCTATGAGCTTTTTCTATAACTAGTGTTTGATAGTTCCTGTCTCTGAATCTACTCATCATTTCTTAGGGACATGCTTTAAATTGCTCTCTGGCTGTACAGTTTCTTTTAAGTCTTGAAAACTGGACTGTTGATGTATTATCAATCAAGCTTTGAGGATGTGAGCTATCTGCCCTAAGCAGTGTGTTTCTGTTGGTATTTTTAAAATATCTGTGTGTGTCACAAAGTCAAACAATGTACGTGGCCAGTGCTGCTTTCAGACATAAACTTGAGGTGTTGACTACTTGAATTACTATAGTCCATGAATTCCTTTTAATTTCTCAAATTTGCCAGCCCAGAGCAGCAGGATGTCATCTATATACTGCTTCCATTCTAAATTTATTGAAAAAGTGTTGTTGTCAGCCAATATATGATTGCTTTCTCCCAATTCCTTACAGTCCAGGAAAATTCTGAGCACACATTGCACCCATTGCTGTTCCCTTTATTTGAGCACAATAGTTATTTTTATGCACAAAGAAGTTCCTAGTGAGTGAAAATTTGACTAAGTCCAACATAAATCCATTTGGGTAAGGGTATTTCTTGGCCTTTGCTTTAATATCTTCCAACTACTTTTAACCCCCCATCGTGGAGAATATTTGAGTAGACAGATTGTTGTCAATATTGTATTCTCAGTGACTGTGATATTAGAAATGCAGCTGATCATGTCTGTTGTGTCCGTTAAATAGGATGGTAATTCTGCTTCTCATTTTCTAATCAAAAGTCAACAAATTTAGATACTTTCTCTGTAAGGCTCCTATGCTGCAAATGAGTCTCCTCGAATATTTTTGGATTTTTATTTATTTTGGTTAAAAGATAAATTACAATTTTGGGGGCTTAACCTTATTTAAAAAATCCTATTTAGTCTCTGTTCTCCATAGGTTTCCTTCTGTGAAATTAAGAGATCCAGACTCCCCATCAGTTGTTCCATTGGGTCTGCATTTAAGTTTTACTAGAAGGTGGCGTTATTCAGTTGTCTATCCATTTGTTGTTCATATGCCTCTCAGGCTCATACCACTACTGTGCCCCTTTGCTAACTGCCTTTATTATCAACTGGGTATTTGCATTTAGTTTCTTTATTGCATTTTTTCAGACATGCTTTTATTTGTTGGTAATTTCTTGGAGTGGATTTCTCTGGATATGCTTTCATATTCACATTCCACTAATTTAGTAAAAGTTTGAATGGTTGCACTATTTGGTCATTATGGCACATATTGGTCCCTATGCATGATACCAATGCACTGTATAAGCTGGCATGTTGGCATTACTACAGCTGAATGCCACAGAGTGGGATCCTATGGACCCCATGTGGCATTCACAGACAGGATGCATGGCAGTTACACCCGATTCCCTGGCTGCACAGACAGCAATGCGCCAGGGCAGGCAGAGGGGCAGCTCGGGGCAGGTCAGCACTACATGCCAGTCTCAAAGGCACATACTGCTGACCACAGGGGGTGCAGTGCAAAGCAGATTATGGCAGCTGGGACCCTGCTGTAACCTACTATGCCCCCACAAAATTCACCCACCAGATGCGGCAGGCCAGGAAGCAACCCTCCGTGCTGCCCAGCCCACAAGGCAGACTGGGAGGGCTGAGGCAGTTGATGGAGAGTGTGTCTGCCACAGTGTTGTGGTTGACCACTGCAGATATGCACCTGGGTGGTGCTCCCATTCCCCCAGTCCTTAACCCTTCAAACATTCCTGCCCTATGTGGTCCAGTGTCCTTCCCCAATGACATGGCATCCTCCACCAGATCTGGCAACACCTTCCCATGGTAGCCCAATCAGCTGGACTGCTTGGTCCCTCAGGCACACAGGCACCCCTTTGCTGTCAAGACATAGGCTGTCCTGGTACCCCACCCCACAGTGTGGGTCAGTGTACCCCCACCATGGCACCGACAACCCCTGCCCCATCCCATCAGTGCCATGGCCAGGAGGAATGACCAGCAGCACAGCCCTCCTCACTCTTCCTTGGCTGCTGGCCAGCCAAGTGCTTCTAGGAGTGCACCCCTATAAAAAGGCAGTGTGTTTCCAGCAGCACTTGGATGGCCAGTGGCTGAGGAGGTGTGAGGAGGGCTGTGCCTCTGGCTGTTCCTGGCCACAGCACTAACAGGATGGGAGGCAGGGGTGTCAGGCTACAGTGAGGAGGACACTGACCTACACTGTGGGGAGAGGTACTAGGGTAGCCCATGGCCTTGTGGCAAGGGCACCTGTGGTAGGGGGTTTACACAGACCACCATTGGGGCTCAGGGCACCAGCATGGGGTCAGGGTCTTGGGGTGTGTGCAAGGTGGGATCAGGGCACATCTGTGCTGGGGTGGCCTGCAGAATGGGGCAGGGTTCCATAGGGTTCGTTTGTGTGCCAGGAGGGCACAGTGCAGTTTGGGCTGGTGGAAGGGTCCACAGGATGTCAGGGCCAATCCACACAGGTCTGGGTGCCTGCAGTGGAGCATTCATGCACCCAAACCCATGCTGTAGCACAAGGAATCCACTGCAGGACCCATTCCATGCATCTGATTGGATGCTCAACTGGGTCCAGGACTCCGTGCATGGCTGCCCTGTGTGGACCTGCGTGCTGGGAGGGTGGAGCCTATGGACAGGTGTGGTGGCCATTGGTGAATAATGGCGGTGTACACCTGTCTGCAGGTGCGACTGCATGGGTGGATTCACGTGCTTTTTGGTGTGTAATTTATGCCCATTAGTGCACAGGGGCTATGTGTTTTTTTCTCTAGAATGGAGTACCCTCACATATATTTGATCTGTTCCTCTGAGAGCTTTGAACATTTCCATGTCAGTCAGGTCTTTTCATTATTCCTTTCTGTCACTGCTGTTGGCAGTGCAAACATATATTTTAACTAAATTTGTCTGAAGAATATATGCATATTGTATTTTTGCATGAAGAGGTTTCCAGGACTGGTTGGGATGAAGGAGAGGTCTTTCTTAACACTGATATCTGTGTTTCAGTTAGTTGAACTCTGGTATGTTTATTACCTCTATCTGTTATGTTTTGAGCAGAGTTCCATTTGACTCTGCCCATAATTCTCCTGTAACCTCTTCCACATCCCTTCTTTCCTGATCCTCCTTGTCTTCCTCCACTTTGGCCTCCACTGAGTCCTTCCTCCAGGAGATCTAAAAAATAGTGATCACTTCTATTTTTCTTTCTGAACTCTCAGAGTCACTTTCAGCGCTCAGGGACAGATTAGGTTCCTTTGATTAACTC
The DNA here is from genome assembly GCA_016271365.2 of Neoceratodus forsteri. NCBI lineage: Eukaryota > Metazoa > Chordata > Ceratodontiformes > Ceratodontidae > Neoceratodus > Neoceratodus forsteri. The sequence goes on along the minus strand of CM057456.1, from coordinate 898,917,905 downwards.
TTATTTTTGGCCTGCTTTATACCATACTTGTTTTTCTTTACCTTGCCAGCTATATACTAATCTGGATGCATATATGAGGTTCAAGATGCATGCTATTTCACTTTCTCAATACTGGCTAGATAGACAGATACCAAGAGGTTTGAGAGTCCAGAAACCACCAGCTTGAGGGCCAGATTATGGAGAATTAATGTCAGGTTGGGTCTGGGTCCTGAATAAAGATACAAATAATCTAATCCTGTTGATGATCAAGAAAACAAAAAGAATATGAAACACAAAGTCTGGACACAGAAATACAAACATTAAATCTATACTGTCATGCAAAAGCAAAAAAAAAAAGGAAAGAAACACAAAAGTTGTGCCAAAGGTTATGCATCTGAATTTGAATGAAACCAGTAAAGTGAAAGAAAATGAGAACAGGATAAAGCAAGACCAAAAATGAGGTGTACACAAATGCTGAAAGTGACTCTGACAGTTTTGAAAGAAGAAATAGAACTGATCACTATTTTTAAGATGACGTGGGAAGGACCCAGTGGAGACCTAAGATGAGGTAGACGAGGAGGAGGAGCAGGAGGAGGAAGAAGAGGACATGGAAGAGGTTACAGGAATTATGGATGCAGTCAAATGGAACTCTATTTGAAACAGAACAAATGGAGGTAGTTAACATATTTGGAGTTCGATTAAGAGAAGCACAGATATCATTGTTAAGAAAAGGCCTCTACTTCACCCCAACCTGTCCTGTAAACCTTTTTGCTAAAAGTTGATATACACAATTCTTCAGATAAATTAACTGAAAATATATGTTTGCACCACCAAGAGCAGTGACAGAAAGGAATAATGAAAGTGTCCTAACATTGGAAAGGTTCAAAACTCTTGACTACTAGCTCAAATATTCATGATTGTACTCCATTCTACAGAAAATCACAAAATGTGTCACAAGGCCCAAATAGTGCAGCCGTTCAAACCTTTACTAAATGAACTCAATATTGTCTGGAACTACCTGTAGTCATCTTCCTCTGATAACAGCATAAGTATCAATTGTGTATCTATCAATCCTCTTGTCCTGTATGTCAGGGCTGTCTGGATTCATGTAGCAGCAAACAGACCAACTGTGCAGCAGCAAGGGTCTGAGGAGGATGGACTTGTGTGAATTTTGGAGTGGCATTCAAAATGGAGCAGAGTTCTGTCTACTCATTCTGCAGAACTGTGGCTGCTCATAACTGAGAGGGACTTGATTTCACTAGGGCTTGTGTTTTTTCCTGATCTGGGGTTTGTTTACACCTGAGTCCTCTTATTACTGTCCTGCACTTCAGGGCTGTCTGGATGTATTTAGCAGTGGAACGGGCCAACCGTGCAGCAGCAGGGCTCTGAGGAGGGACTTGTGAGCTTCGAGGGCATTCAAACGGTGCAGAGTTCTGTCTACTCATTCTGTAGAAATATGGCTGTTCATCATTGAGAGTGAACTTGATTTCACTGGGATTAGTATTTTCTCCTGATCTGGGGTTTGTTTTACACTTCGTCCTCTTGTTACTGTTCTGCACTTCAGGGTTGTCTGGATTTGTGTAGCAGTGAACAGACCAACTGCGCACAGCAACAGGGCTCTGAGGGTGGGTCAATACTGTGTATTTAAGTCCATTTCTGTAGGTCCCTCTACTGCGGTCCAATCGCTTGATAGCTGTAGTGTAAGGACAACTTGGAGTTTGTTGGAGACAGCCGTGTAGGCCAGCCATTCTGTTCCACTGAATGTTGTGCTGTTTTACCCTTATATATATCTCAGTATACTCAGTAATGCGAAGTTTGTTTTTCTGGAGAATGCTATGCTGCATCTTCCTCCTGTGAGTGTTATTGCTGCTGTTGCCTAGTGTATTTTATAAGTGTTTTAGACTAGGCTCTATTTATGCTTTGCAGTTCATTTCCACTGCTCTTTTTACTTCCCTCATCTTGCACCCTATTCTGTCCTTCATTTGGTTCTTTGTTTTATTGAATGTAAGAGTGTGTACTTTCTCATTGTTCATTGACAGGTGTAAATTTGCTTATTACACACCTAGGTATTTCACTTATAATTCTTTAATTTAGTAGCTTTACCCTTCATTTGTTTTGATTCCATCCATTTCTGTAATTTATTTTCTCCTTTCAGCTGTACTTCCCTCCATTAGTCTCCCTTTTTTTTTCCATTTTCCTGTTTTCTAAGTCTTCCTTCCCTGTATTTTACTATTTACCTTCAGTCTTTATCTCTTCATTGTTCCCAGTCAATCTGCCGACAACTTCACAGTGGCAAGCAAGGTAGCCTTCGTAGCCAATCTCAGTGTCCGGCTACCATTTCTTAAAGATCCCTCGGTGCAGTTCTTTTTCAGACTGCTTTCCAATTAATTGGGTATACTGTAGTCTTGTAAGATGATTAGCCAGGCTAGCTCTTAGAACCAACTGTTTGACTGCAGATTGTAATAATTACTGTTTCATGATATACAGTTTTAGCCCAGAGTTGAAAACCACTTTATTTTTGTAGTTTTGTCTAATATTAAAGAAGTGTATCAAGACTAACCACAGGCAGTACCTGCAAGGAGCTGAAACTCCTTTTAGAGTTGAAATTATTTTGTAGCTGCAGTAATCTGTCCCTCCCTGAATATTCAACACAGAGCTACCCCCCCTCTACCCTGTATTTAATCTCTGCCATCTGCTCCTTTTTAAAGTCCTGCCATTTCAGGCACCCCAAACTGCCCCCAACCCTTGGACCACGCCAACAACTTCACACTTTTTTGTCCAGTTTCCCATTAGCAGTTTATACAGATCTACCACTAGAAGGCTGTTTCTTTCATTTAAAATACAATTACCCTCTAGGGTCCCAAGGGACAGTATCCCCTGAGGTGCTCTCCTCTACTGCTTATCCCTTTTGAGAATCAGCCTGCCTTTTTTCCCTCGTAGGGGTGTCAATATGCTCCTCCTGAACCCTCTGCCTTATACACTCAGTGCCAGCTCTACTCCCTCAGTAGCAAAGGATCCTTCAAAATGCATGCCTCATTACAAATATGACCCTTTATTTTGCACTTCTCAGAATGTTAAAGCCCCTCAATTCACTGCCTTCAGACTGAAATGTTACAGGAACAAAACCTGAAAAACTCTAAAATCACTAGTACACCAATGCCATCAACCCTAAGCAACATACCCCCCTACTACATGGTACCATAAGCCCTGTATTCATTATGGGCATCCCCTCCACCAATTATTGATGTGCTTCTAGCCTGCCCAAGTGATAAGCACAAAACCCCCTATGTCAATCAATCACATGCCCTAACGTGTCTGAAGTGGCAGGCAATAAGACTAACATGGTTGCTCCTGATCTCAGGGAACATACACGTAATCCAGGCCCAATGTCATGTAGCATAACTTACATAAAAACAGAATGGTCTAACCATAGCATTGATAAATATCTGCAGTCTACTGGCAAAAATCGACACCGTACAAGTCTGGGTCACGTAACACCAGCCTGACATCCTCTCTGTGTGTAGAGACCTGGCTATACGCCCAGGGTGCCCAACTCTACTGTACAGCTCTGGGTATGTCTCTTTCAGACTAGATAGACTTGGTAAAGGAGGAGGAAGTGTGTTATCTATGTCAAAGACCACATCAGGGCCAAATGCTAAATCAGTATGGCACCAATTGTGGGCTCAACTGCTGGCCATAAAGTAATACTCAATATGAACAGTAAAACTCTTACTATAGTCTCGGTATACAGTCCTCCAAAGGAACACGCTGTCGGCTTCAATCTGTGATTGGCTACCTCTCAGATTGGAGCCAGAACACTGAACTGATAATGGTTGGGACTTTAATATTGACTGGTCCTACCCGATGCTGGCCCCTATAAGGACTTGCTATCCTCACTCAATCTCATGCAACTGATAGACAGCCCTACACGGCTTATTTATCGGACAGGCACAGGTACCATAATTGACTGGATGGTCACAAACCAGCCTGGTAGAATAACCTCCACTTCAGTTCTCCCGGACTGTCTCAGTGACCACTCCTCAATAATATGCAAATGTTCTAATAAGGCCCCAAAGGTGCCTGACAAAACTATCAATTCAGATTCCTGAAGAAGGCAAACTGAAAGCTCCAAGATCTCACCTCAGCCTCCAAGATTGGAGCTTTCTTGACTCCAAGCACTGACATCAACGCTGCTCTTGAAAGCTTCATAAACAAGTTTAATGTAGTATGCAATATATATGCCCCCTAACTAAACAAAAGATCTGTGACTACAAGAGCCCCTGGATCACCTCCCAGCTACTAGTGCTCATGAAACATAGATACACCCTGTGGTGCAAAGCTAGAAACTCTGGCACCCCAGCAGACTACCAGAATTATAAAACCACCCATAATAAAGTGCACCTGGGCTATATGTAAGGCCAAAAACAATCACTTTAAAAGTGAGCTGACAAACCCTTTTGGGCAACAGGCGTCAGTTCTGGGAGAACATTAAGTCTCTATCCATGGAAACCCAATAACATTCCTCCCACCTTTTTGAGCATTGAGGGTCATCCAACGAGGATCACAACCACATAGTTAACGTTTTCAACAAGAATTTATCGAACTCAGAAGTACTGCCTCCTATCTTCTTCAATCCCCAACTGATATATACCACACACAAAACCCAGGGACCCAATCAAACTCCCACATGCCTTTCTACCTCAGGTTATCACCCCTCATGAGGCTAAAAGACCTCATAAAAGCTTTCAGAAATTCCAGGACTAGTAGTGATCAGCTTGACCTCAAACTAGTTAGACTTACCTTGGACATAATTCTCACTCCCCTCACAAAATCCTAAATCTTTCTCTGATCTCTGGTGAATTCCCATGGATCTGGCAGGTGACGGTGGTCACCCCTGTCTCCAAAAGTGGAGACAGAGCCAACTTGCCAACTACTGCCCAATATCAATCTTACCCCCAAAGGCATTAGGGCACATTGTTTCTGACCAACTGACAGAATATCTAGACAAATATAAACTGCAATGCCAGCAACAACACAGCTTTCATAAGAGCAACACAGTACTACAACCACTCTAGTCAGGAATACCAGCTTTATTCACAATGCCCTGGACAGAGGGCTCTTGGTGGGGCTATGTACATTGACCTCACCAAGACCTTTGACACCATAAACCATAATCTGCTCCTGGGTCAACTCTTTCTCTCCGGCCTCTCCTCTGAATCTGTAGACTGGTTCAGAGCTACCTTATTGGAAGGGTCCAAAAGTGAAAATACAAGACACCTTCTCAAAAACAGTAGTGTCACCACAGGGGTTCCCCAAGGCTCTATCCTTGGCCCCCTACTGTTCAGTTTATTTCTAACCAACCTCCCGCAATCTGTAACCGGATCACATTCTGCTTTATGCAGATGACACGATCCTATATTCATGCAATGCTGATCCCACTATACTTGAAAAGCAAATGCAGACTAATTTCTACTCTGTAGAGCATTGGTTCCTTCAATCCAAATTACTCCTTCATTACAAAAAAACAAGACCTTGTTATTCCATCATCATGTAACAAACATTGTATTCACCAGCTTCACATTCTTAACATTCAGAACTCTCCTTGAAATGGTCCAAACATTTAAATACCTGGGAGTGACACTAGACAACACCCTATCATTCAGCCAACATATTGACTCAGTTGCGAAGTCATGCAATGAAACTGGGACTACTGTACAGACATCATCAGTGTCTAACTGCTGAAGCATTAAAATTGCAGTAAATGGCTCAGTGCTCTCAGTGATTGACTATGGTCTAGCAGTCTATGGGGTTGCCTCCCAATCCTCACTAAAATGTATCAGAACAGTGCTTAACAAAGCATGTTGTCTATTCCTGGGCATACCCGCCTCACCCACACCTGTGAGCTATACTCTCAGATGGGGTGACTCAACAACAATTACTTCATTCAGTATCAAGTTTGCCATCTCGCCAAAAATCTACTCTTGGACTTATCACTCCAGGACTGTAAAAGCCTCCTTAACTGGCCTAACACCACAAGATGAATCAGAGGGTAAACAATTCGACACTAAAAGAAGCCCTTCACTTGAACCGTAAGGTCAATGGTCTTATATAGGTACCAGAGCACGGCTATGGCTCAATGCCCTTGATATAGAGCATTACAAAGAAGTAAAAGCTAGGACCTTTAAATCTAAACTCCACACAGCCCTAGCCTCAAAGAACAACTGCAATTGTGGGACCTGATTCCCATCCCACCTACTCTACTCTTATCAGTCTTCCACCTTCCTGCTTGCCTGTAATCTTGCTCCTCTCCCTTCCTACTTTCAGTTCTACTCTCCTGGCTCTCCTCCTCCTCCTCCTTTCCTCTCATTTTTCCCCCTTTCTACCCTCCACCCCCACTGTCCTGCTTCCCAGTGACCTCCTATTTCCCTCATCCCTCTCCTATCCCTCCCTGTACCCCTCCTCCTGTTTCTTCCCTTTGTTTCCCCTTCCTCCATCCCCACCCCTCTCTGCCTAGCTTACTCACAGCTCCCATCCTCCACCATCTCTCTGCCCATCAATCATTTCTTTGCCCCTCCCTCAGCCCTATCCGCTCTCCCTCTTCCCATTTCTCATTTCCCCGACCCCTCCCCATCTCCTTCAATTCTCTTGTTATACTTCTCTCTCATTTTTACTTTTGTTCACCTCCCCTCCTACCCTGGTAGTCACTCCCTATAGGCTTCAGGGTCTCTGCCTTGTCACTTCTCACCCTAGTAACATGGGCCTCCCTGCTGTCTATTCCTATTAGCACTTCAGACAATAGAACTGATGCTTTAACATGTTCAAGCAACCTAGATAAGTGTTTTCATAGTCACCTAATTTTAGTTCTGACACTCACTCTGTTTCCTGAAAACATCCTATATTGCTAACTGCCTCATTTTCTTAATCTGGGCCAAGTGACCTTGCCTGGTATACTACTGAGTGATACCCTGACCCCAAGCAACTGTCCATATCTGCAAAAGTGCATAACTTTACCAACTGAACCTGTTCTAGCATTTTCTGTACAGTATTTTGTACTCCTCATTTGATACTTTTACTGGTTATAACATTGTTTTACTGTAAACTGAAAATGTGATGATTGTGTATATGCAACCTCTGTATTTTGAATTTGTACATATGTGATTGCTGTGACGTGGAACCTTGGTAAAAGAGCCTTTGGCTCAAAGGTACTTTCTAGAAATAAATACAAAAACAATCAATCAATCATTTATTTCTAAAAGCACAATTCCATTACAGACCAAAGCGTTTGTACAAGATAAAAATCTATAAAAGCACTAATATAAATACTATAAATACTGACAGGCTATTATTTAAAATACACAGCAGATTAATCAAAATCTGAAAAAAAACATTATAAACAGATGAGCTTTGAGAGTAGGTTTACTCTTGTAACCTTTATTTTCTCCCCATTTCACTTGTCACCTAACGGTGAAAGTTTATTTTTCTCTTCCTGCTCCCACTATGCTATTACCTTCTCTTGTGTTCCTAACCTTACCTACCCTTACTTCTTCTTCTCCTCACATTTTACTTGTTTCTTCTCCCCTTATCATAGTGATTTACTATCCTGTCCTCTACCCTTCCTCTTCCTATTCTCCCTCACCCTCCATTTCCCCTGGCATCCTTGGTACCAAATTCTTCTTGCTCCTTGGTTTCACCTTGAAGTTCTCTGGCACTTATATCCATCTCCCCTGTACTCCCTCCTTAACCTCTCTCAGTTCCTCATTCCAGGAAGTACAGTACTATGGGTTCTTAAAGATCCTTGCTACTTTGCTTCTTTTGTTAGCAGGTGACATTGAACTAATCCTGGTCTCTCTTCTACTCCATCCTTACAACCTTCCTAAAGGGTTGCAATTAGCCTATTTAAACATCTATAGCCTTCTCTCAAAAATTGATCTGATACAGCTACCATGCTTAGCCTTTGTTTGAATATTCTAGTACTATCAGAATCTTGGCTCTCCCTAAAATTATTAAACCTACTATAACTATCCCCGGCTACACTATTGTTAGGCAAGATCATTCTAAGAGGGTGGCAGAGTTACTATTTATATTTCTTCCAATATTCAATGTGCCACAGTTCTTGCTGTCTGTTCTCCCTCTTCATATGAGCTATTTCTCTCTTCCATTTCTGTTTCCCATCTTTATTGCTGGCGTTTACTGTTGTCCTGGTATTTCTTCTGCTTTGCTTACTGGGCTCTTTACTGCTATCTGTTTTAATGCTAGCAGTGAACTGTATATCATTAGTGATTTTAACACAAACTGGCTTTCTCCCAGCTCTAGAAAATTATTTAAAATGAAAAGTCACTTTATTTGCTCAATTGATCTCTGAACCCTCCTTCTTAACTCTAGATCCTTAAATCCTCTCCGCTAGACTGGGTCCTCGCTTCTCACCTGCATCATATTGTAGTTGCAGGGTGTCCTTCCTAGTGCCCTCAGTGACTATCACATGGTTTTACTCTATGTACAAAATACATCATTCTAAACTCTCCTCCCCATATTTATTCATCTCAGATCCTTTAGGTCTTTAGACTTGCATTCTCTCTAGATGACTTAGAGTTAACTGATTTGTCCCAGCTCTCTACTGCCAATATTATAAATCTGGCTCTGGAATACTTCCAATCCAAATTCTTGGCTGTTTGGGATCATTATGCCCCCAGGAAAAAACTGAGTCTGGGGCTGTCAACTCCTGAGTTACTGCAGTTATGTGCGGCTTTTGTACCAGAGATCTTGCCTGTCCTTCCTTCAAGATCATTGGTCTCCTGAAACTTTGGCAAACATCATCAACTTCATAATTATTGCACCAAAGTTAAAGACTTGCTAAATCTGAATATTGTGAATCTAAGCTCCAGAACAATAGTAATCATTCTCATAAATTCTGGAAGGTTATCCGCCATGCCCCCCCAAACTGAACTTCTCCTCCTGTTCTTAGGATTAGTGACTCCCTCATTTCTGACCCTCTACAGTTGCCTCCTCTACCTTTAATTTGTATTTTACTGCTTGTGCCCTCTCTCTTATTACTTCTTCTTCCTCCCTCTATTCTTGTGCTGATAATCTCACATTTATTCTCTGCTACCACTGTTGTGGCTGCATTTAAGTTTATGCTTGCTCTTAATCCTCACAAAAGTGGTAGCCCTGATGGCCTTGATTCTAGCTTCTACTTCTCTCAGCCCCAGCCATTGCTGTGCCACTTACCTTCTCTTCAATCTTTTTTCACTCTGCTACTGTTTCTTATGCTTGAAACAGGCTACAGTCATTCCTATCCCTGAAAGAGGTGATCCTTCTTCTCCAAGTAACTACCGTCCTATCTTTCTCCTTCCTATATTAGCTACGTTACAGGAACAACTTGTCCTTTCACACCTTTCCACCTTTCTTGACTACTCTTCCTTCTTCACTCCCTTTCAGTCTAGTTTCAGAAAACTCATTCCACCACCACTTCCCTCCTACCAACTCCATCCTTGCTGATATGGATCAGGGTGATTACATCTGCAAATTTTGTTGATCTTGCTACAGTGTCACATCCCTCCTTTTTGTTAAGTTAAAATCAACGGTCTTTCTGCCTCTGTTGTCTGTTGGTTTAGCTCTTATCTGGGGTAGATCACAATTTGTTTGGATAAGGCTGCTCCACCTCCTCACCACCCCTATCTGCTCAGGTGTTCCTCAGTGGTCTGTCCTGGGTCCTATTCTTTTTCTATAGTCTTGAATGACCTTCCCTCTGTCTGTTTCAATGTGTCTATCCATATGTATGTTGACAACACAGTTATTTTGCATCTGTCTCCTCTTCTCAAGATCTCACTTCACTGCTTCAGCTTGACTTTGACAATGTTCAGCTGGTTCAAATCTAACAATTATCCCTCAATGCCAAAAAGCTGTCTCCATGACTTTTAGTACCCACAAAGGCTATCCAGGCTTGCTCTCTCCCTTCTTTTCACCCTTGATGATGCTGTTTTTGAAGATGTTTCCTCTTTCAAGTACCTTTGTCTGGCTTGACTGTCCTCTGTGTTTCTCTATTCATATTGATGCCATTTACCAAAGCTTTACCCCAAGCTTTGTGCTCTTTTCAGGAACAAATAGAGTATCACTTTCTATATGACATGAGAATTTTTAAAATGATCCTCCCTGTTTTTGACTACAGTGACATAGTCTGTGGTGATGTCTCAAAGTCCACCATGCTAGACTTGATCCTTTTTCAACTCTTTTGTAGATTTGCTTTAGATTGCTACTATGTACTAACCACTGCTCAGTCTCTCTGCTTTCTCTCCCTTTCTTGATGCCAGGTGCCTTTCCACACGTGCCTCCTTTATATCTGAATTCTGGTTTGGTTCCCTTCCTTCCTACCTACTTCCTTTTATCCTCTCCTCAACTTCCAGCTATCCTTTATATAATATTGTTTGCCATTCCTTGCTATTCCCTCAGGACATCTATCTCTGGTCAATCTGCTTTCTCTCATTGCTTTCCTAAACTATGGTCCTTCCTTCCCTGTCTATTTGCGTTGCCCTTTCAGCTTTCTTTTAAAGCCTCTTGTTCTTGACTATTTTCTCCCTTCTGCAGCTGTCCTTGACCCTCTTCCTCTGCTGCCATTAACTAGCCATTACTATTTATCTTCCCTTACCTATGCATTTGTCTTAATGAGTCATAAATAATTTTATGTAGTATTTGCTGAATTCTCTTTATATTTATTGTAATGCTTTTATTATGTTCCATTCCCCTCACCCCAGGATGCATCTGGAAATGAGCTGTTACTAGCTCAGTGTGTCTTTCTTGGTGAAACTTTTAAAATAAATAAATAAATTAATTAACTTGCCCTGACTGTGTTTCACTGGAATTGACAAAGTAACTGTTATAAGTACCTTACCATATTGTATAACTCTGACATGGACCTTTGTAAATTAGCTCCTATGCTAAAACATACTTTCCAAATAAACAAATAAATAGTTGATTTTGAATATGAAAGACTATCCAGAAATCCAGTCTAAGATATTATGAACAAATATCAGCATGGCTGAAAAAATACAATAAAGGAACTAAATACAGCCAGCCTGGTGGCACTGAGGCTTGAGCTGGATGCCATGCCAGCGACCCATGTTCAGGAATGAGTCGGGCACCAGGAGTCAGCAGGGGAGGAAGAATCAAGCATCGATGGGCTGTTCTCCTCTCCTGGGGAGGATCCTGGGTGTCTTGGCACAGTAGATACCTCTGGTGGAGCCTGGAGGTACTACAAGCATGGAGAAGCTAAGAGGGAGCAGCACAGCAGACATCTACAGGCAGCCATGCTGCTTCTGGAGAAAAACACAGAAAATCTCTTACCATGCCAGTAGGTGATGGTGCGGTTCAGTGCGGGGCCTCTTGCCCAATGTTGGGCCATCCATCCTGGTGTTCCTTGTCTCCATCTGGCTCTTTGGTCCTCCCATTAGACTGCATATCGAGCACCAGAGGTTGGTGGTCCCACTCCAGGGGCTCAGAGCTGGGGATTGAGTGCCCAGAGGAGAGGTAGGAGGTGGGTTCAGAGATCATCGAGTGCCAGAATCGGAGGCTTTAAATGGGCAGCAGAGCTACCACTGAAACTACTCCTGAGAGAGTCTGATAGGGTGAGTGCATAAACAAAGCATACAAAAAAGGAACTGAATACAAATACCCAGTTGGTAATAAAGGCAACTGACAAAGGGAACACAGTTGTGGTATGGCGAAGAGGTGTATGAACAAGAAATGGATAGACAACTGAATAATGCCACCTCCTATCAAGAATGTATTACAGACCAAAAGGAACAAATGAAAAGGAGGCTAAGCATCCTAATCTCACAGTGAAGGAAACAAATGGATAACAGAGAAAGAAGCATATTTGTTTGAAGCTATATTCCCAAGAACACTGGTAAATTACTCTTTACCCAAAATACAAAAAATTCAATAACACCCCAAGGAGAACCATAGTTTGCGGTATAGGGAGCCCACAGAGAGATAAGACATCTCAGTTTGTTGCCTTTTTATTATAAATGGGTAACACAGTTATTATCATATTTAAGACTCAACAGATGTGATCAACTGCATTTCTAATATCACAGTTGCTGAGAATATGATATTGACAACAGTCAACATCATAGAATCATATCATAGAAGCTTGATGGCAGAAAAGGACCATACCGGCCCATCTAGTCTCCTTTTTTCCCCCAGCCTCCCCTTCCCTGCCAATCCCTGACCTCCCCAGATACTCAGACCCATATGCTTGTCCCATGCCCTCTTGAATTCTTCCACCAATTTGGCCCCATTCTCTGTCTGGTAGTCTGTTCAGGGCTCCACCACCCTCTCCATGAAGAAAGGCCCTCTCATATTGCCCTGTATCTTTTCCTTGCAGTCTGAGGCTGTGTCCTCTAGTGTTGACTCCTCCTTCCTCTCAAGTAAACCCTGTTCTCCGTCTTTTTGAGCCCTTTACATATTTAAAAGTTTCCCTTTCCCTCCTTGTCTCCAGCATGTACAGATCCAGCTCCTTACACCTTTGCTTATATGACTTTCCCTACATAACCTGCACCATCTTGGCTGCACTTCTCTGAACCCTCTCTAACACAGCTATGTCTTTTGCAGATATTGACATCCAGAACTGAACCCCATACTCCAGGTGCAGCCTCACCATGGCTTTGTAAATGGGCATTATTACCTTTCTCTTTCTGCGAGTAATACCCTCCTTATGCATGCCAACATTCCATTGGCCTTTCCACCACCCTGCTACATTGGTTCCTACCTTAATGTTTGAGGAGACTATGATCCCAGATCCCTCTCAGTTCTGTTACTTTAATTTCTTCCCACCTAAGGTATACCCTACTCTTCTGTTCCTACTCCCCAAGTACATCACAGCACACTTCTTGGCATTAAATTTAAGCTGCCATATCCCAGACCATTTTCAAGTGTCTTTAAGTCCTCCCTCATGTCCTCCATCCCCAAGGTGTCCATCCTATTGCATATTTTGTATCATCAGCAAATAGGCACACCCTCTCCCTCAAATCCTCAACAATATCACTGATGTAGATGCTGAAAGAAGCGGACCCAAACCGATCCATGTGGCACTCCTCTTCACCCCTGCTGTCCAGAGTGCACCCCATTTAGCACCTCCTCTGAGTTCTTCCTGACAGGCAAGCCTCCACCCAGCTTGTTATTTTCCACCCAACCCCAGGCTTTCCATCTTACTCACCAGCCTTCTATGTGGGGCAGTGTCAAAGGCCTTACAGAAGTCCAGATAGGCCATGTCTACTGCCCTCTCTCCCGGTCAATCATCAGAGTCTCCCAATCAAGAACTAAATTAGGTTTGTCTGGTAAGACTTCCCCTTCAAATCTCATCATCATCGTCATAATAATAATAATATGTTTCAGTTGGGAATCATCAAATCTCTATACAAATACTCCCCATGATGGGGTTTACAAGGAATGGACAAATATTTATGCACAAAGCAGAGAAATACCCTTCCCCAAATGGTTTTATATTATGCTTAGCCAAATTTGTACTCAGTGGAACTTCTTCATGTATAAAAAACTATTATGCCCAAATACAAGGAACAGCAATGAGCACAACATTTGCTCTGATTGTGCCGGACTGTATGTAGGATATTGGTAGGAACAATGATATATCCAGCTAACAACAACATATTTTGTACAACATTAGCTTGTTGAAGTGGTATATAGATGATGCCCTGCTGCTATGGGATGGTAAATATGAGGAATTAAAGGAATTCATGGATTACATTAACTCAAGTAGTCTACACCTCAAGTTCATATTTAAAAGCAGGACTGACCATGTTAATTTTGGGACTAGTGATCTTTAAACATGAAAGTCAATTGCATCCAGGTATTTTTTATAAATGGTCTCCCATGAACACACTGCTCAGGGAAGACAGCTGGCATCCTCAAAGTCTGATTAATAATATACCAACATGCCAATCTTTGAGGCTGAAAAGATACTGCACAGCTGAAGACCCATTTTTTTCATAGACGTTTTTCTCCCCTTCATCTGGGCAGGCTGCTACTCAGCCCTAGCATTCTGACCTTCTGCCAGTATCCTTTCCCTGAGCTTATGTGCAGAGAGAATCCTCCATGGCTTGCCCCCAGTAGTGAGGCCAGGAGGAGAGCCATCCTCCCACTCCTGGAGACCAATCCAGACATTCAACAGGAGCTGCAATGATGGTGCGGTGGACTTTGAGCAGGCAGGGATTCACAAAGCATGCCTCACAGTGAGTGTCTACACCTGTGTCTTTGTCCTACCCACCTCCATTGATGGCTGGCATTTGCCCTTTGTTGGTATGTCACCTCCTGCTCCTGTGGTCTGTAGGCCTATTACAGGGAATCACCAGAGTGTCGGAACCAGTAGTCATCCCACCCTGGGCTCCAAGCAATGCTGAGCAGCAGCACCTGCTCAGCCCTTGGGCCACCAGCTAGCTTCTCTAGCTCACTTCAAACTTGGGTCACTGGCATGGGGCACATTGCTCTATGTGCTGGGCCATTGGGTGACCTGACTGAACCCTCACCAAAGAGCAATTTAAAGCAGGTTCTGCTGAAATGGAGTAGATTTTGCTGATGTAAGTTTCATGAATGAACAAGGTTTGTTACTTACCAGTAACAGTAAGAGACTGTCCTCCACGAGCCAATTCAGTTAAGAAGGGATAATACCTTTCACAGCTACATCAGGGAGTGAAGGAAGACCAAGGGAGGGATAGTGAGGCTTAATAAAGGAGGGGGAGTCAGAGGGTGATGTGAAAAGACAGCGATACTGAACAAATACTTTTGCTCAGTATTCACAAAAGAAGAAGAGAATACTAAACAAAACAATGAAAGCACTCTAGACAGGAGGTCGATGCCAGTCCATTCACAGCAGAAAGGGTCATGAAAGAACCCTAAAACTCAAGGTGGACAAAGCAATGGGGTCTGATAGGTTTCATCCCAGAATTCTGGAAAGAACTAGGAGAGACCTAGTGACACCACTGAGTACCACTTTTAACAAATCATGGGAGGATGGTGTGGTACCTGAGGACTGGAGGAGAGGCGGATGTGATTCCTCTTCACAAATGTGGGAGCAAGGCAGAGGCAGGAAACTACAGACCCGTTAGCTTGACCACAGTGGTAGGAAAATGATGGAATCACTTCTAAAAGAAAGAATTGTTGAGTACCTAGAGGCCAGTTGGCACAAGACCCAATGCAGCATGGATTCACAGCAGGAAGGTCATGTCAGACGAATCTACCAGATTTCTTTGACTGGATAATCAAGTTGGAGTAGACCAGGGAGGGCTGGGATATAGCCTACCTAGACTTTAGCAAGGCATTTGACACAGTCCCACACAAAGATTAATATACAAGTTAACCAGCCTGGGAGTGGGTCCCAGGTGGTAGCCTGATAATAAGCTGGCTGGACAACAGGACCCAGGGGTAATAGTAAACAGATTACACTCTGAAGAAAGGGGTTACTAGTGGGGTATCACAGGGTTCAGTATTGGGACTGGTCCTCTTTAATGTCTTTATAGGAGACATTGCAGAGGGCTAGAAGGAACAGTATGCCTCTTTGCAGATGACACAAGATATGCAACAGGGTTGATACACAAGGGGTGCAAAGAATGAGAAGGGACATGGCAAGATTGGAGGAATGGTCAAATAATATGGCAGCTTAGATTCAATGCGAAAAAGTGCAAAGTAATGCACCTGGGAAACAAAAACCCAGGGAAGAGTACACAATTGGGAGGGGAGGAGGTACTAACAACAACACAAATGGAAAAAGACCTGGGGTGAGTCATATCAGATGACCTTAAGGTAGGTAAGCAATAGAAGGCAGTAAGGACTGGAGGGCTGGAAGATACTAGGATGTATAGTAGAGGCATCACCAGTAGAAAACAGGAAGTTGTTATCCTCTCTCGACACCCCATCTGGAGTACTAGTACAGCTCTGGAGACCCCATCTCCACAGGGACATAGACAAGATGAGGTAGTTCAGAGGAGGGTAACTAAAATGGTGCAGGGTCAGCAGAAGAAGCCATATGAAGAGAAGGCTAAAGGTGCTTAATATGTATACCATTGAGGAAAGGAGGAGGCGAGGATATGATAGAAGCTTTTAAGTATCTCAAGGGGCTCAACAAAGTCCAAAATGGGAGCATCTTTCAGAAAAGAGATGTACAAGAACAAGGTGGCACAATTTGAAGATGGGGGGCTCAGGAGCAACCTGATATTTTTTTCACAGAGAGGGTGGTGGATGCATGGAACCACCTTCCTGAGAAGGTCATGGAGTCAAACACAGTGGGAAATTCAAGAATCGTGGGACAGATATAAAGGCAATTATAGTGAGGGTAGGAGGAAGTAGGTTGTTGGTAACTGAGATCTGAAGCTTGTATCACCATTGAAATAGGCAAACTCGGTGGGCCAAGCGGTCCTTATCTGCTGTCAGATTTTATGTTTCTGTTTCAATTTGAAACATGTTTCCATAATATGTTTCAATTGGGAATGTGACAATATTTACTTTATACCTGTCCTAATGTCCTTTATGCTTTTAGCATTTTGCTTCTGCTATGTTCCAAATGCTTTATTTTGCACTTTGTGCAACACTGGTGAACACTTTATGATTTTAACTGATATGTACTGTCTCTTTAAAACCTAAAAGTATAAATTGCATAGCCTGATGCTTCACAGGCTTTTTGCTCTAAGAAAGCTTACACTGAAACATTAGCACATGCATCAGGTGATGTGGGTGGCACATGGAAGAGACAGACCAGTAAGGAAATTATTGCTAAGTGCCATTTAGCTTTATGTAAGGTCCAAAAGTCCTTATCTCTGCAAAGTAATTGCCCTAGTACATCCTTCAGAAATTGAGAAGTCTAAGGCACTGTGACAACTGAACAAACTCAGAAACTGCTGAGGAGGACTTTTCTAAGCACAAGATAATATGGCTAGTAAGGAAAGCTCTGTTTACAGCTGTAAAGTTTTAATTGATAAAACATTCATGAAAAGAAAGAAGCAATACTATTACAAAAGTAGGACTATAAATTATTTGCTATATGTAGTACTTGAAGCAGTGAATGATCTAATTTTGTGCAATAAACTTTTACACACAGCAGAAAGATTGTTGTGCTGTACTTCCCTGTTCATAGGAGAACAGCAGTGTACAAATGCTGAGAAACTATTGAAAACTATTGAAAATAAAGTTTATGCCTCATACCCTGGCTGAACTGCTCTGATAATCGAATGGATGGACTCCACCTTCAACTTGACTGGTTCCACAAAGGTGTTCAGTCTTTAGTGACCTAGGATTGGTTGAAAGCCCCCCCCCACCACCACCACCAGGTTCTCAGGGACAACAAAACAACATTTTCCCTTATTATATACTTCATTGGAATGTTGTGTCCTGTTAATATCTCATTTGAGACTTAATTTAATTCAATCATCTCTATGTCTAAAGTCAAAATTATGTATTATGAGCTTAATAACATGCATTTTGAAATGATTTTATGAATCAGTTATTTTTGTAAAAATATTGAATTCTAAGTTGATGCGTATGGTGAAAGCTATTGCAAATATAGTTTCTACCTTGTACCCTGGCTGAACTGCTATGATTACTGAACTTGAAGGACTCTGTCTTAAACTTGATTAGTTTCACAAAGGCATTCAGACTTTTGAGGTCTTGTATTGGTTGTAAACCTCTCAACTTCTTAGGGACAACAAAATAATAAGTTTCAGTTTACTCTCTGACTCTATATGAATCTTTCACATATAAAAATTCAGTACAAAGTGCATGTAATCATTCAATAATCACAATAGAAATTACACAATCGCACTGAATTTAAAAGGTGGCACACGATATTACAATTATAAATAATGTGGCATACATAAATAGTTATTAGTATTTATGCAATGACATTTCCATCTTTCTATTGCACACTGATATAATTTTTTAGGTAGTTCCCAAAAATGGTAGCCACTAGGAGGAGTTGTTTTCATTAATTCGCGTTGTCAGTTGAATGCAAACATGATGTCTTATAGACCAGACTCACTATGAGATATGTAATGTGCTCGTGGTCCCTAATTTCCTATTAAAGGAAACAAAACATCTGAGGGCAAGATAAAAAACAAGTCCTCCTAGAACTAACTTTACAGCGAAACATCATCAGATATCACACCATATTGATAAACAAGACAGGAGTACTATATTTAGCCAACCAATTAGCATGTAAGCCTACAGGAAACCTTTCAATATTTGCTCTTTATTATTTGTTTTGATAATTTTTAAACAGCCACCATAAATATTCGATAACATCCTCGTGACTATTTCAGAGGCTGGATTCATCAGCCCTCTTAGAATGCTCTCCTAGCCTCCTGTAATTGATCAAGATAGATCCAGAGATTCTAATCTTATAGGGTCATATATTTTACAATATAAGAAAATGTGCTGCAGTGTTTCAAATTCTTCTGTACTGCAGTGATATTTTAAATCTACAGATGCAGCTGTGTGAGCATTGCACCTTTATCTGTAGTTTAATAGCTAGGATGGAAATGTTTTAAGTCTGAATAAGAAAAATATTCTTCTATCTAAACTTTCCGATAAGTAAAGAATGTATGGTTCAGTTGAGATGTGAGTTAAGTTTTATCATCCCAAGGATAAGATCTGAGACTTCTTATTTGTTTCATATCCTCTATGGCTGATTTGTTTTTCAATGTAGCTTTGATAACAGGCATACTGCATATGTGAAGTTATAGTAACTAATTTCAAATAATCTGACCATAAATGATTTCAATGTACAGAAAAGGTTTTTCTTTAATCTACTAAGCCAGGATGAAGAATTATTCATAGTTAACTATGCTATTTTCCCTGACAAACACATTTTGGTAAATGTTGATTTTCCATAGTTTAGCATTTAATACAATATGCTATTTTCCTACTCTTGATTATTATGCAATATTTATCTGTAAAATTGAATAAATAATATTATTGTTATTTATTTATTTGGAAAATGTTTCACCAGGAAAGACAACATGAGCTGCAAACAGCTGATTTCCAGAAATGTCCTGGGTGGGGTGGGGTGGTGTAAGAATTGGGAGAACAGGCAAACACATAGCAATAACAGAGCATACAAGTACAATTACTAAAACAAAACAGTGTGGTACAATTACAGAACAGAAATAACCAAGACCAGCTGGCCAGGGTAAACAAAACCATGTTTGGATATAATGTACATTTCAACAACCCAAGAGCAGATGATCCAGTAGGGTAAAGGTTAAAGGATGGATACACATTTGAAGTGCTAGAAGTAGTAGGCTGAGCACACAATTGAAGTGCTATTATACCCAAGGGAGGACAGTTATAAGACAAGTGGGAAGTGGACAGGTGAGGGGTAGAAGGTGGGGGATGGAAGATGGAGAGAGAGGATAGCCAAGAACCAACCATTCTGGATGCTGAGAACCCTGCAAGGGGAACAGGACCAGGCAGAAAGGGAGGGCAGAGAGGGAGCGGGAGTTAGAGAAGAGAGGATGGAGGAACAGGAGGGAGGGGAAGGGAGGAGAGGATACAGAAGTAGGGAGGTGGGCAGGTGATGGATTTGAAAGTGGGGGAAGGAAGAGGGAAAATAGAGAGCCAATCTATATCCCTTCAGGATGCAGAGAACCTACAAGGGTCAGGATTAGAAAGTGGGGGAATGGAAGAGGGTAGAAGAGGGAGCCAGGATCTATACCGCTTCAGGATGACAGAGAACCCTGCAACTTGTACAATTCTGACACTATTTCATATTTCAGCCATGTATTCATTTTCATCTCAGTGCCCTTATAGATGGAAGTAACATGAATCTTCCATATCTAGCATTAAAATTAAGGTGAGCATTTTATTTATTTATTTATTTTTTTTACAATTTATTTATCCCCCACACACTCGATCCCAGACTCTCTCAGGTGGTAGCACTCAGCTTACCTCCATCCCGCCCCCATCGTAGACTCAGTCCTGACTCTCATGCCATGCTCCCTGCCGGTCCAGGTATCTGCACCTCCCTAGGTCTGCCATTCTATGCTGTGTGGCTATCCTGACACCTGGGGAACTCCTAGGTCAGCTGGCACACTCAACTTTGAGCATGGGGGTAGCTCCTGGGCCCCACCGTCTCCAGGATTGGGCTCCTTTTTCCATGTTCTGGTTTCCCCTGAGCCTTGGATATGCAATAGACTCCTGCATGCTGGACTCGTGCTCCTGCATACCCTCTTTGGATGTTCTGCCGAGACTCTAACCCTGCTATGCTGCAAGCTTCTGGTGTAGTGTCCCGGCCTCTGCTAGGGTCACCAGAATAGCGGCCAGCCTAAGCTCCCCCAGAAGAGGAGAGCAGTCCTCTGAATGCTCAATCCTTTCCCATTCCTGCCAACCCCTGATGACCCGGCTCATTCCTGAACCCGATCACCTGCATGACGCAAGGTGTGGCATTTTGCAGCCTCAACCTTCAGTGCTACCGCGGCTGGCAAGATGAGCATTTTAATTTGTGTTAATTTATTTTAATACAGTATATGTGTTCACACCATGAATTATTTGATGAGAAGAATAAATCAAGATAACAACATGATTTCTCAATTCCTAGTACTATGTTGTCAATTTTCACTTCAATTTTGATTTTTCCCATACAACATACTTCTACTTTTATCAACATTACTGTAATTATTAATTTATTTTCTTTGCAGCATTCTTCTAGGATGAAATATTTCATATTCAGATCAATTTCTGAGACAGAGAATAGTATTAAGTCATCTGCATATATTAAGGCTGAAATGAGTTAAGCAATAAACCACAACAGGGTGTGGGTTATACTGGGATTTACCATGGCTGGTGTGGTTTGGCCACAAGACCACAGGCTGAGTTGTCAAATCCAGGTCAGCTGTGGTAAATCCCAGAATAACCCATACCCTGGAGTGGTTTATTGCAAATTATACAATGGCTCCTTTTTGGTTTGTGAGAGAAAAAAATTATTAAAAGAGTGTATTGAATGTTTTGCTCCATGAGAAAAAATAATTCTGTATTGCTAGGGCTGTGGTCCTGGGTTGCTAGGGTCAGTTTTGTATGTGTGCACAAGACTGTTTAATCCATTCTATTGTCAACATTTTCCCTGGGCTCGCAAACCTTTTCACACTTATGGTATTTCCTCACTGTGTTCCACCTCTGTTTTTGTTAGAGGAGCAGGGACACCATTCTGAATGGCATGGTGCTACAAGAAGTAGGGAACAGTGGCTCTGGTTTCCACAATTTGTGCACGTGCAGCTGCCATGGTTATTGAAAGTTTCTTCATCCATCTTCTGCTCCTGGGTCAGGGAAGAAAAGTTTTGAATGGCAGCATCTTCTTTTTCTAAAATGGTGACAGGAAGGACTGGCTGTTATGGTCTGTGGATGCCATTGTTAAAATGGAGGCAACAGGGAGGAACGTGTTGCAGGACTCAGCAATCCCAGTAGATAGGCAGCAAGAAGGAACTATCACGGGAAGTGATTACAACAGAGTATAAATTTTTTTTTATTGTCAGGTTTTTTTGTGTGTGTGCCACTAGTTCTGGGAGACCACTGTAGTTTACATGGCAGCAGTTTCTACTTTATGGGTTGTAGAGCAGTTTAGCGGGGAACCAAGATGGCAGGTTTATTGTTTTGATTTTGAGGGTCCGATTGGTTTATCATAGATGCAGCTGGCTGGCACTTTTACCCATTGGTATGTCATAGGATTTGTCATGGTGCCAGCCAATCAAATTCAAGAATTCTCAGCCCCCATTGTATAATTACCTTTTACTGATGGTGAATGCCCTTTCCTACCAAGAAGTAATAATGGCAAATCAACATTGGCAAACAACTTAAATAAAAGAGGGACCAACAAGCAGCACTGTTTGACACCTAAATCTGAAGTGATATTATCTGCTAAATTCCTTCCAAGTCATACCTAACCATTGACAAATTCTCTGTATAAAGGTTTGTCATGATCTGCAAGATACCATGATCAATGTTAAGTTCCAATAATTTTGCCCAAAGTAGGGATCTTGAGATGGCATCAAAATCAATCAATCAATCAATCAATCAATCAATCAATCTTTATGTACTGGAAATGTATGTGAGCAGAAATGCCCATTTTCACAAACGTCAAGTGTAAAGTACAATAACACAAAGCAATAACTGAGAATAAAACAAAACAAAGCAAACCTATTACAGCATGTAGATAAAAATATAAAACAGCAGTTTATAAAAATGAGGTAGCAATGTTATATAACATAACCTGATCTAGAGTTAATATGATGCATTAAGGAAGTGTCAAACCAGTGTTGGAAGAGTGCAAAAGATGAGGGAGCAAAGTGAGATAAGTGCAAGTAAGCAGCCACATCTAGGGTAGCAGTGAAAATGCTGAGAGAGGTGAAACAGCAGAAAGGGAATCCCTGGGTGCATGGAGCATAGAAAGCAGCATACAAAATAAGAGTGTTGTACGAGAACACACAGGGAGGAAAAATAAGCGCAGAAATTTGGAATAGTGCATTAGGCCATAGCTGGCCGCAGTCCAGAGGTCATAAGTGGATGGAGGTGTCAGTCTGGGTTCAAAGTAAAGTCTGAGAAGTGAAACTGCATGAGGAAGAACTAAGGAAGTGGGCCTTGAGGGCAGAGCTGAAGGAGGGTGGTATTATAGGCTTGAATTTGGAGGATAATCTGTTATACAACTTTGTCTCAGCATAATAGATTAAGTTATGAGCCAGTTTAGTTTAGGAAAATTGGGTGTCAAGACCATGGTGGTGGATCCACGGCTCCACCATCCAGGTGCTGTGAGTGGGAAGAGGGCATTGACGCTGGGTGGCATCTGCTTGAGGTAGATTTTGTGGGCAAAAGACCCTTTTAAATCAACAAAAGTCATGTAAAGTGGAAGACGCTACCTTTCATAATATTTTCATCAGATGTTGAAGTACAAAACATTAGTATGTAGCTGAAAATGATTTTGGAACCTAGCTGGAAAAGGATTTTAAATGTTCATGATTCAGCCCATATTGTCTATTTAAGAAGATTTTTGTGAAGATTTCCTATATACAGTTTATAAGACTTAGTAGCCTGTCATTCATTGGGTGATCTGGATTACCTTTTAAAACAAACTCTGGCCAGAGCCAATAGCGCTGCAGAAGAGGAATCTGGGTTAAAATAATGAAAATTATTTTTCTTTTATATTTTACACCTACTTTTCAACACAGCCTTGTGATGAACCTGCCTCATAAAGAAGAGTAGAAAATGTTAAACTCCTGGCCTAAATGTGATGTCATGCAGTGACTGCAAAATCAACTTTAGGCTGCAAACATACATTTTGCAGGAGTTGAAAAATGACAGCTGTCACATTAATGAGTAGTTGTATCAAAATGACTATGTTGAAATGTTGTGGTAAAATTACTTAATACAGTATCGCCACTTATATCGGCTCTGATGTAACGGACTTCCGCTTCTAACGGACATTTAGCCCATGCCAAAAGCCATTTGCTATTCCCGCTATATTAAAAACGACTGTTAAAGCAGACCTTTAATTCCTGCAGTACCGCCCAATTAAGATGCAATACAACGATGCAATTAATGACGTGCTCAGCTGAATGACTGCCTTCTAATGCTCGTTTCAAAACCCCCATGATGTTCCTTTCCTCTAGCTGCTAACACTGTTCTTAGAGTTGTGCTGTGCTTCTACTGCTAGATCATGAGTGCCACCAAGAATGCTGCTGGTAAGAGAACATGTCTCAGTCTTTCAAAAAGTGGAGATACTAAAGAAGATAGAGAGATTGCCAAAGTTAAGTGTTTGTGACCTCAGCACACATTTTCTATCCCCAAGTCAACTTTGTCTGACTTGCTAAGAATAGGAGGTGCTCCTGTCAGACTGGCATTGTAATCAAAATCCGATAGAAAAGAAAGCGTGAAGGAAAAGATACCGATGTTGAAGATGCACTATTGCGTTGGTTTACTAATGCAAGGAAGGAGAGGCTTTAATTAGTGGCCCTTATTGTTGTAGAAAGCTAGAGTTTTTGCAGATATGATTATGTCTGAAAGGGACTGTAAATCATTACCTTCCTTGCCTTACTTCTCTTTACACTCTCGCTTCGCTCACGCACTGGCTTTTTAGGTGTTGAGTAGTGATATTGATGTAACAGACGCCGCATTTAATGGACAGATTGCCGGTTGTCAAATCAGTCCGTTACATGTTGCATATACTGGCTACCAAAGTTATGTATTCGCATTTGCAAATTAGCATGGCCTCAGCATAGCCTCGTAAGTTAAAGCAGCAGTGCAACAACTGGTGAAAATTTTGACCTATACTTTTTATGCTATTTTTAGATTACCACTTACCTCCTGGCTTGTATGATATCCTTCTTTCCACAATTTGAGTCTGCTTGAGTGCCTTTTTCCATGTCTGAAATCATAAAAGGAGCACGCATTTTATCAGACTCAGACCAGGTTTACATCAGTATTTGTAGCTGTTTTTGGACAACTACTGTTCTGTAAGATCAGAGAGCACTGTCTGCTGCATAATAGTTAATTTTAGTCACAACAAGAAGTGATATATAAACAACAGATGGTCAAAAACAGCTGAAAATACAGATGAAGACCTGGGCTGCACTGTATTAACCCTATAGGCTGCTCCTTTTATTATTTCAGATATGAAAGAAATACTAAAGCAGACTCAGACTATGGAAAGAAGGGTATCACACAAGTCAGAAGGTAAGTGGCAATCTAAAATAGCATAAAAAGCATTGTTCAAAATTTTAACCAGATTATTGCACTGCTGTTTTAATAGATGAACATACTAGAATCATACAACACAAGAATGTGCAAAGTATAATACCACCCCACTTCATTTATTCAAAGTCAGGGAATGCATTGCTAATTTTTTTGTCATTGAAAAAGTATAACTTGGTCCACAGGAGAAATTTGGATACAACTTTACTTAATTAAGCCCTACTACAGGGGACAGTGTCCATCCCAAGAAAGGATAGCTGCCAACAGCAGCTCAATCCTCTCTTACCGTCCCCCAGTGAGCTCCCCGACCTGAGGTCATTCCCAAACCTGGGTCACCAGTGTGACAAGAGGTAAGGTTAGATGCCTCAATCCACTACACCACTGGGCCAACAGATGATGGCCTTCTAAACTGATCTGCCAATAGAGACTGTGGACATGGAGACAATTGAGCAGTCTTCAGTCTTGTCCATCCCTTAGCTTTTGCCAGCACCAAGCCAATGTAGCTGTGGAGGCGTTTAGGAGTGGCAAGAGCATTGAAAAATATAAGATGCTCTCGCTGCACCAGAGTCAGATGTAATTGATACTGCTGCTATTATAGAACTGCGCATGTGATACTTGCACATGCTCAGCCTCATACTCAGCCATAACATGGCAGCACTGACATGACTACATATGTGCCATACTCACATATGCATAGTTTAAGTCAACGCACGGTAAAAGTAAGACCCAACTGAGAGGTACTGCATCTTAGCCAGGCTAATGTGTATCAGTACATTGAAGAAGTGGGTAAAATTAGGACCCTCTAAAAATGAGATCCTGCATCTCATCAAAGCTATCCTGTGTCAGTACATTGCCAAAATAGATAAAAGTATGGCCCACTGAATATGGCATACTGCATCTCAACCAGGCTATCCGGCTGTTCCAGTACATTGTAACAATGCTATAATACCATCAAGAGGTTCTGAAGACATGTGAACATTGAGAGCAAAGCTTGAAAATTAAACATTTTTCCAGAGCCTCTGTGATATATTGCAGGTGAGTTTTACCATTTAAAAAATAAATAAAGAGCCTTAACATGTATAGTGATTTACTGACAGACATCATGAAGTCAGTTGTGTACATGTATTGATTTGAGCATACAGGAAAATGTACAGGAGTTTTGTCCCAGTTTTACATGAAAATGCAGGAAAAGGAGGGTGCCCTACAGGAAATGTTTTGTTTAATCTAGGAACACTGCAATTGACACCACTATCATTTTTTGTAATTCCTAGGATGCCCTTGCAGCCTCTGACAACCCCAAAAGATTAGCTGCCTAGTATTTATTTACCCTTCCTACAAATATAAAACCATGAGAGTTCCAATTGCCTCATAGTCAGTCATATCATGGCAGCACTGACAAGACTACATATGTACCATACTCACATATGCATAGTTTAAGTCAGCACTGGTAAAAGTAAGACCCCACTGAAAATGAGATGCTGCATCTTTGCCAGGCTAACATGTATCAGTACCTTGTAGAAGTGGGTAAAATTAGAACCCTCTGAAAATGAGATCCGCATCTCATCAAAGCTCTGTGATATGTTGCAGCTGAGTTTTACCATTTAAAATAATCAATCAATCAATCAATTAATCAAAATCTTTATTTAACCAGGCGTTGCACCGTTGAGCAGAGCTCATTTCGAGGTGAACCTGGGATAAGGCACAACTACAGAAAGAAACAACAGGATTGCGTTGCTGGCAACACGCGATACATTAGAACAGATATGAGCAGGCTAGCAGAGCCATCATACACAAAATACTAAATATACAAAAACAGTGCCATAAAATAAATGTACAAGTTAATAGCTTGGTATAATGTAGAACACTGAACTGTTGTAGCTAGATTTACAGTTTTGTTTCCCAGAGGGCAGAAATGTAAGGGATGCATAGGATAGAAGGAGAGAGGAGAGGGCAGGGATATGGATCAAGGATGACAGAGATGGAGCAGGAATAAGCACAATGGCTGCAATCTGAGGGATTAAGAGAAGTAGTCACAGGATTCCTTGAGTTGGCAGGTGATTAAAGCTTTAAAAGCCGCAAGCCTGCAAGGGAGGTTTAATTTCAGGATTTTTGCAGCTTGTTCCACAGTGAGGGAAGTACATGGCTTATTGCCACCCTGCCAAAACGGGATCTAACCTTCGATTTTCAGGGTTACATAAGATGCACTTCTTAGGGCATAGTTAGGTTGGGGGCTTAATGGTAGGCAATCAGTGATATAGCTGGGTAGGTTATTCGTAATGGCTCTGAAGGTCCAGAGTACCACATTTCTCTGCCACCTAAGGGTACGAGAAGGCCAGCCCACAGCAGTATATAGAGACAGTGATGGGTGGAGTATGGGAGCTCCATTATAAACTTAAGGCTCTCTGGTAGAGTGTATCGAGTTTTGCAAGAGTACCAGCAGGTCCTTGGCTATATAGGAAGTCAGCATAGTCTAACAGGGGAGAAATGTAGTTTGGACTAGCCATTTTTAGCCTCCCTTGGTAGAAGGATTTATCCTGAAGAATAGTCCTAGTCTCTGCCTGAGTTTCTTTATAAGCTCTTCAATATGACCCTAGAAGGAGGAGAACTGTTAATCCAAGCCCGAGGTATTTCAAAAGACACATATTCTAGCTGATCCCCAGTATGGTAGTGATAGGGGATAGTGAACCGTGAGAGGGAGGGCAATAGAGTTGGATGCAGGGAGAAAAGCATGGCTTTGTTTTTTTTGCGCTCAGGAGCAACTTCTCTTTTAGGAGTTGGAGTTGTAGCAGATCAAATTCACTCTGGAGAGATGAGAGTACAGTGTCAGGAGATGGTCCACTAGTGTAGAGCACTGTGTCATCTGCAAAGAGATGAATTTTGGCCTTGTTAATGGAGGCATTGATTCTATTAATGTAGATTGCGAAAAGCAGGGTCCCAAGATACAGCCTTGTGGAACACCCGAGTAAGAGGTTTGAGGAGCGAGACCTCACCATCGGCCTTAACTTGCTGGGAGTGGTCAGTTAGGTAAATGTGGAACCACCTAAGAGAGGAAGCATCCAGACCAATATTCCATAGGGATGATAGTAGCAGGGGTGGTCAACAGTGTCAAAAGCCTTGCTGAGGTCCAGGAAGACTGCACTGACAAAATTCTTGTTGTCCAGCTCCCCAGCCAGTCATTACTGACTTTGGCAACGGCAGAAGTAGTACTATGTTGAGCCCTGAACCCGGACTGGAGTGGGTTGAGGAGGTTCGCTGATTCCAGATGAGTCCTGAGTTGGGAGTTAATGATTTTCTCAGCATTTTGACAGTACGAGGAGGAGAGAGATGGGCCTATAATTATTCAGATCGCTAGTGTCCCCATTCTTGAGTATAGGAACAATATGGGCAGTTTTCAAACAATAAGAAGAACAAGTGAGTAATAAGCACAGCGAGCAGGGAGCCTGCTTTTAGAAAGAATGGATCGATTAGATCAGCTCCAGGGCTTTTCCTTTTATCCAGCTGGAGCAGGAGATCCTCCACTTCCTTCAAGGATGTGGCTTGGATAGAGAAGGATGGGCTAATTACAGGGCTCAGGGGTATCAAGCCCAAGCTGTACCCAAAGAGTACTAGCTGGGGAGGAATCAAAAGCTAGTCCAGCAGTGGCAAAATGATTATTGAATGAGTCCAGAATAGTAGGTTTATCAGTAATTGTGGAAGTACCAACCCAGATTCTAGCAGCGAGGGGTTACCAGAGAAATGGCCTTCGATATCTCTAATAGTCCTCCAGAATTTTGGCGAACATGTGGAGGAGGCTTCAAGTTGAAAGCAGTAATAATTAGCCTTTGTTTCTCTAACCAATTTGGTACAGAGGTTTCTAGCTCTCCTAAAAAGATTCCAGTCGTTAGGTAGCTTTGTTCTGTGAGCAGTTTTTCATACCCTGTCCCTATTCCACAGTGCACTCTTTAGGTCAGTAGAGAACCACTGGCAATGCTTGCTTCTAACTCGGGATGTAACTAGTGGGGCGTGCTTGTTCAGAGCACTTAACACAATGTCTTGAAAAATGTCATAGGCAGGAGTCCAGTTCTGCTAGGTAGAAGTCCTGCCACCGGGAGAGCAACTTAGCTCAGCAGTGAATGACCAAGGATCAAAACTATGCCTGCTTCTTTTTGTGGTGAATTTGGGTGGGAGAGTAGGGTATGACAAGACCTAACACAAGTGACAAAACAGTGGTCACTGATGTTGGAGAAGAAGACTCCAGAGTGGGAATACAGGTGAGGCTTATTAACTATGATGAGGTCCAACAGTGTTCTTTGGCAGGGTTACTTTTGTTTGGAAGTGTAGCTTCAGTGATGAGCTGGAACAGCCCCAAGGAGTCACAGAGGATTTGAGGGGAGAGGAGGCATTAGAATGCCAGTCTAAATTTAAGTCCCAGTATTATTGTTTCTAAAGAGTTATGCCCCAGGAGGTTGCTTAAGTGATTTAGAAGTTGCAATCCTGATGAAGGAGGCTTATAACAGCCAGTAACACTGACCGAGACTCCAGCAGCGATCACCACTTGGAGGGATAGAGATTCAAATTCATTAGGGACCGAGGTTGAGTCCAGGATGGAGACAGAGTACTTGTCCTTGACATAACTAGCCACGCCCCACCCCTAGACAGTCTGTCAGTTGGAATAGTGAGTAGGAAGGAGGCAAACAGAATGATTACTGGTTGATGGGCTGAGCCAGGATTCAGAAATCACCAGAATATCTGGGGAGGTATGGCTTGTCCAGGCCTGGATAAGAAAGTTTTTTAATGGGCTACAAGCATTAATATGCATAAAGCTAAGCCCCTTTCAGGTTAGGGAGGTCTTCCAGCAAGCCAATGCTGGGACCAGGGTTCAGCTCAATGTTGCCTGAGCAGAGCAAGAGGAGAAGCAAGAGTTTTCTAGAGCTAACCAACAGATGCTTTAGAATCTTTTCCTTTCACTCTTACATGGGGCATGATTATATGAGGGGGCACCTTAGTGCTAAAGCCAAGGATGTTTAGAGCTACATAGGAGAATCTTAACAGCAACAAGTTTGGGATATATGCCAGAACTGGCAGACAGGTATTGGGTTTTCCCAGGTCCTGGCTTGGGTACCAGCATGCCAGCTAGGTGCAGGATCCATAACCAGCGGGTCGTTCAGGGTAGCACATATCAGGAGCTTGACAAGATATGCGATGCCTGCATGTTTAATTATAGTGCTAAAGTCACCAGACAAGCCAGGAGAGTTTGTGGAGACAAGTAGAGAGGAGTAGTGCAAAGCAGAATGAGGAATACTAGGAGAAGCATGGTCAAAAGTTGTAAAGTTGGATTGCAATTAACTGCCTACTTAAGTTTTGTGTTTACTAATTTTTCTTTAATATTTTCCCCAGCTTAAAGAAGGAATGATTGTGGGCACAAGAGGGCAGAGTAGGGCAATAGGATATCAGCTAGCAACAGCCAGAAAGGGTTAGGGTATGGTCCAATGGATGTGCTCTGGGCGGGGCAGAGGAGCATTTAAGGTGGCCTAGGGAGGGGTGGGGGAGGGGCCGAAAATCTGGAGTCCTGAGCCATTCCGCTGAGCTGAGCTGACCGTGACCTGAATGCTTGGCAAGAATGGCAGGCGCAGGAGAGGAGCCAAATTTCTTCAGAGCCATGGGCGCTACAGGGGTCCAATCCTGGCCACGTAGCGGTCACTGCCAAGGGGGGCAGTTTTAGGAATGTCTGGGAGAGAGCAGAAAGCCAATTTTATACAAGATCCTGCTCAGGTAGACAAAAGAACACAGATTGTGTTCAGGAATTGAGGGTTGGCCAGCTAGAGCTGGTGCCAGAGGTGAAAAGGGCCAAATGAATTACCAGACCAAACAAAGACAAAGGGAGTGGGACAGAGTCCAGACAGGTCTGAGAGCACAGCAATCTACTTCATCAGCAGAATGCCTCCCATTAGCCCAGGACCTGCACACCTCTCATGAGGGTCTCATATGTTCTTGTTTTATATTTTTTTTTTTAGTCTCGTAGCCCCAAAGCGGCCTTGGAGGCTAAGACAGAGATAAGTGCACAAATGCCCACTTCACAAATTGATTCCTAGCACAGGTTAGCTGTTATCAAGCTGAGAATTGCAAGCCTTCTAACAATAAAAGTAGAAATTAAATAATGCCTACAGCTGAAACACATGAGATTCTACAATAACAAATTAACGCTGCCTGCATGTCTAACATTTAATGTGAGTCCCGGAGAGTGCAAGCCAACCAGGAAGCTGAACTCTGAGGCAGCCAATGACTTTCAAACCCAAAAGGTGCAAGAGTTCGCGCTCAAAAATCTGGAGTCCTGAGCCATTCTGCTGAGTTGAGCTGACCGTACCTAAATGCTTGGTGAAGGGCGGCTTCAGCAAGGAGAGAGCCAAATTTCTTCAGAGCCGTGGGTGTAACGGGGTCCGATCCCAGCCATGGCAGCGGTCACCACCCAAGGCAGTTTTAGAATGCCTGAATGCTTGGCAAAGGGGGGCTCAGCAGGAGAGGAGCCAAATTCTTCAGAGCCGGGGATGCTATGAGTCTGATCCCAGACTTAATATTTGTTATAGTGACTTTACTGACAGGCATAATGAAGTCAGTTGTGTACATGTATTGATTTGAGCATACAGAAAATGTACAGGTGTTTTGTCCCAGTTTTACATGGAAAATACAGAAAAGGAGGGTGCCCTACAGGAAAATGCTTTGTTCAGTCTGGGAACACTGCAGTTGACACTGCTATCATTCTTTGTAATTCCTCCCTAAAACATTAGCTGTCTAGCATTTAAAATCCTTCCTACATCCAATGTCACTGATTAGGTCCAGAAAGGGTTAACATAAATCAATTATTAAGAGAAATCTGAATACACACACACACACTGGGAGAGTTGACTAAGACTGTAATTTGACACTACTCTGCAGTTAGATGCTGTTATCTGTTGAATGTCATGTTAGTAAATTATTAGTGTCCAAAGATAGCAAGTCACATTGCAGTAAAAACAAGCTGTGAAAACAGTGTTGGGCCTGGTTTACCAAGTTAGATTTAAAAGAACACATGTGATTGTACTCACTGAAGCAATACAAGTTTGGGGAGGAGAGGAGATTATCCAGAGCATGTGTTTCTTAGTCCCTAGGCTGCCAAAAGAACTAAAATGAATCAATTTGATTGAGCCCTGGACAGATATTCAGTCTGCAGCTGCAAGGTTAAATTGAAGGGTTGCAAAGATGGAAGGCTCATTTGAAAACTCCAAAAGAAAATGTTCCACAGTCTGAATCGGTAGCTCAATTTTACAGATGATGCAAGAGGGCTGCAGGCTCCGTCTACTGCAACCCTAAAAGGGCACTATAATGTTTCTTTTCCATTCACTGGGTATAATATTGTTCTTTACTATTTAAAAGCATTGTGAATAGCTGACACCACCAATTGCCCCTGTTTTGTGTACAAATGGTGATGTTTTATCAGAAGCTGGGGGCTTGGTTGCCTTTAGTTACCTCTACTGCTGTTACTATTTCAGATGCTGTTCCTTAAACTTGACAGCTTTGTTAGCTGAAAATCAGATTTATTTGTATTTTATTTAAATGTGTTAACTGGGTAACCCTAAGAGAATCAGATGCCCATTTTAAAAAGGACACAAGAAGTACAAGAAAAGATAAACCAATATAAAACATCCAAGAGCATCATAAGATATCATAACAATATTATTTATTTATTTATTTAAAAGTTTCACCAAGAAGACATACTGAGCAAATTGCTAATTTCCAAATGTGTCCTGGGGAAGGGCACAGAGGATACAGTGCAACAACAAGGGTATTACAGCAAGCACTAAGTGCAATAGACACATAACATTGGTTACAAGGAATAAAACAATAGTGTTTGTTACATAGGAGATAACATGAGGACATATAGCAGTAATACAATGATTGGAATGACATTAAACACTCAGTATACAGACAAACACAATAAGTGCTAAACAGGACCATACCACCTAGTAGCTTGTGGGGTGGGGTATTAGGTCCAACAGGGCACTAGGTATCTGGGTGGTTAGGGACAGTTACAGATAGGGGAGTTGAGGGAGTGCATGGGGGTGGGATGAGGAAAATTATGAATATTTGTATGGAGTGAGTTCCAGAGCTTGGAGAAGCAGTGGGAGAAGGATCTCTGACCAGCTGAAGTGTACTTGTAGGGGATGATGAGAGCATCTCTCACTACTCCAAAGGAATGGGAAGAGGAGGAGGGAGAAAGAAGGGACAGTAGGTAGGAAGGTAGTACACCAAACCAGAACTAGCCAGTGAAGACTACAGTGAAGCAAGCGATGGCTGATGAGGGAGGGAGAGCAAGAGATTGATATACTGTACAGTGGTGAGTGTGGGGAGGGCAGTTTAGAGCAAAGGGATAGAAGGAGTGGAAGAGAGTGTCTACTCTAGAAAGGGTCTTTTAGGGGCAACACTGTAGACTGTGTCACTACACTCAAAAGTTGGAAGGATCATTTTCAGCAGAATTTCTCTATGGACCGGCAAGAGGATGCATTAATGGCTCCAGTACAAGGCATCAAGTTTGGGTAGCAATTTTTGTGAATAGCATCTACGTGACCAGGGAAGTCAAGGTGTCATAATTATATGTATCTATTTGATACATAAAGGTCATAATTATATGTATCTACTTCACTGCAAAAAATCTACAATAATATTCTGTCCATGTTAATAGTTTAATATGTGCTGTGATATTATTTGCATAACTACCTGTACCCTTTGCTACCAAGAGCCAGAAGAGTTTATTATTCTATTCATTAATTGTATAAAAATCTCCCTTCACAGTTCACTTCTGTATAACACTTTTGTTGTTGAAGAAAACTACATTACTTCCTAAACTTATTCAAATACGTGTAATTTTACTTGATGGATTCTGTTTAATATATCTAATAACCTTGAGGATCACTGCTTTGTACTCTTTGCAAGCACTGTTAAACCAAATTTGGGGTTTCGTCTGATCTAGATTTACACAGAAGTAGCTTAATAGATTAAAAGTTTCCTTTATGCCTTCATACAGTACATGTCTCTGGCTGGCGTTTCTTCAGTAAATAAGTATTTCAGTAAATCTGTCAACTTTATGACTATTAAGAACAACAGACAAGTCAGGTCTCAACCTTTCTGAAGAACATACTCTTTTCCCATTTAAAATTTCAATATGAGAAGAGCAGGCATTCTTAAACTGAGAGTGTGATTAGGGTGATCGAGGGTTAATAAAACCTGTATAGGAAAATTATCACTTTCAAGTCTTTCAAGAACAGTCATATGCTCAAAATCAAGAAACTGCCAATACAACTTTAGAAAATAATCAATGACACTAATTCCACTGGATGAGAAATAGCTGAAATTAGCAGGAAAAGCTCCATCTTCAACACCATATAGGAAACTTAGGGCCAGATATTCAAAACTTTGCATAGTGTTTTGCGTTGAGTTTCTTGTGCGTCCACTGTATTCAAAGGTCAAATAGTGTGGGCAAACTGCATTAGAGCCATGCAAAAGTATAATGGATGCAAGGGGCAAAACAGTGTACATGAATACAGACACAATGCTATATTCAGTGCATTAGCGCTGTCAAAATATTTTGCATGACTTAGCATGACACTGCGCAGTGCAAACTACCATGGAAAAGGTAGTCTTAACTCTGGGCAAAACCAGCTGCACAACACACAATAGCTTTGATTTTGCTTGGCTTTGCGCGCAAGTTTTGCTTGGCTTGCGTGACTCTAACAAGTAAATATTAAACATAGAAAACATCCAGACATGGACACAACATGTTGCATATGGATGGCACCTCCTACGTTGCCATCATTTGCCACCAGTCCCAACCATGTCAGGCATTAATTGGTGAACTGGCGTCCAGTGAACACCATGGCAGATGTATCCATATTGCACACACCTGCAGACCACACCGGTGGACACCAACAGAATCCAGCACACACATGCAGCACTGGGAGCATGGAGGGTGTTCAGAGGTGGGTGTACATGTGGCCAGTCTTCACCACATACTGGATACTGCCACAAGGCTGGGACAATCCACACAGTGCAAATAGTACAGTGTAGGAATACCCCAACACCAATGTGCCTGTCTGATGGTATGTGCCCCCCCAGCCACATACCACACATCTGTTCAGACACCACAGCACATAAAGCCAGCCATGTATATGTATATGTCACTGTGAGCATCCCATGCCAGCGGTGCAGCATCTGTGGATCACACAACAGCATAACAGTAATGTCCACTGTCAGTACACACCTGCAAGATTGGCCTATCACTGTGTAAAGTGCAGCAGTCATTGATGCTGTACACACCATAGGCATTGCTGTGTTCCTCAGACTACTGGCCCCTTGTTGCTGTAGTGTCTGCTGTGCACTGTAGCAGGGACTACAGTTTGATAATTGCATGTAGCACCACCTCCTGTGCCTGTGCTGTGTAGTCCCTAGGGCACAATTATACGTGGTTCTGTACAAATGAAGCCTACAGCTACCTCCATGCACTTCAGACTGACCTACAGGTAGAGCTGTGGGAAGACCCAGTGATCCCCTGCATTTCCAGACTGACGTACAGGTGGAGCTGTGGGACCCTGCAATAGCACTGGGCAAACTGCTTGCAAATCAGGACATAATGATATGCTAATCTGGATGTTTGCCCACTGACTGCCACAGTAGGCTCATTTGCATGTCACTTTTGAATATAGCAAATTGTTGCCCGGGTAAGCGTGATAGCACAGGGCAAATGGCTAGTTCCATGCAAAAACTGCACAAATGTGTTTGCGCCATGCAAATGTTTCAGAAACATGGTACATTTCTGCATAATTTCACATGCACTGGTGCTTGTAGCTTTATGAATCCACCCTTTGCTAGCCACACACATTGGCCACATAGTTCACCTTTATCTTCCTTCACATCACTGTGCACTGGGCTGCTGTTGTGGTTTGCACTTTCTGGTTGCTATATTCAAAGCTATCTTATTTCCCATGCTATGTTTGCACTGCACTCCCAAACCAGTTTGCCTGGCTTCCTTAGCACACTGTATTCAGCAGGTTTAGCACTGAGGCTATCCCTTTTGAATATATTTGGGGTCTTTATCTATTAGTTCTTCCCAATGATCTGAGTACATGCACTTATTACCTATACAAGAGTTGAAATCATTCATTACTAGAAGATCTTCCTTTGGATACTTAGTGATAGCCTTAGAGATCTCTAATTCTATAATATTCCAGATATCTTCAGTATAGTATTCATAGTTAATCTGAGGGTCCATGACAATTACAGAGGATATGCAATTCCTCATACCAAGATAAAATCATTTGTTTGTGTGGATCTTCACCCTTTCTTTGACATATTCTTGTCTATCTTTAACAAGAATGCCAAAATCCTAGCTAGTCTGCCTATTATATTTCTTTTTTCAGCTTTAACAGAAATGCAGTTACCCCAACTATATTTTTGTTCTAGTCCAGGTTTCTTGGAATGCTGTTACATAAAATTATTTCAAAACATTTTAACAATTTTCATCCGATAATTTTCTATGTACTCTTACCACATTCCAAGACATTATACTAGATTTTAATTGGGTCTATAGCGCTGTCTCAAGGCCTGTTTCTCCCCACCAAATTACCTAGCAGCATCTGCCTGTTCTCCTTAGAGGAGTAAAGAGCCAAGACACTTTTAAGTGAGGATTTCCTGGTGTCCAGGCCAACATTCCCTTCTCACAAAGCTGGTTCATGCAGTTGTCCAAGGCAGTGTGTGGGTGCTGATGTACAAAATGGCTGCCAGTACACATTCTGCCACTTTACTACCAACCGCTCATTGCTTATAAAGTGCTTTGAGATACAATGTGTATGAAAAGCGCTATATAAATGTTGATTCTTCTTCTTCTCCTTGAGGTTTCCCAAAACCTCAGATCTGTTTGATGTGGTAAATTGAGGCACCACTCTTAGCCAAGTTTGTGTTATGGAAATCAATGTGTTAGCTTCATTGGTACCAAATTCTTCCTTATCACAACTGTTTATGTCAAACGGTACTTCTTCAGTGGGTTGAGAAGCAGGTGACTTCTGGTTTACTATCATAAAACACAAATCATCACATAATAATATACCCAGACTGTCCAGTTTATGTGATTCCAGTAGTATTTGATTATATAAGATACTGTCCCTAACTTCTATTGTGTTTTGATCATGGTTATTAACTCCTCTCTCTCTCTAAACCTAATTTATTCCTTTATAGTCTAACTTCATGTCCATAATTTTAGTAATTAAATAAGGTAGACACTGCTTAGCAAACAAAGCACAAATTATAATGAGAATGAAATAATGTGATATACTGGAATTAGACAGGACCCCACAGTAGCATCCAGTGATCTATAATGGAGCTACAGGCTCACATGTCTGGACCTGAGGTTCCCAGATAAACTTCCTTTCTCTGGTTTTCATATCCAGCAACTAGGAACAACTGAGATGACAATTCGATGTTTACAATGACTGATAAGCACCAGAAACATCTGTCATCTTGATTGTTCCTAGTTGCAGCACATGCAATATTAGAGAAAGGAAGTGCAACAAGGAATCAGGTCCAACCACCAGAGCCTGCAGTTCAGTTGTGAAACGCAAGACAGTATTCAGGGACAGGATTCAATCCCAATAAGTCATATTATGTTTTTCTTTATATAATTTACAATTTGTTAAGCAGTAGCTAATACTATAACAGAAACATGCAACTGTCATCTCAGTTGTTCAGTTCAGGATTTACAATACCAGAGAAATGAAGTGTGTCCAGGCACCCCAGAGCCAACCATGTGTACCTGTAGTTCAGTGGTTAGAGCACTGGGACAGTATTCAGGGACCTGGGTTAAGTTCCAGTGAGGTCACATTATTTCTTTCTCATTACAATTTGAGACTAAATAAAAAACTGTTTGCAATAAAAGTATTTGGGTGTCATTATGACTAGCTTCCAGTCCATGAACAGTTAGAGGAAACCATGTTTTGTTGCCCTGCTCCATTCTATTATCATAAGTGCTATGGCAAATTACATTTTCTAGATTTCAACACAAAATGTGTTTATCATTGGTGAAATTCTCTTTAGGTTCATTTAAATAGGTGAGGATAGTAATTGGAGATGCAGTTGTTATTCCAGGAAGTGAAGTTTTAAAGTCTGCCACCTAAACTACTTACTTATTTTGATTGCCTTCAAAACCACACAAAAACAAACAAACAAAAACAATGTTTTCAGGACCACTGTTATTTCTAGTACAAAATGTTACATTGTTTCTGCTTTAGTATTTCTAGTTCTGTTTCAAGAAGCTTATTCACCATAGCACCAGTTTTCCTGATGTTCATCCAAGAATTTTGTATTCCCTTAATTTTATTATGGATTAGTTACCTGATAACTATCCTTTTCCTGTAATAAGTTAGTCTTTCACTACCTGAACTAAACTAAGTCATTAGTAAGGTCTTGCATATTTCCATTTCTGTGTGTGTTGGGGGGAGTAGGAAACTACCTGAATCATCTACTCTCTAATTTGTCACTGTGCTTGATTCCATATTTACTTTATTTAACTTTCTTTGGACTTGGGATTCAATTTCTTCCCCATGCCTTGCTGTTCCTTTTGGAAGCTGAGAAACTGGATATACTGCAGAGAACAAACTAGAATGCATTTGAGGAACTGGTAACTTGGTAAAACATCATATTGTAGGGGACTAAGAAGGTAAGCTACACTTTCTACAGAAAGTTTCATTTGTGCAACATTTTGGAAGTGTCCTGCTGGCTAAGCAGTGAGTTTATCCTGGTTTCAGATAAAGGTTTGTGTGTGTATTAGAAGCAGACATAGCAAATTGTCTTCACTGAAAGGCCTGCTTACATCACACGTGTCACTAGTCAGTCAATTGATTCTGGGTGGGGCTTTATCACTGTTCTATTTAGGCATACTACACAGAGTAAAGTCAGTCAGAAAACTGCTGTTCCTTTTGGAAGCTGAGAAACTGGCTATACTGCAGAGAACAAACTAGAACTGGTAACTTGGTAAAACATAATATTGTAGGGAACTAAGAAGGTAAGCTACACTTTCTACAGAAAGTTTCATTATTTTCTTATTGGCATTAAGAACTGCAGGATTCCATTAAAGTGTAGTCATTTTATAACCAGAGGGTTGTAATACAACTGAAGTTGCTTGATTTCTGTACTAGACACATAGGATTTGGAAGGATATTTGTGCAATATTTTAGAAGTGTCCTGCTAAAGCTGAACAATGGGTTAAGCTTTTATCCCTGGACTCAGTATAGTGGTTTGTGTAGGAGCAGTGGTCTAGTACATTGTGGTGTTGGTTGAATTACTATAAAGGGCAGTACTCCAGGGTGGTGGAGCAGTGGTGTATTTGATTATTTCTAACAGTCACCAGTGGTTGTGGCATTTCCTTTATAGCCAAGGTTCTGATATCACTTCCTCAACAGGTCTTGGAGCAGAACTGTCGTATTCTTAATTACCCAGCACAGTGCATAAAGCGTAAGTATACACACACACACACACACAAAAAAAAAAAAAATTGTATATTACTCATTGTATATTATAAGAAGGAGGACATGTGAGGGTGGTGCAATGCACTGGCTGTGGGGCAGCAATTTTCCGGAAACATTCTGGAACCTGCATTGCTGCCCTATTGCAGGCAACTGTCAGCTCTGAGGGAGGAGGTTGCCCACCTCCAGGCTGAACTGGCAAGGACTAAGGAGGACTCCCCACCAAAGAGCACCAGTTCCACAACCACTGCCTCAGAGGTTGCCATGTGTGAAGAGCAGATGGACCACAGTAGGTTCTGGGAGGGTGAGGGTGGTGGAACAGAGGCATAGCCCTGAGTTGCACCTCTACACAAATCATATGTCAGTCTGGCAAATCAAGGTTCCTCTATGATGACACCCTCATTGGAGACCAAGAAGAATGCTGGGGACATCCACAAGGGAGACCCACAAATGAGTGGCAGGGACAACACGAGGGAAAGAACAGCTACTGATGGGGACTCAACTGTAGGGGTGTAGACCTGGGGAAGGGAGGAGAGAGGAAATGAGGTGCCTGCCTGGTGCCATGGCTTGGAGGGACAGGAAGCGAATCCTCCAGGATTGCAGAAGCAGCATCACAAGAGAGAAACTAGATATCATTGTTCACCTCGGGACAAATGACCTAGCTAGGCATGAGATCAGTGCAGTGCAGGATGAATTTGTGGAGTTGGGGAGGGGCCTCAGTCGGGTAGCACGGTAACCTTCTCAGAGTGCTGCCAGTCTATGGTAGGGTGAGGCTAGGGTACTGCACACCATGCGGTTTTAATGAATGGTTGCAAAACTGGTGCAGAGCACAGGGCTTTGGCTTCATTGGAGACTGGGGTCCACCTGAGAGATGAAGGTCTATACTGGCATGATGGTCTGCATCTGTCCAGGAAGGAAACACGCTCCTAGGAGACAGGTTTAAAGGCTTCCTTGGCAAGCTTTTAAACTAGCCAAGGAGGTGCTGATAGGAAACAGGAAAGTTCAAGCCTCCCCAAAGCATGGCAGGTAGTAGGGTAAACACTGAGGTACAGAGCTTGACAGAGGGCAGGACAGGGTAAATGGAAAAATGGACAAGTGCAATAAGAGCAGGGATGGGGTAAAAAGGATAAAGCCAACATTAAATGGAGGCAATGAGTACCAATGCCCTTGTCCAGAAACAAGCTTCCAGAGCTAGTAGCCCTGATGGAAGTGGAACACTTGGATATTGTGGCAGTCACAGAACATGGTACATGGAGAACCATGACTGGGATGTCAACATACCAGGGTACACAATCTACAGAAGGGACAGAGAGGGTAAAAGAGGAGGTGGAGTTGCTCTCTACATAAGGGAGGATCAAAGTAACAGAACTAAAAAGTAAGGGGAGGACAAGAGGAACTCTGGGTCACATTGGAGACAGGAATGGCATCACAATCCACACAGGGGTTGTATACAGACCCCGTCTCAAGGGAGAAATGGACAAGAAAATGATGAGGCATTCTCAAAATGGCTGAAAAAGGGAGATACTGTTGATGGGGACCTGAATATGCCAGATGTTAACTGGGCAACATGGACAAGCCACATCCAAGAGCAGGGTCATTCTTGATGCCTATAGGGAGCATGCCTAGACAGCTAGTGGTGGAACCCACTCGGGAGGGAGCAGTATTAGACCTGGTACTATCAAATGGAGAGATCACAAACTTAGAAGTCAGTAGACACCTGGGAACAAGCGACCACTGCACAGTGTGCTTCACAATAAACACAACCATGGAGACAAGCCATACAAATACAAGGATACTGGACTTTAGAAGGGCTGACTTTGGCATAATGGGTGAATACCTGAGGAATGCATTAGCAAATGGCCAGAAAGGAGGGATGGAAGAACAATGGAACAAATCAAAACTGCCATCATGGAGGCAACAAGTCTTTGTGTGAAACAAGTAAAGAAAACAAAGCGGAGTAAAACCACTATGGCTCTCAAAAGAAGTGTCAGGAAGGTTAAGGAGAAAAGGCTGCATTCAAAAGTATAAGGAATCACAGACTGAGCACGACAGGGAACTGTATCAATTAAAGCAGTAAGAAGTGGGAAGGCAGTCAGAAAAGCAAAGGCCCAAACTGAGGAAAGGATAGCCAACTCAGTTAAGGGATAAAACCTTTATAGGTACATTAGGGAACATAGAAAGGTTAAGAGGGATAGGGAAGATTAATAAAGAGAGAGTTGGGCAGAGGGAGACAGTGAAAAGGCAGAGATAATGACTGAATACTTTTGCTCAGTATTCACAAAAGAAGAAGAGGAGGAGTTACCTAAACCAAACAGTAGAAGCACTCCGGATAGTGGGTTGATACCAGTCCATTTAAAGAAGAAAGAGTACTGAAAGAACTTCTAAAACTCAAGGTGGACTAAGCAATGGGGCCTGATGGGATTCACCCTAGAATCCTAAAAAGAGCTAAGGGAGGACCTAGTGACACCACTAACCACACTTTTAACAAATCATGGGAAGATGGGTGGTACTTGAGGACTGGAGGAGGGCAGATGTGATTCCCTTCACAAAGTGGGAGCAAGGCAGAAGCAGGAAACTACAAACCTGTTAGTTTGACCTCAGTGGTGGGGAAAATGATGGAATCACTCTGAAAGAAAAGAATTGTTGAGTATCTAGAGGCCAGCGGTGCACTGGACCCAAAGCAGCATGGATTCACAGCAGGAAGGTCATGTCAGACAAATCTAATCAATTTCTTTGACTGGGTGACCAAAGTAATAGACCAGGGAGGGGCTGTGGATATGGCCTACCTAGACTTTAGCAAGTCATTTGACACAGTCTACGCACAAAAGATTAATAATCAGCCAGCTTGGGGAGTGGGTCCCAGGGTGGTAGTCTGGGTGAAAACTGGCTGCACAACAGGACACAGAAGGTAATAGTGAATGGAACATTCTGAAAGAAGGGGGGTTATAGTGGGTACCTCAGGGCTCAGTACTGGGTCCAGTCCTCTTTAACATCTTTATAGGTGACATTGCAGAGGGTCTGGAAGGAAAGTATGCCTCTTTGCAGATGGCACAAGATCTGTAACAGAGTTGATACACAAGGGGGTAGAAAGGATGAGAAGGGACTTGGCAAGGTTGGAGGAATGGTCAGACATATGGCAACTTAGATTCCAATGCAAAGAGGTGCAAGTAATGCACCTGGGAAATAAAAATCCAGGAGAAG
Source organism: Neoceratodus forsteri (assembly GCA_016271365.2). Classification (NCBI taxonomy): domain Eukaryota; kingdom Metazoa; phylum Chordata; order Ceratodontiformes; family Ceratodontidae; genus Neoceratodus; species Neoceratodus forsteri. The sequence continues at coordinate 898,875,471 of CM057456.1, read as the reverse complement.
AAATTACACAATAACGGGGAGGTACTAACAACAACAGTAATGGAAGGGATCTGGGTGTAGTCATATCAGATGACCTAAGGTGGGTATACGTGTGAGAGTCAGTAGGGAAGCCAGGGATACTGGGATGCATAGGGACAGGCATCACAAGTAGAAAAAGGGAAGTGGTTATCCCTCTATACAGACAGTTGGTGAGACCCCATCTGGAGTACTGCGTGCAGTTTTGGAACCCCACTACATCTATGCAGACTGAATAGGATGGGGGAAACAGTCCAGAGGAGGGCAACTAAAATGATGCAGGGTCTACATTCAGAAACCATATGAAGAGAGACTGAGAGAGCTTAATATGTATACCCTTGATGAAAAAGGGACATGGGGACATGATAGAAACTTTTAAGTACCTCAAGAGAATCAACAAAGTCCAGGAGGGTAGCATCTTTCAGAAAAGAGATGTGTAAGAACAAGGGAGCACAATTTAAAGTTAGAGGGGACAGCTCAGGGGTAATGTGAGAATTATTTTTCATGGAGAGTGGTGAGGCATGGAACCGCCTTCCTGGAGAGAGGTTGTGGGGTCTAAAACAGTGGAGGAATTCAAACATGTATGGGACAGACATAAGGCAATTATAGTGGGGGTAGCAGGAAATAGGCTGTTGGTTAACTAGAATCTGCAGCTTATCCAGTAGGAGAAATGGGCAGATTGGGTGGGCCAAGTGGTCCTATCTGCCGTCAAAGTCTATGTTTCTATGTTTCTATGTTTCCCACATGTTTTACTCTTCTCTTTAAATTTTATTGGGAATGTGATCCAGTGATTTTTCAATTATGATGAAGCTCCTATCATTTATTAATACTTTGCCAACTTCTTTGTACTCTCAATTGCGTTTGCTCTATCTTCCTCTTTCTGATTTGCTTTCCTAATTCATTTTATGATATTTCTTTTTTTTTTCTTTTTAGTGCCTTATCCATGTTTAGAACAGTTGGATTTTGATTTAATGAGTTTCCCCTGAGGTGAGGATCATTATACTGGGGCCTAATCACAGAGTTAGAAAGCAAAGCATAGGGTCATGATCAGGTTCCATTTCCATTTTAATGAATTCACCAGAAATATTTTAGCTAAGGATTCATGATGCAGAGGGGCGATGGGTGGGGAGAGGGAGAGAAAGAAAGGAGGAAAAGTGCCAAAACTCTTAAGTATCATAAGAGGGATACATTCAAGACTCTGGGAGCATGGAGCACCATGCAGAAGTCTACTGAACCCTCGATACCAACAAAATGGGGGAGGGTTTGTGGGGGTTAAATGTTTGGTAATTACTGCAATAGTTGGCTTAAGCAACATTATGGGACACTGCATGTGCTTTATGAATATGGGGGTGGGGGTAAAGGGATCCTTGATATATAAAAGTTTAGTCACTGTCATTAACAAATAAAATTTACTATTATGGGAAAGGGTGTTTGATATTTAGATATGTTAGTTGTTTTACTAATTTGTTTAAACCAATAAAGATAGCTTATGCATGGCATATGTTGATGGGACTGTGCTTATTATTTTGCATATGAATAAAGATGTACACTTTAAACTGTATTAGCTGTAATGTGAAGGGTACAGAACAGGATCAAAGCCTGGAAAATCTTTAATTAGATATATACATTATAGCAAAGGTACAAATTGTGCCCTTTTGCAGGATACTCATAATGCATAATGAATTTATGGAGAAGCTGATGGAGACAATAATTAAGGAGAGACTGGTGACCTTTATGGAACACAATGGTCTCCAGGACAGTCACCAGCATGGGTTTGTCTCTGTGAAATCCTGCCAGACTAACCTAGTTGAGTCTTACGACTGGGTCATGGGGGAATTGGACAAGGGTCATGCGATGGATGTCATATACTTGGACTTCAGTAAGGTCTTTGATTCAGTGCTGCATGGGATGTTGAGGTGGAAATTGAGATACATGGGGTGGGGACTAAGATGGTTAAATGGACTGAGAATTGGCTGCAGGGAGACAGCGGAGGGTAGTGATGAGGGATTCTCAGCTCCAAGGGCTGTGATGAGTGAGGTGCTGCTGGATCAGTACTGGGGCCAGTGCTGTTTGGAATATTCATAGCAGACATCTCATATCACATCAGGAATAAGATCAGTCTGTTGCTGATGATACCAAATTGGGGGCAGTGGTGGACAATCTAGCAGGTTGGCAGGGGCTGTAGGGTGACCTGAACAAACTGGTGGAGTAGTCAGAAGTGTGGCAGTTGGGGTTCAATGCAAAAAGTGCAAAGTCCTGCACTTTGGAGCAAAGAACCCACAGAGGATACCAGCTAGGAGGGGTGCAGCTAGGTTCCACCAAGGAGGAGAGGATCTAGAGGTAGTTGCAACAGGGAAGATGAACAATACAGAGCATTGTAGGAGGGTGGCAGTGAAAGCCAACAGGATGCTGGGTTGTATCACAAGAGGGATCTCTTTTCAGTAGCAGGAGGTGATCCTGCCCTTTACAGGCACTGATCAGGCTGCACCTGGAGTACTGTGTGCAATTCTGGTGGCCATATCTGAAGAAGGATGTGAAATACTGGAAGGAGTACAACACAGGGCAACAAGGATGATCTAGGGATTGAAGGACAGACCATACAAGGAGAGGCTGAGAGAGCTGAACATGAACTACTTGGAGGAGGGAAGGGACCGGGGATATGATTAGACATTTAAGAACATAAGGGGATAAAAAGGCAGGCACTGATGGGATAATGAGGCTGAGGAGGGGAGGGATACGATGGGGCATGGTCTTAGATAGGTAAGGAGATGATTTAGGATAAAAATGAGGAGACACTTTTTCACAGAGAGGTTGTGGCAGAATGGAATGCTCTACCAGAGGAGGTGGTAACCTGTAAGACAGTGGGTAGTTTCAAGGTGATGGGGACAAGGTAAATAAAGTGGTGATTTAGGGAAGGGAGGGTGCAGAACGGCTGCACGGTAGGGTGCTAGCTGCACACTTGAAGCAGATTTAAAAGACCAGTGGCCTATTTCTGCTGGCAGTTTCACATGTTCATATGATTTTCTGTTCTATGCCAAAGAACAGGGAACTGAGTTTAATGCCCATATATGAATAATTCTCATGGTGTAGCAATCTCTTTTAAAAGAGTCTGAGCATTAAAATAATGAAACAATACACAGGCCCTAATGACCGATTTATCATATGCCAAATATCATCAGTAGGACAATCTATACAATATTTAATATCTATGCCCCAAGAAAACTCACCATCATTTTTACTCAAGTTTTTCTAGAATTATCAAGTTTCTCAGACCCATATTTCATTGGGGTGATTTCAACCTAGTACCAAATCCTCACTAGACCGATCGGGTATACGGCTGGATAAAATTACTTTGACTGCCACGGAGGTTCTAAAATTCACCAAAGTTCTCAACTTAGTTGAAATCTGACATACATTCTTGTGACCAAATGTATTCATACTTTTCTCACATTTTCAATCATATTCCCTGATGGACTTTTTTAAATTTCTCATTCTATAGTATATCAGGTTAATAGAATAAAATACCATAATATAGTTATTTCTGATCATGCACCCCTACAATTAATATTTTCATTTATAATAAACCCCAAATCTACAAGCTTCTTTAAACTGGATCCAATATTACCTAAAGACCAAACATTTTGCAGACAGATTAAATTAGACATAGAAACATCTTTGCAACATATGACAACTCAACATACTAACTCTGGCTTGATTTGGGAATCATTCAAAGCTTATATTAGGCTGCATAGCAACTTTTTTCATAATCACAATAAAATACATGGAAAAAATTGATGAATTAGAAAATGTATTTAATAACTTAGAAACACTACATATGCAAAATAATGATCCAGCTACTTTACAAGAAATCATAATGGCAAAAGAACAGTATAATGGCTTGACAGTGGAGGAGGCAGAGAGGCAATTGTTGTATACCAAAACCATTACTATGCTCTCAGTGACAAGCCAGATAAATTAATGGCATGGCAACTTAAATCTCATCAACAAAATAATCTTATTATAAATATTAAAGAGAGTAATAGTTAAATTGTAACTTCACCTTCAGATATAGAATCAGTCCTTCTTCCAGTATTATCAACTCCTTTATACATCAGAAGGCTCAGGTTTGTCAGACTCATTACCCAGTTTACATCAAACCTCAAATTTTGAACTGTGGACTGTAATAACTATCAATATCTTGAATCAGATATTACAATTGATGAAATTATTGGGGCAATAAACAACTCACACTGGTAAGGCACCAGGTGGCCTTACTTCAGACTTTATAAACTATTCTCACCCATATTAGCTCCATATCTCAAAAACCTATTTGATTTCATTTTAGTACCAGTTCCTTATTCCTTCACTTAAAGTAGCTCAGATCATGTTATTTTGCAAAAGATAAAGATCCTCTACTACCTAGTTCTTACACCAATTTCACTCAACGATTTTGGCTAAAATCCTTGCCACCAAATTAAAGAAAATTTTGCCTGAAATTATAAACCCTGATCAAAATGAATCCATAACAGGTCATTTACTAACCTCAAACATCAGGAGAAATCTTAATATACTAAACAACTTTAAAGATTGAGATCTGTCATGGCTTTTCTTGATGCAGAAAAAGCATTCAATTGCATGAATGGCATATCTTAAAACTGTATTTCATAAACTTGTATTTGGTGCCAATTTCAATACATGGGTAGATATTTTAATACTCTGATCTGGTGGCAAGGATCAGAACTAAGCAGGATAACTCTCCCATAATCAATATTCAACGTGGCACCAGGCAAGGTTGTCCATTATCCTGTTAATATTTGCCATAGCCATTGAACCGCTGGATATGACATTGGGGGCTTCTCAAGTCATTCAAGGACCAGTACTTGCAGATATAGAACATCATGTCAGTCTATACGTGGATGACACACTGTCATATGTCACAAATCTTAATCACGGTTTTCCTATACTGGATATTCTTGCCCAGTTTGGGGCACCTTCAGGATATAAGATCAATTGGGCAAAAATGGAAATATTGGAGACCAAGAGTCATTCCGCTCCATTTAAACCTCCTCTGGACCTCTTGTCAAAATGGTTTCCAAAATTAAATATTTGGACATAATCTTTGACAACGGAATTAAGAACATACAAGTACTTAATTTCTAACCTTTAATTTTGAAAACCAAAACACAACTGCTTTGGTGGAAAAGTAACTCTTTACCTCATCAGCCTGGTCAATGTTATCAAAATGAATACTCTACTGAAATTCATGTTTTGATTCCAAAACATACCAATAATTCTGAAAGATGAATTTATTTATGGGCTAGACAGGATTATAAAGAAATTATTATGGAAAGGAAAAAACCCAGGCTGAAAATTAACTAATTACACTTACCCATAACTGAATGGGGCTTAGCTGTACTCTGCTTTAAAACATATTACTATGCAGCTAATATAACCATCACAAATAAATGGTTTAATTATGACACTTTGGACAAATCATTTAAAATTGAAACTTACAGAAGTCTATTGGTCAATATTAAATACCGTTTATACATTAGGGCTAACTAGAAAAAACTCAAAATATTTCCTTCTGTACCAAAATGATTAACCATATCTGGATCTCTATTTTTAAAGACTCATCAAAGCTAGTTATATACTCACTCCATTCACCAATCTACTTAAATTCAAATTTTATACCTTCACCACTGATCTTTGTTTCAAAACATGGTACAGTAAAGGATTTATAAAAATCAGTCAGTTTCTGCAATCCAACCAAATACTGGAATATAAACTATAAAAACATCATATGGATTAACTCATTTTCAGTTTTATTGTTACCTACAAATCAGAGAATTCATATATAAAACCTATATAAAGCAGATGTTCCTGTTTTAGAGTAAATAGAACAAATTTTGACTTCTTCTTCCCAAAGCAAAATATTCTCACTTCTCTATAAGGCCATAATGTCTAAACCAAGCAATAATTTAAATATCTTAAAACTTAAATGGGAAGAGTAAACAAATCAGGCAGGATTCACAAAGCACATCACTTGGTGCTTCTCAGCTGCCCTGGCACACTGAGATACACTGAGCCCAAACTCTGTATTCACAGAAGATGCACCAGGATGCTCCCAGCGCATCCCCTCTGTGAATACCACAGTTGTGTCAACCCAAGATGACCACATAACCCCGGTCAGGCAGGGAAACCTAATGGGCAGCACATCTCCAGATGCGCTTGCACCCACTGTTGCCATTCACAACCACAAACATGCAAATGGGGCCATTAGGCATGCAAAGTGCAATGGGGCCATTTGTATGTCATTACCCCATTGCATGAGTCTTGCAGGGATACATCCAACAGAATGTGCCAGGTGCCCTGCAAGGGCTGAAACACACACATAGCCCCAAGTAGTGTTGGTGTACCTCCCACCCTTCCCTGGTCCGATTGCATTCTGAGATGACACACACAGTATCCCTGGTGGTCCAGAGCCCCCTTCCCTGCCTGCCTCACGTAAAATGGAATGCTATACAGCAATATCCCTGTGGAATAGTAAAACCCTCCCGCCCTGACACGATCACAATGCCAATGGTAGTTCTTAAGTCTCCTGGTGGTTCAGCAGACCCCTCACTCAGGCACCCCACCCACCCATTCCCTGTCCCAGTATGTTCCCAACATTAGCGGGCACCTCAACCCACCGACATACCACCCGGCTGCCTGCGGCGGAGCTGTCAGAATGACATCTACTGTAACACCTGGAAGCCCATTGATGGACTCTATCAACCAATGGGCTTGCAGTATGTACTATACTTTGTCATTCCATTTTACCAGTGTTGTGGGCAGGGAGGGGTTTACTGGACTACAAGGATATTGCTGCATAGCATTCCATTTTACCAGTGATGCAGGCGAGGGGGGGTTCCACCATACCACCAAGGCTATTGACAGGAGATGTACTGCATGATTGGGGATACGGGTGGGAGGGACTACTGGACTGCTATGGTACGCATGCCACCATACTGCTGTCTGCAGTACAGCAGCCTGCCTGTGGTGGACACCACTTAAGTCTTCTTGTTACACTTATCTTTTGGAGGCACATCTCTGGACTTGCTCAGGAGATGCATCTCCAAGTGGGTTGTGAATAGGGCTGCATCCCATATGCTGGGCACACCCCTGCTCATCCCTCCAGATGTCACACATAACATTATGGATGGTGTGCAGTGCATCTGCGATGCACTGATGCATCCCTGCCCTTCCATAATCACGCTAGTGCATGAAGTCGGGATGCACCAGCGCATCTCAGATGCACTGGCGCACCTTTGTGAATCCTGTCCTAAATGTATTCCTTCAACATTATGGAAGAAAATTACATATATTAAAGCATGGGGATTAAAGTCCTCAAAACTACAACACATACAATATAATGTGTTACATCAAATCTATTACACTCCCTATCACCTTAATATTATGAACCTGCATGCTCCAAACTATGTCCAAAATGTGGCAACTCCGAGGCACTCTGGAACACATGCTTATAACATGCTCCACTCTTACAAATTGGTGGCAGTTGATAGTAAACATCCTATTGGGAGCTATTTACAAACAGCTTACAAAGAATCCATTTCGGATGTTATTACATTTTAGGGCCCCACTCAAAACATCTCACATAGCTCTTGCATTCTCTTAAACATTAACATTATTACAGCTTTTAAACATATACTACTTAAGTGGAAAGACTCCAACTGCCCTAATTTTACAGCCTGGATGAACTCAATGATGTCAATTCACACGAAATACAACAGGTCGATTACCAAACTCTTAAACAAATGCATAAATCTCAACAACTTTGGACCCCTTTTTCCAACCTGCAGAAATCTCAGGCAGAAAATAAAAAAAAAAACAACCAAACCTTGTTAAAACAGAATCTCACCATGTCCGTAAATCAGTGGCTTTGTCCTGGTACTCCCTCCTCAATCATGGTAGTATACCATTTTACTTGTTAATGGAAAGTTTATAGTCCCACAACATTAGACTTTGTAGTATTCCCATGATATATATTTGTGTCAAGGTCATTCTAGTCTGTTAAGTAAACATCTTATCATAACGCCATATTTGTACCGATTTTAAAATGACAGTGTACATGCTTAGATTAAAATATGGTACTCTGAAGCCCAGCCAGTGGTGTGGAGTGCAAAGCACCATGTCTTACCTCCTGTCACATCGCCACCCATGTTTACAGCAGCAAGCTGTCAGGGTCGTGAAGCAGGAAGGGAGAGAATCAAGCATCCAGGGATAGCTCTCCCAAGGAGGGTGGGGGAACAGAGACCGCACCGCCTGACACCTAGTGGAGGATGAGTGTTGGCAAGCCATGTCCTGTTCTGTGGGGCTTGGAGGCAGAACAGCTGACCAGCGTGCTGTTTGCGGAAGCACTTGCAGATCTGCCATTGTTGGCATTGTATGATCCTTCCACAGAAAAATGAAAACTGGTCCCGGTCCAGCTGGATGAAGGCCATTCTTCACAGGTGCCACCCGAAGGCACCTCCTGCAAACTGGATCAGGACCTGGCAGGTGAGAAGGGGCTCTCTGCCACCCTACCATGGAGGGTAAGCCATAGCAGCAGATGGAAGGTAAGCCCTAAATGTCAAGGGACAGGGCTGGCAGGACAGCAGGAATGTGGGCTGACAGGGGCAGGGGAGAAAAAGTAATGAAAAAAATATATATGGTACACTTTAATCAGAATGTAAACACAAACTAAACTCTCAATAAAAGAATAAAAAGGATTCATGATGCACTAAGGTTGATTTATTTACTGTAATTTCATGTATGATAATATACAGGTGTTCTAAAAACAACATGTGGGCCATACGTGAAGTATTTAGGTGCATTTATGAGTCTTGGGCTGAATAGAGTTGGATAGTTCCTCACTAATTCTTAAACTGAATCATAGAAACATAGAATGTGATGGGAGATAAGTGCCACTAGGCCCTCAGTCTGCCCATTTTTTTAACCTTCATTTTTGCTGCAGACCTTACTTGACCTACAGGCCATCTCTTCCCTCCTTTTCTTACTCCTACAATTCCTAGTGCCTATCCCAGGCATTTTGAACCTCACCGCTGTTTGTACTCCCACCAGTTCTGCTGGAAGGCTGTTCTAGGCATCACTACCCTTTCCATGAAGAAGTGCTTCCTCACATCCCTCCTGAATTTACCCCCTTCAGCTTCATAGGATGCACCTTGTTCTAGAGTATCTTTTCTCTGAAAAATACCTCTCCCGTGTACCTTATTAACATGCACAAGGTATGTAAGGTCTGTATCATCCTCCTCTCTCTCCTCTCCTGTCTCCCTCCTGTCCTCCAGGGTGTAAGTGTTTAGCAGAGTCAGACTGTTGTACAGGGGCCCCCTGGAAAGTGGAAACAGGTGCCCACCTAGAAATTAATAGAGAGGGCCAAGGTGACACACAGGTATTAGTATTCCATTTGAATCTGATACACTAGCTCTGTGTTTATATCTTACATTTCCTTGCAGTGCCCAGAACGCCCACTTTAATTAGAAAATAGATTATAAATTCAAAGATTTACAGAAGTTAGAAAGTGGCTAGGACAGAGGAGGGCCCACGTGGAAATTTCCAGGTATCCTGGGGCCAGTCCAACTCTATATTTACGCTCCTTTAGCCTCTCCTGGTAGGGCTTTTGATGCAGATTCTGAACCATTTTGGTAGCCCTCCTCTGGACTACCTCCACTCTGTATATGTTCCTCCTGAGATGTGGACTCCAGAACTGGACATAGTACTCAAAATGAGGTCTTACTAGTGATCTGAATAGGGGCAGTACCACCTCCCTCTTCCAGCAGTTTTGGCAGTTTTCAGTGTTGGGTCTCATCTTTCTAACATTGGTCACACAACATTTTTTGTTCCCTTAGGTACAATTGTCTCAGCTCCTTAAAATGTTACAAAGAAAAGGGTAAATTAATTTACTAGCATGAATTCAATTTGTAAATTATCTGTTGTAGGCAATCAATGCAGACTGTACTGCTTACTTGCCAAATCATTTAGCATCTACCCTTCTGTTTTAGACTGCAAAATCCACTTAACTCTATAATTCAAGGTATTTTTCTTAGTCATGCACTTTTAGATAATAATACCTCAATTGCTAAGGTAAATAGATTATATGTGCAAAATTGTTAAGTCCTATTAATGCCGTAATTATCTAAAAGTATTTTCATAAAGACAATTCCATTTTAAGACACAATAAACAAAGAGGGCCAGATATTCAAAACTTGCACTGAGCAGAAGCCGTTTGCACAGGTTTTGCATGCTGTTGCATGAGAGGCTGCAAAATTCAAATGACCAAATAGCACCACCAACAGTGTAGTGCCAGTGCTAAAAGATAATGTATGCACAGTGCAAAGTGAGGGCAGGGACATGAATACAGATGCAACTGTAAATTCAAGTGCCTTAGCACTGCACAATTAGTGTGACACACAGTGCTATGCGAAGTTAATGCCAGGAAAAGGTAGCTTTAACTCTGGGCAAAACAAGGATGGGGTGTGGACACAGCAGCAACAAGTAACAAGACTGTATGCAACAACAGCATCATAGTGCACCTGATGACTGCAGTCACCAAGGAGGCAGAGAGGGCAGAAGGTCACTCAGGGCTACACTGTATGCCAAGGAAGAGATATGCTGCAAGCAGATTGTACCGACCATGAGTCCTAGCATGGTACCCTGGCAGTGCCTATGACACCTTCATCTGGCACCAGTCCTAACCCTGCCAGGCATTTGAGGGTGGCCTAGTAACCAGTAGACACCCTGCCACTGAACTCACTGTACATGCAACACAAACACACAGTCCCCCCATGGGAGTATATCAACCTAATCAGCACACATGCTGCTCTGAGGTGGGGAGGGTGTTAAAGGGAGGTGTACAGGTGACCAGGATTCACCACATAGTAGATGCTGCCACACAGTGAACATGTTCCAGTGATGAAATGCCCCAGACATCATTGGGCCTGTATGATGGTATGATTCTGGCCCCTCTACCAAGGCACATACTGCACACTTTTACATGCACCCTGTCACACATGGCCAGCCATGTATGTTTTATTGTGAGAATACCATGCCATTGGCACAGCATATGTGGGTCACAGTACAGTATGAGTGTTATCCACTGTCAAAACACACCTGCCAGCTGGGCCTGTCTTTGTCTGGATAGCAGTATTCAGTGTTACTTGACACACAGTATGCACTGATGTGTCCCCACAATACTGGCTACCATGGTACTGTAGCATTATGATACATACTGTACCAGAAACAACAATATGTCTATGAAATGCAGCACAATCACCCGTGCTTGTGGTGCTTGTCTCCTAGGGCACAATAGTCTGTGCTGCTGTGTACAAACCCAGCCTGCAGATACCGACTTGTAGTTCCAGTCTGCTATGCAGGTGGTGCTGTGCACCCTGAAATAGCCAGGCAATCTACCCATGAAATACATGCAAATCAGGCCATAATGACATGCTAATGTGGCTGTTTGCCCTCAGACCCAGATATTCAAAGAGTTGAGCCATGCGCAATAGGGTTGCGCCTCGCAGAATCGAAACTGTGCCATTCCACGATATTCAGCAGGAGGCAGTTGCGCCCCAAAATCATGCTGAGCAACAGTACAATGATAATGAAGGCATGGCGCCAACGAAGGGAGAACCATGCATAAATAGGCAGTGCCACATTCAGCGACTTGCGCCATGCACAATGAGGAGCAAGCGGAAGTTGCGCCATAAGCGGAAATGAGCCAAAATAAAAAGAGCAAGGGAGGGCACAAAACGCTACAGGAAGCCACATGTGTCAGAGGCAGAGGCAGACAGACAGGGCAGGAGGCACAAACAGGGCAGGCCAGGAGAAGGTCCTCTGAACAGCCAGGCACAGGAAGGTGTGGGGAGCCACACAGCACAGAGGCCAGCACAGGCAGGTGTACCGTGCAGGGAGGTAGCAGCCAGGACAGCGGGGGAATACAGCAACAGCTGCGGGGAGTGAACACAAGCCAGGGACATGGCCAGTGCCACCTTCCGTGGAGGCCGTGATGGGGGTGAGAAGGTGGGCGGCAGGGGGCATGGCCGTTGGAAGGGCCCGTTGGCGGTATGCCCCCAACAGGCAGTACCGAGCCCACATCAGCTTTGAGCTGTACACTGATACTGAGACTGTGGGCTGGTACGCCTGAATAGGGCAATTCTGAAGCGGCTCTGTGAGCTGTGCAATGATGTGATGCAGGCATCCCACCGACGGAGCCATGCCCTGTCAGTGGAGACTAAGGTAACAGCCTGCATGTGCTTGCTCCTTCTGGTACCTTCCAGAGACCAACTGGGGACACCATAGGCATAACCCAGTCGGCCACATCAGCCACCTCACCCAATTCCTCTGCACACTGCTGCCACGCTGAGAGTACATCCATTTCCCCAGCACAGTGACAGGCGCACAGCAAACATGCAGGAGTTCCACAGGGTAGCGCATGCCTGGCATGCTAGGGTCAATAGAGTGCACCGTGGCCATACCCACACCACCTGGCCCGTGTGGGCCACATACATAAGTGCAAGGGCTATGCCAGCATCAACTGCCAGATGGTGTCGATGCCGGGGCGCATCATCAATGTCTGTGCCACGCACCTGGGGAGCACACGTTTCATTCATCTGGCACCAGTCGGCACTGTGCCACAGATTCAAGAGTGGAGACATCCCACTGGACACCTAGTGGGTAGTATGCAAACCACATGGACAATCATAGGGCCTGGGGGCATGGCCAGAGGTGGCATGGGTAGTGGCCTACATGGCCTGGGGCAGGGCGATGCTGATCACCAAACTAACCTCTGCCCTCTACACAGGTGACAGTGGATACCCACTCCGTCCCTGGCTGCTCACACCCTACGGCGGCCCGTGACCCCATTGCAGTAGCGCTACAATGAGGCACATGCCACACATGTAATGTCATCGGCGGGTGTTCGGGATGCTGAACACGTTTCCATTGCCTGGACACCTCTGGCGGTGCCCTACAGTACAGCCCTCAAAGGCCTGTGGGATATTCCTGGCCTGTTGCATCCTGCACAACATGGCCAATGAATGTGGGATAGCCATACAGGTCGAAGGGGTGACAGCGATGGGGGACAATGGAGGCGCCAGTGGCGATGGTGATGGGCAGCCCCCTTGGCGACGGGACCCCGACAGCTCCGGCTGGCACAGCTGTACCAGGACACCATCATGAAGGAGCACTTCAGCCAACCCAGGGAAGTCATGGGGCCATGCACAACCACCAGTGGCCAAGGCACAACCCACAAACACACATGGACACACACGGGGTGCATGCCATCAAAGAAGTGGCAGGGCACAGAGCACACACACAACCAGGGATGGGTGAGAATTAACATGCCCATGAAGGACACACACATGCTCACACACAGCAACAAATGTGCACAGAGGGCAGAAGACACACCGACCCAGAGCACCTAACCTAGCAACACACATGTCCACAGGCCACCGCGCCACTGCCTGTCCATGTGCATGTGTCAGATGCTGAGCACCATTGCACATTGGTGTACAGCACAATGCAGGCATCATCATGCACATGCAACTGTGGACAGCAGCCGGGAGGTGTGCAGGTGGACTGTGTCTCGCGTGCAGGGGTCGGGTACCCACCATGCACTGCCCACTGACACACATAATGCACACAGGGGCAGCACCAGACAGTAGCCATGCTAGGAGTCAGGTCGGTCATGTGACACAGTGCCACGGCCTGCCACGGATGTGTGGGCGGCCCTGCTGAGACCCACCAGCACTGGTAGGCTGACCACTGGCCTCATGGGGTGGCACCGATGGTCCCCAGGGTTCCACTGCATGAGCGAGACTGTGCTCACACAGGGGTCTGCAGACACCAAACATGCCTGCACCAGGGTGCTCAGGATGCCCACAGCTGAACCCGGTGTCGACAGGTGGGAGTCGCCGCGATGTCGGGAATGGGGGTGGATAGTGCACTGCGTGGTGTCCGCGATGCATGGGCACCTGACTGTGTGCCCATTGTGCCATGACAGCAATGAATGCCTCGCATGCCTGTCAATGGCAGCAGTCACATCCCCGCAAATGGTCTATCCCTGCCAGGATCAGTGCAGTGTCCTGCTGCTGCGGCTCCTCTGCCTGCTCAGAGCCACATGCAGTGCATCCACGGATGTCACAAAGCCACATCTGCTGCTGGACCAATGCTCGCAGTAGGTGGGTGTGCTTCGTCCAAGAGGTCATCAGCCTCCTCAGCATCCTGTCCCTCAGGGTGTGCAAGCCCTGATGCTCAGCACCCCTTGAGGGTGGGTGCTGTACACCAGGACCAGGTCTGGGCATGTCCACAGGTGGTGCAAAGATGCCGCTCGAACCCTGTCCCCAAGCCCATTGGGCGACTGCTGATGATGCCCCTCAGGCTGCGCTACAGGGCTCAGTGGTGCCGCCGCGGTGGCGTAACAGTCCCACTGTCCTGAACAGACACCAGTGGTGCCCACTGGTGCTGACAGGCACAGCCTGGGACTGTGCTGGATGCAGGCTCATCGGCGGCACCACCCACAGCCATGGGCGCAAATTGCCCTGCTGTGTGGCCATCCCATGGCACACACGTGTCACTGCCCATGGCGGTGGTGTCATCATCACTGGTGCGGACTCTGCCCCAGCCACAGCCATAGCGTGCTTGGCATCCGTGGACTCCAGCATGCTGGGACACAGGCAGGGCTTCTCTCACACCTGTTACAACGACATCAGTGTGGACAGCCAGGCGGCCCCACTGTCGCTATGATCCACATACACCTGTGGAGGTGGATGGTCCCACCTCCGACTCCATCCGACTGTCCACAGTGGACAGGCCCACCACCGCTGACCCATGCAGATGTCTCAGGATCTGTAGGGAAAGCAAAGTCGTGTTACTGCGTGTGACCACCCTGCCCCCCAATAGACAGACCATGACTTACTATGCAGTGATGGGCCACCACCCGTCTGGAAGCCACCACCGGAACACCCTCAATGGCACTGCACTGTATGCTTCCAGCAAGCCTGTCCTCTGCTGGGGTCAGCTGTACCACCATCGGCTGTCCCCACCTGTTGCAACACGTGCTGCCCTGATGGCAACCACCTTCTCCTTTACCCTCCTCCTGTCCATGCCCATCTTCTTCTTACACTCCTGCACAGAGTGCTGGTGGCTGCCATGCAGGTTCACGGCCGTGCCACCTCCTCCATGCAGCAGCACGGGCTTGCAGGGTTCCTCGCCGTCCACTGAGAGTGGCTGCTGATCCAAGTGAGCCTTGAACAGGGCCTCGGTTTCAGCCTTTGTAAAGCTCCTCCTCCTCCCACTACTGTTTTCCTCCTCTCCAACAACCTGCTCGGTCATTATGTAGCCTGTAAGAATGACAGTTGTTACCTGTGACTGTGCAGTTCCATGCATGTCCCTGAATCCACAGTCCACAATCCCAAACAGCATGCAACTCACCAATAAACTGCAGTAACCGACTATGGCCACTGCAGCACATTGTCGCACTTTATAGCGCAATCCATGCAAATGAGGAGAGGAGCAACTTTAAGTAGATGCAAATTGCAGTGTTGCACCATTGAATGGCTGATTAGATGATTTGCATATAATGGCTGAATATCGCTGTTGCGCTTTGTGCAGTGTGTTGAGCGTGCTGAGCCAGTGGCGCGGTCCTGTGACATGCTTAGTACACCTCACTGCACATGCCGGGTTGCTGGACGCAGGCGTGTGCCACGCTGATGATGTGCTGTGTGGTAGGCAATGCAGGGCATGGCCACCATTGTTCCAGTGGCGCTATAGCGATGGTCACTACATGGCGCTGTGGCACTGGGCCATCATAGGCGCAATGGCCCAACTACCGGTAGTCCACTATGGTGCTGGCACACAGGCTGCCAATCACGCTACATGCATTGTCATCCGATGGCGCTGGCGGCCATGCACCAGAGACCCTTGACCTGTGCCTGACCTTTGCCCCTAGGCGCCATGCGTCAGGCATGGGTGCTTTCTATCGCTGTTCGTAACAGCGCAATAGTGAATGGCAGCACTGTACCGCGCAGCATCTGCACGTGAGGAGCTGCTACGCAGAGCACCATATTGCCTACTATAGCTGCTAGGATGGTGCACAGGCGGGCAGCACAGTGGACAGCAATTGACCTCGCCAATCTGGTGGCAGTTGTGGAGCCACACCATGGGCCTCTCTTTGGGAGGCTCCTGGACAGGGCCAGGACGCAGGTGTGGCAGGAGGTGGCCACTGCCCTGGAAGAGGCCACGGATGGGGGCAGAGCACAGAGCAGTGCAGGCACTGCTATGGTGACCTGCAGAGGAGGGGCCGGAGCTACTGGCCTGACTGCGGGCACGTGCCAGGAGGAGCATGGTGCCATGTCCACGTAGGGGTTCCATCAACACACATTTATCGTCCATATGGGTCACAGTGTTGTATGTGTCCAGCACATTGGGGAAGGACCGTATGGGGTTGGCTGTGGCGGTGTTCACAGGGTGTGGGGTGGGGGTCTGGCTGGGTGGGAGGCACACAACTTGGGGCAGGGGACTTTGCTTCGGGAGTGTACTGATGTTCTTCTCCTTTTTTCACCACAGGCCCAGACGAATCTGCAGATTGTGGGCAGAGCGGCAGAGGGGAGGACAGTGCAGCCAGGTGGGCGAGGGCCATCACCGCCCACCGACTGGCCCGAGGAGGGTGAGTGCCATACGCCCATGATTACTATTGCATGCTGTGTGTCAGGATGGGCAGCGGGGCATGGCCACCATTCATCAGCACCACTGCCATGCACGCAACTTGTTACAGTCAACACTGTCCAGTGGCAATGCATGTCTGGGTGTGCATCACTGGTGGTCATGCATGCACCAGGTGCATGGCTGTGCCACTGCCTTTGCACCACATAGCCATGTCACTAAACGGCCACGGTGGTCCTGTGCGTGACTTGGCCGATGGGTGTGTGCAGCATCTCGCATGGCTGTATGCACCTGGGTGGGCAGGTCCTGTGGACATGATCACGGCGGGTGGTCACACACCATCACAGTGGTATGTCCTGTGGCTGTATGCCATGCACAGTGGGTGGGCTGTATGGGGTTGTGCATTCACGCCTATTGACTGTGCTCCCTTGTCCCAGGTACCCGCCATCTCAGGGACATTTGGGACGCCTTGAGGGAGGTCTTACAGTTGGCCTGCAAGTCCCTGGACATACTGAGGAGGCTGGACACGACAGGAGTGCTGAGGAGGCACAGAGGCCGGAGGTCACGGAGACCTGAACAGCAGTCCCGATAGGAGTCCCATAGTCCCTGACTTCCCTACCCCTGGACCCACCCTCACTCCACTCCTATCCCATCCCATTTGTCCACCCTTCCCCACCACCCCACCTTGTTTGTGCCCCCAAGCTTGTATATAGTTTTATTGTTGTACATAGTTGACTGTTATATTTTGCAATACATTTGATTTTGATATGAATACTGTGGTGGTTCTGATTTGCAGTGAGCTAGGTGCTCAGCTGCAGTGGTGTGCATGACTTCAGGGTGGTGCAGCATGGGTATGTGTGTGTGTGTGTGTCCATGTGGAGGTGTCTATGGTGTGGGGTAGCTATCAGTCAGTGTCTGTGGTGTGTGTGTTGTTTCCTGTGCACTGGATGACTGTGCAGTGGTCCATGGTGCATGCTCTGTGTCCATGGCACACCCATCGGCCCCGTCCATGGCCTGTGCAGCTGACACACATGCATGTCTGTGACCTGCACGGTCTGCTGGCATGTCAGTGGTGGCAGTCCCTGCAGGGCAGCCACTGTACCTTTCACTTTGCTGGGTTGCCCTGTCACTGGTGTGGTGCATACCTGGCTGGTGGTGACTGTGGGCACCACAGTCATTGTCCCACCTCCATGCTGTGCCTTGTGTGTGTTGCAGGTGATGTGCCCCACTGTCTGTGGCTTGTGCTCCGGGCAACTACTGGTGGTGTACAGGTCCACAGTGCCTGCGCGGGGTGGCTGGCACTCCAGTGCCATGGAGGACTGCGGGTTGTGTGTACATAGCTTACATGGGCCCACAATGGGGGCTTGGTTGCCCCACCACTGTGTCCCTGTGTTAGGTGCCCTTGGGTATGGGTGGGTGTTTCTCCATACCCTGTGTGGTCAGCGGTGTGGTGCATGCTTCCATGCACCACTGTGGGTATCTGTGCTGGCTGTTGTGGCCAGTGGTAGGTTGGGTGTGTCACTGGAATACTGTGCAGGGCGCTGTACCACTGGTGGTGGTGTCAAGGGCATGCCCTGTCCCATGTCAAGGTACCTCTTGTGCCGGCGCATGGTGGGTCTCTCAGCAGTACCTCGGGGGACTGTGCATGGTGTCAACGTGTCTGCCATGGTTGCATTGTTGCAGTGTTGCAACCCATTGATGGGTGCTCGTGGTGGGGCTGGCTTGCATGGTTCTGTGGTGCACAGGGTTGCATTGACACAGTGGGGTGGTGGCATGCATGGGGTTTCCTGCAGTGGTGGTCACTGCTCGTGGGGTGTCTGTGGGTCACAGTGCAGGTGTGCTCTGCACTGGGGGCATGGTGTGTCAGCAGGGTGGTCTGCCCTCCTTGTGTGCCAGTCATAGCTTGCCAGTAGGTGTGATGGGGCACCATGGCCAGGCTGTGGGTTGGTTGCTGGTCTCCATGGGCCAGTGGTTATTCCAGCCCTCCCAGTTGTGCTGTGCTTGGGGTGTGGGGGACAATGTCTGTTCTGCTGTATGTTCCTGTGCCCATCTGTGGCATGGGCGGTGGGCCCCTACCTCCCTGATTGTGCAGTTACATTGCTCTGCAGCTGGGGACTCCTGGTTGTGTTATGGCACCTCTGGACTGCTCAGCTGAACATCCCTTGTTGTGCTATGGCATCAGATCTGCTCAGCTTCCCTCCCTAGTTGCGCTATGGTGCAGGTGGTGCGATATTCAATCGTCAGCTGTAGGCGCTAATTTGGCCTGGTCCGCTTTTGAATATCACGCTTCATGCATAGGCACAATAGACTTGCGCTTGCTCCTGCTATTGCACACTTTTTGGGCACAGTTTGAATATCTGAGCCGGAAAGCCTATGTAGGCTCATTTGCATATGTGTTTTGAATATGGCAACATTTTGCCCTGGGCAAATATGTTTGTGCTGGGCAAACATATCTGAACCTTAGTGCGACTCTACAGTATTTTGCTTGCACTGTTGTTTACAGTTGTTATGCACCACATCTTGTTAGCACCCCCAGTAGCCCTGTAGTTCACTGGTGCCTGACTCCACCTCTGTGTGCACTGGGCTGCTGTTACTGCTTGCACTGCCCAGATGCTATGTTCAGAGCTGTCTTCTTTGCTGGGCTATCTTGGCACTGCACTCACAGTCACGCTTTGCCCACCTTGTTTGCCTAGTACATTCAGCAGTGTTTGCCTCTGGACTATTCCTTGGAATATTGTGTGCTAATGGCTGTGGCTACATTTGCCCACTGATAGTGCAAATTTGCCCAAGGGCAAAGTTTTGAATATTGGGCCCAGGGTGTCTTATTAATTTAAACACTTACTTTAGTCTCCATTTCCATTCATACTAGTAGCTTAATAGCTTAGGAAACACTGTTCTTCTCTTAAAGATTTTAAGCTGTCTGAACCCCACCAGTGTGCTCTTTCAAGTATTTAAGTGGTGTTTAGGTGATAGTTATTATACCCATAGTGTTACTTCCATTCTAATGAGAAGCTCAGTTTTTGTAAACAAAAGTCATTGGTATATGCTCTGTGTGCATCCGTTCCAATACTGCCAAGTATGAACTAACTAGAATGTGAAGGCTATAATGTGCAAGACATGGTGTTGGATAGGCTGAGAGGATCAAGTGACCTATTTCAGAAAAACAATTTGAATCAATTTAAATACATATGAAAGTGGCTCTTTTAAATATCTGCATTCACATTCCTACACCAAGCTTCTTTTATATTTAGTCACTTCAATTGGTTAAAGTTATTAAAAGTTATTTTTAAGTTGCATACACTGCAGGCACTGCTAAATTTCTAGTAATATTTCTTAATATTTTTATAGTGCTAAGTATTAAAACTCATACCCTCTAAATAAAACTGATCATTCCTCGATTTGAAAAGTCATGGTAGTACTGAATAGTTTCTTTAAAGGAAAGTCCCCTCAGCCTTTTATTCTGTTTCCTGTGTAGTTTGTAGGTATGCACAAAGTTTGCCTCTATAGCACCCTCCTAATTTCATCAGGATTTAAATGTAAATGAAGGTACTTAAGTCTGGTATGAAAAGGGGTTGACTCTATTGCAAAGGTCATGACCTGACTCATTTAAGGCACCCTGGAATTTTATGATGTTTTGGTGCTAACAGCCTGCAGTAGTTACACTGTATTAGTGCTGTTGTCGTCTTCTGCAGTTCCCATGTTCTTGTCTTAAGAACATAAAAATTTGCTGGCAGAAGAAGACTGTGCGGTCCATCTAGTCTGTCCAAGATGTCTACCCCATCTATTGCTCTTGCTGAGGTGACTATATTGACTGTCCCATGCCTGTTTGAATTCTCTGACAGTCTTAGCCACCATCACCTCAGCTGGCAGGCTGTTCCAAAGGTCCACGACCCTCTCTGTGAGAAAGCACTTCCTAACATTGGTTCTGAATTTATCGCCAACCAGGCGTAAGTTGTGCCCTCTTGTACACGTAGTCCTATGTTCCTGAAAGAGGTTACTGGTATGTACTGCATCTATCCTTTTAACAAATTTTAAAATTTCTATCATGACTCCTCTGTTCCTTCTCTGCTCTAGGGAGAATAGATTTAACTGGCCAAGCCTATTTTCAGAGATTTGTGGTGCAGTCCCTGCACCATCTTGGTGGCTTTCCTCTGCACGGATTCCAGATGGTCTATGTCCTTTTTAGGTATGGCCTCCAGAACTGCACACAATACTCCAAGTCAGGCCTCACCAAGGACCTATGAAGTGGGATGATTACCTCACACTTTCTGCTAGTAATTCCTACCTATGCATCCAAGGATGCCACTTGCCCTAGTGCTGCTTTTTACATTGCTTTCCTACCTTTAAATCATCCAATATCATAACTCCTAGATCCTGTTCCATCTTTGTCTTTTCCAATTGCTGCACTTCCAGGACATAGTAATTTCTTGGGTTCCTCTTACCTAAGTGCATTACCTTACATGTTTTGATGTTGAATCTCAACTGCCAGTTCTTGGACCATTCTAAAACATTCTTCGACCTTGTCTTATGCTAGCCTTGAAACTTTTCAAGGCATAGTAAGTTCCTGCTGTTTTCTGTAGTTTAAAGTGTATCTAAGTTAGAAAAAGCTATTAGAGAATACAGGGACTTCACAAGACATGTAATAGAACTGAATGAGAGTATAACTTCTGCTGGCTTATGCATGTAAAACATCATCAGCTTCCATGATGCCTTGCACAGCTTAGTCATGACCTTTGGAATGGAGACAAACAGGTTTTCACACCAGAGCAAAACAGAGTGAATAACATCATTTATATTTAAATTAGGATGACAGGGGAATACAAGAGAGAATCATTGTTCATGCCTACAAACTATACAGGTATACAGAAAATAGGCTAAGGAGACATTCCTTTAATAAAATTTAAGCCTAACTAAGTTTAACTAAGTTCTGTTATTAGGTACAGCTGGTAAATATGTTGGAGGGGTGCACCAAGAAGCAGAACAGTCTGGAGATCAGAGGAAAAACCCCATTGCTTCAACCATGAAGACACCAAGCTCTTTAGTTCAAGGCTGGTTCTCTTCTCTCTACTCACACTCCAGTGCTCAGCCAACTCCCTTTTCTTAACCTTTCACTCCAGGTCACTCTCCAGACACTAAGTCCTTCAAAGCTGGGTCCAGCTAGTTCACCCAACCAATTTTTCATCAGGTTCACTCTTTTCTTCCTTGGTACTCCACAGGAGACAGACTAGTTGGCCTGTTCCTTCTGTGTTGCTTCCTCTGTTTCCACCACACTACCAAATTCTCCGGCTCAGTTTGTACTTGCAACACTCTCTAATAAAAATAGAAGAGAAAATGAAGCACTTTCCTAAGCACAGGAATCCAAAATCTAAAAATTATGTTATTTAAAAGAACATGGGTGATGCAATGATGGCATACCTTTTACAGGAATTATAAAAGCAAAAACACTCAGAGTGGTAACTCTTATCCTGGACTTCAGTAGCTCCACTCAGTTCCACTCAAGAGGCAGCAACTGTATCTCCTCTCACAATAAAATAAATAAATGCATGAATAGAACTCATACTCCTTCTCCTAAGGTGGAACTGGAACACTTGCTTCTATGTTTGGTAGATGAACCAGAGTCAGGTCTACTACTTAGGCGTCCTGGGGTTTGCAGGCAATAGTAATTGGAAAACATACCCCTTGAGGGTACAATGGAGAACTACATGCCATAACCTTGTGAAATTATTTCCAGCACCCAGATATCTGACATGATCTGGGCCCATCTGTTGTAAAACTCTGGAGCTGGCCCCCTAGGGCTTGTGGACAAGTATGGACCTATAAATACTCATGTAGGGTAACCACCTCTGCAGTTTTCACCCCAAAATAGTTGCAAGAGAATAAATGTCTGCCTTGTCTGGACTTAAAACCAGTAAAGGTGCCTCTATTGGATGGATATCTGAAGCTACAATTGAAGTGAAAATTTGCTAAGAATGAGTGATAATGTCCAAATATCCTATTCCTAGAATTATTGTTGAAAGACTGCAGACATTTCATACTGTACCTGTTGCGAACCCTTCTTGCCTTAATGTCCTTTACAATCCTGTCTAATTTGGGACCAATGACATAGCTCCTGTGAAGGGTACACTGAGATGTGACTTAGAATTCTGATCTGCAGAACAATTCCTCAGTCATACAGACAACATAGCTGCAACAGAGGACAGTGACCATTTAGAAAAGGGCAACAGAAAATCCCCAGGAATTCCTAAAAGGAAGCTGCTACAGCACGTGAACTAAAGGAACTAGGTGCTGCAAGTTGGTGTCCTCCAGTAATCCATATGCTAAAACAGTAGTCATTTTGCACATGACTTATGCTATCAAAGCCAAGGCTGATGACATCTTGAAAGCTGAACTAATTCCAGAGTGTGAGTGAGTGCTTTCCTGCTGCATCTAACCATTTGTCATTAGTAGCTGTTAGAGAAGCTGCGTCTTTCATGGAAACTGTAGCTTGGTCACTGCTGAAATAGCTGCATCAGTTATCAGAGAAGCCTTTCACTTTGTGATGATGGATTTCTGAAAAGGATAGCATTTGCAGAGCTTCTAGGAAATTACTGTTTCTTGTCTAAATCATCTCTGTCTTTCTTAATGATTCGTGCTAAGTGTTCAGACTCAGAAAAGGATTTGAAAGCCTTACCTGAAGTTGTTAAAAACAGATTCACCTGTAGTGTATCAGTAGATTGAGTCTGTAATAGTCACAACATCTTACATGTCTCTCTACCAGGAGGGACGATACTGACACAGTGTCAGACAGTGATGGTACCAAGGAAAATTAGGATTCCTCTTACCATCTGCCTTCAGTTTTCATCAGATTTGGAATCAATGGGTTTGGCAGGATTTTCAGGTCTGAAGGATTATTATTGCTTTGAAGCCTTCCAGAATATCTGGCTAATGAGTGGCAACTTGTCAGATAAATCTGGTGTAGATTGTAAGTCAAGAATTCATATGTCTTGCCCAAGGTCTGCGAATGATGCCTCAATATATCTGGATGTGCCTGTACTGATCCCTAGAGGGAGGGACATTTGTGTTTTGGGTCTTTAGCTGGAAGACTCTTCCAAATCCCAGGCAAAGGTCGCTGAAACAAGAATGGAGTGATCTATGTAACTCTGTGCTACCCAAAGTAAAACCTGATGTACCTTCTCCTGAACCATCAACTGTCTGGGCCTAGGAGTTAAAAACTAGCATTAGTCTTGCTAGTGCAAAATGGACAGAATGTACCATATGGACTCTATCTCAAACTCCTGTGACACACTTTGCATTTCTTATTAAAGGAAAAAGGATCTATGGAATGCTATGGCATGTCTCTCTCAAACAAATAAACACAGGCCAGTCAGGTGGCGCTTGAGGGTTGAGGCACTGGATGCCACACCTCGTGCCTTGCCAGTGACCTGGGTTTAGAAACAAGCCTGGGTCATCGGGGTCAGCTGGTGGTGAGGGCAGGAGGTGGGTTGAGTAGCTGCGAGGCAGCTCTCCTCTCTGGGGAGGGATCTTGTCACTCCTGCTCATGGCTGCCCCTAGGTGGAGACCTGAGAGCAGCGCAGGATGGAAAGTGGCATGAAGGGAGGGCATTGCAGGACCACAGCATGTGCATTCCTCCACGCACAAGCATGTGGTCACAACAGGGAGAAAACGGAGCTGGCAGGCTCTATTATGGTCCCCAGTGGCATTCCCTGTGATGGGAGTGCCGGCCTCAGATGGATACGAGTCCCTCGAGGGGGTGAGGGCAGAACCCATCTGCTAGCTCTGAAAGAACCAGGGGATAAAAACTGAAATAAAAACAAACAAACAAACAAAAACAACATATGGCATTTTACATCAAATGTCCTGCAAATTTCATTTTGGAAATAGACAGTTGTGGTTTTGAAGGAAAAGGCAAATGGTGCAAGATCTTTCTTTTGAAAAATACTTGTACTGATTTTCATCAGAATGTGTATATACAGAGGCAAAACATTTTATTCTAAAAAGTACAGTAAAACAAACAAGCAAACAGAACATTGTGCAGTGCAACCACTGATAATAGCATACTTGGAGATGTAGCAGCTTTTCCACATTCATCTAATCATGTAAAACAGAACCACAGTTCATACAGAAAGAGAACAAATTATGAAACAGAGGTCTTGCCTTTTACCTCAGACTAGTGGAACCTTTTCAAATATAACACTTTCTATAGAGAGACATCAAGAAAGACTCACCAGGTGAAGTGACTTAAGCCTCCTAATTGGGACCCAAACCCCTCAAGCCTGCCCTCTCAGTACAGATGTACCCACCATCTTAGGAAGCTACAGGAGCAAGCCGATCGGGATTTGTTTATATTATGCCAGGACCGATACAATCTAGCGATTCACAAATGACAACATTTGGAAGTAAACTGAGCACAGCTTTTGTAGGTAAGCCAACAACCTACATTGCTGTGGTTTTTGCAGGCTGTATTCTGAATAACTTCTTTACAGGTCCTTTAACAGGAGTAGTACACTAAGCTGAAGCTTGTTTCCAGATGCAACCTGAGAGCAGAGGAAGTTAAGTGACTTGCTCAGGATCACACAGTATGCACCTAGGTGGCTGCGGATTCAAACCCAGATCTTCAGCTCAGAGCCTTAACCCACTGCGCTATACTGCCTTCATAGGGAGCATGAGTCTGACAACTCTGGGATAAGGCAGCCATTTTTCTTTTTTTTTGTTTTACTTTGGGACACCTGCCCAGTTATACACCCTCCTGTACTCCCCAGTGCTCCACTCCTTCAGGCATTGCTCACGTCCTCCTAGGTCCACTCACCATGACGTCTGTCCCCAGAGTGCCCGGTTACTCCTTACCTCCTTCTCCTACTGTGGAGCACCTGCACAGTGGAGATCTGCCCGTGGGTTCTGGACCTGAATGGCTGTTTTGGAGCGGCTATTATCTAGGCTCACTGAGGCTTTTTCTGCTTTTCTGTGGTTCCCAGTCACCTGGGACGCCGCGCAAGGACGTGCGTCTAGAGAGGCAATGTGCTGATGCACGCCTTCTCCCAAGTGGCTGACAGTGTCCCCCCTCCCGACTCCAGTGAGCCGAGCCGCCAGAACCCTGGAGCCCGTGCTTCCACCCGCTATTTAGTGATGTGGGTGCACAAGGCACCGGGTAACCCTTCCCAGAGGGAGGGACAGCATCCATTGGGACGCCGATCCTCCCTACCCCTGGCTAACCCGAGTCCGCCCCCGAACCTGGGTCACTAGTGCATGAGGTGTGGCGTCCAGTGCCTCAACCCTCAGCACCACTGGGCCAGCCAGGCAGCCATTTTTCTGATGATGCATCTTCTATCCCTAATAGTTGAGAGACACTGGTGTGTCAGCCAGTCGTATATTACAGATTCTTATTTCTCTTTCCACTATCTACCAAAGGACAGAGGCAAGCATACTCTAAAGAATAGTCCCCCAGCCTGATGCACCTTTCAGATAGCAGGGAAACCCCTTATTAAACCTTCTGCCATAGCTGGGATATGTTTATTTGTAAATTTTAACTGTGCTTCCTTGAATTATTACAAATCAAGAGCCTTTGTGACTTTCCCAAACCACATTCCAACTGGTTTTGGAAATTTCAAATACCAGACCTCTCCAAGTTCATTTATTTATTTATTGAAAGAATCAGAATTACAACCTTTGCATCAAGGACTCCTTTGCAAATGTTCCACGTCAAAAGTGAAATAACACAACAGGGTAGAAGAAAGACAAGAACAGAACAATATTACAATGTTGAAAGAGAACAAGTACAAAATTCAACGGTGGAGATCCAGCCCGAGACTGACAGCGAGCAGTAAACAACAATAGTTACAGTATCAAAAGACAGTGATCACCAAACTACTGCCTGGTAACATTTTCTATAGGGTCAAGTGGTAAGGACAGACCCCAGGTCAAAAGGGAAGTGGGCGAGGGTAGTGGGCGACTTGCGTCCGTGTGCAGATAGGGACTAGGTGCAGTCGCAACAGGAGTGGAAGCAATTTCCAGTAGAGTCGAGATCTAAATGGGCCTAAACACTACTCCAGAGAGACAGCAGAGGGTAGTTCATTAAACAAGAGGGGTCCTGTGGAGAAAGGAGCATTGGCCCAGTGAAGTTCTGCAATGGGGTATTAAGAGAGGGGCAGACAGAGAGATTCGAGTTGTCTGGGGTTGGGTGGAGTGCTGCACAAGATTGCAAAGTCCCAGGGAGGAGCTTAATGAGGAGTTTTCTGGCAAGGAGACAGGTCTGGTATCTAAGCCATCCATCGAAGTTAAGCCATAGAGCTCACAGGTATGGGTCCACTGGTCTGCAGGCTTTATTTAGGGAGACCTAAATACGATGTTTGGAAGTGGGGTCAGTGGAGCTGTAGATGACAATCCCATAGTCAGTCAGTCGTTAGTTTCTTCGCTCTCCACTACTCCTGGAATTGGCTGGTTTGGGGGATTTATGGGCTTACATAGAATGGGTGTGTCCCTCGACGCGTTCCCGACTTTGACTTTGGAGCTGCTCTCTTGGAGTGTGAGACGGGCAGTCCACCTACTGACAGTCTTGGGCATGTAGCAGTCTGTGTTTCATATTGGAAGGAGGTCTTGATGGTGCATTTCTTTCTCTCATGATTTTCCGACAGCGGACAGCGTTCTACTTGGTGGTGTGAGTACTGTTGGCTGGAGGCTTGTAATCATTCCGTCTTGCTCCATCTATTAATTCTGTGTGACAATACATTTGGAAGGGACCTAAATCTTGGTGAAGGCCTGGTTTTGTAACTGGACGTTCAACATTTGATTTTATCGGCCATTGTGTGTATATATTGGATGATGGGGACTGTTTAATTCTCAGCTATTTAACTGCCTATTTAACCGATCCCCATTTTTGGGGCTGTAATGGCACAGGGTTGGGCTTTCTCCGCTGGGGAGCCAGTGTTTATAGTCTTTTTCACCCTAGGGCCCTCCGGAACCTATTTAGTTGGGTTCTGCAGGGTTCCTTAGTAGCTGTGTAGTCGGCGGTGGACTTGTGTGAACTTTCTGGGCTCTTAGCTGGGGAACGAACCAGTCCCAAGAAGATTTCTAATTTCTTCTCAGATTGATTGATCAGCTTTGCACAAAATTTTTATCTGAACAGTGAGAGCATTTTTGGAGACCATTTTACTTGAGTTATGTGCTGAAACTTTTGGTTTGTTTGTTTTCCTTCATTATCAAATTATATTTGCATTGAGAATCCATCTGTTCCATGAAGTCCTGCCAGTGAGAGTGCCTGGCCTGGGATCTTCAGACTTTCATTGATGACATTCTCATATGAACTCTGTGAAACATTTGGACCTTTTGGTTTTGTTTCTTACTATTTTTACTTTTATTTTCATTACAATTGCTTATGGTAGTGAGAGTACCATTATAGATTTTTCCGGCATTAATAGTGAGAGTATTTAATTGCCCAGGGATATATTGACTTCAGATTCATTTTTCTCTTACCATTTAGATAAGTTACTGAAAATATCTTGGTTTTAGAAATTTTTTTTTTCTGTTAATTGTTATATGATTTTCTGGCAGTGAGAGTGCCAATAGTTCTTTAGGCACAGGTTAGTGAGAGTACCTGCCTTAGGGATTTTATTGTTTTGTTTATTGTTTTGTTTTTATCTGTTTTGTTGGGTTCACAGCATTTTGGGGTTTTATGGTTTGTTTTGAATTTTGTTTTTTTTGTTTTAGGCTTCTTTGGAGTTATTATGTTTTAACTCAAAATTGCAACTATTTTAGGATTCTGTTACTGACGGAATTAGGATTATTTGGAGTTGTTTTTTAGCCACAGCTTGGTGGTCATTTGTGTAATGTGCCTGTTTGCTCCCCAGTCCTGTGCTATTCGTCTCATCTCTCAGTGCCCTCCGTGCCCTCTGCCCATTTCTCCCCCCACCTGCTTCTGTTTACAGACTGTCATGTGCTGGGCATGGCTCATGGGGTAGGTGTGGGCATGCAGGGGAAGGACATTGAGTTCAAGAGCAGTTCTCCCATAGAGGTGAAGAGACTAGAAGACACCCTGGGGCAAAATGGTGTCTAGAACGTGGTGGTCCATGTCTAGTCCCCATACCCAAGGCACCACCTTGTTGGGTGGGCAAGTAGCCAGGACAGCTCATGAACATCGCCCAATTCGGGCGTTGTTATGCAATGCCAGAGTTATTAAGAACAAAACTGCACTTACTGCAGATTTTGTTGTAACAGCGGATCTGGTTGGCATCACCGAGACCTGGTTGGATGGAAATGCTACTCCAGTTTTGGAGGCAACTATTCTTCCCGGTACTCAGTGATGCACGCCGAGATTGGATCGCGTGTGGGGGTAGCGTCTGTTTCAGGCCAAATTGGGTCTCACGAGTGTACAAGTTGAGGAGACCGAATCCTTTGAGTGCACTGTGGTAGCTGATGTGGGGTGTAGGATAGCTTTCATCTATCGTCCACTCGGGGATGAAAAGCTATTCCTTGCAGGAAGTAGAAGACTTTGCCACCGACATGGTTTTGGAGTTGCCCAGACCGATGGTTCTGGGTGACTTCAATGCCTGGGTTGATGACTAATCCTCACTTTTTGGACAACACTTCCTCCAGTAGATGATATCATTGGGCTTCACACAGGTTGTTTCTTCAGCTACCCATAATGGTGGTCACTCCCTGGCTTTGTTCTTCTCCTGGAGACTGAGGCCTCCAATTTGGGGGTGGAACCTGTTGGCTGGTCCGATCATTACACCGTGAGGTTTAATTTTTATGCCCCGTGTAGGTCTGCTCCTGTGGAGATGGTCAGTTTCCACCCTTTGCAGGATGTGGCCCCTATAGACCTGGCGGCAGTGATTAACATCTCAGAGTTCGTTGATGCCTGCTCAGGTCCAGAGCCATTGGTTCTGGCCTGTAATAAGGCCATTTCCTCAGCTCTTCACCTGATTGCTCCAGTCTGTGTTCATCCCCTTCCACTTAGTCCTCAGGCCCCTTGGCTCGATGGGCCTTTGAGGGAGTTATGGAGGTTGGGATGTAGGTTAGAATGGTGCTGGCAGAAAACTACCTTGGATGCTGACCGTCTTATTTTGTTGGAGCATTATCAGTTATACCAATCAGTGATCTCCCGTAAGAAGGAAGAATTCCTGTCCAGGGAAATCACTGTCACTGAATCGACCGGCCCAACTCTTCCAAACTGTGGACAGGCTGTGCAACCCAGCCTGTCTGCAGCTCTGTTGAGTTTTTCACAAATGGAGTGTGATGAGCTAGCTCGATTCTTTGCGAATAAGGTGGCTAACATCAGGTCAGAGATCCATCTGACCCTGCTCTATGGGGATGTGCTCGGTCACTATGCCTCCTGTTTCCTGGAGTACCTTTGACCTGCTGGAGTTCATCGATATTATGAGGATTGTCCATGGGGATGCACCCTACGTGCTGTAGTTTAGATCCAGGCCCTACATCCCTGATTTTGGGTTGTAGTGATATCATCAGCCCAGTCTTGGCTCAGATTATCCAGTGCTCCTTGGAATTGGGTGAGTTTCCAAGCTCCATGAAGGAGGCGGTGGTGACACCCTCTGAAGAAAGCTTCTTTGGACCTGGATACTCTAGCTAACTACAGACCTATCTTGAACCTTCCTTTTGTGGGAAAGGTTATCTGAGAAAGTTTGGCAACTCAATTGGAGAACCATTTGACCATCCATAGTATATACGAACCTCTCCAATCTGGTTTTCAGAAGAGACACTGTACTGAGATTGCTCTGGTTTGGGTGCTCAATGATCTCCTGATGGCGAGAGATTGGAGAAACTGCTCCATCTTGGTACTCCTTGATCTCTCCTCAGCTTTTGACACTGTAGACCATGGGTTCTGCTCAAATGCCTGAGGTCCATCTGTGGATTGACTGGCACAGTGCTCAGATG
This sequence comes from Neoceratodus forsteri, assembly GCA_016271365.2. NCBI lineage: Eukaryota > Metazoa > Chordata > Ceratodontiformes > Ceratodontidae > Neoceratodus > Neoceratodus forsteri. Next base: position 898,844,853 of record CM057456.1, on the reverse strand, counting down.
GTTTTCATTTTTCCTCACTGGTAGAACTCAGAGAGTCATCTTGGGAATTTTTCTTCTGAGTCTTTCTCTCTGTTTTGTGGGTTTCCCAGGGCTTGGTGCTGTCCCCATGTTTTTGCAGTGTATATGCTGCCCCTCAGAGACATTGTAAGATGGTATGGGCTGAGGTTTCACTGCTATGCTTATGATACCCAGCTTTACCTGTCTTTTGCCCCTGACCAGGTTAGTGCTCTCAGTATTTAACAGCTGTATCACTGAAATCCAAGATTGGATGAATTCCAGCGGGTTAAAGTTGAACACAGGTAAAACTGAGGTTTTGGTTGTGGACCCGGATGTAGGACAGAGGGTTGAGGACTGATTCGCCATCTGGTTTATTCTTTGGGGGCACTCAGATCCTTACCTCTGAATGGGCACCTAACCTGGGAGTGATACTTGATGATGGGCTGACCCTTCATCATCAGGTGTCGGCAGTCGTTAACTAGCCTTTTATCATCTGAGGAACATTGCCAGGATCAAGCACCTTGTTCCGTCCAGTGATTTGTCTGTATTCGTCCATGCCTTTGTGAACTTGCGCCTTGACTATTTGCAACTTCCTTTACTTAGGGCTTCCTTGGGTTGATATCTGCCGCTGGTAGCTAGTGCAGAACGCTGCTTGCTGTTATTGACTGGGGTATCTATGAGATCTCATATTACCCCAGTGCTGCGCGATCTGCACTGACTGCCGATTCAGTGGTGGAGCACCTTTAAGGTAGGTTTGTTAACCTATGAAGCCCTACACAGACTTGGTCCTGATTACTTGAAAGAGCTTCTGACACCTTACACCCTTGTGCGTGGCTCCACTCAGCTGACGAGGGTTGCTGGAGATTCTGAGGGTTAGTTTGAATTCACCTGGGGTTGCCCTTTTATGTTTGCTGCCCCAACCCTCTGGAATTCTCTGCCCTGTCAGACATTTAGGAGTGCAGGACTGTGGGGAGCTTTAAGCAGGCACTGAAAATATTTTTTATGGATGAAGGCATTTCCTGATCTGTTCTGATTTGATTATGTTTTAATGAATTGGCTGTGATTGTGTGAAGCACCTAGATAATGTGAAAGGTGCTCAATAAATAAAGCTATTATTATTATTATTATTATTATTATTTTATTATTATTATTATAGTGGATAAGTGAGAGCAATCAAGATGTCACAGCAAGGTTTAGGGTGTTTTGGAGCAGGCAACCTTTATGCCTATACAAGAGCCCTATTCCAGCATTGACAGCGGAGAAGAGGAGACTGATGTGTGCGTGGAAAGTGAGAGAGGAGTCAAGAGTGATGCCTAGGTATTTAAAGGTGGGTACCAGGTCAAGTGGGGAGCCTTTGGAGTTGAGGATGGTGAGGAGAAACTTTTATGTTTTTGTCTGTGTGTAAAGAGCATGGCCTCGGTCTTTCTGTAGTTCATCATAAGGCAGTGATCTGAGAACCAGGCTTCAGCCTCGTGAAGGAGCTGCAGGGGGCTTGAAGAGAAAGGTCAGGGTGACTCACGAATATGACCAAGATCATCATGTGAGAAGCAGCTGACCTGAGCAGGCCTTTGGGGAGGGTGTTCAAGAACATGCTAACAGAAGAGGGCCCAATATAGAGCCTTGGGGACCCCAGATTGAACCAGTTTACTGGGCGAGAGTGTGGTGTTTAACTTGACCCTCTGGGTTCTGTCAGTCAGATAGCTTTTTAACCAGGCGGTGGCTTCCAGAGATAACCCCAAGAGGGGCAGGGATTGTAGGAGAAATGTGGCTGACAGAGTCAAAAGCCTTGGTTAAATCAATATAGGTAGAGCCATTTTAACTCTATGTGATTGATCCATACTACCCCTTTTAGGCAGTATATGCCCTAAAAATAATCTCTTTCAGGTTACGCTGGCCTTCAAAGTGGTTTGTCCTAAAGAGCACAATTTAAAGTCAGCAGGTGCCAATCCTCTGCTTTACAAATGTAGTTAGTAGCTCACTTGCAAATACTTATAATATGCATTGGAGGAAATCCACCTCTTTAGTCATATCCTCATAAGATTTCGGTCTTTCTCCAGTAAACATGTCTGCCAAACATCTGATATCCCTATTCTTCCATTCAAGAAGCCCATGCCTCATGTCTCCTTGTTTTTTTTCACTATTCTTCAAATGATTCATGCAGTTTACCTTTTAATGAATCATTTAACAAGAATGGTGAATTAAAAAACAAGGAGACATGAGGGCACCCCCTGTACCACCTATGGTACATAGCTGCTCAGGCTGCTGCAGGATCCGGGAACAGCTGGCATGCGCATCCATCATTTTTGGGGTTTTTATGCTGTCACCCTGTACCCTGTCTGATCCCTCTTTCAGGCCCTCAGGGATCTTCTCACCCCAGCTGCTCCAGACTCCACCGCCCACATTGCAGCTACCCCAGGTTATCCCGATGTATCTCTTCATCGGGTGGGTCCTATACCTTCAGGGAATGAGCCTACCAGCCATGACAATGATTCTGGGTGCTGCTGAGGTGCCTGATAGAGGTCCTCGAGCTCAGTGGTGAGGATCTGGGAGGCGCACCCGATTGGCCAGGGCGCCATTTTCCATTTTCCTCCTGCAGGAGCATGACATGCAGGATGCAAGGCAATGCCAGCACCTGTCACGCCCTTAGACAGTGGGACTTAGCATACTGCACCCACCCTCCTCTGAGAGAAGGTGAGCTGTCAGTGGACGCTCAAGCCTTCTCTCCCCGGTCAGCCCTCTGACATTCTGCTGCACCAGCGGCTATGTGCTTCCCTTGTGAAGGCCACCAAGGATCTGCTAGGCCCCACTGCATGACATTCGACTTAGGCATGCCTACCCACTGCACATCCGTGGCATGTAAGCACAGTGCACAGAGCCTGTTGTCTTCAGTTTTCTTCCTCGGTAGCAAGCTTCACAGTTGGTGTGAGTCTTGGGAACATTGAATAATTGGATTCAGCATAAAGTAGGATGTAGAGAACAAAGGTTGGATTTCATGGTTGCAAACTTAAAATCAGTCTTGTTGGGAGAGTTCATTATTGAATTGTGGCATTTAACAATTGTTACTGAGGCATTTTTCCTTTCAGGTTAATGGACCGTGGTAGTCTCTCCCATTAGGGGCCCAATAGACTGTCTAATGTGTGGCATGTAAATCCTTACCCAAAAATTACAAACTTGGGAGTTTAATGGTATGAAGTCAAATGAAGCACAGTACAACAATTTGTTTGGCACCATGGTTTCAGAAGACAGAGGTAGAGTAAATGCACAACACACACATACATATATATATATATATATATATATATATATATATATATATACACACATTGGGTTGAGTAGGCTTCTTTGTTAAACTCATAATTTTGCACGTTAGTAACTTTGGACCCGCTCACAGATTTGCATGGAGCATGGTAGATCTCTTGATTTACCAAATTTCGTTTTGTTAGACTTAGGTTTTTGTGCACCAAAATGCTAAAAATGCACTTTTGCCAGTTATGTGGGCAGTTTTCGGATTTTGTCTGTGGTGCTATGTGTCTGTTGTGTGCTGTGCTGCCTGCAACTTGACTCATCTGAAAGAGCTTCAGTCAAGGAACATGCCGCTTTTGTTTGGTGAAAATATTAATCCATTTAAAAGTTATTAAACTTTTAAGTTCCCATTATAAGTCTATGGGAAATTTATATGGTTATTTCTGAGAAAGAAGTATGGGGTTTTACTATCTGGTCCCTTCTCACGATCAAGAATTTGTAGGCTCACGATCAAAGAATCTTTGATCACAAGGAATCTTTGATTGTGATTGCCTCCATCTTGTTTTCAGTTTGCGGTCGGAAAATTCAAATATCTTGGCTCAGGAGTTACTCCTGAAGTAAAACTTGGATGGGTTTTGCTCAGGGGTTCACTCTATCAAGCCATGCCTGTGGTTTCTTTCAAAATGGTCAAAAATAGAGTTTTCAACTTTTTGTTTTTTGATCGCGCTCGCTAACAATCTTTTATCGAGAGCCTGCAAATTATTTGATCATGAGATTCTTTGACAGCGATCTTTGATCGCAAGAGTGCGATTAGATGGCCACTTGAAAAATAAATTTCTCAGCTCAGGGGTGGCTTATTAAGCCAAATGATGGTGGGTTTTGCTCAGGGCTTCGTTCTATTGCAGCATGGCTGTGGTTTCATGTATTTTGCCTAAAATTGAGTTTTACCATTTTTATTCTTTGATCACGAGCCTGCAAATTCTTTGGTCGTGAGCCAGCAATTTTTTGATCGTGATCTTTGATCGCGAGGAGGGACTAGATGGCCAGATCTGAGGGACAAGATAGCCCAATTTTAACAATTTGTAAAATTAAATATCTCGATATGGTCTGGTCTTTTCACTTGAAATCTGAAGGGTGTTGACGGGATGTCTTGTAGATTTGAATTATGGTGTTTATGTGTCGGACAATACATTTTTTGTGGAGATATTAGTGGCACAGTTTATGTTTTACAGACAGCATTTTCCATTCTGGTCCTGACCTGAAATTTATATGGTACCTTACTGCCATGGATGTACTTTTCAGTCATTAGGTATCTAACATGTAAACAGGTGCGGAGTTCGTAGAATTTAAGGTGTTGGGGAGCGCACTCCCACCAACTTCCGTGATTTCTACTTTTCTAGTATTTCTCAAAAAGTAAGGAAATTCTATGCAAAAACTTTGTTAATGCATCATTTAGGGTTATATATATATATATAGATATATATATACATATACATATACATAGACTCTGTCTCAGATCTTAAGCCATAGATTCAGGTTTCATCTGAGCCTGTGTATGAAAGTCAGTAATTAAAAAGTACCCAAGGCTCCCATTTCCAGAGTCTCTGGGTTTATGGGGTTGACGTATCTGGAAAATCTTTAGGCAGGTGTGGAAAAGTTAGGCGTACTCAGCCCTTTTCAGAACTTGGTGAGTGAACAGTACATCTGTGTTGTATTTTGACTGAAGGGATACATAATAGGCACTTCCAGATGTACAGTACTAGCTCATATTGAATTGTCCCAGGTGAACTGAGGGCCTTAGATGTGTGTTTCTTTCCTTCAGATATACTATGTATGTTCTGTAAGTGTGGAATGTACAAAAAAAAAGAAATACTGAAGAAGTAGCAATATCCTGTCTCAGTGATCTCCCAAGCCACAGGATGTTCACAAGTCCATGGTTGGTTTTGCCAGTTATATTTAATAAGGCACAATTGTTATTGGGGCTGAATCCTGGCAAACGGTCGATGGTGGTGGTATTATATGTTTATGTACTGTATATATTATGTGCCATCAGTAATTACCAGTGCTCACCCAGTATGAGCAGGTATTCCGACCACATGTATTGTGATTTAACCTTAAATCTTTTGGAGTTTTAAAATTCACAGGAAAAGGTTTGGTGGCTTGTTCCTATCTCCATCCTTGTTGGGGCCTCCTTTATAATTAATCAAGGAACTGAGCACATGGACAGTTCTGGTTCAAGGGCTAGAAATCAAAATCCTTGATTGCCTTTTTGTTCCCAGTTGCCAGAAGCAAGCTGTTTTCTTCTGAGACTACAGGCTCTGGTACAGCTTTAAACAGGTGGCATAGAGCTATTCCTTCCTCAACCTCTGAGGCTGAAGGAAAGAGGGTTGTGAGCTGATACACTGGGTTGTTACCAAACTGGGGTTTGTAACGCCTGCCTTTTTCTTTAGCAGGTAACAATCCTGATGAAGAGGATTGATCCCCAAGCACCGGACATTTGTTGTTTGGAAGTGGCTTAATAAAAATTATATTCTTTTTGGAGCCTTGTGTAGCAATCGTATCATTTGTGTTTTGCTCAGTACCTTGTCTTCATTTGTGCTTGCTCCGATTACACTGTAGTAGTGCACTTGTTCTTTTCTGTGAAACAAGTTAGTTCTCCTCTCCCTTGGGGAAGGAGGCCATGAATGTATTGAGTATAGTGTTATCAACCATCTAGGCATGATTGACCTTCTAGCCAAGACTCTTGAATGTAGATATCATGTTACGTGCAAACATATGAACATACAAAATTGCCAGCAGATAGAGGCCATATAGGTCTATCGAGTCTGTTCGCATGTAAAGCTGGTTATTCTATGTAGCTCCCCACTCCTCCTGTAGTTGTCCCCTCTCCCTCTACCTTCACTGCAGCCCATTTTCCTCATGGGCTCTGCTAGTCTAATCTTCTTCCTTGCCCGTCTCAACCCCTCTTAAAGCAGGTCACTGACCTTGCCGCTACCTCCTTCTCTGGCAACTTGTTCTATCCCTTCACCACTCTTTCTGTGAAGACGTGCCTCCTCATCTCCCTCTTGAATCTGCCCCTGCCAATTTCAGGCTATGTCCCCTTGTTGCATCATCCTTCCTTAGGGTAAAAATTCCATCAATTCTGGTCCTGTTTATTCCCATTAAGTATTTGAAGGTCCCAATCATGTCTCCCTCTCTCTTCTGTCCTCCAGGAATACATGTTCAGCTATCTCAGTCTGTCCTTGTATGATCTGCCCCCATGCCCTGTATCAATTTGGTTGCTTGCTGCTGCACTGTCTCAGTAATTTGATATCTTTCTTAAGGTAGGGGCACCAGTACTGGACACAGTACTCCAGATGTGGTCTCACTAGTGACCTCTACAGTGGCATGATAACCTCCTCCATCCTAAAGGTGATGCCCTGGCTATGCAACCCAGCATTCTATTTGCTTTAGCCACTGCATTCTGACACTGAGCAGAGTGTTTCATGTCACCCTACCGTAACCCCAAGTATTTTTCTTCTTCTGATACAGTCACCTGGGCACCCCTAGCCAGTACCTCTCCTTGGCTTTTTGGCTCCTTGTGCATCACCTTACATTTTCACCATTAAAGCTCAGCTGCTTGATGCCAGACCATTCCTCCAGCTTTGATAGGGTCCTCCTTAGATCCTTCCTCCTTCTACTGTGTCTACCTTCCCACAGAACTTAGTATCATTTGCTCTTGACCCCTCTGCTATGTCACCACTGAATGCATTGGACAACACATGACCCAGTACCAATCCCTGTGGGAAACCACTGGTCACTGGCCTGGGTTTGGACAACTCACCGCCACCACTACTCTCTGGTTCCTGTCTGTCAACCAGCTCTTTACCCACTTCAGTAGTTTTTCCACAATCCCCAGGTCCACCAGCTTGCTGACCAGCCTGCCATAGGGCACAAAGTTAAATGCCTTGCTAAAGTCCAGATAAAATACGTCCACCACTGCCCCTTGTCCAAGGTCTCGTGACCCAGTCATAGAAGTCTACCATGTTGGTTTGACATACCGCCCCTGACAAACCCATGCTGCCTGTCATCCTGGAGACCACTGTTTTCAAGGGACATCAGCCACTCCTTCAGCGTGGTCTCCATTAACTTGCCCACTAATGAGGTCAAGCTGACTGGCCTGTAGTTTCCTGGATCATCTCTAGGGTCACACTTGTGTATAGGCACCACATGAGCTGTCCTCCAGTCCTGAGGGACACACCCTCCTGGAGTGAGATGTTGAAAAGATCCATCAGTGGTGCTGCCAGTATCTCTGCCAGTTCCATCAGAACCCTTGGGTGCACCCCATCTGGGCCAGGGCCTTGTCCACCCACAGCTCTTTAAGTCCTCTCAAGACCCTATCTACCTCATTCTCCCCTCATGCTCCTTCCCTCCATAATGGGCTTCCCAACCATCCCTTTCAGCATGTGCCTGCTATCCTCTTTGGTGAAGACAGGGCAGAAATAGTGATTAAGTGTTCTGCCTACTCAACTCCTCTTCTACCCACCCTTCCTCCCTCCCTCTTGACCCTGGCTGTTATTGCAGACATGACATAGCAGCAATGGGACTTACATGGAAGCATCTAGAAACAGAATTTGTTGGCAGATAACAACTGCTTGGCCCGCCTAGTGTACCCATTTTGTCCCCTGCTAACATGTTTCCATTTTCAGAGGAATCACGGCCAATTTTTTATGACCCCTGGACCCTCCTCAGGTTCCAGCTGGGGCAGTAGTGCTCCGCCTCCTCTCGCGAGGGAGTAGTGTATTTTATTTCTTCATCTGTCAAGGAGAAATGGATAGCATTCAGGAAATATAAGGAAACACAGAAGGAGCAGGACAGAGAACTTTATCAGTTAAAGCAGAAAGAGGCTGGGAAGGCAGTCAGAATAGCAAAGGCCCAAACGGAGAAAGGATAGCCAATTATGTTAAGAAGGGGATAAGACCTTTTATAGGTACATTAGGGAGTGAAGAAAGACCAAAGGAGGGATACTGAGGCTTAATAAAGGGAGGGAATGTGGGTAGAGGGGACACTGAAAAGCAGGGATACTGAACAAATATCTCTGCTCAGTATTCACAAAGGAAGAGGAGGGGAGGTACCTAAACCAAACAAGAGAAACACTCTGAAAATGGGGCTGATACCAGTCCATTTACAGAAGAAAGGGTTCTGAAAGAACTAATAAAATTGAAGGTGGACAAAGCAATGGGGCCTGATGGGATTCACCCAAGAATTCTAAGGGAACTAAGGGTAGAACTAGTGACACCGCTGACTACTCTCTTTAACAAATCATGGGAGGATGGGGTGGTACCTGAGGACTGAGGAGGGCAGATGATTCCTCTTCACAAAAGTGGGAGCAGGACAGAGGCAGAAAACTACAGACCAGTTAGTTTGACCTCAGTGGTAGGAAAATGATGGAATCACTTCTGAAGGAAAGAATTGTTGATTACCTAGAGCCAGTGGGGCACTAGGACCCAAGCAGCATGGATTCACGATGGGAAGGTCGTGTCAGATGAATCTAATAGATTTCTTTGACTGGGTGACCAAAGTAGTAGACAGGGAGGGGCTGTGGACATGGCCTACCTAGATTTTAGCAAGGCATTTGATACAGTCCCACACAAAAGATTAATACATTGCTAGCCAGCCTTGGAGGGCCCCAAGTGGTAGCCTGGATAAAATTCACAGACAACAGGACTAAAGGGTAGTAGTAAATGGAGTACACAGTGAAGAAAGGAGGGTTACCAGCGGCACCGCAGGGTTCAGTACTGGGATTGGTCCTTTTAATGTCTTTATAAGTGACATTGCAGAGGAACTGGAAGGAAAAGTATGTCTCTTTGCAGACGACACAAAGATCTGCAACAGGGTTGATACACAAGATGGAGTGGAAAGGATGAGAAGGGACTTGGCAAGGTTGAAGGAATGGTCAAATGTATGGCAGCTCAGATTCAATGCAAATAAGTGCAAGGTAATGCATATGGGAAACAAAATCCAGGGAAGAGTACACAATGGGGGTGAGATACTGACAACAGTAAAATGGAAAGGGACCTGGGGTAATTATATCAGATGACCTAAAGGTGGGCAAGCAATGTGAGAAGGCAGTAGGTAAGGCTGGGGGATACTGGGATGCATAGGAAGAGGCATCAATAGTAGAAAACAGGAAGTTGTTATCCCTCTGTACAGACAGTTGGTGAGACCCATCTGAGTACTGTGTGCAGTTCTGGAGACCCCATCTCTGCAAAGACATAGACAGAGTGGAGGCTGTCCAGAGGAGGGCAACCAAAATGGTGCAGGGTCTGCACCAGAAGACATACTTAAGAAAGACTAAAGGAGCTTAATATGTATACCCTTGAGGAAAGAAGGGAGAGAGGGACACGATAGAAACTTTCAAGTACCTCAAGGAATCAACAAAGTCCAAGAGGGTAGCAACTTTCAGAAAAAGAGATGTGCAAGAATAAGGGGCACAATTTAAAGATAGAGGGGATGGCTCAGAGGTAATGTGATGAAGTATTTTTCATGGAGAGGGTTGTGGATGCATGGAACAGCCTCCCTGAGGAGGTCGTGGAGTCAGGAACAGTGGGGAATTAAGAATGCATGGGACAGACATAAGGCAGTCCTAGTGGGGGGGTTGGAGGAAGTAAGCTGTTGGTTAACTAGGATCTGCAGCTTATCTGTTAGGTAGGAAAATGGGCAGACTAGGTGGGCCAAGGGTCCTTATCTGCCATCACATTCTATGTTTCTATGTTTCTATGTTTCATCTACTGGTTTTACTAAGAAGAAAGAGCAAGACACCTACTGTCCGGACAAAATAAGCATGCTGGACGCATGAACACTCTGATAGTGTCAGTCCTTTGTATATTTTGTAGGCAAAGCTGTACAAAAGATGACAAGGAACAAAGTGGTGGAATGCAGAACAGACTCCACGCTTCGTCTGGCTAACTGCTAGGCTTCATCAGAGTGATCTGTAAAGACCATAATTCAGTGCTTATATGTGCCATGATCATGTATTTCACAATTAACTATTACCCACCAGCCCTGGTGATCAGTGCTAGTATAGCAAGCATTAAAAACTTAAATTAGGTGTATCCTCACCGATAAGGTGAAAAAGGTGCTTAGTTTAAAATAGTTAACACACATAATTAGAATAAATCATGGGTCAAATAGATTCTCAACTTTCATGAATACTATTCTTCATATAGAAATGCATCCCCAATAGCTTAGTAAAAAGTATATTATTTATGAGCTCACAAATAGAATTTATAAGGCCATAATTAGGATTTGAATAATGTATGACTACCCCCACCCCAGTATGGTGGTAAGAAAATCACATAGACCCCGCACCAAATCTTTACAAATCAGAGTGTATTGCAACCACAGGGGCAGACAAATGTCCACATGTGTAGCTTAAGATTTAGACAGGACAGGATGGACATATTATATTAATAATTAATCCATTGCAGTACATCTTTGGGAAATTTAGCAGACAAACACTATATCCATACATATTACTGTCTCTTTTCCACTTAAGTTTGTTTACTCAGCATCTATATTTCTTCAAAATGCTGCCAGATCTATACTGTCATTCAGATCTAAATGTGTACGAGCACCCAGCTTGTATATCCAGTAGCTCTCCCTTTGTCCAATCCGCTTCTTAACATCCCTCCCTAATCCCTATATTGACTGTTTCTATGTCCACAAAATGAAAATTGTGTTGTTTGCTAGGTTAGATTTAATGTGCCTGACAATTGCATTGGTGTTGTCTCCCTTTGCATTGCCCTGACGTTTTCACCTATCCTTACTGTAAAAGCATGTGTAGTTCTGCCTACATAGTAGGCCCCACATTCACATTTTAGTAAGTATATCACTCCTAAACTGTCACAAGTAATCAAATCCTTTATTACAATGGTCTTACCATTGACTGGGTGAATAAACTGTTTACATGTGCAAACGTACTTACAGTACATACACCATCCATATCGATGCTCACCCATTGGTGGTGGGCAATGTCAGCTGTCTGGATGTCTCAGGCCCTGGGATAACACTTCTGACCACCTTGTTCCTAATGCGCTACATTTTCTAAACACATTTTGTGGGCCTCTGCTGACCACATCCTCCAGGCCTGGTTCCAATTCCAGAATGGACCAGTTACTGTATCTTATCTCTTTATCTAGTTAGCCCTAGTGGAGAAGATGGTAACAAAGGGGCAGTTCATGCTGGTGCTCTGCTCTGTTTGGGCTCCAGCATACATAAGTGTGTCAGCTCTCTCCATTTTAGCTACCTCAGCAATTGCTGTAGCTATACTGTGGGCACTGTAGCCTCACTCCACAAACCTTTTTACCTGTTGTGCTCTCTTTAATTTAAACTCCCTGGACTCTGTATAGTTTCTGAGTGTCCTTACCAATTGGTCCTTAGATATGTTGAATCTGACTGTGGAAGATGGCAACTGTCATATCTCAGAAGGCTATTTTTATCAGTGGGCGCCTGAAATAATGTGGTGCATACATCTCCAGTCTCATTTTTATAAATACACAAATCCAGGTACGTGATCACATAATATATAATCACAAAATATATAAAAGACTGACACTATCACAGTGTTCATGTGTCCAGTATGCTTATTTTGTCTGGACAGTCAGTGCTCTTGCTTCATGTTTACATTGTTTGAGCACCACTGTGTTTTCTGGTAGCTTTTTCTCTGCTCTTGGTTTTACTAAGGAAGCAGAAGAATGTGTTTAGCTTCTAGAAGGTGTTAAATCACTCAGCACAGGATCAGAATTAGAAACAGACTCATGATCATATTTTTCTTGCTAGCCTGCTCTTAGACTAACACAGAGGCTGATAGGTGAATCATCTAATTTCCAGGTATTTAGCCGTCACTTGTTTCTTTGGCTATGCAACTGACTTATTGAGAATTCAAGTAAAATGGTGCCCTAAGTCCTCTGACCCTTTTCAGGGTTTCTGAGTCCAACTTCAGCTTTATACATTTATTTCACAGTGGCCCATATAGTTTTTGTCATTTTCAGGTCCTACACAGTAGGGGACTTCTTCTAGACTGGGGATTTAATGACATGTTTTGGTCTTAGAGTGGGACTCTTTTTCATTTAGGCATGTTTTCTTGTACTGGAGCATATCTTAAATCCATTTGGAGTATCAAGTGCCCTTCCACTCTCTTTTTTGGCATGGGTGCCTGACAGCATGCCCCCACACTTTTTCTAAACCTCACAAAGTTCGGAGTTGGTTTTAATCCCAGACCCAGCTACTAATAGAGCTTAGTATAGAACATTGACCAGATTAGGCACAGATACCGTGATTCCCTTCTCAGTACAGTTCTTGCAGCAAATTCCAGACCATTTATTTATTTATTTATTTATTTACGAGATTTACCAGGAAGGCATACTGAGCAACATGCTCGATTTCAGATGCGACCTGGGGCCTAGACCCAGTACATGGCAAATAATTAGAACAAATACAAGTACAGATATCGTAATAAAGAAATAATAGCAAATGATTTGTACAAATACAATACAATATAACATGTATAACAAGTACTGCAGGTATAGTAGTACAGTAGATTACAGTCAGAAATGCACATAATAGGAATAATTACTGTACATTGTTTAGTTTCTTACAGGGCGAGCTTGGCATTAGCAGGAACAGCTGGAGGAGAAGTGTGCCTGTAGTAGTCTGGAGCAGAGACGGGATTATGTGAGTCTGATGGGGCGGGAGGGCCCAAGTTACAGTCTGCTCAGATCTAGGGGTAGGTCTTTTGAATAGATAATATTTCCCAGGTTATTTTCACTCTCTTTCGGACATACAACCATACTCTAGGTTCATGCTTCAGGTTGCAAGATCCAGTGAGTCCTCAGTGTGCCATGGCTGTTACCTTTGTAGGTGGTGCTTCTTTTGACCCAGTCAGTGCACACTTATATAGATCAAGGGTCTTGACTGATTACTTGCAGGATGGCTTGTCCTTAAGCATTCTATTCTTTCTTTCTGTCTCCCTCCCTTTACTGGGGGACCTGAGTGTGCTGTAACTTCCTCAGCACACAGTCTTTCTACCTGTCAGATGTCAACTCCATTAGGGTGTCTACTGCTGAAGGTCATTTCAGGTTGTCTGAATGGGGCTCCATCTGACTCTAATGAAGACTTACTGTGCCTTGCCATTGCTGTAAAAAAACAAATTTAGTGGCAAGTACGTAACACAGTTGGATGCATAAATATGAGTTGCAAATCCCCCCACACACACACACACACACTATATTGTGCAGAAATATATTTGGTAGAAGATATTGATGCAAGGAGAACTCTGTATGTATGTTTGTTGTAGAGTAGGGCTTGGCCTTCATTTATTGATTGAACAAGGAGTAAGTCTTCAAACTCCCCAAGGAGCTGATGCTACAGAGTAGACAAGGATTCTGTTTTAGTATTGTCCCTAGTTAGCCTGCAGCTATAGGGGCAATTTGTTTTCTTGCTGTGTTTATACTTTAGGGACATCAGAAAGTATTGAAATGTATTGAGCATTTGACTAATCCAAAATTTTTTTTTCTGCAGCGCTATTTGAGACCTGTCTACATTGATCAAGTTCTTAAATTACAGTTTTGTTTGCCGACCCAGTGGCATGGAGGACTGAGGCATCTGTGCCTTACCTCCTGCCATGCCGGCTGCCCATCTTCATAGTGCAAGTGGTCCACGGGGTTGGCTGGGGAGGGAGAGGATCAAGCATCCAGAGGACTGCTCTCCTCTCCTCTCCTCTTCTGGGGAGGGAGGACTGGTGCTCCTGTTGCATGAGTGTGCCCGGTGGAGGCCCATAGGTGATGCAGGTCTGTTGGATGCCAAGGAAGGGAGGGTGCTGCTGACTCTGATGACGTGTGCAAGCCTCCACACATGCACGTCTGGCTGTGTGCACCCAAGCAATGGGGAAGTGAGAAAAAGTGGCAAAACCCAGCTGCAGGATGATGCCTGACCTCTACAAGCTCCGCACCCGGTGACTGGGCTAGAAGGTAAGTGACAGGGCTGGGTGGAGGTCTTACAGAAGGGCCAGCTGGGCCCAGGAGGATACACTCTATATGGAAAATAAAAGTAACAGTTTGTTTTCACTTTTTATTGGCAACCTATCATTACTCTGGAAATGTTGCATACAGCAGCTGTTTTGATAAACTATGCTATTAAAGATTGGTTTTGATCCTCCATAAGGAGAAGGATCCATCGCTTGGCCTGTCCTTAGAGCATCTTGGTACAGCAACAACAGAGCAAAACATTTTGCAAGACTGCATATGCAAGCAGGATCACTTCTGTGTAGTGAGGACATAGGCTGTGACCAATTTTGGAACCTCTTGCTCTGATCGTAACACGTCCCAAGGTCTGTGACACTCTTTTGAGTTGGAAAGGCAAACGTTCTGGGGGGTCAGATTGTGGGGTGACCTCTAGTTCCTCAACATACCTTCTTGAAGCACTGTATGCTGTTTCTTTTTGAAGATCAGCTGACACAGCTTTAGGCATAAGATGATACAGGCTTAAAATTGTAATTATGTGATATTTGTCCTACGTGGTCATTTATGGGCTAATATCCTCCCCTCCCAGGTTGTTTCCTGCTGGGTGCTACTTTTAGCAGGCAGTATAGTGCAGTGGGTTAAGGCTCTGAGCTACAAATCTGGAGACCTTGGTTTGAATCCACAGTCGCTTAGGTGTATACAGTGTGATCCTGAGCAAGTCACTTAACTTCCTTGTGCTCCCAGATCACATCTGGAAACAAGCTTCAGTTTAGTGTGCTACTCCTTGTTAAACAATGCTCCCATTCCCTTTTAGAACCCATATGTAAGTTGCCAATTGATAACATGGAGCAACACAGAAAATGGAAAGTTTGTCAGACTTACTATCATTTCTTTTCTGTTAGTTCCAACATTGTCAGTGGGACCACACCAAGAGAAGTCACATTTCCTGGTGAATATTGTCAGATAAACATACATACATTTATCTAAGCATGGGAGCATGTCCGAAATTTGGATGTTATGAAATTCAGCTCTAATTTGTTATTATTCAAGACCAAAAAGCCCAATACAGTTATTTGTCATTGTCTTGTATAACCAGTCTGTTTCTTTTCTCAGCAAGAAGGTGCAGTGGAAGTAGGATTATAAGGTGTCTATCCCCTGTTTGGGACCAGAGGCAAGGTGACAAGATGGAACATGTATATAGATCAGATTACATCTTTCAGGTGAGACAGTATGGTGGAGAAGGCCGAGTCACCCTATGGCATGGTAAAACAGATACCTTCTTTACGATGTTACAATGTCTGAAAGCGGTTTGGTGTTACTTGTTCCAGGTAGGTATCTAGTATTTACTGCATTGCAGTATATGTTGACTGAGGAACAAAACATTCCAAGCTGCAGGCACAGCTTTTAAAGCTATAGCTCTACTAGTAATCCCTGGTCAGGGTGTATGTATACCTATGTGTAATATTACCCATTGACAACATTCAAGCTAACAGAAAAATAAATTACAGTAAGTTTGATAGAATTTCTTTAAATGCCAAAAGGAATTGGTTGAGAGAGGGAGTACCACAGCATACCAGGGAATATACTTTAAATGGAAATGGAGATTGGGTGAAGGAGTACCACTAGATGCAAGGGAAAATGTTTTAAATGCCAACAGGAATAGATTCTGGGGCACCCATGCTGTTTTTTTATTTTGTTAACAGCACCACAGCTGACTAGATACTACAGTTTGGAACCCACACCAGCACACAGTTCAAGATGTTAAAATTGTTCATCACATCTAATGTGGCTACAATAGGACACAATGTCCTCTTGTTGCCCTGTCAAAGGCAAAGTGGTGTTTTGCATGGTGAGGTTTCAATACAGGGATGTGGGTCTTGGGAGCAAACAGGTTTGTCCTGGGCAAATGGCTTGTTCGCTTTCATGCATGTGTGTAATACCTGTTCCTTGACCTCAGCTATCTACTCATCATAGGATATAGGGCTTCACCTGCCATTTGTGCCTTCATTGCACTGCACACACAAGGGTGTATTTCTGGACATCAATTGCATGGGAAAACTTTGTTTTGCATGTATGCATATAGAGAACAGGTGCAGTTTCTGTCGGACAGAAAAAAGTGGCAGATGAGGTTTCCTATCTGGCGACTGATGAGAATGAATTCAATTGAGCAGTTGTACCTCTACACCCCACACAGTGGATTGGTTAGTTTTGGGGAAAAGTCCCTCAAGGCCACCCCCTTGCCATCCCTCCAACCACTACTGCAGTAGTAGTACTACTACTACTACAATAACTACTACTAGTAGTTGCTGCCTATGAGATCACAGACATGATCAGATGAGAATTTGTTATAATGCTGAAACCTCATCTGAAGATGTCACCTCATCTGTCTGACAGAAACTGCACCTAAGCCAGATATACAACTCTGACTACATGAGGCTACTTCACGCATTGGTAGTCATCTTTGCCTGGCACATTGCTCAGACTTTTTGTAGCAACTTTTCTTCATGACCCATTTTCAGTGCTCGCTCCATGGTTTTACTGACAAGGTTAACCTGTAAACCAAGCTGGCTGGGTAAGCAACTGGCTTCAGCAGGCTGGGAATTCACTTAACCTGGCCAGGGGAGATTCAAGAAGGACACCCACAAACGTTTTTCATGGAAAGAGTGTTGGACAAGTGAAATTGACTCTCAGAGACAGTGGTACTTGCCAAAACAGAGGGGACATTCAAACAAAGGTGGACAGGCACAAGGCCTTTGTAAGGGTGTTGGGGGAAATGATGATAGCATGTCCACTAGGGCCAACTTATTAGAATCAGGTAGGTGGACCCATTAAATGGGCTGCTGGGCCTTTCTCTACCATCAAAGTCTGTGTTTCTGTGTCTATTTGGCTTGGGTACAGTAGCATAGCATTGAATTGCCAACAGAAGACCACCCCACCCAATGTTAAAAATAGTCACCAGGGTATGCAGCGAAAGAACAGCCAGCCAGTGTTCAAGGTGCTCAGTATAGACCCCCTCCACAAACAGGGGAGTAGCTGGATTCAGTAGACTTGGAACACCCCTAATCTAGTTAAAGGAACACGGAATGAATCTGTTGTTAGGGTGAGGACTGTGTGTTGCATTTTTGTGCTGCCCTTTACATTTATAGCTGGTAAAGGCAGCCATAAGTTAAGAGGACCTACATTTCACCTCCAAATGTTGAACTAGGACCAGGGTTTGAATTTTGCTGAGTTTGTTGTGAAAAGTACATCACCTTTGACCCTGTAAGGGTCACACAGCTCTAATTTAGCTCTCTCAGAATTTTAAGTCCAAATATACTTGTGTGTTATACTTCCCATCAACATAAGATGCAGCTGCTCAAAATAGTAACAACTCCCCAAGAGCCATCATTGCTCCTCTAGGCCAATAATGCTCACAGTTTAAATAATTATGAGTTTCTATGGCTTCATTTTAGTGTGTGTGTGTGTGTGTGTGTGTGTGCGTGTGTGGTAAGGCAGATGCATGCATGCTGCTTGCTGGCATGCAGAACAAATTTATTCTTGCCAACTCTGGTTTATACCTGTGCTGAAACTCAAGTCAAGGGCTATATCGCAACAGAGAATCCTTTTTCCCAGACTTTATTAACTCAGGATAATCCAGCTGATTTGCAGCATCTCAGATCCACTGGGATCCTTATCCTATCCATTTTATAGTTGGAAAAGCTAAAGCACGGGACATGAAAGAGACCTTCCAGTTTTCAGTAAACCCATTTCAGTCTGCATCATCAGAAATCAGATACACAACATTCCTCAACTGGAATTTCAGTACCTTCCTTTAATACAACTGAAGACATTTTATTAACACAGAATATTTTCCCTTAAACTTCATCTGTTCATTTTATTTATTCCTACTGTGAAATCTAATCATTTACTTATGTCATCACAACCAGTAGCCATAGATATGATTCTGATATCACAAGCAGAGGATGGAGATATAAGGACAGGAGAAGCAGCAACAACAGATTACGGGCCCAGTCCACAAAGGCCAAGGAGGCCTTGCCTACTAACATAAGGGGTGTGTGTAGTTGCAGGTGTGCATAGGTCCTGCTGCACATGCGCAGACCTCCGTGCATTCACATTTACCTGCTTAGCCTTGAGGGCCTGCCCTAACCAGTTTCACACTACTAGGGAAGTGGCTGGTCTCAGGGCAAGTATGAGGACATGGACATGCCTCTTGCATAATTCACTAGTTGGTTTCTGCTACAGAGACAGGGTGTGGAGGGCAATAGTATTATGTTACTAAGTGGGCAACAGCAGTGTCTGTGCACTTTACACTTGATCTGTGCCATCACTACATGCTGTCAGCCATCTAGGCCGATATGGAGGGCTGGGGCCATGGTATGAGCTGGTTGTTTTTTTTTTGGGGCGTAGATTGATTTTGTTGAACATACATGATGGGCCTTTAAGGGATACAATACCACAGTTCCCTGCTTGATATGATGCAGGGATCCACTCTAGCACTGAGTCAGCATTCGAGTTGATGCCTGCCACCCAGCCCTGGTCCACCCCCACCAGCATGCCCTGCCCTTTATCATTCTTGTCCATGTGTGTAGTGGGTTGTGGTGGCTGTGGATGCCACCAGTAGTGTGGACATCTGCAGGTACAGCCCAAATACATGGTTTTAGGTGCATATCTGGGCCATCTTTGTGACTTGGGCACTATCTTCATGGGGCAAAGATCCTGTTTCATGCAAATGTCTTGAGTAATAAAGAATGGGATGTCATTAAATTCAAATATTTGGGGAATATAATGATACTGAGTCCTGATTATGCCAACAGCAATATTTTAAGTAAACTGGCAAATCACTTGTTTACAGTAACACCATGAGCCATTGGCATTGCAGCAGTGGTGCAGAATTTATTGTACCACAAGGTGGTCTGCAGAGCAGTGCTATCTAGTTGTGAAAGCTGTGAATAACAAACAGCTGGTTTTAGAGGGAAAGATTTCACTAATAACTCACAGCTATGATCAGTGAAATGATCTCACTCACTGCTCATTTGCTTATCTTGCATCTGCATTTTATTGTTATGTCCTCTGCTGGTTTGCACAAACACCCCATACTACTTATTTTGTCTGTTCACTGTCATATTATTGCACTTTATAGTTTTTCTGTTAATCCCATATAACCTTTCTCGAGGGCACAACTGAGAATGAACTGTTTGCAATTCAGCAATTTCTCTCTGGGACAACATTTGAAAAAACATACATAGCAATACAATGCTCAGGTATTTTAACAACAATAGAGACCTCTAGTGGTTGTTGTAGGGATAGCAAGAACTAAAACCAATGGAGTACTGTTACCACCCAACTAGGGGAATTTCCCTTAGCAGAATGATTTGAGTTGGTGTCTTTGTGACTCAATATGCAGATTTTATTCCCAGCAAGGAGGTGCATCTGACCAAGTAAAGGGACCAACTGTATATAGCAGTGTACTTTATTAGTATACCAAACCTATGATGGCTTCCCTGTGTTTAAAAATGAAATGGTAAGTGGAGATAATTAATGACCAGCTGCAGCACCATTTTTAAACTGACATGTTAGCAGAACTGCAAAACAACACACAAGAGTTTTCGAGTAATTAATACAGTCACTTAATCATAATAAAAGATGGGACTTAAACATTAAGCAGGGATGGAGCATATCGATTTTAATGCACTCATATAGAACATGTAGGGAATCCTACTTTCCACCCAAATAATACCTTTAAAAAGTGGATCCTGTCTTTACATTTATTTATTTATTTAAAACATGTTTGCAGTACCAGATGAGCAAAATAGTACAGGAGGTAGGGTGGTTTGAAGGAGTCTATATGACCTTTATCCAGGAGTGCCTTTCTACTAGGATACTAGCATGAGAACAGGAAGAACTGAGACCTAGCCCTGCTGATTTTTGGCCTGCCACTTTAAGGCTATTAACATTGGTTGTATGCAATCTTAGAAATTCCTGTGGGAAGGGCACAAATAAGCCTCACCTGGGAGACATAAAAGGAAACTGGACAGAGCCAGAAGGGGATTTGGGAGTTAGAGAGAGAGAGAGAGAAAGAAAGAGAATGGCTTCTGTGGATTGGAGAGCTGAATCAAGCTAAAAAGCATTTAATTTTGTATTTGCTCTGCCAAAGTAAGCTGCTTTGAGCCCTTGTTTGGTGCTGATGTAAAGCAACATTTGTTTCATTGCACTTTGCTTGCCTGAGTTTTTATCTGAGAGTTACTCTCAAAAGTCTTGGCTTGCTGCAACACTGTTACAGGTGGGGTAGAGGTGTAAGCAAGACAAATGTAACAGGTACTGTCTATGCAAATTGACAGATTACCCAAATTACAGGAGCTACTGGAAGACATTGAGCACTGGCAGTAAAAATACAATAGAGATAGTATCATGTAAACCAAGTGACAGCTTGAGTGACACCAAATGGACTTACAACAACACATCAAGCAAACAAAGTAGTTGGTGACTATCTAAAGGCAATTACGACATGGCAGAGGAACTCTGTGATAATACCTGATCCATATGTTAGCGGACCAGTACCTCAGAGAGGAAGTTAGGTATTTGCAGACCACTTCACAGATGGAGGAGTCTGTACCTAATGGAGTCTTGACCTGCCTTGACGTACACCGTACTTCCAGTGTGGGGTTGGAACCTATTGTCTGCTTCAGATCAGAATGAACAGGGTGTATTGGATGCGGAGGGGAGGGAGATTCCATTTAAGTATTGGGGAGCTTATCAGCACAGAGTGTGGTACCAGTGGGGCAGTGTTGAGTGGAGCTTGCCATAGGAGAAGCCAGCCCAGTTCTTTACTTCTATATACATTGCATATAGGGATGGACAAGTTGTTAAAATGAGTTCCATAACAAGTATGCCCCTTTGGGTACTATATGTACATTAGCATGACTTTTATCTTGGCCATGTCCAGTGCTGTTCAACAAGGTTAAATGTGTGGTTACATAAAACAACAAAATCAAATGATCAGTAAGAACCTTACAGCAAGAATATCTTGATGTACATCTTTGGCAAAACAAAATGACCTAATGTTACCACTTTGCTAAGAATGTCAGCATATCAAAGCAGCAGATTGTGGTTATGCCTAAGCAGACCTCATTGTAGACAACCAAATTGAATGAAGATTTGTTGACATAGTTTATATAATGAATCCTAAACATATGATATGGAGCAAAGCAAACCAGCATGACCACTATAAAGACAAACTTTTTATCTGAGCCCAAAATTCCTGATGGTTACTCACTGTACCCTTTTAGCTGTTTTGTAACTTTGACAAGTATAAATATTTGTACAGTAAAAGAGCAAAGATGGTAGTTAATACAATACTAATAACAATAAAGTTTACTGTACGGACCGAAGCTACATCTAATTCTGCCTGAAACTGAAAGCATTCTGTCTCAGTGTAGTTTTGCCCTTTGCCATACTGAGAAATGAATATGGAAATAAACCGAGAGGACTCAGCCACACTGCGCCGCTGACCAGTACAGCATGCAGTGTTCTATAAAATTCAACTTTGTCTCTCTGCTTAAAAAAACAGACATATCTGATTAGCAAAATTGTTACATAAAATATGAAAGCAATGTACATATGGGCGTATTGTGCTACTGACTATTTTGCAAAATGGAGTTCCAAGCACCCATTTACAGTGGCAAAATAATGAATGCGGAATGGAACAGTGACAAGAAAGAGTGTGTGCACCACTACAAGGTTTATGACAGCTGTTGTTGTCACAGATAAGGAACTGCTTTTAACCAAGGCAAATGTCATGTAAATACTCCCAATAGTTCCACCTAGTAGCACAGCACTGTAAATAAAGATGAGCAGTATGCTGGCTTCTTCTGAATATTCATTTTGAGAACTTGGGGAGGAAAATCCTTGTGGAGAGCTTGTGTACAATTGTTTGGTGGAGCCATTTTCTTTACAATTCCTAGAACAGCAAAGATAAAATACATGTTTTAGTATTTCTAGTCACTACTGTGGTTTCTGACAACTTAGCTTTCCCTTTCTGTGTTTTCTAATAAATGTTGTGTGGCTCTGTTCACTTAAACAGAAGGCTTCCCTTATGATTGATTGATTGATTGTTTGATGTGTTTATTTACTTCAAATATTTGGTCAGGAAGGCTCACTTGCTTGACATGGTACCTGGTTGAGATAATAACTGCAGCACACTGAGGAGACCCAAAGAGGATGAAGCGATGTCTATACTTTGTCATTCTCAGCCTATACCAGATCAGATGTACAGTACAAGCTGGTTTCAAGGGTGATTTCTGTTTGAACAAAGCCTTGTCAGCCTGACTTGCACAAGGATTTGCCTACCCATGATGCCTTGCTCTGGGAATGAGGGTGGAGAGTATATGTACCATATGGTTCAGAGAAATGCAAAAAGTCAAACAATTGAGCAGGATCAGACTGGATATAGGGGCCCACCTGGAAAATCAATAAGGGAGAACCCAGGGTGACACACTAAAATCAGTATTACACTTCAATGTGATACACTAGCTCTGTGCTTGCATATTACATTTACCTACAGTGCCCCAGATACCCCATTTAATTAAAACATGTTTGCAGTACCAGATGAGCAGAGATATGATAAATACAAAGAATTTCAGAGTTTAGATGGTAGCCAGGTACCTAACTGAGGGAGGCCCACTTAAGATTTCCAGGTATCCAGGTGGGCCAGTCTGACTTTGCAATTGGGATAGTTCTTCTCCTAGCATCCATTTATGGATCTGATGCACTGCTTTCACTGCATAATGCCTCTCTAGTATTCTCATTGTGAAGTGCTAAATGGACAAGGGCTGAAATTGCTTATTCCAGTTGCATTCTGGGCAAGTAGAAAGGAGGATTGCTCAATACAGAGCTACAGAAAACAAAGAAATGATAATGTTTACAGTGAGGTAAAAAGGAAGTCATGGAACAAGACCTGCTGTATAAAATGAAGGTAAAATAATATAAAATACACTGTACAGCTGCATTATTCAAGTGATCAGAGTCAGAACAGTAAGAACAGCAGGCAGTTCAGCTCCAGTACATCTAAGAACCACACACCAGGGAGCAAGGCATTTCTGAGTGACCTGAGAACAGTGAGGGACTAGAAAATGCAAAACAGGTGAGGTGAAGGAGAAAGCAGTATTTGCAGTAGTGTTCTTTCAGCTATTCATAATATAAAGGATAAAGGATGGACACCGTTAATAACATGTTGTATTCACTTGAGAGGTTGCCAGGACAACATTGTAAACCTTGAGAGTGAAGCTGAAAGGTTTACTGCTGTCATGGCAATCTCTTTAGAAGTGAATTTAGTGAGGTTATTAACTGATGCCAGTCCTTAGCTTTTGTGTATCGGCACCAGTTACAAGAAATGAGTCTTCACTTGTCAGTATTTTTATTTTAGGCTGCTCTTCTTAGTGTAGCTCTCCCTGCTGTGGCTGTTTGTCAGAATGCGAAGTCTGCTAACTATGGAGATGCACACATGCAGATATGATGAGGTTGTTATGGTGTCAATTTGATGTATTCAAGAAGGGTTAGCAACCTCTTGGCATCACAGCGATACCATAACAACATTGTAAACTATTCGATTTCAGATAATAATGAGGGCTCCCCATACATTATAATGAAGTTGAGTTGAGTTTCTGTATCAAAATCTGTTTGTTCATATAATTGTGATTTTTGGTCACTCATATTTTGGCATTTGGTGGGCTAGGACTGAAACAGTTGACGTGCACTCCTTTTGTGTAAGACACTGGAAACCAGTACATTTGAGGGAAAATTAGACAAGTAGTTTTAATGTCAGAGTGTGGAGTATGATAAAACACTTAAATTTCCACATTGTTAAACTTTCTCAAAAATGATAGATGTGAAAGCTGAAGCTTGTGAGTCGAGGCTGAAATGTAGCTACCCATAGTTAGTGCTTTTGTCATTTCAATAAAAATCTAAACTCAAGTAAAATCATTATGTTTTAAAACATGCCATACTCACTCAGCATTTTATATAAGGTTGTGCAAAGACTATAGTTAGATGGCAGAAGACCGTTGGAAGGTTCAATGGGATTATAGGGTTTGTTTCATTATCATATGAAATGCAATAACATTGTGCAATAAAGGGACACACACACACACACAAACACACACACTCTCTCATGCTCTTCCTTTAGCACTGAAGATCACCTCCCTACAGAAACCAGGCTGGCACTAGGCTCAGCTACAGTTCAAGCAACCTCTGAAAATCAGTACCCCATCTTTCCAGAGCAGGCTGGCACTGGGTGTTCATGCCTAGTACCAGCAACTCCAGAAAATTCAGTAACTCCCAGAGATGTGAGATCACTGGGAGGCCATCCTCAGCGTTACCCCTGCAAAGGCTGCCCATTCCAGTAATTCAGCACAATCTATCAATGCATGGAAATTTGCCAGAACACAAAACAATCCTGTTATACTTTGATAAACGGTGCCCAAGATAGGGTTGCAACCACAGCATTATGCAATTATTTAAACCATTGAGTGACTAAGATTCTAGAGCATTTGCATCATTATATTGCATTACCCTCCTTTTGTGACATTTTGTAGTGTTATGGCAGATATGTAACATAAAGTTAATATTACGCCCACAGCAAATCAATGCTGAAAGAACTCTTGACTTTGAAGTCTTGCAGGGTCTGTCTTGTCACTCGTCTTGTTTGTGGTGTATATGTTTCTGCTGGGTTGAATCATAAGACAATATGGTGTGGAATTTTACTGCTGTGCAAATGATACAGATACATCCTCCTTTGCACCTGATAGGTATCATCAGTGCTGAGGTAGGATCAGTGTATAGGGAGATCAACTCCTTAATGGCCTCCAACTATTCAATATTATACTCAACAAAACCAAAGTAGTAGCCTAAGACCCCTGTCTTTGATATGGTGCAGCTAAAAACAGTGGAGGAGGTTCATAGTTTGTGAGTGGTCCTTGATAGGCAGTTATCACTTGTTTCTAAAGTGTCTCCTGTTGCCATGGTTACTTTTACCACCTGCAGAATATTGTTAACCTGCACCCTTACTTGATAGTGCAGACCTCCACACTTTCATTTACACTTTCATCTCATCTCAGCACCACTACTGCAGTGCAGACTACAAGTGACTGTGGAGGGTTGTGGGATGACAGATACACCAGACACTGAACTTCAGGTTAAACACACAATCTCTGTGTGATGTTTATTTAAAATACAGCAGATAACCTTCAATAATGGCATATCCCTTCTTCAATACATCAGTTTGCAGCAACAGACTGTGCATGTCCTTCCTTTGCACTTAGCACCTACTGATCTACTGATCTAACTTTTTAGTGAAAACCACTTCATCCTTATGTTTGACTTGTTTGTTTGGGTGATGGGGCTCAAACCCCCAAACAAGTTAAAGATAAAGAATCTCAGTGTAGAAGCACTGAAGCAAGGGTACCCCTAAAGGGCATTGACAATAAAGCCAAGTTTTAAAGAAACACAATATCACCTATATTCCAATAATGCAAAGCATCATGGGATGTTTATGCAAATCACCATTATGTTTCAGACTGGCTCAGTTTATGGCAGGAATGCATGATACCAAAAGGGCCTTTCAAACAATCTGCAATTTACATGCATTTAACAACACAACAGGGGTTTTCTGATATCTCTACCCCGTAACTTAATTTCTATAATACAGACACCTAGTACGCTTTACCTTTATCAAAAACACCTAGTGCCATGGTATTTTCAACATTTATAGGTTTCATACACATAAGGTGTATATATATATATATATATATATATATATCTCAAGGTATTTCATGACATAGTGCCATTGCATACTAAATCCAACAACGAGGAACACAGCCTGTTGTTTAACATCAGCTCAGAGGTCCACAATAACCTCCCTGTAGAAGGACCTGAGAGGGAATAAGAAAATTAAAGAGTACACTATAACATAGTCAAGAAAGGAGGGGTGCCCATAGGTGCCAACCTTATGGAGTAGAAATTGTAAAGGATAGATTAGGCCAAGAAATAAAAGAACTGTTGCAACAGATTTAAGAAAAGGTTGGTCCTCAAGAGTGGCAGGATCTCCCTGTCACAGGACCATAGGTGTGGCTAATTGCATCATCTGCAAATAACTCAGAATTCTGCAATAAAGCTTCTGGCTTCTTCTTGGTAGTGAGATGATGTTACTTCCATGCTCCAAGTCCTGAGCTGGTTGCTTGTTAGGGTGCACCATATCTACAAGATCCTTTTGATGACATATAAGGCCTTGAAGGATCTGCACCCTAGTATATTAGCAAGCTCCTGATCCCACATGTCCCAAACAAGGTATTGAGGTTCATGGGATGGGGTCTTTTGGAGGTACCATCCTCATGGCTGAAGTCCTAGGTGACTGGGCTTTTGTGTGGGCTTCCTCTCTGTGTAACTCACTGCCAGCTGAGGTCTGCACTGCTGGCTCCTTTACTCTATTTAAACATCTCAGAAACCACTCTTAAAGGTTAGGGTAACAAGCTGTGAATGAGCTTGGTACATCAAGTAGTCCTTGGTTTGATTCCCACAATCTCTACTTGCATACTGTGTCACCCTGAGTAAGTCACTTTAACTCTCCTGTGCTCCCAGGTTTCCCTGAAAACAGGCCTTTGCCAAATTGTCCTTATCCAGTTACCAAACAAACAAAAAACAATTTTGACAGGTTGGATTAGGGAATCTTGCTAGACTTAAATTGTTGGGTAGCTTACTTGAATATTTTAATTCTTGGTCAAATTCCTGTGTTCTTGTTGCTGTGTTTCTGTTGTTTCAGATGCATTTATGCTGTGAACATGCTCCAATCTGTGAAGGAGCAATTCAATTAAATTAAAACCTGGTGCTATTACTACTAGAATTGTATTTTATGATTCAGATCTCCACACATTGGTCCAGGTTGACTCGACTGCTGCAATTTGTTCTGCAAGGGTCTACCTTGTGATAGAAATATAGAATTTGACAGCAGAAGGAGACCAAAGATCCATACAGTCTGCCCTTTTTATACTATCTACTGTCCTGGTGGGCTGTATCCCTCCTCTGCTGTCCCCCAAACCCTTGCTGGCCCACATGTTGACTGTTCATCTCCTTGCTGTGTACCAGCCATGTTTAATCTCATTTAGGGTAGCCTCCACCACTTCTGCCAGCTGTTACATGTCTCCACCACCCACTCAGTGACGTGGAGCTTTCAAGTTTCTCCTGAATTTGTCCTCCATCAATTCTCGGTTGCCCCCAGTAACTGCATCTTATTTCTTATAAGTAGCTCCTCACTGTTTACTTTGTTTATACCTCAGAGAAGTGTATATGTTTCAGTAATGTCCCCTGCTTCCGCTTGGCCTCTAGTGAATACATGTTTAGGGCCTTCAACTATTTCTCATAGGATCTGCCCTGCTGGCCTTTATTATCTTGGTGACCCTTTGCTGTACCAACTCTGTTGATGTTTTCCTCAGGTGAGGGTTCCAGAACAAGGCGCAGAACTCCATCTGAGATCTCACTAGGGATCTGTACAGTGGCAGAATCACCTGGCTTCTCCTACTGCCAAAACCCCTCAATAGACACCTTAGAATCCTCAGTAACTTTCTGTATGCTTTGCTGCATTAACTTGCTTTGCTTGAGGGAGTCATTGATTATGACCTCCAAAATCTCTCTCCTCTGTTGAAGTGACCAGTCTAACTCCCATCCAGTATTCTGTGAGTGGATACCATCTACCTAAATGCATTACTTCATACTTCTTGGCACTGATGAACTTCATCTGCCAGACCTAACCATTTCTGTAGTTTTCTACATCCTTCTGGAGCTCCTACACTCCTTCCTCATGATCCACCTTGTCACATAGCTTTGTGTCATTAGCAAAGTGATACAGCTTTCCCCAGAGACCCTTCCCAGTGTCATTTATGAACATATTAAATAGGACAGGTCCCAGGATTGATCTCCGTGACCTACCTGTCCCATGATATAGCCCCTTAACCTCTACTCTGTGTTGCCTCCTTAGCAAAATTACTTACCCACCTAACTACAGCCCACTCCACTCCCAAGTCCTCCAGGTTCTTCAGCAGCCTCCCTAGCGGTACTGAATCAAAGGCCTCACTGAAGTCAAAGTAGAGCAGATCTGTTGCTCTCCTCTGTTTACTACCTGAGTTACATAATCAAAAACAGTATAAGGTTGGCCACGTAAGACCTTCCTGACACAAACTCATGCTGCTTTTTATCCTGTAGTTTATTATCCTCTAGGTAGACCACCAAAGTTTCCTTCATTTTGGTCTCCATCAGCTTTTTATGATGGAGGTAAGGCTGACAGGTCTTTAGTTACCTGGATCCTCCAATCCGCTGGTACCACTCTGGACTATGTGACTCACTGACTAGATAGGTAAAGGGCACTGCCAATACTGTGGCCAATTCCTTAGAACCTGTTGGTGCAGGTCAGCCAGGCCTGGCACCTTGTCTACCCTGAGAGCTTTTAGTCCCTTTGTACCCTGTCCACTAAGACCTGTAGTTTGCCCAGTTCCCACACCGCCATGTAGTCTTGATACCACTTTCTGGAAGAGGATTTTTGTCCTCTGCCCTGAATACTGAGCAGAAGTAATTGCTTAGTACATTTGCCTTCAGTTAGTTATCCTTCACTGCCCTTTCCCTCAGCTAGACTAACAAATCTCCTCTTGTTTTGTTTTCCCTCAGGCACCTGGAAAATTACTTGCCCCCACCTTTACTCTCTCAGCAGTCTGCAGCTGTGTGCCTCGTTTGCCCTTCGACCTTGCCTCTTTGAGTTTAGCCTGATACTCCTGCCAAGCTTCCCTTCCTTGTTCATCATGTACTCATTGAAGGCCCTTTTTTCCCCACACATTGCCTCCCTCATCCCCTTCAAGAACCAGATCAGCATTTTGGAGTGCGGTGTGCATATTTATGGAACACATACAAACAGAGGAGAGAAAAAGTAAGTGCCTCAGCTGGGACAACCTGGTGCTACACAAATAATAAGACACTTACTTCATTTTACTCTCTCTCTGTTGTAATTTTGCATAATCATACATACCGCGTGATTTAAATGAAGTAATTATTTGTGCAGTACCAGGGTGTGCATGGGAGAAAGAGAGTAATGTGTGCTCAGGACATCCCAGCTTCCAGTTGCCTTGGTGGCACAGCTGGTTAGCATGACTGGAACGGTATTCCTTACAGCCTAGGTTCAAGTCCCAGCTGAGGCACTTACTTTCTCTCCTCTGTATGAAATCCATTGAAATTATTAACCAGACTTCACACATGCCCAGACTGTATTAAAATGTAAACACAAGTGTCTATGCTCCTTTAAATTAAATAAGAAATAAATAACTTAACCATTCCTTCCTCGCATGATCCCTCCTTCCACATATAAACAAATTCTAAAAATGAAGTATTATTAACAATGTAATTCATGGTGTTTCTTTGGTGACCATGAAAAAGAATCACTCTATCTAAGTTTGTCAGGGCAACCTTTGCAGATTACCCTTACACAGATAAAATTTTGAACCATGACTCACATAAACCTTCTGTTGTGTTTGAGGGACTGAACGTTCTGCCAGAAGAACTCTGCATAAGTTGAATCTGCATTCCATAATAAACAGCATTCCATCTATGACTGTGTGAAAAGACAGATGACTCACATTGCAATAAGGCACGACAGGATGTGTGTTATTGTGTAATAATTCCTACCCTGGGGTGGGCTGAAGTAAAAGTGGAAGCTGAGTGCTTCCACCACCCCAGGAGTGACATTATTACACAATAACACATATCCCTGGATTGCCTTATTGCTATTATACAATGCCTCATTTGCTAATAAATAAAGAAAAAAGTAAAAATATTATGCTTTTTATGTATTTTGATTTTTCTGTGGGTAGGTATACATTTTTTTAAATCCATTATATTTTTTCCACCACTAGGTGGAGCTGCTGCCTGACTGATTCTGCTTGCCCAGTCCTATAGAGCCCTCATGGTAATCTCAGTGACGTGAGGGAGACTGAAAAGCCATTTGGTGTCACAGTTTTTTAGTTACCTTTTTTTGTTTGTTTATTTTATTGTGAATCACATAGGGCTCTTTTGAACAGTCACGGTGTCTGTGGGGAAAGGAAAACAGAGTTGATGATCAGTAAGTGGAGCATGGTGGTTTAAACACTGCACGCAGACACAGTGGTTGTTGCAGTTTCATCTTTGCAGTCGGGATGAAGACTAAGGGGACAGCGGAATGTGCGGCATGACAGCTTCAGTAGTGAACACTGTTGTGGCAGCTGGAGGAGTGAGGCTGAGCAGGTGTCAGGACAGAAAGTGAAGTTAAAGTGAAGTTATTTTTTTGCCTGCATTTCCTCCTCGAATGAGCAGCTTCAGTGAACTACTTACGGTCAGTGTGGTTCACTCAAATGGCTCAGTTTGGGAAACAATGCTGGCAAGAAATGAAATTGATTTTATCAGCTGAACACCAGGGCTGAACTGTGTTATTTACTGTGTGTGCCAGAGGGCTAAAGGAAATTGGTGTTTGGGGAAGGAGCTGTCACGGCTTTACTGTGGGTTCAGAATGCCGCCAACTTTAGGACTGGTGGCACGAGAGGGGATGGGAAGGGAGATGCACCGCCTTCCATCTAGAGGGTCGCCTGGATGGTGCAGGGGCAGGGTCCAGTAAGGAGCATCAGCTGGCACAGAGGATATGGAGAGGGAAAAGGGTTCTTCTGGTACATTGGAGAGTGGAGAAAACTAAGGGCCATCTCAGCAGATTGAGATCAGAAGGAGGGTGGATGGAAGAGACGAGGGACCAAGCAGAGGTATTAAATGAGTGCTTCGCTCTGTGTTCACTAGGAGGGGATGGGATATCTACAAAGCAAGGCATGATGGGGATAGAAGCAGTAGTGAGGGATCAGGGAGCAACAGAAATGGAGCAAGAGGGAGAGAGAGGTACACCAGGGGTGTCACATCAGGATAAGGATAAAAGGCCAGTAAGGTGGAGGGATGGATGATGCTATCTCCACCAAAAGGGCATGTTAGCCCTTAAGGCCCTAAAGAAAGATAGATCTCCTGGGCCAGATGGCATTCATCCAAGAGTACTAGGGAATTGGCAGACATACTGGCTGCACTTCAGTGAGCTCTTTCAACAGGTTGCTTGAGACAGGAGGGTGCCTAGGATTACAGAGGCACATGTGGTGCCAATCCATAAAGGGGTTGAGGGAAGTACCAGGTAACTATAGACCCATCAGTTTGACCTTGGTGGTGGGAAAATTAATGGAGCGTATACTAAAGGAACGATTGGGGTGTACTTGGTGGAAGTGGAGGTCTGGCTAGTTGGCAATGTGGGCTTGTGCCAGGTAAATCATGTCAAACCAATCTTGTGGAGTTCTACGAATGGGTAACATCAGAACTGGACAGGGAAAGCCTGTGGATGTATTATTTTGGACTTCAGGAAGGCGTTGACTCTGTCCCCACAATGGTCTGGTGGAGAAACTGACGGGGTTGGCAGTAGGCCTTTGATGGTCAGATGGATTGAAACTGGCTAGCTGGATGCACTCAGAGAGTAGTGGTCAGTGAGGAGCTCTCAAAACTTGGAGAGGTCGGTAGTGGGGTACTACAGGGCTTGGTCCTGGGTCTGATCCTGTTTAATGGATACATATCGGACATCAGGGAGGGTATAGGGTGTGAAATGAGTCTCTTCGCTGACGATTCCAAGATGGGAGCAGTAGTTGAGGGGAAGAGGGGAGGTTGGCCCTGCAAGAGGACCTGACACCCTGGAAAGGTGGGCTCACACATAGAAATTAAATTTCAATATTTCCCAGTGCAAGGTGTTACATCTTGGGCGGGAAAACCCAAACACAGGTACACCCTGGGAGGGAGGTGCTGAGGCCTCAACAGGTGAAAAGATCTAGGGTCATGGTGGATGCATGTATGAATAGCTCTGATCAGTGCAGGAGAGTGGCTAGCAAAGCAAATAGGATGTTGGGATGCATCATAAGGGAATCACCTCTAGGAGCAGGGAAGTGATTCTGCCACTGTGCAATGGACTGGTTAGACCACACCTTGAGTACTGTGTACAGTACTGGAGACCACACTTGAAGGTTGACATACAGCTCCAGGAGAGGGTACAGAGGAGGGTAACTAAGATGATATGAGGACTAGGGGATTTGATGTATGAAAACAGACTTGAGGAGCTCTGCCTGTTTTCATTGGAGGACAGGAGAGACAGGGGACATGATTGAGGTCTTCAAGGCACCTCAAGGGAATAAATAGGGCAAACAGGAGGGTCTTTAGACTAAAGCAGGGAGGTATCACCAGAGGGCATGGTTTGAAGCTGGAAGGTAGAAGGGTGAGGGGGAAGAGGAGGAAGTTTTCACTGAGAGGGTGGTGGACCCTGGAACACGTTACCTGGTGAGCTGGTTCAGAAATCCACAGTGGAGGGCTTCAAGAGAGGTGGGACAGACGAGAAAGTGAATGTATCAGATGATGGCCTGGTCCAGGGGGTGGGGATGGATAATAGGGTTTCTGGAACACAAGCGGGAGGGCCTCGGTACCCAGCTAGGGATCTGAGGTTTGAGTAGACTCAATAGACCATAAGGCCTAATCTGCTGGCAATTAGTATGTTAGTATGATTCCTGATGGTGTCATAAGTCATGTGTGTGTCTGAGTTCATACAGTGATGTTGTTCAATAACATCACTGTCCCAGGCACACATTGTCCAATCAGTGAACAAGACATTTTCTTGCAATTGTATACATTTTACTAGTTAATTTTACCACAAGAAAACATGTTTTAATTTTAGAAAGTTGGCATTGTTTAATTGTTTCTCAGTGTACCCATTTTATAAGCACAATAAGAAACTCCAGGTTGATGATTGCCAGCGATTCTAAATGGGTAAAAAATTAAAGAACTTTAATTGGTTAAAATCAGTTAGGGACTGTTTAGTATTAGTGCATAATGCATTGTCATCCTGGTCCTTAACTACATCACACACTGAGCAAATCAGTCCTCCTGCAACCAGAACTATCTTTCAATAGTCCCCTACAACCAGAATTGATCTTCCATCACAAACATAGCTGCTACCTTTACTAAGTAAAAACCTTCAGCTAGGCCCAAAAATAAACTACCTTAAATAAGGAAGAAAACAAATTAATCAAATGATGTTTCCTGATGTTCACACTACTACTTACACACATAAACACATTAGAAACATTAAGTATTGTTCATAATTTTCATTACAACTGTTTCTTTGCTGACAATGGCAAATCTTCCTTCTGTTCTTAACTGCTTATTAGGAAATCTCTTCTTCTTTCCCTGACAGTGAGATAATTGAGTCTGTGGCTCTAGAAAGGCCTTTGGTGTGTGTGTGTGTGTGTGTGTGTGTGTGTGTGTGTGTGTGTGTGTTTGTGTGTGTGTGTGTGTGTGTGCAGAATGTTAGAGAGGAACATTCTGCCAGTGAAACTGAGCAGAATTTTGAATCCCTGTATTACATGGCAAGCATTCCATGGCAAACATTCCATATCTTGAATGTGGGGAAAGACAGAGGAAAAATAAACAGGATGAAGAAAGTAGGCAATAATGCTTCATAAACAAAGAGCAAAAGTGGGAAACACAGTTACATAGGCAGAGCAGATCCAAACTGCTGAAATATATTCCTGAAGTTTATAAAAGCACATACATTTGAATCATATCTCAGTATTTTTAGGTGAAATCTATTACCTCACACCAAAAAGGCAACCTGCTAGGTTTAAAGTTTTGAACACATTTCTTTCAGAAACAGTGCTTGTATTGATTTAAATGCAAGAAGACATTTTTTTATAAAATATGTGCCACACACAGTTTCAGTATGTTTTGTGTTTTTAGCTAACCCCACAGTAACAGAATATGACTATTTTTGTATTCAGAGTTAAAATGGAAGCCTATTTCAATAAAAGGTCCAATTGTTATCTTTTAAAATACTTTTTCTTATTTCCATTCATTTTAAGTCATATATTTAAATGTCATGTTATAAGAGCAATAAGGCACTCAGGGTGTGTCGATTATGGTGAAATAATCACACTTTTCAGGTGCATTTAAAGGCACTTGGCTGCACATGCGCCTAACAATGCACCTGAGGTGAAAAGTATTTCACCATAATGCTTACCCTGTCATGTCTTATTGCTTACTCAATACACTTTCAGGTTCTAAAGTTACCTTGTGCCTCAGTATGCCCCTTGGCATGCATTATCCCCAGGCAACCAGTGTCCTGTTGGGTCTTATTGCTTATGAAAACAATTTCATGGTAACTCTCAGGAAGGATTTAAAATCTGTAGTCACGTAATTATACACTTGCAGCCCCTGTGGCAAAGTGGTGTTTACTCCATCTCCCAGTGCTATGCTGGTTTAGCACCACTCTGTTTTTGTACTAAGCTTTTAAGTTTCTAAACTTGTAAGAAATGTACCTATGTGTTATTTTCTTGTTTACTATTTCAGCCCTCAGCAACAGGCAACTGATTTGTGTCATAAGTACATCCTTTACTCAATGCATACCTCTCAACTGCACCGGATTTTCCGTGATGTACCGCTTTCAGCCTGCCCAAATAAGCCTGTTCTGTCGTTCCGCATAGCGCAGTTTATTTCCGCCAACGACCGAAACCACGCGCTGCCCATTGTTCCCCAAACACTAAAAACTTCCTGGTTTCCTTTCATGCCCCATTGACCAATGGAGTGCTCACTCCCCTCACCTGAAGCCCACCTCACTTCATCAGCCTCTGCCCGCCTCCAGATTAACTCCTTGACTGCCTGGCTAGTCCCCCTCAGGTCCCCTGCCATGCAATAAAGCAGCTAGGTGGCCAGAGGGGAGCCATAGCTTGGTGAGAATTTCTGAGGACAATGGAGAGAGGAGGAACAGCACGCCTCTGTACCATGTCACTCTGAGAGTGTTAGTAGTGCATCCAGGAAGAGTGGAGCAGCCTGTCAGCTGCCGCACCATGAAGGAGCTTAGAAGGAGCCAGAGCCTGAGGAAACATGCCGCCAGTCTCCAGTGCCACAAAGGTGAGACTGAGAAATAAATTGTCTCACAGTTTGGGGGTTTTGGTCGTGGGACTCTTGGTGCATGGTGGAGTGAGCCTCGGAGGAGTTTGGGCTGTCTGCCTGTCTTCTGAGTTGGGAGATGGAGTCACTGGTTCAGTGGTGCAGCAGAACAGCCTGCCTGAGCTGGGGAGGAAGGGGACCAGGGCAAGGAAGGAGGCACTGAAGCAGCAGCAGATGGACCACTGCTGGATGCCCAGTGCTCACTTACCCAACTTCCAGAACAGTCTGTAATGGTGTCCTTTTGTACCATTTTTAACTCTCTGGTGACAGAGCAAGATGTGCATGTGTGCAGTGAGAGGTCAAACTTTTCAGTTCTGGGGGATTTTATTAATATCAATAAAAACCTTTGAAATCTCTGGTGAGAGGAGCTTGTGTACAGCCAAGCAGCAGTGATGGGAATGAGCCTGGGACTAGGAGTTTGAGCTCTGGAGGTGGGAGACAGCCTAGTCTCTGATGCCTGGCTGGTGCCTTGGAATGGGTCTGGGTCTGGGATGGGTCTGCAGCG
Source organism: Neoceratodus forsteri (assembly GCA_016271365.2). Lineage (NCBI taxonomy): Eukaryota > Metazoa > Chordata > Ceratodontiformes > Ceratodontidae > Neoceratodus > Neoceratodus forsteri. Next base: position 898,809,042 of record CM057456.1, on the reverse strand, counting down.
CACACAAGGCAGTTGTGGCTGCTGCAGCTGTGCTGTAGTGTACTAACTTGCTTCTGCCTATTTTTGAAACAGGGCAAGCAGCAGTGGCACTACTAGCACAACTTATTTACAACAGCACTGGCATTGGAGAACTGGCAGCAACAAAAGAACAACTGTTGGGCACATTACGGTTTACAGAGATTTGTGAATAAAGAGGTCCCTTGCTGCCTGTACAGTGCCAGCCATGCCAGAGCACTGCTGAAGACTCTAAGTTTGCCAGGACAGGAGTGGTGCTCATCCACTTGCCTGCCCTGTACACAGAACAGTGACTCAGAGCCATGAGCTTGTTCACAGATTTGTCCTAAGTTACTTGCCAGCCCAGCATAGTCACTGGTGGTGCATGCTGTTCTCTGTGTGTTACTGTGACTTCATGTGTTGATGTGCAACTGCTGCCACTTAGCTACCAGTTTCTCATTGCTTGTAAATCACTTTGGGATATAATGTGTATCAAACTGCTAATTCTTTTTATTTTTTATACATAGAACTCTCTCAGACTACTGGTCGACTCGCTGTATTTATAGATTAAATCAATAAAATGTTAATACACATATAGGATTTGTATCACTCTTTACTTTAATTGAGGACACACACACATTTAGGATTTGCATCACTCTTTATTTTAATTAAGGACATACAGACACAACACATTTTCATTTCTCTTTAATTTGCAACACAAACCACATGCCAAGCTTACAAACAATAATTTTACTGTGGTAAATCAGTTTTATTAATTTTATATGAAAATTTATTAGTGCGCGACTTCATGCTAGCTGTGGAAAAATCAGGTGTACCACATTTTGCCATTTGTCACACATTTTGTAGCCCTCTGTCCACATTGGCAAGTTGGGAGGTTGAGAGGTATGACTCAATGACCCTTGTGTTTTCCTGGGTTTTTCTGGCTGCCCATCCTGGGGATACATATGGTCCCTGCTTAGTTAGTTTTGGGGTTGAGTTTCAGATTCTGATGCAGTGTGACCCCATGAAGAGCTCAGGGAACTCAGGATTCACAGGGTATGAAGCACCTTCATCTGTGCCTCACTGGACAGGACCTTGATTCTTGGATGCTGGCAGGATCCCATATATAGAGTGGCACTGGTTCTTTCAGGGTCGGTCTGTGAAGGCTGGATCCTGGCAAGGGTCCTGAAACCAGGAAGGCAGAGTGTCTAGCAAGGGTAGCTGAATGGGATCTGCTCCAGTGAAAGCACTGATATACACTATGTACAGTGTAGTGTAAATAAATTTTTAGGTGTTGTAAATAATATCTGTTTCAAGTGTTGTACCCCAAGTTTGTGTCATTTAAATGTAAATGAGTGAAGGGGACCAAAGAAATTTAAAAGAATTGCTGAGTACTGTGCTGCTTATACCACACTTGCTCTTTCGGTGATCTGCATTCATAATGCATGTGTCAATAATTCTAATTTTTGAACCAAAGGTTGCAGCTCTGAAGAGCTGTGAATTAAAATACTTCCAGATCATGTGACCTACTGTACAGTAGCTCTAAAGATCTGCTCTGCTGATGTTGTGTTCAGACTTCTATAGGCTGGTGCTCTGGTGGATCACGTGGCAGGAAGAGGTGGCAACATGTGGTGAATGTTTTGCAAGGGCTGTTTGGCCCAGCCCCCATGCAGAGCTCAGAGACAGATAAGGGTAAAGAACCTAATCTAAAACAGTAGCAGGAACATAAAGTGTGGGCTTCAGGTGGCCTTGAAAAGAGTTAGGACTACTGAAAAACAAACTCTTGTCAGAGCCACAACGGTGCTAATGCATTAATGTGATAAGAGATTTATGTATGCATGTATGTACGTATGTATGCATTTATTTAAAAGGTTTTACCAGGAAAGACATACTGAGCTGGTATGGTAACAGCTTGTTATTTAAACAATTTGTCATTTCAGTAGAAGATGGGATCTATGGTGTCAGTATGGGATTATGGGACTGGTGAGGTGCTATCATCATGGAGAGCATCCTGATGTTGTTTACAGTTTATTTACCCAGGACAGCTCAACAAGTTGCAACGTCTCATTTTCAGTGTGGAATCCTGCATCTACCTGCAGTGAAGTACAATAACCCCTGATACAGCACTCTGGAGCAAAGTCAGCAACAGTGTCGGTTTAGCACTGACACACTGACCACAAATACCGTCAATCACAATGCAAAAAGAAATACATTTTGCAAAAGTCAAACTTCTGTTTATGATTTTGGTTACATTTAATGCAGTACTTTGCAAGCTGTTTGTTGTTGGCCATTTAACAGAAAAGAGAAACCCAACACTTGGAATAGACTGTCAGTGTTGGCATTGACAACTAGCCCTGCATAGAAAAACAGGCAAAAGTGTATATGCGTGTTGGGGGAAGTGGTTGTGTGTAAAAGGCTTTAATTTAAAATCAAAGAACCTTAGTGCACAAGCACTGAGGCAAGGGTAACCCCAAAGGGCACTGGTCGGTAAGCCAAGTTTTAAAGAAATACAAAATCACACATATCTAAAATGTCCAAAGGAGTTTAAGCCGAGCCTTTATCTGATCCCCAACCACATTCCTCACATGTCTCAAGGAGTTGAAACTGAAGGGATTGGTTCTCGAGCCCTGGGACTGATGCAAAATTATGCTAAACATGAATGGTGCAGTGGCAGATTGCGCCAAACGTTGCCTCCTGAGCTATTCACAAAGGCATCCTGCATCAGTTTACAAGCTAGAGGTGTAGCCCAAGCCAAACACTGCAGCACACGCACCACTTAGCAAGAGCATATAATGAATAAAACATGAATGACTCAGTGTTCTGATTAAGGCATTGCCGAAACATCAGCTGATCCTGTGCACCATCATACACACAAGCTATCTGCCTGTCCACCTGGTCTTTCTCTGCTTCGGATTAAACATCATTATGGTGTCTACGTTTTTCATTTTAATACCAAGCAGTTCTGTGGCCTCCCATTCTATCAGCTATGGGATGAAAGTTTTTGTGAGCATTCAGTAAAGACTGAGATGCTATAAGACCATTATGTTTTATTCATTATATGCTCTTGCTAAGTGGTCATTTGCTGCAGTGTTTGGTTTTGGCTTATTCCCTTAGTTTGTATGCTTCAGTTAACTCTGTTACTGCAGGCACCATATCGTGGAAACTCACCATGAGTGTGCTGAGCCTCACTAGTTTGTGTTTGTATTATCCTGTATCGGTTCAAACTGCCTGCCCTAAACAGGGCTTGCACTGCCTATGCATCCAAGAATGGGCTGCAACATGGTGCTAGGGACATGTGGCAGATGCAAGCTGCCACTTCCCAAATGTGGGGTTCACAGAACTCTCCCAGAGGAGAAATTCTGGCCTGTAGACCAGCCAGGCTGGTCTAAGGGTATGAGAAATATTCCTCTGGGAGATTGCCTGTTTGAAGCAATGTGCCATGGGTCCCCCACGATCCCCACGTGTTCCTATATTGAAAAATAGAAATTAACCCCTCACTGGTAGTGTAGTGACCCTCTGCCTCCATCCCCCAATGTCCCCATCATTATAACAAAAGAAAGAGACCCTTCCTTGGTGGTCCAGTGGTCCACCACCCAGCAGGTAGTGTCCACCACCCCACCCCTCCATCCTGAGACAGAGATGGGTACTGCACAGCCCTCCTCACATCTCTGCAGCTGGTCCCCAACTGAACTGTCACTGAATGGACTTGAGATGGGGAGGGGTGGTGGACACTACCTACTGGAGTGTGGACCACTGACTACCAATGTGAGAGGCTGTTTTGGTGTTATAATGACGGGGACATTGGGGATTGGGTAAATGCATTATATAACCAATGAGGGGTTCATGTATATTTTAAATATGGGGCAATATCGGGATGGGGCAGGAGGCCATTATTCTACCAATGAGGGATTCAAGTATATTATAAATATAGGGAAATATCGTGGTTGTTGGCCTCTATACTGCCAATGAGGGGTTCATTTATATCTTAAATGTAGGTGCGCATCAAGGATCGGGAAGGGTGAGCACCGTACTACTGATCAGGGGTTCATTTCTATTTTAAATATAAGGGAACATCAGGGTGGGGGAGTTCATGTATATTTTAAATATAGAGGCATATTGGAGATTGGGTGGGCAACTATACTACCAATGAGCGGTTCATTTATATAGAAAATATAAGGGCACATTGGGGATCAGAGAAGGGGTCTGTTGTACTACCAATCAGGGGTTCATTTCTATTTTAAATATAGGAACACATCAGAAATCGAGGATGGGGTACTGCTATACTGCCAATGGGGGTTCATTTATATTTTACATAGGAGCTCATTGGGGGGCCACTGGACCATCAATAGAGAGGTTTACCCTTTATGTTGTTATAATGGGGATTGGGAGGTGGCACCACTTACCTTTGCCACAAGGTGCCTGTGGCAAACCCCCATGTGCCTTGTGTTTGCCACACAGAAGGTGTTGCCGCAAGTGTAGGACATAGGCTCCAGGACCCCTCCTGTGCCAGAATCAGGTGCAGGATCCCTGGCACACTGGGCTTCGTGCAAGCTGCTTTTTCCGCAGCTTGTGCTGATCTATGCCCATTCTGAGAATCAAGCCCAAAGCCTTCATCGTTGGCACATGCATTTCTCCTGTACTGTGAAGCTTAAAGCTGTATTAACCCTTTCTGTGCCACGGACTGATATAACACTCCAGAATTCCTATACCTTCTAATTCTGTCAGCTATGGTAGCCAAGGGTAAACATTCTTTTCAGCACAGTAGGTCAGGTCTCCTCTTCTTTAGTTAAGTGGTTTCACACTAGTCAGGTAGCACTTTTAAGTTTAATGGGCCAGGTTTCAATAAAACAAACAAAAGTCACAGGAAGCAACAACACAACATTCATTCTTTTACCATGTGTTTGTTTAATTGTAAAAAAAGGCCTTTCTATCTGACAGTCTCACCTTATGAAGAAAATAGTGCAGTGAGGGGAGGAGCTGCACTGTTCTGAATGCACAAGACACGGTGAGATATTATTCAACTCCAGTCCATGGAAGCAGACAGGTTGTGCTACATTAGGAAACATTCCAGACATTCCAGAGCCCCCTTTTATAATGATATAATCGCAGTACATCAGCATAAAATTACATGATAAAATAGAAAAACTGGTATCCCATGATGACAGCATATGGGGAAGGGCATCATCCATAATGGAGACTCGTTCTCGCTAAATCCCTCACGACAATGGGAGGGTAAAGGCAACTGGATTGGGGGTTGGTGAAATGGGCAACAGGATGGCGCTATATGTATGCAGGGGGAGCAAGCACGGTGAGTGTGGGCTGGGATGGGGGCGGAGGGCTGTAGGGGTGGTGCTGGGTGGGTTGCCAAGCTACGTCGTGCATCGGGGGTTAGCCTGTGGTTGGGGTGGGTGAGGTACCAGGTTCATGTCCGGGCACTGGTGTGATTTTATTGCACCTGGCCGAGATCTTTAATTTTACAAGTTTTCCCCATCATGCACCCCGGGTTGAGATCCTTTAGTAGGGGTGCAGAGGGTAGGTGTGTGGGGGGCACAGCCCACCACAGAAAGCATTGAAATAGATGTCCCCAGTGCCGTTGTCCTGTGTGCAGGGGTGTCAGAGTGTCGAAAATGTTTTCGCACTCTGACTGCCTTATAACGGTGATCGCCTTCAGGCTTTTGCCGAGATCACATAGAACCAAAAACTAGAGATAGTCTGGGAACACTTCCAGATACCCTAGATTTCAGAGTTGTGTACTGGAGATGTACTGCAGGTGTGCTGCTCTCATGTCCCTATGACATGTTGCTGTAAGTGTGTGGCGGCCCCACCCTCCCCACCACACTCACCCTTTTCCAACATTAGTTATATAGGGATTGGAACGCGACGCATGTACGAGTACAGTGCTGGATTTACTCTAACAGTCCATTCCTCCATCTGCATGTTATGCAACTCTGCCACTAGAGGGATTTGATAACCACACCAAAGTTGCTAAGCTTTATAAAGTGTCTGTTCGCTCCTACACTAAAATTGCTGGCCCTATAAAGTAGATCTATTTTAATGTCTCTGGGCTTAATCCAAAGGCAATACTAAGGCAAAAGTAACATGTCCTTCACCTTTGGCTACCTAGCAGGCTGAGTATACCCGCCTGCCCACTCTCAACCCTAGCAACAAGCAGAAAATACCTCTTACCCTGACTAAAGGTCTACTCATACTTAGTTCCTTTCTGGCCTGCCTCCACATAATGAACCCCAGAGTCTGGGGCAGCTACACTACCCACACATATAGATCATCTATGACACTTCTCCATCATTGCCTACCGTAACCACTAATGAGTCCACCCACCACCTTGGATTTCTTGCTTTCACCCAGTATGCTAAAACAATTATACTTGTACACTGAATGAAAACAGTACATATGTCTCCGTTTATAAGCCTACCACAATTTGGACCAGGTTATGCTTACTTCTGCTATCAGGAGACATCGAATTGAACACTGGACCTAGTATGATGGCCATGCATAACCTTGTAACCCTGTCACACCTGGCCTGATACAAAAGGGCTCAAGATAGCTCATATTAATATACAAAGTGTCAGACATAAGATGGCAGAACTAGAAACCTGGGTCCAATACTATAAGCTAGATATCCTTTGTTTAACAGAATCCTGGTTAAAGCCTACTATACAATCCCACAAAATTACTCGTCCTGGATTCTCCTCCTATTGCCAGGACCAAACTGGCAAGGGAAGGGTCTTGATCTATACCAGGGTAGGGCTGGCAGCTTGTGAACCAGCGTGCCTAAGTATCAACTCAGAGAATGAGCACCTATTCATCTCAATAACCCTTGGACAAGTTCAACAACTGACCATACAGTGTATCTACCTACCCCTAAACTTGTGTCCACCTCCTTTATAGAATTATTTGCCAGTCTTGACACCCTACCTCCCAGAGCTACCATAGTCTGTGAAGACCTCAATCTTGACTAAAAGGACCCAATAGAACACAAACCACTCAGTTATATCTGATGCCAAGCTACAGTAATTGATTGACCAACCGACTAGGCTTAACATGAAGTCTGGCAGTCACACTCTACTTGATTGGATACTAACTAACAACGAGGCTACCATCAAGGTAACAGGAGTCCTCCCTGACACACTAAGTGATCCTCCCCAACTTACTGTATTTGGAGGAATAACTTTCCTCATTCCTCCCAAAAATGATCAAATCCAGAGACCTAACCAACTTCAATGCAGCAGTGTTACACAGTCTTGTGTCTGCTGATTGGTCCCGATTAACTCTCTTCCTGATATAAATTAGGACCTAGAATATTTAATCAACACCTTCATCTCCATTCTTGACCTCCATGCCCCTTTAAGTTAAGAAGAGCCAAAGGAATCCACTCCTCAAGCTTTTCCAGGGGTTAAGGCTCTTAATGCATTCAAGAGACAAAGCAAGGAGAACCTTCAAAGCTCAGGGCTACAATATGACTGGCAATCCTATTGACACCTGCAGAATACCTGTAAACTAAATCTAACAAATCCAAGTGGGCTACCTACACTCCTGCAAACTACACACCTGCGCGACCACAAACACATCTGTCTCAAATCAACATTCTGCTTAAGGGTAATGAGTGAATTATCCTGCAAAATATGATCTCGAATGGCTCAATACTATCCTTGCCCTCTGAGATCACTACAGGATAAACCGCTTCTTCCACTAACCTTGATGTTCACAAGATAGGTCTACCCTACTACCCACCTTACCATGCAAGCTTCCCAACCCTGAAGCCCATCACCCTGTCTTTCATATAAACCAACATTGTACAAAGAAGTCCTTAAGCTCTTAAGGGCCTTAACCCCGATAGCTGTCCTGGATTTGACACCCTCCCACAAAATTCACCAGATAGATGCACCATGCTGGCACACTCGATTGCACAGTTGTTCAACAGATCCTTCCTCACGCAAATTGTCCCAGACAAATGAAAAACTGCAACTGTTGTCCCAGTACACAAAATGGCCCAACTAACCTTGTTGAGAACTGTTGACCTATATCTATCCTGTGCCCCATTGCAAAAATCCAGGAAAGAGTCTTATACAATCAGCTATACTCTTTCCTTGAGCAGACAGACGCCGTTACCATTCACCAGCAAGGTTTCTGGAAATCGCATGGGACCAAATCTGCTTTCCTGAGGATCACCTTTGACATCTTTCAGGTTATGGACAAGGGTTGCATAATGGAGACTGTCTTCACAGACCTCACAAAGGCCTTCAACCTTGTTAAATACACTCCTCATCTCCAAGTTCCACTGTCTTGGACTTGATTCCAACTCTCTCTCTCTCTGTCCTGGATCTCTACTTATCAAAACAATTTTAATGCATCAAATGGGCTGTGGCCCACTACTCCTTATCCCTCATCATGGACAGGGTCCTCTAAGGATCTATTCTTGGGCCATTATTATTCTCTATCTTAATTAATGAAGTGCTGCTGTTCTATGGGGGGCATCGATCCAGCTCTATGCAGATGATGCCATACTCTACCGATCCTGCAGAGATGTCTCCTCTATCAAATCTAACCTTGAAAAAACTTCCAGAAACTGGAAGCCTGGTTCAATGAAAATCTGTTGGTACTGAACACTGAGAAAACTAAGACCATGTTGTTCCATCATACCTCTTTCAACCTAACCCTCCAGCCTTCCCTGGTTGTCCATACATCATCTGGTGTGCCTCTAGAGGGTGAGTTCTTTTAAATACCTGGGCATGACACTTGATGAACATCTATCCTTCGATGTGCATGTAAGCAATGTTATTAAGACTACTAATCAGAAACTTAGCCTCCTTACTGCACTGCCCCTACTTTACTCCTCATGCTAGAAAGACTATTGCCTATGCAACCCTTCTTCCTGGCCTATTTTATGGCATGCCTATAATTCCCTCTGTCAAAACCTCTACTCTGGCCAAACTCAAACAGGCATATCACAGGATAACTTGTTTGCTGACATAGCACCAGCTCGGACCCACCTCTGTGATGTACTCAAGTCCCTAGGCTGGCCATCCTTCGAGCCCAAAATGGACTTCTCTGTAGTATCGCAATCTTCAGACTCATCTACCTTCCTCCCCACCCATCCTCTCTTACCTGCTCACATTGAAACGTTTCCCAGGACCCTTAGAAACTCCCACCTCCCACTACTAAGTTTACCCAAAGTCCACGTAGCCATAGGAAAGTGTTCATTCACATCTGCAGCACCCAAATATGGAATGCACCCCACACAACCTACTTTTGTGTACATCTCACACAGTTCAAGAGCCTTTAAGGAACTCTTCTTCCTCCTCCTATTTGTAGCAGGCGACTGCACATAATTCCTTCTGTTCATTTCTTGTGTTCACCTCCTCTCATTCCTCACCAGTTCACTCTCTAGTTGCTCGATCCTTTATACCTCCTCCTCTCCTGTCTTCACCCGTCCTCTGCTGTTCAATTTATACACATGTAATATATTGTATTTTGTGATGGCACTATTCTCAGCCACTCAGCAGTTGTCATCTCAGTTGTTCGACCCAGCAGTTTTTCCACTCATGCTCAAACTGCAATGGCACCAATAATAAAAAAATCTACTATGGGATATCTGTCCTTTTTGATTGTACTATGCTGTATACAATGATCTCTGCCACATTGTACTGCTACTATGGGTATGGTGGAGCAAATGTCGAGAAGCAGAAAACAAGCAGAAAACACAGAGGCTGTTATACATCAGTCTTTCGAGGGGTCTCACAAGGATCTATTTTGGGTCCTCTCTTGTTTAATGTTTATGTGAATAATCTTCCAAGGCAAATAAAATACTGCGATGTTAGAATGTATGCAGATGACACAGTAATTGTGGCATCTGCAGCTAGTATGGAACAACTAACTTATGAGCTTCAACAGGATATAAATCTATTACAGACTTGGTTTAATAACCTTGGTTTGTTGTTAAATTAAAAAAAACACAAAGCTTGGTTTTAGTGGATTTAAAAATAAAGGGAAATCAAAATTGCAAATAAACTTGCTGAGAATATTCAGATTGAAGCAGTTGATACAGATATTTGGGTGTACAAATTGATGTGGTCTAATGTATACAGAACATGTTCTTATACAAGTTAAAAGGTAACTCAAAAATTAGGGATGTTAAGAAGGGTAGCTGGAAGCTTGACTAAGAAAGTAAGGAGAAAGTGGTTGGACAACTGTTAGTTCCAGTTTGAATATGGATCAATGTTATATATGCATTCTAACACCACAGTGTTGAATAAAGTAAATTGGGTCTACTACAAAATGAGTAAATTTATAACAAAGAAGTAGGCATGGGGTGCATCACTGTGACTTATATAAAAATTAGATTGGTTAAATCCAAAGAGAAAAGGTTTATATTTGGTATATATATTGTTACCAAATATTAAAAGGTGAACCTAGACATTGTCTGTTTGACCACATTATAACTGAAGGTGATAGGTTATTAACTATTCATACAAGATCTTTAGGTAATGAGATCCCTATGATCAGATCTTATAAATATGGAGATATAATACTTCAGAATACTATTGCTTATTATTGGAATAAATTGCCCCAAAGATTGAAGGCTATTGAAAATGTACCTACCTTCAAGTGTAAAATAGGAGAATATTTGCAATTAACATGTACCTGTTTTAAGTAATTTTGATTGTGTAAATGTAATGTAAATGTCTTGTCATTTTGTATTATGGTTATCTTTAAGACAGGACTTTGTTGAAAACGGGACTGATGTCCCAACAAATGTATTTCCTGTATAAAATACATTTTACAAATCAAATAAAAAAATCAGCAATCTGTACTGGTAATTCTACCAGCAGAGGGACTACTTTACAATAAACTCTGTTTAAATTATTTTTACCTTGTTTTAACTTTTACAATATTTTTCTTCTTTTTTTTAATACTCTACATTTACCTATTTTCTAGGTAAAATAAATATTACTCTCCAGGCTGGGTGGCATGGGCTATACCAGAGCTTCCAGGGCTATAAGGCCCTCTGCATCTGCGTCAGGCCTCATTACACCCCGGCAGTTTGGTATAGCCTAGTACCAATCCTAAACAGGTTGAAAAATCAACCACTCACCCTGTATTTTTACTTTTTATAAAACCTTTTTATTTTCTTACAATGCTTACATGGCACCAGATGCATATGCAGTAATTGCCCACTTACATTTTGGAGTCTCATTTGCTCCTCCTAGGGTATACCGCAGTTGTCCACAAGATACATAACCATATTAAAGTATTTATGTTTTTTCATAGAGCTTTTGCTCCCAGTTGCCACCTACATCTTCTATTGGGCCCTGACCTGAGCCACCAGCCCTGTCTACTGCTCCCCCACCATCTTCACCGGTGGGGATCTGCATGGAGCAGTCCCAAGAGCCCCTGAGGGCCATCACATATGGTAATGTGGAGACCTAGGCAATTTCTGTGTTTTGCCTCCCGATCCTGAAGCAACAGATGCCCAATCCAAGGTGTGGCCCTGAGTATATAAGGGCAGAAGATGTGCTCATTGCCTTTACATTTAGAGACCACTGTGAGGACCACGATTTGCAAACATCTAACACGTGGTAAGTTCAAAATATAACATCATTTGAGACAAATATTGGTTGAGAGGTTACCTGTTTTAGTAAGTTTTGTTTAAATAAGTTCCGTGAAAACTGGAACTTATAATGTAGAAACAAAGAAAGAATAACTTTCAGTTATCTGACCGTGAACTCCATTTTCACAGGCAGGATAAAAATTAAACAGAAGTCAAGCCTCCAGAAGAACTAAAGGAGTAAGTGTAATAGATTTAATACTCAGAATTATGACTTCACATTGGAAAAAGGATGCAAGTATAGTGGTGCATTGAATGGAATATTTTCTTTCGCACTACATGTATTGTTTATGTATATAAATTATGCAACATAATACTAACATACTAACATACTATTTGCCAGCAGATTAGGCCTTATGGTCTATTGAGTCTGCTCGAACCTTAGATCCTTAGTTGGGTGCCGAGACCCTCCCATCCCTTGTGCTCCAGAAACCCAGATCATCCATCCCCACCCCTGGGACAGGCTATCATCTGATACATTCACTTTCTGTGTCTGTCCCACCCTCTCTTGAAGCCCTCCACTGTGATCTCTGAACCAGCTCACCAGGTAGTGCATTCCAAGGGTCCACCACCCTCTCAGTGAAAAACCTCCTCCTCTTTTCCCCTCACCCTTCCACCTTCCAACTTCAAACCATGCCCTCTGGTGATACCTCCCTGCTTTAGTCTAAAGATCCCTCCATGTTTACCCTATTTATTCCCTTGAGGTACTTGAAGACCTCAATCATGTCCCTCTGTCTCTCCTCTCCTCTCCTCCAATGAAAACAGGCAGAGCTCCTTAAGTCTGTTCGCATACATCAAATCCCCTAGCCCTCATATCATCTTTGTTGCCCTCCTCTGTACCCTCTCCAGGAGCTGTATGTCCCTCTTCAAGTGTGGTCTCCAGTATTGTACACAGTACTCAAGGTGTGGTCTAACCAGTCCATTGTACAGTGGCAGAATCACTTCCTTGCTCCTAGAGGTGATCCCCCACGATGCATCCCAACATCCTGTTTGCCTTGCTAGCCGCCTCCTGCACTGCTCAGAGTTATTCATACATGCATCCACCATGACCCTAGGTCTTTTCCCTATTGAGGCCTCCAGAGCCTCCTCTCCCAGGGTGTACCTGTGTTTAGGGTTTCCCCACCAAGATGCAACACCTTGCACTTGGTGATATTGAAATTTAATTTCCATGTGTGAGCCCAGCTTTCCAGGGTGTCCAGGTCCCTTGCAGGGCCAACCTCCCCTCTTCTCCCTCAACTACTGCTCCCATCTTGGATCATCCGCAAGAGACTCATTTCACACCCTATACCCTCCCTGATGTCCGATATGTATGCATTTAAACAGGATGGACCCAGGACCCGAGCCCTCTTGGTACCCCACTACCAACTCTCTCTAGGGTTCGGAGCTCCCCACAGACCACTACTCTCTGAGTGCATCCAGCTAGCCAGTTTTCAATCCATCTGACCATCAAAGGGCCTACTCCTAACCCCACAGTTTCTCCACCAGACCATTGGGGACAGAGTCAAACGCCTTGCTGAAGTCCAAGAATTATACATCCACAGGCTTACCCCTGTCCAGTTCTGATGTTACCCATTCATAGAACTCCACAAGGTTGGTTTGACATGATCTACCTGGGCACAAATCCATGTTGCCGACTATCCAGACCTCCCACCTCCTCCAAGTACACCCCAATCGTTCCTTTAGTATACTCTCCATTAATTTTCCCACCACCGAGGTCAAACTGATGGGTCTATAGTTATCTGGTACTTCCTCAACCCCCTTTATGGATTGGTACCACATGTGCCTCCCGCCAATCCCTAGGTACCCTCCCTGTCTCAAGTGACCTGCTGAAAAGCTCCGCCAGGGTGCAGCCAGTATGTCCGCCAATTCCCATAGTACTCGGATGAATGCCATCCGCCCAGGAGATTTGTCTTTCTTTAGGGCCTTGAGGGCTAACCACACCCTTTGGCAGAGATAGCATCATCTGTCCCTCCACCTTACTGGCCTTTTATCCTTACCCAGATGTGACACCCTGGGTACCTCTCCCTCCCTCTTGCTCCATTTCTGTTGCTCCCCTGATCCCACTTACTGATGTTTCTATCCTTCGTGCCTTGCTTTATAGATATCCCATCCCCTCCCTAGTGAACACAGAGGCAAAGTACTCATTAAATACCTCTGCCTGGTCCCTCGCCTCTTCCCACCCACCCTCCTTCTGATCTCAATCTGCTGGGATGGCCCTTAGTTTTCTCCGCTCCCCAATGTACCAGAAGAACCCTTTTCCCTCCATGTATCCCTGTGCCAGCCGCTGCTCTTTACTGGTCTTTGCTCCCTCACCATACGGTGACTTTTCTAGATGCAAGCTGGTACATTTCTTATCCCTATCCCTCTTGTTGTTTTATATTTTTGTAGGCCGCCTTTTTCTCTGACTGCTACCTGTACCTCACTGGACCACCCGCATGGTTTATGTGACCTTGTCTCTTTACATTTCAACTTAGCGCAGAACCTGACTGCCTCATGAAGTCCCCGCTTTATGACCTCCCATCTCCTTTCCACACTTGTCATTGAGGTAATCCCTTCAAGTGATCCTTGAGAATATTTCCCATGCCCATAAAGTCTGCCCCTGAGTCCACTGCCAGTGTCCTAGATCTCCCCTCCCCATGCTTATTTGAAACCAGACAGTATTGTGGTCGCCCCAGTCAGGGGTCCTGTACAACCAGGTCCCTTACCAGATCCCTATCTGCCAGAACCACGTCCAGGGCATGCCCCTCCCTTGTGGGCTCCATCACATGCTGTGTTAAGACATCCTGGAAGCCGTCCAGCAGCCTCTGCTCCTTGGCCACCTTAGAGGACATGGTTCCCCAGTTTGTACCTGGCATATTAAGGTCCCCCATCAACACCACTCCTTCCCTTTTGGTCCACACTGGCAACGATGTTGTCCAGCAAACCATCCTGTAGAACATCACTCATCCCAGGGGCCTATATGCTACACCCAGCTTGACCTTATCTCCTGCTGGGGATTGTAAGGTGACCCATAAGGCCTCCATGTTTCCCTCTGCCTCTTCTACCCTAGCAATTTCTATGTCATCTCTAATGTACATAGCCACTCCCTCCCTCTGCCCTCTTTTCTATCCTTCCTAAGCATAGTGTACCCTGTACGTTTAGGTCCCAGTCATGGTTTTTGTTGGCCCACGTTTCGTGACCGCCACCACATCCACCCTCCCCAACAGCATGGCCTGGAACTCGCAACTTGTTTCCCAAGCTCCTGACATTTACTAACACCAACCCCACTCCTTATCCCTGATCCTCTTTGTTGAACCCCACCCAGATTCCTTATACTTCCATCCTCCCTCTGCTCCTCCTGAAACCTCCACCCCAATCTGTTTCCCCTTCCCCTGGGCTTGAGGCTACTCCCTCATCTGGGGAGAGGGCTTCTGGTCAGCCACTGGCATAAAATCATAGTGGAAGAGTAGGGAAAGAAGAAAACTTTCCACAGGTACAAACATATGCTTAATTTTACTAAAGATATCTGTTTTGGTGCCACTATAAGGGATTTAATTATAAACATTAAATTATTAACTATTCAGTACATAGGAGAGTGATAGTGAGAGATCCTAAAGCCAGATAATTGTCTTCAAAACAATTGCTGAAGTGAGTGTTTTTATACTTTGATGTCCTTATACTTCCAACATTTTCTTACAAGTGGATATAAAAATATAAGAAATATAAATACTGTGATATGGTTATGTATCGCTTTGGTAATCGCCAGTACACTCTTAAGAAGGAGCGAATGAGGCTCCAGAATGTAGGTGGGCATTTATATGCATCTGTTATTGTGTAAGCATTGTAAGAAAATAAAAAGCTTTTATGAAAGGAAGTAAAAATACAGGGAGGGGTCGACTTTTTCCAGTCTGTTTAGAATTTGTCAGTATTGCCTTGATTGGAACAGACTACTCCCTGAATGTAAATTTTTATTTTTTATTTTATTTGAGGTTTGCTGTGCTGGAGACCTGTTCCTATAACCCACCCTGTTGGGTATTATTGCTTACATTGTGCATCAGAAATGTACTGCAGACAGTACTGCTGTGATGTCCTATGCCATGCTTCCACAAGCATGCTCTCTCTCTCTGCCTCCCACTTTGCTTTGTGACTCTGCCCTGCATTTGTCTTGTACTTGTATTTTGTATTCTCCTCTCCTGGTGCTGTTATGGCTGTATGGATGATTACACATTATAAATTCTGACTTGTCCTCACTAGCCAGACAGAATTCCTGTATGCACAACTGGTTTCAGAGCTAAGTAAGAGTGTGTGTGGGTGTGTGTGTGTGTGTGTGCCGCAGCGCATGTGTTTGTTGCAACTGTGTAGTGTGTGTGGGTGTGGCATACATGCACGATTGTCAGCTTTTTAGGCCAGGAAAGGCATTCTGAGCAGACATTCATTTCCAGGTGTGACACAGAAGCTCAGGGAGGTTAATTAATACGCTCAGGGTCACACAAGATGGAAGTGGCAGTTGTGGGTAACTAGGTCTGCTGGGTTTCCAGGTCCACAGCTTGAATTATAATCTAGGCTATACTCTGTATCGTGTCGCATCGGGATGGTGATCAAGGGGTGAGGAAGTCATTAAACTACCACTGAGAGTACTTCAATGTATCAGGCACATTGTGATGGTAGTTGGGGAGTGGGTGGTCACTAGATCGCCTGGCAAAGGGTGTCTAAATGTATCAGCTTACATTGGGATGGCAATCCGGAGGTTGGCAACACCTGCCTCTTTCCCAGTGTAGGAACACTGAGCTGTATGTTAACACAGATAAAGTCTTAAACCCTTTGTGTATAGCACAAAGGGAAGTAGTGCAGTAATGTGTCACAGAGTGGACCTTGCAACCACTTTGTGGCACCAAATTGTGACTCTGGGTGGAGCTCCAGCTCTTCATTGATAGCCCTACATTCTATCTATACGACCAAGAATCCCAGGCACCATATTTGATGTTTTGATTATATGGACTATTATATTTCTGATTTTCAGTTTGTTGCCTATATACTTCCCAAACTGTACTCTATCCCGTGATATATATTTCTCATTTTAATGAATCCCATTCCATTGTTGATGTATCTCTGTAGGTGAAGAAAGAGATGGCTTCACCTACTGTACGCCTGTGCTCCAGCAAATAAGCTGTCTTCATTGCATTATTTCATTTCCAGACATTAACAGGTAAAAATCACTAAAATCATAAAAAATAAATATTAAAAATGCACATAAAACAAGAAAACTTTTTACACCCCCAGAATGTAACTAATTTGAATATTAAATGCACGCCATGCTTCAAGATGTATAAACTATCGCAATAATGAACTCCGTTATAATTTAGTATTGAACCTGATCATTTTCAGAGGGAAAGTAACTATGCACAGAAAAATCTGTCATGTGAACTTATCCTCAGCTAGAAAAGTTTTCTTTTGTGCTGATAAAAATAGCAAGTTGGTATTAATAGATATAGCTAGAGTTGAGCTATGTTAAACTCTTAACTTTGCTCCTTAATAATTTTGGCAGTATTTGACAAAATTAGCTGAATTTTGTGTGTGTTGCCTAGGAGGCAAGTCTAAATCTGTTGAAAGTTTCATAATGGCAGCTTGCATGGTTTCTGAGGTCTGCATATGTCATTTTCCTTATTTTTTTGCTTAATACTTAACATGGTATTTGGGTTTGCTCTCAAATGCAGCCTCACGAGAATGGAATTTTTTCTGAAACTTTCAGGACAAAGTGTCCTGTGCAAAGGTTGTGCCTTTGCAAGGTTTTGTAAAAATATTAAATGGTTATAAGAAATTAAAGTTTTTTGTCTTTTCTAAGAGTGCTCAGTAGAGATTTGGCATAATGTTCTGATATGACATCATAAATTCTGTGTCGTGAGACTGTTTTGGTTTCTCACCATTTGCTTCTCACAGCAAGAACTTTTTGTGCTGTGAAAGCTGCCATCTTGTTTTTCCCCTCAAATTAAAAACATAGAAAATATTCAGTATTAATGGCATAATTCTATAAAAGCAAACATCTGAACTCAATTAAGTTGGACCTGTTTAGCTAGATTCTGATGTTTGTTTTTAAAATAATGGTCCGTTTAATGAGAGAACTCATTCACCTTTGTTCTCTCTGGCCGCTATTGTCCAAGGTGTAACTGTGCCATGCAAAGGGTGCACAAGTGCCACGTATGTGTGCGGGCACTCATGGTGTGCACAGCATGCAGCATTCTGCTTCAGGGCCATGTGTGGGCGTGTCCTCATGTGCAGCACACAACAACGTGTAGATCAGCACACAGGGGCAGGATCAAGGACCACGCATCCCAATGACACACTCCTTAACCCCGCCAAATAAAGGCATGCACAAAGCAGCATGCATGCACAAATGCAGAATGAATGTGCAATGGCAATGCAAGTGGACAACGCCAGGGACACAGTCAGGATACCCATTGTGGAGGACTGAACTGGCACAAGTGGTGAGGGCATGAAAGATGCCGGCAAGAAGGGAGATCTAGCAACTTCACTGCCACCCAGGTGACAGCCCTGGTAGCCAACATACAGGCCAACCATGATGTGTAGGAAGCAGTCACTGACAGCACCCACTGAGACCAAGCAGAGGCTATGGCTTGACAACCAGGTGGCCATCAGTGCTGATGGGCCTGAGTCACATACCTCAACACCATTAAGAATAAGTGGAGGCCTCTGTTTCTCCATAAAATGGAAGCTCAGGGTGGCACACAGGGCACAGAAAGGAACAGGGTGTCCCACCATCACCCAGAACAAGGCTGTTACCCCTAGAGAGGATCATGGCACAGACCATAGCTGAGGTCACTTGGCAGAGCATACTGGATAGCTGTGAAACATCAGTAGGTAGGCATGGTGTGGCCAGCAAAGGGAGGGACACACTGGAATGCACTGCCCACTGACCATCCCACATCTCACACACACAGGGCCTCCATGCAGGACCAGTGGTGCATCAACCAGCAGCACAGTAGCCATCCCTCCGGCACAGCGATATAGTTACCACGCAGCACCAGAGACCCAGGTTTGAGAATGGACTCAGACTGCTGGAGGGTTGGCCAGAGGGAGGAAGATTGAGTGCCCAGAGGCAGCCTCCTCCTCTGGAGTGAGGTGGGATGCATGTCTCACCACTCTACCGCCACCTGGGTGACCACTGGTGAAGGTGCAGAGGGACTGCAGAAAGAAGGGAGGGGGATGTGAGCCGGGGCTGGAGTGCTAGCACATCTCAATGTGCACCACCCCTAGGCTCACCTAGCATGCCAACATCCTGTGGAAGAAGACAGAAAAGTGGAAAATCCCCACAGTGCTCCCTATAGATGGAGCTCCAGGCCCTGATCCCAGTGCCTCTGCCACTGCCTGATGACAGCATCCACCACCAAAGACAGACATGTCGGGACGGTAAGGGTCCTGTCCTGTACCCACCTGGGAGGTACAACCAAGGCTCCATGGGGGATGGACTGCACCGATGCCAGGCATGAGGAGCAGGGACATACAAGGCCACAACAGAGTCTCCCAAAGAAAGGAAGCAAGGTGGTGAGAAAGGAGAAAAAAAAAGCAGCAGCACAGGTGCAATGGGGAGAACCACAGAAATGGAGGTAAGTATGCCACCGCCTGAATGCCAGCATGCCCACATGCCAGGCACATGGCAGAGAACACCAGACTGACACTGATGTAACTGTCCCCTACAGGGATCCTGCCGCAGGATGCACAGGTGGAAGTGGAGCCAGAGGCATGGGCAGATACTGACCTGGACAGCCCAAGGACGAGACATGACAGATGTCCAGCAGCCGACCACAGATGCTGACACAGAGGACACCACACAGATGCAACAGACCTGTGGCATGAGTGTGATGTACCCTGTGGGAGCCAGACACCATGTGCCCTGTGTCCCCATGTGGCCCGGTGGCACCCCTGTGCACAGATGCACCACACCATGCCCATGCACAGGCCTACCAGGCAGCAGGGCCTGTGTGAATGGGCATGCCTCCACACCAGCACAAGCACAGGATGGTTGACAGGGCCGTGATGTGCAACTGCATGACAGGTGGGCCAGGGGTGCTGGCCACGACTACACTGAGCTGCGGCAGCTGGAGGAGGCTAGGCTAACAGTGCAGAGAGAACAGAGAGGCCATCTGTGTGCTAACCGTGGTGGTTGAGGGTATGCACAGGGCACAACCTGTATCGGGACGTACTGGACACAATAGTAAACAGACAGTGGGAGGCACTGTGCACACACACACACATGCCCCTGCATCAGCACACTCCACAAGGGCTACACAGATGTGGTGGTGCAACACAGGCGGTGGCGGCACACGCAGTACTGCCATGCACAACACCCACCAGCCCACAGCTGCACAGTACACTGGCACACCACGAGGGTGTGGAGGCAGACACCTCTGCCAACCAACCACCACCAGTGGGCCAACAGGACCTGGACCTGATGGTACCAGTGGCCTCCCACTCAGGCAGCAAGGCCCCCACACATGGATATACTGGGGTCACGCCTGACACTAGGCACCATGGCCTGGAGACATGATACCAGTGAGGAGTAGTGTCCCGATGCCACTGTGCCATTCCATGGACCACCAGAGGCACGTGTGAGGCACAGCCAAGGGCCAGTGAGGATGGCCTCAGCACAACACACAACAGCATGGGGATGGGTGGTGGGCAGCTTGGATGTGGCACACACACACTGCACATGCTGAGGGGCCATGGGGTGCAACCACAGCATGCCCTGAGGCACACCTGACACAGAGCACAACAGTTATGGAGCGGCACTGCAGCACCCATGACAGACAGTTGTGGTCACGGTCCCAGACATGGCCGACACTTATTCCCTCAGGATCATCACTGTGCCCATGGCCCACAGGACAGTCAACCAATGGTACCATGCACCACAGTGCGGCAGACAGCATGCCCTGTTGGCATGCCCCAGTCTCCGTCTGGTGTCAGTGGCATGCCAGGGGCCACATGTCACTTTGGGGCAGGGAGGCACAGTAACCCATGAGGTACACAGATGTTGTGCAGCATGGCACACACAATGAACACTCTGCAGGGGAACCCTGATGTGTGTCATCGTGCCCCATGTGGTCCAGACACCAGAACCTCATCTTCAGGATGCCAGTGGTGCACTCCACGCACCCATGTGTCCTATAATATGCCCTCATTGAGGACCAGCTCAGCTCTGTCCTGTGGTGTGAGGTAAGGTGTCATCAGGTAATGCCTCAGGGCTATCCAATGTCACCTGCTGGGGTAAGCATGCACATGAGTGAAGCTACCACAGCCAAGGGACCCCATTTACCACACAGATGCATGCACACACACTCATCACACACATACATGGCCATGCAGATCCATCTGGGGACTCACCAAGCAGCCAGCCATCACGACCAACCCCTGCAGCCAGCCACACACTTATGCCTGAGTTGTTGAACACATAGGTGTCATGGCATGAGCCGGGTATCACATGCACACATCCATGCTGCAGCACCAGGCATCATACACCACCTGACAGTTGAGGCTGTATAGCCCTTCCTATTCAGATAGGCCACCTCATCCATGGACAGAGTGATGACCGACACATGCATGCCATCCACAGTGCCTAGTGTATTGGGCATGCCGCATAGCAAAGAAGGCCACTTTGTAGTGTTGTCGGAATCGTGATGTGGGCACCCACCTCCCACAGCAGTGTGTCGGTGACCTGGTGTATGGCCCTGGACACCAAGGACTGGCTGATAACTGTGACATCCCTGCACACCTGCTGGAATGATCTGGTGGCATAATAGGACAGGGCACAGAGGACCTTGGTCTCCATGGTCATGGCACGTGAGTGCCGTGTCTGTGGCTGCACCCTCTCCCTGATGATGGTACACAGGTATGCCACTGTAGCATGGTTGACACAGAATCAGTCCATGCAGTGCTGCACCCTCAGGTCTGAGGCCATGAGCCAGGGACGGAATGTCCTGGGGCTGTTCCTTGTACACCATTCCCATCATTCAGTGATGGCATTGTCCAGCACTGTGACATTGAGAAGTAACCTAGGGCACATCGTGGTAGCTACAGGCATGTCCACCTGCACTCCATGTGCTAGCAGCACTGGATGCTGCCCCAGGGCTATGCACCATCCTTTGTACCCCACCTCACATGGCCGCTACTGGCGGTGATGTCTGATGCCTGCACACCACGATGTCTGGGAGTGGCACGCAGTCAGGCATGGCATGCCGCTGCCTGTACATCCATGGACCATTGTGGAGCCGCAGGTGCAGGCAGGTGTGGTGTGCATGTGAGCAGGCTCGGGCCTACCCACAGAAGCTGTGACATGTTGCATCATGGTGCTATCAGGACAGGCTTGAGGGTGGTGCGATCTGGACCTTCACTGAGCCCCCAGAGGAGAGTGACCCACTGTGCGCTTGGTCGACATTGTGGCCACCACCATGTGCATTTGCTGATCCAGTCCCTGTGCTTTTCTCTGTTGCAAGCTGTTACTAGGCAGCCAGAGCACTTTGCTGTGGAGCTCTGCAGCCTTGGTGATGGTGTCACGGGCCAGCAGGTGGTGAAGTGGAGGGACTGGCCTCAGTGTATGCCCGGTTTATCACCCTGAAGGTTGGCAGCATGGATGTGTACTACAAGTATGACTGGGATGGTACTGGTGTGTCTTGGAGCCATCTAAGGTAAGGTGTTCACCATTGAGGGTGTCTGGGTGTGGCTGCCTCTGGCTACATGCTGGGACTGATGTGTCTCTATTGTCTGTGTTCTCTCCAACAGGGGCACTGTGGACCATTGCGGAGGATGCTCCTAGAGGTGTGGGACTACACTGCCACTACACCTGAGCAGTTGTCCAATGACTCAGAGAGAATGGGGCCATCTAGAGATGGGCATTTGCAGGCTGCCCAGTGGACATGTCTGGTCAGAGCATTGCTGGCAGCCTCCCATTGCTGGATTGTTCCTATTTTGTTTGCGGCTAGCACTACTGTATGTCTGGGGAGCTCCACTGTGTGGGCCTGCTGATTGTGGGGTTAGGGGGCCTTGTGGCTGCTGCCACTTGTCTGTTTGGGGGTCTCTCCTTGTGGTATACAGGTCCTGCTGTGGGAGGGGCATGGTCGCTCACTTCTGCTTTGGGGGGTTGCACCCTGTGTGGTGGTGCTGTGGTGGGTGTGCATTGTGCATGCATGCATGCCCTGTTCACCGTGGGTGTTTGTGACCTGTGGTGCTCTTCTCTGGGTGGGTGGGGGCATTCATCATATGTGTGTGGGGGCATCTGTGGGTATCTGTTGTTCTCTGGTGTTTGCATTGCATTGCTTACTTGTACTGCTCCAAGTGTCAGTTTGTGGCAGTAAATGTTTTGTCACGTGCACTGGTGTCTGTGTTTCTTTTTCTGCTGTGTGTGCATGGATGAGTTCTGCTGTGTTTGGGACCTGGGGTGTACCCACTGTCCTGGCTGCCACACACCTCTCTGCTGTTGCCCACACACATGCCTGTTTACATCTCCTCATCAGGTCGACGGCTGCATTCCCCTATGCACGCCAGCTTCCCCTGCTGGTCATTCATGCATGTGTGTTGGCTACCACCACAGACTGCACCGTGCAACCACACCCCTCTGCTTGTGCATAGTGGCAGGTGTGCAGAGGTTCTTCTGCACCTTCGCTCACTGTCCTGTGGTGTTTGTGATCCACTTGCCTGGTTGTGTGTTGTGTGCCATGCAGTTCCAAGTCTCGACTTTGCACGTGGTACACTCCTTGGAGAATTGCTCCTAATATGAGAACAGTGGGATCTTTCCTGAATGCTGAAGCCACAGCTGGATGTTATGCTGCTAGCTCCAGCAGTGAGTCAGTGATCCCCTGTCTCTGTCTGTCTGTCTGTCTACCTATACGTCTGTCTGTACATATGTCTGTCTGTCTATCTATCTATCTATCTATCTATGTATCTATCTATCTATCTATCTGTTGATCTATCTATCTAAAGGAGGCTGTCAGCTGTGTTCTTTTTTTAGTTTAATGAAGTAACAGCATTAAACCAAAAGAGTTGTGCTTTATTATGAGCTGTAACTTTTTTATTTTTGTAATTCACCTAGAAAGCATTTTTATAATGTAGAGAGGTTTATGAGTTGGTCACCCAAAATCCATGGCTAGGCTGAGCTGTGTATGCATCTCCATAGCAACTGTGATGTTCGCATCATCAGGGAATGAGCAGGCCAGATCTCAGCAGCACTAGCACAAAGATATGGACACACCAACCCAAACACAAGTGCTTACACTCACCACTGTCAATGTGTTGCTGAGTCAGGGACAGCATTATACAGTGACAGGTAAAGGCAGTTGGGATGAGACTTATCCAGTAACAGAAATGGCAGCTTTTTTCAAACACTACATCTGTTTACGTTATAGTCTGATGCCTCTTCTGTCACATTGTGAAAAACTCTTTTCTTTAAAATGCAACCACATTTACAGCAGTGCATGTGTGATGACTCAGTGATGAAGGGAGAGCCTCACCTTGCTAATGCACCAGTGACCATCACATTACCTGTGGCTCCCGTCCATCTACTGCACATAGTAATGACCTGGTGTTTTTTGGCTGTGTTATCAATATTGGCATTAAGTAGTTATTTGTATTTCAGATAAGATGTGAAGAAGGTTGTATCTGTGTGTGGGCAAATGCAGATAAACTCATAGCCTGACAGTCATCACTAGCTCTGGATTTCTATGTCTAATCCGGACGCCACTCAGCTTTATCATGACAATTCATTTACACAGTAAGCCCATTTCTTTAATTACTGCAGAATCTCATGAGGTTCTATAAGAAGTGACTGTACTCCTTTCATGTTTCCTTGTCACTTGTCTGTTAGTCCTGGTTTCATGCAGCTGGAAGCATGATTGGTTACATATGACTCATGTGAGATGGCAATCTCCTGTTCCCGGAATAGAAAACCATATCTTAATGTTTTTTAACCAGGTAAAAAGAAAGTAGTCCCTCTCCAATCTCACCCCCCACACACACACACACCACACATCCCATTTTGACCTCCTACTCAGCAGCCACCACCCCCAAACCTCCCACCGCATCCCCCACACACCCTCACTCACCTGAACATGTCCCTTGGTGTAGATCTGCTTTCCAATCAAGGATAAGACTTTCTGCTGGAACCAGCAACAGCAATATAAGAAAATTGGGTAAGAGCTGCTTAATGTATTTCAAAGAGGTTTTGAAATTTGATTCATAACTTGGTCATTTTTGTATATTTTGACCCCAAATTTACAACATGGTTTTTGGAACCCCACCTTGTGACCAGTGGTGGCGGTATTATGAAATCTGTTAAAAATGCAATTTTATTGTTGCTTTGCAAAATCACCTTTCAGCTGGGAATTGAACATTTCACTGCTGTAAATCAGATCTATGTGATAATGGCGACAGCTGTTAGGGCAATGGCACATCACTGAAAAATATTTCAGCGATGTACTCCCTGGCGCACAGCAAAATGGCACCAGGGAGTTGGGATTTTTGTTTTATGTGGGCACAGCCCCTCACAGCCCTCATGCACCCCACTACTTATGATTCTCAACCCGGGGTGTATGGGGGTTAACTCAGAAAAACATTTCAAGGCAGGCGCAACAAAAGCACCTGCTCCTGGGCCTGGAACCCAGCACCATTCTTACTGCAGTCCTGAACCCACCCAGCACACCACGGAAGCAGCTCACTGTGGCGCCACCCCAGAAACCCCGCCATCCACTCCCACCCCATGCTCGGCATGCTCACTCCCCAATGCGTAGGGCATGTAGCAACAGGATGTCACTATTTCATGCACCCCCAGCCGGTCACGCACCTTCCCAGTCGCCCTGATGACAGGCACCATGACTTAGTCATCTTTTCAGTAGGTGCCTGAACACGTTGCCAAAGTCACGGATACCGTATCAGTCATGAGGTGGGGTCATATGAACATATAAAATGCGAGCAGACACAGGCCTCTCAGTCTATTGAGTCTGCTCGATTGTGCAGCTAGCCCCTCACCCATGCAGCTGCCCCACCCACTCCTCCCTCTTCATACTTACCTTCTCTCACTCTATCCCATCCCTCTTAAAGCCATCCACCATGCTACAGATCACTACCTTTCTCAGGCAGAGTATTCCACTTGTCCACCACCCTGTCTGTGAAATACTGTCTTCTGACATCCCTCCTGAACCTTCCCCTCCAGCCTCAGCTGATGCCCCTTCATGATCCTCCCTTCTTATCTGGAAGATCCTTCTGTACTTATCTTATTTATCCCCTTAGGTATTCAAAGGTTTCGATCATGTCCTCCCTATCCCTCCTCTCCTCCAGGGAATACATGTTCAGCTCGCCCATCCTCTCTTCATAAGACTATTACCTAATCCCTGGATGATCTTTGTTGCCCCACACTGTGTACCCTCCAGAATTTGTTGCCCTTCTTCAGGAATATGCACCAGAATTGCACACAGTATTCCAGGTGTGACCTGGACCAGTGACCTGTAGAGGGGTAGGCTCACCTCCTCTTTCTAGAAGAGATTCCCCTTGCTATGCACCCCAGCATTCTATTGGCTTTTGCTGCTGCCTTTCTGCACTGAGCTGAGTTGTTCATGCTCCCCGTTATGAGCATCCCTAGATCTTTCTCCTCTCTGTGCATACCAGCTGTACCTTCCCAGCCGATAGCTCCACCCCAGGTTCTTAGCCCTGAAGTGCAATACCTTGCACTTTTGGCATTAAACCCCAACTGCCATGCTCCGACCACTCCTGTAGTTTGGTTGGGTCCTCCTGCAGCCTCCTCCACCCTTCCATTTCATCTACCACCACTCCCATCTTTGTGTCATCCACTGAAGAGACTGATCTTACTCTGGATCCCGTGGAAGATAACAGCAATGAAAATCCCAAACAACACCGGTCCCAACACTGATCCCTGTGGCACCCCACTTGTCACATCCCTTGGTGATGAGCATTTCCCCACCACTGCCACCACCCTTTGCTGCCTACCCTTCAGCCAATTGATAATCCAGTTCACCATCTTTGTTCCCACTCCTATATATTCCAGTCCCCCCAGCCTCCCATGTGGCACTGAATCAAAGGCCTTGCTGAAATCCAAATACAGGATATCCACTGCATGGCCTTTGTCCAGTTCCCTTGTCACCCAATCATAGTACTCAATCTGGTTTGTCTGGCAGGATTTTCCTGAGACAAACCCATGCTGTTGACTGTCCTAGAGACCATTGTTCTCCAAAAGGTCACAAGCCTCTCTTTTAAGATCATCTCCATCAGTTTCCCAAAACTGATGTGAGGCTCACTGATCGATAGTTGCCTGGTTCATCCTTGGGTCTGCTTTTGTGAAGGCTATGGTTATAAGGAGGATATGTTGAAAACTGAGCATATGTTGACATTTTCTGTGCTCATTTGTAACCTTGGTAATTTTAGGTATTTTGACCCAAGGATGAAAATGAGAAAGGAAAAGTATGTCCCACTGGGAATTGAAACTCAGATCTCTGGTATATCGCTCCAGCACTCTAACCATTAAGCTACAGGCTCACATGGTCAGAGTGCCTGAGGAACTTCCTTAAATTTGCACATTCCTTTTCAAGTGTGTTGCATAATCCTGCAACTAGGAACATGTCAGAAATACTACTGCCTTACTGGTTAGAACACAGGAACGCATACCAGAAGTCTGAAGTTCAGTTCCCAGTGGGCCACACTATTCCTTTCTCATTTCCATCCTTGATTTAAAATATGCTTGCATGGGCTAAACTGCACTGAGAAAAGTAGTATTTCAAGTATTTTTACCTCATATTTTCAACATAGCTATTTCTTCTCACCACATCATGAACTCAACTGCAGGCCAAAATGTGTTTTGCACCAGTAGCGCTGATTGACATTTTAGTGGTGAGGATTGACATTCAGTGGGGATCTGAAATGTTCACCTACCAGGTTCATGAAGTGGGTAAGAGAGCTATGCTGAACATTTTATGTCTAAATAATGGTAAAATGCCTAGGTTATGAGTGACCATTGTAGTATTTCAACATTCCTCTTAACTTTGCTAATTTTCAGCATTTTAAGTCTAAACTTGCAGCACAGCCATTTTCCCACACCACCTCATAAACATGACAGGTGTCATTTTAAAGTCTTGGACCAGTTGTGTTTTCACATTTCTGGTGTAAAATGACATTTCAGCCAATATACTATAAATGCTACATGTCATGTTTATAAAGGAGTGACAAAATAATTATCTTGAAAATTTGGGGTAAGATACAGTATATGCAAATTAACATAGTGTATAGTGTCAGTGTTGATCTCAGTGTGTATGCTTTATGATACTGTACTGGTGAGCTGAGTTTGGAGGCAAGTTCAGTGACCCATCTGGGTGGGATGAGGGTGGGGATGGATCTGTTATGTGACACCCCACCAGCAAGGGAATGAAAGTTGCAGGGTTGTCTGCATGGGCCCCAGTACCATATAATGAAGACAGCAGTCCTCTTGGCATAGGGCCTGCACCTCTGCACCCATGGGTGGCAGAGGGCTGTGCATTGGCTGACAGGTGAATGCTTTGCCCTGTGTGTCTGTATCTCTGGCTATGTGGACATACAAGGGCCAGAGGGTCCTGTGCTTCCACAATCCACCAGACAACCTCACAAATTCTTAACACCTGTCATCTGTACCCAAATGCAGGGCCAGCAAGGACCCTGCACCTCTATAGCACCTCTTGTGCAAGGCCAAAAAAGCTCTATGCATCTGCATCTGTTCTAGCAGGTCCTAAAGGGACCTGCATGAGTAAGAATGCAATTCTACTATCACAAAAGAAAACTCTTTGCAAAAATCTAATTAATACACCAGTTAGGGTTTGCCACCAAAGTAAGGAATGTAGTATTAGGGTTTCCATCCCTAACTCCCCACCCCAACAGTAAAAGAAACAATTAGGATTTGTGTCTCTGGAGTCTTGGCAAATCAGTGGTGGGGTCTTCCTTGGGGCTGTTAGTCCTAATGCCCACCTTATTTCCTCAATGAACAACATAACATGTGATCTCCTGTCATCATGCAAGACCAACAGAGCCCTGCATGAAGAAAGCTACAACAGACTGTGTTGCCACATGTTGTGAGACATACTTTCTACCTTTGAAGAGTGTATCACTATGAGGCATTGACTTGGAGCTCTACTTTGTGATTTGGACAGGAGGCTATGGACTGAGGGATAGCATTATGGTTGACAGCCTCAAGGAAGACCACATCACTGATTTGTCAAGACTCCAGATACCCCAAACCCTAATGTTTTTTTTTTTGCTGCTTGGGGTGGGGTGGTGCACTCAACAACATTTTGCAAAGAATTTAATTATACTTGACATAAAGAGAAAATGCAGACCTTCTCTGTCATGATGAGCATCATATCCTGTACTCAGTAGGTGATACTAATACAGCTATGAAATGTGATAATAAATATAGTACTAAATCCTGTGTACAGTGAGGCATTATCATAACTATTTACATTTTTTAATAAAATAAGATCTTTAAATTGAAGTAAATTTTAATATCTGCAAAATCTTAAATATTCTTATTCTGAGACTTAGTGATTTATTTTATATGATACTCCAATTCTGAAAATATGAATTTCTTATTTAAATCTTATTAAGATAATTATATTGCCCCATTGACAGATAATTTGACTTTTTAAGATAAAAGAAATTAAAAAAGAGGAGAATGGAGAGCTAAAGTGAATAAAATATTAGACGACAAAATAGAGGGCACTCTCAATATTCTCACCAATGATATTATGAAGCGAGGAATCAGGCAGGGAAGCTGCTTGTGTGGCAGCTGAACAAGGAGGTGGCCAGCAGACAGTCCCGTAGATAAGAAAGGAGGCTCCCTAACAGTTTGAATCAGAACCTCTAAAATAGCAAAGGAATTTGCACTATTTTACAAACATTTATATTCACAGAATCAAGTACCCAAATATCAAGAGAAGTTAGATTATTTTTTTCAGAAGATAAAAGTTAGAAAATGATCCCAAGACAATGTGGAGTTGTTGGATGCCCCAATTTGCATAGCAGAACTTACAGAATCACATCAAGGGTTAAAGTCAGGAAGGTTCCGGGCTAGATGGTCTTGTGCTGTAATTTTACAAAAACCTTTAGAGAAATCCTCCTTCCCCATTTGCACAGGGAGATATGGGGAGTAAGTGGCTCCACTTTCTGGCAATACACCCAGATTTCTGTTCTACCTAAACCAGGCAAAGACCCCACTCAATGTAGCTCTTATAGACCAATTTCACTATTAAATGTTGATCAAAAGTTGTTCACCATGCTCATGGCTAAGAGGTGACAGGGAGTGTGGGATTCTAGTCCACCTGGACCAGACAGGTTTCATTAATGGCTGGCTACACACAACAACTTTCATTTGCTGCTAATCTTAATAACCTGGCAATGGAAATTTCAGGATCCGCACTTGCTATTTTCATGGATACCAAAAAGGCATTTGACTGGTGGACTCAGAGTTCTGCACAGAACCCTGGAAAAGATGGGCTTTGTCCCAAAATACTGAAATGGTATCAAGTCCTTTACGCATCACCACAAGCAACTATTAGAGTAAATGGAGTAATTACAAAGAGATTCCATCTTTTAGGGGAACCAAACAGTGTGCCTAATCTCCTCTGCATTTTAAACCTCTGTTAATAGGAGTTAGAAACAACAAAGCCATTAAAGGATCACAGTTGGTGACAGAACTCACAAAATTTCCTCTATGCAGATGACTTCTTCTTCTTCACCTTTCTCAGACCTGCATTCCAGCTTTATTAAGGGAACTAAAATTATTTGGTGATGTCTCAGGGTATAAAATGAACTTTGATAAATCTGAAGTCATAAAATTAGGGTCACTACCCCAGGGAGCTTCTTCCGACTTCCCTTTAAACAGGCTCCACAAAATAAGGTGAGATTCTAGGGTATGAATATCATCTAAATTAAATAATATTGGTGGGAAAGGGCATGTTGGGATAGGAGGAGGAGCAGTAGTTCATATCACTTGTGGATCCCCAATGCTGACACATGAAGGAGCTCTGTTGAATTTCTATATGCAGCATTGCAAAAAATCATGCCCTGATTTATTAATCCCACTGGGCTCTAGTTTGTAAGCATGGACGCCACTTGCTATTCAGACTACTGGGCGTATTGTAGTTTAATGTCTCATTTTGATGCTCACTACCCATTCTGATGGCTGTCGTATTCTAGACAAACATGTTCAGGCCCCAGCCTGGGTTTCTGGTATCGCTTTTGATAGCACTACCTCCTGACCCCCCAACTCTTTCATGACAAACAGACAAATGATTTTTGCTCCACAGCATCTGATGGTCAGAGCGACAGAAACAGACAGTTACTTTGGCTGCAAATGGAGTTCTGTATATGGTCTTTCTTATATGACTGAATGTGTGGCTTGGCATTTTTCTCTGATATTGGCCAATGCCAAACAACAACATTGGAGGTGCCTGCCAGAGCAAAATGAGGGAAGTTGGTATGGAATCGCACTGAACTTTCTTTGTTCCTTAAAATCTAACTGTGTGACTATAGATTTAAGGGTCTGGATGAGAAACACTGTTAAGGGGAAGTAAGGAGGAAGAGGAGAGAAGAGGTAATGGAAAGTGATTTGAATTGACCTATGGTGAGAAGTATATTCACATAAGAGAATAGACGGAAAAGAATGAAAGCACAACAATTTTACATTTGTTTTTCTGAGTATTTCTGATGATTATTTCATGCTTGGAACAAGGCTGCCAAATTTAAAAGTCCATTGAGGGATTGTTTCATACCAGGTTCTGTGGTGGTGGTGGTGAGCAGGGTGCGAGAGGAAGGGGACAGCAAGAACAGCAGGAAAAGGCTAAAAGCCACAAAGATAAACTAAGTGAAACACTGTTACTTTCTCCCCGTGAAACTGTGGATTGAGACCGATATTTACAAGAAGTAGAAGAGCAAGGAAAGAAAACAGGCCAATTAAAAATAAATCACCTGTAAAACACAGAAAAGTAAAACAATTCAAAGGGTAACCAGAGCACTGACTCTTTTACTCAGGACAATACAAAAATATACCCAAAAGAAAGGTAAAATTAAACCAGTTTTTTCCCGCCTAATTAAGTGTGAGAAAATTTACCCCTACTGATATCTTCCATTGTATCTCCTGAATAAACAGCAATTGAAGAAAGCATCTCACCTAATTTACAATGGATGGCAGAGGAGGAAAGTATTGGTTCAGACGAGAGTTTTTCCATGAGATTGTGCCCCAGTTGGTATCAAATAAAAAAGAGCAAATTCAGGGATTAAAGACACAACTGTAAACTCTGACACATGCCAGGAGCAAATACCAGGTGTCTCTCAGAATGTTCCACAAATCCCCCATTGGGCCCAGACAATACTCACTGAAATTTTGGCTATTCAAAGAAGATGGAACCATTAGGCGACAGGTGACCATGTGGATGGTATTAAACTAGCTTTAAAAACATTGAGTCCGTAAATAAAAAGAACTTTGAGAGAATTGCTGAAGTAGAAAAAGAATTGGGGATATAGAGGATTCCTCCACAAATATGCAAAAATAGCTTACTCGGCAGCAGACAGAAATCAAGCAATGCAAATCACAAAAATGTCTGCAACACGTCTACAACTCTAAAAACAAGCCCAATGCTAGGCATGTTAAAAAATAACTTTTATTGAGATACAAAATAGCCCCCGTCAACATACATTTCCATGCTTAGATGCTTTATCAAGCAATTACAGCTTAAAGTGATGGATGCAGAAACCAGGTCCAGGAGAAAACATCTATGGATTTTAGGTGTACTGGAGCGTTGGGACCAGCAATCGGCCTTATCAGATGCATTGGATCTTATCTTTACAGAACTTCTGGGAGTACTGAAGGATGAATTAAATATGAAATATGATTGGATACACAGATCAGTTAGACAAAAGCCTGAGGATGATGCACCCCGAGCCATTGTTGTAAAGATGTTGTTGTCTATGGAGAGATACACTATTATACATGTTGCATTTAAAAAGAAACAGGTTAATCTGAAGGAGCAAAGATTCTCATCTATCAGGATTTAACCATTGAGGTGATTATGGAGCATAAAAGTCTGCTGCTCTACGACCTACAATATGGAAATTTGAGTGAAGTAGATTTTTATTCCACCATATAGTTTGAAAGTTTTTATCAAAGCGAATCAACAAACCTATGAGACAGCGATAACTGTGGAATAGGATTTACGATAAAATATCCTAAGATGTTTCAAGCTATCTAAATGGAAGTACATCATTAAGAAATCTGAAATTAGCAAAGAATGATCTGAAAAGGATGGACTTAATTTATTTTGTGTTTTTCTTTTTTTCTCTCTCTCTCTCTTCTTTCTTTTGTCCCCTTAGTAATTGACAGGTGGTGGCAAGGAAGTACCTAGCTGCTGAAAGGCTTTGTCCTGTCTTGGAACTAAAATCATCACTGTAAAAGGGTAATGAATGTGGGAACAGGTTTTTTTTTCAGTTCTTCCGGGACAGGATATGCTATTTTTATAAAAGATAATTTCATAACGATTAAGTGCTTTAAGTATATGTTGGGGTAAAGAGTTAATTTATATCCTGTTATATATGGCTAATAAACAAGTACTTCCCACAGAGCTTTGCTTAGCTACTTTAAATGTTAATGGGATAAATAACAACAGGAAAAATATGGTACTCAATATGCCTATGAGAACAAGGTTTCTATTTTGGCTTTACAAGAAACCCACTTAAATTCAGATAACCATAAAAATTAAAAGGTCATGGGTTGAGCAGGTATATTATTCACCTGGGACTACTAATGGTAAAGGTGTTGCTTGTTAACTGTGAACGGTACAGATTTTAGACTTTTGAGACAATGGCAAGACCTAAAGGGATGTGTAATACTAACTAAAGGGCTATTAGATGGGATAGAAATAATAGTTGGGTCTATTTATGCTCCATTTGTCGGATATGATACATTCACTTTATCTCAAGTGCTTTGATAGAATTGGATGCAAATAAAAGTTTGTTGGGAGGAGACTTTAATGTACTGTTGAACCCTCAGGAAGATAAATCTTCAAAACCTATTCCATCAGATAATTACTTCATGTACCTTTATTAATTTCTTAAATGAACACTCCTTTCATGATATATGGAGGACAAAAAACCCATAAAAATGCAATATTCATTCTGAGCTAAACATATGAATGTCTTGCCAAGACTTGACTATATATTGTCAAACAAAGATTTTATTAATGACATTACCAAAGCCCAGATACATGCCATTTTGGTATCTGACCATGCCATGTTCTATAAGTTTTATCCTTCAAAAGATAGAAAGAGGCTTCCACAGTGGCATTTTTAAAATAAATTACATCTGGATCAAGAGTTTGTCACCAAGATGAAAAACAGATTAAACAATTTTGGGCAGATAACTATACTGGACAAAATATCTCCCTTGTTCGGGATGCTTTCAAAGTCACTATTAGAGGCTATATTATTTCCTATCAAATAAATTTAAGAAAATAGAGCTACATTTAGTAAAATAAAAAGGAAATCCTGGATCTGCAGGATAAATCAAACAAACAAACAAAAAAAAAACTAATGAGTTTCAAGATAAAGTAGAACAGAAAATAAATGAGAAAAAATTATGTTGGAGAAAACAACTGAAAATAATATTCTGAAACTTAAAACAAATTGTATTTCTTCTCTGATAAGTCTGGGAAATTGCTCTCAATGCCCTTAAAAACAAAAAGAGAAAATGTTATTACATGTATTTAAAAAACAGATACGGAAATAGTGACTGAAGACTTAGATATTGCTGATATTTTTACCCATCACTATAGCTCAATATATAACTGAGTCAAGAGGGTCAAAATAACCTACATAATAAGGAAAAACAGGATCATTATTTACAAAATAGTTATCTGACCAAAATAAGGATGAATGTTAACCGATATACATTTGAGGATGTGTACAATACTATTACTTCCATGAAAAAAAACTTGAGCCATGGACGTATGGATCTACGGCCAAGTTCTAACAAATGTTTGTTTGAGAGTTGACTTCCTGGTTTTGAAAATGACCACTGAAATGGCAAATGGAGAATAACTTCCTGACTCTCTTTATGAAGCTGTCATTGTATTCATTCCTAAGGAAAATAAAGACCCAAAGTTCCCCGACAGTTATCAGCCTATTGCTTTATTAAATTGTGATTACAAAATAATGGCCAAAACTGTTGCCACACAAATACAAACTCAAATAGAAAATATCATACATGTAGCTCAAAAGGTTTTATTAAAGGCAGATACATCTTTGATGGATTGGAGAGGTTCAAGCTGCTATCGCCACAAAACAGAAAATGATCCAAAAACATTGTGATTGCCTTGGATGCTTCCAAGGCATTTGACTTGGTTAACTGGCAGTTTATGTTGCAAACTCTGGTGATATGAGGGTTTCTTAACAACTCACAAAAGCAGTAGGGCTTTATATAAATTTCCATCTGCATCTTTTAAAATTAATTATTATAAATCTAACCTCATTAAGATGAACAACAGTGTGAGACAGGGTTGTCCACTGTCTCTATACTTTTATTCGATCTCTATAGCCTTTGCTAAATCATATTCAAGCAAACAATATAATAACAAAAGGGGGAGGTGTAAATCATTTTATATAAATGTTTATGTGGATGACATTTTTATAATACTCTCAAATCCCAAGAAAACTTACCTGAACTTATGGAAGAATTCCAAAGATATGTTTTTTTTCTAATTTCACATTAAATAAGAGTAAATCTATGGTCCTACCACTAAACATCATTTCTTAGAAAACTAAAATATGATTGGTAATATGAAGATTAAAGACTCAATCAAATATTTAGGAATTCATTTAACCAACAGTATACAAAAACTATTGACATAAATCTTAAGATTTATATGGATAAGATCTCCAATATGCTCACCCCTTGGCAAACAAAGCATTATCACTGTGGGGAAGAATCGATGCATTAAAATGATGATGATGCCTCATTTAAGGTACTTATTTTAAGGTATTCCAGGGAAATTCCTTTAACATGGTTGGAACAGATGAGAAGAATTTTCACTAAATCTATATGGCGGGGAGTTCCACGTATTGTTTGGCAAAAATTGATCATATTGAGGAAAGACGGAGGTATGGGTGTCCTGATAATCAACAAAGGATTAGATAAATCTCTTGAATCACAGTCCCTTAGTAAAAAATGCTCAATGAAGGAAGTTATGAATTAGAAATTATGGATATTTTGGCTTATCCTAATATGTTTACACACTGCTATAACTCTATTATCCAAGTTCTAAGGAATGCTAGTAACAAACTCTGTAAAATGTTCCCAAAAATAATCTTAAAATAATCTCTTCCATAGTAGGAAATTTAAAGATTTGGAATAAAGATGAAAGAAATGCATTTCCGAGAAAAGAACTCAATAAACTTAACATAACTACATGGTATGATTGTCTCTTTGAGAAAACTTTCATATCCAGAAATGATTTTATATGAAAATGTAATGAATGTCAAACAGTTGGTGCATGGTTGAAGTATAATTTATTAAAAAATAAATTTGATGGGCATGTTTTGCAAAGAGGCACAAATAACTCTCCCCTTGATATAGATATCTTCTTATTTTTAGATGACCTAACGCTCAAAAAGAAATTAAGTTTTATGACATTTTTTTATTATCTGATTATTAGGACTAAAATTAAAAATAAAGGTAAGGAGATTAATAGAGCTAAACTTAAATGGGAGGAAGAAATGCAGGGTAAATGGAATAATTCTACTTGGCAAAATATTCACATCAAGGCAAATATTACATTAATGCAAAATAAATCTATTCAGTTTAAGATAATTGACAGAGCCTATATTATACCTTATAAACTACATCATATAGATATTAATTATCTGGAACTCTGTTGGCATCAATGTAAAATAAAAAAGAAAAAAGATCATTTTCATTTACTCTGGGACTGCAGTAAAATAAATACCTGGTGGCACTACAAAAACAAGAGCTGGAAGGGATATTTAAAAAAAATACCTTTCCACAAATATCTTTATCTTGAACCAATTTGAATCATTAAAGTAAGAATGAAAATAAACTATTGGGTTTAGCAATGATGGCTACTAAAATAATTATATTGGAATGTTGGAACTCCCCACTCTACCAGTATTTGATATGAATAAATACAGCTACATTTTAAAACTACATTATACCATGAAAAACTGTACAAATATGTAAATGAGGATGAGAACTGGGATAAGACTCCTTGGAGTTAAATTTTGAAAGTATTACCACCAATGTTACAAATATAGTTAATCTGGTTCAACACACATACTCCTGGAAGAACTATGTGATATATAAGGGGAGGAGGGCGTAGGAAGCTAAAAACACGTTGTTATATGTTATTGCTATAAATATGTTTGTTATAGTTATATGCCATAATATATTAATATACTGTACAAATAGCTGTATAAACTTTAAAATGGAATAAAAGAAAATTTAAGAAAAAATTAAATAATCTTTGTAAACTACAGTACAAGTTGCATTAAACTGTTTCACAAATGAATTGGTTTAGCATTGTGTTTTACAGTTGGCAAAGCGTTGAAAACTCATATTGTATTATTTTCAGTGCTTAATCAGCTCAAAAGCAATGTTTATAAAATGTTTTTAACCCAGTTGAACTGCATCTGCAGTCCAGTCACAATGCAATACAAAACGGAGTTTTAACTTTTAAGAAACAGTTTGTGTAAGGCTGCTAGGTTGGATCCAGCAGCACTTTGCAGCTCAGCCATAAATGATAAAACAACTCATTGAAGGAACAGTTTAATGTGACTTGTACTTTAAACTGTAGTAAACTGCTTGAAAAATTTGAGAAGATATTAAGCAGATGGTCTGTTCTGCCCTCTTCTTGGGGACAGAATAACCACATTCAAAATGAATATCCTTCCCTGCTTCCTGTTCCTACTTCAGGCACTACCTACTAAAATCCTCAACATTTTCTGAAACCAATACAAAAATATATCATGTCATTTGTATGGGCCAAGGGTAGGTACAGAATGAGTAAGAGAACGCTGTCACTTCCCAGAGAATAGGGTGGTCTTGCAATGCCAGACCTCAAGCTGTATTGCACTGCAGTGTAACTGGCCCCAGAAGTGTCTTGGATAAAGCAATGTACAGATTTGGGGTGGCTCGAGATACAGGCCCAGCAGTCTCCTTCTGTTCCTTTATTTACACTACCTCACATGACCCTGTCCATGTCCAGACAGGTTTGGAAAGACATCACTAATCCATGGACCAGACACACACTCAAAATGCTGGTCCAAGCTAGCATGATCACCAAAATCTCTAATGAAGTTGGACCCCTTGACAATAATTATGGGTGACCCCGACTTCATGCCTCCTCATACTAACCGGGATACCTGAGATGGAATAATCTGAAACTGACCGGATACCAGGCTCTGATTAATAACTGAACTGTAAAATCATTTAGTGAGCTGCTAGAGCAGTATGGCCTACTCTTTTCTGACTTTGACAAATACTTACAGGTCAGACATTACATATAATCCCATGACTGGATCCCCAAAATAGACAGGGAACTTACTACCCAGGAGAACTTTCTGTACTGGGCAGCAATGTTGACGGAAGGGGTAGAACTGAGTCACAGGCTTATAAAATTCTACAAAAGAAAATCACCCGAGTTCACAACTTGAGGCAGAAATCGGAGGCAGAGGCAGGAATTAATGTCTCAGAAACAGACTAGAAAAGCCTGGAAAAGGGTTAGAGAGTCACCGCTCCCCAGTTGGAGGAATTCAGGTGGAACTGCTTGAGCTATTACTTCCATACCTGTCTATTACCTGCCACTTCAATCCAGGGCAAATTAACCTGTGCTGGAGGTGTTGTGGTCAAATAGGAACACATTATAATGTTTTCTGGGCATGCACTAAGATCACAGCCTTCTAGATCAGGCTGCACCAGGAACTAACAATCGTATGGGGTGTTAATAGTTCCTTTGAATTCAAGTACTTTATACAATCTCTCCACCTCCTCTGATTCTGAGGCCTAGAATTCTGCCAAGGCTCTACTCCTTCACAAGGGAGGTGGCCCCTCTTCTCCAGGTAACTATAGACCTATCTCCCTCCTCCCTCTCTCATCAAACTCTAAGAATGCCTCATTCACTGTACACTGTCCAGCTTCCTAATCAACACAAATGCTCTCACCAGTGCAGTCTGGCTTTAGGAAACATCATTCGACCATCTCATCACTACTGTGAGTCACAGATTCAATATTCTCAGCTATGGACAAGAGCCATATTATTGCCGCCATCTTCATTGACCTGGCAAAGCTTTTGATTCGGTTTCCCACTGCTACAAAAATCTTAGTTCTGTTGGCCTTACTAACCCTGCTGTTAACTGGTTCTTCTTCTTGACAGGGACCAATCGGTTCAAATAGGTGATGCTCTATCCTCCCTGCTCCCTATCCTTTCTGGCATCCCCCAAGGCTCCATCCTTAGCCCCATCCTTTTCTCCCTATTTATAAACAACCTCCCATCAGTCTGAAAATCTTCTGAAATACACATGTACACTGATGATACTATTATTTTAATCTCTGGCCCTTTGTCAGCAGTGTACAGGCCACCTCCAG
The DNA here is from genome assembly GCA_016271365.2 of Neoceratodus forsteri. NCBI lineage: Eukaryota > Metazoa > Chordata > Ceratodontiformes > Ceratodontidae > Neoceratodus > Neoceratodus forsteri. The sequence goes on along the minus strand of CM057456.1, from coordinate 898,769,761 downwards.
GATGATTTCAACTGTGTTCAGTCCTGGTTCAAGGACAACCAACTCAAACTAGACACTAAAAAACAGTAGCCATGACTTCGCTCAAGACAAAACTGGGCATCCTTCATTCCTCTCCTGCTTTCACTACTCTGGATGGAACTCCCTTGAGAACACCTCGGCCTTCAAATACTTGAGAGCCTGGTTGGATAGTCAACTGGATTTTCCACCTTGTTGACACCATCTACACTAAACTACATCCCAAATTGCCTGTACTCTGTCTACACAAAGACAGTCTCCCCCACACCTGTCAAGAATTGGTTTCCAAATGATCCTACCCATATTTGATTATGCCGATGTGGTGTACAGCACAGCCTCTTAATCAGATTCATCCCCACCAAAATAGACACCCTACTAAACTCCTTCTGCCACTTCTCACAGCCTCCTTACCCACCACTGTCTCCTCTATTCCACCATCTCCTTGCCCTTTATCTCAAAGGACTGGTTCATTGTGCAACCTTTGTTGCAAGGTTCTGGTTTGGAAACCTCCCACCTACCTCTCCACTTGTGTCTCACAAGCTGCCACCTCAATTACTCCCTTCACTACAGAGATCCACACACCTTCCTCTCCCCTCCTCACCCCCACTACGCTTCTGGTCAGTCTGCTGTCTCCTTTCATTTCTGTTGTCTCTGGAATAAACTCCTCCCTGACTCCGACTATCCTCCTCCCTCTCAAAAGGCTTCTCAGACTTCTACCCCATCCACTGTGCTGTCAGTGCTCCCAACCCTTCCATCCTTAAATTTTAAAATTGTGCCCGCCTGCTGTCAACTCCCCTAGTCCTGAGCTTCTCACTCATAGGGGATCTCAGCCTTGTACCAATTACTCTGCTTCTGCAGTTAATTGTTCTGACTCTAACCTTACTTTGTGGTAGTGCAGATCCTGCTTCTATACTAATATTATAACTGTGTTTTTTAAATACCTGTTTCAGGCTGATTTGCTCTTTGTTTTGGGTCTTGCAACGCGACTCTCGATTTTGTTCACTTGCATATGTTTTTCATATGATTGTTTTTGGATCTTGTATTCGTGAATCACTTAGTTTCATGATGATTTGTTGTTTTTGTCATTGTTTCTGGATCCTGTAGCCATGGCCCTTGAATTTTGCTAAACTGCAATTTGTTTCATCTCTGTCACTGTTTCTCCTTTGTAACCCTTTTCCCTGGGTCACATCTGGAAATAAGCCTCGGCTCAATAGTGCTTTTCCCAGTTATCAACTTTTAAATAAATAAATAAACTAGGAATGAAGGTCACTGAAACTGGAGATAGCAAACAACAGGTTCTGCTTTGGATACTATGCATGGCAGCTCGGAAAGAGATTACTTCAAACTGACTCAAATCTTTGACCCCCTCCTTTGACTCATGGGTTAAAAGAGTCACTGATATCCAAAGGGTGGAAGACATTACTGCTAAACTAAGACTGTCATTTGAAAAACATATGGATTTCAGGGCCAAATGGAACTCTAGGACTGCTACACTGTCCCAAGGTTAAGGGACCAGGGATTGTTTTGATTTAATCAGGGCCTGTGGCTTAGCCCCATCTCCCATGTGTTCAGAATGACCTATTTATTCCTTCGAATCATTTATCAATACACTCTGACAGTGGACACAAATTCTTCTTTCTTATTGGTCAGCTGATACTTTATGCCATGGGGTAATTTTGCATAACCACCACATAAAGTTCCAGCTGACCACTTACAGAAATTACAATAAAATAAATCACCACACCCTCCTGAGCTAACTGTAATCACCACCATCTTTGTTCCTGCTAACCAACAGCACTAAAAGTGAACTGCTGACAATTTCACATACTATAAACCACTGTCACACAGTGCTCAGCTTATTCACACTGTGGCCAGCTCTCTTGCTGTAGCTTACAGATCCACATACTTTTGGCCACACCTCATTCTCTCTTCACTGTCTGCCAACTGCTCACCTGTTTGCAATTACAGGGCAGCAGCAATTAACTATTTTGCACAGGGGAGAAGGATATTTTATTAAAATATGCATAAAAATAAAAGTGAGCTTTTTCTGTCTAGTTGTCATATTTCTTAATTGTATGATTCAGAATAATCCACAACAGGATGTGGGTTGGGTTGGGATTTACCCCAACCTGTCATGGTTGGTTACTTGGGCAGTGGCCTTCAGACCAAACCACACCATGCGTGGTAAATCCCAGCACAACCCATACCCTGTTGTGGATTATTCTTTAATTTTATTTTTGTCTTTTATGCAGTTCAGGGCAAGATTCTAGAAGCCATCTAGCAGGCTAGAATAATGCATCACATTACATAGAGACATAGAATTTGATGGCAAATAATGACCGCTTGGCCCACCTAGTCTTCCCATTTCCCTACCTAATGGATAAGCTGCAGATCCTAGTTAACCAATAGCCTACTTCCCCTAATCCCTACTAGAATTGCCTTATATCTGTCCCATGAATTCTTGAATTTCTCACTGTTTTTAACTCGACTGCCTGCTCAGAAAGACTGTTCCATGCATCCACAACCCTCTCCATGAAAAATACTTCCTCACATTACCTCTGAGCTGTCCCCTCTATCTTCAAATTGTGCCCTTTGTTCTTGCACGTCTCTTTTCTGAAAGATGTTACCCTCTTGGACTTTGTTGATTCCTTGAGGTACTTGGAAGTTTCTATTATGTCCCCCCTCTCCCTCCTTTCTTGCGAGTATACATATTAAGCTCCTTTAGTCTCTCTTAGATGTCTTCTGGTGCAGACCCTGCACCATTTTGGTTGCCCTTCTGTGGACAGCCTACACTCTGTCTATGTCTTTACAAAGATGGGGTCTCCAGAACTGCATGCAGTACTCCAGATGGGGTCTCACCAACTTATGTACAGAGGGATAACAATTTCCTGTTTTCTACTGGTGATGTCTCTTTCCTATGCAACCCAGTATTCCTCCAGCCCTCCTTACTGCCTTTCTCACATTGCTTGCCCACCTTTAGGTCATCTGATATAACTACCACCAGGTCCCTTTCCATTTTATTGTTGTCAGTATCTCACCCCATTGTGTACTCTTCCCTGGGTTTTGTTTCCCAGATGCATTACTTTGCACTTCTTTGCACTGAATCTAAGCTGCCATACATCTGACCATTCTTCCAACTTTGCCAAATCCCTTCTCATCTTTTCCATCCCACCTTGTGTATCAACCCTGTTGTATATCTCTGTATCATCTGCAAAGAGACATACTTTTCCTTCCAGTCCCTCTGTAATGTCACTTATAAAGACATTAAAAGGACAGAGCCCAGTACTGAACCCTGAGGTATCCCACTAGTAAGCCCCTTTCTTCACTGTGGACTCTGTTTACTATTACCCTCTGCTTCCTGTTGTCCATCCAATGTTTACCCAGGCTACCACCCTGGGACCCACTCCCAGCCTGGCTAATTTGTTAATTAATCTTTTGTGTGGGACTATGTCAAATGCCTTGGTAAAGTCTAGGTAGGCCATGTCCACAGCCCCTCCCTGGTCTACTACTTTGGTCACCCAGTCAAAGAAATCAGTTAGATTCATCTGATATGACTTTCCTGCTGTGAATCTGTGTTTCCTTGGGTTCTGTGCCCACTGGCCTCTAGGTACTCAGTTCTTCCTTCAGAAGTGATTCCATCATTTTCCCTACCACTGAGGTCAAACTGACAGATCTGCAGTTTCTTGCCTCTGTCTGGCTCCCACTTTTCTGAAGGGGAATCACATCTGCCATCCTCCAGTCCTCAGGTACCACACCATCCTCCCATGATTTATTAAAGGGTAGTCAATGGTGTTACTAGTTCTCACCTTAATTCTTTTAGAATTCTGGGGTGAATCCATCAAGCCCCATTGTTTTGTCCACCATCAGTTTTAGGAGTTCTTTCAGAACCCTTTCTGCTGTGACAGGACTGATATTGACCCCTATCCAGAGTGCTTCTACTGACTGGATTAGGTACTGCCCTCCTCTTCTTTTGTGAATACTAAGCAGAAGTATTCATTCAGTATCCCTGCTCTTTCACTGTCCCTCTCTGCCCACCCACCTCCTCTTTATTTAGCCTCAGTATCCTCCTTTGTCTTTCTTTGCTCCCTAATGTACCTATAAAGGTTTTATCCCTTCTTAACTGAGTTGGCTATCTTTTCCTTGGTTTGGCCCTTGCTATTCTGACTGCCTTTCCTGCTTATTTCTGCTTCAACTGGTACCATTGTCTGTCCTGCTCCTTCTGTGTTTCCTTATACTTCCTGAATGCTATCTTTTCTCCCAACCTTCCCGCCACCTTTTGAGAACCATAGTGTTTTTTCTTTCATTTTTAATCCACAACAGGATGTGGTTTTGGCTGGGATCTACCCCCACCTGTCATGGTTGGTCACTTGGGCTGTGTGAATGAGCTTAGCACTGTGTGACAGCAATTATATTGTTTAGACCATGGTTATTGACCCTCTTTGCATGGCTTTATGAAGAGTAGATTATGCCAAAAGCAACCTGATCACCTTCCTTTCAGAGCGGGTGACTAGTGAGGAGGAGAGGAGCATTTGAATTTCAGCATGACATTAGACCCTTTGGTGTATGACAAGATTCTGGACAAAGTACACCAGTGTGGTATACATAAGGCATTCACAAATGGATTTAACTGGCTTGGGGACAAAAGTAGTGAGCTGTGGTGATTGGACATCTCGGCCCTTTGCATTCTGCCCCCAAGCCGTTACCATCCCTGTGAATGTCTTGTGTAACTACTACTGTCCTACTTTGTCCAGAAGCTTGTTATCCAACATAGGATCTTACTAGACAAAGAACCTCTGTGCCCAAGCACTGAGGCAAGGGTTACCCTAAAGGGCATTTGGCTGGGAAGCCAAGTTTCAAAGAAATACAAAGTCACACATGACCCCACAATGCAAAGCATCATGGCTGCATATGCAAATCACCACAGAATCAGGATCTTACTGATGACCCTAAGCTGGTCTGGGTTATGCACTCCTTGAGGGTGGGGACAAACATCAGGAGAACTTGAGAAAGCTGTGTGATTTGTCAGACCCTTGAGTATCAAATTAAAAGAAGCCAAATGCAAAGTGCTACACCTCAGAAAAGCAGAGGTAAAACATGTAAGGTCCTTTCACTGCAGTGGAGGTGTAAAAGGTCATGGGAGCCTTAACAGACAAGAAAGTGAAATCTGACATGCAGTATATGACTGCTTCCAACAGCGCCTTCATGATGCTAGGGTGCCTCAAAAGGGTGCAACCAATGGAGCAGAGGAAATAATCCTGCCACTTTACAAGGCCTTGGCCAGGTCCCACCTGGAATACTACATGCAGTTCTGTGCTTCTCAAGCCCATAAGGACATTAAAGCAGTTGAGAGGGTGTAATACAGGTCCACCAATATAATTTTATTTAAGTCTTTGGTTACTGGTAAGGCCGACTAAAGTGCCTGTTTTCTGGGGTGACCTGGGAGCACTGGGCAGTTAAGTGACTTGCTTAGAGTCACACAGTTTGCAAGTGGCGATTGTGAGAATCAAACTCAGGTCTGGTCTGCTGGATGTATCAAGCTCATTCACACCTCGTTCCTCTAACCTTTAGGCTACTGCCAGCCCGATCTGGGGTAATGGGAACAGAAACTTTAAGGAGGGACTGGAAGTTCATAACATTTGCACACTGAGAAAAGTAGCATAAGAAGGAACATGATTTCAGCTGTCTGCATACTCAAGAGTATCGCCCAGATCGACTGTTTTTGTTTGATTGCCTCTTGTATCCTCTTAGTGCAAATGTTCCTGCTGGATTGTGTTTCCTGGTGGCCACCAGCAGCAGAAGTGTTACTAGCAGGATACAAGAGGCAACCAAACTATAAAAAAGGCAAATTAGGACCCAATCAGGATATAACATGAAAATCATAGATTAAATATGAGCATAATGTAGAACAGGGCTGGTTCAGAATCCACAAGAAGAGGATAATTGGGGGAGGGATCAGTGGAAAGGAAGGAATCACTCCAACTAAATCACTAAATATTATTAATCTGTCCCAATACAAAATGAATGAGACAAAATTATAGTATTGAACCGAGGACTGTCCTTCACCCTACTGGAAAATTCAACACTTTTGGCACCATACTAGATCTTAACAAAATAGTATATAACCTCAGCCACAAATCCTTCTCCAGGAAAGAAAATTGGGAAGATCAAGAAAACATACTGGGACAGATGAGACTGCTAATTATAATGCTGGCGGTTTTGAAAATTTTAAACCTAAGTCCACGTTTGCCCCCCATCACCTGCATTACAAATGTTTTAAAATGCTGTGAGGATATCTGCAAACTGAATAATGGTGACCATGGTAAAGTGTTTTACAACCTGAGTAAAATGAAGAAATTGCACTTCAGGGCTTGTGTAATAATACAAACATCATTATTAAGACAGCAGATGGGGGCTATTGTTATCATGATAGTGCCAAATATGATGCAGAGGGTGTGCTGACTGCACATCTAAACATTTATTGTGAAATCCCCCACAGTGACAATTTCGACAGGTTTCAAAAATGTCATCAGGGGACCAGAGGTGAAATTTCACCCTTTCACGTGTGTCTCTACAATCAACTCTGACTCAGAGTTGATAATCCTTTAGAAGAGAGGGTGTGGGGCGCCCTCCTTTAAGAAACACTCGATGTTGGACAGGCAAAATTTTGCCTATCAACATTGGGGATCTCACAATGCCGAACTTCAACGATGGTGTTGTCAATTCAGCATGGGTAAACCAAGCAGAGGTAAGGAGACAACTGAATAACACTGCGTATTATAACAAAACTTAATGCTGATAAAACAAATCAGTTCAAAACAATGATTGATGATTTTCTTACACTTGCCAAAGAAAAAACTGGTTGCCCCCACAAGTAGTGGATTTTCTAACAATTAGTTACCCAGTGAGAGCAGCATTCTCTTGCCTGTCCAAGGTCTACAAGGATCTCGTTAACCCCAGGAAAAGTGAGCAGTACTGGATTTTCTTAGTTCGAGCAATGGAAGGCAAGGTCTTAATGAGATAAAAGAAATCAGTCCATTCTTAGTGAAATAGTGCCCTGCACCTTATCTAGTCAAGCCATATTAGGTTGGTGCTGAGGAGAGGGGTGTAGCAAGAGAGAAAAGAAAAAAGGAGGGACTTGATGTTTTTCTGTGTTGTGCTGTTCTTCCTGCTTTACTTAATTTTTTTTTGTTCGCTTTTGCAGGTGTTTGCACTTTTGACTTGCCCACAATGGTGGAAGCTCATTTATGATGAGAACACATTGAAGACTGTTACTCTGAGATTTGCATGGACGTCCCCATTGGCCAGTTTGACTTGTTAATGGTGCAAATATGTAGCACAAGATTGATCATCAGAATTGTCATATCGGTACCCATGACAGAACTGGTGTTGGAGCACAATTGTTCTCACTGAAATAGACACTTCTTGTGATAACATCTTTTGCAAAATAGCAATTCCATTAATAATGTACATCATATATGTTTGAATACTGTTTTTAATCTTCCTTAGAATGTTATATAGTTAGCTATGACTATGTTAGATAAGTTATTGGTAGGGATCCAAGTATGGAACTCATAACATGTAATTTTGTTTCTAAGCACTGTTACTTTAATTCTGGTGTTCATAGGAGCCACCTGTGCTCTTGCAAGCTATCCTTTGATAAAGCTCAGTATGAGTGAAGATATTAGAAAACACGTGCCCACAGACCATTTGTGTGTTTTGGAGCAGGGTATTTTGTGTCCTTACACTGGAGTTGGATTCTTGGGGCCTGATTCAAGAAGCACCCCTACACATGGTGCAAGTTGTGACATGCGAGGGGTGAGTTGTGATATGGACCCTGCACCCAGTTCTATAAGGGCAGGGTCCTGTGGCTAAGTCCTGAGACTAGCAGCAAACCCACATGTATGCCAAATGAAGGGTGTATCTGAAGGGCTTGTCGCAAGCTGCAGCCCCAGGAGTGAAGGGCACAGTGCCCCTCAAGCCCGATCCTCAAATACATTATTTAAAAGCCTGACAGGGGCACTCATGGCCCCAAGTCCCAATCCCGATGCCAGATGCCCTGAATGGCACATCCTGTAAACATAGACATAGAAATAAATATACAAAACTCTAACCCGTAATTGCTGGTAGCCTAGTGGCCCCCCACCTGGCAGTGTCAGACCACTCTGCACCCCACCCTACCCAGCCAGTAACTGGCACAGCCCACCTCTCACCACTGCGGCCAACTCCGATTGAGCTCTGTCTGAGCTCGTACTGTATCTAGTACATGCTCAGTGAATGAATGGCATTTCATTCATTGAGTTCATACCATGTACAATATGTGCTCAGACAGAGCTCAGTCAGTGGCTGGCCACAGTGGTGAGAGGTGGGCTGTGCCAGCGCTAACTGGGTAGGGGGGGAGGGGTTGTCTGGCATTGCCGAGTGGGGTGGTGGGGGCCACTAGATTACCAGAGATTACAGGTTAGGGTTTTATTTATATTTCCATTTCCATTTCTACAGGATGTGACATTTACGGAGACTGGCATCTGTGATCGGGGTGGGCTGGAGTAGCCCTGTAGGACTTTAAATAATGCATTTGGGGATCGGGGCTTGGGGCCATGAGTAGCCCTGAAGAGCTATTTTACATGTACTGGGGTCGGAGGCATGCTGCAGACCTGTGGGTCTTTGGTTTTGGGAGAGCATGGATATTCCTGCAGGGCATTACCATGTTTTTTCTGGGTCAGGGCATTGGGAGGTACAGAATTACCCCTGCAGGGCTTTTGTGATTTGGGGTCAGGGCAGTGTTGGGGTGGCATACCATCGGGGATGGGCGGGCTGCAAATGCAGGCAACCTCCGGGGGCATACAGACAGTTATGCCAGCTATAGGCTGGCGTAACTTATGTTGATGGTTTTCCCAGGGTTCTTGGAGAATAGCTCCCTGGAAGACTTTGTTGCTGCCCTTCCAGAATGGGGTGCAACTGCTGCTATAAACCCCCTAACGCCATGTCGCAGGGGTTTAAGGCATAACTGGTGGCATACAGTAAGTCCACTTTGGCACAAGCAGCCTGTGGCATGTAGCAGGCTGCTTTGCACAGCCACTGTCTCGCAACTGCTGGCATAACCCGACTTGCATCGTTTTTTTGGAGTCAAGTTACCTAGATGTACACTTTGAGAATCGAGCCACAATGAATGCTGTATTTTTCAAAGCTGCTTGAATTTTCTGCAGATTTTAATGTTTCTGCAATAAAGTGACATTTTACTGTAAGCTTCTGCCTGGCCCTTGTATCCCTTATTGGGGAATTGTGTTAACTTCAACACACAGAGAAGCAGGTGCCAGGTTATGTTTCATTGCTACCATGTGCAAAGAACAACCTTTTTATGGCTGCATGGGCAGAGTCATGCTGGCATTTTGGGATCACATTACTGTAGAGAGAAGCAGACATGATTACTGTTTGCTCCTAAAGTGATGTGATCTCTCGCCCACAGCACTGCAGTCCCTGTAATCGCTCCTTTGTGACGAAGCTCCCTGCCTGCAGCAGTGCTCCCATTGTGCAATACTTTCCTAAGGCAGAAGTGATGCAGTGGCTCCAATTGCAATGGTGCATGCATAGGTGTTGCACAAGCACAGATCTGTCAGAGGCACCATCTTGTGGATGGCAAGCTCTGGTGCAGCGAGAGCTTGGAACTTTAATCACTCTTGCTGCACAATTCCTTTGGGCAGCCATATGATCTCTGACCAGATTTTGTTTTCTGAAGATGTGGCTGCACTGAGGGCCATGAAATGATGTATGTTATGGTAGTTAGAGCTTGAAAGAAAATATTGAAATAAACTCACCATATTTCATATGTTAGCTCTTTCAAAACCTGGCACCTTACATTTAACATTTTTATATTTCATTACAGATTTATCTTTTTCCTTGAAATTTCTTCTTATTGACAGATTAAAGGTTTTTAACATTACATAAAGTGTTATCTGTAGGTATACACACAATAGCAAAAAAGATTTTGGTGAAATTTTGATTAGTCCGAAATTAGGCATACTCACTTAATAGTTCATGGCTTAATGCCTAAGTTTAAAAAGATGAAAAATTATGTTATATTTGTATTTTAGACAATGTTTACCCCAATTGCTTCATTTATTAAAATTTCTACATTTCTCAAGGGCATTAAGTTTTACTTAGTATCGCCATTGTGTAAAGTGCTTTCTCACCTTCGCTAAATCATACTTACTTAATAATCCCCGTGGCTTAGTGCCTACATTCAAACAGCTGAAAAGAGATATTGCATAGGGATTATATTCTGAACATTTTGGGACCTTTCCCACAAGGCAGACTGCATGTCGATGGCACATGAGCGATACACTAGGTTAAAACAGCTGCAGACAGAGTGTTTGCCAATCAGGGTTTATGTGCTTGATGATATAAATATTGTAAAGATTTGTAACATTGTACTTATTGTTAAATGTGACCTTTATGGTTCTGTACAGGTAATGACAATGAATATAGGACTCTGACAACAGATTTCATGTCAGAGATAGGAAACAAAGTAAGCAACAGTATTTCAGTCCAAAACAAGATAACATTTCAAGTGGACTTGGCTTTTAAGGGAGAGCAAATGCTAAAACAAAACAATATGTACTCACTGTTTTTATTTTTCTTAAAAATACAACAGGTGGGCCATGATTATCCCTGATGTAGCCCTACAAACAGGGTGACACATTGGTTGCCATAGGACGTCTAAAGCTTGATGAAAACTTCAATAACATTTGAAAGAACTTCTTTGAGCAGACATTTTGGAGTTGGCTGATTTTTTTAACCATTTGAGCAAAGAGTCAAAGGTCTTGCTGAAGTCCAAGTAAAGAAAATCAACCACCTAGCTGTTGTACACTGTTTTTAATCACTCAGTCAAAGAAATCAATCAGATTTGTTTGGGAGGATCTCCCAGTCCTGAACCTGTGCTGTTTCCTATCCTGAAGACTGTTTCCTCTAGGAAACCGTTCAGCCTTCCCTTCAGGATTGCCTCCATGAGCTTACTCATGACTGAGGTCAGGAAAACCGGTCTGTAGTTGCTGAGTAATCTTTGGTTTCACTGTGATGGAGTAGTACTACATGCACTGTTCTCCAGTCCAATGGCACTACTCCTGAATCTAGCAAACTATTGAACAATCCACCAGGGGCCTGCTAGTTCTGCCACTAGTTTCCACAGCACCGTTGGATGGATACCATCCAGACCTCTGGATTTACCAGCCTTGAGAATCAATCATCCTGTTTACACCCTGTTCTCACTTGATATTGCCATCTGTGCTCCATCCTCGCCCCTCCCTCTTCTTTCTCCCTTCTGGTACCAGGTCGTCCCTTTCCTTTGTAAGGGCAGAGCAGAAGTATTCATTCACTACCTCTGCCTTGTCCCTACTATCTTCCATCTACCCTCCTTACTCTTAGCCTTGGCCAGCCAGACTGCTTTCCCTGCCTCTTTGGCTTTTCTGTGGTACCCTCCCTGCCTTCATCCTTCTGAGTCCTCTGGAACTTTCTGCAAGCTGAATTTTTATCTCTGACTGCCTGGGCTATCTCTCTGCCAAACTGAATGGGTGCTTTGGCCCTAGAGTTTTTCCCCAATAGAACCCTTCATAAACAGCAAATGAAGCAGCTTGAGTTCACCCTTCCAAGACAGACTTTCCAAAAAGCCTTTTAAAACAGTTGGTATTCACTTCACAAAATGCCACACATTAGAAACAATAACTTTTCCAAAGAAAGGACTTCTAAAGCAGTCTGGATTGATTTCCAAAAGGCACAATCTAAAAATAACATATTTTAAAAAACAGCTTTTAAAATGGATGAAATAGAAACATTGCACTTGATTGCAGTGATTTTCACACAGTTTCAAAGACAGGGAGTGCACTCCATGGCATAGAAGCTGAAGGCAGCAGCCACATGATCTGAAAGTTAGATTCCAACTTTCTGGCTACCACCAAATCGCATGACTAGCATCCTGGCTAGCAGTAAGTTGACATCAATAGCAAGTTTATTACATAAGCAAGCTTGTTAAACATTAAGTAGGATTAATGCATTCACTGCTGGACCTTTTTACTTCTAAAACACAGTTAAAATAAAGCCACTTTTCGACTAACCAAAAGTATTGTATCAAACACTTGAAAATGATGTGTACCCATGAAATGGTGCAATCTTAGGTGCTAAAGAGATCATAATCCATTCACACTGCATGCTCATAGTTTCTGAGCTTGTTAGCCCTTCAATGGAACTGTTTTCTTGCTCAATACACTTTTAGCATTTATTCTATGTTTATACGATGATAGTTTTTTTATGAATAATAATGTGTGGTTCCCCAGAACAGCATCTGCTACATCTGTTCCTTAAACCAGTGGCATGCTGGTAATTTAACTTTGCCTTCATAAATAGCCTAGACTGTGTTGATAAAGTTCACTACTTGGGTGTTTGCCACAATTTATTTCTCAGAACAAGGTTATTCAAAAGTTGCTTTCACTTTTAAAAATATACAACAGCATGGGTCAAAACAGGAAAATGCCAACTGTCCCATTTGGCCATCACTTCATTTTATTCAGTTCCTCCTTCTTGTATTTTAACCAGGGCAGGCAAGGAAGGTCAGAGGAGGCAGGCTGGGACTGTCTCCTTGATTGGAAGGACCATCTGCCTAATCAATTGTGGTACCATAAAGGTTACATTAATTAGACAAGGGCTCCACAAGAACACTTAAGTTCTCTGAACACACAAAAACACCCGCTTGGCCAAGTGTACACTTTGTTTTTGTTGTTTCAGTTCAGTTCAGTGCACTGGGATCCACAGACATGGTTGGTTTATGTGTCATAAACATGGGGGGCAATTTTCAATAAGTGTTTAGAGACGGGTCCACCTAGACCCCCGAAAATACTGTTTTGGTTGCCCACTTCAGGCCAAAAGATTGGTTCTTGCTGGCAAAGTAGCTTCATTGCCTAGAATTAGGACATATTCTGCCATTTTTCTACTGTTAGAATTGCACAGTTGGCTGACCTGGTTTATTTATTTGGTTTTGTTAGTGTCTAAGTACACCAGATAATTAAATGCCTATGTTCACGTATGATGAAAGAGTATAAAATCATTGACAGACCCCTTCTATAGGAAACCAGAGTACCACAGCTGACTCTGAAAATGTTTTTTTACGTTGGACCCAGTTCACAAAGGTCAGTACAAGCTGCATTGAAGGCAGCCTGCACCAACTGACAGTGTACTAGGACTCTGCAGCTGATTTACTGTCGAGTAGGGTCCCAGCGGCAAAGTCCCATGGCTTGTTCCAGTCCTGTTACTTCATAAAACAGAAAGCACATCCTGAAGCTGTGTTGCAAGCCATGGGCAGCCATGAGGCAATAATGTCATGGACAGCAGTCCCTGGTGACTATCAGCCCCCCAGGCCTGATACCAGTAAAATATTTTTTAAAACCCTGGTGGTCTATTGGATCCCTGATCAGCCACGGTCCCTTTTAGGATTATTAAAAAAACACACTGGTGGCATAGCGGTCTCCTAATCATCCCCAATCCCTGTGATAAATAGAAATTTAAAACTCTGGTGGTCTAGCGCCCCTGATAATCCCCAATTTCTGATAGGTATAGAAAAAACCTGGTGGTCAAGCATTCCCTTCCCAGCCCCATTCTCCTATTCTGTAAAATAAACAGCCCTGGTGATCTAGTGGGCCCCACCCCAGCAGGCAGTGACCCACCACCCTGCTCTCCCAACCCAAAACAGAGCTGGTGACTGGCACAGCCCTCCTCACACCACCATGTTTGTCCACCAACTGGGCTGTCAATAAGAAATGCATACAGGGGAACTGGGGCTGGTGGGGACCACTAGGCCACTAGGTTATTTTTTCTATACATATCTGGAATTGGGGATGATCAGGGAATGTTAGACCACCAGGTTTTTTTTTTCTATACATATTAGGGATCAGGATGATCAGGTGACCCCAGACCACCAGGGTTTTATTTTTCTATTTATCACAGGGATCGGGAATGATGGGGGGCGCTAGACCACCAGGGATGTTTGGTCTACTTTTTCACAGGGATCAGGCCTGGTGGGGTGTAGCACATTATTGCAATTGTCAAAACCCTCACAGAAACCTTTTAGGCACCCTTAGACCAGCCCTAAGTCACATTATTTCTTTCTCACTACAATTTGAGAATTAAATTGCTTAGCAGTGGCCAGGACTGCACCAAAGACATCTAATTGTCATCTCAATAGATGGAGATGTTTCCTCACAGAACACTTAAAGGATAGCTGAGAGGGTCAGTTGTATACTGAGGGGAATGCAGTTCCAGAGTCTAGGAGCAAACAAGGGAAGGCCTGCTCATCACCCACTCCGGTGGCACATTTGTGGATGGTGTGGGAGGCAACATTTATGGATCTGAGTGAGTAAGATGGGTGAACATTTTGTAATAAGAGGTGAGGCAGACCTAAGTAATTTGTAGATAAAGCTCCCAGTGTGTAGGAGTTAGAGGCAGAAAGGGACAGCCACCCAATGAGCAATAAAGTGTGAGTGATGAGTTGGGGAGAGGACAGAGCAAACCTGCAGATATTATTGCAGGCCACATCCATTTCTCCTTTAGGGCATTTTAGTAAACAGGTGAACTGTATTAAAGGCAGTGGAGAAGGACACCTTGGGATATGGCTAGACTTGCTTTGGGAGTGAGTAAGTGGTGGAGATGGTAGACCAGGCCTAGCTTTGAATTAACAGATTTGCTAATGGTAGATACGTGTGGAGAAGTCAAAGGCAGAGTCAAGGATAATGCTAAGGAATCTGATGTCCTCCATAAGGGAGAGGTCAGAGCCATCAGAGCAGCACATGGACAGGGGTTAGGGCTTGTGATTCTGTGTTCCTATGAGCCATAAAGCATGACTTGGGTTTCAGAGGAATTGAGAAATAATTTGTTAACAAGCCAGGTCTGAATGTGGGAGAAGTCGAGGTTGAGTTGGGTATTTATGAGGGAGAGTGAGGGGAGCAGTGATACAGGGCAGTATCTTCAGTGTACATAATGGTTGAACAGGTGGTGAGGCCGATGGGAGGTTGTTGATGAAAATGGAAACGATAAGTGGCCCCAATTATAGAACCCTTGGGGATGCCATGGTTGGTTGGAAAAGACTGAAGAGGCATTGGCAAATTTAATATATTGCTATCTGCCCAATAGGTAACTGGTGAACCAGGCAGTGGAGTGTGTGGAGAGACCAACTTCAGTTAATTTGTTACAAAAGAGGGTATAGTCAATGAGATCAAATGTTTTGATAGATTGATGAAAACTGTTCCAGTGAGTAAGCCTTTGTCAGTGTTGATCACTACTCAATACGGCTTTCTTGTTTGCAGCGAGGACGGCAGGGAGTAGTGATGACCTGTTATTCAGATCCCAAGAATCCTCACTAGTTATTTAACAACAGCATCTTCAGTCTCGTGGCTTGAACTTGCCCCAGAGTTTAGAACGATTCAAATGTTGAACACAGAACTGCTGCTCAAATTCTGCTGTGTGGTCATGTTCACTTCTGCCCCATAGCAGCAGACTGATTTCACTGCCTGAGAAGGAAGCATCACTCCAAAGTTGCTCCCACCTTAGAGACTCTGTAACTTCTTTACTTTCATTTTATCTTATTTTTGTCCATTTTTTTTTTATTACTCTGTGTTAGTGTGTGTGTGTGTGTGTGTGTGTGTGTGTGTGTGTGTGTGCGGGTTGTTGTCTGTCTAGAGGGTATCTCCAATTCCCATTTTTTCAGTGAAGGTTTAAGAGTGACTGCCCTTTCCGGTAACCATTAAAAAATAAACATAAAGGATAATAACTAAACACCAAGCTGAGCCCAGAGGTTTCTTATTTGGGTTTGTTATGGGTGGCCCAGTGCTGTTTGGCTCGTGAACCAGGATGTTGCTATAGTGGCCTCTGTTCTACTGGGTTGGCTCACTTTTAGGAACCAACATAATCTATTATTTTTCACAATAGGAAGGAAGGAAGGAAGGAAGGAAGGAAGTAAGTAAGTAAGTAAGTAAGTTGATTTTGGGCAATGGCAGACTGCCACATTTATGCTCAGGTGCTGGTGTCCCAACCTCCTTACAGTTGTACAGTACCTTAAGTTTGCTCTATTTTTCCTGTTCCTAGGGCCTAATGCTTAAAAGGATAATGGCCTCATTTCACAACTTCTTGTTGCTGCAAGACTCAGGAGGAGGTTCAGTCCTCAGAGTAAAGTCACAGAAGCCAGGATGTCTGAAGGGGAGCACTGACATTGCAAAAGTTAAAGAGCCACAGAGCAGACATCAGAGACAGTGCCTGCTAAGAAAAACATAAAGAAAACATGTCACTGCCCCTCCTGCTGAAATGCCAGTGGACAGTAGGCAGGCATTTGAAACAATGCCTGCAAAGAAAATGCATAAAAGAACATGCCACTGCCCTCCTGCTGAAAAGGCAAAGGAGATGTCAGTGGATGGTAGACATCGGATGTGGCGCCACTAGAAACCACATAAGGAAAACATGTCACTGGCCCTCTTGCTGAAAAGGCTAAGGAGACACCAGTGAGCAAAATAGCAGTCCCTCCTTTGAGGATATGACTATAGCATGGTAAACCAGGATTTCCAAATTAAGGCGCCTGTATGACCATGTCTGCCCCTCTCCCCTCACCCATGATACCTGTGGTGGTGCCTGCATGGGAGAAGAGACCTGAAATGTATTATGATAAGGAGGAGGTGGATGGGGATACTATGGAATCAGATGGCTCCCTGATCAGCAGTTTGGTTCCTCCTCGGTCTTCAGAGGACTATACCTTCCATGTTACATTTGTGAGGCAGATGGCAGATATCCTCAATCTCTTTCCTCAGGAGAAGGCAGAGGATGAGGATGAGGTTGAATGTTTAGACATGGTGGGTCTGGCCTCAACAAAAGATTAAATATGCTCTCCACAAGTGTCTAAAGAAAGCCATTTTCAAGGTCTGTCAGCTTCCACTTTAGCGATGATCATTGACAAAAAAATTGAGAAAAAGTACCAGATGGACAAACAGGGTGCTGTGTACTTAAAAGTCACCCTGACTATGAAAACATACTGTAGTTCAAACTGCTGCCTGTGCAGGCTAAAGTACACCATTCCTCCAATCTCGAGAGAGATTCTAGAAAAATGGATAGCATGGGCAAAAACGTTTCCATATCAGCTTCTTTGCTGCTAAAATAGGCAACTTATATAGCCTATTCAGCTTAGTACCAAAAGGTGCTTTGGAGTTCTGTAGTAACTATGAGCAAGAATGATCCTGGGAATTTGGCTAGGAACCTGCAAACACAAACAAAACTGCCATGGATGTCACAAGTACCAGTTTCATATATTGTAGGCACCAAAGTACTACTTTCAGAATCATGGCACATGGAGTATCTCTCAGAAGGTTTGTTTGGCTAAGAATTACAAAACTTTGTAATGACACTCGGACAAAGGCCATGGATTTTCCATGCAAGGGAAAGTCCTTGTTTGGTGACAAAAAGAGAGTTACACAAAAATGTGGATGATATGAAACTACTTACAAAAGCAATACTAAGAAGAAAAATTCTCTACTCCACAAAGGTATTATGGTAGTGGATGTAGGGGCAGAGGTTACTATTCCTGTGCTTATGTGACCTACATCTATGCTCTGAGAGGGCTTCTCCAGAGTTAGGGGCAGAAGGGCCTCCAAATGTGGAAGTGCCACCAGCTGCCAAGGTTCAGATGAAACAAAATTCCTGACAAGTGTGCCTGAGTCACCCAACCATAGCCAGTGGGAGGAAGGTTAACTCACTATCTGCAGGCCGGAAACTATTACCATGGACCTAGAAATAATGGTTCAGGTCTCTCTCTACAGTCAGAAGGTTTCCAAAGCTGCAGATTTGCAGAGCTGTCCTCCTCATACCCCAGCAGAGAAAATTCTGCTGGAGCTAGAGGTGATAAAGATGCTACTTGCAAATGCAGTGGAAGCAGTCCTCCTCCTCAAGTCGGGAGGGACTATACTCAGATATTTCTCACCCACAAGAAAAATGAAGAGCGGCAACCCATCTTAGATTTCAGATTTCTGAACAAACATTTAAAGAAGGAAAAGTTCAAGATGGTAACACTAAGAATGGTAATTCCATCCTTTCAACAAGGTCATTGGTTGGGATCACTGGATCTGAAGGATGCCTATTTTCACATTCCAGTAAGACATTCTCACAGGAGATACCTTAGGTTCAGTGTCGGGGTGACCACTACCTGTTCATGGCCCTTCCTTTGACCTTTCATCATCCCCCTTAGTCATCACAATATGCCTAGCAGTAATAGTGGCACATTTCAGGAGTCAGGGGTCTCTCTTCCCTACTGAGATGATTGGTTGGTTCCAGGTCAGTCCTACAAAGAGGCCAAGACCTTTCTATTCTCACCCAACACACCCCAGAGGAGTTGGGTTTCTTGGTGAATCTCCAAATGTCTTAACTAGACCCTATACAGCTGTTGAACTTTATAGGAGCAGAGCTGGATATTTTTCAGGAAAGGTTTTCCTCCTCAGGAGAGGGTGACCAACCTGAAAGAACTGGCAAGGTCCTTCAAAATTGGGTAGACAAGACCAGCCAGGGACTTTCTACAGTTGCTGGAGCACATGACCTCCTCCACAGCAGGGTGCCAGGTGCCAGATTCCTGATGTGGGATGTCCAGTACCACTTAGGAGCCCTCTATTCCCAAAGGTGGGACTTTATCAAGGTTAGTGCCCATATCAAAGTGCCTATTAAGGGCACTACAGTGGTGGAAGGAGGAGGAAAATCTTAGGAAGGAGTTCCTTCCTCCACCAGTCACCCATGGTAGTACTCACCATGGAGATATCCCTCCTGGAATGGGAGGCCATCTACAAGATCTCACCATAAGTGGCTATGGCAACCTCTAGAGTCTCAGGAGCATATAAACCTCCTGGAACTTAGGGTGATGTATCTGGCAATGAAAGCCTTTTCATCCCACACCAGGGTAAGTCAGTCCAGATAAGGACAGATAATACCATCACTATGTACTACATCGACAAACAGGGAGGGACAAGATCTTCCAAACTGTGCACAGAAGCAATGAAGATCTGGAGTCTGGCTTACTTTCTGCTGGCGCAATTGTATGCAGTTCACCTGCCAGGCAAGAACAATGTCCTAGCAGACTCTCTAAGCAGAATCAGTCAAGGAAATCACAAATGGACTCTGAAAAGCAGTTGCTTTCTGCAGTGTTCAGAAGGTGGGGCACACGAAAGGCAGACCTGTTCACATCTTTTGAAAACTACTAGCTCTCCAACTTTTGTTGCAGGTCTCCCTCAGTGGGAACAGCCCCAGAAAACACACTACTCCTCTCGAAGACAGGGAAAGTTCTTTATGCATCCCTCCTTTTCTGCATTTGCTGAGAGTGCTACTGAAACTCAGGAGGGAGCCAGCAGTGATGATTCTGATTGAAGCAGATTGGGCCAGGCAGATGTGGTACTCCCTGCTTCTGTCCCTCTTCTTCAGACCACTAATCTTCCTTCCCAGAATCACAGTCTGTTGACTCTGTCTCAAGGAAGGATAGCATTCTAAGAAACAAGAAATGTGCATGTCAAAGCATGGTACTTGAAGAGATAGAGTTCTCTGGACAAGACCTCTCAGAAGAGATTTTGCATGTGCTCAAGGTTTTAGGAAGCCTGCAACTAGGAAGATCTACTTTATGCTTCCAAGAGGTAAAGATTTTCACTGTGGTGCTCATCTAAGCAGCTTAGCCCTCTTCAGGTGAGCTTGTCCACTGTTTTGGACTATTTGATCCATATGCAATGCCTTGGTCTCCGGCCTCCAACTCTGAAGGTGCATTGGGCAGCAATGTCAGCATATGTTTCGACTGGTAAGGATAGAATCTTAGCCTCACATGCCAATTTTAAGAGGCTCTTTAAAGATCTAATTTACCTAAACCTCTTCTTTTGAATGTGCCATTGTAGCAGGTGTGGGCTATTGATTTGCTCTCATCTACAGTCCACCAGGAGATGAGAAGCAATTCCTTAAGGAAGTAGCAGACTTCATTGTCACCTGGCATTTGAGTCGCCCAGGCTGATGGTCCTGGGTGACTTTAATGCAGGGATTGATGATGAACTCTCACAATTTGGACAACACTTCCTCCAGTTAATGGATTCACTGGGCCTAACACAGGTGATTACCACTGCTACTCATAAAGCTGGCCATTCTCTTGACTTGGTCTTCCTCCTGGGGATCGAGGCTTGATGTGGGGTGGAACCAGTCAGTTGGTCAGATCACCACACTGTGAGATTCACTTTGGTACCCTCCTTGTAGGCCAACCCCTGTGGAGATGGTCAAGTTCTGCCCTCACAGAATGTTTCTCTAATGGCCTTGCTGGTTCTTGACCTATCAGAACTTTCTGAGCATAGCAATGATCCAGAGGCATTGGTTGTGGCTTATAACACTGCCATTACCTCTGCCCTGGATTCTATTGCTCCAGTTTATGAGCGCCCTCTCCCTCTGACCTCGAACCCCATGGTTTGATGGGGTTTTAAGGAGCTGCAGTGAACTGGTTAGAATGTTGCTGGTGGAGGTCTGGCCTGATGTTGACCACCTTAGACTGCTAGAACATTATCAATTCTATCAGTCAGAAATCTCCCATAAGAAGGCAAAGTTCCTGTCTGGGAAATTTCTGCTGTGCAGAACTGACCTGCTCAGCTTTTCAGAACTGTGGACAGACTGTGCAACCCAACCTGTCTACAGCTCCGTAGAGCATTGTCACAATCACAGTGTGATGAGATTGCTCGGTTCTTTGCTGATAAGATGACCGACATTGGGGCAGGCATCGGTTTGGTATGTTCTATGCTAATTGTGGGTGCCCAGGACCTTTTCACTATCCCTTTGTTTTCCTGGAGTACCTTCGACTACCTAGAAATCATGGATGTTATGCGGATTGTCCAGGAGCTGCATCCTACCTCATGTAGTTTAGATCCAGATCCCACACCCTTAATCTTAGGTTGTGGAGATTCTATTCTACTGGTTCTAGCACAGACAGTCTAGTCCTGTCTTGACTCAGGTATCCCCTGTCCTCAAAAGAGGCAGTGTGACACCCTGTTGAAGAAACTGTCTTTGGACGCAGAATGTCTGGCTAACTATAGACCTATCTCGAACCTCCCTTTGCAGGAAAGTGATTGAGAAGGTGGTAGCAGCCCAATTGGAGAACCACTTGACCATCCATAGCATCTATGAACCTCTTCAATTAGGTTTCCGTAAGAGGCATAGTACCAAGACTGCACTGGTTCGGTGCTCAATGATCTCCTGATGGCAAGAGACCAGAGAAAATGGTCTATTCTGGTGTTACTAGATCTATCTTCAGCATTTGACACCATTGACCATGGGGTTCTTTTGGAGTGCCTGAGATGTATTTGTGGACTCTCTGGGTTGTGCTCAGATGGTTCACATCATACCTCACTGGAAGATCTCAGAGGGTGGTGTCAGTTTTTTTCCTCTGATCCTTCTCTCTTTTTGTGGGGTCCCTCAGGGCTCTATATTGTCCCCATGTTGTTTGCGGTGTACATGCTTCCCCTCAGAGACATTGTGAGATGGTACAGGTTGAGTTTTCACTGTTATGCAGATGATACCCAACTGTACCTGTCCTTTGCACTCAACCAGGAAGGACCTGTCTCGGTATTTAATAGCTGTCTGGAGGAAATCCAGGATTGGATGAGGTCCAGTTGGTTGAAGTTGAATTTTGGGAAGACCGAGGTGTTGGTTTTGGATCCAGATCACTGATAGGTGGACCTGTAGCCAGCCCCTCTGGAGTGTTTTGTGGGGATGTCGAGTTACTGGTCTCTGAACGGTGCAAGATCTGGGGTGATCTTAGATGTTGGGCTGACTTTATGATCTCAAGTGTCAGCAGTGGTAAAATCTTTGTTTTATCATCTGAGAACATCGCCAGAATCAAGCACCTCATTCTGTCTGGCGATCTGCCAACTTTGATCCATGCCTTCATGACCTTACGCCTGACTATTGCAACTTGCTTTACCTTGGGCTTCCGGGGTTGATATCCACCACCTTCAGCTGGTGCAGAATTCCACAGCTCAAATACTTACAGGTACTCCTAGAACATCTCATATTACTCTGGTGCTGTGGGATCTGCACTGGCTACCAGTTCAGTGGCGGATCACCTTCAAAGTTGGATTACTGACTTTTAAAGCCCTACATGATCTGGGCCCTGACTACCTGAAAGATCTCTTGATTCCTTACGCCCAGTGAGTTCACTCCGCTCAGCCGACGAGGAGTTGCTAGAGATTCCTAGGGTTACATTGAAATCAGCTGGTGCCCTGGCCTTTATGTTTGTGGCATCAACCTTTGGAATTCTCTACCACATTGGATAAGGGAGTGTTCCACTGTGGGAGCTTTAAACAGGCTCTTAAATCCTTTTTATGGAATAAGGCATATGGTGTCCTTGATTAATGTTTTGTATATGTTTTTAACAGTTTTATATTACTGTTTGTTTGTTTGTTTTGTTTGTATTTAATCTTTTGAATGCTCCTTGGTTTTGAAAGGTGCAATATAAATAACATTTATTATTATTATTATTATTAAACCTCCTTTTATGGATCCATTCCTCCTTGGGACCTGAATCTGTAGAATTGAGGACTAATAGAAGATTCCTCCTCAAGGTGGTGTCTGAAAGTCATCTGAATCAGTCAATCACTCTCCCAGTGTTTTTATAGAGCACTCCACCCAGGGATCAGAAACTCTACTGTATGGATGTTAAAAGAGCTCTGGAGTACAGCTTGACCGCAGAAAGAATGGCAGGCCCACAAATTCTCAGTTATTTGTCACCTGCCGAAGGCAGGACAAGGTAAACTGGCATCCAGCAGAACCATTTCTTGCTGGATAGTAGCCTGCATTCAGTTCTGTTATGGTAAAGCTGGCAAGCTTCTGCCAGAGGGTCTGAGGCACACTCCATGAGAGGCACCTCCAGCTTAGTGGCAGCATCTAGAGGTAT
This sequence comes from Neoceratodus forsteri, assembly GCA_016271365.2. NCBI lineage: Eukaryota > Metazoa > Chordata > Ceratodontiformes > Ceratodontidae > Neoceratodus > Neoceratodus forsteri. The sequence continues at coordinate 898,746,780 of CM057456.1, read as the reverse complement.
CTCAATTCAGGATATTTGCAAAGCAGCTATCTGGAAGACAGTACACACCTTTACAAAGCACTACTGTCTGGACATTCAGTCCAGAAGAGATGCCAGCTTCAGCACTGCTGCCTTGCAGAACCTTTCCCTAAGTAGGTTCTGTACACAGCCTCCCAAAGAACTGCAATGAAGTCTGCTGTTATTAAACAGCTAGTGAGGGATTCCTAGGCTTTGAAGAAAAATTACTCATCTATAGTAATGTTGTTTCTGTCAAGGGATCCTCGCTAGGTTTAACAATCCCACTCTTCCTCCCTTCAAGAACCTGGAGATGGGTTCATACAGAATCAGCTTCTCTTGATTGCTTGAGCATTACCTATCACATTCATACAATGCAAAGGTTCACACGAATGTACAAGGAGCTAAAAGAGGCAGTGTGCCCATAAATGCTGCTTTCCAATTACCCATAATATGTAGGTATGTTTCTGTCATTATTATATGCTTCTAGACTGTTTTGAACTGCTGTTTGTTTTCACTAATAGTGATATTTAATGGGAGCTTATTCCACAGGTGTATCACTCTCTGGGTGTAAAACCTTTCTCCTAATCGTGAAACCTTAAGGCCTAAGCTGTAATGGATGGACTCTAGTGCCTGATTTATCATTTTAAAATTCAAAGCCCATTTTGTTTAGTAAATATTCATCCTGTATAACATGTATAACATCAAAACACAGCAGTAAGTCTCCATGAAACCTTCTGGTCTCGAGTGACATTAGACCCAACTGTTTTAACCATTCTTGATATGATAAATGCTTGCTATCATACAGTAGTCTTGTTGTTTTCCTTGGACCTTCTCTAATTTGTTAATCGCCCCTTTATTTATAGGTTCCCAGACTGGGCTACCTGTAGTCCAATAGTGGTCTGATATAGTTCCTACACAAGGGCATAATTACATTACTACTCCTACTTTTAAATTTTTTCTTAATTGCATACAGTGCCCTGTTGGCCTTAGTAATCTAGCTTTCACAATGTGCTTTGAAGTTAGCTTATTGTTAAATATTACCCCAAGATCCCTTTCTTGTTCAGATACTCTCAGTGGTACTCCGCCTAGCAGATATGTAGTTACATTTGACTGAATGCTGCGTGTAAAACACATAATTTGTCCATATTAAATGTCATTCCTTATTCATTTGCCCATTTTAGAATATTATTCAGATCATTTTGCAATTCAGCCTGTCCTTCTACAGTTTGTACTATACCTATACCTGCCAGTTTTGAGTCATCCGCATATTTTGTTACCCAGTTTATAACTTGTTTTTCCATGTTTGAAATGAATATCTGAAATAAAATGGGTCCCAGAACTGCCCTCTGAGGTACTCCACTTGTTATTGGTCTCTGTTCAGAGTAGTAACCTTTGATGCATACTTTTGTGTCCTGTTAGTTAACCAAGATTGTTTTACAACTGATATTATAGGGTTCTGACAGTTTATTATTTTTCTGCCATAGTGAAAGTTTATTTTTAAAATGTTTACCCTTTATAGGTACTTTTTATTAGTCATTTAGTTAGCTTTAGTGGTCACTGCTCACCTCAGTTTGAGAAATAAATTTGCTAGCATGGGCAAAGGAGAGTGTGATGACACATCAGAATTTGAATGAAGGTCCATGTTCCTTATTTGCATATGTTCTAAACTCCAGGGCAAGCTCCAGTCACCGGACTAAAGATACTGTTGATAAACCTTGTGTGGGATCCTTGAAGAAACAACATTACTGCAGGTAATTGTTTTCTTACTGCATTTACACTGAATCAACAGAAGGCAGGCATGCACTTCTACAGCACCAGTACTTTCACCTCCATCAGCACCGTAAGGTACTGCAGAATAACAGGCAACAAAGGTAACAGTACCCCAACCAGAGCAGTACTGTGAGGTGGGGACTGAGGGAGATACACCTATCAATAATGGACAATAAAAATTTAAAACTGCTGATTAAATCCTATCCTACTCATGTGAATGAAGTGGATTCAGTTGTTACTGCTGATGCACCCAGTGACAGACCCCTTTTAGCATGCAGGGTCTCTCCACCCAATGAGCCTTCCTGTGGATTGCACTGATACTGTTCATCACAGCTACCCAGAATACAGTGTGGGACTCTAGTTCCAGCCCTAGTAATGACATTACAGAGTATTTCATACAGAGGGCAAAACAGGAAATAAGTTACTCATTTTTAATTAGGAGTATGCAGAATAGTAATTTATTAATTTATCTGTAATTTTTACGGAAAGGCACACTAAGCTGTGATAGCTTGCTTCCTGGTGCATCCTGCAGAGTGTGTTACATGGACCTTGGTGTAATGTTGATCATGCTACCAGGAAAACTCCCCTACTCTTCACCTAGCGTAGTGTTCTTTCAAATATGTAGCTGGTTGGGACTCTAGCACACTATATATTAATGGCCTGAAATGGAGCCTCTGGCATGCCAGCCATTCTCTTCTGTTTCAACAGAAAACTGCTCTGTTACCCTGATCAATTGATATGGTAGAACAAAATTTGGGTAGTGTGTATGTTAAAGAGGTTGGATGTTTACCCACTATACTGTTTCAGGTTTATTGAGCACAGGTGAGCTGGATGTCTCATTTTGTTAGGTTATGTGGTTCCTTAAACTATTTGTGAGGGGTCATATTTCAGATTACAGTTTTTTTTGTTGTTTTTTTGCTGTGTTATGATTTAAAATTTAGGTTTCTATTTTATTCTCGTAGCAATCTTTGCTTTTTCTTTCAGTTTTTCTGATGTTACTTATTTTATAGATATGTATACTAACTCTGTATGCTTTTGTTTATATTTTTAGTCAACAAACACACCCTAACTCCTCGTTTATAAGTGCCATAGGGTCTTTTACTTCCACCTGCACAGTGGCCAGAGGGGACCTTGGTTTAATGTCTCTTCCAAAGGACTGCACTTAACAGCGCAGTACTCCTTCATACTGCACTCCCTTGTCAATTAAGGGTATTAACCCTCATTTGGTGTCAGGCTGGAACCCAGGACCTTCCAGCCTTCCAGCTCCAGAGGCAAGTGTACTACCTATTGAGCCACTGATACTGGTGTGAACATCACTCTTGTAAATTTAGCAGTTTAAAAGGAAATGTAGTCAAATTTACAAAAGGTATATTGTGCAGAGTGACATGATCTGTGTGTCCAGTCCCGTGAGATCCTTCCCTTGTTTGCTGCTAGGATCCTCTCTCCAGATTTGGCTACTTCTCCTTGGCCCATAGGGACTTCCATGCCAGCATATCCCATTGCCTCTCCTATCCAGAAACCAGTAAAATGGAAGCACTGTACAACATTATGTCTGACAGTATGCAAATTCAACACTTGGGGACAAAAGTGGGTGAGCCCTTAACTTTAATATTTAAGTTGCATATTGCAGCAGGTACCAAAAGATACAAGACGATTTTATATCTTGATTTCATTAATATGTAGCATCCTTAGTATGTGCAGCTTCACTGTATTTGATAGAACCATGCGAGCTTCAAGTTAAATAGAACAACTATGCTTTTCAAGTTTGACAGCAAACATGTTGTTTCTGCATCAATTTTTATTGAACGTTTTCCAAATTCACAACATAACATAGTAACTACAAAACATCTACAAACACAAATTTAGGTAGAGAGAGATACATACTGCCGGGTTACCCAAATGTCATGTCAGAAAGCTATACATACTGGTACTGTACATACATTGTCCTTCTATATAGCTAGGTTCAGGTAACCTCATAATGCATAGCTGCAGACCCTCCTGGAATTTGTTATTGGAAGACTATTATCCATGTTCCCTTTGGTCTGAAAGTATCTTGACCAAATGTCTTCATATCTAGGTAGGTTGCCTAGGGCTACATAAGACATGCACTCCTGGAATGCTAGCTGGCTGATTGTCTGCTGCCACTCATAGAATGTGGGACCTTAGCTGTTCTCCAGTTTCATAGGCATAACCATTTCAGTGCAATCGTGGCTGCTGCCCCAGTGTGTCAGGTGCCTGTGTCCCTTCCAGGTGGGAAGGGAAATCCTATGACAGCAAATGGTCCATCAATTGCATGCTTGTCTGGCAGTAGAGTACTACAGAATGCTAGTACTTGATCCCATATGGGCCTAACCTTAGGGCAGTCCCATAGAATATGTGATAGGGTCCCATCATTGTGGCATCTCCAACACTTGTCCTCACTCAGTACTCCTACCTTATACAAATGTGTCGTGTTCTGTACCACATATGTAAGATTTTTAGCTGTATTCATTGCCTTTGGTGTTTCTCCTGGCAGTGTGAGCCCTACCCCAACATGTTCTTTACGCCATGTCTGGAATTTGTATACCCAGCTCGTGTTCCCATTCTAAACTTCAGTGGTCTGTAACTGATGGGCCTACATCCCTCATGTGTTGATATATCATCCCAGCCCTTCCTCTCCCTTGGTAAGCCATGTGTGGATGGGTGAGTCCTGCACTTCCTGTGGTGTCTTTTTTTTCTAATTCAATAAACTTTATTTATTATTTAGTATTGGTACAAGTTGGTACAAACATGAAGAAAATCGACAATATAAGGGATTTCCTCCTTAACATTGTACATAGTTACCAAGAGTATAACCTGAAGATGAAATGATGTGAGGTGCATGTCCAGGTTAGACAATCCCAAACCCCCTCCCTTCTCCCATCTCCCTCTTACATATTTCCTACCTCCTCTCATCTCCCACATCAAGTGTGTATATAATTAACTTCAATATAATGGAAGAACTGAACTACCAATAAGAAAATAACCGAGTATCACAGACCTCTATGGTTTCCATGCAGTAAATAAAGCATCTAGGAAGCCCCATCTAGAATGGTATAAATGAGAATGGTTACTCATGTGTAAAATATGTTTCTCTAATTGGAGAGCTATAAGCACTTCTTTATACCATTCTAAAACCAACAATCCTGCTTTGTCTTTCCAGTGCCTCATAATGATAAGTTTGGCTATGGTGGAGATCAAAGCTAGGTGTGCTTCTTAACTCCTGGGGTACCCTTCAGGAAATGGTATAGGAAGCAAATTTCTGGAGCCAACAGGGAGTCAAGCTCAAGCAGTGGATCCAGTAATTGCTTAATAGATTGCCACAGGGCCTGGAACCACCGAACATTCCCATAGCATGTGATATAAGGAATCAGGAGTTTGATTACATCGAGTGTAGTTAGATGAGAGGAGATGACCCAATTTGTATAACTTAACTGTCATATAATAAAGATTGTACATGATGTTAAACTGTATCAATCGTAGTCTGTCCTGCTTAACAAATTTATAGTTATTTTTCCATGTATTTTTCCAAGTCTCTACTTCCATTGTGAGGATAATTCTTGGGTCCAATAATAGCAGGTCCCCTAGGGTAAGTTGGTGTCAATAGATTGCACCTCCTTGTAGACCCTAGATACTGCATGGGTTTCTTTAGCTGAGTGTAGAAACTTGTTCAATACCTCAGTATGTGACCGCTTATACTCTCCCATCCCAGATGAGTCTTTATTGCCTCTTTAACCTGTTTATATTTGAAAAAGGTTGTGATAGGCACCTCAATATGTGAACGGAAAGCAGAGAAGGAAATCAGTTTACCATTCTCAGATAAATCAGAAACTTTTTATCAATCAAAAGAGGCCAGAATGTGGGTAAGATGGATTTATGATTAATTTTAAAATGGGGATTACCGACTATAGGTTGCTCAAGTGGTGCCTTTTTTTTGTTGTCTTAATGCCATGGAGACTGCCGCTCAGAGTTGGATATATCTCCAAACATCCACCTGTGGTGCCCATAGGAGTCCTTTAGACCTTGGAATGTGTGAATTACTAGGATTTTGGGATGCAAACATCCTGTACTAGTTTGAGTCCTGCCTGTTGCCAGAAGGGACAATGTACTGATGTGTGGTCTATTGAGAGGGCAGAGTTGTCCCATAATGGGGCCCATTGAATAGGCATCAGCTTGACAGGCAGGGACTTGAATAGTTTTTCCAATAATGTATGGAGAGTGCTATTGTGGGATGCACTAGGTCTCTTTTCTGAGGTTTGGTACAGAGCAGGAACAAGGGATGCATGCCCCTGTTAAATGCCCTACTACGTGTACCCATTGTGAGTATTTTCCCTGGTTTGGGGCAACATTGTAGTGTCTGAGTTGAGATGAAGGCCAGGTGGTATTGTGCAAAGTTGGATAGGCTACGTCCTCCTTTCTTCCAGTGCTTTCTTAGCTTAGCCTGACTGAGCCGAGGAGGTTTCTCTTCCCACAGGAATTGTCCCATCAGCTAATTGAGCTGGTAGAACCACTTATTCAATATGCGGAGAGGAATATGGGCTAGCATGTACAAGACCTTTGGTGCTATCATCATTTTTATGGCAGCTAATTTTCCTGTGAGGATAGGTTTAGATGACGCCATCTGTACAAATCCACTGTAAGTGATGTTATTGATGGGGACAGGTTGGCCTGGCAGATATCTGATGATTTTTGGGATATATGGAGACTTAGATATGTAATGCCAGTTGCTACCCATTTCCAGTTTTTGTCCTGGAATATTTCCAGTACACAATGATGATTAAGTGGAAGGACTTTTAATTTGCTGTAATTTACCTTCAGGCCTGATATGCTGGTAAAGTTGCCCAGCAATTGGTCAAGCAGGGTTACAGCTTTGGGGGCATCCCTGAGCAGTATTAAAAGATTGTCTATGTAGGATAATGATTTACACCCTTCTTTCTCACCAGTATTCCTGGGATATCTGAATTAGCCTTTAGGGCTGCTGTGAGTAGTTCTATGGCTAGCAAGAAGAGTGTGGGGAGGAAGCTCTCTCTGGTGCCCCAGGTGAAAGGGAAGGGTTGCAATAGTGTGTTGTTCATCAGGGAATGGGCCACAGGTGAGGAATAGAGGGTTTGTGCACAGCTGAAGAAAAGGGTCCTATACCTGTGTTCCTGAGTACTTTGAAAATATACCCCCATTCCATCAAATTGAAGGCCTTCTCAAGTCTATGGTGAGGGCAGCTGCAGGGTGGGAGGGTACTAGCTACACTTTTAAGGTTGAAAAAGGTCCACAGGTTGCCAGAGCTCAATCTTCTTTTGAACCCACTTGGGAGACATGGACTAATTCAGGAGGATCTTCTCAAGTCTGGTAGGTAAGAGTTTGGTGAGGATCTTTTCATCCGCATTTATAAAGGATATAGGGTGGTAGCTGGCTGGGAGGAAGGGTCTTTTCTTTTCTTTTGGGTAATACTGTGATCATCACCTCCCTCAGCATGGGAGGGAGTTGGCTATTGGAAAGTGCGTGAGTGCAGACCCTTTGAAGGATTGAGGTTATTGTCTCAATGGTTCCTTGGTAGAAGTCCATCAGGAAACCATCCCTCCTGGGGACTTGTTTTATTTAGGGTATTGATAGCTTGTGTTATTTCCTCTACTTGGAGAGGTTTGTCCAGCTCCTGGGCCTGCTGGGATACTACTCTGGGAAGGTTTAAGGACACTAGGAATTGGGGCACTTTCTTGACATTCAAGGGATGGGATAAGGCTTACAGCTCAACATAAAACTTAGACATCATGTCAGAGATTTCTGTCAGTGTAGTGTGTGTAAGGTCTTGCACACATTGAAGGCTAAATTGTGTCTTTCAGCTCTCTGCTCTGTTATTATGTATGCAAGAATCTTGCTTGATTTTTCACCACCCTTCCAAAAGTGAATGCTAGGCGATGAGAGCAAGTTTGGCTTTCCTGGTGTAAAAAACATTGATCTTGGCTCTTATGTCCAGTATTTCTTTAGGATCCACCTTAGAGCACTGCTTGTGTTTGGGTGCATGAGCTTTAAACTGTGCTTCTAGTGATGCTACCTCTTTTCCCTTTGCCACCACCTATCAAGGCAAAACCAATAATTTTGCCCTGTGAGTAAACCTTCAGAGCTTCCCACAGGGTGCTATCATTAATATTATCGTTGTCATTATTAATCATATATTCTTCTATCTGCAGTTTTGACCAGGGAGAAAGTCAGGATCTTTTAGCAAAGGGAGTCCAAGAGCTAGATTTCTGATTTGGTGCGGAGGACCCATTCTATTATCATTTCTACTGGTGCATGGTCAGACATGACCCTAGGTAGTATTTTGGATCCTGTGACTGTTGGGGTGATTAGGCAGCTGGTAAGCCAAAATGCAGTCTACTATAGGACTGGTGGGAGAGGACTAGAAAGAGTAGTCTCTGACGTTCATGTGATGCAGTCTTCACATGTCCGCCAGGCCATGCTCCGACATCAGCTGTAGGATTACTTTCCATGCTTTGTGTAGGCTCTGTGGTGTTAGCCAATCTATCTAGGGCCAGGGCTAAAGTGAGATTGAAACCCTCCGCAATGATGGTCATTTGCTTCAAATATAGTAAGCCAGCACCTCTGAGAGGTGTGCACAGATGCAGGGGTTGTCTTCATTAGGCATGTACAGTTTAGCAGTACTAGGGGACCCTCTGGGGTTGCTACTTGTAGTAAAACCCATCTCCTTTCCTTGTCTTTCTGGGTGTGGATGTGGGTCTATGGTAGGGATTTATAAATTAGTATGGAGACTCCCTTTTGCAGATGAAAGGGTACTATGTACCTCTAGCCCTAACCAATTCTTTTAAACTTGCAGGCCTCTGTGTGTGAGAGATTAGTTTCCTGGAGAAAGGCCACTTTTGTGCATTTTGTTTTTAGGTGGACAAGACCCATTTGTGTTTAATAGGTGAATTGACCCTTTCACATTCCACATGATAAATTTGGTGTCATCCATTAGAGTTGTGTGTCAGGGTGGGAAATGGATGGTGGGGATGTCCGTCAGTGGAAGGGCTCAGGAAATCAGTGTCCCCTGGCAGTTGCCTTCATACCATCACTTATCCAGATGCTGTACCAGTATACATTAATTCTCTCTCTTAAGTACCTAACAGCCCAACTAGGACAACTATATACATAAGCATATAAACCCTTTTGTGTCAAACTGTTGTACCATGGTCGAAATTTAGATTTTTGAACCAGTATCTCTCCAGTGGTAACCTTATGGGTACCAAGCATAGATACCAGTTTGGATGGTACTCCTGTCCTCCCAACACTAATGTGAGTCGCAAACTTTCATTGACATCAAACATCTTTGTATTTGTGCTGTGACCTCCATGCTCAAGGCACGGGGGGTGCAGTTGCAGGGTAACTTAACAACAGGGTCCAGGTGAATCCCAACTAGGGTCCCTGGGTCCCTTCAATGTGTACCCTGGGAGCCCATCCGGGCAAGGATGCAACACACCTACCTTCCCTTGGTGCAGTACAGCCCTTCGCATAGATGCTCTCTGAGTTCCTCCCTCCTTCTTTCAGCCTAGGAGGTGGGGGTGTAAGGTGTATGTGGGTATGGGTCACTCACCTTCCTTGGGAGTGATAGAATTGGGCTGCACCTTAAGTTCAGGTGTGTGCAAAGGCCCTTATAAATATGAGGAGTAGTGGGGTCATAGCTCAGTACTAGTCTTAGTGGCCTTAGTGACTGAACCTGTTAAAGCCACTCCTCAGTGCCCCTATAAGACACAGGGCTGACTGGCTCAGTTCCAAGCATGCTCTTTGTACAAGCCCAACTAAGAGGGGGAATTACCTCATCACTCCAGGGTCTATATAGAAAGAGAGAGAAAAGTAAAATCAGAACATCAGATACCTTACTATTAGCAGGGCTGCCCTGACCAATGAGCATTGGTAATGGCGCAGAGCTCATTTCCATGAGGGCAGCCCCTCATGACATCAAGTCATCAAGTCAGTGCAGTGCCCTTTAAGAGCTCCTAGGAGGTGGGGCTTCATGTAGTCCAGGATGAAACAGAGCAGCCTGCTCTGGAAAAGGAATCTACCATCAGATGAATGGCGCTGTGGAGGCAGAGACAATCCTGGGCCGCAGGGAGGAGGCCCAAAACAGGCATGGACTCGTGGCATGGCAGCAGTCGATAGATGAGCCTCGGTTCACTTTCAGCTGGTGTGGTCACCAAGTGTTCTTGTGCAGGAGGCTCATGGCTAGAAGAGGTTATAGGAGTTTGGCAATCATTTTATGCTGGATCCACTGGGCTTTAGGGTCAGGGAAAACATCGACTGCTGGTCATGCTGGAAGGGGAGAACCTACTGCCAAAGCACTCCACCTCCACATCGTTAGTATCCAGGCCACCTTTGATGGAGCACCTCTGATCCTCTGAGTTGCTGCTGGAAGGGTAGGCTACAGTCCACTTTCCCTTTGAGACCACCACCCCTGTGCTTCTCTTCCGGGAAGCTGGTTGCCAACCTTCAGTGGGAGCCATCACAGCAGCAGGCTGTTGTGACCTAACAGAGCCCGATTTTGAGGTTTTCAGGAGTGTCCATAGAATGGGCTTCCCAAGCTGGGCCCTGGTCTTGAATTGCTTCTCTGGCCAGCATCTTAAAATGAACTCCTCTGCGGCCACTGGATCAGAGAATAAGTGAGGTACCCCATTTCTGTCAATTCATAAGATAGCTGGGTACCTCTAGCTGTATGGAATTTGAGAGCCATGAGGCATGTCTGGCCCTCAGAATTTCCCTGCAGCACTCAGAGAGTGCAGAGGAGAAGTCAGGGAAGATCTAAATTAGCTGACTGTGCCATTTTAGGGCCCTCATTCCTCATAGCCCAAGGATTAGTTCCTTGACTTAGAACCTGAGAAATTTTGCCAGAATTGGCCTGGGCTCCATGTCCTGGCTTTGGGTGGAGGCGAGAGCAGTGTGCTCTTTTCACTTCCAGGAGCTGGCCATTGATATTGAAGGAGTTCTTTTAACACCTGTTGTAAGAAGAGGACACTGTTGCAGTCTTCCATTCCTTCTGGGAAGCCCACAAAGTGCAGATTGTTGCCGCCTCTGTTCTCCAAGCCTCAAACTTGTTGGTCAGTTGCTGGATAATCATATCTTGTTCATCCAGCCTGCAGTTTGTTCTGTCTGCAAAATCTCTTTGCCATGCAATATTTATTTTTATTTATTTATTGAAATGTTTCACCAGGAAAGATACACGGAGCAACTTAATGCTCGCTCATGGTATGTCCTGGGGAATGGGAGAAGGATGTACAGAGAGTACTTAGATACATGCATAATAGATGGTGAATACATACATACATACAATTTCAAAACAGGTTCATGGCAATTGAGTATATAATAGGCTGATGCAACAGTTACTTTACTGGCAGCTCATAGGAGCAGCATACCTAAAGAATCAGTTACGGACAAAAGCATTGGATGCAAGGTCGACAAATGCATACAGTACAGGCAGTTCACTAGTGATGTGGATGCAGCAAGGATGAACACATAGGATCCAGTCACCTTATAAGAGCTAGTCGACAGGGGTAGCATAAGTGCAGGTGGGTAGGGGAGATGAGAATGTGGAGAGCTAGGGGAGAGAGAAAAAGTGAGAAGGAGAAGAGACAGGTATGCAAGGAGGGGTCGGGGTCAGGAGCAGGTGTAGGTAGGTGTAAGATAGTTGTGTAGAGGTGAGGACAATAGGGAGGAGGAGGGCAGATTTGTGGAGGAGTACATTCCACATTTTAGTCAAGTGGTAAGAGAAGGTTTTTTGTCAGAGGAAGTAGATCGGCAGTGGACTGAGAGGGTACAAGTGTCAGTCTGGGATCTCAGGTAATAGAGGAGTGGGTAGGGGTGCCAAGAGAGGAGGAGATATATGAGGGGAGAGATCCAGGCCAGAATTTAGAGATGAACTTGGCACCATGCAGCACACACTAGGAGTGTAGGGAAAGGAGGTTAAGAGCGGTAGAGGTCAAAATGATGGGTGCATGGAGGGGCATCAAGAGCAAAATGAAAAAGGAATTGAAGAGAGAGTCCAGTCTGGGTAGGTGGGACTGTGGGCAGCATAGTAGACTATGTCACAGTAGTCAAAAATGGGCATGATCATCTTCTGTACCAGCTCACGCCTCATGGCGAGCAGGATGCAGTTGTTTCTGTAAAGGGCCCCAAGCTTGGGCCTTAGTTTTTCAGAACGGCATCAATGTGTACAGAGAAGTCAAGGTGTCTGTTCATCCAGATGCTGAGATACCTGAAAGAGGGAGTGTCCTCAAGAACAGACCCATCAAGGGTGTGAAAGTTGAGGAGGTGACTTAGCCTAGCGAGTTTCTACCTTGTGCCAAAGTACATGGAGACTGTCTTCTTGGCATTTAGAAACAGTTGATGTGAACTAAACCAGAGTTGGACTTTAGTGAAGTCAGACTGGAGCCTGGTAGCGACATCAGCGTTAGTATTGCCATAGGTAAATAATACTTTATCATCAGCATACATGTGGATGCCGGATGCAGTGCAAACCAGGGGAGGGCATTCAAAAGGTGGAGAACAGAAAAGGGCCTAGCACTGAGCCTTGGGACTCCAGTGGTTATAGGCAGGGGTAGAGATAGCATCAGCTATTTTTACTGATTGCAACTTGCTGGACAAGTAGGCACTGAACCATCCAAATGATGCTCATTTTCATCTACACGCTATGAGATCTGAATAATGCCTCTTTTAGTAGTCTGCACTTGTTTGGTGAGGGCTCCATCTCTGGCTAACAGGGTTGCAAACATGTCTCTTATCTCTTTTAGTTCCTCATTTGCAATTCCTGGGCTGGTGTGGATCCCAGAGCTGAAGCCATGCTGCCAGGTGCCCTGCTGTTCTGGACCCTGAATGCTGGTTTGGAATTCCTGCTGCAGAAGTGCAATCAGAGCTGAGGTGGGTAATTTTGGTATTTATGTCACCTTGGTATTGTCGGCAATTGATCTGTTTGGGTTTCAAGACATCTGGTTGTCAATTCAACTTAGAATTCTGTAGGATAGCTGTTGCTAGTAAGGAGTTATGTAAACTAAGCTTCTTCCATTTTGGCTTCCAAGCCACACCCACATTTTGCTTTTGTTAACAAAAAAAAATCGGCTTTATTGAAAATAAACTTTGCCCTGATACACAAAGTGGCAATTTGTGCCACTCAAAAATAGCACCACATGGGAAATAGCATGAGGCCATCAGGGCAGCATATTCACAGAGGCAGCATGCTCTGTCCAGTGGGTGCTGTTGTATGAATATCTGGCTGTGGCAGTGCTGCACAAAGTACACATTCATTGTAGACCACAGCCCCATGCTGTCCGAACAAACACCCAGGAGCAGAGGAGGAAAGCATGGCCTCATTGGGTTTGAGTCATTGTTCCTGGGTACCATATTCAAAGCTAGCATGTTAATGACCATGAATGGCATGCAAGGCACTAAGGGTCATTTGCACACCATTTTGTGTCCATTAGCAACCCTGGTAGTCTAGCTATACCCTCTTCTGCCCCAATTCCTGTTGTGTAATGTCTGAATTCCTGGCAGTCCAGTGCTACCGCTCCTACCATGACCTCGATGGGTAACATATGAATTGCTGGGTAACCCTGTGGTGGCATCCCATGATATGGGCAAAGCAAACTGAGTGCTCAAATATGAGGGACTCAGTTTGCACACCCATAGGAGTAGCGACCGTGAAGGAATAGGGAGGAGGGAATAGTGAGGGTGGAGGGACAGAACACTGATGGCGAATAACAGGGTGTGTATGGTGTTGTGGGATAGAGGTGAGCATCCTGCTGCTGCTAAGTTGGCCACCAGGAGTAGTGGATATGGAGTCTGCTTACAGTGGTAGTGGTTTCAGGTTTGGCACTGTCTGCAGGTACAATGCTTGTGTAACTGTGTTAAGTGTTGTAATTGTTTTTTGTTATCTTGTTTCTGTGTTGCCTGAGCTGTGGTATCCCCCTGCTTACTGTGGCCCCTCAAATGTATTCTCCTGTTCCCAGTGTCTGCCTCCTGGAGCTGATTATATTAATATGGGGGCAGGGTAGCCCCTGCATAAATATTAAGTGTATATATTGCCCCATTTAGGAGTTATGGTGTGGTCACGGCGTTGAAGATCGTGTAGTGCTCATCGACAATTTTTTCTCTGCAATTTGCACTGCTGTGTAGAAGTATTATTTTATCTTCGCTGTTATGACATAGAACCCTAGTGGTTCCCCCATCTTTGATATGTAATATATGAATTCTCTGGCAGTGCAGTGCAGTGGTACTTCTCTCCTGCTCCAATCCCATTGTGTAATGTGCAGTATGAATTTCCTGGCAGGCTAGTGGTACCCACCCTCCCACCCCATCCCTGATGCAAACCAAGGTTCTCCTCCTGGCCCACCCACTCACCATCCACCCCATCGGGCACCCAACCTCTTGAAAAGCCATGCATCTTAAGACCAATACAGCAGTGGATGGCAACTGGCACAAACCCTTGCCTCGACATTTTGACAGGCCACCATATGAATAATAGGACCTAGCATGCACAGATTGTAAAACAACTGTTTCCACAGCATGCACATGTTTGGTCCTTGCCATTCAGATAGTGGCTGGTGGAGGTTGTGAGAGGAAGATCTGTGCCAGTTGCCATTCTCCGTTCTGCTGACCGACAGCGGCTTGGTTATTTAGATGAGACTGCTGTCTGATTGGGGATGGAAGGTAGTGGGTGATAACCAGCTGGGTCAGTGAGAGAATATGTCACTTGCAGCAGGTTCTGTGGAAAAGTGTACTATTGGACTGCTAAGGTATGCATACAATGCACAATGGGGTTCAGGGTAGACAGGGGTATGCTAGACTATCAATTCATATGTTATGACTGTAACAGGAATGGGTATGAGTGAGTACCACTAGACTACCAGGGTATGTGTTACTATCATAACTGGGATCAGGGCAGAGGAAGGATATCTTGACTTTGCCTGGTACCAGTGCTGCTGGGGAGGAGGGTTATACATTATTGTGCACATTGGTAGAGTAGAATTTTTGAAGGTCAGAAATAGTGCTGCCTCGCAGTCTTTTAGCATTTCCAAAATCCTCTAAATATATCACTGCACCTTGTGTGCAGGAGGGTTCCTTCATTTGCATACATGCATTGATGTATGAAGCATGATTATGCAGTCCACTCTGCACCATGCTATGAGGCTCATTGAATATGGTGCCTACCCCATTTGCACACACTGGGCCTGATTCTCAAAGCTACTGGGTGGTGCAAGGGGTTTGTGTCCCAATGATTGGTGCAAAGTGCCCTTGCACCAAACAATGCCCAGAGAGCAATTCAGAACAGCAGCCTGCACCTACAGCATGCAGCCTGTACTCAACAGGGCTTGCGCCATCCTTGCATCACACATTGGGCTGTAGCATGGCACCAGGGGCTTGCAGTAGATAAGAGCTGCCAATTCTCTTCAATTGGGATTCCAAAACTCCCTGGTGATGAAATCTTTAAGTGCGTTAGACCAGCCAGGGCTGGTCTAAGGGAATAGAAATTTCACCACAGGGAAAGATGACCCGTTAGTGGCAATAAGCTGTGGTCCCCTTCCTGCTGTCCCCAAGAAAAGTCCTATACCTCTCTTAAGGTCTAGTGGACTCCAATCCCGAGTACCCCCATGTAAATAAATAAATATTTTAAGAACCACTACCCTGGTGGACTAGAGGACCCCTTCACAATGTCCTCATGGAGTATGTATGGAGCATCACCTGGTGGTCTAGTGGACCCATAATCCCCAATGCCCCCATGAGTATTGCCCTATACAACATTCCTGATGATCTAGACCCCCAAAGCCCCGATCCCCTTTATGCCATAGTAATTAATGGTTGCTGGTATGGTGGTCCCCAACCCTGATAGGCAGTGATTTCATCCCCAGAATGGAACAGCGATTGGCACAACCCACCACTCACCACCATGACCAGCTTTCTGACTGAGTCCTGAAGGAGCACATACTGTATCAGCATGTGCTCCTTCAAAGCTCAGTTGGTGGCTGGCTGTGGTGATGAGCAGTGGTTGTGCCAGTCACCAGCCCATTCTGAGGATGGGGGAGCAGGGTGGGGGACATTGTATACCAGGTTGGGGCCACTATACCACCACCAACCATTAATTAATATGGCATAATGGGGATCTGGGCTTTGTGGGGGCTAGATCACCAAGGATGTTGTATAGGGTAATACTCATGGGGATATTGGGGTTCAGGGAAGGGTCCACTAGACCACTAGGGCTGATGCTTACATACTCCAAGGTGACATTGGGGACGGGGTCCAATGTTCACCAGGGAGGAGTCAACTACTCCACTAGACCACCAGGGAAGTATTGGACACCTATTTTCATGGGGACATCAGGAGAAGGGATCCCTAGTCCACCAGGGATTGTCTGAAGACTTTGCCAACAGCTGCCCATGGCATGTGGCACCCAGTCCAGGTACCCCTCTGTTCGGTACACTGCTAAGGTTGCTGCAAGCTATGGTACTTTGCTGTTGAAACCCTACCCAATCAAGAATTGGGCATAGGGTACCCAGCACTTGGTTTGTTGCAGCCCTAGATTGCTGCACTGTGTGGCAATCTTAAGGCTTTATGAGAATCAGGCCCACTGTGTAATGTTAACGTGGCACCATGCATGTTATCACTGCACTAACCTTCTGAATATCAGGGCCTATATGCCTCAATCTAGTATGACTGCTTTTGTATTTAAGTTTATTTTCTTTACAGCCTTCTTTATGAGTTTCATTCTTTTTCATCTGTTGTAGGAGAAAATTGTTTGAAGGCTTTGTTTCAACCCTAAAGCGTTTTTTGTAGTTTCCAGGGTAACCATTCAATTAAAATTAGCACTTCCAGATAAACCCTGAGACAGATCATGAGGTAAACTTCCTGTTTATGACAGTAGTACAGAAAAGGTGTTACAGCAATAAACTCACAGGACTGAGGTTATTTATTTATTTATTATTAGATTTCAGAATTAACACTTTTGAGCCTGTGGCTTTTACAAAGGTTCCACGTCAGAATACAAAAAAGGTAATACAAACTGAGTAAGAGTTGGAATACAATTGCAGTCTAGGCCCCCAAAGCCCTGATCTCCCTTTATGCCATAGTAATTAATGGTTGATGATATAGTGGTCCCCATCCCTGATAGGCAGTGTCCCCGTCATCCCTAGCCAGTCTGAGCTTACAAGTTGCCTAGCAACTCTCTATACTTCTTTCACTCCTAAAAGGATGCACAGTACTGTATTTTCTGTAGAGGCTGTAAGAATCATTTGTAGTTCCATCTGTAGCATCCCATTATAGAAAGGCAACTGCACTCATAAGAAAAACTAGAACACAAGAATATTTTATTGATCTTATCCAACTTGCATCTCACAAGGCCAAGCAGCTTTAGAGATTACAATAAATGTCATATAGCGTGTTGTGGAACGCTTGAAAAAAAATTGGGCCCCATACACAGTCTCAAAACAGTGATGCCACATGGTTCTGAGGAACACTTTGCACCACTATTCAACCCTGCATGCCTTTGTGCTTTGCATACATGGGTTGCAAGCCTATCTCTTGTGTGGGTGAACTGGACATGGTGAGGGAGAGGGGCAGCCAGAGAATTGAGGGTGCAGGAATGTAAATGAGCCAGTGGCTATATAGCGGCTCACCAGCGCCCTTGCCACAGTGACCAGTGACAGTGAAAGTAATTCTGCAGGGGTCACTGGCTTGTGAGATGGAATGAAAGTTCCAGTGGTGAAATGACAGGAAACACACTGCGCCACTGAACACAGTTTACATCAAGGCAGGATAGAGATGGGATCCCTTAGATCCCAGGCTACTTTTGGTGAGCCACTAGACCACCAGGATGGAACAGTGTGGGACACATTTTAAAATTTCTGGAGTGGCCTACAAGTGGTCCTTAAGGTATGGGCATGAGTGCTGGGGATCACTATGCTGGTTGTGCTAGTGCACTGTGCATGGCAAAGCACCATGCTGTTAGTGATATGCCAGGATTAGATCCCTATTCCTGTCACATTCCACTACACTAGGTGGGAAAACCAAATTTACTAACATACTAAAATGCCAGCAGAATAGGCCTAATGGTCTTTCATGTCTGCTCGTTGGTCAGCCTCACCCTGGGAGCTGACCTTGCTGCCCCCTCCCTTTTCTGGTTTCTCCCTTCCCAGTTCTGGATATTCTTGCTGCACTGGATTTTGCTTCCAGAACCCTTCCCTGTACCTGCCCCACACCTTTTGAACCCCTTTACTGTCTCTGCCTCCACCAACCCCTGGGCAGCGAATTCCATGGCTCCACCACCCTCTCAGTGAAGTAGCACCTCCTCCTCCTTTCTCCCTGAATTTTCCGTCCTCCAGCTTCCACCCATGCCCTCTAGTTGCCCCTCCTCCTTCCTTCAAAGCACCCTGACTGCTCCGCCCTATTTAGCCCTTAATGTACCTGAAGACCTCTATCATGTCCCCCGGTCCCTTCTCTCTTCCAATGTGTACATATTTAGCTGTTCGAGCTCTCCCATTGGTACTGTCCCCAAGCCCCAAATCATTTTGGTTGCCCCCTCTGGACCCTCTCCAGTAGTTTAATATCCCTCTTTAAGTGTGGCCTCCAAAATTGCATGCAGTACTCGAGTGTGGCCTCACCAAGCAGTTATGCAGAGGGAGTATTACTTCCTCCTTCTGGAGGTGATCCCCTAGTGATGCATCCCAGCATCCTATTGACCTTGGCTGCTGACTCCTACAAGTCTCTGAGTTGTTCATCTTGACATCCACCACCACTCCCAGGTCCCTCTCAGCCATCGAGACTTGTAGCATTCCCCAGGGTGTACACTTGGCCCAGGTTTCTGGCCCCAGGTGCAGTACCTTGCATTTCTGCATTGAACCTCAGCTTCCGCTTTCTAGACCATCTTTCCAGAGCCTCCAGGTCCCCTCTGGGCCACCCTCCCTCCTCCCCATCCACCACCACCCTCAAGCGAGGGATGTGACACCTAATATCTGGAATATTTAATTCGCTAATTAGCTATGAAACACTGGCAGTGAGGGCAATCTACTAACTGCCTGCTGATCACTGGCTTTGTGTAAAGTGAAAAGTGTGTTGGTGATACAGGTTTCCATCAGCACATTTTAAAACTGGGTATTGGGTCCCTGGAACTTTTCATGCCTGCAGTAACCAGGTCTTTAAGTATCTAGTCTCTTTTTCTAAAGGTGCTTGGAAGCTGAAGCATAGAAGAAGGTCATTAGATCATTACTGCCTATGCTGAAGTTGGCCCCCTCAGTGCTGTTTATACACTAATCCTATTTCTCTCCATTCTTCCGTTACCTCTTTATAGTCCTCTTTTTAGAGTGAGTTTGCCACTTTGGGGAAAATGTTAAAAACACAACATTTAGACACAATATAGAGGATATTTTATAGGTTTCAGTATTTCTGTTCCTTGTATTCATTCTTACTAAGCTAATTTACATAGAAACAGAATTCTGGCCACTAATGTTGACATGCCCTGTTCTGTATTTTCAAATGGTCAAAATGGCCATGGAACTAAGTCCCATGCTACAGTCTGCTGGTGTGGAAAAATCACACTGGCAGGGTGGACAACCTATTTCAGCCTACACTCCATGCGGGTGGCAGGCACAGCTGTGAGGATGTTGTGCCTTGTCCAACCAGGCATAACATTTCGGCACTGCTGCACCAAAAATGGCTGCAAGCTGCATGGAGCTAGCTGTAAAGCAGCTCCTTTTTAGAAAATCCAGCGCATGTCAGAAAAACTGCAGCTACGCACCTGCACCAGTTTCAGGGTCTTTGAAAATCCAGCACCGGAAGTTTAATCCTTTGCTGAAGTCACAGTCCTCTATTGTCATTTCCATTTCAGCATACGGTGTAATGAACACAGGATTGTGAATTCAGCAAAGGACTGCAGAGCAGAAGCAGAGAAATGCTAGGGGCAAGGATATAGTTGCAATGCAAATTACCTCAAATAGCAGAGAAATGCAGACATAAAAACATGAGCAGAACTGCATCTAATTATTATGTTTTAGAAGTTTTCACAGGAGAAGTCACAAATGCACTTTAACCAGGCCTGTGCATTTTATGGTGTGATAGGTACAGCATCTATAGATGCTTTTGACAAAGTTTGCAGTATCCCAGGAAACCCTGGCAAGGAAACATTTCTTTGAATTTCTCCCATGTGACTCTAGTGCTTATCTTGAGGCTATGATGATCCTTTATTTTGATTCATCTTCCAATGAAAATAACCTACCTGTGTTAATCTTCCTTCTTAGGTACCTTAAAGTGAGTTTTCACTTTTGGGAAAACCTTGTAAAACATCATACAGTGACAAAATTCAGTATATATATTTTATAGATATTCTGTATTTCTGCTCCTTTTTCTGTATTGCTAGGTTGTTGTTTTTTGTAGACTGCTTCTGAATCAGTATGATGTGTATGTTTTGCTTTGCCAGAAAATGGTTTTACTGCCAGTGTTGCTTCCTTGCTAGGTTGAGTTACATGAAAAATAAATCCCTATCCTCTACAGTTAATCTTCTCCTGCTGTTTAATCTTTGCGATAGTCACAGCACTCTGTGACATCAAAGGATTATAACTTCAGCAAATGATGAAGCAGCATATGTAGATTAACTCTAGGAGCCAGGTGTCCTGTTTCTGTGCAGATTCACCAAGTAATAAAGAACAAAGGAAAGAGAAAGGCAGGCAATATACCAAATGTGACATGCTCAAAGGAGAGGTGTGCTTCCGAAATCAGCAGTGCTCACTGACAGCATGGGAATGCTAACAAGTAAAAGAGAATAAAAAGTCAGAGCACTGGAATAATAGAAATGAAGCACAATGGTGCTATTTTATTGGTGCATTTCACAGTCAAAAATACTCCTGGCACTTGCTGATGCTCTGCCAGTTCCTCATGGCAGGTCCTCCCTACATTTTGGGTCCAATTCTCAGGTGCAGTTTTTACCCTGGCAAACAGAATAAAAAGTGAGCCCTGTTCGCCAACTTAAAAATAGCTATATTGAAATGCAAGCATCTAAGACAGAGGGGTGGAGATGCATGACTCAGAACCAAATATAGAGATAAAGGCACCCAGATGTTACCTCGTGAACCTGCCTTTGGCAGAGATGGTGGCGATGACTGCTACAGATGCATATACATCTACATGGGGCACTGTAATGCACATCGTGTGTGGCAGTTTGAAATGAAAAGATGTGCACTTCTCACCAAGTAGTACCTTTGGGCCACTTCTGGCCTTCTGATGGATGTTCCCATTGTGTCCCTTGTCAGTCTACTTGGGGTCCAGTGGGCTCCAACCTGTGCCACTTTGTTCATAAGACTTTGATCGTCTTGCACCCAGCCTCATTTCCCCATGCACATCCCTGAACCCAAATCAGTTTCTTTAATCTCTGCACACCAGATGCAGTGCACTGTCACCCATATCACAACCTCCTAACAGTTCTTAATTTGTGGTTATGGTGGTGGTAAAGTGCTACACACAGGGTTGTCACGAGGCCATGTTTTTATACATGGTACTGCATGACATTTTCATGATAACCCTGCCCTCTTCCACAGACCAACTCACATTGAGTGGCACTGATATGTAAGGGACAGTGAACCTTCTTGGAGCATGGCTCAAAGGGGTTTGCAGGCAAGGGACTTGTGCTGAATTGGTTTGCCCCTATTTAGCAACAGTTTTTTTTTGACTGAGAATTGGGTTTATTACATTATGTTTTTAAAAGTTTCTCCAAACTAACATCATCACTGTACACAGTATCTCAAGTGGGACCTGACCAGCACTGAAATAACAAGAGGAAGGCTTGCAAGGCTCAGACACTTTGCTCTGAAATAATCCCCAATAGCTCACACATCACTGCCATTAATGTGAAATGCAAAGAGGGAACTCAGTTGAAAGATAGGACCCTAATGGGCCTCCTTAGCTCCCTAGTAAAGTAATAAATAGCTGATATTTAATGACAAAATGCTATGCAAAACAGGGAGCAATGCTAACCATTTCCAGAAATGTGTAGCAGTAAACTGCTAACTGTTTTGTTATGCGACTCTATGGCGCAGTAGATAAAATTAATAAAAGTATATATTTTTTTAATTTTGCTAACCCTTCTGTGCCAGGTGCTATGTATTCACAGCTGATTAGCAAGTTCACATGTTAAACTGCTAATCAATAGTTTTGGTTTATTTAATACCCTGCCTTAGCTTAGAAAGTGTAATTCCAACAACTGACCATTTTTTAATTAACTATAACTCTTTGCCTTTGTATTCAATGCTCAGTGACAAAAGCCAGAAATCCCATTATCTGTGTGTATGATCTTTTCTTTTCATGCACTTATTGTTATGTTCGCCATGCGGTGTGCACAGCAGACATCTTACCATGGTAGTTGGCTATGAGAGGTGACACTGTCCATCCAATGCAAGTAGCGATTTAGGGGCATGACAGTGCCACACCAATCATCAGCTAGACTGATCATGACAGTGTTTTGGCATGCTGGGCAGAGACATCCTGGAATTGAAAAGAAAAGCCAAGCCAGTCATGGGTCATCTTTTCCTTTAATCTATGCTGCCCTGCAACCAGAGCTGATCTGACATTATCAGCCTGGAATTTTAAACATCCAGGGCTCACTCCAGCAGCAACAGACAAAACTGTCCATCAGTATCTGTTACAGGTGCCCCATAACTGTCCCCACAACCAACCCTCCCTATTGGTGCTCTCCCTATAAACATAACTCTGACACTAGGGTATCCAATCCCCAGTGTCAACACCTGAAGTAAAGAAAACCTTCCCTTGGCAAATTATTTTAATAAACTACATAAAAAGAAAACATCCAGCGATATCTGTTGCACCTTAGTCCACCCACCTGACCCTCCCGCTGAGCACCCACCACCCCACCCCACCCCCAAACTCTTGCTTATCCACCAAGGATACAACACTGTAATCCT
This sequence comes from Neoceratodus forsteri, assembly GCA_016271365.2. Lineage (NCBI taxonomy): Eukaryota > Metazoa > Chordata > Ceratodontiformes > Ceratodontidae > Neoceratodus > Neoceratodus forsteri. Next base: position 898,724,065 of record CM057456.1, on the reverse strand, counting down.
AGCTGGCCCACAGACACACCTCTCATTCTTCAAAGCTGGACTGTGAACTGAGGAAATCAGGTATGTGGTTCAGTGAATTTCAATGGGGTTTTGAACTTAGTGGCATAACTTGGCCATTTTGAATATTGTTGCCCACATTTTCAACATGTTTTATTTGGGGGTGGGGGGACATGAACAATTGCAGTGAAATTAGGCAATTGTTCTGAAAGGTGATTTTGTGGTCACTGCACAAAATCACCTTTCAGGCAGGAGTTGACAATTTTCTGTTCTTGTTCATGAGGCAAGGTTGTAAAGGTTCTGTTGAAAATATTGTATAAAAATATTTAAACATTTGGTAATTTTCAATATTTTTACTCCAAATTTTCAACATAACTATTTTTCACAGCACTCATGAATGTGACAGCTGTTGTTTTTCAGATCCTGGCCAAATTTTTTTTTTTTGCCTCCCAAAAGATGATTTTGCAGTCCCTGCATGAAATCACCTTTCAGGCAGGAGTTGAAGATGTTCTCTGCACTTATTCATAAGCTGGGGTCATAAGAAGGTTACAGTGGTAGTTATAGAAAAGTTTCCCGTGTTGCAGTATGACTAGGTAGCTGCGGTAGTGGCAGTGAGTGACGATCAGTAAGGTGCTAAGGATGCATTTATGTATGTGGTAGTTATCACTTAATTGCCTGAACTGACATTTAATTCCAAAAGCTGAAATGCACCATTTGGCGCTGTTCCATTTAAGTCTGTCTGCCATCTTTCCATTTTCCTGCAGATATCTCCCTGTTCCATATCTCCTTCACTCTCTCTTTACATAGGACTGGAATGAAATGTTAACTTTGATAAAAGCCCCATATGCTGGTCCCATTTTGCTACTGCTAAATCAAATTTTGTGCACTTTTAATTACTTTGTTTCATTCCACAGACTTTTGATACTACTGTATGGCTTTTAGTGTTTGTACAGCTTTACAATACTGTGGGAACTCTGCCATTCCTGTGTTTTTATTGATATCAGTAACAGCCTTATTGTTTGCCGTTAACAGGACTGTGGTGAAATTGTAACTTTTGGTAATAGCCACATATGCTAATCCTATTTTGGTAAATCAAATTTTGTGCACATAGTTTCTTGTTTAGCTCATTGTAGGATAATTAGAACTTCATAATTTTTGACAGATGTAATAAGAGCTGTCTGGTTGCATTTGCTGTACCTGGTAATAGCAAATAAATGAGAGGACAGCAAATGCTAGATCAAGTGTCAACCATCAGCAAGGAGCAGACACTAACTGAGCTATTTCAATATGAAATATTTTTCTTTGGTTTCACGGACTTGTAGATTCCAATGAGGATCACATCGCTGCAGACTCCATGTGGGACAGAGGGCTGCATGATACAGATATTGGGTGCAGATGCAGTTAGGATAGAGAAGTGTCTGGAGACACTGGTTGGAGAGGGTTTTGTGGGACTATTTGGGTTCATTTTCTCAGTTTAGCTCTGCATATTGTATAGAAATGTGTAGAAAGGGCAATTAAACTGTGTATAGTACTGCATAAGAGAGGAATTATCTGTTTTGGGCTGCATTTTATATTTGTTAACATTTGTATCTGCTTAAGAAGGTTTAATTTTGTTTCATTTTCTCCTCTGTTTTCGTCCATTAGTGATGAAAGCACTTGTGTTACAATCAGTTGGAGTGGAGCAGAGGAATGGGGGGATTTAAATCACTGATGAAAGGATTAGAACAATGGAGTCCAGGACTACATCACTGTGGACTCTGTATGGAACAAAGGGCTGCACAGTAAAGATATTGGGGCAGCTGCAGTTGGGGATAGAGAAGCATCTGGAGGCACTGGTTGGTGAGCAGGGACCAATGAGAGGTGTGCAACTGGCCTGATTGTTTCCCACAGACACAGGGACCACCAGAAATGCTTGCCTACTCTTTCACATCCCTCTTGCACTGAGCTTCTCCTCCTTAAATAGGCAAGGGTCTCACAATAGATTGCACCTTCCTGTGGTACTATTGGCAACAATAGCGTGGCAATAATGCTGTTGATTTTGTTTTTGCAGGGGCTTCACCCCACGCATCCCTTAGACTGAAGGATTCTCACTCTGGGGAGAGAGAAGGGTTACGGGGAGTTAAATTTGTGGGCCATGGAATACTGTTTCCATTGCCTCACATAAAAATTCTAAGTCCAGAGTGCACAAAAGTTGGAAACCAGGATTAAAACCATGGTCTCCAATGTTGCTGGCCAAGCTGCTCAATACCACAGCCCTCCATGGCATGGGAGCAGCTTGCCAGCCTCCTGGATCCTGGTGCCCGTGTATGCCATAATCACAACAGAGAGTGACCAGGGGTGCTTACTAAGAGCACTGTAAATCACCTCTCACTGTGAATGCTAGTGCTACATGAACTAGTGCTCTCTAGACTGCCTCTATTTGTGTAGTGCTATTCTAACCGGTACCTCTTCCTGTCTCTAAACAGGAGTATGGATTACATAAGACTTACTACTGCAGGTAATTACTGAGGGTAACACTCAACTATCTGTTTAAAGCAGGGTTGTATGCCTAAAGGAAAGACAGTGTACCACAGCAATTGTGTAACTAAAATCCTAAAGTTCCCTGCGGGAAAGGGTTTCTGTTGTTTTCTGTTTGTTCCTCCTTGCAGAGTTATTCACTAGCAAACATCACTTGCTTCTAGAAAAAAGGCAGCGAGGTGTAACTGTAACCTATAAAGGGAAGGTCAAAAATAGACATGATAGGAGTGACACAATGCAGTGGCTGTGTGGCAGTAGTCTTCAGGGAGATGTTCTGAGGCTGCAATGCTGCCCCATCTGCAGGCATCTCTTTGGGCTGAGGGAGGAGGTTGCTTGTCTCTGGGATGAGGTTGGCTAGGGTTTGGGTGGCCTCCTCCCCCACCTTGGGACCACCTAGTCCACACCCACTTCCTCAGAAGATGCCAAAAATAAGGGCAGCTGGACAAAGGTGGGCTCAGAAAGGATGAAGGAGGCAGAGCAGAAGCACATCCAACCTGAGGTTCCACTCCACAACTACTACACTATTCTGGCAGGTCAGGGCTATCTCATGAGGACACCCAAATTGGGGAACAAGGTGCTTGGGGATCCTCTGCAATGGAGACCCCAGTGGTGAGGGACCCAGAAGGAGAAAGAAGCAACTCCTGGTGAGGACTCTATTATTAGGGCATAAACTTGGGGCTGGAAGAGAGGAAGCCAGGTGCTTATCCAGTGATATGGCTTGGAGGGATGGGAAGTGATTCCAAAGGATCACTACAGCAGCAGGATGGGAGGGCGAGCTAGATGTCATTGTCCACCTGGGAACAAATGACCTGGCTGAGGTTGGGGTGATGGCAGTGCAGATGGAGTTCAGATAGTTAGGGAGGCTCTTAGACAGGTGGCACTCATGATAACTTTCTCAGAAGAGTTACTTGTCTACAGCAGAGGAGAGGCCAAGGTACTCTACACCAGGGATTCATAGATACATAGACAGTGTCGGCAGATAAGGGCCTATGGCCCACCCAGTCTGCCCATTTGAGCTTGTAAGTTCAGTTTGTTTTCCCAGAAGTCTGTTTCCCTCACCCTGACCTCTAGAATTCCTTTATGTCTATCCCATGCATTCTTAAATCCGTGATTGTTTCAGCCCCACCACTTCCTCTGGCAGGGTGTTCCACTTGTCCACCACCCGTTCTGTTAAAATTCTTTCTCATGTTTCCTCTGAATCGTCCTCCCTCCAACTTCATCCCATGCCCTCTAGTCCTGGAACATCTTTTCGCTTAAAAATAGTGTTTTCCTGCACCCTGTTCCTCCTGTAAGATACTTGTATGTCTCTATCATATCCCTCTCCCTCCTCTCCTCCAGGGAGTACATGTTCAGTTCCTTCAACCTGTCTTGATAGGACTTGTGATGCAATCCATGCACCATCTTTGTTGCCCTCCTCTGAACCTTCTCTACCCTGTCTATGTCCTTACATAGGTATGGTCTCCAGAACTGTACACTGTACTCCAGGTGGGGCCTCACTAGTGTCTTGTATAGCGGAATTATGACTCCTTTTCCTGCTGGTGATGCCCCTGCCTATACATCCCAGCATCCTATTTGCTTTACCTGCTGCCTTGTCACACTGTTTCCCTACCTTGAGGTCATCAGAGAGGACAACCCCAAGATCCCTTTCCTGCTTGGTGCATGCTATATCAATGAGTCTGAGAATTCAATGAGTGGCTGAAGAGTTGGTGCAGAGCTGAGGGAGTTGTCTTCATTGGAGACTGAAGGACCACCTAGAGAAATGCGGGCTTGTACAGAGGGGGTGGCCTACATCTATCTGGGGGGCCCAGGATCCTTAGTGAGAGGTTTAAATGTTTCATTGGTAAGAATTTAAACTAGCCAAGGGGCAGAAGTAAGCAGGAAAAATCAACTACCCACCCCACAGGTTAAGGTAGACAAATGTAAGGATACTAGGGCTGAGAAGCTACAAAAGGAACTGCAAATGAGGCTAAAGACAGGGAGGCATAGAGGGAAGGCATAGGGATAATGGGGGTGCTGGTACAGGCAAAGGCATCAAAAGATGGAAAGCCACGATACAAATGCCCACAGCCTAGGAAACAAGATCCCAGACCTAGAAATCTTGATGGTGGAGGAAGACCTGGACAGTGTGGCAGTTACTGTAACATAGTACACTGATAACCATGACTGGGATGTTACCATACCAGGATACAAAATCTTCAGAGAGAGATACAGGAGAACAAAAAGGAGGGGGGCTAGATGGTGGAGGAAGACCTGGACATTGTCGCAGATTACTGAAACATGGTACTAGATAACCATGACTGGGATGTTACCATACCAGGATACACAATCTTCAAGAGAGGGACAGAGACAGCAAAAAGGAGGGGTGACTATCTACAGTACATAAGGGAAGGGATCAAAGCAACTGAAATAAAGGGAAGATGAAGGGAAGAGACATTTTGGTAACCTTAGAGATGGGAATGGCACCACCACCTGAACTGGTATTGTCTACAGACCTCCAGCACAGGGGATGAAATAGACAGGGTATTAGTAGAAACCATTAATACAATGGCAGAGAAAGGGAAGTGTTGCTGTTGGGGATCTAAACATGCCAGATGTTAACTGGAAACACCTATGCAGTAGCCATTACCAGGAGCAGAGACATCTTGAATGCCCACAGGGGTGTGTTTCAGACAGCTAATGGAAGATCCCACACAGGAGAGACAATACTAGACCTGGTTCTCACCAGTGGTGACAGAATAACAGATCTGTCAGTAGGCAGCCATCTAGGATACAGTAATCATCATACAGTATGGTTTAAGGTGAAGACAGTGGTAGAGTCAAGCCACACAAAAGTAAGTGTCCTAGATTTCAAGATGGTCAGCTTTGCAAAAATGGTGGAACACCTCAATAAAATCCTGGCAAAGGTGGATGGATGGGGAGTAGAGGATAGTGAGAAACTTGCAGGAGCCATAGCAGAGACAGAAAGACAGATAGTCTCTGTGTAAAGCAAGTAAACAAAGCAAAAGAAAGAACAACAATTCTATGGTTTTCAAAAGAAGTGTTAGGGAAGGTTAGGTAAATACAGACATTCAGAAACACAGAAGGAGGGAGACAGGGAACTGTATCAGGCAAAACAGAAGGAGGTGGGTAAAGCAGTCAAGTGTGCAAAGGCACAAACTGAAGAAAGAATAGCACTATCAATAAGAGAAGGAGACAAAACCTTCTTAGCATTATATCAGGGATAGGAGAAAAGACCAATGGAGGGATTTTGAGGCTAAATACAGGAAGGGGGGCAGAGGGGACTTAGAAAAAGCAGAAATTATATACATACTCTGCTCAGTATTTACAAAAGAAGGAGAATAGAGGGAACAAAATTAAGCAGGAGAAACACATAAGGAGGAGAGGTGGACACCAGTCCTTTCATGGAGGATTGAGTCCTAAAGGAACTCTTAAAACTAAAAGAGAACAAGGCAGTGGGGCCAGATGGGATGCATCCCCAAATACTGAAAGAACTCAGGAGGTTCTAGGTGCACCACTGACAGCTCTATTCAATAAATCACTGGAGGAGGGACTGTGTCAAAGGACTGGAGGAGGGTGAATGTTGTACCACTATACCAAAGAGGAAGCAAGGTGGAAGCTGGGAATTACAGGCCAGTCAATTTGACCTCAGTGGTAGGAAAAATAATGTAATCCATGAAAAAGAAAGGACTGTGGTAAATCTTGAGGCCAGTGGGGCAGAAGACCCGAGGCAACATGAATTCACAGTAGATCCTGTCAAACAAATCAGATAGATTTCTTGACTAGGTAACAATGGTGGTGGATCAGGAGGGGCGTGGACATGGCCTATCTAGATTTTAGCAAGGCATTTGACACGTCCCACTTAGTAGGCTAGTAAACAAGTTAGGCATTCTGGAAGTGGATCCCAAGGTGATAAACTGGGTCAGAAATTGGCTGAGAAACAGGACACAGAGGGTGGTGGTGGTGGTTAATGAAGTTCAATTCTGGGAGAGGGGGATGACCAGTGAGGTGCAACAGGGATTAGTGCTGGGCTGATTCTCTACAATAACTTCATTAATGATATATATTGCAGAGGGGCTGGAGGGTAAGGTAGCTTCTTTGCTGACAACACCAAGATCTGCAATAGGGTGGACACTCCAGACAAGATGCAAAGAATGAGAAGAGATCTAAGCAAGTTGGAGAAGTGGTCAAGAGTGTGTCAGATGTTTGTAGCTGTAATATTTTGTCTATTTACTGATGTGGAGTCTTTGCAAAAGAGTCTGTGACTCAAAAGTTTGTAATTCGATTTTCCAAATAAATTTAAAATAAATAAGTAAACAAAGAAGTGAAGTCATGCACTTGGGGACAGGAATCCTGCTGAGAAATACACAATGGAGGGTGAGGAGAGATACTAACAACAACAAAATTGAAAGGACTTGGAGGTAATCATAACAAATGACCTGAAAGTATCCTAGCAATGTGAGAAGGTGGTGGGAGGGCTGGAGGAATGCTAGTGTGCATAGGGAGAGGCATCACCAGCAGAAAACAAGAGGTGGTTATGCCACTGTATAGACAATTGGTCAGGACACATCTGGAATACAGTGTTCAGTTCTGGAGACCACATCTCCAGAAGGACATTGACAGACTGGCGGTGGTCCAGAGAAGGGCAACAAAATGGTGAAAGAAATGCACCAGGAAGCATATGAGGAAAGACTGAAAGACCTCAGCATGTATACCCTGTAGGAAAGGAGGAGGAAGAGGGAGATATGATAGAGACATTGAAATACCTCAAGGACTTCAACAAGGTTCAGGAGAGCAGCATGTTTCAGAAAAGAGATAATGTACACAGGAATAAGGGGTCACAATATGAGACTAGAGGGAGACTCAGGGTAATGTGAAGAAGTATTTCTTTCACAGAAAGGGTAGTGGATGCATGGGACAGTCTCCCTACAGAGGTTGTGGAGGCTAAATAATGAGGGAATTCAAGAATGCATGAGATAGACAGAAGGCAACTGTAGTGGTAGGAAAGAGAGGTCAAGCTGCAGATCATATAGGATCTGAAGTTTTTTTGCATTATCTATTTTCCTCTCTTGCCAGTAGCCATTCAAATAACCTATCCTTGGGCAGCCAATCCCTCGTTTCCACCCTGATCCTCTCATTCCTGCCATCCACTGCCTCCTCATCTTGCTGCCAAGGTTGTCCCACCATATCCCTTCAATTAGGGGCCTCCAACCCTGTGGAGGCTACTGGGAGGGGTAGACTACAGTGCCTGGAGGCACTACCTTGCATCTGTGCTGGGACAGCAAGGAGTGCAGCATGGGGCTATCCTGGCTATCACAGCATTGGAGGATAGGGCTGCCATCATACAGCAGCAAGGCAGACATTTTCTTAATTTTCTCCCTCCTCACCCATTGGACACAGGCAGTGGCATCCTGGCTGCCCCACACAGGTATTGTGTACACACACAATGCATTGCAAGGTGCCAGCTGACAGGAGCCACCAAAGAGCGATGTATTCCAGATCATTTCCTCTCCCAGGAGGAGAACATCCAAGGGACAATCTAGATCCTCCTGCCAGCCTCCACTCTTGCCGTCCCGGCTCAGGATGTGAACCCAGGTCACCAGTGTGCCAGGTGAACCCTTATTGACTGGCACCACAGATCTGGTGAATCTGGAGTTTAAGTAGGTAGGCAAATGGGAAGGCTAGGTGGGCTAAGCGGTCCTATCCACCATCAAATTCTATATTTCTGTGTTTCTATGTCACCGTATGGACTTTTGGTGAGAGTACAACTTTACAATACTGTGAGAACTCTGCTGTTCATGTGTTTTTTTTTATATCAGTGATAGCCTTATTGTTTATCATTAATTAGACTGTGGTGAAATTGTAACTTTTGGTAAAAGCAACATCTGCTAGTCGTGTTTTAATAAAAGATACAGAAGCAAATGATCTGATAGCTTCTATTGACCAACATAGATGTTACAAAAAGAAAACAATGTCTAAACTTTCTAGTAACCTAATCCTCTCTTCTCCTAGAATGTCATTAAGAAATTTAGTTACCATTTTTCAAAGTTGTTTCCAAAAGGAGCTGGTATTCAAATTGGAAGCACCTGAAAATGGAACAAAAGGTGAGACATCACATTCATTTTCAGGGCTGCCACTCAGCTGCCTGGGGCTGGGGAAGCAATGCCCAGGTAATACAATCTGCAGATATTTTTGCCAATAGTTTAAAAGAGCTAGTGTTCTGCATAAAACTAATAATAGCTTTTAAAGGCAGTCAATTAGAAAATTGTTTATCTGATGTTAGTAGATGTGATGTGGGATAGCATTCTGCCTAGCAGCAGACATATCTATTTCTACCCCCACACACTACATTAACAGCATTGTGACATCACTGTTGCTTAGAACAGCCATTCAGTGGCTGCCATGTCAGTCATCTGTGATGTCACAGTCAGTGAGATCACAATGCTGAGATGATGTAGTTGAGGGAAATAGAGACAGATATGTCAGCTGCCAGGCTGAGAGTTATTCCACACATCTAGCACAGTATTATCACATACAAGAATTTCTAATGAGAAAATGGAAAAGAAAAATACATCAGAACTAAAAAGTTACAGCTGACTGCTTCATAAGATTTGTACTATTTTCTTGTCTGCCTGTTTTGGATCCACTAGCTCTTTAAGATGATTTAAATACAGTAGCTAAGACTGGGAGTAATATTAATACCTCTGGTGGTGAATGGTGTTACTAGTGCCCATCAAAAGTGAGGTTGCTTTAAATTCAGAGGGACAAGCACCTGATATAATCAAATCTTCAGATTTGTGGAGGTTTAACTTGTATTCTTAAATACCACCAAATTGCTGTAGTTCTTTTATCAAATCTGGAGTTGTGGTGACAGAGTCCTTTAGGAAAAATAAAGTAATCTGCATACAATGCAACTTTTGCTCCCTGCCCCAACCATCACCCTTTAATGCTGTTATTGGACTGTAGGCAATGGCTAGAGGCTCTATGCAGGGGCAAATACAGGAGAGAGAGGCATCCCTGCCATGTTCCATGTCCCAGTGTTTTTATTTATATTCACTGTGCAAGCCATTGGTGGCATGGCAGTAGGTGTGGGAGGTTGGCAGGAAAGTGCCCAAAGTAGGGAGGTGGGTGGGTGTAGCATCCCAGATGGTTGTAATAGTGTGTGAGTTAGCCTGATTTTACTTTTCTCTGGGTGGTGGTACTGCAAAATTATTTACTCTGGATTCAAATCCTCCTTACCATTTGCAAGGAAAGAATCCAGGAGCCACCATTAACATCTGCAAAACCCAGTGGTCTTGTAAGGTGGAGATTCTCCCATCCAAGTCTTTACAAAAGCAAACACTCACTCTCTTCCCTGCTAGCTTCCTTCTGTCACCTTGATTTCATTCCAGTTTGTGTTACAAACTCCCTACCTGCTCCTTCCTGCCACTCCTGATCCCAGTCTGATTTATTTTACAAACAAAACATCAGCAGCCTCCCTTTCTTGGTTCCTGAACCCAACCCCAACACTGCTGCAGGTGATGGGGATTGTCAGCACAGGAGAGGAATATGTCTGCAGCATATCAGTTCCACACCACTGTAACATCTCATTGGAGTCAAATCAGATCCGTTTCAGATGTGTCCACACTTGTACACTGCCAGCAATGCAGCCTTTGTGCATCATCTGCACTAGTGGCATGAGGTAAATACCTCAGGGCTACTTCAGAAAATACCTTTACACTGAAGCACTTACTCTAATACCTCCTAAGATAGTATTTTCATTCTTTCAGATGATGTCACTGATTTTTATTTAATGGTCCTTGGTGGTTTTCACCTCAGAGCCATTCTGATCATACTCAGAACTATACCCAGAGGATAAGGCAAACAGAAGACTATAAGCCTATTATGTCTGTCTCCCCATAACATGGGGTATTAAGGTCCACCAGACTCAGATATTTGTCTACATTTCTTTTAAATGCTTCCAAGGTTGTTACATCTATGACCTATGGAGGAAGGACACTCCAGGTATGAATTATCCTTTGGGTAAAACATTTCTTCTTATCCCTGTCACAGTGTGTTAACATAAACTGTTTGTTGTGGCTTCTGAGATTACATTTGTGGTCTACAAAATGAATCCCCAGACTTTCCATTAGATGTTGATCTTTAGAGATTTTATACATTTGTAACAGATCACCCCTGGACGCCTTAGTTCTAATGGACAGTTTCAATTTTGCTAGCCTGATCTCATAAGTATCATTTTCTAATCCAGCAATCATTTTGTTGTTTGTCGTTGCACTCTTTCCGTAGTATTACAGTCTCTCCCAAGGTAGAGACTCCACAGGGGCAGCAGTAATCCAGATGAGGCCCAACCATTGGTTTATATAAAGAGAGGATACAGGCTCTGTCTTGTTACAAACAATCTCCTAATAATTCCAATAATTATGTTGGTTTTATTTACTGTTTTGTTGCAGTACCTACTAAATGAAAGGTCATTAGATATTAAGATGCCCAAATCTCTCCTCATCTACTGGGTTTAACCTAGAATTATTTAATTTATATACATTGTTCATTTCTATTACTGAGATGGAGGACAATGCACTTATCGGTGTTAATGTGCATCCCATTTTCATTTGCCCACTGTTCTAACTTTAGTAAATCACTTTTAAGTCTGTTTGATTTTTCATCATCCCCAACTTCAGCAAATATTTTGAGTCGTCTTACAAATTTTATGATTTTGTTTGTTTGATTTACATTCATATCAGCAATAAAAGCTTGAACAACTGGTCCCAGGACAGATCCTCGGATCTCCACTGGTCACCATTCCTGGATCTGATAAGTGACCCTTAATACAGACTCTCTGTGTTCTGTCAAGCAGCCAGTTGTTGACCCACACAATAATTTGTTTGTTAATACCCATGTTTATCATCTTTTGATAAGTAAGGAGTATGGTACCTTATCAAAAGCTTTTTGTAATCTTAAAACACCATATTCACCGCTCTTTTACTATCTAGCAAATTGCTTACTTCATTGTAAAAGAAAGCATACTAGTTAAGCATGATCTATTTTTTGAATCCGTGTTGTGATTTATCCACTATATTTTCTTTTCTAGGTCTTTTTCTAATCTGTCCATTAAAATGGATTCAAATATGTTTCCCAATATTGAAGTCAACTTAGAGGACTATAATTTCCCATTTTGATCTTTCCTCTTTTTAAAACTGAGATCACATCAGCCCTCTTCCAATTACTGGGGACCTCTCCAGTAAGCAAGGACATATTACCTTCACACGACCCCCCACCTATTATTATACAATTCCCTCAACCATCCCCATCTCTTGACAAGGCCCTAGGGCTGCATTATTTTCTGTCTTTATAACCATGTTCATGCAATACATTGTTCTAATCTGTAACCATGATGTATTTGTGTATGTGTCCATACTGGTTGTTGTTTTTATGCTTTCTACTTTGTAACTTTCCAAATTCACTGACTTGGGACCTTTGTAAAAGAGCTTGCCTCAAAGGTAACTTCCAAATCAATAAAATTGAAAAATGAAATTGAATTAAATTGAACTGATGTCCAGTGCTTCATTGGACTCTCTTAGTGAGGTTAAGTTATTCATTGTAATAGTTACGTCATTATATACAGAACAGAAGTGATCATTAAATGCTCTCACCATATTAGTTGGTTCTGAATGTTCGTGTTACCATCTTGAATTGGGCCTACTGACCTATTGACAAATTTATTGTTTATGTATGCATAGAATGTATTTCCATTATCATCTAAATTGCTATCCAAAATTCTACTTGTTTTTCTCCATCCTTATCATTTTTTTTGCTTTATTTACTTGCTGTCTATATTTATGAATATTGTAGTGACTGTTATCCCTTTCATAGCTCAGTATGCTTGCTTCTTTTTATTAGTTGCTTATGAACTCTGTTGGCATACCAGACTGGTACTTTTCCTTTTTATTATTGGTACTGTATACTTTAGTGGGACAAACTTCTCCTCTAGTTGCAATAATTTGTTTTAAATTTTCTGCATAAGCGTTCAGTAGTATCATTTTGATCTTCTGATATTAAAGAAATCTGCTTTAGAATAATTTCTAAATGTTATTTTCCTGGTAATATTATTGGAGCTGTCTTATAATTAAATGTGATTGTATTATGATCACTGAAAAGTAGTGGTTCCTGAACTTGTAGATCATTAACACAGTTGTCAGTATTTGTAAGAACCAAGTTCAATACATTACTCTGTCTTGTAGGTCTATCAACCGTCTGGGTTAATTCATTTTCCATGCATACACTGAATAATGTTTGCTCTTGCCCATCGCTAACTGATCCTGTCATCCAGTTTATACCTGGGGCATTTAGGTCTCCAAGTGAAAGGGTGTCTTTGTTCAATATAACAGCATCAATACTGTTAATAAGGGCTAGATGATTTGTGACATCAGTATCTGGTGGTCTATATATTACACCCAACATCAGTTTTTTACAGTTAGGTTGCTTTAATTCTTCCCATAGGCACTCACTTGCAGGTGAAGTTTGTATGGAATTACTACACTGATTGCATTGTATTCCTTCTCTCACAAATAATGCTACTCCCTACCTGTTTTACTTTTTCCATCTTGCCAGAACAGGCTATAACCCTTTATTCATGTATTAGCCAAATACTTATCTGTCCGCCATGTCTCAGTTACAGCAGCTAAATCGATGTTTTTATTAAGATATGTTCCAAATCAACCATTTTGATAGTATTTAGATTCCTTGAATTAGATAAAAGGACAGTAGCCCCTTTATGTGTCCTATTTTTCTTAGTGCATTTATTTTATTTAATGTGATCACCTTCAAAATGTCTCAGTGCTCCTTAGCTGTTAGTTTTTTGTGAATTTCATGTATTGTAGTGTAAAATATATTTCCTAATTTATTGTAATTTTTTTCAGGTGCAGCCATCATAATTATACAGGTCAGAATGATCTATACATTCCTCAAAGCTTGTAATATATTTTATTTTAGTCAGCAAACACCATTTTTGTAACCAGTTGATGTACTGTCTAATCCTATTTGCTCACCCCTACTGGCTGTGGGCACTGGTAAGACTTCAGAAAAAATTACAGTTGCAATTGCTTTTTAATGGTTTTATACATGTGTTTGGTGTCTTCTATAGTGTCTGTTACAGAACGGTGTCCTAGATCATTTGTCCCTGCATGTATAAGGACTTTTTGATGTTTGGTCATTTTCAAACATAGCGGATAACATTTGAATAATGACTTTTATTTTGCACCAATATACAAACATGTAGATGTATTTTATTTGTTACCTCTTGCTGAATATCTATCTGTAAATTTCACCATTGAGCTTCACAAATGAATACTTCTTCCTGGTGGTTTTGTCTATAGTCTGTGTATTTTGGATTCTTGTGTTTATATCTTCAGATCCTGAATCTGGTACATTTACCTTTGAGAGCTGTGATTTAACAAGTGTAGGATTATTGTTCTGTCTATCTGAGTTAACACAGGTATCTTTAATAGTGGATGTTGGGGCAGTCTGTCTGAGAAGCTATCAAGTTAGATATATCTGTGCTTTCAGTTAGCATCGCCGCTAGACTACTGGCCTCGTGTACATTTTCTACATTGTGGCTGCTAACTTGGCAGTGGGGTTCATGGTGTTAACCTCACTAGCTAATTTCAATAGCTCATGTGTATTCATCTCAGATGTCCCACATTTCAGGGATGTGGTCCTCATTTTACAACTCAAAATTGCTCCATGTCACATGAAAAGTTAAAAGATGCTTTGTCACATTGTAAACCCACAATACTCTATAAAATCAAAGTACCAATGGTACTGAAAGGCACCGAACTCAATTTTGGGGAAGGAGGTTCTAGTTACCAGATAACTGGTGGCCACACAGCACTGCCCCACCCCAACCAAGCAGCATACTGCAGTGACTCACCACAGCACTGTTCTTTGCCCTACCAAGCACTACCTCCCATCCAGGTTAAGATAGCAGTTCTGCAGTTCAAAAGTATTTAAATGAATGTTGATTCCAAAACACTTGGGTACAGAATAACAGTAGAGTTTGGCTGCCCACAGTACCACTTCACTCCATTCATTTCCAGACAACGAGATGTAATTGGTAATATGATGGAACAATTCTCTTTCCTCAGTACAGAGGTTGGGTTGCACAGATGGGAAATGAGCTAAGTGTGGGCAGCAAAACTCTATTTGAGTCCCATGCCCAGGTGTATGGGCACCAACTTTGATTAATAAGCTTTTGCTTTGAAGGTCTGCTATCTGACACTGATGGGGAGGAAGTACTGTGATGGGGATGAGGGGAGTGCTGTTGTAGGGTGGGAGACAGTGCTGTGGTGAGGGCAGTATACTGGTGGTGGTGGCAGAGCTGTATAGCTAACCAGCTCCAGTTTTTGAATTGTGAAAATAAAACCTCCTTCATTCATTCCATCAAATCATTTGCAAAATTCAGATTGGTACCTTTTCATTCCTTTGATCTTTGGATTACATGAATTCAGCATTGTAGCTTTTTTGTCTGCACTCGATTCATATATGAGTATCCTCTTTGCCCCACCTTATATTGCCAGGATTGATAGACATACTCATACTCTGCAAAATGCTTATTCTACTTTCTATCACACCCCACTGAACTAATCATTTGTAAGCATGTTGAGAAAATTAAATGCATTACTTATATGGTTCTTTTCTTTCAGGTTTTCAACTCCCCACCTCATGCTACCTCCACATTGTAAGAAGTACACATTTATCATACTCAGTTCTGCACTGTATAACCCTATCTCACCACTCTACACCCCAATAACCCTTATGAGGCTCAATGTGATTAAATTATTATATTAAGTAATATTATGATTTTTACATAATAAAGTTTGTGCTTTGGTTAAGAATGCTAAAAAGAGTTTAATCAGAAACAATTTGATGAAAATATATCAGATACTAAGTCATTTTAAAATTCTGTTAATCACTTAGTATCCTCAAAAGTTAACTGTACCATTCAGAAATTGAATACTCCAAGTGGAGTTGTTACTGATCCTACTCAAATTGCAAATTTATTTGATTCCAAATTCTCTGACTTGTCAAGTTATAGATCTGAAGTCAGAGTTGTCTGACGCTGCTAAGTTAGCATCTATTTTTCCTGATAGGCCCACTTTTTATTTTCATAAAATAACCTAAAAGGTGGTTTTAAAGTTGCTTTTCACTATTCCAAATAGGTACAGTTACTGTGGTGAGGAGTTAGCTGGGCATTTTTGAAGATCAATTGCTTCTTCTATTGCAGGTCCCCTATGTTCTATTTTTAATTTGTGTTTGATCTGTGGATCATTTCCCCAATCATGGGAATGTGCCAGGGTACTTTCTATCCCAAAGAAACCAAGAGCTGAATGTTTAGATGATTTTTCCCCTATTTCTATTTTGAATCCCTTAGTAAGTTATTGGAAAAAAATTACCTAAAATCAAATCGCATCATATCTTGAGTCATATAATATTTTGTGTTCACAACAGCACTTTTTTTTAAATCATGAGACAGAGACTGCCTTAGTCGGGTTCATGATTGTCGCTTTAGGGGATTTAATGATAGTCTTATGTTGGGGAGGGTCGTGGACCTGACCAGGGCATTTGATCTCATTGTTCATGCCTTGTTTTGCATAAAACTGTGTGATTTAGGTTTTTCCAAAGAT
Source organism: Neoceratodus forsteri (assembly GCA_016271365.2). Lineage (NCBI taxonomy): Eukaryota > Metazoa > Chordata > Ceratodontiformes > Ceratodontidae > Neoceratodus > Neoceratodus forsteri. Next base: position 898,707,875 of record CM057456.1, on the reverse strand, counting down.
GTTGCCTCATGGTTTAATAGTAATTTGTAAAATAGGTCCCATCATGTTACTATTGGTTCTTTTCTTCTATATACCCAGTTGATTCTGGTGTGCCACAAGGCTCTATTTTGAGCCATTTATTATTTACCATTTTTGTTAACCAGTTACCCTGCCTCTGCAAATTCTGTGATTGTTTACTTTATATAGCTGATTTGATTTTCTTTTCCCAAGCTAACAACATTACTCAATTAACTTCATCTTTGGAGCATGATTTTGTGGATATCTGTAATGGGTTTAAGGTTAACTCACTTATTTTAAATATAAAAAAAAACAAGTCTATGTTATTTGGATCTCCAGTACCTTAAAGGATAACCCAAGTTTAATCATACATGATGAAAAGGGATTGAAATTGAGCAAGTTTTGAGTTTAGATATTTGTGTATTACTTGATCCAAGTTTGACATTTCATTTGCTAAGCATAAGCTGTTTGCAGATTAATTAATCAGAAATTGGGCTTACTTTTCAAATTCAAAACTTTTTTTCAACAGAAACCAGACAAGCTATAGCTGTTGGAATTTTATTGCCACATTTTGATTATGTGGTATTTATATTTTGTTGCAGTGAAAAAACAATGCTTTACCTGTGGTGTATAATAATATTTGCAGATTTGTTCTGAATATTCCTCTGTGGTCACATCATTGTTTATTGTATTCATCTCTTGGCTGGTTATCTCCTAGTTCTAGGTTCACTTATTTTTATTGTTGTTTAATTTTTAAATCACTATTTTCTAACAATTGATTTCCCTTGAGTGACCTGGTATCTGTTTGACCTACTTTGCTTAATCTTAGATAATTCAAGGAACTGTTCTTCAAACCCAATCATGTAAAACAAAGTGGGGTCCAGTTCCTTCTCTGCTGCAGCCCCCTTGTTTGGAACTCATTACCTGAAAGCTTGAGCTCTGCTTCCTCTTCGCAAGATTTTAAGAAAAAATTGAAAGGTTATTTAAGGGAAAAGGATGTCTGTAAATGTTTTTGTAATGTCTAAACTGTAAAATGCACAGTTTTTATTCTTATTGTGCAATGTTTATGATGCTCAATTTCTTTCATGTTAGGTCGGACCTGAAAAGGACTTATTCCAGTGTCCTTGCCCAGTTAACAAAATAAAAATAAAAAATAAATTAATTAACAACACACATCTACATGCCTCCACTGAAGGCTGTATTCTGAATGAAAAAGCAGAACTGAAACTTAAAGATCTAGGCCCAGATATTCAAAAGGGTTGTGCATGGTGCGATATTCAAACAGGGATTGTGCCTTGCACAAATCCTGAAGCACCAGAGTGCATCAGTAATGTATGCGGCGCAGGTGGGAGGGTGCCCATGTATACTCTGCACATCCCGATATTCAGCCCGGGATGTGCTGAGTCCATGCATGCACAACTCCTACTTGTGCCGCACACAGGTGAGCCAAAAAAAGGAACAATGGCTGGGCACCCACAGGTGAGTTTCTGCATTGCAGGGTGCAACACGGCAGCTGCCACCCTGCTTGGCCACCTGAGCTCTGGCTGCACCTGGCAGCACTCCACCCATGCCTGATAGCAGGCATACATAGAATAATGATCCTCCAAACTCCTGGTGGTCAGTGGACTGCTCACAGCCCGATCATGGGCTTAAGTATAAATAAATTAAAGTCCTATATTCCTGGTGGTCCAGTGGACCACTTGCAGTAATCATGGGCATTTGTGTGAGAACAGATGACATCCAATATTCCTGGTGGTCCGGCAGTACCCCTACCCACCCACCCACTGGTCCACTGCCTCACTCCCCCAGTCAGCAATGGGTGGCAGCACCTCACCCACCTGCTGCCCACCGACTGACACTGTAGGGTAGGGCTGTATGCCCGTTGGTCCACAGCATGAGCCAATGGGCATGCATCCTGAATATATTACACATTCCAGATATGTGAATGGATCCATTCACAGATCTGGAATGTGTAGACGGTATGAGCTGCATGCCCATTGGCTCACACTGTGGACCAATGGGCATACAGCCCTACCCACGGTGTCAGTCGGCAGGCAGGGGTGGCAGGCTGGTGGGTGCTGCTGCCCACCGCTGACCGGGAGCGGAGCGTGGGCCTCAGTGGGTGGTGGGAGGGGGTACCACTGGACCACTAGAATATTGGACATCATTTGTTATTAATACAAATGTCTGTGATCAGGCTGTGAGCAGTCCACTGGACCACCAGGGATATTTGACTATATTTTATTTGTACTGAAGGCCGCGATCGGGCTGTGAGCAGTCCACAGGACCACCAGGGATATCGGACTTTAATTTATTTATACTTAAGCCCATGATCGGCTGCGAGTGGTCCACTGACCACCAGGGATATAGGACTTTAATTTATTTATATATACTTAAGCCCACGATCGGTTCATAGCAGTTCACTGGATCACCAGAGATACAGGATGCTATTTTATTTATACTTAAGCCCGTGATCAGGTTGACAGTGGTCCACTGACCACCAGGGATATAGGACACTATTTTATTTATGCTGAAGCTCTGCGATGAGGCAGACAGCGGTCCGCCAGGGATATAGGATGCTATTTTATTTTAAAATGCCCACGATCAGGCAGACAGCAGTCCACTGGACCACCAGGGATATAGGACATGATTTGTATTTACTGAAGCCTACATTGGGCTGTGGGGCACATTGCCGCACTGTGCAAGGGCCTCGGTCTCCGACGGCTGCTGCCTGGCACGGTACCTGGCGCAAGTCATGGGGATCAGCACACCTGCATGCAATGGGGCTATAATGACATGCAAATGACCCCATTTGCATCTTGATACATTATGGCCCCATTTGCATGTGCACTTTTGAATATCACTGTTGCTGGGCATAACGCATGGAACTTGCACTAGCACATCCCCTGCTCCACTCTGGCCACTTGCACTGCACCATGCACACTGTGGGTGGCCAGGGTGTGATATTCAAGATGCTGTGCCATGGTGCAGCTCTGTCGAATATCGCCCCAGTCAACGCCCCTACACAGCTGTTGCACTGCACCCAGGTTTGTGCCACAGCCTGGAGCAGTTTGAATATCTGGGCCCTAGTATATTGCCTACAACTAATAGTAGTTTTAAAAGCTGTCAACCATTACCTTTTATATCAGATGTAATTTTTATTTTCCTCTGGTTAATTAGAAGATTGCTTACCTAATGTTAGTAGGTGTGATGTGTGGACGGCACTCTACCTGGCAGCTGACATATCGAGCTCTAGTCTCCCACCCATCCTCAACATTGTGACCTCACTTAATGTGACATCAGTGCTGCTTAGGAACAGCCACTCAGTAGTTGCCAGGTCAGTCACCTGTGATGTCACTGTCAGTGAGATCACAATGTTAATGCTGTAGTGGGGAACTAGAGAAAGATATGTCAGCTTGCTGGCTGAGAGTTATTCCACACGCTCAGCACAATATTCGCATAAGAAAACTTTCTAATGAGCAAAAAGAAAAGAAAAGGGAAATAAAAATACAACTGACTACTTCTTAACATTTATATTTTCCTGTCTGCCTGTTTTGGCCCCATTAGCTCTTTAATCACTGATGAGTCTTCATTCATTCAAATGCCATTGTCTGTGTTGGCCTGTGGAGAATGCTATGGTCTACATCTAATGTCAATACGGTAGTTTCAAGATGGTGAATCTCATGGGATGGGTTTGAGGGTGGATGGAGGGTCATGATGTGAGTTAAGTGAAGCAAAACTATGTGACACAGGGTACATATGTCAATATAGATACAGGTGACAGGATGAAAAGAGAGTTTGAAAATTGAAGGAAAGAAATGTTTTTCAATTTGACTTCAGGAATATTTTTTCCTATACAACCGTAAGTAGTAAATTCAGTTACTCATACCACACTTTGAATGGTGACCACCGATACTACTGTAAATAGACACATACATGCACACCAACACACACACACACACACACACACACACTCTCTCTCAAACTGCAAAAGGCAAATTGCAGACAGCTGCCAGATAGACAGTGATGCTCCTTTATAAGTCTGCTGTTAGTTTTTCCTTTTAACAGAACAGAAAATGTATAGTAGAATTTATGAAATCTTAAGGAAAATATCACCTTGCTTCTAGGTGAGTTATGTTCTGGTAGTGAACTTAAAAGAATGTGTGAGTGTGTGTATCTATCTGAATGGCTGTGTTTATGGGGATGGGTGACACATGGCTATAAACTGAAACATCAGACAGGGTCCTTACCAGCATAAAGAGACGTTACCTATCAGAAGTGATATTGGGAATCTGACAACATCTTCATCCCATCAGTTATCAACCAATAAAACCTGTATCTCACATTACAAACTGTATATGTGAATATTTCATTCTATTTCAGAATGAATAAAATAATCTTCAGTTAAGAAAAGCTAAATGGTTTATCTGACGGAAACACCTATTCTCTGGACTAAATAACAAAGATTAACACATTCGATCAATAATACATTTTTTTTTCACAAAGACATACTTAGAAAGTAACTCATAAACAACATGAAAACTAAGTATTCGGACACTGGTAACCAGCTGCATTCCTAGGAAGCAGATTTTATTTTTGTTTTTGCTATAACATCTAACTTGCATCTTAGCTGTATTTATACAACACCAGTAGTGAGAAAATCTCTGATAAATGTATTTATTCACTGTCTTACCTCCAGATAAACATTTATCTGGAGGTAAGATATGTCACAATGCCTATACTTACCCTAAGGACCAATCAAAGAGCAGCTTTCACAATGCTGATGACATCAAAATAGCCTTGTCCTGCTCTGAAGCTACTGTAGCTAATTAATTCAAAGAGCAACAGTTAACTCTACACAAACAGCTGATTTAAATAATATTGCTTATAAACTGATGTTTTATAATCAATACACAATGAGTCTCACTCAAAAATATATAACTTATCTCCATTTAGAGGAGCAGGACTGTCATAACTCACTTGTGGCTCTGCCACTCATGAGTTATAGTCCTGCCCCTCACTCATGAAAAATAAATTGCATATTTTGAGAAAGGTCATTGGTATCTCCTATATAATTGAGTATGAATCAATGCCTAACATTTTTGCTTTACACTGTTAAAGTTAAAACAACTGTATCTTGAGGATATGGGTAAACGTTCCTTTCATTTTTTAATAAAGTGTTTATTGTCAACAAGGATGCAAGCTCATGCAATGCATCTGTCTTTACTATAACATTCCTAGCCAGGGCTGAGTTAGTTGGAAATACAACTCTACTTTGCATTGAAACTTTCAGACAGTTAATACAGTACAAGACTGCTCAGTGAAGTAACCTGATCTGTACAGTGATCTGAACTAGAAAGATTTCTTCTGCTAGAAAAATATATCTGGTGGTACATGTTTACAAAATCCTGTGGCTCTAGTCAGCTGCATTGTGTCCTTGCTCATGCCAGGGGCCCAATGGAGCCATCAAGAAGTTATTTGTTGCATTCTGGCCTGCTCCTGGCTCAATGTGCCTACTGTAGCCACCTGTGGCCTTCTTGAAGATATCCAGGTAGGAAGTGTCTCTTGGGATTTTACAGAACTGAGGTGAAGAACCTTTCCAAATATGCATGACGCTTCTCTAATCTTGCCCTTGGAAGTATATTGACCCTTTCATAGCTGGCTACCTTCTAGTACTATTAACCAATTTTCTTTATCTAGAGGGTCTTCTCCATCCAGTGTTTAAAGATGACCTGTTTGTCTGTTATCAGTGCCCCAGTCAGTCATCTCCTCCTCACCCCCAGGCTATTCATGGATGTGTGTTTTGAGCAGTATCTGTCCCCAGCATGACTAGTGCAGAGTGAGTGGTAAAGGAAGTGGAGCATTTTACTGGACACCTGTTGGATTGCCATCCAGTAAGAGGCTAGTATGGTGCATTTCCAAATTATATGTGCAGTGGTCCTTGTGCCTCATCCACACCTCCAGCAAAGGTCTGATCTCATGAGTCTCCATTGATGAAGTTTCTTTGGGGTTTTATGTCATCTCTGTGGGATCTTCAGCTGAGTGAGGGTTTTTTCAAGCCTTAAATTTCTTTACTAAGAACTTTCCAACAATTGCTGCATGTTTATGCATGATTTCACAGTTGACTTGCTTGCTCTACTGCTGGGATAACTCATGTATAGGTTCAGGGTAATGGTAAAGGAGCATTCTGCATGTGAATCAAACTCACCTCTGCAGCATCTGGGCTGGCTGGCTGCATGAGGGTATCAAGAATGGTGGGTTTTGGAGTAAGCTGTTGCCTCAGTACTGATCAAAGGATGTGTTTATGTTGAAGGTAGCACCAGTGACACTGTTGGGGTAAGGCATATTGGTGCTACAGTTGCTAAAAGGGCTTTAAGTAATCACTGGTGTTGGATCCCATGTCCTGTACCTTGTATTCCCTTGGCTTGCCAGTCCTGCCACTCTAGTGTTTTGCTTCCTATTAGGAGTCAGTCATTTTCCTCAGAGGAAGTGAGGAAATTACTCTGGGGTCCAGCTGGAAGACTTTTCTACACACCAGTAGCCATTGTCATATGGATTCTGGGGTCTACTGGGCTAAGGGTTATAGGCCCAATAGTCAGAGCTGGCCATGTGCACTGCATTGACAAGAGCACTGTGCAACAGTTAGTGCATGATCAGCTCAGGGCAATATTTAGACAATTAGCACATGCAGATCAGAGTGGGCTAACTGACTGACTATGGGGTCATGTAAGCACAGCACATAGCAGCTTTTACTGCACTGATCCAAATCCAGACCTAGACTGAATAAGGCCCACAGGGCTCCAATGGAGATGGTGCAGGACAAACATGATAGCGCCAAGGCTCCTGTGGGCCATATTCAGCCCTAACATGCTAATGTGCTCCATTGGGTATGCAAGGTGATAAGGGCTATGCCAGTTATTGGCTTATTAGTATGCATGTGTGGCCACCCAACTGCCCATGCTGTAGCTATCTTGAATATTCCTGGTTTACTGGCCTCCCATTGCCTGTCCTGTTGCCATCTTGAATATTTCTGGTGGTGTAATGGTTCCCCTACCCCAATCCTCCATCCTGTAGCTGTCTTTGAATATTGATGGTGGTCTAGTGATCCCACCTCCCATAAGGGCATCCAACCCCTCCTCACAACCTGTCCACTGAGGGCCCTAATTCCTCCCCAACCCCTTACCCAGTCACCTAAGCTGAACTATGACAATAGTGATGGCAACTGGTACAGCTCTCCGCACACTACCTGGGCCATCTGCCATCTGACTGTCACTGAGCAGTCACGAGTACAGCAAAAAGCTGTCTAGCTGTCATTGTGCAATCATGAGTATGTAGAAACAGCTGTTTCTCCAATATTCACAATTGCTCACTAACTGTTAGACAGCAGTCAGTCGAGATAGTGCACAGAGATCTGTCTGCTCCCTGTCACTATTGCTGTAGTTCTTAGGTGACAAGGATGAAGGGTGTGTGGGACAGAGGGTCCTGAATAGGTAGGTCAAGAGGTGGTCAGATGTCCTTATGGGGAGTGAACAGTAGACCACTATGAATATCCCAGACTGGTACAGGATGAGCAATTGGGGGGGTAGACCACCAGGAATATCCAAGACTTCTGCAGGATGGGTGATCAGAAGGAGAAACAGTGTGCAGGGATAAGGGCAGGGTTTCAGCAGCATTACACAGTGTTGTGATACAGGATGTGTAGCACAAAACCACTGAATATACTACTGTGTACAGTATGATGGGGATCCCTCATCTTCATGGGCACAGCAGTGTATTCTGTGTGATCATGCTGCTCGGACAGCACAGCACACCAGGAGCCTTTGAATATGGACCCTTCCATGTCGACGGGCAGTATTCACAGTTAGCATAACATTTACCTGCTTAGTGCCACACTAACTGTTGACTATGGTGGCTCAAGTGACAGAAAAATGTGAACAGAATAAATATTATCCTAATAGATTCACTGTTTCTTCATGACTGCATTTTTTTACAATCTAACCACACATGTTAAACATAGTCCTTTTTATGACCCCATGTTATGATCAAGACCTATGGAATTGTTTAAATCTTGTCAGAAAGGTGATCTTGTGGCACAAATGTAAAAGCATGTTTCTGAGGGAATTTGAAAATGACACCTATCATGTTCATGAGGTGGGGGTAGCACAGGGCTATCTTTAGAACTGTGAGGTCAGCATCAGGAAAAATCACAGAGTTATGAATAAACATTGAAACACGTCAATGTTTCATAACTTCATTGTTTTTGACATTCTGAGCCCAAATTTTCAACATTGCTTTTTATGACCCCCACATTATGATCGAGACAGATGGAATTTTAAAATCTTGTCTGAAAGTGATTTCACAGAGCGAGTGAAAACACGTTTTGGATGAGATTTGAAAATATCACCTACTTTGTTCATGAGGGGCCAAAAGGTGTATGTTGGGAATTTGTGCACAAATGTTCAAAATGACAGAGTTTTGGGTAAAGTTCCAAACGCAAGTAACTGGACTTGAGAAGCAGGATTATTGGCCCTGGTTAAAGGATTACTTTAGTGGACTGGAAAGGTAAGTAAGGAGTAGGAGGGTGGTAGGTGCTAACAGGGTTTGGGGTGGGGATCTGAGGATCAGGAAACAAAAGATGTTGAAGGATTGTTTTCTTTTAGAGGTATAAAACTACAAAGAAGATGGTAAGGGTGTTTTTATGGCTTGGACATAGCACACAGCCATCTTGCTTTAGCTTAAAAAGGGGTTTCTGTGGAACACATTTTTAGTAGTTTTCAGTGTATCCATCCATAACTGCAAATCCTATGGCAGTTAAAAATACTCCCTTCTTTCTTTTTGAATGATGGACACAGAACTCCAAGCTGCTTTCTCTGAGAGTGAATGTGCATATCTTCCAAATAAATCTAAATATCTTTAAAACTATTCAAGGTGCACAAAAACAACCAATGTAAAAGTTGTTCAGGACAAAAGACCTTTTATATGAGGGTAGTCACTAATCTGATTTCTTTATATTTTGTAAAATATGGTCTTCTAAATAACCTCATTTTTTTTCTCTTTGAGTGAACACAGGAATAAACAAATGTAAATATCTCAGAAAGTATACAAGTTGCCGATTTACAACCAAAATGAAAGTTGTTCAGAACAAAATTACATTTCCAATGAGGCCAGTTACTAATCTGAATTCATTAGATTTTTAAATATAGCCATCTGAAAGGTAAAAATGTGAAGAAAATGAAAACTCAGGTAATCAGGTGGCCATAGTTTAAAATATATAATTACTGCAGTTTAATGAATAGGCTCACTGGAACAGTATTTTGTCCTGAACAACTTTCATACTGCTGGTTTTATGCAACATGTGTACTTTTAGAGATATTTACATTTGTTTGATAACTCCTAAGAAAAATGAAAACTGAAGTAACCGGAAATCCATAGTTTAAAACATATGATTAGTGCAGCTTAATGAACAGGCTCATTTGAAAGGTCTTTTGTCCTGAACAACGCTCATGCTGGTTTTGTTTCGTAACTTGTATACTTTTAGAGATATTTACATTTACTTGACATAATTCCTATTGCACTCTAAACAGCTCAGTTTTGAAAATTACTATGCCACTTAAGTGACATTCTAAACCAGACCATCTTGTTCATTTCTTGTCATGCCAAATTTAAAGTGGACAGGAATTGATTACTATGTGCAGCTGTTTGAAATGTCTCTATTTTCATAAATTATAATTATATCGCTAAAGGATCCCTATTTAACTATGCCTAAATACAATCTCAAGCTTTCAATTGTGTTTTGTATTGTTTTCTTTGTATGGACAACATTCTGTGCAGTTCCTTTCATGGAGCCAAGAATTTGGAGTTTTCACTTCATGGTTTCAGAACCGTGGGCACTGTACTGATAAATTCATTCTAACATTCCTGAAACCCTGAAGCCACAGGAAAAACTTGTTGCCGAATTAGTCCTTGTAACACAAGATCCACAGAAACAGATGATTTGATACCTTTTATTGGACTAAATGAACTGTTACAAAAGAATACAGGTGCTTTTAGCTATTGGATTACACAGAATCCTTCATCAGAAAACACTGGCAGTTGTTTTAGAAGAACATATTTTCTCAAAACCCAGATCATACAAAAATAAAACAGATAAAATGTTGTTCAGAACCCCATTGGTTAAAACTGCATTCAAAAGCAGCATATCCATATAAAGACAGCAAAAGTTCCATCAAAGAAAGTTATCCCAAGGTCAAATGTCACTGACTTGAAAGTTTACTCCTGAGAAAAGCTATAAACCAACTGAAGCTTCATTATAAAACCATGTGTGTATGTCTGTGCTATCATTAGTAAATGACAATGATTAAAAACCACAAGGAAAAATAAGCTTAAAGAGCAGCTGACACCACCTCCGGAGAACTTTAACAAAACATAATATTTAGATAAAGTTCAGCTTGTATTTCATTAGTTCATTATTCCTCGTCCCCATTATTTATTGCTGAGGTCATTTGCATGAGAACAGGAGTTTTGCTCCTGAAGAGTTCATCTATTTCTGTTGCTGTCTCCCTACCTGAGGTCATAATGCACTGCTTGTGACATCACAGTTACTCTCATGGCAACATATTGTGATGTCTATTGCTTGTGGCATCACAGTTACTCTCCTGGCAACAGATTGTGATGTCACAACAGAGCATTATGACTTGAAGTAGTAAGTAGCAATAGAGGCAGATTATCATTAAAGCAACTATAAGGGATAAAAATCATATATTCATGCACATTTCTCAGTGATTAATAATGGGAAGAGAAATCTTAAATATATATGGAATTTCACCTAATTATTATTTTTCAAAGTTTTCTTTGAGGCCAGTAGCTTTTAAGCAATACAAAGCAAATAATGTTAAAAATCTTATAAATAGGAACATATCTATGTGTTAAGTAAACAATAGGTTTGAAAATAACCTGCTCTAGTGTAAATTAAGCATTCACCAGCTATCTCACACATTGGTGTCAATCAAATTTTACACAGTGTACCATTCAGATACATTTTCTTGAACTCTGCATACAGTAAGTCCATATTACTCATGAATAACCAAACTAATACTGTCTTAAACATGATATATCTGTAATTCTGTAACAGTGACTACTGCATGTGTACATGCAAAACCAAAACCTAATATATTTCCCCTTATAAATGAGATACTGTAATCCTAATATGTCCATGTATCAACATGTGTCCCTATGTACCTAACCAGCTGTTGCATTAAATAACAGTTCTATAAATCTAAAACTAAAACAAAAGTGATAGCTTCTGCTTTTATTCAGACACAGTTAAACAGGGATCCTTTAGAGGTATGACTATAATTTATGAAAATATAGACATTTCAAACAGTTGCACATAAGTATTCAATTTCTGTCCTTTTAACTCATTCAGACCCATTGTGTGTTTAGAACATTGGAGACAGAACTCCAAACTGCTTTTCTTTGAGAATCTTCAAGGCACTGCAGAATTCTTAGCAAATGTGCACACATTCCAAACAAATCAAAATATCGTTAAAACTATTCCAGGTGCACAAAACAACCAGTCTGAAAGCTGTTCGGACAAAAAGACCTCTCAAGTTAGGGTAGTCACTAATCAGAATTCCTTATATTTTGTAAAATATGGTCATCTTATTACCCGTATTTCCATTTTTGATTTTACAAAATTCACATTTCTGAAGGATATTTAAAAAAACTATAAATAATTTAGACTAGTAACTATCTAATTTGAAAGCCCTTTTGTCCTGAACACAAAAATGTAAAATAATGCACTTGGGGAACAGAAACCAGGGCAGACTGCAAATGGGTAGAATGGTATTGACAACATTAAGAAAGCACACATTCAAAAAAACTTTTACATACAGTCAGTTACTGTTTAACAATATTATGCATCTATGGCTGCCACTGTACCTCTGATGCAAACCCATAATCATGTTCCTCACCTGAAGCGAGGGGGCTGGAGGCCATAACTGACTTCTTGTTTTTATGTTAAAGGGATCAGTTTTTACAGCAAAAGCAAGGAAAGGGGTCATTTCTAAAATGTGCAGACAAGCATGGAGACATTTTGTTTCAGAACATGCCACCACAGGCAGCAACCACTTCAAGTCTGCTACATCCCCCACCTAATACAATCAGGGGAAACCAGAAGTAGTCTACCAGCACTGAGATCAATATGGCTCAGGCACATTTACCACAAAGTACTGCTTACAAAAGAGTGAGAAAGTGACTGTGATGATGAGCAAATCCAGAACAGATCTCTAGTTTGTTAATAGTCTGCTCCTGAGTCTGATTTTATAACTGTGTGGGCCAAGCTCCACAGATGTTATGCCATCATCAGATTTGTATAAGAGCACTGTGGAAGCACGTAACTGGACTGCTGTCTGATGTTCTGCCACAGTGCTCCAGCATAGTTCCCAGTGTTTCTGCTTATATAGCCCTTCACCTCATGCAGGCCACATAAATATACCCTTCCTGGTGCACTACTTTTCCTTTCTGCAGCTGCAGAAGTGATGGTCACCTTGTGCAATATAGTGGTGCTGACTTAAACTGTGCATGCATGAGTATTGTGCATACATATGTAACCCCCACACCACCGTGGTTAGCTGGCACACCTTTTAAAAACTACTGCCAACTACATGGCATACAATTTCTTTTGCAGAACTACACTCGTGGTACCACCCCTATTGCTGGAGTGTATACCAGGCTCATTATCTAGAGGATGGGCATGGGAGCACATACTAAAGAAATCTTTTATTTACAACCAGGTCCAGGGGAGAGGATGCTAGTCATATGCTAGACCTAACTGTTGAGGGACCCCAATAATGTTCTCACTAGAAATAACAAGCGGAATGTCCAAAGCAGTAGCTGGGATTTTGAAGTATGACTTTATTTATAGATAATACAAATCACACATGCCCACACAATGCAAAGCATCATGGGCTGCATATGCAAATCACCACAGAATGTTATGCTGGTTCAACTTTAAGCAGAATTGATGGTGCTGTAAGGCCTCTCACAAGTTTGCAAAGGGTGCTAACAGATGACATAGACACATGTTTCATCCTACCAGGACTCATCAGTATGCCTTGTCTGTTTGACACCCCAGTGGAATGAACCAGCTACCCTAAGACGGTCTGTCTGGGTTATGTTGTGGTGAACTCATTAAAATAAAAACTATTTAAAGACAAAGAACCTCTGTGTGCAAACACTGAGGCAAGGGTTACCTAAAGAGCATTTGGCTGGGAAGCCAAATTTCAAGAAAATACAAAATCACACATGCCCACTCAATGCAAAGCATCATGGGCTGCATATGCAAATCACAACAGAATGTTATGCTGGTTCAACTTTAAGCAGAATTGCATGGTGCCAAAGGCCTCTCACACAGTTTGCAAAGGGTGCTAACAGATGACATAGACACATGTTTCGTCCTACCAGGACTCATTAGTATGCTTGTCTGTTTGACACCCCAGTGGATGTCACTATAGAGATGTTACTTAAAGCAAGGGTGGTCCCCAAAGGTTTGTCATTGCAATACAGGCACACTCTTTTGCAGGACACTTTGCTAGGCAGTACTGTTTTCCACAAAACATCTCTATCTCTCTTCCAAAGTGTGTATCTGTGGATGTGCCACACACTTTAAACATTTTCACACATTTCCATTTCCAAAGTGTGTATCTGCAGGATGTGCTACATACTTTAAAATCCTCCTGGTGCATGGTCTTTGCTCAGAGAACAGTGGTGCCCATCCATGAATCACTTAGCCATGCCTGAAACTCCAGATGGCATTCCTCCTACCCTTTGCCCCAAACAGCCTCTGCCATTCCTTCAGGGTTACACTAAATGAGTCTCCAATCCCCAATAAATTGTTAAAGACTCCCAACTTTAACTTTAAATTCAGCAAAGTTGTGGTGAAAGGGGTCTTGATCAGTGTTATCTATCCTTATCTAGGCACACATACCTTAGACAACTGTCTCAGAGAAAGTCTCAAATTCTGACTCACTGATTAGTTGTTCCTTCCTCCCAGTCGTGGAAAGAACAAAAGGCACAGTTCTTTCTCTGGTAGCTGTCAGATTCTACTTATTGGTCTTCCTTAAGGTATCTGTGAATGTCAGGGACTTCGGGATTGTCCCTTGGATCCACAAGAATAGCATTCCTCTCACTCCCACTGGAGTGAAACTGAAGAGCCTGCCAGCAACCTGACGGTTTTACCAAACTAGGTGAGAAATTCCAGGGTCCCTTGACAGAGCCCCAATGGTAGACCTTCTGCCACTCTGACTGCCACACTTGAACATACTGATGAACATTCTAGCTCCCTGAGAGCAGCTGACTCTAAAATGGTCATGCTGCTGTGAGGTTCTAAATGACATACTCATCCTTCTCTCAGGCTAGCTGAGTAAATAATGATGTCATTATGTAGAAAGCCCTAATGAGCTCTCCACCAGCTGCCTTTTCCTACTTGCCTAAGACTAGTACTAATGGGATTCTAGTAACCAGAGGGCTGTTACATGTAGTTACGTCAGCATCACCATGTTGTGCAAGGCTGACTCGTACAAACTGCACATGTGCGAGTATCATGCATGCACAATACTGTAATTGCTGCAGTATTACGGCTGACCCAGGTGCAGTGAGAGCACCTCATATTCTTTTCACTACTCTTGCCACTTAAAAGCTCTTCACAGCCATATTGGCTTTAACTAGATCTTGTCTTTAATGCAGGTACTACATAAAACTATGTTGGTTGGGTGAGGATACCAGAGCAGGATTGGGCACATGCTGCTGGTTCACTTTAATGACTGGGTTAGCCAGAAGGGGATAACAGTTGCAGGCCTGGGCATCCATCGCCTGTTAACTTTAAAGACTGGGTCAGATGGGAGGGATACTGGTCGAGATTTTGAGCACCTGCTACCTGTTATGTTCTAAAACTTGGATTGGGCAGGAGAGTTCCAATGGTGAGGTTGAGGACCCAGCACCAGTCATGTTTGAAAAGCTAAGTCCAGTGGGAGGATGATGGGCCAGGAGATGCTGCTGCTTTGGCTGATGCCATGTGAAGATGCAGATGCACTGTGATTGGACTGACTGTAGTCATCTGCAGCATCAGCAGCAATGTTGCCAGGATTGAACACACACACACACACACACACACACACACACACACACACACACACACACACACACACACAGACACACACACACAAACACAGACACACACAGACACACACACACACACACACACAGACACACACAGACACACACACACACACACACACACACACACACACACACACACACACACACACACAAACACGCACACAAACATGCACACATACCTTCTGCAGATTCAGCTGCATTGCTGCTGCAGCTCCACTTCCCCAGCCCTGACTCTGTTCAGACTTCCCAAAGATGTTTGCTTTGCAAATGTGTGAGCAAACATAAAAATACTCTATTTTTCTCCACTCAAGAGGACCACAAGGAATGACAACTTGTTTGCTCAGCAACAGTTGACATATTGAAAAACAAACTTCTTTAATCACTGCCAGCCCCAAGAAAGTCAAGAAAGTGGTGCACATAGAGCACTCCGTTCTTCAGGCAAATTGTCCTCTAAAGACCAATTTGTGTATGTAACACCAGTTACAGTCAGAGGTAACATACCTGAAATATGAAATAATAGGCAATTTCAAAGAAGCAGTATGTAGGATGCACACACAAACAAGAAGTCATATCATTTCCTATTTGTCTGCTTTTGTAAATCTGTCATAGATACATAGAATTTGATAGCAGAAAGAAGACCATCAGCACTTCCAGTCAACCTACCCCACCTACTTCTCTTAAGTTGACCCTGGTGATCATAGATACAGACACTGTTGGCAAATAAGGGCCTATGGCCCACCCAGTCTGCCCATTTGAGCTTGAAAGTTCCTTTTACATTTTCAAGAACTCAGTTGACTCTACCTCTGACCTCCAGAATTCCCTGATGTCTAACCCATATATTCTTAAATCCCATGATTGTTTCAGCCCCTACCACTTCCTCCAGCAGGGTGTTCCACTTGCCCACCACCCTTTCTGTGAAGAAATTCTTCCTCATGATTCCTATGAATTGCCCTCCTCCAACTTCATCCCATGCCCTCTAGTCCTGGAACATCTTTTCACTGGAAAATAGTATATTCCTGCACCCTGTTCCTCTTTGTAAGGTACTTGTATGTCTCTATCATATCCCTCCTCCTCCCCCTCTCCTCCAGGGAGTACATATTCAAATACTTCAGCCTGTTCTCAAAGGACTTGTGATGCAATCCCTGTACCATCTTTGTTGCCCTCCTCTGAACCTTCTCTACCCTGTCTATGTCCTTACATAGGTAAGATCTCAAGAACTGTACACGGTACTTCAGGGGCCTCACTAGTGTCTTGTATAATAGAATTATGACCTCCTTTTTCCTCCTGGTGATGCCCCTGCCTATGCATCCCAGCATCCTATTTGCTTCACCTGCTGCCTTGTCACACTGTTTCCCTACCTTGAGGTCATCAGAGATGATAACCATAAGGTCCCTTTCCTACTTGGTGCATGCTATATCCTCAGCCCCCAACTGATATGTTGTTTCAGGGTTTTTGTGCCCTATATGCATTAACTTGAACTTCTTTGCATTGAATTTTAACAGCCAAACCCTTGACCATTCTTCAAGCTTCCTGTGGGTCCCACCGCATTCTGTTTACACTCTCTGGCATGTCCACTCTGTTGTAGAGCTTCGTGTCATCAGCAAACAGGGAAATTCTGCCTTCTAGGTCCTGTGTAATGTCACTGAGGAAGATGTTGAATAGGACCAGTCCCAACACTGATCCCTGTGGTACCCCACAGGTCACTCTTCCTCTGTGGAGTGACAGCCATTTACCACCACACTCTGTGTCCTGCTACCCAGTCAGTTACCCACCCACCACACTACTGTCCTGTCCACTCCCATAGTCCCCAGTTTGTTTAATAGCCTTCTATATGGCAGTGTCAAAGGCCTTGCTGAAGTCCAGATAGGCCACATCCACTGCCCTCCCTCCACCTCCCTTGTCACGCAGTCGGAAAATGCAATGAGGTTGATCTGACATGACCTCCTCCTGGTGAAATCATGCTGCCTTGGGTCCTGTAGTCCACTGGCAACCAGATGTTCCACTAATTTCTCCTTCAGTAGTGCTTCTGTGATCTTCCCCACTACCGAGGTCAGACTAATTGATCTGTAGTTCCCCACTTCCTCTTTGTTCCCACTTTTGTATAAGGGGACTACATCTGCCGCCTCCAGTCTTCGGGTATCTCACCTGTTTCCAGTGATTGGCTAAACATGATTGCCAGAGGTTCAGCCACCACTCTCTTAGTTCTTTTAGGACCCTGGAGTGCATTCCATCTGGCCACATTGTGTTATCGAGTATTATTCCTTCTAGTTCCTTTAGGATCCTTTCCGTGTAAAAGGACTTGTGTCCATTTCTGCACCATTCCTACCCCTTGTACTCCCTTCAGGCCCATTATCCTCCTCTTCCTCAGTAAAGACTGAGAAGAAATATCTGTTTAGTATGCCAGCTTTACTGTTGTCTTCCTCCATAAGGCCTCCATCCTCCCTTTCAGTCTCACTATCCCTCCTTGCCCTTCTTTTTCACTTATCTACCTGTAAAAGATTTTGTCCCTCTACCCACTGATTTTGTGATGTGCTCTTCTGTCTGAACTTGCCTTCCCTTACTGACCTCCTGCCTCCCTTTGCTTCTCCTGGTAATTCTCCTAACCTCTTCTGCCTGCGTCTTTTTGTATCACCAGAATTCAGTCTTTTGGCTTTCACTTTCTCCACTACCTCCTTGGAAAACTATAATGGCCTCCTCTTCCTTTTCTCCTACTTTCTCCATTACCTTTTGCACACCACACCGTTACTCTGGTGTTCTGCTTGTCCTATCCTTTTGAATCCTCACTGTTTTGGCTGATGGCAATTTGGCAGTTGTTTTCCACTTGTCACCACCTTTCTGCAGGGAAAGAAAAAGTGTTTGCGGTCATCCTTCTTGAAGCTTCCTCTTGGCCAGTTTAAGTGCATTTCCACTTGCTACATCCATTCATTCAAAGGCTAAAACCAGTGCAAAGCATCATGCATATGCACATTCTGCGGGGTGAATTCAAAAGAAATCTCTTAATGGTACTATATTCTGCTTACCATGCTACTATGCAGACATTCCCAACCTTAATCCTCCTAAAATGTGCAAAACATACACTAGGTTTTTAAACAGAGTTTGAAGCCTAAAATAACAATCTCCTTTGAGGGGTGCTTATGTAAAACAATTAACAGGACAGCCAGTCCATTGGCTCAGTGGTAGGGTTGCCACTTGTAGATATTGCTGACCTAGGTTTGGTAACAAGAATTGGGCATCAACAGCCAGCTGGGAAGAAGAATCAAGAGACCCAGAGGACACAATCCTCCTGTGTGGAGGGAGGACAGCTGACTCCACAATGATACTACCACCTGGGTGACAAATGGTGGCAATGCAACTGGAAACAGCTTCATGGGAAGGGTATGTCAGCCTGGTGCTGCTCTTGCACGTGCACCCTCATCACTGGCATCCCTGATGGTTTGGGGCCAAAAAACAAGATAAACACCTCGACCAGAGCAGGAGGAATTACTGTCTCTCACAGGCCCCACACCAGCAACGTGGCCTCTCTTCAGACTGGATCCTGTCCACAGCAGGAGTTGAGCAGACCTACCACCCCTGGTATGGGAAGCAAACCATTTGGGAATGGAACTGATGGTGACTAACAGAGAAGCCAGGAGATGGCATATGGAGACCAGCCCAAAGAGGGCATGCTCGGAGATGAGGAGCATTAAGAAATTAAGCAAAATAGAAGTACAAAAATAGAAACAGCAGTGCCAAATAAATTTAGCCAGAAACTACAAAGTAGGTATAAAAACATTAAAATAGTGCCACCCACTGCTTCTAAGGGAATAATACTCCAGTTATATAGGTAGAATCGAGGCTTTTTCCCCATAGGACTTTCCTGGCCATATTTTTTCAGGGTGTATCCTTATTCTGAGGGATATACTGCTCAGGCCTAGCTATCTGTCACCCCCAGGCCTTGAAGAGCTGAGGAGGCAGGACCTGGCAGATCTACAGATTTCCAGGCTTCTACACTGGGACAAAGGACTTTCAGACACATTTTGGACTTGGCGATGCTGGACACCACAGCAAGGAGTCACGAGGGGTCTCCAGAGACTGCACAAACCCCTCCCTTCCATCAATCGCTGCAACTCGCCAGGGACTCCCACCTGAACTTCCCTTCCACACAAGCCTCTCAGCCAATTGGAGGGCTGAGGAGATGGGACTTGGTGGCTGTACAGATTTCCTAGGCTTCCACACTGGGACAAAGGACTCCAGCTGCATTTGGACTCAGAGCACACCAGACGCCACAGCTACGGTTCACGAGGGGTCTGCAGAGGCTGCACAATCCTCTCTCCTATTGGTCACCACAACTCACCAGGGACTCCCACCTGAACTTCCTCCACTACAAGCCTCTCAGCCAATAGGAGGGCTGAAGTGATGGGATTTGGTGGCTCTAGATTTCCCAGGCTTCCACACTGTGACAAATGACTCGAGCCACATTCTATACTCAGCGCACACCAGGTGCTGCAGCTAGGGTCATGAGGGGTCTCCAGAGGCTGAAACACCCATCCCCCTACTTATTGCCACAACTAGCCAGGGACTCCCACCTGAACTTCCCTCCCACTACAAGCCTCTGAGCCAATCAGAGGGCTGTTGTCTGTATTTCACTGCCATCTGACCAAGCAGCCCATCTGTGCAAAGGACAGTGTGATAAGGACATCAAGGAGTCTTCCTGGAGCTATCTGTGAGTCAGCCAGTCAGTCAGTTGTGCTGCCCTATGCAGACCCTCCAGCAGTCTCTCGATGAGCCTCTGTGGTTTTATACACTCCACTGCACCCAAGTGACTCATGCTTGCTTGCCTGTCTGTGTTTAAGATTACCAGCCGCACCTAGTATTTGCTTGTTCTGTGCTCACCTGTTCAGTTTGCTGTTACTGGTACAGGCTCATGATATTTTGACTTTAAATGTAGGCTTGTTTGCACTATTCTTCTGCTTATTTTATCTGCAACTCATATTGTTATACCTGCTCTAGCCAGGCCTGAACTGTCTCCACGTATTGCTTAGCTGTCACAACTTAAGTAGATAGTTTGTTTTAAGCTCTGACATGTTTACCTGACATTAGCCTCTTTTTTTTTTATATCCATTTTTCCTCATGGAGCTGGCAGGTGGCTTGGCCCTTCCTCTGAGAGGTCTGCTTTTTGGCCCTGACACTCCCACACCGATCTACCTGGTAATCCCTCACAGGTTGCCCCCCATGACAGGGCCGAGGGTGAGGGTGTCAACTCCCCTCCCCAGAGACCAACATCCAGACTCGGGGTGGTACAGGTACCGAGAGCCACCATACAGCCTGCCTACTCCTCCACTTTTTTACCATGTTTCCTCCCCTCCCGTGCTGTGGCTGTTTGGGTGTGTGTGGAGGCATGAGCACGCAACAATCTGTGGCACCCTCCCTATCCTATCTGCTCCCATCTGCACTACCTTTAGGCCTCTAACCGGGGCAGCCTCACAGCAGTTGTGACTGAATCCTCAGCCGAGAGAAGAGCCCTCCCACGGCCACTCAATCCAACTCCCACCCCCGACGATTCCCAATGACCCAGGCTCATTCCTGAATCCGTTCGCTGGCGTGGCATGAGGTGTGGCATCCAGCGCCTCAACCCTCAGTGCCACTGGGCGGCTTCTAACACTAGGCCTTTGTGCTCAGTCATAAGCCACTTGAGTAGCTAGCTCTAACCAGGCCTCACTATTTTGTTTACAATAATGATTAGGTAGCTTCTACCTTAAGTCTCGTTAGCTGATTTATCTTATTGCTGCTCAGTACTAAAATTGTTCTGTTTTTAACTGAGTCACTCATACAGTGAAATTGTTGCTCACTTGTTCCTCTTGTTGCTTCCCCAGTATCTACTGTAGCGCTGAAAATAATTGTGCCTCCTATCCTAACTACACTCTTGGCACATTCCCCAGACTATACTCAGTCTGTTCAGCCTCCCCCATCCCTGTGCTGTATCACCTTCCTCTTCTCTCCAGTTTCTTGGCTGCTGTGCAGACTTCCTATCACAGGGTCCTCCTATTTTCACTCTTTGAGCTGCTCAATCTTCTGCTCCCAAATTGCTAGACTCTTCCCCTCACTATTCTTTCCTCACCCTCCTGATACCTTCAACTAGTCTAACAATTTTGCTCATAGTCAATTCTCAAGCCACCAGAATGCTGTTCCTAGGATCAATTGTCATAACTGGTATTACTCTTATGAGCCTACTTTCAGTTGCTGACCTTATTATTCCTGCATCTATACATACTAAGCAGACTGCTGAGAAGCTGCATCGAACTTTCAGTTCTCTAATGCTCTAGTTCTCGCACCACTCTAACCTAATGTTTTTCTCAGATCCAGGTACCTTTTTATATTCTTCGGCACCTAGCCAAATTTTCTTTCCATTGACCTTCCCCTGGACCTTTAGTCTCAAACCTAGCTACTTTATGGTACCACTCTCTTTCATTAACCGTATCAGGTGACATAGAAACCAATCTCTGGCCCACCATTGAATCCGATCCCATCAAATTTCTCTCCATGGTTCTCCACCAAGGATCTCAAGATTGCCCACCTCAACATTTGTAGCTTCATGGCTAATTTCCATGAGCTAGAAGCCTGGTTGCTTACTATAGACTTGACATACTTGGCATCACTGAGACCTGGCTAAAGATTATGCACAATGAAATTTACAGAAATGAAATTGTCAGCATTATTCATTAAATATTGCTTTATATGAAAATCTACACATTTGTAGCCATTTATTGTATGGTCTGCTCCAGCCAAACTGCTAGATGTTGAAACTTGCTGTTCCTGTGGTAATCAGAATGTCTCACCCCTGGTGATGTCATTTGGGGTGCTATTTTCTGCTATGTATAAATAAGCCCAAGAGATTGCCACATTGCAGAGAGTCTGAAAATATCCTTTTTTCTTGCTTTGTGCCTGTTGCAAGAAACTGAAAGACAGTCAGCTGTTTGATTTTAGTGTTGTCATGTTCAGTGTCAGTGATGCACAAAAACAGTTTAAATGAATCATTTTCTTCCTTCCTGAGGAGGTTGTGAGGTCAAAACAGTGGGAAGAATTCAAGAATGCATGGGACGGACATAAGGCAATTCTAATGGGGGGTAGGAGGAAGTAGGCTGTTGGTTAACTAGGATCTGCAGCTTAGGGAAATAGGCAGACTGGGTGGGCAACGGTCCCCATCTGCAATCAGATCTATGTTGCTATGTTTCTGTTTTAGCCTGTGCAGAAGTCAGGAGAGTATCACAATGGTGTGAGGTTTGCAAACTCCATAACTTTCTGTTGTTGTGAAAGGCATTAGTCCTATTGTCATGTTAGAGACTGATGTGCTCATTCACACCTGACATTCAATACAGGTGATTTCTCAGGATAGCACTAGAAGAATTATCCTACATAGAAACATAGAATTTGACGGCAGATAAAGACCGCTTGGCCCACCTAGTCTGCCCATTTTCCTACCAAACAGATAAGTTGCAGATCCTAGTTAACCAACAGCTTACTTCCTCCTACCCCCACTAGGACTGCCTTATGTCTGTCCCATGCATTCTTGAATTCCTCCACTGTTCTTGACTCCACAACCTCCTCAGGAGGCTGTTCCATGCATCCACAACCCTCTCTGTGAAAAAATACTTTCTCACATTACCTCTGAGCCGTCCCCCTCTATCTTCAAATTGTGCTTGCCTTGTTCTTGACATCTCTTTTCTGAAAGATGCTACCCTCTTGGACTTTGTTGATTCCTTGAGGTACTTGAAAGTTTCCATCATGTCCCCTTTCTCCCTTCTTTCCTCAAGGATATACATATTAAGCTCCTTTAGTCTTTCTTCGTATGTCTTCTGGTGCAGACCCTGCACCATTTTGGTTGCCCTCCTCTGGACAGCCTCCACTCTATGTCTTTGTGGAGATGGGGTCTCCAGAACTGCACACAGTACTCCAGATGGGGTCTCACCAACTGTCTGTACAGAGGGATAACAACTTCCTGTTTTCTACTATTGATGCCTCTTCCCTGCATCCCAGTATCCCCCAGCCTTCCTTACTGCCTTCTCACATTGCTTGTCCACCTTTAGGTCATCTGCTATAATTACCCCCAGGTCCCTTTCCATTTTACTGTTGTCAGTATCTCACCCCTCATTGTGTACGCTTCCCCAGGGTTTTGTTTCCCATCTGCATTACCTTGCACTTCTTTGCATTGAATCTGAGCTGCCATACATTTGACCATTCCTCCAACCTTGCCAAATCCTTCTCATCCTTTCCTCCATCTTGTGTATCAACCCTGTTGCAGATCTTTGTGTCATCTGCAAAGAGACATACTTTTCCTTCAGTTCCTCTGCAATGTCACTTATAAAGACATTAAAAGGACCGGTCCCAGTACTGAACCCTGCGGTCCCTCTAGTAACCCTCCTTTCTTCACTGTGTACTCCATTTACTACTACCCTTTGCGTCCTGTTGTCTAGCCAATTTTTTATCCAGGCTACCACCTTGGGACCCACTCCAAGGCTGGCTAACTTGTGTATTAATCTTTGTGTGGGACTGTATCAAATGCCTTGCTAAAATCTAGGTAGGCCATGTCCACACCCCTCCCTGGTCTACTACTTTGGTCATCCAGCCAAAAAACATACTAGATTTGTCTGACACGACCTTCCCATCATGAATCCATGCTGTCTTGGGTCCTGTGCCCCACTGGCCTCTAGGTACTCAACAATTCTTTCCTTCAGAAGTGATTCCATCATTTTCCCTACCACTGAGGTCAAACTAACTGGTCTGTAGTTTCCTGCCTCTGTCCTGCTCCCACTTTTGTGAAGAGGAATCACATCTGCCCTTCTCCAGTCCTCAGGTACCACCCCATCCTCCCATGATTTGTTAAAGAGAGTAGTCAGCGGTGTCACTAGTTCTACCTTAGTTCTTTTAGAATTCTTGGGTGAATCCCATCAGGCCCCATTGCTTTGTCCACCTTCAATTTTATTAGTTCTTTCAGGAACCCTTTCTTCTGTAAATGGACTGGTATGACCCCCGTCTTCAGAGTGTTTCTCTTGTTTGGTTTAGGTACCTCCCCTCCTCTTCCTTTGTGAATACTGAGGAAATATTCATTCAGTATCCTGCTTTTTCACTGTCACACTCTACCCACATTCCCTCCTTTATTTAGCCTCAGTATCCCTCCTTTGGTCTTTCTTCACTCCCTAATGTACCTATAAAGGTCTTATCCCCTTCTTAACAGAATTGGCTATCCTTTCCTCGGTTTGGGCCTTTGCTATTCTGACTGCCTTCCCAGCCTCTTTCTGCTTTAACTGATAAAGTTCTCTGTCCTGCTCCTTCTGTGTTTCCTTATATTTCCTGAATGCTATTCTTTTCTCCTTAACCTTCCCTGCCACCTCTTTTGAGAACCATAGCGGTTTTTCCTTCGTTGTGTTTTATTGATTTGCTTTACACAAAGGCTTGTTGCCTCTGTGATGGCTGTTTTGATTACTCCCCGTTGTTCCTTCATTCCTCCTTCCTGCCTGTTTGGTAGTGTTTTCTGAGGCACTCTCTCATTTTCCCAAAGTCAGCCCTCCTAAAGTCCAATTCTCTTGCTTTTGTATGGCTTGATTGTATGGCTGTGTTTATCGTGAACCACACACTGTTTGGTGGTCGCTTGTTCTCAGATAGCTACCACTTCTAAATCTGAGATTCTTTCTCCATCCCATTTGAGTACCAGGTCTAAGATTGCTCCCTCCTGAGTAGGTTCCAATACTAGCTGTCTGAGGCATTCCCCTGTAGGGCATCAAGAATGACCCTGCTCTTGGATGTGCCTGCAGCAAAGGTGCTCCAGTTAACATCTGGCATATTCAGGTCCCCCATCAACAATATCTACCCTTTTCTGCCATTCTAAGGAAGCCTTCTATCATTTCCTTGTCCATTTCCTCCCCTGAGATGGGGGTCTGTATACAACCCCATGCAGATTGTGGTGCCATTTCCTGTCTCCAGGGTGACCCAGAGTGCCTCATCTGCCCCTGTTTACTCTTTAGTTCTGTTGCTTTGATCCCTTCCTTTACATAGAAGAGCTATTCCTCCTCCTCTTTTACCCTCCTGTCCCTCCTGTAGATTGTGTATCCTGGTATGTTGACATCCCAGTCATGGTACTCTGTGTACCATGTTTCTTTGACTGCCACGATATCAGGCAATCCTCTTCCATCAAGGCCACTAGTTCAGGAGCTTGCTACACAGACTACGGGCATTGGTACTCATCACCTCCACTTTTGATAGCCTTACCCCTTTAGCCCCATTTCTGTCCTTACTGCCTTTGCCTTTTTTACATTATCCTCTGTTCTGCTCCTAATAACTTCTCTACCTTGGTGTTTACCTCACTAATTACCATGTTTTTGTGGGGGAGGCTGGGATTTCCCTGCTCCTTTTCAGTGCCTCCCCTTGGCTAGTTTTAATGCTTGCCAATGAAGCATTTAAACCTCTCACCTAGGATCCTGGTTCCCCCTGGACAGATGCAACCATCGCACCAGTATAGGTCTGCATCCCTCCAGGTGCTCCCTGTCTCCAATGATGCCAAAACCCTGAGCTCCACACAGCTTTTCAACCACTCATTGAATTCCATATTGAGGAGTGCCCTAGTTTCACCCTTGCCTGCAGGCAGGCAGCACCTCCGAGAAAGATTTACCGTACTTGGCAGCTACTTGTCTAAGGCCCTCACAGCTCTACAAACTCCTCTTGCACTGCTCTGATCCCATTCCTAGCCAGGTCATTTGTCCCTAGGGGGACAATGACATCCAGCTCCCTCCTCGTGCAGCTCCTCCCATGATCCTGAGGATTCGCTTCCTGTCCCTTCAAGCTGTGGCACCAGGAAGGTGCTTACCTCCCTCTCCCTTCCTCCCCATTTCTACCCCCCCAATGATTGAGTCCCCACCAGGAGTTGTCTCCTCCCCTGGGGGTCCCATGCCACCCTCCTGTGGGTCTCCTTTGTGAAGGTTCCCAGCATCCTCCTTGGTCTCCACTGCAGGTGCCTCCATAGAGGAACCACTATCCACCAGAAGGTGAATGAATGTGGAGGTACAGCTGGAGGATGCAGCTCTGTTCCACCACCCTCTCCTCCCTGAGCCCACCCTGGTCCAGCCTCTCTCTTTCTTGGCAACCTCTGAGGTAGTGGCATTGGCCCTGGTGGTCCCTGGGTGGGGAAGGAGGTTTCACAAATCCTAGCCAGGTCAGCCTGGAGACAGGCAGCCTCCTCTCTCAGACCAGAGAGGTGCCTGCAAATAGGGCAGCATCAGCAGCCTCCAGAATGTCTCCCGGAACACCGCCCCCCACAGCCATTGCACTGCACCACTCCTATCATGTCTTATTGTAATTGGGGTGAGAGAAGTAATGCTGTTTTGAAACCTTACTCAGAGTTTCTATGCACTAGCCAGCCCAATGTTTTCTCCTTGGCAGGGTTTTTACTTCACCTAACTTCTGGCTCAGCTATATTCTTTACTCCACATTAATATGCTCTTTTCACCAGCACTAACACATCCATCCCTAGAAGGAATTAAGCCAATTAAGCTACCTATTAAATCTAACATATTGTAAGGCAGATACTGACCAACAGCAGTGAAGTTACCAACATTCCAATACTAGTAGCAATAAAACTTATTTTTTCCTTTTGATAATTCTTTGGCAAATAGATAAGGCCCACAAGGCAAAACACCTGTTTTCAGGGACAACCCATAGGCACTGAGGGGGTTAAGTGACTTGCTCAGAGTCACACAGTATGCAAGTGGAGACTGTGAGAATCAAATTCAGGTCTATTGGACATACCAAGCTCATTCACAGCTCATTAATCTAACCTCTAGGCTATACTACCAGCCCTACCTTCCTAAAAGGCACAATAGAGTAGCACCCCAAATGATATCAGCAGCCTGGAGGCATGATGATTTAACATCCAGCAACCCTGGAGAAATGGACCACAGCAAAAGGTGTGTGAAAGAATGATTTTTTTACTTTTGTTACAAAACCTGGAACACTTATAGTTTTTATAGCAATGTTTGTTGATTGGTGTTGCCTGTTTTAGTTTTGAAAACCATTGCATTTGATCTTTAAACCATCTGTCCCAGGCTCTATGTGTTGCCTGACCAGCTATAACCTGCTCAGACTTGACTGCCCTCTAACAAAAGAGGTGGGAGGATTATCAAGAATCACCTATAACTAATGCTCTATCAGGAGCTACCCTCCCTCCAGTGAGAGCTATGCTCCTACTGATCTTGGGTGACTGTATGAAAATTCACATTCTATGTGTATACAGTCCTCCAAAGTGATGAAAGCTCTCCTATCTGAAATAATTGATCACCTGTCCTCAGTGGTTGGAAAGAAAAATCATCTTAATGGGAGAGTTCAATCTAAACTGGAATGGTAATTACTCATATGAATTACTTTTAAACAAGCGTCACCTCTCCTACCTGATCTGTGACTCAATCAGGCTGTCAACCACAGGAGGCAAACCTCCCTCATAGACTATCTACTGTCAAACAGAAAGGACAGGATTGCTGCTGCAGGCACACTTGCTGATGCACTTAGTGATCATACACCAGTATACAGTTTCTGGGATGCCACTCCCCTTGCCCTCGTAAGGAATTGTTTTTTTGGGATTACTCTAGGTTTGATCCTACAGCTTTCCTTACTGACCTACACCTAGTTGACTGGTCCCTCTATACTGCACCAGTGATGTCAATGAAGTTCTTAATTATTTTACCTCCACTTTTCAACCCTTCATGGGTTCAGGCAGGTGCATAGCACTGCCACTTTGCTTACCCAATCAAATGATATTACACTGGGCATGGATAAGGAGATGTATGCTGGTTCTATCTTATTGATCTCACAAAGGCCTTCAATCTTGTAAACCACACCCTGTTTGAATCTAAACTATCATCATTAGGTTTCTACCCCCACCACCATCAGATAGTTCTCTAGCTATCTATGTAAGAGGAAACAACTTGTTATATTTATTCATGCTAAATCTGCCCTAACCACAGTCAATACAGGTATTCCTGAAGGTTCAGTTCTGGTTCCACTATTTATTTCCATCTCCATTAATGATGCCCTGAACGTTTCATCCTTCTGTAGTACACCATAATATGTTAACAATATGGTACTCTACAGCAGCTCAAAAGTTTAACTGAGATCAACTCTAAGCAGAATACTTCTTTTGGAAGAACTCAGATCTGGCTTACACAAAATCATCTTGTTCTAAACTCTAGCAAAATCCAGACCATGATCTTTAGGTCCCCACCTAAACTAAGGACTTATCCCAATGGCTTAGCTATTTCACTGTAGATGGCTCCCTTCTCTGCTCTGCTAACTCTTTCAAATATCTAGGTCTTACCCTGGATCCTGCCCTTGATTTTTCACTGCACATCTCGAACATCTAGTAAATCAGTGAATATTAAGCTAGTGCTGGCCTATAGAATAAAATATGCTCTCTCTTCTGTTGCCATGCTTGCAACTGCCCAAGGAATCCTGTTACCCAGCCTTACATACGTTCTCCTTCCTTCTATCTAACCAGTGCTTCCATTCTAGACAAATGGAATATCTCCTATAATAACATCTACTGATTTGCCTTATCCACTTCTAGGCTAACACACCACAGTACACTGTACAGTAAACTAGGTTGGTTATCCCTTCCTATTGTTGCCTATTTGCACTTGGTTATATGGTTGATGACATTATCAGATCTTCCAAACCTGCTGCATTGCAGCCATGTTGACTCCAGGACCTGTCCTACCCTTTGAGATGCTGCAACCAATTACTCCTGGTTCTACCCAGATGCTCCTCTGAAATGGGTTAGCAGATGTTTGCCATTTTGCACCTAGATCTTGGGAAGCCCTACCACTTCACCTTCAAGCCTCCCAGTCCCACTACAGTTTCAAGAAAGAACTCTATAAATTCTTAAGCTCCACAGATATTTGTTCTTGTACCTGATTGCCAATGATCTTTTGTTCAATTTGCACTCTTTGTTTAATTGACCGTATCTGCTTCAGTTTTCTCTTGAATTATTTATTGTAACCAGCTGTACAGTGTATATGGCTAGGGTTTCTCTTGATTTTTCACCAATGTTATTTGAACTCACAGGGTCAAACTGTGTTCAATATTGCTATGTTCTGTACCCTATCCTTCCTGTATACTGCAATGTTTTTCTGCTGCTCTGATTGTCTACTGTTTTGCAAAGCCCTGAGTGTGCCTGAAACTAGGTAATGTATTGTCTAGTGTACCTACCAGTTGACAAAAACTAAATAAATAACTCCTAGGGCAGGCATTGTTAGGAAGAAGCACACACAAATATAGACCATGAGATAAAGGTAAATTTGCAACACACTGAGGTAGAGCATAGATTTCCTGATAGAACAGGAGAGGAAGGAAGCTGCTTTGAGATCTCATTTATTTACAATAGGCAATGCTGAGCCCAAAATAGATAACACACAGATACACAGAAGGTGATGGCAGATCAGGACCGTGTGACCCACCTAGTCTGCCCTTTTCTCTATCTAAACTGAAAAGCAGTTTTAAAGGCAACAACTACAGTACATAAGGACTGAAGCAAGATTTACCATGAAAGGCAATGGCAACAAAGCCAGGTTTCAAAGAAATTCCAAATTCAACATACCTCGTTAATGCAAAGCATCATAGAAAGTATATGCATGGTGATTTGCATGTGCACCCATCATGCGTTGGATTAATGGGGTATGTGTTAGCCTTTACATTAATGGGGTATGTGTTATTTGGTATACTATATACTGTCAGTTCTTATATGCAATCTTCATGGGGATATCCTTGGTCAGAGCAGGGTTATGCAGAGGCACACATAAAAGTAATCTACAATTCACTGCATAATGTTTCTGCTTCCTTCCTATAGACCTACTCTGTGTGCCTACAAAATACCTGCTGGTTATGCCAGGCAGCTTTAAAAAGCGACCTGTTCACATGAAGGAACCTGCATGTGAAACAGTTAACCAGACATACAGGAAAAGCAGTGTTTAACTAAAATTAAATGAAAATTCTCACACATTCCCAAGCCTAAACTGGACCATCACTGAAAATAAAATACAGCATCTCAACTTGGCTATCCTGTGTAAATAAATTACTTGTAAAGCAATTTTAGGATTTAATGTATACTGTTGCTCAGTTCTAATGTAGTAGCCATGGAAAGGGAGAAGACATTTCTAATATTTCAAAACCACATATCTCATGTTATGCTCATGCTGATGTTTATATTTGTGCTGACATTCATGTGTAACAAAAAAAGTCTTTGCCATACAGTTTCCTAAATCCACACTCTGATCAATGGCTGCAGTTGATCATCACATATGCAATATTGTGTCAAGTTACATCTATGGCTGTGCCTGCCACTTGCACTGTGCCAACGAGGAACCAGAGTCAGCTTGGGAATGTGATAGCAACTATGGCATGTATTACTGGTACATCAGCACGCTTGATGACAAGTGGTAACATGCCAACAGTAGTGGTGCAGTAAACCACAAAGCAAGAGATCAAAATAGCTTCATCCAGGTGGTACAGCTAGGGAACACCTGAACTCAAGACACTGAGAAAACTGATATATTCTTGTATATATCTCTGTCAACCTACCTGTGGTTTAGTAATTGCAAATAAGTCACACATTTGCATGATAAAAGCCATGTTTTGTTTACAGAAATGCATTGGTTATTCATGACTATCAAAGCAGAGCAGGGCCAGGAAGCATACTATAACTCATAGAGATTTTTGAGAAAGGAAGCCTAAATAACTTTACAGTGCAACCCACCTAATAGTGCAACAAAATTAAATATAATTATTCTTAGACATATACTTTCTGTAGCTTAGATTCTCTATGCACATTAAGTTCAAAAATATTTAAACACAGCCTCCAGTAGCCAGCCCTTCTGTGCAGTGATGGCAGTATATGAGTGGGTAGACCAGGGTTTGAAACCCTGCTTGGGGCATTTTTTACGTTTCAACTGTGTGACCATGACTAAGTGCCATAGTCAGCTTTTTAACTTGTCCTGCTGTCCACACTGCCTAAAGTTGATTATATTTATTCTGGCGTGTATGGGGTGAAGGCTAAACTGAAGGATTAGGTGTGCAGTGTTCATGTGTGGGCGGTGTGTATTGCCGCTGCAGCACTGCGCATGCTGTTTTCCATGTTGGGTATGATGTGCGCAGTTTCATCCATGACATCATGACCCTGTGCTACACAAAGTAACTGATGTGGATGGATGGAGGAGGACAAGAGGATGTTGCAGAAGTAGAATAGGATAAAGCCTTGCAACATTTGGAAAAGTAGAAGACAGACTCTGATTTGGAAATGTTCGATAAGAAAACAGAAGAGGTCTTTTAGTGACAAGGAGATGTTCTTTTGTTTACAGGGAAGACATGGATTGTAGACATCTAGAACTGTTGGAATTTTAGACATTGTGGCACTGAGTGAGCTGGCAGGAGATAGTTTTGCTAGGTGACAAGGGATACAATGAGGGTGTGAGGTACTACAGTTTTAGCAGGGGAGATTTCTGGGTTTTATGAGGGCAGTGTTTTGCAAATAGAAGATGACGATTTTGTGAATGCAATTCATGCTATGGTCAAACGTAAGCTAGGTTCAAAGATGCCTACAGTTCTTTAAGTAATTTCCATTAGAATCCTACAAAAGCACAAGAAATTTACCTAGAGGAGCCTACGTGTAGTACGTAATTCTAGTTAAGGAATACTTTTCAATGAACCTAACAGCTGGTTAAAATAAAACACATGATACAGATTTACTCTGCTGACATCACAAAACAACCCTTGCTACCCATTGCCAGTCTTTAAGTCTTTCCTAACAAAAAACACCAAGACATGGTCATGTTGGGAAGCCCTGTAGCCATCATATGCCACAGTTTCTCCACAGTTATCCACCTCATAAGCAGTCAAAGTACATTCAGAGTACTCTTCATGTACACTGGTGCTTGACATGCTAAACTCTAGAAAGGAATGAACTTGGGTAAGTTCATTGGCTTCTGTGATTAACTTGTTCCCCTAAAATGGAGTTTGACAGATGGCGCTATCGACACAGCGGTAGTAGTGGTCATGTTGCCAGTGACCCAAGTTCAGAAAGGATCCCAGGTCAGTGGGGCCCAGCTGGGAAGAGAAGGATTAAGCATCCCAGAGGACGCTCTTCTCTTCTGGGAAAGGAGGGGCTACCTCTGTCAGAACACTGCCACAGGGCGACTATAGGGTTCATGCTGGGGAGGCACACAGTGGGAGGGAAGGAGGCTGGCCAGGATATGTGTCCCCATTAATTGCTTTGTACATGAGGTTTTAGCCCCATGCATGCTGGCAGCCTCAAGGGTGGGGAAGCAAAAACAGAAATAAAACCTCGGCTGCACTGCAGGTTGACAGAGGGCCTTGAGCCCTGGCTGAGCTGACTAGCCACCCACCCTGAAGGTCCTCATGAAGAAGGACAACACCCTGCCTGGGCTGGCCATCCAGATAGACCCTGCCTCAGGGATAGACTGGGATTGGAAGGGATACGGCCTAGAAGACAGGGCATGAGGCTGGGGGTAGCTGTTGGAAGGGGTTCTCACTAGATATAAAGGGCATACATAATAAATCATGAAATATAAAGTAGTGTTTGTCCATATAATAACCTGTGAGAGACCTGCAGCACATTCACAGGTAGCCATTTATGCGTATTGATTCTCTTGGATCGCCAAATATGAGATTTTCATCAACACAAGTGTGCAACTCACTACCTCAGGTTATTTTTTAACTGTTTGGTTTCATAATCCTAGCTGCTCGTACTAAACAATACACATTGTTCTGTACAGTAATTAAATTAGTTTCATCTTATGGAGTTTTAAAACTGGCTTGTTTCTTTAGTCAGCAGTTTATGAACTAGTTTTACTTCATTTGACTTCTGTTTTGGTAACTTGGCACTAGATATTACGAGTAACTAAATGTATTAAAAAACATAGTTTTTCCCACTGTCATAAAATATAGTATGACATGTTTATGAAAAATATTCTTAGCATCTAAGCAGTAATTAAATACATAATAATGTGCCATATATTGCTCTTATGAAAATGCAGATTATATTAAATGCAAAAACTACATTAACACACTAGTTAGGGTTTATGGCATGCCTTTCAAAGTATGGATATGTGGTGTTAGGGTTCCAACTCTAACACCCCACCTCACTCATTAGGGTCCATCTCAGCTTACTTACTTGTGGAATAGGGTGAATGTTAGGGCTGATGACCCCAAGGCACACCAATGCCTGGTTGGTGTGTGGAGGTGGAGGGGGTAGAATGAGGGTGGTACAGTTGGTGGTGGGTGGGGTTGGGTGTTATAGTTGGGAACCCTAATGCCCATTTCCATACTTTGAAAGGCATGCTATCAACCCTAACTAGTGCATTATTTTGTAGTTTTTGCATTTACTGTCCATACATTTTATGAAGTGAACACAAGAAATATCTGAACAGGTAATGTAATGGAAATAAGTAGTGCAGAGAACAGCAGTTACTTTTGAGATAATGTAATAATATCATTATTTTACTGTGGAATGCTGCAATCCCTCCGTAGATATGTATATGTATAGGGCCCTGAGGTTCCAGGTGGAACATCAGAGGCCAAACTGTCAGCATAGCCATGTTATTACTCCACCTCATCTACCCGGTACAGAGAAATTGTGAAATGCAAGGAAAAACATAATTATGCACAACCATAATGTCTTTCTTCACTACAGGTGCGTAAACACATTTTGGGCAAGATGTGGAAAATGACAGCTGTACTGTTCATGAGGTGGTGGAAAATGGCCCTGTTGATAATTGTGCTGCAAAATATTGAAAAGTAGTAAAGTTATGCAAGTGTGTAAAATAAATTTAACGAGGTCATGAAACTCTGGCATTTTAGGAATCTTTCACGAAATTTTCAACATGGCCTTTTGGAACACCACCTCCATGAACACTGCTACTGTCATTTTGTTAACTGGGCCAAAACATGATGCCGCTGTGAGCACACCATTCTGTGCCACACGTTTTGAATGACCACATGTAACTTGGCTATTTTAGGACATTTTGCACCATATTTTCAGCATAGGCTTTTTAGAACCCCACCTCATGAACACTGGCAGTGTCATTCCATTACTTGTCAAGAAAAGTGATTTTGTGCAAGACTGTGCTATTCCATGCCAGAGGTTGAAAAACATTTTGGTTAGGATGACAGAAATGACAGCCATGGTGTTCATGAAGTGGTGTGAAAAATATGTATGTTGAAAATTTGGGTGAAAATATTCAAAATTGGTACCGTTATGTGTGTGCATAGGAAAACAACAAAGAACACATGCAACGGCATTTTTCATATTTTTGACCAAATTTTAATATGGCCTTTTTGGGACCCTACCTCACGAACAGTGGCACTGTCATTTTGTTACTTGGTCCAGAAAGGTGATTCGACAAAGTGACTGTGAAATCACCTTTTGGGACAAGTAAACAAAATGACAGTACCATTAATAAGGTAGGGTCCCAAAACCATATTGAAAATTTAGTAGCTATATGGAGCAATGCTGCGATATCAACATAAGTTCAAAACACTGTTGACAGGCATTATACAGCACTGACCATCATTCTTCAGTTCGCAGTTCGGCTTTGAAGAGTACAGACGTGTTCCAGTCCACAGAAGAGGGCAGAACATGATCTTCTGTGGTAAGTATAGGGCAAGGGAGGGGTGGGGTGCTGGGTGCTCAGTGGGATTGTCAGGAGGTGGGAGGAGTTGGGGTAGCAATGAGAAGCCATTTTCTTTTTCCAGATTTATAAACAAAAAAAGATGTCGGGGACAGTGTCTCCCCAGTGTGCCATAGTACTGGAGGGTAAATAAATGCTGACACAGGATTGGGCACCCAATCGGCAGGAGCTTACAATAGGGCAATTCAGTGGCGATCCCAATATCACTGCAGAATCCTGCATCAAACTGCCATGTTATGATGCAGAATCTTGTACTGAAGTGCCATTTCAAAGCAGAATTGTGCATCTTAAAATGGCACTTTGATGCAGGATTCTACATCATAATCCTACTTCAAAAGAGGATCCAGTCCTACTCTAGTTCAGAAATCCTACTTCATACCCAACATCTATTTTTCCCATAGGAAATAATGGGACATTCAGCATCTCATAACTTTGGAATGGATTATTATGTTTCCACTAAATTTTCAAAAGGCACATGTGTGAGTGAAGGCTTTCTACCCTGAAATTTTCAGTCAATAAGGTTACACTGTTTGTGAGATACAGGTGAGCAAAACACCAGCCAAAACAGCAAAACCCTCTGTTTTTCAACACTCTGTATCTCAACAACTACAAAAGGACTGACACAAAGCATGGCATGTAAAGAACCTCCTTAGCCACAAAAGCATGCCACAATTTGTATGAAATCCCTCGAATAGTTACAAAGTTATTAAAGTGCAAAGTTTGAGTTTAACATTAAACTACCCTACCAACCTAACTATACTGGCACTACCACGCCAGTATAATTGATTCTTACCAAGGCTCAATTGGGAAAGAGGGGGTGATGGGCTTACTGTGAGGGTACTCCAACCTGCACAAGCCACAGGCCAGATCGGTTTGAAGTGGGGTGGGATCGCCAACAGGTAACCCAGCACTGGAGTACATTATCATGATATTAAAACACAGAAAGGCTTTTAAACATTTTTTTAAATTAGGTAGTATAGCACTGTGATTTAGGGCTCTGAGCTGCAAACCTGGAGACCTGGGTTTGAATCCCACAGCCCCACTTGCATACTGTGTGACCCTCAACAAGTCACTTCTTTGTGCTCCCAGGTTGCACCTGAAACAAGCTTCAGCTTACTGTGCCTTTCCTGGTTAAACAATTTTCCCTTTCCTTAATTATAAATCATTTATAGGATTTCAGTCAATCATTGCATTGAGTCACAACACCTCATCCTGTGTAAAGTAGTCTGTAATGCAAGAAATTTAAGGAGTGAACTGCCCACTTCAGAGCTGGGGGAGGATGGGCTCTTTTAACTTTTGAAATAAAAAAAAAATCAAACTTAAGAGGACTTTTCCATCTACCCCACAAACCACATATGAGACCTTACTTAGCCCCAAATCCACTGCTCAACACTTTACAATTTTATGATGTTGCCTCTTTGAGGAAGAAAAGGATTATGTTTTGACTCCATGTAGGGAAGCAGTTAATCCTTCCACTTTCTGGTTCTGACGCTGGCCCCTTTATGTACGTTATGTGATGTCATTTTATGGAGAGCATGGAGGTGTGCTCCAGAGACTACAATGTGGGCTGGTTTTAACGTAATTATTTTAATACTTCAGGGTTCTGATTTGAATAAATCAAGTCCATCACTCAACTAACAAGTGATTTATAATACGTTAATAGGGTCTCTGATGGGTACCTCCTATGGTATACCTCCTATGATGTAAGATTTCTCTCACAAGATTTGGGCAGCCAGAACTGCTCAACTTCCCTTTGTGGTCCTGTCATGCTAACCTCATACTTGGAGTCACTAATTCCAGAAGGAACTTTAGCAAGGCCTTCAACATTGTGCCACACAGGAGCCTGATAAAGGAATTGAGCAGCCAAGGTATGGGTTCCAAAGTGGTAAACTGGACAAGAAACTGGATAGGTGACAGATGGTGGTGGTTAATAGTCTCACTCTAATGAGTGGAGAGTTACCAGAGGAGTGCCACAGGGCTCAGTACTGGGACAGATCCTCCTCATTGTCTTCATAAGTGGCATTGCAAAAAAACTGGAAGGAAGGTACTGCATATCTTTTGCAGATAACACCAAAATATGTAATAGAGGTGGATACTCAGGAGGGTGGAAGAATGCAGAAGGATCTTGGAAAACTTGAGGTGTGGTCAAGGGCATTCCAGCTGGGGTTCAGTGCCAAAAATGCAAAATCACCTAAGGCATAGAAATCCAGGTGCTGAGTATCAGATGTGGGGTGGGGTATTGTCAGTCAGTAAGCAAGAAAAGGACCTTGAGTTTATCATATCGGAAGACCTCAAAGTGGCGGCACAGTTTTACAAAGCAGTGGGTAGGACCAGTGGGAGGCTACAATGCATAGGGAGAGATATCTTCAGCAGGAGGATGAAGGCAGTGTTGCCACTATATCACTAGCTGGTGAGAGCCCACCTGGAGTACTGTGTCCAGTTCTGGAGGTCGCACCTCAGAAAGGACATAGACAGGGTGGAGACAGTCCAGAGGAGAACGCTACAATGATCCAGAGGTTGCATCAAAGTCATATGTAGAGACTGCGAGATCTCAACATGTACACCTTAGAAGAGGGACAACAAGCGAGGACATGACAGACACCTACAAGTACATCACAGGGGTGAACAAGGTACAGGACTTGAGGATACGATGAAGCTTGAAAGGACATCTAAGAGATGTGAGAAGTACTTCTTCACTGAAAAGAGTGACTGATGTCTGGAACAGACTGCCAGCAAGTAGTGGAGGTGAAAACAGTAAGGCTGTTCAAGGATGCAATGCATAGACATAGTCAATGTAAATAGGGAGGGAGGAGGGAGGGACACTAGAGACCAGGTAGAGTCTGCAGAGACAGACTAGGCAGGGACCATATGGGCAGACTGGGTGGGCCAAGTGGTCCTTTTCTACTGACAAATTTTGTCCTTCTATGAAACACACAGAGGCCCTTTAAACTTAAAAATTGTTAACTCACTGACACCTCCATGTGCATGTACCCTGCTCTGCACAGTGGCATGGCACGTACCTGCCCAATATGAATATTGCATGGTGGCCAAATGGGTCACAGCCAACCAGGAGACTCATTTGTAATTTTATAATATAATAAAGATAGGTAAACAGGCTTACCTTCCACCGATAAATACTGAATTTGCTCTTGATAAATTGTTCAGCAAGGGAAAGTCCCACCCTCTCTTTTCAAACATGGCTATCAATCTGACACAGAAAACATGATTAATGAGTTTAGCACTGCACTCTGTAAATGGGCAACATTATTAGACATACAAATTAAAGCACTTTGTTTTATATATATATATATATATATATATATCTACCAAATGTATTAGAAGCAGGCACAGGGCATACTTTCTCTAACTGACATGCCAGTTCCCATTGACTGGCATGGACAAACCACTATCTGAAGAGTGAATCATTGATTCTGATCCCCTCTCTACTCTTTCCATTGCTGTGTCTCACTCCCTACTTGTCCTTATGACAATACAATCAGTGGACTTTTGTGCAAAATTACTACACCTAACTCTATGTAAGCTGCATTTCA
Organism: Neoceratodus forsteri; assembly: GCA_016271365.2. Classification (NCBI taxonomy): domain Eukaryota; kingdom Metazoa; phylum Chordata; order Ceratodontiformes; family Ceratodontidae; genus Neoceratodus; species Neoceratodus forsteri. Next base: position 898,669,432 of record CM057456.1, on the reverse strand, counting down.
CACTTTAATTTATTTATACAATTTTATATATAATTACATTCATTGAAATTGAGGGATCCCTGGTAATTTAGTGGGCCCACCTTGTGGTTCCTGTATCTGGTGCCAATATCTAATATCTAGTGGTACCCTCCCTGGTGTATAGTGGCACCCTCACCCCATGCCCCACTCCTGACCCAGTCCCTGCAAAATGACCGGTGTAACCTATCAGTCACCACTGTGGCCATCCACGCTCTACCTCTCACAAGTCCTTCCGTCATTATACAGGTGCTACAGCACTACAAGCACTTGTGACAGGAAGAAAAAAATAGCGACAGAGGTGAGAGGTAGGTTTGCGCTGGTCAGCTTTGTCTGGTCCAGACTGAGGGTTGAAGGCATGGGGAGTCTTACACACCAAGGAGAGTAAAATTGTGGGTCTCAGCACCAGATACCAGGACTGAGACTGAGTCCAGTAAATTACAGGAATCTCTCAATTTCAATGCTGGCACTAGGATCAAGTGAGAAGAATCAAGAAGAATCAGCAATAAGCGCTTTTCAAACACAGTATCCTAAAGCGCTTTACAAGCAATGCTAGACTGGTAGTGAAGTGACTGAATGTGTGGTGGTGGTCATATCCATATCATCACCCACACACAGTCTGGATAATTCATGAATCAGTTTATGGGAAAGGGAATGTTGACCAGGGCACAGCAATGTTCCCTGCTCTTTTAAAAAGAATGCCCTGGGTTCTTTTACTTCCACCTGGACACCAGGACAACACCAGGATGGGCAGAAGGGACCTCGGTTTAATGTCTCATCGAAGGACGGCACACCCAGTAGTACAGCACCCCCGATGCTGCCTTCGGATGCCAGCGATTTTGGTGCAAGTCCAATCCTGGTGTGGGATGAGACCCACAACCTTCTGGTCCAGAGGCAGATCGCTACCAACTGAGCAAGTGAGGCAGGGAGGCCCACTAGATGAACAGGTGTTACTGAAGCAATCAGGCATTATGGGGGAGTGTTGGTGGTGGATAATAGCCCACTCAGATGGGTTGAAGCACAAGGTAGCCAAGTGCTTCCATCACTCAAGAAGGGCTAAGCAGCCTACCATAATGTACTCCTGGATTGCCTTATTGCAGTTATGAAATGGGTCCTTTTAGTAAATTGGATGTATTTTTTAAACATATTTTTTTCAACTACTTTCAAGCTTGGTGTTGTGCTGGAATAATGGTCCAGCTGAGTACCTCTTGGCCAATCAGGAGCCAATATTCTTTCTACCCATTTCATAATGCTGTTTAATACCTGGGATGGGGGATCTGGGCAGGAAGGGAACCTAGTAAGGGTTTATTTTCATACCAAACATGGCACCAGAGATGCCTGCAGGAGAAACGCATGCACCACTGCCACAGTGCTGAAGGAAAACAGGGCAGTATTCAGTAAGTATAAGGAAATAGAAACATAGAAACATAGATTTTGACGGCAGATAAGGACCGCTAGGCCCATCTAGTCTGCCCATTTCCTACCTAGGATGGCCGCAGATCCTAGTTAACCAACAGCCTATTTCTTCCTACCCCCACAAGAATTGCCTTATGTCTGTCCCATGCATTCTTGAATTCTCCCAGTTTTAGACCCCACAACCTCCTCAGGAAGGCTGTTCCATGCATCCACTACCCTCTCTATGAAATAATACTTCCTCACATTGCCCTGAACCGCCCTTCTTCTATCTTTAAATTGTGTCCCCTTGTTCTTGCAAGTCTCTTTTCTGAAAGATGCTACCCTCTTGGACTTTGTTGATTCCACTGAGGTACTTAAAAGTTTCTATCATGTCCCCCTCTCCCTTCTTTCCTCAAGGGTACACATATTAAGTTCCTTTAGTCTCTCCTCATATGGCTTCTCTTGCAGACCCTGCACCATTTTAGTTGCCCTCCTCTGGACTGCCTCTATCCTGTCTATGTCCTTGAGGAGATGGGGTCTCAGAACTGGACACAGTACTCCAGATGGGGTCTCACCAACTATCTGTACAGAGGATAACAACTTCCTGTTTTTCTGCTGCTGATGCCTCTCCCTATACATCCCAGTATACCCCAGCCCTCCCTACTGCCTTCTCACATTGCTTGCTAACCTTAAGGTCATCTGATATGATTACCCCCAGGTCCTTTTCCTTTTTGTTGTTTTTACTACCTCTTCACCTTGTGTATTCTTCCCTGGGTTCTTATTTCCCAAGTGCATTATTTTGCACTTCTTTGCATTGAATCCTAGCTGCCATACCTCTGACCATTCCTCCAACCTTGCCAAGTCCCTTTTCATCCTTTCCACGCCTCCTTGTGTATCAACTCTGTTGCAGATCTTTGTGTCATCTGCATAAAGGCATACTTTTCCTCCAGTCCCTCTACAATGTCACTGATGAAGACATTAAAAGGACTGGACCCAATACTGAACCCTGCGGTACCCCACTAGTAACCCCTTTCTTCAGAGTAGACTCCATTTACAATTACCTTCTGTGTCCTGTTGTCCAGCCAATGTTTTACCCAGGCTATCACCCTGGGTCCTACTCCCAGGCTGGTTAATTTGACTATTAATCTTTTGTGTGGGACTGTGTCAAATGCCTTACAAGTCTAGGTAGGCCATGTCCACAGCCCCTCCCTGGTCTACTACTTTGGTCACCCAGTCAAAGAAATCTATTAGATTCATCTGACATGACCTTCCCACTGTGAATCCATGCTGCCTTCTTGGGTCCTGTGCTCCACTGGCCTCTAGGTACTCGACTATTCTTTCCTTCAGAGTGACTCCATACTTTCCCTACCACAGAGGTCAGACTGACAGGTCTGTAGTTTCCTACCTCTGTCTTGGACCCACTTTGTGAAGGGAATCACATCCACCTTCCTCCAATCCTCGGGTACCACACCATCCTTCCATGATTTATTAAAAGAGTAGCCAGTGGTTTCACTAGTTCCTCCTTAATTCTTTTAGAATTCTAGGGGTGAATTCCATCAGGACCCATTGCTTTGTCCACCTTCAGTTTTAGGAGTTCTTGCAGAACCCTTTCTTCTGTGAAAGGACTGGGATCGACCCCTTATCAAGAGTGCTTCTGTTAATTGGATTAGGCACTTCCTCCTCCTCCTCTTTTGTGAATACTGAGCAGAAATATTCTAAGAATGCCTTCTATCATATCCTTGTCCATTCCTTCCCCTGACATGGGGTCTGTCACAACCCCTGTGTGGATTGTGGTGCCTTTCCAGTCTCAAGGTGACCCACAGTGCCTCCTCCTCCTCCCTGTTTACTCTTTTGTTCAGTTGCTTTTATCCCTTCCTTTACATGAGAGCTACTCCTCCCTCTTCTCCCCTGTCTCTCCTGCTTGGGTTATGTACCCTGGTATGTTAACATCCCAGTCATGGTTCTCTGTGTACCATGTTTCTGTGACTGCTACATATCCAGGCATCCCTCTTCCATTAAGGCCATCAGCTCAGGGAGCTTGTTGCCCAGACTACGAGCATTGGTACTCATTACCCTCCATTTCCTGATGGCCTTACCCCTTTTGCCCCATCCCTGTCCTTCTTGCCTTTGTCACTTTCTCCATTTACCCTGCCCTTCTCCCTATCGACACCTCTATGTTGGTGTTTGCCTGACTTACTACCGTGATTATTTGGGGGCTAGGATTTCCTGCTCCTTTCCAGTGCCTCCCCTTGGCTAGTTTAAAAGCTTGCCAATGAAGCATTTAAACCTATCACCTAGGATCCTGGTTCCTCCCGGACAGATGCAGCCCATCATGCCAGTATAGGCTTGCATCACTCCAGGTGGACCCCAGTCCCCAATGAAGCCAACCCTGAGCTCCACACCAGTTTTTCAACCACTGATTGAATCCCATGGTGCGGAACACCCTAGCCTCTCCTATGCCATAGATGGGTAGCACCTCCGAGAAGGTTACCGTGCGTGCTACTTGACTAAGGCCCCTCCCCAATCCACAAACTCTTCCTGCACTTCTCTAATCCCTTTCTTAGCCAGGTCATTTGTCCCTAGGTGGACAATGACATCCAGCTCCCTCCCCTGTGCAGCTGCTCCGGCAATCCTGAGGATTCGCCTCCCTGTCCTCAAGCCATGGTGCCAGGCAGGCACCTACCTCCCTCTCCTTCCTCCCCAGGTCTACCTTCCTAACAATGGAGTCCCCCACCAGGAGTTGTTTCCTTCCCTGCAGGGTCCCCTGCCACCCTCCTGTGGGTCTCCTTTGTGGAGGTTCCCAGCATCCTCCTTGGTCTCCACTGTGGGTGCCTCCATAGAGACCACACTTTGCCAGAATGGCATAGGAATTGTGGAGAGGTACAATGGGAGGATGCCTCTGTTCCACCCACTCACCCTCCCTGAGCCCACTGTGGTCCAACCGCTCCTCTTTCTTGGCAACCTCTGAGGGGCAACAGCAGTGGCACTGGTGGTCCCTGGATGGAAGGGAGGTCCCACAAATCCTGGCCAACTCAGCCTGGAGATGAGCAACCTCCTCCCTCAGCCCAGAGGTGCCTGCAGATGGGACAACATCGCATCCTCAGAACATCTCCCAGAAGACTGCTGCTCCACAGCCACTGCACTCGCACTCAATCATGTCTTATTTCTGGCCCCTTTAACTGTTTGCAATCCTTACTCTTTCCTCTGTTTTTTTCTCTCTCTCCTTACTTTCTCCTTGTGTGCCCTTTAAGCTCCTGATTGTCCTGTTCTGAGACAAGAATATCCTATATTTCGCAGTAGACCACTTACTTGCTCAGAGGCAGACCTCCAGCAGCTAGAGGGGACGAGCTACTCTTGCCCTTCTAGGATGGTGGGTCCTTGGTGGTTCTGTGATCACTCACTTCCCTGCCCCTAAACAGGAAGTTTCTGTTGTCAGTCAAATCCTGTGCCTATAAAAATAGAACTAGCTTTGGGTGGGGGGGTGGAGGGAGGGAAGGAGGGCAATATAGTCCCAGTAGAGAAGTTCAGTCACACAGCAGTCCTTTCTCCTGGTGCCTTCTGCCAAGCTATTAGCTGAAACTTTCTAAGAGCAGTCTTTAAATGTAGCTTCCTTCTAGCTAAGCCACTCCCCTACTTACCAGATCTTTCTACAAGTAATTTAAACCTCACAGCAGTTAAGTCCTTTCAGTCACCTGAGATTTACACCTAGATAACTCTGCAGATACCCATTCAGTTCAGTAACTTAAACACACACTTTTTTGTATGTTAGTTTTTACCCTAAATTAAAGTCAAACAAAAGTTCTTTTACTTTAGTCCCAGCAGAGAGTTCAGTCACACAGCAGTCCTTTCTCCTGGTGCCTTCTGCCAAGCTATTTCCTGAAGTCGGAGGAAGACAGGGAGGAGTGCCAGGTAAAACAGAGGGCATCAGGTAAGGCAGTGAGGAGGGCAAAAGCACAGACAGAGGAAATGAAAGCTAAGGGGTATCAATTAGGGATAAGACTTTCTTCAGCTCGATAAGTGAGAAGAGGAAAGCAAGGGAAGGATAGTGAGGTTAAGGAGGATAGCTGAGACAGACTGCACAGAAGGGGACCAAGAAAAGCAGACACCCTAAACAGTACTTATGCTTGGTGTTTACAGTGGAGGAAGGGGACAGACCACCAGAAGCAGCAGGAACAAGGTGGGCAAGGAGGCGGACTCTGTCCATTTTCAGAGGAGACAGTCATGAAAGGACTCTCTAAAAGTGGACAAGGCTATGGTACTGGATGGGATATATCCAAGGGTACTAAAAGAATGCAGGGATGTGCTGGTTGCCCCACTAATGAGGTTATTCAGCAACTCAATGGACTCAGAGTGGTTCCAGAGGCCTGGAGGAGAGCCATCATGGTCCCTCTACATAACAGCAGCAGCAGAAAAGAGACTAGCAACTATAGGCCAATAAGCCTCCAACTCAGTGGTGGGGAGATTAATGGAAACACTGTTAAAGGAAAGGTTGGTAGAGTGTCTTGAATCAAATGGGCTGCAAGACAAAAGACAGCATGGATTCATTGGTGGGGGAGGGGTGTCATGCCAGAAAATGTGATGGAGTTCTTTGACCAGGTGACCAGGAAAACAGATCACGGAGGGCAGTGGGAGTGGTCTATCTGGACTTTAGCAAGGCCTTCAAGACAGTGCTGCACAGGAGACTAATAAAGAAATTGAACAGCCTAGGGTTGGGATCCAAAATGGTTAATTGGGTTAGAAGCTGGTTAATTGATAGGCAACAGAAGGGGGTGTGGTTAATGGCACTCACTCACTCTAATGATGGAAGGGTAACCAGTAGGGTACCACAGGGCTCAGTAATGGGGCTGGTCCTCTTCAGTGTGACATTGGAGATAAACTGGAAGGAAGGTATGCCTTTTGTAAATGATGCCGATGACAAGTAGATGTTTTTAGTATCCACTGTTAAGCAATTTAAATCACAAATTGCAGTGAAAAGAAGTAATGTGACCTACTGGGCACTAAACCCAACCCCTGGTATACTGTTCCACGCTCTAATATCAGTATCTGTAATAGGTTGTAACCCCTACAAATGGGGGTTCCTGAAAAGTCTTCTTTGAGCTTGCTTAAATGTTCACTGCCAGGCTGGTGTCCTGCGTTTTAGCAGTTTAAATGTATTGCCAGAGAGTACCTGTATAGCCTCTGTGTATTGTCTCTTTAAGAGCTGCCTGGATTGCAGTCATAATTAATCTGAGAGGCTCTGTTAGAAGATGTACTTGTTTGCTGATCATTTGTTAGAGTAGTAATAATATTGCAGTTTATTCTAACCTGTCTTCTTTGCAGCATGGGACGTTCTGTTTGTTTCCATCATCTTGGTCCTGGACTGTCAGAATGGGCCAATCAGTACATTTAGGACTCTAAAAGGAAGCCTACCTACAGGGGCTTGGTGGGGCCAAAACTTGTAGGAATTGTAGCTTTGGGCTGTTGGAGTCTAAAATAACCCAGAGAAAGAGCCCTTGTTGTGACTGACAGATAGATCAGCCAACCGAACCTTTTGGATCTTGGGAAAGTCCACACTGCTTGCAGTTTCAGTTAGATCTGAGTTGGGAAATGAAGAAGTAACAGCTCGAGATAGTTAGTGCAGCAATCCATAGTGGATTCCCATGGAGAACTGTGGAAAGGCCTGAGTTTGGCCTGCATGCCTGCCTGCTGTTCCTGAGAGGAACTTGTGCTTTTTCGGACTGAATCTGAATTTGTTGAGCGAATTAAGCTACTGAATTGTGACCAGGCTTTAACCTGAAGAAGACTGAAGATTTGTTGAATGTAACTGCCTGTCAGGAATTCCAGCTATCTCTGAACTCCCAGATTGTACAGAGACTCTGTAATTGCGACTGGAGAGCCATTTGCCTGGTACAGTGGAATTTCCTTACATGTGAATGTGCTGTGTGCTTATAGTGGGTCATGATTTGGTTCCCACTGTGTGTCTGAACTGTGTTTTGTTTGCTGGAGGCTGTATCTAGATCCATGGACTGAATCCATATCCATTTCCATTTGCCTGGGCCCTGCTACACTGGCCCAGCTAGAATACTCTGCTACGCAGAGAAAGTCATCAATGAGAGACTGGCCTGGGATCAGCCCACTGCTCAACGCCTTGAACATGAAAGACACCTCGGTGATTCGTGTGGGCCCTGCTTCTCCGGCACTCCAGCTCAACAGCCTGTAGTCTTGATTTTGTCCTGCCTGTGTCCAGTATTGGGTATCATGAGTAAACATCAGGGTAGCTCCTGCAACAGCAGATAAATCTAAAAGTGTTGTCATCTGATTGTCTTGCTACCTTTTTTTCACAAACTGAGCCCTCCGGCTCCGGATTACAAATAGTGTGTGTTGTGCATATTGCTTTCTTCCATCACAGGGCCCCAACCAGCTGCTAACGCTCCTGGCTAGCCCACTGTTTTCCTACCTGGGTACCCAGAGTGTGTGACTGTAGGGACTCTGAACTGCATGCATAACTGTCCAATTAATATAGCTTTTAAGCAAATCAACCTGATTACGCCCTCCTTGTTCGAGTCCCTGAATAAATCAGATTTAACTTTGCTTGTATTTAACCTGACTGTGCTTCCAGTTTGTGCCAAAAGTATTGTACTGTTGCTATTTAATGTGCTTAACCTTGTTTTACAGGGGTCCCCAGGGTCAAGCTAGAGGAACCAGCCCTGGTAGTAAGTGCAAACAGTGTGGGTAATTGCCTGGTGAATAAGGGTCATTGTGAAAGTAATTATTGTATATTGTTCATTCCTCTAGAAGGGAAAGAGGGAGTTACAGTGTCCTGGAGGGCTGTTCCCAGGTTAGCTTGACCACTTACAACCCTGACCTCCCGGAGGAGGCACCAATTCATTACCTGCCCCCCTAACCTGCTACTAGCCAACCCAGGCAGGGTAAGTATTCATAGAATAGTGCCACCTAGAGGTTACAGGGCATAATAAGGAATGGGTGCAAAGAACACATAGGGATCTTGCAAACCTCGAGCAGTGGTCAAGAGCATGGCAGTTGGGGTTCAATGCCAAAAGTGCAAAAATCATGCACCAGGAATATAAATACAAGAATTACTATAGGATGGGTGGGCGGGTGGAGGTACTGACAGTCATTAAGGTGAAAGAGACCTTATGTTATCATACCTGATGTTCTCAAAGTGGAAGTTCAGTGTGAAAAACAATTGGTAGGGCCAGTAGAATGCTAGGATGCATACAGAGGCATCTCCAGCTGGAGGAGGGAGGTGGTGTTGCTACTGTATCACCTGCTGGTGAGAGTCTAGCTGGAGTACTGTGTCCAGTTCTGGAGACCATACCTCGGAAAGGACATAACATGGTGGAGGTATTCCTGAAGAATGCAGATAAAATGGTGCAGGAACTGCATCAAAAGCCCTATGAGAAGAGACTGAGGGATCTCAGCATGTACAGCCTTGAAGAGAGGAGAGTGAGAGGAACATGACAGAAACCTCTGAGTTCCTCTCAGGGGTGAACAGGATGCAGGAGGGGATTCTGTTTCTAAGGAGGAAGAGCACCAGCACCAGAGGGCATGCCATGAAGCTGTTAAAGAGGGATGTGAGGAAGTACTAATTTACTGAAAGAGTGGTTGATGCCTGGAATAAACTGCCAGCAGAAGTGATGGAGGTGAAAATAGTAGGGGGCTTCAAGCATGAGTGGAATAGAGATAAGGGAATATTAGTGAATAGGAAGGATTGAGGGTCACCAGAGACTAGTCAGGGTAGAGGCAGATGAGACAGGGACCATTCGGGCAGACTGGGTGGTCCTTTCTCAGGACAAATTCTGTTTCCATGTTCTATCACTGTGTGCAATGTTAACAGCAGGTTTTCAGCAGCATTAGCTAGCCTGGAGCTGCCAGCCTGTCAGTGCTGCAGAACAATTGAATATGGTAATATGCCATAGGCAGTACTATGCCATACATTTCCATACATCCTCGCTCATCATTTATTGTATCTCACAAACACATGTACTGTACTGAGCCTTTCAATGTTGTACCTTGACATACTAGCAGGGTTTGGGACATGAGAAATACTTTTAGCATGTCCCAAACCTTGTTAGCATCATGCAAACCTTTGAATATCCAGACCCAAGTATATGAAAAGTACTATGTAGCTGCACAATTCTCTGTTTTCTTATGCTGTTCTGTCCCATTTCAGTGGTGGTCTGGGGCATATGTGGGTGCAGATTTTGCATCTTGTATTATTACACAGTGTTGTTTCTCTTGTTTTGCAGTTATTTTGATCTGCTGAGAGTTTAAAAGGATTATTGTTTTGAAAGGTAGAGGGCTGTGTGTAGGCAATGATAGGTGATTCAAGAAGAATTTTTTCATCTTCCCATGGCATAGGTTGTAAATTTTAAGCATTTGCTAAAGGGATGTTTAATTTAATTTCATTTTATTTTGTTATTTGTGTAAGTACATTTGGAGTACAGTTCTGTTTACAGGTACATTACAGGTATGTGAGGTCAGACACAGAGAGTTCAATGAACAAAGTCTGGTCAGATCCACCACGGCTGCATAATGAAGTTAGTGAAGTTATGTGGAACTGTTAAGGAGACATGGAGAAACAACACAATGCTTTTAACTAGTAAGATTTGTTTTATTTTGCATTCTAAGGATGGTAGACACATTATTAGGAAAGATATGGAGGTGTAGATTTCAGTGGAAAGAATGGTAAGCAATATAGGTTTGACAGGTACAATAGGTGGTAGTACATGAAAAAGTAATGGCTGGCATAAGTTCAGTCTTGGGATTATTTACACAGGTTTATAGAGAAAAATGGAAATTACATACCTACCGTAATTCTTGATCTTCATGGACGTAGTCTTGACCACTCATTCACACTAATCGGAGTTTGCTGGAGGCGCTAGGACCCAGTGGGAGCAAACTTTTTCAAGGAGGGCTGGCGCCCGAGATGGAGGTGTGAGGAGGGCACCATGAGCCCCAGCTCATGCGGTAATGACTATCTTGGTGTCGACCTCCAACCACCTCAGTACCTTTTTTTCTGAGGAGGTGCAGCATGACTAACCAGAAGGACTAAACTAAAAATCGGACGTAAGATAATCCGAATGGCCGGTGTAAGAAGGGTTATCAATAAAGTCTTCACAGCTCAGCCATTGAGGAGTGAAGACCAAAAACAGAAAGTGAGCTCGGGGGATGGAGGTTGGGCATGTGAATGAGTGGTGGAGACTCCATCCAAGAAGATCAATAATTATGGTAGGTACATCATTTCCATATCTTCCTGGACATAAAGTCTCCACCACTCATTTACACTAATGGGAGAGTAACAAGCTAAATAAACTCCCAAGATGGGTGGCAGGAGATAAGAAGATCACATACTTAGAACAGAAATCTGTTAAGAATGGTCCTGACAAATGACAGATGTCATCTGGTATGGACATCAAGGTGTAGTGCTTAATGAAAGTATGCATGGAGCTCCAGGTGGCTGCACTGCAGATATCTGTGATGAGCATGTTGTGGATTTCCATCAGAGATGCTGTGACTGCTCTGGTAGAGTGGGCATACACTCTGCCTTCCAGCTTGACCTGTGCCATAGAATAGCAGTGGCGAAGGCAAGCCAACAGACATGTTGAAATACATCTGATAGCGACAGGTTAACCCATCTGGGTCTCGCTGAAGGAAACAAATAGTTGTTGAGCCTTGCAAATTTCTTTAGTTCTATCTAGATAGAATTACAATGCTCTGTTAACATCCAGAGAATGAAGGGTACGCTCCCCTTCATTCTGGAAGTTCTCAAGTAGGTAGGAAAGACCAAAGGTTGGTTTAGATTGAATTCTGAGACAACCTTAGGGATAAACTTAGGATGAGTCCTAAGAACTGCTTTGTCCTTGTGAAATACAGTGTACGGGGGTCTGTGACCAGTGTATGTATTTTGGAAACTCTACGGGCCAAAGTAATGGCACCAGGAAGGCCATTTTCCATGTGAGGAACTTCAAGTCACAAGTAGCTAGAGGCTCGAAAGGTTTATGGGTGAGCATGTCTAGCACAAGGTTAATGTCCCAGGCTGTAACTGGATGTCTGATAGGAGGTCTACTAAGAAACCTCTTAACCACAGGCAACTGAGCCACTGACATGGAAAGTACCGGCTCATGATATGCCGAAATGGCAGAAAGATGAACTTTGACTGTGGAGTACTGCAGACCTGAATTTGAGAGGTCTAAAAGATACTTTTAAGACCTTATTTGGCGGGCAGGAAAAAGGGTTCCAAGAGGATTCTGCACACCAGATAGAGAAACACTTCCATTTGGCTGTGTAGGTTTTCTAGTGGCTGACTTACGTGCAGCCAAAAGAATATCTGAAACTCTATGAGAAACATTGAACTTATTCACCTCTATCTCTTCAGGAGCCAAGCATGATCGTGAAGCGACCTCAGGTTGGGATGGACCACAGAACCCTGGGCCAGAAGGTTCATCTGAAGGGGAAGCGTCTTCGGAGGGGTCCGATAGACTGTTGAGCAGTGGAAACCATATTTGCAGAGGCCAGAAGAGTAATGAGAATCATTCTGCCTCCTTGAGACTCAATTTGAGAAGTACCTCTGAATTAGAGGGAGGGCGAAGAGCGTATAGAAAGCATCTTGTCCACCGTAGCCTGAATGCATCCTGATAATAAATACCAGGTCCTGGATATCTGGAGCAGAAGAGAGCAGTTTTGCATTGAGTGGGGATGCAAAAGGTCCAGGTCTGAGTTCCCCACTCTTTGATAAGGGACTGAACGACGGGTTGAGCGAGAGACCACTGTGAGAATCTGTCTCTGTTCTGTTGAGACGGTCTGCCAGGATCATTTTGCACTCCTGGCAGGTAAACCACTTGAATCAAAACCTTGTGTCCCAGGTACCACTCCACACTCTCATAGCTTCCCTGCATAATGGGTAAGAGTGTGCATCGCCCTGTTTGTCGATGTAATACATCACTGCTTTGTTTTAAGGAGAATGTTCTTGTGACAGAGTATGTCCTTCAAAGCTCAGACTGCATAGAGGATGCTCTCATTTCCAGGACATTTATGTGGAGTTGGGACTCGTCCTGAGTCCATGTATGCTGGGTGTGAGAGCCTGGCAGTGGGCTCAACAACCCATCAGGGACGCTGCTGTGGTAATTGAGATCTGAAGATCCAGAGAGGCAAAGGGATATCATTCCAGAAGATTGTCCTCCTGAGACCAGCAGGTGAGTGACCTCTTCAGAGGTTCTGTCACCCTGATGAGAAAGGACTGAGGGTGAGTGGTTGGGGACCACTGAGTACTGAGCATCCACTGGGAGGTTCTCATGTGGAGATGAGCTAGAGGTACAGTGAATACCAAGGATGACATGAGGTCCAGCATCTGTTGCATTGAAATAGCTTAAACCAAGCTGTGTTCTCTGATGTGTCAGGCCATCTGTAGGATATTGCTCCTTCTGTCCTCTGGAAGAAAAGCCTTCACACAGGAGGTGTCCAGAAGAGTTCCTATGAAGAGGAGCTTCTAGGAGGGCTGAAACTATGACTTGTTGAGATTCAGCAGGACTCCCATGGATGTCAGGAAGTCTGAGGTCATGACCATGGCCTCATGAGTCTCTTTGCCTGGAGGGACTTCCTAGGGAGCCAGTCATCCAGATATAGATACACTTGTATTCTGATTTTCCTAAGGTGCGCTATGAGAATTGTACATCATTTTGTATAAACTTGAGGTGCCAAGGATAGCCCAAAGGAAGGAATCTGAACTGATAGTGCTGACCCAATGCCATGAACCTTAGATATTTGTGGTGTTTTGGGTGTATGAGAATATGTTGGTAGGCATCCTGCATGTCCAGGGAGGCTAGCCAATCATGTAGATGAAGCATAGGTAGCAGGGCACCTAGTGATATCATCTTGAACTTTTCCTTGTGAAGAAACTTGTTTAGTTTTCTCTGAGATCCAAAATGGGGCACATGCCACAGTGAGAACTGCACAACACTTTTTATAAACTCGAGGCACTGAGGATAGCCCAAAGGGGCAGGACTCTGAACTGATAATGTTGACTCCAATGCCACAAACCTTAGGTATTTGTGGTGCTTTGGGTGTATGAGAATATGTTGGTAGGCATCCTGCAGGTCCAGGGAGGCTAGCCAATCATGTCGATGAAGCAAAGGTAGCAGGGTACCTGATATCATCTTGAACTTCTCCTTGTGAAGGAACTTGTTTATTTTCTGAGATCAAAATGGCGCATGTCGCCAGTTTTCTTTGGAACCAGAAGGTAATGGGAGTAGAAACCTGCATTTCATTGATCCACTGGAACTATTTCTACTGCCCTGTTTTTCAGAAGGTCTTGTACCCGGAAGCAAGAAGGTCTGATCATGACTGCCAACAGCCTGGGCTGTCGTTTGGGAGGATGATCCAGAGGGGTTTCCAAAAATTGAGAGAGTACCCCTGCAGATTATCCAGAGGACCCATTTGTCTGATGTTATATATTTCCACTGATTGTAAAACTGAGTCAGACATCCTCCCACTGCTAAGGAGGAGTCCCCTCAGACAGTTGAGGTGGGACCTGGGCCAGAAACTCAGAAGGTGGCACTGGGCACTTTGGAGCTTTGTGCCTTCTGCTGCACTTTCTTTTGTGGCTGAGGGTTATGGTTTTTGTTAAAGCCTCCCTGCCTCTGCCCTGAAAGGACTTATGGTTGTGAAACTGATGCTTGTTCACACCTCCTCTAGAGGGAGTAGGTGTAGGTCTAGCTGTCTTAATAGCAGACCTAGTCTTCTGTGTGGCCTCCTGTGCTTGCTCCACCTGAGGCCAGAACAGATATATACCATCAAAGGGTAAGGCTGTAACTTGCTGCTGGGCATCATTCATGACTCCTGAAGTATGTAGCCAAGAGTGGTGGTGTGCAGATGCCAGTCACTGCCCAGGAGGTGGTATCAAAAGCATCCATTGCAGCTTTATCCTGTTGGTTATGGATTCAATACCCCTAGTTACTGTATGGTGTGAAGCAACTCTGAGCTAGCTTCAGATTCAGGCAGCGCTTCTACCATTTCTTTGAAAAATGCCAAAGTACATACTCATATTGAGAAAAATAGCCCTGGTAGCTGGCAATGTGCATCCTCAGGGTTGAGGCAGTAAAGACTCTCTTTCCTAAGGTGTCTGTATTATGAGATTCTTTGTTTATTGGTCAGGTCATAGATCCTTGAGGAAGGATGGCCATATCATTCTCTGCCAAGATCACAATGGCATCAGCCAAGTCTTGTGTGGCCAAAATAGGATGATCCTTGGGAGGAGCATACTTCCTATGATGGACTTAGCCATGGAAGGAATGAGAGCCAGATTCTTCCATACCATCTGTGAAAGAGTCTCGAAAGAGGGCTGTACCAGAAGGGTTAAATCCATAGGAATCTCCAGGACATGAAGATATTGGAGTCACAAAAGCTTCCCAGGATCAATTTCTGAAGCTTGAGAGAAAGAGTAGTGCTTAAATTTTTGAGCAGAGACTTAAAGGAGAGGTCTTCCACCAGAGGCTCTGCAGAAGGATTAATCCCTGCTCCGGTAGTATCATCAACATCATCACCCAGGCAAAGATCTGGGTCAGGCTCAAAATCATCTCCTGACAGTCAGGGGGACTGCATAGACAGGAAGAAGTAGAAATCAGGAGGAAGAACAGAAGAAGAAGAAAGAATCGGAGTCAAAAACACCCAAAGACCAGTCACCCGCCGCACTCGCGCGAAGAAGAAAACGGCCGGAACAAGGAGGAGGCACCTGATGAAGTGGTGCTGCACATGATGCCAACAGCACACAAGGTGCTGACAGCCACAAATGGTGCCAACAGCATGCATGGTGCCAACAGAGCCCCAGTGCCATGCACGGTGCCAACAGAGACCCCCGGTGCCATGCTCAGTGCTGAATGAGCCCGTGGCACTGCAGGCACTGCCAAGAGTGTCTCAGAGGTCAGAAAACTGTGATTTGAGGTAAAGAGGGAAAATGACAGGAGATAGAGGCATCGGTGTGGACCCCTGCGCCGCTGAACATGTGAGGGTAATAATCACTGGAAGCTTGAAGTCCGACACCACCAAAGAAGGCGTCGCATGACTAGGAAGTCCAACTGCTCTACCCGTCCCCCCTGAGCTGAATGGCCAAAGGCTTCAGCGTCAGAGTGACTGGTTCAGGCACTGGCCTTTTCTCTTCGACCTATGTGTCAAAGAGGAACTTGAGGCTGAATGGCACTGAGAATGGGACCATTTCTTTTATGCTTTCGGGGACTGACCATCCCCTGAGCACGGACCATTCATTGTCAGACCCGTCCCTCTGGGGAGGGTGGAGGACTGGACCCGACTGACTGAACAACTTTCATATGAAGTCTCCCTACCATCACCTGACTAGCTCAAGGTTGACTCTGTCAACGGAGGGCTGAAGACTTCTGATATACAATTTAAATATATAAAATATAATCGGTACTGATTTGAAATAAAAATACAAAACAATAAACTGAACTATTGCTGCTAGTGAAGTTTAACTCCTGGTGGGTGAGTGACATTGTCACTGAAGTGCATTCGACGGAGGAAAAAGGAACTGAGGTGGCTGGAGATTGATGCAGAGACAATCTTTACCGCATGAGCCGAGGCTCGTGGTGCTGCTCTAACGGCTCCATCTTGGCCTGCCCTCTTGAAAAGTTTGCTCCCGCCGGTTCTAGTGTCTCTGGTGGACTCCACTAGCTTGAATGAGTCATGGAGACTTTATGTCCAGGAAGATCAGGGGTTTGTCCATGCAGTAATGTAAGTTATATTTAAGTAATGTGTTGATGTCAGGCAGTCAGGAGTAATGATGGACTTCATTAGAGAGAAAATGTGACAGTCTTTTTATAAGGGGTCACTGTTGATAGGTTAAGGTAGTTATGTCTGAGATAATGGGAATATCAGGACAGTATGAGGTCTGTACAGGAGTGGAGTAAAATATGCACTGTATCATAAGTATGTGTTCAGAGTGAAGGCAAATGCGATATGCAGGTTTATTTTACATATACAGTAGGTAAAAATAGGGATAGATGCAATTGATAGAAATATAATTACACAGACAGACAGATAGACAGATAGACAGAGGGAGAAGTTATAGTCATGACAGTCTTTGGAGAGGCAATTACCCCTAGAGTCACAGTCACATTCCACTAATTTGGGTTGAAAAACTTTTCAACAGCACTATTTTGCTGTCAGTAATCTCCTATGGGTTTAAGCATGTATTGGCATGTCTTAAAACAGTTATAGTACAGGAAAAACAATAAAACAATTGTGTTATGGTTTAACACTGAAACATACATGTAACATACATGTTGCCACCTAGCTCAATAAGCAACCTCCCCAAGTGGAGTGTCAGCCTTAAAGAGCATCTGACGCTTTCAGGATAAGTGAAAGAAAAATACAATATTTAGGCACAGTTCAGTTCATATTTCACAATAGTTCTATATTTTTCCCCCCATTATTTTACTGAGGCCGTTTGCATGAAAGTGGGGATGCTGCTCCTGAAATGTTCATGTATTCCTGGTGCTTTCTTCCTACCTGAGGTCATAATCGCATGGCTTGCAGACATCATAGTTACTGATGGCGGCAGACTGTGATGTCACAACATAAAGCATTAAGTGACTTAATAGGAGTAAGCTATAGAGGCAGATGAACTCTAACAGATAAAGATCATATATTCATCCAAATTTCCTCTGTAATAAAAGATAGCCAGGAGAAATCTACAGAATATATTTAAATGTAACTGAGTTGTACCAAGTTAAAAGTTTTTTCAAAATTTTCACTGTGGCACCAGCAGCTCTAATTGTAAAGAGGAGAGCTGAAAAAATGTGTCTCAAAGTAAGTGCAGAATAATTTTGCTTAAATTTGTTTCAAGATATTAGCCTATCTTTTTCTTTTTATTTAATGATAAAAGGAAGTAGCACTTTCTGCTGACTGGACTAATGTAAATGATGACAGTCAGTGGGTTGGGATATGCTAAGTGTCCCCAGGAGCAAGGTGTGCCCTTTGCTGGCTAGAGAGTAGGCTGTTATAAAAAAAAATAAATGAAAAACCCACAGATTAGTCATTCTACCAATGAGGCATGCAGAGGTACAACAATGGGGGGCAAGAGTTGTTGGGGACTGCAGCTTTCATTTTAAACAGGAAATATTTCATGTTGATCTTGTCTCCTGTTCTAGTCTGAAAAGAACATATTTTAAATGCCTGTTTTAAGTGCGTATAATGGACTGTTTTGCCGCTTAGGAGCCAATGAATGAATGAATGTGTAACAGGTGACATTATGGTAACCTAGCAATTGTATGCCAAAGCAATGTAGGTATGTAATTAAGAACTGAATCAATGGAAGGCCATTGCCAGGTTATTATACACACTGGCAGAACTTTAATTATAGCTAACAAATTGCTGCATTGTACTTTGAGGATGCATAAGTGTAAAATATTAGTTGGGAATTTTAAAAGCTGGATGCTGAGCTGGTATCTTAAAGGGCACTGTCAGCTTTGCCCATAGGTTTACTTTAACTTTGAAAATAATAATCAGCACAGGCACAAGCAGAGCACTAAATATGCTCGGAATTGTCTTGCATCAAAGTAAAAGTGCTTAGTTTACCTTTTTTTTATATTTTCCACGTGTTTCTTTTCAGTCATCCGACTGAAACTCGCGTTCCCAGGAAGCAGATACTGTACCGAGAATGCACGTCTGCTGTGCATGTTCTGCAGAGGTGCCAATTTTACCAAACACATTGCAGCAGACATAAAATCCAGCAAACGAGTAAAATTAAAATGCTGCTGGTATATCACAATAAAATGAGTGCTGGATTAACTGCAAATCACTACCGAGTCTGGCGCTGAAATCCATGCACACACTAGTGGCACATTCTCGGCCATGTGAGATACTTCTCTGACGCGGAAATGGCATGCGGCGGATTTCGGCGCCAGACTCCGGTGCTGGTTTGCTGGTTAATCCAGTGCTCATGATTAATGGCTACTCCAGCAGCGACTAAACTTGCTAATTTACTGGATTATGTCTGCTGCAATGTGTTTAATCAAATTAACGCCTCAGCTCAGGCACAGCAGACACGATTCTAGGTGCATTCCGATGCGGTATCTGCTTTGGGGAACACAAGTTTCAGTGGGGACGACTGAAAAGAAACAAGTGGAAAATATAAAAAAACAGGTAAACTAAGCAATTTTACTTTGATGCAAGACAGTTCCTATATTTAGTGCATCGCTTTGTGCCTACAGATTATCATTTGCAAGGTTAAAGTAAACCGATGGGCAAGCTGATGCCTTTAAACAAATAAGTAAGAATTCTACATGGATGTTATTTTTTCTAGCTGCTCTTTATCATCTTGTATTGAGACACTATATTTTCAATAAAGGCTGTCTTAGCACTAGTATCACAAGATGTGCCAACGGTAATCACTGAACCCACATAAATGGAAAATGAAGGAGGTCTGTTTACTCCACTGAAATGAGATATGTGCTGTCCCATTGTGTGTCATAGCGGCATTTCTAATTTTGAACTTGGCACCACCATAACAGGGAGTTCTCTATTTCTTCAACAAAAATACAAAACATACTATATTGTTACACGAGGTCCCACCCTAATTGATACCCTCAGAGGTACACCGTGAGACAGCTATTGCTTAGGTATAGGTTATATTAATACTTAGGGCTAAGGGCATCTACCGTACAAGAGTAGATGTCAGGATATGAATGCATATTGTTGTAATCCACTTTGCTTGTTAACACACATATATTTCACCATGTATTTTCTGTCTATTTCTTACTTGTCAGATGCCAAGACACCTGTCCTTGAAGTAATTATAATATGAAGACGGCATTGCCATCTTTTGGTGATTTGTACCACTACACTTAGTTATGTAAGACTCTGTATAAGAACTCCTTTGTTCTAAAACTGATGACTTTACAGAATCATATAATGTTATCTTGGACCGTGGAGCCACCTCTAATTTAGCCAATAGGGCTCATCTCTGTAACTAAAATGTTTCTATCTTTTGGTAACCATAGTAATTATCATAGGTATATAATGTTATGCACAGGCACTACACCTTGAGACCGAGAGACTCCAAGAGACTACAGAGAAACCTCGAGGTGTAGGGAATGCTTAGCACTGGCTCCCAGTTCGTATTGGTAAGAACTGCTTAGGACAACTGTGATTTATTCCTTTGGTAGAATAAACTTGTTTATTACTCTAATGCAACTTGTTTGTGATTTCTTGCATTCCTAATATCGACAAGAATCTGAATGTGAGGTTTAGACCTCTTGACAAATTGGCGACCGTGCACAGGCGATATTTGGTGATTGTAAGTTTTCACCTGTTGCTTAAACTTTTCCTTTCCCACTGGGACAGTAGGTGTACATTCCCATAACACCTCTCCCATTTTCCAACTGGTTTGTAGTTACTTGCAAAGTCTGGCTGACTTTTTGGGTGTGGTCGATGCTGACTCGACCCGCTCCATAGAAGTTTTGAATTGCAAGCCTGCAACCAATACAGTAGCCCGGCTGTGTTTAAAGTACTAGTGCGGTGGATCGATATGCCTCATGCTGTCTTTTTCTACAGTTTGAATTTTCGTTTCCTCCACATAATGGCCACAGTATCAGATATCTGGACAGAACTGAGACTCGATGTCTCTAACTTCCTTGCCTCCCATGGAGGATGGGCTGACTTCATGTGGGATGCAAGTCAATCCAAAAACCCTGTACTGGGGATTTCAACCCAGTATGCAAGAATACGACAGTCAACCAATAGCGTCAAGCTAAAGGGTTTATGGTTGCCACTCTCTACTCTGCTTTGGAAGCCTCCAAGTGAGGTTTTGAACCCTTGATCTGTAGATTTCATCTCTTAAGCAAGAGATGGGTTTACAGGAAACAGAATGTATCAGACTGCAGCAGAACTTGAGTCTGAACTCCAAACTCTGCAGAATGAAAAGGATTCACTATTGCATCATTCAGCCAAGATTGGCGAAGAGGACTATGCATGTTGAAGCAGGAGGTGAAAGTTTAAGACAGGATAAGAGTCAAGGTTGTGCAGATGGATGATTTGCTGAGTGCTGTGAATGCTCAGTTGAGTGATGAAATGGGTGAGCTTCAGGGCGAGATCAACCTGGTACGTAATGATTAAGAGGTAGCCTACAGGGACAATCGCGAAATGGCACTGTGTATCGAGTTTTGTGGAAGCAAAAGCAAGATGAGGTTGATATGGATGTTGCAAGTGTGAATCATGATGAATGTAGAACTAAGATGGTGACACTGCACCATCAGCGAGAGGTTCTGGTTGGACATGTTAAGGCAATGGGAGGTGTATCCCTGCCTTTCATTTGTCATCAGTTGGGGAGTTGTCTGATGATGACATTTCACAGTACAATGCCCAGTCACGCCCTACTATGGCCCAGACTCCCCACCCAGCCATCCACAGCATGGTAGGTCCCCACCCAACTCCCCAGGTCACACGTCAATGATGTTAGGATGCTCATCATGGGAAACAACATAGCGTGCCCATGATGGGGGAGTAGCTCCAAGCTCAAGTCCCGCGGAATTCCGGTGGTCAAGCTATTAATGGAAGACAGGCAAGAGATAGAAACCATGATTGAAAGAGTGCTAGGCAATGTTCTCTTCCTGAAAGAAGCATGAAGGCTATTAAAACTCGGATTAGACAGCTTTTCAAGAAGCTGGCACTCAGGAAGGTATTATCACCATGGCTGAAGCTGCAGTTTGTGCAGCCCTGTACAGTGCTCAAGACAATCTACCTTTGCCTGATCAACCCACTAATCCCTACAAATGGCCTACTCTGTTCAGCAAATTGCTGACAGTATCAGTCGGATGAGCCCGTCCGATAACCTCAGTTGACACTTGGAAAAGGTTTGTTCTAAATGTGAGATGCTCAGCCTCGCTGCAGAATATCAGGTCCAGATACTACGCAGACCATTGATCCTGGTTTGTGGGCCAAACTCCCAAGCTGTTCACCAGGATGGGAATGCTACCTTTGATGAGGTTGCAGCTGAGCTCATTTCTGCTCACAGTCCAGGTGTTGTAGGAGTGATGCTTGCATACCCTGTGAAGCAGAATGCAAAAGAAAGTCCAGCGACTTACCACCAGGGACTCTGGATGGCCTACCAAACAGGAAAGCACCTGGCACAAGAAGCTGCAGTTGTAGATCTTATTGAATATAAGACCTGTTCCTTAGGAACATGATTCCAGTGGTAAGAGAAAAGGTAGAGCCAACCACTTACCCAAATACAGATAGGTTTGCTGATATTCTTGGAAAACTGAGAGGGTGTACCAACTGTACATCCATGATCTGAGCTCCGTTCCAAGAAGGTAGCTGCCGTGGAGCCCACTCCAGGAACCACAACACACTACACAGTGGAAGGGCAGGCCCAACACCAACAGGCCCAACATTCGCCGCCCCTCCAGCTGGTAATCAACACCCCAACAGGCCCAACAACAAACACATCAACAACAGCAATGGGGTGGGAACCAGAATTGGCATAAAATAGGAAGCATAAGGGCAGAGGTAAACCACAACAGAGAACGGGTCCTTCATATAGGGAGATAGCTGAAGAAAATCAGAAATTTTGAGAGCTCCTGGGACAAGTGTTCTGTGGCAGATGCTATTCCCACTCAGACCCTTGCGGCAGTACAACCGACAGCCCAGGCTACAACTGGCCATGGAGACACTGGAGTACAGGCCTCAGGCCCACACCAGCCTGAAGCCAGAGGCTCCTCCCTATATAGCATCAGTACAGCATGGTGAAGTTATTCCATAAGTCAGGCCCAACCTCTGCATGCTTCCAGCAATACGGATTGACAATTACAGGCCCCAGTCCATATTGTAAACAAGCTGGTCTTGGATACAAACGGAAGGCCCTCCACTGAGGCCGAGGTCGGGGGCCACCAACTAGTAGTTTTACTAGATACAGGTGCAGCTGTATCTGTGCTACATGACAAACACCCGACACATCTCCTTAGTCTACCAGACGGAAGACCAACATGTCAGGAGTCGATGGTACTAGGTTGCCTGCATACTGTTCTCTACCCTTACCGTAGAGTTAGGCCATTTAAAAGCCTCGCATACTTTCTAACTAATGGTACTGCATGATCATCCTAGTATCATAGGGATCGACTTCTCGCTCACACAGCTGTGTGGTGGACCTAGCTAATACGTTACTGATACAGATTCAGGGCCAATACCATACCATTTTGATTCCTGATTCACACATTGTGGCCACGATATCTGCCAATGACAAAGAGTATGCGTCATAGATTTGTTCAAGAATCATGAACTTTTCCCAAAACTCCTACCCATTCTGCAATGACATTTAGCGTTTGCAGTTAACAAGCATGACTGTGGTAGAATGCACACTGTCATTGAAGTGCCAGGCCCACATGAGAGGCAAAGACAATATCCTTTCCCAACTGAGGCCTTGCCTTCCCTTAGAAAACGATCAAGTCACTCCTCAAGCAAGGAGTAATCAGAACTTGTGTTTCCACTGCTAACTCCCCAGTGTGGCCCATGAAGAAACCCACAGGTGCCTGGAGACTTACTATTGACTACAGGAAACTGAATCAGGTCACTCCCAGTTGTTCCCCAACTGTCGCATCAGCACCAGATGTGCTATGACTTCTAACCCCTGACCTAAAATGGTTCCATGCCTTGATATCTCAATGGTTTTGGTCATTGTCATTGGCCCTAAAGAGTCAATATAAATTTGCCTTCACCTTTGAAGTAAGACAGTACACGTGGACTTTCTTGCCACAAGGATTCCATAACAGTCCATCCCTCTTCCGTCTTCACATGATGGATGCCCTTGAGAGTTTCTGTACCCCCAATGTCTCCTGCAGTATGTGGATGACCTGTTGTTGGCTACGGCCACACAGGAACAACATCTGGATCTGTTGAATGAACTATTGACTCTCATTCAGAGAGCAGGCTTGAAATGCAACCCAGCAAAGCACAATTGTGTCAGAAAGAAGTACTTTTCTGGGTCTGAAAATAACTGATCAAAGTCGAAGTCCTACCTGGAAGAAGGTACAGGGACTGCAAGACTTGCCTTTACCGACCGTGTGGCAACTCTTGAAGGTTTTCTAGGTATGGTAAACTATTTGAGAGATTTCATTTGTGATTTTGCTCAGAAAGCTGCTCCTCTGTATGAGCTAGTCAAAAGGATGTACCATGGACTTGGGATCCTATTCACACCCAGGCTGTGACATCACTGAAGCAGGCCTTGGCCTCACCCCAGCACTAGTGAAACCCCAATCCAGCACTACCATTCCATCTGGGTAGTGCCACCTCTGGCTATAGCCATGTCAGCAGTGCTATTAGAAGGTGCATGGCACTTGAGACCCATTGCATATGCCTCACAGCTCTTGACCCAAGTAGACAGAAGTATGGCCTTTGTGAAAGGACTCTTCTGACCACCTACTGGGCTGTCAAGCACTTCCTGTATATCATTGGGTACTCACCACAGATCATCAAACACTAACCATACACCAACCACCTTTTGCTCTCAGATAGGGTGAAGGACGGGTCAGTCTCTAATACCAGGCTGACACACTGGTCACTTCTTCTCAGCACAGGACATACAGATACAACCGACTAAAGTTCCATCTATGCTAGCTCATGGCCTCCTTTTTCAGGAGAACCCCATAACTGTGCACTACAGTCACCTGATCTTCCAGATCCAGGTCCTTTCTTCCCTGCCACGCCACAAGTACTCGAGAGTACCTCTTTGTGCCGTGTCTTTACTGATGGTTCAGCATCCTACTATCAGGAGAACAGATTGCAGGGATGGGTATTTTGGTGATCTACCCTTATGGGAACACTGTCAAGATATCTAAATGCTGTAATGTAGCTTCATCACAGTATGCAGAGATGGCAGCGATGGCCTGTGCCCTCGAGTTCATCCAACATGGAACCGGGATACCATCATTTTATGGACTCTAACTGGTGTGTTGTTCCTTGCAGAATTTTTCCTTTCAGCAGAAGAACTCCTTCCTCTCTTCTGATGGCAGTCCAGTGAAGTACAAAGAATTAGTAATATACATACATTCACGGCACAGAAATTTGCACACAAACTTTATGTACACAGGGTTAAAGCCCACTCTCCATGACCCCTATCATGTCTTCAATGACACAGCAGACACCCTTGCTAAGGAAGGGGCCTAAGGGGGGACATCTGGATGATGGACCATCCAGAGGCTAATGCAGCTGTACACATTGCAGCACTCAGAACAAATCTGAAACTTTTCTCCTCTGGACCTCTCTACAGCCCAACAGCTGGACCATGTTGATCTTGTCTCCTGTTCTAGTCTGAAAGAACATGCTTTAAATGCCTCTTTTAAGTGCGTATAATGGACTGTTTTGCCATTTAGGAGCCAATGAATGAATGTGTAACAGGTGACATTATGGTTACCTAGCAATTGTATGCCAAAGCAATGTAGGCATGTAATTAAGAACTGGATCAATGGAAGGCTATTGCCAGGTTATTATACACACTGGCAAAACTTTAATTATAGCTAACAAATTGCTGCATAGTACTTTGAGGATGCTAAGTGTGAAATATCAGTTGGAATTTTTAACAGCTGGACACTGGCAGGGTGTTTTAAACAAATATGTAAGAATTCTACATGGATGTTATTTTCTAGCTGCTCTTTATCATCTTGTATTGAGACACCTATATTTTCAATAAAGGGCTGTCTTAGCACTAGTATCACAAGATGTGCCAACGGTAATCACTGAACCCACATAAATGGAAAATGAAGGAGGTCTGTTTACTCCACTGAAATGAGATATGTGCTGTCCCATTGTGTGTCATAGCAGCATTTCTAATTTTGAACTTGGCACCACCATAACAGGGAGTTCTCTATTTCTTCAACAAAAATACAAACATATTATATTGTTACAGAGTCCCTGCACCCTAATTAATACCCTCAGAGGTACACCGTAGACAGCTATTGCTTAGGTATAGGTTATATTAATACTTAGGCTAAGGGCATCTACTGTACAAGAGTAGATGTCAGGATATGAATGCATATTGTTGTAATCCACTTTGCTTGTTAACACACAGGGAGTTCTCTATTTCTTCAACAAAAATGCAAAACATATTTTATCATCAAAGTCTGTATTCACCAAGTACTGTGACCATGATTTAAATAATTTGAATCCCTCCCCAAAAAATGTGCCCTATATGAAACTGCATGTTTAACTGTAAATACAATTTAAAACATGTATTTCTAAATGCATTACTAACACCAATGCTTCATGATTAAAATAAGTTGAACACCCTCCCCCAAAAATATGCCCTAGCTGCACTCTGGGAAGATTGCCTGGGAAAAGATGCAATAAAAAAACTGTAGAGCAGGTTCCAGGGAGTAAATGATGACATCTTGTTTCTAGTGCCCTGATAAAATAAAATACAGTTGAGTTTTTTAATGCCAGCTCTGATCAGAATAGCCTTTAAAATCACCAATTGTTTTCTTGTTCAATGTTTTCTAATACACACTTCTCAAACTTAAAAGAAAAAAAACATACTTTATTATCAAAGTTTGTGTTTACCAAGTACTGTGCCCATGATTAAAATAATTTGAACCCCCTCCAAAAATGTACCCTGACATGAAACTGCATGTTTTACTGTAAAGACAATTAAAAATGTATTTCTAAATGCATCACTAACACTAATTCTTTCAAAGTTTTGAAACTACTAAAAGACAAATTATGTATAAACTATATATGTATTTTTTTTGAATATAGTAAACAAATATTGTTAATCCCAAAAGCTGAACTTTATGTTTTAGTATATAAATGTTTAAGAAAAACATGTGGCTCTTTTAACTTACTATAAATTAGAATGCTGTGTATTGTTTTTCCTTGGGAGTTATAGGCCCAGATATTCAAAAGGGTTGCACCATGCTCACAGAGATGCGCCAGCTCAAGTCCGAAAAATGCGCCATTATGCGATATTCAGCAGGAGGCAGCTGTGCTCTAAATCACAATGCACAAGAGCGCAATGGTAATGAATGCATGTGC
The DNA here is from genome assembly GCA_016271365.2 of Neoceratodus forsteri. Lineage (NCBI taxonomy): Eukaryota > Metazoa > Chordata > Ceratodontiformes > Ceratodontidae > Neoceratodus > Neoceratodus forsteri. The sequence continues at coordinate 898,642,993 of CM057456.1, read as the reverse complement.
AACTGAAGGGGAGGAACCATTAATAAATGGCCCAGTGGGATATTCAACAGCATGCGCCATGCGCAATAGGGGAGCAAGCGGAAGTTATGCGATAGCGGAAATGATCCAAAATAAAAGGAACAAGAGAGAGAGCACAAGAACGCTACAGGGAAGCCAGAGGTGGGAGAAAGCTGACAGCCACAGAAGACAGGAAGCAGTGAGTGGGACTGGAAAAGAGCAGAACAGGGCACACCTGGGAACATAAGGCAACAGGACAGGAGTGGGGAGCCTGTGCCACAGTGGACTGAGGGCAGTGGCAGTGGGCAGGACAGCCAAATCTTGGAGGTGTTCCCAGTGCAGGGAAGTAGCACAAAGGACAGCAGGGGGAATGGGAATACAGCTGCCAGGGGAACACAAGCCAGGGACATGGCTGATGCCACCATTCAGATGGAGGCAGCAATGATGGGTGTGAAAAGACAGGCAACACAGGGGTCATGTCCGTGGAAGGGCCCATTGGTATGCCCCAATAGGGTACCTAGCCCACACCAGCTCGAGCACTACAGTGACACCAAGATAGTGGGCCAGTACCACCTGAACCAGGTGATCCTGAGGCGGCTCTGTGAGCTGTGCAGTGATAAGATGCAGGCACCCACAGCGGAGCCATGGTCTGACAGTGGAGACAAAGGTGACAGCTGTCATGTGCCTGCTCACCACGGGCACCTTCCGAGACCAACAGGGGACACAATAGGCATAACCCAGTCAGCCGCATCATGCCTACTCACACAATTCCTCAGTGCACTGCTGTAACATGCTACGGAGTACATCCATTTCCCCAGCACACAGGCGGGCGCCAGCACACATACAAGAGTTCCACAGGGTAGAACATATGCCTGTCATGCTCGGGGCCATTAACTGCACCCATGTGGCCATTCACATGCCACCTTGCCCAGAAGGTGCTGCATACATTACTCAGAAGGGCTATGCCAGCATCAACTGCCAGGTGGTGTGCGATGCTAGGGGTGCATAACCAATGCTGTGCCACGCACCCTGGAGGAGCACATGATGCCTTCATCTGGCACCAGTCTGCACTGTGCCACAGGTTCAAGAGGGGACATCCCCACTGGCCACCTAGTGGGTTAGTATGCAAATCAGGAAGAAAGACATGGATCTTGGGAGGGCATAGTCAGAGGAGACATGGGTACTGGCCTAGATGGCCCATGGCAGGGCAACGCTGATCACCAAACTAATGTCCACCTCTACACACAGGTGACAGTGGATATCCACTCCATCCCTGGCTGCTCACACCATACTGGTGGCCCACAACCCCATCGCAGCAATGGTACAATGAGGCACATGCCACCACGCAATGTCATAAAGCAGGTGTCTGGGATGCTGAAGGCACGTTTCCGTTGCCTGGACATGTCTCACAGTGCCCTACAGTACAGCCCCTCGAAGGCCTGAGGCTATTCCTGGCCTGTTGCACCTTGTACAACATTGCCAATGACTGTGGGATAGCTGTAGAGGTTGAAGAGAAGGACAGTGATGGTGATGATGAGGACGCTGGTGCAGATGGTGATGGGCAGCTCTCCCTTGGTCGAAGGGACCTCCAACTGATCCGGATGTCACAGCTGCACCAGGACACCATCGCAGAGGAGCACTTCAAACAATCCAGGTAAGTCATGGGGCCATGTGCAACCACCAATGGCAAGTGCACAACCCACAAACACTCATGGACAAACCCCAGGGGCGCATGTCATAAAGGGACTTGACTAAGCATGGAACCTCACATGCCATCAGGGATGGGCAAGGCCTGACACAGCTTGTGGTCACGCACACATACAACACACACACACACACACACACCCACCCCACCCCCAAGACATGCACAAAGGTAGGAGGCACGCCCGACCCAACTGCCACCCTAGCCACACAACATTTACAGACCATCATGCCCAGTCCCTGTCATTGTGTGTGTCTCAGAAGCTGGGCACCATTGCACAGTGGCAGACAGTGCAACACAGGCATCATCATGCACACACCACAGTGGCCAGCAGCCAGGAGAGAGGGCACATGGAACGTGTGTGTGTGTGTGTGTGTGTGTGTATGCAGGCCAGGTACCCCACCCATGCATTGCATGTTGAGCAATACACTGCACACAGGGCAGTGTCAGACAGTAGCCATGGTGGGAGACAGATCAGTCACGCGGTACAGTGCCACGGCTGCCACAGATGCATTGGCGGCCCTGCAGAGACCCACCAGCAGTGACAGGCTGACCATTGGCCTCATGGGGTGGCCCGACGGTCCCCAGGGTGCCACTGTGGAACACGACCATTCTCAAGCAGGAGTCTGTAGCTCACCAAACATGCCTGCACCAGGCATGCCCAAAGTTGAACCCAGTGTCAACAAGGAGGGTGTCGATTGATGCCGGAATGGGGTGGACATGGCACTGAGCGAGTCTGCAGCACATGGGCAATAACTGTGTGCCCATTGTGGACATGACTGCTGTGAATGCCTCTGTCTGCCTGTCAATGGTGGTGGTCACATCCTCCTGCAGCCAGTCCATCCCTGCTAGAGCAGACCGATGTCCCTGCTGCTCCACTCCTCTGCCTGGTGCAGGACCACACTGAATGCATCCACTGCCATCACAAGCCGCAACTGCTGAGCCACTGATTCATGGAGTATGCGGGTGTGGTCATCTAAGAGGTCATCTGCCTGATCAGCATGCTGTCCCTCATGGTGTTTGCAGCCATGCTGGACAGCACCCTTTGAGGTTGGGCAGTGCACACCAGGGCCATGCCTGGGAATGTTCACAGGCGGTGCACTGATGCCACCCCGACACTGTCCTCCCATCCCCACTGGCCGACTGCTGACACTGCCCTCCGCCGCCACTTCCATGGCTAAACGTGCCGCCGAGTGGCCGAACAGCTCCACTGTCCTGGACGACACCAGTGCTGCCCCACTGGGCAGAGAGGCACAGGTTGGGACTGTGATGTCATGCAGGCCTCCACGGCGGCACCACCCACAGCTATGCCCATGCTGTAACCTGCTGTGCGGCCATCCTGCAGCCCACATGTATCACTGTCCATGATGTGAGCTCCATCATCATCAGTGACGGATCTGGCACCAGTCTGAGTCTCAGCATGCTGGCATCCATGGACACTGTCATCCTGGGACATGGGCAGGGCCTCCGCACCTGCTCCACCAACATCAGTCCAGACAACCAGGCAGGCCCACTGTCATCCTGACCCTTGGATACCTGTGGAGGTGGATGGGCCTCCTCTGTGTCCAGGGTATCACCCTCAGTGGATGAGCCCACCACCGCTGACCCATGTAGATGCTCAGGAGCTGTAAGGAACACAGTAGCATTAATGTATCTGCCCCACCTGTGGCATTCCACCCCCTCACAGTGACAGATCAGGACCTACCATGCAGTGATGGGCTACCACCTGTCTGGATGCCACCACCTGGAACACCCTCAAGGGCACAACGCCACATGCTGCAAGCAACCCGCTCTTTCTGTGGTGTCAGGCATTGCATGGCCGGCTGTCCCCCACCAGTCACAGCCCATGCTGCCCTGATGGCAGCCACCTTATCTTTAATCCTCCTCCTGTCTGTGCCCACCTTCTTCTTGCACTCCTGCACGGACCGCTGATGGCTGCCATGCTGGTTGACGGCACGCACCAACTCATCCCATGCCACTGCACGGGCCTGTGGTGTTCCCCGCTGTACGCTGAGCAGCAGTTCCTGGTCAAGGTAGGCCCCAAACAGGGCATCTGATTCTGCCTTGTAAAGCTTGGCCTCCTCTGTCTCCCACATCTCTGTTCCTCCTCCTCCACCTCACGCTCGGTCATCATTGATCCTGTGGGAATGACAGGTGTTACCTCTGACTGTGCAGTCCCATGTATCTCCCACACACCATAGTCCACACTCCCAAACAGCATGCAACTCATCCCAATAGACTGCAATACCAGACTATGGCCTCTGCAGCCCCATGTCGCTTTATATAGCACAACGCATGCAAATGAGGCGAGGATCAATTTTAAGTGGATGCTAATGCAGTAGCTGTGCCATTGAATCGCTGATGAGCTGATCTCGCATATGCTGGCTGAATATCGCGGCTGTTACGCCCGGCGCAATTGTGCTGAATGTGCTCAGGCAAGGGCGCAGCTCTGTGACGCACCAGTAGACATCAAATGGTGCATGCCCATGGTGCTGACACCAATGCCTGCCACGCTGCTGACGTGTGCTGTGGGAGGCCGGCAGGACACGGCCACCACTGTGCCAGTGGCACTAGTGCACTGTTCACATGTATGGCACTTGCACTGGGGCACCTTAGGCACTGTGGAGCCAGACACTGTAGACCACTACAGGGTGTCTCACACAGGCACCCAACTGTGCTACATGCAGGGAGTACCAATCGCGCTGTGGCGGTCCGCAGCGAAAGACCCTTGACCCTGTGCCCGACCTTTGTCCCCTAGGTGCCATGCATCCACATGGGTGCACCCCATCGCATTGTTTAGTGACAGCGTGATGGGGAATGGCAGCACTGTACACCACAGCATCTGCACATGGCGGATGCGTGTACAGCGCCATTTTGACTCCAACCAGATTCAGCCATGGCAAGATGGAGGGCTACTGTTTGGAACCAAGTGAGCTTGCCAATTTGGTGGCTATAGTGGAGTCCCAGTTGGGGCCCTGTTTGGCAATGCACCCTGGACAGGGCCAGGAATGCCATATGGGAGGAGGTGGCGGTGGCACTGGAGGTCACAGGACCTGCCCGTACTGTGGAGCAGTGTTGACATCAACACGGGACCTCCAGCAGAGGGACCCAACAGGCTTGCCCACAGTGGGCACATGCCAGGTGAGGCGTGAAAAATAACCAGGTAGGTGCACCATCCATACACTGGTTACATCAGTATGGATATTGCAGTGGGTATGTGTCCACCACATGGGGGTGGGCCATCCCATGTGGGCAGGTGGTGGTGGAGGTGGTGTTGGGGGGTTTGCAGCATGGCTGGGCTGTCAGGATCGCACACCCTGGGGTGGGGGCCTTTGCTACTGGATTGTACTGATATTCCCTCTCCATGTTTGCACCCTAGGCTCTGAAGAGCGGTGCCGAGCCCAAGACCGCCACCAAGGTGTGGGTAGGGAGCTGGGCAACAGCCACGGGCCGCCGGGTCCCAATGTAGATCAGCGCCTGATCAGGCCGATGAGGGTGAGTGCCTTTCTTCCAGGATATTCTGTGCATGCTGTGTTGCAGGGCAGGCGGGGGCATGGCCACCATCCATTGGCACCACTGCCATGCATGCCACATGGTAAACTCAGCACTGTCCAGTGGCACTACATGTGTGAGTGTGCATCGCTAGTGGTCCATGCGCGCACTGGGTACATGGCCATGCCACTGCCTTCACACCTCATAGCCATGTCACTATACAGCCACAGTCATGCTGTGCAGGACTTGAGCAGTAAGTGTGCAGCGGTCCGCATGGCTGTGTGCACCTGGGTGGGCAGGTCATGGACATGATCACTGTGGGGGTGGCACACCAGCACAGGGTGTGTCCCATGGCTGCATGCCATGCACAATAGGTGGGCTGCAGGGGATAGGCATTCACACCTATTGACTCTGCCCCTGTCCTAGGTGGACGGAGGATGCTGGATGGAGAGGGCCATGCAGGAGCTGCTACAGGTTACACGGACGCCTTTGGAGATCCTGCAATGGTTGGACCAGCATGATGTCTGGAGGCATCGTGGCAGGAGGCGCCAAGAGGGGGAGCAGGGTGCCTGCTAAGACATCCATGCCCGCTCAACCCTACCCCTGACCCACCCTCACACCCCTCCTTCCTCTCCCATTTGTTCACCCCTGGCCCTTACCCACCCCCACCTGGTTTGTGGCCCTCACCCCAACTGATGTGTATATACTTGTATATAGTTGTATTCTACCTTGTAATATACATTTGTTTTGTTATGCCTACTGTGGTGGTCTCTGATTTGCAGTGGGCTACAGGTGCTCAGCTGCAGTGGTGTGCATGGCATCAGGGGTGGTGCAGTCATGCCGTGTGTGTCCATAGGGGAAGTGACTATGGTGTGGGTGTAGCTATCAGTCACTGTCTGTGGTTTATGTGTTGTTCCCTGTGCACTGGATGACTGTGTGCAGTGGTCCACAGTGCATGCATTGTGTCCATGGTGCCCTGTCATACCGCCCATGGCCTGTGCAGCTGTCACTCTTGCATGTCTGTTATCTGCATGGTCCACTGGCATGTCATGGTGGTTGTCCATGCTGGACAGCCACTGTACCCAGCACAATGCCGGGTTGCCTCCTCTCACTGGTGTGGCATGTCTGCCTCGGGTGGCACTGTGACCTCCACTGTTGTTGTCCCACCTCCATGCTGTCGCCAGTTCTGTTGCAGGGATGTGCTCCACTGTCTGTCACTTGTGCTGTGGGTGCATGCTGGTGGCGTACAGCTTCATGGTGCCTGCAAGAGGTGGCTGGGCACACCTGTGCCATGGAGGGGTGCTGGCCATGTGTACATGGTTTCTGTGGCCACATGCCAGTGGCTTGGTTGACCCACCACCGTGTCCCTGTGTTGTGTGCCCTTGGGCATGGTGGGTGTTTGTCCATTCACTGTGTTGCATCCTGTGGCGATGCTTCCATGCAGCACTGTGGTGTCTGCTCTGGCTGTTGTGGCCAGAGCTGGGATGGGGTGTGTCCTTGGGAGGGTGTGCAGGGTGCTGTACCACTGGTGGTGGGGTCAGGGACATGCCCTGTCACGTGTGGGGTACCCTGTGCCGACACATGGTTGGTTTCTCAGCTGTACCTTAGGTTTAGGACGTGCGTGGCTGCTCTGTGTATGCAATCGTTGCATCGCTGTCTGTTGCCACCACTGAAGGGTGCTCATGGTGGGCTGCCTTACATGGTTCTGTGGTGCAGCAGGGTTGCATTGTCACAGTGGGGATGGTGGCATGCATGGGGTATCCTGCACTGGTGGGCACTGCTCCTGGGCAGGGTGTCTGGGGATCATGGTGCAGGGTGTGCTCTACATTGGTGGGATGGTGTGGCACAGGGTAGCCGGACCTCCTGTGTGCCGGATCACAGCATGCCAGGGTGTGTGCTGGGGCACCACGCCCTGGCTGTGGGTTTGTTGCTGGTGTCCATGGGCCAGTAATTATTCCAGCCTCTTCCGGTTGTGCAGTGCATGGGGTGTGGGGCAATGTCTGTTCTGCTGTATGCTTCTGCCCATCTCTACCATGGGTGGTGGACCCTCTGCATCCTGTCCCTGTGCATCCCTGGTTGTGCTATTGTGCATCTGACCTGCACCACTGCACATCCCTGGTTGTGCAATAGCACAATTGGTGTGATATTCAGTGTCAGCCGCAGGCATCTTGACCTGCGTAGTGTTTGAATATCACGTAGTTACACATGGGCGCAGTGGACTTGCGCTTGCTCCTGCTGTTGCGCACTTTTGTGGCACAGTTTGAATATCTGGGCCCCAGTTTTAATTGCTGACTCCTTCTGAGGCCCCAGGTGGCTCTGATAATCATTTGTTCCAAAGTTTTTAAGTCAATTTGAAGGCCACTGCTTGACTAATAAGGCTTTTGTTAGTTGAGCAGTGGTCTTCATTAATTTCCAACTCGCCATCATAAAATATTGAATAGAAATGAAAATTGAGTCCCATTGATTTCAATGAGGGCTCACTCCTTGCTTCTCCCTTGCTGCATTTCATGACATGCCTTAGCATGATGGTGTACATCAGTTGGGGAAATGGAAGGGATCAACTGGCCAATTTTGTTGGGGCCAAACTATGATGCCTCTTTTAACTGCAAACCTTGGGTGAGGGAGTGCCTGACCATCCAGAGCTTTAAATCTGCTTTAAAAACATTAATTCAGAGTGGCCTATCCCGACTGATTTAGTTTGATAACCTGGAAATGTATAAGCTGGATGTTTTAATAACTAGATATGGATTTTAGAGATTTGTTATTGTTTTTAATTTATTGATTGTTTTAAATGTTCATATTTGCTGTTATTGTACAAGTGCAATGAACAGATTCTGGAATTTTTTTTTTAGAAATAAAGATGATTTGATTTAATTTAAATATAGACTAAGACTGAGAATAAAACTTTAAAAATACAGAGATTGACTGTCACCGACCTAAGGTACCATATCCGGAAAGCAGTGACGGATCCAGGGGTATGCGATGGGTGTAGCTGCACCCCTCCCATTGTAACTTGCTTGCTGCTGCTGCATTTCACTTTGTTGAAGAAGTCTGATTTATTGATTGTACAAAAGTTTATATTCAAAACTACTGATTACATTTGTATGTTCTGTCAAGAATTAAAGAAAAGGACCACTGCAGAAAATAAAACGGATGGTACTTTAGGATCAGAAAATCACTTGAAGAAATTTTCTTCCAGAGTAGTCATGAAATGGTTGACATATTGTGGTGCCATTTGTGTGCCCCAGCTGTTCCTATTATTTGTAAAACATGCCTGCTATTAAACGTGAAGTTGTTAGGTATCAGAATGAATTAAGCTGCTGATAATTGTTTCTGTGATGTCCCTTGTGGTGCACTGTCCTGTACAAATTTCTTACACTCTGAAATGTCATCTCCGTGGGCAATATTTGTGTAGAGGGCATTGACATCCATTGTGGCTAGGACAGTGATGGGTAGTAGTTGTCCAATGTGTTTCAGTTTCCTGAGAAATATATGGTATCTTGAATGAAACTGCTAGTAGCTGTCACTTGTGGTTTTAATGTGGATGCTATAAGCCTTGAAACATTCTCGTGAGTGTTCCAATTCCAGTTCCAGAGGTTTTGGGCCAACCTAGGTTTCCAGATTTGTGAACCTTTGGCAGCATGCAAATGGTCCTGGGGTTGGTTTGTTCAGAAGTCAGATTATTTAGCTGTCTTTGAATGTATGTTGCTAAATATGAGTACTACAGTTATACGTAGCAATAACCCACAACAGGATGTGGGTTTATAGGCATTAATGTATGCCTGGGGGTGCGTTGTGAGGGCATGGGCCGCTGGCACCCAGGCATGCATTAAATGCCTATAAACCAACACACTGGAGTGGGTTATTTCACCTATAACATGGGTTTACAAAAACATGGCAGAAATCAAGAGTTACACTTTAACTTGTACCTATGTTTTGAGTTATTCTGTAAGTTCTGAATGCAAGCTGTATCATTCATTGTGATGTACCTTTGCTTTCTCCTTTTGTACTTTGTTTTGCAACCTATGACGTGGAGCCTTTGTAAAGAGCTTGCACTCAAAGGTCTTTTCCAAATCACTAAATTAATAAAATAATAAATAAAATTTCTAAAACATTCAAGAAATGTCACTGTATCCTGCCAAGTAAAAGAGTAGTCATCTCCATCAGGTACCCTGACCCTCATTCTCCTTCCTGGCTGTGTCTCCCTGTACAAGGGAGCAAATGGAAACATTCCTATACACAGAAGGAGAGCAGTAAGACAGACAGACAGAACAGTGCAGGAATTCGTCGGTACATGTCACTCTTTGTTTGCTGTGTGTGTGTGTCTCTCTCTGCACTGCACTTGTTATGCTCATTCTCGGGAGCTGTCTCCTTGTCACTGTGCATGTCTCTCTTTCTCTGTACTGCATTTAGGAAGGACAGCACTCTTCTCAATCACTACATTGCCATGCTCGATAGGATGGACAGACACAGAGGTGAACAGCACATCATGGGGACACTTCCCTCGCTGCCTCCCACACGCACACCAACCATGGAAGATCTGCATGGAACATGCTGTGTGGCTGTGTCCCTCATGACAGCTGTCACAACTCCTGTTTCTGATCTCTCTGTCACTGTCCCTGTCCCAGTTTGTATGCAACATGCTGCTGTCTGCAGTTCCTGTCACTTTGGCATGGTTTTGCCACACAAACACTTACACACCTCCAGTGTGACAGAGACACACAGCAGACAGAGAGGAGCCAAACCAGGGGCTCGATGGTTGCTGGATGCTCACTCTGTCTCCCTCAGTGAGTGAAGGACAGGGTAGGAATATTGTTGGTGGGCAGGGGGGATCCATCTCACTCTCTCTCTCTCTCTCTCTCTCTCTCTCTCTCCTGTGACCACACATCACTGAGCCGAAATGTCACCATGGGCTGTTACTGCAAAATACATGACAAGGGCAACCCTGAACACCCCAAGCTCCAGTTGGTAGTGTCACAGGGGTATCGTGATGCAGTTCTCAAATCCCTGCATGACAACATAGGTCACCTGTTCTATGAATGCATACTAGATCTGTGTAAAGCATGATTTTACTGGCCCTGGATGAAAACTGAGGTAGAGAAACATTGCAAAATCTGCCTGTGGTGCATACAGGGAAAACCTTAACAAAGTGAGCTGCCCCCCAGTCAATATTAGTACTAGTGAGCCCCTCGGCCTAGTCTGCATGGATTGTTTGTCCCTCAAGCCCAACAGAAAAAACACAGCTAATCTGCTGGTTATCACTGACCACTATCCCAGGTACACCCAGTCATTTCCCCATCAAGATCAGAAGGCCAGCACTATGGTCAAAATCTTGCAGTAGTTTGTACAACACAATGGCATTCTAAAGAGAATCCATTCTGCCCAGGGCTGAGATTTTGAAAGTCAACTGGTGAAAGAGTTTTGGCCATGTACAGCATAAAATCTCACACCACACTGTACCACCCCCAGGGAGACCTCAACCAGAGCACTTAAATCAAACTCTGCTGAACATGTTGGGTACCCTGGATCCAGCCAACAAAACAAACTGAGTCAGAAAGTAAGCTATCTGCGCATGCATACACTGCACCAAGAATGATGCCACCCAGCACTCCCCTTTCTACCTCATGTTTGGTCATGAAGCCCGCTGCTAGTTGATCTTTGTTTTGGTTTGTCCTCTGATAGCAAGTCCCACAGAATCTACCTTGAGTACATCCCATCAGTTGAGAGAGCAACTTCAAAAAGCATACCAGATAGCATCTGAAGTGGCAGCCCAAAGCAACCAGAATAACAAGCAGAGGTATGAAAACCAAGTTCATAATCACAAGTTGCAAGTTGGGGATCACGCTCTGCTTCAAAACTTGGGGTTGCAAGGCAAACACAAGCTTCAAGATCGGTGTGCCACAGAAAGTTACATTGTGGTTGAAAACTGCTGGAACTGCCAATGTACCAAATCAAATAAGAGCAAGGCCGGGTCTAGGAAAGACTGCTCATTGAAACCACTTACTTCCCATCGGTGAGATCATGCCTGCCCTGCCCCTGGTCCTGAAACTCCAGTTGGAAGAAGATTCACGACACTTAGTCAAGCTGCTCAGAAAAGACAACAAAGCCTGAGCCTCATCCATGCCTCTCGAAAAGAACACCTTGAACCTGAATACTGGTCCGACTGCACTTTCTGAGAGACCCCACAGAAGTGATACTGCTGTTGATCTGCTGCCTGAGAGGACCACATTGAACCTGAACACTGGTCCAACTGAGCCTCCTGAATGGCCTGCCAGCAGTTCTTCTGAAGAAAGCAAGGCTGAGGATTTTGAACATTGTCCTTGTGAGTCCAATCCCAAGCTAACCCAGTCCCTTGGGAATGGTACTGTCAAAACTCACCTCCATCCACCAGTACCAACCCTCCAGACTTCTGTTTTCATTGAAACCAAATGTCATGCCTTTCATTCCTGAGAAGAGGCCTGTTATCCCTATTCTGGAGCCCAATTTTGATATTGAAATGGACACTGAAAATTATTCGTGCCCCATCGAACTGTGATTGATTCACCAGCCACCCCTTGGCCAGCATTGGTTCCAGTCCTCAGCAGATTAAAGGCAGTGTAGATTTACCTCACCATGCCCCTGGGTTGACTGTAGAGCCCTAGCCAAGTAAGGATGCCCTTTATTCCTGGAAAGATTCCCATACTGGACACAGCCTTGCCTAGGAGGTCAGCAAGACAGCCCAGGCTAATTGTTTTTTAAATTTACTATGCTTTTTCCACTGCCAGCCACCCGTAACTCCACTAGGTCATGGACCCTGCTTCCACCTCCATATCAGATGCACCCCTGATACCCCTGGCTTACCCCCAGGGTGAGGCCATGGCACTGGTCTCCCCATCTGTCACCACACGCAATGGGATAGGTCAAGGAGGGCCATCCTGGAGGTTAAGCCCAGGCCAATTGTTAAACTCATGTATAATACCTTGGTGCCCCATCCGACCTTCCCTCCATGTTATTCACAGACCTGTGGTCCCTGTCATTTATCCCCATTGTTTTGCCCAATAGATGGGGTGGGAAGGTGTATGTGCATACCTGTAGTGACCTGTACATAGTTAAGATTTGATGTTTAGACAGACACTATTTGTGTGATAGTCAATGTAATTGAAATGTGATTATTGTTGGCACTAGCTAGGAATCGGTGTCTAGTCAGAAAAGTGCATGTTGAGATGTTTATTGCATCTAACTGGCTTGTAAGGATGCCAAGCATTCAGCCAGGGAGTGTGTAAGACCCCAAATTGGGCTTACCTTTGAGACTCCTGCCCCAATCCAGTGCTGGTGCCACTCCCAGGGGTCCCGGTGGGCTCTGACCCTGGTGCCTCCCATCACCTCATGGCTGTGACTGCCAACACTGATCACTGTCCTTGGCACCACAGGATTGCTGCATAAAGGGCCAAGGGTATTTGTGTGGGTTTTGCTCCTGCAGGAGCTTGAAGCAGAGGATAACTTGTGGTCCCGGTGTTTTGGGAAGCTGGGACCACAAAAGTTAATAAATAAGATGGTGGCTCATGCCCCTGCACATGCACAGCCATCAGAAGAAAATTTAAAGGAGTTACACTCCTATTTCAGCTCAGCCAGTCCGTTAGGGAAAAATATATTTCTAGCTCCAAGATGAGCAGAGGAGCCAGGATAGACACCAATAGTGACCAGAAGGCCTCCGGTCAAGGGTAGACATAGAGTTAACCTGTTAGGAGCTAGATCAAATAAATCAGAGCCAGACTGAAGTGAACCCTACAAGGAGACAAAATGGCAGCTGCATAGAAAACTACAGAATGGGGCTGCTGGGCAAAATATAGAGACAGCCCTGAGATCACCTGTGTAAGCTGCAGCCAATCAGAGGAAGGCTGCTGGGGTAGATATAAGACTGTTTTGCCACCAGAAATGAGGAGAGTTGTCAAGAAGAGCTGCAGGGTGGCTATGAGGAGAGAGAGAGAGAGAGAGAGACTGTTCAAGTCTATCAAGTTTGTCCGGCTGTTTCTGAACTCTGACTACCTTAAACTACTAAGCTACATGCTGGAGGAACAGTAGCTGTTTCTGTGTGATTAAAGCAGAGAAAAAGTCTTCTACAGCAGCCGAAGCAGTTGGACAGCTTTTGAACTGGGAAAAGAGTTGGGCTGTGGATCTGGAGTGAGTCACTCATCCTCTTGGCACAGAAATTGATTGGTGAAGTGAATGTTCGGCCAGGGAATAGACTCTAAGTGTCGAAGCAAGCCACTGGGACAGGATCCATCACTGCTTGTGGAGGCATCCCTTGAGAAAAGGGCTGTGAAGTGAAAGACTGTGGAAGCCCCACTGCCCATGCAGGTCCTGTAGGGCAGCTAGACGTGCAACATAAGGGTCTGAGGAACACAGGCAATCCTGGTTCCTCGGGCTGAAGACAACACCCTGGGTTGAAGGATGGAACTGCCCTGCCTGAGTAAAGTCTGTTTATAAAGGCTCATAGGTGAAGCTGGCAAGGCCAGGCAGGTGAAGATCTTCACCCTCAAGTTTGTCCAGTTCTGGTTTCCCACCTGTGGTGTACCACCAACGTGAGCATCCATGGTACTGTGCAACTCATCTAGCTGTCAATCCCCTGTGTGAACTGCAAAAACGTGAGTACCCCTAGCAGTGGCTCTGGGAAGTCTATTAGTTAGCTAGCCAGTTAGGATTCTGGGGGCAATCTCTGCACCGGATTTTTAGTGACATACCAGTTTTACAAGCCTAGGATTACAAGTCTGAAGTGTGTTCCATGTTTATCTGGGCTCCGACGAAAGACCCCAGGCCTGCATCACCAAGTGGTGAGGTATCCACCAGACAGGTACAATTTGAGTGCACCAGGGATGGGAAGACGGGTTGCTACAGAAAAAGTTATAGATCAACTAAAGTGAATGGTGACTGACATTCTCCTCCTTGTGTTCCCTTCCCCAATAAATAAGCCTACTGTTTGCATTTTATCCACTGTCACTGTGTTATTGGAAGAGTGCTGCTGGGGTTGTGGGAGGCTACTCTGTGAGAAACTGTTATTTTGTGGGAAAAGTATTACCAGGGCAGCTTACTTATTTCCTTAGGGTGGTAACCTGTTCTTTATCCACAAGAGTTCCCTGCCACTATCCCTGGTGAAGGCACCACACCGTATTCGCCAAAATCATGGAACTCAGGCTGGCCCCCTCGAAGTGTGTGTGAATTACCCTGAGGGCCCCGGTGCAGCCTAGGTGAGCCAAAGGGCTGTTAGACATACATTACCATGTAGTTTGCCAGGTACTATTGCATGGTGCACACAGTTCCACCTGTAGGTCAATTGGTGGCTGCTGGCTGGGTCTGCTCAAAGCACCAACTGTATTTCAGATTGGATCAACATGTCAGTAGCTGCAGGCTATGTTTGTACACAGTAGCAGAGACTATTGTGCCCCAGGGACTAGAACCTCAGGTATGGGTGGTGGTGGTGGTGCTGCATGCCATGGATATATTGTAGTCCTAGCTACAGTTCTTAGCAAACACTACAGTACTACAGTGGCTGGTATTGCAAGGGACACAGCAATGCCTGTGGTGTGTCAGGCATCAATGACTGCTGCACTCCATACAGTGGCAGGCCCAGCAGGCAGATGTAGCCAGACTGTGGACACCATTGTCATGCTGTCCTGTGATCCACATATGCTGTGCCACTGGCAAGGGATGCTCACAGTAACATATACATGGCTGTCCATGTGTGCCATGGTGTCTGTTCAGATGTGTAGAATGTGCCCTGAGGGAGGGAGACACATACCATCAGACAGGTACACTGGTGTTGGAGTATTCCAAACACTGGAACACGTGCACTGTATAGATGGCCCCAGCCTTGTAGCAGCACCTACTATGTTGTGCAGCCTGCCCACCTGTGCACCTCTCCTCAACATCCTCCATTCCCCAGTGCTGCATGTGTGTGCTGGATTGTGCTGCTGTACCCAACGGGGGACAGGAGGTGTGTTCCATAAGGATGCACTGCCATGGTGTCCACTGGGCACTGGGGCATCCAATAATGCCTGTCAGGGTTGGAACTGGTGCCAGATGATGGCAACGTAGGCAGTGCCATCAGTATGCAGCATGACGCTACAATTCCTTTGTTATTTTCATTTTATTTATCACTTTGTTGGCCGGTAAGCACACTGTGCCAAGGCCCATTTTCAGGAACAACCCAGAGCAACTACATGTGCGGACTGATATGATACTGTACAATACATACACACAATGTGCAACAACACACAATGCACAAATATCAACTTAGTGTCACATTACACATGATTACAAATAGTTTGTTGCTGCAAGTGGAGTTTTGGTTCAGTTTTATTATTTACATGATTGGTATCTTCTAAGCAATGTTGAGGCATTGTATTCCACAGTTTGGGTGCCTGTGCATATGAAGTGGCCCAGGGTGGCCGTCAGCCCTCAAGCCTCCTCATTGCTGCATACAGCCTTGTTCCCTGTTGCTGCTGTGTCCATGCCCCCATCCTTGGTTTGCACAGAGTTAAGACTACCTTTTCATAGGTGGTAATTTGTGCCATACTACATGCCACACTATCACAAGTTGCATGGTGCTGTAGTTTTGAATATACCATTGCGCCTGTATGCATGTCTCTGCCCCTCACTTTGCACTGCACATACATTATCTTTTAGCACTGATGCTAACACGTTGCACCAGCACTGTTTGGCATTTTAAATATAGCACTCCAGCACAAATGTGGCACAATTGCTTCAGAATCGGGTTTGCACCGGTGCAAAGTTTTGAATATCTGGCCACTGATGTCATAAGCAATGTGGTTATCTGGCTGCAATGAGTTGGTGCAGTTTATGGTTTTGAAATTTATTTGGTTACAGAGGGTTTGATGCACTTCAGTATGTCCGAGTTTACGTACTCCAAACCAGACTTTGCTAGGTTGGAAATGTGACTGGGTTATATATTATTCACAATGCCGACTTAGGGTCACACTGGAGTACCTGGGACACAGGGGAACAATCTTTAAGGGCCAACTTAAAACCTTTGGAAATGCTACAAAATGCATCCCTCCAGGTCCACATCTAATATGGCTGCTCATTATCTGTCCCTCTCTCACAGAGTAAACAATATTTCATTTAAATGTGAACTGTTCTAGTAAATAAATGTGAACTTTTCCTACATTTAATCATCATTTTTCTTTCAGTCATCTGTCTCCTCCAAAAGATGTCTAGCTGTTCAGGTGGAGTCTCATGTAGGCTGGGGCCTAGCTGGGTTCCCTAGTTTACCTATAGGCCAGTCTAAGCCTGGGCCCACTCGGATGCTCTTCAATATTTCTGCTTGAACGCATGTGAGGCTCCTGTTCATTGTCAGACAGGGGCGTACATACTCAAGAAATGGCCTGATCAATGTTTTGCACACATGTTAGGGATTTTCCTTTAGTTCAGCTCACTTTGGTTGTAGAGCTAATCTCCTTGTGCTTTAGTTGCTGTTAATGCAATATTTCTGCCACAGTTTAGGCTGGTGGTCATGTGAGTCCAAGCAGCTTGCGTCATTTACTCTTTTAGTAGTTTCTGTTCCATTTAAAATGGGGAGGTCAGTCAGTGCAGCATGCCTAACAATAGTCTTCTTGGTTTGGGAAATGTCTTTCAGTATCCTAGAGTAATTTGTGCATTTAATGAAGGTGTCACGATAATCTTAGGAGTTACAGGATTTAGGGTCTTTAAAACTGGACCAGATGATATTATCATAAATGTAGACCATGGTCTCATTTCTCATCCTTCTCCTGCATATGTCATTGATAATAACTGTGAACAGGAAGCAGACCACTTTGGCTCCTTGTGGTACGCCTCCCTTCACAGTGATGCAGTCAGATCAGGTACTGTGCATCTTGATTCATTGCTGCCTACTTTGGAGAAAGGATCTTCTCCTTGTAAGAAGAACTGGGTGGGCATCCATGATGAAGTCTTTTTAAGCAGGATATTGTGGTCATTCCTATTAAAGCCTTACTGAAATCCACCAGCAGAATGCAAGTTACTTAACTGTCATCTTCAGCCATAAAGATATGGGGTGGAAATAGTCACTATTTGCAGCGCAATACATCATTAGTGAGTGTAGATCAGCACCAGTCACTAATCAATTGCAAACCCTCAGTACATTTGCAAAATGTGTACCAATATAGCAAGCATTAGCAACGGTCACAGGTGCATCTGCAAATTCATCTACAAAGCCCCCTTGAGATCAAACAGGGATACCACAAAAGTATTTTGAGCATGAATGGCATACCACAGGCAGTGCCACAACCCCCACCCCAACAGCTGAGTGTGGTGCAGTCATCAGTAGTGAGCACTAATACGTTAGTGACAGACACAAACAGCCATATCTTGGAAGGTAACATGCAAATGAGCCTACTCTAACATTCAGGGTGCAAATGTAATTTGCATGTAATTATGTGCTCATTACTGCCTCATTAAACCAATGGACCTCCCCAAGGGTTGCAGTCTACACTGAATTCTATTGCAGTCTGGAGCAGCAGCTGTAGCACTGTCATAGATAAATATTTATAGGGAAAAGGTTGTTTTAACAACACAGCTAACATTGTCAGAACTCTCCCATCGGTGCTGTGCACTGTTTCACTGTGTTGCAGATTGTTGCCATCCTTGTGGAAGGTGGCATCATCCCTATGTTCCTCTGACCAGGTGCACTGTCATTACTTTTGTTCTGTCCCTTCTGCTGCCTATGCCATATCAACTCCCACCTCAGGACAAGTGGGTTCCAGCAGCAACCAGAGCAATGGTATGGTGTGTGTCTTAATGTTTCTCACACAGAGCTTTCAGCCTTTGTAGCTCCCTGCACAGGTGTTCAGCATCCTTGCATTGATCTGTGACTGGTTACCACCTGCCTTTTGCAGGCATTCCATTTGAGATCACTCACAAATGGTTTGCAGAGGCAACATACCTTGACTATGTGACTGACCCTGTTATGCATGTCCAGGGACCTCATTTGCATGCTGATTGCATGAGGTGATTTTAGCAATCACAAGAGAATTGCATTTGTTACAGCAGCATGTCAATATGGGACAGCAACAGCTAAACAGGAACAAATGTGTTTAGCACTCGCTACCCACATTTGCACCTATTTCAATGTTCCTATACCCCACCCATGGTGTACAGCAGGACAAGCAGGGTGTATGTGTTAGAAATGTATTATCAGAATCCCATATTATGCTGGATTGATTTAGTTTTGTATGCACTGGATGATTCTTTAGCAGAGAATCCTCTCACACACCTTGGAGATGAGATGGATGAGGGAGATGAGTCAGACAAGAGGCAATTTTATTTATTCATTTGAAATCTTGGATTACAATACATCATAGCTATAAGCTCTTTTACAAAGATTCTACATCCAGAAACAAATTACATGCATTACAAAACACTTGCAGATTCATAGGAGCACAATAAACATTACAGTTTAGAGTGACATTTTTTATAAACAGATGTCATGGTCAGATGGCATAGTGCTTAGTATACTAGACAGGTAATGCAAGATAACATCATAGCAGGGGGGGCATTAACTCAAAAATTTCAGACTACAGTGAATCAGCCAAAGACAGGCCTTGTCGGATTGTATGATGGATGAGAGGGAGGTAGGAGTGCGGGGGTAGGAGGGAGGGTGGGAGGGTATTAGTGGTTGGAGGGTGTATTGGGAACCAGGCAGAGGAGGAGGAGGAGGAGTTAGTAGGGTGGATAGTGATTACCTCAGAGGCCAACCAATATATAAGCGCAAAGGGAGCGACAGTCAGAGTTTCTATCTTGTTAAATTTTACACTGGATTATGTAGGCTCTTGTCCACGTTTGGGTAGGGAGGACTGTCCTTCTAGTATTGTGATGCTGAATATGGCACGGATATGCAGACTCAAGAAAGTCACACCAAGCTTCCAGATCCAGGTTGGAATATTCATCTTGAGTGGTCCTAAACTTATTGATGGTTGTGAGGTAAGAGTCAGGGACTTCATGATGTGGGTTAGGACAAGGTGGATATTAAAGTGAGACTGTTTGCAACCTGCCAAATTCCAAGTTTATATTGTTGCAAAAGGAGACAAGCATGGTACCAGGGTTTATCCTGGTGAAATCTTGAAGGGATAAGACTCCTAATGTTTGGAGTCAAGAAACTTCACTATTTTTCCACTGTTTTCTTGGATCACCGTGCCACAGTTTTTCCACTTGTGTCTGTAATTTCTTCAGTAACATAGCTTTTCTGTTTGTTTTAAAATAACCTATACAGTGTATATTGATTGTTTTTTTGAGCTGCTTGTCTCTTTTCATTAGTTCATCATATGGAAATTGTGAATGACAGCTTACAGCACACACTGCAAGCCCATTGGTTGACAGGCTACCAATCGGATTATAGTACTACAGTAGCTGTCATTCATAGATGGCCCTGTTGTCAGAGAGCCATGGTGGTATGTGGGTGGGTTGAGCTGCCAGCCGATGATAAGGACATGCTGGAATGGGGGGGTGGGGTGAGGGTGCCTGAGTGGGTGGGGTCTGCTGGACCACCAGGAGACTTCAGGAATTCTGTCATCACTGCAATCAGGTTGGGGCAGGGAGGGGTTCTGCTAGACTACCAGGGATTTTGAAGAATTTAATTCCATATTACTGATGATGCAGACGGGGTGCCACTGACTACCAGGGATGCCTGGTGAATGTATCACCACTATGTGGGATATGGGCAGGGGAGCACCTCTGGTCTGTCAGGGTAGGCAGGCTGCCATGCTGCCATCTGCAGTATGGCAGCCAACCTGTGGGTGGACACCCACTTAAGTCTACTTGTTGTAGACTTATCTTTTGAGGCTCATCTCTGGATTTACTCCAGAGATGCACCCAAGGTGGGTTGTGAATAGGGCTGCATCCCATATGCATGGGCATGCCCCTGCACAACCCCTCCAGATGTGACACATAACATGGCTGAAAAAGGGAGGTATTGTTGATGGGGACCTGAATATGCTAGATGTTAACTGGAACACATTTACTGCAGCCACATTCAAGTTCAAGTTTATTGCAGGAAAACTCTGTTGAGCAAGCTCATTCACAAGGAGATCCTAAAGCATATAAACAGTCAAGGAGACATTGCATAAAAAGCAACATAAAAAAATGAAACAATGTACAAATAGGGTTCATGTACCATTACATAGAAGTAACATTCAAGAGCAGGGTCATTCTCGATGCCCTACAGGGGCATGCCTTAGATAGCTAGTGTTGGAACCCACCCAGGAGGGAGCAATCTTAGACCTGGTACTCTCAAATGAAGAGAGGATCACAGATTTAGAACTGGGCAGCCATCTGGGAACAAGTGATCACCACACAGTGTTGTCTCACGATAAGCACAACCATGGAGAAAAGCCATACAAAATGAGGATATTGGACTTTAGAAGGCTGACTTTGGCAAATGGGTGAATACCTAAGGAATGCACTAGCAAATGACCAGAAAAGAGGGGTGGAAGAACAATCAAAACTGCCATAATGGAGGCAACAAGCCTTTGTGTGAAACAAATAAAGAAAACAAAATGGAGTAAAAACACTATGGTTCTCAAAAGAGGTGACAGAAAAGGTTAGGGGAAAAATATAGCATTCAGGAAGTATAAGGAGCAAAACAGTTAAAGCAGAAGGAGGTGGGGAAGGTAGTCAAAATAGCAAAGGCCCAAACCAAGAAAAAGATAGCCAATTCAGTTAAGAAGGGGATAAAACCTTTATAGGTACATTAGGAGCAAAGAAAGGTCAAGTGAGGGATAGTGAAGCTTAATAAAGGGAGGGAGGTGGGCAGAGGGAGACAGTGAAAAGGCAGAGATACTGAACGAATACTTTGCTCAGTATTCACAAAAGACGAAGAAGAGGAGTTACCTAAACCAAACAATAAAACACTCTTGATAAAGGGTTGTGCCACCCATTCACAGAAGAAAGGGTTGTGAAAAGGCAGAGATACTAAACAAATATTTTTGCTCAGTATTTACAAATGAAGAGGGGAGGTACCTAAAACAAACAGAAACACTCTGGATACAAAAGTTGATACCAGCCCATTTACAGAAGAAAGGGTTCTGAAAGAACTCTTAAAACTGAAGGTGACAAAGCAGTGGGGCCTGATGGGATTCATCCCAGAATTCTAAAATAACTAAGGAGAACCAGTGGCACCACTGACTACCCTCTTTAACAAATCATAGGCGGATAGGGTGGTACCTGAGGGCTGGAGAAGAGCAGATGTGATTCCCTTCATAAAAGTGGGAGCAAGACAGAAGCCGGAAACTACAGACCTGTTAGTCTGACCTCAGTGGTAGGGAAATGATGGACTCAGTTCTGAAAGAAAGAACTGTTGAGTACCTAGAGGCCAACGGGCACAGGACCCAAGGCAGCATGGATTCACAACAGGAAGGTCATGTCAGACAAATCTAATTGATTTCTTTGACTGGGTGACCAAAGTAGTAGACCAGGAGGGAGCTGTGGATATGGCCTACCAGACTTTTAGCAAGGCATTTGGCACAGTACCACACAAAAATTAATAATCAAGCTAGCCAGCCTGGGAGTGGATCCCTGGGAGGTAGCCTGGGTAACAAATTGGCTGCACAACAGGACACAAGGTAATAGTAAATGGAACTCAATCCAAGAAAGGGGGGTTACTAGTGGGTACCGCAGGTTCACTATTGGTCCAGTCCTCTTTAATGTCTTTATAGATACATTGCAGAGGGTCTAGAAGAAAGTATGCCTCTTTGCAGATGACACAAAGATCTGCAACAGAGTTGATACACAAGGAGGGCATGGAAAGGATGAGAAGGAATGGTCAGAAGTATGGCAACTTAGATTCAATGCAAAGAAGTGCAAAGTAATGCACCTCTAACAAAAATCCAGGTGAAGAGTACACAATGGGGAGTACTAACAACAAAAAATGGAAAAGGACCTGGGGTAATCATATAAGATGACCTTAAGGTAGCAAGCAATGTGAGAAGGCAGTAAGGAGAGCTGAGGGGTACTGGGATGCATAGGGAGAGGCATCACAAGTAGAAAATGGGAAGTGGTTATCCTTCTGTACAGACAGTTGGTGAGACCCCATCTGGAGTACTGCATGCAGTTTTGGAGACCCCATCTCTGCAAGGACATAGACAGGATGGAGGCAGTCCAGAGGAGGGCAAACAAAATGGTGTAGGGTCTGAATCAGAAACCATATGAGAGAGAGAGTAAGAGAGCTTAATATATACCCTTGAGGAAAGGAGGGAAGGGGGTCATGATAGAATCTTCAAGACCTCAAGGGAATCAACAAAGTTCAGGAAGGTAGCAACTTTCAGAAAAAGAGATGTGCAAGAACAAGGAGGCACAATTCAAAGATAGATGGGGACAGCTCAGGGCAACGTGTGAAAATATTTTTCATGGAGAGAGTGGTGGATACATGGAACCACCTTCCTGAGGAGGTTGTGGGGTCAAAAATAGTGGGGAATTCAAGAATGCATGGGACAGACATAAGGCAATTATAGTGGGGGGTAGGAGGAAGTAGGCTGTTGGTAAACTTGAAACTGCAACCTATCCAGTAGGTAGGGAATGGGCAGACTGGATGGGCCAAGCAGTCCTTATCTGCCATTAGAGTCTATGTTTCTATGTTTCTAAGACATTATGGGTGGCGGCACTGCATCTGCAATGCACTGGCGCACTGGTGCCCTTCCAGAATCGCAACTGTGCAGAAGTTGGTCCCTTTGTGAATCCCACCTAGAGACTCTCATGGACTTGGTTGGGAGTGGACGATATGATCTCAGTTATGGTACTGGATATGCTGTCCCAAATACTGGTGCAGTTTTTGTTTCTGTAGTGAGATGTTTTGTCCAGAACTTATACAAGGATTTCAGTTGTCATAAATTTATACGGTCTAGATAAAAGATTGGTCATAGTTTCTTCAGTTTGAGGTGTGGGAACTTTGTGCATCCACATGAATACCTTCATCATCTATAATGCGCCTTCTTTGAAAACTATCACAAAACAACAACATTGAAATTTGCCATTTCACCATTGTTATTGATTCGAGTCTCTTCAGGTTGAGCTTCTTACTGGTCCAACAGATTTTTGCATTTTAAGCCTGCTTGACATAGTCAAAAATAGATTTTGCTAGTAATGCTGCCTAGTAGGACTGGTGGGTGTGGTCAAAACAGGAAAGATGAAGAAACCAGTTGTTTACTTCACAGGGTTTCAACACAGCAGGAAGCTAGTTCTGTGCAGCTGTAATGCTAAGGTATACATAAAGCAGCAAGCTACTACACACAGAAACAAAGAAAAGAGAACAGAAAAGAATTAAACACCCCATCGAGTCAGTTCACATCAGGAAGACTAAAAACGTTCTGCAGCAAAAGTGCACTGCAGCTGTTTTCTCTTGCAGCCAGTGCAGTAGTGTTGGTGGGGAACCACCAGTTCCACAATGCAGGTGCTGTCACTTTTTCTTACACCATGGCAAAAGAGGTGATTCCTTTTCGCTTGTAAACATACTTGATTGCATCTAATTACTGATCACCAAGTCTGTTGTGAGTTGCTTTCAGCAGGTATTTGAGATGATGTTATATAATTAAACAATACGGATTACATCGCCAAACATAACACTATTACTCCAGCATTGCAGCTCACTAATCCTTAGATAGAGGTTTAGTTAAATAGGCCTTGCTTAAACCAAAATGCAGTACAGTTATAAATCAGTAATACTACACAAGTATAAACATGGCGCAACAGCAGCAGCAAACCAAACCATATTAACTGGTGCTACTCCAATTTATTTCCAGATAATGCAGCTAAAATAGGAGTTGCCTAACTAGTTAGCATCCTACCATTAGAAGAATCAGCATTTATATAGCGCTTCATACATCCAAAGCACTTTACAAGCAATGCTAGATTGGTAGTGAAGTGACTGAATGTGTGGTGGCGCCATATCGCACATCATCACCCACACACAGCCTGGATAATTGCATGAACCGGTTTATGGAAGGAATGTTGGCCAGGACACTGGAATGTTCCTACTCTTTGCAAAGAGTGACCTGGGTCTTTACTTCCAGCTGGACACCCACCAGGATAACACCAGGATGGGCAGAAGGGACCCCGGTTTAACGCCTCGCCTGAAGGACAGCACACCCCAGCAGTACAGCACCCCCAATACTGCTCTTTGATGCCAGCAATTTTAGGTGCAAGTCCAATCCCAGTGTGGGATGAGAACCCACAACCTTCTGGTCCAGAGGCAGATGTGCTACCAACTGAGCCATGTTGACACCTCATTAGATTCCAGGGAGGCCTAATTAAATAGCCATGCTCTCAGCTGAGCATTAAAGCAGTGTACTTAGAGGGCAGTGTAAATGTCCAACAGGAATGTGTGCCAAAATCATGTCATGATGAGAGAATGCCTGTCATCTGCCAACTTCAAGAGGGAATTCAGAACACATGAAAGCTGGCAGCTTAAAAGTGTAACTGCCAGACAGCAGTGTGGTTTAAAGAGAAGTTTGCTAAGATAGTGAGAGCAAGCCTATAAAGATCTTTGTATGTCAACAGCAGGATCTTAAAATATTACTTACTAAACTGAGTTTTTCAGTTCTGAGAGAACTTTTAACATAGTTTAACCTGGTAATAAAGAATGAAACCAATAAAATACTGCAATCAGTGAAACAGAAGATAAATTGTGTCTTATTTTGATTTTCAAAGTTTTCACAAAAGTGGCAGTCACATTATTACCATTCCATTTCTATAGCAGGCACATTCATCCCTAAGCACCATAAAACCCAGCATGCAGGGCCAAGATACACATGTTCTGTGTGTTCTTTGGATACCTGTGGATGCACTCACCAGCCTCCACCCAGTGTGGCCTCCCAGGCTCCAGCCGTGCTTGTACCTTTGCATCTGTGGTACCATTCGAGGCTGGGGTGGGGAAGGCCATGTACAGGGCTTGGATGATAGAGCATTGCATGCATTAAGGCACTTGCAATCTGCCAGCCGAGCATTTGTGGAGGTTCCAGTACTCCAGCCAGAGGGCTGCCATGCGCAATGCATGGATGAGCAAATAACCAAAGGCAGCACTCTGAGTTGGAAAAACATAAGAAAGACTCACTGAATAGCTAAACAGATTAAAACTCTATTAGGTATTCTGGGAAGACTAGATGGATCAAGAGGTCACCTTCTGCCAGCAAATTCTTATGTTCTTGGCCAAAACAAAAAGCACTAAGCCCCAGCACTTCATGCTGTAATTGTGACACTTTGTTGGGGCATGGCTAACACACATTGCTGTCTTCTTTTAAGTCTCACTGTTAAAGATACTGTCCAGGCATACATTACAGCAGCAATATCATATTGAGTCGAAGTAATGCAAGTTAATCTTCCTTTGCTGAAACACCACAAAACAATAAAGTGCAACCTCCACAATTTAACTAATGAAATGCATAATTGGAGCATAGTAAAATATTTGATTTTTATTGAAACACATAGGCAACAAATAGGGCAGCACAGCATATTCATATGGGTTCATGAATATTTAAATTAGGAGATCAGGTGCTGAGTAGACATCGTCTGTATGAAACATACAGCAGGGATATTTAAATTATTTAAATATACACAAATTACTGTACAAAATAAGATATACTGTTAAAGTTAATACTGAAACAAATACCTGCTGTGTTGTGGTGTCAGTGCAGTGGGGCAGTGAAAGATTCTTCAGTTTGGAATATCCAAAAGGAATTGCCATCACTGGAATCATATAATTATACAAGTCACTTAGCTGTAGCCATAGTGACTTGCTATTACTCAATGGAGAGATCCTGTAATCAATTTACTTATTTGATACTCATCAAGTGTACTTTTGAATATATTTATAGTTATGCTAAGTACTACATGCTCTGGGGGCACTGCTCCATAGAAACTACTCTCTAGTTTATCCAGCCTCCTCTAAATTTGTTCTATGTTTTCACCTTTTACTGAAGGCTATGATCTCTTGTACCTCTGCTCTGTTCCTTACTTTAAAGATCTACAACATTCCATAAGTCTCCTTCCTTATGTGCTTTGAAAATTACACAGGTCCACTCATAACCTTCTGTATTCCCATGAGTACATATTAGGATGTTAAGTCTATCCTTCTGTGTTAGTGTTTTATGTTTATGACCAGTGTGGTGGCCTCCTCTGCACTCCCTCAAATCTCCTAATGCTACCTTTTTATGGGGTCTAAAACTGCCCACAATACTTCAGCTGAGGCCTGACCAGGGCACCATACAGGTGTATCACAATCTCCTGGATCTGGTACTGATGTTACGGCTAATACATCCCAGCATGTTGTTGCATTTCTAGCAGCTATCTGACAGTGTTGATTGAAACTTAACTTATTTGTTTTATGAATGCCCGGTCTTTTTCCTCATCTATAGCATTTAGATAATATCTAGCCCTTGTGTTTTTCAACCAAAATGCATTTATTTGCATTTATCAAGATTAAATGAAAGTTTGATCTAATTGGTCCAATTTTCTAGATATAATTACCCCAGGTCCTTTTGATTTTTGTTGTTGTCAGTATCTCACCCCCACTGTGTACTCTTACCCTGGATTTTTGTTTCCCAGGTGCATTACCTTGCACTTCTTTTTGTTGAATCTAAGCTGTCATACATTTGACCATTCCTCCAACCTTGCCAAGTCTCTTCTCATCCTTTCCACTCTGTCTTGTGTATCAACCCTGTTGTAGATCTTTGTGTCATCTGCAAAGAAACATACTTTTCCTTACAGTTCCTCCAAGAATGTCACTTATATACGATTGGTCCAATTTTCTAGATTTGTAATTTCTTGTTGAAAGTTTTCATTGCTTCTTGGTTTTCCACAAAAGCCACTACACAGAAACAGAATCATAACATCTGACCCAGAAAAGGACAGCTTGGCCCACCTAGTCTTCCCATTTCGCTATCTACTGCTTAAACTCCAGATCCTGATTGATTTGCTGCTTACCTTCTCTTTCCTACAACCAGGGTAGCCTTCTGTCTATCCATGCATTCTTAAATATGCTTATCATGTTTGCACCATTGACCTCTGAGAGGCTGTTCCATGCATCTACCACCTTTTCCATGAAAAATGCTTCCTTAGTTGCCTGAGTCTCCGTATCTAGCCTCATATTGAGACCCCTTGTTCTTGCACATCTCTTTTTCTGAAATATGTTTGCCCTCTTGAACTTTGTTTATCTCCTTGAAGTACTTGAATGTCTTATAGAAAAATAGAATTTGATGGCAGATAAGGACGCTGGCACACCTAGTCTGCCCATTTTCCGACCTGATGGATAAGCTGCAGATCCTAGTTAACCAACAGCCTACTTCCTCCTACCCCCACTAGAACTGCCTTATGTCTGTCCCATGAATTCTTGAATTCTCCCATTGTTCTTGACTCCATGACCTCCTCAGGAAGGCTGTTCCATGCATCCACAACCTCTCCATGAAAAATACTCCTCACAATACCACTGAGCCATCCCCTTTATCTTCAAACTGTGCCCCTTGTTCTTGCACATCTCTTTTTCTGAAAGATACTACCCTCTTGGACTTTGTTGATCTCCTTGAGGTACTTGAAAGTTTCTATCATGTCTCCTCTCCCTTCTTTCCTTGAGGGTATACACATTAAAGTCCTTTAGTCTCTTTCGTATGTCTTCTGGTGCAGACTCTGCACCATTTTGCTGCTCCTCCTCTGGATAGCCTCCACTCTGTCTATGTCTTTGTGGAGATGCGTGTCTCCAGAACTGCAGACGCTACTCCAGATGGGGTCTCACCAACTGTCTGTACAGAGGATAACAACTTCTTGTTTTCTACTGTTGATGCCTCTCCCTATGCATCCCAGTACCCCCCAACCCTCCTTACTGCCTTCTCACATTGCTTGCCCACCTTTAGGTAATCTGATATAATTACCCCAGGTCCCTTTCGATTTTTGTTGTTGTCAGTATCTCACCCCGTTGTGTACTCTTTCCTTGGTTTTTGTTTCCCAGGTGCATTATCTTGCACTTTTTGCATTTAATCTAAGCTGCCATACATTTGACCATTCCTCCAACATTGCCAAGTCCCTTCTCATTCTTTCCACTCCATTTTGTGTATTAACCCTGTTGCAGATCTTTGTGTCATCTGCAAAGAGACATACTTTTGCCTTCCATTTCTCTGCAGTGTCACTTATAAAGACATAAAAGGACTGGTTCCAGTACTGAACCCTGCAGTACCCTGCTAGTAACCCTTCTTTCTTCACTGTGGACTTTGTTTATTATTATCCTTTGTGTCCTGTTGTCCAGCCAATTCTTATCCAGGCTACCATCTTGGGACCCACCCAAGGCTAGCTAACCTGTATATTAATCTTTGGTAGGACTGTATCAAATACCTTGCTAAAATCTAGCTAGACTATGTCCACAGCACCTCCCTGGTCTACTACTTTGGTTACCTAGTCAAAGAAATCTATTAGATTTGTCTGACACTACCTTCCCACTGTGAATCCATGCTGCCTTTTGTCCTGTGCCCCACTGGCCTCTAGGTACACAACAGTTATTTCCTTCAGAAGTGATTCCATCATTTTCCCTACCACTGAGGTCAAACTAACTGGTCTGTAGTTTCCGCCTCTGCCCTGCTCCCACTTTTGTGAAGAGGAATCACATCTGCCCTCTTCCAGTCCTCAGGTACCACCCCATCCTCCCATGATTTGTTAAAGAGAGTAGTCAGGGTGTCACTAGTTCTACCCTTAGTTCTTTTAGAATTCTTGGGTGAATCCATCAGGCCCCATTGCTTTGTCCACCTTCAGTTTTACTAGTTCTTTCAGAACCCTTTCTTCTGTGTATCGACTGGTATCGACACCTCTATCCAGAGTGTTTCTGTTGTTTGGTTTAGGTACCTCCTCCTTCCTTTGTGAATACTTAGCAAAATATTTGTTCAGTATCCCTGCTTTTCACTGTCACCCTTTGCCCACATTCCCTCCCCTTTATTAAGCTTCAGTATCACTCTCTTGGTTTTCTTCACTCCTTAATGTACCCATAAAAGGTCTTATCCCCTTCTTAACAGAGTTGGCTATCCTTTCCTCGGTTTTAGCATTTGCTAGTCTGACTGCCTTCCATGCTTCTTTTGCTTTTAACTGATAAAGATCTCTGTCCTGCTCCTTCTGTGTTCCTCATATTACCTGAATGCTATCCTTTTCTCCTTAACCCTCCCTGCCACCTCTTTTGAGAACCATAGCATTTTTTCCTTCATTGTATTTTGTTAATTTGCTTCACACAAAGGCGTGTTGCCTCTGTGATGGCTGGTTTGATTACTGTCCTATTGTTTCTCCACCCTCCTTCTTACCTGTTTGCTAGTGTTTTTCTGAGGCACTCTCTCATTTTCCCAAAGTTAGCCCTCCTAAAGTCCAATAGTCTTGCTTTTGTATGGCTTGACCTCTATGGCTGTGTTTATCATGAACCACACTCTTTGGTGGTCGCTTGTTCCCAGATGGCTACCCACTTCTAAATCCGATATTCTTTCTCCATCCCCATGTGAGAGGACCAGGTCTAGGATTGCTCCCTCCTGAGTGGGTTCCAATACTAGCTGTCTGAGGCATGCCCTTTTAGGGCATCAAGAATGACCCTGCTCTTGGATGTGCCTGCAGCAAAGGTACTCCCATTAACATCTGGCATATTCAGGTCCCCATCAACAATATCTACCTTTTTCCACCATTCTAAGGATGCCTTCTATCATTTCCTTGTCCATTTCCTCCCCTGAGATGGGGGTCTGTATACAACCCCATGCGGATTGTGGTGCCATTTCCTGTCCCCAGGGTGACCCAGAGTGCCTCATCTGCTCCCTGTTTACTCTTTAGCTATGTTGCTTTAATTATTTCCCTTATATAGAGTCACTCCTCCTCTTTACCCTCCCTGTCCCTCCTGTGGTTGTGTATCCTGGTATGTTGACATCCCGTCAAGGTTCTCTGTGTACCATTTTTCTGTGACTGCCACAATATCCAGGCATCCCTTGTCCATCAAGGCCACTAGTTCAGGGAGCTTGTTACACAGACTGCAGGCATTGGTACTCATCACCCTCCATTTTCCTGATGGCCGCACTCTTTAGCCCTATCCCTGTCTTTACTGCCATTGCCTTTTTTGCATTTACCTCTGTCCTGCTCCTCAATAACTTCTCTGCCTTGGTGTTTACCTCACTAATTACCATGTTTTGTAGGGGATGCTGGATTTCCTGCTCCTTTCAGTGCCTCCTTGGCTAGTTTAAATGCTTGTTAATGAAGCATTTAAACCTATCACTTATGATCCTGGTCTCCTCCTGACAGATGCAGACCATCGTGCCAGTATATACCTGCATCCTCCAGGTGGCTCCCTAGTCCCCAGTGAAATCAAAACCCAGAGCTCCACTCCAGTTTTTCAACCATTCATTGAATTCCATGGTGTGGAGTACCCTAGCATTACCCTTGCCATAGACAGGCAGCACCTCCAAGAAGGTTACTCTATGCACTACTTGTCTAAGGCCCTCCCCAACTCCACAAACTCTTCTTGCACTGCTCAGATCCCTTTCACAGCCAGGTCATTTGTTCCTAGGTGGACAATGACATCCAACTCCCTTCCCAGTGCAGCTGCTCCAAGTATCCTGAGGGTTTGCTTCCTGTCCTTCCAGGCCATGGCGCCAGGCAGGAACCTTACCTTCCTCTCCTTCCTCTCCCACTTCTACCCCCAGTGATTGAGTCCCCACCAGG
Organism: Neoceratodus forsteri; assembly: GCA_016271365.2. Lineage (NCBI taxonomy): Eukaryota > Metazoa > Chordata > Ceratodontiformes > Ceratodontidae > Neoceratodus > Neoceratodus forsteri. The sequence continues at coordinate 898,612,101 of CM057456.1, read as the reverse complement.
AGTTGTTTCCTTCCCCTGTGGAGTCCTTGCCATCCTCCTGTGGGTCTCTTTGTGGAGGTTCCCAGCATACTCCTTGGTCTCCACTGCAGGTACCTCCATAGAGGAACCACTATCTGCCAGAAAAGCACATGAATTGTGGAGAGGTACAGCTGGAGGATTCACCTCTGTTCTGCCACCCTCTCCCTCCTGAGTCCCACCTTGGTCCAGCCACTCCTCTTTCTTGGCAACCTCTGAGGTAGCGGGCGTGGCCCTGGTGGTTCCTGGGTGGGGGAGGAGGTTTCACAAATCCTAATCAGGTCAGCCTGAGACTGGCACCTCCTCCTCTCAAACCAGAGAGATGCCTGCAAATAGGGTAGCATCACAGCCTCCAGAATGTCTCCCGGAACACTGTCGCCCCACAGCCATTGCACTGCACCACTCCCATCATGTCTTATTTTGTGTCACCTCTCCTGTTGCTCCGTATGCTTACCTCTCCTCTCCTTACAGCTCTCACCCTTCCTGTTCTGGGACAGCAACTTCTGTATTCTTCAGTAGTCTCCTTCTTCCTTGCTCAGAGTCAGACCTCCAGCAGCTAGGGAGTAGAAAGAGCTACTTTTTTCCTTCAGGGTTGACAAAATTATTGTTTTCTATGATCCTTCCTTCCTACTACCAAACAGGAAGTTCCTGTTGTCAGTCAAATCCAGTGGCTATAAAAGTAGAACTAGCTTAGGTGGTAGGGTGGAGGTTGGATGGAGGGCAATTAGTAAAAAAACTGTAGCTTTTTAGTTGGCTGCTTTCTGCTCTAAAAGCAAGATGTCTGTCTTCCAAACCTAGCAGCAGAAGTTGTAATTGGAGTCACCTGCTTTTCTACTGCCTAAGCACACCCCAATTAACTTCTCTCCCCTCACTGATTTAGCAAACTAAGTTGATACAGTACCTTCCCCAACACAGAAACGCACACTGACTTTCTTTTTACCCTAAATGAGACCCTCTTTACTTCTAATAAAGTATCGGTTTGCTTAATCCCAACAGGCACCGACTCCTGCTGAGAGAGAAGTGCTAAATTAGTAAGAAAAACTGTAGCATTTTTAGTCAGCTGCTTTCTGCTCTAGAAGCAAGATTTCTCTCATATCATATCCCCTTCCCTCCTTTCCTCCAGAGTATAAGTATTGAGGTTTTTCAGTCTCTTCTCATCTGGTTTCTGGTGCAGTCCTTGCACCACTTTTGTTGCCCTTGTCTGGACTGCCTTTAGTCTGTCTATGTTCTTTGAAGATGTGGTCTGCAGAACTGAACACAGTACTCTAGGTGAGGTCTCACCAACTTCTGTACAGTGATATCACCACCTCTTGTTTTCTAGTAAGTAAGTAAGTAAATTAGTAAAATTTTATTTATAGAAGGTGCCTTCTATTGATCAGAGTGCCTTTACAATGCAAATACAAACAGTACAATAAACATCTTAAAATACAGACCATAATCCACTTAAAACAATGTACAAGTCCTAGGCTGTTACAGTCCTAGAAATGCCTTTTCAAAGAAATATGTTTTGAGGGAGTTTTAAACCCTCCATGGTCAGGCTCTCATGTATCTGACAAGATAGAGAGTTCCACGGAGTAGGGGCCATAAAGGCAAAAGATCTTCCCCAAATGTCTTCAAGTGTACCCTGAGAACTCTCTAGCAATCCTCATCAGAGGATCAGAGTGAGCTGAAGGGACGATAGAGAAATAAGTCTTGCAGGTATTGGGGTCTCTGCTAGTGTAAGGCTTATAGGTCAGCAATGCGACCTAGAAAAGGATTCACCATTGTATAGGCAGCCAATGCAGTTCATGCAGCACAGGTGTTATGTGACTGGATCTAGGGGTTCCAGTTAACAACCTGGCCATCACTTTCTGCACTAGCTGCAGTCAGTGAATATTCACTCCGGTAGCCCTAGGTAAAATGCATTGTAGTAGTCTAGCCGACTGGTGACAAAGGTGTGGACCAATGTTGACAGATCCTCAGACGGAACCAGATGCTTCACCCTGGTGATGTTTTGAGATGGTAGAAGGAGGACTTGACTATGGCCAACACCTGAGCCTTCAGGTCAAACCTTCATCAAATACTACCCCATGTCACGATCTGGTTCGAGGCATTGAGCAGGCTACCCCAAGTTGTAAACCAGAGGGTTTTCCTGCCCATGGCCCAGCCATCCTTAGATCCAAGTCCATGACCAACACCTCGGTTTTCTCAGGTTTAACCTCAGCCAGCTGGCACTCATCCAGTTCTGTATCTCCTGTAGGCAGTTGTTAAACATCGATACTGTGTCATATTCCTGGCCAGTTACAAAGGACATGTACGGTTGAGAATCACCTGCATAGCAGTGAAAACTCAACCAGTACTGACTAATAATGTCCCCCAGTGGCAGCATGTACACTGCAACAGCATGAGGAAAGCACAGAACCCTGCAGTATCCCACAGGGCAGACATCGAGGAGACAGGGGTACATTTCTGATACCACTCTCTGTCTGCTATGGCCCTTTAAGGATCTCCCACTGCCCTCTACTCCCTTCTGCCCTCCTTTGCCAGGGTTTTTGACCCATTCCTTCATTTTTTCAAAGTCGGCCATCTTGAAATTCAGGACCCTTGCCCTCATGTGGCTTGACTCTTATACTGTCTTCACCTTGAACCACACTGTATTGTGATCACCAGTCCCCAGATGGCTGCCCACTCATACATCTATTATTCTGTCACCATTTCTATCTTCCTGTCATCCCAAAACTTTCACAACCAAGCACTGTCGGTACACTGCATGGATGACATGAAGATATTGAACAGTGCAGTGTAGGTCCCAGTACTTGAAAAGATCCTCTGATACAAACTCTCTGCTTTCACGTATTTAGCTAGGTGGCTATCCAGTGCACTACATTTCAAATGATTTTCATGTCCATGTCCATTAGTCTGTTTATTAACCCTTAGGCTGATGACAGAATTAGAATGCATAATAATTCTGGACCAATATGTCAGTTCACAGCACAGCAAGGGTTAACTCTAAATGAGGTACTGTGTCAAATGCCTTGGAATAATAAAAGTACACCACATCAACTGGCATGCCTTGCTGATTGGTTCAGAGAAGTGAAATAGGTTTGTCTGACAAAACCATTTTTCTTTGAACCCGTGCTATGTTGGATCTTACCTCCCTATTGATTTTATATGCTTTCAATCACTTCTTTAACACTTTAACACTTTAACCAAGGGTGCGAGTATACTCATTGTGCTGACGTGGTTGGTTACTATGGATGCCATGTGCATGTTCTGTTTTGAATGAACCATTGAATAGCATTGAAACAGAATGTGCTTCCACATGGACACCTATACCTGAGTACAGGGGGACTTGTTTAGAGTTGGGCTGACAACATGTGGTGAGTTGTCATGTGACCTAGCCTTTGCAGGGACATCTGTAAAAGCCATAGGTCTGATGCAGTTTCTTCACTTGGCAGCAGTGCAGGCAGCGAAGGAGCTTTCTGCTGAAGCGCCTACTCTGAACTCAAAAGTGCTAATTTCAGGAGAAAATCCATTGGAAAGTGTGTCATAATGCACTGATACAGAGGCAGCTTCATTGTTAAGCATCATTTCAAAAAACGAAAAAATTCAAACAAGTTTTATCTGAAGGGAGGCAGGAGACTAAAAACAGCTAAACAATAGGGCTTGTTGTTGTTCAACAGGTGTATGCAGTCAGTTTTACTGTTACTAATTAGGCATTAATTTGCAATAAAGGGAGACACATTAATTGTTCATTATTTAGAGAGTAGTTTCCCCAGATGTGTATTTTTTAAACTTCATGTTTATTGTTATGTCAAAACATACAGTTTCAGTCACTTACAGTGGATATTAAATTTTTATATTTTAAAACCATTAGGGCACCACTCCTCATAACACATTTAATAAATCCATCCACAGTAATATGATACATCATTGGAGGGGTTCCTTATAATATGCAAAGACATAAATGTAAACATTTTAGACTGTATAATGAGCCCAGGAGCTGCATAGTTTCATTTAGTAAATCAAAGTCTTGAGTCCTCAAGTCCCTTCCTTCAAAGGGAACAGGAAAGTTCACTATGCTTTTCCTAAGTATATGCACTGAATGTGCCATCCCAGTTAAAGATTGTGATAGCTTCTTCTCCCAAAGCTCACTTTAAACATAGGTGTGGCTATACTTAAGTTGAATAACATAATTCAATAAGTTGATCACTTTAAGCCATCGAGTAAATTCCATTTTCCACTTAGTAAAGTGCTTAAAATTCAAACTCCTTAAACTGGTCCTATGAGTCACTTGTAACAGGCAACTAAGTAAAGTTTAAAACTAATGGTATAACTAAGCATGCCCTCTTAATAAAGCTGGGAAGTTGCAGCCAACAAACATTTTCAGTGTTTCTATGGTCTGCAATTATATCTTTGTATTTTTAATGATAGAGATAAGCTAACATTAGCTAGACAATTTTTGATGAGCTATTCATTTCACTCACCAGTCATATATATTATGCCTTTCAATAAAGTACTTTACAGTTCTTTTCAGGTGTGTTCTTCCTCCAAGGAGGATTCATCTGGTGAGACAATTTGTGATCTACTGGCAGTATTTCTCTGGCACCACTTCATGGCTTCAGCTGGGTCTGAAGAAATGAAGACTGAACCTCTATGAACTATCCAGAGTTGGGCTGGGAAGACAAGGCCATGTGGAATCCCCGACTCTCTCAGCAATGCTCTGGCGCCATCAGATTTCTTGCACTTTTGGTGTGTCTCAAAACCAAAATCGAAACAACCTTATCTGCTGTCCTTCGTGAAGTAGCATTTTCTTTGCCTAGCCATTGTAAGGAGGTAATCTCTGGATCCCACTCATCCATAATGACCACCACAGTTCTTGGGGCTTCTGGATCGCTGGTGTGCCTCTCGACGCAACTCGTAGGCCTTTGGAAGCACTTCACTGTAGGGGCAATCTCTTCACCTGATTGCTGCATCAACCATTCTTGAACAAATAGCAACAAGTGATCACCTTCGCTTCTTCTGCCATTCCTAGAATCTGCAGATTCTGTAGGAGACTTGGTTCTCCAAAGTCTCCAATCTACTTCTAAAGTGTGTGTTTTCTTTAATTATCTGTGAGACTGCACCCATTGCTGTGTCTGCCCTTTTAGTGGCTTCATGGGAGGCTCGAGTGATCGATTCCACCAATGACTCAACAGTAGCTACTCTGTTTGTTAGGGTATCGAATTTATTAGACAGTCCAATAACTGATGCTATCAGTCCATTTAGTTTTACTCCCACCATTTGCAAAGTTTCTTGTGTGGGAGCATCATCCTGTATTGTGTCCCGATCTTGTGTAGCCCTCATGGTTGGAGTTGCAGGATTTGTTTTTGTTTAGCTCTGTCCCCGTCGCTCTATCTTTACAAGGATTGCCCATGTTATTGCCTAAGTCTTTCTTTCTCAGTCTCTGATGAAAATGATGCGCTTTATTCGATTTACTTTTAAATTACCAGTAAAATGGAGACAGTGAGGCAGAGCTGTATATTCAGGTGTCCATTTTGCTCGGCTCCACAGCGCCCCCTCCCCAGATGTGTTTTGTTATAGAAGGGACAAGGTTCTATAGCAGCATGGTTGATTTTGATACTGGCATTTTGAAACTGATTATGCCGTGTCAAAAAAAAATGTTTACTGAATCATGCTCTTGATGAAATATTTGTGGACAGTGAGGCAGCTAGGGGCACAAGTTGTGATTCAGACTCTACTCACAGAATCAGACATGGAAGGTGTGTTACCTGAGCACAACCTATTTGCAGGATATAATACAAGCAGCAAAACACAGATGAATAAAAAGTTCAGATGAAATGGGCACAGGATGAGTCCAGCCAAATAAAAATAATGAATGCACCCCAGTGTAACAGGATGAGGCAGAGCAAATAACAGTGATAAAATCACCACAAGTGTAAGGGGTGAGGCAGGAAAATAAAAATGATAAAGGCACCAGAAGTGGCATGGTGCAAGGCAGGGCAAATAATAATGACAAAGGCACTGGAGGTGGCACAGGGCAAGGCAGAGCAAATAAAATGACAAAGGCAACGGAAGTGGCACAGGGCTAGGCAGAGCAAATAAAAATGACAAAGACACCGGAAGTGAGACAGGGTGAGGCAGGGCAAATAAAATGACAAAGGCACCGGAAGTGAGACAGGGTGAGGCAGAGCAAATATGAATGCTGCCACCAGGTCGCTGACAGGGTTGTCAAGATCTCAGCCATGTCTCACCTGTGCTGCGGAACTGCACTGGCTGCCGTGTGATGGAGGATCACTTTCAATGTCGTGGTTGCTGACTTATAAGACCCTATATGGACAGGGACTGGGTTACTTGCAAGACCATCTTCGCCATACTGCCCCATCCACCATGTCCACTCCACTGATGAGGGATTGCTAGAGGTTTCCAGGGTCCATTTACAGACATCTGGTGCTAGGGCTTTTCTTTTGTAGCCCCAACCCTGAGGAATGTTCTACATCACCAGATTAGAGAGTGCCTGTCCACGAGGCTTTCAAATCCTCATTAAAAACATGCTTATTTGAAATGGCATTTGGGAAACTGTTTAGTATTGTTACTGCTGCCTTGATTTTTATTTTTGGATTTAAAATTTGTAGATTGTATATAAACTTTGGTTTATTGAAAAGCACTTTAAAAATAAATTTGACTGATTGATTGACAAAAGCACTGGAAGTGGGACAGGGTGAGGCAGAGCAAATAAATGACAAATGCACTAAAAGTGGCATGGGGCAAGGCAGAGCAGATAATAATGATTAAGGCAATGAAAGCGACAGGGACAAGACAGGATAAATAATGATGAAGGCAATGAAAGTGACAGGGGCGAGGCAGGATAAATAATGATGAAGGCAATGAAAGCGACAGGGACGAGGCAGGATAAATAATGATGAAGGCAATGAAAGCGACAGGGGACGAGACAGGATAAATAATGATGAAGGCAATGAAAGTGACAGGGGACGAGGCAGGATAAATAATGATGAAGGCTGGGGGCTAACAACTAACTGGTACACATTTAATACAGTCTACCCCCTCAATACTCCCACTCTACCTACCTAGGCTACCATTTCACCTAGCTAGCAGTACCTAAGGAATTATTAAGGCAGGCCAAGCAGGTGGGGCCAAGGGGAGGGACTAACTTTACATTAAGTTACACTCTCTAATCTATACTGCCTGCGTGTAAGTTTAACTGTGTACTTAATAGTCTACCTCCACCAGTACATCGCTGTATGTATGTATCAGGGCTAAAATACCACCATTAGGAGGAATTATTAAGGGCCTAAGGCAGGCCAGGCTGAGGCAAGTGGGGGCTGAGCTAACTGTTAAATTTATATTACACTCTCTAGTTGTCCATGTTGTCTGAGTGTCTGTAACTGTGTGCACTTAGCAGGCTATACCTTCTCCAGTACCTCGCTTTCCTATCTACCTAGCTACCATTTGTCTTATGAGGGGATGGAGGGTGAGGAAGGCCCAGTCTTAAAGGTGCATCCTGGGCCAGAAATTTCTGTCAGCACCCCTGAGAGACAGAGTACATGGGCAAGATATTCACAGTCCTTCAACAGATAGTACTGGTACAAACCAGAAACTTGTATCTGAAATTCTGTGGCACGAAGATGAGCAGCAGGTAGAAATATTTCAGTTTAGAGGAACTCTTGAGATTAATATCCTTTGCCTAACAACCCACCACCACATCAATTTTCCAAATATTCTTTTTGGAGATAAAGTCCAATAGTAGTGACAGTATTATAACAAGCATTTATCAGTGCGAATGTTGTCTTGCTGGCATTGGCATTGGCATTAGTAGTGCAGAAGTTAGAGAGATGCATAATTGAATGGCAGTGAAGTATTAAACTGATGCCAACCCCACCCCCACCCTGCAGAGACTGACGGGCACTGGGATGCGCCTTTGATTGTCGACTACTGCGCCACGCCCATTTCACTCACCCTACCGCAGACACCAAGTGTTGTGGTGTGCCTTGGGGTCTTCTGGCTTACTGTGAAGGACCAGTGGTGGCACCAGGGTGGGGATCCACAGGATATGGCAGCCCATGCCAGTCCACCAGAGGCTGCCATTCCCTCTTCAAAACAAGCCAGAAATGTGCCATAATATCAGACCAGTGCCAGTGACACCCCAGCCCATACCTCTTCACCCAGGACTGGGGGCCAGTGGAGAATGGGCTGTACTTGCCTGGTATGAACTGGACAACCAGTCAGAGAGGGGCTCAATGGTGGTGGACAGCCGCAAAGCAGATGTCCTTCTGTGCCAGCTGCACTTGCTTCCTGGCAATGTGCAGGATCATGCAGTTGTCTGTCCCTGCCTCGCGCCTAGCCTGCTGCAGAGATGGGTCCTGTGACCATGATTTGGGCATGGAGTAAGCATACAACAATGGCTCTGGATGCTGTGGGTGCCCAAAGGTGCACATCCTGTGCATGGGGCCTCTGCAGATGTCCACCCTCTTTGCAAGAGTGGAGCAGCTACAAGCATTATGTGGAGCATGCCCTTATTTCAAAGCATATTACATATAGAATAATGCATGTGGTGGTGTGTGTAATGAGAATTTTACATTATTACTGAGGTGTGGGATGCTACATAAACCCTGAAGGCAAAGCCTGAGGGGTTTAGTAAAGCATCCCACACTGATTATTGCGAATCGCATTAAGTTACGAGCGCAAGTTGCGCAGTTGCTATGCACCTCGTGAAACAGTCATTTTATGGAGCATTGTCACCAAATTTTCAACACAGGCATTTTAGGAGCTCTGTTCATGAACAGTATCACTGTCATTTTTGTAATGTGACCTGAATGCTGATTTCACACAAGAACCACGTTATTCTGCGCTGGAGGTGTGAAAACACATTTCGGAGAAGGTGAAAATGATAGCTGCACAGTTCACTAAAGGTGTGGTAAAATGCCAATGCTGAGAATCTAGCATGCAAATAGTGCAATGCGCCAACTTACTGAGCCGCATATTATGAAGTCAGCGCGCACGCCATAAAACAGTCACTTTATGGAGTATTGTCACCAAATTGTCAACACAGGCATTTTAGGATCTCTGCTCATGAGCAGTGTCACTGTCATTTTAGTAATGTATCCCAAACATTGATTTCACACCACAACCCAGTAGTATTCTGCGTGAAAATGCGAAAACACATTTACGCCAGGATGTGAAAAGTGACAGCTGCATGGTTCACAAGAAGGTGTGGTAAAATGCCAATATTGAGAATCTGGCCTGAAAATATTGCAAATTCACTGACTTACGAGGCGTGCATTGCTCAGTTGCTATACACGCTTGTAAACCAGTCATGGTTGGATTTTTCCCACCAAATTTGCAACATAGAGTTTTTGAGAGCCCCCTCAGGAACAGTGGCACTCTCATCTCCTTATGCAGTCCTGAAAGATGATTCCACACATTGACTGCGGAAATCACCTTTTGGGACTGAATAATGTCATGACAGTGCAAGAATTCATGTGAGGGATCCCAAAACCCCATGTTGAAAATTTGGGGCTAAAATTCACAAAAGTTGAAAAACCCTATCTATCCCATTATACAGCTTACCGGCATTTCCTCAGTTCGTGGTCGGCTTTGAAGAGTGCAGACATGTTCACGGTCTACCAACGATCGTCGCCCGAGCTCTGGAAGTAAGTATGGGGTATGGGGTGTGGGGAGGCAGGGTGCACAGTGGGTGGGTGCAGGTGGGGCAGGGGGCACGGAGACTACGAGGGACCATTTTCCTTTACAGGTAGTAAAGGAAAAGAAACATCATGGGACAGTTTTTTTTCAGGGATTTGGCACATTGGGATGGGCCCCAGCATGCCACCTAACTGTTTTGGGGGTCTGTAGCCAACGGAGAATTGGGCACCCTCATCGGCAAACAATATGATGGGCAGTGAATTTATGCCGAGGGATTGGGCACCCTGTCGGCACACAAAGAAGGGAGGGGGGATGGAGCCAAGGTGGGATTGGGCACCCTTGGCATTAAACAATTAGGGGGTTATTTCTGCCAATGGGTAGTGGGCTTCCCATCAGCACACAAGGAAAGGGGGGCAGGGTGACAGCCGAGGGGGGATTGGGCACTCCTTCAGCATTACACAATTGGGGGTGCTTTATGCCGAAGAGGGAGTGGTCTCCCGTTGGAAACATTGACAGGAGGCAGGGCAGCTGACAGGGGGATTGGGCACCCCGAAGTCGGCAGTTCTGACCTTGTTCTGCCATGCACATAATGGCAGTGAGCATGGCAAGAAAAAGACTGTTGCATCTGACGAGCTTTGCTCAGATTGCAGTGGACCTTTCCTTAGATGTGCTTGCCACATTAGCATGCATGGTATGACGCCAGCATGCAGGCTGATTGGGAATGAGGGCGCACCTACTGATGCATGCTCTGCATTTGCCCAACAGCAACCGTGCCTCAAATCTGCACTATCACAAGATGTTGGCTTGTGCAGGCATGGCAAGCCAACATAAAATTATTTGTATGAAAACTAACAAATATGTTGAACAGTTTTTGTCTAGTGGTACTCAAACCAAATTTGTACATACTTTTCATGGAAACCAGTGTGTTCCTCTGAAATGTGTGTGTTCATTAGTATTTTCCTGTTGACTGGGTTGGTAAAAAAACAAAAACACAACCTTCTGATTACTGGTCCCCAAACCCATTCCTTTCCAAGCCTGTTGCATCTCTCTCTCATGAGCAGGATCGGTTCATGCATGTTCTAAAACTCCTGCATGTTATGGATAATGACATTGTTGCAATACCATGACAAACTTCAGAAAATCAGAACAGTCTTAGATTTCCTGCAGAACTGGTTTATCACAGCATATACCCTGCCAGATACGCCTGTATAGATGAAGCTCTCCTGCTGTTCAAAAACCATCTAGAATTAAAACAGTGCAAGCCCTTGACACACCCCAGAGCTGGCATTAAAACCTATGAGCTACAGTATCTGAAAGCTATTCTGATAATAGTGGGATAGGAGGCATGTGTGGAAATTATGTGGTGTATGCAGATAAAAAGAATGTACCAAATATAATACTGGCCACATCATCACAGGCCCTTGGGAGGACAATGGGAGCAGAATGCTTATCCAGACAAAGCAGACAATCTTGATGTAACACTGAGGTTGTGAACAATGCCTCAGCACTGAAGACAGGGCAAACAGCTCATGACATTGTAAGTCAGTTGTTAGGTCCACTTGCAGGACAGGGGTATGTTCTTTTACAGATCACTTTACTCCAACCGCAAACTTGTGAAGCGCTTGCAGAAGTGAAAACAGAATTCTGTGGCCCCATCAATAAATCATGAGTAGAACTACCACTTTAGTTCCATGATATCCAGCTTGATGTTGAGAGAGCATTTTACCTGTTGCGGAGGATTGTCCAAAATGTGAGCAATCATGCGGCAAGCAAGGTCCAAAGAAACACAAGACTGTATACCTGCTGATTACTGTGCCTAAGAGCAGCATGGTAGCATGCAGTAACAAACATGATGGAACTTCAAAGATCAAACCTGATGTGGTACTACAGTACAATAGCAAGATGGGAGGGTTAGATATCAATGACCAAATACTAGAGAACTAGCAATGCATTTGGAAACCAAAAAGTGGTACAATAAATTGTTCTTGCACCTAATTGATATTGCTGTGTTCCATTATTTTGTTATTCACAAGAGAAAGGGCAGTAAAGGCTCCCACTACCACTATGCTGCTCGGCTCATGGAAGAGTTTGTGGAGGTTTACCTTTGTAGTGCTACTGCAAACTATAGATTTGTGTGAAGCGTAGATACAGAACTACATCTTGTTGCCAGGCACCTCACTGGAAAAATCCTCCTGCACTAAAAACAGATCCTTACCAGACATTGCAGGGTTTTTCTGCTAAGGCTTCACATTCCTGACAGCCGCTGGCTCAAAACATAAGAGAGGCACACATGGAGGAGTTCCTGAAACTCAGTACTACTCTCCTGACTGGAACATTCCAATTTTGTGGGAAGAAGCTTCAAAATATATCACACAGTAAATTATTATGGACAGCCAGACAAACCTTCATCTTGACTTCAAACTAAAGAAACTTATTTCATAAACTGCAAATACTGTTTTCCTGGTGCTTAGGTTAACCATTGCGGTCCGCTGTTACACTTTTACAGTGTTTTGACCACATTCATTGTGACTAAATCTGCACTAACTGATGCTAGAGAGATTGAAACCTTTTTTTTCACAGTTGTCTTGTCCCCAGCTTGGCCACATTACTGTGAATGCCTGATATGAATGCATTTTCGGTATCTTGCTTTGTAAATATTGACCACTGTTATCCAAGTACTGATGATGGTCGCTAAGGTATTTCTTCTGACTGTAATTGCTATATTCACTGTGGCTAAATTTGCACTTCACTGAAATCAACAGGACTATTTTTTGCAAAGTTGTTTTGTTCATCTAAAACACTTATGATTTACCTAAGTAAACCTTTGTCTAGTGCAGATGTTATTTGTCTCAAACAAGTCAAAGGGAAAGACATCACAAAAGCTATTCTAAAATATGATTCAGTTTGGGTGTTGGGCCAGTTCTAATGTTCTACACTGAGTTTAAAGTTGTAAAAGCATTTTATATTGCAAGTTATAATATGTATAATCACAAACTTCATGTTAGGAATAAAAAAGAAATTTTCCTGAAAGTATTATACTTAGTACTTTAATTGCACTTATCATAGGCCTCATCTAATAAACAATATTTGCATTACAGTTAATGACAATTAACAAAAAGGTATGATTTTTGTAACAGATGCACACAGTACATTGATGTAGTGATATGTAAAAAATGTAGCTTTAATTTCTTACATTAGTTGCCAGAGTATTAAAAAACCACTTAATCTGAGTTACAGTTGTCTTTTTTCAACATACAGTGCATAGCATATGGACTGGAGAGAAAAAAAAAACATGATCGGAAATAGTTTTATTTTGAGTACATAGGCAAAATTGTGCTATACTGTATGTAGAATGTTGTTATGGATATAAATCCATAACTAAAATGGAGTTGTTATGCTGCAATAGCTATGTCATCAAAGCTGTTATGCTGCAGAAGCTATGTCACTACTGCAGCATAACAACTTGGAATGCTGCCACATAGTTGCTATCCTCAATCTAGTTAAGCTGGAAGTTGCGTTTTTGAACTTGAACTTGCAGAAACATCTGCAGCACGTTGTGAGTTAAAAAAAGAAAATATTAAAATTCTATTCTCTGTTGTCTTCTCCAGCTGGTTTTGTGTGATTTTCTATACTGTGACTGCCCATACACTATAAAAGATTGTGTATGAGCAAGTCATACCTAAACAAGGAAATTCTTGTATCTTGAGTTCCTTGGTAACAGGGTACCTCTCAGCTGCGCCCTCGAGGTCATCTTTTACCAAGGAAACCTCTCGATACAAGAATATCCTTGTTATGTATGACTGTTCATACACAATCCTCTATGTCTGTTTTCCTTCAATAGAAAGAGAACAATTTTACAACTGGTTGCAGCTAGTAGACCTAATATCATATCCTGAAAACGTCATTAAAATAACTCAAATAGAAAAATAATATAAAGATTTACATATGGGGTCCAAATTCCAGTAAAATCACCAGCAGTAGGGAATCTAAATTAGTATCTGTGACCAGCGATTAAAGGAAAGTCCCCTCAATGTATTTCTGTACATCTGCAGTTTGTAGGCGTGAACAATGATTCCTCTCTTGCATCCCCCTAATTTCATCCTAATTTAAATATAAATGAGGTTGCATCACTCTGTTTTGCCCTGGTGTGAAAACCTGTTTGTCACAATTGCAAAGGTCATGACCTCACTCATGCAAGGCATCATAGGAGTTGATGATGCATACATGCAAAGCCAGCAGAAATTATACTCTCATTCAGTTCAGTTACGTCCTTGTGAGGTTGCTGTATTCTAAATGCATTTTTTTTCTAACTCGGATACACATTAAACTGTAGAAAACAGAGGCACTTACTATGCCTTGAAAAGTTTCATGGTCAGCATAAGACAAGAACATATGAACTGCAGAGGACAGCAACAACACTGACTAATACAGTATAACTACTGCAGGCTTTAGCACTACAACATCATTAAAATCCAGTGCGCTTTACATGAGTCGGGTCATCATTTTGCAATGGAGTCAAGCAGGTTTTCATACCAGACTTAAGTACCTTCATATATATTTAAATCCTTAAATATTTAAATTAGAGAATGCAATAGAATCAGTCATGATTCATGCCTACAAACTATACAGGTAAACAGAATAAAAGGCTGAGGGACCTTCCTTTAAAGAATTAATCTTACCTTCCTGGATTTTACCAGTTGATGTCAATCAATCAATCAATATTTATTGAACCAGGCATTGCATCTTTGAGCAAGCTCACTTGCAAGATGGTCCTGGACAAAGAACATACAGTATATGTAGTACAAAGGCTAATAAATTACAATATAATGTCTAGATATGATGTACAAATATAATTACACAGGAAATGTACAGTAATGCAAATTACAATGATGACTGATTTAAGTGTGTAAAGGAATTTGACAGGAAGGGAGGGTGGAAGAGGGCTGGCAAGCCTAGGTAGACAGCTTGGGAGAGAGGAGCTTTAAAAGCTAAGGGAAGCAGCAAGCCAGAGGACTGTTATAAAAGCTAGGGGAAACTGGGGAGAGAAGGGGAAAGAAGAGAAAAGGAAAGTGCTGTTGTTAAGTAAGCTAAGGATGTCAGAGCTGGGCAGGAGAATGGCAAGGACTACGTAAGTTTACCTTACGTCAACCTAACCAACCTATAGTTCTTGTAGTTCATTCTCGATCCCTTCTTAAAAATTGGGATAACAGTTGCCTCTCTCCATTGTGAGAGAACCCATATGTTATCTAATAATTCCTAAAACTTTGGCTGTTGGGCCAGCTATTTCCATGGACAGTACTATTCTAATCCCAGAAATCTCTTACCTAATGTTTACACTTTATGCAGCCTTCTCCGCTGAGAGTGATAGTATGAAGATAGAACCTATGCAAATGTTAGAATTTAAAATGTGCTGTAGGTTCAAACTCTGCATCCGCACTCCATTCTTGCTGTTGCTCAGATCTGTTTCTCTGCCCAAAGAGAGCAGTTGTCCCATAGTGAACAGCTGGTTCTCTAGTCAAGTTTTGTTATTCTGTACTTATTTTAAAAAGTATTTAGTCATTTTTTTCAATTACTCTGCATTAGTTAGGCTTTTTCTGTAAATTATGGTTTCTCCGATTCTCATTTGATTCCCAGGAAGTGAAGAATATCTATTTTGGCTACTATTGCCCTTTTCTTCACCATTTGGCTAATAAATCACATTGTTTGCTAACTTTTGGTGGTTTACTATATCTAACTGTCCAACTGGCAGCGAACGGAATACTTTCACTTTCTGTTTCTGTCTATGCCCTTTCAACTTAATTAATCTGTTACTGTTACAGGCCTGGCAATTTGTTCTTTGCACAGTTTCTTCAGTACATGAGCTGTTTTTACAAGTGGGTTCTTGTATTACGTATTTTTGGGGGACTATTTTGATTATTTCAAAGTTCTCTCTAATTGGGATGTCAGAGAAATCTTATAGACTCTGACGGACACTAATAACACTGCTGCCAGAGTTTTGGTTCATGCAGTATCATTAAGAAAGTTTTCCTGTATAAGGACTACCATTGTTTCCCAGGATACTCAAAAACAAGGCCATTTGTCTCATTTGAGGAGATTCATTATTTGGTGACAAAACAGAGGTCTACATGAAAAAAGTGGATGAATACAAATCCACTTTCAAAAGTAACAAATAGAAGGAAAAAGGCCTGTTCCTCCTAAAGGTCATATGGAAGTGGAGGCAGAGTCAGGGATACTTCCAAGAGACTATGGGCCAGATATTCAAAACTTGCGTCCGGCAAAACCGCTTGGCAGGTTTAGCGCTGGATTAGCGCGGGTCTGCTATATTCAAAAGGCCAAATAGTGCGGGTAAACTGCATTAGCGCTTGGGCAAATTATAATGTATGCAAGGCAACTGACATGAAATACAAGCGCAATGCTATATTCAGCAGCTAGCGCCACGCTAAGTGGTTTTGCGTGACTTAGCGACACTATAGCGGTGTACATTACCACCCAGAAAAGCTTGTCTTAACCCTGGGCAACCAGCTTTGTGCCGACACTATATGGCTTTGCGCAGTGTTTGCACGGGTTTAGCGAGGGGTTTTGCCCGACCCTAACAAAGAAATATGACACATAGATAAAGCCAAACATAGAGGAAGATGTTGTTAACTGATGGCATCACAATGATGCCATCATCTGCCACCAGTCCCAGCCATGCCAGGTAGTAAGTGGTGACCCTGCTGCCAATGGACAGCATGGCAGTGTAGTCCATACAGCACACACCTGCGACCACACTTCTGTGGACACCAACAGATGCCAGTACACACATGCAGCACTGTGGGCATGGAGGATGTTGAGGCGAGTATGTATGGGTGGCGAGGCTGTGCCACAGACCAGGTGTGGCAGCAAGGCTGGGACACATCATGCAGTGCACATGGCCAGTATTGGGAATACCCCAACACCAGTGTGCCTTGTGGATAATATATGCCCCCGGCCACATACTGCACAGCTGTACAACTGCCACAGCACACAAAGCCAGAAATGTACATGTCACTGTGAGCATCCCATGCCACAGGTACAGCATCTGTGGGTCACACAGCAGCGTAACAGTAATGTCCACTGTCAGTAAACACCTGCAGGTTGTGCCTCTCACTGTGTATAGTGCAGTCATCATCACTGCCCTACACACCATAGGCAATGCTGTGTCCACACACTACTGGCCCCCTGCTACTGTAGTTTCTGCTGTACACTGTAGCATGACCTACAATGTGACAGTTGCATGCAGCACCACCACCATCTGTGCCTATGCTGTGTTGTCCCAGTACAGCTGCAGGCAGCAGTGCATGTGGAGTAGTGTTCAAAACTGTATAATATTCCCCAAGCTGTTTGCACTGGCGCTATCACGCTTGGGGTTTAGCAGCGAGGCTAAACAGTTAGCCCAGTGCAACCGTGCATGCAAATCAGGTCATAATGAGATGCTAATCTGGATGTTTGCCCACAGACTACCTAAGTAGGCTCATTTGCATGTCACTTTTGAATATGGCAGAGTTTAGCGCCGGGCAAGCGTGTTTGCTCGGGCTAACGGTTTAGCTCTCGCGCTAAACCTCAGCATAAGCGCAGTAGCTCTGCGCTAACAGTTCGGGAATATTTCACAGTTTTGCACACTGTACTTTCACATACACTGCTGCCTGCAGCTGTACTGGGTCCACGATTTGCTGGCACACACATTGGCCACATAGTTCATCTCTCACCTACCTTCACATCGCTGTGCACTGTGTTGCTGTTGTGGTTTGCACTTCCTGGTTGCCATATTCAGAGCTGTCTTATTCCAGGGCTAAGTTTGCCCTGCACTCCCAGCCCAGTTTGCCCGGCCTCATTCCCATGCTATATTCAGAAACTGTTTGCCCTGGGCTATTCCGTTTGAATATAGCTTGCTCTGTGCTCGGGCTAAGTTTGCCCGCCGGCAGTGCTAATTTTGCCCAGGGCAAAGTTTTGAATATCTGGCCCTGTGTCTCTTATGCTCGCTGTGTGCACCAATGCAAAGAGGTTACTATAGAGTAAGGGGAAAAGGGCTTCAGGCATAATGTTGCAGCTCCGTGCCTAAGCCCAGCCAGAAAAAAAGCCCTGACAATTTTTCCCAGTTGCCCAACCATTGTCAGTGAGAGGGAGACTGGAACATTACTTCCAGGAATGGGTAAACCTTACCAAAGGCAAGTGGGTGCTGGAAGAAATGGGCTGGGGCTGCATCTCCGATTCAGTCACTTTCCAAACCTGCAGAAAAACAGAAGTTTTCCCACTTACTTTCCCATAAAAAGTCTGCTGGAACTGAAAGTAAACAAACTGTTATTATCAAAGGCTATAGAAAAGTACCTGCATTCCAGTGGGGCAGGGGCCTGTCCTCACAATACTTCCTGATACACGACATAAATGGGGAGTGGCAACCCATTTTAAACCTCAGGTTTCTGAACAAGCATTAAGAAAAGAAAATTCAAGATGGTCACACTAAGGAGAGTGATACCATCTTTGCAGAAAGGTCATTGGCTAGGATCCCTGTATCTGAAATATGCATATTTTCATATCCCTGTCAGACAGTCTCACAGAAAACAACTCAGATTGAAGCTGGGGGAACCACCAGTACCAGTTCACAGCTCTCCCATTTGGTCTCACCTCAGCTCCAAGGGTTTTCACAAAGTATCTAGCTGTGATGGTAGCACAGCTGAGAAAACAAGGCATGGTGGTTCCCCTAGCTAGATGACTAGCTAGTCTCAGGAAAATTCCTCCTACTCTTTACACTTAAGTCTCAGCCATGCCTACTCTGCCAGCCCTTCCCCATCCTAAGTAATCTTTGTCCCTTTTATTCACAGCCAGACACCTTACACCCGGGCATTCTCATCCACAGCCGTCGCCGAGGAGCTGCTCCTTGCCCGCAACTCACTGAATCAGGTAAGCCCTCCAAGCTTCCAATGGACACTGCGCCTCACCAATATTCTGATTTTTAAACTTGGTGCCCCTTTCCTTTTGTGGAACTCTTCAACCCTCTGCCGTTCCATGTCTGGGATCTTAGCAAATAGCATTGTCCTTTGCATCAAATACCAGAAATTAAAAACTTAATTTTACTCCCTCTGAGCTGCTGGTCTTGCTTATAGTGCTTCAGCCTATTTAATTTGATTTGCCGAGCGCTGTTCTCAGATTAGGCTTGAGGCAGGGCACTGATATTTTTTCAAATTTGGTGCCAGCAATCTGGGACTGGTCACGAAAACTGTTAAAACTGACTGGTGCTTCCCTTACTGAAGCTGAGTTAGTGCTCAAGCCAAGCTAAATTTAGTCCCACTCACCACTCATCCCTGACCTCTACTAAATACACCTTACTTGCTTCATGATTCGACCCCTCCAATCAGGCACTGTCCATCTCTTAAAGGCATAAGCACCTATATTTTGGCTGTCCACATTTCTTACATACAGTACTTCAGTGTTTACAGATAATAGTACTCCATCCTCCCCTTCTAGGTGCACAGATCAGTTTCTTATTTGCTGACAGAACTCAATCCTCTACCTAGGTGCCTACCTCCACTAGCTCTCCTCTAAACTTTTAACCTGACAACCTCTAACTTTGGGACAATTGAATTGTATTGTATCTTTTGCCCTCCGGGTTAGCTGATATCCTCTTCCACTACCAGGTGACCCTGAGACCAGCTCTGACCTTATTTCTCTCTATTTACTAAACTGTTGCCCTGCAAGCCATGGCAAAAGACCACTGGCCCTGCTAATTATGATCCTTGCCCTCCTTCTATTAGCTGGCATCACAGCTAGTCCTTGCTACCTAGGCAGTGAACAATTGGTTTTGACACTGACTGATTTTACATACTTGACCCTACTTGTTCTACAATTGCAAGCCCTATGATATGACTCCTTTATTACTCCTAGGCTTCTTATATATCTGGCTGCCGATTATGCTTCAAAATGCTCCTGACTGAATATGCTCTTAGTACCCCTTTTTCCACTGGAAACTGTAGCATCTAGTGCTTCTAGCCCTACTATTATTTGGGGGCATTAAAACTAATCCAGGCCCCCAGTCTGCACTGCTACTCATAATATAGGCTGGATAAATGCGAAAGGCCTCCATATAGCACCCAAATAGTGGAAGTCTCTTCCACAACCTCGTTGAACTAGAAGCATGGATATCTACATATGATCCAAACATTCTTTATCTTTCAGAAACATGGTTAAAGTCTTCCACTCCTGACTCCTCATGCCCTACCACATTATACTCTTCTTAGAGGCAACAGGCCATCAAACAAGAGGGAGGGAGGGTGGAGTTGCACTCTATTTTAAAATCACCTGAATGTATCCCTTGTGAAAATTCAGCTTTATCTATCTGTGCATCCTTACATCCTTCTTCTCCTTGGAGCAAAGAAACTTCACATTATATGTGCCTATAATCCCCCAAAGGAGACCACTCAGGCTGCTCCAAACTCATGGAGCATACTACCTCGTCGTTGGACACAATTAATTAATTATCCTTGGTGACCTTAACCTAAATTGGGCTGGGAAAAATAAAAACTCCTTACTATCCTTAGTGGAGGGTTATAACATGCACCAGGTGATAAAAGATCCTACCAGGCTGGCTCAGACCACTGCTACTGGTGCACTTATTGACTGGATACTTACAAATCAACCAGATAGAATTGTGGCCTAAGGTGTACTCCTGATGCTATAAGTGACCATTCATTATTCTTTTGCATCTGGGGCACCTCAGTGGTCACTGTCCCATTGCCGTGCTATATCACCTTTTGAGATTTCATCAGATTGTATCAGGCTGGTTTCCTACATGATATCCAGCCATAAACTGGACCCCTATATTCCAGTCCCATGATGTTGAGACTGCCTTGATCTCATCACAATATTCCTATCCCTCCAGGACAAACACACTCCTAAGTGCACACGGCGTGTTCATGTAAAACAGACAAGATGGTTACATGAAGAACTTCTCACTTCATTAGGTCACGTGACAAAAGCTGGAACCGCTTTTAAAAATCAGGCCTTCAAATAGACTATGACACTTATAGAGCAGAGTGGAATGCATGCAAAAATTAATTAGGTTGTCAAGAGCTCTAGCACGCATAAACATCACCCTTTTACTTTAAAGCTATTTCAAACTAGATGTTCTTAAACTTTATTCTAATCTCTGACAATACTGGTGTATGGTCAGACTGCCTTGAGCCTAAACTCCTGAAGCCATTGCTGCTCCCTGGCTAAAATTTTTACCATGTCTCTTTGCAATGGTCTTGCCCCGGTGTATGGAAAATAGCAAAAGTTACTCCAGTCTTCAAGAAAGGAGATAAAAGGACATTTCCAATTACAGGCCTATAGCCATTCTATCAGTGCTAAACAGAATCCTAGAGAAGCTAGTGGCAAGTCAGGTCACTGAGTTCCTCTCTAAATACAGTATTTTGTCACCTACTCAGCATGGTTTCCAAAAAGACATAGCACCTCCACTGTGTTGGTGCAACCCACAAATGATGTCTTAACTGCTATGGATCTAGGCCTCATGACAGGAGCTGTGTTTGTTGACCTCTCAAAGGTGTTTGATCTCGTCGATCACCCTCTTGCTTGCTGGCCTCAGTTCCCTTGGTTTCTCTGCAAAATCCATTGAATGGTTTCATAGCTACTTAACCAGTAGAAGTCAAAAGTAAAATTCAACTCTGCAATGTCCGATTCTGCACCTATTAGTGTCTGTGTTCCACAAGGGTCCATTTTGGGGCTCTCCTTTTCCCTGTTTTTATAAATCACATATCTCTGAACATATCCTTGTGCTCAACCATCCTATACGCAGACAATCTTGTGCTATACACCTCTGAAGACATACTGCAAATAAATAGTTGTCTTTCCTCTGTGTTTTTACTGTACAAAACTGGATCCATAAACATAGGCTCATCCTCAACATTAGCAAAACACAGGGCATGCTCATTGGATCCCCTGCCAAACTTAACACAAACACGCAGCTTATTTAATATCTCCTGTGCTAATGACTCATCTCTTATAACAGTAACCTTGTTCAGTTATTTAGGTGTCCTGCTTGATGAAACTCTTAGCTTTGAACAGCTCATCATGGCTACTTCTAAGTCAGTTAATACTAAGCTTGAATTGCCTACAGAACAAGTTGGATGCTTGCTCACTATTCAGCTAAGCTGGTTATCACTAGAGGCATCTTACTCCCTTCTCTTGCCATGGTGCTGTCACCTACATAAATGCTTCCAAGAGCACCCTTAACAAATGGGACACTACATACAATAGCATCTGTCACTATGCCTCGGCTTCACTATGTCTGAAACACCATTGCTTGCTATATGCAGACCTTAACTGGCCCTCTCCATTGATCCATCAAGTTCTTGCCCTTGGGACTCTGCTGGACAATATCATAAGATCCAACCTGCCCTATTTCTCTTGTCACTATGCTAGTGCCACAGTCCCTCCTATAGTTTCCGGCCAACTGAATTCTCTCTACTATGCACCCTAGATGTAGAACCTCGAAGGAACAACAGCATTCTCAAGCATGGCCCCGATTTATTGAAACTCCTTACCACTTGACGCTCATTCAGCACCCAGTCATGCTGTTTTCAAAAACTGCACCATGCCATTCTTGTCAAACGTGCCCAATGCACCTGTCTCAACCCTCCATAGACTGCCCACACTCCTCTGCTTAGCTCACTAGGCGACCGCTCTCATCAGATTTGACAACTGTTCTGTACAGCACTTACTTTGGAGTGTGAAATACTAGACTTATGCCTAATGAGTTTATTTTTCAAACTGTGTATTTGCTTCTGTTTTAGTTCATATCATTACTATTATGCCTGTAATATTGCTTGAATATCTCTCTTGTTTGCTGTATTTCTGTAAATTATCTGTATGAATTATCTGACTGTTTCATTATTTGTAGCTTCCTGGGTCGTGTCTGAACATAGTCACTTTTGTGGCTATAAGCTCTACCATCACTAAAAACTAAATAAATCAATAAATAAAATGGAACAGAAGACTAGGTGCTCAGTTCAGTTGATAAAAAGCATACTGAGAGCCTGGGATTCTTGTTAAGCCTGCAGAAATCCCAGTTAGAGCCTGTTCAAATACTGAACTTTAGAGTTGCAGAGCTAAACACCCTGCAGGGAAAGTTTTTCTCCTGCAGGCCAGAGTTACAGCTTTGATAGCAACAACAGCGTCTTTCAGAAAAAGGTGCTCAAGGACAAGGGGCATGATAAGATGCTGAGGGGTTAAATTTGGGAGTAATGTGAAGAAGTATTTCTTTACTGAAAGAGTGGTGGATTCCTGGAACAGTATTACAGCAGAGGTGGTGGGGTCAAAAACAGTGGTGGGGTTCAGGAATGCATGGATAGGCACAAGGAATCTTAGGGAAAGAGAAGGGGGGTGAATGGGCAGAGATTAAGTAGGATCTGTGGTTATACTGTAGGCATGGAAAAATGGGCAGACTAGGTGGGCCAAGTGGTCCTTATCTGCCATCAAATTATTTGGTTCTGTGTTTCTAATGTTTTACAGCAGGTCAGTAAACACCTACAAGAGTCTTTTTCATTTACTAGGTTAAATGGCAGCATTCATAGCTATGGTTCCTTGGGCAGCTTCCATATGAGAGAACCCAGTACCACTTAAAGGACAACTGGTCCCAAAAATGGGATCTACTCTCAAAGCTGGTGCCCTAAAAAGCACTAGTGGAATCTTTAGAATGGTGGAAGGAAGAAGGCAACCTTAAATAGGGCATTCCCTTCCTGCAGCAATCACCACCAAGTATCCTTACTACGGATGCCTCTCTCCTGGGGTGGGGCACCTACCTACAGGACTGCTCAGTGACTCGCACATGGAGCCCACAGGAGTCAGTGGAACACATAAATGTCCTAGAGCTCAGAGCAGTATTGCTAGCAATGCAGCCTTTCTCCTCCAGCTAGATGGTCAGACTGTCCAAATCAGGACAGACAACACTCCAACAATGTACTTCATAAACAAGCAGGGAGGAACACGATCATCAAAATTGTGTACAGAGGCAGTGAGTATCTGGAACCTGGCTCATTCTTAGAAGCAAACATATTTGTAGATCATCTGCCAGACAAAGGCAATGTCCTAACAGATTCCTAAGCAGAATCAACCAGAGAAATCACAAATGGGCCTTAAAGCAGCAGGTACTGGTGTAGTGACCTAGGGAAATTGGGGCACCACAGAACATAGTGGAATTGGGTGCATCACAGAAAATAGGGGATCCTCATGGACGTGGAGGAGTCAGACAATTATAGGGACCCTGGCAGCTTAATGGGAACCCTTGAAAAACTTAGGGGACCCTCTGAAACACAGAATAGGCCCCTCTCCAGCAGACAGTCCTAGCAGTCTAAATTCAGGGTTTTAAACGAAAACTTTTTTTTCCTTCCTTAGCTCCCTTCCCCATACTCAGACTGACACCTAGTCAGCTAAGGCCAAGCCAGTTTGGCCACATTCCTGCCCAGCAGGGAGAAGGAAGCCAGGATAAACCCTCTCAGCCAATCCCTGTGGCCAGGGTAGATTCAAATTTGGAGACTTTTGTTTTAAGCCACTGACCCAGCCTCAGGAGGCTGACCTCTGGATGAAGGAGCCAATCTCCTTCCAGGTAGCCAGGACTGCCCCAGCCTAGAGGAGGCTGTGCACAGGCTGGAGACAGGAGAAAGAGTTTGACCAGGGAGGGTAAAGATGGTAAGTCAATGGATGTCGGCTTCCCTGTTAGGAGGTTGAGCGAATGCCCTGGGTCCCTTCAGCATAGCTCCCTCCAGAAGATCTCCAGCAGCAGCCTCAGTTGGTTTTCTGCAGAAATTTGCCATCTAGTTGGATCCTGCAGTATGGTAAGTCAGTCTATTTGGCGGAAACAGACCCGTGAACCTTTATGCAGCAGGCTCCAGCAGAAGAGGCCTTATCACCCTTTGTGGTTGTGCATTCTCCAGGATACAAAATCCTTATTGAACTCCAGAGGGCTCCTGCACATACCTCATCTAGGTTTCCTCCGGTGCCTCTTCTTCGACCCAGGAGGGTCCCGGGAAGCCTAGCATCACCTGCACCCATCTCCACCGACCTCAACCAACCCCAAGTCTACGCCATGACACCCCAGGTTCGAGTTGATGATCATAAGTGGTTGCCAGCTGGTAGCTAGGGCCCACCAAAGTGAGTCAGGTTAGGGGCCACAATGGCTCTAGCTTGAGGGACTTTAGTCATCTGCTGAACTCAGAGTCACGTTGCCATTCTCCGCATAGATGTTGTCCCAAGGGTGGCAATAATACGTGGCCTATACCAAGGCCTCGCCGAGATTGCCAAGCTCTGGTGCCTCATCCCGAGGATGCATAAGGACCGGGTGGCCCACGAAGAGGCCACACTGAGGGTCACCATGCTCTGATTATACTGTCCATACATGGCTCATGTTCCAGTGGCTCATCAAGAGGTTAAACCAAGACTGCCAGATTCTGAAGCTGCAGGGGTGAGGTGGTAAGGGTCCTGGGGACCTATTCAGAGGTCATCCAGTGGATCATTGCACCCAGCACTCTTTCCTCAACTGGATATCACCTGACTTCCTGCTTGAGGTCACCGCAGCTGACAACTCCAGATAAGGGTACTCTTCACCTACAACCAGGTGTCAACAACCATCCTCAACCAGGTGCTTCCCTTTTGACATTGCCTCAGTGACACCAGAAGTCACCTTCTTTCCAGGGCCAGGAGGCCTACAGTGCATAACTCTGTTTCTGGTTCACTGGGGATGTCCCATTTTATGGAGTGTATAGGAATCACTTCCTTGGGTTCACACCCAGCGGTCAGCCAACCAAAATACTAGAAACCCAAGCTTGATGCATCAGATTGCTACATCCTTAGGACTTGAATCACCTGGACTTTTGTATGACATTAGTGGGGCCAGTTTGTGGTCCCGTAATCTTATTCATTCTTTCTCTTGTGTGATAGTGATAGTGAATGCTAAGTCTTTTCTGTGTGCTCCAACTGTTGCTAATAAACCTTGCATCTTGGTTGTAGAGTATGTCTCCAGCCTCTTCTTCCAGATTTATCTGGCATCACTCCAAACTATGGGGTACGAACCACCAGCTCATCCACCACACTGGCCACAGTGTTCAGAAGATGGGGCACTCCCAATATAGACCTGTTTGCATCTCTGAGTACTATCAGCTCCCACAGTTTTGATGCAGACCACCAGAAAGAGGGACAGTCCCAGAGGATACCCTGGCATTGGATTGGACAGGGAAGTTCCTGTATGCCTTCGCACCATTTCCGCTCATTCAGAAAACCTTCCTTAAACTCAGGTAGGAATCTGTAACAATGGTCATGATAGTCCAAGACTGGGCCGGACTGGTCTGGTACTCAATGCTCCTAGTTCTGTCTGACAAGAATTCAATATGCCTGCCACTCAGTCACAATCGTTTGACTTTGTCCCCAGGCGGAATAACACTTCTGAAACCCAAGAATGCTTGTGGGTATGGTTCTTGAGGAGTTAGAATTTTTGGAATGAATCTCTTTGACACCGCTTGGTAGAAGAAAGAACTATCTCTGTGTGAAGTTAATGCTTTTATTGAAGTGATTTTTACTCTTCACCTGTTAATTTAAGAAGACTGTTGTCATAGTTTTACGGCTGTTTGCTAACTAGCTGAATTTATGTATTATTGTGCTGACAGAATATTACTTCAAAGACCTATTGCTCATTGCTACGCAGTGGTCTCTGTTGCAGGGGTCCAGGCATCTATATTATGGGGGTTACTGATGTAGCTATAGTGGCAACTGGTGTTTGTTTCTTAGGATGGAGACCGATTTTCTTTATATAAGTAAGTGTAGTAGAGTTATTGTACTGATTGGGACCTAGGGCTTTTATTTTATATTTTATATCATGGGAACTGTCTCCTAATTTTCAGCTGAACCAATTAATAAGTAATTGATTGCACCTGACTGAGCAGTGGCAGGGCCTGGGATGGTGCAGTCATAGTGAGCCTTTAACAGCTTGGTATTATGGCAGACTCCTGTGCTGTACTGGTTTAATTGGATGTTATTCTGGCCTAGCCTGCTCCTGTTAACTAGTGGTATCTCCTGTCAGGTGCTTGAAGTGGCAGTTCAAGGATCCAGATTGGGTTTTTCCCCATGGAGTTGGTGTGACCTGCATATCAGTCCTGGTTCTTTGCTGTTCAGTGGCTGGCTATTTTTTCTCTTGATTGGGGTTAAATATGTTTTATTTTGGGATATTTTGTTTTATGTTTTTTTGGATACCCCCTACTATTTTTGTAAGCATGGGGGTAAAATGTCTTGTAATATAAATAATTTTTCCCAGGCAACTGGGTTTTACAAAATGTTTTAGCTTAGATTTAACTTTGCCTGTCTTAACATCTAATAACAGGGTCAGGGACAGATTGGTACATACCTTTAGGAAGTTACAAGGGCATATTACTTTGGAATCTCTTTATAGCCTGTTCTTAACGGTTTCCTGTCAGAGGTACATGATAGGTGCATTTGTACTAGGCAGCACCTTTATCATTTTTGCTAGGAGAAGTTTAATATTATTATTATTGTCTGGCTCAGTACATCCTAACCTAGGGCCATGGGCAATATGGATTCTTTTTTTTTTTACCAAAGCATGCTCTGAACTTGGCTCACTTGAATGTCCAGAGCTTGCTTGCAGAATGGGATGATTTTACTGTTTGGATGGATTACCATCAATTTGATGTGATTGGTGTCGGAGAACTGGCTTACTGACAGGGTCTCAGACAGATCAATCACTATTGAGGGTTATAGGGTTTTAGACATGATAGAGAATCAAGAAGAGGAGGGGGTCTTTTTTATGTAAAAAATCTGAAAGTATTGCCTGGTGTAGTTCTTGTAAGTCCTCCCACCAGTGAATACCTACCTTTAACAATTGTTTTAGGTAAACAAAAATGCTCTAACTGGTTCCCAGGGGATGGACTTCGTTATTATAGAACATAAAGAGTCTTTGCCTAGAAATAGAGTGCTTATTATCATGGGTGACATGAACATTAATTGGATGGGGTAGGACAATATAAAATTTAGAGATTCGTTATTAATCAAGGTTTAGTACAGATAATAAATGTTTCAACTAGGATTAATTACAAATCTGAAACTTCCTCATTGATAGACTGGGTGTTGGTCTCTAACACTAATAAAATATGTACAATATGGGGTTCTCCCTGATAGTGTCAATGACCATAGCCCAGTCTATTGTTGTTGGTCTGCAAGAGAAAACCGTCCCTCCTGTTTTTGTTTTTCATGTAATATAAAGACACTTGATTTGGCTGCATTCAGGCAGGCTGTTGCTAATATAGACTGGTCTAAGGTCACTCAGAGTCTGAATGTGGATACAGCATTAGGGAATTTTATTGATTTATTTAATTTAGTTTGTGATAAATTTGCACCCTTAAAGAAGCTTAGGATTAGAGGTAATAAACAGGTCTGGGTTACATCCGATTAATGGAGCAAATTAGAATCCGAGATAGACTATGGAAGGCTTATAGAGGACCCTAGTCAGACTAGTCTAGTTTTATATAAACAGGCTTGAAATATATGTAAAGCCATGGTCAGATGACTAAAAAAATTATTTCCTTGAGAGGCAGAAGGACTTTCAGGGAAGGAATGTTTCTGAAACCTGGAAGTTAATTTATGAACTTACTAGGAATAAGCATACTTCAGCTATTCAATGCCTACAAACTAAGAATGGTATTATTACTGACTCAACTGAAATTGCCCAAGAACTTAATGAATATTTTCTGATTATTCCAAGTATCTAATTGGAAATACATTGCTGCAAGTTAGGTACCCCAGGAAGATTTGGCTTTGAATATCCCAATGTTTACTTTCAATCTTTGTTACCAGGTGATGTTTTGAATACCTCCTATCAATGGACCCTCGTCCATCTGTGGGTAAGGATGGTATAGATTTTGACTTGTGAGGACCACTGCTGATCTTCTTTGTTTTCCCGTTCTGCTATTTTTAATTTATCTTTATGTGGGTCAGTTTTCCTAAGATTTGGAAAGATTCTACTTTTGTTCCTATTTTTAAAGTGGGTGATGTTTCTGATAAATCTAATTATCATCCCATTTCTTCATTAGCTCTCTCTCAAAAGTATTGGAAAGGGCTATTTTTGACCAAATTATGGAGTACTTGTCTAAATATAATGTTTTAAAATCCACACAGCATGGCTTTAGGCCAGGACATAGTACCACGACTGCATTGGTGGGGTTCATGAGCATGGTGCATGAGGCCCTGATTAGACCACTTTACTGGGGCCATGTCCGTGGACCTCACCAAGGCATTTGATTTGGTTGATCACCCTCTTTTGCTGTCTTCTTTAGTTAATTTGAGAATTCTAAGGATGTTGGGGACTGGCTAGGTAATTACCTGGCTGATTGCATACAGGTCACAAGGGTTAGTGGTTAACTTCCTTCTTCTTCTTCAAGGTTTCACTGGTGTTCCCCAAGGTTCTATTTTGGGTCCCCTTTTGTTTAGTCTTTTTATTAATACCTTACCTTCTGTTTGTACCAGATCTCACATTTTTATATGCTGATGATGCAGTGGTCCTCACAAGTGGTCCTCTTTTGAAAATGTACAGAAAGATTTAGCTGATGATTTTTGGAGGTACAGAATTGGTTCTAGAGCTCATGGATTGGTTTTAAATGAAAAAAAACTAAATCCATGGTTTTTGCAAATGCTAAAAAAAGATTGAAATTGGACCCTATATTGTCATTATGCACTGTTTCTGGTACTTTGATTGAACAAGTTAAACAATTTAAGTACCTGGGTTTACTGATAGATGAGAATCGTTTTATGACTCTCATATTCTTTATAGTGAAGTGACTTACCAGCGACTAGAGGCGTTATATGGTTATATCCTTTACTCACTGATACTATATGTCTTCTGTTGGCTCAACGTTTTTTACTACCATTATTTTATTTTGGGGTTTTGTTTTACCATTCTGCAAGGGAGGGTTTGTTACCCAAGGTAAGCGTGTTATTAATTCAGTTGCTAGATTTGTAATGAAATCCCGCTAAGGATCCATCATTGTAATCTTTTAGAGCAAGTGGGTTGGCTTCCTTTGGATGGTAGATATAAACTTCAATTGGGTATTTGGCACAAAGGGTGATACTTAATACAGTCCCTGATTGTTTTTCTCTAATTTTAAAAAGCAGAACTTGTGGGTAAATACATGGTCAACAGTTAAATTTTCTCTTTGCATTCCAAAACTGTGCACTTCCCTTGGACAAGGGCACTGTCTTATATGTTACCCTCTTTACTTAACACAATACACTCAGCTTTTGACTATATGAACCTTTCTTTTTGTTCTTTTAGGCATAAGTTGAAAGAGTATCTTTTACAGAATGTAAGTGTAAGTGTTATTGAATGATAATGTTGTGATATATTTATTTATATCTGTTGTTTTTTAGTTGTATGTATTTATATTGTATGTAATTGTTATTTGTACACTGGTTGCCCATGAAAACGGGTCTTTTTGGCCCATAGTCCTATCAGCATAAATAAATAAAACAAATAAACAAGGCGTCCTCAGTGTTCTTACAGTTTCAATGAAACCTGCTACCAGTAAAGCTTATTCCTGTACATGGAAAAGTTTTCTTACTGGTGTGTCCCCAGAAAAATAAACCTAATAGGGGCAGGGTTGCCTAAAATTCTACACCACCTGGTACACCTACAGTCATTAGCCCTACAGTTTTCAACTTTAAAGGTGCACTTAGCATCAATATCAGCATACATATGAGTCAACAAGGAAAAGTCTCTGCCTCACAACCCATTTTCAAAAGTTTTTTGAACTTATTCTCTCCGATGGCCATTTTGGGTTAGGTTCAGCAATGGATGGTTCCGACACCATATAAGCTCACGGGACCAAAGAAGTTAAAGGCCTAAACCACTTGTACCCACTAGTGAGGAACCCTGTCCAACCATGGGACCTTAATATATGCCTTGTGTAGCTTAGGATACTCCTTTGAGCCTATGGGCACTGCTGAACTGAAGTATGTCACATGAAAAAACATATTCCTGGTTGCAATGACTCTTCTAGGAGAGTAACTGAACTGCATCCTGTTCCCAACCAGTACTCTCTCCACGGATGATGCAGTCATTTTCTAAGACTGTTGACTCTACTCTCCTTCAGGCCCAACTTCAGAAAAGTTTTACTGAATACTGGGTCACCTCTCATAAGTTGGTGCTTAATCGCAAAAAACAAAGGTCATGCTCTTCCATGGTACTCACAGCAAGCACAAAGCCAAACAATTGGTGATTAAAACAGTGCAGATGTAATCCTTGATCAGACTCAATCTTTTAAATATCTAGGAGCTACTCCGATAGTATGCCTCTACTCCCACCATGTTGAGAATGTTACCAAGGGAGTTAACATTCACCTAGGCCTTCTACACAGACACAAACACTGCCTTACTACCGAGCCCTCAGACTGGCTATCTGAAGTTTAATTGTGTCTGTTATTGACTATGCTTGGTGATTTATGGTACCACCATGACACAACCCTACAACGGCTCACCACAGCTCTGAATAAGGCATGCTGCCTACTAACCGGTGCAGCATATCAAACTCACACTTGTGACATTTATGGACAACCAAACTGGCTTCAACCCCAGGCTTGCATTGATTATCAACCTCTTGATGTCACAATTATTCTATAACAAGGATATATGGCCACCAGGCTGGGCATGCTGTGAGCTGTGTGCTGCTTTTCCTCTCCGTTTTCCTCTCTGTTTTTACTCTGTTTGGCTTTGCATTTCTCTTGTTTCTGTTTTTGTTTTATAGTTTACCATGTTCTATTTTGCAGTTTAAAGCTTTAGTTAAGCAGGGTCTGGAATGAGATAATAATCTCTGACCATTATCCAGACCATTACTCAGACTCTTTGCTGTATGTGGTAATGATCATTTGACCCTGCCATTGTTTTGAGGAAAGCGGGCCTTTCGATCCAGGATCTCGCTGCTTTTACGAACACTCTACATCGCGGAGGAGCTGAAAGGATCATTATGGGAGAGATGTGTGGAGCTGAAGAGAGGGCAGGATTGCAATAATGAGATGCCCTGAATATAAATTAATTTTTAACTGCACGGTCGGTGGCGGCGATTGTGACCTTACTATTAGTGTGAGGAAAGTGGGGTTTCACGATTTGGGATTTTGTTGCCCTATGAGAATGTCCTGTACCGTGGAAGAGTTGTGAGGAGTGATAGGATTTCTGTGAGAGCTGCTAGTTTGTGCATTGGAGCCAGAACTGAGTAGCGGGCCCTGAACTGTATTTTGGTGGGCCTGAAACTATGTTGAATGAGACTGGTCACTGGCGATGAGAATGGTCCCGACTCCATTGGGGATCATTGGCAAGATTTTGCTGCCTCACGGGGTCCGGGTGCTTATTCAGTCAGGAAGCTGGCTGATGTACCTATGGTGCCCCTAGACTCTTGGGATTGGCTAAGGAGGGCCATTATCTGGGCGTTGTGGTGTGCTGCAGATTATTTCTGGCCGTGGTCTTTCAGGTGTGGAGTTTGTGGGCCTTGATCTGTTGCTAACTGCCAATATGTACTCCTCGGCTGGCCCGTTCTGGTTTAGATTTACCTTTGGATTAAACCGTACTTTTGGATGATTTCCTTCTTTTGGATTGCCTCTTACTTTGCTCGTGACTTATGATCTAACCGTTGATGTGGTCTCCCGGTGGTGAGAGGACCTGGGTGTCCACATTTTATAATTTGATTTACTTTTGAATCAATGTTATATTGATGTTTATTTTATTTTATTTTTGGACCTTTTTGGACCTTTTTGAGTAGATTTTGCTTTTAATTTTGGACCGTGACAGTGCCTGGATCTCCTCTACTCCTAGGCCGTGAGAGGCTTGGAGGGTGAATTTATAATTCTGTGTTCTGTATCCTGTGAGAGGGATTGCGTAGTTTTTCAAGCTTAGTTGCAATTGAAATAGTCCAAATAGTGTGGGATAGGGCAGCATTTTATTTGTATATTTAGTTGGGTGGGTATTGCTCTTTAATTTTATTACTGTTGTTTGGGGGTCATTTTTAGGTTGGGTGCCTGAATGTTGTGTATTTTTGGTATTGGTTTCAATTGTGAAATGTGTAGTTTTCCCCAAGTCGCACTATTCATCCTCCATCCTCCACTCCTCCTCCCTCCTCGCCTTTGTTGTTGTCAACTTACCAGCGTTGTTGTGCACTGGGCATTGTTTGTAGGAGGGTGGGGTGTGTGGACATTGGAGGAAAATAAATGGACCTCTCACATTGTTGTGGTTAGGCCTAGAAGATGCCCTGGGAGAAATGGAGTCTGGAATGGGATGCTCATGTCTAGTCTCCATACCCAAAGGCACTGCCTTTTTGGCAGGCAAGTGGCCGAGGCAGCCCTTGAAGCCCATCCAACTCGGCGGCATTATGCAATGCCAGATCTATTAAGAATAAGACTGCAAATATTGCAGATCTTGTTGGAACAATCGATCTGGCTTGCATCACCAAGACCTGGTTGGATGAAAATGCTGGCCCTATTTTGGATGCTGCATTCCGCTGGGTACTCTGTGATCCAACACTCGAGACTTGATTATGGGGGTCTGATTTAAGACCGAGCTGGGCCTCATGAGTATACCAGTTGAGGAAGCCAAATCATTTGAGTGTATCGTGGTGGCTGGTGTAGGTTGCAGGTTAGCTCTCATCTACCATCCACCTAGAGACTAGACGCGATTCCTGCAGGAAGTAACTGATTTCATGGTCGACATGGCATTGGAGTAGCCCAGATTGATGGTACTGTGTGACTTCAATGCTTGGATTCGACAAACTCTCAGTT
This sequence comes from Neoceratodus forsteri, assembly GCA_016271365.2. Lineage (NCBI taxonomy): Eukaryota > Metazoa > Chordata > Ceratodontiformes > Ceratodontidae > Neoceratodus > Neoceratodus forsteri. The sequence continues at coordinate 898,578,616 of CM057456.1, read as the reverse complement.
TAGACAACACTTCCTCCAGCTTATGACATCTCTGGACCTTACACAGGTTGTTACCTCTGCCACCTATAAACATGGTCACTCTCTTGATTTGGTTTTCTCCTGGGGATCAAGGCCTCCAACTTGGAGGTGGAACCTGTCGGTTGGTCTGATCATTACATCGTGAGGTTCAACTTTGCTCCCTCTTTGAAGGCCTGCCCTGTGGAGATGGTCAGTTACTGCCCTTTACGAAGTGAGCCCTGAAGGCCTAGCAGCAGTGACTGATCTCTTGGAGTTTCCTGTGGCCAGCTCAGGTCCAAAGATCTTAGCCATGGCCTATAATAAGGCCACTTCTGTAGCCCTGAACTTGATTGCTCCTGTCTGTGTTCATCCTCCCTCCCCTCGGGCCCCTTGGTTTGATGGATCTTTGAGGGAGTTGTGTGAGTAGGATATAGGTTAGAGCGGTGTTGGCAGAAATCCACCCTGGAAGCTGACTATCTTAGATTGGTTGAGCATTATCAAACTTATCAATCAGCGATTTCCCGTAAGAAGACAGAATTCCTGTCTGGGAGATTGCTGCTGCTCAGAACCGACCAGCTCAGCTCTTCTGAACTGTTGACAGGTTGTGCAACCCAATCTGTCTGCAGCTCTGAAGACCTTTTGCAAGTGGAGTTGCTTTGTTCTTTGCAGATAAGGTGGCCGACATCAAGTCAGAAATTCTGTTGCCTCACTCTATGGGGTTGTTGATGATCGGTGTTCGTCACCTCAAGCTTCCTGAGTACCTTTTGCCTTGCCCGAGCTCGCTGGATGTCATGCTGGATTGTCCAGGGTATGCACCCTATGTGCTGTAGTTTGGATCCAGGCCCAACTTCCTTGATTATGGGTTGTTGGGATATTATCAGCCTGGTCCTGGCACAGATAGTCCGGTGTTCCTGGAATTTGGTGAGTTTCAAGCTCCCTGAAGGAGGTGGTAGTAACTCCTCCTAAAGAAAACTTCTTTGGACCTGGATTCTCTGGCCAGCTACAGATCAATCTCAAACCTTTCCTTCATAGGGAAGATGATTGAGAAAGTAGTAGTGGTACAGCTGGATGATCACCTGACCATCCATAACATCTATGAACCTCTCCAGTCCGGTTACTGAAAGAGGCACAGTACTGAGACGGGGCTGGTTCAGGTGCGCTATGATCTCCTGATGGTGAGAGATCGGAGAAGCTGCTCTGTCTTGGTGCTCCTTGATCTCTCCTCAACCTTGACACTGTAGACCACAGCGTGTTGCTTGGATGTTTGAGGTTCATCTGTGGCTTGACAGGTATGGTCCTCAGGTGGTTTACATCTTTCCTCACTGACAGAAGTCAGAGAGTGGTGTCTGGGATTTTTTTCCTCGGACCCATTCTCCCTACCTTGTGGGGTACCTCAGGGTTCAGTGCTGTCCCCATGTTGTTTGCAGTGTACATGCCTCCCGGAGACATTGGAAGATGGTATGAGCTGAGGTTTTCACTGCTATACTGATGATACGCAGCTCTACCTGTCTTTTGCTCCAGACCAGGATAGAGCTGTCCAGTATTTAATACCTGCCTTGCTGAAATCCAGGACTGGATGAACTCGAGCTGGTTAAAGCTGAACACCTGAAAGACAGTGGTGATGGTACTGGACCCAGGTAGCTGGATAGCGTTGTGGGCTGATCAGCCCTCTGGACTTTTTCTCAGGGCTCTCAGATCCTATCCTCTGAATGGGTACAAAACCTGAGGGTAGTGCTTGATGACAGGCTGACTTTACTAGCTAGTGTCGGCTGTTGTCAAGACTTCCTTGTATCAGCTCAGGAATATTCCAGGATTAAGCACCTGGTTCCATCTGGGGATTTGGCTACATTGGTCCATGCTTTTGTGACCTCACTCCTTGATTATTGCAACTCCCTGTACTTAGGGCTACCTGGGGTTGATATCCGCCACCTGCAGCTTGTGCAGAATACAGCAGCACAATTGTTGACAGGGGCTTCTCGAGTTTCCCATGTTACTCCTGTCTACGCGATCTGCACTGGCTGCCGATTAGGTGGTGGAGCACCTTTAAAGTTGGTTTACTGACTTATAAAGCCTTTACCTGGACTGGGCCCAACTACTTGAAAGAGCTTCTTGTGCCTTACATCCCAATGTGACAGTTACGTTCAGCTGATGAGGGTTTCTGAGATTCCAGGGTGTCTTTAGATCTTCGGGGCCCATGCATTTATGCACGTGGCCCTGACCTTTGGAATTCTCACCCCATCAGTTTTGGGAGTACACGACTGTGGGAGGGTTTAAACAGGCATTGAAAACCTTTTGTGGTGTCAAGTTTTTGGTGGCACCAAATAACTTGGATCATCTGTTATTTATTTTATTACTATGCTTATTGTTTTTATCATGGTTGTTTTATCTTTTGTAAAGTGCCTTGATGGCCTGTAAGGCACTTTTGTGAAATAAAACGTATTATTATTATTATCAAGCCTGTCTTCTGGCAGCTCTTGGTCTCCTACCACCAGGTTCCTCTTCAGCTTTTCAGTCCTTTCTGGGGCACTTGTAACACACAAAGTTCTGTGAGCCAAACTTTACTGTCCCTCGCTGTTGAACTTCACTCCAACAGTGATCCACTGCAGTTAGAGTGGCTAATTTACTTAATTCCTTCCTCCTGAGACTGCAATGACTGCAACCTTGGGACCATTTGTGTGGAAGCTGCTCACTTCCTAGTTTCCAGAGCATTTTGTGACTGCTATACCTAATCTTTGCAGACAGCTAAAGGCACTGAGACCTCCCTCTTTACTATTCACCCCTGTAGAGCCCTACCCTGTTGCTGCACTATTCCACATACAGCACTTCCTTCCTTCATGCCTTTACCATCCTTATCCCTGCCCTGTTTTCATCCTACCTCATCCCCATTCCTCTACCCCTCCACTCCTACTTCCTCCTCCCTCCTCTCTGTTTCCTCACCTTGATCTCTACCTTTACCCCCACCCCACCCCACGTGGGTCTTTTCCTGCTTAAGCTACATTGTGACAGCAACCTCCTTGCTCTTATTTTGCTCCTTCCACCCCGCCCACAATTCATCCCCTATCCTTCTCTCATTGTAATCCTTCCACCTCACTTCAGACAAGGCCACTGGCTAAACTTGACACAATATTTACCCTGCCGATTGTTCTTTGTTAATGTAATTGCTTTCTCAAATCGTACTACTTACTGAAACCATTGCAATTTGTTATTCTTGGTGACCTGATGTGAACCTCTGTAAAAGAGCCTTTGGCTCAAGTGTCTTCCGATTTGTTAAATAAATAAATTAAGTAAAATAAATAAACTGCAAGCACTCTGCACAGTGCCAAATTGCATAATTCCGACAGGGATAAAGTAGTTCCTAGAACCGACAGATAATTCCTTCCTAAGGTGGTATCCAAATTTCACCTCAACCAGTCAGTGACCATCCCTGTACTCAAGCATTTCAGTCCAGGTGGGAAAAGTTGTATAGCCTGGACCTAATGTGAGTCCTGACTATCTACAGGGACCGGACAGAAGATGTCAGGTCTCACAATACCCAGCTATTTGTTACAAATTGTGAGGTTGTCAAAGCCAAACCAGATACAAAGAGGTCTGTCTCTTATTGGATAGTTTCTTGTCTCTTGCATTCAGTTCTGCTGTGAAAATGCAGGGAAGTGTCACCAAGAGGCTTAAGGGCACACTCCACAGGGTGCCTCTGCCACTGTGGCATCCTCAGGGCATCCCACAGTTAGACATGTGTAAAGCAGCTACCTGAAAACAGACCCATCTTCAGAAAGCACTATTGTTTGGACATACAGTCCAGAAGGATGCCAACTTTGTGACTGCTGTCTTGCAGAACCTTTTTCCTAACTAGATTCTGGAACCAGCCTTCCAAGGTACTGCTAGTAAGTCTGCATAAAGCGTAAGCATTAAGTGAGGGGTTCATGGGGTTAGAACTAAAATTAATCATCACAGTAATGTTGTTTCATTTAAGAGATCCCTCACTGTGTCACAATCCTGCCCTGCCTCCTCTTCCAGAACATGAAATAGGCTCACAAAAGAATCAGTTATAGTTTAACTGAGGTTGCTTGAGCATTACTATTGTAGTTCCTACAATTATAAGTTTGTTGTTATGGTGTATATGACAACATTTTTCTCAAGTCTGTTTTCAAATTGTCTGCTATTTGTTAAAATTATATAAAAATAAAAACTTATCTGGAGCTTTTAGCTAGTTTCGCTAACTACTGCTGCACTCTGACTTGAAAACAGATCTGAGTAATGCCCAGAGGGAAGCATGGATGCAGACTTTAACCTACATTCCAAATTCTAAAATTTGAGTTGGTTCTATCTCTGGGGCATCACTCTCAGCCGAGAGGATGGCATAAAGTGTAAACATAGTGAGAGTCTCTAAGAAGAAACAACATTACTATGGTGAGTAATCTTTCTTAGCAGCCTTGGGTGCAACCCATCAGGTCCCAGGAATTTATTTTGGTTTAGACTGTCTAGTTTCATTTTACCCCTGCCACCAAAATTTTCAAGCAAGTTGATTCTTTCTGAACCTCATTTGTTTCATTTGCATCCACCTTGGGCTGATATAAACTCAAAAGAAATTACTGAAAATTTCAGCCATGTTATGGCTGGCCCATCAGTGCAGCAATTGGATTTCCAGTTGTGACGCTGGTGACCTGGGTTCAGGAGCAGACCCGGGAGTCAGAGGGCCAGCCAGGGGAAGATGCCTGAGCATCTGGCGGACCTCTGATCTCCTCCGGGGGACACGTTGGTTCAGGGGTGGCCTGACCTCTGTCAGCGGCCAGAGGCACCACAGCCCCATGCCCGTAAACAGCAGGGGAGAGCGTGAAGGAGGACATGCAAGCCTTAGTGTTGTGGTGCATCATGCTCTGGGAGGGCGACATTGAAAATGCCTCCCAGCTCAACACCAATGTAAGAACCCAACAGGGGTCCTCACCCACCAGCGTTGCAGTACCGACAAGGCTCCATGTCAAAGACTTGATTTCTGGGAGGGGTTTGGGGTGCCCCACCATGTCCCCACCTGGTGGTAAGTCAGGGCTCCATGGGAGGAGTCTTGAGGTAAGAGGTGGCACCAGGTATGGTTGTCGGGTGACATTGCTGGGTTGGGGTGGGGTAAAATAGAAAATAATAAAAAGAAAATTTCATTCATGTTGTAACTATTTGTTATTTGGTGGTCGTCTTTTATTATAGGTCCAATTTGTTCTTTTACTTTCAAAGACTATTTATGTAGTTATAAAATTATGTTTTGTAATCCCTTGTTTTTGTTGCCAGTTTGTATTCCTCTTCCCTTTTGCAATTTCTATTTGTTTTTGGCAAACCTTCACTCTGTTTTTATAGACCTCCATAATTCCGGTGCGGTATTCTTTTGGCAGATTTATATGCTTTTTTTCCTTTTTATTAACTTGCATATGTTTCTTGTAAACCAGGCTGGAATCCTGCCCCTAGTATTATATCTTATTCTTTTAAGTATATATCCATTGATAGACCATTGAAGTTTAAACTTCAGTGTTGTCTATATCGTATCCACATCTTGACTCCTTAACTCTTTCTCCCAGTCCCAGGGTTTAAGATGTTTTTTTATTACCGTAATTTGCCTTGTTATGGCATTTCACCATTGTAGTTCCTGCTTGACGTTCCCATTTTTAAATACAAAACTGTATCATGGTGTGGTCACTGCCGCAGAGGTTCCCTGATCCTGCAGTCTGTTAGCTCCTTCTCCATGTTGCTCAGCACCAGGCCTAGGAGGTTATCCTCTGGTGTTTGCCCTACACATTGCTCCAGATTTAGGGCCTCTGTTATACAATAAAATAATTTCCCATGTCTTTGATACCCTTTTTTGTGTTTCAGTTTATGCTGGGAATATTGCAATCCCTGACACTATCAATTTATTAACTGGATTTTGGTTGTTTTGGGTATTGAGACAATCTTTGTTTTGCTGTGCTGAAAAGGAAGGAGATCTGTAACAAAGCCTAATTAGGATTTTTGGGCTCAGTTTCTCCCATAATTGCTCAACATCTGCTTCCTTATTAGTTTCCTCATTTTCAATTGCTCTATATTGTTTTGTATAAAAATACCAACTCCCACCCTTTTTGTCCTTCTGTTCTAGTGAAATAACCCATAGCCCATGTTTTTATCCCATTCCTTGCTTTGCCACACCTCTAGTCTCCCACTCTTAAAATCATGCACTTTTAATGCTACAGATGTGCTCCCATTTTAATCTGTGGTTCCTCAAAACTCAGAGGGAGCTACAACTCCCAGCATTCTCTCTGCTGTAGTGCTCAGCAAACAGTTTCCAGCACTCTGGCTTGCTTAAAGAAGTTGGACAGACAGATTTAGATTGAGGTGGAGGGTATTTTTTTTCCTTTTCAGGTTTTGTTGCACAACACACTGCAGTCTCAGCACTGGATATTTGGAGGAAAGGGTTTTAGCTACACAGAACTCATACTCAGAAAGCTCTAAAATTTATATTTAACCACACCATCATTAGGCAATGGCCACTGCAATGCTCCCCTCCTCTAGTGCGCCAATTATTTTATTTTTATTATTATTATTATGACAAAAAATACACTAAAGGCATCTGATCAAAGTATGAGTAAAGGACAGTTGTGTTGGGGAGCCAAAATAGCATTAATCAAACAATTCCCCAAAAATGTTAAGCCTTGCTCAGATTTATCAGAATTGAACACATTGTCCCCATCCATACGGGTTGGCAGGAAGAGAGTTCTACTACAACAGGAGTCAACATGGACGATGTGTTATAAGCATTGATACCGTGGAGGTTTGAATGAGTCAGTAGATAAAGTGTCCTTTCATTAATCATATTTCACTTTTCACATTCCTGAATACAGTGAATCCATGTTGTGGATTATTTATACTTTAACTTCTGATGCAACTGTCCCTTACTCAAATACTTTTATCAGATTCCTTTAATGTATTTTGTGTCATAATAATTCCTTTCTAGATATTCCAAATTGAAGACTCCTTAACTTTGCCACTGCATGGACACCACAATACAGTAGGTATTTGTTCCAATATTGTTTTTTCTTTAACAGTGCTTCTGATTTTGTACCTTAATTCATTTTGTATATTTAAATAATTTAAATGTCTCTGCTGTACATTTCACACAGTTTCCTCAGCTCAGCATCTGATCTCTTAATCTGAATATTCATGAACCTATAAGAATAAACTGTGCTGCCTTATTTGCTGCAGTAGTGTTTTAACAAAATCAAACGTGTTTACTTGATTCATTTATACATTTCACTAGTTAAATTGTGGAGAGTGCACTGTATTAATTTTGTGGAGTGTAAGAAACAGAATGATTAACTTACATTATTGCTGACTCTTTATGATATTGTTATTGTAATGTATGCCTGTATCTTTAACAGTGAACAGTTTCAGCTCAGTACCCACTCGGTAATACAAGCAGGTGGTTTTGTTTGCTTGTTTCCAGTGGTGTTTTTGTTTGTTTCCAATGCATATGACCCCTGGTGTTGGAAAGAAAGTCCTGGAAGGGCCCCACAGCTATGGAACCTAGTCATCCTCTATGCCACACAGTGCTGAGGTGAGGATGTCTGACCCTGACATTCTCTTGTACACTGGTGGCATACAACATCCCTGATCTTGGGATACACAGTCCTTATGTAACCCCTAGGTGGTGCTATCCCAAGAGCTACTACCCTGCCTGCTTTGCTAGTAGCAGGTTAAGGGGCCTTAGTACTGAAATGGGTGCCTCCACCCAGAGGTCAGGAGTTGTTGGTGGTCAAGCTAATCTGGGCACAGCCACTCCAGGACACTGTAACCCCTCTTTTCCCTTCTAGTGGCCTGAACAATACATAATAATCACTGTCCAATACCCTTGTACCATACAAGTGCCCACACTGTTTGCACTTACCACCAGGGCTGGTTCCTCTGGCTCGACCCTGAGGAACGCTTTGTAAAACAAGGTTATGCACAGCAAATAACAACAGTACAGTACTTTTGGCACAAACTGGAACCACAGGCAGATTAAATGCAAAAAGTGTTAAATTTGATTTATTCAGGTGGCTTGAAAAGGGAGGGCGTAATCAGGTTGATTGGCTTGAAGGCTATGTCAATCAAACAGCTATGCATGCACTTCAGAGTCCCTACACAGTCACACACTCTGGGTACCCAGGTGGGGAAAAGGTGGCTAGCCAGAAACATTGCCTGGGGTAGGCTGGAGTTGCAGCTGGTTGGGGCCCTGTGGTGGAAGAAAGCAACATGCACAACACACACTATTTGTAATCCGAGCCGAAGGGGTTCAGTTCAGCGAAATAAAAGGCAGCAAGATAATCAGATGACACCTTTAGATTAAGCTGTTGTTGCAGGAGCTACCTGATGTTTACTCACAATGCCCAATACTGGACACATGCAGGACAAAATTGAGACTGCAGGTGGTTGAGCTGGAGTGCCAGGAGAAGCAGGGCCCACCACGAATCACTGAGGCATTGTTCCTGTTCAAGCGTGGAGCAGGGGCTGATACCCAGCAAGTCTCTCGTTGATGGCTTTCTCTGTGCAGCGGGTAGTCTGGCTGGGCTAGTGAGGCAAGGCCCAGTTCAATTGGAGATGAATACTGATTTCAGTCCATGGAGCTGGATGCAGCCTCCAGCAAGCAAAACACAGTTCAGACAAACAGTGGGGAACCAACTCATGACCCACTATCAGCACACAGCACATTTACATGTAAGGAAAATTCTACTGTACCAGGCAAGGGCTTCCCCAGTCACAGTCACAGTGTCTCTGCCCAAACCAGGAGTTCAGAGGTGGCTGGAAATCCTGACAGGCGGATTGCATTCAACAAATCCTCAGTCTTTTTCAGATCTGAGCCTGGTCACAATTCAGTGGCTTACTTCATTCTTACAACTTGGATTCAGTCTGAAATAACTCTCTTCTCCCTCTCAGGAGGCAGCAGGCAAACAAGCAGGCCAAACTCAAGCCTTTCCATGGTTCTCCCATAGAAATTATACAGCACGGCTGCTCGATTGTCTCAAGCTGTTGCTGCTTCACTTCCCGACACAGATCTGACTTCCTGCTTGCCATGCCCATCAATGGGGCACAGCAAGACCCCTACCTGCTCTTACTGCCCTTAGCCCTCAGTTCTCCTACTTATATCGAACTCCCACCTACTCTTCCTAACCCCCAGCCTTTCCTGCCTGCTAATCCTCTACCCTACCCTTCCTTTATCTATTCTCTCTTGTCCTTGCATTTTATCCATATTTATTTCCCATATCTGAGCTATGTCTAAAATTCATCCCTTGTTTTAGCTTTGACAGAAGAAACAATGTCTTAACTGGACCTAGCACTGCTAGGTTGTACCTTATCATGAAATGTCTTTTGTGATCTACATATGCACTTTATTTATTTACTTATAGCCAATGAATCCCTTATGTAATTTCCTCATGTCTGTGTAAATGTCTCAGGTCCTCATTGTTAATGAGCTTGCTCAATGGAGTTTTCCTGCAATAAACTTGAACTTGAACTTGAAAATCGCTCAGTGACTCAGTCCGGATTAAAGCTTCTCTTGTCTCTCCATGTGAGAGTGTTGAAGGCAAGCAGGCCAGACTCCACCTTTCCACCAAGTTCCCACGCTACTCTATTGAGCAGCAGCTCCTTGAGCTGGAGCTGCCCACTCTTTCCGCCTCCAACTCACTTCTGCCTCTGCTGCAGGCAGCTTGGGACTTTCCTCAGGATCCAAAAGGTTCGGTTGGTTGATTCCTCTGTCAGCCACAACTAGGCTCCTCCTCCAGGTTCCATTAGGTGCCAAAAGCCACAAACTACAATTCCTACAGTATTTTGCTCCCATAAAGCCCCTGGGGTGGCTCCATTTTAGAGTCCCCAAAGGTACTGATGGGCCCATCTCAGCAGTCCAGGACCAAATGGCAGTAATAAACAGAAACTGTCCATGCTGCAAAGAAGGCAGGTTAGACAAACTACAATATCATTACTGCTCTAAGAGATATTCAGCAAACAGTTACATCTTCTAACAGAGCTCCCTCCTAAATAGCGATGGCAGAAATTGAGACATTATCTGGCATCCAGGTGGGACTCCGAGCATAAAACACTCCAGTCCCTCCCATATTCATTATAAGTGTAATCTAGGCCACTCTTAAAGACACAGTATATGGAGGCAATACAGGCACTCTCCAGCAATACTGTTTAAACTGCTAAAATACAGAACACCGGCCTGGCAGTGAGCATTTAAGCAAGCTCAATGAAGACTTTTGGGAACCCCATTTGTAAGGGGTTACACTTACATGGACTGAAATATCCTATCATCTTCTGCACTGCCAAGGGGATCTATTCCAGGATGGTCCTGGGCTTTGACTGGAAGCCCTGACCCAGATATTCAAACTGCACCCGGCTGTGGCGCGAAGCTTGGACGCAGCTCAACTTGGCTGCACAGGGTGTGGACTTAGCGATATTCAAAGGAGCTGCCATGGCTCAGCTGCTTTGAATATCACACCCTGGCCACCCCAGTGTGCATGGTGCAGTGGCACTGCACCAGCGCAAGTGGCCAGAGTGGAGCTGGGGATGCGCTAGCGAAGTACCATTGCACCATGCACAGCAACCTCGATATTCAAACTGAACATGTAAATGGGGTCACAATGTATGGAAGCACATGGGTCCATTTGCATGTCATTATGCCCCATTTGCATGCAGGTACACCAATCCCAGATGACTTGCACCTGGCGCCTGCCAGGCAGCAGACGCCGGGGACCGACACCCCGCAGCCCAATTGTGGGCATTTGTAGTAAAATAGTTCGTCTACATATCCCTTGTGGTCCAGTGGACCACTTTTCTGCCCAATCGCGGGCATCTATATTAATAAAGGTCCAACTATTTCGGTGGTCCAGTGGACCGCTAGCTGCCTCGACTGCAGTAAACAAAATATGTCCATCCCTGGTGGTCTAGGGTACCCCCACCCCACCTGCCCACTGAATCTCACCACCCCACTCACCCCCGGTCAATCGGTGAGCGGCAGCACCCCACCCGCCTGTCGCCCTGCCGCCCGCCAACTGACAGCTGGTAGGGCTGTACACCCATTGGTTCACAGCGTGATTCATTCACATATCTGGAATGTGAGTACAGTAGAAGTTGCATGCCCATTGGCTCATGCTGTGAACCAATGGGCGACAGCCCTACAACGGTGTCAGTCGGCGGGCAGTGGGTGTCAGTGCTGCCACCACGTTGAATGGGGGATCGGGTAGTGGGATTCAGTGATGGGTGGGGTGGGGTGTACCCTAGACCACCAGGGATACTGGACATATTTGTTTTTTAACAATGCCCATGATCGGGCAACTAGCGGTCTACTGGACCACCAGGTATATTGGAACTTCTACCTTCTTATACACAGATGCCCGCGATCTGGCAGCTAGTGGTCCACTGGACCACCAGGATATAGGAACTTCTACCTTTTTATACATATGCCCGCGATCAGGAGCTAGTGGTCCACTGACCACCATGGATATAGGACGATTTCTATTTTACACAGATGCCCACGATCAGGCATGGGGGAGCTGCCAGGTGTGGCGGAACTCGGGTGGTCACCCACAGGTGGCAGCTGCTGTGTTCCACCCCACAGTGTGGCAGCTCACCTGTGGGTGGCCATTAGTTGTTCCTTTTTTATCTTAACTTTGTGCTGGCACTGGTAGGGGTGCACATGCGTGGCTCTGCACATCCTGGGCTGAATATCGGGCTGTGCAGGTTATGCATAGGCATGCCTCCACCACCTGTGCTAGCATACATTACTGATGCACTCAGCGCATCGGGATTTGTGCTGTGCACTTTACCTTTGAATATTGCACCAGGGCATGTCAGTGGGCTGCGTGATGCAACACTGTTGCACCATGCGAACCCTTTGAATATCTGGGCCCCTGTATCTAGTCTAGGTCTGCTCACCCCTGGCTGGCTTTCTCCCTTGCATGGAGCTACACAGCCATGCATTGGGCTAGCCAGAGTTAGTAAAACCCAGCCTCACATATCTACCTGGAGATGGGTGCACAGTGCACACTTGCATGGTTCAGTATGCACCTTTTCTGATATGTACCAAGTAAAATGTTGCATAGGACCCTTGTTTTTAAACAGAGTTTTTGGACCCCTTCTAGTCTGGATTCATTTGATTGTCCCGATCACTTAATTACCTAAATAGCGCTTGTTTATCAGGTCTAAATGTCTGTATACCCAGCATTAAAGGCAAGTTTAAGTAGATTCTTCTATACACCTGCAACTGCTGTAACAAATAAATTTATAAGTGTTTTTCTTCAGACTGAATAATGTATCTTATGGCCCAGATATTCAAAAGGGTATGCATGGCGTAATGGTGTTGCGCCATGCACAACCCACTGATGCATCCCGGCACGATATTTAAAAGGAAAAGTGCACCACAAATCCCGATGCGCCGGGCACATCAGAAATGTATGCAGGCACAGGTGGGAGGGCATGCCCATGCATAACCTGCGCAGCCCGATATTCAGCCCGGCCATGCAGAGTTATGCAGGTGCAACCCTACCTGTGCCTGTACAAAGTTATGCCTAAAAAAAAGGAACAAGTCGAGGGCCACCCACAGGAGAGCTGCCGATTGCAGGGCACAACACAGCAGCTGCCACCTGTAGGTGGCCATCACCTGTTCCTGCCACACCTGGATGGGCATCCCTATGTCCCGATCGTGGGCAGCATTCACCTCCCAAAGTCCAATATCTCTGGTTGTCAGTGGACCGCACGAGCCAAGCATAGGCAGCATTCATCACCCCCGAGTCCGATGTCCCTGGTGATCTGGTGGACCCCCCCACTCCACCGCCCACTGAGCCCCACCACCCGCTCACCTCTGTCAGCCAGCAGGTGGCAGCACCTCACCTGCCTGCCACCCGCCACCTGCCGACTGATTAGCTCAGTAGGCTGCATGCCCATTGGTTCAGAGCGTGAGCCAGTGAGGCCATGCCAATTATGTCGGTCCAGATATGTGAATGAATTCAGTCACATATCTAGACCTATTAGTACAGTATGGACTGCATGCCCATTGATCGCGCCCTGAACCACGGGCGGCAGCCCTACCGAGCTGTCAGTTGGCAGGCAGCGGGCAGCAGGCAGTGGGGTGCTGCCGCCTACCGTTGACGGGTGAGCGGGGTGATGGTGCCAGTGGGTGGGTGGGGTGAGGGGACCACTAGATCACCAGGATATCGGACTTGGGGTTGATGAATGCTGCCCACGATCGGGTCTGCAGCGGTCCACTGGACCACCGGATGTTGGACTTGGGGACAGTGATGCCCGCGATAGGCTCATCGCGGTCCACTGGACCACCAGGGATATTGGACTTTGGGGGATGAATGCTGCCTGCAATCGGCTCCATGCGTCCACTGGACCACCAGGGATAACTAACGTCTTTGTCCCTTACGGATGTCCCAGATTGGGCTGCAGGTGTCGGTCCCTGACGGCCCTGCCTGGCAGGGCGCCAGGCACAAGTCGTCAGGATCAGCGCACTCAGCATGCTAATGGTATGCAAATGGAGCTATAATCAGATGCAATGGCCTCGTGGCGCTTTGCATAAATTATGGCCCTATTTGCATGTCCCCTTGAATATCGCAGGTGCTGTGTATGCCGCAATAGCACTTGCACCACTGCATCTCAATGCTCCACTCTGACCACTTGTGCTGGTGCAGTGCCACTGCGCCTACACAGTGGGGTGAAGCAGGTGCGATATTCGTGCACTTGCTACCAGCGCAGTCTTCGCTGAATATCACCTGGCCACACCCATGCACAATAAATTGAGCTGCGCCCAGACTTGTGCCTCAGCCTGGTGCAGTTTGAATATCTGGGCCTACGTGTATAAGCTCGATACACTGGATAATTACCGTTATACCCAAAGAAGGGGCCTGTGTTGGTCCAAAATCTTGGTTTGTTCTATTATTATGATATATGTGTATGAACAGTAAAAACAGACTTCAATGGAGGCTCATGCGGTGTACACTACCCTGAAGTGCTACAGTAGTTCAAACATGATAAAAGGAGTGTTATCTGTTTTGCAGAGGCATGCCAGCACAAGTGAACTCAAGGAACTACATACTGTAGGTCTAACCTCAATCAAATTCTTTTATTATGGAATCTAACTAAGGTGCAGTAATCAAGTGCAAAACATATGTCACAAGAATAAACAAGGTAAACTCCATATACAGGCTCACCATACATCATAGAAGCTGTACCGCTTCAGCTTTGGGAGGGTGCACTGAGTGATTAGCTTGTGGCCGGTGCATCTATTTGTCCTGCTGTGTAAATGCACTGGAATTTGGCACAAATAAAAGTCTGCTATGTACATCATTGGAGGCAGCGATGACTATTTTGGGCTTGTGAGGCTCTGATTGTGCCTCTTTTTGTTCTGTGAATTTTGACTTTTTACTGTGAGCACCAGTTGTTTCAGAGTGCTCCTTTCTGTTCTACCTGTTTAAAACTCAGAAAGTAGGCACAAAACATCAAGATACTGTTGGATACTAATGGACAAATGAACCAAGGACCATACTGCCCTCCTGAAGGTATGGTGAGAGGAAACAAACATAAGAGTATGGGCCCTGCTTTGAGATCCTGTGAGACCCCCTCCAAATACCTCAATTTTTTTGCAGGGTCTGAGATCCAGCCAGCCCCGCACACTTTAAGCCCTGTGTAGTCAAACCTTGTCCTATCCCATATATCCCTTATCAGGTAGTGCAATAGCAGCTACTTTCTCTTGAAAAGAGTTTATTCTTTTATCTTTTACGTATCTAAAGAATTTCTTACTATTAGAATTTACACTTCTAATCTGCAGCTTGATTTCTTTAGTTTTACTCACCTAGTCATAGCCTTCCATAGGCTAGCCATCTTGACCATGTTCCGCCCCAAGCTCTGTGCATTTGCCTGTTTGGGTTGTGTGCAATCGTATGTTTACACTCTTTTATCTCCATTTATTCTCAGCAGGATGCACCCCACATTAGGCTTTGTTTTTCTTAGTTAACCACCAACGCCATCACCGCTTGCCTGTTTTGGGTTCCTATGCCTTTCCCTCAATGGTGGGGCAGGGATGGAAGGTCATCCTCTCCCTATGGTGCACAGTACTGTGGAGCAGCAGAAAGAGGCAAAGAGGTGATAGTGACAGATATTATCGCCATTCTAGCAGCTGCTATTTTTCAATAAGGCTTTTTACCTCCAGTGCCCATTTGACCCTGTGGAAACAAACAAAGCACATTACAGGCCTTATGTGGACACAGCAGAACCCCGGATGGAAGAAAATGCTCCCTTGCCCTATGCTAGGGGTGGCTGGTATGGCAGACTAGGGATGTTACTATTGTAACCCCAGGGGACTTACCATAATTGCCCGATCTCCCAACTGCCTCTGGTGTTTGCCTGTTTTTCCCTCGTAGCACAGCCATTATTCTGAGTCCTTCACAGCCCTGGATCCCATATAGCCCTGCATTTGATTATGCCCAGCAGGGCTGTAGGAACTAGATTGTGAGTCGCAAGCCTTCTCCCGACTGGTCAGAGCATGCACATGCACCGGTAGGTACATACATTTTCCAACTGCAGCTTCCAGTCAAATATATGGCTCCTTCTCAGTTCCGGTCCCATTAAAGGCAAGTTGGGACTAGGGACAGAGCAAGGCCACTGAGAGGCCTTTTTAAAATAAATAAATAGCGCTGAGAAACACTAGGCTCAAGGGCTCATGAATATTAATAGGAACCCTCTTACATATTAATGAAGATGCCTGTCTGCCACCTAGGTGACTGTGCTCGCAGCTGTGACAGGCTCAGGGATTCTAATAAATGTTTAATAATGGGCTCATTTGAAAGGGCACTAAAGGGCTAGTAAACGGTGGGGTTTTGATTTAATAAAAGTAAGTACCCTGGCTGCACCAGAACTTTATTTGTGGGGACTGTATGGACTGCATTGGAACTATACATAAAAGCAGCCATCTTTGCAGCCTTTCAGCTAATCATGAGCCAATATTTACCACAGAGACTCTTGGGACTGTGCCAAAGACTTTTGTGGGGAAAGAGGGACAATCTTTGGTGACCAAAGATTAGCCAATTAAAAGACTTGGGTGGTGTCTAATATCTTGAGCAGCCAGTCAGAACCCAGAGTTTATTTTTCCTTCAGAGAGAGCGACAGTTGAATTTAGTCAATCTAGAGAGAGTGTCTAAAGGGTTAGGAGGCTTTGTGCACAGCTCGGGAATTTGGGGAGAGACCTCCTCCTAGGCCTGAACCCTGTCTTAGTTATTGGGACTGCAAAGCCTGCAGATTAATCTAAAGCCTCTAGTGGGAGAAATTACACGATGTCCCCAGAGCTGAAACTCCCGATTAAAGGGGGTCAGAGTGTTTGAAAGATTCCCAATCTGCATCTTGGTGAGAAACCTGTTTTGCCTCAGAGACTGTGCCTAATCCTGAAGTCTGGGGTCACCAGAACTGTCTCTAGCCTATTTGCTGAAGGGAGAGACCAGCATTTTAGACTGTGCCAGCTTACACTCCAAGGACTGCAGTTTGCAAGTGGGTAAGCTGTGTGGCCTATGCCAGAACTGTACCAGAAGTTATACCTGTGATGCCAAACAATTCACTTTAGAGACTGTTGCTGCATGTGAGAACCAAGCTGCTAGAAGACCAGTGTGGGAGTCAGCTCCTGTGATGAAGATCATTGTGGGTTGCGCCACCCTTGGGGCTAAGTCGTGATGTGAGAGTGAGTTCGTGAGCCCTGGTCCCTATATCCTGGTCCTGCAAGAAAGGTTAAATAATAACCTTTATTTATTAAGCTCTTCACAGAGCAACAGAGCTGTACAATAAAACAACAGTTAAAACCATAAAATACTAAAATACATCATTCAGTATATAAACACAACTCCAATAATCGAATATACATTACAAAACAACTCCAAAAGCAAATTTGAATAAGTATGTTTTTAAAGCAGTCTTAAAGCTCTCCACTGTCAAGCACTCATGTATCCGATGAGGCAGAGAATTCCACAGGGTTAGGGCTACAAATGAAAATGCCCATGATCCAGAAGTTTTCAATCGCATCCTGGGAATCTCCAGCAATCCTTTGTCGGACGAGCTGGAGTGGTTGGAGGGGCAGTAAGGATACCAAAGATCTTGTAAGTAGCTCAGTCCCTCTCCATGTACAGCTTTATAGGTCAGTAAACTGACCCTGAAGGTGATCTGCCACTGAACTGGTAGCCAGTGCAGTTCGTGCAGCACAGGCATAATATGACTAGATAGAGATGATCCAGACAATAGCCTGGACGCAGAGTTCTGCACCAGCTGTAAGTGATGGATATCAACCCCTGAAGCCCTTGGTAAAGGGAGACACAGTAGTCCCAGCGAAGTCATAAAGGCGGGATCAAATTGGGAAGGTCACCAGATGGAACTAGGTGTTCTATCTGGGCAATATTCCTCAGATGGTAAACAGAGGACTCAACCACAGCCAACACATGAGAATGAAGTGTCACTCTGTCATCAAGTATTACCCCAGATTTCGCACCCTTCAGAGGTCAGTAACTGGGCCCCCAAGCCAAAGCTCTGAGGGACATCCTGTCCCTGTCCCTCTTTCCAGTGACTAGGATCCACCACCAACACCTCAGTGTTGTTGGAATTCAGTTTTAGCCAGCTGGTATTCATCCAATCCTGGATCTCTGCCAGGCAGTTGTTGAACACCGAGAGTGCACTATCCTGGTCTGGTACAAAGGACAGGTACAGCTGTGTATCATCTGCATAACAGTGAATGTCTCCTAATGGAGGCATATACATCGTAACAACATGGGGGACAGCACAGAACCCCGCAGCACCTCACAAGGCAGAAAGAATGCCTCAGAGGAATAAATCCTGAGACCACTCTCTGTGATCTGCCAGTAAGGAAAGAATGGACCCATCTAAGGACCGTACCAGACAGGCCACAGATGACACGCAGGTGTTCCAGAAGCACCCCATGGTCCATGATGTCAAAGGCTGAGGAGAGGTCTAGAAATACCAAGATGGTATGGGATTTCTGATCTCTCACAATCAAGAGATCATTGAGTACTCGAACCAGAGCAGTCTCGTGCTATGCCTTTATGAAAAAGGACTGGAGAGGATCATAAATGTCATGGATGGTAAGATGCTTCTCAACTGTAGCACCATGACCTTTCAATAACCTTCCCCACAAAGGGAAGATTAGAGACAGGTTGGTAGTTAAGCGGGGCAATCTGGGTCAAGCGAGGATTTCTTGAGAAGGGAGTTACCTCTGCTTCCTTCAGGGAGCAAGGAAGCTCACCTGTCTCCAGTGAACGCCAGACTATCTCCGCACAGACTGGGCCGATGACATCAATACTGCTTAATAAAAGATGAGTAGGGCCGGTCCAAACTACAACAGGTTGGGTGCACATCCATGAGAATCCACATGACACCCAATCTCCATCCAGCAGAACCGAGGTGTAGTGACATTCAGCTGACCGCCATCCCCTTATAGAGTGAACTAAGCAGATCTCAGACCTGATGTTGGCAACCTTATCAGCAAAGCAATGAGCAAACTCCTTACACTTTTGTGAGAAAGCACTCTGAACTTGTAGACAGACTGGATTGCACTGTCTGTCCACAGTTTGAAATAGCTGAGTTGGTCAATTCTGAGCTGCAGCAATCTCCTTGGACAGGAATTCTGCCTTCTTACGGGAGATTACCAACTGATAGTCTCTAAAATGTTCCTTCAGTCTAATTTGTCGGCATCCCAGCCAGATCTCTACCAGCTACATTCTAACCTTCGCCCTCACCTCGGCTCCCTCAAAGCCCCATCAAACCAAGGGAAAAAGGGCAAAGGGTGAGAGGGTGAATCAGGACAGGAGCCAAGGCATCCAAAGCCCCCACCACAGCCCAGTTATAGACTTGTAGAAGGTTCTCAGGACCCTTGTCCAGATAGGTCCAGATAGGTCCAATTCCAGCAAGAGACCTCTTGGGGCCACTCCCTGCAAAGGGTGGTATTGGACCATCTCCACAGGGGCAGGTCTATGGGGGAACAGGAAATTGAACTGCATAGTGTGGTGATCATACCATCTGACTGGTTCCACCACCAAGTCAGAGGTTTCCATCCCCAGGAGGAAAATCATATCCAATGAGTGACCTTTACTGTGAGTCACAGAGGCAACTGCCTGTGTGAAGCCCAGTGAAGACATAAGGGAGGAAGTCCTGAACAAATGAAGAGAGTTTGTCATTGACCCAGGCATTGAAGTTGTCCAGAACCATCAATTTGGGGGTCTCAAATACCATGTCAACAATGAAGTCCGAGACTTCCTGCAGGAACAACTTCTCAGCTATGGGTGGACGGTAAATGAAAATGATCCTGCACCCGCATCAGTGACCATGGCACACTTGAAGGATCTGAATCTGCCAACTGGCACATCTGCAAGGTTCAGTTCTGATTTAAAACAAATTGCTACACCCCAGCCCTACAATCCAATCTTGCCGGTGCATCACGAGAAACCATCTGGAATCGCTGCACACGAAATGGGGTTAGTATTCTCATCCAGCCTGGTCTTGGTTATGCAAGCCAGATCTACTGACCCAACAAGATTGGATAAAATAGCCATATTGTTTTTAATAGATTTGGCATTGCACAACACTGTGTAAGATGGATAAGATACTGGGACAACCAAGCAACTGGCCCACTTAATGTGGAGCCCTTGAGTATGGGCACCAGACAAGGCGAACCTCATTCAGGATTCCATTTCACCCCAGGGCATCTCCTGGTTCTCACTACCTCAATCCGCCACTCCTCTTTTCCCCTCCCTGGTCCAGGGTCCCTGCCCTTCACCTTCGACCCACTATCCCCATGCCATGCAGCAGCCATAGACCGCCACAGACAATGAGGGACAGTTAACTCATTGTCTCCGGAAATGTCTGTAGGTGGCAGCAAAGCTGGAGCCCTGTCTCCGAGAGTGAAAGCCAGCCGCAGCACAGCTCTTCTGTTTGCCCGGGACACGGTCAGGACGCCGGCAATATTTGATGAGATTACTTGCCAGCCAATCTGGTTATGGCTTACTGATCTAGTATTATGTGTAGTACACATTGTAAGCCTCTCTAGTGGCTGGCAACTATAATGGTCACATTTGAAAAAAGTAGAAAACCGCGTAAACACTGGCCTGTCTCATCCCACAGGCTGAATGTGATTGCAGTGAGCCTCAGGACCTGCAGTAAGTTTACCTGTGTGCCACTGGCAGAAAACAAACCTGCTTTGCTGTACAGCCTTCAGGTACAAACTCTTATTTTATAATGTGCAATTTATTTGTTTCAGTCATTGTGTTGAGCTGTTTTTTTGGTTCGGAAGAGTCGGTTACTGAGAAGCCTCGAGGAAACAGGAAGTTGTGCTTCTTCTGATCAGGGCTTCCGACTGGTATTCTGGTGCATATTTTGTTAATCTTGTTTATCAGTTATGTTTTTTTTGGGCCACAGTAATTTACTGGTGGTATTAGCGCAGTGTTAGTTGTCAGAGAGAGCGAAGTGCATAGCAGGCAGTACCCAGCTGCAGGTGGAAATGCAGGAATCAGTCCTGATAAACAAGGGCTGAGGTGTGACCCCACAGCCATTCTTCAACAGCCCAGTGGCCCAATGCCCCCAGCTGCTGAAGCCCCCACTGTCCAGTGGGCCACACCACCAACTACTTCCTCTAGTCTCCTGAGTCGAAAAACTGCTCCCCACCTCCGAGAATCCCCAGCAAACAAGCAGGCTGATAAGCCCCAATGTCCACAGTTTCCAAATGATCAAGCTTTAAACACCTGCAGTGACTCACAACCCAAAAATTCTCAGTTGTTCTGGCTCCTCTCGGTCTTGATGACACTCCTGTTTCCAGTAAAGCTCCTTTCTTTCAAGTAATTTAAGCAAGATCAGTCAAGACAAATGGCCATCTAGCAATGGCCTTTAAATCTGCTACCTTAATAAAAACACATTGTCTTAAAACACTTTCCATGGAGTGCTCAGACAGCAGTCATGCTTCCCTAATAAAAACAGGAAAATCATGTAATGAAGCAAATCGTCCTTGTAAGGACTCCACAAAGAACTCAACAATTCGTTACTTGTTCGACCCAACCTTGACCACACTGGTCGGAGCAGACACCAAAACTTAACACCAGCACACCAGGGTCCAACGTCGCAAACCTGACCCAAAAAGTCAAGAGAACTGCTAATCTACCTCACTTCTTCCAACCTAACTAACCTAACTCAAAACGAAGTAAAAAAAGTCTAAAAGCAAAATAAAATTAATCAAACAACTAAAACCATGGGCTACTGTTCTGGCTGGCTCACATCTGCCACCGCCTTGCCTTCCAAGTACTATCTCCTGTACTGTACAAAGTCCTGCATCCTGCAGCCACATGCCACAGGGCCAAATCCTACCTTGAGGAGAGTCAGATTGAAATTGGCCCAGATCCTGAGGTTCATGTTTCTGTGAATACAACAGGGTCTAATCCTCAAACAAAATAAAAGTGTTTTACCATCTGATTTGATTGCCAAGTTCTTGTTATGGTTTAGATTGTTTTTCAGGCCATCGGGCCTGATGATTACAATTTTCCTGGGTTTTAAAGTGTTTGTGAATGTTGCAACAGCTAAAGGGAAAAGAACTAATGTTCATTTATTTGTTTAAGGGCCCCAACCAGCTGCACGCTGGCCAACCGGTGGCAACACTTCAGGCCTGCACCTAATAAGACTCTGGTATACAGCAGCTGTATTTGGACTGTCCAGGGGTTAAATGTATTTATGTGTCAATTTAAATCTGATACAATATTTTAAAGAAAACTTGATTCAAGTCCTCTCCTTTGTTCAAATCCTCAAATAAACCAGTTAGTTGTCTGAATGTTACAGTATATTGGTCCCTGAGCATATTATTACTGAGTTCTGGTTTAATGCAAATAACTGAAAGGTACAGTGCTGTTGTTGAAGCTGTTTTGTTGCAGGTGCACAGGGTGTATACCAAAAGCCAGAACCCTGTTGGTAAGTGTGTGTCACTGTGAGCATATTATTAGCACCACCATTAATTCTGCCATTGAATGTCAAGTAAAGAGGTTTATTCAACTCCATGTGTGGGACCACTGGGTGGGCTAGTGTACAACTTCACAAAGGGTTGTGCTAGCTTAACAGTTAACCTACTTACAGAATTCTCTGGGTGGAGGCACCATGTCAAAGCACTACTGTTAGAACCCAGGCCCCTCAACCTGCATTTAGGTAGGCAGGCAGGGTAGTAGCCCATTGGGAGGTGGCACCAGGTTACACTGTTACACAGTATAACAATGTACCATGGCAAATCCCTATGTTGATAATTCAGCTTTGGGACAACAACAGCATCACGGTTATCCTAAGGCAAGATACACCACAATATACCATGCTAAACTGCCTTGACTTGTCTGTTGCTGCAGTTCTGTCCCTCTTCATGCGGATGTGTAAGAACAGAGGAGCTGATCCTGGATGGTAGTGCCCTGAGATTGAGTTGCCCAGCTACTGGATGGAGGAATCTCTAGTAGCAATTAGTATGATAGAAAAGGCAAAGAAAATGGAGACTCAACTCCTATTTATGCATGAATTTAAATTTGCTTTTGTTATCAATGTACCATCTTAAGTAAACATTAGTGACTGTGGTTTTGTAGAGACTCCACTTTTCAAGTTATGGTTGTCACCTATTTAGTCATAAACCATAAATATTTCAAAACGATGCAGACTGAATGATCTGATTAAACAATGAAACCCTCCACCTTTCACCATATATATACTGTATATACTGGTGTGTCTCAATCAATTCATTAAGTAACTATCTGCAGTACACACTAATACCATCTGTGTCTTATATCCATGTATTAGTTATACTATTTACAATACTATAATACAGTAATATGGTTATAATAAATTGTAATCTGTCCCTTGAGAACCACATGACCTCATGACTATAATGAAGTATTTTATCTAGTTTATGGCATTGCAGAAATTAACAAAATCCAAGAAATGGTTCTGTCACCCTTCATGATGAACATTTATGGTTTGATATTATAGGGACGCAGTGGCACCCAATAGTTAGGATTGTGCCACGACTTCTATGTTAAACTCCATTTTTGCACCTTAATAACTTTAGCATTCTTTGACAAAATAGCGAAAATTTGTCATGCATGGTCATTCTGCCAGTGTCACAAACTGTGGAAAGTTTCATATCAGCATCTTGTATGGTTTTGGGATATGGAGTTGTAAAATGGAAAAGTATCCACTTTCCTTAACGTGATTTTTGCTCTCATCTACGGCACAGATTAAATTAATTATTATTTTTCTGAAAGTTTCAGGGTGATGAGGTCTGTGCCAAGGTTATGCCTTTGAATAGTTTGGTGAAAAGATATCTCACCATTTTAAAATTGTAACTTTTTTATGATAGCGGTTAGACAGGCATATTGAAAACATTGGAACTGTTAATAGAGAAGGTCTGCTCTTAGAAATCCTGTTTGTGGTGTCCGCCATCTTGTTTTTTCCTCCATTTTAAAACTGCTTTTCCACATAAGCACTGTTTGTTAATTAATGAAAAGACCTGTATTTAGGTCTCTACTGCATACTTTATTCATTTATCTTATTTTTTGAAGCGTACAGGACATAGGTTTTTGTGGGGAGAAGCATTTTGCCTGTCACTTGCTAATCTAGGATAATTCGAATGGTGAATAGCCATTCAACATTTTAACAATTCGAACTTTACTGTTCGATCTGAAAAGACTTCACACAGTAAAGTTCAATAATAATTTGAAATGATCCCCAAAAGCACACATTTGCTCATTCTTATTTGCTTCCCTGTTGTCTAGTGGGTCCCTTCCCCATCCCTGTCCCGTGATCTTCTTTAGTTCCCTGGTGTCTAGTGGTATCCCTCCCCAATCTGTGTCCCCATCATGTGCATTATTTCCCTGATGTCTAGGGCACCCCTCTGTGATCCCTGTCCCCATCATGGTCTTTATTTCATGGTATCTAGTGGGCCCCGTCTCCTATCCCTGTCCCCACTTCTTTTGTTCCCTGGTGTCTAGTAGCACCCCTCCCCATTCAGTGTCCCCATCATGTGTGTTATTTTCCTGATATCTAGTGGCACCCTCCATGATCTCTGTCCCCATCATGGTCTTTATTTCCCTGGTGTTTAGTGGCATCCCCACCATCCCCAAACTCTCATACCTGAAAAAAGAAAATGGTCCTCAATGTTTTTTGGGGTTAAAAAGTTCAAATGGTCCCTCATCCCACCTCCCACTACAGCACCTAACACACCCCATCCCCCAGTACACCCCCACACACCCCACTACCTGAACAGGTCCCAGGTTTGAGATCTGCTCTCCAATTGAAGACACATCTTGCTGCTGGAACCAGCAACTGCTTCTTATTCCCCCACCTCATGTATGCCACAGCTGTCATTTATCAAATCCTACTCAAAATGTGTTTTCACACCTGTGGCATGAAATGTCATTGCAGTTGCTTGGAATTACATTTTGTCAGAGATTCAAAGATTTTCTGCACTAGCTACATGAGGTTGGATAATAAGATGGCTATGCTGACAATTTGTTTCTTGTTGTCCTATAAATGGAAGCACAGGACCCTTCCACAGTGACATAGATATTTATTTATTTAGTTTTTGTTTACGGGTAGGTGCACTAGCCATAATATGACTATTTTCAGGCACAACCCAGGAGGGTACAGAGCATGACAAGAAACAACATAGAAACATAGAAACATAGACTTTGATGGCAGATAAGGACCGCTAGGCTCATCTAGTCTGCCCATTTCCTACCTACAGGATAGGCCATGATCCTAGTTAACCAACAGCCTATATCTTCCTGCCCCCACAAGAATTGCCTTATGTCTGTCCCATGCATTCTTGAATTCTCCCACAGTTTTAGACCCCACAACTTCCTCAACAAATTACAGTACATACAAATTACAGTACATAGTAGACAATAGCATATCATATGAACAGCATCAGCAGGCGAAACAACAAAGCAGGGTAAATACATAACAGTGTGAAGGTACAGCAAAAATACTAGTAGCTATACATTAAATCATAACTACTGCAGAAAATAGGGAGGAAATACAATGAAGGCTATAATCTATAAAATAGCCAATATTGGGTAGGTGTAACAGAGAAATATATTAGGCATGGAGGTAAAGGGTGGGATATGGTAGAGCTTGGAACAAGATAAGAGGGATAATTTAGTTGATGTAAGGGCAGTAAGAAGGTAGGAGCAAGTGCAGAGCGTTAAGAGGGCTAACAGAAATGGCCTGGTGGTGAAGGTTAGGAAGAGTTACATAAGCTAAAGCGGTTTGAAACAGGAGCACATGCTGGAAGTAGTGAGATGATTATGTAGCTCCTTCTTGAACATGGCATGGGAAGAGGCTTGGCGTAATTTTAGAGAGAGAGTTCCATTACTGGGGTGCATGACAGGCAAATGCACTCGCACTTTGGAGGTGCTGTGTTTGAGGGATATGGACAAGGGCATTTTCCATCGATCGTAAGCCATAGCAGGAGTGTGGTTTCGGAAGAGAGTTGCCAGTGGTTTGGGTATCGTGATCTGATAATGTTGTCAATGATGTTGCCATATGCCTAGTACCATGACGCTTGTGGTGGGAGCCATCCCAGATCAGAGTAAAGGAGGCAGTGATGTTTCAGCCGGTGAGAGGAAGGCATAATGACAGGCGTTGTGGTAACATCCCATTTCTTAAGGTATGATTTGCCCGCAGAGGCATATGTTGCAACAACATAAGTGAGGGTTAGTAGGAGTATGCCTCATGCTATGGCAAGTCTTGCTGAGTGGAGTAAGGACATAGCTGGTTTGGTAAGCAATACGGAGTTTCATGTTGACCAGCTTGCAGGTCTGTTGTATATGGATATCAAGTTAAGTAACAGGTCAAGTGTTATGCCTGGTTATTTAAATGAGTCTACCACCCAATTGATGTTCCATTAGAGGAGGAGACTCTGAATTTTAATTGGGAGTTTTGAGTTTCATAATGGACCCAAATAGCAGGGCTTGGGTCTTAGATTCGTTCAGGACAAGTTTATGTCTCAACAGCCATTGTCGTATTAGTTGGAAATCTTGGGAGAGACTTTGGTTGATCTCTTCAACAGTTTTCGCACTCCTGTATAGGACAATGTCATCCACATAACAAGGAGGTGGTCTGCAGGAGGTTAGAGGTGATACTGTTGATAAAGATGGTAAAAGCAGCGGTCCTAAAATAGACCCTTGTGGCACACCAATGTTCATGGTTGTTTTATTTGAGAGGGTGGAATTACATTTAACCATTTGTGTCCTATCGGATAAGAAGCTGTCAAACCACTTGACTACATTGGGCAAAAAGCCTAGAGATGTGAGGGTGGCTAAGAGGCGGGTGTTCAACTAGGTCAAATGCCTTAGTCATGTCAATAAAGATGGCTCCTGTGAGATGACCAGAGTCCATGGCTGCAGGGCATCCAACATAAATTTGAGAAGAGCAGTGGTGGTACTGTGACCCTTGTGGAAACCATGCTGTGCAGATGTTAGAAGGTTATATTTATGGAGAATTAAATAGTTTGGGTAGCTATAGCTTTTGAGGAGTTTGCTGAGAACTAACAAAATGGCTACAGGTCTGTAGTTTGTGGGATCCTTGCAGTCTCCTTTTTAAAAACAGGGATAATTCTAGCAATCTTCAGATGTCAGGACAAAACCCTGGCATAGGGAGAGGGTAAAATCCTAGCTAGAGGAGCAGCAATGTAAGGAGCAGCCTGTTCAATAGTTTAGGTTCCAGATTGTCGGACCCTACTGCAGTGAAATCAGAGATGTTATTCAGTAATCTTAGTACCTCATGGTTAGAGATCCTTTTGAAGAGGAATTTAGGGCCTGTACAGCCAGGCAGTTTGCTTGAGTGAGGTAGGGTGGCAAAGAGGAAGTGTATTTGGTTAGGTCTGAAAATAAGAGTTGAAAAAGATTGCAATAGTTGGGAGATTGATGCAGTGGACCCCATTTAGCAACATGTTATTAGGGTAGGGGTTGATTCAACCCAGGAGGAACTTTATATGGGACCAGAATTTTTGGAGTCACCATAGGAGGTAGTTAGAAGATCTTTGCAGTAGTTACTTTCGCCCATTTGATTTCCATTTTACAGGAATTTTGCAGTGCCCTATAGGTATTTAGGTCAGGTATTTGCCCAGAGCTTTTGTACTGAATCAATGTTTGTCCCTCTGCTTGAGTTTAGAAAGCAAGTCAGAGTTTAGCAAACGGGTATGCCTATTTTTACCGACAGGTATTAAGGTGGCAGTGTTTGTTCTGAAGTGCAAGAAATTGGGTTAGAAGTGATTTAGAGCTGCTGGAGCATTGTTGGTTAGGAAAAGGGGACCAATCAATAGTACTGACGTCAAGAAGAAAGGCCTGAGAGTTGATGTTCGCATAGTTGTGGAAGGTGATAAACGTGGCCTCATGGAGATACTAACATACTATTTGCCAGCAGATTAGCCTTACGGCCCATCGAGTCTTCTCGAACCTTAGATCCTTAGTTGGGTGCCGAGGCCCTCCCATCCCTTGTGCTCCAGAAACCCTATCATCCATACCCACCCCCGGACAGGCCTATCATCTGATACATCCACTTTCTGTGTCTGTCCCACCTCTCTTGAAGCCCTCCACTGTGGATCTCTGAACCAACTCGCCAGGCAGTGCATTCCAAGGGTCTACCACACTCTCAGTGAAAAACCTCCTCTTCCCCTCACCCTTCCACCTTCCAACTTCAAACCATGCCTCTGGTGATACCTCCCTGCTTTAGTCTAAAGATCCCTCCATGTTTATCCTATTTATTCCCTTGAGGTACTTGAAGACCTCAATCATGTCTCCCCCTGTCTCTCCTCTCTCAATGAAAACAGGCAGAACTCCTCAAGTCTGTCCTCATACGTCAAATCCCTAGCCCTCATATCATCTTAGTTGCCTCCTCTGTACCCTCTCCAGGAGCTGTATGTCCCTCTTCAAGTGTGGTCTCCAGTACTGTACACAGTACTCAAGGTGTGGTCTAACCAGTCCATTGTACAGCGCAGAATCACTTCCTTGCCCCTAGAGGAGATCCCCTCACGATGCATCCCAACATCCTGTTTGCCTTGCTAGCTGCTGTCCTGCACTGCTCAGAGTTATTCATACGTGCATCCACCATGACCCCTAGGTCTTTTTCCCTATTGAGGCCTCCAGCTCCTCTTCCCAGGGTGTACCTGTGTTTAGGTTTCCCGACCAAGATGCAACACCTTGCACTTGGTGATATTGAAATTTAATTTCCATGTGTGAGCCCAGCTTTCCAGGGTGTCCAGGTCCTTGCAGGGCCAACCTCCCCCTTCTCCCTCAACTACTGCTCCCATCTTGAGTCACCCAAAGAGACTCATTTCACACCCTATACCCTCCTGATGTCCGATATATATGCATTAAACAGGATCGGATCCAGGACCGAGCCTCGTGGTACCCCACTCCAACCCTCTAGGGTTCGAGAGCTCCCCACAGACCACTACTCTCTGTGTGTCCAGCTAGCCAGTTTTCAATCCATCTGACCATCAAAGGGCCTACTCCTAAACCCATCAGTTTCTCCACCAGACCATTGTGGGGACAGAGTCAAACGCCTTGCTGAAGTCCAAGAATAATACATCCACAGGCTTTCCCTGTCCAGTTCTGATGTTACCCATTCAGAGAACTCCACAAGATTGGTTTGACATGATCTACCTGGCACAAACCCATGTTGCTGTGACTATCCAGACCTCCCATCTCCTCCAAAATACACCCCAATCGTTCCTTTAGTATACTCTCCATTATTTTTCCCACCACCGAGGTCAAACTGATGGGTCTATAGTTACCTGGTACTTCCCTCGACCCCCTTTATGGATTGGCACCACATGTGCCTCACCAATCCTAGGTACCCTCCCTGTCTCAAGTGACCTGTTGAAGAGCTCCGCCAGGTGCAGCCAGTATGCCCGCCAATTCCCACAGTACCTCGGATGAATGCCATCTGCCCAGGAGATTTGTCTTTCTTTAGGGCTTGAGGGCTAATCTCACACCTTTTAGCAGAGATAGCATCATCCGTCCCCACCACCTTACTGGCTCTTTATCCTTATCCAGATGTGACACCCCTGGGGTACCTCTCCTCCCTCTTGCTCCATTTCTGTTGCTCCCTGATCCCACTCACTGCCGTCTTCTCCCTTCATGCCTTGCTTTGTAGATATCCATCCCCTCCCTAGTGAACACAGAGGCAAAGTACTCATTAAATACCTCTGCCTGGTCCCTCACCTCTTCCACCCACCCTCCTTCTGATCTCAATCTGCTGAGATGGCCTTAGTTTTTCTCCACTCCAATGTACCAGAAGAACCCCTTTTCCCTCAATGTATCCCTGTGCCAGCCGCAGCTCTTTTACTGGACTTCTTGCTCCCTCACCATATCGGGTGACTTTTCTAGATGCAAGCTGGTACTTTCTTATCCCTATCCCTCTTGTTGTTTTACATTTTGTAGGCCGCTTTCTTATCTCTGACTGCTACCTGTACCGCAGACTGGGACCACCAGCATGGTTTATGTGGACCTTTGCTCCCTTTACGCCTTCAACTTAGCGTAGGATCCTGACTGCCTCCTATGAAGTCCCTGTTTTATGACCTCCCATCTCCTTTCCACACTTTGTCATTTGTCATTGATATAATCCTTCAAGTGATCCTTGAGAATATTTCCCATGCCCACAAAGTCTGCCCCCTGAAGTCCACTGCTAGTGTCCTAGATCTCCCCTCCCCCCATGCTTATTTGAAACCACAGACATTGTGGTCGCCCCAGTCAGGGGGGTCCTGTACAACCAGGTCCCTACCAGATCCCTATCTGCCAGAACCACGTCCAGGCATGCCCTCCCTTGTGGGCTCCATCACATGCTGTGTTAAGAACACATCCTGGAAGCCGTCCAGCAGCCTCTGCTCCTTGGCCACCTTAGAGGACATGGTTCCCCAGTTTGTACCTGGCATATTAAGGTCCCCCATCAATACCACTCCTTCCCTTTTGGTCCACACTGGGCAACGATGTTGTCCAGCAAACCATCCTCTAGAACATCATCCATCTCGGGGGCTATACTACACCCAGCTTGACCTTATCTCCTACTGGGGATCGAAGGTGACCCATAAGGCCTCCACGCTTTCCTCTGCCTCTTCTACCCTAGCAATTTCTATGTCATCTCTAATGAACATAACCACTCCACCCCTCTCTGCCCTCCTTTCTATCCTTCCTAAGCATAGTGTACCTCATCGCTTAGGGTCCCAGTCATGGTTTTGTTGGCCCACGCCTCTGTGACCGCCGCCACATCCACCCCACCCTCAACAGCATGGCCTGAACCTGGCAACTTATTTTCTAAGCTCCTGGCATTTACTAACACCAACCCCACCCCTTTATCCCTGATCCTCTTTGTCGAGACCCCCACCCAGATTCCTCATACTTCCATCCTCCCTCTGCTTCTCCTTGTACAAAGTCCTGCATCCTGCAGCCACATGCCACAGGGCCAAATCCTACCTTGAGGAGAGTCAGATTGAAATTGGCCCAGATCCTGAGGTTCATGTTTCATGAATACAACAGGGTCTAATCCTCAACACAAAATAAAAGTGTTTTACCATCTGATTTGATTGCCAAGTTCTTGTTATGGTTTAGACTGTTTTTCAGCCCATTGGGCCTGAGGATTACAATTTTCCTGGGTTTTAAGGTGTTTGTGAATGTTGCAACAGCTAAAGGGAAAATAATTAATGTTCATTTATTTGTTTAAGGGCCCCAACCAGCTGCAACGCTGGCCAACCGGTGGCAACACTTCAGGCCTGCACCTAACAAGACTCTGGGTACACAGCAGCTGTATTTGGACTGTCCAGGGGGTTAAATGTATTTATGTGTCAATTTAAATCTGATACAATATTTTAAAGAAAACTTGATTCAAGTCCCCTCTCCTTTGTTCAAATCCTCAAATAAACCAGTTAGTTGTCTGAATGTTACAGTATATTGGTCCCTGAGCATATTATTACTGAGTTCTGGTTTAATGCAAATAACTGAAAGGTACAGTGCTGTTGTTGAAGCTGTTTTGTTGCAGGTGCACAGGGTGTATACCAAAAGCCAGAACCCTGTTGGTAAGTGTGTGTCACTGTGAGCATATTATTAGCACCACCATTAATTCTGCCATTGAATGTCAAGTAAAGAGGTTTATTCAACTCCATGTGTGGGACCACTGGGTGGGGCTGTGGGTAGGTACAACTTCTAAGGGTTGTGTTAACTTAACGTCTAACCCACTAAAGAATTCTCTGGGTGGAGGCACCATGTCAAAGCACTACTGTTAGAACCCAGGCCCCTCAACCTGCATTTAGGTAGGCAGGCAGGGTAGTAGCCCATTGGGAGGTGGCACCAGGTTACACTGTTACACAGTATAACAATGTACCATGGCAAATCCCTATGTTGATAATTCAGCTTTGGGACAACAACAGCATCACGGTTATCCTAAGGCAAGATACACCACAATATACCATGCTAAACTGCCTTGACTTGTCTGTTGCTGCGAAGTTCTGTCCCTCTTCATGCGGATGTGTAAGAACAGAGGGAGCTGATCCCTGGATGGTAGTGCCCTGAGATTGAGTTGCCCAGCTACTGGATGGAGGAATCTCTAGCAGCAATTAGTATGATAGAAAAGGCAAAGAAAATGGAGACTCAACTCCTATTTATGCATGAATTTAAATTTGCTTTTGTTATCAATGTACCATCTTAAGTAAACATTAGTGACTGTGGTTTTGTAGAGACTCCACTTTTCAAGTTATGGTTGTCACCTATTTAGTCATAAACCATAAATATTTCAAAGCTTATGCAGGCGAATGATCTGATTAAACAATGAAACCCTCCACCTTTCACCATATATATACTGTATATACTGGTGTGTCTCAATCAATTCATTAAGTAACTATCTGCAGTACACTAATACCATCTGTGTCTTATATCCATGTATTAGTTATACTATTTACAATACTATAATACAGTAATATGGTTATAATAAATTGTAATCTGTCCCCTTGGAGAACCACATGACCTCATGACTATAATGAAGTATTTTATCTAGTTTATGGCATTGCAGAAATTAACAAAAATCCAAGAAATGGTTCTGTCACCCTTCATGATGAACATTTATGGTTTGGATATTATAGGGACGCAGTGGCACCCAATAGTTAGGATTGTGCCACGACTTCTATGTTAAACTCCATTTTTTGCACCTTAATAACTTTAGCATTCTTTGACAAAATAGCGCAAAATTTGTCATGCATGGTCATTCTGCCAGTGTCACAAACTGTGGAAAGTTTCATATCAGCATCTTGTATGGTTTTTGGGATATGGAGTTGTAAAAATGGAAAAGTATCCACTTTCCTTAACGTGATTTTTTGCTCTCATCTACGGCACAGATTAAATTAATTATTATTTTTCTGAAAGTTTCAGGGGTGATGAGGTCTGTGCCAAGGTTATGCCTTTGAATAGTTTGGTGAAAAGATATCTCACCATTTTAAAATTGTAACTTTTTATGATAGCGGTTAGACAGGCATATTGAAAACATTGGAACTGTTAATAGAGAAGGTCTGCTCTTAGAAATCCTGTTTGTGGTGTCCGCCATCTTGTTTTCCTCCATTTTAAAACTGCTTTTCCACATAAGCACTGTTTGTTAATTAATGAAAAGACCTGTATTTAGGTCTCTACTGCATACTTTATTCATTTATCTTATTTTTTTGAAACGTACAGGACATAGGTTTTTTGTGGGGAGAAGCATTTTGCCTGTCACTTGCTAATCTAAGGATAATTCGAATGGTAAATAGCCATTCGAACATTTTAACAATTCGAACTTTACTGTTCGATCTGAAAAGACTTCACACAGTAAAGTTCAATAATAATTTGAAATGATCCCCCCCAAAAAGCACACATTTGCTCATTCTTATTTGCTTCCCTGTTGTCTAGTGGGTCCCCTTCCCCATCCCTGTCCCCGTGATCTTCTTTAGTTCCCTGGTGTCTAGTGGTATCCCTCCCCAATCTGTGTCCCCATCATGTGCATTATTTCCCTGATGTCTAGGGGCACCCCCTCTGTGATCCCTGTCCCCATCATGGTCTTTATTTCATGGTATCTAGTGGGCCCCCGTCTCCTATCCCTGTCCCCGTGACCTTCTTTTGTTCCCTGGTGTCTAGTAGCACCCCCTTCCCATTCAGTGTCCCCATCATGTGTATTATTTTCCTGATATCTAGTGGCACCCCCTCCATGATCTCTGTCCCCATCATGGTCTTTATTTCCCTGGTGTTTAGTGGCATCCCCCACCATCCCCAAACTCTCATACCTGAAAAAAAGAAAATGGTCCTCAATGTTTTTGGAGGTTAAAAAGTTCAAATGGTCCCTCATCCCCACCTCCCATCAGCACCTAACACACCCCATCCCCAAGTACACCCCACACACCCACTCACCTGAACAGGTCCCAGGTTTGAGATCTGCTCTCCAATTGAAGACACATCTTGCTGCTGGAACCAGCAACTGCTTCTTATTCCCCCACCTCATGTATGCCACAGCTGTCATTTATCAAATCCTACTCAAAATGTGTTTTCACACCTGTGGCATGAAATGTCATTGCAGTTGCTTGGAATTACATTTGTCAGAGATTCAAAGATTTTCTGCACTAGCTACATGAGGTTGGATAATAAGATGGCTATGCTGACAATTTGTTTCTTGTTGTCCTATAAATGGAAGCACAGGACCCTTCCACAGTGACATAGATATTTATTTATTTAGTTTTTGTTTACCGGGTAGGTGCACTAGCCATAGCAATGACTATTTTCAGGCACAACCCAGGAGGGTACAGAGCATGACAAGAAACAACATAGAAACATAGAAACATAGACTTTGATGGCAGATAAGGACCGCTAGGCTCATCTAGTCTGCCCATTTCCCTACCTACAGGATAGGCCGCAGATCCTAGTTAACCAACAGCCTATATCTTCCTGCCCCCCACAAGAATTGCCTTATGTCTGTCCCATGCATTCTTGAATTCTCCCACAGTTTTAGACCCCACAACTTCCTCAACAAATTACAGTACATACAAATTACAGTACATAGTAGACAATAGCATATCATATGAACAGCATCAGCAGGCGTAAACAACAAAGCAGGGTAAATACATAACAGTGTGAAGGTACAGCAAAAATACTAGTAGCTATACATTAAATCATAACTACTGCAGAAAATAGGGGAGGAAAATACAATGAAGGCTATAATCTATAAAATAGCCAATATTGGGTAGGTGTAACAGAGAAATATATTAGGCATGGAGGGTAAAGGGTGGGATATGGTAGAGCTTGGAACAAGATAAGAGGGATAATTTAGTTGATGTAAGGGCAGTAAGAGAAGGTAGGAGCAAGTGCAGAGCGTTAAGAGGGCTAACAGAAATGGCCTGGTGGTGAAGGTTAGGAAGAGTTACATAAGCTAAGGCGGTTTGAAACAGGAGCACATGCTGGAAGTAGTGAGATGATTATGTAGCTCCTTCTTGAACATGGCATGGGAAGAGGCTTGGCGTAATTTTAGAGAGAGGGAGTTCCATTACTGGGGTGCATGACAGGCAAATGCACTCGCACCTTTGGAGGTGCTGTGTTTGGGGATATGGACAAGGGCATTTTCCATCGATCGTAAGCCATAGCAGGAAGTGTGGTTTCGGAAGAGAGTTGCCAGTGGTTTGGGTATCGTGATCTGATAATGTTGTCAATGATGTTGCCATATGCCTAGTACCATGACGCTTGTGGTGGGAGCCATCCCAGATCAGAGTAAAGGAGGCAGTGATGTTTCAGCGGTGAGAGGAAGGCATAATGACAGGCGTTGTAGGTAACATCCATTTCTTAAGGTATGATTTGCCGCAGAGGCATATGTTGCAACAACATAAGTGAGGGTTGGTAGGAGTATGCCTCATGCTATGGCAAGTCTTGCTGAGTGGAGTAAGGACATAGCTGGTTTGGTAAGCAATACGGGTTTCATGTTGACCAGCTTGCAGGTCTGTTGTATATGGATATCAAGTTAAGTAACAGGTCAAGTGTTATGCCTGGTTATTTAAATGAGTCTACCACCCAATTGATGTTCCATTAGAGGAGGAGACTCTGAATTTTAATTGGGAGTTTTGAGTTTCATAATGGACCCAAATAGCAGGGCTTGGGTCTTAGATTCGTTCAGGACAAGTTTATGTCTCAACAGCCATTGTATCGTATTAGTTGGAAATCTTGGGAGAGACTTTGGTTGATCTCTTCAACAGTTTTCGCACTCCTGTATAGGACAATGTCATCCACATAACAAGGAGGTGGTCTGCAGGAGGTTAGAGGTGATACTGTTGATAAAGATGGTAAAAAGCAGCGGTCCTAAAATAGACCCTTGTGGCACACCAATGTTCATGGTTGTTTTATTTGAGAGGGTGGAATTACATTTAACCATTTGTGTCCTATCGGATAAGAAGCTGTCAAACCACTTGACTACATTGGGCAAAAAGCCTAGAGATGAGGGTGGCTAAGAGGACGGGGTGTTCAACTAGGTCAAATGCCTTAGTCATGTCAATAAAGATGGCTCCTGTGAGATGACCAGAGTCCATGGCTGCCAGGGCATCCAACATAAATTTGAGAAGAGCAGTGGTGGTACTGTGACCCTTGTGGAAACCATGCTGTGCAGATGTTAGAAGGTTATATTTATGGAGGAATTAAATAGTTTGGGTAGCTATAGCTTTTCGAGGAGTTTGCTGAGAACTAACAAAATGGCTACAGGTCTGTAGTTTGTGGGATCCTTGCAGTCTCCCTTTTTAAAAACAGGGATAATTCTAGCAATCTTCCAGATGTCAGGGACAAAACCCTGGCATAGGGAGAGGGTTAAAATCCTAGCTAGAGGAGCAGCAATGTAAGGAGCAGCCTGTTCAATAGTTTAGGTTCCAGATTGTCGGACCCTACTGCAGTGAAATCAGAGATGTTATTCAGTAATCTTAGTACCTCATGGTTAGAGATCCTTTTGAAGAGGAATTTAGGGCCTGTACAGCCAGGCAGTTTGCTTGAGTGAGGTAGGGTGGCAAAAGAGGAAGTGTATTTGGTTAGGTCTGAAAAATAAGAGTTGAAAAAGATTGCAATAGTTGGGAGATTGATGCAGTGGACCCCATTTAGCAACATGTTATTAGGGGTAGGGGTTGGATTCGAACCCAGGAGGAACTTTATATGGGACCAGAATTTTTTGGAGTCACCATAGGAGGTAGTTAGAAGATCTTTGCAGTAGTTACTTTCGGGCCATTTGATTTCCATTTTACAGGAATTTTGCAGTGCCCTATAGGTATTTAGGTCAGGTATTTGCCCAGAGCTTTTGTACTGAATCCAATGTTTGTCCTCTGCTTGAGTTTAGAAAGCAAGTCAGAGTTTAGCAAACGGTATGCCTATTTTTACCGACAGGTATTAAGGTGGCAGTGTTTGTTCTGAAGTGCAAGAAATTGGGTTATGAAGTGATTTAGAGCTGCTGGAGCATTGTTGGTTAGGAAGAGGACCAATCAATAGTACTGACGTCAAGAAGAAAGGCCTGAGAGTTGATGTTCGCATAGTTGTGGAAGGTGATAAGCATTAGCTGATGGAGATACTAACATACTATTTGCCAGCAGATTAGGCCTTACGGTCTATCGAGTCTTCTCGAACCTTAGATCCTTAGTTGGGTGCCGAGGCCCTCCCATCCCTTGTGCTCCAGAAACCCCTATCATCCATACCCACCCCCCGGGACAGGCCATCATCTGATACATCCACTTTCTGTGTCTGTCCCACCCTCTCTTGAAGCCCTCCACTGTGGATCTCTGAACCAACTCGCCAGGCAGTGCATTCCAAGGGTCTACCACACTCTCAGTGAAAAACCTCCTCCTCTTCCCCCCCTCACCCTTCCACCTTCCAACTTCAAACCATGCCCTCTGGTGATACCTCCCTGCTTTAGTCTAAAGATCCCCTCCATGTTTATCCTATTTATTCCCTTGAGGTACTTGAAGACCTCAATCATGTCTCCCCCTGTCTCTCCTCTCTCCAATGAAAACAGGCAGAACTCCTCAAGTCTGTCCTCATCGCCAAATCCCCTAGCCCTCATATCATCTTAGTTGCCTCCTCTGTACCCTCTCCAGGAGCTGTATGTCCCTCTTCAAGGTGGTCTCCAGTACTGTACACAGTACTCAAGGTGTGGTCTAACCAGTCCATTGTACAGCGGCAGAATCACTTCCTTGCCCCTAGAGGAGATCCCCTCACGATGCATCCCAACATCCTGTTTGCCTTGCTAGCTGCTGTCCTGCACTGCTCAGAGTTATTCATACATGCATCCACCATGACCCCTAGGTCTTTCCCCTATTGAGGCCTCCAGCCTCCTCTTCCCAGGGTGTACCTGTGTTTAGGTTTCCCGACCAAGATGCAACACCTTGCACTTGGTGATATTGAAATTTAATTTCCATGTGTGAGCCCAGCTTTCCAGGGTGTCCAGGTCCTTGCAGGGCCAACCTCCCCTCTTCTCCCTCAACTACTGCTCCCATCTTGAGTCACCCAAGAGACTCATTTCACACCCTATACCCTCCTGATGTCCGATATATATGCATTAAACAGGATCGGATCCAGGACCGACCTCACGGTACCCTACCAACCTCTCTAGGGTTCGAGAGCTCCCCACAGACCACTACTCTCTGGGTGTGTCCAGCTAGCCAGTTTTCAATCCATCTGACCATCAAAGGGCCTACTCCTAAACCCATCAGTTTCTCCACCAGACCATTGTGGGGACAGAGTCAACACCTTGCTGAAGTCCAAGAATAATACATCCACAGGCTTTCCCTGTCCAGTTCTGATGTTACCCATTCGTAGAACTCCACAAGATTGGTTTGACATGATCTACCTGGCACAAACCCATGTTGCTGACTATCCAGACCTCCCATCTCCTCCAAATACACCCCCAATCGTTCCTTTAGTATACTCTCCATTATTTTTCCCACCACCGAGGTCAAACTGATGGGTCTATAGTTACCTGGTACTTCCCTCGACCCCCCTTTATGGATTGGCACCACATGTGCCTCTCACCAATCCCTAGGTACCCTCCCTGTCTCAAGTGACCTGTTGAAGAGCTCCGCCAGGGGTGCAGCCAGTATGCCCGCCAATTCCCACAGTACTCTCGGATGAATGCCATCGGCCCAGGAGATTTGTCTTTCTTTAGGGCCTTGAGGGCTAACCACACCCTTTTGGCAGAGATAGCATCATCCGTCCCCACCACCTTACTGGCCTTTTTATCCTTATCCAGATGTGACACCCCTGGGGTACCTCTCCCTCCCTCTTGCTCCATTTCTGTTGCTCCCCTGATCCCACTCACTGCCGCTTCTATCCCCTTCATGCCTTGCTTTGTAGATATCCCATCCCCCTTCCTAGTGAACACAGAGGCAAAGTACTCATTAAATACCTCTGCCTGGTCCCTCACCTCTTCCACCCACCCTCCTTCTGATCTCAATCTGCTGAGATGGCCCTTAGTTTTTCTCCACTCCCCAATGTACCAGAAGAACCCCTTTTCCCTCAATGTATCCCTGTGCCAGCCGCAGCTCTTTTACTGGACTTTGCTCCCTCACACACTCTGGGTGACTTTTCTAGATGCAAGCTAGGCTACATTTCCTTATCCCTATCCCCTCTTGTTGTTTTACATTTTTTGTAGGCCGCCTTCTTATCTCTGACTGCTACCTGTACCGCACTGGACCACCAGCATGGTTTATGTGACCTTGCTCCCTTACGTTTCAACTTAGCGCAGATCCTGACTGCCTCATGAAGTCCCTGTTTTATGACCTCCCATCTCCTTTCCACACTTTGTCATTTGTCATTGATATAATCCCCTTCAAGTGATCCTTGAGAATATTTCCCATGCCCACAAAGTCTGCCCCCCTGAAGTCCACTGCTAGTGTCCTAGATCTCCCCCCCCCCCATGCTTATTTGAAACCAGACAGTATTGTGGTCGCTCCCAGTCAGGGGGTCCTGTACAACTAGGTCCCTTACCAGATCCCTATCTGCCAGAACCACGTCCAGGGCATGCCCCTCCCTTGTGGGCTCCATCACATGCTGTGTTAAGAACACATCCTGGAAGCCGTCCAGCAGCCTCTGCTCCTTGGCCACCTTAGAGGACATGGTTCCCCAGTTTGTACCTGGCATATTAAGGTCCCCCATCAATACCACTCCTTCCCCTTTTGGTCCACACTGGGCAACGATGTTGTCCAGCAAACCATCCTCTAGAACATCATCCATCTCGGGGGGCCTATACTACACCCAGCTTGACCTTATCTCCTACTGGGGATCGTAAGGTGACCCATAAGGCCTCCACGTTTCCCTCTGCCTCTTCTACCCTAGCAATTTCTATGTCATCTCTAATGAACATAACCACTCCACCCCCTCTGCCCTCCTTTCTATCCTTCCTAAGCATAGTGTACCCCCGCACGTTTAGGTCCCAGTCATGGTTTTTGTTGGCCCACGTCTCTGTGACCGCCGCCACATCCACCCCACCCTCGAACAGCATGGCCTGGAACTCTGGCAACTTGTTTCCCAAGCTCCTGGCATTTACTAACACCAACCCCCAACCCTTATCCCTGATCCTCTTTGTCGAACCCCACCCAGATTCCTTATACTTCCATCCTCCTCTGCTTCTCCTTAAACCTCCACCCCAGTCTGTTTCCCCTCCTCCTTGGGCTTGAAGGCTACTCCCTCATCTGGAGGAGGGCTTCTGGTCAGCCCTCTCCTTATCCCTTCCCCTCTCACAAGTTTAAACCCCACCTTTCTTGAATGTAGTCAGCC
Organism: Neoceratodus forsteri; assembly: GCA_016271365.2. Taxonomy (NCBI): domain Eukaryota; kingdom Metazoa; phylum Chordata; order Ceratodontiformes; family Ceratodontidae; genus Neoceratodus; species Neoceratodus forsteri. The sequence continues at coordinate 898,538,780 of CM057456.1, read as the reverse complement.
ATCCCTTATTTAAGGACTTCCTTCCCTAATGGGGCAAGATGAAGCCTGTCCTTGGCATATAGTCCCTTATCCTCCCAAACTCCATTCCAGTTCCCTAACACCCCCAACACTCTCTTCACCCCACTTCCTGAGCCAGTCATTAACCTCTGTGAGCTTCATTTTTTCTCCACTGAGGCCTTTGGTACTGGCAATATCTCCGAAAAGGAAATGTTGCATCCATTATTCCGACAGACTCTGGCAAGTTCTTGGAACCTTGCTTGGATTTCCAAACGCTATTTCCTCTAGATCGTTAGTTCCCAAATGCCCAGGAAATCCAGTTTCCTCCACAATCCTCTAACCATTTCATACACCATGAACTTTGCTCTGTGCACTGTCAGCCCAGAGATACTCACTACCTTCACCTGGCTATGGCATCCACCCCTGTCCTCCCACTGGATACCCCTAATCATCGAGTCTCCCAATAACAGAACCTTAACACCGCCATCATCCTTATGGTTACCTCCACTATGCCCTCTCAGCCCCCTTCCCCTTTATTCATGATCTCAATTCCATGGAGTCTTTCTGCCTTATTAGAGACCCCTTGTCACCCTCCCTTTCTGCCTCCCTTGTTATTTTGCCCACTTAACTCAAACCCCTCTGAATAAGTGTCCCCTTTAACCCTCTCTTATCCAAACCATTTATCCTGGCCCTGATGGTTTCCCCTTCCCCCACACCACCATCCTCCCCCCTTGTAATAGTACCCCTGCTTCCAGAGGCTCTCTGTGAGTCCTCTTTAGCTAGGGCCCCATCCTTGGTACTGACCCCCCTGCTGAAGGGGGGCTCCTCTCCCACCTCCTTGTCTCCCAGTTTCTCTCCAATCATGCTCTCCTCCCTCATGTCTGCAATATGTTGCATCTCCCCCAATTGCTTAACATTTATGTTTCCCCTTCTCCCTCTGGGACTATTTCTATCCTTTCCATTGCCGGTCTGTGATGCTCTATGGGTATCCAACTCTCTCCCCTGGCCTCTGTATAAGTTTCCTCATTTCCACCAACCCCTTCCTCTCCCTCTAGGTTGCTTAGTAGCTCAAATTTATTGTGACACTCTATTTCAGCCTCCATCAAGTAACCTGAGTTTCCCCTGACTGCATCTCTAAACTGTTCCTCTTCTTCCCCTCTTGCTCTGTTCACCTTAGGAGCTCCCTTCCCACAGTCTGCTGTTTTAGGCTTCCGCACAACAGCCCCTCCTGACTCTTCCCCCTCCACTCTCTTTGTATTCAGAATGTTCACCCTGTAAGCTTTCCTCTTAGCGTCAACATCCCTATCTAAGGGTCCTCTGTCCCTAATATCCCCCCTCCTGCTTGCTGTAACATAACGTCCTGTAATTTCAGAGCGTTGCCCCAGCCTCCCCTCAGCCCCACCCTTCTGCTGCCCATATCCACACCCCTTATCCTTGGACACCCCCCCAGCTCCCCAGCTTACTCCTTAACCAATATACCTCACTCCTGATACAAGATAGCTGTCTACAGAGTGGGCAGCCTCCCTCTCTCCAGGCCCAATTGAGAATTATTGCCATCCCACAGCCTGTGCAGCCTACAACCCTTCCGAAGATGCCTGCCATGGTGGAAAATAGGCCACCCTGTTTATCCCCCTCTGTTTATAATGGCACACCCCCTTTTCTCAGTCCCTTTCCCTTGGAATACAGTTTCTCTCTATACTGACTGCAGTTATTTACAAACCCAATTTCAACCCCACCAATAAAGTTCCCAAGTCTCACAAACACATACAGTCAAGTGTGTGTTCAGTCCCACTAACAGTGTGTGTATGCAGACAACAGGTACCGTATGATGTCACAGGCCCACCAGCTCCTGTTGCTTCGAATTTCAGTCCCAAACAGAAATACTCAGCCCTTCAATCCCAACCCCCAGTGGCTTTTCAATATATAACCCCAGACCTCTGTCCTTACCAGCCTCCTGCTTATGTTCCCAAATGAACAATGAAAGACAAGGCAATTTCTGTTAAAGACAATGTAATTCCTGTTAATGTCCCCTTCCCCTAACACCAGGCAAACAACACATTTAAATTTCACTCTGATTATCACTGCCAACCAACTGTTCCCAAGCCTCAAAAGTTACAATATCACAGCCCAAGTAACAGTTCTAACTCAAGGTAATAATTTTTAACACATAGAACTAATTTCACTTACAAAACTATTCAAATATTTCAGTTAAAACAGAATATAACCCCAGACCTCCGTCCTTACCAGCCTCCTGCTTATGTTCCCAAATGAACAATGAAAGACAAGGTAATTTCTGTTAAAGACAAGGTAATTCCTGTTAATGTCCCCCAACACCAGGCAAACAACGCATTTAAATTTCACTCTAATTATCACTGCCAAACAACTGTTCCCAAGCCTCAAAAGTAACAATATCATAGCCCAAGTAACAGTTCTAACTCAAGGTAATAATTTTTAACACATAGAACTAATTTCACTTACAAAACTATTCAAATATTTCAGTTTAAACAGAATATAACCCCAGACCTCTGTCCTTACCAGCCTTCTGCTAATGTTCCCAAATGAACAATGATGGTCTGCTTTTGACCCAGATACAGAAGGTAGAAGAGTGATTGGTGATAACATCGGCTAGTACCCCTGAGGTGATTATATGTTCAGGCTGGTTAGTCATTATCCAATCCAGCAAAGTACTAGTGTTCAAGCTCAGGGCAGTTCTGGTGGGTTCACAGATCAGCTGGTACAGGTTGTGGTTTTGTAGCCTGGATAGAGATGTGCATTGTGAGTTGCCCAACCAGTTGATATTTAATTCCCCAAGTATAAGTACCCCGTTTCTCCCAGAAAGAAATGAAGTTTGATCCAACAGCTCATCTAAAACTTTGAAGCTGTTAGTAGGGGGGTTGTAGGCATATACAATGTGTAATTTTGTGGTGCCAAGAGTGAGAAGGGCATGTAGCACTTCACAGTGGGTTAGAGGTGGTAAGGAGATGGAGGTGAATTGAAGGTGGTCTTTGAAATAGATAGCCGTACCCGCCCCTTTACATGCTGGTCTGTCACATTGCAGGAGACCGTAAGATGGGATGGAGCAAAGGGAGTCAGGGTTAGAGGGTTTGAGCCATGTTTCAGTTAGGCATATTATATCTGGCTTGTAAAGTGAGGTCCAGGATTCCAACTCGGAAAAGTTGTGCTTAAGACTCCTTATGTTGTGGTGAGCCACAATTAGACCTTTGGTATTTGTAAAAGGACTGGGTGTAGCATTTACTGGACCAGGGTTGAGGTGAACATCACTTGAGAGCAATATGGCCAATAGGAGGGGATACCATAATTTGTGGCTCAGGAAGGGGCATAGAGTATTTATATGCAGGTGACAGACAGTTTTTTAAGGCATATGCTGCCATGTTGATCCAAGTCCTATTTAATAGTAATGGAGTGGAGCCATAACGGATAGCGGGCATGAGAAGAAGGTTCGAGTAGAGGTAATCATTAAGTGGGAAGGATGGATTAGCTGAGGCACCTCTGGATACTGTGGGCATGGATAGGTGGAACAGAGGTAGCGAGAACACAAGAAATAACAGTAGTAAGTATTGGTTCATAGTAGGATGTCCTAAGGGTAGATAGATTTGCCAGATAAGAATCAGTAGACTCCCAGAGGATTAGGGAAGAGAGGTAGGACTGTAACTGGACTTGAAATAAATTCCCCTTATGTTGGTAGATAGGGTGAGTGTCTTTAAAGTAAAGATCCTAGGATAGGCTAGGCTCAAAAGCTTACAGAGCTAATGGTTGCCAAGGTGGCTTAAGGAGACTAGCTGGTTTAGAGCTCAGTAGGTTTAAGGAGACATGCAGATAAAAACTGGGTAGTTTGAAAGAGGAAACAACTGGTAAGGTGGGGAAATACACAGGGCAGAATACGCAGGACAGTTTACAGGGTGGAGCAGAAATGGACAGAGAAATATAGGTGATTTAACTGGCTTTTGGTTGCTCAGTTGTGTGTCTTCTGTAGGGGGGATTGGAGATGAGCTGGATAGGCTGGACCAGTAGGAAGGGAGATCGCAGATGTGGGTGGTACAACAGCTTATTTAAAGGTGGCCTGGGAGAGGGTAGGGGGCAGCAGAAAAAGAAGCTGAAGTAAGCGGCACTCAGGAGTGCCGAGGCACCGCTGTTTGAGTCTATGGGAAAGGTGCACCAATCGGCTTAGCTGTGGGATGCAGGCAGACAAATCACAATCCATCTGCAGAACGCCACACCAATGAGAGATCTCCGAGGCATGTTGGTTCCCCTGAGTAGAAATCAGCAGTAGTGCCTGAGGTGTGGTATCCGGCTCCAGGGACCGTGAGGGCGGCAGGAGTTGGTGGCTTTGGTCGGTGGGCGGCAGCGAGTGAAAAATGCCCGATGAGAGAAAGCGCTCTCTGTGGCACAAGTCCCTCGATATTCACATTTGGATAGAGTATCATTCAAAGGGCCCTGTGCTCCCACATGCAAATAAGGATACCATTATTCTATCTAAATGGGCTGGCTGTATAGCCTAGAGGTTAGAGTAACTAGCTTTGAATGAGCTTGGTACATCCAGCAGATCTGGGTTTGATTCCCACAACCTCCACTTGCATACTATGTGACTCCGAGCAAGTCACTTACTTAACCTGCCCAGTGCTCCCAGGTTGCCCCTGAAAAACAGGCAGTTGTGCCTAGTGGGCCTTACTCAGTTACCAAAGACTTAAAAAAAAGAAAAAATATAGATGGGGCCCTGTGCTCCCACAGGCAAATAAGGCTGCAATTATACATCTCAAAAAGTAAGGAAATTCTTTGCAAAAAAAATACTTTAATGCATCAGTTAGGGTTGATATCAAACCATAAAAAGGAGATAAATACAACATTAGGATTTCCAACCCTAACACTCCATCCACACCCTGAATACACCAATAGGCATCGGGGGTGTGCCTTGGGGTCATCTGCCCTAATGCTCACCACATTTGACAAGTAAATAAGCTGAGATGGGTACAGTATAGGAAAATGGGGTAAGCTTTAGGACTGACAACCCCAAGGAACACCCCCAATGCCTGTTGGTGTGTGCAGGGTGGGGGGTGTTAGGGTTGGAAACCATAACATTCTATTTCCCTCCTTTTTATGGTTTGATATCAACGCTAACTGATGCATTAACATCGTTTTTTTTGCAAAGAATATATGCATGTTCTTAGCCAAAAAAAAAAACCTACATTAAGGCACCAGTTAGGGTGGTTTAATGTCAAGAAAGTCAGGAAATGGGGCATCTTGCATCTTCGCAAACCAGGCGTGGAGTGTGCCTTGGGGGTTGTCAACCCTAATGTTCGTCCCATTCTCATATACTGCAGCCATCTCAGCTTATTTACTGATGGAATGGGGTGAGCATTAGAGTTGACAACCCCATGGCACACCCCACACCTAATCTGCGAAGATGCAAGAGAGGTGAAACTGTAATGTTTTTTCTTGTTGCTGCTTGCAGGGTGGGGGTGAGGAGTTAGGGTTGTAAACCCTAACTCCCCAGTTCCTAACTTTTTTGGCATTAAGCCACCCTAATTGGTGCCTTAACATTGTTTTTGGCAAATAATTTCCTTTCTTTTTGAGATAGTCATATCATATCCTCATTTACCCAGGACCCTGTGGGACCTGCGTGAACAGATGCATATGTACACTTTTGGGGGGTCTTAGAAACATTCTTCTAATTAGTGGTACAGAATGGCTGCAAGTTACTCATATTCAGCCTGTCAATGTGCAACAGTTAATTCACGTCTGACCAACTGCTCTGTACTTACAATCGGTGTTGAACTGACCATGCGCAGTCTCAGAATTACCCTCCACCCCCTAAAGTGTATCTCCTACGTGTGCTGCTAACTAGATAGATAGATAAAGAGATAGATAGATAGTTAGACAATCACATACGATATCACATACGATTTCAGACATTGGGAATGGTTCTCAGAAACAATCCTCTGCAATATATAGGGAATTGTTTCTGAGAACTATTCCTGATGTCTGAAATCCTATTTGCTATACTGAACCTGTAAAAGAATACAAACAAAAAAAACACATCAATACTATCTACGGCTTCCAGTCAATTATTAGTTACTAAAAAAACTATGTTTGTGACTGAATTAGGATTCTTTTTAATTCAGTAACACTTTTTAAACCTGAAATTCACCCCCACTTTTTTTTTAGGCAAGCTATACCTGTCCTGTGAATTTTCAAACCCATCAACTGTAATCAGCCACTTTTATCACAAACTGCCACGGTATGGGGGTCAGAGAACAATCCTATGGAATGATCAGACCTATACTGTATTTCATATGTGAGGCAACAAGTCCCAGAATATTTGTTCTCCTTTTAGACTTTACAGATGAGCCTTCCCTCCCCCCAAAAAAAGCGGGATGAAAGGACCAAGAAAAGAACCCCCAGGGACCCAGCTGTCTGTGTTCATTGTTGTGCACAGCCTTTTCTTTTCCAGTGCCAAATTTCTTTATGAAATATATTCAACATTTTGAGATCTCACCCCAATCTCTTCTTCAGGGATTGACCAAAAGGTTAAATCAAATATATATATATATATATATATATATATATATATATATATAATTGTTTTACAACTACAAATATCACTAGTTATTTAATTATAACTGAAATTTGGAGGGGAGAAAAAACTCCATAGTACTGTACCTAATGTTGTTCACTAGGTATGCACAATCAAGTCAATCACTGCTTTGTTTCTCTATGTTCACACATCTGTAATCAAAAGTTGAATAAATATTCATTTGTATTAAATTATATACAACCTGATTTGTAAAGCATCCTTCTTACTTGCTCACCTGTAATTAACATTACTAAGCATCAAATGTGAAACATGCTCCTTGATCCCACTCACCAAGCGCCATCCCTTTCAAATGAAAAGAAGTTTCCCTAGTGATCTTGTGGTCCCTCCCCACTTCCTGATTACCGATCGCTGTTCTGTTATGTATTTTCTATACCTTCTCTGGTAGCCTAGTGGGCTCCCCCATTCCCAACTGCCGATCACCATGCTGTTATGTTTTCTTAATACACATACGATACCACATATGATTTCAGATATTGGGAACAGTTCTCAGAAGCAGTTTTCTGTAATATACAGGGAACTGTTTCTGAGAACTGTTCCCAATGCCTAAAATCCTATTTGCTGTATCAAACCTGTAAGAGAGCACACAAAAAAACAGATAGATACTATCTAGGGCTTCCAGTCAGTTATTGGCTACTGAATCTCTATGTTTGTGACTGGATTAGCATTCTTTTTAATTCAGTAAAACTTTTTCAAATAAAATTCACCTCCACTCCTTTCAGGCAAGTTATACCTGCCTTGTCAATTTTCAAAGCCCATCAACTGTAATCAGCCTCTTTTGTCACAAACTGTCACTGTATGGGGTTCACAGAGCAATCCTGTGTAGAATGATCAGACCTATATTTCATATGTGAGGCAACAAGTCCCAGAATATTTATTCTCCTTTTAATCCTTTTGCCCTCTATGGATCAGCTCCCCCCCCTACCAAAAGGGACACATGGACCAAGAAAAAGAAACCCCCAGGGACCCAGCTGTCTGTGTTTACTATTGTGCACAACCTTTCATTTTCCAGTGCCACATTTCTTTATGTACTATATCTAACATTTCGAGATCTCACCCCTATCTTATCTTCAGGGATTGGCTAAATGGTTAAATCAAAATATATACCAGTTATTATTGTTTTACAGCTATAAGCATCACAAGTTATTTGATTATTACTGAAACCTGGAGTGGAGAAAAAAATTCCATAGTACCTAATGTTGTTCACTAGGTATGCACAATCAAGTCAATCACTGCTTTGTTTCTCTAAGTTCACACATCTGTAATCAAAAGCTGAATAAGTATTAATTTGTATTAAATTATATACAACCTGATTTGTAAAGCATCCTTCTTACTTGCTCACCTGTAATTAACATTACTTAAGCATCAAATGTAAAACATGCTCCTGTCCCCATTCACCAAGCGCCATCCCTTTCAAATGAAAAGAAGTTTCCCTAGTGATCTTATGATCCCTCCCCAATCACCAATCGCTGTCCTCTTGTTATCTTAATAATTTTCCTGGTAATCTAGTGGTCTCTCCCCCCCCCATTGCTGATCCCTCTCCCATTACGTTTTCTTAATAATTTACTTGGTGGTCTAGTGGTCCCACCCCCCTCCTCGATGCTGATCACTGTCCCATCCTGTGTGTGTGTGTGTGTTTTTTATTATTTAAGCTGCATTAATTTTTCAGGAGCAAAATACAGGTACAGACCATTAACAATCTATACACAGCCACATGAAGTCACACAAATCTTGATTAACATAGTATTCTGTTAATATGATTACCCTATAAATCATTCCAATACCTTTCAATTAATGCTAGGTGGTCAGGTCCCTGATACCCACTACAAATTGATAGTTAATCTTGTATTCTATTTCTGAACTCGAACTATATCTGGTCTGTGGTTCATGGTCCAAAATAGCCATATAATGTATGGAGACAGTCAATTAACCTGTGTTTTCTGCAGTATTACAACCTGAAAAATCCCATCAATGTGACGTCACATGCTGTAAACCTTGCATAGAGACGTCACATCGATGGGATCACAGAAGAGAACAAAGCAGGTGACATGATTCCAAAAATGGAATGCTAATCAGTTAGCATTCAAAAAGTAAACAAGCCCACTCGTTCAGTCTGTAAAGCACTGCAGCACATGTCGCGATGGGTACCAGCACAGCTCCCCCAGTTGTCAGTGACTACTCCTCCGATGAATCTTAGTAAGTATCAGCCCCATCACACACCAAAAGAACCTTCTTATTTAATATATAAAATGTGTACCCAGTAAAAAAAAGCTCAATTTTCTGCTTATTTAATCTCCCCAGGCCTACCTCCTGCTGTTCCCACAAGCTCCATGTCTGACCCATGCACATCAAGAGGTGAAGTCGCAGATGACTACGTCGCACACATCACATGACAAGAACTGACCAACCGCAAATGTGCTGGATGTAACTGACTCTTTTATTAACCCTTTAGTGATTTTTTAAATAAAAGCAAATATCGCAATGTCATCCGTTACCATGAGTTGCATGTTCACAGTGTATTCAATAAACGTAATGGTAAGTTTTACATTCTATCAGCCTCAACGCTGTGTTTTTTCTGGGGTAATGTTTTTTCACTCCATACACTATAAAGAAAAATGCCTAGGAAGTGGTTGTTAACCACGGAGGTAATCACTTTCGTGGCTGCTTAAACCCTCTCGAGCTGGGCGCCTCGGAGGTTTACTTTAATTGTCCTGGCAACCGCTCTAGGTGATTACAGCATGGTTAACAACCACTTCCTAGGCATTATCCTCTATTTATTCCATAGTGCTGTGAAGTGTTATATTCTGAGATTAAGGTCTGCTGTTAACTTCTCTAGTCTATAAATTTGTTGAACCATGTCTTCCCACTCTCTTTGTGTGGGGATGGGCCATGGCCCTTTGCAACCATCTTCGAGAGATGGCCTTTCTGGCTGTAGTTAGCAAGATTGCAAGTAATATTTTGGTGTGACTGTTTTTAATCTGTGATGGAAATTGCAATAATAATGCAGCAGTAGAAGCCAGTTCCTGCAGTTCTAGGAAATCTCCCCGAGGCCTTTCTCAATCGCTCACCAGAAGGGCTACAGCTCCAAAATATAGGGGTGTGCATTGTGCAGGTCTCCCCACACTCCCTCCAACAACCCAATCCTTTGGTTATTGCATATTTCCTCATTGTTTTTTTTTAATACCTAATTACACATTTCCATCCAAATTCCCTCCATAGGTGTGAGTTTGTAAGTGTGTGTTGAATAGCATATATGTTTGTCCAGTCTTCATTTGTCAGTATCATCTCCATTTCCATTTCCCATCTACCCTGTATCCTTTCCATGGCCCTGACTGCCCCAGTGTGTATAGATTTTGTGATACATGAAATTATATGGTCCGGGATATTTCTCTCCAGTGTGGTCAAAATAATCTGTAGCAGATGGTGGGCCTCCATCCTGTGCCAGGTCAGTCCCCATCTCTCTCCAAGGTAGTGCCCGACCTGCAAATATCAAAAATAATCCTGCTTTCTGAGATGTTATTTTTGTTGTAATGACTGAAAAGTTTGAAAGTGACCCTGTTCATAGTACTGATAATTGTGGAGCAGGCCTAATTTTTGCCATCTCACAAAGGTGTGGTCCATCCTGGCTGGACCAAAGTTTGGGTCTGTAGTTATGCTTTCTAAATACCTGGCCAATGGTTTAATTTCTGGAATGGAGAGTATCCTGCTCCAATTTCTCATAATGTGGTTTGTGTATAGTGACTGTGTGGTCTCTTCTCTTTCTACAACACTGGATAGTCCATTAAAAAATCTTCATGCTATGTCTCCCATATGTTCCTGAAATTCTAGATCTTTCCAGTGATGATCTGAAGTCCTATCCAACCAGCATAATGCATGGGATAGCTGTGCCACCTGGCAGTATCTTTCCAGGTTCGGTAATGATAAGCCATCTTGGTTCTTTGGAAGCTGCAAAAAGATGTACACTTTCCGTGGTTTCCCCCTGCCCAAATTAATTTTGATATTAGTTAATCCCATTTCTTAAATTCAGTTTTATTAGGCAAAAGAAGTATATTTTGAAAGAGATATAAGAATCTCAGAAGAATGTTCATTTTAATAGTATCTATTCTCTGAATCAAAGTAAGAAGTAAATTGGTCCATCTCTGGAAATCTTCACGTACCATGTTTGCTAATGATCATAATTTATGGTATATAATGTGGACAGATCTCGGGGATCAGGATTCCTAGGAATCAGAATTTTTTCCCATGCCACCAAAAGGGGCAAATTTGCTTGGTTGCCATGGTTGGTATGTAGTCAAATCCCAAAACATCTGTCTTATTTTTATTAAGCTTATAGCTGGTTAGTAACTCTGTTTCTGCTAGGAGATTAAATAGTTTTGGTAGCGACGTTTGTCATATATATTAGGAGGTCATCCATGTAGCATGCCACTTTGTGTTCAGTGTCCCAGAGGGTGATACCTTTTATTTGGGGTTCTTTTCAGATAGCCAGTGCCAATGGTTCTGCATATATTGCGAATAGCAGTGGGGAAAGAGGACACCCCTGTCTAGTTCCCCTTGTTAGGGGAAAGCGATCAGAGTAAGTACCATTAACCTTTATCACCGCCTGAGTGGAGGTGTATAGCCTCATTATTTAACAGAATTGGTCCAGAAAGTGAAACTTTTTTAAAGTGTGTAAGAGACATTTCCATTAAACCCTGTCAAATGCTTTTTGTGCCTCCATGCTAAGTAATAATAATAGTATAGAACTGTTGCTGAATTTTTTTCTAAAAGAAACAGTACAAGGTGCATTTAACATTATCTGATGTTTGTCAGTGCAAAACAAATCCTGCTTGGTCTTTATTGATTATCTTTGTGAGTATTGTTTCTAATCTCTTCGATAATATGCTTGCATAATATTTATAGTCCTGATTTAATACTGAGATTGGTCTATATGATTCACAGATGACGGGATCTTTGTTGGGTTTTAAAATAGCTGAAATGTTGGCATATTGCCAGCTATTCAGCAGCAGTGTGTCTCTGTGCTGTATCTCTTTAAATAGCTTGCCCAGTAAAGGGACCCATTCTTTCTGGAATGTTTTATAAAATTCAGGGTGAAACCGTCGTGGCCTGGACTCTTGCCCAACTTTTTTATTTTTTTATTTATTTATTAAGATCTCGAAATAACCTTTGAGTACAAGCTCATTACATAGGTTCCATGTTAGGGTCATTTCAGTAACAAACAAAACTACAGCTTATGGGAAGCCGTAAGAGGACAACAACAATTAAGGCAAATTAGGTAAGAGGTTACGTGTGTGACTGTAATAAGCAAACGCTATGTACAATGGTACTTGCCAACACAAAAGGAAAAAAGGGAGAGAGAGAGAGAGAGAGAAAGAGAGAGAACAAGGGGAAGGGTTGGCTCAGGAAGAGAGGGATAATAGTGAGAAGACAAACTGGAGAGAGAGACTATATACTGAAAATCAGCACAGAAGGTGGGCCTCGTCACTGGTAAGGGAGGCTTATACTAAGCATACTGGCAGTGCCAGTAGCAGGAAGTGTTATCAGAGGGTGTCGGGTGAGGGGGCAGTGTAGGATCAGAGCAGTATGTCAGTATAAGAAGAGGAAGAGGGAATGGGAGCAGAAGGGGAGTGGTGGGGTGGGGATGAGGGGAGGAAGGTTAGAAGGTGTGGGGAGGAGGTTGGGTCAGTTAGGAAGGGAAGCAGAAGGGTGTGAAGAAGCACCCGGTGGTGCGGGGGTAGAAGCAAAGGGGAGGAGGGTTGATTAGTTTAGGGAGGGAAGAAATGGGGGTACAGATGGTGCCAGGAGGTACTTAGGTTGACAAACTGAGAGGGGCTGGGTACTTAGTGGAAACAGTCACAACTTGCTTTGGTAACTAGAGATGATCATAGCCCACATTTGAAAGGGCCCAGCATTAGAACAGCAAAGAGGCTTGGTGGCAGGTTGTTAGCCCATTTAGGTGCCTGATGGGCATAGACCTTTTGTACTAGAGTGGTGCGACATCTTGGAATCTTGAAGAGCATGCTACCAGAGCTTCTTGTGGTGCGGCTGCATGCAAAGGGGGTGAAGAGCTTCTGGATGCCTATGGGTAGCATGCCTAGACTTGCTTTTTTGGCCAGCAGGCAGGTCTGGTACCAAAGTCTGCTATTGAACTGGAGCTAGTTGGTGTGAGTATAAAGGTCACAGGTGTGGGTTTGATGTTCTGAGCCGGTGGAGAGGCAGCATGCCTTATTTAAGGTGACTTTGATATGGTGGAGGGCTGTGTCTGTTGCAGATCCATAGATTGCAATACCATACTCCACAAGAGAGATGACCGAGCTGCAGATGGCAAGGTTTAGTGCTTCATGGGTGAGACTGTGCTTATGCCTGTGTAGGAGGCTGATGTGTATAATGAGTGATTTTACTGTATTGTTTATATGGTAGACAAATTACATGGTACTGTCAAGTGTAACCCCCAAGTACTTAAAGTGCTGTACCTGTTCAGGTGATCCACCTTCATCATTGGTAATGGTAAGTGGGTGCGAAAACTTTGATTTTTTTTTTTTGCATTATTTATTTATCCCCTCCATGCTTCTGGTGACCCCAACTCCTTCAGGCCCCTTTCCAAGTCCTTGCCAACCCCACCGGCCTTACCCGAGCTCCTTTGTCTCACAACACAGCCGGTTCCTGGGATATCCCAGATGTAACCTTTTGCCAGGCAGGTCTCCCTCCTCTGAGAGGGAAGGCACCGGGGGTAGTCCAGTGCACTCTTCTACAGTAGGGTCCAGGGATGCTGCTGAGGGAAGGAGGCCCATCGAAGGCACCAGAGGAATTGGGGGATGGAGAGCCATCATCTGGCGGCCACCAGCAAGCGGCAGTTCTGGTTTTCTAGGTTCCCTCATCGTGCCGTTCCTGCAGTGCCCCCAGTCTCCACTGGGGGCCACTGCTTGAGTGAGGCAGACCCCAATCCCACCCCAGGATAGCAGAGCAGTCCTTCGGACGCTCAATCCTATCCTTCCCCTGCCAACCCCTGGTGTCCCGAGTTCGTTCCTGAACCTGGGTCACAGATGTGGTTCGAGGTAAGGAGCAAGCGCCTCAGTCCTCTGTGCCACTGGGCCAGCTTTGAGTTTTTAATGCTGGTTATGAATTCTCCTGTTGAGATAGGGCAGAACAGCATTTCTTGTTGCTCCTCTGTGAGTTGAGGTAGTCACAATTTACTGAGGAATTTCCTATACTTGTTGTCCTGTCCTGTATGTTTTTATAATGTCCCTGGTAGCCTAGGGGACCCTCCCTGTTTCTGATCCCCCTCCCATGAAATACATATTAACATATCCCTGATGGTCTAGTGGACCCCACCACCTCACCCTGTCAGGTAGTAACCCCCGCTCCCCCATCCCAACTCCAGTCCTCACCATGGCTAGCCATTGATGGAGCTGTGAACAAGCACATTCACAAGCAATAATACCCAACAGGGTGGGCGGTATTGGGCAATATCGGACCACTCTGGGGCGTAATGAGGTCCAATGCCACAGTTCTTATAGCCCTTGGAAGGTCCTGGAACTGTCCATGCCGCCCACCCTGGAGAGTATTATTGCACTTAGAAAATGGGCACTGTAGTATAAAATTAGTTTAATAAAAATATGATTGTAGAATATTAGTTTAAGATATATTTTTTAATAAAGTAGTTCCTACACAACCACTATCCTTGTCCTGGTTGTCATGGTGACTCCTGTGTGTGTGTGTGTGTGTGTGTGTGTGTGTGTGTGTCCATAACAGTAGCACAGTGTCATCAGTAGAGCTGGTAAGCGATGAAGTGTATATGACATTAGCTGAAAGGGAAACTGTTCTGTTGCTTCTGGTTTCTTTATGTGTTTTTTTTATTTTTATTTTGCCTGCCATGCTATGGTTGTGGTAGCGGGAAGACTGCGAGTGCCCTGAGAGCGATGAGGAAGCAGAACATCAGGAGCTCTCCTGTCATCATCTAATCAGGTGCAAGTTTCTGTTTGAAAATCGAGAGACTGTTGGGGAAAACCTTTGGAGAAGGCTGGGAGGGCGGGCAGTCATAGGATTTTCTCGAGTCTCTCCGTAGCGGGAAGATCATGAGTTCACTGAGAGGGACAAAGTATCAGAACACCGCAGCTCATGGAGCATCATGTGCTGAGGTGCAAGTTTCTATTTATTGATTTCACCAAACCATGTTACCTTAGTTGTGGCACTGGGTCATGTAGCAGGGTCAGAGTGCAAGCAGGATAACAAGCAGTGGCGCAAAAAAAAAAAAAGATTAATTTTGCCGATTGCTTTTTTTAAAAACAAAGACAGCTGCAAACTACGGGACCACTGACTGTATGTATCACACATACAGAAACAGCAGAACATTACATTTATTTTTTTACTTTGTTATACAGTATTTATTTGAACTGGGCCATGCAGTGGAGTCTGTGAGGGACAGTGGGCAGCAAGCAGTCGAGCCAAGAAGCACTGTACTGTCTGGATGGAGTGGGTCATTAGGACCGAAGCCATCAATGGAAAGTCAATGATACAAAACATTTACAATCTTTTTTGTGACTCACTAAACTGTCAAGTGATTAAAGCAGATGTGTGTTGAAGAGGAGGAGAAGGCACTCGCTCAGTCACTAGCCGAGAAAACAAACATGGCGGCGCTAGTCATCTGAACATTCTACTAGCCCAATTATACTTTAATGGTATAAGGCAACAGAGACTGGGACTAATTCTTTACCAGTCTATATCACCTCATACCGGACTGGCACATTGCATCTATCAGCCAATCAGAAATCAGTACAGGCTGGACCCATTTTCTAATGTACAGTACACTACAGTACACGTTCATTTACAGCTCAGTTAGTGGCCAGCAATGGTGGAGAGAGGAGGGTTATGCTAGTTGCCAGCTGAGGGTTGGGATGAGGGGAGTAGGGTGTAGGGTCACTACCTGACAGGGTGGGGGCATGGGGGGTCCACTAGACCACCAGGGATATGTTAATGTACATTTCATGAGATGGGGATTGGGGGGAGAGACCACTATTCCACCAGGGAAATTATTAAGAAAACATAATGGGATGATGACCAGTGATTGGGGAGGGGAGGGACCACTAGACTACCAGCAAAATTATTAAGAAAACATAAAAGGACAGTAATCAGTGATTAGGGGGGGGGGCCACTAGACTACCAGGGAAATTATTAAGAAAACATAACAGGACAGCGATCAGTGATCGGGGGGTGGGGACCACTAGACTACCAGGGAAATTATTAAAAAACAATAAAAGGACAGGGATCTGCATTGGAGGGGCAGGGACCACTAGACTACCACATAGCCTTTACAGCTTGAAGAACTACGAAGCAAAAAAAATTCTTTTTGTATAACAGTACCTCAGAAGATGACATTTTACGTCTATTTTTTTCCAGCTCAGGTTACTATGCTGCACGTGACCAGAGTGGCTCTGGCTTCCTCAGGTGCGGCAGCACCCAGAGCAGTCTTCTTGAGATGGATTGATTCAAAAAAAACTAAGCAGCATATAAACAAGTTCCAATAAATCCAGTAAATAAAATAAGACACAAACTACCTGAATCAATTAAAACATTTTATTTAATAACAAAGGCAAAACATCCACAGTGTATCCTACTGCATATAGGGTTGACCATTCCACTAGCAACGTTTCCACTGGAATTTCATTACTTCTTCTATGGAATGAGAATGAGAGCATATTTAATTCTTCTCCCTGACCCAGGAGGGTCTGTTTTTCCTGACTGTGTGACACTATTAAATGAATATTAAGTCCTGAAAATACTTTGGTTTGGACTCTTCATTATGTGGACATGCTAGGTTGGGTGCCATGACTTTCATTCTCCAGTTCTTCTATGGAATTCTGCCTGCTGTGATCTGTGGAATGTTATTCCCCAGAACAGCATTTTTTCTGTAGAAAATTGTTCCACAACTATTTCTGTGGAAAATACTGAGATCTACGGAATAATATTCCATGGAACAAAATTTTTCTGCGGAAAATCATTCTGCAACCATTTCCACAGAAAATATTTGAGATCCATGGAATAAAATTCCCCAGAAATCTGCCATTCTGTTTCTAATAAAATTCAGCAGAAATTCAGTGGAATATTGAAAATTCAACTAAATTCTGTTCCACCGGAATTTGAAAATTATGCACAACACTAGTTGACAGTGTCCCTTTATTAACTCAAGCTTGACTCCTTTTACTTTCCCGATCACCATTCAACAGTATTGAAACTGTTCTGCACATGTGGTGGTGGTGGAGGGAGGGAGGAGGAGCTTACTCCAAGATGATGCAAACAATTATGAGCTAGGGAAACTCTTGCTCCTCTCTCCAGGGTATGTTGAAGCACACCAGCTGTCCCCCACCTCTGTGTGTAGTGAAGTGAAAGAAAATGAAAATCTATATCAAGTATTGTTTAACTTCCAAATTCGATACTGGCATCTGTAAGTAAACTTCAGGAGAAAACTGAGTGGAAAATCTTGTGGGGGCAGAAGCTGAAAATATCCTCTGAGAAGGAGACAAGAACGAACAAAGCATTTTCTGAATCAGTAAGGCAGCTACAGGTAAATTCGAGGACAGAAACCTACTCTGAAGTAAGAAAACATACTGGGCAAATGGAGTTGGGCTCTTCTGGTGGTTACTTTGCAGTGACTCCCCTTTCAGAGACTGAATGAAAGAAGAGAATATGTTAAAGCCTTCTAAAATTGGTCTGCCGCAAATGGTGAAAAAGTCAGAGTAAGGCAACAGTGCCTATCTTTTTGGAAAAAGTAGCAAATAAGTTACACAAGGAGATGTCTTCATTATAGGATATGACCAGCAACAGGCCTCAAGCGACACCACCACGAGTCTAATGAGAAGCAATGGGTTGGTATTATGGGAAGATGTAGAAGCAAGTTCTAGCCCTGGTATTACCAACTCCAGACCAGATGATGGATCAAGGGGAAACAAAGGAAATCATGAGGTAGTCTCTTATTATGGTCCTGAAAGAAAAATAAACAAAGATTCCAATATTGCAGAGGGTATTAAGGTCCAGCAGGAAGGCCCAAAAAATAAGGTCAATGCTGAGCCTGCAGGTCAGGTAGACCTCCAACAGTTAAGAGCAGGAGAGGCACAAAGACAGTTAATGATGCATTACCTGTGGCTTTGGGAGAGGTGAAATTCAGAAAAGAGGCAGTATAGCACAGTGGTTTAGGGCACTGAACTGCAAATCTGAACACCTGGGTTTGAATCCTACAGCACCCACTTGCATACTGTGTGACCCTAAGCAAGTCACTTAACTTCCCTGTGCTCCCAGGTCGCAAATATAAACAAGCTTTCAGCTTAGTATGTATCACCTGGTTAAATAACTGGAAAAAAAAAGATCAGCTGTTGCTTACTAAAATAAAGGATGCCAAAATGAAGGAACAGCATGTCAAGCAGATGGTGGATTTTTCTTCATTAATTAAACAAATGGATGAGAGAGCAAAGGAACGAGTGAAAGGGGCACAAGTCGAAAGTTCACCTCAAGAAGAAAGCAACAAGGTTACCACAAAAGCAAGAAGTGAGGAGGAGGAAGAAGGCAAGCAATTACCATTAACAGAAGCTGGCATCCAGGCCTGGCTCACAAGGGAGAACACACCAGAAAGAAATGCTACAAATTCAAATGAGGTATGTGAAAATGTACATTCCATCCCAATGTTGAATACTGCTAAAAAGGAAGATGACATTGCTCTGGATAACCTAAAAAAAGACACTGGGAAAAGGGGGGGGGTTGGAATTACAATGTTTGGAAAAAACTGAGCAGCCAAATATTAGTGCTATTACTAGTCTAAAGAAAGAGGAATTTGTTGTAAAACTTTCCAGGGTACATGACAAATCAGGCTGTCAGCAAGAAATAATGAGACCAGTACCTTCAACTTATCAAAGAAAATGTGTGCATTCTAATTGAATTATAGTAGAACTACTGTAGAAGGATCCAAGAATGATTCAGATACTGAATCAGAATCAGGAAAGAAAAAAAGTGTCTATTCAGAACAAGATTCAGAAAACGAAGAGGCTCAACTCCCCCTTCCCCAATCTTCCACCTTGAGCCGAATATATAATAAAGCAGCTGCTGGAATTAAAGATGACCCAGGAAAATGAAAAAAAAAGTACAATAAGAAATTTACATATAGAGGATAATGCCTAGGAAGTGGTTGTTAACCATGCTATAATCACCTAGAGCAGTTGCCAGGACAATTAAGTAAACCTCAAGAGCGTAGCTTGAGAGGTTTACAGTTGTCCTGGCAACCGCGAGAGGTGATTACCTCCATGGTTAACAACCACTTCCTAGGCATTTTTCTTTATAGTGTATGGAGTGAGAAAACATTATCCCAGGAAAAACACAGCGTTGAGGCTGATAGAATGTAAAACTTACCATTACGTTTATTGAATACACTATGAACATGCAACTCATGGCAACGGATGACATTGCGACATTTGCTTTTATTTAAAAAATCACTAAAGGGTCAGTTACATCCAGCACATTTGCGGTTGGTCAGTTCTTGTCATGTGATGTGCGCGACGTAGTCGTCTGCGACTTCACCTCTTGATGTGCGTGGGTCAGACATGGAGCTTGTGGGAACAGCAGGAGGTAGGCCTGGGGAGATAAAATAAGCAGAAAATTGAGCTTTTTTACTGGGTACACATTTAATATATTAAATAAGAAGGTTCTTTTGGTGTGCGATGTGCCTGATACTTACTAAGATTCATCGGAGGAGAAGTCACTGACAACTGCGATTCTTTTACGGTTTTGCTTGCCGTAGTAGTTGTTATTCACTATTACAGTGATTCCTTCTCCAAAAAGATTGAAGTTAACACCTAGGTCACTCAGTGGGTTTCTCTGCAGAGTGGGTTCATGTGCTACAACTGGTTTGGGATGTGCACTGCTGGTGGAGGGCTGACTGTGGTCATTGCGAGTCTGACCTCCAAATATTTCTGAATTTCTCTTCTGCTTTGCATCACTGAGGAGAGAATAATTGTTTATCGATTGTAGTGAGCGGTGCCCCGACACTAGTTGAACTTCAGTCGGGGGCACGTCATTGTCTACAAGACACTGGATTGCTGTTTTTCTTGTGGAGTGGTTAGTTATTCGCGCCTCACTTGGAAGCCCAGCTGCTGTTTTTATTACATGCATTATGTTGCGAATCTTGTTCTCCCTTAGTGGCATACGTCTAAACCAGAGGGATAGTACAGGCTTGAAATTAATGTTTGGCATTAGGTAAAAGGGGGCATCTGGATGTAGCATGTCGGGTGGTCTGTGTGACTTGTACAACTTGTAGGCCCTGATGGGACACCGCTCTGGCATCGCATGGTTTCCGTACATTCTTGGCTTTACTGCCCTAATGTCTCTGGGATTCTCTCCAGTACGAGTTTTTGTCTGGCGCTTTGCATATTCTAGATATTCATTTGCATCACTGTCCTGTAGGAGTGTTAGGTCTGACCACCTTAGACTGTATTGTTCTGCTGTACACAGTGCATAATAAAGCCCATTGTTGAAAAATAACATGTGTATCAAGGCAGTTGGGCTATGCAGGCCGAGTGTATGTGTTGCATACAGTTTGTCATTGTCACTGGGAGACAGTGCATCAGCCCTGTTCGGCTTGCTTCCCTTACCCTGTTTCTTTAAAAATTTTTGTTTTGCTGCCAATGTTTTAAGTGTTTCTTTGAAATCCCCGGTGTTTCCCCGGAACACAGAATGTCTGTAATTGTGCCGGCTCAAATATCTATCGACACTGCCAATGATTCCCCTCAAAGTTCCTGGCTCGTATTCTGAGCCATCATTTCTTTTTATTTTATATAGGAACTCAGCAAGATGAAGATCAAGCTCAGTCACCAGAATGGAAGCGATGGTGCGGACTTCCTGTACATCTGCGAGGTAAGATTTAATCATGCAGTTATCAGATGCAGTTTTCTTTGCAGTACGCTTATTCTCCTGATCATCTATAAAGGCCTGTCTGTCTGATTGTGGGGGCTGTGCTGCAGTGCTTTACGGACTGAATGAGTGGGTTTGTTTACTTTTTGAATGCTAACTGATTAGCGTTCCATTTTTGGAATCATGTCAGCTGCTTTGTTCTCTTCTGTAATCCCATAGATGTGACGTCCCTGTGCAAGGTTTACAGCATGTGACGTCACATTGATGGGATTATCAGGTTGTAATGCTGCAGAAAACACAGGTTAATTGACTGTCTCCATACATTATACAACTATAAATGCGCTACTACAGGAAAACCATGTTTTGAAAAAAAGATTTAAATGAAGCTAATGCTAGAATTTCAGGGCTGGAGGATGAAATAATTCCACTAAAAAAGACAAAAAAAAAATTCAAAGGTACACGAAAAGAATTATAATCCAAATTAACTGACTGAATCTAGGGCCAAAAGAAAGAACCTTAGGATTGTGCGGCTGCCTGAAGCATGTGACAAACAAGAACATCTGGGAAATACAGTGAGGAAGATCACTGTAGCTTATACTGACACAGAAATTTCAAAACTAACAGCTGATTCTGATAGAGTTCACAGAGTTTTTCATCCAGTATTGAACTTACAGGGTCCCCTCACCCCTGGCCCACAATGGCAAAGTTTGTCAGATCTGAGAAAAAATATTCATTAATGAACTCTGCCTACAAGAAAAAGAGAATAACATTAAATGGGGCCACAATAGCTATTTATCATGATCTGCCCCCGGACATTTTACAAGAAAGAAGAAAATATGACCTGAAAAGAAGTAAGCTATGGTCTTTGGGTATTAAATCCACTTTCTTCCACCCAGCCAAATTAAAAGTAGTCATTGATGGAATAAGACATGTTTATGACTCACCTGAACTAGAAATGAAAGATTTAAAAGAGAAAATTGCAAATTTCAATTGAATCTCTAGAATTGCCCGGTTCATATAAATTTCTTGAAATGAGCTGCTTCAGCTATGGAGTAGAATGATTGTAAAAAAGTGTTTTTTTAATTCTGTTTTCCTTTTAGGGACATTTGAGAATTGCTGGGGTGGGGGGGCATCAGAGAGAGGGAAGGGGAGTAGAATGAGTACATAGAAAGAGGGACCAATCTCATAATTGGTAAAAATATGTTTCTAACACATCAAAGATGTTTATTGATATCCTTTATTAGAGGGGCCGGGGCAAATGTCAAAAGGATTTAACTATAAATGTTTTGTTAGATAGAGTGCTAACCAAGAAACCTAGTTGGGTATAAAGAGATGGCAAATTATTATAATTTCAGCTGTGCCACCATGAATGTGAATGGTACGCACACTTTTATTAAAAGAGCCAGTATACTTAATTATATTAAGAAAGCTGAAGCTTTGTGTATAGCACTCCAAGAGACACATCTAGATGAAAAGAGGCTCTTAAAGTTAAAAGGAAATGGATGTCTAACTTTTTTTCTCATCCGGTACAAGGAGAAAAGCATGGGTTATGTCAATGCCGCTGCCTCTCCATCTTTTGCACACTGCTTTGTAGAGCTATCCATTCCTCCTGTTCACTGGTTCCACTGCTAGCTGTGGGAGGTGGGCAATTAGGTACCCTCCTTGCTGGCCTGCAACCCCCTTTGGCTAGTTTAAATGCTTGTCCATGTAGCATTTAAACTTATCATTGAGTGCTTGGATTCCCCTCCAGGATGGATGCAGGCTGTCAGGCTTGAACAAGCCTCCATCCCCCCAGGTGGGTCCCCAGTCATCTATGAATCCAAACCCTTCCTCACAGCACCAGTTCTTCAACCATGAGTTAAAGTTCCAGGTGCATGCACCTCTATGCTCTCCCATTCCTCTCACAGGTAGTACTTCTGAAAAGGTGACAGAAGTAGCTACTTGCTTGAGACCCCTCCCCAATTTCCTAAACTCTTCCTGAATTTCCTTAGGCTCCCCATTTGCCAGGTCATTAGTACCTAGGTGGATAATTACATCCAGCTCACCTTCCCATCTTGCCTTCAGGGCAATCCCTAGGATCTTCCTCCCATACCTCCATGCCATGGCACCTGGTAGGCACCTCACCTCCCTGTCCACCCCTCCTGTATTCCTAGCTGGATCCCTCTTATGATAGAGTCCCCCACCAGGATTCAATTCCTCCTCCTCTGGGGTCCACTGCTCTCCTCACTGAGATCACCTCCTTGGCTGACCTCCACATCCTTCCCTTCCACTTCTCTGGGTACCTCTGTTTGGTTGCCTCCATTTGCCAGTGTGGCATATGAGTTTTGGGGTGGAATAGAATCTGGGATGTGCCACTGCCTGACCACCCTGCCCTCCCAAAGCCCACTATCATCCATGTGCTCCTCGTTCTTGGCATCGGCTTCACTAATAGTTGGAAGAGATGATGTTTTCCCAGCGGGTGGTGTTAGCGTTACTGGTGTTAGTGGTGGTGGTAGTATTAGTATTGGTGCATCAAGTTTGAAACCCGACCAATGTACTGTATCCAAAAATATTGAGTGTGAAGCAGTGCAAGTGAGTGGCAGCATAGATGATGTCATACTTCCCAGTAACATCCCAATAACTGAACCTGAGGATTCTGATAATCATGTCAACGATAGCATACAATGTGATATTCCGTCCACCATGGCAGTTAATGTCATGCATTTTCCATGCAGTGATTCACAGTGTGGTGAAAAAACATCAGTTGATGGTGGTGTATATGCTGATGATGAAGGTGATGATGATGATGATGTTGCTGTTGTTGCAACATGCAGTCCACATGCTAGCATCCAAGCAGAAGATGTGGATGTGTGTGACATTGATGAATATGATGATGATGTAATTTACCTCGGTTGGGAACCAGAGAAAAAGAAATTCAAAGTGGCTGTGTCTGAGTCTGTTTGCAGGAACCCCCCAAGTAAAAAGTTGTGGTTTACCAGTTTTAGTTGATGATGATGACCCAGTAATAAATATGATAGGTAGTCATGGTGGTCAGTTGCAGTCCAGGTGTGCAGTGCCCGAAACATCATGTGCCCCCCCACTTCAGTGCTTAAAATAATGGACTTAAATAAGCCACATTGTGAGCGGGTGCAGGTCTCTTTGTGGACTAATTGGTAGCATGACACAGTTTCAGTTGTAAATGAATGACATTTATTCACTTCTAGCTCAAAATTTCTTCATAGCAGGACAAATATAACATCAGCGGACTGGTAAAACAACATAATAAAATAATCAGAATGGCAAATAAACTTCATCCCATGACTTTTACATGGCTTGAAAGGTGTTCTTCTCCTAACACCTGCTGGAGCAATTCATAGAGCTCCATGGAGTTTACCTCCAGACCCAGGAGCACAATCTAAACGTAACAATCTCAAATGACAGTCCTTTTATACAGGAAATGATCATGTGTTCTCCCAACTCCACCCACATCATTAATGGTAAAGTAAAACTTTATTTAAACAATTATTTTGTTTTAACTATCTAACTAAACAGTTTATAATTCACATACATATATACACATATGCAGTCTATTTTATTTCAATTCCTGGCTCTTTACAAACAGCTCTGACCATCAGGCACTGCCCCAACAAGAGACAGCATAAAACAAAGGAACAAAGGGCTGGTCAGCACTATAGCTGTCCTGGAAGGGAGTGGTGCAAGGAGAGTCAGAAGCTGATGCTGAAAATCCAGACACACGAACAGGTGCCCTTTCTGTAAGTGAGAACTGTACCACACAATTTATATAGTTTTTCTCTGAGGTGTACAATCCCCCATATAGTTTCATAACCTGCTTACTTAAACACAACTGCCAGGCTGTTACCAACATGTGCCTTAACTGATTGTTTCAAACAGGGAGCTTTGAGCAGGAAGTAATTCAAACTAACCAGCCTTTTACAAATGGTTTTACAGCCCACTACAAGTGCCTTGTCTGTAGTCTTTATTTTATCAAAAGGTAGGTGAGGACATGTGTATGAATTAACATTACACTGACCTTCTGTCAGGGGAAGTTAAATGTGCAATAAGCACATGTTGCATTTCAATACTTTTGCTACTGTTAATATTTACAACCACTGGAGAAGGAATGACTTCCAAATAAAACAGTCCCTTAAAGACTGAAACTTAAACAGAACAGTAACTTAAATGACTATTTTATTTCCCCTCACTTGCAGCCCATTCTTCTTCTTGGTCAAGCAGCGCCTGTATTCTGGTATGCTACCAAACACCTCTAAAAAGAAGGACTAAAAGTAAAGCACCAAGCCCAAAAGTTCCAGGGCCCCTAATCCATCACAGAGTCACTCTGTGACATTCCTCCCCACCTAAGAGGGCAACCAATTCTTGGTTGTCCAAGCCCTATACAGATAAAAGGGGGGGTTGTCGGAACTCCGGACCATCCACAGAATTCCACCCCAGGGTCCCTTCTGAAACAGAAATACAGCATATGCATTCCTTTAAAGACGTGCTATCTCATTAATCACCCTGGGCATATACATTATTCTGATTAGCATCCTTCACGATAACAGTTACAATTGAAGTAGGTAGTAATATCTGACATCACCATCATCATAGACTGCTAACATTGTTAATAATAGTAAGAATATATCGTATTTCAATGGAACATTAATAGATCTCTGAGATCACTAAATAAGGCATATACAGACCTTTCAAAATGCAATATATGCTCACTTTATATATCATTGTACTGTCAGTATTAGTTGCACTGAACAATGCTAACACCCACAAATAATCTATATCATATCATCTCACTCCCTTTTCTTTTCCTCCTGGAAAGGGGGGTGTTTTTGAGCTGAGAACTTTTCATATCTGAAGCACAATACAGGGATCTCTTAGGTAGCATAACCCATGCAACCCTAATTCATTCTGATATGGAAACACATTGGGGTTCTTCTATTTACCAAAAAAATTACATGTTATCAAGGTATACCTCTGTCCTGTACCATGTCTCAAATAACGTTTTGGATAGAAAGGTTTAATAGCTAACCCTTCTATAACCTTTCAGGGTACCTACCATTTGCAACCCATTTCTCTATGTGGAAACCTCCCCTTCTTTCTAAGGTGCCACTTAAGTCGGCCTTCTATCCATCGAGCACCACCTACCCTACACCTTTTTGGTTCTTCCCCCTTACTGTACCTAGTTCTATCCCTCAGGTAGTCCGCCACCTGTCTATACAACCCAGGCCAATAATAATAGGGGATTAGTTGAGATAAAACCTCTTCCTGGCTTAAAGACTTTTTTGGACTGCCACTTACCATGTCCAGTATCCTTTCCCTAAGGATTGCAGGCACCACAACCCGGGCATCCACTTTCTTTGTCCGGGGGTTAGGCCTCATGGTAGAGCACTCCTTGTCTCTTTTCATACCACTACAACCTATTTCCAACCCCACCATTAACTGGTCTCCCATCCTGAACCTTAATAGATTTCTTTAAACGGGTAACTTCAGGGTCCCTCCCCTGTAACTGTTCCCAGTCAGGTTCACAAAAACATTCAGAATTTATGATAGGTGCTTTACAACAGAACAAAGTCCCTTCAGCCTTAATGGCCTCTTCCTTGTTGCTTGGAGTCTTCACCCCAGAATATTCATGGACAGTCTCAGTCTTACCTGGGGACTTTGTGTCTTGTGGATCCTCCTCCTCCAGGTAACAACCGGGAAAAATTGGTAATAAGGGCAACAGGGTTTCCATCCAGATTCCTCCTCTACTAGGTCCGATTGCTCCGGGCCCTCTGCTACCTCCACCAGTTCCTTTGAATGGGACATTTCCAGCAGCACCTGGCAACGGTGCTCAGCCTCCTCCGGCGCTGGTCTGCTTCCAACCATTTTCCACTGAGCCAATTTACCAGCTTTATCAGCTCAGCCACCTGGTCCTCAGACCCCTCCTGCTTCCGTGGTACCTCGCCTAGGTCACCACCTCCAGTCATCCACATCCTTGGCTCTGCTGGCATCATCTCCACTAGTCGTTATACACGTACTTCAGCATCCAAGGGAATACGTAGCAACCCCAAGGATTCCGCTGTACTGTCCTGCAATATTGACTGTCCACCAGGCCTTATACAAACCAATCGAGATCCCACCTGGGATATCGGGATCCCACTTCTGACACCATATGTGAGCGGGTGCAGGTCTCTTTGTGGACTAATTGGTAGCATGACACAGTTTCAGTTGTAAATGAATGACATTTATTCACTTCTAGCTCAAAATTTCTTCATAGCAGGACAAATATAACATCAGCGGACTGGTACAACAACAAAATAAAATAATCAGAATGGCAAATAAACTTCATCCCATGACTTTTACATGGCTTGAAAGGTGTTCTTCTCCTAACACCTGCTGGAGCAATTCATAGAGCTCCATGGAGTTTACCTCCAGACCCAGGAGCACAATCTAAACGTAACAATCTCAAATGACAGTCCTTTTATACAGGGAAATGATCATGTGTTCTCCCCAACTCCACCCACATCATTAATGGTAAAGTAAAACTTCTTATTTAAACAATTATTTTGTTTTAACTATCTAACTAAACAGTTTATAATTCACATACATATATACACATATGCAGTCTATTTTATTTCAATTCCTGGCTCTTTTACAAACAGCTCTGACCATCAGGCACCGCCCCCAACAAGAGACAGCATAAAACAAAGGAACAAAGGGCTGGTCAGCACTATAGCTGTCCTGGAAGGGAGTGGTGCAAGGAGAGTCAGAAGCTGATGCTGAAAATCCAGACACACGAACAGGTGCCCTTTCTGTAAGTGAGAACTGTACCACACAATTTATATAGTTTTTCTCTGAGGTGTACAATCCCCCATATAGTTTCATAACCTGCTTACTTAAACACAACTGCCAGGCTGTTACCAACATGTGCCTTAACTGATTGTTTCAAACAGGAGCTTGAGCAGGAAGTAATTCAAACAACCAGCCTTTTACAAATGGTTTTACAGCCCACTACAAGTGCCTTGTCTGTAGTCTTTATTTTATCAAAAGGTAGGTGAGGACATGTGTATGAATTAACATTACACTGACCTTCTGTCAGGGGAAGTTAAATGTGCAATAAGCACATGTTGCATTTCAATACTTTTGCTACTGTTAATATTTACAACCACTGGAGAAGGAATGACTTCCAAATAAAACAGTCCCTTAAAGACTGAAACTTAAACAGAACAGTAACTTAAATGACTATTTTATTTCCCCTCACTTGCAGCCCATTCTTCTTCTTAGTCAAGCAGCGCCTGTATTCTGGTGTGCTACCAAACACCTCTAAAAAGAAGGACTAAAAGTAAAGCACCAAGCCCAAAAGTTCCAGGGCCCCTAATCCATCACAGAGTCACTCTGTGACACACATCATGGACATGTTAAAAGCAGAGCATCACAATCCCTTGTTTAGGATTTTTTTGTTCAAGATGCAAATGATGAGTCAGTTGCAATCTACCAGGTTTGCCATATGCATGTGAGTCGAGGTAAAAAGGGGAGCCATCTGGGCACAGGAGGACAACATATGCATCTTAAGAATAGGCACTTGGCACTGTGGATCCAGCATAAGCTGTCAGCTAATACCACAGTGGGGCATTCACCCTTGTCACCGGCAACCACAGCCAGCATGTTATCCCCTTCCATTATTGTTAAGTCTAATAGTGAATTAAACATGTGCAGTACTGAGGTAATAAGAGCAGAAGATTACTACAGGCATGATGAGGTGGAGGACCATAATGACTTTGAAATGTTGTCCAGTGCTGGTGAGAGTAGCAGTTTTTGTGGTGGTGGTGGTGGTGAATGCAGTATGTTAGTGCAAGTGGTACATCAACCCCGGCTGGCAAATCTGGCAAAATAACTGCATTTCTGGGTTTGTCATCATCACCTATGCAACCGTCTTAATCAAATATCCACACTCCACCCCCTGCAAATGCCATTCATCACAGAGCACAACCATTTGTGATCACACCCCGTGTAAAATGTTTAAGTCAGCCCACATTACAGAGTGTTTTTGCGCATAAGCTGAAGTAACCCCCGAATCATACAGTGTCACGTGAACCTAATGCTGCTGTAGCAAAAATGCTGGCAATTGATCTTTTGCCCTTCTCCTTTGTGGAGAATTCTGGGTTCTGGTGGTTTGCTGCACATGCCTGTCCAAAATGGAAATTCTCATCCAGGATATACTTTTCTACCCGTGCTGTCCCCAAGTTGTTCCGCACTGTGTCCGACTCAGTAAGACATGCCCTTCAACATTCCTCCTCTCCATTCATCAGTTTAAGTATGGATATGTGGACAAGTGACAAAACAGTGGGGAGTTCATATTTGTGTATAACTGCACACTGGGCGCAGGTGCCGGGGTTTGTTTCTGATGTTGGTAGTGTGAATAATCAGTGCAGTAAGGTGGATTGTCGCGGTAGCAATCTTCCAGAAATTTGACAGCATGCAACGATTGCTATGTGCAATGTGACCTGTTCACACACTGGTGAGAACATGTTGGACATGGTACTGACTGAAATCGACAAATGGCTAAACCCTCTGCCCTGAGAGCTGGGTTCATAGCAAGTGACAATGGGCCAAATGTGGTGAAATGCATCATGAATGATATGTTTTTTTCATGTTCCATGCATGGCCCACTGTTTAAATCTTGTGATGCAGGATTCTCTGCAACACCCTGATGTAAATGCTGACCATTGCATGATGTATCTGCTCTCACTTTTCAAGATCTGGAAAGGCCCGTGACAACTGCAGCAGTTGCAGATACAAAACAGCCTGCCTCAGCACTGCTTGAAGTTGGAAGTTGTCACCCGATGGAACTCCACTTTATACATGGCAGAGAGGTTGCATGAACAATACAAAGCCATCTCAGAATATCTTGTGATGCACACTAGCCATGACAGTCCCGGGGCCTCCATGTCTATGACGACTGAACAGTGGCACCTCATGGACTCTGTAATAACAATTTTGAGGCCTTTTGAACAAGCCACACAGGCAGTGAGTGGTGAGTCTGCCTCCATTAGCCAATCAATTCCACTGCTGCAGGTGCTGAGGCAGACATTGGTGAATGTACAGCATGGTCTTGATGTTGCCGGAGACTGTGGTAGCAGAATGTTGCTGCAACACATGCTGACAGTATTCAACCAGAATCATCACATTGTGAGCATTCAGCGTAGTGACAACTTTGCCATAGCAACAATGCTGGACCCAAGATACAAACGTGGAATTGCATCAGCACTGGAGGGAGGGAGGGCCTGAACAGGTAAAAAATATCAGTGGTCAACTTGTGCGCTTGGTTCATGGGGCACAGAAGTCATGTGCCAAGGTCAGCAAACCTCAGCAGTATAATTCGGCTGAAGGTGTACCTGTAGGACTATCAAGCATATCCTGCAAGGGAGAAGGGGACAGCAGTTCCAGGTGGTGTGTCATCCAAAGTGGCTGGCATCAATCTGCCTTGGGAGGCTTTGTCCCAAGTGAGTATTTGTGAAATAAATGATTTGGGAGAACAGGATGATGCATCAACAACTAGACTTAGCGCGGCTCAGAGAATGGTTGAGTCATATTTGTCTGAAAACAGGCATCTGACAATAACTGAAGATCCTTTTTTGTACTGGAGTAGAAAGGTCAGTGAATGGCCAGAGCTGACTGCAGTGGCACTGAAGTACCTCACATGCCCACCCTCCAGTGTAATTGCTGAGAGGGTATTCAGCTCAGCAGGTGCAATAGCCAGGGATCGTCGGACAAACCTGTCTCCAGCAAATGTCAGTTTGCTAACATTCATTAAAATGAATGAGAGGCACATACCAGCACAGACTGTAACCTCGGTATTCATACTCCAGCCTAGTCATGGTGGTTTTGGTGATGTGGAAATGGACCATCCTGGTAGCACTGACAGTGGCTACCTGAAACAGCCCACCACTGACGTAGATGACGACACAATGGAGAAAGAATTTCCCAGTGGTCAGACTTCAGACATAGATGACTGTGAGGGAAGCTTTCTTTATGAGGATGATGTTGTGGTTAATGGCAGGTTTTAACTGAAGATGTTAAAAGGCGGTATGCCACCACAGACCACCACCACCACCGGTACTGATGTTAGCCACTGTCACCACTGAGCATGAGTTTGTTCACCCTCCCCAACCACCACCAGGAGTGATGTTAGCCACTGCCACCACTGAGCATGAGTCTGTCCAGCCCCCTGACCACCACCACCACCACTGGTACTGTTGTTAGCCACTGCCACCACTGAGCATGAGTCTGTCTGCCCCCCCGGACCACCACCACCGGGACTGATGTTAGCCACTGCTACCACTGAGCATGAGTCTGCCCCTGGACCACCACCACCGGGACTGATGTTAGCCACTGCTACCACTGAGGATGAGTCTGTCCACCACCCAAAACCACCACCACCACCACCGGGACTGATGTTAGCCACTGCCACCACTGAGCATGAGTCTGTCTGCCCCATGGACCACCACCACCACCACCAGGACTGATGTTAGCCACTGCCACCACTGAACATGAGTTTTTCCACCCCCCAGACCACCACCACCAATACTGATGTTAGCCACTGCCACCACTGAGCATGAGTCTGTCCGCCCTTGGACCACCACCACCGGGACTGATGTTAGCCACTGCCACCACTGAGCATGAGTCTGTCTGCCCCCAGACCACCACCACCGGGATTGATGTTAGCCACTGCCACCATTGAGCATGAGTTTGTCCATCCCCCAGACCACCACCACCAGTACTGATGTTAGCCACTGCCACCACTGAGCATGAGTCTGTCTGGACCACCACATCCATCAGCCACGGACACAAAGCTTCTTAATATTTAAACCATAAAGTGAGTATGTGTGCTTATGTTGTTATGCTGCTTCACTTCCTTTAGTTGTATGTTTTATTTTCTGTAGCTTTTCAGAGACGCAATAGTAAAACACATACAGTACACTTATTTTGTTTCTTTTACAGGTTAACAAAAAAAGTCTTCATCACTAAAACTCAGTGGGAATGGTACTGCCGCTGTACTGTACAGAGAGGAACTATGCAATATCCATGTGAAATCCATTCTGGTACAGTAAGTATGAAGATTTTATTTCATTCATTCCATTGTTTTGGAAAGACAGCAGCAAATATTGCACACAGGTTATGTTAGTTGACAAGATGTGGGTTTGAAATGTAACTTGACTTGAGATTGAGAACCAGGGAGGGACACATAACAATTAAGTTGTAAGAAGTCATTCATTTCTTTTTTTAGGAAACTTCCAGATGCTTTGCTGTTCTGTCAAAGTGGCCTTATCCAAAAAAGTTCTTCAACATCAGGCACCCACCTCCACTGGGCTTGGGCACACATACAATACGCAGAAGTTGTTTCATTCGATGACCATGACCATCATTAACAACTGGACTCCAGAAGGATGCAGATGAAATCTGTGAAGAAGTAACAAAATAAGAAATCATTACAGACAAACCTGCAAATATAATTCCCCCCCCCAAAAAAATACTTACCTTCATGTGCTTGAGAGTT
Organism: Neoceratodus forsteri; assembly: GCA_016271365.2. Lineage (NCBI taxonomy): Eukaryota > Metazoa > Chordata > Ceratodontiformes > Ceratodontidae > Neoceratodus > Neoceratodus forsteri. Next base: position 898,506,741 of record CM057456.1, on the reverse strand, counting down.
ATCAGTTTCCAATTTCAACACAAAAAATTCTCATTGAGCACTAGAATGTGCACACCAACAGTTTCTGTGACCTGTGATACAGAACATTACCATGAGTACATGTCCATGTCAACCCCCCTCCTCACCACAAAATACACTAACATATATCTATATATATATCTACTCACCAAGGCTACTATTAGTGTACAGCCAAAGGGCACCTTTCCATCCAGCTGAGATAATCACATTGCATTTGCTCGAATCGCCTCCCAGAATACATTAGACCAGCAACAGGATGCTCACGGTCATCATTTTATTCTGGGGGACTTTGTATGTGCTGAAACACTTCCATTTCACTGTGTTACCACTTGTCAATTTTCTTCACACAAGGAGGATGCATTTTGGCCTGCAGAAAAAATCTGGGGACTCTGGGCCACCTCTGTGCGCATGACTGAGTGTGCCAATAATTCTGGGGGACTTTGTATGTGCTGAAACACACCCATTTCACTGTGTTACCACTTGTCAATTTTCTGCACACAAGGAGGATGCATTTTGGGCATGCAGAAAAAATCTGGGGACTCTGTACCACCACTGAGAGCATGACTGAGTGCGCCATTAATTCTGGGGATGCATTTTGTGTGTGTTGTGTGATTGGCATGAGCTCATGATGTCATACTGACATTATCAATTAAAGCAGCATTGCAAGAATGTCGTGACAATTTTGAACTGTACTGTTTTATGCTACTTTACATTGCTACAGCCACTAGTTATCTCCGAGTCATGACTTGAATGATACACTTCTTTTCACAATTTCTGTCTGCTTTACTTAGTTGACTACTTTATTTCATGTATGAAAAAAAATGAGCATGCCTTCCAATATTGTTCTGACCAGGTCTGTATTTATTTGCAGCTGCTTTTCAATAAATATTGTTCTGTGGTGATATGAAACACTGCCTGCTGAATAACTCTTACTTTACAACAGAAGTGATATATAACAACTAACTGATGTGATGGAGAAAAGCCTAGGAAAACAATGACAAAGACCTGGTCAGCACCAATTTGAAAGGAATGCTCCTTTCATTATTTCACACATGAAAAAAGGTAGTACAGCAGACTCAACTACTGCAAATTCTCGTATCATTCAAGTCAGTCAGGATGTAAGTATAGGAAGTTGTAACATAGCATTAAAAAATATAGGTCAGACTTCTCAACAGATTGTTGTGCTGCTGCTTTACAGAGATTCACCATGTTACATAGTTATGATGATGCACATAACCTAATATGTGGGGGCCTTACTTCCACTGGATTATTTCTTGCTCCACAGAGTGCAATATATTTCTGGGAAAACTGCATATAATTTCATTACAGTGTGTCATGTGATTGAGGAATTCCCATTCAGAAAAGCTGCTCACATTCTGCCACCCCTTTCTCAGCAACGTTAAGACATGATGCCAGGGGTGCGCAGGTGCATGCTCCTCTATAGTGAATGTCCAGCAGCTATCCCAATGTTTCGTTATGTTATAAGGTTCACTTTGTGGTGAAATGTGGGAACTTTTCCACTAACAAGGTTCTTCTTACTGGAAACGTGCCCACACGTTTCACCACAAACTGACCATTATAACATAAAGAAACATTCAGAAAGCTGCCGGACAATCGGACATTCACTGTAATGGAGAATGCACCTGCGCTCTCCCTGGCATCATGTTCTAACATTGCTGAGAAGGGGGGCAGAATGTGGGTGGCTTTTCAGAATGGGAATTCCTCCATCACGTGATACATTGTAATGAAATTATGGGCAGTTTTCACAGAAATGTATTGCACTATGTGGAGCAAGAAAGATTCCCCTGGAAGGGAAAATGCATATTATTAAACAATAACAAAGGAAAAGCACACAAAAACAGAACAACACAGTAGTGGGGTGGGGAGGGTCCAGGAAATAATCCCTTAATGTGGCCTTGGGATGCCATGGTGGTCCAGCAGCAGGTGCAGCATTGTGACTATTTGCTGCTGCTGTTCTTGCATTGTGTCGACCTGCTGCTGCAAAGCACTGACCCTCTGATTATTCTCCTCCAGGGCTGCCCACACCAGGGTGATGTCAGTCTCTGTTGCAGGGACTGTGGCAGGGTCCACTGCAGGTAGAAATCCAGGTAGTGGTGGTGGTGGTGGTGGAGAGGGTGGTGCTGGTGGCTTTGGTGGTGGTGGTGCAGCTTCTGTACTGGCCATTCTCCTGCTGCAGTGGTGATGCACAACTTCGACCTCAGCAGCACCCTCAGCCACTGACACAGAAGGGCCAGTAGGTGGATGCCTGGACCCTTTCGTGGCAGCCTGCAACTCCGCCTTGTGGTGGTTGTACATGTGGGTGCACTGGTCACCGTTCCCCAAATGTGTTCCCCGGGGGCCATGGCACACCAGCACACCACACAGACAGCACACCATGACTGTGCTGTCTCCTCCCACAGAATTAAAAAACTCTTACACTGGGGAAATGTGGGGGGGACCAGATACAGTCCACACACCACCTAGGTTTTCCAGGGGCACCTCCTGTGGCTATGGAGGTGGTGGAGGGGGTGCTGCTGGAGCCCCTACAGCTGCTACTGGTGGTGGTGGTGGTAGTGGCAGAGAAGGTGGTTGCACAGCAGCCACCAGTGGCACTGATGCTGCTGCTGCTGTTGTTGCTTCCACATGGGGGGGAAGCAACACCCAGGAGTTGGGAGTGGTCCAGCATCACATGACCGCCCCGACATGTCCACACTCCCCTCCTCTGACTGCACCCACAGGCCAGAGACTCACCTTCTCCAGGGTCCATCCTTCCCACACAAGTTCCTGACACACACTGACACACACAGTCATACACACACAAAGCAAAACTTATAAAAAAAATATTCACTACCAAAAAAATCACAAACACAATACAAAAACTAAATAAAGATATAGCTTTTGGAAAAGCTGTTGTTTTCTTCACACAAAGGCAATAAAGCACTTTTAGTCACTGACTCTACACTGCTCTTCTCTCCACAAAGCCTTCTCCCTCTACGAATGCAAAGGAGAAAGTGAAACTGCTTCTGTGACTCACTCCCTTCCTGCCTGGCTAAAGCATGTGACTTACAGTACTGTAAGCCATGTGATGTGTGGGTTGCTGCCTATTTACTTCTCACTTTGCCTTACTTCACGTTAAGCATAATGGCAATGCGAAGTAATCATGATAACCGAAGAGCACTTTGCAGTGCCCACTCAAGATTGTGCCCTCCAATATTAAAGTGGCCACTTCGGTGTTCACTTCACAGAGGATTAAAAATTCACTGCATCTCTAATTAAAGATAAGATTCCAGGTGTTATTAATAAAGAACAATATGGCTTTGTACAGGGCAGGACAATTTTTCAGGCAACAAGAATGGTACAAAATGTGATCCAAATAATTAAAATTAGGAAAGAATTTATTTATTTTTTTATTTAAGCCTTTCACCAGGAAGGCATACTGAGCAGTGTGCCGCTCGATTCCAGATGAACCCTGGGGGAATGGGGTTATACAGGATACAGTAATAAAGATGACTGCATACATAAACATGTGCAGTACAATAGAATTTAGGGCAGACAAGCCATGTATACAAATAGTAAGTTTACAGACAGGTGGTATGATATGCCCTGGGTGCATAGGGATAGGCAGGGTATAGCAATTATATACATGTTCAGTACAGTAGAAATGTAGAGCTGACAAAATCAAATGTACAAATAGAAGTAACCAGAGAGGTAGTAACAGAGGGGAGTGGCATGCCCTGAAGTATGGAAATACCCAGCTGCACATAGTAAGCAGTGGTTGGCAACAGTGGGAAGAAAACAGTTCTGATAGTAATCAGCTGGCAGTTACGTTGCGAGGGATTCAACGGGACAGGATGCAAGAGCAGGTGGTAGAGAAATGAGTCTTAAGAAGGGCATTCCAGTGTGGAGTGCCTGTGGCATGTCTAATATCGGCCATCAGGGAGTTCCATAATTTGGGCAACCTGAAGCTGAAGGCAGCCTGGCCAGACCGGGTGGATCTGTATGGGATGTGAAGAAGCCGAGAATCAATGTTCCTGAGTGCATATGCTGGAGGGGGAAGAGCATGTAGGGAGGATGGCAGGTAGGAGGGGAGTGACTGCAACCAGAACTTAGCAGCAGTTCTAGCACAGTGTAGCAATCTCCGATTGTGGAGAGAGGGGAGGTCCAAGGACTGGCAGAGGTCACAGTGATGTGTACTAGGGCGGAAGTCCAGGGAGTACCAGCAGAAGGAGTTGAAGAGGGGGTCAAACCTGGACAGGGAGGTTTGAGGGGCTGCACAGTAGTCTACATTGCTGTAGTCCATTATCAGGAGGAACATCTTTTGGACGATAGCTAATCATGTTGGTATGGGGATGCAACTTCTGTTGCGGTATAGAGTGCCCAGCATGGGATGCAGCTTCTTGTACAAAGCATCAATATGCACATAGAAATCAAGGTACTGGTCTAGCCAGACACCGAGGTATCTGTAGGAAATGCAGACCTCCAGGGGGGGAGCCATGCAGAGTGTAGAACGTGGTGGGGGGCAGGAAGGTGGGACAGTTTGGCCCAAGAGTCGAAGGTGAGGTAAGAATCTTACTGTTTGGTAGTGATTGATGTTACCAAAGCTTTTGACACCTTGAGTAGGACGTTTATGATGCAGAATTTAAAAGTTTGGAAACTACCAGATTATATTATTAACATAATTTAGAAATTTTATAAAATAACAGTGAACTTTTCTAGCAATAATTATGTAACTGCATCAATGGCAATGGAAAATGGAGTAAGACAGAGGTGCCCCCTTTCACCTATACTTTACATTTTATTACTGGAACCATCTCTGAATTATGTCAAAGCTCATTCTGGTATTGAAGGAATAGAAATTCAGGGTGAAAGTAGAAAAGTGAATGTATTTGCTGACAATAGCTTGCTGGTGATGAAAACTATAAATACTACCATGTCATGTTTCTTTGATGAAGTAAGGGCATATTCATTAGTGTCAGGGTATTGCTTGAATCAAACTATGTCAGTCATAATGGCTGTCAATACTTTAAATTATCAGATATTGCCTAATACTGAAACAGAATTTTTGATTAGTAAAAGTTTTAAATGGTTATGTATAACAATTAGTAATAGCCAGGAGGACATAATTAATGTTAGCTACAGACTGGCAAAAAATAAGGTCCAAGATATGTTGGATGACTGGGAGAAATGATCACTATCTTTACTAGGATGTATTGCCAGTATTACAATGATGACTTGCCATATTTAATGTACGTAATACAAGCAATTGTGGGATGCCCTGCAAAATCATGGTATGATACAGTACAATGAATTTTCAAAATTTTTATGGAGGGGTGGGAAACCTCAAATTTCATGGGTACAACTTATCACACCCCAAAAATTGGGGGATTATAATTGTCCAGAACTGCTGAATTATGAAATAGCATACCAAATTAAATGATGGTGGAAACAGGCTTTCTTAGAAAAAGACAAAAATGTACAAGCGGTACTGTTCGGGAAACAAGACTTTACTAAAGAAGAGGGTTCTATGTTGTGGGAAATTATGCCAAAGGTTGACATCCCCATGTTTTCCATGATATAGGGAGTGAACTAAGAAAAGTAGTAATAGGATTAAGATAAGGAGGTGTTCTCCCATGGTTATTTTTTTGAAATAATAAATAGTAAAAACATAGGGAAAACAGATGATAGGAAACATTTTACAAAAAATATGTAATAGTGGAATATTAAGATGGAATCAGCTATTAAATATTGAAGGTGGATTTGTATCATTTACTTTTTTCAAACAATTAATAAAGAATGCTTCGGGACTCCACTTTTTACAATATATCATATTAAAAGGGATATTTAAGCAATTCCAGAATCTAAAGTTGGTGTTTTTGAGGTGGAAGACTAGGTTTGCTGGCAAAGGCACCTAGCTTCACCTGAGCTCTTCTCTTCTAGGTTTGCTTGTAAGGACAGAGAGAGGAACATTATCAGTGCAAGGAAAAAGAGTAAGGCTTCTTTTGGCTAGGCAGATTTACTGTGTGATATTATTTTCTTTTGTACTCACAGTGTTTGCTAAATATTTTACTGCTTTATTGTTCTCTGATTCAAATTGCTGTTGCAGGGTATACTTTCTGCTGCATTATTACAGGGTGTGCCTACAGGTTTGTAATTGTTACTATTTTGTGCTTACAGATTACTGCTGTAATCTTCTCTGATTTAAACAGTTGTTTGCAAGGTATGTCTTCTGTTACTCCTTTATCTTTCTCTTTAGCAAAGTGTTTTTTGCAGGGTATATCTTCTGTGAAATTAGTACAGGTGGTGCTTTACAGGTTTTACAGCATAATATATCATTAGGCTAAGCTTTCAGGGCTACAGCATTTGTTGTTGGTTGATTGTTTCTTCTCTTAACTCTTTGTTTCTTTTGTCCGTGGTTCTTCTTTTTCAGCAGGGGAAGGGCTCAGCCACCCACCCCCATCCCCAACCATCCCATGCTACACTCATTTTATAGGGTAACACAGTCTTGACATTTTCTGTTGCAAAGCAGGAAGCGGAGGATCAGAGGGGTATCTACACATTGACCTCATTTACAGGGGCACAAGTAATTTAACTTGTTATAATAAGTTATACAAAAATAAACAAAACAAAAAATCAAATGTTTGCTTTAATTTTCCTCCTTTTAATTACCCAGACCAGGTTATAAACCCAGCAACACATCGGGAATGGATTTTATTAACTGCAGGTACTGCAGGGCATTTTTCAAAAGGGCAGTTATACAGAATTTACTACGCTGTCCTACATGCTGGACCACTGGAGATCTAAGGGCTCAGCGCCAGGCAGCATGGGCAGAGATTGCACACCTCAAATTGCATATTCAGGAAGAAATGTATTATACGAATCACTCTCAATTTCCCCAACATCAAAGTGAAGCACCTCGACCACAGAGGGTAGTTTTTCTGGGAGGCTGGCAGGTGGTTAGAAGGGGCAAATTGGGTGCCCCATCACTCAGTGCTCTCCAACATATCACCTCCACAAACCATATAAAAACTACAAATGGGTATGTGCTTCTGTCTCTGAAATGAAACAAAGGGGCTGAGGACACTGCAGGGCAGGACACTACATCACAGGAGCTAGCACAACAAAACTTGCCCAAAACAGGGACCAAAATAAAAAAAGCAAAAAAGAAATCCAAAACACTTCTGATCATAGGAGACTCCATGATTCAAAAATTTGATACCTACCTCCAGCCAGGGTTAATGGTCAGATGTCTCCTGGGTACATCAGCATGGAGAGAAACTGACTGCATTGCTAAAATTGTGCAGGAAGCAGGAGAAAACATTGATGTCCTGGTACACATAAGGACTAATGATCTCTCTAGCCAGTCAGTTGTGGAGACCAAGGAATACCTGACCAGGCTGGGAGACAAACTATCATCCATTTCATCCAGCATCTCCTTCTCTGAAATCCTGCCAGTCTGGAAGAGAGGGGCAGATGGACGGAAGGTCAGAGAAAGGGAGATAGGGGAGCTAAACATGTGGCTCAAGGGCTGGTACCAGGAAAAAGAACACAAATTTGTAGGTAACTGGCAACAGTTTTGGGAGTGAAAGTTCTTTAAATTTGATGGACTGCATCTGACTAAGGAGGGAGTCAGTGCATTGGGGCAGAAGTTTGATGTCCTTGCAAAATATTTAAACTAGCAAATGGGGAGAGGGGTGCAGCACCTGATACGTCGAATGGGAAGAACACCCATCTTCCCTCAGTTAGTGATCAAAGAGGAGTTCAGCATGTTTATAGTTCATTTGCATCACCAGGTAAGGAAAAAGGTCAGTCTGCCAATGTGATACGCAGGGGAAACCCTGGACCAAACCCAAAAACTAACACACTGAAATCTGGTCAATGGAAAATCATGTACACAAATGCCCGCAGTCTGGGAAACAAGATCCCAGACCTGCAGGCAACAATGACAGAGGCTAAACTGAACATAGCAGCCATTAGGGAGACATGGGTCACCAGTAACCACACTTGGGAGACTTCAGTACCCGACTATTTACTGTTCAGAGAGACCGAGTTACAAAAAGGGGGGGTTGGAGTGGACTTTTATGTCAATGAAAATATCAAAGCTACAGAAATTCTGAATGAGTATAAGGAGCCAGAAGAACCGTGGGTCACCCTGGAAACAGGAAATGGGACAGCCATATGAACTGGGGTTGTCTATAGTTTTCCAGACTAGGAGAATGACATAGACACATTTCAGAAGATATATAAAACATGACAGCTAAAGGGCAGGTTCAGATGATGGGAGACTTCAACATGCCAGATACAGATTGGTCAATACCAGCAGGAACATCCACCAGAACTAGACACATGGTGGATTCCCTGCAGGGGAAGGACCTCAAACAACTGGGTCAACAACCCATAAGAGACAGGGCTATCCCAGATCTAGTACTGACTAACTAACTGGGAAAGGATCACAGATCTCCAGGTATGTCACCTGGGGGCCAGTGGCCATCACATGGTTTGGCTCAATTTGGCCACTTGAACTAAATCATCCCATTCCAAGGCAAAACTATGGGACTTCAGTGGAGCTGACTTTGATAAGATGGCCAATAGAGTTAAGCTAGCCCTGGCAAGAAGAAATACAGGTTGGGGGTACAGGCAAAGTGGGCAAGCATTAAGGATGCAATACTTGAAGCAAGAGAGAAAAGCAAGAGCTAAAGGAGGAAACCACTTTGGTTCTCAAAAACAGTAGCAGAAAAGGTCCGAGCCAAAAGGCTGACCTTCAGGCAATATAAGGGAACACAGTGGGATGAAGGTAGGGAGGCATACCAAACTTCCCCAAGGGAAGCAGGGAAGGCAGTAAGGCAAGCAAAGGCCCAAACCAAGGAAACACTAGCATGAAGAGTAAAAGAAGGGAACAAAACTTTCTATAGATACATTAGTGAAAGAAGAAAGCCCAGAGGGAGTATTGCTAAGATCAAAGGGGATAAGGGGGAGTGTGTAAAGGAGGACCAAGTAAAAGCATCTATCCTAAATAGATACTTCTGGTCAGTATTTACTGAGGAGAAGGTAGGGCAGGGCCTGCAGCTCAGCACCATGGACACGGGGGGGAGGTGTGCACTCATCCCTTTACAAAAGAAAGGGTCCTACAAGAGCTTGCTAAGCTCAGGGTGGGTAAGGCAATGGGACCTAATGGCATACATCCCAGGGTACTAAAGGAGCTAAGGGTGGAACTAGCAGAGCCATTATCAGAAGTGTTTAGTATGCCTCTGAGCACAGGAGAGGTCCCAGAAGACTGGAGAAGGGCTCATGTGATCCCGCTCCACAACAGTGGTAGCAGGGAGGAGGCAGGAAACTACAGACCAGTCAGTCTTACCTCAGTAGTAGGCAAGATTATGGAGGTACTCCTTAAGGAAAGGATAGCGCAACACCTGGAATCCATAGGAGCACAGGATCCAAGACAGCATGAGTTTACAACAGGAAAGTCCTGTCAAACTAATCTCATAGATTTCTTTGACTGGGTAACCAGAGTGGTGGACTAAGGGGGTATAGTTAATGTCGCCTACCTCGACTTCAGCAAAGCTTTTGATGCTGTTCCACATGGAAGATTGATTAATAAGCTGGGTAGGCTCGGGGTGGGTCAGAAGTAGGTCAACTGGGTGGCAAACTGGATGGCAGGCAGAAAACAGAGGGTGGCGTAATAGTATACAGTCAGAAGAGATGCAAGTCACAAATGGAGTACCTCAGGGATCAGTCCTGGGGCCAGTCCTCTTCAACATATTCATCAGTGACATTGCAGATGGACTGGAGGGTAAGGTTTGTCTGTCTGCAGATGACAACAAGATCTGCAACAGAGTAGATGATCCAGATGGGGTGGGCAGAATGAGAAGAGATCTAGATAAACTAGCAAAATAGTCAGATGAGTGGTAACTGGGGTTTAACACAAAGAAGTACAAGATCATGCACATAGGGCATAGAAACCCTGAAGCCACCTATAGGTTAGGAGGGGAGTTGCTGGCAATCACAAGTGATGAAACAGACTTGGGCATCATCATCAAAGATGACCTGAAATCATCCAAGCAGACCACTAAAGCAGTAGGTAAGGCTAGAGGGATGTTGAAGTGTATTAGTAGGGGTACTGCAAGTCGTAAGAGGGCGATAATAATCCCTCTTTACAAGGCACTGTTTAGGCCCCATCTGGAGTACTGTGTGCAATACTGGAGGTCCCATCTGTACAAGGACATTAACAAAATGGAGGCAGTCCAGAGAAGGGCAACCAAAATGGTGTAGAGACTGCATCAGAAAACATATGAGGACAGATTAATGGAGCTCAGTATGTATACCCTAGAGCAAAGTAGGAAGAGAGGTGATATGTTCGAAACACTCAAACATCTTAAGGGCATGAACAAGGTGAAAGAGTCTAACATGTTTCAGTATAAGAAAAATAACAGGACAAGGAGACACAGCATGAGATTAGAGGGAGGTTGATTAAGGGGTAATGTGAGGAAGTTCTTTTTCACAGAAAGGGCGGTGTATGCATGGAATGGCCTATCTAAGGAAGTGGTAGATATGAATACAGTGCAGGGCTTCAAACAGGCATGGAATAGGCATAAGAGCACAATACAGATTAGCATGAATAGATAGGCCATTGACAGTGTAAAGGCATATGGCACATTCATAAGGTAGAAAAAATGGGCAGACTGGATGGGTCTTGTGGTCCTTAACTGCCATCCATTTCCATGTTTCTATGTTTCTAAATAATAGGGATAGGAGCATAGATTTAGCTAAAACATTGGATGTACAGGGAAAAGTAGTAGAACAATGGAATAAAAAACTGTTACAAAATCTATACAACAAAATTTGCTCTTAAAATACTGACCCCTGGAAGAAAACAAATGAAAAGTGGAATCAAGAATTAGATATGAGGTTGACTAATTCACAATGGAGCAATATAAGGATTAAGATTAATAAAGACTATGGGCAGGATTCACGAAGCTCATGAAATACCTGCAGCTGCAGGTAAACCACGGCGCAAGTTGGTTGTGACTTGCGGATCTGCAGGTTACCCGCATTGGTGGGTATTCACAAAGCTGGAGCCAGATTATGACCAGCTCCACGATCTATGGCTGCTTGTGGGTGGTGTTGCCAGGGAGATGGCCACAGCAGCAGAAATGGGCTACGGCTGATGGAAGCAGCCATAGCACCCCCTGCAACTGCTGCGGCTGTAAATCGCAACCGCCGTAGCTGTGGGTGATTCCAGTCCACAGCAGCAGTTGCGGAAGGGAACTTGTAAATATTCACATTGTGAATCCTGCCCACATATATTCAAAGAATAGAACTATACAGAAAAAAATAACTGATCGGGCATATTATACACCTGATATTGTGGGTCATATTATACCAAAGGGATCTAAAGAATGTTGGCAACTATGTAAACAAAAGGCTAATTTGTATCATTGCTTGTGGAATTGCCCTAACTTGAGAAGATAAGAGATGATACAGCTACTGTAGCTGGCTTTCAGAAATGTTAGAACTAGAAATAACAAATTACTTTTCTACTATGATGCTTAATAGCATGGAAACATGGAAATGGGAATTAAATATCATAAGATCTTATGTAAAGGTATGATGTGCATGAAGAGGCATATTCTGCAAAACTGGAATTAACCAGAAATTGATCCACTTCAGAAAACACAATGGTGATATCAAGTAAAGGAAACAATTGCATATGAAAATCTCTTGACTGAGATAGAGGGATTACAATACCTGATCCATAAGGTTTGCATTGATTTAAAATATGGTTTCTTACCTTTGTGGGAAATTCAGATGTGATATTTGCCAGGGAGTGGGGAAGTGGGGTGATGAGGAAATTACAGTATGGTTATTAAGGATGTTTGTACACTTTGTAAAAATACTTTCATGACTGTAGAAAATAAATGTATGTATTTACAAGTAATCTGGATATTTTTCTTGATAAATGACATAACAAATAAAAAAAAATTATTGACAAAAAATAACTGGTTTGCGCATGTGGCACATTATCTCCAGCCAGTGTTCCACAGGTAGACTCTGTAACACTAAAACCCAGATTTTTCAAACGTAGAAATCTTTAAAACTACAAAGTTCCCAAACATTAAACCAGCATAGGAAATCCTTCCCCATCAACCTACGCAATCAGTTGGCCAGGATTTGTGGGACCTCCTCCTCCATCCAGGGACCACCAGTGACACTGCCGTTGCCTCAGAGGTTGCCAAGAAAGAGGAGCAGTTGGACCACAGTGGGCTCAGGGAGGGTGAGGGTGGTGGAACAGAGGTGCATCCCTCTAGTTGTACCTCTCCACAATTCCTATGCCATCCTGGCAAAGTGTGGTTCCTCTATGGAGGCACCCACAGTGGAGACCAAGGAGGATGCCAGGAACCTCCACAAAAGAAATCCACAGGAGGGTGGCAGGGGACCCTGCAGGGGAAGGAAACAACTCCTGGTGGGGGACTCTATTATTAGGAAGGCAGAACTGGGGGAGGAAGGGGAGAGGGAGGTAAGGTGCCTGCCTGGCACCATTTCTTGGAGGGACAGGAAGCAAATCCTCAGGATTGCTGGAGCAGCTGCACAGGGGAAGGAGCTGGATGTCATTGTCCACCTAGGGACAAATGACCTGGCTAAGAAAGGGATTAGAGAAGTGCAGGAAGAGTTTGTGGAATTGGGGAAGGGCCTTAGACAAGTAACACGCATGGTAACCTTCTCGGAGGTGCTGCCCATCTATGGCATAGGAGAGGCTAAGATGTTCCACATCATGGGATTCAATCTGTGGTTGAAAAACTGGTGTGGAGCTCAGGGATTTGGCTTCATTGGGGACTGGGGGTCCACCTGGAGTGATGCAAGCCTATACTGGCATCATGGGCTGCATCTGTCCAGGAGGGGAACCAGGATCCTAGGTGATAGGCTTAAATGCTTCATTGGCAAGCATTTAAACTAGCCAAGGGGGGAGGCACTGGAAAGGAGCAGAGAAATCCTAGCCCCCCCAAAAAAATCAGGGTACTAAGTGCGGAAAACACCAACATAGAGGTGTCGATAGGGAGAAGGGTAGGGGTAAATGGAGAAACTGACAAAGGCAAGAAGGGCAGGGATGGGGAAAAAAGGAGTAAGGCCATCAGGAAATGGAGGGTAATGAGTACCAATGCCCATAGTCTGAGCAACAAGCTCCCTGAGCTGGTGGCCTTAATGGAAGAGGGATGCGTGGATATCGTAGCAGTCACAGAAACATGGTACACAGGGAACCATGACTGGGATGTTAACATACCAGGGTACATAACCTACAGGAGAGACAGGCAGGGGAGAAGAGGGGGAGGAGTAGCTCTCTATTTAAAGGAAGGGATAAAAGCAACTGAACAAAAGAGTAAACAGGGAGGAGAGGAGGCACTGTGGGTCACCTTGGAGACTGGAAAGGGCACCACAATCCACACAGGGGTTGTGTATAGACCCCCATGTCAGGAGGAGGGAATGGACAAGGATATGATAGAAGGCATTCTTAGAATGGCACAGAAAGGGGAGATACCATTGATGGGAGATCTGAATATGCCATATGTTTACTGGAGTACCTTTGCTGCAGCCACATCCAGGGAGGGAGCAGTCTTAGACCTCGTACTCTCAAACGAGGGCAGTGAGAGGATCTCAGATCTAGAAGTGGGTTGCCATCTGGGAACAAGTGACTATCAAACAGTGTGGTTCACATTAAACTCAGCTACAGAGTCAAGCCACACAAAAGTGAGGGTACTGGACTTTAGGAAGGCTGACTTTGGCAAGATGGAAGAGTGCCTCAGAAAAGCATTAGCAAACAGACTAGAAGGAGGTGTGGAGCAACAATGGGGAATCATCAAATCTGCCATCACAGAGGCAACAAGCCTTTGTGTGAAGCAAATAAACAAATCAAAACAAAATAAAAAGCCACTATGGTTCTCAAAAGAGGTGGCTGTGAAAGTCAGGAAGAAAAGATAGCATTCCGGAAGTATAAGGAAACACAGAAGGAGCAGGACAGAGAGCTGTACCAGTTAAGGCAGAAGGAAGCAGGGAAGGAAGTCAGAATAGCAAAGGCCCAAACTGAGGAAAAGATAGCCAACTCAGTTAAGAAGGGGGATAAAACCTTTTATGGGTACATCAGCGAGCATAGAAGGACAAAGGGAGGGATAGTGAGGCTGAATAGAATGAGCAGTAGGTGGGCAGAGGGGGACAGTGAAAAAGCAAGGATACTGAATGAATGTTTCTGCTCAGTATTCACAAAAGAGGAGGGGGAAGTGCCTAATCCAATTAACAGAAGCACTCTTGATTGGGGAGTAGATCCCAGTCCTTTCACAGAAGAAAGGGTTCAGCAAGAACTACTAAAACTGAAGGTGGACAAAGCAATGGGTCCTGATGGAATTCACCCCAGAATTCTAAAAGAATTAAGGGAGGAACTGGTGAAACCACTAGCTACTCTTTTTAATAAATCATGGGAGGATGGTGTGGTACCCGAGGACTGGAGGAAGGTGGATGTGATTCCCCTTCACAAAAGTGGGACCAAGACAGAGGCAGGAAACTACAGACCTGTCAGTCTGACCTCTGTGGTAGGGAAAGTGATGGAGTCACTTCTGAAGGAAAGAATAGTTGAGTACCTAGAGGCCAGTGGGGCACAGGACCCAAGGCAGCATGGGTTCACAGTGGGAAGGTCATGTCAGACGAATCTAATAGATTTCTTTGACCGGGTGACCAAAGTAGTAGACCAGGGAGGGGCTGTGGACATGGTCTACCTAGACTTTAGCAAGGCATTTGACAAAGTCCCACACAAAAGATTAATAGTCAAATTAACCAGCCTGGGAGTGGGTTCCAGGGTAGTAGCCTGGGTAAAACGTTGGCTGCACAACAGGACACAGAAGGTAATTGTAAATGGAATCCACTCTGAAGAAAGAGGGGTTACTAGTGGGGTACCGCAGGGTTCAATATTGGGTCCAGTCCTTTTTAATTTCTTCATCAGTGACATTGCAGAGGGACTGGAAGGAAAAGTATGCCTTTTGCAGATGACACAAAGATCTGCAACGGGTTGATACAAGGAGTGTGGAAAGGATGAGAAGGGACTTGGCAGGGTTGGAGGAATGGTCAGGAGTATGGCAGCTAGGATTCAATGCAAAGAAGTGCAAAATAATGCACCTGGGAAACAAGAACCCAGGGGAAGAATACACAATGGGGGGGGTAGTAACAACAACAAAAAAGGAAAGGGACCTGGGTGTAATCATATCATATGACCTTAAGGTTAGCAAGCAATGTGAGAAGGCAGTAGGGAGGGCTGGGGGTATACTGGGATGCATAGGGAGAGGCATCAGCAGCAGAAAACAGGAAGTTGTTATTCCTCTGTATAGACAGTTGGTGAGACCCCATCTGGAGTACTGCGTCCAGTTCTGGAGACCCCATCTCCGCTAGGACATAGACAGGATAGAGGCAGTCCAGAGGAGGGCAACTAAAATGGTGCAGGGTCTGCAAGAGAAGCTGTATGAGGAGAGACTAAAGGAGCTCAATATGTATACCCTTGAGGAAAGAAGGGAGAGGGGGGACATGATAGAAACTTTTAAGTACCTCAGTGGAATCAACAAAGTCCAAGAGGGTAGCATCTTTCAGAAAAAGAGATGTGCAAGAACAAGGTGACACAATTTAAAGATAGAAGGGGGGCTGTTCAGGGGCAATGTGAGGAAGTATGATTTCACAGAGAGGGTAGTGGATACATGGAACAGCCTTCCTGAGGAGGTTGTGGGGTCTAAAACTGTGGGAGAATTCAAGAATGCATGGGACAGACATAAGGCAATTCTTGTGGGGGGTAGGAAGAAACAGGCTGTTGGTTAACTAGGATCTGCTGCCTATCCTGTAGGTAGGGAAATAGACAAACTAGATGGGCCAAGCAGTCCTTATCTGCCATCAAAGTTTATGTTTCTATGTTTCTAGAATTTCACTATTTAAACCTTTACAGGTTTTTCTCTAGAGGAGAGCAAAGATTCTCAGAAAAAACCCACAGTTGAAATCAATGGAAACACTATTTTTTCACCCTTCAATATCTCTAAAAATTCTTAACTAATTTACATGAAACATTAAGGGATTGTAATGTCTAGCCTGAATCTGAAGCCTGATCCCTCATGTGGACCTGTCTGCACTGGTACATGCTTTTGTCACTTCCAGGCTGGATTACTGTAATGCCCCGTACCTTTGGTTATCTGGAGGCAACCTCCACAGGCTATAGCTGGTGCCGAATGTGGCAGCAAGACTTTTGACTGGGGTAAACAGAGGCAAGGATATCACCCCGGTATTCCTCAAACTGCACTGCCTGCTGGTCAGGTGAAGGATTGTCTTCAAGATAGGGCTTCTTACCTATAAGAAACTCCATGAATGGGGTCCTGTCTATCTGCAAGATCTCCTTGTCCCTTATTGTCCGGTCCTGGCACTCCATTCAGCTGAGGGTGGCCTCCTTGGGGTTCCCAGGGTTAGGCTGTGGCATTCTGGAGACAGAGCATTTGTAGTGGTCAGGCCAACCCTGTGGAACTCTTTGCCTGACTATCTGAGGGGGGCTCCCTCAGTGGAAGCCTTCAAAAGGAGGTTAAAAACATATCTGTTCAAACAAGCTTTTATTGATTAGTGTTGCTATGAACTACAGATAGATGGTTATTTTTTTATTATATTTATATGATTTTTGCATGTTTGATTTTACTTGATTTAAATATTTGTATTTTTATTGTGGTTTTTACTGTACAGCCCCAGAGTCCCAGGAATTGAGCACTTTATAAATAAAATATCTGTCTGTCTGTCTAACACCAACAACAAATTCTGAAAGTTTCATGTAAATTTGAAAAACCATCTTTCTGCAAGCAGCAAACAAAAAAATACATGTAACCTAGAACTCAACAGCCACCCAAACTATAGTGGCACTACGGCACAACTATTATGTATCTATATCTATATCTATATCTATATCTATATCTATATATGTATCTATATCTATATCTATATATATATATATATATATATATATATATATATATATATAGCATTCTATCACCCATCATGATAAGCAGTTATGGTCGGCATATAGCTTGCACAACAGTTAGTTGTAAAAAAAAAAACATCCAAATGCTTCCTTTTAAGCTAGCTTCAGGAGGTTCTTATTCTTCAGCAACAACAGCAAAATATTTCAACCGATGACATTTCCAACTTTACAACAATATCTACCATAGCAGAGTTATTATGTTTAACATTCTAATACTGACTATTGCTTGGTGTCTTACTGAAACATAATCAGTGTTAGAAAGCATTACTAGAGACCTATGATGAGATCACATTACCGTTATTTATTCTAGTTGGTACTATTCGCTGCAGATTGTGCATATTTTCAGCAAAAGCCTTGTTATATAGAACAGTTCCAAATAGCGTTTGCGTTACTTAGAGCATGATGTAATTACTGTGTTAAAACATATCCATATAGTATTTAGTTAAAAATGGTACAATAAAAATAGTATTTAGGGAAAAATGGTAATATAAAAACTGCAATGTCTTATTCAGCTTGACAAATTATACATAGCCTTTTCCTTTTACAGCCCCTGCCAGATGCCCCAGCACGCTGCTGCCTGTTCTGACTACGAAATGGTAATACTATCAGTCATACCTACACACACACTGAGACATGTAGCATATGCCAAAATAAAGAACAGTTTTTACCCATAATTGCGTAATGACTCTCATGCCACTGAACCTAATATTGGTTCAAGCACTTTGTGGCATAAGCACTAATATTAAGGTTTAGTTATGTTGCACCTTTAATTACTTTCTGTATTATCTGGTAACAACATTTATTAAACAACATTGGTATTGCCTTATAACGTAGAGTGGAGCCCTTGTACATGCATACCCTATGTACCAGCTGTAAATATGTATTTAAGTGGGCTATAGGTATAAGATCTTCAGGGCTCTTGAGTGCCTACATCCTTTACACATAAGTATAGTCAGGATGCTCGGACGTGTCTGCATAAAGTCCTAGAGACACTCACTGTACAAGACCCCAGGACTGAAGTCGCAATGGGCTGACTAAATGTGCATGCATGAGTCAAGTTTTTTTTTTCCAGCACATTTCAGTCACCTGCATGGAGCATGCAGGGGGGTTGGGGTGTTTTCTATGAACTTCAGTCTAGGACCGCAGCACTGAGGAGGGGGACTAGGAGGGAACAGTGGTAGTGTTCAGGAAAGAAACCTGTGAACCCTCCCCCATGAAGCAAATGTTTCAACCTGCAGCAGAGACCGTGTCTGGCACTGGAGCAGCCATTTACAGGTGCTGGAGACCACAGCAAGATTGCAAGTTAACAAAGAACATCAATTTTGTTTTACAATAAATAAAACAAAAAAGTCATTCCCAGTTCTTTTAACCTGGGATGAGTCAGAGCCTCGACTACATGGCCAGACTGCACTAACAGTGCAATCGACAAACTTGCAGCAACACTGAACAAGTAAGTGTTAACCCTTGCTGTGCCACAGACTGACATAGCAGTCCAGAATTACTACAGTATGTGTTCTACGTCTGTTGTCAGCCTAAGAGTTAAATGTTGTTCTGTTACACAGTTAAGGCATTGCATGACTATTTTTAATGATAGATATTAAGCTTAGGTATTTGTTTTATCTTGTACAGAGCTCAGCTTTAGACAGTGCATGTTGCTTGCAGAGAACTAGGGAGAGGGAGGGAATTCCATGACTGCATGCCTTGTGGTCAGTGCCAGACAGTGGTGAAATGTCACAGTGAAGCCTAAATGATTATTTTGGTGAAGGAGGTTCTGCTGCAAAAGATAAGGAAATAACCACAGCATCTTCTGAGTGTGAAGTCTATGACATCTCAAGAAATTGCAAATGTCGACACGGATAATGATAAGCAGTCTGAACAGACAACATCTGCTTTTTCAGCTAAAAGCAAGAAAAGTTTTTGGAGGCACAGCTGGACAAAACAATTTCCATGTCTTTTAAATGATGAAACAGAGGAAATCATTGCTGTTAAATGTAGCTGGTGTAAAAAAAAGCTGGAAAAGGACATTCATTGGCCACAACTGGCACAACCAACCTGATATTGTCTGCTTTTTATAGACAGAAAGAACAGAACATTTGTTGCTACAAATAGGAAGGAGAACAGCAAAAAAAGTGTCTCTTCCAGTGGCATTTGGGAAACAAATTGATCCCAAGCCAAAAGACGATGGTAAGGTTGCCCAGTTTCTGACAGTGTATTACCTTACCAAACAAGGTCAATCGCCAAACCAGTTTGAAACACTGATATCTCTACAGGTGCAGTATAGGAATCCGGAAGGGAATCCATTTTTTGGAGGTGGCCAGTGGCAATAATTGGAACCTAGATCTAGTGATTTTGTTCTTTTATCTTCACATAATTGAAATGGCAGTCCAGGACTGCAAGACAGTGGTATGGTCTGCTCCAGTTGAGATGCAAGGTATGACATGCTGGGTTCCATAAAAATTGTCATACAGGAAGAAATCATAGCCCACTTAGCAGGTTCTGTTTCTTGGTATAATAGTAGATAAAACCACAGATGTAACCATTCCCAAAAACCTGAACATTAATGTAAAATGTATACTCAGTGTAGAGCCAGAAATTTAGCTGACTGTATTACAATACCTGGTGGAACAGCAGAAACAATTTATATCAGAACTCTTAAATGTTTTTTCTGATAATGCAGTTGACCCCATGAATATCATCACACTAGCAAGTGACAGTGCAGCATCATGACTGGAATGCACAATGGGGTGGGTGCAAAGTTAAGACAGCAAGTAAACCCAAGGCTGATTCAGATCTATTGTGTTGCCTGCAGCCTAGCACTGGTAGCGGACAAGCATGTAGGGACAAGAGTGTATTCAATGAATACCAAGTAACCATAAAAAATATGTACAAGTACTACAGCAACTCTGCAGTACAATACAATGCCTTGTGTTTCATCCAAGAAACAATCAGTGATGACAGTATTGGATATCTGTGTCTAAAAGAACCTGCTAGTCTCCGGTGGCTGTCACCGGATAATGCAATTCAAATAATTTCCAGGTCCTACTCTGTACTGTTGCAAGCCTTAGAGCATGATGCAGCAAAAGATGTCCGAGAAGCAAAGGGCCTTCAGCAAAAGTAAACTCTGTCTGCTTTATCTTATGCACTTTTTCATGGATATCTTAGATGTGGTAAATAAGCTGCCTCTAGTTGTGCAGCATGACAATGTTGAAATCTCAGTGGCCAGCAACATGCTAGAAGCCACTGTTACTAGACTGCAACATCTCAGTGCCAACAACATGACAGAAGCCACTATTACTAGACTGTAAAAGTTAAAAAACCAGAATGGGGCAGAGCTTCAAAAGACATTTCAAGAATTTGACTGAACAAGCATTGCCTATGCAATTTCAAACGGCATCTCAGCAATATCTGACACAGTTCACTGAAAACTTCCACACAAGATCTGAGACATCTTCAGTGCAGTTGCTACATGAAGAACAGTTACTTAAGAACTTGCTGTAACAGTAGATCTTCAAGGGGATCTCAGTCATCTGGACACACCATAGGAACTTCACCATCTGTGAAGCAGCATCCATGTGAAAGATATTCAGCAGTACAACTAGGGCCGCCCATGCCGACATCAGGTGATGACATCGCCAACCCTATAAAAGCATGAGCGACCCCACTCCCTCCTCAGTTCTTTCCCCTTGGAGACAAAAGAAGCATAACTCCAGCCATGGGGGACCAAGGAGAGAGAGGTGCCCAGGCCTGTATGAAAGGCTGGACACACCAGCTAGCCAGTTCCAGGAAAGAGTTCCCCAACAAAGAAGAGGGACGGTGGGAAGGAAGGCAGACTTGATAACTGACATTCCCGCAACTCTGCTGTTACAGTAAGTACTTACATGGCTGTTCTATCTTCTTCGGGGGTGTCTCAGTCATCAGGTCACACTGTGGGAATGGGTACCAAGCAGTTACAGGTGCAACAGGGCAGTCTGGGAGGAAGGCCAGCCATAAACTTAAGGCAGGAGGCCCTGCAGCACAGCCCAGCCAAAACCAGTACGGACTCTAGAGGCAATGTCCAGACTGTAGTGCTTGATGAAAGTATGGACAGTACTCCGGGTGGCAGCCACGCAAATGTCAGCAGCTGACACCACTCAAAAGCAAGCTACAGAGGTAGCCGTGCATCTTGTGGAATGAGCTTTTACAGCTCCAGGCAACTCTTTGCCATACTTGTTGTAGCAGAACACAATATAATTAGCCAGCCATTTAAATAAACATTGTTTGCAAACCTGAATGCCCTCTCTACCAGGGGTGAAAGAAACAAACAGCTGCTTCGACTTTCTACTTTCCTTGGTGTGAAGCAGATAGTACTTCACGGTTCTGCACACATCTAACGTATGGAGCAGTGTTTTCCCTGGATTGGCATGCTCAGGAAAATAAACAGAAAGGTGGATGGATTGATTGAGGGTAAACTGACACCACTTTGTGGAGAAACTTAGGATTTATGTGGAAAGACAATTTGCCTTTGTGAAAAATCAAATAAGGCTCCTCGCACCAGAGGGCCTGAAGCTCAGAAATCCTTTAAGCAGAAGTAATAGCAAGAGAGCCCATAGTCCGAGGGTCTGGGAAAGCATCAGGCCTTGATGGGAGAGCCATCGATGATGGCTCTGTTGTTGACAAGGAAGGAGCTGATGACCTGGAGGTCAATGACCAGCTGCCCTGAAGGTTGGGCAAAGGCACTATCAGTAATGGTCTGGTAGGACTAAGACCAGGACAGCAAATTTATGTGTCAACACAGCTGCAGTTGATAAAGTACCCCTGGACAAAGAAAAGGAGGCCATCAGGGAGTGGGATTTCCGCCGGGGGGAGTGGTCCATATCTCAGTCTTTTTCAAAACTTTTCCCCAAGGACTTGTCTTGGGCCTTAAGCAGCCTGGGAGCTGGATGACTCTTCTAGTGACTGGGAAGCAGGGACCCTGGAGGACCCCTGCCCAGATCTGGCTACCTGTAGATCCATGAGGACATTTTTAAGTGTCTTTTTGCATTGCCTGAGGGCCATTTGATTAAACTTCTGGCAGAGCTCACAGTCCAAGACTTCATGGACAGGCACAAGACAGCAGAGAGAGAGAGTGTGTTCTTCAGTAGATACAGTCTTCTTTCTGCAGTGGCAGCAACAGAAGAGAGAAGTTGAAGGACTGACACTCAACATAAACAAAATAAATGAATCTCTTTATAAAAAGAGATTTTAATATAGTAGGTAAGAAAAAACTATAGGCAAAAAATGGTGCAAAACTGTGTTGGTGCTTCCATGGAGACCGATGTGAACAAGTTGACAGTGGGAAAGAACTGTGGAGAGTGCGGGGCTTGTCACACCTTCATATGGTTGGTGATGTTGTCACATGATGTTGATGTGGGTGGCCCCAGTTGTACTGCTGAAAATCTTCTGTGTGGTTCCTCCTTCACCAATGGTGAAGTTCTTACCCTGTGACCCCTTGACTGAGATACCCCTGAAGAATATCTTAAATGTCCTAAATCCTACAGCAAATCTCTCTGATATCTTCAAGGTAATGGACCATGGACTGCAGGAACCAAAGGATGTTTACACTTATTTCCAAGACACAAACTTCAGTGAAGAAACACTGCCAGCACCTATCGACAAAGAAAGGGCTGTGAAAGATTACAGACATTTCAATATTGTTCTTAAAAAAAAGGAACAACTTTGCTCAGCAGTGTTTGCCAAGACTTAATTGAGAACTATTCAGATATATTACTATTCAGAATGAATCACAAATGTCTCTGTACTCCCTGACACCCTAAGTGACCACCTCCCTATACTTTGTAGTTGGTCCAACAAGTTCAGCAAATCTCCACCTAAGGTTATACTCAGTAGGGTCCTAACTCCAGGACAACTAGAACCACTCAGATTACACCTTCAAAGCCAGGATTGGTCACCACTGGACTCTACCAATGACATTGATGAGGCACTTGATTTCTTCATTGACCACTTTAATGCTGCATGTGATATCCACAACCCCAAAAAGGCGGAAAGTTAAGGGGGTGTGCAACCCTTGGATAACACCTGAATTACTAGAATTTATGAAGACTAGGGACCACCTCTGGCACTGAGCCAAAGCAACAGGCAAGCAAGCAGATATTCAGGCTTATAAAAAATCCAGAAATGTTTGTACCAGAGCCATCTGTTTTGCAAAAAATCAATACTTTAGGGAGGTATTTTCCAACTTGTGAGGTGACAGTAAACATTTCTGGAGCAACATAAAGGAAGTCACGGGCAAAGACCTCAAGAGAGCACCCACTATGCTTAACATTGATGGAAGCCTGACTCTTGACCCAAGGGCCATAGCCAATTTTTTTATCAATGCCTTTATAGACCTCAGCAATGTCCTCCCCCCTGATTTTTTTCATGGTCTCTGCCCCTGCCACCCTCCCAGTCTGTGATGCTCAACAGCAGGCTCCCCCCCCTCCTTTTTACTTCAAATAGGTTACTAAGCATGCGACTAGAAAGTACATATGCAAAGTGCTTGGTGAAGCAAGATTCAGTGGGGACAATCTAGATCACAAATTTCTTGCCCTCACCCTCAAGGAAACTCTTACACCTCTTATCAAGATTCTGAACCTTTCTCTAAGGCTTGGGCAATTCCCACAAAAATGGCAACAGGCCTTAGTAACCCTGGTGCACAAAAGTGAAGATAGGGCACAGCACACAAACTACAGTCCAATCTCCATTCTACCTCCTTTATCAAAAGCACAAGAGTGTATAATTGCAGATCAGCTTGTGGAATACCTGGACAAATACAATATCCAATGTCACCAACAGCATGGCTTTCATAAAGATCATAGTACTGCCACTGCACTGTTAGAATTCACTGGTTTCATACATAATGCACTCAACCAAGGCCATCTGGTAGGGGCTGCCTTTATCGACCTGATGAAGGCCTTTGATATTGTGAACCACTCACTGCTACTCGGGCAATTATCACTCACAAGGTTGTCAAATTATGCTGTCAGCTGGTTCAAAAGTTACTTAAAAGACCATTTGCAGCAGGTCAAGATAACCAATGTCCTCTGCAAAAGGAAGCCAGTCCATTCTGGAGTGCCTCAGGGATCTACACTGGGACCCCTTCTCTTCAGTAAATACTTGAATAACCTCCCACAAGCCTGTCATGAACAGATTCAGCTTTATGCAGATGATACTGTGATCTACTCTAGTAACCCTGACCCTAAGAGCCTCCAAGATAACCTTCAACACAGTTTGTCAGAAGTGGAAAAGTGGTTCAGCACTCAAAAACTGGTGCTAAACTATAAAAAGACCAAAGTGATGCTTTTCAACAATATCCATAAGAAACACAAGTCCAAACCCTTGCTCATCACAAACTGCATTGGCACCCCACTTGAACAGATCCACTCCTTCAACTATCTAGGGGTCACTGTTGATAGCTCACTCACCTACTCACAACATATTGATAACATAACTCAAACTGTCAACATAAGGAATGGCCTCTGCCACAGGTACAAGTATAACCTCACTCCCGAGGCACTAAGAATAGCAATTTTCAGCTCTGTCTTTACCATCATCGATTATGGGCTGGTTGTTTATGGCTCTGCCTATGCTACAGCCCTTCACAGGATCACTGTTGCTCTTAACAAAGCATGCACACTCCTTACTGGGGATGCCTGCCTCGCACGCACATGTGACCTATATGCTCAGACTGGGTGGTTTCAATTATTCAGCTGGATGCAATATCAAACCTGCTTACTTGCCAAGAAGGCACCCTTGGTTTGTTACCCCCCAAGGGTCCAACAGCTCCTTGGACCTTGTTACAGTACCCAACATACTCGCAGCTTGGCAACTCAGGTCTTCACTGTTCCCAGATGCCACACCACCTTAGGTCAGAGGTCTTTTGCTTACAGAGCCCCCCCCCCATCTGGCTCAACCTCCTGGGTAGGGACATCTCTGTTGAGTCAAAACTCAGCCCTTTCAAACACAAACTCCGACAACATCTATTAGCAAACAGTATATGTGACTGCTGTCCTTAGCAGCCTTCTGCTTACTTTATCATTGTACTTATACCTTTTGGCACGTTTAACTCTTGCCACTTAATTTTGATCCTACCTTCGAGCCTTTTCCCCTCCACCCCTCACCCCTCCTTCTTCTCTGCTCATGCATATTCAAGTTCTTCCCTTGCTCCTCCTCACCTTCCCTCTTACACCCTCCACCCATTCTCTTATCTCATGCCACCTCTTTTGCAAATTCTTCCCCTCCATCTCCTTAAGTTTCTCTCTCTTACCTCTCTTCCTCCCCTATTACTCTGTCTCTCTCTCTCTCTTGGGTTTTTGACAAGGCCTGCTAGGCTGCCCCTTTCCTGACTAAACATCACCTCTTCTCCTTATGCTATTAATTTGTCTTCCTTCCCCTCACTTCACCAGCACTCCCCTTTCTCTCTGCACTCACCCCATTTCTCTCCTTCCACCTTCCCATCCTCTCATTTCTCTATCCCCATTACCTCCTTTGCAGCTCCACTCCTTCTCTCTCCACCTCCTGCGCAACTCATCTCCTTCTCCCTCTCCCTCTCCCTCTTGTTTCTCCCATTCCCCCACCTTACACCCCGTTACTTTCTCTCCTAGATTTTAACAAGGCCTCCCAGGCTGCCCTCTCTTCTAGCCCACTCTACTAATACATTGAGCAACATTCACTGCTATTTTGATTGTTTTTGATGTATTAATTTTTTTTAAGTATATTCTTGATATCTGCTATTTATTTATCTGTTGTTTACCTTGTTTTGTTTTTGTACTACTGACATGGAACCTTTGTAAATGAGTTGTATTGCTCAAAGGTGTTGTAATCCAAGACTCAGTAAATAAAACAAATAAATATTCTCAGGTTTTGTCACAGTGGCAAAATGTTACTTGTGACCTGTTACATCAGTGGCATGTGAAAGATAATTTTCTTTGTAAAACAAAATAAAAAAAGCAAAAGATAGAAGTTATCTAAAAGCTAGCACTGTGAGTGAACTTGTACAGATATCCAAAGAAGCAGCAGAACACTATAGCCCTGTTCCAGCATTTAAGAAATTTAAGACCATTAGACTGTGAAGAAAATATTGTTTTAAAATTGTATTTGAAATTAAAATTGTGATTTTATTTTAGTTTCAGACCCAGACAGGAGTTATTCAGAGACAAAAACTGATTGAGGGGTCCACTGGCTAAAAGCATTGAGCACAGGATAGAACAAGAAAAGTATTACCATTATAATTATTTCAAAGTTGTTGTCCCAGTCTGCTCCTTTCATTTCAACAGCGTCATTAAATTAATGCTTCCAGATGGATTTCTTGGGGTGATAAGGCAATGTCTAACAAGTTAACTTCCCACTCTGTCTTTCCACAGTCTGTCAACAGTGGCTTCTCTCATCAAAAGAGAACTGAACAGAAGGGGTGTCAAGAAATGGGCAGGAGAGAAATGCAAGGAGAAGGTATGGGCAGGAGGGAGTAAGAAGTTACAGGCAGGAGGGAGTTCATGAGAAGTTGTGGGCAGGAGGAAGTTCAGAAGAAGTTATAGGCAGGAGATAGTAAGGAGAAATTATGGACAGGAGGGAAGGAGAAGTGCTGGGCAGGAGAAAAGGTCAGAAGTACATGTCATGAAAAAAGAACAAAGATAAGCAAGTCCACAGAAGAACCCACCAGGTAGATTGTGCCACTGTTTTAACCATGATGGGACAGTATGTGAGTGGGTGGGGGGGCGTGAGGATGGGGAACCTTTAGTCAGTAAAATTTTATATTTTATACAAAGCTTGTGCAGGGGAGAACAGAGGAGAAATATTGGGTAGAAGAGATGATTAAGAAACATAGATGGCTGTCACCAATGACTGACTGTGTTTTTAGCAGCACTAACTATGTTTTTGCTAATATTCCTTTTTATTAAATGGCTTGATTTTGTTTCTGTAGCCAGGTTGGCACATCTCTGCTTGAGGGCAGCACAAGATATAAATATATCAATGTATAAGGGTCCTTGAAGGGCAAGCTGGAGGATTCCATAGAGAACAACATCAGTTTAAACTGACTGAGAGGGGGTAGGCAGCAGGGTGCATTGCACCTTAGTCATCAGAGAGAAGGGCCAATAGGTTTCCCTCCTCAGTCAGGACAGGATGGGGGGTAGCTGGATGAGAAGGGTGGGAATGGGGGCAACTGAAGGAGGAAGGAGTGATGAGGGCCAGATCAAGATGAAGGGGGGCCAGAGTTGAGGTGGATGGTGGTGTCTTTGAATGCCAGAAGCCTGAGAAATAAGATGGCAGACTTGCAGTCTCTGATGGTAGTGGGAGAGGTAGACATGGCAGCTATTACAGAGACATGGGTCACACCAAACCACAACTGGGACCTTTGAGTTCCAGGATATAAACTGTGTAGGAAAGATAGTGGGATGAGAAGGGGGGAGTGGCTCTGTATATGAAGGAAAGGATTACTTGTACCAAAGAGGAAGCACATAGGGTTAGACTGAAGCACTGTGGGTATAGATACAGCCCACTAGGGGTAGGAAACTAAGGATTAGGTGGTCTACATGCTGCCTTCTCAGGAAGAGGAATTAAACAGGGTATTAGGTTCTCAAATCATTGAAGTGGCCAGTAAGGGGGAGGTTGCAATAATGGGGGATTTCATTCTACCTGGGGTGAATTGGAATATCCTGGCTACCTCTTGCAGTAGGGAGCAAATACTGCTGGATGCATTTTTGAGTGACTTCATGTCCCAAGATGTCTTGGAACTCTCTAGGGGGGGAGAGAGCTATACTGGACCCAGTCTTGTATAACTGTGGGCATGTTCAGGATATAACAGTGGAACAGACACTTGTAGGTAGTGACCACCACATGGTGTGGTACCACCTGGACATGGGCAGGGGGTTGATCAGAACCAGGACAAGAGTGTTGAACTTTAAGACAGCTGTCTTTGGTAGGATGGGAGAGATTCTAGCAGGCCACATTGATGTGATCACAAAGGAAATGGATATGTAGTACAGAAATGGCAATAATAAAGGAGGGACTGATGGAGGCTTCTAGTGAGTGTGCCAAAATCAAAAGTAAGAAAACTGAAGCTGAAAAGTCCAGCTGCTTGAGAAAGAGAATGGCAAAAGCTAGAGGGGACAAGAGGACAACCTTCTGTAAGTACAAACATACTCAGAAGAGAGCGGATGAGGTGGAATACTCTTCCAGATCAAGAGAGGTGAGCAGAACAGTTAGGGAGGCAAAGGCCAGAAAGGAAGTGCAGCTAGTATCAGGGTAAAAACAGGGGAGAAGGTCTATTTCCAATACATGAGGGAGAAAATGAACACCAATGATGAAATAGTGAGATTTAAAAAGCAGGGTGGCTTGGCAGAGAGTGGTGAAGAAAAGGAGGGAACAGGGAGGGTGGAAACAGGTAGAGGGGAGTAATGGTTGGCATCATCCATACTGGTGGGATACTATAGGGCTTAAGGGCCCTGAAGGTAGACAAATCCTAATGAAGAAAGGAGCGCTTTAACTTAATTGGAAGAAAATCAATAAATAACAATAAAACCTGCTGACAATGGATGAGCAGTCGTGGTCCTTAATACTGTAGATTAGTTACAAGAAATCCTGAGGCAATTGTCAAATGAAGATTTTTATAGACCATTGAAATGAAACACTACAGTGGATTTAAAACATAATATAGATGCTTTTTTGGACCAAGCCCTAGACAGTGAGATCCTCTCAGTAAGTACCTTTGAATTTCAGAAAGCAGTCCACCTGGTGTGGGTCACCATGTACGTACTCCCGAAAATCCATAAAATGTTTGAAGTGTCCCCCAGGTAGACCCACTGTAGCAGACACTGGCTCTCTAATAGAGCCAATTCACAGTATGTTGATTCCCATATTAGGGACAATGTGAAGGAAGTGACATCCTTCATCAAAGATCCCACAGCAGTGTTACGTCTCCTGGGGACATCCAGATGGAACAACAGTGGCTCCTTGTTTCTATGGACATAGAGTCATTGTATATAAATATACCATATGGTGGTGGTGGACTAAGGGTGCTACGTGCATGGTTGCATACTGCAACTGATCTGGGAAACAAAGACTTTCTTTTGCAATTATCAGAATTTGTTCTGAAGTTCAATGTTTTCAGCTTTCAAGGGAAATATTATCACCAAGTAAAAGGTACAGCAGTGGGGGCCACCTTTGCCCCCAATTATGCAAACCTTTACTTGGGACTGTGGGAGAAGTATGTGATCTATGACCAGACTAATAACCCTTCTTTTGAGCATATTGACCTCTGGAGGTGCTATGTTGATGATGTGCTTATGGTGTGGTGAGGAACAGCTCAGGAACTTGATTTATTTGTGGAGTATTTATATAGGTCAAGTCCAAATCAGAAATTTTCATCACAGGTGGATGACAAAAAAAAAAAATTTTAGACCTTTGTGTTACTAAATTGGAGGATGGTTCATACATACTAATTTGTTTAGGAAAGCTACAGATTGCAGTACAGTACTGCACGCATCTGGTTGTCAAGCCCGCCATACCATTAGGAATATCCCTAGGTCTCATTTCATGCACATTAAATGCAATTGCATGAGTGATTCCAATTTCCATACACACCCTGAAGAAATGACCACTGGATTTTCAGCTAGAGGTTATGGGCATCAAACATTGCATGAGGCACATTTGGCAGTAGAGGAAATTGCTAGGCCAACGTTATTAGAGTACAGGACTAGACAGGATGAGGGTGGCAAACATGTCAGTTTCATTATGACGTATGGCTCCAAGTCTATGCAAATAAAACACATTACCTACAGAAAGTGGCATATCCTAAGAACTGAGCCAGCACTGGAAAAGGCGGCATCTACTCCACCAAGAATGGTCTTTAAATGAGGAAGGAATATTGCAGACCATCTAGTACACTCACAGCAATCTATCATAAGAAATTCACAACAATGGTTGCCACCACAACAAGAAGGATGTTTTAAGTGTGTTCACTGAAAGTTTTAATTTTTCATCCATTAAATGTGAATCAGACCTATGAAATTAGACAGTTTATTAACTGTTCCAGTGCGGGGGTGGTATACTTGGCTACACATGATTGCAAAGCATTTTATGAAGGCAAAATGAGTAGAATGCTTAAATAAAGGATAGGAGATCATCTTAGTGATAGTCATTGTGAGAATGAAATTAATGCATTGTATAAACATATTTCCCAGGGTGAGCAGAATATGCCACCGAGGTTCAACTTCTGTGGCATTGAAAGATTCACTACGGGTCCTGGGGTGGGGACTTAGAAATCAAATTGCTGAGTCGAGAATCATTTTGGATATATAAACTGGGGGCCCTTAAAGCACCAGGCTTCAATGATAATTTTGATATATCCCCCTTCCTAAAAAAGAAATAAATTGCCTCCCTACAGAACCTATTATATAATTCTGTTTATTCTCTAGCAATGCATCATAAACCCTTCTCATTTTATACTTGCCCAACTATTCCTCTCCCCTTCCCCCTTTTTCTCTTTTCTATTCATAGCCATTTTTCTTGCTTTATTCCCCCTTTTGCCCCTTTTCCTTCCTTGAGAAGAATTTAATTTCCAATGAATTACTCTCCAGCACTTTCTCAAAGAATATACATGGCATGTGTAACTTGTGATTGGGTTTACTTATATAGTTTTTTCTTTTCTAGTTCCATTTGTCTGGTTTGTGATTCCCTGGATGATGACATCACAGTGAACTATCTGACTCACTGAAGCAGGAGCAATCACTTTTGCCAGTTTTGTGCATTTGGACAATTGAATCATGTGATATAATGCATTTATTGTGCTTCTAATGTGAAATAATTCAACTGTCCAATTTGTTACCACTTCTGTACTGCTACGCTGTCTTCAATGTGATATCAATTTAAAATCAAGTTTTGATATTAGATATTACCAATAGTATATGGTGACAGCTTGCATTTCATTTTAATGTGTCTTGTTCTTTCACAGTTTTTATGGTGTGTTGTCACTTTAAGATATACTTCTATTTATGGTTCTGTCTAACTTACAAGGCCAGCCTTTGACAAAGCATGCATGCACGAAATCAGTCAGGCTGTTTGTGTGTTGGAGAGGTGTTAGTCGCAATGTGGCACTTAGGATGTTGCTGCTGAAATGTGAGTAATAAATCATTTTGTCTTTATTGATTGTTGGATGGTGTCATTCTTCTTTTGGCTGCTGTAGAGAATTTTGTTGAAACTTGGCATATTATTCCCATAGCTGCCCTCCTTGCTTTGAAGGTCCCCTGGAAGACTTGTTTAACACCTCTCTGGAGTCGAGGATCATATCCTGGGATTGGAGAACTACACATGTGGTGCCACTCCACAAAGTGGGCCAAAGGACAAACCAAAGAACTACAGGCCAATCAACCTAATCTTAATAGTGGGCAAACTGATGGAGGCCCTCCAGAAAGAGAGACTGGTGAGCTTTCTGGAGGATTTTGGACTTCAGGAGGTGAGACAACATGGGTTTGTGTCAGGGAGGTCCTGCAAGACAAACCTGATTGAATTCTTTGACTGGGTCACCAAGGCAGTGGACATGGGCCAGGTGGTTGATATCCTGTAGCTGGACTTCAGCAAGGCCTTCTACTCTATACCTCACAAGACACTGGTCAAGAAGCCAGAAGACCTATGAGTGGGGGCTAAGCTAGTTGGATGGGTCAGAAGTTAACTTCAGGCCAGAAGTCAAAAGAAGGTAGTTGGGGGGATTCTCAGAAGCTAGGCCCATGGCCAGTGTCGTCCCCCTGGGCTCTGTATTTGGCCCATTGTTGTTTAACATATTCATAAGTGACATCACGGATGGGATTAGGGGTAAAATATGTCTGTGGGAGGGTGGACATGGAAGAAGGGAGACAGGAACTCAGGGAAGAACTGGCTAGGCTAAAGAAGCAGTCTGGCATTTGGCAGCAAAAGTTAATTCCTAATAAATGTGAAGTTATGCACGTGGGGGTGAAAAACCCAGGAAGCAAATACTGGTTGGGTGGAGTGCAGGTAAGCAGGTCAGAGGAGGAAAAGGGTCTGAGTGTAATTATTAGGAGTGATCTGAAACACTCAGTACAATGCAGGAAGGCTGCAGCAGAAGCAAATTGGATACTGAGCTGCATAGCCAGGGGACTCACCAGTAGGAAAGCGGAGGGCATTTTGCCATAGTACAGGTCTCTAGTGAGACCGCACCTGGAATATAGTGTGTAGGTTTGGTGCCCTTCTCTCAATAAGGACAACTTGCTGGAAACAGTCCAGAGAAGGGCAGCAAAGATGATCCAGGACCAGCAAGGCAACACCTATGAGGAGAAGCTCAGGACACTCAATATGTATTCTCTTGAGGACAGAAGGGGTGGGGACATGATTAAGACATTCAAGTACCTTAAGGGTATAAATAGGGTGAGCACTAAGGGACTCTTCAGCCTTAGTGGATACAAGACCACTATGGGTAACAGCTTGAGACTGGTGGGGGGAAGGCTCAGAAGGGAGATGAGGAGGCACTTTTTCACAGAAAGGGCTGTGGCTAAGTGGAATGAGTTGCCGGAGAAGGTAGTATCTGTAAAAATGGTAGACAACATCAAGAGAGGGTGAGATAGGGTGAGGGGGAAGTTGCAAGTAAAGGTGGAGGGGGTATTTGACAGGGTTCAAGGGGATACAGGGAAGGAGGGCAGTTCCCTCTGCAATTGCAGTGGGAACTCCACATTCAAGCAGATTAGATAGACCGCTGCTGGCATAGTCGTATGTTTGTATGTTAGACAGGCAGACTGCAAAACTGTAAGTACAATTTTGGTTTTACATGTTGGACCTATTGTAAATGAAAGTACAGAAAGTACACACAGACCAAGTTTATATTTTTGGCGATTTCTGATACTATCTCATCCTGACACAGGAATTGCCTGAAATGTAAAAACAAACACAATTAAGATACATGCAAGCGTAATTGTACTTTTAAGGCTCATTACATTTATTTCGATGGGGACCCCCCAAAATTTCACCTGGATCCCCAAATTTTGGCTGAGGACCTCATTTTTTTCCCAGAAGGTCCAGGAGCCCCAAACAAAAAAAATCCTACCAAGAGCCCTGCTGTTGAATGTACAGTACACATTAGAGTCACTCTGTGGATATTTTAGGATGATGCTGAATGTGTTTCTGATGGTAAGCAGCACAGTGCTGTACCAAGATATTCAGTGCTTTTTCATGGCAGGCACAGCATGGGAATAGAAATTTTAGAAACTTCAAGGTGTGGCTGAAAACAGGTCTTTGATCCAGTCCACTTTCTTGGTAAATCAAATAAATAAATAATCCCATATCTTGGTTCAAGAATAAAGGAAATCAAATGGGTATATTGATATTTTTGTAAGAAAAACATTGTTGAAAAAAACTGTATGGTGACTAATAAGTATTGCTTCTTTAAAACCAATATATTTACGCCAGTTATGTTTTACCTTTAGTGATTTCTATTTTTTTTACTTTTCTCTGTCATTGGTCTACTAAATGTTACAGATAGTGCAGTACTTATTTCACTGAGTCTTGCAAAATGTATCTGACTCTCCCTTTCAGACTCACAGTTGCTGTTTGTGACATCGGTCTGTTATGGTGAGTACTATCATGTTTTAAACAAAAAAGCACTGTGAGGTTAACTAGGGAGAGGCAAATACTTTTTACACAGACGTTTTGGATAGAATGCCAAAATACCCTATACACCATGGAAAGGAGCACTGAAAATGAAAAAAAAATCTCTAGTAAATGTTAATGCAAAAGCTTCACATTTATGAAAGCACATGCTGAAGTGCAGAACTGCTCTTTAAACACCCCTACCTGCCTTTATTCAGTCCTACCTTTGTGAAGTGCGACTGGCCTCCTGGCCTCCCTCTTTGGCTGATTCAGCAGACAGACTCTGCATCTGCCTGGTCTTATCCTTCACAGCTTGTCTTCACTCAAAGAGGGTGGGCTTTTAACATCTGAGGTACTATGAGTTAATACCCCTCTTCTGGATTCGGGTACTCCAAAAAGCCAGAAATTATGTCAGAAGGGCTTGTTGGAACCTTTCAGAAAACAAAAAGCCTGGATCAGTTTCATTTTTAACCAGCCTTGAAGTTTACTGTCTGCTAATACCCTGTTTTTTGTATTGGGAGCACACTTATAAAACATAAAATAGTCACACTGTTACTGGTCAAGCAAAATGCTGGTTCTGATAATGTAAACGGCATCATCACACACCCAAAAAGCTAATAAAAAGACACATTTAGATTACCTACACTGATTTCACTAACTTTACTGCCTCCAGTCAGAGCAAAATACCTGCAGGGCTACAAAAGTAATTTGACAATCAGCCACTATTCAGCCTCCTCTCCCAAAAGCTAACCTTTTTCTGTGCTAAAACTTGGCCTATAATATACACAATTTCCAGTCTATGCTAAACACAATGAGAGACTCACCTGAGAACTTCTGCTGTAATATGGCTTCAAACAGAGCCATTCAACAACCATACTGTAGTACTTCTGAAGGTAACGAATGACCTGACACATTAGATGACATCTACATCACTAATGTCATTTTCATTGACCCCAACTAAACCATTCAATATTGTTAGCAATGATGGTCTCTCTGACAAGCCATATAAACTAGGTCTATCCCACAGCATGGTTTAAAGGCTACTCATCTGACAGCTCCTAGATACTGTATTAAAACTCAGTTGATCAATATTATCCTCAGACTCATTCAGTCTAGTGTTCTCTTAAGGCTTGCACCTATATGCTGATGACATGATCATTTACTCAGAGGCTGAGTCTATCATGGAGCTTAACACTTCATTGTAAACAGTCTTCAATATGACTCAGGATTGGATGTGAACATATGGACTCTTACTAAAGGTACCAAGACCAAGGCAATGCCTTTCACCAGTAAACAGTCACCTAACACCTCATTATACATCATACCAGTAACTAAAATCCCTTGAAAAATGTCTCATTTCTTGTCTCTTGGGATATGGTTAGACCAAAAATAATCTGTTAATAACATCTCAAAATCTGGCAGAAGTGTGCACCAAAAACTATGGCTGCTATTTCTTTCTTTCTTTCTTTCTTTCTTTCTTTCTTTCTTTTCTTCTTCTTTCTTTCTTTCATTTCCAGAAGAGATTGTTACAAACAAGTTATGTCTTGTACATTCATTACAACTATGCATCGGGGTACCAACAGTACATTTTACATACAAAACCAAAAACAGCAGGTTTCATCTAGAAACTACCAGAATTTCATAGATATTCAATTGATCTTAGCTACAGTATACAAAAATAGTATGAGAACATTGCAGTTGTTATCAGTTCTTCCCAACCAACTTCAATCTTTCACTCACTATGTAAGCACAGAGAGCACTGTGTCTAACACAAGCTATTCAAGACCTCTCTAGAAGTAATTATCTTGCTGAAATCTTGCCACATCTTATCGAACCTATCCAATCTTTTTTCCAATGCATGATGAACTTTTTCATTTTGTAAATGTCCACCATAAAGTTCAACCAGGTGCTGAAGTCTGTTGGGGAGGGCTCTTTCCATTTCATCAATGTACACTTATGTGCATTTATTAAACCTAATAATGCTAACCACTGTTGATATGGAGTATCATTTCCTTCAGAATAACCATATGTGAGTAGAAGACGTTCCTTTGTTCTTTACAATCTTAAAGCAGAATATCTATATAATATGTTCAAACCTTTATTCCAAAAAGTATCTAACACATGATATTCAACAAACATGTTTCATTGTACCACTATTTAATCTACACTGTGGGCAACTAGTTACATACTCTGAATTCATTAAATTCTGCCTATAGGGGATATAGTATGTTCTATGAATAATGCTGAAATAAATCTGTAAAAGTCTGGAAGATAAAATACTAATTTTAGAAAAGTTGATGTGATGTTCCCACAGCTGTTCAGATATGTTCCCTGCTGTTTTTGTTTCCCATTTAGTTTTTAGTTTTCATAGGTAAACCAGATGCATATATACTTTTTATTACAATTTTAAGTTATTAGACTGAGTATACAATTCTTCCCACTCATTTTGTTGGGGTTATATTGATACAGAAGTTCCCATTTTTTTCTGATATAATCCCATAATTGCAAATATTGGGAAAAAATGCATGTTTGGAATATTAAAGGTTTGTTTTATTGTGTTAAAATTCATTAATCCATTTTTATTGAACAGATTATTAATTTCTCTCAACCCTCTATTTTACTACTGTTTAAACCCATCATCAATTATAGTGGGGTAAATAAGCCATTAAAATACATAGGAGATTGTACTGAGATATTTTTTTAACTATGAGTGAGTCTCATAACTCTGTCCCATATGTCATATGTCATATGCCACAACAGTGCTCATGCATCAAATGTTTTCTCCTTGTTCAATAGGAACCTGCATACAGCACATGTTTGATATTTTTATACATGATGAAAATTGATTCAATTTGGCATGGAAACCAATCTTGATTATGGTGAAACCATGTATATGCTGTGGCCATATTTGCTATGAGGTAATACCAATAGAAGTTTGGTAAAGAAAAGCTACCTTGATTTTTAGGAATATATAGTTTTTCCACTGTTAATCTGTTTTTTTTTACCCTTCCACAAAAATATTTTAATAGTTTTTTTCCATTTCCTTAAAAAATGTATCATTCAATACAACAGGTAGTGGTTTGAACAAAGAATAAAAATTTAGGCAAGATGTTCATTTTGATTACATCTGTATGGCCTATTAGTGTCAGTGGTAATGTTTCCCAATGACCCAGGTCTTTTCTGATTTTTGAAAGTAATTGAGTAAAGTTGGCTTCATATAGGTTTGAAAGGTTTCCCAGATATTTTAATTTATGCAGTAGGGGTGGACATAAATGGAGTGTGATAATTCCATTTATCTGACTAACTGTGTACATAAATTTGTTTATGTACACAGTTATGATGTCACACTCCATTTATGTACACAGTTACTACATCATCATCCCCCCACTCACCTGCTGGCACTACTTCTTTTCAGCCGATAACCACTTTCACTTTCCCCTCCATCACACAGCTCACAAAACAGCTGCCTTCCACATCCATTTGTTACTCAAAACACCTCCTTTAATTCTGTAAAAAAAGGACATTTCTTAAACAATCTATTTTCCAGATGCTTTCCTGCTCCTCTCCTTTCATGCACTACTCTCAAAATTCAGCAACTGTCATGCTCCCAAACAAAACCAAAGATTTGATTTCATTTATTTTTTTTAACTTGATGAACTGCAATATATTCACCTGATAACAGTTTGCTGTCTGTTTCTTGTTGGCAACTGCAATAAGAGGGAAAAATGCAAGCATCTTTACTTTTTTCCTTTATTTTTAAATCCTTCCAGCCACACCCTAAAACACTGATCTAACCTTGGGAACTGACAGCAATAGAACAGAACATCCATAAGCATAAGTCACATTCACTATTCTGAACTGCTCACCATTACAACATCACCATCAGAACAGCTCTGGAATTATTTGAAACTAAAATTAAAAAAATGTATCAAAGCAGCACCAAACATTACAGAGGTGCCTCCTAATCAGCAGTACCACAGCTCCCACATTCTCTTCAAATGCTTGTTTTTTAAGAAGTTCTTACTCCATTCAGCTCAGACTCACTCCAGAGAACTCCTTTCTTTCTTGGGACCTCACAGATGTGGACTATAAGTCACTGGCAGCAATACTTAATTCTGTGCCTGCTTTCCAAAACCTTTGGTGTTCGCTAAGCAGAGCTGCCATTTTTCTTCTGTATTTTTTAAATCTGCGCTCATTACACCAATCAGGAAACATGCTGTGGCATCAGAACAAAGTGCGCATTGCAACACCCATAACAACTGAGCAGACAACTGGCTCATAACCACTAGTTCACAAAAAAAACTATTGTACATTAAAAAAAATAACAGCACAAACTAAATAAAAATCTTACAAGTCCCCTCAAATGGCATAAATGGAATATGC
Organism: Neoceratodus forsteri; assembly: GCA_016271365.2. NCBI lineage: Eukaryota > Metazoa > Chordata > Ceratodontiformes > Ceratodontidae > Neoceratodus > Neoceratodus forsteri. The sequence continues at coordinate 898,468,703 of CM057456.1, read as the reverse complement.
AGGGAGCACCTTGTGTGATACCCAGTTTATCTACACTCATGCTGTTTGACCTTGGACACCTCACTCATGACTTATGCCACCCGTGATGTTACCTAAGGTCAAATAGCACTTGTGTAAATAAATCAGGTATCACACAGGTCCCCCCTGCATATCCCTTATTTAGTAACCTTATTAATGTTATATGTTTGTGCATATTTAAATGGGTCAGCATGTATTTTATTTTCAAGAAGTTCTGACTTACTCCAATTGATCTTATAATCTGAAATATGGCCAAAAAAGTATAATAATATCTTTTTAATTCTTCATGTATTAAATCGAGGTTAGAAGTATATATTAAAGCATCATCTGCATATAAACTGATTTTATGTTCCATTTTACTTACCATCAACCTCTTAATCTTATTATTTGTTCTAATAGCTAAGGCTACTGAATGAATTACTAAATCCAAAAATAATGGAAACAACTGGCACCCTTGTCTAGTTCCCTATGGTAAAAAGACCGGTTCCAAAAGTTCCTTATTTGTCTTAATTTTGGCTGTTGGTTTGAAGTACAATATATCAATCCAAGTTCTAAACTTTGAACCGAATTTCATATATTTTAACAAAGTTTTAATATAGCGCCACTCTACCCTACCGAAAGCCTTTTTCGCATCTAATGAACATATAGAATAATTTGTGTCTTTGAATTTATCTATCAGACTGATGGTACGTCTTATGTTAGATCTTAATTGTCTTCCTTTAATAAAACAATTCTGATCCAAATGAATAATGGTGGTCAACATAGTATGTAGTCTATTTGCTAAAATTTTAGTCAGGATTTTAGCGTCGGAATTTATAAGTGAAATAGATCTATATGATCCAGGAAAAGAGAGATCTTTATCTTTCTTTTTAAAAAGTAGTATAGTAGCTTCTTCCTAAGATAAAGGGAAGGAACACTGTACCAGGAGGTTGTCAAAAAGGTATTTTAAATGTGGGATGAGTAAGTCTGACAATTATTTATAAAAATCAAATTGTATTCCATCGGGGCCTGATGCTTTGCCACTTGTAAGGGCTGCAATTGCATTTTTAATTTCTGTTATTGAACTCTCCTCCTCTAACATTGAAATCTGGGTGTTTTTAAGTGTGGGTAAAGTAATGGATTGTAAAAATAATTCGATGTCACTGGTATCACCTCCTCTTTCTGAAGCATATAATTTTTTTATAGTAATTTTTGAATACCTGGTTAATTTTGTCTGGGTTAGAGGTGATGCTTCCATTTTCATTCCTAATATATGTAATGGTATTTGACTCCTGTTCTTTCCTCAATTGCCATAACATAATTTTATCAGTTTGTCACCTGGTATGTAATATTTGTTCTGTGCCATTAACTTCTATTTCTCTACTTCACATGTTGCTAAATTATTGAACTGATTTCATAAATCCAATATTTCCTTAGTTTATAAAGGTTTTCTTTTTGATTAATAAGGTTTCCAATAATTTCATTATTTGTCTTCTGTCTTTATTCATTTTAGTGTCCTGTGCCATTGTAATGCCTCTAATGTGTGCTGTAAAATCATCTCAGACCACTGCAAACAGTGTATCTGTATTGTTATTATGTTAAAAAAAATTGCAGAATTTCCTGTTTTATTTTAGTATGGAAACCTGGTTCTCTCAGTAGGGTGGGGTCTAGTCTAAATATATTAAATGACTTGGAGTCTTTAATAGGAATGTTCAGAACTACCATGGAATGATCTGATATGAGTATGTCTCTGTATTTAATCTCCTTCATGCAATGTAATAATGATTAAGAAATTAAAAATAAATCTATCATAGAGTATGTTTGATGCACCGCAGGAAAAAAAGGAATATTGGGGTCTATTCACAAATAGGTTTGATAGACTATGCACTAAATATCTAAAGCATGTAGGCAATCCTGCACCTGAAAGCCACACAGCAGGGTCCAGCAGACCCATGGCGGCATTCACCGCAGGTGTGCTAGCACCTATTGTAATGCACAGGATCCCCTGGCCAGTCACATGACACCATGCCAGGAGTGGTCAAGAGGCATGCCCACACTGCACACACACATAATGGCACTTGCATGTCATGTCAGTGTGGGAAATACTGTGTGAGGGGAACCCTGCCATAAATATTTATGTGCACCTCAAAAATTAATGGAAGGGTGCGGCAACAACAGGATTCCCCTGCATACAACTGCACCAGCCCATTGTACTGCCTGAAAGGGCTGTGGGTATCCATTCAGGCAAATTCCCCATTGTTTAATCCCTGCCTGGATATGTGCTGTCCCAGGATCCTCTGCATGAGCTCAGCAGGGGATCCACTCTGGGGTGGGCATCCGTTTGGCTGTTGCCCACATGACCATGCTCTTCTCCCATGCTGCTACACACTGAGGGGCTGGGGCCATGAACAGGTGGCCAGCAATGGTGAATACCAGCCAATACAGACCTGTCCTTGGGTGTAAGGCAGCATGGGTCAGGTATGCACCTTTCACACATACCCGTTCCCGGGTTGTGTATAGGGCCCATTGTGTTGTGGTGGAATGCACCTGTTTCCATGGATCAATTCATCTAAAATCCAAGATAAAGTCTGATAATTTTATAGATATTGATTGTGGTTTACCCCTGAGGATATTAGATTTGTCTAGTTTATTATTCAATACCAGATTGAAGTCCCCCCCCCTTTCTGATTAGAATGCAGGAGAATTTTTGTTAGGGCCATAAATTTTAATTGTGGTGAGTAGTTTACCATTAATTGTCATTTTACAAATGATATATTGACCATGTACATCAGTAATAAAGCTATTAATTGTAACACCAGCATTCTTTTTAAAGAATATAGCAACCCTTCTTAAATTTGGTTGATATAGAGCATTCACACTCAGTCCCCATCACCTTGAAAGGTATACAAATTCTTCTTGCATAAGATGAGTTTCCTGATGTAACAAACAGTTGACAGCCGATCAATCTGCTAAGTTAAATACTTTTCTACTTTTAATTCTATCTTTTAGTCCTTTAATGTTCCACGTTGTTTCACGTAAGTATTTTTAAAGAGTTAGTTATCTGCTATTTTAATAAGTATGGGTGTTATCAGCAGAACTTTGCCCATAATAAACCCAAAACATTGAAAAATATGGTGTAACCATGTACCCCTGAAACTGATAATCTGACACCATTTATACCAGTTTCTGAGGATGTCGAGGCACAGCTTGTGAAAAACTGGAAATAAGAAACCGTTGCCACACTCTTTTTTTGCCGACTCCCATAAACTTCTACTTTCCACCCCTGCCCTAGAGTCCACCTTCCCCTCCCATCACCCATCCTTCCCTTGGAAGTGACCATTCTTTTTGAACATAACCCTAATATCTCAAACATGAGCAAGGTATCAATAATAATTAACATGAAAATAACATAAAGTGATGTGCCTTGCCTTTCTTTGTAAACCTGAAGAAAGCTTCCCACACTTAACCCCCTTACTTCGACCAAGGTGGCCATAATAGAAAGACAGCAGAATGTACATTGCTCAGTACTCATGCTTGCCTGCTTGCTCTTCAGTGCCAAAATTATGTAGCCTTATTTTACAGTCATGCAACTAGACAGTTAACATGATCTAATTTGCTGATAATGTGGAAGGAAAAGACAAACTCTTCCTCCTCACTTTTACCTTCCCCCTTTTCATCTTTCTGTTTTTATACCCTTTTTTCTTCTCTCCCCTTCTCATCCCCTTTTTCCTTTTTTCCCCTTTCTATCCACTGTCTCTTCCCCCATTTTCTTACCCTTCATTCCCCCTTCTTCCTGCTCTTCCCTTTATATTCATTTATAATTTTCATAGGGGCAGTCATGTCCCTTGCATGTGTTGCTCTGCATTGTTATCCTGGTTCAAGTCATCCCATTCCTGCAGATTGCTTGCAATTTAGTTTTGGAGGGAGGTTAATGTTTCAGTCTGGGCTGCCTGATTCTCTTGATTGTCCTGTGTGGATTTTTGATTATAGTTCTGAAGAGTTCGAGCAACATCCTGATCTTGCAACACCTTTGCCATGAAGTCAGTGTGATTCTGCTGTTGCAGTGATTTTGTCACACTTTGGGGGTTTGTTGGGTTTTTTGAAGATGTAGTAGAAGCATCCCTACGGGAATTAGCCATGCCCCCAGTATTGTAATGTGTTTTCAAGAAAGCTTTGACACAATTCAGATCTGTGAAGTAATACATTCTGCCATGCCGAAAAAATTGTACTTAGCCAGTGGAAGAAAGGTGAATTTAATACCCATTTTATTTAGCATTGTTTTCACTTTAAGAGTCTTTTCATGATTGTATACTGTAGTCTCCACACTAAAGTTAGGATAAGCTAAGAACATAATCCCCTCTGCATATAATTCTTTGTAAATTTGTGCTCTTCTTAAAATATATTGTTAGTCCTGAACATTAATCAGTGTCTCACTGATTGCCCCCCATGATATATCAGGTCCAAAATGATGCATTTTTCAGAGAATTTTAATCCCAAAGCTTTGGTTAATAATTTCGCAAGATAAGGCACAGAGGGCTGGATATTCAAACTGCACCATTCTGTGGCACAAGCCCTTGCGCTGCTCAAAATAGTTGCGCTGGGGAGTGACCGGGGCGATATTCAACTGAGTTGTGCTATTGAGCAACTCCTTTGAATATCACCCCCCAGCCAGAGCCACTGTGCATGGTGCAGTGGAACTTGCGCCACCGCAAGTGGTCAGAGTGGAGCATTCAAGATGCGGTGGCGCAGGTTCCATTGTGCCATGTGCAAATTTCCGATATTCAAAGGTGACATGCAAATGGGGCCATAATTCATGTACAAGGTGCAGGGGTCATTTGCATCTACTTTGGCTCATTTGCATGCCATTAGCATGCAGGTGCACCGATCCCGACGACTTGCAGCTGGCACCCTGCCAGGCAGCAGCCATCGAGGACCGGCGCCCTGCAGCCGATCGCAGGCATAACTGTAGAAATCCCCTCCTCCTGACTGGCCCAATCGCAGGCATAACTGTAGAAATCCCCCCACCCCTGACTGGCCCAATTGCGGGGCATAACTGTAGAAATCCCCTTCCCCCAACTGGCCCGATCACGGGCATGCTGTAGAAATCCTGACTGGCCCGATCGCGGGCATAACTACAAATCCCCACCCCGACTAGCCCAATTGTGGGAAAACTGTAGTAACCCCTACTAACCCGATCGCGGGCAGAACAGAGTTCAACCCCCAGAACAATATCCCTGGTGGTCCAGTGGACTGCGAAGCCCGATCGCGGGCATTAGAGTCCACCCCAAGGTCCAAGTAGCCTGGTGATCTAGTGGCCCCACCCACCACCCATGGAGCCCTGCCACCGCTCCCCTGTCAGCCAGCGGGCCACAGCACCCACCCACCTGCCACCCCTGCCACCCACTAACTGACTACTCGGTAGGGCTGCACACCCATTGGTTCAGAGCAAGAGCCAATGGGCGTGCAGCCCCACTTACTAAGGCAGTCGATATGTGAATGAATGAATGAATTCATTACATATCTGGACACTGCTGATATGGGCTGCGCCCGTAGCTCTTGCTCTACCTGTGGGACAACCCCTACAGACCAATAATCGGTGGAGGGCTGGGTGTGAGCAAATGAGTGCTGCTGCCCACCCGGCGGGGGGGCGGGGTGGTGAAACTCTGTGAGTGTGGTGGGGCAGAAACACCGATCACCATTCTGACTTGAGATGAACTCTGTGCCAGCGAGCGCTCGCGATCACTGGACCACAGGCATGTGTTCTTGAGGGATTTGAACTCTCAGTCTGCCGTCGCCCGATCAGGCTGAAAGGAGGGAGGAGACACTACGGTTTGCCTGCGATCGGGCCGGTCAGGAGGATTTCTGCAGTTAGCACCGCGATGGGCCAGTCAGGGGGTGGGGGATTAGAAACATAAAACATACATACAGTTATGCGTGTGATCAGGCCAGTCGGGGGTGGGGGATTTCTACAGTTATGGCTGATCGGCCAGTCGTGGGGTGGGGGAATTTCTACAGTTATTCCCACGATCGGGCCAGTCAGGGGAGGGGGGTTACTATTATGCCCATGATTGGGCTGCAGAGGGGGCACAGGGAGTAAGTCGAGGGCCACCCACAGGTGGCAGCTGCTGTGTTGCACCCTGCAATGCAGCAGCTCATCTGTCGGTGGCCCTCCTTTTTTTTTTTGCTCAAAGTTGTGCAGGCACAGGTTGGGGGTTGCACCTGCACAACTCTGCACAGCCCGGCTAAATATCGGGCTGTGCAGTTTATGCATGGTTCCTCCCCCTCTAGTTGAGCATACCTTCATTAGCATTGCGCTGTTGCTCAGCATGACTTGGGGGACGCAACTTCCTCCTGCTGAATATGGCAGAATGGTGCCATTTCAGACTTGTGCAGGTGCAACCCTATTGTGCATGGTGCAATCCTTTTGAATATCCAGCCCAGAGTCTCCTTTTCCTTCAACCCCCTCCAGTACCTTTACCTGTTTTAAGTTGTTTCCTCTAGACTGATCTTGCCGGCCTATTATACTTTTTTGCAAGTTTAATAGTTGCAAGGTATGTTCTTTAAGTGTTTGATGAATTGGATTCACATTATTTTCTAGGTTGCTTACCCGCTGTTCCACTTCAGTAGTTCTGAGAGCTAATGATTCAAGTTTATCCCACAAGTTCTTCATGATTTTGTTAACAAAGCCAAAGTTGATGAGAGGGAGTCAACACCTTTTTGGATATCAGCCAATTTTTACTTTTTACACATGGTCAGAACATCAGACTGGTTTTCATCCATTTTGGGGAGGGGGTAACTGACATGCTTACTTGAGCTGAATTGGGTTGACTGTTACTATTATCAAGTCATAATGTCCCCCAAAAGATCTTGCACTATCCCTGAAAGTGCAATAGGCCTTTGTGAAATGGGAAAGAAATCACTTCTTGTACCAGAGTAAACTTCCTGTGGAGAAATAGTAATATTTGCACTAACCTGTATAGAGCTGTTAGGTATTGCTGACTCTGCAGGAGGAATGCTCCCAGATAGAGGCTTTCACTCCCTTAGGTCCATTTCTCTTCAAACGATCATTGACTCTGCTCCTGGATAGTGCGTATTCTCAGTGGAGTCAGAGGTAGAGAAAAAGGTGACCCGACTTGCAGAGGACCTGGTTGTAATTTCGAGCATTTTGGTTTGATGCTGTGGAATAACCAGAATTGGTGAAAGAAGTGTCTGAGGTAAACGCTTGTCCAATATGGGGAAAATGAAGTTTTCTCTGCTGCAGGTGCCTTCTAGCCACAGTCTCACATGCTGTTGAAGCCGTTAGCTCAGCGAAGAGTATTGTATGTTTTATTTGTTTCGTCCATGCGCTCCATTGTTTCTTGTTTATAGGTAAATGCTCTGTTAGCTCTGTTACACGCAGACTAACTTCAACATTCTATTAAAAGGCAGCAAAAATGACCCCGAGGTTATCACATGCCTGTAATTTTTTTGTTTAGTTATGAGCAGTGTTGGAGCTCGAGGCTGAGCAGCTGTCTATCAGGCAGCCATCTAAGATCTCCTAAGCTATATCGCAACCGTAGACGCCTTGACTGTAACACTAGAAGGGTGGTATATCCCCAGTTGCTCTGACCAGCACTGCAGTATGGAAGTGATGTTTACTAGACAGCAAGATCTCCTTTGAAGATATATCTTCCATTAAGCCACATCTTTGGAACTGTACCCATGTCAGCACTAGGAGCACATGGAAACTTTTTCTAGTAAGGGACCACTAAAAACAACATCATGCATCAGCATCTGTATAAATGTAGGTGGCCCAATCTCTCCTTGGTTCTTTTCTTGTCATCGATCATCATTGAACCTGCTGCTGAATCATTGGTCAACTAGCCATTGTAATTTTATTTTCCTTTATTTTTCTTAAGTGGTACATCATCATCTCTGCATGCAGCCACAATCTACAACATTATTTCAGTACAGTGAGTGTAGAGAGAAATGTTTTTGAATACCTATGAGCTGTGTGTATGCTGCCTAGGCCTCTCTGGTGACATTGAATCTGTAAGACCTGACAGAGCTTTATCCAAGCTACTAGGTGACACCAAAAGAAAGCACTGGAAAGATTTCTCCAAGAGAAAACTTTATCAGCTATGGAGAAAGCACAAAGTTAGCAAGCTATGTTGTCTGCCCTGTCCACCAAATCCCAGCTGACAAAGCCTAAGGACTGGATAGGGATCGATCATCATGCTGCCCCCACCCCACATCATCAGGTCATAAGCACAAGCACAATAATAAAGAGAGATCCTCTTCCCTGGTGAGGTCCTGGTCACCGCTGCAGCCTTCAGGTACTCAAACTTTGTCCTCAACTGCTCTGGCGGTGATGATGCCAGCTCCTCCGACCATCTATGAGACATCAAGATGGGGGCTTGGCTCAGGCACTGCTGTACCTACTATGGATGTCACATCACCATCATTGATGAGTCTTGGTCCATCGTCCACTTTAATTGTCATGGCTCCTTGCTGGGCATCATTGACACTCAAGCCATACTGGCATTATTTTCAGAGATGATACGACATTTTACCAGGCTTACCTGTGCAGCCTGTGTTATCATCAACAGATGTTACTGGTTCTCAGCCCCTGTTGATGCCATCTTATGGCACACTGCAAATATTTATTTATTTGTTTGTTTGTTTGTTACACACAAGACCCTTTAGGCTGAGCCTATTTTCAAAGGGTCTAGAGTCAAGATTATGAGGTAAAAGGACGATTAACATAGTTGACAGTACATGGTACATAGTTTACATCACAAAAGGGAGTTATGTTTGTAGGTTGGATCCTTGAGTCAAGTTAAGTTAGTGGTATTCAACAAATCAGGCATAATTATATATAGAATATTCATTTAACTTAAAGAGTTACTGGAGACAAAACAGCCAGACAAGAAAATAATACAAATTATAAGTAGTAGTTAGTTGTAAATTTTATTTCTGAAGTATTTTTCTTTTTCATTTTGCTCATTAGAAAGTATTCTATGTGATAATATTGTGCTGGATGTGTGGAATAGCTCTTAGCCTGGCAGCTGACATATCTAACTCTACTGCTCCACACTACATCATCAGCATTATGATCTCACTGACAGTAACATCACTTGTGAATAACCTGGCAGTCACTTACTTGATGTTTCTAAGTAGCAGTGATGTCACAGTCAGTGAGGTCACAGTCCTGATTACATAATGTGGGGCAGTATAACAAGATATGTCAGCTGCCAGGCTTAAGAGCTGTTCCACACATCACACCTACTAACATCAGGTAAACAATCTTCTAATTAAATAAAGGGAAAAGAAAAAGTACCTCACATATGAAAGGTAATGGTTGGATGCTTTTAAAATCTAATATTAATTTTAGGCAGTACATTATCTCTTTAACTAAAGCAACTAACATATGGTAGAAGCAGTGCTATAGGTGACAGATGCAGTTGCTTGAGTAGTAAGAAGAGAAGAGGGGGTCAGGAGATCAGCGAGAATAAGCACAGGGGTTAGGGGGAGCGAGTGAGGATTGGAGATGGGTTTTAAAAATGGTAAGGGAGTCCATAACTCTCAGAGAAGGGGTTAGGAGGTTCTAGAGTTTGGTGAATCTGAATGAAAAGCAAATCTGGCCTAGCGAGGTTCTCCTACAAGGGAGCACAAGGGACTTATACTCTACACCTCTCATGGGGTAGCTGGCATTCAAGGGGCACAGCAAGGTCTGGGTCCCAGGAGATAACAGTCCCTGCAAGGCTTTCTTGCCAGTGACCAGGGTACAATATTGTAATCAGGAGCTGAGATTCAGCCAGTCTAGGTTACTATATAGTGAGCATGTGTGAGTAACTTGCCTTAGGTTGCGTGCATAACGACAGTAAAGTAAGCCTGGTAAAACACCTTTTTCTCAATTGTTACTGATATCACTAGTGCAGTCCTCAGTTCCCATCATCAACAGGGAGGTTGACAATGAGGTGGAATACAATCCTGACCTCAATATGGAGGAGGATTATGAGGAAGAAAAGGTTTGAGGGAGAACAGTATGTACAATGTTACAGTTCTACCCATTTCTCCTATTGTTAGAATTTTGCAGTACACATACCCAGATCTCCTCAAGAAGATCTTATATTTCATTCTATGCTGCAGCAAATACAAACTGCCATGAGGTTTGCTGTGGAGGAGGTGGAGGACTCAACAAATAAAGATTTGATGGAGTTTTTAGGTAGTACCCTGTGCTTCAACAATTATCATGCCTCCAATTTATCCTGCATTGGAGGATGCTACATTTGCTGCATTGTACAGGCCTAACTCATTGCCAGCTGTACAAAAAAGGTTGACAAGCAGTACCCTGCTCCTTCTGCCAAGCTGTACTATGCCAATTAATCAACAACAGACTCAGTGGCTATTATGGCTGTCCATAACAGATCAAATGCATCTAATCATGAGTACTCTACCTCCTGAAAAATAATCAAGGAGGCTGGATGTGGTGGGCAAGCCCACATATGCCTCTGCCTCACTAGGCCTTAGAATTGAAAATTACCTGGCCTTTAGGATTAAATATCATAATTGCCTGCAGAAGGCTGCTAAAGCAGCAGCCCGGGTTCTGCCAGAAGGCTCTTCCAAGAATGAGATGATTAAAACTTTGACTTCTGCTGTTGAGGTTGGCAAATCCTTTCTCCACTCAACATACGATGTGTCTGATGATTCTGCCAGAGTGATTACATCTTGCATTTGCATGAAGTGTTATTCTTCACTATGGTTACCTGGATTTGCAAATGATGTACAACAAGCAGTTTTAAATACCCCTTTTGGAGGGAGCAAACTGTTTGGCTATGATGTTCAAAAGGTGTTGACAGGCCTTCAGACATCTAAAATAACACTAAGGTCTGTCAAATCCCTTTATTCCATGCCTGCTAGGGGTCATGGAATAGGATCCTTTCACCAGCCGACTGCCAGAGGTGACCACCAAGCCTACTGTCAGCTACGCTGAGGTAAGGGTAGTGGGCCTTTGCCAGGCTTCCTCGCCCCAGGTGCCCATTCCAAAGCACCCATGGCCATTGGAACCAGCAGAGCTGCTCCCACTGGTTCAGCATGAATCTATTCAGATTACAACTGCACCACTGTTGACTCCAGGGGTGGTTATAGGGGGCTGACTCTCCCTACATCTCTAGCAATGGAGGGAGGTCACAACAGATCAATGGGTCCTGGAGATAATTACAAAAGGGGCATGCTCTGGAGCTTTTAGAGGTCCCTCCAGAACATCCTCTGCCTCCCTCCAGTTATACTCCAGAATATTTCTCCCTTCTAAAAATAGTATGGCCTTTAATACACAAAAGTTCTGTAGAACCAATTCCTAGTCATCAGAAGAACAAAGGGTTCCATTCCATACACGTCCTGGTTCAACAAAATGAACAGGAGATCTGTGGCCTGTTTTGGATATGACAAGCCTAAACATCTACATGGAATACAAGAGGTTTTGCATGGTATCCCTGAAGGCTCTGATTCCATTGTTGCAATCAGGTGACTGGCTTTTCTCTCTAGATATGAAAGATGCATATCTTCATAGTAAGATCAGAAAGGCTCACAGACAGTATCTCCGATTTATGCTAGAAGGGGAGCATTATCAGTTCAGAATATTGAAATTTGGCTTTTCTTCCATGCCTTGGGTCTTTATCAAATGCTTGGCAGTTGTGGTAGCAGCCCTTCGCAGTAAGGACCTGTATGTCTTCCCATATCTGGACTACTGGCTCTTGAAAGACAGCTCCAGGGAACTTCTGCTACGCACCCTGTCTTGGACATGGCAGTTGCTGGATGACTTAGGAGTCGCAGTGAATGTAATGAACTCTGTATTGACTTCTTGCCAGAGACTGTATTGCATAGGAGCAATCTTGAACATATAAAAGGGTCATGCTTTCCTCCTATTGCACAGGGCAGAAAACCTGATTGCTCAAGCCAACTTACTATATAACAGTCATCAAGTCCCAGCTAGAGATTTTCTGTCTTCTTGGACTCATGGCACTGTGCCACTGGCCATCTTACACATGAGGATCCCTCAGTGGACATTAAGGTCCAATAGGATCAGCTGACATATGAGATGGACTTAATGGTACTCGTCACAACTCCATTGCTCAAAACACTGGTGTGGTGGATGACCTGCCACAACCTACTAAATGGCGTTCCATTCCTTATTCCAACTCTGAATCAGATCCACATCATGGATGCCTGAAGCTCCTGCTGGGGCATGCATCTGAAACCCTATCAGACACAAGGTTCATGGACCCAGGTGGAAGCCAAGTTGCATATTGATCTCCTAGAGGGCTGTCTTGTGCATCCTCCAGGCATTTAAGAAGCAACTGACTCCAGGTCCTCTATTGATACAGATGAACAATGTCAGTGTGATACACTATATCAACAAACAGGGGGCACTCATTTCTATCCCATTTGCAGGGAATCAATGCGAGTGTGGTGCTGGGCATTGGAACGCAGCCTAGAACTTTCAGCCATGCATCTCCTAGGTGTCCAAAACATCTTTACAGATAAGCTAAGCATGTCACAGTCCAAATTGAATGAATGGGAACTGCTGACCTCAGTGGTAGATGACCTCTTTGCAAGATGGGGTCATCCAGAGCTGGATCTTTTTGTCTCCCCACACAATGCAAAACTGCCATGTTTCTGCTCACTTGCTCCAGGGCCTGGAGTTTTCTGGCAAGGTGCATTGTCTCTCCCTGGGAAAGGGAAGTTTCTGCATGCATTCCCTAAAATTCCACTAATACAGAGGGTATTGCTTAAAGTAAAGATGGGGGGCACCACCCTCATCCTCATTGCTCCCCTATGGCCTCGTCGGATATGGTTTCCACTTCTGCAATGGCTGGTAGTGGAGTCCCTAATTGCACTACCTCTGTGTAGGGTTCTGTTGTCACAAGACAAGTGATCTCTGGTTCATCTGGACCTGAAATCCCTGCATCTGCATGCATGGCTCCTGGAGACATTGCCATAGTACATTTTGGTATATCAACTAAGGTTGCTGATGTGCTGGTTGCAGCCAGAAAGCCTTCTACCAGCAATAATTATTCCCTGAAATGGAAGTAGTTCACTTTGTGGGCTGCTTCCTGGAATTATGACCAATTTACTGTGACCAATGCAGAACAGCTTTGTAAATAGCTCTCTTTGGCACCTAAAGTTTATAACCTGTTGAAAAATAATGTTTTACTACTACTACTACTACTACTACTGCTACTACTTTACCTGTCTGGTAAATGTGGTGTTGGAATACTTATCACTGTAAGACTCTGGTCTATACTATTCTTCACTTAAGGTCCATTTTGCCACTATATCAGCTTTTCAAGCCCCTATCAATGAGTGTATGGCTCCCCAACTGGAGGTCTTCCATATTTTTCTCAGAGGTATTTTACGTGTAAAACCTCCTATCCATAATCCGGTCCCACCTCAGGACCTGAATCATGTCTTAGAGAAACTGACATTGGCTCCTTCTGAGCCAGCCACAAGTTGTGGCTTATGTCTGCTGTCATGAAAAGCATTATTTTAGTTGCAATCACTTCTGCTCAAAGGATTTCAGAGCTGCAGGATGTTATGTGTCAGCCTCTTTATTTGATTTTCCACAAGGTTTCTTTGCCTACCAATCCAAAGTCACCTTCCTGTTTACAATCAGCATGAGGCATTGCTGCACACTTTGGATGTTTACAGTATAATGAGATACTACTTGAATTGCACCAGGGACTGCTGAAAGTCCTCTTGGATTTTGGTTTGTTCACCCTTGGGAAAGAGGATGTGTCTAAGCAGTGCCTGTCCAGAAGGCTGGCATGTTGTATTATATTCTGTTACAGGAAGTACAGTAAGGAGCTTCCTGTTGTGGTTCGTGGTCAATCTACCAGCGGTATGACCACTTATGTTACTTGTTACTTGTCCCTGGTGCAATTCAAGTAGTATCTCATTATCCTGTGAACGTCCAAAGTGTGCAATGCCTCACACTGATTGTCATGCTCAGTGTTGTAAACAGGAAGGTGTATCTGTAGATCTGACTTAGACTGTGAAATGATGATTCATCACTGTTTGCTGTACAACAACCTAAGCATTCTAACTTATTTGCACAGATTATTTTTTTATCCTGCTTTTGAAACAAGGGGGATGGACCTGATGTACCCCGTGTCCCCTCCAACCTAATATTACTATATTGTTGCTATGTACTATGCATACTACCAAAACCCAAAAAGAGACAAAAACTCAAGAGGGTCTCCCTAATCAAAAAATGTGCCCATGATCTCTAGTCAACCTATTTAGGTAATGTGTTTTCTAGCACAAACACAACATATTTGTCTCCCAGACACCTCTTCAGTCTCTAGGATACAGAAAGCCATTGGAGACAAAGCTTTTGCAGTTCTTACTTGGATCAGTTAGAACTTGTTTCTAGACAACATAATTTCTAGAACCACTGGATCTTCACAAGAGTCATGCATTTATTTATTTATTTAAATTTTGGTAACCGGGTAGGCCCACTGGAACCTTGCGGTCCCTTTTTCAGCAGTGACCCGGGTTTAGTTACATGTACAGTACCTATAGGGAGGGAAAAACCAATGCATATGATATGTACAGTGCAGAAAGGTTTATATTGTGAGTGCTTGAAACAAACATTACAGTACAGAAACTGATACACCCAATACTCCAGACTTTTGTTAGGTACAGACCATTGACAGTTATAAGCCTATATAAGTGTGAGGAACAGTTCTACCATCAGACTAATGGACCCTTCTGTCCGAGTCCCTGTTTTTTTTTTTCCAGAGATAACAAACACCCAGAGTTTGGTCCCTTGGTGGGACCCTAATTGAGACAGCAGCACTGAGGTCCCTTTCCGAGGTGTGCTTTAAGCCCCTTCTTGAAACCCTCAGTAGTGGGGTTGTTTTGTATCTCTCTTGGGAGCTTGTTCCAGAGTTTGGGGAGGCTGACCCTGAGCAACCATTGACCTGGGGATGATCTAGCCCTGGGGGTTTCTAGTAGTGTCCAATTGGTGGATCTGAGTTCTTGTCTCATCATCTTGGAGACGAGCAGGTCTCTAACTACCTTCTTATTCTCTGCAACTTCTGATCATGCTATTTTTGACATGTGTGATGTGCTTTTCTCTCCTCTATTATCCTCTAGGATGTATGCTTTGTATTGCCGATTGTATTGTGAATACTTGTATTTATTCAGGTTATTTGATTTATGAAATGTTATTCAATATCAAATATGCAGTTACTATGCTAATGTAAGTCTCCCCCATGACCCTACTGTAAAATAGATGTTGAAACTAAACAAGGCTATCCTGGTGTATGAAAAACTAACCAAATAAATCAAAATGGCTGCCTTTGGAGTACTATGTAAGACTTTCACCAATGTCCTCATTTTTGGATCAATTGTTCCAATAGCAGAAGTGTTTCCTAAAGTAGGCAATCAGTGCCTTCTCCATATCCAGAGAGATACCCTTTTGAGGAGGACTTAGATCACCCACTTGTTCTTTTACTTACAGCAGTCTCTGCGTGTTATTGCTGAGGAGTAAAATGGATCCATAGTTCCTCTTGTCAAGCTTCTTCCTGTCTAACCTCAATAGTAGTCAGAATATTGCTCATCTTATGCAATTGGTAGGCGTCACTGTAAATTGCAGGTATTGTAGCTGTTTTACCTGGCTAGCTATAAAGCGGGCCTACAAATAATGTGACAGATTGTACTGATACAAGGCAACAGCCTGACAGGTGGTAAAGATACAAGGCAACAGCATGGCAAGACAATGCAATAACATATCAGGTGGTACAGATACAAGGCAACAACTTTCTAGGTGGTACTGATACAAATCAACAACATGGTAGGTGGTACTGATACGAGGCAACAACAGGCAGGTGATAGCCGTACAAAGCAGCATCACAGCAGGTAGTACTGATACAAGGTGACAACATGGCAGATTGTACAGATACAAGGTGAAAAAGGCAGGTGGTAATAAAACAAAGCATGAATATAGTATGTGGTAGAGATTCAAGGCAACAACATGGCAGAAGGTACTGATACAGTGCAAAAACATGATAGGTAGTACAAATAAAAGGCAACAACACGGCAGTTGGTACAGATATAAGGCAACAATGTAGAAGGTGGCACAGATACAAGGCATCAGTTTAGCAGGTGACACGATACAAGGCAACAGTGTGTCAGATGGTGGTACTGATACAAGGCATCAACATAACATATGGTACAGATACAAGGCAACAACATGGCAAGTGGTAGAGATACAGGGCAACAGCATGGCAGGAGGTAATTATACAAGGCAACAGCATGGCAGTAGGTAATTGTACAAGGCAACAAGATGGCAGCTGGTACAGATACAAGGCAGTAACATGGCAGGTGGCACTGATACAAGGCAGCAATGTGAATGGTACAGATACAAGGCAACAACTTGGCAGATGGTATAGATACAAGGCAACAACATGGCAGGTGGAAGAGATACAAGGCAACAACATGGCAAGAGATAATTGTACAAGGCAACAGCATGGCAGCAGGTTATTGTACAAGGCAACAAGATGGCAGCTGGTACAGATACAAGGCAGTAACGTGGCAGGTGGCACTGATACAAGGCAGCAATGTGGCAGATGGTACAGATACAAGTCAACAACTTGGCAGATGGTACAGATACAAGGCAACAACATGGCAAGTGGATGAGATACAGGGCAACAGCATGGCAGGAGGTAATTGTACAAGGCAACAGCATGGCAGCAGGTTATTGTACAAGGCAACAGCATGGCAGCAGGTTATTGTACAAGGCAACAACATGGCAGCCGGTACAGATACAAGGCAGCAACATGGCAAGTGGCACTGATACAAGGCAGCAATGTGACAGGTGGTACAGATACAAGGCAACAACATGGCAGGTGGTACTGATGCAAGGCAACAACATGACAGGAGGGAATTGTACAAGGCATCAACAGGGCAGGTAGTACTAATTCAAGGCAGTAACATGGCAGTCAGTACTGGTAGAAGGTAGACACCCAGTTGGTTGAACTGGCAGAAGGACACAACATAGTGATAGCATTGGCAGAAGACAGAAACACAAATGATGGAATTAGAAGAAGTTAGTCAAATGTAGGGTGGAACTGGTAGAAGGCACCACCCCAGCAATTTCCTGTTCCATCTCATGGGCATCATTTCTCATGACTATTTTGCCTCATTTAGCACTTCTATCCAGTGGCTATATAGTATATGATGCTTGTGCTTAAGGTGACAACACATGCTTAATGCTGCAAAAACTAATACTCTACCCGCATAAGATGCAGACATTATGAGACATCCTTCTTACTGATTCCAAAGTACTGTCACACCTGAAAAGATTACTTTCTTTTCCCTGCATGTGATAGAACATGCAAAACTGCCTGTTCATTTTTCTCTGCCTTTCTTTTTTCTTTCAGTCCTCTTAGTTGGTTTTGCATTCTCAAGGGATTGTTTCCACAGAGTGGTTTACCTGACCCTGGCATTATTCTCCTCTTTCTCATGGATCTTTACCTGAATCACCAAAATGTTGCCTTCTGATTAGTACAGAGGCTCACCTACATAATCACATCAGTGTCATGATCACCTGCTTCCCCTTTACAGAGCTGGTTTCCTCATTCCTCCATCTAGTGTAGCAGCCTCTGCTGTAACATTTTAATCAGCAAAAATGCTAAAATGGGTGTCTACTCACCTGGTAAAGGTGAACATGTTAGTTTATATCCATGAGACTCCAATCATTACCTCATGGGTCTTAGCCCACCTGATAGGCTCTAGAAGCACATGTTACCCATGATCAAATTTCATGGATACACCTAGGTCCCAGGAGTCCCTGCTCTCCAGTTCAACATTTCCAAAGCTGAAAGAAAATAGTCATTCACACAATCCCTCATAACCCACAGAGGAAAGGAATCATCCACTCAGAAGCCAATAAAAGCAAAAAACTGTAATTTAATTATCTATTGGAACAATTGTAACTCAGACACTAAGCCGTCTAACTACGGATTTACCATAGCTGGCATTATTTTAGACAGAAATAGACAGACCTGATGGGTTCCACAGTAGCCGCTCCAAGAACAAGGTGGGATGTGGAATGCCATGGATATAAACTAACACAAATGCAGAATACTATATAGGGTTTGCTTGATAGAGCTATTTTTAGGGGCATAGAAATTGAGGGGCTGCCCCCAGGGATCTACTGATGTTACCTATTGCTAATTACTGTTTTTTGGATATGCATGAAAGCTATACCTGGATGCAGCTGTTTCAAGGTGTGAGCAAAGCTTAAAATTGTTGTAATCTGCATAATTGAATAGGACTAGTGTGGGCACTCAAGCCGGGGGCTGTGGCATATTGTGAGAAAGGGCATGAGGAGGCCTGATAGGTAAATACTGAAATCTTAAAAGGACATGGAGAAATAATATGGGGACAGGAATTAAACAGGGGCCACAAATCACTAGGATGGGTATCTTTGGTAGGGTGGTGGGATGTACAAGCTGTGGGTTGGCCATGGTTCTGGCCTGGGCCTGGAGGATAGGTAGCTGTATAGTGTGCTGACAGTTAGTTCAATTGAGGGAGGATGTGAGATGGTTAAAGTGGAACCAAGGTGAGAGGGGTGGGGAGATAGGAGGATGTCCTGGTAGAAGAATCAGGGTTGGAGGCTGGGGGGTAGAAAGATGGACCAGATCTTCTTGGTCCAACTGCTGCACCCAGAAACACATACATGGATGGATCAAGTGGTGCAGGGGTAGTTGTGAGGGAGGAGATAGGTAAGGGGGGTCAGTAAGAGACAAATGCGGAGAAGACTGCCAGAAAGTGGAGTTCTAGAGGCAGAGGGTGGCGCAGACTGAACAAAGTGGGGGAAAGGTACTACAGGGGGGAAGAAAGGTGGATGACGTAGACCTTAGGAACAGATTCAAGCCTCTACTTTTGTTAAAGGATGGGGAGCATGATATAAATGGAGTGGGGTTGAGTAAGGGGGTGAGGGGAGGAATGGCCAGGAGGGTGCACCAGGGGCATGGGAGTCTCAAGGGAGAGACCTTGCATGAAAACTCTCTGGAGACTGAAGGTGCCTTCAGCCCAGCAGAGACAGAAAAGGGGGTGAGGAGTGGGGTGGAGACAGGAAGCAGCCAGGTAGGTAGGAGCAGCAGGGAGGTGATTCTACATAAGAACACACATGGATTGGGGGGGCGAGAGGCCTTGCAGATGAGATGGGTAAGGTTATTTTACAAGGGGACACTGTGGGCACAGGGGTCCCTGGTGGCAGTGGAAGGAGTGCAGTTGTGGCAGATAGTGATGGGGGAATGGAGTAGAGGGCCTGGGACAAGGTAGGTAGCTGGAGAGGGGGAGACTGCATCTGAGAGCTGGAGATCAGATGAGGGAAGATGGCCACAGGAAAATGGGGAGGATATCTGGTAGCAAGAAAAGGATGGGCAGAAAAGAGGTGGCAGGGAAGGGTCAAGTTGAAGAGGACAGAGAGCAGTGGAAAGCACCTGCAGTGGGTGGAAAGTTCATGAAAGGGCAGGACACAATAGACAACACACCATCAAACACAGAAAATGCAGGGATTGTAGTAGTGTATGGAGATTTGATCACTAAGGGGATTGACTGACAAAGGAGGAAAGTAGCCTTTAAGGGGAGGTCAGTTTTTTGTGATCCAGGCATGGAGGCTAGAAGAGCTCTCCCCACGATAAGGGACTGCATCAATCTGGTGGGGGGAAGCAACACCTAATGTTGCACCTGGGTACAAATGACTTAATAGGGGAAGAGGTGGAAGTGGTTCAATGGAAGTTCAGGGGACTGGCAGAGGGATGCAGAGGGCTGATCAGTTCCCTGACCTTCTCAGAAGTCCTGACAGTGTATTGTGCTAGCACAGTCAGGCAACTCAAAGTGAAAGAATTTAACCTCTGGCTAAGGCAGTGGTGCAGGGAGGAAGGCTTCACATGTCTGGGGGATTGGGGGTATGTTGGTGGATTAACACCTGTATGCAAGGGACAGATTACACATAAGTAATGCAGAGGCCAGTCTATTAACAGCAAAGCTGCAGGGGTGCATTGTTGAGAGGCTGGGGATAGACATAAATTTAAACTAGCCAGGGGAGAGTGTGACACTAGGGGAAAAGGAGTTTCTCGGAACAGCAAAGTTAACCCAGCTTATACTCTCACTAGGTGAGAAACAATGGATGACTGGAGGAAACAGGACAATAGAGTCAGGGAGTGGAAAGGGATACCAGCAAACACCAGAAGCCTAGGGAATGAGAAGGCAGACTTAGAGGCATTGGTGGGAGTTGAAGACCCAGACTTAATTGCAGTAACAGAAATGTGGTGGACAGAGGGCCATAGCTGGGAGGTGGAGCTACAAGGGTACAGTCTTTTTAGGAGAGATAGGCAGGGGAAAAAGGGAGAGAGGTTGCCCTTTACATGAGAGAGAGAGCACACTAGGAGAGGAAAGTACAGAGGATTGTCTGAGATCCTTTGGGTTACCCTGGGCAGAAAGGGGGTGTGGGGCAATAAGGGTAGGGGTGGTCTACAGACATCTCACCAGAGTGAGGAAGTGGATATGGAAATGGTCAGGGCCATTCAGGAGAAAGACAAAAAGAGGGCGATCCTAGTTGTTGAGGATCTAAAACCTGCCGGACGTGGATGCACTCCTAAATCAGCTGGTCACAGAACCTACCATGGGAAGGGGACACTAGACATTGTATTGATCAATGGCGCAACGTGGGGGAGGCAGAGGTTGGGGAAAACTTGGGAAACAGTGACCACCGCATGGTCAGGTTTTCTATCGGGGCAGGGCCAAAACTGGGCAGGCCTTCTACCAAGGTACTCGACTTCAGGAAGGCAGACTTTGGGAGGATGAGAAGCATATCAAAGAGGCAACTGGAAGAGATCCACCACCTAGAGGAGGTAGAGCAGCAGTGGGGGGTAATAAAGGGAGGAATCCTGAAAGCCACAGACCAATGTATCCAGGAAATTAGCAAATAGAAAAGGGGAAGAAAGCCTCTGTGGTTTACAGTGGGAGTTAGGGAGGCAATCAGGGAGAAAAAAAAGGTGTTCCTGAGCTGTCATCCCATGCCCTGACCCCCAGCCTCTGCCAGGGGTCAATTGGGCATCAGGAAGTGAACTCCCCCTCCTTGGAGAAGAAGAGCATTTAATCAGATGCTCAATCCTTCTCCACCCTGCCAACCCCCGGTGACCCATGCTCGTTCCCGAACACAGGTCACCAGTGCAGAATGAGGTAAGGCATCCAGCGCCTCAGCACCACTGAGCTGGCTTGTCCCATGCACTCTTGAGTCCCCCTACTGTGTTCCACCCACAACATCTATGGGGTGCCTATGTTGGTGTTGGGGGGGTCATCTTCCAGGGCACATATGACCACAGTCAGTGTGTCTGTGTATATCAATATCTATATATCTCTCTATATATATATATATACATACATATATGTATTATAGTGGTGCGGTTGCGCCACTATAGTTAGGGTTGAGTGGTCAGTTACATACTAAAGTCAAAAGTCTGGACATTAATAACTTTGGACTCATTAAATGGATTTGCCTGAAATTTGGTACATGCATTGGAGAGCACTGGATCTCTTGATTTGTCAAATTGCGTTTTGGTCGGAGTGCTGGTATTTGTGTACGAAAGCACTGAAAAATGCAAAATTATCCATTTTTGGTATTCTTAATGTGGTCCTGCACAGCCATTGTGTGGTGTGCTGCTCTGCAAGATGGCTTGTTTAACAGAGCTTTGGTGGCCAAACATGCTGCTTTTTGTTTGGTGAAAAATTATTAAGGCATTCAAAAGTTATGACACTTTTAAGTTCCCATTATAAGTCAATGGGAAAATTTATATGTATATCTTGCGATCAAAGAATGGGGGTTCTGGCCATCTCGTCCCACCTGGCGGTAAAAGAATTTGCAGCCTCGTGGTTCAAGAATGTTTGCTCCCAAGGAATTTCAAAAATTATTTGACCGTGAGGTCCGCCACCTTGTTTTCAGTTTTCTGATCACACAAACACAAATATCTCAGCTCAGGGGTCACTTCTGAAGTAAAACTTCGATGGGTTTTACTCGGGGGAGCCCGATCTATCGAGCCATGGCTTTGGTTCCATTGAAATCAGTCCAAAAATAGAGTTATTAGCTTTTAAATTCTTCATTCGTGGCTCGCTAACAATCTTTGATTGCGGGCTGACAAATTCTTTGATTGCGAGAATATTTGATCGCGATCATGCATCGCAAGCCAGGGACAAGATGGCCAGATTTCTAAATGAATTTGTGTAGCCCGGGGTGCCCTACAGTGTTAAATTATGGTGGGTTTTGGTCAGGGGGCTTCATTGTGCCCCATCAGCAGGACACACACAAAGGGGAAGTCATAGTAGAGAGAGCGAGAGAGGCACAGACAGCAAGCCACACCACAAGGCTACAGCAACAGAGGGGATGAACCCAGCAGCAGTCGCCATTGCTGGTGCCCCAATGAGGAGGAGGAGGCAGGGTGCCAGAAGCAACCGTAGGCAGCCGGCCCCATGGTGGTACCATGCCCGGCTGTCCTTCGAGCAGCTGACAGAGGTGGAGACAGTCGGGCGATACCGCCTCAACAGGGCAATGCTGAGGCAGCTATGTTAGCTGTGCCATGATGTCATGCGGGCACCCACTGCATGAGGACACGTCATCACGGTGGAGACCAAGGTGACAACGGTCACGTGCCTGCTCACCATGGGAACCTTCCAGAGGCCAACAGAGGACACCACTGGCATATCACAGGCCTCAACGTCCCGCCTCCTCACACAGTTCCTCACCACACTGTTACCGCATGCTTTGTAATACATCAGATTCCCCAGCACACAGGTAGAATGGACAGAAGCCGTGCAGGGGTTCCACAGGGTGGAACACATGCCAGGTGTCATGGGGACATTGACTGCACCCATGTGGCAATCCGCGCACCACTTGGTGAGGAGGGCATCACATACGTGAATCAGAAGGGGTACCATTCAGTGAACAGCCAGGTGGTGTGTGATGCCATTGGGTGCATCACCAATGTCTGCACCACACACCCTGGGAGCGCACATGATGCATACATATGGCACCAGTCAGCGCTCTGTGCAAGGTTCGAGGCTGGGGACATCCAAACTGGACACCTGTTAGGTACATGTGACAGTGCACCAGCA
Organism: Neoceratodus forsteri; assembly: GCA_016271365.2. Classification (NCBI taxonomy): domain Eukaryota; kingdom Metazoa; phylum Chordata; order Ceratodontiformes; family Ceratodontidae; genus Neoceratodus; species Neoceratodus forsteri. The sequence goes on along the minus strand of CM057456.1, from coordinate 898,445,540 downwards.
GCCCAGGGGGGTCACCATGCCTGGGCCCCCTTGGGCAGGCCATTGGTGGGAGACCACAGGTTTGGGGGCACTGGGCCAGCAGGGATGTAGAACAGTGCTGGGGCAGCAGCAGAGTGTCATGGTCCCAATGTGCACCATAGGATGGATGGGAGCAGGCAGGGGCAGCAGGGGCAGGGGAAGCAGGACTGTCAGGCATGTGGTAGCATGGGCGGGGGGGCAGGACAGGGGTGCACAACACAGGGTAAGATGGGGTCGGGTTACATGCCACAGTGTAATACCATTAACTAATGGAGACACATCTACCCCCACAGGTGATGCTGCATACCCATTGTGTCCCTGGCTCCTCACCCCCTTCCGATGACCCAGAACAGTGGCAGAGGAATGCTACAATGAGGAACACGTTGCGATGTGCTCCATCATCAAGCATGTCTTTAGCATGCTGAAGATGCATTTCCGGCACCTATGCCGATCAGATGGTGCCCTACAGTACAGCCCTGAGAAGGCCTGTGGCATATTCCTGGCCTGTTGTATGCTATACAACATGGCCCAAGACCATGAGATACCTGCCGAGGCCTGCGAGGGCAACAGTTCCGGGGAGGAGGAGGAGCGGGGGAGGGTGCAGCAGGGGCACACCCGGAGGAACATGGAGCCGATGACGGACACGGGTGCAGGGATCCAAGGCTGGCAGCCAGGGCACAGGCATACCGCAGCAGAGTGGTGGAGGAACACTTTGGGACACGCAGGTGAGTATGCAGGTTGGTACATGTGCAGGTGTTGGCACCACAGTGTAGGGACAACATGGCAGGGGCAAGGCAGGCACCATAGGCCACACCGGGGTGCACACGTGGGCACATGCACATGGTGGGACACACACACACACTGCATGCACCACACCAGAACCACACAGGTCACTCCCACACCATCACAGGTCAGTGTGCATTGCGGCCGGCACATGGGCACTGTATGCACCGTAATTCACTCATCATACCCATGATACATGGCATGACTGCAGCATGCACGCACACAGGTGCACATGCACAGGTGACACGGGGGATGCCAGGGCCACCGAGTGGCTGGAGACCACCATGCACAGCGGCACTGGCACCACCTACTGGGCGGCCAGTGGGCATGACCATGCCACCCACCACCACAGGCTTCTGGGCATGGACATCACAGGGCTGCCCCATGACCACCAAGGATATGTGGGTAACCTCTGTCATGGCTGCTGGTGATAGGGATGCCACCACCAGCCAAAGGGGGTCTCCCCAGGGACCCCATATGGGTGCTGCACTAAGACCATGAATGGGTGCTCAGTGGGGTGGCCAAACCACGCCCCCTGGCTGAGCCATGGGTGGCCAAACCATGCCCCCGGCTGAGCCATGGTTGGATGCCAGTGACGACAGGGTCAGTAGCAGGGGGCCCACCTAGTCCCATTGACGGGGTGTCCAGGACATGCTACTGGGCATCCAAATGGATGCACACTGTCCGCTGCATGCTGTGGACACAGCCACTGCCTCCACAGTGGCAGCAATCTGCTCCATGGCTGCGGTCATGCCCACTCACATGAGGCGTGTCTCAGCCAGCATCTGAGCATGCCACACTGCCGTGGACTCATGCTCCTGAGCCATGACAGCCCAGTGGCTATGGAACTCTGCCCGGCGTGCCTCCTGACTGTCCGCAGTTGCCCGCAACAGGTCAAGGTAGACACCCATGTCATCTGCAGGTGATGCGGCATGTGGGCGGTGCCACCAAACCTGGGAATGGGCAGCCTCACTAGGGTCATCCACAGACAGTGAATGCACCCTGTCAGGCTGTGCTGTGTGCGTATCATGGCTGGGCACAGTTACCTGCTATCCATGCATGTCTTCCTGTGGTCCCACTGTAGCTGGTGCATGCCCACTGGTGCCCTGCCTAGATGCCACTGATGCTGCCAGCACTGTGCTGGGCAGCGGTGCAGGGGGCATGGCACACATGGCCCCAGGCATACGTGCCACCACTGCACCAGTGTCCAGCACAGTGGGGTTGCTGTTGGCACCCAGGGTCCCATGCACAGGCGGTCCTATGCTGTGTGCACTGTAGTCACCCATGGCAGTGGCGCTGCTGATGGTTTTACATGCATCAGTGCTAACGTCCTCACCCTGCATGCCACTGGCAAGCACGATGAGTGCATCTGCTATGTCCACCACATCCTCTGGGTCACCATCAGACAACCCAGCCAGGCCCTCAACCATGAGATGTACCCACCTGCAGTACCACCATCGCTGATGGAGGGCTCTTCAGGGCCTTCCACCACAGGTGTCATGACCGGTGGTGTGTGAAGCATGAACATGACCATGTCACTGTCCACGGCCCCAAGAGGTGGGCCCGCATCATTGCCTATGGGGGCTGCACTGTCGGCCTTGGCCGCGCCATGGTGTCGTGATGGAGCTGTGGAAGACGCTAAAGGGAGACGTGGTTAATGCACAGGATGCACACGGCACAATACACAGTCAGCCACACACCGCCGGGTACACACGCCTGTCCATGGCGGGTGCGGACAGGGTGCACAGCTACTCACCATGCTGTAATGGGGTGCCCCGTCTGGAAGCCACCCCCAGGGATGCCATGTACGGACATCCCTGACACACTGGCATCCAGGAGGGCCTTGTTGGGGTTCAGTGGTGCCACCGAGCCAGGTCCACCCCCTGTCCACCTCAGGGAGGCCTGGATGCTGGCCACCCTCTCCTTGGACCTCCATTGCCCATCATTCCAATGGTCCCTGGACTCCTGCACTGTGCGGTTGTATGATGCGACCTCGTTCACATGCTGAGCCACCTCCTCCCAGCAGATGGCATGCCTCGATGAGTGCCCTCTCCTCATCCCGTGTGAAGTTTGGTCATTGCCTGCCGGCGGCACCTGACTGCTTAGACATTCTATACACTGTGGGTAGAAGCAACCTTGTGTCAGACCAGCCCAAGTGTACACACAGTCCCACACCAAGCTCCCACTGTCTACAGGCTCACTGTGATCTGTGGTGCCAGTGGCCTGTGCCGTGGTCCATGTGTGGGCTGCCTGGCACAGGTGGACATGCACCATGGTGTGTGGTCCATAAGGGATGGTGCACATGCCACACATGGCACCCAGGACACAGCAGGGGTATCATGTAGCTACCACAGGGTGTGTGACCCTGGCCCATCCACCATGTGTGTGTGTCCCAATACCCCTGCTGTATGTGTCCCATCACCATGGTGCACCATCATACCTGTGTGCCACCACTGTGTTGGCTGCAGGGCCGAAAGGGACTGTCATGTGGTGGCACACAGTGTTTGCACAGTGGCGGTGTGCATGCTGGCAGTGATGACACCATGCCTGCACAGGTGTTGCACTGTGTGGTGTACATACATGTGTCATAGCGCTGCATGCACCTCACAGTGCAGTCCAATCCCAGCCAGCTGTACCATCCCTGTGTCCCTGTGTACTATGTGATGTCCTCCATACATGTTGCACCCCCCTGCTGTGCACCGCCACGGCGCACTGCCATCCATCGTGCAGTGGTGCCTGGCATGTGCTGTGCTGTCTGTGTCCTAGTGACACAGTCCTCTGCTGTGGCCTTGGCAGGGAACTGTCCAATGTCGTCCCATGGATACATCCCTGCGGTTGTACATCACGTGTTACTGTGGTGCCCACCTGATGGTGGTCTGGTCCCACATGCGGTGTACTGGGACACCATCAGCTGTGCACACTCCGATGTAGGCACACCAGTGTGTGCTGTAGCCTGTGACTGTGGCAGTGTACTCACCCTGTAGGCACTGACTTCTCTCAGTACCCTGGTCTCAGCCTGCTGAATTGGGAGCATTTATGGATCAGGGCATGCAAATGAGGCCTGAGCACCTGTTAATGAGATGCTTATCAGCTGAAATGCTCATGTGTGAATGATGAGGCTGTTTGGGGTGCATTCTCTTTGAATTGCATAATTGCTCCCAGCTCATCTCACTTTGCACAGAGCAACTGTGTGATGCAGCATCAACAGTACGGTGCATTGCCAGTGCATGTGTGTGGTCTGGGGGCACACCTGCATGGCTTTGGGCTGTCCACACTGCGCACCCCCCTTGCATGCATTCTATGTGTTGTACGGTCCATATTCTGTTATGCGCTGTTAAGCCATTGTCCGGTGCGCCATAGCGTGCTTGACAATTGCAGTGCCATGTACCGTATCATGCAGCTTGTCCCACAATGCACCACCCAGGCTGCAATGTATGTCCCTCCCCACAGATCACGCACTATGCATGGTACACGTTACTGGCATATGCCGTGCACAACATGGTGCCGGCACGCACACAGCACATGAGCAATCATGTCCTTGCCATGGAGTGACATTGCATGGTGTCGTGTGCATGTGTGGTTCCATTGGCAGTGGCTAGTAGCGTTTCACATTCAGTACGTGATGTACTGCACGTGTATCACTGTTGCACGTGGCGCATAACGGTCGGTTGACAGTGCATTCCCTGATTGCACCTTGCCACTGTATGTACACAGTGTAGGATGCCTGGAGCTGAGAAAAATGGTGCCTAGGGCCATGAACTGGTCACATTTAGAGCTGTTACACCTAGTGGCACAGGTCATGGCTATGGAGGGCTGCCTGTTTGGACAGGAGGACCTCCATGAGTCCAAGGCCAGGGTGTGGGCCACCATTGCTTCATGGATTGTGCAGCATACTGTCATGCTACGAATGGGTGAGCAGTGCAGGCATCGCTATGGCAACCTCCAGAGGTGGGACCCGGAGAGGCTGGCATGACTGCTGCACCATGTACACAGGGGTGCACTGCCACAGCCAGGTAGGTGTTCTCCAGCTGTATCCTTCTGTGGCATATGCTGTGTGTGTCTATCACTGCCCCCATGGTGTTCCTGTGCTGCTTTGCCTTGTTGTGTGGGGGGACAGGCATGGCTGTGTGTACCCACCTGCACCAGGTGCCTCGGACACTGGCATTGCTGGTTGCTGCATGGTCACGTGCCAGCAGGGTGGGGTGGCTGGGGAGTTGCATCCTGCACTGCGGCAGTGTTCGCGCATGGTGCTTTGTGTTGTGTTTTACAGGTCCAGGGGCAAGGCAACGTGCCGCGGACGCTGCTGATTTGCATTGTCACTGATACATGGGTGCCAGGCCTGGTGCCCCTCTAGCGGTGGGTGAGTACTGCTTTACATGATTGCAGTCTTTCTGGTGTTGTGCGGGCTTTAGTGGGCAGGGTTGTGTTCTATGTTCTGGCCTTCCGTGTGTGTTCCTTCTGTCATTTTCTGTAGGTGTCCATGATCGATGTGCTGCGCCAGGTGGTGATGGTGGTGGCGCTGTGCCAGCGTATGAGGACCAGAGGATCCATGTGGCCATCCAGGCAGCCCTGCGCCCTCTTACTCGGACAGTTCAGTGCCTGTCAGCTGCCACGTGTGGGGTTGTGCTGCACCTTCTGGGCCATGCCAGGGTGCTGCATGGCAGAGCACGGCGCCACTAGTGTCCCCCTGCCACCGACTGGGGGCCTTCCTGTGTAAATAGTTCTCTACCCTGTTCCCTGTTTCTGTCCCTTTTCCCATCCTACCCATCTCTGCTCCCCCTCAGCCCCTTCTGTGGATGTCGTTGTTGATGTTGTTGATGATGTTCCTTTTCTGGTATTTGATCTGTGCAGTTTCTATGGCCATTACATTTTATAAACATGTTTTACTCTACACCTGTGTCCATGGGTCTGTTTGTGTCACCTCTGTGTTTGCTCCTCCTGCCATGCTGTTTTGCTCCAGTTGTTCTGCTGGTTCCCCTGTGTGGCTACAGGGCTGCCTGCCTACCCTGGAGCATCTCTGGATGTGCCTGCACTTCTGCGGATGCGCTGTTGTGTCCTGTGGTGATTCACAGTGGCATTGCACTTGTTGCTTGGCATGGCACATCTCTTTGTGAATGCTACTGCCTGGGCTTGGTGCATCTGACTTGCGCCAGAGCATCTGAGATGTGCCAGGCGCATTTTCTTTGTGAATCCTGCCCATATATGTAGTCTTCAAGATGGATTCTAAAGTAATAGCAATATCCAGTGTACATATTCCACCTCAGGCTTCATATAGCACTTTCATGGATGCTGTAATAGATATATCGATAGAAGTAGAACTTCTGAAATCTGATTTCCCTGGTCTGACAATTATGATTTGTGGTGATTTTAATTACAGGGTTGGAGCAGAAACAGAAGTAAAAATGTATGAAATGAATATACTGTAGGTGATGCATTGGATAGTAATATTAGGCATTCAAAAGATTAAAAAACTTAATAATAAAGGTAAATACTTGCTACAATTTGCTGCAAAGCAAAATTTAGGTTATTGAATGGCTGCAGCAGAGGTGACTGGTATGGGGAAGTTACGTACCCAACGGGGCAGTCTGCCTGATCTGTGTTTAATTGATATATTCTCTTGTACCACAGAAGCTCAATTTGAGGTTCTAAAAGTATGGGACAGTGATCATTTCCCATTAAAATGTGAACTAGATATTGATATCCCTAATGCACCTATAAATGAGACTCTTTCACAGGATGCAGACAAAAATGTACGTATTGTATATGCTAAAAAATAAAACAAAATCAGTATAATGCTGAAAGGTTGGACAAAATATTATCCAACCTAGATAGGATTTCAAGGAATTTAAACAATATCCCAATACAGATAAGAATGCAAAGCTTCAGTGATCTGATGGATGACATTGCCTGTAAGTTAGAAGGCTGTGGCAGAAACTCTGGGACCTGTAACACTGGGAAAAACAACTCGTGGTATGACCTTGAGTGCATTAAATTAAAAAGAACAATAAATTAAATAGGTAATCAGTTAAATAAAAGAATCTAGCACTTTTGACATCATTTAAATTTTAAAAAAGGAATATACAAAACTGTTAATTACAAAGAAAAATCAATATAAAAACATGGTATGGAATGAATTGAAATGCTCAGTTCAGTGTAAGAACACACATGCTTTTTGGTCCTTGGTACAGTAGTTTGTGGGACAGCTGAAAGCAACAGGCTATACAATACTACAGCTGTCACACCTGCTTATAAATGGTTGGCTCATTTTTATAAGACCTATAGGGCCAGATATTCAGACTGCACCAGGCAATAGCGAAAGTGGAGACACAGCACAACCGAGATGTGCAGGGGGCCAGACAGGGGGACATTCAAAGGTGATGTGCCATGGTGCATTACCTTTGAATGTATAGCACAGAATGTGCATGGTGCATATACAATGCGCCGATGCATTCTACAGACAGGTAGGATTGGGAATGCCCCAGCTCAACTGTAGTTGCATTGGGTGCATTTCCGAGATATTCAGACTTGGAAATGCAAATGTGACAATAATGTATGCAAGGCACAAATGGAGCCATTTGCATGGCATTATGGCCCCATTTGCATGAGCTGAGCAGGGCAGCTGTCGAAATGTGCCTGGACCCTTCGCAGCATGTGGTAAGGACAGAGGGGGGTCCTGGGCAACCCCCCACCAGGTAGCCGTGATCGTGGTAGAAATAGATGTAAACACTTCCTGGTAGTCTAGTGGCACCCCCCTCCCTGCTGTAACCCCAATCGTGGGTAATATTAAAGAAATGCAATCCCTGGTAGTCTAGTGGTAACCTCCCCCCACCCTGTAGCCCGATCGACGTAGACAGGCATGAAATAATCCCTGGTAATCTAGCAGTAACCCCCACCCTTCCATAGCTGCGATTGTGGGTTATATGAAATGAGCAAACACCCTAATGGTCCAGTGGCTGCCCCCCGCCCCATAGTCATGATCGTCAAGAAATACAAATCCACCCATTCCTCGGTAGTCTAGTGGCACCCCCTCTCTCCCCATAGCCAGGATCACCAAAAATAACATATGTCACTATCCCTGGTGATCTAGTGGTACCCCCCACCCCTCCCAATCCACCGCTCACCAGTCATACATATTGCAATATATCCCTGGTGATATAGTGGCATCCCAACCCTCTACTCTCACAGGACCCCCTGCCCACCCTGCTTCCCACCCACTAGACCAGCAGGGTGTTTGCTCATTCCTTATAACATTTTTTGTATTTGTTTACTGTTACCCGTGATCAGGTTTACGGGTGGGAGGGGAGTTACCACTGGACCATCATGGACTGTTTGGGTGCTTATAGATGGTGTTCTGGGTGGGCAGGTGGCCAGCCATGGCTGGAAGTTGCTGAGTTGTGCCCTGCAAATTGCAAAACAGCCACCTGCCTGTGGGTGGCCTAGCATTTGAGCCATTTTTTTCTGGCTCAACTTTGTGCCCCAGTATGTGGCGCATCTAGGGGTTGTGTCTGCATATGCGTCGCACATCCCAGGCTGAATATTGGGATGTGCCACAGATGCATGGGCACGCCCCCTTCAGATGCACCACATACATTACTAATGTGTCCCAGCACATCGGGACTTGCACTCCACAAGTCCCCCTTTTGAATATCACCCCGGGGCACATTACTGAGGTTGCGCTGGAGCACCTCAGTTGCGCCAGGTGCAACCCCTTTGAATATCTGGCCCATAGTGTCAAACAGTCTGATAAAGATATTTTTTTAGATTCTGAAAATAATTTTTTGAATGTGGGTAATGTACCTCAATGTGATCCAGTCACATCATTGAAAGTAAAGGCAGCAAATTAACCACAGACATCATGGCAGCCAAAGGAGACACACTTTGAGTCTTAGGGTATGTACAGCATAAATAATAGGTTCTCTAAATATTAGTATTTTACACAGCTGTGTTAATGTGTGCCTGTGTAAGCGTGTCACTATTTAAAGTGATCCTTTTAATGTAAACTATTGCAAATGATAATATGATGCCTAAGCAAGTAAGATCAGCCAGCATGGTTATCAAACAATGAACTGACACCCCTGTATGAGTGGGGAAGGGGAGACCAGCAGAACAAGTTTCTCAGTTTGTAAATGGTTGCAAATTAAGCACTGAAACGTAGCACAGAAAGATCAATATAGCTGAGGTTTTAGCTTGCAAAAAAAAGGCAGTACTGGGGATAGCTCAGTTAAAGGAATACTACATGCTAAGTGGTGTGTGTGTGTGTGTGTGTGTGTGTGTGTGTGTGTGTGTGTGTGTCAGCAAATACGTCCAGATGTGCTAACATAGAAACATAGAAACATAGATGATGATGGCAGATAAGGACTGAAAGGCCCATCCAGTCTGCCCATTTCTTTTTTAACTTATGAATGTACCATCGTCCTTTGCTCTGTCAATGGCCTATCTATTCATACTCATCTGTATTGCTCCCTTATGCCTATCCCATGCCTGTTTGAAACCCTGCACTGTATTCATATCCACCACTCCCTGAGGTAGGCCGTTCCATGCATCCACCACCCTTTCTGTGAAAAAGAACTTCCTCAAATTACCCCTTAATTGGCCTCCTTCTAATATCAAGCTGTGTCCTCTTGTCCTGCCATTTTTCTTATATTGAAACATGTTAGACTCTTTCACCTTGTTAATGCCTTTAAAGTGTTTGAATGTTTTAATCATATCACCTTTCTCCCTCCTTTGCTATAGGGTATACATATTGAACTCCGTTAATCTGTCCTCATATGTTTTCTGATGCAGTCCCTGCACCATTTCGGTTGCCCTTCTCTGGACTGCCTCAATTTGGTTAATGTCCTTGTGAAGGTGTGGCCTCCAGTACTGCATGCAGTACTCCAGATGGGGTTTAACCAATGTTTTGTAATGAGGGATTATTACCTCCCACTTCTGACTTGTGATACCCCTACTAATACACCCCAACATCCCCCTAGCCTTACTTACTGCTTTAGTGGACTGCTTGGATGATGATGGCCAAGTGTCTTTCTTCCTTTGTGACTGCCAGCAACTCCTGACCCAGCCTATAGGTGGCTTCAGGATTTCTCTTCCCTATGTACATGATCTTGCACTTCTTTGCATTACTTCCCAGTTGCCACTCTTCTGACCATTTTGCTAGTTTATCCAGATCTTTTCTCATTCTTCCCAAACTGTGTTGCAGATCTTGGTGTCATCTGAAAACAGACAAACCTGACCCTCCCGTCCATCTGTAATGTCACTGATGAAGATATTGAAGAGGACTGGCCCTAGGACTGATCCCTGAGGTACCCCACTTGTGACATAGAAACATAGAAACATAGAAGTTGATGGCAGATAAGGACCATAAGGTCCTTCCAGTCTGCCCATTTCTTTTTCTACCTCACTTGCATCTCTTCTGACTGTATACCATTTACAACCACTCTCTGTTTTCTGCCCATCAACCAGTTTGCCACCCAGTTGACCAACTTCTGACCCACCATGAGCCTGCCTAGCTTATTAATCAATCTTCTATGTGGAACAGTATCGAAAGCTTTGCTGAAGTCAAGGTAGGCAACATCAACTGCACCCCCTTAGTCCACCACTCTGGTTACCCAGTCAAAGAAATCTATGAAATTCATTTGACAGGACCTTCCTTTTGTAAACCCATGCTGTCTTGGATCCTGTGCTCTTATGGATTCCATGTGTTGCACTATCCTTTCCTTAAGGAGTGCCTCCATAATCTTGCCCACTACTGAGGTAAGACTGACTGGTCTGTAGTTCCCTGCCTCCTCCCTGCTACCACTCTTGTGGAGTGGGATCACATGAGCCCTTCTCCAGTCTTCAGGGACCTATCCTGTGCTCAGAGACTCACTAAACAGTTCTGATAATGGCTCTACTAGTTCCACCCTTAGCTCCTTTAGTACCCTGGGATGTATTCCATCAGATCCCATTGCCTTGTCCACCTTGTGCTTACGAAGCTGTTGTAGAACCCTTTCTTTTGTGAAGGAACTAGTGCACACCTCCCTCCCCCCTGTGTCCATGGTGCTGAGCTGTGGGCCCTGCCCTACTTTCTCTTCAGTAAATGCTGAGTAGAAGTATCTATTTAGGATAGATGCTTTTACATGGTCCTCCTCCTCCTCAAATGCCCCCTTATCCCCTTTGATCCTAGGTGCTGAGCTGTGGGTCCTGCCCTACCTTCTCTTCACTAAATGCTGAGCAGAAGTATCTATTTAGGATAGATGCTTTTACATGGTCCTCCTCCTTCTCACATGCCCCCTTATCTCCTTTGATCTTAGCAATACCCCCTAACTTACCCTACAACTGTTAAATGTCACAGTTTGCATTTTCTTCTTGAAATGGTTACTTTTGCATTTATGTTTATTTTAAAATATTTAATATTCTGACAATGTGGTTAAGTCATGGACCATAACTGATCTCCAGCCTTACCCCTCCCCCACCGTGCTCCAACTTGCATAGAAGACAATGCTTGTAGACAAAGCTAATCATTTTGCTGCTGTGTACTATTGTGTTCTGGTGTGTGTGTGTGTGTGTGTGTGTGTGTGTGTGTGTGTGTGTGCGTGCTTTGGATTCAATTGCTTGTGTCTTGCATGGAAAACAGTGCTTGTAGACAATCTAATCATTTTGCAGCTGTGTTCTGCTCTGTGTGTGTGTGTGTGTGTGTGTGTGTGTGTGTGTGTCTGTGTGTGTTTCCTCTGAGACTGTTCTTGCAACCTAGAAAATGTAGAAATGATGAGGTATCTCCTCCCTATTCCTGGATGCAAGTTTCCTCCACCCTGGAAACACCTGCCTGCCCCAGTGAGTGGCACCTGCCTGCCCTCTTCCCCCAACCTGTTCATCTAAGTGTCCCGGCCAAGCCCCTAGACAAAGTCCTGCCTCCTTTGATGACTTGCAGGGAAGGGAACATGAGCCACAGGAAAAATAGTGCTCTCTAAATCCCATACACGCATATAGACAGTGTAGGAATGAGGCTTCAGTGGAGGACACAATTTTTAACACTCTACTAAGTTGTTTGGAAGGTAATTATGCAAGTAGTCCTTTTCTCAAAGCAATACGTCTGCAGGCTCCACCTACTGCAGCCGTAAAAAAGGGTTGAAGAACGATCCACAATGTTACAGACCCATTACTCTTCTACCAATTGTACAAAAAATATATTCCCAAACAGTTTTGACAAAATTGGATAATTGGATGAACGACAACAAGTTGATCTCATGTTTTCAATGTGGATTTAAAAGACTCCATAGCACTATAGATTTGTTTTTTACACTAAACTATATTTTGGGTACCTACTGTATGTTATCACAAGAAACAGAAACATATATGTTTATTTTATAGACGTCAAGTCAGCATTTAATTCGATTAACAGAAGTATCCTATGGGAAAGTTTAGAGAAAAAAAACATAGATTGATGTTTATTAGCTATATTACATATGTTGCACACTAATACGGAATCCAGAGTTAAACTATCTAGAGATGGGGACCTTTCTGAACCAATAGCGATTACACGTGGTGTTAAGCAGGGCTGCATGTTAGTGCCATCACTGTTTAATATGTACAGTACATCGAAACTTTGGTCCATAACCTGGTAGAGGTAGATACCTTCCCTCCAATAATACATGAAACTAAAGTACCAATTTTACTATATGCAGACTATGCTACAGTATTGTTCCAAACTCCATTAGGGCTTGGACAAGGAATAACAGTTGTAATAAAACAGATGAAATATCTAGAGTTAGAGCTAAATGTTAGCAAGTCTAAAATAGTGGTATTTAGTAAATAGAATATTAACATTCATAACTGGTTGGTGGAGGGATTAGAAATCAAATCAAATCAATTTTATTTTTAAAGCACCTTTCCAGAGATCAAGGCATTGAACATACACAGAAATAAACATACAAATATATTAAAATCCAGATTCATACACTAAAACATTGATCATTTACAGCAGCACTATATAATAAAATATCCTATCAATTAAGCTCATCCAGGAATGCTAGACTAAACAAGTACGCTTTTTTTTTCTTTTTTTTTTAATTAAGCTGTTTGGTCCCTGTTGCCTCCTCCCACCAACTAGTGACAGGGACACATATGTATTTTTAATGGATTTTCTCCCTTGACCCCCCCCCCATGGCCCTGGCACACATCCATGTGAGCATGTGGAGGCACGCTTCATATCCCATGGTGCTAGCTCAGCCCCTTCAACTCCTGATATTTTTGCCACCCCCTCTCCACCTACACTACCCACTGGACCTCCGCCCAGTGGAAGCAGAACTATGGGGGGTGCCAACCCACCCTCAGGAGAGGAGAGCTACCTGCCGGCATGCTCAATCCTGCTCCACCCTCCTCCTCCCATGCCTGCACCCCGATGACTCGAGGTCGTTTCCTTGCCTGGGTCACCCGGTGTAGCCCAAGGTAAGGCATCCAGTGCCTCAACCCTCTGCTCTACCAGGCTGGCCAAACAAGAAAGTTTTGAGAGCTGATTTAAAACTCTGGATGGTCAGACACTCTCTAACCCGATGAGGTAGAAAATTCCACAGGGTTCTTAAATTTTTTGGCACAGATCCATGGAATAATCCCCTGTGTAGTTCAATTTTCCCCTTTTTTCATATGGCTCCTACCTCCCATCATCTCTCGTATTTCTACCAGTCTTTACAGGAATATTTGACTTCTCAGGAAGGGCCTAGGTTCTATTGATGGGATCAGGTTCTTCCAGCTTCTAACTTCTTTAGAGATTGGTCAGTTACCTGGAAGCACTTATATAGGTTTGCAATTCCAGATTATTCCTAATCTTTATTACATCCCAATTAAATTGCACAAGATGGGTCACTTATCTACTGATTCTTGTTCCAGATGTGGTAAAGAACAAGGTACTTTACTCCACATCTTGTGATCCTGAGAGACAGTTACTCCCTTTTGGGACTCCATTAGATCTCATCTTGACCCTCTCTTAGGATTGGCAGATGCCTTCCTCCCTGAAATATGTATTCTGGGTGATTATAATGATGCCCTGATTGGCAACCAAAAACCCCATATGGCTTTGATTTCAGCATGTGTGAAAAAAGTTATTCTCTGGCATTGGTTGGACCGTTGTACTCCCAGTATCTGGAATGGCATAAGGAGATTCTGTTCACTCTGCAAGCGGAATTCCTCATTACTCACATGTCTGGTAAAATCTCCTCATATTAGCAGATATGGGAGCCGTTATATACCATATTAACAACATAAATGGTAACTTCTGGCCCCCCCTTGATCTTTGTTGTCTGTTGGGCACATTTCAGGTTATGAATGTTAAGGAATCTTATAATTCTAATTTTTCTCCAGTGGGGGAGGGAAGGGTGTGGGTGGTAGGTGGTGGGATGTGGGGGTTGAATTATTTATTTGATTATTGTAAAATGATTGCTCCTGGATTTGCTTCATCTTCTCTTGCTTCCCACTGTATGTCCAGGTTGTGATTTATTTAATAAAGTTTATTTAATTTGTTAAAAAAGTAAATTCCACAGGGTAGGGGCTGCAAACACAAAGGATCTGGCCCCAGATGTCTTCAGGCACACCCTGAGAATCTCTAGCAATCCCTCATCAGTGGATCAGAGTGGGCGGGAGGGCAGTAGGGACAGAGGAGATCTTGCAGGTAGCGGGGTCCCTGTTTGTGTAGGGCTTTATAGGTCAGCAAGCCAACCTTGAAGGTGATCCGCCACTGTACTGGCAGCCAGTGCAGTCCATGGAGCACAGGTGTAATGTGACTGGTCCTAGAAGTACCAGTCACCAGCTTGGCCACCACATTCTGCACTAGCTGTAAGCAGCAGATATCAACCTCTAGTAGCCCTAGGTACAGGGCATTGCAGTAGTCAAGGCAGGAGGTCAGAAAGGCATGGATCAGTGTTGGAAGATCATCAGGAGGAGCCAGGTGTTCATCCTGGGTGATATGCCTCAGATGATAAAAAGAGGCCGTGACAAAGGCTGACACCTGCAATTTCAGGGTCAAACCATCATCAAAAATAATGACTAGGTTACGCACACAATATAAGGTAGCCAGCTGAATACCCACAAGCCAAAGTCTAGAAGACTGTTCAGCTCACAAACCTGCCTCACGATGATTTGGATCTATTGCCAACACTTCAGTTTAGCTGTTTTCAACTTCAGCCAGCTGGCACTCATCCAGTCCTGGATCTCAGAGAGGCAGTTGTTAAACACCGAGATAACATCATCCTGTTTGGGTACAAAGGACACGTACAGCTGAGTATCATCTGTGTAGCAGTGAAAACTTAGACTGTGCTGCCTAATAATGTCTCCTAATGTCAGCATGTACACTACAAACAACATGGGTGACAAATAGAGCCCTGTAGAACCCCACAGGATAGGAGGAGAGCATCAGAGGAATAAATTCCAGTGATCACTCTCTGAGTCCTACCCTCAAGGAAAGATTGAAATCATCTGAGGACTGTACCTGACAGTCAACAGATGAACTGCAGGTGCTCCAAAAGCAGACCATGGTCCACAGTGTCAAATGCTGGAGAGAGATCAAGGAGGACCAAGATGGAACGAGTCCTCCAATCCCTCACTATTAGGAGATCATGTATCACCCAAACAAGGGCCACCTCAGTGCTATGCCTCTTCCTGAATCCAGACTGGAAAGAATCTCATAGACACAGAAATAGAAATGGTTAAAGAATATAAGTATTTGGGTATAATGTTTGACACAAGACGTACGTGGAGACAGCAAACAAATAATGTGAGCATGTCAGCAAAACAGGTATTAACAATGATCTTTAGATTTGGAAACAAATTTGGAAAGAACTCATTTAAAGCTTTCGACTCAAAAATAATCAGGTAGTTATTGTATGGATGTGAATATGGGAATTAAGGGTAAAGCCCAACTATTTAGAACCAGTACAGAATTATTTGTTAGAAACTGTACTTGGGGTACCAAAGGACACATTTACATCTTTTTTAAGACTAGAAACTGGTGTTCTAGCATTTGAAGCAAGGGTTCTGAAAAGTGCTATATGGCTCTGGAAAATAATTTTATTGATGAAGAATGACAGACTTCCTAAAACCTGTAGGAATGATATGTTGCATAAATCTAGTTGTAACAATAATCAAAGTATAAACTGGTTTGTGTCATTAGATAGAAAGATGAGACAATTTGGTATGCATAATATGTGGTCAGAATATTCATGTCTGAATCCATTGTTTTTTTCCTCTTAATGTATCTAAAGAATTATTGATATATTTGTACAAAAAGATGTTGAAATAATACATTATATGGATAGTAATGGTGTATACAGTAATGGCAAAAGGAGTGAAAAAAATTGAACAATATATATTGTTCTGGGAGAACAGTCCTCACAGAACAGTATTAAGCATAGTAAGACTGGGTACATTATGAGGATATTTCCCCTGTATTTCAAATAGTGTGGTATACAAGAGAGCAGTAACAATGTTTATGTAACAGGGAACCAAGAATAACAATACATTTAATTTTGCATTGTGCTGCTATTCAAAAAGAAAGAGATGCATGGATAAATCCATTGTTTATTGGAAAGACTTTTGAAGAAGAATGGGAAAAATGTGCATATTTAATGGAATTATCAGATAAAAAAGTGACATGGAATAGCTAGGTTTTTTAATATAGAATTACATAGATAATATTGGATAGGCAAGTGTGTGTTATGGATTTTTTTATACACCCAAAGTGTGTGATGACCCATAAACCTTGAGAGCGAAGCTTGAGAGGTTTATACAGTCATCACACACTGAAGGTGTGTCAAAAAATATATTACACACACTTGCCTATCTTTTATTTTTTATGATAACTGGTGTTTTGGGCTGTCTATGCAGCTTTGCATGGCTTTGCACAGGTTAATGACTTTGCCATATCAACTTGCAGGTTGATATGGCTTTGTCATATCAACTCACAGGTTGATATGACTTTTTACAAATCTCAAAAACGTCTTGATATTGGGGGTCACCAGTTATTATATTGATTTAATATTAGCTACTGATAAAATATTAGCATTCTTAAAAATAAGAGGTCAATGTATAATTACAGATATTGTTCTCTTCTTGCTTGATGTGTCAATTACTGTATGACATTGTTATTGCTATGCTTGTTTTTATGTAGTTTTAAATGTACAATGTAATAATTTGAAGGAATTTTATGCACTGGAACAAAATTAAACTATGAACCTTGAAAGGGTAGCAAACTTGATAGTACTTGCAAAATTCTTCGAAACAGGTCAGCCCAGACCTGCAGGAGATTTCCTATAACTGCTGGAGCACATGGCCTCATCCACTGCTGTGGAGCTGCCAGATGCCAAGTTCCAAATGAAAGATATCCAGTACCACCTGAGCAGCTTCTGGTCCCAAAAGCGGGATACACTGTCAGAACTAGTGCCTGTCCAAAAGTGTCTTAAGGGCACTAGAGTGGTGGAAGAAGAAAACAACCTTATAGAGAGAGAGTTTCCTTTCTTCAGTAATCACCCATAGTAGTACTCATTACAGATGCCTCCCTTTTCAGCTGGAGTACCCACCTGGAGGACTTCACTATGAGCTGTATGTGGAGCCCACGGGAATCTTAGGAGAAGATAAACCTCCTGGAACTCAGGGCAGTGTACCTGACTATGAAAGTATTCTCCTCCCACATCAGGGATCAGTGCATCAAGATCAGGAGAGACAACACCCCTACCATGTATTATATAACCAAGCAGGGAGGAACAAGATCTTCAGAATTGTCCAAAGAAGCAATGAAGATCTAGAACCTAGCAAATGCTCTGGATATTCACCTGTCAACAGTACACTTACCAGGGAAAGACAATGTCCTGGCAGATTCTCTAAGGAGAATCAGCCATGGAAACCACAAATGGACACCGAACAAGAAAATGCTGGCTACAGTGTTCAGAAGGTAGGGTACACTGGAAATAGATCTGTTCACAACCTGAGAAAACAACCAGCTCCCATGGTTTTGCTGCAGACCCCCCTCAGTAGGTATAGTCCCAAAGATTGCCCTAGTCCTCTATGGGGCAGGGAAATATTTCTGTGCCTTCCCATTGTTCCCACTTTTGTTGGGAGTGCTGTTAAAGCTGAGAAGGGAGTCAGTAACAATGATCCTCATAGCTCCAGATTTAGATTTAACATTAAACACTGTACTGTATGTAAGATGGCAACAGTGTGTGTGCTGCCTGAGCTACAAGCATAGTTACGCTCCGTTTTTATTCGTTTTATTTAAAACTTTTATTTTTTTTCTGTTTTGTAGTTAGTTAGGGTTCAAGAAGTGAAGAAGTTTAGTTTTATTTGAGTTATTTTTGGGTCTGGAGATATTTTCAGGTTTGGATGTTCTGCCATTTAGTCCGTGACGCTAACCCAAAAATAAACTGTTTTACTGTTAGATTGTTAGCGATAAAATTTAACACCATCTTGACCACTAAGTAGGCTTTATTATTTTATACTCCAGTGCAGTGATCTTTCTGCCAAGGTGGTTTCCTTATTCCCCTTTGGAGCCCGGTGGTGACCGGAAGTCTGGCAGTGATTGGGATCTAGGCTGCAAGAAGGACATCTTTTGCTCCATTGTTCTGGGTTGCAAGTATATCATCTGCTCCACTGTTCCAACTGGGACTGAGGTACTGCTAAGTCTCCCATACTGAATTGCCCTTTGACTGTGGTGAGAGCACAGATGGGCAGTGGTTCGACCTCTATCTGTGGTGAGAGTGCAGTCAGGAGAGAGTATAGCCTCTGTTTTGTGGTGGAGAGTATAGCGAGGAGGAAACAAGTGTCTGAAGGGACCTCTGCTACTTTTGCAGTGGGGATTTTGGGCCATCGATTCGTGGAGTGTGAAGGTGTTTTTCAGTGACTGGGGAACTTTGAGTGCGGTCGTGGAGTGTGGAGTTCGCTGCCTTTTTCTGCTCATTTATGGAGCAGGCACTGGCATGGTGAGAGCGCATTCAGCGTGCAGAAAGAATATCTGAGAGTGGCAGTGTTTACTCCCTTGGACTGCAGGTATTTGCTCCTTTTTGCCACCAGAGAGATGACTGGTAGGCTTTGGGCTGTTCAGTTTCCATGAAAGCAATAGCAGGGGATTAGACTGGAGGGTTTTCTCTAACTGCTGTTGTTTAGGAAAGGGGGCTTTTGTGGCCGGTGGGTGGCTAAGTCTCCAGTTCCCCTCTGATCGGGCCCTTTTCAGCCTGTAAATTATTGTGGGTCTGTCACTCCAAGAAATGGGAAGGTCTCAAGGAGACTGGAAATTTATGCCAAATGTTCATGGATATTATGGGAAGAGAGGAGAGTAACCCTGATTTGTTTTTGGACTGAGAGAGGGTGAGAGCCTCCCTTGCCTAAAATTAACTGTTGTGCTTCATACATCCGTACACTGATTTTTGTGATTATTCTTGGATCTTTTTTTTTTTATCACATCTCTATGTTAGCGCCTGCTGCGGCATCAACCGGCGGGGACATCCAGCCACCGCCCCTGCCCGTGGGGAGAGCAGCAGGCTCACTCGCATGATGGGGGGGCCAGCATGACTGCAGCTGATGCACTGGAGGGCTCCCTGTCCCTTACCAGCCGGACTGGTGCCACACACCCTCAGCATGATTCCATGACAGTTCTCCCCACAGCGCAGGGCACAGCAGTCAAGTTGCTTGGTCATGCCCAGCCCATTTTTCCACATTTTCTCCCAGTGGGGGCACAGCTGTGCAATGGCATCCATGCCCTATTGTGCAGACGTCCACCGTGCTCCCTCCCCTTAGACATGCGCTCAACTGTAGTGCCACTGGGCATCCCCAGGGACCGCTAAAATGTGACGTGAGTCCACCCCATCCGCCAAGACTGGGACAGCAGTAATAGAATGCTCAATCCCCATCCTCCCCTGCCAACTCCGATGGCCCGGGCTCATTCCTGAACCTGCTGACACCTCCATCGCCATCGTGGAGTGAGATGTGGCATCCAGCTCCTCAACCCTCAGCACCATCGGGCCGACATTCTTGGACCTTTCACTTATTTCATTTTAGTTTGGGATTCATTATAATTTTTTGGATTATAAATTTTGCTCGGGGGGGTATGTTAATTTTGCTTCCCTGAGTCTCCCCTCTCAGTGTGAGCGTCTGGAGAGTTCCAGGGATTGTAAGATTGTAATTTGCAATTTTATTTTATAAATTTATTTTGGGGGAAGGTTTTTTAATTTGCTTCTCTGATTCTCTCCTTCCAGTGTGAGCATGTGGTGAGTTTCAGAGAAACTATTGAGGTTTATTTTTTAATTGAGAATTTATTTGGGGCTTAACTAAGGATTTATTTATGGGTGTTTTAACATTATTGGTCTTAATATGTGTAAGAGGCCTGTCCCCACAGTCGTACACTATTCGTTCACCACTTGTCGTGCTCTCCACCTCCCCCCCATTGCAGTTATCGACATACCAACGCTGTAGGGCGTTGGGTATTGTGTGTAGGGGGGAGGGGAGTTGGGGGGGTGCAAACAGTGGAGGTTGAATGAGCGGGGCCATCATATTGGGGTAGTGAGGTCTAGAAGACACCCTGGGGTGAAATGGAATCTGGAACGGGGTCCTACCTGTCTGGTTTCCATACCCATGGCACCACCAGTGTTGGTGGGCAAGTAGTCTGTGCAGCTCCAGAGGCCCGTCCTACCTGGGCGGCGTTGTGCAATTCCAGGTCCATGAAGAACAAGACTGCAGTTATTGATCTTGTTATGTTGGTGAACCTGGCATACATTACCGAGACCTGGCTGGATGAGAATGCAGGCCCTATATTAGAGGCAGCTATACCAGCCAGGTACTCGGTGGTTCACTACCCGAGGTTGGACCGCAGCGGAGGGGGGTAGCGGTCTGTTTTATGGCCAAACTGGGCCTCATAAGTGTACCAGTCTCGAGGGCTGAGTCATTTGAGTGTACTGTAGTGGCAGGCGTGGGCTGCTGAATCATTCTCTTCTACCATCCACCAGGTGTTGAGAAGCAGTTTCTGTAGGAAGTAGCAGACTTTGTGATCGACATGGAGTTTGAGTTGCCCAGGCTGATGGTCCTGTGTGACTTCAACACCTGGCTCAATGACAAACTTTCACAGTTTGGGCAACACATCCTCCAACTGAAGACATTTTTGGGCCTTACACACGTTGTTACTTCTACCACTCATAAAGGTGGTCACTCTTTGGGCTTAGTCTCCCTCCTGGGGATCGAAGCCTTCGATTTGAGGGTGGATCCTGTTGGATGGTCCAAACATTGCACTGTGGAGTTCAGTTTTTTCACCCCCCTTTGTAGGCCCACCCCTGTGGAGATGGTCAGGTACCACTCTTTGTGAAAGGTAAGCTCTGAGGGCGTGGCAGCGGTGCTTGACCTATCAGAGCTTTCTGGAGTGAGCAGTGATCCAGATGCCTTGGTTTTGGCCTATAATAAGGCCATTTCCTCAGCTCTGGATTCAATTGCTCCCATCTGTGTTCATCCTCTCCCCCTTTGCCCTTGGTCACCATGGTTTGATGGCACTTTGAGGGAGATGCAGTGACATGGACAAAGATTAGAGCGCTGTTGGTGGAGATTGGCCCTTGATGCCGACCATCTTAGATTGATGGAACATTTTCAACTCTATCTTTCCACAATCTCCCGTAAGAAGGCAGAATTCCTGTCTGGGGAGATTGGAGCTGCTCAGAACCGACCAGCTCAGCTCTTTCAAACTGTAGACAGACTGTGCAACCCAGCCTGTCTGCAGATTTGAAGAGCTTTTTCACAAGTTGAGTGTGATGAGCTTGCTCATTTCTTTGTGGCTAAGGTGGCCGACATCAGGGCAGTGCTCCAACCTGCATCCTCCATGGGAGAAGCTATGTATCGGTGTTCGGTAACAGTCCATAGGTTCTCCTGGAGTTCCTTTGGCTGGCCAGAGTTCATTGATGTCATGAAGATTGTCCAGGGTATGCATCCCACATGCTGTAGTTTGGATCCTGGCCCAACTTCCATGATAAAAGGTTGCTGTGATACTATCGGTCTAGTCCTAGCACGGATAGTCTGGTGCTCCTTGGAGATAGGTGAGTTCTCTAGCTCCCTGAAGGAGGCGGTGGTAATACCCCTCCTGAAGAAAGCTTCTTTGGACCCAGACTGCCATGTTAACTACAGACCAATCTCTAACCTCCCTTTTGTGGGGAAGGTGATCGATAAAGTAGTGTTCATACAACTGGAGAACCACTTGACCATCCATGACATCTATGAACAACTCCAGTCTAGTTTTTGAAAGAGGCATAGTACCGAGACAGCGCTGGTTCAGGTGCTCAATGATCTTCTGATGGCAAGAGATTGTAAGAGCTGTTCCATCCTGGTTCTTCTCAGTCTCTCTTCAGCCTTTGACACAGTGGACCATGGGGTCTCGAGTGCCTGAGGTTCATCTGTGGCCTGACTGGTACAGTCCTCAGGTGGTTTAGATCTTTCCTCACAGGCAGAACCCAGAGGGTGGTGTCAGGGATTTATTCCTCCTGCCCAGTCTTTCTGTCTTGTGGGGTTTCTCAGGCTTAATGTTGTCCCCCATGTTGTTCTCAGTGTACATGCTACCCCTTGGAGACATTATAAGAAGGTATGGGCTGAGGTTTCACAGCTATGCTGATGATACCCAGCTCTACCTATCTTTTGTACCCGACCAGGATAGAACTCTCTCAGTATTTAACAGCTGCCTCACTGAAATCCAGCACTGGATGGATTCAAGCTGGCTGAGATTGAACTCAGAGAAGACGGAGGTGATGTGGTGGACCCAGGTCACCGGATAGAGGGGACGGGTGCTGGTCTACCCTCAGGACTTTTCCTGGGAGGTGTCCAGCTCCCTACCTCTGAAAGGGTGTGGAACCTGGGGGTGATATTTGATGATGAGCTGACACTACGATTGCAGGTGTCAGCAGTTGTCAAGTCATCCTTTTACCATATGAGGAACATCTCCAGGATTAAGCACCTAGTTCTGTCAGGTGATCTGTCTACATTGGTCCATGCCTTTGTGACCTCGCATCTTGATTACTGTAACTCCCTTTATCTACGGCTTCCTGGGGTTGATATCCGCTGCTTGCAGCTCATGTAGAGTGCTGCTGCCCGGTTATTGATGGGTACTCCCCGTACCTGTCATATTTCTCTGGTTCTGTGCAATCTGCACTGGTGGCGAAACACCTTTAAAGTTGGTCTTCTGACCTACAAAGCCCTACATGGGCTGGGTCCAGACTACTTGAAAGAGCTTATGGTACCTTACTGCCCTAGTCGATCGCTCCGCTCAGTGGACGAGGGGTTGTTAGAGATTCTGAGGCTTTTTTTAAATCTTCTGGGGCCCGTGCTTTTATATACACGGCCCCTGCCCTCTGGAATTCTCTACTCCATCTGCTTTGGCAGTGTGTGTCCGTGAAGGAATTTAAAAAGGGCGTTAAAGACCTATGTATGGTCTAAGATATATACTTGACAATGATATTTTATTGTATTTTTATGAATCCAGTTGTTTTAGATTAGTGTTAATTTTTGCTTCATGTGTAATTTTTGTAAGGTGCCTTGGTTATAAGAAAGGCGCAGTATAAATAAAGATTTATTATTATTATTATTATTATAATTATCCCTATCACTGCGCTACCATGGAAGCATATGACAGGTAGATGTAGATAGATAGATAGATAGATAGATAGATAGATAGATAGATAGATAGATAGATAGATAGATAGATAGACAGACAGACAGACAGACAGACAGACAGACAGACAGATAGATGCAGTAGATATGGACACAAAAGGCTGCAGATAAGGAGGGATTAACCTACGACAGGGTATGGGTTTACTGAGCATTAGTCCATGCCTGGGGGAGTTGGAGTCATGAGGCAAAGTCAAGTGACTTCAACCACCCAGGCGTGGATTAATGCTCAGTAAACCCATACCCTAGAGTGGGTTAATCCTCTTAGAACATGGGTAACGTTATATTAGAGGTTTACCTTAAGAAACAGTAAAATAAAGCCCTGTGAACATGCAACTGTGGGTATATCAGGGATTGATCAATGGTCAGGTGACCTGTTTGGATGAATCAGAAGACAGTATTTTAGGAACCCATGTTATAAATCTGTTTATCAGAGCAACTATATGCATAAATTGGAGACCACCAATTTATATGTAAGTAAGTGCATAATCACAGTTTATACACACAGTTAGCTTGTCACAACCTCCTTCACCCCACTGGTACTGCTGTTTTCACTTTTACCAAGAATACACTGAAGACAGAAGTTCCTGCTCCCTGCAAACTCCTTATAGCACATAACTCACTCCCCTCTCAAAAGTCAAACATGCGGCAAAACAAAACACTTTTCAGTGTGTTTTTTTCTTTGCTCTTTTACAGCAGCACCACTCATTACATGCCCCCTGCATGCTGCCTGCCTGTCACTACCACTTGCACACAATCAATTTAATCACAGTTCCTAACACTATCCCCACACACAAAAAAAATTTCCTCCTGCTAAGTGCAAGCATTCAAATGCAGACTATTGTTCCTATATGCTATTTCTTTTTGTGCTATACTAAATTGTGTCCACATACCTCCTTAGTCCTATGTGGTTTGTTCCTCAGCTGTTCCTTCTCTCAGCCCTCAACCAGCACTCCTCCATGTTACCTCCCACACCAACATCTTCCTCCCAACTCTGCCAGTCCAGATCTTACCCATATTTCTTCTGAATTCCTTTCCTGAGTAAAAACTGTGACAAATGGCCCATTGCTGTAAATATGTGCAATTGTTGTTCATTTTTCACAGAGCCACCCCACCAGCTACCACTTGCACTGTTCACACCTACACACCCTTTGGAACCCCCACTGCCTCTCATATATCACCTGAACCACAGAAAGGAAACATAAAAAAATGTAAAAAAACAGTGCTTTTCTTTACTCTCTACCACACTACAAGTGCTGCTCCCTGAAAACACTTGATATCTCACCAGGCGTTGTCACTGAATGTTTCAAAAAATGTCTTCTTTCCACTCGCCCGTAAAATAAGCTGCAATGTTGCAGTATCACCGAGTGTCATTACACCCATGTCCTTGACAACACCAATAGCAACAGGGAAGTGAAACCACAGAAGAACACCCAAGGAGAAAAAAAAATCAGAAACTTCCACAAATACTTCAATACAAATACAAAAATCCCCAGCACAAGTTCCTAGCCTATTGCAAAAAACAAATATGCAGAGGGAACGTTGTGTGATAAATAATTTACTTATACTCATGACTCATACAATTTGACCTCAGAAGCCTCACAGGTGTCTTAAACCACCTTGGAAACCTCACAAGTGTCTTACGCCACCCATGAGGTTACCTGAGGTCATACAGCACTCATATACATAAATCATTTATAACACAGGTTCCCTTTGCATATCCCTTATATCTATATCTATATCTGTATGTATATCTGATCTATATGTAAGCAGTAACACAAAACAAGATGTGTGCTTCAGTCCTGAGATAACCTACACCTGAGGTGCACTTGAGGCACAAGGCAAAACTCAGTTCTTTAAACTATCCAAAAATGCATATGTTAGAATGTAACTGCACATCCTGAAGTGCATAAGCACACTTATTAAATGAACAAAGCATTATTACAAATGTGGAAAAGGCACATGAAAAGGTGTAGTCAGGCAGTTATTAGACAATGATACACAGTCGTGTGACATGTTTGCACAAATGGTGGAATAGGCTTTTTCTTACCCATTTATATAACTATTCATTGCAAAAAAAACGCCATTAATGCATCAGTTAGGGTTTCTATTACATCAACGAAAGTCTGGAATTTCGGTGTTAGGGTTACCATCTTTGGTGCAGAAATACCAAAAAAATGGCTGAGATTTCAACGTAAGTTCAAAACGCCATTGACAGCCATTATATGACACTTACCTTGATTCTTCAGTTCACGGTTCGGCTTTGAAGAGTGCACACATGTCCCAGTCCACAGAAGATGGCAGCCACTGACTTCTGATGATAAGTATAGGGCAAGGGTGTGTGTGTGTGTTTGGGAGGTGGTGGGTTGATCAGTGGGAGGGTTGGGATGGGGCAGGGGGACAGGAGGCGAAGAGGGACCATTTTCCTTTTTCAGGGTTAAAAAAAGTTGTTGGGGGACTGTTTTCTTTTTTAAAGGTTAAATATAATAACGCAATACTTCAGGACACAGGAGGTGGGCTCCCCAGTGTACAACAGTACTGGAGGGGGGTAGGACATAACTGGAGGGGCTGTAGTGCTGACAGGGGGACTGGGCACCCACTACCGCAGAGAATAAAACAAAAGAAGACATCGGGGAACAGTTTTTTCTTTAACAGGCTGACATAAAAGCATACTTTGGGATACTGGGGGTGGGCTCCCCAGTGTCCAGTACTGGAAGAGGTAGGACTTAATGGGGACACTGGGAATGGGTTCCTCAGTGTCCTACACTTCTACGGTTGGGTGCCTAAACGCCAACACGGGGATTGGGCACCCCAATGTTGGCAACAGCATTTTATTTATTTAAACATGCCTCAGCCCCCTTGGAGGCAGGAAAAGGATAAAAGATCCCACTTTTAGGTAAACACTAACAAGTGTTTACTTAAATGGGGGCTGAGGAACACGATTCTGACATTATTTGGCCCAAAAAGTGGCCAGGAAAGGTTTTGGTTTTGTTTACTGGAGCCACTGTTTTTTTCCTGCTGAAGTAGTGCTGCAAATTGCAGCAACTTTCCCAAAACAGTGCCACAATTTAAAGCAATTTTCATGCTGATGTGCCTTTAGTTGTGCAAAAATTGCCTCAATTTGCTGCACTTTCGCAAACATAGTGCTACAAATTTGCAAAACGTCAGACATAAAAATTGCAAAAACATATTTCCAGGCATTAGTTGTAAAAAATAATGTCAGAATCGTGTTCCTCGGGCCCCAATTAGATAAACACAACTGTTGGTGTTTACCAAGGGGCAGTCACTTTTTAATTACACCATTTTTTTAGCCATCGCTAATGAAAACAAGATGGTGGCAGTGCAAAAGTGCAAAGCCCATTTTCAGCAGTCAAAAGTGCTTTTGTGAAAGTCAAAAGTGCTTTCGAGTTGGAGATATATTTTTTCTCATAGGCTATAATGGGAAACTTTAAACTTTAATAACTTTTGAATGGATTAATATTTTTTTACCACACCTTCAAAAGGCACATCAGTGACCCAGACTCCACATACCCTGACTATTTCAGACCAGACCCCCAAACCTTTTGGGCCACAGCCCTGAGCAAAGAATTTGCAAAAAACTGGTGTTTTTTTGACATTTTTGGCACTCCACAACTGCACATCTGACTCGAACAAAACTTGTCAGATCCAGAGATCTACAATACCAGATGGTGCATGCAAACTTTCAGGCAAATCAGTTGAATGGTTGCAAAATTATTAAAGTGCAAAATTTGGGGTTTAACATAGAAGTTGCCGGGCAACTCTAACTACACTGGCACTACCACGCTAGTATAATATATATTCATTGCAAAAAACTCCATTAATGTATCAGTTAGGGTTGATAGTACAGTAACAAAAGTTTGGAAATACGATGTTAGGGTTCTCACCCCTACCACCCCATCCCCCTCCACACACCAACAGGTGTCAGGGTGTGCCATGGGGTCATCAGGCCCAACTCTCACCTCATTTCTTGTGTAAACAAGCTGACATAGTACAATATAGGAGAATGGGGTGAGTTGAAGCTGATGACCCCATGGGACACCCCTGACACCTGTTGGTGTATGGAAGGGGAAGGGTAGGGGTTGGAACCCTAACATTTAATTTCCAAACTTTTGTCACTGTACTATCATTCCTAACTGATGCATTAATGGAATTGTTTGGAATGAATTGCCATTCTTTTTGAGAAGGTGTATGGTAACTCACATAGCTACGGAGACATACCGCACCCCTAGAGTCATGATAAGGAACCCTTGTAACACTAATTTGGCAATAGCTCAGCAACAGCAACTATGAAGAAAAGTCCACTGCAGTTGTAATCATGGCATGGAAACCTCCACACATGCTTAGTAAGCTGCCCAGAGCAAAAAATCCCTATCTTGAATAATTTTTGACATATAAGTGCCAAAAGGTGCCACGGCACCACAATGTTATCCAAAGGGAAATTTCTCAATTTTGGAACACTGTAACTATGGAACCAATGTAAATTCTTTCACTAAACCAGCAAAAGGCACATCTGTGGGGCAAGGGCTTGCCACCATGCAAAGTTTAGCCCTAAAGCCCTAACCGTTTAGTTGCAGTGAGGTGGCAAAGAAATGGTTTATTTTGGGACTGTACTGTCACAAATTGTGAAAGTTTTGCATGATTTGTGAAAGAACTGCACGAAAGTTTCACAAATTTTGCCAAAGTGCACCCTTTTCCTTCACAATTTCTGACAGTACAGGGGGAGGTTGATCTTGAAAAACATATTTCTGGGGGTAATTTTTAAAAACTGATGCCAGTATTGTGTTCCTTAGGCCCCAATTAGGTAAACACAAGTGTTAGTGTTTACCTAGGGACAGTAAATTTTGAATTACAATGTTTTTTTGTCCACCGCTAATTGAAAACAAGATGGCGACAACATGACACTACTGAAGGCATTTGTGACAGTGAAAGGTGCTTTCACGAAAGTACTGGGTGCTTTCGCATGGCATATATATTTTTTCCCATTGACTATAATGGGAAACTTTTGAACAGATTAATATTTTTTCACCAGATCTTCAAAAGGCACATCAGTGATCCAGACTGCTTATTCCCTGACAATTTCAGACCAGACGGACAAACCATTTGGGCTGTAGCCCAAGCAAAGGAATAGCACAGAAAGTGGGTTTTTACATGTTTTTTGGTGCTGTGCAGCTCTGCAACCGAACATCCGACTGGAACAACACCTATCAGATGCAGAGATCCATGGTACCTGACTGTGCATGCTAAATATCAGGCACATCCGTTGTACGGTTGCAAAGTTATTAAAGTGCAACATTTTGGGTTTAACATAGAAGTGGCCGGGCAACCCTAACTCCAACTATTCTATATATAGACACACATATATATATATGTTGGTACATGATACATGATGGGCAGAAGTGTGATATGGCAAAATATTCTCAGCCCTGCAGAGTGAGCTATGGATACTCATGAGTGCCAAAGGCATGAGTGAGAGTATCCATAGCTCACAATGCTGGAGTGAGAATATTTTGCCATATCACATGATCTTCACATCATGTGTTTGATTTGTACAATGGGGGCCCTATTGTTGCAAAGATTATTTGTGCGGCTTTGCATGGCTTGCGCGGCTTTGCATGGCTTGCCCGGGATTAGCCCAGGTTTAGCGCGGGTGTGATAAATGGAAGATATTTTAACTCTAGTGATGTCATCATCAGATATCTCACTGCAGTGGAAATAACATGCTTTATTATTACTGTGGAGCTCTCACCCCATTGTATAAAAAAAAAAAAATATATATATATATATATATATATATATATATATAATATATATATATATATATAAATACATACTAGGGCCCAGATATTCAAAGTGTGCCGGGCTGTGGCACAAGCCTGAGCGCAGCACAACTTGGCTGTGCAGGGGCATTGACTGGGCGATATTTAACGGAGCTGTGCTATGGCACAGCATCATTGAATATCGCACCTTGGCCACCTGCAGTGTGCATAGCGCAGTGGCACTGTGCCAGCGCAAGTGGCCAGAGTGGAGCAGGGGGATGCGCTAATGCAAGTTCATTTGCGTTATGCGCAGCAGCTGCAATATTCAAAAGTGCACATGCAAATGGGGCCATAATGTATGCAAGGCACAAATGGGGCTAGTTGCATGTCATTATGGACCCATTTGCATGCAGGTGCGCCGATCCCTGGTGACTTGTACCTGGCGACCTGCCAGACAGCAGCCGTCAGGGACTGACACCCCCTGCACAGCGCAGCAATGTGCCCCACAGACTGATCATGGGCTTCAGTAACTATAACTCATCCAATATCCCTGGTGGTCCAGTGGACCGCTCACAGCCCGATCGTGGGCTTAAGTGTAGTAAAATTAATACCTATATCCCTGATGGTCCAGTGGACTGCTCACAGCCTGATTGTGGGCTTAAGTGTAGTAAAATGAATACCTGCATCCCTGGTGGTCCAGTGTACTGCTCACAGCCCGATCATGGTCTTAAGTATAGTAAAATGAATACCTATATCCCTTGTGGTCCAGTGGACCCCCTCCCCACCACCCACTGGCCCCACTGCCCTCTCCCCGGTCAGTGGTGGGCGGCAGCACCCCCGCCTGCCACCCCACAGCCACCGACTGACACTGTAGGTGACTATATGCCCATTGGTCCACAGCATGAGCCAATGGGTGTGCAGCCTATATCATACTACACATTCCAGACATGAAAAGATCCATTCACATATCTGGAATGTGTAACTGGCATAGGCTGCATGCCCATTGGCTCACGCTGTGGACCAATGAGTGACAGCCCTACCTATGGTGTCAGTCGGCAGGTGGTGGGGAGGCGG
Organism: Neoceratodus forsteri; assembly: GCA_016271365.2. Lineage (NCBI taxonomy): Eukaryota > Metazoa > Chordata > Ceratodontiformes > Ceratodontidae > Neoceratodus > Neoceratodus forsteri. Next base: position 898,415,244 of record CM057456.1, on the reverse strand, counting down.
GTGAGATGCTGCCACCCGCCGCTGACCGGGGAGGCAGGGGCCCAGTGGGTGGGTGGGGAGGGGGTCCTCTGACCACCAGGGATATAGGAATTTATTTAAAGAGCTAATGTAATGAAGCTTTTTTAACCCTAATATTTGACTGGAGTGATGAGTTAGGGCTTATTGCCACTAATTGTAATGTGTTTGTGTTCCTAATTATTTTAAATCAATCATTTCAATAGCGCCCCTGAGATGTCTCTTGACTGAAACCTTTTGGAGCTGGATGCCATGAGGGGAAGATGCAGTGCTTTTCCATCAGCTCACTAACAGTTTGTCAGAGCTCAGTGTACAAAAGTGGGTCTGGCACACCAAAAGTGGGCACAAGTCCAACACGCTCAGTGTTCTTAACCCCCCCAAAAGAAACACAGTAACTCATTGGACTGGTGGGCGTGGTTTCCCAAAGAGCCGTCAATCACCAGTTTATAGAACAGATACAGAAAACATGTTCATTCAGGACAAATGGAGAAATCGCCACCTTTTAAAAGAATGGCACACATCCTGGATGGTGGTGTTTGGTCCTTTGCTGGGTGCAGGGAGGGGGCAGATGGATATGTGGCTAGTGTGGCGCATTGTATATTTATAGTGAAAAAGAACTGTGGGTATAGGAGCGTCAGGCAGGTTGTGTGTCTGGGGAGGCTCTTTTGGTCTGCTTTTTACTGCCCTTAGTGGAGAATTGAACACTGCAGACCTGATGGCCATGGTTCTATGAAGGGTGATGAGCACTCCATAACAGCAGCTCCTAATAGCAGCACCTGGTTGTGTGTGTCCAGCCAACTCCAGTGCAGATGTTTGCTTTGTACAGTCTGCTTTTCCCTGTCCTCTCCATGTACAGTGTCACTCCAAATGTCAAAGCTACATAGTATAAATAATGTGAATAAGGAGTTTGGTACTGCTGGAGGTTGGTTTGGGAGTTGTCTGATTGTACTAAAAATAAAGAATTTATTATGGTGGTTCTACCTACCAATATGAAAAGATTCTCCCCAGATGCCCCTCCTCAGTGTTGTCCATCGATGTATATCCCCATGTTTGCCTGCACAGACCACCATGGAGAGCAAGAAAAAAATGAAAAAAAATGCTCTGTGATGCTTCTACTCTTTCTCCTACCTGTTATTGCATGGGGTACTCGGGAATACAGAAACGGAGTGAGAGTTGATGTGATCATTATCTTTAAAAAAGGAAAAAAGGTAAAATATCCCCACATACAAAAATGCAATCGGGGTATAGTGGGGAATTCTGCTTTTAATCGCCAATATGGCTGGTTACAGGGCAGGAAGAAGACAGCAACTGCAAAAACAAGATTTTTGGATGAATGTGACAAAAGGTGGGTGGACAGTGGTGAAATAAACATTGCATGTTTCAAAATGTAAAAGCATCCTCATTAAACATTGAAAGTCTGCATGCCAGTCAGACATATTTACTGATATGCCCTCCACAACATCATTTCCCATGCTGTCCTGGTAAATGGTGTCGGACACAGCGGCCACTACGGAAGAATAATAGAAAGTCAAAAAAGTAATTGTAGGTTTAATAAGCAAGCAAAAAGATTAAACATTAGCTTTAATTTAGTTACTATGAAGCTGATGAGGGCGGGAAGACAACAGAAACTCCATATCATTACACTAGCTCTTTAACTACACTTATGCCCGCCATCGGGCTGCAAGTGGTCCACTGGACCACCAGGGATATAAGAATTAATTTTACTACTCTTAAGCCCGCGATCAATCTGCGAGCGGTCCACTGGACCACCAGGGATGTAGGAATATATTTTATTTTACAAATGCTCGCGATCGGGCATGGGAGCGCCGCCTGCTGCAGCCAGAGCTCAGCTGGCAGCTGCCGTGTTGCGCCCTGTCTGCACCTCTCATGTGAGCCAGTCGTTGTTCCATTTTTTTGATCAACTGTGTGTGCACAAGTAGGGGTTGCGCATGCATGGACTCAGCACATCCCCCTACCTGCGCCAGACACATTACTGATGCACTCTGGCGCATCGGATTTGTGCCAGGCACAATTCCTGTTTGAATATTGTGGCCTACATATATATACATATATACATGTGTGTATATATATATATATATATATATATATATATATATATATATATATATATATATATATATTACACACACACATATACATACTATATATATATATATATATATATATATACACACATACTGTACATACTATATATATATATATATATATATATACATATAACATATAGCAAATCCGTTGAATGGTGGCAAAGTTATTAAGGCTGCAAAGTTTCACCCTTTAATCTTAAAGGGCTACTCAACCTAACTATGGTAGCACTACTTGCTACCATAATATATATATATATATATATATATATATATATATATATATATATATGTTATGGGTGGGAGTGAGATAGCAGAAATTTCTTCATGAGCTGTTGCTGAACTCTTGATATCCCATGAGAGTGTCACTCTTTTTTCTGTTTTCAAGTTTATTGGCATTTTCTTGTTGCAAAAAGTGAAAAAAAATAATTTTCTGCTGTTTTTTGCTAATTATAAAAAATAAAAAATGAAACACTACTTATTTTGTAGATATTTTTGTGTTGAACAAATGCTGTGCTCATAGTACCATGCTATCATTTTTGATTTTAAAGTTATTCACATTTGTTTGTTAAAAAAGTGAAAAAAAATGAATTTTCTGCTGTTTTTTTGCCAATAATAAAAAGAAATAAAAGGTACCTGAAAATGAGACACCACTCCTTTTGTAGATATTTTTATGTGCTGAACAAATTTTGTGCTCACAGTACCATGCTATTATGTACATTAGGTGTGTATATTTCTGGAGTGTATAGAATGGGGTGAGCTTTAGGGTTGAAAAGCCCAAGGAAGACTGCACCCTGATTTGTTTTAGGGTGGGGGTGGGGTTTTAAGGTTGGAAACCCTAACGCCACATTTTTCTACTTTTGTTGCTTTAGTGTGAACCCCAAATGTTGCATTAGCACCTTTTTTGCAAAGAATGTCCTTACTTTTTGAGATAGTATAATTATATTCCCATTTCTATGAGGAGCACAGGGCCCATCCCTCCTTAGATACATACATATATGTTTGCTGTGAAAGCACAGGGCCCACTGAGCCCTGTGTTTGCATTTCCATTGAAACAGGTATGAACTTCTCAGCATAGTTTTCTTATTATCTTACCTCATGAATCTGGGTATGAAAATGTTGAAATCCCCACCAAAACATGATTCCATGCTACTGCAATGCCATTGCTCACCACAGGTATGAAAACACAGTTTGGTCAGGGTTTCATAAATGACAGCTATCACATTCATGAGGTGATGTAAAGAGATGGTTATGTTGAAAACTTGGGGTCAAAATATTTAAAATTACCAAAGTTATGAGTGAGTGTGCAAAATTTCAAGGCATGCACAAGACCTTGCTATTTTTATATATTTTTACCCACTTTTTAACATAGCCATCTTATTTTATTTTTTTTATTTTATTTAAACAGCAGTTTGGAAAACCTTTGAGCCATAGGCTCATTTACAAAAGTACCTTGTCACAGTAAGATAAACGAAATACACAGTATAACAGTACAACACATAAGTATAACAGTAACTTAAGACATAGATACAAACAAGCTGGTACAGGTAGGATTGATGCAAACAATACCAGAGTTATGTTGTCCTTAGCAGCTTAGTAATAAGCTTTGTCATAAGTATTGAGTACGGCTTTGACTAGTGGCAATTACAGCATCGGGTGTTAATAAGGTGGTTACGTAATGAAGTTTTGAAGCACGGTATAGTTGGAGCTTCAGAGATGGAGGGGGGCAGTGTGTTGAACCAGGAGGGGGCCCTAAAGCTGAAGGCTCTTTGGCCGTGAGAGGTCCTAGCTCTAGGGATAACTAGAGAGGTTTTCCCAGAGGTCCGAGTATGAACTAGTGGGACAGAGCGGCGTATGGTGGTGGTCAATCCTGGTGGGGATAGACCAAGGAGGGTCTTTTTTGTAAGGGTACAGGTCAGATATTTGAGGCGCTCGTCAAGATCAAGTACCAGCACTTTAGCATACAGTAGACAGGTGTGTGTCAGCCTAGGTGCTCCAGTAATTAACCTGCAGGCCTTATTCAGAGTAGTGCGAATTTTATGGAGTGCGGTCTGATCAGCAGCACCATACACGGCAGTCCATAGTCCACTAGGGACAGGATAGAGGAGGTGATCATGAGTCGAAGAGCCTCTGGGGGAGGCAGTGTTTATACCGTGTAAGATGCCCAATCGATATTAGTGGCAGTGGCTAGGGCAGCGATGTGTCCATGGAAGGAGAGGAGGGTCAAAATGGATCCCTAGGTATTTATAGGAGCAAACTTGTTCGAGTGGGAAAGAGGACCCAGAGTGAATGAGGAGTTTGAAGTTGCAGGACTTGTTTTGGGGATGAGTGAAGAACATGGTTTTGTTTTTAAGATTTATCACCACTCTATGTTCCTTGAACCAGCCCTCGGCTTCAGTGAAGGACTTCTGCAGCGAGTCCTGGAGGGCAATAGGGTTACGACTTGAGGCAAAGATGACTGCATCATCAGCATACAATAGAATGTTCCCGAGCAAGAGGCGTGGAAGGGTGTTAAGGTAAAGGAGAATAGTAAGGGGCCCAGAATGGAGCCCTGGGGAACCAGAAAAGATGGGACAGATGTCTGAGTAGGTCCCATTAATTTTACACGCTGTGAGCGGTCAGATAGATAACTGGTGCACCAGGAGATAGGCCCAGCAGCAAAACCAGAGACTAAGGGCATCAAGAAGGAAGGGTGGGAGACAGTGTTGAAAGCTTTCGGAGAGGTCAATGAAGACAGCACCAGCCAGAGAACCAGTGTCTAAGGAGGAGTGGAGAAAGTTGGAGAACTCTAGGAGGGCTGTGTTGGTACTGTGGCCCTCGGAAGCCATGCTGCTCAGGACAAAGGACATTGTGGGTGAAGAGGTAGTCAGAGATTTGAGAGGCCACCACTTTTCCAAGGCCTTGGAGAGGAGAGAAATGGAGATTGGTCGATAGTTTCCAGCCACAGTCCTATCACCACCTTTAAAGATAGGGGTGACAGTGGTGACTTTCCAGGCAGTTGGAACCTTCCCAGGCAAAGAGAGTGGTTGATGAGGCATGTGATCGGGTAAGGACCTTGTCTAAGACCAGCCGTAGGATACACGATCCAGGGTGTCACTGCCTGTACTATTACTCTTGAGGCAGTGACAAGGTGCGACCCTAAGTTCTTGGGCAGAAACATGGCGGAGGAGAAAATAAGGGCGAGAAGATTTATGGCAGGTGCTGGGGAGGAGGGTCAAAAAGTTGTAGGAGGATAGGGCTAAGGTCAGTGAATGAGGTGTTGAGGTGGTTGGCTATGAGGGCTGGGTCTGAGGAGATCACACCATTAATGTTGGTCTGGGTGGGTGGAGTGTGCAGTCCCATTTAACTGTTTAATGTTATCCCAGAAAGTTCTGGGGTTCCCCATGAGGCCGTGGTGAGGACCGATGGTGCTCAGACTTGGCCTTTCTGATGGCCTGAGTGCACTTGTTTGGTGGCAGCATATAACCGCCTGTCATTGGGCTGGCCAGTCTCAAAGTAACGCAGTGCCATAGGTTGTCCTATGTTTGAGCTAGTGGATCAAAGCTGGGGTTACCAGGGGCATTCTGCCTTTTAGAACGGTGGGTCAACATTGGGGCAAAGATATCACAGGCATTATTAAAAGTTTGGGTAAAGAAGGAGAGAGCTGTGTCGATGTCAGGAGTTGCCTGTATAGGAGACCAGTCAATTTGGGACAGAAGTTCCTTAAGTTTTATCAGTCCACCAGGTATTAGACACCGCCGGCATGTGGACTGTGCTATGGGTTTGGGGACTGAGGATGACCAGTGGAATAGAATGGGGGAGTGATCACTGAGAGAGTCTGGGAGGACTTGTACATTGAGGATCCGATTAGGGCGGTTGGTGAGTACCACATCAAGCAGGGTACTGGAGCCTCTCTTGGGGTTAGTCATGGTAGGGTGGGTAACTAGTTGCGTTAGGTCTATTGCAGAAAAGGAGTCTCGGGTAGAGGAGGAGGAGGGGCTGAGCCAGTTGACATTTAAGTCACCCACCAGAATTTGATCAGCGGAAGGAGGTAGAGCGGTAAGGTATTCTGTAAGAGAGGCAATGGCCTGTGTTTGGTCCCTGAGGCACGTATGCAGTAGTCAGATAAAGGGTCCCTTTAAAGGGTCAGGGTTAGTTTCAGCGTAAGTGCCTGGGCCCTGGAGTCAAGGATGGAGCGGGCAGGGCTAGTACGGGGAGATTCCTTGACATAAATAAGCGCAGCCGCCGCCCGTCTCCCAACACGGTCGGACGGAAAGGGTGAAACCAGGAAGGGAGACTAGGAGTCAGGGAGGATTTCGACAGCCAAGTCTCAACCAGGGTGATGACATCAGGGTTAATTGATGTGACCAGGCATTGTAGTGAGTCAAACTTTTTAGGAGGCTACAGATATTCATGGAGACCATGCATAGGCCTGTGGTGCGAGTTGGGAGCTCCTGGGAACCAGGCCAGGGTTTGGATGAATGTTCCCGACAGGAGTAGTAGCATAACTAACACCCTGGCTGGGAGATGGTGAGAGGTTTTCCACGATTGACATGGGGAGGGAGGTTAAGTGAGCAGGGGGTGGGCAGGGAGGTACAGGAAGTGAAAGCAAGAATAAGAAGACACCCAGATGTGCCTGAGGTGAAGAGAAAGCTAGGGGGAGGGCAGGGAGGATGGGGACACACAGAGGTCCCAAGGGGCAGGACAGCAGGTTCAGGAGCAAGGGGAGGGAGGGGTGCCAGGGCACAGTGCGGACTAGCAGATGGGTAAGTGGGTAAGTGCACTGCTAGTGGGGATAGGCACAGGCAGAGCATGAGGCAGGGCCAATACATTGTGGTGAGCAAGACCCCACCTTATAAACAAGGTGGTAAAAAATTTCAAATCCTGGCCGAAAGGGGATTTTACCACGCAACTGCGAAATCGCCTTTCTAGCCAGATTTGCATAACAATTATATTGTTTATGAGGTGGGGTCTCAAAAAGGCCATGTTAAAATTTGGTGTAAAAATATGTAGAAATGGCAACATTCTTCTCCAAAGTTGAAAACCCCATTGCAATACATTGATGTGTGCTTACCTTAGTTTCTCAGATCACGTAAACTGCAGAATAATATTCCGCAGTTCATGTAAACCGTGGAATAATATTCCGCAGTTCATGTAAACCATGGAATAATATTACGCAGTTCATGTAAATCATGGAATAATATTCCGCATTCCATGCGAAAAACCTCACAAGAAAGGAGTCCCATACAAAAACTTCATACAGCTATTTTGAAGTGCTTACTGAGCATGCCCAGAACACATTTTTTTTTAATTTAATAACTTTGGAATGGATTAATATTTTTTCACCAAAGGAGCATAAAAGATCCTTCTGAGCCAAGCCCTTACTAGCCTGAAAATTTCAGGCCAAAATTCCAAACCATCTGGGTGGTACGCAATGGCAAAAAACAGCAAAAACATTTGATTTTCTGTGTTTTTTCCCTCTCCACATCTCAGAATCCACACATCCGAAAACAACAAAAGTTGGCATGTCAAGAGATCTACCCTCACGAGACTGGACATGTACATTTTCTTGCAAAGATATTAAAGTTCCAAATTTGAGGTTTAACATTAAAGTGCCTACTCAACCCTAAATATAGTGGCTCTCTACCGCACCACTATAATATATATATATATATATATATATATATACATATACAATATGGCCCAGATATTCAAACTGCACCCAAAAAGTGCGCAACAGCAGCAGCAAGCACAAGTCCATTGCGTCCATACACAAGAAGCGCGATATTCAAAAACTGTGCAGGCCAAGATGCGCCTATGGCACATGACTGAATATCGCACCACCTGCACCATAGCACAACCAGGGATGTGCAGTTGTGCATTTCTGATGCATCATAGCGCAACAAGGGATGCTCAGTGGAGAAGTTCAGATGTGCCATAGCACAACCAGGGATGCCCCATGGAGCAGGGCAGCAATGCAACAGCACAACCAGGGATGCAGGGGCCCACCACCCATGCCACAGATGGGCAGAGGAGCACACAGCAGAACTGACATTGTCCCCCACACCCCATGCACTGCACAACCGAGTAAGAGCTGGAATAACCACCGGCCATGGATACCAGCAACCAACCCACAGCCGGGCCATGGTGCCCTAGCACACTCCCTGGCAAGCTGTGACTGGCACACAAGGAGGGCCAACCACCCCATGCCACACCATACCACCAATGCAGAGCACATCCTCCACCACGATCACCATACACCCTTCCCAGGAGTAGCGCCCAACAGTGCAGGACACCCCATGCATGCCACCACCCGCACTGTGACAATGCAACCCTGTGCAACACATAGCCATGCAAGGCAGTCCCACCATGTGCACCCTGCAGTGGGTGGCAGCAGACAGCAGTGCAACAACAGCATACACAGTGCCACCCTGCATGTCCACCCCGAGGTACAGCTGAGAGACCGACCATGCGTCACCACACGAGGTACCCCACATGCGACAGGGCATGCCCCAGACCCCACCACCAGCAGTACAGCACACCCTCCCAAAGACACATCCCATACCAGCACTGGTCACAACAGCCAGCACAGACACACACAGTGTTGCATGGAAGCATGTGCCACACAGGATGCAACACAATGCATGGACAAACACCCACCCATACCCAAGGGCACACCAACACAGGGAGACAGTAGCAGGTCAACCAAGCCACTGGCGTGTGGCCATGGCTGCCATGTACACATGTCCAGCACCCCTACATGGCACAGGTGTGCCAGCCACCCAGCGCAGGCACCATGAAGCTGTATGCCACCAGCATGCTGCCGGAGCACAAGTGACAGACACTGGAGCACATCCCCTGCAACAGACACAAGTGACAGAATGGAGGGGGAACAACAACAGTGGAGGCCACAGTGCCACCGGAGGCAGACGTGCACCATACTGGTGATGGTAGGCAACCTGGCATTGTGCTGGGTACAGTTTTTATCCAGCATGGACAACCACCACTGACATGCCAGCAGACCATGCATATCACAGACATGCAAGGGTGTCAGCTGCACAGACCATGGACGGTCTGACAGGGGTGCCATGCACACAGTGCATGCACCGTGGACCACCGCACACAGGCATACAGTGCACGGAGAACAACACACAAACCACAGACAGTGACTGATCTCCCTGCCCACACCATAGGCGGTTCCCTTCCGGACACACACACACCCATGCGTGCACCACCCTGACACCATGCACACCACTGCAGCTGAGCACCTGAAGCCCACTGCAAATCAGAGACCACCACAGCTATCATAACAAAACAAATGTATTTAAAACAGGTAATCAAAAAAACTATTTACAAGTATGTACAATTGGGGGAAGGGCCACATACCAGGTGGGGGCGGGTAAGGGGCAGGGGTGAACATATAGAAGAGAGAAGAAGGGTGTGTGAGGGTGGGTCCAGGGGGGAAGGTGTATTTAGGGGCATGGATGGGCTATCGTCTGCCCCAGTCATCCTCCATGTGGTGCAGATGTCTCCTACGCCTCCTCACCCTGTGTTGGTCCATCCATTGGATGAGCTCCAGGGTCACCCTCACCACCTGTAGCAGCTCCTGCAGTCCTCTTTCAATGGCCTGAAGTCGCCGTCCACCTAGGATGAGGGAGCAGAGTCAGATACGTGTGACTGTCCAACCCCCTGCAGCCCACCCATTGTGCATGGCATACAGCCATGTGCCATACCCCTGTGATGGTGGGTGACCACCCTCAGTGACCGTGTCCACAAGACCTGCCTACCCAGGCACCCACAGCCAAGTGGGCCACTGCACACACCCACTGCCCATGTCCTGCACAGCACCACCATGGCCATACAGTGACTTGGCTATGCGGTGTGAAGGCAGTGGCACAGCCATGTACCCGGTGCACGCATGGACCACCATTGGCGCACTCCCAGACATGCAGTGCCACTGGACAGTGCTGACTGTAACCAGTTGTGTGCATGGCAGTGGTGTCAATGGATGGTGGCCATGTCCCGCTGCCCGCCCAGTTGCACAGCATGCAATAGTAATCATGGATGTAAGGCATTCACCATCATCAGGCTGGTCCCTGCGCCTCTGCAGACCTTCACCCCTCCTGGCCTGCTGGTCCTCCAGGCAGCGCCTCCTCTCCCTCGCTAGCCTGCGCTCTTCTGGGCCTAAGGTGCAAACATGGAGAGGGGAACATCAGTACAATCTGGTAGCAAAGTCCCCCCACCCCCATGTGTGTGCAATCCCACATGGCCATACCCATCCACCCCCCCGATACCACCACCACGGCCAACACTAGATGGCCCCCCCATGTGCCGGACACATGCAACCGTGATACTCGTATGGACGATAACAGTGTATGGATGGGGCACCTACCTGGCTGTGGCACCGTGCCCCTCCTGGCACATCCCTGCAGGCGGGCAAGCAGGTCTGGGTCCCTGCACCTGAGGTCCCCATACCTGTGGCAACACTGCTCTGCCGTGTGCCCAATTCCTGTGGCCTCCTCCAGTGCATCAGCCACCTCCTGCCAAACTGCACTCCTGCACCTGTCAAGGGGTGCATCACCATATAAAGCCCCAGCATGGGGCTCTACAATGGCCACCAGATTCGCTAACTCCACCTGGCTCCACATAGTTGCCCTTCTCCGAGCCATCTCAGTAGATAGTTGGATTCAAAATGGTGCTCAGCACTGCGATCCCACCATTTGCAGATGCTGCGCAGTACAGAGCTGCCATTCCCTATCGCTCTGTTACCAAACAGCACGATAGTGGTGCACCCATGCCTGACGCATGGTGCCTAGGGGTCAAAGGTCAGGCACAGGGTCAAGGGTCTCTTGCGCATGGACAGCCACAGGGCGATTGGAACCCAATGCGTGTAGCAAGATTGGGTGCCTGTGTGCCACCTCCTGTAGTGGCCTACAGCTCTGTGGCCCCGGTGCGCCTACGGCACCCCGGTGCCACAGCACCATATATGTGAACAGTGCAGTAGCACCACTGGCACAAAGGTGACCGTGCCCTGCATTGCCTCCCGTGCACAGCACATCAGCAGCGCGGCAGACACCTGTGTCATCACCTCGGGCATGTGCAGTTAGGTGTGTACTGCGCATGTCACAGAAATGCACTCTTGGCTCAGCACGTTCAGCACAATTGTGCAAAGTGCAACAGCACAATATTCAGCCAGCATATGCAAATCAGCTAATCAGCCATTCAATGGCGCAGACACTACATTTGCATCCACTTAAAAATGCGCCTCACTTCATTTGCATGCGTTGCGCTATAAAAATGCGACATTGGGCTGCACTGGTCATAGTCAGTTACTGCAGCCTATTGTGGTGAGTTGCACGCTGTTTGGAAGTGTGGGCCGTGGTGTGTGGGACATGCATGGGACTCCACAGTCACAGGTAACATCTGTCATTCTCACAGGATGAATAATGACCGATCATGAGGTGGAGGAAGAGGAACAGAGACGTGGGTGGAAGAGGAGACCTAACTTTACCAAGGCAGAAACAGATGACCTGTTTGAGGCCTACCTCAACCAGGAGCCACTGCTCAGCAGACACCAGGGAACACCACAGGCCCGTGCTGCTGCATGGGAAGAGGTGGCGCATGCTGTCAACCTGAATGGCAGCCACCAGTGGTCCATGCAGGAGTGCAAAAAGAAGATGGGCACAGACAGGCAGAGGATTAAGGAAAAGGTGGCTGCCATCAAGGCAGCATGGTCTGCGACTGGTGAGGGACAGCTGGACGTGCAACGCCTGACCCCACTAGACGAGCGGGTTGCTGACAGCATGCAGAGTTGTGCCATCGAGGGTGTTCCAGGTGGTGGATTCCAGACGGGTGGTAGCCCGTCACTGCATGGTAGGTCCTGGTCTGTCAATGGGTGGAATAGGTCAGGTCACATACATTATTGCTACTGTTTTTTCCTTACAGCTCCTGAGCATCTACATGGGTCAACGGTAGCATAGAGATAGAGGAGGGCCCATCCACCTCCACAGGCATACGAGGGTCAGGGTGACAGTGGGCCCGCCTGGACATCCAGACTGATGTTGGTAGAGCAGGTGTGGAGGAGGCCCTGCCCATGTCCCAGCGTGCCAGTGTCCATGGATGCCAGCATGCTGAGACTTGGGCTGGTGCTGGATCCATCACTGATGGTGATGGAGCTAACGTCATGGGCAGTGATACGTGTGGGCCACAGGATGGCCACACAGCAGGTGACATCACGGGCATGGCCATGGGTGGTGCCACTGTGGAGGCCTGCGTGACATCACAACCCCAGCCTGTGCCTGTCTGCACCAGTGGGGCAGCACTGGTGTGTCTCCAGGACAGTGGGGCTGTTGCGGCCACTGCAGCGGCACCGTTGAGCCCTGGAGAGTGGCAGCTGGATGGGCAGTGGCAGCAGTCGGCCAATGGCCATGGGGGTACAGTGTCAGGGGGTGGCATCAGTGCACCACCTGTGGACATGCCCAGTCCTGGCCCTGGTGTGTAGCACCCACCCTCAAGGGATGCTGACCATCAGGGCCGCAAACACCATGAGGGACAGCATGCCGATCAGGCAGATGACCTCTTAGATGAGCACACCCGCATACTCCAAGCATCAGTCAATCAGCAGGTGCAGCTTGTGACAGTGGTGGATGCACTCATTGCAGCTCTGCACCAGGCAGAGCAGCAGCGCAGCAGAGACACCGCTCTGCTCCTGGCAGGGATGGACAAGTTGCAGGATTATGTGACCACTGCAATTGACAGGCAGACACAGGCAATCACAGCTGTCATGGCCACAATGGGCACACAGTTATTTGCCCATGCATCGTAGACACCGCACAGTGCAATGTCCACCCCCATTCCCGGCATCGTGCGACACCCTCCTTGTTGACACCAGGTTCAGCTGTGGGCATCCTGAGCACGCCTGGTACACGCATGTTCAGTGCACTGCAGACCCCTGCGTGAGCACAGTCATGTTCACGCAGTGGAACCCCTTGGGGACTGTCAGTGCCACCCCATGAGGCCATTGGTCAGTCTGTCACTGCTGGCTGGTCTCAGTGGGGCCACCCACACATCCGTGGTGACTGTGGTGCAAGACTGACCTGTCTCTCAGCACGGCTACTGTCTGATGCTGCCCTGTGTGCATTGTGTTGTTCAGCGTGCAATGCACGGGTGGGGTACCCGGCCCTGCACGCATGCACATGTTCCATCTGCACACCCTCCCAGCTGCTGTCCACTGTGGCATGTGCATGATGATGCCTGTGTTGCACTGTCTGCCACTATGCAATGGTGCCCAGCATCTGATACTCGCACAATGACAGGCACTGGGTGTGGTGGGCTGTGGACGTGTGTGTGGCTAGGGGTGTCAGTCGGGGTCAGCGTGCCTCCTACCCTTTGTGCATGTCTTCTGAGGTGTGTGTGTGTGTGTGTGACCACATGCCGGGTTAGACCTTGCCCATCCCTGGCGATGTGTGCGGTTCCATGCTCGGCCAGTTCCCTTAATGGCATGCACCCCTGGTATTTGTCCATGTGTGTTTGTGGGTTGTGCCTTTGCCAATGGTGGTTGCACATAGCCACATGACTTACCTGGGTTGGCTGAAGTGTTTCTCTGTGATGGTGTCCCGGTGCAGCTGTGCCAGCCGGAGCAGTCGGGGGTCCCTTCGACCAAGGGGGGGCTGCCCATCACCATCTTCACCAGCGTCCTCATCGACCCCATCGCTGTCCCCCTCTTCAACCTGTATGGCTATCCTACAGTCACTGGCCATGTTGTGCAGGATGCAACAGGCCAGGCATAGCCCACAGGCCTTTAAGGAGCTATACTGTAGGGCACTTCCAGACATGTCCAGGCAATGGAAACGTGCCTTCAGCATCCCGAACACCCACTTGATGACATTGCGTGTGGTGGCATGTGCCTCATTGTAACATTGCTGCGATGGGGTCGCGGGCCGCCGGTATGGTGTGAGCAGCCAGGGACAGAGTGGGTATCCACTGTCACCTGTGTGTAGAGGGTGGAAGTTAGTTTGGTGATCAGCGTCGCCCTGCCTTGGGCCATCTAGGCCAATACCCATGTCACCTCTGACTATGCCCCACCCAAGCTCCATGTCTTTCTGCGTGGTTTGCATACTCACCCACTAAGTGACCAGTGGGGATGTCCCCACTTTCAAACATGTGGCAGAGTGCTGACTGGTGCCAGATGAAGGCATCATGTGCTCCCCCAGGGTGCATGGCACAGACATTGATTATGTGCCCCCTGGCATCGCACACCACCTGGCAGTTGATGCTTGCATACCCCTTCCGATTCATGTATGTGGCCCCTTCGGGGCCAGGTGGTGAACGGATGGCCACATGGGTGCAGTCTATTGCCCCAAGCATGCCAGGCATACATGCTACCCTGTGGAACTCCTGTATGTTTGCTGTGTGCTCCGCCAGTGTGCTGGGGAAATGGATGTACTCCACAGCATGTGACAGCAGTGCGCTGAGGAATTGGGTGAGGTGGCATGACGTGGCCAACTGGGTTATGCCTGTCATGTCCCCTGTTGGTCTCTGGAAGGTACCCGTGGTGAGCAGGCCCATGCAAGCTGTCACTTTGGTCTCCACTGACAGAGCATGGCTCTGTCGTGTGGGTGCCTGCATCAAATCACTGCACAGCTCACAGAGCTACCTCAGAATTGCCCTGTTCAGGCAGTACTGGCCCACGATCTCAGTATCAGCGTACAGCTCGAAGCTGGTGCAAGCTCGGTACTGCCTGTTGGGGGCATATCACTGATGGGCCCTTCCACGGCCGTGCCCCCCTGCTGCCTGTCTTCTCACCCCACTCATAACTGCCTCCATCTCGATGGTGGCACTGGCCATGTCCCTGGCTTGTGTCCCCCTTCCCAGCAGCTGTTTCTGTGTTCCCCCCGCTGTCCTTGCTGCTACTTCCCCTGCACTAGGAACACATTCCTGTAGTGGCCTCAGTGCTGTGTGGCACTTCCCCCTTTTGCACTGCACTGTGGCAGTGGCTCCCCACATCTTTCCTGTTCCTGGGGGGTTCCAGGTGCTCTGTCTCTGTCCTGCCCTGTGTGTGTGTTGCCTGTGTGGCTGCCTATGGTTCAGCAACATGTACCTTCCCTGTATCGTTCTTGCACCTCTCTCTTGTTCCTTTTTATTTTGGCTCATTTCTGCTATCGCGCAACTTCCACTTGCTCCCCTATTGCGCATGGCGCATGTTGTTGAATATCGCACTGTGCCATTTATGCATGGTTCCTCCCCCTTCAGTTGCGCATGCATTCATTATCATTGCACTCTTCCACAGTGTGATTTGGGGGGGCGCATCTGCCTCCCACTGAATATCGCAGAATGGCGCAATTTTGGACTTGCGCTGACGCATCCCTATTGCACATGCCGCAACCCCTTTGCATATCTGGACCTAAATGTTTTGGGATATCAACACAAATGAAAAACAGTATCTGAGGCAGACAGAAAAGATATCACTGATATCTCCACATTCCTGTAAGTCATAGTGATATCTTCAATGTTCCTATTCATCATACTATCTTGTAAGCAGAGATGCAGCAAATTTAAAATCCACCAGTGACGTTGCAGTAAAGTGGCTGATTTTCCTGCGTGGAGTAATCTTTGAATAACTCCTATTTTAGCCTGATTTCGCCAAGGAGAAATTTCACCTTGGTAGGAGAAATTTCACCTACGGAAAAGCAAAATTTCTTTTTTGGCAGGAGAAATTTCACCTCTAGTAGCCAAAATTTCACCTTGGAAAGTGAAATTTTGCCTTACAAGGTGAAATTTCACCTTTCCACAGGTGAAATTTTACCATTCTGCAGGTGAACTTTGCATTTCACTATGTGAAATGGGGGAAATTCATAGATTTTTGCCACTTCACAAACCTCTACATGTAAGCAACAGTACTTCATCAAATTTCACAAGTTGCAGCTGTCATGCTGCCTCACCACCACTCCTCCTCCCATACCCATAAAGAGCATTAGTTCAAGCTGTGCTGTGTGAGCCCAGCATGAGACAAACCTTCTCCTCTGTGACACAGAAACAGAAAAGAGTCAACGTGTATGCCATTCAGCTAATTCAGTAGGGCGACTCACTGTAAAAAGCATTTCTCACAACACAGACTGACATTAACATACACATATGGCATGTTGTCACTGCCACAGCACTCTGGAATTTGTGGTACACCATTTCTGCTGCAATGGCCACAGCGGCACAATTTTACATTTACACAGCCCATCCTCCCAGCACAGCAGGTTGCTCTGGAGGGGCTATACATTCTGAGGGACTGGTTGATCCCCCCTCCTGCTGTGACAGTGATGAGCTGGTGATTTGCAAGTGACCCTTAAGCGCCAAAAGGCTTGTGCCCTGCTTAGTGTACCCAAGTTCAGCAAACAGCATTTTTCAAGAGCAGAAAAAAAACTGAACTTGGGAAAGTGCATGAAAATGTAAAACGAGTGCTAGAAGTATTACAGAATAGAGCCGCAAACTGGGACTGTGATACTGAGCATGTGCAAATGCATTTGCATATCCCTGGGGAGAGAAAAGATAAACATATGCATTGGCTCAGTCCCAGTATCGTGTTCCCAGTTTACGACCCTAATTTGTAGTACTTCTTGCACTCCTTTTGCATTTTAATGCACTTTCCCCGAGTTCAGCTTTCTTTCTGCTCTTGAAAAATGCTGTTTGATGAACTCAGGTGTGCTAAGCTGTCCCTTCCTGAATATAGGAAGTGCTGGCTGGCAAGCATCAGAGTGGCTCATGGAACACTGGAGGATGCTGGCAGAGGAGACTTTGGGGGCCCAAAACACATGTTATATAAACAGAACATGACATGGCCTGACTGAAGATATATTTATCTTCACTCGAGGCCAGTGATATCAAGATATCTCATGAGTGACTTCACTTGTGAGATATCTTGATATCGTTGGCCTCAAGTGAAGATAAATATGATATCATCAGTCAGGCCATGTCATAGCCCCTATATATAAAACAAACAAACTGTGTAGTTGCCATACTGGTCCTAGTAAGAATAGACCCAGAAGCAAATGGTTTGATACCTTTTATTGGACCAACATAGATGTTACAACAAAAGAGCAAAGTGGTCTAGCTTTCGGACCAACCAAGCCCTTCTTCAGAAGCTTTATAGTGTTATAAAGCTTCTGAAGAAAGACTGGGTTGACCTGAAAGCTAGAACACTTTGTTCTTTTGTTGTAACATCTATGTTGGTCCAATAAAAGGTATCAAACCATTTGCTTCTGGATCTACAGTATACATAAAGCATATTATAAAGTAATACATAAAACTCTATATATTTTGCCAGGTACCCCCACTCCCCACTCATGTGGAGGGCTCCAACGTGGAATTTCTACTGTGGGCTCAAAATCATACACATAAATGTTTGTAGCCTCCCTCTTGAATATCTTGAATCCAGTGGGTTACTAGACCCGAGACAGCATGGATTCAAGGGGCGAGGGGGGAATCATGTCAAACAAATCTGATAGATTTCTTTGACTGGGTGACCACGGAATTAGATCAGGGTGGAACAGTGGGTGTGGCCTAACTAGACTTAAGTAAGAGTGTATGTTGGACTTACCAGCACAGCTCTTAAATGGTTTGAGTCCTATCTCTCTGGCAGGAGGCAACGGATAGTGATGGGAAATTTCTCTTCATCCTCAAAGCCCCTATTATGTGGAGTTCCTCAAGGGTTGATCCTTTTGCCAGTGCTGTTCACAGTGTACATTCTGCCCCTGGGGGAGCTCATTAGACAATATAATCTGGGTTTCCACTGCTATGCAGATGACAACCAGTTGTACATGTCGTTTATCTCCGGAACTAAGGGTGCTTTCGAAGTGCTAAACAAATTTCTGGCCAAGATTCAGGACTGGATGTCCCCTAAGTGGCTGAGGTTGAACCCACACTAGACAGAGGTACTGGTGATTGAGCCTGGGCACTCACATTTTTTTTTTTAGTCTTTAGTAACCGGGTAAGGCCCACTAGGCACAACTGCTTGTTTTCAGGGGCAACCTGGGAGCACAGGGCAGTTAACTGACTTGCTCAGAGTCACACAGTATGCAAGTGGAGGTTGTGAGAATCAAACTCAGGTCTGGTCTGCTAGATGTATCAAGCTCGTTCACACCTCGTTCCTCTAACCTCTAGGCTATACTGCCAGCCCATGATGGGGATGCTTCTGGGGTGGTTATAGCTTTTGTCCTGGGGTCCACTCGGTTATTGTCATCTCCCAGGGTGAAAAATCTGAGCATCATCCTCGATGACAGGTTGACCCTTGAGGCTCAGGTGTCAACTGTTGTCAGAAGTGGTTTTTACCACTTGAGGAATATCTCAAGGATTAGATCCCTGATTCTGCCGGAAGACTTGCCATCACCGGTACATGCCTTTGTGACTTCCAGGCTGGACTACTGTAATGCTCTATACTTCAATGTCAATGGAGAGATCCTCTGCAGACTGCAACTTGTGCAGAACGTGGTGGCAAGGTTGCTGACAGATTTTTCTAGATCTTGTCATGTGACCTCAGTCCTGCAGCATCTGCACTGGCTGCCTGTCAGGTAGAGGTTCATCTTCAAGTTGGGCTTGCTCATTTACAAGTCCCCATGTGGCCTGGACCCTGACTACATGTCTGATATCCTTACCCCAGTCATCCCTGTGTGCTCCGTCTGCTCATCTACCAAGGGCCTCCTGGCAATTCTGAGGGTCAGGCTGAAAGCCTCGGTATATCACTTTTCTGAGGTGGCTGGCTTGGTCCTCTGGAACTTGCTGCCAAAGTCCTTGAGGGAGGCTCCATCGGTGGAGGCATTTAAAAGGGCCCTGAAGACCTACCTTTTTAATAAGGCATTTTTAGAGTTTTTAAAATCTGCTACTGTATTTATTTTATTAGATTTACTGCTGTTTATACTTCCATAACCCTTTTTAGATATGTAATGTAGCCCAGAGCCTCCGGGATTGGGCGCCAAATATAAATAAACTCTTACTTACCTACAGTACTTACTTTCAACACCTGTCTACATAGGAGGCTAGTAAGCAAGCTGAGTAGTTTTGGGGTGGGTCCAAAACTGGAAAGCTGGGTAAGAAATTGGTTAGGGGACTGGCAACAGAGGGTGGTGGTAAATGGAGTTCACTTAGAGGAAGGGAGGGTGACCAGCGGGTACCTCAGGGATCAGTTCTTGTACTGGTTCTCTTTAATGCCTTTATAAGTGACATTGCAGAGGAGCTGGAAGGGAAGGTCTGCCTCTTTGTGGATAACACCAAAATATGCAATAGAGTTGACACTTCAGTGGAGGTAGGAAGGATGATCAGAGATCTGAGAGAACCTGAGGAGTAGTCAAGGGTATGGCAGCTGGATTTCAATATGAAAAAGTGCGCAGTAGTTCACTTGGGGAACAGAAACTCAGGGGCAGAGTACAATATTAGAGGAGTGGTACTGGCAACCACCAAGCAGAAAAAAAAAACCCATGGGTGATCATATTGGATGACCTAAAGGTGGCCAGGAGGGCTAGTGGGACACTGGGGTGCATAGGGAGGGGAATCACCCGCAGAAAGAGGAAGGTGGTATTGCTTCTGTATAGATCACTAGTGATCCCCCCCCCCAAAGAGTACTGTTTCCAGTTCTGGAAACCACATCTCCAGAAGTACGTGGACATAGGGGATGTAGTCCAGAGGAAGGCAATGAAAATGGTGTGTGGTTTGCATCAGAAGTACTATGAGGAGATACTCAAGGACCTAAATATGTATACCCTGGAAGAGAGGAGGGGGGGTATGATAGAGATCTTTAAATACCTCACGGGGGTAAATAAGGTACAGGAGGGAAGTATTTTTTAGAAAAAAGGGTGCTCAGGGACAAGGGGGCATAATCAGAAGCTGGAGGATGGTAGATTCAAGGAGAGATTGTATTCAAAAGATGGTTAAAACCCCAAACCCCTGACACTACTTGATCCTTACAAAGCTATAGATAAAATGAGATAGTGGAGGGTCCGAAAGAGGTGGTGAAATCCTTCTATATTTTAAGAACCATCTAATGCTAACTAAAATGTCTAGCAGTCTCAATACCAGCTCTCTGTTAGGCTGAATAATAGCTGAACTGATCCAAGGCTCCAGTAAAAATCTATACATCTGCTGCTCATATAACACCACCACCCCCCCAAGAAGTCACACCACTGTCTGAACCTAAATTATCGACTGTGTTGGTAGCTGCCTACCCCAGAGACAGGCACCCTGATTCTTGGGGATTTCAACATAGACTGGAACAAGGTAAACCAGCATACTTGTAAAATGATCCTGAAAAGTGTAAACCTCAATCAACTCATAACCACCCCTACACATCTAAGCCTAAAGAGTAATCATGGCTCTGTTTTGGACTGGGTGTTACCAAACTGAGTTGATGGGGTTAAAGGAGCTGGAGTATTTGCTAAATCTGTCAGTGACAACTTTGCCACATACTGAATCTAGTCCCACAAACCTCGGCAACAAACCCACTAAAAATACCGACCAATTGCCTCTTCTCCACCACAGATGTTAGCCCCATCCTAGCAGATGTTAACACTATGGACTGGCTCTGACTTGACTTGATCCCTGATATTAAAACAGCCACTTCTTATTTGTGTACCCCATTGAGCACTATGCAGGATAAATACTTCAGTCTCATCACCAGGTGGATGAGGAGATAAACAACAAATTAGTGACTAAAAAGCTTCTTATGAAAATAAAACTTAGAGATAAATGCTGGTCAGCTTTCAAACTCTTTCCGTCACCTGTAAACTGGTCTAGCTATGGGCACCTTCAAAACCAATGTAAACAGGCCATTAAGAGACATAAATCTGGGTACCTCAAGTCTCTAGAGACCCAGAGCCTTAGTAACCCACTAAAAGTCTTATCTACAATAAATTCTGTTATCCGAGGGCTCAAGCCAAAACCTACAAGCCTCTCACTTGATGATATGTTAATTATTGACTCCACCACTGCAGTGAATCAGTTTAACAAGAGTTTTTCTGATCTGTCGAGTTAGTTAACCAAACTTCCTCCATGTGATCCAGATACCCCAAATCTCTCCTCCAACAGCTGGAGTGACATAGAAACATAGACTTTGATGGCAGATAACGACCACTAGGCCCATCTAGTCTGCCCATTTCCCTACCTACAGGATAGGCCACAGATCCTAGTTAACCAACAGCCTATTTCTTCCTACCCTCCCCACAAGAATTGCCTTATGTCTGTCCCATGCATTCTTGAATTCTCCCACAGTTTTAGACCCCACAACCTCCTCAGGAAGGCTGTTCCATGCAACCACTACCCTCTCTGTGAAATAATACTTCCTCACATTGCCCCTGAACCACCCTCCTTCTGTCTTTAAATTGTGTCCCCTTGTTCTTGCAAGTCTCTTTTTCTGAAAGATGCTACCCTCTTGGACTTTGTTGATTCCACTGAGGTACTTAGAAGTTTCTATCATGTCCCTCCTCTCCCTTCTTTCCTCAAGGGTATACATATTAAACTCCTTTCGTCTCTCCTCATACGGCTTCTCTTGCAGACCCTGCACCATTTTAGTTGCCCTCCTCTGGACTGCCTCTATCCTGTCTATGTCCTTGCGGAGATAGGGTCTCCAGAACTGGACACAGTACTCCAGATGGGGTCTCACCAACTGTCTGTACAGAGGGACAACTACTTCCTGTTTTCTGCTGCTGATGCCTCTCCCTATACATCCCAGTATACCGCCAGCCCTCCCTACTGCCTTCTCACATTGCTTGCTAACCTTAAGGTCATCTGATATGATTACCCCCAGGTCCCTTTCCTTATTTGTTGTTGTTACTAGCTCCCCACCCATTGCGTATTCTTCCCCTGGGTTCTTGTTTCCCAGGTGCATTATTTTGCACTTCTTTGCATTGAATCCTAGCTGCCATACTTCTGACCATTTCTCCTACCTTGCCAAGTCCCTTTTCATCCTTTTCACGCCTCCTTGTGTATCAACCCTGTTGCAGATCTTTGTCATCTGCAAAAGGCATACTTTTCCTTCCAGTCCCTCTGCAATGTCACTGATGAAGACATTAAAAGGACTGGACCAATACTGAACCCTCAATTTACCCACTAGTAACCCCCTTTCTTCAGAGTGGACTCCATTTACAATTACCTTCTGTGTCCTGTTGTGCAGCCAATGTTTTACCCAAGCTACCACCCTGGGACCCACTCCCAGGCTGGTTAATTTGACTATTAATCTTTTGTGTGGGACTGTGCCAAATGCCTTGCTAAAGTCTAGGTAGGCCATGTCCACAGCCCCTCCCTGGTCTACTACTTTGGTCACCCAGTCAAAGATATCTATTAGATTCATCTGACATGACCTTCCCGCTGTGAACCCATGCTGCCTTGGGTCCTGTGCTCCACTGGCCTCTAGGTACTCAACAGTTCTTTCCTTCAGAAGTGACTCCATCACTTTCCCTACCACAGAGGTCAGACTGACAGGTCTGTAGTTTCTTTCTAAGCCCTGGACACCTTCCTTTTTATTTCAAAGCAATCTGCCCCAGTGAGACCTATAAGATTCTGCTTTCTTTGTCAGACAGTGGGACTAACAGTGATGAATCTGACCTCTGGTTCCTGAAACAAACTGCCCCTGCCATTGCCTGACCCCTGTCAAAATTGTTTAACCTCTCAATTATCTTATCAACCCTACCTGCTATCTGGAAGGAGTCCCATGTTGTGGAGGGAAGGAGGTAGCCCCTCATGGGTTCTGTGTGATATCGGCCAATACAAAACAGCGCTGACCAGAACTGCGAATACACAGCAGCAAAGAGGATAAATGGCAATGACCACTACAGTGTGCTCCACAAACAGTGACAGATGCTGACTTTCTCTATGGGGGGCAATGTGTACTGACTTTTTATTCAGGGAGCTATGCCCCTCATGCCCCCCCCCCTTTGAGGGGGACTTCGCCCCCAGCACCCCCCCAAATTAAGATAACAAACTCCAGAGTGGGATGCATTTCAGAGAGGGGAGAAACTCAGAGGAGGGGGCATATGATATATTCCTACTCCAGGGGGGATGCAACTCAAGAACGGGGACAAAGTCAGGAGAGAGATACAGAACAGAATGGGGGTGGGTGCAAACTATGGCACAACATAAAAAAAAAACAAAGAAGTAGACAAATAAAAAAAAACATAAAAAAACACTGCCCCAGACATCAAACCCAGGTCTGCTAAGCCGGCCTGCCGGTGCAGCTGTTGGGTTACCGCTCGCAGTGCCAGCGACCCGGGTTCGGGAGCAGACTTGGACAGCTGGAGGACCATCCAGGGGGAGGAGGACTGAGCGCTGAAAGGGGTGCTCTCCACCTCTGGGTGGGGTTGGATGCAAGTCTTGCTGCTATACTGCCACCTGGGTGACCACAGGTGGAGGTGCAGTGAAGGTAGCTTGCAGACAAAAGGGTGGGGAGGTGCCCGTCGGAAGCCAGAGCACAAAGCATGTCATGATGTGCATGGCCCCTAGGCTTCCCTAGTGTATGGACGTCTCGAGGTCTGGGAACAGAAAAATGGAAATACCCTGTCCCAGGTTCCTGTAGACAGGCTCCGGTCGTCCCGAGAAAATCCATAACTGGGCTCTAGCGATGGGGCCAGCTGACCTCCCGACACAGTCTTGAGGTGTGAGAGAGAGAGTAAGGGATGGCCCTCTCCTCCCCACCCAGTGGGTAAACTGTGGCAAGATGGGGGTAGGCAGCTGGTTCCCGGAGTAAGAGGTACTCAGGGCAGAACTAAGGGACAGCGCATGACCTAGGGAACCCTGAAGAAAGGTTTCTGGAACAGCGAAGAAGGGGGCAGAAAAATAGTAAGTAAAAAAAAAAAAAAAACTAGGTCTGCTGCAGCTAGACAGCAAACACACAGTTAGTACCTCTGACCACTATGCTACAGAGCACCACAACTTTCTGCCATGAAACAGCCAACTACAGTTTCAGTCAGTTTACTATACATTACCTCACAACTTCGCTAAATACACCATGTTCTCTTAAACCCATGTCGCCAAAAACACAGTAGCTCTTTTGACCTTGCTAGAGCTTGGGAGACAGTATAGCACAGTGGTTAAAGGCTCTGCGCTGCAAATCTGGAGACCTGGGTTTGAATCCCACAGCCCCCACTTGCATACTGTGTGACCCTGAGCAAGTCATGTAACTTCCCTGTGCTCCCAGGTTGCACCTGTAAACAAGCTTTCAGCTTAGTGTGTCTCACCTGGTTAAACAATTAAAAAAAAATAATAATAATTACCTCACTGATATTCCTTCACTCTTATCATGGGATACCACCCCTCACTTGTTGAGAACTACTGACCAATCTGTTTATTATCTCTGTGGAGTAAGCTTCTGGAAAAAAATTTCTTTGCACATCTCCACTCCTGTGTAAACTGACACAACCTCCTCTCCCCTGAGCAGTATGGCCTTAAGAAGGGACACACTACTAACACTGCCTTAATCAGTTTTACTGATCACACTCTGTCAGACAGGGATGATGACAAAGTCAGAGGAGCAGTATGTGTGGATTTGACAAAAGCATTTGATCTTATCAACCACAATCTCCTAATAGCCAAGCTCCCAAATCTTGCAATGGCCCCAACAGCTTTATTCGGGGTCAAGCAAATGCTCTAGGCTTCACCCTTTACCCTCTTTCCATACCCTAATAGGACAATCCTTGAGGACACCTTCTCCTTCAGATACCTTGGGGTCTGGCTGAACAAACACCTCAGCTTCTCTGGCCACATTGACACCATTCTGAAAAAACTGCGCCCCAAGCTTGGTGCCTTATTTAGATATCATAGTTGCATCCCTCCTATGGCATGGCACAAACTTGTCCAGAAGATTAGCCTCCCCAATTTTGACTACTGTGATGTAGTCTATGGTGTCACTCCTAAATCCTCCTTAACCAGATTGGATTCTCTCTTTAACTCCTTCTGCCGCTTTGCCCTCGATGCTCCTCCCTGCACTCATCATTGTGACCTGCACCATGTATTGTCCTTTCCCCCGCTCACTAACAGATGCCTCACACACTGTGCAAAACTCACTTCCAAATTCTGGCTAGAAGAACTTCCTCCTTATCTGTCATGCTCCCTCTCCCCTCCCCTCCCTCCCACTCCCTTAGATCCGCCGACAAACTCACTCTCCTGGTTCCCTACCGTTCCATCCTTATCGGTCAATCAGGCTTTGCTCATCACTTCCCCAAAATCTGGAACTCCCCCCCCTCCCAAAAATACAACATTCTTCCACTGCTCAATCACTAGCTTCTGCCTTACACAACTACCCCTCAGTAAACTGTTCCTGTTTTAAGCACCCCAACATAGTACCCCTTCTAAGCCTTCTCTGCTACTCACTAAAAAAATCCCTCTCCCCCCAGAGCCTCCTCCACTCCCTTTACTAAAACTATTTTCCCCTTCATCACCCCCCCACTCTCCCACTTTTCCTTCCTCTCTCCCCCCGACCCAACTCTCCTCCTGACCTCCATGCATCAGCCCCTGGCAGGGTTCTCAGCACCCTTGAGGGGCCAACTCTAGGCCGCACCCCAGCCCCAAGCCTATTCCCCTTATACCCCCTACTCCCCTGACTCCTTACCTCCTCTTCTCTCCACACTTCCTACTTCTCAGCACTTAAATAAGATTTTGCTCACTCATATCTGAACAGTGCACTTCCTGCCCTGCCTGGCAGAATATATTACTGTATGTATTACTATATGTATTGCTGTATGTATTACTCTCAGTCATGTTAAATTATAATTCTGTAATCCTCTCCACAAATGTAAAATGTTGTGTCCTTTAATGCTAATGTATGTGTTACCACAGTTATGATAAATGTTAATTGTATGTCTATTATCACACCCTACTGTACCCCCCCCCCCCCCCCCCCCCCCGATCCCACCAGGAAACGAGCAACCTGTTGTTTAGTGTGCCTTCCTGGTGAAACATTTCAATAAACATTTCAATAAAATGTTACCTCAAGAATTAGAAACTATCTTTCAAGTAGCTCCCATTGTGTTCCCCTTGAAAACACTCATTCTGCCTCTCTGACTCAGCCTATAAAATCTGGGGTACCACAAGGATCTATCTAAGGACCTCTTCTATTCTTATTATTTATAAATAACCACCCCCAAGCCTGAAACCACTGTAACACTCTCCTGTACAATGCTTATCTCATCATTCTCCATAGTTAAAAGTCACTGATCAACCTCTTTGAGACCTTAAACGATGATTTTTCCCTTATCCAAAACTGGATCCTCAAAAAACAAACTACTTCTCAATTTCGACAAGACCATCTATATGCTATCTGACTCTAAACCCAAATTACAGTATCTAACCCATTACCTCCTTAAACTCAATAAACTAAAGATGGATAAAGCCATGGAGCCAGATGGCATCCACCCATGCATACTGAGAGAACTTATGGATGAATTGGCAGCACCTCAAGTAGATATTTTTAGCAGATGCCTGAGAGAGGGACTTGTTCCACAAGACTGAAAAAGGACAATAGTAGTTCCCATACATAAACAGAAAGTAAAGCCATCAAAAAATGGAAAGCAATGAGTACCAATGCATGTAGTCTGAGTAACAAGCTTCCTGAATTAGTGGCCTTGATGGAGGAGGAACATCTGGATATCGTGGCAGTCACAGAAACATGGTTCGCACAAAACCATGACTGGGACATAAACATACCAGGATACACTATCTACAGGAGAGACAGAGAGGGTAATAAAGGAGGAGGAGTAGCTCTTTACATAAGGGAAGGAATCAAAGTAACAGAACAAAAGAGAAAACAGGGAGGAGAAGAAGCACTGTGGGTAAATTTGGAGACTAGCAATGGCACCACAATCCACACAGGGGTTGTATACAGACCCCCTTCTCAGGGGGAGGAAATGGACAAGGAAATGATAGAAAGTATACTTAGTATGGCAAAAAAAGGGGAGATATTGCTGATGGGTGATCTGAATATGCCAGATATTAACTGGAGTGCAGTTGCCACAGCCACTTCAAAGAGTGGGGTTATTCTAGCTGCCCAACAGGGGGCATGCCTTAGACAACTAGTATTGGAGCCCACTCGAGAGGGAGCAATCTTAGACCTGGTTCTCTCAAATGGAGATGAAGAGAGGATCACAGATGTAGAAGTGGGTAGCCATCTGGGAACTAGCGACCATCGAACAATATGGTTCACAATAAACACAGCAATAGAGTCAAGCCATACAAAGGCAA
Source organism: Neoceratodus forsteri (assembly GCA_016271365.2). NCBI lineage: Eukaryota > Metazoa > Chordata > Ceratodontiformes > Ceratodontidae > Neoceratodus > Neoceratodus forsteri. Next base: position 898,387,942 of record CM057456.1, on the reverse strand, counting down.
AGGTACTGGACTTTAGGAGGGCTGACTTTGCCAAAATGGGTAAGTGCCTAAGGAATGCACTAGCAAATGGGCAGGAAGGAGGGGTGGAAGAACAATGGGGAATAATAAAAACTGCCATCACAGAGGCAACAAGCCTTTGTGTGAAGCAAATAAACAAAACTAAACGATGTAAGAAACCACTATGGTTCTCAAAGGAAGTGGCAGTGAAGGTTCAAGAGAAAAAGAAAGCTTTCAGGAAGTACAAGGAATCACAGAAGGAGCAGGACAGACAACTGTATCAGTTAAAGCAAAAGGAAGCTGGGAAGGCAGTCAGAACAGCAAAGGCCCAAACCGAGGAAAGATAGCCAACTCAGTTAAGAAGAGGGATAAAACCTTTTATAGGTACATCAGGAGTGAAGGAAGACCAAGGGAGGGATAGTGAGGCTTAATAAGGGGAGGGTGGGCAGAGGAGACTGTGAAAAGGCAGAGATACTAAACAAATATGTTTGCTCAGTATTTACAAAGGAAGGGGGGTACCTAGAACAAACAGTAGAAACACACTGGATACAGAAGTTGATACCAGCCCATTTACAGAAGAAAGGGTTCTGAAAGAACTCTTAAAACTGAAGGTGGACAAAGCAATGGGGCCTGATGGGATTCATCCCAGAATTCTAAAAGAACTAAGGGTAAATTAGTGACACCACTGACTACCCTGTTTAACAAATCATGGGAGGATGGGGTGGTACCCGAGGACTGGAGGAGGGCAGATGTGATTCCCCTTCACAAAATAGGGAGCAAGGCAGAAGCATGAAACTACAGACCTGTTAGTTTAACCTCAGTGGTAGGGAAAATGATGGAATCACTTCTGAAGGAAAGAATTGTCGAGTATCTAGAGGCCAGAGGGGCACAGGACCCAAGGCAGCATGGATTCACAGCAGGAAGGTCATGCCAGACAAATCTGATAGATTTCTTTGACTGGGTGACCAAAGTAGTGGATCAGGGAAGGGCTGTGGACATAGCCTACCTAGACTTTAGCAAGGCATTTGACATAGTCCCACACAAAAGATTAATATATAAGTTAGCTAGCCTGGGAGTGGGTCCCAAGATGACAGCCTGGGTAAAAAATTGGCTGGAAAATAGGACACAGAGAGTAATAGTAAATGGAGTCCACTCTGATGAAAGGGGGGGTTACTAGTGGGGTACCGCAGGGTTCAGTATTAGGACCAGTCCTCTTCAATGTCTTTATAAGCAACATTGCAGAGGGACTGGAAGGAAAAGTATGTCTCTTTGCAAATGACACAAAGATCTGCAACACAGTTGATGCACAAGGTGGGATGGAAAGGATGAAAAGGGACTTGGCAAGGTTAGAGGAATGGTCAAATGTATGGCAGCTTAGATTCAATGCTAAGAAGTGCAAGGTAATGCACCTGGGAAACAAAAACTCAGGGGAAGAGTACACAATGGGGGGTGAGATACTAACAACAACAAAAATGGAAAGGGACCTGGGGATAGTCATATCAGATGACCTAAAGGTGGGCAAGCAATGTGAGAGGGCAGCAATGAGGGCTGGGGGATATTGGGATGCATGGGAGAGGCATCACCAGTAGAAAACAGGAAGTTATTACCCTCTGTACAGACAGCTGGTCAGACCCCATCTGAGCACTGCGTGCAGTTCTGGAGACCCAGTCTCTAAAGACATAGACAGGATGGAAGCTGTCCAGAGGAGGGCGACTAAAATGGTGCAGGGTCTGCACTGGAAGACATATGAAGAGAAACTAAAGGAGCTTAATATGTATAGCCTAAAGGAAAGGAGGAGGGGGGACATGATAGAAACTTTCAAGTACCTCAAGGGAATCAACAAAGTCCAAGAGGGTAGCATCTTTCAAAAAGAGGTGCAAGAACAAGGGGCACAATTTGAAGATAGAGGGGGCAGCTCAGAGGTAATTTAAGGAAGTTTTTTTCACAGAGAGGGTTGTGGATGCATGAAACGGCCTTCCGGAGGAGGTCGTGGAGTCAAAAACAGTGGTGGAATTCAAGCATGCATGGGACAGTCATAAGGCAATTCTAGGGGATGGGGTAGGAAGAAGTAGGCTGCTGGTTAACTAGGATCTGCAGCTTATCCAGTAGGCAGGGAAATGGGCAGACTGGGTGGGCCAAGCGGTCCTTATCTGCCATCAAATTCTATGTTTCTATGTTTCTAAAGGAGGGAGCAAGGAGGTGGCAGGTAACTACCACCCTATCAGTCTCACCTCGGTGGTAGGCAAGATGATGGAAACCCTGCTAAAGGAAAGCATTTAACTTTCCTGAAAAAGACTGAACAGCTGGACAGCAGGCAACATGTCTTCAGGGTGGGAAGGTCCTGCCAGACTAATCTGATCGAGCTTTGACACAGTTTGCAAGATAGTGGACCAGGGAGGAGCTGTGGATATTATCTACCTTGACTTTAGCAAAGCATTCCACTCGGTCTTACACAGAAGCCTACTAAATAAGCTCAAGCGTACAGGAGTGGAACAGGAAGTGGTATCATGAGTTAGGAATTGGCTTAGTCAGAGGACCCAGTCAGTGATGGTCAATGTGGCAGCATCAGGGAACAGGGGGTGACCTGCGGTGTGCCACAGGGGTCCATCCTGGGTCTTTTAATCTTCAATATTTTCATAAGTGACATCACTGAGGGGCTGGGTGGGAAGGTGAGTCTGTTTGCAGACAACACAAAGATCTGCAACAGAGTGGACACTGTTTAGGGAGTGGAACAAACAAAAAGTGACCGCTCAAGCTAGAAAAATGGTCCAACATGTGGCAGTTAACATTTAATGCAAAAAAACGCAAAGTGATCAATCTGGACATGAGCAAACCCAGGGACAGTCTGCTATCTGGGAGGGGACTATCTAAAAGCCACCAAACAGGAGCAGGATCTTGGGGTCATCCTTTCTGATGACTTAAAAGTAGGCAGACAATGTGAAAAAGTGGTGCCAAAAGCCAGCAAAATGCTGGAATGCATAGAAAGAGGGAAGTGATCATGCCACTATACAAGTCCCTGGTAAGGCCCCATCTTGAGTACTGCATACAGTTCTGGAGGCCTTATCTCAGGAAGGACATGGATAGACTAGAGATGGTACAGAGGAGGGCAACAAAAATGGTACAAGGGCTCCATGAATTGCCATACAAAAGCAGAGTATGGCAACTCAACTTGTACTCACTGGAGCAGCGCAGAGATAGGGGTGACATGATAGAGACATTCAAGTTCCTGAAGAGCATAAATAGAGTCCCTACCCAGGAACTCTTTCTGATCAATAGCTCCAGAAGGTCAAGGGTTCTTGAAATGAAATTAAGGGGAGGGAGGTTCTGGGGTAACATGCATAAGTTCTTCTTTACAGAAAGGATGGTAGCTCCATGGAATAGCCTACCTGCAGAAGTCATTGACTCCAAAACAGTAGGGCAGTTATAGCCTGCTTGGGATAGGCATAAGGGGATTGTCTCTAAGAAGTTCTAAGGGGGGAAGCACTCAGGGCAGACTAGATGGATCTTTGGTCCCCATTTGCCGTCACTTTCTATGTTTCTATGTTACCTTAAATATTGCTTACTGCAATGGCATGATTGTGGAGCAGGTACACACGTTCAAATACTATACCTGGTTGAGACACGTGATCCCTTCTTCTCTTTTCAGAACACATTAATTCCCTGAGTAAACAAAACCAGAAAATGGGTTTTGCATTAACATTAAAACATTCCATGACACTTGAAGTTTGTCTCACAATTGCCAAATGTACTGTGTTACCTGTTCAGGACTTTGCCTCTTCCATTTACTCACAAGTTGCTGCAAAAGATGTCTCCCAGCTAGCAATTTACAACAGTATATGCTGATTTGTCTTGCTTTTGCTTTTTAGAACACACCACTGTGACCTTTACAGAAACGTTGGCTGGCATACCCCCAGGCATGCAAGGACTTTACCCTCAGCTGCCTGACTGAAAAAGCATTGTGCACACTTTACCTTGTTCCCTTGTGAAGTTACCAAAGACACATACACACACAAAAAAAAAACTTTGCAACATGTGCTCCTCTGATCTCCTTCTTCTTGAAGTACCATGTGTACTGTATAATCAACAACGGGCAAAGTTGCTTTCTCCTCTGCTGGCCCATCCCTCTGTAGCACTCTTCCTTTGGGTGTCACAACTGCCCTTTTCCACCCCCTTTTTATGGCTGCAATGATCCGAGCCCTGCAAATGTTTCACTATTTCAGTAGAAAAAGGGAGCCCTCCAGTTTCCTAATGGACTAGATAATATTGGATGTTTTGTGTTATCAGTATGAAAATTAATTGTAGCAGTCTGCTGAGGAGAGTTTCAAAGCACTATTTTGTGTGCTAAACTTCAATCTGGGTAGAATTATCTTTGAAGAAAGTTTCATAGCTCATAAACCTGTCAAGTCACTCAGGTTTTCCCAGGCATGAAGGGTAATTGAGAGTGAGGAAAGAGGTTTCAGATTTCAGATGCTATGTTGAAAGGTCTCAGACAGGTCATACAAGAACTGAAGCATAAATGAGAACTCAGACCAAAGACCTACTTTCACATGAAGCATATAGTTTTATTTTTCATCAGCCAATATTCTTTATTCCAAACCATGCAACATTTTGAGATCATAAAGACTTCTTCATCAGGGAATTGGCTGGAATTCATATAATAATCATAAAATTAGTATGCAATGCTTCACTGCTAACATACCTCACAATATAATTCATATATTCAATTATTTTTATTATTCTTTTGATAACTGGGTAAGGCCCACTAGGCACAAGTGCCTGATTTCAAGGGTAACCTGAGAGCACTGGGGTTAAGTGACTTGCTCATAGTCACACAGTATGCAAGTGGAGGTTGTTGGAATCAAACCCAGGTCTGCAGGATATACCAAGCTCGTTTATAGCTTATTAACCTCTAGGCTATACTGCCAACCTCAGTTGTAATATGGAGTGGAATAGTCTCCACATTACTAGTTCCACAATGTATGCACTTTCTTATCTGCTTTCTTTAAATCTGTTTTCAAAAAAATCTATGTACATAAACATATTAAATTATGCTCTTAAATATCAATATGGACACTGCAAAATCACTAAAACATGTTATTAAAATGTATTGATGGCCACACAATTGTCTACAAAATGAGTTCATTTCAAAATGCTATATTAAACCATTCACCAGACACAAACACAAATATAAACCTGGCCCAAGTTTGCTAGACAGTCACTATGTTACTGTGCAATATGTTATCACAAAAGAAAAACATGTAATTCATCATACTACTCTTAAAACATGAAAAAAAAAATTATGTACAGATGGTTAACCTAATTCACTTCACTTCTTAAATTCTGTGACGATTTTAGCCTCTACTACCACCTCTGGTAGACTATTCCAGGCATCCGCCACCCTCTCCATAAAAAAAGAATATTTTCTCACGTTTCCCCTAAGCCTTTCCCCTTTAACTTCATTTTGTGCCCCTTGACTTGGAGCATCTCGTACTTTGCAAGATGCTTCCTTCCTGTACTCTGTTTATACTGGTGGTGTATTTGTATGTCTCAGTCATGCCACCCCCTTCCTCCATGGAATACATATTTAATTCCTTTAGTCTTTGCTCATAGGTCTTATCCCACAGGCCCTGCACCATTTTAGTTGCCCTCCACCGCACCACCTCCACTCTGTCTAAGTTCTTTCTCAGATGGGGCCTCCAGAACTGAATGCAGTATTCCAGGTGCAGTCTCTCATGAGTGCCTTATACTGGGGCAAGATGACCTTCCTCTTTATACTCCTGATACCCCTCCCTATGCATCCAAGCATCTGGCTAGCCTGTCCAGCTGCCTTATTGCACTGCCTAGTTTCGCTCAGGTCCTCCAAGATGATACCTCCCAGGTCCGTTTCTTGCTTTGTGACTGTCAGTACCTCCCCACCTAGTTCGTACTTTGCCCCTGGGTTCTTACTACCTATGTGCATTGAATCCCAGCTGCCATTCTTCAGACTATTTCTCCAGTTTTTTAAGGTCTTCCCTAATTTTTTCAACACCCCCTGGCATGCCCATCCTATTGCATACCTTTCTATTATCTGTGAAGAGGCATACCTTCCCCTTGAGTCCCTCTGCAATGTCTCCAATAAAGACATTGTAGAGGACCAGCCCCAACACCTACCCCTGAAGCACACTGCTCACCTCTCCCTCTCCCTCTCCAGAGTACTCCCTGTTTACATCAACCCTCTGACTCCTGTCATTCAGCCAGTTCTCCACACACAGAACTATTTTAGGATCCACCCCTAGGCTGCACAGTTTGTAAATCAGCCTTCTGTGGGGGATGGTGTTGATGGCCTTTCTGAAGTCCAGAGAGGTCACATTCACCACACCTCCCAGGTCCACTACCTTAGTTACCCAGGCATGCTGTAGATTAGTACAATGAGTTACTGCAAACCACAGTGCTTATCCTAAATACAGCAAAAGTTAGGGTTAGATGTATAATTAAATAAATGCCATATAACGCAGTGTATGTGTGTTAGTGTGTGTGTATGGCAATGCTCTGTGTGTGTGTAGACAGTGCACTGCTATGCTATACTGCAATATATTATACTATGATTAGGGTTCACTCCTCAGTGTAATGTTGAAACCCAATTTTTGCACCTTAATAACTTCCCAATGGTTCAGATTTGCATGTAATTTTGCATGTATTCTCTTGAAGGGTAGTTCTCTTGATGTGTCAAATTGTATTTGAATCACTTGTGTGGTTTCTGAGATACAGAGTGTGAAAAATACAGACATGTCTGTGTTTTTTGTTGTTTCTTTGTCCATCTGTATCTCAAAAATTGTTTTAAATTGTGCTCTAAAATGTTCAAGGTGGAAAGGCTTTGCCTTGCAGATATGCCGTTTGCTCATTTGGTGAAAAAATATTAATTCATTCCAAAGTTATCAAATGTAGAAGTTCCCATTATTTTCAATGGGAAATTATAGATGTTCAGCATGAAAAAGGATCCTTTGTCACAAGCACCTAATCCTTTTTCGCAGATGGGTCCTCCTGTTTTACAAATGGGAAATCCTTTTTTGAGCAGCCACCATTTTGTTTGACAGCGAGGGAAACATTAAAAAAAAAAAAAAAAAACTAAAGAAAATGTTGATTTTTTTTGTATAATTTTTTTTATTAGTTTTAAAATGATCAACAAAGACATTACACAATGACACACAGACATAGAAATAAATGCATCTCACAGTTCATTATTATTACATTCTGAGGTTCCTCTTCATTATTTTTACCTTCTCATTTAATTCCACTTATTTATAATTACCTTTATCATACCCTTTAGCTATTATATCCTCTCAGTAGAGCAGTGGTGAAACAATGAGGCATGGGGAAGACCGCAACTCCCTCTATGTCTAATTCTGCTCCAGGCCACGGTATAAAATAACCATCTCCTCAGTACTTAATGTTGCCAGGAAGGGGGCTCATTCCCTATAAAATGCATCCTGCCTATTACTAAGCACCAATGACAGTCTTTCTAATGCCAGATTCTGCAGCACCAATTGACGCCATTGCAGACTAGTGAGGACTACATGGTTGACCCAAGTATTCTGAATACAATGTCTGGCCATCACCAACATTATTCTAATCTACCGTGGCAATGGCTCCCACTCACCTGCCCCTCCCAGGGACATACCAAACAATCCCACAATTGGATCCATTTGAATGGGAAACCCCGCCATCCATGTTATTTCTTTACAAATTTTACTCCAAAATGCCCTTAAAACCCTACAATTCCAAAAGGAATGCATATACGTCCCTCTTTCTTCACCACACCTAGCACAGAGAGGGGAAATGGAGGGGCATGCCCTATGCACCACTGTCGGTGGATAATACGCTCTGTGCAGGAACTTATAGAAGGCCTCCTTGAACTTATTACATATTGAAAGGCCCATGTGGCCTACCAATATTTGTCGCCAACTGTCCTCAGAAATTTGGGTTCCTAGGTCTTTTTCCCACAGCTGTTTAACTCTCTGCATATAATCTGGGTATATTTCTCTCCCCACCTTTACTGCCTTACCAATAAACCCCTTGGGATCACATTGTTTCCTGTGTATCATCATCTCCACTGGCCCCCACCCATGTGACTCTCCCCCACCCCTCTCTACCTTTAATAAGAATGCCCGAAGTTGCAGGTACCGTCATGTTTGCAGTCCTTGTAGGCCCAACCCCTGCACAATCTCTTCTAATGTGCACAGTGTATCTTTAATAACCAAGTTACCCACACATTTAGCTCCCCTTCTTTCCCATTCCCTGAACCCTCCGTCCTCTAATCCTGGTTAAAAAAAAGGATTTCCCTCTATCGGTAATAATAATGTTTCCCCTTTACTAATCCCTCTAGTTTTCCTAAGAAGATTCCATGCTTCCAATACTGATTTAACTAAAGGTTTCAACCCCCTCGGGCAGTATAGGCCTGGGCGCCTTTGCTATGCAAGTAGGCAGATAAACGCCCTGGGCATCCCCATTGCTCCATCGTGATCCAACTTGCCACTGCAGGGCGGTAAACCCAGTCAGCTATATAACATTGCTGGATGGCTAAGTAATAATTTGTTATGTCTGGTAAGTATAGGCCTCCTCTAGTTGTCTCTGCCTTGAACCTCTGTAAGTGGATTCTCGGTTTTTGGCCCCTCCATATGAACTGAGCAGCTAACCTCTCTATCTTAGCAATGTCCCCTCTAACAAGGTGCAGCGGGATCATTTGCATGGGGTATAAAATCCTTGGTAGGATATTCATTCTCAGTAAATTAATTCGCCCCATCCAAGATATGGGCAGCTGCATCCACCTCCTCAGATCTGCTTCTACCAGCTTGATAAGTGATGTATAATTCAATCCATATAAAGACCCAATTGTCCTACCCACTTTGATACCCAGAAAAGTGATGCATATCTCTCGACCCTGTATTCCCCATTGTGCATCTATAGATTCCAGCTTAAGGAAACAAAATATTTCAGATTTATTTAAATTAATTTTGTACCTAGAAAAAGTGGCAAATTTCTCTATTAGTTCTAGTAATAGTGGCATAGACCTCAGAGGGTCGCTAACGAATTGGAGCATATCGTCTGCATACATGTACATGACCTCCTCCTCCTCCTCCCCCCTAATACCCTAAATCCCCTGACACTGCCTTATTGCTGCAGCTAATGGCTCCAGTACCAGAGTGAACTGCAATGTTGATAGCGGACACCCTTGCCGAGTACCCCTCTCTGGGTCAAATGGTGCAGTAGGTATCCCATTAACCAAAATTCGTGCTCTGGTAGCCTGATACATAGCTTTAATTCACCCAACGTATGACCCACCCAGACCAAACCGGGTCAGCACCTCAAAGAGGTATTCCCACTCCACCCTATCAAAAGCTTTTTCCACATCCATAGATACAACATATGTTTTTTTCTACCTCTTGCCTGCTCTCCAGACCACATTAAGCAATCTACGCATATTATGATAGGATTGCCTTCCCCTTATAAACCCGATCTGGTCTGGGTGTATCAACGCAGGCAGGTAATCCTCAAGCCTCATCACCAGAATCTTGGCCAAAATTTTAAGGTCACAATTTAGTAGCGAGATCAGTTTGTACAAAGCACATTCCGATGGCTCCTTGCCCGGCTTGTGTATCAGGCATATCATGGCATCATAACAAATGTCCAGTAGCCGTAGGTATTCTTCCCCCTCATCCCCTTAGAATACCTCACATAGTGTGTCCGCTAACTGGCCCCTTAGTGCTCTGTAAAATTCCAATGGGAATCCATCTAGTCCTCCTCCTGCCTTACCTTTTTGCATTTTACCAATAGCTTTTCTAACCTCTTCTTCTGTTATCGGCTGATTTACATGGTCTCTCTGATTCACCATTAGATTTGGTAACTCTATCTTATCTAAACATTCCTGCATCCACTGCCCCCTACCCTTACATTCTGCTTTGTAAAGCTGGGCATAGAACTTCTGAAAGCAGTCCCTTACTTCCCCAGCCTCCCTATGCACTTTACCTTCCTTACCCTTAATACCCACTATCCTACTGGGGCATTTACCCCCCCCATAAGTCTAACCATAAGTGGGCCCAGTTTATTAGACCACTCAAACAGCTGGTGTTTAGCATAGAACCATGACTTTTTGGCTTCCTTATGCACCAAGGAGTTCAATGCTTCCCTTGTAACCATTAGCAGCTGACCTATTGCCCCTCACTCCCTCCCTCCCTCTCCCTGGGCCACCTGTTTTTCCAGATCTTTGAGCTGCTTCTCTAATCTCTGTCTCTTTTCTTGCTTCTCCTTTTTAACCCTGGCCATATAGGCTATTATGGAACCTCACAGGGAGGCCTTCCCAGCATCCCAAAAAACAGCATGGGGCACCTCCAACCCCGATTAGTTTTTTTGTAAAAGCACCACTGTTTCGATAGGTATTCCCTAAATTCTTTATTGGGAAGCATATATGTAGGAAATTTCCACTGTGGTGGTGTATCCATTATCCCTCGCATCCTGAGCTTCCCTATCACCACAGCATGGTCAGAGATATGGATCGGACTAGCTGATACGTCTATCAGCCTATCGTTCCATTCTCGTGGGACCAGGATATAGTCCATTCTTGTCCATGTCCTGTGAGGACTCGAAAAAAACGTTTATTCCCTGGCCCCTGGATTTACCGTTCTCAAACTATCAACTAATTCTAAGTTTATCATACCCATCCACCATTGATTCTGTGCCTCTGACCTTCTCCCCTTCCCCCCCGAATGATCCATAACTGGGTCCAACACGTTTTTCAGGTCTCCCCCTAGCACAAGACCAGGGAACTGTTCTCTAATTAGTAAATCCAGGAGCTCCGGGAAAAATTTTGGTTCATATGTAGCAGGTGCATAAACATTGCCAAATGTAATTTGCTCCCCATACAACTGCCCCCACCACAAAGACATATCTACCTTCCCTGTGGTCTTTCACAACTTTTTTAACTTCAAATGGTAAACTCTTATGCAATAGGACAGCCACCTCCCACTTCCGCGTAGAGTAGGTAGCGGCAAAGCACTTACCCACCCTCGAGCAAGCTTGGTATGCGCTATGTCCGACAAGTGGGTCTCCTGTAATAGTGCTACTTGCATGCCCCGCTTTCTAAGCACTGTTAAGAGCATTGTGCACTTGATCGGGTTTGTGACCCCCGCACGTTCTAGGAGACCACCGTTAAGTCTTGTTTGCTACCCATATTCACTCCCCTCTTTTTCCCCTGCATAAGAGCCAACCATTGGACACCCCATGCCCCAGAGTATAATGTCCCAACGTTCCATTTCAAATTCAACATGAGATGTATACAACAACATATAGCAGAAATAACAACAAGAAAGCAGAACAACATGAACAATATACCCCCTCAACTAATTGAATATTAATGTCTACCCCTAAATTCCTATTAGCCCCCCGATCTCCACAATGAAATATATCCCCACTGCATCCTCTATCACTCTGGATTTCTCCTGTGCCACACCACCCCCTTGATGACACCAGTTGTAGTCTCAACATAAGTGTCAAATATCCCAATCAATGATATGAATGCCCCGCTGCTCCTGCTACTGCCAATATCTATTTGCATTTGCTAACCTGTATATTTAAAATAATAAGAGAGAATTAAAAATTTAACCAGGCTGTATGGGCAGAAAAAAAATTAGACCCCAACTAACAACTTTAACGTCCCCCTGTGCAGCCTCGTCCACCAGTGATGCCGCTGAAGTATGTGGTAGGATCACTTCCCTACTCAGCTTTAAGTTACTCTGAGCCCCCTACGGGAACTTAGCAGATTACCTCTCGGCTTAACTCCCCTTTCCCAATATAGCCTCCAACCCTGTCAAGCCACTCCCCTCCTCCCCACATCATTCATCAGCAATATGCCTCTCTTCCATGAGGCTTTACCTGCAGAGAGTCTTAAGGCTGTGATAAAAGCGGTAGGCCGCGCCACCAACATACGCGCTAAGCCATCCCTCTCCCACGATTTCATGTACGAGCCAACCATCAACTTCCATGACCTTCCAGCCTTTTTACACCCTTATGTCCAAAGCATCCAACTCCAAAGGTAGCTGTCCTGTCCCAGGTATTCACCATCTGCATGCACGCCTCATCTCTGGGGAAAAACAGTCAGGGTAACCGTCACTTTATCCTCCCAGGCATACTGCTCGCCTTAGTCTTTTATCAGGGAAGGCCCCAGGGTAGATTTTCTGAGTTCTGGGTGCACAAAGACCTCCACATATTCCTATCTCAGATAATCAGGCCACACAAACAAGGAAACATTCAAAACATTAACGTTGCAACGGCAATCAACTCACAGTTCAGCATCTAATTAACCTTCTCCATGCCTTCATTTGCCCAGCTTCTTTTGCAAGTCAGCCTCAAAAATTTCTGCCTTGTTGAGCTCCCAGAAAGGGTATATCACTCCCTCATACTTAATCTTTAGCACTACAGGGTAGATCATAAAGTTTTCAACCTTAAGGTTTCTCAGCTTGGCCATGAGCGGATTGAACACCTTTCTCTTCTGGAGAAGCTGTAGTGAATAATCTTGTGAGATAAACATTCCCGCACCTTCATATTCCAATGCCCCTTTCCCTCCGTAGGCTCTGAGGATAACTTCTCTATCTTGAAAGGAATGGAATCAGATGATTATCTGCCATGGGGGCTGATCTCCTGATGGTCGTGGCATTACAGCTTGATGAGCCCGTTCAAACTTGAAGCGGCCATTCTTTGGCTGAATTCCCAATAGCTCTGGGAGGGTCTGGGCACAAAAACTCATTACATCTCCCTTCTCCGCACCTTCAGGTAAGCCTCTAAGGTGTAAATTAAGTTGCCAGTAATAATTTCTTGATAGTCCATGGCACCTTTTAACTCCTCTAATTCCTTCTGTAATTGTACGACCTGTCTTGGGGTCTCCACATTTTCATCCTCCAGTCGTGATATGCTCTCCTCAGCCTCCTCCATTCTGTAGGAGTGCACAGTCTGTTGTTCCAGCACTTCTGGGAGTTTCAGATCAATTTTCCTTTCCAGTTTCAACAGTCTGGGCTCCAGTACAGCAATCACTTGGCCTGTGACCTCTTGGCCTAGCGCACCAATTTCAGCTGCCGACAGGGATAGTTTGCCAGTGCTTTCATCCGTCGTAGAGGCCATGAGAGCCACCGCCTTTTTCCCTGATTTTCTGGTGATCCGTTGGCTTTTTCCTGTTTTGGACACAAGATACTCCTCCATAATACTTTCCCAAGCAGGTTGATATCACTGCAATATTACAGGGTCAGCTTTTTCCACCCTGATTTTAACTTTTATTCATCCTTTAGCACGGAGCAGCTTGGTGGCACATCTATATTGCTAGCTGCTCATCAGTGCCCCCTGAAAATGTTGAGTTTAATACAGAGCAAGGCATGTAGCTTGCTTAACAAAATCCCCTCAGCTGGATTTGTGTAGCTGTGTGCAGTGGAAATGGCCTTTTTTTCCTTGTATATTACATATAAATTTTCTGTAGTGTAGCGGTTCCTCACCTCTCCTAGGTCACCAATCTCATATGACATTCCCTGGTAGTCTAGTGGTCCTTCCCCCAACATCTGATTGCTGTCTTTGTTGAAAAAAAAAATGAAGTTGGTAGTCTAGTGGTCCCTCCCCCCATGCCTCATCAACATCCCAGTATAAAAAAAAACGCCCTGGTAGTCTAGTGGTCCCTTCCCCCTTCCCGATGTCTGATCCTTGTCACATATAGAAAAACAATTACCTGTTAGTCTAGTGGTCACTCTCCCTTCCTCCCAATGTCCAATCGCCATCCCTGTAAGGCAAAAAAATCCTAGTAGTCTAGTGCTCCCTCCCCCCTCCACTGATGTCCAATCGCCATCTCCATATAAAAAAAAAGATTGTGGTGGTCTAGTGGTCCCTCCTCTTCCCCGATGTCCAATCCCCATCCCTGTATAAAAAATATTACTTGTAGTTTAGTGGTCCTTCTCCCCTCCCCGGCCCCAATGTCCGATCACCGTCCCTATAAGGGAAAAATAAAATACCTGGTAGTCTAGTGGTTACTCCCACCTCCCTGATGTTTGAACACTGTTTCCTTATTTAAAAAAAGATCCTGGTAGTCTAGTGATCTCTCCCCCTGCCCTGCTGTTCGATCCCTGTCCCTGGATAAAAAAAAACAAATTACCTGGTAGTCTAGTGGTCCTTCCCCCCTCCCAGATCCCCCTCTCATAAAAAGGTATTCATATTCCTCCTGGTCTAGTGGAAATACCAGCCCCACCCTGTCAGGTAATGACCTACCACCCCACTCCGCCCACCACAATTCCCAGTCTGCAACCAGCACAGCCCTCCTCTCACCTCCACAGCAGTCCATCGACTGAGCTATAAATGAGCACCTACTGTAAGTAAGTGCTTATTCATAGCTCAGTCGGTGGCCAGCCATGGAGGTGAGAGGAGGGCTGTGCTGGTCATTGACTGGGAGTGGGGATTGGGGGGGTGAGTGGGGTCGCAAGTCATTGTCTGACAGGGTGGGGGGTAGGGTCCACTAAACCACCAAGAATATGAATGCTTTTTCAGTGGAGGGGGAACGGGAAGTGGGGAAGGGACCAATAGACTACCAGGTCATTTGCTTTTTTATACAAGGATGGGGACTCGACATCGGGGGAGATGGGAGGGATCACTAAACTACCAGGATCTTTTTTTTATATGGAGATGGCAATCAGACATTGGGGGGGGGAGGAAGGAGGAACCACTAGACTACCAGGTTGCTATTTTTCCTCACGGGGACAGCAATCAGACATCGGAGGAGGGACCACTAGACCAGCAGGATTTTTTTCCTTATTGGGATGGTGATCAGACATCGGGGGGGGACCACTACACTACCAGGGTCTTTTTTTTTTTATAAGGAGATTGTGATCAGACATGGGGGGGGGGACGGGACCACTAGACTACCAGGTATTATTTTCTCTTTATGGGAACAGCAATTGGACATCGAGGGGATGGTCCACTAGACTACCAGAGGAATTTTTATTTACTACGGGGATGGTACAGTACATCGGAGGAGGAGGGAGGGAGGGACCACTAGACTACAAGAGACATTTACAATCCTGTGTCAAGGGGGAAAAAGGATCCTTTTTTGTGGTTTCCCATTTACTACAATGGGAAAGCATGATAAAGAATCCTCTTTTTGAAACAGGATTCTAAATCATTTTAATCCCATTGTAGTCAATGTGAAGGCACCATACACCATCCTTTTTCACAAAAAAAGGATCCTTTATTGTGCTCTACCATTAACTACAATGGTAGTACAATGTATTTTAATATGGTTTTCAACGTTGATGCATAACTCAGTCATTTCTTAACATTTTGACTCCAGATTGTCAACATTGCCTTTTGGGGACACCACCTCATGAGCAATATGACTGTCATTACATAGCTCCTGCCCAAAAGGTGATTTCGCCATTGGTTGGCAAATTCACCTTTTGGGGGTTAGTTGAAATTTTTTCCTGACCTTGTTAATGAGGTGGGGTCATAAGAAGGCTTTGTTGAAAATTTGGGGTCAAAATATGTAAAAATGGCAAAGTTATGCACATTCGGTACAATTTTGATATGCATGCTCATAACTTTGGAAATGTTAAATATTTTTACTCCAAATGTTCAACATAGCCTTCTGACTACCCCACCTCATGTATATGACAGCTGTCAATTTTCAAATCCTGGACAAAATATATTTTCACATCTGTGGTACAGAATGGCGTTGCAGTTGCGCAGAATTATGTTTTGACAGGGATTAGAACATTTTCTGTACCAAGTACATGAGATGGGGTAATAAGATGGCTATGCTGACAATTTAGTCACTGTTGTCCTATAAATAGAAGTGCAGGGCCTGGAGGGCCCTGTGCTTCCATAACTACATGCATATACACATCTATGGAAGGATGGGAGCACAGGGCACGGAGGGCCGTGCACTCCCACAGACAAATAAGGATACAGTTATACTATCTCAAAAAGTAAGGAAATAAATTGCAAAAATCTTTGTTAATGCATCAGTTAGAGTAGCAGTGACAAAAGTAGGGAAATGTAGCATTAGGGTTTGCAACCCTAAAGCCCCACCCACACCCTGCACATGAACAGGCATCAAGGGTGTGCCTTGGGGTCATCAGCCAAAACACTCACCCCATTCTCCTAATCTATGCCCATAACAGCTTATTTACTTATGGAATGGGGTGAGTGTTAGGGCTGATGATACCAGGGCACACCCTGGATGCCTGTTCGTGTGTGCAAGGAGGGGTGGGGCATTAGGGTTACAAACCCTAACCCTTCATTTCCCTACTTTTGTCACTGTAACCCTAGCTGATGCATTAACAATTTTTTTTGCAATTTATATGCATATATGTGTATATGTATTAGTCAGTGTGCGTGTATCACAACAATTAGAAAGTGCAGTTAGGTGGCTCAGTGGCTAGTGCAAAAATTGCTAGTCTGCATTCCCCCACTATCTAGATCATTTTCAGCCTTATGCATGTCATTGCTGATATAAATGAGGTGTTTAGTGGCATCCCCCCCCACCCTTCGATGCCCCTCGAAGGCTGAAAAGAAGAAAACGGTCCCTCTATGTCTTTTTTTTGATCTGTAAAAATGTGTGTAGACAGTGTAATGCTATGTTACACTGGACTAGATATGCATATATGTGTATATGTATTAGTCAGTGTGTGTGTATCACAACAATTAGAAGGTGCAGTTATGTGGCTCAGTGGTTAGTGCAAAAATGGCTATTTGACACATTTCTCATTGCCCACAATACCATTTTTTTATAGCCGTATTGACTCTTGCTAGAGTTTGTTAAATCACAGCTTTTGGATCATCTATTGAATGCATCTCTCAGCAGTTATGCAATGTAAGATGTTAGCTACTGTACTATGCTGACAGTTCAAATGTACTATGTTTAGCACAGAACTTGAACAATGAGTAGAATGGCAATTCCCTCTTTAGAACCATGTAAACTGCACAACCATCTTTCAGATGACAAACACTTGCTGCCTCCAATGGGTTGCTGCTAGCCTGCTAGTGTGCATTATTGCATTGAGTTACATGTTAACTCTGTCTTGCTCCCAAAAATGTTGATGCTTATCTTACTGCTCTCCTAGCCCTCTTAAACTGCAGATCAGGGTGAAGGAGCAATCTCAGGACAACAGCAACAATAAAAAGCCACATTGGCAGTGTGCACATACATCCTGTTAAAAGCGCATCAAGCAGCTGTCCCCTGTAATTGGTGCTGTAGCTGCCTATGATAGTCGATTCTTCCAGACCCCATTAACATTGAAAACAGGTTGGGGAATGTGGAAAATAACTGCCACAATTTTATTTGACACTTCAAGCACTATGAAACTGTCAGGGAGAGTCACATCTGCATCTCTATGTAAAGTTCTACATTCTCACACTTTCCTCCCCTCGTGACTTGCACAGAGGTCCAGGTGGAGAGATGGGGGAGTGGGGACTTACACGGATGTTTACTTTGGTTAGCTTGGGGAAGGCTGGTGGTGTGGTTCTGGTTCATGAAGGGTGCTCAGGGTAGGTTTACAGTTGCAGGGAGGGTGGTTGGTTAGGGGGGATACAGATTCATGGGCTGGGTGGTGGTCCAGGAGGTTCCCAGCTGTAGGAAGAGTGATCAGAAGGGGAAGGGTGGCTGGTCAGCAGGGAGCATTATCAGCTGGGAGTGGGATGCAGATAAGGAGGCTGTGGAGTGATCTGGAGTGGGTGTTCAGCTTGGGGGAAGCTGGTCTAAGGGGAGGAAGGGTGATCCATGGAAGGGTATCTGGCTGTGAGCAGGAAGGGTGGTTATCAGGGTGGGGGCAGCTGGGGGGATGTAGGTACAGAGGCCATGGAGTGGTCCAAGAAAGGTGCTCAGCTGGGGAGCTGGTCCCTTCAACTGAAGGATTGTCAAGTGGCCTGATGTGTGGTTGTCCGGGAAGACAGGTTGGTCCGAGGTCAGTGGGGGTGGTCCAGCTGAAGGTAGGGTGGTCTGTTGTAGAGAGACTTTACTGGCAGTATGGGGGGTGATCCAGCTGCAGGCTCGTCCAGTGCAAATCACTTTCAGGGAGAGAATTCAGAGCTATTCACGGAGATGCTAGTGCCCTCCCCACTTATTATATGACCCCTGAGGTTCTTCAGATGCAGCAAGTATGGTGCTAAAAGTTAACAAAGACTAGTGGTAATCCCTCTAAGTCAGTGTGTCTTGCCATCCACAGTATGGCAGCATACTTTACATGCCTGAAGAGGGGGCACTGCAATTCTAGTCTTATGTTTTCAAGTTCTGTGGTTGGGCGGCTGGTCCATGGATGGGAATAGTGGTGGTGGTGGTGGAGGGGGGAGTCCAGCTGTACGGAGGGTGGTTGACTGGGGGGAATTCAGGTTCTGTGGCTTTAGTGGTCCAGGGATGGTGCTCAGCTTTGCGGAGGCTGGCCAAGCTGCAGGTAGGGTTGCCCGCTGGTGGGGTTCTAGCTGCAGGGAGAGCAGGTGGGTGGCTTGTCCACATGCAGGCATAATGGATTCAGTGAGAGCAAGCCAAATTGAAGTACTCAGATTGGTACAGGCTGGTCCAAGGGCAGGAATGGTGATCAGTTGGAGTGTTCCAGCTGTTGGGTGGGAGTTTTGTGGCTAGTCATGTGGGGAAGAATGGTAAGTTGGGGCAGAGGGAAAGTCCAGCTGTATGGATGTTGGTTGGCTGGAGGGATGTAGGGTCAGGGGCTGTAGTGGTTCAGGGAGGGTGTCTGCTTTGGGGATGCTGATCCAGCTGCAGGTGGGTGGGGGATGTTCTAGTTGAAGAGAGAGTGGTCAATAAGGTGTGGGCAGCTTGTCTGCAGGTGGGCATGGTGGTCCAGGGATCAGGCTGAAGAAAGGGTGCTTTGCTTGGTGGAGGCTGGACCAGGGTAGGAATGGGGGAAAAGTTGCTTGGATGGTGGACAGGGGGTATTCCAGCTGTGGGGGGAGGGGAGTGGCTTGTCCATGGACGGGAAGGGTGGTATGGGGGAGTTAATTATTTATTTAATTAATCTCGCATTAACACCTTTGAGCTGAAAGCTCATTTACAGAGGTTCCACATCATATGAGGACAAAACATACAGCAAAGAGTAAAAGAGACATTACAATGTTTCATACAAAGTTAAATACAATTTGCTCCAGTATACAAATGAGGTGTGTTTAGTAGCCTTTTGTCATATGCCTGGGTAAAAAGAAGGAGCAAAAGAGGTGTGGAGGGTAAAAATGGGAAGGAGATGAGGGTATATCAGACTAGGAATTGAACAGTGAGATAGTTAAAGGTAGGTAGGAATTCAGACTTGGAAAGGAGGGGTAAGGAAGTTGGGAGGAATGTAGCAGAGCAGTCCGCAAGGGCCTTGTCAAAAACAATGTGGAATAGGGAAGTGGACTCAGGGAGTAGGCAAAGAAAGGACAGCTTTAGTAAGTGTTAGAGAATACCTCTGATGGAGGGTGGAATAGCAGAAATCAAAGGGAATGGGGCAATGAGTGTAAGAGGGAGAGGCAGGGAGGTATCAGTGAAAGGGGGAGAAGGTGGGGGAGGAAGTAAGAGGTGGAAAGTAAGGGTAGAGAGGAGGGAAGAAATTAAGTGCTGTTATAGAGAGTTCTCCTAGAGGAGAGAAGAGTAGCCGTTAGATGTTACAGTCACACATATTGGCAGTGGCAAGGTAAGCACAAAGTTTTGCTTTGAAAGGGCCAAGTTTGGGTTTGGATTGCAGGTCGACATCGACAGAGTTAAACCATTTGGGGGCCCTGTATGCAAAAGACCTTTGCCCTACTTATGTACATTGGAAACGGACAAGTAGAGTCCAGCAGTAAGGAATTTTGCCGACTGGGGGTGTGTGGGGGGGGGGAGTGGTCAGCACATTGTGGGTGGCTTGTCCATGGGTGAAATGTGTGGTCTGGAGTGGGGGGCATCCAGCTGCAGAGAGGGTCCAGGGGCTGTGGTGTGGTCCAGGGAGGGTGATCAGCTTTGTGAAGGCTGGTTTGAGGGAAGAAGGATGGTCCAGTTGCAGGGATGGTGGAGGGGTGTGCTCCAACTGCAGGTAGATTGTAAACAGGGTAGCTGGTCTATAGGCATCAAGGTTGACCTGCGGGTGTTGGTCATCTGGGGTAGAGTCTGGTCAGGGGGCTGGGGGATGATTTAGCTCCAGGTAGTGTGATCAGCTTGGGGGGGGGGGCGTTGGTCTGTAGACAAAACTTGGAAAGGTAGTCCGGTGGCAAAGACAGATATGCTAGTCCATGGTTGTCCACCAGCAGCATGGAGTGTGGTTGGCTGGGGAAAGAGGCTGTAGCAAATGGGAAACATAGAAACATCGACTTTGACTGCAGATAAGGACTGCTTGGCCCACCTAGTCTGCCCATTTCCCTACCTAGAGGATAAGCTGCAGATCTTATTTAACCAACAGCCTATTTCTTCCTACCCACCACAAAAATTGCCTTATGTCTGTCCCATGCATTCTTGAATTCTCCCACAGTTTTAGACCCCACAACCTCCTCAGGAAGGCTGTTCCATGCGTCCACCACCCTCTCTGTGAAAAAATACTTCCTCACATTGCCCCTGAGCTGTCCCCTCTATCTTTAAATTGTGTCCCCTTGTTCTTGCACATCTCTTTTTCTGAAAGTTGCTACCCTCTTGGACTTTGTTGATTCCACTGAGGTACTTAAAAGTTTCTATCATGTTCCCCTCTCTCCCTCCTTTCCTCAAGGGTATACATATTTAGCTCCTTTAGTCTCTCCTCGTTTGGCTTCTCTTGCAGACCCTGCACCATTTTAGTTGCCCTCCTCTGGACTGCCTCCATCCTGTCTATGTCCTTGCGGAGATGGGGTCTCCAGAACTGGACGCAGTACTCACATGGGGTCTCACCAACTGTCTGTATGGGGATAACAACTTCCTGTTTTCTGCTGGTGATGCCTCTCCTGTAATCTCAGTATCCCCCAGCCCTCCCTACCGCTTCTCTCACATTGCTTGCCAACCTTAAGGTCATCTGATATGATTATCCCCAGGGCCCATTCCATTTTGTTGTTGTTACTACCCCCCATTGTGTAATCTTCCCCTGGGTTTTTGTTTCCCAGGTGCATTACTTTGCACTTCTTTGCATTGAATCCAAGCTGCCATACTTCTGATCATTTCTCCAACCTTGCCAAGTCCCTTCTCATCCTTTCCATGCCTCCTTGTGTATCAATCCGTTTCATTTATTTATTTAGTTAAGAGATTTACCAGATAAGCATACTGAGCAGGGACCGCTCATTTCCAGATGCAACCTGGGGGTTATATAGGTCCATATAGGTACAGAAGACAAAACACTACAGTGGTTTGACAACAGGTTCAGTATACAACTCAGTACTGTAGTATGTCAACAGAATGAGAGTGGATACATACAGGGAGAGATTACAACAGGTACAGAATAGGTGCAGGCTGGGTTGACCATTATTTGTCAATTACGAAGTCTGGTCCTCAGACCAGAGTGCATAGTTTGCTGTGACATGGTTAGACCTAGACTTCCGGGTGAAACAGTAAAACAGTAGAAATATAGTGACACAGTAGCAATTCTAGGCTTGTTACTTTAGTTATAATTTAAGTCCCGTTTAGATGCCCCTTGTGGCGGGTCTAGGCTGTAGGTTGCAGTTGCATACATCTGAGAAGTGGGCATGTAGGAGCGGTTTGAGAAGCCTAGGGGAGGTGGAGAGCCTAATGTCTGCCGGTAAGTCGTTCCACAGTTTGGGCAGCCAATGTTTGAAGGCCAATTGGCCCTTCAAAGTGCACATGAAAGGGACTTGGAGTTGTTTTGAGTCTGAGCCTCTGAGGGAGTAAGCCGAGGGGGTTGAGTTGACAGTACACAGCTGAGATGGGGGAGGGCATTGATCCAGTATTTGGCTATGAGATTAGTGCAATGTAGTTGACGCTGAGACTCCAGCGATGGGAGGGCCAGGGCGCTGTACAGGTCGGAGTGATGGGTGGATGGTGGGCAGTTTAGGATGAACCGGCAGAAAGAATGAAAGAGGAGGGGGTCCAAGCTGGCCAAGGTGGATGGGGGGGCCTGTGCTGTAGACCACATCGCCGTAGTCAAAAATGGGGAGGATCATTTTGAGCACTAATTCTCTCTTGACCGTGGTTGGAAGGTTGCCTTTATTGCGGTATAGTGCGCCTAATTTAGGGTGTATTTTTTTCTGTAGCGAGTCAATGTGGGCGTAGAAGTCTAGGTGTTGATCGAGCCATACCCCCCCCAGGTAGCTAAAGGAGGTGCAGGATTCCAGGGTGGATCCGTCCAGAGTGTGGAAGACCGGAGGGGGGCATCTAGACAGGAGAGTCTTGGCTGCATGCCGAAGGTTAGGGAGATGGTTTTCTTTGCATTTAGGACAAGTTGGTTGGACCTGAGCCAAGCTTGAACGGCATCAAAATCCCGTTGAAGTTTTGAGTTTGTGTCCCCGATGGAGGGGGCTGGAAGCATACAGTATGGTATCATCTGCGTACATTTGTATGGCTGAGTTGGAACAGACCAGAGGTAGATCATTTAAAAATATGGAGAATAGCAGGGGGCCCAGGACCGATCCCTGGGGGAACCCCATGTTGACTGGGAGTGAGGTGGATATATGAGGGCCAATTTTTAAAGCCTGCTTCCTGCCTGTCAGGTAGGCTTGGAACCAGCTGGTGGCGAGATAAGAGAGGGCTGCGTCTTGCAATTTTGTGTTTAGCTTTGGGTGGGATACAGTATCAAAAGCTTTGGCTAAATCAATGAATATGGCCGAGGTGATATGGCCCTTGTCCATTCCCGAGGAAATATCATTTGTGAGCCTTAGTAGTGCTGTGATGGTGGAATGTGTTTTATGAAAGCCCAGCTGAAATGGGGTAAAGAAGGAGGTGGAGTCGAGGAAATGTGTGAGTTGGGAGAGGGCTAGGTGTTCTTGTAGCTTGGCCAGAACTGGTAGGAGGGAGATTGGGCGGTAGTTGCCGGGCGCAGACGGATCACCTCCCTTAGGTAGCAGGATGATTACTGCTTCCTTCCAGGCTGCAGGAATTTTTGCCATGGAGAAAGAGCGGTTCAAGAGGTCGGCTGGGGGGGTAGCTATTGCAAGGGCTGATAAGAAAAGGAGTTTGGCGTCCAGTTCTTGAGGGCACTTGCCTTTGTTGAGGTCAAGGGAGCGTAGGGCAGCTAGAACTTCAGCTGATGAGACAGGACAAAAAGAGAATGTGGTTGTGTGGGGGTAGGCTGGGGTATTGCTAGAGGGCTGTTTGTGGGTGTGGGGAATTGTTGGCTATCTAGGGGAGATTTGGCACAGTTAGTAAAGAAGGAGTTGAAAGCTGAGGCAACTTCACTGGGGGCTGATATATTGTTGTCCTGTATGTTTAGGGTAGGGGTGGGTGGCTGGACAGGGCATGAGAGCAGGGTTTTAAAGGTTTTCCAGAATTTGGAAGGGTGGTTTAGATTAGTGGAGAGAGCCCCCCGGAAGTAGGGTTTTTTTTTGCCTGTCTTATGGCTTTAGTGTAGTTATTTAGGAGGGTTTGGTAATGCTGCAGAGATTCAGGGGAGTCTGTTAGCCTGTGTTTTTTCCAGGCCTGGTCCCTAGCCTGACATCTGCAGATAATGTTGGCAGAGACCCAAAGGAGATGGAATTCCCTGACCCTTTTGTTTCTTGGGGGGGGCGTGATAGTCCCATATGTCAAGAAGTTGGTTTTTAAACATTTCAAAAGCATGGTCTATAGTGGGTGCCAAATTAATAAATGACCAGTCGATGAGGAAGAGGTCATTTAGTAGGGAGTGGAGGCAGAGGGATGTGTATGCTCGCATAAGGATTGTCCTTGGTGGGCGGTGGTTTGTGGGTCTGTGCACCTTCCTGATCATGTAGACCATATAGTAATCGCTCAAGGAATCAGGTAGGAGGCCAGCTTTAATTATCTTATGTGGGTATGTAGTGAGAGCCCAGTCCAGGAGGGAGTGGTATTGTGTTGTAGGGTTTAGACGTGTGGGTTGTTCTATTAGTTGGGAGAGGTTTAGGGATTGAAACCTGCTCTGTAATTTGAAGTAATCTGATGCTAGCCAGTTATAGTTTAGGTCGCCGAGGATGTATAGCTCACCGGCAGCAGCCGTAGCTTTAAGAGAGGCTAGATGGTCAATGATGGAGTTCCCAGGTGTAGCAGGGGCACAATATATCCCAGCCACATATACTGGGGAGGTGTGTGGCAGAACTAGTTTAATCATCTTAGTTTCTATTTGGGGAGTCTGTCCAGGGATTTGGACAGGGGTGAAGTGGAGCCTATTTGATTTATACATGGCTATGCCGCCGCCTTTCTTAGTTCCTTGGCAGTCCTGCCTAATTACAGTGTACCCTGGGATGCTTATTTCTGCATCTTCATGGTGAGGTTTCAGCCAGGTTTCAGATATGATACAAATGTCAGGTTGGAGGGTTTGGGCAGTGACTTGCAGCTCCGGGATTTTATTTAGTAAGCTGTGGATGTTAAGGTGGATTAGGCTTAGTCCCTTTAGAAGGGTTTGGGGGGTGGGGTTTGGTGATGGGCCAGGGTTTGTTTCGATATCGCCTGCCAGGAGAAGCATTAAGGTGAGACAGCGCATGGCAGTGTGCCATGTATTTCTAGGCTTAGGTCTGGGACGGGAGATTTGTGAGGTGTGGAGAGAGACAAATGCCCCTAAGTTATGTAGGGCAGATAGGCACATGGGGAAAGAGGTGGGGATGACTGAGGAGCTCATGAGCCAAGTTTGGATGGTCATGTGAAACTGACTCACCATGGGAGTAGGTAGGGGTGGAGGGGGAGGTGAGATCGAGATAAAGTGGAGGAAGTGTGGGTTGTTTAGGGGCTTATTTGATGGAGATAGAGATATGAGAGGCATAGCAATGGTTAGCATGGCAATTAGGTAGAGGATCATGTTTGTGTATGTGATGAATACAGTAAACAAGCTGAAATTTGGTATAGCGGCCTCTACTGGGGGGTTCTGATAACCTGCAAACCTGAAAGTGGGCTGATAGGTTTTGGCAGAGTTACCTGACCTCACAGATGCCTATAAATTTGAGTGACGACCAAGGGTGGTGGTGGGGACAGTGGAGAGCCAGTGCGCAGCGCCAGTGGGGCCAGAATCACGGCAGAACAATATCAGTGTGGTGTGATGTACTGAGCTCAGCTCGGCCAAAGATTCAAAATGCAGAAATGGCACCAAATCAAACAAAGGAGCCCTGTCCTGTTGCAGATCTTTGTGTCATCTGTAAAGAGGCATACCTTTCCTTCCAGTCCCTCTGCAATGTCACTTATAAAGACATTAAAGAGGAATGGACCCAGAACTTTACCCTGCAGTACCCCACTAGTAACCCCTCTTTCTTCAGAGTGGACTCCATTTACAATTACCTTCTGTGTTCTGTTGTTCAGCCAATGTTTTACCAAGTCTACCACCCTGGGACCCACTCCAAGGCTGGTTAATTTGGCTACTAATCTTTTGTGGGATTGTGTCAAATGCCTTGCTAAAGTCTGGTAGACCATGTCCACAGCCCCTCCCTGGTCTACTACTTTGGTCACTCAGTCAAAGAAATCAATTAGATTCATCTAACATGACCTTCCGCTGTGAACCCATGCTGCCTTGGGTCCTGTGCCCCACTGGCCTCTAGGTACTCAACAATTCTTTCCTTCAAGTGATTCCATCACTTTCCCTACCACAGAGGTCAAACTGACAGGTCTGTAGTTTCCTGCCTCTGTCTTGCTCCCACTTTTGTGAAGAGGAATCACATCAGCCTTCTTCCAGTCCTCGGGTACCACACCATTCTCCCATGATTTGTTATAAAGGGTAGTCAGTGGTGTCACTAGTTCTCTGCTTAATTCTTTTAGAATTCTGGGGTGAACTCCATCTGGCCCCATTGCTTTGTCCACCTTCAGTTTTAGGAGTTCTTTCAGAATCCTTTCTTCTTTGAAAGGACTGGGATCGACCCCAGAGTGCTTCTGTTAATTGGATTAGACACCTCCCCACTTCCTCTTTTGTGAATACTGAACAAAGTATTCAGTCCGTATCCTGCTTTTCACTGTCATTCTCTGCCCACCCACCATCCATTCTATTCAGCCTCACTATCCTCCTTTTGTCTTTTCACGCTCCCTGATATACCTATAAAGGTTTTATCCCCCTTCTTAACCGTTGGCTATCTTTTCCTCAGTTTGTGCCTTTGCTATTCTGACTACCCTCCCTGCTTCCTTCTGCCTTAACTGGTACAGTTCTCTGTCCTGCTCCTTCTGTGTTTCCTTATACTTCCTAAATGCTATATTTTTCTCCCTAACCTTCACCACCACTTCTTTTGAGAATCATAGTGACTTTTTCTTTCATTTTGATTTATTTGCTTCACACAAAGGCTTGTTGCCTCTGTGATGGCAGTTTTGATATTTCCCCATTGTTGCTCCACCCTTCCTTCTAGCCTGTTTGCTACTGCTTTTCTAAGGCACTCTCCCATCTTACCAAAGTCAGCCCTTCTGAAGTCCAGAACTCTCACTTTTGTATGGCTTGACTCTGTAGCTGAGTTTATCATGAAAAACACTGTTTGGTGGTCACTTGTTCCCAAATGGCTACCCACTTCTAGATCTGAGATCCTCTCACTGTCTCCATTTGAGAGTACAAGGTCTAAGATTGCTCCCTCATGAGTAGGTTCCAAAACTAGCTGTCTGAGGCATGTCACCTGAAGGGCATCAAGAATGGCCCTGCTTTTGGATGTGGCTGCAGCAAAGGTGCTCCAGTTAACATCTGGTACAGTGGTGCCATGGAATTTGTTTTAATCAAGGGGGCATAACTCAGGTAAGCTCAAAAAACTGTTGACCACTGTCCTCGACATATGCAGACCATCCCCCCAGACAGCAGCCAGTACTTACCTCTGTTGCAGCCTCTGTCTCCGGTAGGTAGTTACTTTCTTTATACAAGTATGTATTAACACGAGTGTAATATAAGTGACTGTACTTGCATGGGATGGTGATCAGCAGCAGAGGTGAGCAGAGTGTGAGTGCCATGTGCACTACTACTACTGTACTGTGACAAGTGCACTACCGACAAGGTGCTACACCATGTGCAATGCCTGTCACTGTGTTGTGCATGTTTGGCTGTCACTGCACTGAGCAATGTGACCTACTGATATTGCACTGTGCCAAATGTACTTCTGTCACTGCACTGTCATACCTGCACTGTGTCACATGCACTGCCGTAATTGCACTGTCACATGCCCTGCTGACACTGCACTTTGCAATATGCACTGCTGACAGCACTGCACCACATGCACTGCCAACACTGCATTTTGTTATATGTAGACTTTGACTGTGCTATATGCACTGCTGGCACAGCATTATGCCATATGTAACTGTCAATACTGTGCCATACCACATGTAGGTTGTTACCGCACTGTACCACTTGTTCTGCTGACAGCACTGTGCTACATACAGTGCTAACCCTCACTGTGCCACACACACTGCTGACACAGCATTGTGCCATTTGTACTTCTGACATCACTGTGCCACATGCACTGCTGCATGCATTGCTAACAGCACTCTGCCACAAGCACTGCTGGCAGCATTGTGTCACGTGTACTGCTATCTCTGCTCTGTGCAGCATGACCTGTCATCACAGCATTGTGCTGTACCATGTGTACTTGTCTCTGTACTGTGCCATGTGCAGTGCTGTAACTGTTCCACATGCACTGATGAGACAGCACTGTGCCTCATGCACTGCCAACACTGCACTGTGTCACATGCACTGCAGCACTGCACTTTGCCACATGTAGGATGTCACTATACTGTGCCATATGCACTGCCATTGCTGCACTGTTCCACGTGCACTGCTGGCATTGCACTGCATGGTGCCACATGCACTGCCACCATTATGCTGTGCTATGCCCACTGCTGGTACTGCACTGTGCACTGTGAGGCACCAAAACAACATTCATTTTTGCCTGTTAGCAGTAGTCTGGGACAGTGGATGGGGGAGTCACTCCTGGTAACTGCCAGTAAGGTTATCCAGGCACATAACATAGGAACCCATGTCCATCTGTCATGGCAGCTTGTAGCTTAAATTCAGTGAGCTCATCAAGTGGGAAGACAGGGGGCTGCCCCTCACAGAACTTTAAATAATTTTTTCTAGTTCTGTGTTGGCCCTGTTGACTGCCAGTGACATAATCCGGGCACGTGACACAGGATCCACATGCCCTCCCATCATGGCAGCAGACAGTTCAGCTTCAGTGAGTTCACCAACTGGGAGGTCACCCATTTTAACAGCCAGTGATGTCACCAGACACAGCGGTATTGTCTGTCACTGAATAGAAAAAAGACTAGTACAGCAATGCCCCTTCAGGAGGCATGTGAAGTTCATAGCCTACTTGTGAATAACACAATGCCAAAGCGGCTCTGTATGCCATGGCTTGAAGACATCAGCACACTGAATATCTCAATGATATTTTCCTGTTTTTTTAATCACATATGTTAAGAACATGCTTCCCAGGGATTTGTGGAGTGTTCCTATGAAATGCCAATTTGTAAAATTTTTTGTACAGGATAAAACTCATTCAGATCTTCGTGGACACCCAGTGCTCAGTGCCAGTGATCTGTCAAGTACAGAGCAGCTGGGAGGAGGGGCAAAGTATTGACTTCTTTTCATCTGTTTTTTATGTAGAAGTTCAGGACATAGGATAGTTTGCCAGAAGTCCCATTTTAATGGGGACTGTCCTAGTCTGGTATATTTACTCCCGCTGTCCCATAGAATTATGTCATGTCCTGGCCAGCAAGCCTGTTTAATTAACTGAATTCTCTTAACTACACCTTAGAGCTGACGTAGTTGCAAGGCAGATGAATACCAAAAAAAAAAAATGAAGCAAACTCCACCATTTGCACATGCCAGCAACACATTTCACAGGGGAACATGCCCCCAGACCCCCAGCATTAATTCCCATGTCTGAGAAGTGAAATAATTTTTTGTTACCTTCTTTTTTCCTCCAGTTACCATCATCTGAGACTCCCTCAGATGACCGGCTTGTCCCACCCAGCCTTACCCCCCCAGCCATAGCCCCCCTAGTACTCTGAACCCCCAGGACCTACCTGTAGCTCATCAGCACCCTGGCTTCCCCCCCAAGGTGAGCCCACCACCACTATACTGGTCCTCCTCCCATCTAGCAGGCCACAGGCAGTATGAGGGTCAGAGGATATTGAGGAACTTGGTGGTTGGGATCTGTCGGTGGGCATGGGGCCATCATAGTCTACTTGGCTGATGGGGTTGTTTCTTTGTTCATGATTGTGATCATGACCCTGGAAATGTGGACATGCAATGCCTTCCAGTGTGACCTGAGCACGCTCCCACACCCTTCTCACAGACATCCGCTGTTGTCTCCACCCTTGCATGCGTGACCCCCCCCAGCTGTTACACTCCCAGTCACCACTGTGAGTCACTGCCACCAGGGAGTCCAGTACCCATCCTCCACAGGACAGGAGAAGAGAGCTGTCCTCCAGATGTTCGAGCCTCTCCTCCCCGGCCGACCCCCAGCAACCTGAGCTCGTTCCCAACCCCAGGTTGCCAATGTGGTGTGAGATGTGGTGTCCAGTGCCTCAGCCCTCAGCGCAACCAAGCCAGTTTGAGAAGTGAAAACTGGTTAAAATAGAAAACAAATTTTTCTGTTTTGATTTTTATTGGAAACACCCATCACAGGGTTTTAAATAATTAATTAGCAGTTTTTTTCCTGGGACAATACTAACTGTATAGAAAGTATTTATATAGGTTTTCTAGAAGGATTATGTTTGTTAAACACAATGAGGCAAGTGCTATGCATTTTTGCAATGTTTTAGCACTTTTATGAGCAAAACACTAATCAATTTTTAGAGTTAAATAAAACCCTGCATCAGGACATGCTCTGCAGCTTAGTGTGGGGCAGTCCCTGATAAAACTTTTTGTACAGAAAGTAAATATTTTACCTTATTTGCTGTTTTTGAGCTATTTAGTTTTATCTGGTTGATTCTGTCGTCCCTCCCACTCAACATTTTGAAACAAGTGGCTCTAAGTTGGACATCAGAGCAGTGGATCGGTCATGGGAGAGTGTATTGTAGCTATGTCTTAGCAGTACTAACTATTAAGGGCTCCAGTTCGTGAGTACTCAATCTTTTGCAGCACATCTGGTAAGTATATGGTACCAGGATCGGTAACTCACAAACCAGAGATACTTATAGCTAGTACTATTAATACCTACAATACACTGTCACACGGCTGACCTCAGAACCAGGGATCAACTGTGGGACAGTGTACCGTGGCTATTACAGTAATAGTAGAAGAAGGAGAAGAAGAAGAATCAGCATTTATATAGCACTTTTCATACATCCAAAGTGCTTTACAAGCAATGCTAGACTGGTAGTGAAGTGACTGAATGTGTGGTGGCGGCCATATCACACATCATTACCCACACACAGCCTGGATAATTGCATGAACCGGTTTTATGGGAAGGGGAATGTTGACCAGGACACCGGGAATATTCCCTACTCTTTGCGAAGAGTGCCCTGGGTTCTTTTACTTCCACCTGGACACCCACCAGGATGGGCAGAAGGGACCTCGGTTTAATATCTCATCCAAAGGACAGCACACCCCAGCAGTACAGCACCCCCAATACTGCACTCGGATGCCAGCGATTTTTAGGTGCAAGTCCAATCCCGGTGTGGGACGAGAGCCCACGACCTTCTGATCCAGAGGCGGATGTGCTACCAACTGAGCCACGCTGACACCTAGTACCAGTTATTAATTGCTCCAGTTCATGAGTTACCAATCCCAGCTCTCATGGCAATCACTGGAGGTTCTGGTAAGCACTCCTAGAGGTGATTACTGCAAAATGTAGGATGGGGAGTAGAACATCAGGATGAACCCAACAAAACTAAATATAACAAACTGAAAATAATGTAATGCACCTGCTCTGGAAAGTGTTGTGATCTGTGAGGACTTGATAAAATTCAGAACACCTGACCTGGACCACAGTAAAAAGGTAAAAACCAGACCACCTGGTTCAGCAAGACTGAGCAGAAATTGCCCAGGCTGATTTTTCACCATTTTGGTCAAAATGAAGACCCCCCCAACCCCAAGATGTCACTCCCACCTCTTTTGCTCTTCATGAAGATTTTCATTGCACCAAAAATAGAAATTATCTCACTCCCTGTGGCATCTCAGTGTTCCCCAATACTCAGTCGGCACAGCTGAGTCTCCAATCACCACTAGTGAGTTCATAGGTTTCATAGGTAAGTAGGCAATGCCCATTACAGCTCATTCATTACTGGATGACTAGGTGTGCCTGTGGATAAAAAGAGCATACAAAAACAAACAAAAAAAAGAATATCCCATAATCTCTTTCCCATTACAGTATTCGTCCACTCTATTCTTAAAGATTTCCATACTAGAACTGCCCACCACTTCTGCTGGCAAGGAGTCACAAATAGCCACCACCCTCTGATTGAACCATGTTGCTCTTATTTTGTGTGGCATGTTTTTCCCTTCAACTGTAAAATGTGGGCTGTAGTGTTGTAAATGTCATCTCTATAACTCGGGTCCAGAGATTCCCATAGTTCATTATTCATGAATGTCTTGTATTCCAGGCAAAGGACCCTTTGCATCCTTCTGTACTCAGAGTACAGTCCCAGGTATTTTAGTCTTTCCTCATAACTAAGATTCTTAATTGTTGTAATCATTTTAGTAGCTCTACACTGTACACCCTCTAGTGTCCTTATTTCCTGTATAGTGCCCCTAGACCAGAACTGCACACAGTATTCCAACCCTGGTCTCACCAAGGATGTATAGAGTGGCATCATCACCTTTCTACACTGGCTAAATTGGCAGTTTCTCCCTCACATCTGCCAAGAAATCCCAACCCAACAGAACTAGAAAAAATGCCTGGAATGGCAAAGAGAAGGGAGATGCAAACTAAGTGAACTTAAACCAGACTAAGCTACTGGTGTCAGTGTTAAGTGAATGGAGGAATTTGGCCAAAACTCCAGGGAAATTTCCTTACTCTTCCCAAGAAGTGTCATGAATATTTAACAACCACTTGAACAACTAGAATCAAAGGCAGACGGGACCTTGATTTAATGTCTCATCCAAAACATGGCACACTCTGACAGCTCATGAGCCCCAGCCCAGCCCTCTAGCTCCAAGCCCCTCCATCCTGTTCAAGTTACTGAGCTCACCAAAAAATAGACATATGTTTCTGAGCCCACACACCATCCCTAGCCTCTAACTCCTCACCCCCTCAGCCCTAAGCTCAGGCTACTGAGATCCCCCACAGCCATACCGACATGATCATTAGCCCACCCCATACAACCCCTGGCATATTGCTCCCATGTTCCACAAGACATTGTTGCAGGTTCCTGTAGCCCTTCCCCCAACCCTGGCAGCAGGCTCCTGAGTAGAGGTGGGCAAGCCAGCAATTTTTCACCAAGAGTCAAACACGTGCCAAGCCATGGCCTGCCGAAGGCTGTGTTCTACATTAATGATTGTGCCTCTCATGAGTTGGACAAGAGGAGTTGAAAGTCTCAGCCAATGCTCTAACTGCTCAGGCTGACAAAAATGCTTGTTTTTATCATACTTAGAATGGCTTCACTTTGCCTCTCAGTTGCTTAGCAGTTGAACCAAGCCAGGCACTGGGCTCAAGCCAGCTCTGGCTTACCCACTTCTACTCCTGAGCTCAGACCCTCACAGCCGTCAGAGCCACCAAGCCCTAACAGCAGACTGTCAAGTCCCAAACAGCCTTGGAAGCAGCCTTCACTGCCCTGACAGAAAGTTCTTGAGCACATCCCAAGTCCCAGCAACAGGCCCTCAAACACCCTTAACCCCAAGGACTTAATTCTCCCTCTCATTCAAAACCCTATTTTCATTCTCACAGGCTCCCCTCCAACCCAAGCCCCTGCCTCCCAAACCCCTTGGCCTCTAGTTTCAGACCCCCTATATTGCTGGTGAGAGGATCCCGACTGAGTCCTTCCCCAGTCATGGTGGCATGCTCCCAAGCCCATCCCAAGGTTTAAATCTCCAACAGCCCCCCAGTCTCATTACTGGGTGCAATGCAACAAAGATATCATGTAGATAAATAGACAGATAGACCTATAGACTGATAGGCTGATAGATAGATAGATAGATAGCTAGATAGATAGCTAGCTAGATAGATAGCTAGATAGATATAGAAAGAATATTAAAATACATAAACATATAGGCTATTTTATTTAGTTATTGTCTCTTATCCCACCAATCCTTGAAGGCTGATAATAAAACAGCGGCATAAATTCATTTTTTTTAAATCCCAAAAGCTTTTATACTGTATAGCAAACTTGAAATGTCTATTGCAATCACATTTATCCATAAGCCATAAAATGTATGCAAGACCTTTTTTTGACATAAAATGATCGCTCTATTAATCACTCTGTTCTTGAACAGAATATGAATAACAGGGTTGACTACAGGACTTCCAGCATTATTTACTGTCCATAACATGCCACTGCTCTCAGTCTACTGTACTTGCACTAGGCACTGCTAAGGGGCGTTGCCATTCATACCTTTCCTCAAGTTCTGTGATGTTTAGCATCACTAAATCCCAACATGGTATATTACGACAATTGTTTCCATTTCTTCTATGCTGGTTTATGAAACTTAATTGTTTAGTTATTGTACCTCTTTAATAATACTGTATCTTAATTTTTACTTCATCTGTACATTCTGTTATTTTTGCAAATGTATTTTCCCCAACTTGTTTATAACCATGCACCACACTTATTCTTTGTTTCTCTAGGCCTGGGCTGTTCCTGAAAAAAGGTTCCTCAGACCACTACATTTACTCAGTCAAACAAATAAATAAATACGTAACTAACTAACTAAATATATATATCTGTGTGTATGTATATATATATATATATATATATATATATATACTCTAGTTTTACATACATTGATGCCGAAGGTGTTTCATAGGAAATGAGATACCTGCAGTTCAGTAGCTATAAACAAACTGTAAACCCTACTCAGCACACTAAGAACAAAAAGGACTCATAACATTTGCAAAACTAGTATACAGCAACCAACACATAAACCAGAGCACCATGGAGAAGCAGTACTGTGCTAACACATACTCTCTGGTTGTTTTCTTACACATTCATACTGCAACCATCACTGAAGAACCTGTAACATATACACAGCTGTCTGACTCGGTACATTTTTCAGCCATCACAGATGTGTTGCATAGTTTTCTCAGGTGGTTCTGGCTGCATGTTTTGTGGTATGTGGTGGGGCTTAGGCTGCAGTCTGTGGTGTATGTGTAGTGTAAAGTGTTGCCTTTCCACTGCCTGGTGAACATTTTGTGCAGAGGGATGGGGTGGAGCTCCATGCTGGGAGCCCAGAGAAGGCACAGGCAGGCTGCAATACTCAAACTGCAGTCAGCTATGCAGGTCCAGTGCTTTCTCTCAGCTCCTAGCATAGAGCCCAATGCACACCATGAAGCCCTGCCCAGGCAGTATGTGTTTAACAATATTTTTTCTATTAATATTTATTTGATTTTTACAGAGCAAAGACAGAAAGGTATAGCTTGAAATACAACAACAAGCAACTGTGTACAATAGGAGACATCTGTTAGGATAGGTCAGCACCTGCAGCGCAGTCCACAAAAGCTGTCTGAAGAGTCCATGACCCAACAATTCTGCATAAGGAAGCCAACATTAATTAGATCAGGACCTACACATAGAAAACTAAATCTTCACAAAATGAAATCAATAATGGATGCATCTAAGCATTATCAATAATCTATAGAATAAAGTTAGTTCTTGTATGAAGTGTCCATGTGAGTATCTTGAAAGGTATGGTCCAAGATAACATTCATTCTTTCCCACATCAGGGAATGACAAGTATTTGTCAATGCCAAATGTTCACCACTGGAATTACTGTTGTACCAGGTCTTGCTTGTACATATTTTACTATATACTGTATTTACCCAGGATAAAGCAGATGAGATGCAGTATCTCATTTTCAGTGGTGACCTGCTTTGATTCATTGTTAGACTGTAATTACCCAGGACAGGGCAGCTGAGAGGCAATATTCTACTTCTAAGTGGGCTTCCACATTTTGACCCCAAATGTCCAACAGTCTTTTTATAACGTGACATTATGATCAAAGATTTAAAATCCCATCCAAAAGGTAATTAAAGCATAAGTGGAAACAGGTTTGAGGGAATTTGAAATGACACTTGCCATATTCAGGAGGTGGGGTAACACAAGCGTTAAATTGAACATTAGGGGCCAAGATCTGCAAAAAATAAAGTTTTGAGTAAATGTTCAAACAATTTGTTTCCTCATAACTTAGTTGGTTTTCCAAATTTTTGCCCCAAATTTTCAACATAATCTTTTTATGACCACTCCTTCTGAACATGGCAGGTGTCATATATAAAACAATGGCTGAAATGTCATTTTGTGCCACAAGTGTTAAAACACATTTTGGGTAGGATCTGAGAAACGACACCTGCCACATTCATGAGGTGGTGTGAAAAAATGGCTATGTTGAAAAGTTGGGGGCAAAATATTGAAAAGTACCACAGTTACGAGTGCGCATTGAAAAATTGCAATATAGACTGATAACTTTGTTGTTTTCTTATATTTTACCCCCAAATTTTCAACATAGCCATCTTATGACACCACATAGCCTTCTTATGAGCCCACCTCATGAACAAGGGTGGAGAAAATGTTCAGATCCTGCCCAAAAGGGGATTTCATGCCACGAGTGTGAAAACACACTTTGGCCAGGATTTGAACAAGCATTTGTCAATGTCAAATGTTTACTTACTGATATTAGCAATGGATGTTAGAAGCTCTAATGCCCCGGGCATTTGTTGGTATTTGTACTACAATTTTTCAACATGGCCTTTTTGTGATCCCCACCTCATTAAAGCATTTGTGACCTCTGCTCATGAACAGTGGAACTGTGATTTTGTTAATCTGTCCCAAGCGTTGATTTCTCACAGTGACCACGCCATTCTGCGCCAGATGTATGAAAACACAGTTCGGGCAGGATGTGAAAAATGAGAGCTGCACTATTCATAGGGAGGTGTGAAGAGATGAAAGTGTTGAAAATCTGGAGAGAAAATATTACAAATTCTCGAAGTTACGAGTGTGTGTGAAAATTGCTCAATGTACACTTGTAACATAGTCATTTTATGGACTTTTGTCACCACATTTTCAACATAGGCATTTTGGCACCTCCACTCATGAACAGTGTCACTGTGATTTTATTAATCTGTCCGAAACACTGATTTCCCACAGGGATCGCACTATTCTGCGCCGGAAGTGTGAAAACACATTTCATCCAGGATATGAAAAATAACAGCTATACTGTTCATAAGGAGGTGTAAAAAATGCCAATGTTGGAAATCTGGAGTAAAAATTGTACAAATTCGTGAAGTTACGAGTGTGCATGGAAACAGTGTAACGCACGTTCATAGCACAGTCATTTTTTGGAATATTTTCACCAAATTTGCAACATAAGCTTTTTGGGAGTCCACCTCTTGAACAGTAACACTATCATTTTGTTAATCAGTCCCAAAAGGTGATTCTGCGCAGTGACTGAATAACCAGATGACAGTCACTGAATTCAGGAGATGGGGTCCCAAAACCCCCATGTTGAAAATTTGGTGCCAAAATTCACAAAAATGGCCGAGGCATCCACATAAGTTGAAAAAAAAAATTTATGCCATTATACAGCTTACCAGCATTTCTTCAGTTTGTGGTTGGCTTTGAAGAGTGCAGACATGTTCTCGATCCACCAAAGATCATCGCACCACACTCTGAAGGTAAGTATGGGGTGGGAGGGGTGTGGGAGGTGGAGTGTGCAGAGGGTGGGTGCCGGGTTGGCGGAGGCACGGACACAATGAGGAATGTTTTTCTTTTACAGGTAATTTAAAAAAAAAAACAATGTGGGAAGATTTTCTTTTTTTTACAAGTGATTTGGTACCCTGGGGTGGACTCCCAGCATGCCACCTGAGTGTTTTTCGGGGAGATTGTAACCCTTGGGGACTGGGCACCCCATTGGCACATACAGAGAGTTTGGGGATGCATGAGCTGAGGGGGATTGGACATCTGCTCGGCACACAACACATGGGGGGGCATTGTGCCAACGGGGATTGGGCTCCCCTATTGGCAAAATGAACTTGGGAGGGGCATGCCGACAGGGGGATTGGTCATCCCATCAGCTTCCATGGGGACTGGTACAGGTGAATGGCGATAGCTACCGCCAGGTAAAAATGTAAAAGACGTGCAGGGACATTTTGTCAATGGGGATTGGGCTACCCCATCTGCAAATGAACTGGGAAGGGGGCATGTGACAGTGGGATTAGGCACCCCCGTAGGCTTTCATGGGGACCGAGAGAGGAGGATGGCGATAGCTGCTGCCATGTTTATTGAAATGGGACACCAGACAAGGCAAGCAGTAATTCACTGCTGCAATCAGGGACTGCCCCAGCAGCAAAACAGCTGATTGTTAGTGACGGGGCACTCCATGATTGCAGCAGTGAGTTCTTTCAAGTTGGTGGCACTCTATAAAACTGCTGTCATTGACAGCCTGCTCTTCTATTGGCGCCACAGAGACCAGCCTCAAAATGGACTGCTGGTATTCGACACAACACTGCCGCACCTCCACAACTCACTACTACAGCAAGCTGCCACAATATGTTTCATGCACATGCACACAAGCAAACATAAAAATGACAGCTGTCACATTCATGAGGTGCTGTGAAGAAATGGCCATGTTGAAAATTGTGGGTCAAATTATTGAAAATTACCAGTTACGAGTCTGTGTTCGTAAATTTCAATGTAAGCTCATAACTTTGTTGTTTTTTAATATTTTTACCCCAAATTCTCAACATAGCCTTTTTATGACCCCCACCTCATAAACAAGGGTGGAGAAAATGTTCAATTCCTGCCCAAAAGGTGATTTTGCACAGTGACTATGAAATCGCCTTTCAAGATGTGAAAACGTCTCAGGTACCAATTCGGCCTCCTTACTAAAAAAACTCTCTTTGGTATGTCCCCACCTGGGTTGACTGCTTCTATCCACCTAGCAAACCCACCACTACTTACTCGATCCTCCAGTATAGCCACACTGTCAGTACCGAGGGCAAGAACCTCACCGGTCAAAGGGTCTTCAGTTACAGAGCCCCTTCCTGGTTTAACTCCCTCCCTACCAGTATCGCTAACGCTCCTACAATCTCCTGCTTTAAAACCTCACTGCATAATCACCTACTCACCTCCTGCCGCTGTGATTGTGTCTAGTCTGTTTCTGCTCAGTTGTCTGACAAAACTCCCTGAGTGGCTTCTCCCTACCTTTTCCGAGCTCTATCGGTGGTCTGCCACCTCTCTGTATTTATCTATAATGAGTTTTATTGTATAGCTATATAAATCTATGCTGAACCGACTTGGTCTTGCGTGACTGTGTAGCTGCAAACTGTAACCACCTATGTTCATGTGTCTTCCCATATTTTTGTAAATGACCATATTTTATAAGCATGTCTGTACTGTTTGTTCTCTCTGTGCTGAGGTACCTTTGTAAATGAGCCTCTGGCTCAAAGGTTTTAAACTGATGTTTCAATAAATGATAAACATATTTTGGACAGGATTTGAAAAATGACAGCTGTCACATTCATGAGGTACTGATATATTACTGCGCGTGCGTGTGTGTGTGTGTCTGTTGTGTACATGTGCTTGTGCATGTGCATGTGTGTGTGTGTGTGTGTGTATAAACATGTGTGCTTTGGGCCATCATCTGGCAGCACCGCTGTTGTAGCTATCTCAGCTTGGACCCGTGTGTGTGTGTGTGTTTGTTTGTGTGTGTGTACATACACGTGTATGTTTTGGGCCATTATCAGGCAACACTGCTGTTGTAGCTGTTTTAACCTGAACCTGTGTGTGTGTGTGTGTGTGTGTGTGTGCGTGTGTGTACATATGCGTGTATGTTTTGGGCCATCATCAGGCAACATTACTGCTGTAGCTATCTCAACCTGAACCCGTGCAGATGCGTGTGTGTGTGTGTGTGTGTGTGCATGTATGTGTATAAACATGTGTGCTTTGGGCCATCATCAGGCAGCACTGCTGTTGTAGCTGTCTCAACCTGAACCCATATGTGTGTGTGTGTGTGCTTGTGTGTGTGTGTATGTGAATAAACATGTGTGCTTTGGGCCATCGTCAGGCAGCACTGCTGTTGTAGCTATCTCAGCCTGGATGTGTGTGTGTGTGTGCGCGCACATGCGTGGGTGTGTGTGTGTATGTGTATAAACATGGGGCTGCACCACTCACCAATCCCCTGAGGGCAGTACTATGAAATGCCAGATCAATCAGGAACAAGACCACAATTATTGCGGACTTGATTTCCTCTGTCAATCTGGCTTGCATTATGGAGACTTGGGTGGGGATGATGTGGGGCCAGTTTCTGAGGCTGCCATCCCACTTGGGTATACCATGGAGCACTGCCCCAGAGAGGAACTTAGGTGTTGTGGTGTAGCCATCTGTTTTGGCTCTGACCTGGCCTTCACCGTGCACCCAGTGGGAGTTCCGGGTTCCTTTGAATATGTGGCTGATCGTGGGGGTCCAGGTGCAGGCTGCAGGATTTTTCTTATTTACCGCCCTTCAGGGATGGAGGGGAATTTCCTGCAGGAGTTGCTGATTTTGTTGACAGTGAAACATTGAAAATCTCCAGATGTATTATTCTGGGTGATTTCAATGTTTGGGCTGATGACGAATCTTCTTGGCATGGCCACAACCTCCTTCAGACCATGTCTTCTCTGAGCCTGACACAAGTTGTTACTGCCGGGACACATCAGGACGGCCACATGTTGGACCTGGTGTTCTCATTGGGGCTCTAAATAGACAATCTCAAGATTGATCAGGTGGCTTAGTCCAATCATTGCATGGTGTAGTTCAGGTTTGGGTCTCCCACTGGATGCCCTCCCTCTACTGAAATGATGAGCTGTCGCCCTTTACAGGGATTAACCCCTGAGGGTTTTTGGCAGCAGCTGATCTATCAAGTGTGGGTGATGCATGCAATGGAGGCACTGGTGTTAGGGTTGACACCTATAATAAGGTGCTATTCAGCACCATTGACTCCCTCGCACCTGTCCGTGTACAACCCAAATCTT
This sequence comes from Neoceratodus forsteri, assembly GCA_016271365.2. Classification (NCBI taxonomy): domain Eukaryota; kingdom Metazoa; phylum Chordata; order Ceratodontiformes; family Ceratodontidae; genus Neoceratodus; species Neoceratodus forsteri. The sequence goes on along the minus strand of CM057456.1, from coordinate 898,347,802 downwards.
CCTACCTGAGGTCCTCATGGTTTAATGGGGCTCTCAGGGAGATGAAGAGAAAGAGTCAGAAGTTAGAGTGCTGCTGGAGAAAATCTGGTCTGGATGGGGACAAACTGGCCCTGCATGTACGTTATAATGTATACCAGGGGGCAATCACCCATAAGAAGGCAGTGTTCCTGTCCTGGGAGATTGCTGCTGGGAAGAACCGACCAGCTATACTTTTTCAGACTGTGGATAGACTACTTCATCCTGCTTGTCTACAGCTGAAGAAGGTTTGTACTAATGCTGAATATGAAGAGTTTGCTCGATTCTTCTCGGACAGAGTGGCCAGTATCCGACAGGTGGTTTCTTTGGTCAGCAATGTCATAGCTGGCAGTGGTCACCCGAAGTGTTCTGACTGCACTCTGTCTAGTTGGGGGGAGTTTAGGCCAGTGGAGGTACATGAGGTCATATAAGTGGCAACCAATCTGAAGCACACTTTTTGTGAACTGGACCCGGTGCCAATGCGTCTCTTGATGGGATGCATTGACACCGTTGGCTTGGTATTTGCGCTGATTGTCCGGTGTTCCTTATCTGAGGGAGTCTTTCCTGATACCTTGAAGGAGGCATTGGTGAGCCCACTCTTAAAGAAACCATCTTTGGACCCGGAGGTCGGGGCAAATTACCGACCTATCTCTAACCTACCTTTTTTGGCAAAGGTAGTTGAGAAGGTAGTGGCGCTTCAGTTGGAAGAGCACCTTGTGACTCATGAGTTGTATGAACCTTTCCAGTCGGGGTTCCATGCTAGGCACAGCACAGAAACTGAGCTTGTTCGGGTATTAAATGATGTCCTCAGGGTGAGAGATCGAGGGGATAAGACAATTTTTGTTCTCCTGGGTCTCTCATCAGCATTTGACACTGTGGACCATTGTGTGTTACTTGACCACCTTAAGGAGCTCTGTGGACTCACCAGTATTGTTATCAACTGGTTTGATTCCTTTCTTACCAACAGGAGGCAGCGGGTTGTGATGGGGAATTCATACTCCTCCCCAGCCTCCTATCTTGCGGAGTTCCTCAGGGATCGGTACTAGCCACAATGTTGTTGGCAGTGTACATGCTGCCCCTAGGAGGGCTCATTAGGAAGTATGGCTTGGGTGTTCATTGCTATACTGATGATACCTAGCTATAGTTTTCCTTTGCCCCAGGAATAGTCCAATGCAGTGGATGTGCTGAACAGCTGCCTTCCAGAGATTAGTGATTGGATGACCTCCAGCTGGTTGTGACTGAACCCCGATAAGACGGAGGTATTGGTGGTAGAGTCAAACAGAGTGCGTGATAGAATGGCCTCTGAATCAGTACCTGGACTTGTTCTGGGATCTTTCATTGGAGGCCTCCTCTTGGATGTAAAATCTTGGAGTCATCTTGGATAGGAATTTGACAATGGAGGCACAAATTTCCTCCACGGTCCACTCCTATTTCTTCCATCTCAGAAACCTTGCCAGGATAAAGCCCCTTGTTCCGCCTCTGGACCTCCCTCCTTGATAAATGCCTTGGCTACATCAAGACTTGACTACTGTAATGCACTCTACCTCGGGGTCACAGGAGGATCTCTCCGCAGACTGCAGCTAGTGCAAAATGCAGCTGCCCGGTTACTTACTGGGCAGCAAACGTCTTGCCATATTACACAGGTTTTGCGTGAATTGCACTGGGTGCCAGTTAGGTGGAGGATCCTTTTTAAGGTGGGTCTTCTCACCTATAAGGCCCTACATGGGCAGGATCCTGGTTATCTGTTAGACCTTCTTGTACCTGCTCTCTCTGTCCACCCCCTCCATTCCTCCTGCAGGGGCCCTCTGGCAATCCCTAGAATGAGGTTGCGATCTGCTGGTGACAGAGCTTTTAGTGTTGCTGCCCTGGTCCTTTAGAATTTGTTGCCCTCTGGGGTTAAGGGGGCCCCTACTTTGGAGGTTTTCAAGGCTCGCCTTAAGGCCCTCCTATTCTCCCAAGCATTTCAGGAGTGAATGTTACATTTTGGTTAAGTATGATATTTATAGGATGTGTGTTAAATGTATTTTTATTTGTTATACTGAAAATGTATATCTGTTTTGTACAGCACCCCAGTGCCTCTGGGATTGGGCGTTTTTAAATAAATTTTCCCTTGCTTTGGGCCATCATCAGGCAGCACTGCTGTTGTAGCTATCTCGGCCTGGACCTACGTGTGTGTGTGTGTGTGTGTGTGTGTGTGTGTGTGTGTGCGTATGTGGGTGTGTGTATATGTGTATAAACATATGTGCTTTGGGCCATCGTCAGGCAGCACTGCTGTTGTAGCTATCTCAGCCTGGACCCATGTGTGTGTGTGCGCACGTGCGCATGGGGGGTGTGTGTGTGTGTGTGTGTGTATGTGTATAAACATGTGTGCTTTAGGCCATCATCAGGCAACACTGGTGTTGTAGCTATCTCAGCCTGGACCCGTGTGTGTGTGTGTGTGTGTGTGTGTGTGTGTGTGTGTGTGTTGGGTCATTACTAGACAGCACTGCTGTTGTAGCTGCCTCAGCCTTGACCCCTGGCTGTTTCATCATCATGAAGAGTTATACTGGTCCACCAGGATAGCTGGAAATTTCCAGCTGGGCCCCCCTGTTGGGTACCTGACTATCTTTAAAACTGAAAATCTTTGTATTTATCATCCGTTTTAATGGGGTATTTTTGGCATTACAACTAAACAATAAGATGCAAACACAGAGCTAGTGGAACATTCCAGCGGCCAGGTGCTCTCGAAATCAGGCCCTGTTGGATACATTGCAGGACTGCCTGCTGGAGCAGTTGGTTAATGACCCACTCGAGAGGTGGCCATTCTCCATTTGGTGCTCATCAACTCAAAGATGGTGGGTGGAGTGAGGGTAAGGGAGCCACTGTGGTCCAGCAACAATAACTCCATTTTGTTCAGCTTGGACCTTTGGACCAGAACGCCCCTATCAAAAACGGAGGTCCCAGATTTCAGAAGAACAGACTTTAGCTGGATGAGGTGGATGGTCTGAGACAAATTGGAGAGTGTGGACAGCATTGGAGGTGTAGAGAAAAGATTGGGGGTGATCAAGGGGATCATTCTTGAGGCAAAGTCATGCATGCAAATTGTAACAAAATAAAATAAGTACAAGAGACCTGTATGGTTCTTGGAAAGGGTTAGAGAAGCAGTGGGAGCCAAGAAAAAGGCTTTCACCAGGTAGAAGGAAAGGCAAGGGGAGGAGGAACGAGGAGAGTACCAATGAGAACCAGGGAAGCGCAGAGGAAGTAGGAAGGCAAAAGCAGACATGCAATTGCATATTGCAGAGGGGCGTCAAGGGTGGAGAAAAATTATTCTTTAGCTATATTAAAGAAAAATGAAGCAGGGGGGGTATTGTCAAGCTACAAGAGGGGGGAAAGGTACTAGAGGAAAATAAACAAAAAGAAGCTCTTCTTAACAATTACTTCTGTTATTTCTTCACAAGAGAAGACAGTGGGCACCTGTCTGAAACTCCAGGTAGACTAGTTGAACTGTTGGCCTTTTTTTTGCCATCACTGTCTATGTTTTTTTGTTACAGGGTATCAAATGTAAGTGGACTACTGATAGGAGTGTGTCACACTGAGCCCTCCCCATTGCTCTTCCAGGTGGGTCCCCTGTAGCAAGTCTGTCACTGTCCAGCATGGAATTTTATCTATGTATTTATTCCAGCTTCTCTGCCAGCCCCCCCCCGCCCCATCTCTCTACCTACCTAATGCCATCATCCACCCTCTTGGGGACTTGCATGGCTCTAGATCCAGGGACCAAGGCACAGTCAGAGGTCTGGGGCCTGCTGCAGACAGGATTTTACCCTGCCAGTGGGTCTCTTTTTCTTTATTTTCTCTGTTGCCTCCCCCACCTACCTGATGTCAGGTTTATCCCATCTGACCTCATATACAACTAGTGTACCCCTGCAGAAGTGGAATGCTCCTTGGCCCACCACAGGCGTCACTCATGCGACAAATCCTGATGCTCTCCCGCACCATCTGGGAGCGTTGCCACACAACAGCACCTTCCAAGCCTTCAGGTCACCTGACCAGATTTCTGGACTCACTTCTGAATCTGGATCACCAGTGTGGGAGTTCACAGCACTACCCACTGAGCCATCAGTTGGCCCTCATCATGACATTTTTGTAAGGGAAGGTGAGGGCTGAGGCTGCCATCTGTGGTGTCCGCAGTGCTTGGCTATGCCACTGCTTGCTGAACATTTTTGCGTGGGGTTGGGAAGGATGAGTCTCCATTCTGGAAATCAGAAAGCCCAGGCTGGTTGCAGTGCTGAACAACAGCAGCAGGTTACTGCATGTGCTTTCTGTGAGCATGGAGCTCTGACCAGTCATGCTAGCATTTGTTTATTACTGCAGGAAGAAAACATATTATTGAAAAAAAAAGCACTCCTCTCTTACGAGATGTCATCATTTGTATGTACTGTTCTGTAATGAGGAGTACAATATTCAAACTAAAAATTGTGATCTGAAGCACTGTGTATTATAGTGCTGTGGAAGTGACCCGATAGTTGCATTACAAATACTGTTCTGTGTTAACCCCCCTTTTTGCACTTTAATAACATAGCCATCTCTGAATGGAATAACCTGAAATTCGGCGTGCTTGTTCTGGGGCCCAGGATTGCTAGAATCTTAGCACCTGATAACAATCAGTTCAGTGATCTAAAAGCTCTAGAAGGCTGAAAAATGCATAAAAATATCCAAATTAAGACTTTGTTTCCTACTCTGTAGCTTGAAAATGGTTGACAGCCAAAACCTGAAACGTGTGTAGTTTTCAAATTATTTAAGAAAGAAAATACTGTTGTAATTCATGCCCAGAATGTTTGTTCAGTGTTCTGTTCATTAGGCATTTTTCACGACAGTGGTATTTTGTCATTGTTGTCACTCGAAACTGTTAACATGAGCCATTTCAGCTCATGTCAGTTTATGTCAACAGTGTCAAATTACAATCCACCTGAGCAAATTGATTGAATTTACTGGCAGTGAGTGACCAATCCCACTATCAGTATCCCACTTCATCCCAAAACACCTGATTCCGTGTTATGACCGGCAGGGGGTGCTTAATCCTGTACCCATTTCCTCTGTCCATTATGACTGCCTCAATGCCATAGGACAACATTTTCACTGGTGGAGGGTGCTCAATCTTGCTGCTGGTATGCCCTCCTTTCCAACTGCCAGATTTCTGAATTTCTACTGATGGACAGTGCTCCTCCCTGCCACTGCCTCCCCCCTTAGTGCCATATTCTTCTAAATTAAAATAACAGCAGGTGCTCAGTCCCACCACTGGTACCCCCTACCTCCTGGCCAGCCATAATAGATTATTAATGACTGGAGGAAGGTGCTCAAATGACCAGAGGAAGGTGCTCAACCCTTCTACCAGTCTCTCCTCATCATCAAAATTTGTTTTTTTTTTAAACAGCATTGGGTGTCCAATCCCACTGCTGGTATTCTCCTCCCACCTGCAGACCCAATTAATGAAATAACCCTCATCCTAGTTCACCCTCTAGCATCCCACCCCACTCTCCTTCCTCCCACAGGCACACACCTTGGGTCCCTGGTTGCCACTCCTCAAGGTCCCTCAGTGGTGATTCCATGATATACTTAGATGTGCACCTCTAATGCAGTGAAGAAAATAGAAGTGAAAAAAAACCTAAGTTCCACAATGCACATGCTGCACAAGCTCCTGGACTTAGGGTTGCCTTCACTTTTTTTTCCTTTAACCATAACTCGGCCATTTGTAACCATACTGATCACAGATTTTCAGGGCTGCCAACTCAGCAACATACCTCATTACCACATAAGTGGTACCTTGTTAATCTGCCCCTAAAGGTTTTTTGGGGTTTGGGAGAACCCCCAAAACACATTTAGGTTGGATTTACAAGGTACCACTTATGTGGTCATGAAGAGGGATGGTGATTCAGCCACCCTGAAAACTTAGGGCCAGAATGGCCAAAAATGACCAGTTATGGCCAAAAGAAAAACAACTGTGAAAAAGCAACTGTGAAGAACATACATTTTTGGACTTATTTTATCTTCTTATAATTACTGGTCACAATTTTTTTACATTGTCAAATCGAGTTGTAATTTGCCGTTATAACTACCTCAGCTAGTTATAACGTGGCTCATAACACGCCACCCTCTGTCTAGACTGGTCAGCAATTCTTTCATAGGCTGAACCAGTTATAATTTCAAACATCGCCACTTCAATCGGACTACAGACACATCCTGATTGGCTCTCCTCTTCTCATGGGCGGGCTAAACACTCAACAAACATATGACTCCTCGTCCCGCTTACGAGCAGCTGCTGCAGACCAGCCCTCACACGGAGTTCGTTTTTTTTAAATCTCTTATCTGGTCGATCCTGCTGTCCAGAACCCGTACAGCCAATACCTCGGAAACACAACACGCTGGAGCGGCTCCGGGGGCGCTTAACGAAAGTAAGTGCTGTTGCAGCAACTTAAACAAAATTCAACCACAGCACGAAGAAATACTTGCAGAAACAAAAGATGCCTAACAAACAAAAATCTATTTTCTAATAAAGATTGTGTGTGTGTGTGTGTGTGTGTGTGTGTGTGTGTGTGTGTGTGTGTATGTGAGTGAATCAGAGCGAGGAAGCATCAATGTGGGAAAAATTGCTGACCAGCAATTATAAAAATAAAGTAATAGGCAGGTGGTTATTTATGAGAATTTTACACAAACCCTCAGTGTGGGATGCTATATAAACCCACGGGCTTAGCCCTCGGGGTTTATCGGGCATCCACACCGTGATGTAAAATTCTCATCTTTCACCTATACCATATCTCTATGTAATAACTGGCTTCCATTTTTTCTGATAGAAGAAGCAGGTTATTATTTGCCGTTATAACCTGTGGGTTATAATAGCAAACACGTGCCACCAACTCCTTCTCCTGACTTGCAGTGCACCTCAGTGCACCACAGAAAGTAAACAGGACAAAATCACCTCACAGACAGCTTTCCAGTAGTCAAAAGTAGTGGCCAACAAAAAACAGGCGTTACAAAAAAATAAACACATTTTTACTGACCTTGTCAGACAGCCTCAACTTTTTCTCTCATTTCCATAGAAACGCCAAGACTGTCTGACGTCATCCCCTCATTTGCATATCTCTGTGGCAACTGAACCACAGAAAACCAAGCAAAACCAAAGGCATGAAGAAAAGGATTAAAATATTCAAAAAATAATCATGTTACAGACATTTTAGAACAGAACTGCAAGTTTCTATTGAGGTACTTTTACTTTTAAAACGTTCCCCGCAAACATAGATTTCCTTCCTCACTCCTGTTACCATGTGGCGTTTTCACATGAACCAGCCTTCCGTAGTTTTAAAAAAGTAAACCATTTTCAATAAATGCATTTAATGAGTTTCCTTTTCACTGTTTGACTCTGCCAAAGTTTTCTTCAAGCACTAACACTTCAAAAATATTAAAAACAATTCCAAGTTCAGATCGACAAACTTCTTAACATAAAGGCTGTGTCACAGTATTTTTTTTCTCTCTATGTGGAGAAAAAATGCAAGCCAGCAATTACATAAAACAATGCATGGGGGTGAGTGCATAAATGAGAAATTAATGCCCACCCTCAATGTGGGAAGCTTTAATATACCCTTGTGCTTTGCCCTTGGGGTTTATGTAGCATCCCACACCTCGGGTGGGCATTAATTTCTTGTTATGCACTCACCCCCATGCATTAGTGTATATGTTATTTTTCCTTTACCCATAAATTTGCCCCCAGGTTTCAGGGTAGGTAAGCTACCAAAAGCACAGGACACTGCACTCAGAATCAGGAAAATCAAAGTTATAGTGTGGACTCAACAATTTATTCACTGATTTATTCACCAGAGTTGCTGCACAAAAACCTTGGTGCTTAGGGTCTAAATGTGACTCTTCATCAGGGGGCATGACTACTACTGCATTAGAAGACAGTTCAGTACTCCAGTGTCAGTGTACACATCACTGATTGCAATTACAGAAAAAGCCAAAATGACCATGTGCCTACATATTTTCAAAAACAAGACCCAGTGGGACAAACCATTGTAAATGCCCAGATGTCATGATATCCGTGCACTGTGTAAAGTTCCAATACTACCCTGGCATAGCTTTGACATTCCTCCTGGGACCCCTTCCAGGCTGACATGAAGGATTGATTACATTAGTCCAGCACTGGCTGTATTGTCCATATGCACATTCCTGGTGCACTTTGTAAAGTTCCAAAATTATTACTGTTCTTTCTAGCTGTTCCATTAAGTGCAACTTATTATCAGCATTGTATAACTCGTAGCACTTAACCTCCTAAGTCGCCAAGATTACACTTTGTTCTAATTGGCTGCTATCTCAAACTTTTCCCATTCTGCTTTTTCATATTTTAGACTAATGTGTCCCTTTCCTTATATTTATATTTGCCACAGTATACCTTTGTCATTCCTCTTAGCACCACACCCTGGCTGATAAGTATGAATGATCTAAATAGTCCAGCACTGGTTGTATTGTTTTTGTGCCTATCAGTGCACTTTGTGGAGTTCCAATACTAATATATTTTGGTTGCTTTATTTAGTGTAGCATATTACTAGTATCACACACCTCACAGCACATTACTCCCAAAGTTGCCATGATTTCAACTCTATTCGGTGCAAAAGCTGTCTCTCTTTTTCTCCAGCTTGCTACAGAACTGTTTTTAACAACTAATCACATTTTTCTTCATGAATTTGTATGAGTCTGGACATTTACAGTGTTTTGTCACACTGTGTCTTGTTTTCAGAAATATGTAGACATATGACCATTGCGGCTTTATCTGTAACTGTAATCAATGGAATGTACTGTACACTAACACTAGGATATTTAAATGTCTCTAATGCAGCACTAGCCATGCCCCGATGAATGATTACATTTAGACCTGAAGCACCAGCAGTTTCAGTGCTGCAACTTTGCTGAATGAATCAATGAATAAACTATAAGTCTACACAACAGTTTTTGATTTTCGTGTTTCTGACTGAGTGCGGTGACTTATGTTTTTGTGGTGCTTTGCTGCTGTTGCCTGCACTGGCTGTCTCCAGATGCAAGCATGTGGTTCATTGTGATCTCCTGTTGTGGCTCAAAATAATGCAATTTTCTAGTTCCGCACAGCCGAGTAACCAGATGCTATTTTTTCTGTCTTAGCTCACTGTACTTTGCAGCTGTGGCTCTGGTTTTCTAGCCCTGGCTTTGTAAACAGATGAAAATTGTTTTGACTTTCCTAGCCAATTTAACCAAAACACGTCAGAACTACTAAGGACTTCCCAGCATGGATACATCAACTGAAAAGCCTAATACTGAACAGGCAATGACCACAGCCTTTACAAGTGCTGAAACAGGTTCTACCTATTTGGAGAGTACAATAGCATCAGTTAGACACCATCTCCAAGCTGAAGATATTTTCTCTGCAACAGCTATGACACCAGAAAGCAACAATAATTTTAAAACTTTGTTTCAGGACTTAAAAACTGAAAGTGAAAGAAATAAACATCTTTTGCAACAAACAATCTCTAGAGGAATATAAACAAGTCAATGCTCTTTGCCCAACACCAGAACAAAGCAAGCAACAACCCCCATCAAATCCTCCCCAGCACCCTACAACTGCCCGAACAAGTTTATTCTAATAAATACCTTGGGATCACCTTCAACTCAGCCCTCACCTTTCATGCCCACATTACAGCCCTCTCATCCACCACTAACTCCCAACTTGGCATTCTCTACTGTCAGAGGGACTGCCTCCCACCTGATGCTCTCAGGCTTGCCATTACATCTTCAGTAATGTCTCTTGTGGATTACAGCCTTCCGGTCTATGGTGCTGCTGACTCCATGGCCCTCAACAAGATTCGACTCACCCTAACCAAGGCTTGCAGACTAGTGACTAACGCTCCCAGGCTCTCCCACACTTGTCAGTTTTTTGACATGGCCAAGGTCCTTAACCTTGATGACCATCTCTGCTACCAAACTTGCCTTCTAACTAAGAAAATTCTGATTGGGCTCTCCCCCCCCAAGGGTTTCTGCCTCTGTTCAACTTACACCCTCCACAGTCTCTACCCAAACTGCAGACAAGGTCACCCTACTAGTACCCAGAACTAGGACCACCCAGGCACAGGGGTCATTCAGCTACAGAGCCCCATCCTGGTTCAACTCACTCCCCACAGCCATCTCCAGCACTCCCAAAATTGAACCCTTCAAAACCACCCTTTGGAACCTACTGTTCAACATCCACTGCTGCAACTGTCTCTAACAGATACTCTGTTACTTTCAAGACACTGTTGACATAGCCCTCTGGGCTGAACTCACCACCTCACCTCCACCCCCCCAGTCCCTCATGGTCTCCCTTCAATAATCACATCCTTATACACACTATGACACTCATAGTTTGATTTAAGAGTCATCTGCTCCAGCAGTGTTATCTTATGACAATTAAATTTTTTATGCAGTAGGATTCTTTGTATGTGTTTTGCACAAAGCACCTCTGACCCTGGGACCCTCCTGGCTGAAAGTAATATGGTACTGTTAAGTTTCTCTGACATCATCATCTGTATTTTTAAAATCAGTATTTTAAACCAATGGGGACTTTTTCTGGTTTTTTCTGCATGATCTAGCTGTTTAAAGTATTGTTTTTTTCTAAACAACGGCCATTAGGCTTCTGAAGAAGGACTGGTTGGTCCGAAAGCTAGAACACTTTGTTCTTGTTGTTACATCTATGTTGGTCCATTAAAAGGTATCAAATCATTTGCTTCTGGATCTGGTCTTGCAAGGACCAAGACAGCAAATACTAAATCTTTTTTAGATTTTTTTTAATAAGTGCAGCTCCCTCTGGCCCTGCCCTATACTCCTGTCCCGGCTGCCACTACACACCTGTCTGCGACTCCACCTGTTCCAGTACAATAAAATTACAGATCGTATGTTATTAAGTGTTGCTGCTACAACAAAAAAAGGTTCCTCTATGATCCAAGCTGCAGCAGCATGTGCTGAAACTAGTCCTCCCTCACATTCTCTCTTTTCCCGTTCTTGGGCTCACACTCATTCATTCTCTCTCTCTCTCTCTCTCTCTCTCTCTCTCTCTCTCTCTCATTCACAAAACAAAGGCAACAGACAGTACTAACCAGTTAAATTATTCACTGTAGACTGTGAATTTGGTGTCAGCTGTGGGTTGGGGGGAGGCTACTTCTTTTCAGGATGCATGGCTTGATGGAAAAAAGGCGCACATAGCAGTACTTTAACTCAGGCTGGGGCAGGGTTACTACAGGCTGAAACAACTTGGGATCAGCTGAAAGGGTGCTGGCAGGGCTTCAAAGATGCTGCTGTGTAAAGTGCTGGCAGCTTCAAGGGCAGTTCAGTGACCAGAAAAAGTGGGGGTGCTGTGTCACCATGCACACCCCTGTTCCCACACCCATGCCCCTCACCACCTTCACTGCCTCCCTCTGTTTTACCTGGGATACCTCCCTATCCTCTTCCCTCTGCATCTCTTTGTATCTTCTGAATATCACCCCTTTAGCTTATACCTTCACAGCCAATTCCCTCGAGAAGCATAGGGGTCTCTTTTTCCACCAGTTTTTGCTCACTTTCTTCACACAGATGTTTGCTGTCTTAATTATGCTATCCCTTAAATTGGTAGTAGAAGCCCTAGCTCACATACCTCAAAAGATAAGCTCTTACCAATTTGTAAGATGCAAAAACATATTTATTATTAATGGTTAAAAATAGCGGCACCGGTGCTTGGCATGACTCAATGTTTTGCGCTAGTCACATGCTTTTTCAAGAGACTTATTTTTTGGGTATGTGAGCAAGGGCTTCTACTACAAATATTGGCATACTTTGCCCACGTGCTCCTGTATATTTTTTGAGGTGCCTTTCTGATCCCATCGCTTAAATTGCCCCACTTTCCTCCATCCACCCTGGCAATCTCCCCACCAGGGCTGGTCATCTCTGAAGCATTCACCCATTTTGCTTTCTAAATCTGCCCTCCTGAAGTCCAGAATCCTCATCCTTGTGTGGTTTGTCTCTGCCGCTGTCTTTCTGTTAAACCACACTATACGGTGATCAGGGAACCCAGGTGACACCCCACCTTGATGTCTCCAGCACAGTCCCTGTTTGTGAGCACAAAGCCCAATATTGCCTCATCTCATGTGGGCTGTTTGACTAGTTGCCTGAGAAAGCCTCCCTACAGGGGAGTCTAGGATGGACCTGCTTCTAACTACCTACATCTGGCAGACTGAAGTCCCCAGCCAGCAGCACATCCCCTTTTTTGCCATCAAGCTGATGGCTTCCCTTAGTGCCTTGTCCAATTCTTCCCCATGCTGGAGGTCTGTATATAATCCCAGTGTGAACAGTGGCTCCGACTCCTGCATCCAGAGTGACCACAATACCTCCAGCCCATACTTACCCGTAGGTTCCCCTGCACGTCCGTCACCCTGATACCATCCCTCACACATAACACAATCCCTTCACCCTTCCTCAAAGGATTATGCAGTTACAACATATACAACAACAACCAACTTAATACTATATTTTGAGCCCATAAATGCTGGTTTAGATAAAGGAATATCAGTGGACGTTGCCTTTTTACATTTTTCAAAGGCATTTGACACAGTTTCCCACAGAGAGCTAATTGAGGAATTAATAAGGTTGCAGTTACACCCAAGTATTAAATGGAAAGACTCATGGTTGAACAACAGAAGGCAGAGGGTAGCTATGACAGGATACATGTCAGATTGCAGTACAGTGACTAGCGGAGTGCCTAAGGGCTCTGTCCTTGGCCCCATACTTTTCAACACACTGGTTTCATCCATGCAGGCATCAAATGGCACTTGGCTGTGCAAATATGCCGATGACTGCAAGGTCAGCAGCATGGTAACTGACCTGGACTCTGATGAAAAATCTAGACCAACTAACAAAATAGGTGCATGATTATAAATTAATCTTTAATGAGGCAAAATGTAAAATAATGCATTTGGGAAGAAACAACCCGTGTAACCACTATACATTAAATGGTGTACCATTACAAGAAAACAACTAATGAAAAGGATTTAGGGGTCCATGTAACATCAGATCTTAAACTTTTTTTTTAAATTGCTATTTATTCCTCCCCTGCATCCTGCCAGCCCCACACCTTCAGGAGTCATCCTCCTGCCTCACACTCTACCTAGACCTACCTCCAGACTTCATGGAGCTTTGGTTTTACCCCCCGAGTGGGGACGAAGTGGGGCACAACACCCCATGCTACTATCTTTTCATCAGTTTGGAGGTGGCTGGGTGAGCGGGGGCACATTGGAGGCATGCTCCAGGCAGTCCATCTTCCCAGAGCCGGCAGGCATTTCCCATTTTCTCCCCCCACACAGTGTAGCCCTGACATCATGATGCAACTTGTCAACATCCACTGCGTATTCTGGCTTCCCTTCCCATGTGGGGCTTGCAGTACCCCTAGCCTCCGCTCAAGGTCAGACAAGTTGCAGGCATCAGCCATCACCCTTCTCCAGAGAAGGCAAGCTGTCATGGGACACTCAAGCTGTTCTCCCCCTGCTGGCCATCCAGTGACCCGAGTCTGGTCCCGAACCCAGGTCACCAGTGTCACAAGCGGAAATCCAACCACTGCACCGATGGGCCGGCTCATCAGACCCTAAATTTGAAAGACATGCAAATGAAACCATGAAACAATGCTGTGGTATCCTTCACTGTATCCTCAGAAATATAAAAAGCAGAGACCCTGATGTAATTATTCCTCTGCACACTTCAATTATTAGGCCACATCTGCAGTATTGTTCTCCCTTCTGTGCTCCATATTCAATCAAGGGTAGAAAAAAAATTGAAAAGGGCAGAGAAGAATCATTAAAAGGGTCACAATTGTAAAAAATAAACAATATGGCACAAGGTTAAAAGAATTTAAATTATACTCCATGGAATACAAAAAAATAAAAGGAGACGTGCCCCGCATTTAAAGTGTATCATAATGATGCCCTACTAGAAACACTTGGATGCATAAAGCAAAATTCAAATAATGATAAAACAAGATCACACAATCATAAACTTAAAGGAGATATAAATAAGACTAATAAAAGAAATCATTGGTATAGTCAGAAAATTATTACAACATGGAACACACTCCATAGAAGTGTAGTGTAAAGTGATAGTATGGAAACTTTAAACGTAGATTAGATACACATATGGGAGATAAATATTCATACCACCATTAAAAGAAAGGAATGGTGGCAAATTCATTAAAGGACCTTGCTCTATAGAACTTGTAACATCTCTATGAATCTACGAATCTATGAAACACAAGACACATAGGAAAGTGTCAGTTTGTCATTTTAAACTTCACAATGTGTGCAGCTTGCTCTGTATTTGTCACTAAAACAATGTTTTAACATTAGCATGCCATAGAGCACATAAATGAGCATTTTTGTATAAGCTAACCCACACCCTCTATTCATCAGAAAGGCACACACGATTCAGTGTTTAGGATTAACGAAAGTTCCACGTGTCCTGCTGTGTACATGCTAACTGCAATTATAGCAAAGTCCAAACCAAAGGAATACAGTTGCCATGATGGTAAAGCCAGATCAGAGATACACTACATGCTTACCTTGAAAGTGTAGCACAGCTTCAAGAAAAACACTTCCTCTGTAAGACAAGAGTGCCATTGTGTTAAATATTCTTTCTCTTCTGTTCTGTCTGTTAGCAGTATAAATGCTATATAATTGAACAAGTTCTCACTCAGAGAAAAAAAAAAGGAACAGCACCTGACATACAGGAAATGTGGAAACCACAAAAAAAAAAATTGAACAGACTGTTTGAGGCTTCCATTTTCTTTTTTTTAAATGTATTTTTATCCAGGATAGTCCAACATAGATGTAATCTCTTATTCGCAATAAGGTCCTTTTTCCATTCAGGTTACTGGGTAGACTAAACTACGTTGAGGTTAAGTGACTTGCTGCAGGTCACAGCACAGAATATTTTGTATACAAAAATGACTCAAGAACATGAATCACATGATGTGCAGTGTGTTCCATTTGTGATATATTTAGACAAACGTACAACACACCTAACGTGGATGAGCCTCTCATCCAATGTGCAGTAATGTATTGCTAAACATCCAGCTGCGTTTCTGCATGGTTGCTGATTTAGTACAATTACATAACTGTAAAACAAGAGCTGACCAATGCATTTCTGGTGTGTAACACAAACATGCATGCACAGGTACACCAACACAAATACAGAGAGACAAATGTTAACAGGTGTACATGCAGACAAACAGACGCACACAGACACTCACAAAAACCTGAACACAACTTTACAGTATTTTACATAATCTGCTCTAGTGGAGCAAAAATGATCCATTGGAAGAAGGAGTTATTTCCTTCAGGGTCTGCATACATACCCACTTCTTCCTACCTGCTGTCAGATAAAAGATGGGCATCCCAGGGTCGCACTTAGAAATGAGCCTTGGTGCAGTGTACCTTTCCTGGTCACCAATTTTCAAATAAATCAATAAAGAAATAAAGCTGAGAGGTGCAGCATGTGTTTGATGCCTGTGGGTCTCCATCTGCCTTGTACCAGCACTTTTTGTAGCTGGTTTCACCAGCTATTCTTGAGATCAGGGTCAGAAATGTTCGGTCAATTCCCAGAGGCAGCAATGGAGTGGCTGGAGGACTGGCCCGTGGATCTTTACATACGAGACTTGGCTTGCCATAGAAACCTCCTCACCTGTGGAGTCTCCCATTTCTGAAGTGTGATCCTACAACAGGACATAAGCCAGCTATTGTTCTGTTCAAATAGAGAGGCTGCCAGTCTGCCACAGCAGCTGGCCATTTGCCTAGGGGACCCCCTCCCTGGAACTGGTCAGGTGGGGGGGGGCTTCTCTTGGGGAAACACTGGGCCTGGCAACACTCAGGAGGAAGTCCACAGCAGGCCACTCTTAGGAAGGGGTGGCATAACTCGAGGGAGGAGACACAGGAGATATTTAAGATGCCTCCCTGACACATCTCCCTCTCTCTCCTCCTTCGAGTGGATCCAGTCCAGCATGCAGAGATCATCATGAGCAATAGGTAAGGAACTAGTCAGTCTTTCAGGAGGAGAGCTGGTTAGCTTAGCACTCTAGCATTCTCTGCTAGCTCTCCTCACAGCAGTCATGGTGGGGTAATATCAGGGTGGAGGCTCGGGGCAATTGCTTGGTTATGGGCTTGAGTCCTGTAGCCCCTCCTGTGTTTTTCATAGTGCTCCCCTGCTAATTTTGGGGTCATGTTTCTCCCTGTTCTCCCCTGGACAGGAGTGCCATAGCTCCCTCGGGTCTCAAGCTTCCTGGTACTCCTGCTTGCAGGTCTCTAGTCAGAGCTGCAACCCCCATGCTTGCAGTCAGTTCCTCCGACTGGCTGGCAACCTCCCAGACTGTGTTTTCTCCTTTCCCTTTCAATCACCAGTCTGGTGCTTCAGTGATTCATCTTGAAATTGGATTTCTTCCCTGGCAGTGTCTAGGAGCCATCGCTGAGGTAGCGGTCCTGGATCGGAGCCACTAGTCTGTCCACCTTCTCCTGTTGGCCCAGCAGGGTTGCAGGTCACTGGGATGCTGTCTGCTGTGGCCCCAGTGAGCATTTTAGAGAATCACCACACAGCGGTTTTTGCAGCGATGCCTTCTGCAGTTTGGCCACCATGTATGGGAGCTCCTGCTCGGCCACGCTGCGTGCTTCCCCTACATTCCTTCCTCTGGTCTCACGAGAGCGTTATCATGTTATTGTGAGAGCTGGAGGTTGGTGGACATGTTGGGGATGGCTAAGGGCTTTGGGCATCGTCGCAGTGCTCTCACTGTGGGCGAGGATCTTGTTGGCCATCTTGAGTGTGGCAGATGGCTGGTGAGTCCTGGGGGGAAGCCTCTTTTTTGTTTCAGTATGGGGTGCAGGTCTCCAGCCTGAGCGGCTTTCCATGTGGCTGGGCAATGGCCACCCCCTGTTTTCCTCCACCCTCCATTGGGGAGGCAGCATGGCCTGTAGTAGAGGATGCAGGGAAATAAATAAAAAAATTAAAACACAGGCAGCAGACCATGTTTTAACATTAGTCACTGCCTGCAGGCTGCATGACTGAAGTGCCAGGGTTCAGTCCCCAGCTGAGCACATTTCTGTGCTATACCATTCATTTCTGGTACTTTAGTAGCATGCAGGCAGTATAGCATATTGGTTTAGGGCACTGTTACAGACTTGGAGATCTACAGACCTGAAGCCTGGGTGTGAAACTAATCACCCCTTCATGTACACTGTGTGATCCTGGGCAAGTTGCTTAACTTTGAAGTCTGGCCATGCTGGCTAGTGTGCCTGGCCGGTCAACAAAAGTAAACAAATAAAGAAGTATAAGTTTTCTTGGCTGGTGTGGTTGCAGCGCAGTAAGGAGACGGTGAGATCAGGGTTTACATCCTGGCTGGGATATGTGTATTTTGCTGGGGACTGGGACATTCAGCTGCCAGGGGGATATTTTGATCTTCACTAGCTATCTTCCAGTGCCTGTCTACCCACCCCCCAACCCTCCTCCCACAAAAAAAGGAGATATTTTTAACCTGCCTTACTAATGGGGTGTGGGGATGGGGGGCCTTTAGTTGTCATTGTAGGTACGGCTGCCTGGTGGAAGACACCTATGCCAAGAGACAGGCGACCATTGAAGAACAAGTGCGGCAGTTTTACAGGAAGAAGGGGGCAGCCTGACTGGAGGCATGTTTGGATGGGTTGGATGGTCCATCAGTGTCCAGAGATGCAGCTTCAATGAAGAGGATGGCGAAGAGAGATGGCATGGTGAGAAGTGCTGATGTGCCCTCGGCAAAGATCTCCAGGCCTGCAGGTAAGGCAGGATCAAAGAGACTTCAGGTAAGGGCCTAGAAAGAAAGGGAAGTGTTAGAGGCCATTCAGGGAGAAGATTCAAATAGCAAACTGGAGGCCAGGGATGTGGGCAGTAGGGCCCCAACGGAGAGGTGGACCCCACGGTCTTCAGGTGACTTAGGAGCCCGGCTGAGTTGTCATGGCAGGGAAACCTGTGTGACACCCTCACAAGGTTGGCAGATGATGTTTTGGCACTAGTGGCTAAGGTGAGCACCTCATTGCCAGGGGTACCGGAGACTTCTGTGCCCCCCCCCCGCCAGCCTCCAGGCAGCTCCTTTGTGGAACTGGACATGCCAGTAGGGATGTACCTGTCAGACTGGGTCTACCAGCAGATCCAGAACTGGGAGTATGTAGACATGTTTTCCTTGTTGAATATAGAAGCAGAGCAGGATGAGAACAAGAAGGACAAGGGGGACAGGGTCAAGGTCCATTGGACCTTCGACAATTGAATTGCAGCATTCCTGGTGCACACCACAGCAGTCCTGCAAGGGGATGCATCCCAAGGGTTAGAATGACTCAGTTACATGCATCGTATTACCATAATGTACCAGCAGAAAGAGGGGGTCAGCGTGACTGGAATACAATGAGGAATTTCGGTGTCAGCGTCAAGTGGACACACAGGGTGGGGTTGCCTCGACATGCCCCTGATGGGAGAGGTTATGCAGGGAGGCAGAGTGCTGTGCACCAACAGTGGCTTGGCCCTGCGTGTGGCCTCTCCCCAGCAGGTGGAAGGTGGGCCTGGGCAGTTGTGTTATGTGTTTCATCATGGCAACTGCACCAGGGCGACATACCAGTTTCAGCATGCATGCATGACATGCAACCACCAACACCCATTTGTCCAGTGTCCGGCTTCTCAGTCCTCCCAGGGATAATTTTGGGCCGGGAGAGGCAGAATACCTAGGCCTCAAGGGGGCAAGCCTCCCCACCCCGCTGTGGGTGAGAAGGCTTAAGCCTTGATTGGACCAGTACCCGGACAGGCCAGCCGCCTACTTGCTTGAAGAGGGTTTCACTGTGGATTTCAGACTGCATTGCTCTGGCTCCATTCTGGGCTTTGAGGCAGAAAATCTCAAGTCCACATGTGATCTCCTGCAAGTGGTCTGGGAGAAGCTGGAAAAAGAAAAGCAGTTGAGGTGGGTCAGAGGCCCAGGTCCCCTCCATGGCCCAATTTGAAGGTGTCACCCACTGGATTAGTACCTAAGAAGGCCCTGGGTGAATATTGCATGATCAATCATCTTTCCTACCCAGAATGGGATTCAGTTCATGCCCACAGTGATTCAGCCTATACCTCAGTTTAGTATGCATCTTTTGATGGGGTCATCGAGGTTGTGAAGGCAGCAGGCTCAGGAGCCTTAATGGATAAGGCTTATATCGAGTTGGTGTTTCCATTGCTACCGGTGCAACCTGATGACAGAGTACTGTTGAGCATCAAGTTTGATGGGGAATACTATGTGGACAACTGTGTGTCAATGGGGTGAGTGGTGACCTGTACAGTATTTGAGCATTTCAGCACTTTCTTGTACTGAGCGACTGTGCAGAGATCGGGGAAAAAGGAAGTTGTCCACTACCACAGTTATTTCCTGTTTGTGGGACCAGCCAGAACCTGACAGTGTGAGGCAACCCTGAAGGCCTTCATTCTCATGTGCCAGGATTTCGTGGTTCCTTTGGCCCTGAGTAAGGTTGAGAGGCTGACCATAGTCATCACGTTCCTTGGCATAGAGATCGATATGGAACACCAGCAGTGCCAGTTGCTGGTCAACAAACCGGAGTCTCTCAGAGGGTTGCTCCAGAGGGTGGAGTCGGCCAGGAAGATTATATTGTGGGAGTTACAGCAGCTGGTAGAGCATCTTAATTTTGCATGCAGGATCATTCCCACAGGCAGGTCCTTTATGCAGCGCTTGGCCAATCAGGGCCAAGGCTGCAAGAGGCAGCACCATTGAATCCTGGTGACGGCAGAATTCTGGGAGGACATCCAAGTTTGGAGAACCTTCCTTGATCACTTCAATGGGGTAGCCCTGTGGTAAGAGCCAGTAGATGAGGCATCTTTGAACTTGTTCTTGGACAAAGCTGGGAGATTGGGCTTTGGGACGTACTTCCAGGGTGAGTGGTGCACTGGTCAGTGGCCACCAGAGTGGCTTGAAGTGGGGCTGGGCCATCAGATCACCCTCTTGGAATTCTTTCTGGTGGTGGTGGCACTGTGCTTTTGGGGATCAAAATTAAGGGACAGGAGGATCCATTTCTGGCCAGACAACATGGGGGTGGTGTACACTATTAACAGACAGCTTGGTCCAAAGGGACCTATGGGGGATCTTATGTGGGGTTTTGTGTTAAAATGCTTACTGTTCAACACTCAGTTTCAAGCTGTGCATGTACCTGGGGCAGATAATGGCATTGTGGATGCTTTATCTTGTTCACCGTGGCAAAGGTTTATGGAGCTGGCCCCGATGGCAGAGCATCAGTCATGGGAGGTCCCTCCATTCCTATGGGAGGTGGTGAATGTGATACACAGGTAATTCAATTGCACCGAGAACAAAGGTGGCTTACTGCAAGGGAGTACGGCACTACTTACAGGTACAGGAGGTGGCTGGGTGGTCAGATGCCTGGCCTAGTCTGGTGGACCAACTCTGCGGTTATATACTGAAGGCTATGGAGCAAGGACTGTCCCTGGGCTCAGTGTGTCAGCATCTAGCAAGGATCTCTTGGCTGGCTAGAGTCACAAGTGTGCTTGACAACACCAGGGCCTTTAAAGTGCATAAACTGTTGGAAGGGTGGAGAAGGTCGCTGGGGACCAGGACTGATGACAGGTTTTCTACTACCCCAGCAACCCTGGTTCAGATTTGGAAGGCATTGCTGCTGGTATCTTGGAATGCCTACAAGGCAAGACTGTTTGAGACCATATTTCTGGTGGCCTATTGTGGGGCCTTCAGGGTATTGGAATTGACTCAGCCAGCACAGGCTCAGGGGATGCCAGATTTGTTGGTGGGGATGTGGTAATTATCTCAGAAAGCATCTATGTCCATTATAGTGGTCTAAGATGGAGCAGACAGCTGCTGGCTGCCGGTATAGGCTGGCATCTCCCCCTGGAGTGTCGTGGCCAGTGAAAAACAAGGTTCAGGTATACGTGTAAGCCTGCCCGGCATGGGGGGAAGCATTCTTCCGTCATAAGGATGGGAAGCCTGTGTCAACTTATCAATTTTGATGCATTCTGAAGTGAGTTATGCAGCACATTGGGTTGGAGACAAGGTACTTCAGCACTCGTTCCTTTCAGATTGAAGCAGCAATGAATGCTTGGGGCCAAGGGTTGTCAGATCAGGACATCCAGTCGCTGGGGTGCTGGAGGTCCCGGGCATTCTTACAGTATGTACATCCTCACTTGCAATAATTTCCTCTTTTCTCTTTGTTACAGCTCCCTTGGAAGGTCCCAGGAATCTATTGGTGTGCAGGCATTCCTTCATCTGTTGGGCGGCAAAGTAAGCAGCCAACTTGGAGGGGGGGCAACCTGGACATTTCAATGCAGGCAGCGCAGATTGTTTGAATTAGCAGGGAAGGGATGTGCTGGGGGGGGTTGCTTCCATTGTTGCAAGAAGAGGTTGGCCAGCGTGGCATTCAAAATATCCAGTTGATTCACTTGGGAGGAGAAGACTTGGGCCTTCACAAGACAGTGAACCTCCTGATAGCGATGAAGGAAGATTTGTGTGCCGTTAAAGACTGGTGGCCCCATATGGCTCTCATCTGGTCCCACCTGCTGCAAAGATCAAGTTGGAAGCATGCTAGGCAGTAGGAGGCTTTTAATTGGGCATCTATCACAGTGAATAGGGGGATGAGAGCCGTTATGGATTCCGTGGGGTGTGCAGTTTTGAGATATGGGGACATACATGCCTCCCCTGACCCATTTCAGTGGGGGAGGATGGGCAACTGTAGGCAGTTGCATTGGATAGGTTGCTGGTAGCCATTAAGAGAATTTTGGAGGATCCTCTTGAGTGATAAGCTTGGGGGGGTCAGACAGGGTCTGCCACGTGGCAGCTTTGGAGGAGCGCAGACACAAGGTATCGGAGGAACATGGGGGGCGAGGCCATTTCTCATGAAGGACTTGTTGTCCCTGGTCGGCATGAGGTTGGGCAACTGCCAGATTATGACCCACATGGGGGTCATGGTCCAGCCTCATCAGGTCTCTGCAAGGATAACAGATGGCACAGTATGGGGGCAGCCACCAGTGCCTTGGCCATATTACATTCCCAGGAGCCAGGGGTGCATCCACCCAGCAGCACCCATGCTCAAGATGATGTTCTGTAAATCAATAACACATGACTGTGGCCATTTCCTCCAAGATTCTGTCTAAGTGTCTTCTTTGGGAAAGGGAAATATGTAGGGGGGCACCAAGCAATATAGAGGCTGCCAGCCTGTCACAGCAGCTGGCCATTTGCCTGCCCCCGCCTGGACCTGGTCAGGTAGGGGGGCTTCTCTTGGAGGAACACTGGGCCTGGCAATGCCCAGGAGGAGGTCTCTAGCAGGCTGCCTTAGGGATGGATGGCACAGCTCAAGGGAGGAGACAGGAAAGATATTTACTGTGCCTCCCTGGCACATCTCCCTCCCTCTCTCTCCTCCTTCAAGTGGATCCCCACCCAGCCGCTCTACTAAAAGCAGGATCAGGGGCCATGGAGGTGGACCCCCTTTGATCCACTATGGGTAACTGCAACAGGGGTTGGGGAGTGACTTTTACCATTTTTTTCCCCCTTAACATCTGGGTTTTCTGGGTTTTTAACTCCTCCTCCAAAAGGATGATTAAAGTAGCTAGTCAACAGAGGCAAGGAAAGTGTTGTTCAGTGGATGAAGTGTGGTGGCTTGCAGAGAACTGTCACAGCCATGGGAGGTAGCTTGGGAGGAGCACAGAGCTGAGGTATCGGGGGAACATGGGGACGAGGCCAGTTCTCATGAAGGACTCATTGTCCCCTGGTCAGCATGAGGCAGGAGGACCACCAGATTATGACCCAAGTGGGGGTCGCATTCCAGCCTCATTGGGTCTCTTCAGGGATAACAGGTGGTGCCAGATGGGGGGTGGCCGCCAGTGCCTTGGCCATATGACCTTATTCCCAGGAGTCAGGGGTGCATCCTCCCAGCAGTGCCCATGCTCAAGATGATGTTCTTTAAATCAATAAACACATGGCTATGGCCATTTCTTCCAAGCTTCTGTGTAAGTGTCTTCTTTGGGAAAGGGAGATATGGGGGGCGGGGGGGTAACCAGGCAACTGATTCTCACCAGTGACATTGGAAAAGAGTCCCATACATCAAAATGCTGCTGGGTTCAGTAGTTGTTCTTCCCTTGCAAACATTAGAGGAGTAGTAGTGGCTGGAACTACTGCTCCCATGCTGCAGTAGCGTGCTGTCTTCTTATTGCCACTGTTATTAGTTTTACAGTATGGCTGGTTCATGCAGTGTTTTATAGCTGTTTTAATGAATTTAAAATACAGGCCAGCAGTAAAAAGTCGAACTATTATACAAATGCCAAGAGAACTAGTTCAGTTTTCTGTTACCCATCTGTGTTTATGCAAGCATCTAAAACAAACTCTGGTCAGAGCCACAATGGCTGTTAATGCATTACTCTGATAATGGTTATAGAATTATTAAAATATAGCATTATAGTAACACAGTACACTAACATATCAGTTGCACTGCGAATGCCAAAAGAGAAACAGAAGTAGTGGAGAAATGTGATGCATACTAATGAGGTGACTGGATTCTGCAATGGATACCAAAGGAACTTATGCAATAGGTTTCACTTCCTCCTCTTCCTTTTGCAGATTGACATCTGCACTGTTTTGAATAGGTGGAGGGATTCTAGAAACAGTTTGAGATGGCTGAGGGGTAGAGCTGGCAAAAAAACAAACAATATGTCTGTAACATGCTCACTTGTCATGAAAAGTTTTGCCACACCATTATACACAAGCTCAATAGTTTTTATCCTGAATAAAACCAAATTGACTTGAGATGATCCAGTTCCACTGTGGATGCCGAAAGTAGTAAGCATCTGTTCCTCTAACTCCTTATCATATTCTTTTCTTACTGCATCGTAGGCAGTATAGCGTAGTGGTTAAGGTCACTGAGCTACAAACCTGGAGACCTGGGTTTGAATCCCATCAGCCCCCACTTGCATACTGTGTGACCCTAAGCAAGTAATTTAATTTCCTTGAGTTCCCAGGTGACACGTGGAACCAAGCTGCGGCTTAGTGTGCCTTTTCTGGATAAACAATTTCCCCAATCCCCCCCAGTACATAAGTACGATATATGGCTATAAAAAGGGTAGAGGGGGAAGACTGTGCAGAAGTGGACCAAGAAGAACCAGACCTTCCTAAACAGTTATTTCTGCTCATTCTTCACAGTGGAGGGAGGGGTGAAATTGACCACCAGGGAGTAGCAGGAACTGGGGAGGAGGTAGGTGGGCACAAGTCCATTTTCAGAGGAAAGAGTGTGTAAGGAACTTGCAGCTCTGAATGTAGACAAAGCTATGAGACTGGATGGGATACACCCATGGGATTCAAAAGAACTCAGGGAGGTGCTTGCTGCCCCACTGATAGCCTTATTCAACAGCTAACTGGAAAAAGACATGGTTTGGGAGGACTAGAGAAGAGCTGATGTAGTCCCTCGGCATAAGGTCAGCAGAAAACAGGAAGCTTGCAACTATAGACTGGTCAGTCTTACATCAGAGGTGATGAAGTCCTTCAGGTGGACTAAGTCTGCATGGAGGTTTCAAAGTTATGATTTCAACTACAGTAGGATTTTTTCCCCTAGTTACTACTGTTACTGATATATTGCCAAATAAGTGTTATGAGGATTCCTGGGCCCGCGCTCCCACAAACACATACCAGTTTCCAGTTACATTATACTTTCTCAAAAAGAAGGGAAATTAATTGCAAAAAACTTTGTTAATGCATCAGTTAGGGTTGAGAGCACAACAACAAATGTATAGAAATGTGATGTTAGGGTTACCCCCCTATCACCACCCCACTCTCCACTCACCAACAGACGTCGGGGTGTGCCACGTGGCCATCAGGCCCAACTCTCAAAGTTTTTGAAGTTTTTGCAATGAATAAATATATATATATATATATATATATACTGTATATATGTATAGTTTTTTAAAGTAAGCGATCCGGGGGGGGGGGTGCCAACTCCCAGTACCACTTCTTTTGACCTCCCAGATCGCCCACCCCCATTCCCCAAAAAGCCGGATACTGGGGTACCCAACCCCAGAATGTATCTGAAATAAAGAAAACTGTCCGTCGTTGTTTTTCTTTTTTGTTTGTTTCAAACCCTATAAAAAAGAATTCTGTTACACCATTATTCCCCTCACCAACCCTCTCCACTCAGCACCCACTGCCCCACACCCCTCAAGCCCTTACTTACACACCAAGGGTCCAATACCACAATCCTTTCTGGACCACAGGCACATCTTCACTCTTCAAAGCAGGACCGTGAACTAAGGAAATCAGGTATACAGTTCAATGTATTTCAGTGGGGTTTTGAACTTTGTGGCATAACTTGGCAATTTTTGACTATTATTGCCCCAAATTTACAATATGCCTTTTTGGACCCCACCTCATGAATAACAGAAGTGAAATTAGGTAAATCTGTTCCAAAAGGTGATTTTGTGATCCTGCAGGAGCTGAACATTTTCTCTGCCCTTGTTCATGAGGTGGGATCATAAGAAGGCTATGTTGAAAATTTGGTTTAAAAACATAAAAAAATAACAAAGTTATGAGCCTACATTGAAATATGTGAACGCAGGCTCATATCTTTGCTAATTTTCAATATTTTTAATAATTTCAACACATCCATTTCCTCACAGCAACTCATGAATGTGGACAGATGTCATTTTTCAGATCCTGGCCAAAATGTGTTTTTGCACTGGTGGCACGGAATGATGTTTCAGTGCAGTGGAATGACAGTTTGGCAGGGATTTGAAAATTTTCACCTCCTGGGTTCATTAGGTGGGGTAATAAGAAGACTGTGCTGGAAATTTGGTGTACAAATACGGTAAAATGCCCAGGTTATGACTGAATGTCACACTACTTCAGTGTTCACTCATAAATTCACTAATTTTTTATATTTTGATTCTTAACTTTCAGCATAGCCATTTTTGCACACTACCTCATAAATGCAAAAAAAAAATCCTGGACGAGATGTGTTTTCGCACCTCTGGTGCAAAATGACATTTCGGCCAACATACAGTACATGGCACATGTAATGTCTATAAGATCAATCCCAGAACAAGTATCTTCAAATGTTGGGGTCAAAATAAAAAAAAAAAAAGTTTATCAACCTTTGTGTGTAGTGCCTATCAGTACCTAACACCTGGACAGCACATATCTGCAAGCAAACATTCAGTATTGACAAATGCTTGTTTCATATTTTCTTTATCCCATCATTCACTGGCACTTGCATTATCTGTCAGCCATACTCTGAGATGCTCTTCGCTTCTCCTGGCTGACCATCTGATATCTGGGTTCATCCCCAAATCCAGGTCACTACTGTTGTGAGTAGCACTGCTGCTGCTGCTGTGTCCCCAGACCAACCTTGGCCTTTCTCTTTCTATAGTAGATTCTATCAGCTATATTTGAAATCCGGTGAGTAAAAATTACATTACTACCTCATCAAAAGCAATGAAGTGGCTGAAGGCTCTCATAACAAGCATTTGTCAATGCCAAATGTTTGCTTGCTGATAGACAGATGCAGAATAGGAATGGCAGTGAAGTATTGTACTCACGCCAACCCCACCTCCAGCCTGCATAGATGGACAGATATTGGGGTGTGCTTTTGGGTCATCACCCATTATGCTTATGGCATTTCACCTCACCCTATCCTGTAGACACCGACAAGTGCTGAGGTTTGCCTTGGGGTGTTCGGCTTCACAGTCACCCCACTTCATAAGAACATATGCTGAAATGGGTGCAGTATAGGAGAATGGGGTGAAGTCTAGGGCCGAATAGTCCAAGGCACACTTCAATGCCTGTCACTGGCTTCAGGGTGGGGGTGGGGGTGGAATGGCATGAGCATTACAGCCAGCAATCCAAAGGCACACTCCTGATGCCTGTCAGTCTGCACAGGGTGGGACGTTATGGTTAGGAACCCTAAAGCACCGGGCGTTTGTTGGTATTTGCACTACAAATTCCAAAATCACACAGGTACTAGTGCACCAAGAAATGAAACAGAGCTGCTGCTAATGTAGGCAAATAAACTGAGAAACACAAATAAAGCAGCACTACACCAAGACTCCAAACTATAAGTTTGATGAACAGCTTTCCAAACAAACAAATACCCCAGCGCTTTGAGGGATCACAGCCCTCTTCATCAGGGGGTGGAGTCAGATTTAAAATCACATTTCTAAAATATAGAGAGGAGTACCTGAAAGAGTCTAAGAAGGTGACATGGGCAGTAAGGGAGCCAAGGTGACTACGGAGCTCAGGCTGGCACAAGGCATTAAGAAGGGTGAGAAGGACTTCTTTAGGTACAACAGAGAGAAAAGGAACAGTAAGAACCACATAGTAAGGATTAGGAATGGGGGAGCTGGGTGGAAGCAGAGGGCGATAAGGCAGAAGCACTAAATGATTACTTCTGCTCTGTATTTACTAAGGAGAAAAGAGGGGTGATACCCAAGGGGGGAGGAATGGCAGAAACGGGGGGGGATGACAGATCGGGAAATCATGGAGGGCAGTGTTCTGAAGAGTTTGAGGGCACTGAGGGTGGAAAAGGTGCCAGGCCCAGATGGCATCCACCCCAGGGTACTGAAGGAGCTGGCAGAGGTCCTTGCTGGACCTTTGGCAGACATATTTAATGCCTCACTACACTCGGGGTGTGTACCTCAGGATTGGACGATGGCTCATGTGGTGCCCCCCCACAAGAGTGGCCCCAAGGATGAACTGTGTAACTACAGACCAGTGAGGCTCACATCCATTGTGGGTAAACTGATTGAGACTATCCTGAAGGAGAGGCTGGTGGCACTCCTGGAGGCCAAAGGACTACAGGACAGCAGACAGCATGGCTTCATACATGGCAGATCCTGCCAAACAAACCTGGTGGAGTTCTATGACTGGGTAACTAGGCAGTTGGACAGGGGTCATGCAGTGGATGTCCTGTGTCTGGATTTCAGTAAAGCATTCGACTTGGTGCCACATGGGAGGCTGGGAAATAAGTTAGAAGGCACAGGGGCAGGCGCAAAGCTGGTGAGATGGGTAGGGAACTGGCTTCAGGGAAGGCAACAGAGGGTGGTGGTGGGTGGGGCTCTCTCATCCCCAAGGGTAGTGAAGAGCGGTGTTCCACAGGGCTCGGTGTTGGGACTAGTGTCGTTTGGGATACTCGTTGCAGATATATCATTGGACATCAAGAACAAAATCAGTCTGCTGATGACACCAAGATGGGAGTGGTGGTGGATGACCTAGGGGGATGGCAGGGGTTGCAGGATGACCTAGAAAAGCTGGAAACCTGGTCAGACACCTGGCAACTGGGGTTTAATGCTAAAAAGCGCAAGATGCTGCATTTTGGGTTGAAGACCCAAGGACGAGTTGCCAGCTAGGGGGAGTGCAGCTAGCCAAGACAGAGGAGGAGACGGATCTGGGGGTGCTCATTACAGGGTCAATGAACATCTCTGCATAATGTAGGAAGGCAGTTGCAAAGGCCAACAAAATGCTGGGTTGCATTGCAAGGGGTATCTCCTCGAGGAGGGGGGAGGTGATTCTGCCACTGTATAGGTCATTAGTGAGACGGCATCTGGAGTACTACGTGCAGTACTGGTGTCCATATCTGAAGAGGGACATTAAGTTACTTGAGGGTGTGCAGCACAGGGCAGCACGGATGATCAAGGGGCTAGGGGACTTGCCTTATGCAAGGAGGCTCAGGGAACTGAACATGTACTCGCTAGAGGAGAAGAAGGATGGGGGGGGACATGATTGAAATCTTTAAGTATATGAAAGGAATAAACAAGACAGGTACAGAGGAGCTGTTCAAAGTAAGGGAAGGGAGGGACACCCAGGGCCATGATATGAGACTGGAGGGAGGAAGTTTCAGGAGGGAGATGAGGAGACACTTTTATAGAGCGAGTGGTAGCTGGATGAAATGCAGTACCGGCAGAAGTGGAATCCAGTAGAACAGTGGACTGCTTCACAAGGGGCTGAGACAGGGCAAGGGGAGGGTCAATGGAGAGGAAGGGGAGGAGGGCAGATGCAAAATAAGGAGTGCTAGCTGCACATTCAAGCAGATTTGATAGACCTCTAGGCCTTTATCTGCTGGCAAATTTTGTATGTTCATATGTTCGTAATGAAAAATGTCATGACATCGTAATTATGTGACATTCATATTAATTCAAAGAAAACATAATACCATAACATGATACTCATGTCATGCACCTCACCAAGGGTGACAAATAGAAAACTGAGCAAGGTCAAAGATAAATTTTTCATTTCTAAAAAGTTATAAAACAAGATGGTGCTGCAACGCTTGGTCTTTTATCATTTCTAAAAAAGTTAAATAACAAGACAACTTTATCTTTGACCTGCCTCAGTTTTCTATTTTTTCACCCGTGGTGAGATGCATGATTTGTGTATTGTGCTATGATATTATGTTTTATTTGAATTAATATGAATGTCACATGATTATGATGTCATGACATTTTTCATTATTTAACAGATGTGATTTTGAATCTGACTTCACCCCCGATGAAGAGGGCTGCGATCCCTCTAAGCGCTGGGGTATGTCTGTTTGTTTGGAAAGCTCTTCAGTAAACTTATATTTTAGAATCTTGGTGTAGCGCTGCTTTATTTGTGCTTCTCAGAACTTTAAAGTCAACCTGGACAATGACCAGAGATGGGTAGAAAGGACCTCTGTTAATGTTTCATCTGAAGGGCATCACCTCAGCAGTGCAGCATCCCCCGTACTGCACTGCATTTGTTAGTTTTGGGTATTACCCCATGTACCTAGTATAGTGCTAGAACCCATGACCCCAGAGACGAGCATGCCTTCTACTGAGCCACTGGGCTGGATATTGAACTATGACATGAGAGTAATGATGTGGTAAATTCTTAGCCCCCCACACCTGCCCTAGACATTCCTTAATTTCACCTACAGGCTCTTAGTGAGGGACCCAGGGGGTCAAAGGGTGCCCCATATGTTTGGTGATATAAATGACATGCGAGCAATGGTATGATACTTGCAAGTTCTCCAAGCTTAACCTCCCCCACCCCCACCAAAGACAAGCCTGGATTTCACCCAGAAGACTCTTGAATAGGGCCACAGAGTCAAAGGGTGTCCAATTTGTTCAGTGGCAACTCTATGAACTATTTCAACATCGTGAATGGTAGGAAAGTTTGATGCAACAACACAGGCCTTCAGAAAACATATGAGGGGGTCCCAGTGTTATCATCCTAAACCTCTTGGCCCCCTCAATAAACACCCTCCTAACTATGCAGAACAGTCCAAAGCAAAACTCAAAGCTTCAAAAAATCCCATGCCTGCAAAAACTGCAAACTTTTCCTGTTGTACACCACAATATCTCTTCTTCACGCTACAGTTCCCAGCAACAGTAAAGTATTGCATCTTTGGAGTAAATGCAGCTTTTTGAAACACAAACTTCACTGCGACTACTTTTTATTGCCCGCGAGCCGGGGGGAGGGGGGGGGAGTGGTGGACAAACACTGTAGCATTTGTCTGAAATGAAGTCATATCAGGGAAATTCAAACTCCAGATGGAAAAGAAATTAAAATAAACCCAGGGTCATTTGCCATTGTGTACAATATAATCACTATTTAGTATGATGTGGAAGTGTAATTACCTCCCAGTGTAAGCACTTGCACTCAAGCATTGACACTGGGGAAAAAAATGTTTTAAGTCGTCTGAGCACTTCTATAATTTCATTACATCTCAGTGGCTACTGGTGGGCACTCAATTCCAACATCCCAGAACCTATAGTCTGCCAGTCCTAAACCTCCCATGAAGATATCAACATGCTGTATACTGCTTCTTCGAGCAACTGTTCGATTTCTAAATGGACATTCATTCTTGTGTGCTGACAGTACACGTGATCAGATCCCATGTAACCACATTACAGCTTATGAGGCATCATCGCCTAGTGAGTAGAGCACACAGTTGTGACCCTGGAGACCCAAAAGACCCAGGACTGACTCCCCTCTGCCCCGAGACGAGACTTAATTTCACCCAAAAGACTCCTAATCAGGGCCCCAAGGGGTTGAAGGCAATTCCATTTCTTCAGTGGTAACTCTCTGAACTAATTCAACATCATGGACAGTAAGAAATTAATGTAACAGAACAGGCCTATCCATTATCCAAACTCTGCATTATTGCCTAGTGGTTAGACCACATAGCTGTGAACCTGGAACCCAAGAGACCAAGGTTCAAGTCTCACAACTGCGACTTGCATACTGCGTGACCCTGAGCAAGTCACCTAAACTCCCTGTGCATAATTCTCTCCCAGGCTGCACCAGGAGACTGGCTTCAGTTCAGTGTGCCTTTCCCAGCCAACACAATCTAAATATAATCTTCATTCAATAATCATGTTCACAGAAATATTCCAGCAAAACTAAAAGCCATTTAAGGAGTCTTTGGCCCCATGGATTTGGCCTGAATCAAGTAGTTAAATGGGACTGGCTACTCCCAAACTATGAAATCGCCTCAATGTATTAATTTTCATGGTACTGGCTGTTGCTAAAAAAAAGAACTTTCATCTTGTAATTCTCATGCCAAGTACTTATTACTGAACAAATGGGAAAATCAATACACCAAAGCCCTGTCACAGTTGAAACCATCGGTCCCACTACAATGTCTCATTTGTAGTCATAGAAACAAAGAATCTATTGGCAGAAAAGGACCGCTTGGCCTACCCAGTCTGCAGATATTCCCTGACTAATTTGTCTCCGTAGACCCTACCTGATCTCAAATGACCCCACCCTCCACCCAACTACCAGTATTCCCCTATGTCTATCCCATGAATGCTTGTAGCCCCCCCACTGTTTTCGTCCCCACTATCTCTGCTAGTAGGCTGTGTTCCAGGTGTCAAACACTCTTTCAGTGTAACAATACTTCCTCACATCCCTCTTAAATGCCCCCTTCCAGCTTCACTGTATGCCTTCTTGTCCTGGTACATGTACTCATTGAAATAAACTCCCATCCTGTATCCTGTTTATTCCTATGAGGTACTTGTAAGTCTCATGTCCCCCTTCCCTCCTCTCTTCTAGGGTGTACATACTGAGATCTCTTGGCCTCTTCTTGTAGGGCTTTTGATTCAACCCTTGCACCATTTTAGTTACCCTCCTCTGGACTGTCTCCACCCTGTCTATGTCCTTGATGTGATTCAGCCTCCCAAACTTGGCACAGTACTGCTGGTGGGGTCTCACCAGCAACCGATGCAGTTAAAACACTACCTCCCTTCTTCTGCTAGTGATACCTCTCCCTATGCGCCGCAGCATCCCACACTGACCCACCACTTTAAGGTTATCAGATATGACAACACCACAGTTTCTTTCCTGCCTAGCAACCATCAGTACCCACCCACCACCATTTTATACTCACTGCTGGGTTTCTATGTCCTAGGTGCACAATTTTGCAATTTTTGGCACTGAACCCCAGCTGCCATACCTTTGACTACTCTTCAAGTTCTCTCAGGTCTCTACTCATTTTCCCCACCCTCTCCCAAGAATTCACCTTATCAGAGATGTTGGTGTCATCTGCAAAAAGGCATACCTTCCCTTTCAGCTCTTCTGCAATGTTACTTATGAAGATACTGAAGAGGACCGGTCCCAGTACTAAGCCCTGCTGCAGTCGGCTTGTCTTTGGTTACACTTTAAGGTTAATCACTGCATCAAAATTGTGTGCATGTGACTAAGACTCCTGAGACGACTTTTAGATTTGCTCTTGTGGGTGTAATAAAGTTCTTCTGCTGTGTTTGTAAAAAATAAATAACCATTTACTAGTTTACTATTAGTACTTAGATATGTAAACATGTAATAAACTGCAGTGGGATAACCACAATTTGCCACACAAGTTAGGATAAACCCCATAATTCATGAGTGGCAAAGCCACAGGAGTGGTATAACACTGAAAGGCCTGTGCAGCAGAGTTAGAAGAAATCTCAGCAAAGAAAAAAAAATTAAATGCACAGGTTGCCGGTCACAGGTACAGCATTTATTTCATGAGCCAGTGGAGGAGACAACCCTCTCCCAACATGGATACCAAGAACACCTGTTCTTTTTCAGTGTGATAAATAGAATGATAGATAGATAAGTGTGTATTACAAGGCAGTAATACCATCAAGAGGTTTTGGGGACATGGAACCTCGAGAGTGAAGCTTGAGAGGTCCTAAAGTCACCGAAACCTTGAGATGGCATTACTGCCTTGTAAAACACTCATCTTTCTGTTCAGTGACCTACGCAGCCAGTATAGTGTTATGCTTGTGCCACTGTGTTAGTTTGGTTTTGGCTGTTCGTACTGTCTACTCCAGAGAAATTACCACCCTGTAGGGGTACAAAAGGCAAGGAACCCACGGAGAGGGTTCCACCCCTAGAGGTGCCACGAGACAATTCCCATGACTAAAGGTACCTTAGGAATCCCCAAAAGAAATGTAATATAATCATCCCCAAAGAAGAAGGCAACACGAAGCATATGAGCAAGCAGTAACTGTGACATAGGAGCAGTAACTGTAATGTAGTAGTAGAAGCACAGGCAGTTTGATAATGTAATGAATGCCCAGGCTTGCGTAGCATGATACTGATGGTTTGTGTTGAGACTAGGGGATCCTCTAAGGAGAGAGGGAACAGCAGGACATCCTCTGACTCCATCCAACAGCAGAACCTACCTAAGGAAACTAGGGGAAACAACTATGCTAACTAAGTGTTATGACCGGAGGCAATGGAGGAGAGAGAAAAAAACCCTATGAGGAGGAAATCTCTGGGGATCCAAGGCCTAGGTTGCCTTCCCTCCAGACTTGGGATAATTTATTTAGTGACGGCTCTGCAACTGCAATTTGGAAAACCCAAGTAAAGGGAGGTGGAAAATATTCCAATTTGGAGGAAGGCTCTCACTCAAACCCTCTAGCTGGAACACTGTGGAAGGTTGCGAGAAAACTGCAACAATATGTGCACCCAAGGTGCAAGAGGAGAGCAACAACTGCTGAGGCACTCACCTGGCCTACCCTCCCTAAATGAAACCAGATGAACCAGAGGCAGTAGTAAGGAGAATGCAGTGAAGGTGCCTTGCTAGGGAAACCACAAAAGTCTATGGCTAACCATTATAGTGGAACACTAGAGCCAAAGGAGATCGTCGTTACCATCCTTCACCAGTAGTCTTAAATTCTACACCAGGAGCTGCTGTCACATAGCAGGCAGCTAAAGCCAAACTTGGGGTGAGGACATTCCCAATTATGGGCCAGGTGAGAAGGATCCTGCCCCAAGCTGGACATGCTTGAGATGTGGGCTAAATGCAGAGCGAGACCATCAGCTGCAAGAACCCTGCACCAGAATAGAATGGCTGGCATGCCCCAGAAATTGACTGAGAACTGAAAAGCTGGTTAGCTGAATGAGTGTGGCATGCTAAGATCATAATGAGCATTGAGTGCTGAGACCTTGCAAGGTCGAATGCAGATTGAGTGCAGCAGAATCCCAGAGGCTGAAGCCGAGGGGATGGCAGTAGGCATGAAGCAATGGTTTGCGTAAGCAAGGAGGAACGGTTGCAATGAGCAATGATAGCATAATCAAGTGTGGACCAGAATGTAGGTCAATAAGCAGTAGTAGTGATAGTTGGAACTGCACAGAGGTCTGCATAACACACTGTATAGCAATAAACAGCACTAAATTGGGGACAAGCCAGCCAGACATGAACAGTCAAATCAAGGTGACAAATGCTCTGAGGATCTTTTCGTCGGTGAGGCAAGATTTAATAATAAAGCTATATTAACAGCCTCAGCAGGAGCCTAGTAGGCTGATCTCAGAGTTGTAACTGCAAATAAACAGGGAAACAATGCTCTGAAAGCAGGTGCAGCCAGGCAGTGTAATGAAGATGCAAGTAGAATGAAAGCAGAAATGAGTAGAACAGCTAGGGTCAGAGTAAACTGTGTCAGGTGAAAAGAACTGCGTATGCAACATGAAGCAGCTATGGTTGAGCTAAAACACACAGATAATGATTGCGGTTGCATTGCAGTAGTTTGAGAGTGATGAGCAGTGTAAAAACACAAGCACTGGGTACAATAGCAATTGGAGTAAATAGTAGCAGTGGCTGCAGTTGTAGGTAACTGAAAGCAGTAGCATGAGCTCTGAGTAGCAGTATGCTAGGAGCTTAGAAACAAATCTCCCGCAAAAAAGACAAAATCAAAACACAGCAAAACAGAAAATAGGGAACAAGGTCCAAAAAGAAGATACACAAAACACAGGGAAGCGTACATCTGGAAGAAAGATACAAACCAGAAGCAGGAAAGCAAAAAGTCCAGCAGAGACACAGAAACAGCAGGTGGGGGGTAGGCCCCAACCAGCTCAGAGGACAAACCAACAGAACCTTCAGCTGCAAAGAAAAAATGCTTCACAATGAGGCTGAGAGGAACTGCTTATATAGCTCAGGAAGTGGGAGTGACTTGATGCTTGGCCACTGAACTCCAAGCAAAGCCAGTTATTTTTTGTAATATATGGATCCATTGCTGATACTACAGTTGGAGATGACCTTTGAACTGCAGTGTTATCAGCAAAAACGATAGCATTATCACTTTTCAGGATAGTATTATTGAGAGTAGTGATGTATTACTGGGGTATTTTTGTATACCTTTGTATAGTATTATGGAGGCTTATCCATACATTACAAGCATGTTATAGTTCACTATTTGAAATGTAATGACCTGTGTAATTATAGGTGATATTGCATAAAACTGCCAGGAGCATGGAATGTCACATTTTGAAAGCGTTGTCAGAACAATTCTTGGAAACAACCCTCATTAACCCTCTGTGTACCACAGGACAGCGCTCTTCTAAGATTCCCAAAGGTTCCCAAAATGGTCAAGTTAGACCGAGGATAATGAAAGGTTAATGTTCCATATAGGTTTTCCCCTGCTCCTGTGGCAGACTGGGCTGTCTCAGCCCATCCTGACAACCATGGCCGTCCTGTGTCTCCTCCAGTTTCTGTTGAGGAGACCCGTCCTACGGACATGCAATCCTCCCTCTCCCAGCCTACCTCCAAGCGACTCAAGTCTGTTTCCAAACTCGGGTCGCCGGTGTGGGACAAAATAAGGCACTTACAGCGCCTCAGCCCATGGCACCACTGGACCAGCTTATGCAGGACTAATTAAGCAATAATCCACAACAGGGTGTGGGTTATGCTGGGATTTACCAATGCCTTGTGTGATTTGGTCACAAGGCCACAGGCCGAGTGACTTCACCAGACTAAAAGTGGATAAATCCAGCATAACCCACATTCTGGAGTGGATTAGTGTGATTATAAACTAGTAGCAAGTTAATGTTTTTAAACAAAGTATTAAAAAGATTACTTTTTAAATAGATTTTTACTGTAATATCCTCTCTGTGTATGTTACATAGTTCTCTGTTGCTAGGTAGAATTTGGTTGTAGGATACTACCACCCTGCCCCCACCCCCGTCTCCACTTTCATATAAGTTTGCTGTTTTAGCTGTAAATCTGGTTTAAATCCGATGCAAACTGAATGTGCGAATGAGAGCAAAGTGTCAGCGGCTGAGCAAGGCAGCTCAGGTGAGATGCAGCATGGTTGTGAGCTGGTAGGTTTCTTTGTTTTTTTCCCCCCACATGTACCCCTTTCTACAGACACACTGCCCCTATGGCACAGTTTACTTTATTAAGGTTTTATGTTGCTAAGGTGTTGGGCAGAAGAGAAGCAAGGTTGCCACATGGCTTTTAGCCGTGAGGTGTGTGGCAGTTGTTTCTGTAGCTGTGACAGACTCTGATCAGGGTTGTTGATCGCACTTTGACTTATTTTGTTGGATGCGTGCAGGGAATAATGACTGCTGGAACACTGTAACTGTACCATTATTTCAAGTTCTTCTTGTTTTTTTGGGAGGGAGGGAGGTAACAATTGGTAAAAGGAGAGAGAGAGAGAGAGATTGGTGATGGCTGCTGGCAGCCAGTGTTTAGTGAGAAAACAATATGGTGTGTTTTTTTCTTTTGAATTGGAACACTGGAGTGAGAGCAGTAATTTAGTTTTGTTAAGTGGTGGACTAGCACCTTTTACATTGGTTAGGCAGAAATTTACCACTGCTCACAAGTGCCAGTCAGCCAATCAGAGTGAAGGATTCTCAGACTCCTTGTATAATTAGCACTATACAACAGAGTCTGCAAATCCTGTAACCTGATTGGTCTGCAATTTTAAAAATGTTTTCAAAACCACCTCAACAGTGCTTGCTCTCCTGCTCGCTAAGACACTCACTAACCAGTATGCAGCCACAATTATACTTTACAGTGCCAAACACGCTAATAATTAGAAATCTCAGCCCACTATTTCTCTTTTTCAGTCTGGCTCTGGCTGTACACCACTTGCTCTGCATGCCCACAGCTGAGGTTCTCCTCCCCAACCTCACTCGCACCATGCTATCTTCTAAGGAGACCGCTTACAGGTCGTCTCTCATCACTCAATAACAGGAACCACTTACAGTTCGTAGCACTCTTTTCTTTAACAAAAAAAAAAAAAAGAGAGAAAGATAGACAGAAAATAGGGAGAAGCATTCCCAGAATGTGTCCATATCTGTATGCGTGTGTGAGGTGGGGGGCTCCTTCCCTATTCTACCTAGCAACGCAGGACTATTTTTACAAAGAAGAAGGATATTTCTGTAAAAATCAATAAAAAACACCTTTTTAATCTAAAGTTTATAATCTTTTTATTTTTTATCTTTATTTACTACCAATTGCATAATTGCAATAATCCACTCCAGGGTGTGGATTGTTGTGGTAATTATTCACTTCTGGTGTGGTTTTCATCACTCAGCCTGCAGTCTTCTGAAACAGCACACCAGGTATGGGTAAAATCCACAACAACCCACATCCTGCTGTGGATTATTGTTTAATTAACAAGTAGCATGTGATCACCAAAACTATTTGCATTGGCCTTTGCTAAGACTGCACGTCAGAGCAAACAACCTGTAGAAATGTAACTACCACCTCTTTGTTAAAACTATGTGAAAATAAATACGGCAACCCTAGGGTTAACTTTGCCCAAATGTACCCATCCCAGCTCTGCTAACTAAATATTGAAAAGACACGCTGTGCCAGTGGCACAGAAGGTTTACAATGGACTGCCATAGCTATTTACCAACAGAAATTCCGACATAAACCTGCGGAATGTCTACGGCCAATCTGAAGCCTCAATTAGCTGTATAAATTGTGTGGCCAGTTAACTGTCCTGTTACTAGCAAGCAGAAATGTCTGCAAGTGATCACCAATAACAAAGAGACAGTCAACCCCCCAAAACAAATAAAATGCACAAGTGATCTCTCTCTCTCTCTCTCTCCCTCCCTCTCCCTCTCCCTGTCCCTCTCTTTCTCTCTCTCTCTCTCTCTCTCTCATGCAACAACACTTCCTCCAGTTGATGATATCACTGGGCTTCACACAGGTTGTTTGCTCAGCTACCCATAATGGTGGTCACTCTCTTGATCTGGTCTTCCTCCAGGGGATCGAGGCCTCCAGTTTGGGGGTAGAACCTGTCAGTTGGTCCAATAACTACACCGTGAGGTTCAACTTTTCTGCCCCCCTGGGTAGGTCAGCCCCTGTGGAGATGGTCAGTTACCACCCTTTGTGGGATGTGGTCCCTGAAGACCTGGTGGCAGTGATTGACCTCTAGGTGTTCGATGAGATCAGCACAGATCCAGAGTTGTTAGTCATGGCCTATAATAGGGCTATTTCTTCTGCTCTTGGTCTGATTGCTCTTGTCCGAGTTCACCCCCTTCCGCTTCACCCCCAAGCCCCATGGTTGGATGGGTCTCTGAAGGAGCTGTGGAGGTTGGGGCACAGGTTAGAATGTTGCTGGTGGAAATCTGCCTTGGATGCCAACCACCTTATTTTGTTAGAGCATTATAAACTCTACCAATCAGCAATTTCCTGTAAGAAGGCAGAATTCCTGTCCAGGGAAATCGCTGTTGCTCAGAATCGACCAGCTCAACTCTTCTGAACTGTGGACAGGTTGTGCAACCCAGCTTGTCTGCAGCTCCATTGAGTTTTTTCACAAATAGAGTGTGTTGAGATTGCTCGATTCTTTGCAAATAAGGTGGCTGGCATCAGGCAGGAAGTACGTCAATCTTGTTCTATGGGGGATGCTATTGGTCTTTGCTTGATCACTATGACCGGAATTTCCTGGAGTACCTTTTACCTGCCAGAGTTCGTTGATATTATGAGGATTGTCCAGGGGATGCACCCCATGTGCTGTAGTTTAGATCTGGACCCTACTTCCCTGATTTTGGGTTGAAGTGATACCATTGGCCCGGTTCTAACTCAGATTGGCCGGTGCTGCTTGGAATCGGGCGAGTTTCCAAGATCCCTGAAGGAGGCGGTGGTGACACCTCTCCTGAAGAAGGCTTCTTTGGACCTGGAGACTCTAGCGAACTACAGATTTATTTTGAACCTTCCTTTTGTGGGAAAGGTTATTGAGAAAGTGGTGGCAACTCAACTGGTGACCCATTTAACCATCCATTATTTATACGAACCTCTCCAATCAGGTTTTCGTAAGAGGCATAGTACTGAGATTTCTCTGGTTCGGGTGCTCGATGATCTTCTGATGGCAAGAGATCAGAGAAACTGTTCCATCTTGGTACTCCTTGATCTATCCTCAGCTTCTGACACTGTGGACCATTGGGTCCTGCTCAAGTGCCCGAGGTCTGTCTGTGGGCTGTCTGGTGCAGTGTTAAGATAGTTTTCATCTTTCCTCACTGGTAGAACTCAGAGAGTTGTCTCGGGAATATCTTCTGCTGAGTCTTTCTCTCTGCCTTGTGGGGTGCCCCAAGGCTCGGTGCTGTCTCCCATGTTGTTTGCAGTGTACATGCTGCCCCTCGGAGGCATTGTAGGATGGTACGGGCTGAGGTTTCACTGCTATGCTGATGATACCTAGCTTGTCTTTTGCCCACGACCAGGCTAGTGCTATCTTGGTATTTAACAGATGCCTCATTGAAATCCAGGATTGGATGAGTTCTAGCGGCCTAAAGTTGAAAGCAGGAAAGACTGAGGTTTGGGTGGTGGACCCGGGTAACAGGACAGAGGGGTTGAGGACTAATCTGCCCTCTGGTTTATTCTTGGGGGTGCTCATATCCTTACCTCTGAATGGGTGCATGACCTGGGAGTGATACTTGACGATGGGCTGACCCTTCATCATCAGGTGTCGGCAGTCATTAAGTTAGCCTTTTACCATCTTAGGAACATTGCTAGGATCAAGCATCTCATTCCATCCAGTGATTTGCCTGTTCTAGTCCACACATTTGTGACTTCGTGCCTTGACTACTGTAATTCCCTCTACTTAGGGCTTCCTGGGGTTTATATCCGTCACTTGCAGCTAGTGCAGAATGCTGCTGCACATTTATTGACTGGGGTATCTAGGAGATCTCACATTACCCCAGTGCTGTGCGATCTGCACTGGATGCCGGTTCAGTGGCGGATCACCTTTAAGGCAGGCTTGTTAACCTACAAAGCCCTACATGGCCCCAACTATTTGAAAGAGCTCCTGGTTTCTTACACCCCTGTGTGACAGCTCCACTTGGCTAATGAGGGGTTGTTGGAGATTCCGAGGGTTAGATTAAATTCATCTGGGGCTCGCGCTTTTGTGTTTGTTGCCCCTATCCTCTGGAATTCTCTTCCCCATCAGCTACAGGACAGTGGGGTGCTTTAAGCAGGCACTGAAGACTTTCCTATGGGGTAAAGCATTTTCTGATTTTTTTGTGATTTTATTGATATTTATTGAATTTCTTGATTTTTTATGTATTTGTGAAGCACCTTGATACTATGAAAGGTGCTCTATTAAATAAAGTTATTATTATTATTATTATCCAGCCAGCCATGCAGTTCAGGAGAATGTAATCACCAAAACAAACATTTTACTCTTTCATAATTTGCTAACCATTTGCTTTCCAATTATATTCTCTACCCCAAAGCCCAATAACTGCTAGGAAAGACTGAGTATACAAACACACACAAAAACTAGATGTAAACAAAAAATAAGCCAGGTAACCATATAGGATCATTAAACTAAATCATAATTGAACATCAACATAAACAGAGTAAACACAGGTCCTTCGGTATGCTGGGGAAAGAACTGTAAGGGTCAAAACCAGCTAATGTAAGAAGTCCCACATAAGAATAAACATCCTCATGGAGAGGAGAATATCCTCTGAATGTCTCTGGAGCTCTAACAAGAAAAAATGCAGGTTGGGCAATAGGGGTCTCACACAGCCAGAGCACAGAGGGCATCTACAATCTACAAGTCCAGGCAACCAATACTATGTAGAACTTCTGCCCAGAAGAATGTTCTGGAAAGCGGCAAGTGAAAAACAGGTGAATGGAGGACCCCTGAAGAGACATTGAAATGTGGTCTTCCAAAAGCTGTATATTTGAAAACTTAAAAACTGAAAGCCTTAATGTGGGCAATATAAAAACTAAAAGTAAACAATGTACCCTTTTAGTTTCACAATCTGCCCAGACACACATATCCAAAAGAGCAAGCATTTGTCAATGCCGAATGTTTGCTTGCTGGCATTGGCATTGGTAGTGTAGGAGTTAGAGAGCTGCTTAATAGGAATGGCAGTGAAGTACTGAACTGAAGCCAACCCCACCACCACCCTGCAGAGACTGACAGGCATTGGGGGGTGTGCCTTTGGGTCATCAGGCATAACGGCCATGCCATTTCACCACACCCTACCCTGCAGACACTGACAAGTGTCACGGTGTGCCTTGGGGTCTTTGGCCCTTATGCACACCCCATTCCATCAGAAAATACGGTGAAATGGGTGTGGTATAGGAGAATGGAGTGAACTTTGGGGCCGAAGTGTCCAAGGCACACCTCGATGCCTCCCACTGGCTGCAGGGTTTGGAATGGTATGAGCATTACAGGCAAGACTCCCAAGTCACACCTCTGATGCCTGTCATTCTCAACAGGGTGGGGTGTTATGGTCAGAAATGCTAATGCCTCAGGCATTCATTGGTATTTTCACTACAAATTTTCAACATGGGTTTTTTGTGACCCCCACCTCATGAGCAGTGGCAATATCAGTTTGTTAGCCGGAAGCTGCTTTTGCATAGCGACTACGGCATTTAGCACCACAGGTGCAAAAACTCATTCCAAACAGGATGTGAAAAATGACAGCTGTACTGTTCATGGGGAGGTGTAAAAAATGGCAATGTTGACAATCTGCAGTGAAAATATTTAAAAAACTGGTGAAGTCACAAGTATGCATAGAAATTCTGCAATGCACACCTGTAATGTAATTAGTTTGGGGATTTTTTTATAGCAGATTGTCAACACAAGCATTTTGGGACCTCCGATCATGAACAGTGTCACTGTGATTTTCTTTATCTGTCCCGAACAATGATTTCCCACAGCGACCATGCATTTTTGCACTGAAAGTGTGAAAACACATTTCAGCCATGTTGTGAAAAATGACAGCTGTTCTGTTCATAAGGAAGTGTGGAAAAATGCCACTGGTGAAAATCTGGACTGAAAATATCACAAATTCATTAACTTAAGAGGGTGCGTGGAAACTGAGCAATGCTCACTCGTAACACAGTAATTTTATGGACTTTTGTCACCAAATTTTCAATATAGCCATTTTAAGACCTCTGCTCATGAACAGTGTCACTGTTATTTTCTTAATTGGTCCCAAACATTGCTTTAGCACACCGACTGTACCATTGTGCGCTACATGTATGGAAACACGTTTTGGGCGAGATGTGAAAAATGGCAGCTGTACTGCTCATAAGGAGGTGTGGTAAAATGGCAATGTTGAAAATCTGGAGTGCAAATATAAAAAATTTGTGAACTTCTGATGCGATGGAACTGCATAGCACTGCATTGCAATGTCATTTCAGGAATTTTTCACCAAATTTTCAACATAGCCATTTTAAGACCTCTCTGCTCATGAACAGTGTCACTGTGATTTTCTTACTGTCCCATACATTGATTTTGCACCGACTGTGCCATTGTGACTACATGCGGCGGAAACACCTTTTGGGCGAGATGTGAAAAATGGCAGCTGTACTGCTCATAAGGAGGTGTGGTAAAATGGCAATGTTGAAAATTCGGAATGCAAATATTAAAAATTTGTGAACTTACGAACGTACGTAGGAACTGTGCAATGCACGCTCTTAAAACAGTAATTTTTAGGAATTTGTTTACCAAATTTACAACATAGGCTTTTTGAGAGCCCATCTTATGAACACTGGCATTGTCATTTCGTTAATCGGTCCCAAAAGGTGATTTTGTACAGTGACTGCAAAATCACCCTTCAGACCTGATTAATGCCTTGACAGTGATAGAATTCATGAGGAGGTGTCCCAAAAACCCCATGTTGAAAATTTGGTGCAAAAATTCCAACAAATGCCCGAGATATGCATTAAAGTTGGAAAAACCCTGTTTATTACATTATACAGCTTACTGGTATTTCCTCAGTTCGTGGTTGGCTTTGAAGAGTGCAGATGTGTTTCTGGTCCACTGAAGATCGTCGTGCGGAGCTCCGAAGGTAAGTATGGGGTGAGGGGTGAGGTGGGGGTGTGGGGAGGTAGGATGCACAGAGGGTGGGCGTGGGTGGGCAGGGTGACTGCCAAGGGAACATTTTTTTCTTTACAGTTTTTTTTTTATTGGATGACATGGGATGTTTACCATGCTGGGGTGGGCTCCCAGCGTGGCAGCTAGAAGGCTGTTTGGGGTGGGCTGGAGCTGACGGAGGATTGGGCACCCCCATTGGCCATACAGTGTGTGCGTGAGGGGGGGAGCACATGAGCACGCATTATGCGTGTGTGTGTGTGTGTGTGTGTAGGGGGAGCTCTGCTCACTGAAGTGGAGCTCTCCCTTTCAACTGTATGGCACTGCATTTTCAACTGCTGTCATAGACAACTGCAGCATTGATTGGAGAACTGTGACTGCGTCTGCAAACACCCTGACTGAATTGGAAGACGGGTGACACACCTCCAAAAACTCGGATGATGGCACTATGTTTCTTGCACCTGCGTGCAAGCAAACATAAAAAACAGAAAAATAACATCCGAGGGAGACATGTATACACACTAGGCATCCTGAACATTATGGGAACAGGCTGTCTGATCTCTCCCATACCTGATAGACCAACAGATGAAATATACAGTAAAAGTTCCTGCAAAAATGTCAGTATATCAGAGCCCTTGTTCTTTTCAGGAATACCCCCAAAAAACAATTTGTTTTGCTGGCTCTGATTTTTCTGGTCTTCAGAATGATCTAAATTCTCCACCTGTTTCACATCTTTAAACTGTTCATCCTCCCACAAGTGTGAGTCCACTAGGGAACTACATCTAGACTCCAGATCACCCGTACTGTGAGCCAGGTGATACAGGGGGAGTTTAGTAGCCTTAACATCTTCAGCAACTTCGGACAGCGTTAACTGAATAGCAGCTAACTCAGCAAAAAACTTATCTAACATCACCCAGAGAGTCAGACAGTGGTCTGCGTTTAACAGGCAGTGGACATGGGGGGAGCTGTTTTGCAGACTGAACTTCCTCAGTAACCTCTATCTCAGCCAAAGCAGATTACTGTATATTGCCCACCAAAAATGTACATCTTAGAAACAACACACATATAACACACCAAATGAACCAAAAAAACAGAACAAAATCATGAGTATTGCCAAAAATATCGCATTTTAAGTTACTACTATCGCCAGAGCCGAGCCGAGCATGTCTTTTCAGGACACAGACATCACGTGACTCCCCTCTGACAC
The DNA here is from genome assembly GCA_016271365.2 of Neoceratodus forsteri. Taxonomy (NCBI): domain Eukaryota; kingdom Metazoa; phylum Chordata; order Ceratodontiformes; family Ceratodontidae; genus Neoceratodus; species Neoceratodus forsteri. The sequence goes on along the minus strand of CM057456.1, from coordinate 898,302,969 downwards.
TGTAACTTAATGCAAGGTCTTGTTTGGCAATTAAAAAATTAGTAAAGCAAACAAATACATATTCATCTATGGTGCAGCTAGGGTAGAGAGGAGCAGGGCCAAGGAGGTACGAGGAAGGCAGAAGCTGGGTGGAGCAGTGGCAGGAGTGGGGGTGCGGAGGCGCGGGGAACGAAGAAGCTGGGCAGAGCAGGGGTAGGTGTGGGGAGGAAGAGGGCAGAGTTGGGGATGATTGCAGAAATGAGTGCAGTGCTGCAGTTGGTAGGGACAACATGGGCAGACTGTTTCATGGTGGAAGAGGCCACTGTGACGCAATACAACATGTTGTGAGGATGGAAACAATGTCCCCTTTCTCAGTCATCTTTTAAGTGTTGCAGAGCTCCACCCTCTGCAGCACTAAAAAGGCAAGAGAAGGTGGTCTGCTCTTTATTTTTAAAATAAAGGTATATTTTGGTTGGGGTGAGAATGGGGAGCTGGTTCGTTGCTTTAAAACTACCTGCAAATCAGGAAGCTTTAATTAAGACTGTAGACACATTAAAGTAAGTGTGTTGGGGAGGGGGCTCACACAGGAGCTATTTAATAAAACATATATTGACTGAAGTTGTTTCAGGCTATAGTGGAGAAATCTTGACCCCACAGCTGAGGGTAATATGACTATTGGAAGGCACTAATTCATCCCAGGGGTCAATATTTTCCCACTACAGCTCTCAACTCGGTCACTATTTGTATATTATTGTTCATCTTTTAGGTCAGTAAGTTTTCTGCTTGCACTAACTTGCATTTTGTTTGCACTGTATTTGTGCTGTTGTTTTGTGTTGATCTACGGTACATTACATGAGGTATTCTCTGATGTACTCCTCACCCTTATAGCACCTGCAAATGATCCTTGGTTTAGTGCATTTTCCTGGTCACCAATTTCTAAAAAATAAATAGTACCCTAATTTTAGAAAGTCCAGAATCTCTAAATGAATTGTTTACTCTACCCTGCTGTATGAGGATCAGAGAGTAGAAAAAAAAGAGGCATTTGGGAATGACTTGAAAGGTATGTTACCCCTGTGGTCTAGGGAGTGAAAGCATGTAATGACCGGGACACCCAGAGCTGGAAATGGAATTACAGTTGGGGGGGGCTTGACGGGGCTTAGCCCCCTTAGCACTGAAGTAAGCCTCTGTAGCTTTCCCATGAGTAGTTGTTTTAGAAATTGGTGACTATGAAAGCACACTGAGCCAATGATTCTTTACTGGTGTGACTGGGGTGAGGGGTACATTGGAGAATACATCATATATATAACTGTATAAGGTCCTCACAAAATACAAGTTAGTGCATGTGGGAAACTGTACTGACCTAAAAGATAAACAACAACAGTATATAAATATTGATCGAGCTGAAATCTGTAATGGGAACATATTGACCTCAAGGGATGAACTAGTGCTTTCCAATAGACATATTCCCCTCAGCTGTGGAGTCTAGATGTCCCCACCACAGCCTGAAACAACTCAAGTTAATATCCATTTTATAAAACCTTTCCTGTGTAAGCAACCCCCCTAAAAAAAATAAAAAAAAACACTCATGTTAAGGCGTTTGCAATTTTACTAAAACCTTCCTGACTTGCAGTTAGTTTTAAAATAGTGAAACAGCTCCCCATCCTCACCCCCACAAACAAAATATACCTTCCAGCTTTGTAATTCCGTTTCCAACACTGGGAGTCCCAATGTTTAGATGCCTCTATCCTGTAGTCCATAGGGGTAGCATACATTTCATATTCACAGCGGATTTTTAAAAAATTGCAAGGAAGGCTGTGGGGGCACACATCCACTAAAATGCTGTTGCCCTGCCACAGTACCAGAAGTGATAACTAACCGGGAAGGGACTGTGGAAGTACAGGCGATAACAGAATAGCTAGCACATTAGTATCTTGTGATTGGGAGGGGAGCCGTTTCCACAATCGTAGGGATCTGGGCAGGGTTTACTTTGCATTTTACTGAATCACATAAGGCACCCACATGCAAAACCCATCCCAACTCGGATGTCATTGGAAACTCTGCCTCCTGCCGAGTGCTCATCCCCCACCTGGCCAACCAGTGCACGCTCCTACAAATAAGGAGTCCATCTGAGCGGTCTTTCCTTTATCAACATTACCATGGAAATGAGGGAAGCAGAAACACAGGAATATAAATTAGTGTCTCCTCCACAAAGATGACTGGAGTATTCGTACTGCCAGCTTGTCATCGGACTCGCACCCCCAAGTACTGACTTGGTGCGGGGGGGGGCTAAAGGATGGAGGCATGCTAAACAGCACAGGGACATGGTCTTGTTGCTGCTGAGAGAAAAAAAATGTTGCTTTCTTTACTCAAAGTACCCTAAATATGTGTATATTTTTACATAATCTATATGTGCTTGACTTTAAAATTATGTTGCTGTAACTTAAGAAATGTCCATGTTGGCTTTAAATTACCTTGTTCTAAGTAACCCACTTGCTGGCTTTTTTGTGTTGTAAATAATTTACTTGCTTGGCTATAAAATTATGTGTTGTAGAATAACTCACTAGTTGGGACATGTACCTCTCTCTACCAGATGTTCTGGAAATACATATTAAGCTACAGCACAGCTAGGGCAGAGAGGAGTGGGGCAGAGCAGGGCCAAGGAGGAGCAGTGAATGGAGAAGATGAGGGGAACAGGGTGGGAGTAGGTGCAGAGAGGAGCAGGGAATGGAGAAGCTGGGCAGAGCAGGGGCAGGGGTGGGGAGGAGCAAGGCAGAGCTGGGGATGATTGCAGAAAAGAGTGCAGTGCTGTGGTTGGCAGGGACAACATGGGCAGACTGTTTCATGGTGGAAGAGGCCACTATGACGCACTCCAACTTGTTGTGAGGACAGAAGAAATGTCCCTTTTTTTTTTTTTACTCTATTGTTTATCCCACCTTCCTACCTCAGTGTCCACTCCTTTGGACTGTTCATACCGTCTGGACCACTGCTCCAAGATCTTCTCCTAGAGTACTTCTTTCCTCCCTCCTATCCTGCACAGCGGGGTCTGTCCCAGAATTGGTGGCCCTGGATGGAGCAGTCATCATCTAGGACCACCGAGGGGATTATCCATTTTTCTGTCCTCTCAACCCTGCCCCCTGGGACGCCGGCGTAAGGATGTACGTCCAGAGAGGTGACGTGCTGACATACATCTCTCTCAAGCACCCGACAGCGTCCCCTCCCTGACTCCATGAGCAGACACGCCCAGCCCCTTGAGCCCGTGTTCCCACGGCTCTCTCAGGATATTCAGGCCTATTGCACCCTGGTATCCCCACCCCTGAGAGGGAAGAACATCCGTTGGGGCAGCTCAATCTTCCCTCGGCCGACCCCCACGGCCAGGTCTGTTCCCAAACCGGGTCGCTGCATTCGTGCAGGTGGCATCCAGCGCCAACCTCATCGCCACCGGGTCGGCCTAAACGCCCCTTTCTAGTGATCATTAAAGTGCTGCGCGGGCTCTGCCCTTGGCAGCACTAAAAGGAGGATAAAAGGAGGAAAATAGAGGGAAGTGAGAAGGGGTGGGGGGTTGGTAGGAGGCTTTTTACCTGAAGAGGGTAAGAGTGGCTTTGAGAGGTATATGGTCCCACCCCCAATCCCCTAGGTGTTGTTCTCTGAAAGCTGGTTAGTTCCAGTCTAAGTCGGGGGGAAGGGGGTTGTACAACCTTTGAGGCAGGGTAATTGTTGAAAGGGGCATATGCCTCTCCAGGGAGGTGGGGCACCAGTCTTGTGCCAGCAAGCAAGATTCTGGGTGCCTGCCCCACCTCAATCTTCAGTTCCTTGGCCTCTGAGCTTTAACCCGGTATGGGCCCCTGCCATTGACTAGCCTTAAGGGCAGTAACCACTATATGGCTGGTGTACCTATATTTATGGCGTAGAATTTTTAAGCCCTACCTAAAAAATGTTGACCTTTGGTCAACATGTAGGAAGGACCAGAACACTCTAAGTTATAAGCATGAACACTTAAAAAAGAGTTGAAGTAAAATGGTTGAATGTATAGTAACAATCTTCTGAAATCTATAGCTTTAAAAGAACCTTGTGTTGGGGCCCCAGTCAGACAATCCTGAGGTACCCCTCCTTCCATTTTGTTCCATGTTGGACCTAAGCCGCATCCTGATTTGTGCGTACCATAAGAGCACCCCCAGTTTCTACTTATACCCTGGACCTGGTGTGTAGTTTCATGGAATGGTAGGAGAGGTCAGGGGCTGCTATCTGGAAGCATCCATGGTTATTCTGAGCTGAGCCCCCAAGGGGATTAGAGGGTTGCTTATTGCTTCTCAAACGTAGTGGTGAATGCACAACAAGCCCCAAAACCCTTACATTTCTTAGCATTTATCTGGGCCAACCATCATAGGGTTGCTGGGGAAGGTTGAAAATGTAACCCTGATTCCCATATTTATTCCCCTGGCGCTTGAGAGAAGAAAATTAAAGATAAAAAGGGGGGGTGAGGGAGAGGGTGACTGGTTGAGTTGCAGAGTTTCTTCTAGCATAGCTGTACATCAAATGAGGAGAGCAATGTCTTGGTGTGCTCTTTTGGCCTCAGGGATGGATGATAAAAAAAACCCGTAGTAAGTAGTGTCGTGTATCTTCCGAGGCACTGCTTTATATCCCCGTACAGTGGTGATACCCTCAATCTGCTCCTCAGTCAGCCCCTCCCTCCCTTGACAATTACTCCACCCCACCCCCTCGTATTGCTGACGGACCTATCTACGGACTGTGGCTGACATTGACAAACAACATATGGATCAACATATACATTTCTTATACTAAATCTGTAAACCTGTTCAGGTTGAACTGCATAACCTTCCGAAGGTGTTTGAGTGAGACCTGGTTGCTACTGGTCAGCCCCCCACGCAACCGCAAACTCGCATTCTACTATCTTTAAGGCTCGCTGTAAGGCAACATGGAAAACCTATAAACCACCATGAAGCCCCAGGATTCAGGGAATGCAATATATTGAAGAACTCACTGTCCGATGGTCCCATTTATTTTACTTTTCCCCCCAGAGATGAGGGGTGGAAATTCTTGTGGATCCTTGGGATGGTTAACAGAGTCAGTGCCTCCCCTTCTTCTTCCATGCTGCAGCTGGCCTACTCATTACAAATGGGGACCCAGTCCACAGTGATCTGGTCAGTGAATGTGTCTGTGGGATTCAGCTTCATGTTAGCACCGGACAGGTTCACAGCAGAGGGGGAGAGCACATGGAGCGGGTTGAATCGGTTCCCTGTCTTGACTGGGGTGTCAGTAGGCAAGCAGCTGCTGGCATTGGACTGCAGAAATCTTCTCTGCCTGCTTCTGGACCTCTTTCTCTGGTATTGAATTTGGTGTCAGAGTTCAGTTTGGAAAGTTTCTTCTGGCTGCTCCTGGATACCATTTGCCAAGCCAGGGCTGGAGTTGTTTCAGTTGGTGGATGTTGCTGTGTGAGTCTCTGCTCTGAGGGTCCCATTTCCATTGCCAGGCTGATCTCACTATGTGTTTTCGATGGTAGCTGAGGATCAGGATACCTGTCATTCCTGTTGTGGGTCTTAAGTTAACTCTGCCTTCTCTGGATTTTTAAAGTAGTATAGGTGCCATCTATCTGGACTCTCAACTGGTCTGGGTAGCAGAGAAAAGTAGTAGTACCCAGTCTGTAAAATTGTTGTTTAACATCATTGTAGGCTTTCTGTCAGTGAGAGGGGTCTTGAAAAAAGTCCTGGTAAAGTTGTACTTTTTTGCCCCTGCCATAGAAGCATTCATTTCTCTCTGGCTGCTTTTTATGTTGCTTGCACGCATGTGCAAGAAACATAGTGCCTTCATCTGAGTTTTCGGAGGTGTGGCAGCCCTCTTCCAATTCAGTCAGTGTGTTTGCAGGCGCAGCCGCAGTTCTCCAATCACTGCTGGAGCTGTCTATGACACCTCCAAAATGCAATGGAGTACAGTTGAAAGGGAGAGCTACGCTTCAGTGAGCAGCGATAAGATATCACCTGCTCATGCGTGCTCCTCCTACACACACACACACACACACAATCACGCATACTGCATGCTGGGGCCCCCCCACACTGTATAGCCGACAGGAGTGCCCAATCCCCCATCGGCTGTGCTGCGCCCCCCCAATCAGAGTTGCACATGCCACGCTGGGTGCCCACCCCAGCGTGGCAACTCATCGAGAGCCGATGGGGTGCCCAATCCCCCGTCAGCTCCACTGCCCCCCCAGAGTACAGGGTGCCATGCTGACAGCCCACCCCAGTGTGGCAACAGATGCTATCACTGACGGGGGTGCCCAATCCCCCATTGGCTCCATGACCCCAACCAGCCATCCTTGTGCCACGCTGGGAGCCCACCCCAGCGTGGCAAACATCCCACATTGTCATTTAAAACAAAAACCTGCAAATAAAAAACTGTCCCTCGGCACTTCTCCTGCCTCCCACAACCCGCACCCACCACTCGCACCTACCTCCCCACCCCTCATTGTACTTACCTCCGGACCTTGGTGCGACGATCTTCGGTGGACGGGAACACGTCTGCACTCTTCAAAGCCGACCGCGAACTGAGGAAATGCCGGTAAGTTGTATCATTGGATAGATAGCGTTTTTTCAACTTTGCTACATATCTCAGGCATTTTTTGGAATTTTTGCACCAAATTTTCAACACAGGGTTTTCCTGACCCCTCTTCATGAATTCTTGCACTGTCATGGCGTTAATTTGGCCTGAAGGGTGATTTCACAGTCACTGTGTGAAATCACCTTTCCACACTGATTAATGAAATGACACTGCCAGTGTTCATAAGGTGGGCTCTCAAAAAGCCTATGTTGAAAATTTGATCTAAAATGACTGTTTTCTGAACATCGTTACATGCAGTTCCTACGCACGCTCATAAGTTCGTGAATTTTCAATATTTTCACTCCAGATTTTCAACATTGTCATTTTACCACACCTCCTTATGAGCAGTATAGCTGTCATTTTTCACATCTCACCCAAACATGTTTCCGCCCATGTAGCGCACAATGGCGCAGTTGGTGTACAAAATCACTGTATGGGGCACATTAAGAAAATCATAGTGACACTGTTCATGAGCAGAGGTCTTAAAATGACTATGTTGAAAATTTGGTGGAAAAATTCCTAAAAATGACTGTTTTACAAGCCTGCATTGCGCAGTTCCTACGCACGCGCGTAAGTTTGCAAATTTTCAATATTTTCACTCCAGATTTTCAACATTGTCATTTTACCACACCTCCTTATGAACAGTACAGCTGTCATTTTTCACATCTTGCCCAAAACGTGTTTCCGCCCATGTAGCGCACAATGGCATGGTCGGTGTGCGAAATCACTGTATGGGACACATTAAGAAAATCACAGTAACACTGTTCATGAGCAGAGGTCTTAAACTTTCTATGTTGAAAATTTGGTGACAAAATTCTTAAAAATGACTGTTTTACGAGCCTGTGTTGCGCACTTCCTACGCAGGCTCCTAAGTTTGCGAATTTTCAATATTTTCACTCCAGATTTCCAACATTGCCATTTTACCACACCTCCTTATGAGTAGTATAGCTGTCATTTTTCACATCTCGCCCACAACGTGTTTCTGCCCATCTAGCGCACAATGGCGCAGTCAGTGTGCGAAATCAACATATGGGACACATTAAGAAAATCACAGTGACACTGTTCATGAGCAGAGGTCTTAAAATGACTATGTTGAAAATTTGGTCACAAACTTCCTAAAAATGACTGTTTCACGAGCGTGCATTGCGCAGTTCCTACGCACACTTGTAAGTTTGCAAATTTTCAATATTTACACTCCACTGACTTCCAAATACCTACACAGCACATACAAGCAAGCAACATTCGGCATTGACAAATGCTTGTTGGTAGTATTCTTTCTCTGATTACCAGAGAAATGTATGTAGTAGTCATGGCTTGCCACCGTGAGGGAGTCAGGGAGCAAGCAACCTGTGTTCCCACTCGAGCTCGGGCAGAGAGACGTTGCATATATTTTTTATAATCTATATGTGCTTGACTTTATAATTATGTTGTTGTAACTCAAGAAACTTCTGTGTTTGCTTTAAATTACCTTGTTCTAAGTAACCCACTTGCTGGCTTTTTTGTGTTGCAAATAATTTACTTGCTTGGCTATAACATTATGTGTTGCAGAGTAACTCACTAGTTGTGACATGTATGTCTATCTACCAGATGTTCTGGAAATGCATATTAATGTACGGTGCAGAGAGGAGCGGGATGGAGCAGGGCCAAGGAGGAGCGGAGAAGGGAGAAGCTGGGTGGAGCAGGGGCCACAACTGCCCGCCGCCACTGCTACTGAATGACCAAAACTAACAGAAACGGCCAAAGAATTACAATTTATGGAATTTTAGTAATAAATGACTGAGCTGATTCCTTGCAGCACCGCTACTTAAATGAAGCCTTCAGTCGGCTCGGTGTGAGGGTCATCCAATATGGGTTCCAAGCTCCTTGTGTCCCATGCCCCTCTGCCAGAGCCCTACATCACACTGCCATGAAAGCCAATTTGCCACAACAATCAGGGGCTTTCCTGGCATCAGGGTCAGCTTCTCTTGGCAAACTGTATAGGCCAACAAGGACGGAATGAGAAGCTGACGCTGGGATGATGAGGTGCTCCCTGATTGCGGCGGTTAAATCCTTTCAAGTTGGTGGCAAGCTGGCAAATTAGTGTCACCGCCAGCCTGCACTAGCCTTGGTGACACACAGCCAAGCCCACTAAAGTAGTGGCGGCATTGGCCGCTCACTAAAGTAGTGGCAGCATTGGCCGCAACAGTGCTGCACCTCCACAACCCGCTTCTCTCCTAAGCTGCCACAACATGTTTCTTGCGCATGCGTAAGCAAACATAAAAATGACACCTGGCTCGGGGTTTGCCTTAGGAACCTCTTACTTATGGTGGTTCCCACTCCTGAAGTGTGTCCCTAAGTGCAGTAAATTAAACTGCTATTGATTCATTTACAGAAATTCTCCTCAATAACATGGCAAAAATGTTTCTGATATTCTTGACTGTCACAAATGTCTGAGTCCTCAGCCAAGACCCCAGGAAGCAAACATGCACTCCACTTATTTTATCTTTAACTTCACTGCTTTCTGCTTTGTGACTCAGCTTCATCTCACTGAGTATGCTCTATGGTTGGGTGTGGGGGCTACTGCTGCTCCTATCCTTCAGCCTCCTCTGTAAGTCCTCACCCGCCATCTCCAGCTACAACGTAAGTAGTCAGTCAGAACTCAACAAGTAGGCCCACCAGTCTTGGTACTTCCCTCAGTTGTCTGGCACCCTACGGCCCGTGCATTATGAGCTGAAGCTGTGGCCATGGTTTGAGCCAGATGGGACCCACCCTGATGTCCACTAATGCTGCACTGGGCAAGCTAACTTCACCTCCGAGTGCATCTAGGGGAGGGACCTCATCCTGCTGCACAGCTGTGCTCTCAAATACATCATCTGGAGCCTGAAGGCACTGTCAGGCACTGCCAAGGCCCCAGGGTTTCATCAGCCCATGGTGGATGCAGCCTCCAGACCTCAGTGCCATGACAGACTATTTAGTGTTGGAGCTGAACTGCATGCTGAGGAAGGCCTGTACCAAGTGCTTCTGTGGCACTTGAGCAATCCACTTGGCAGAACCTCAGTGGGCTTTTCATCAGCCAGTAGAGGGCCCAAGAAAGTGGTGACATGCAGAGACAAAAAATGACAATATGGAAATCCAATGGGTGGATGGCATTTGGAAGTGCACGGACAATTCCTGAAATCAGGGTTGAAAACATGCTATCACCTCCTGTAGACAACAATGAAGCAGGATCTTAGCTAATGAGACATGGCTGGAGTTTTCCATAGAAATCTCCTCACCTATGGAGTTTCTTATTTCCAAAGTGTAACCATGGTTGATGATGCAGCTATTGGTTATACCAAAGTGATCTTCCTTGCATATTTTAGTTTTCAAGTTTGGCACTTTGATATATACTGTATGTAAACCCCTCAAAAGGTGGGGCTTACCTGTGGAGCCCCTGTGGCTCAAGGTGGGTCCACCTGTGACATTTGCATCCTCCAGCTGAAACTTGTGCAGGAGGCCAGGGTGGGAGTTGTTGCTGTTGCCCAGTTGTTCTGTCATTGTGACAGCCAATTAAAGGAACGCACCCGAAGACGAACCGGGAGGACCACCGACATCACCAGGGGCAATCCAGATAATGATCCTGGTTGAATTAACTGTTTATAAAGTTAAAAATAGCACCCAACAGTAAGTCAATATGTGTAAAGCAGCAGCCAGACTTTGATTTGTGTTAACTAAATGAACGTCACCACCTTCCCATACCCAAGGATTCTGCTTTTGACAGGTAGGTAACGCCATCTTCCTTGACTGCTCATCCTACTCGAATGGTGTTATGTAATGCCAGGTCTATTAAGAACAAGACTGCTACAATAGCAAATCTTGTTGGGACATCTGACCTGATTTGCATCACTGAGACCTGGCTGGACAATAATGAGGGCCCAGTTTTGGCTGCATCTGTTCTGGCCGGGTACTCCACTATGAAACAGAAATCCCTAAATTTAAAACATTAAAAATCCCTTAATTGTACTATATAATTTCTCATTGACAATTAAGTGAATAATTAAGGTGTTTTCATCCATAAAATCTGCTTAATTCATCCTTAACCAGAATGCACAAATTAAGGGGTAATTTCACTTATTTTTTTATGTTAACTTAATCTTATGCTTAATTTTTATCCATTAATTCCTCAGATTAAGCCTGAATTTCTAATTGATTTTATACTTAATCTGCACCCCTTAATCCTTAATTTAAGTACCTGTAAGTGCTTAATTTTACATTTAATTGTAATCACTTAATATGGAAATTAAATACATTATTCCCCTTAATTTAACAACAAAAATTAAATATATTTAATCCCTTAATTTAACACTTAATTGTAATCCCTTAACTAAAAATCTATCTAATTTACTGAAACAAAATTCTGAAATTCTACTTAATTCTGAATCTTAAATATACCTTAATTGCATCTTTAATTGAGCAATGCATTAGAGATAAACTGTTTAAACCCTACAATTCCCTGAATTATTTACTTTGGTTTGCACAATGTGGATCCCACCCCTTAATCTTAAATCACCAAAATAAAATACCTTTTAGTGCTTTTTTGATTTGATTTAAAGTAATGTCCTTAATTTAGACTTAAAAATAATGGTTAACTGAAATTCTACTGGAAATTACATTTACAATTCAAAATCTGATCCACCGAGGAGGCGGTATAGCACAGTGGCTCTGAGTTGCAAACCTGGAGACCTGAGTTTGAAGCCCATAGCCCTCACTTGCATACTGTGTGACCCTGAGCAAGCCACATAACTTCCTTGTGCTCCCAGGTCACACCTGTAAACAAGCTTTCATATTAGTGTGTCTCTCCTGGTAAAAAGAAATTATATAAGTTCTTTATTTTTTTAATGCTTAAATTTCTTTTCCTCATTGCCAAGCTATCACAACTCAGCATTTAAGAACAATAAATTATTTTGGGTAGACAGTGAAAGCACAACATTAGACGTACATTGAATATTATTTACAGGTGGGGGCAGGTCAAAAATTCTCATGGAGCGGCAGTGGTGGTGTTAGATGCAGAAAAAGCATTTGACCGTGTGGAGTGGGGGTATCTATTGAGGTACCTAGTAGACTGGGTCTGGGCCTGAATTTTTGTCAATGGGTGCATACATTATGCACCCTTCCCTTAGCTCAGGTGGCAGGCAATGGTATCTTGTCCCAGCCCTTCACTTTGGAGTGTGTCATACACCAAGGCTGTCCACTACCCCCTTTGTTATATGTTCTCTCCCTAGAGCTGCTTGCTGAATCTCTTAGAGCACATGAAGGAATAAGGGGCTTTGTAGGAGGTGGCAGAGAACATAAGATAACCATGTATGCTGATGACCAGCTTCTCTACCTGCAGAACCTTGCACAAGATTTGCCAACTGTTCATCAGTTAATGAAGGTTTTTGGGAGTATTTCAAGCCATAGAGTTAATTGGACTGAAAGCGAATTATCGCCAGTAAGTAAATTGGATAGGGCTCAGTTGATAGCTAATTTAGGGGCTTACAAATGGTGTCCCAACTGAAATATTTAGGTGTACAGCTCTCTAATTACATCAAGTCAATTTATGCCCTTAATTATAAGACCCTCCTTAATAAATTGAAAGAGGATTGCGACAGATGGATGGAGCTGTCTCTGTCCTTGTTAAGTAGAGTTGGAGTAGTAAAGATGACAAACCAGAGATTTAAACAGGTCACTCATTTTAAAGTTAGGGTCATTTCTGTTCTGAGCATTAGAATGTAACACAGTGTTCTCTGCAGAAGTTGACTCGTTGGAGCCCATAGGTTGTTTGGAAGATCCAGGTAGCTGACCAGTATCCAGGTCTATGACTGGCTGTTGATTCAAAAGATTCAAGGGTTCTTGAGATGCAGTAGAACCCTGAGACATAGTCTGGCAATGAGAAGAAGTACCTTTAGTGGCTGTAATGATGTCTACTGCTGCGACCATTCCTGGCAAAATCCACTCAGAGCCATCCAGAGTTTTCTGCCAGCCTGCAGCTTCCAAGGCAGCATTGGGAGACCAAGAACAATTGGGTTCTATAGAAGATCTAGTGCTTGGTCACAAATGCTGCTGAGACATCGGTAAGGGTTAGGAAGCATTGTCATTTTCGTTACCTAGTTGGTTTTCAGTAATATTTGCAGAATAATCAGCTTCAGGTATGGAATCCTGCAAGTTTGCTGCATCTTGTATAAGTTTCAACAAAAAGTTTTTGTGCTGTTGGAAAACTTGTTTGAGCTGCAGTTCAGATAGATCATTCTGAGCAGTACACACCTGAGGTTCTTTAGTCATTTGGGAGCCAGATGGCAAACTGTCATCAGCAGGTAAATCCCATTCAGCATTCAGTTGTACAGAGCCTTCTGCAATCTTTGAATAGCCATTAGAATGCATAACAGAGGTACCAGCATTAGTTTTCACTGGGATTCCAGAACAGGTAGCAGGAGTAGCACCTCCACCTCCTACTCTTCCATCTTGAGAGTTGGCCATCTTGCAACAGGATGGCCAAAGTATCCCCCTACTGTCAGAGTAGGGGAATTTCCCTGGTGCCCTGACCAAATTTCCTCCCATTCACTAAAAATACCAACAGCTTAATCTGGTTCAAGGTCAGTTGGTATTCATCTGTATCCCCTTCCCCTGGGTCATGCCTGAAAACAGGAAGAATTTGCCTAGTGCACTTACCCGGTCAACAAAAAAACTAAATAAAGTAATAAGATGCAGGGATAGAGGAACTCTATGACTTTTTGTTTATCCAAATACGTTCAGTAATGAATTGTGCATTCAAAATGTACAGGAAATGCATGAATACAAGGCAAATTGTGTTTATTAGTATTTTTTTTAAATGCGTGCAGGCATGAGGAACTCTTTATGCTGCATAATCATGTGCCTGTTCCATTAATGTACAATACATTTTACAATGTTTAAATCCCAAACCATAAGATCAGTTCAAAAGTTGTACTTTTTAATTTTCTGGCATCTTTTACCACTTGAAGGCTTGAATGCTTTGGTGGACTGTAGTCTACGTACTCATGATTTTTCATTCCTTTCCCCCTGTTCCTGGTGTCAGGTATCACATGTCCAGCATCTTGCTCATCCACACTGTTTGATGGAATGTAATCATAGTAATCACAAAGCATTATTTAGACTTTCGTCCTTATTTGCTTGCCATGAGTAAGAGGTAAAAAGAAAGGACCCATTAATAATCTCTAACCTTAGTTTTACTGAATTCATCCAATCTAATTTTAAAAATATCAAAGGTTGGACTATTGACTATCTCATGTGGGAGGGAGTTCCAACAAGAGACCACCCGCTGACTAAACCAATATTTTCTTTTTAGCAAATTCCACTTTTGTTGTTTAATCTGTTTACAATGAGTTCTAGTGTTGTAATTTTTTACATATAATTCAGTCCTAAATCTTCTCTGAGGATGTTGTCTTGGAATGATCTATAAACTAAGATCATATTGTCCCTCCATCTTCTGTATGCCAAAGAACAGAGATTCAAATCCTGCAGCCTCTCTTGATATGTCATATTTTTAAGTCCCGTTATTGTTCTGGTTGCCCTTTTCTGCAGTCTCTCCATTCTCTCTAGCTCTTCTGTTGTGTGAGGGGACCAGACTTGAGAGCAGTACTCCAAGTCGGTTCTCACCATTGACCCATACAGTGGGATCAAGACCACCCTACTTCCACTTGATGTGTGTCTCAGTATACAGTTTAGGGCTCTGTTAGCATTTTTTTATAGTTTGATCACAATGGGAACCAAAAGTAAGGTCTTTACGCATGATGACACCCAAATCCCTCTCTTGCACGGCATGTTTTAGTTGCTTGTTACTGTATTAATAATATAACTTAATTCCAGGTTCTTTTTGCCCATATGTAGGACTATACAATTATCTTCATTTAATTTAAGTTTATGCTCTGTTGTCCATTTCTCAATATGTTTGAGAGTTTCTTGAAGTGTAATGTAGTCCGAATTTGAGTCAATCACTGCCCCCACTCTGCAGTCGTCTGCAAACTTAGTTATCCGTATATTATCTGTATTATATTGTAAGGATGATACATATATATATATGTATATATATATATATATATATATATATATATATAGAGGAAAAACTCCATTTAATGCATTAGTTAGGGTTGTTCCACAGTGACAAAGAGTAGGAAATTCGGTGTTAGGGTTGAAAACCCTTGGACCCCCAGCCCACCCCCAACTGGCATTGGGGTGCATATTGAGGTCATCACTAACTCTCACCCCATCACATGTAAAGCAGCAGAAGTATAGGAGAATGGGGTGAGAGTTAGGACCGACGACCCCAATGCCGTTGGGGGTGGGCTGGGTCCAAGAAGGGTTTTCAACCCTAACACCAAATTTCCTCACTTTTGTCACTGTGGAACAACCCTAACTAATGCATTAAATGGAGTTTTTTGCCTCTAATTTCCCTTCTTTTTAAGAATGATAATGAGAAATAGTGAATGTAATGCAGCGGGGGGCGCCCCCATGTGATGTCTTGTGGCATAGTAACAGGAACAGCAACGCAAACAGAAGCGCCAACAGTGGCGCATATGGTAATGCAAGTACCTAATGAGAATAGAAAGGGTAACATACATGGTGGCGTAGACGGAACGGTCTCACCACGTGATGTGTTGTCACATAGTAACATGGTGCCTGCAAATGGAAATGTCAATGGGCATGGTGACACAAAGTGAAACAGAAAGAGAAACAGTACTGTAGACAGAAATGGCAAAAATAACAGAAATGCAAGCACAAATGAAAATGCAAAGGATAATGCACATGGTGTGACGCTAACGGTAAGTGAAACGGCACGGAACCGCAAGTGGAAAGGGCAACGTAACAGTAATGTAAGCGCACAGGCTGGTTTTCCCAAAAAGCTGCATAAAGAAAGACAGTGAGTACAAAGAATGTATGCATAATAATGGGTATCAGAGCAGAAAATGAGGACTTGGAATACTAAATAGGTTATATCTCAGGAACCGTACGGCGTAGAAAAAAAATTTAAAAGTCATATGATTTATGACTGTCCTGGCTAGTTTTGTGCTTCAAGCATTTTTATGATGAAAAGTCCGTATCTCGCACCGTTTCCGAGTTAAGGGCCCTGAAAGGCGCGGCGAACGCCGTAATGTTATCCTATGGGAGAAAAAGAGAAGTTTGGAGTGCCACAACTTTGCCTCCCTGTAATATTATTTCACCAAACCACTGAAAGGCACATCTGAGGGCTGTTGGCTGTGTTCCCTCCAAATTTCAGGAAAAAAGACCCAACCATTATTTTGCAGCAGGGTGCCAAGGGATTCCTGTAATGCGTCGGGCGCCGTAATGTTATCCTATGGGAAAAAGTGTCCACTTTGGAGTACCGTAATTTTGCCGCCATACAATATTATTTCAACAAAACACTGAAAGGCACATCTGTGAGATGTCGGCTACATTCCCTCTAAATTTCAGCCCAAAACTCCAAACCATTCTTTTGCAACAGAGTGCCAAAGAACTGTTGTCATTTTCCCACAGACTAGAAAAGTACTGTCGCAATTTGAGAAAGCTTTCGCAAAAATTTGCGACACTTTCATCACCACGAAAGTATTTTGCAAAAGTACTTTTTCCAGAAATTTGAAAAACATATTTCTGGGGTGTTTTACCCCAAAATAAAGACATAGCTAGCATCCTCAGGGTCCGACTAGGTGAATACAAAAAGAATTAGGTTGCTAGATGGTCCCAAACTTAAATGGCAAGTATTTTTCCTGATCACTAACTGAAAACAAGATGGTGGATTTGCAAAAGTAATAGGGCCATTTGCGAAAGTAAAAATGCATTTGTGACACTGTCGAACTTTTTGTTAACTTTTCCCATTGACTTATAATGGGAAATTGTTTTTTGAATAACTTTTGAACAGTTTAATATTTTTTCACGAAATCTTTGAAGGGCACATCGGGGACCCTGGCTGCACATTCCCTGAAGATTTTGGGCAGGTCGCGCAAACTGTGCAACCTGTAGGCGTGACCGTAGAATTCCAGAAAAAGCGTAAACGCATGCGCAGATCACGCTTAATAACTCCATAGCCGTGTATCCAACCAGTACGAAACTTGGCAGATACCAAGGCATATGGGTCTTGATTATGTATTCCAAATTTCAGGCAAATCTGTCAAACAGTTGCAAAGTTATTAAGGTGCAAAATTTGGGGTTTAACATAGAAATGGCTCCTCAACCCTAACTATGGTAGCACTACCGTGCTACCATAATATATGTTAAATAAACAGGGACCCAACACTGAACTCTAAGAGACCCCGCTCAACATAGAAAGCCAGTCAGATCGTTCTCCATTTATAACCACTCTCTGTCTCCTTCTCCATAACAATTCTGCAATCCAGTTAACAACATTTTAATTTATCTTCAGAGAAAGAAGATATTTGACCAACTCATCATGAGGTAATTTGTCAAATGCCTTAGAAAAATCTAATAGTATTACATCCATTGATATTCCTTGATCTAAAGATCTGCTTACTTTTTCATAAAAATGTAACAGATTGGTCTGACATGATCATGATTTTGTGAACCCATGCTGGCTGCGATCAAACAGATAATTTTCAGTCAGGTGATCATAAATATGATCTTTTATAATACTTTCTAATATTTTCCCCATTGTGAATGTTAAACTAACTGGTCTGTAATTTTCAGGGGAATTTTTTCTTCCCTTCTTGAAGATAGGTACCGCATGTGCTTCTCTCCATGTATTAATCACCTCCCCTCTGTCTAACGGCCTTTGAAAGATAAAGGCCAATGGTTGAGCTATCTCCTCTACTATTTCTGAAAAGAGTCTCAGATGGATATTGTCCAGTCCAGGAGATTTCTTAATCTTAACCCTCCTCAATCTATCCAAAACATCTTTTGTATTGATTTTAATCCACTTTTCATCAGTTGTATTGTGTTTAATATCAGTTGTTAATATATCTTTGGGATTAAATACAGTGGCAAAGTATTGATTCTGTACCTCAGCCATTTCCTTGTCATTTAATATATTGCCTCTGTCATTCTTGAATGGGCCTATTGTCTGTTTATTCCCTTTTTTGTTATTGATATATGCATAGAAAGTCTTGTAGTTATCTTTACTTCTAGTTGTCAATTTTTTTCAAAATTTGTTTTAGCACTTTTGATTAATTTCTTTACACGTTTTTCCTGTTCCTTATACTTTGAAAGAAAGTTTGTATCAAGCTTAGATAGTTTATACATTTGGGGCCAGATATTCAAAAGGGTTGCGCCATGCGCAACAGGGTTGCGTGTGCGCAACTCCAAAAATGCGCCATTCTGCGATATTGAGAAGGGGCCAGTTGCGCCACCGAAAACACGCTGAGCCACAGCGCAATGGAAATGAAGGCATGCGCAACCGAAGGGGGCGGGTCCATGCATAAAGTGCGTAATGCGATATTTGAACACTTGCGCAATGCGCAAGAGTGGCTCAGCCGGAAGTTGCGCAGTACCGGATTTGAGCCAAAATAAAACGGCTCAAGGGAGCGGCGCAAGAACTCGAGCAGGCTGCAAACCAGGGAAGAGAGACAGAGAGAGACAGAGACAGAGACAGAGACAGGAGCAGGAAGGACAGAGAGGGACAGTGGGTCCTGGAGGACAGAGAGGCCAGTGGGGGTGCCCGGTGCAGTGGAAGCAGCAGTGGGGGCAGTGGGGGTAACACAGGAACAGCAGCTGGGGGGGGCAGAAGCCAGGGAGATGGACAGTGTCAGCTTCCACATGGAAGCTGTAATGAGGGGGGTGAGACAGCATGCTGCAGGGGGACGTGGCCGTGGAGGGGCCCATCGGCGGTATGCCCCCAACAGGCGGTATCGTGCCCGCATCAGCTATGAGCTGTACAGTGATGTTGAGATCGTGGCCCGGTACCGCCTGAACAGGGCAATACTGAGACGGCTCAGTGAGCTGTGCAGTGATGTGATGCAGGCACCATCACGACGGAGTCACGCTCTGTCCGTGGAGACCAAGGTGACAGCCTGCATGTGCCTGCTCGCCACGGGCACCTTCCAGAGGCCGACAGGGGACACCACAGGCATCACGCAGTCGCCACATCACGCATCCTCACCCACCTCAGCGCACTGCTGCCTCATGCCGCGGAGTACATCCATTTCCCAGCACCGCGCAGAGCGTACAGCAAACATGCAGGAGTTCCACAGGGTAGCACAAATGCCTGGCGTGCTAGGTGCCATAGACTGCACCCATGTGGCCATTCGATGCCACCTGGCCCCGACGGGCAAGCATATCGGAACCGAAGGGCTACTCGAGTGTCAACTGCCAGGTGGTGTGTGATGCCACTGGCGATCATCAATGTCTGTGCCACACTACCCTGGCGGAGCACAGATGCCTTCATATGGCACCAATCTGCACTGTGCCATTGATTCGAGAGGAACATCCCACGGGTCATCTAGTGGGTGAGCACATGTATGGAATGCAAACTCTGTGCAAGGGTGGAATGACACAGGTGCCATGGTAGTGGCACACAAGGATATGGGCAATATGGACCTGACCTAACACTGATCTCCACTATCTCCACACAGGTGACTGTGGATACCCACTCCGTCCCTGGCTGCTCACACCATACCGGGCGCCCCATGACCCCAGCGCAGCACGGTTTCAATGAGGGCACATGCCGCAACACGGAACATCATAGAGCGGGTGTTCAGGATACCAAGGCACGCCGATGCCTGACACCTCCGGCGAGCTCTCTACAGTACAGCCCCAAAAGGCCTGTGGGATATTCCTGGCCTGTTGCATCCTGCACAACATGGCCAAAGACCATGGGATAGCCGTACAGGTCCAAGAGGGGACAGCGATGGGACGCCAGTGGCGCCGTGATATGGGTGATGAGCCGCCCCTAGGATGGAGGGACCCCCGACTGACCCGGCAGGCCCAGCTGCACCGGACACCATTGCAGAAGAGCACTCACGCACAACACAGGGAAGTCAAGGGACATGTGCAGGCAACACTGTCTATGTGCAAACCACAGACACACAGGGAACACACCGTGCATGAAGGTCAGGGAGTTGAAGGGTCTACGATACCAACACATTAGCAGAGAGGTGAGCACTCAAATAAACACACACACACACCAGGCAGCATACAGGGGCAGTAGCACAGCAATGCGGAAATTACACGCTATCACACAGCACCACCAACCACCCTCACCACCTGGACTGTCCACGTACGTGTGTCAGGACCTGGGCAACCTTGCACCTTGGTGTACAGTGCAATGCAGGCATCATCATCCACACGCACCTGTGGACAGCAGTTGGGAGAGCGTGCAGGTGGTCCGTGTGTCAGTTTGGTGAGCAGAGCACCCAGCAGTGCACTGCCCACCATGACACACATTGCACACAGGGCAGCACCAGACAGGGCCTGCATTGGGAGACAGCTCAGTCAGGAGCACTGTCCCACCGCCACCACGGATGCATGGGTGGCCCGCCGCGGGCCTAGCAGCACTGGCAGGCTGTCAGGGGCCACATCGGGTGGCACTACTGCACCACCAGGGGTCCCAGTGCGTGACCGCCGACTTGCCCAACAGGGGTCTGCATCCCGCTGAAGAAACTTGCACCAGGGGTGCTCGGGATGCCCACAGCAGAACCCGGTGTCGACAGGCCTGGTGTCGCACGACGCCGGGAACGGGGAGTGGAGTGCGCACTGTGTGGGGTGCATGGTACAGGGTCACCAGACAGTGTGGTCAATGTGGTCGCCACACAGACCACTGCCTGGGTCAGCCTGTCGATGGCAGCGGTCACATCCGTCCACATATGGACCATCTCGGCCTGGTCCCGAGCACACTCCCTGCTATGCCGCTCCACGGACACAGTCAGTGCCTCCACGGACCTTGCAACCCGCCCCTGCAGCTGTACCGACTCCTGCAGCAGGCGGGTGTGCACGTCCAAAGGGTACTGTGCCCCAATGGCATCGTGACCCCCAAGGTGTGGATGGTCCTGGTGCACAGCACCCCTTGAGGGTGGCTGCTGTTCACCAGGACCAGGTATGGGCTGATCCAAGGGCGGTGGACAAGTGCCACTGCCTGACGCTGTCCCCCCAGGCCTGGTGTGCAACTGCTGCTGCTGCCCCTCCAACTGCTGAGCCCCCAGGTCCACCTGTTCCACCCCTGTGCTGTCAACAGTGCCAGACACCTGCTCAGCCACCGGTGCTGCCCCACCGGTGCTGACAGGCCCAGCCTGTGACTGTGCCAGCATGCTGGTACACAGGTGTGGAGCTGGACGGCCCGGGCATGCCTGCCGTGTGTCCCCGTGGGACACACACCTCTCACTGGCCATTGCAGGCCTGCCATCCTCAATAGTGCCGGTGCGTGCCACTGCCATAGGCACAGCATGCTGGCACACCTGCATGCCAGACTGCTGTGATACAGGCTGTGCACCCCTGCACCCGATCACTGCCGGGCGGAGTTGTCAGCCCAGCCGCCTGCTTGCTGCAGTGCGCAGGCTGCTGGCGGAGGTGGAAGGTCCCTCCTCCTGGTCCAGCAGGTCTGCCCTCACTGTCAGCACCCACCACCACCGCCTCCTGCAGACGAACAGGATCTGAAACAGAAAGAGAGTACATGTGAGTGCATGTGAACAACAGCCGCCCCACAACATCACCATGACATACCGTGCAGTGATGGGCTTCCACCTGTCTGGAATCCTCCACCAGGAACACCCAATGGCATTCGGCTGCATGGCCGCAACCAGTGTCTCCTCGGTCGGGTCAGCTGCAACACCACTGGTGGTCCCCCACCAGTGGCAGCACGTGCCACCCTGAAGGCTGCCACCTTCTCCTTCAGCCTCCTGCGGTCAGTCCCCATCTTCTTGCGGCACTCCTGCACGGAGCGCTGGTGGCTTCCGTGCAGGTTGATGGCCAGAGCTACCCCCTCCCATGCAGCTGCACGCTGCTGAGGGGTGCCCCTCCGCCCACTCAAAAGCGGCTCATCCTCCAGGTAGGCCTGGAAGAGGGCCTCGGTCTCTGCTGTGGTGAAGTTCGGCCTCCTCCACGCCCGTCCACACCCTCAGCCTGGTTCTCGCCAGTCATGCTGATCTGTATGGGTGGAAGTGGACACCTGTCACTCTGCAGTCCACAGCATTTCCCATGAGCATAGTTGCAGGCCAGGGGGCAGAAGCCCCCTTTTCCTCGCTGCCTGGCAGATACTGATGGAAAGGGTGCCCTCTGCCCCCTTCTAAGTGCCCTCATCATGCTCAGCCCCCTCATCCCGTGACACCCTCCAGCACCCCTGCCCATGTGCATTGTCCTGAGCATCACACAGCATGTAACTCACCTCTCAGCTGCAACAACCAAATCTGGCCGCCACAACCCAGTGTCGTATTTTTATAGCGCAACACATGCAAATGAGGTGTGGCGCAACTTTAATGACATGCTAATCGTGCCACTGCGCCTTTGAATGGCTGATCACCTGCTTTGCATATGTCGGCTGAATATCGCATAAATGCGCTTAGCGCAATAGGGAAGGTCCGGCTGAGCCGATGGCGCATGTTTGTGGTTGTGTGCTACACTGCATTGCGCATGCCCAGATGGGTTACACATGCGTCGATCGTGCTGCAGAACTACTGAGCGCGATAGGCTATTCTGGACATGGCCACCATTGTGCCAGTGGCGCTGCAGCACTGGGCACTATATGGCGCTGTGGCACCTCTGCCGATAGTCCCTGTGGCACTGGTGCTGTACTTCGCGAGTCGCGCGCAGGATACCTATGCATCCTATGCGCTGTCCAGCGTAGCCCGCGCCATTGCCGTGACCTTGGCATGCCCTCTGACCCTGGCACTGAGTGCATGCCATGTGTACGTCCCTCATTGCGCTGTCTGGCTACAGCGCCATGTAAAGTGACGGCGCTGCGCTAACAGCGATAGGTGCCTGTGTTGTTCATTGCGCAACAATCCACGGGGTCACA
Source organism: Neoceratodus forsteri (assembly GCA_016271365.2). Taxonomy (NCBI): domain Eukaryota; kingdom Metazoa; phylum Chordata; order Ceratodontiformes; family Ceratodontidae; genus Neoceratodus; species Neoceratodus forsteri. Next base: position 898,280,456 of record CM057456.1, on the reverse strand, counting down.
GCGCAGCGGGCCATATTGCCTGCTGTAAAGTTGGTGCCATGGCTAGGAGGAGGGTGGTGCCGTGGAGCCAAGTTGAGGTGGCCAACCTGGTGGCCCTAGTGGAGCCCCACTATGACCAACTGTATGGTGAGGCCCCCCTCACCGGAGCGAGGACCCATGTGTGGCAGCAAGTGGCCACTGACCTGGTGGGGGTCACTGGCCGGGGCCGGTCTGCGGAGCAGTGCCGGCACTGGGTCAGTGATCTCCGCCGGAGGGACCCGGAGCTGTTAGCGCAGCTGCGTTCCCGTGCCAGGCGGGGCCTGGTGCCTAGGCCACGTGAGTGTACCATCTATTCACCTATATTCTCTGTAGGGGTGTGTGTGTGCCTGGGTGGCTGTGCATCGGTGTGTCAGTGTGTGCAGCTGTGCGATGGATGGTTATGGCTGTGTGGGCAGGCAGTCTTACTGGGGCAGGGGACACTCTGCTTTTGAGTCACACTGATGTTTGTCTCACCATATGTCTCCCACAGGCGGATGGTGACGGGCGCCGACGCGCTGATGTGGGCCATGCCAGGGCCCCAGTCCCACAGGCCGTCGGCCAAAGCGGCAGCAGCATCACAGCAGCAGCAGCAGCGGCAGACTGAGCTGCTGAGGAGTGTGAGTATCATTACGTCATGGATGCTGTGCATGCTGGGGGGCAGGACCACCAACCATGATGGACACAACCAGATGGGTGGTAGTAGTTCCACTATACGTAACACTAGTGGTCCCCACACTGGAGTACAGTGTGACGGTTCCGGAACACAGCTACTGCGTATGGACAGGGACTGGGTGGAGAGCGTTCACAGGAGGGCGAATGGATGGTGCATGGATTGCATCACATGTCCTATGCAGACAGGTTGGACGGAACTGAACATGTACTCCCTGGAGGAGGAGGGTGGGATATGATGGGTCATACGAGTATTGTACAGGGGAACAGTGTGCAGGAACCAATATTTGTCAGCGTAGAGGATGTTCCAGGTGTAGAGGGCATGGGATGCAGTTGGAGGCTCGTTTAAAAGAAACATGCGAATGTGTTTCCTCACATTATGGGTGGTGGGCAGTGGAACACCCTGCCAGAGGATGGTGGGGGCTGACTTGGTCATGGGAGATCTGTATGTGTGGGCTCGCCATGAGGGACTTCTGGAGGTCAGGGGTGAGGGAATGGACTTATAGGACATGAGAGTGATCGTACAAGGCCAAATGGCCAGACTAGGTGTCCCATGGCCCCTATCTGCCGACACTGTCTATGTATCCATGTATGTAGGCGTGACACAGGTGACCTGCATCACAGTGCAGCATCACGACACGTCTGTGTATGCATCACAGGTGGTCCAGGCATGCACTGGGCACATAGCTGTGTGACTGGCATCGCACCACGTTGCAACATCACTGACAGCCTAGTTTGTACTGTGATTGGCGTGGGCAGTGTGTGTGGGCGGTGATGCGCATGGCTGGTGCCGCCTGTTTGTGATGGCCATGTGCATGTTCACTGTGGGTGGGTGCATGCCATCACATGTGCAGCACATTGGGTTAGCTGGGTTGCAGGTTGGGTGTGTTCAGGGTTGTGGTCAGTCTCAGCCATTGACTGTGTTCCCATTTTCCTAGGCCTCGGTGTGCTCAAGCATGGCGCACGATGTCCGGTGCCTGACACAGCTGGCCGGCGACAACAGAGAGCTCCTGCAAGCCCTACAGCAACAGGGGGAATGGCGGCACAGACACAGGAGGGGAAGACGGCAGGGGGAGGAGCAGGAGCCTGCTGGGCCATAGCCCACCTTTTATTTGCCCTTCCCCCATCCCTTTCACCCTGACTTCCCTCTCCAAGTTGTTTTCCTCCCTTGCACACCCCTGCCTTTTACCCGTCCCCCCAACTTGTACATAGTTTTAGCTGTTTTGTTACCTCTTTTGTTTGAATATAAAATACTATTTTGGTACAACTGCTGTGTTGGTGTCTGCTTTGCAACTGGCTCTGGGTGCTCCATTGCGGGGTGTACATGCCATCTGGGCTACTATGGTCCTGGATAGTGTGTGTGTGTGTGTGTGTGTGTGTGTGTCCATGGGGAGGTATCACCAGCATAGCATTGCCTTTCTGTTGCTCTCACCATCTGCTGCCACCCACTGCTGGGTGCACAGGGTGGGTCTGGGTGGTCTGCTTCTCTGCAGCATGGGGTTGGCGGGTGGCACGGGGGTGCATGGTGTTTCCTGCAGTGCCTGTCACTGCACATGAGCGTGTCTTGGGGGCACGGTGCACGCTGTGCTGTGCGTACAGGGGACTGATGTGCACTGTGGTTGTCAACCCCTGGGTGTGGCACTCTCTGCCTGCCAGTGGTTGTGCTGGGGTCCATGGCTCTGCTATGCTTTAGTTGGCTTGTCCCCATGGGCACGTGGATCAGCCGTCCCACCCCCAGTGATGCTGTGCTTGGGTGTGCCAGTGTGGTGTGGGTTCTGCAGTGAGTTCCTGTGCCCAGTGTGGCATGGCTGGCGGTGGGCCCAGCCTGCCTCCTGGATGTGCAGTTCCATTGCTCTGGGGGGGTGTGCTTGCGCTATGGCAGCTCTGCACTGCTCAGCTGAGCTTCCATGGTTGCGCCATAGCGCAGCATTTTGGCTCAGCTTCTCCTTCCTGGTTGCGCGATGGCGCAGTATGTGCGATATTCAGACGTTGGTTGCTTGCGCAATTTGCTCTGCTCCATGTTTGATTATCGCACCTGTTGCGCATTTGCGCAACTGGTTTGTGCTTGCTCCTGCTGTTGCGCCAGTTTTGAGCGCAGTTTGAATATCTGGGCCTTTATGTTTTTTTATCTGTTTTTTATTTTACAAGTTAACCATTTAAGAGAAGCACCTTGTTTAGAAGTTTTGCTTATAATACATATAATTCTGAAATCTCATTGATTTTGTCCACTAAAGTGTCTCACATCTCGTCCAGTGTTAACCCAGTGAACTCAGATATCCAATCCCATGAGAGCAATGCCAGCCTCATTTTGTGAAACTTTGCCTTTTTAAAGATTGGGATTTTTATATTACTACCCGTTGAATATGTACTTCACTTAACTAAAAGAAAACAGTATTGTGATCACTATTTGCAACTGGGGGTCCAATCTCAATTTCAGTTAATTTGGATCCCATATTTGATAATACAACATCCAATATATTGTTTGCCCTTGTGTTTTCTTGGACTAACTAATCCAAGCCCAATAGGTTAAAACTTTCTGAGTAATTTATTTCATTGCTGTCTGATGTTTTCTGGTTTGCCCAATCGATATCTGGAAGGTTTAGATACCCTGCTATAATTATATTTTCAGCGGGATTTAGTAGAGCTAGATAGTTTAAGATTTCCTGGTCCAATTCCCTATTAATTGGGTGATACAATGCCCTCAAAATAATCTTTGGGGCATTTTGGGGCATAATTTTAACAGTTAAATGTTCTATATTCAATGTGCAATCATGTATTTCCATACTATATATGCACTCGTGGACATAGATTGCTACCCCACCTCTCTTCCTATGTTTCCTAGATTTATAATAAGTATTAAATCCAGTTAAGCTTTTATCCCATGTATCACCCTCATCCCACCAGGTTTCTGTGAGAATTGCAATCTTAATGTTTTTTTCTCTCATTAAGTATGTGAATTCATCAAATTTGTTGTCTAAGCTCCTCACGTTTGCTAATAAGCAGTTAACTGACTCTAAACCCTTGTTTTGGAAAATTTGTTTGCTGGTGTCGATTTTTGTCTTAATATATTTCCCTCCCCCCACCTTTTCCAGTTTAAAGGGTTCTCAATAACTTTGTTAAATTAATTCCCCAAAACTCTTTCTCCCATCCTATTTGAATGAAGCCCATCCTTCTTGTACAATGATCCATTTCTGAAATACAACCTGTTTCTATGAACCCTATTTTGTGTTCCAAACATAATTTCCGAAACTTGCAATTAATAGAGACAATGTCATGGTTAATACATTGAAACATTCCATATGTAGGTAGAATGCCAGATACAATAATATCAGTAGTATAATTTATTTGATTCCTAAATTAAGTCAATATAATTTTCCAAGATGTTTCCTTTTTTACTTGATTTGATATAATTTACTCCTATTTGGAGAATCACCAGTGGTTGTTTAGTTTGCCCCATACATCCCTCCAAAAGTTATTTAGGTTCCTGAATTTTTATTCTGGGGAACATGCTAACCATTGTGTTGTTATGTCTTGCTTTGCATACAATTTTGTCAGTTCCCCTTATTGTAGAGTCCCCTAACACTATAATTTCTTTAGTTATTGGATTTGTCTGTGTCATATGTTGATATCCTGCCTTATTGTCCCCTGTTGTTACTTTGTGAGGTTGCTGAGGTTTTGTAGTTGCTAGATCTGGAGGTTTGAATACCCTGTTAGAATTTTCTAGGGGGCTGTCGTTACTAACTTCAGGGGTCTGCTCCATATCCAAGACTGAAAAGGAATTTTTTTATTTCTTCAGGAGCACTATTGTTTATTTGCTTCCCTCTACATTTTCTCTGGCTCTTTCTAACTGTAGCCCAGCTTCCCTCCTCCTTTTCTGCTATTTTCAATTCAGTTCCCAAGTCACTGGCAACAGAGTCTATAAAATTCTCAAGTGTTTCTATATCCTGTTTAGTTTCCAACCTGTTTTTTGATACACTAATTTCCTTTATTAGTTCTCCAATAAGTATACACTTGTTACATTCATACCCCTCTGGATATCCTGATCCCTGAACATACATTAAACAGTGTATATACTTCGCAAATTGAGTCTCCACTTGTTTTTTTTTTTTTTATTTTGTATTTTATGTTTTACCTTCCTTTTTATGCAGTCTTTTGGCCTTTTACATGGGTCAGGACCCCAAGTCTGTCCCCTTGATCCTTGCGTCCACCAAGGACACAGCCAACACGCACTGTATTTCATCTTCATGCTGTGTCTCAATAACCTATGCATGTTCTTCAACTATTAAAACCAAATTTGAATCCTGAACCGAATTCTCATCCTGAACTGAAATGTCCATTGGCTCTATGCTTTTTTCATAAATAAAATTTTCACATTGGCAATTTTCTTGTTTGTGTTCCTTCAGATTTATACTTAGTCATACAATCGTCTCATCAATCTGAAATAGAACAAAAAAATCAGCACAGATTAGGAAACATACTGTCAGTACCAACTAAGTTAGAAATCTGACGGCAGAAAAGGACCCCTTTGGTCTGCCCTCAACTTGACACCTATGCCACAAGCCCTCCCCTTCCCCCTCACTTTCCAACCCCTTATGTCTGCCCCATGCCGTCTTGAATTCCTCCACCATTTCAGCCCCCACCACTTCCTCTGGTAGTTTATTCCAGGCCTCCACCACCCTCTCCATGAAGTAACGCCCCCTCATATTGCCTCTAAATCTTCTCATTCTAGTCTTAGACTATACCTTCTAGTTTTAGCCCCCTCCTTTCTTCTAAATAAGCTCATCTCCCTCACCTTATTGATCCCCTTCACATACTTAAATGTTTCTATCATGTCCCCTATCTCCCTTCTAGTTTCCAATGGGTACAGATCCAATTCCCTCCACCTCTGCTCATATGACTTCCCCTGCATACCATGTACCATCTCAGTTGCCCTTCTCTGAGCCCTCTCCATCCCATCTATGTCCTTGTATAGGTGTGGTCTCCAGAAGTGGATCTTGTACTCCAGGTGTAGCCTCATCATGGTTTCATAGAGAGACATCAGTACCACCCTCTTTCTGCTAGTTGTGCCCCTCCCAATGCATGTCAATATTCCATTTGCCTTTCCCACTGCTTTGCTGCATTGGTTCCTACCTTAAGGTTGCTTGATATTATAATCCCAAGCTCCTTCTCCTGCTCAGTTGTCTTAATCCCCCCCAAGCACAAGCAGGTTGCAGTTTGTTTTTTTCCACTTGTTTAACCAAGAGTGACACACTAAGCTGAAAGCTTGTTTCCAGGTGCAACCTGGGAGCACAGGGAAATTAAGTGACTTGCTCAGGGTCACACAGTATGCAAGTGGGTACTGTGGGATTCAAACCCAGGTCTCCAGATTTGCAGCTCACAGCCTTAAACCACTGCACTATATTGTCTCCCTTATGCCCCAGGTGCATTACAGAACACTTTTGGCATTGAATTTCAACCTCAAAGTTTCTGACCACCATTCCAGAATCTGCAGGTCCTGCCTCATGGCCTCCACCCCCTCTGGGGTGTCCACCCTATTGCAGATCTTTGTATCATCTGCAAATAGTCACACCCTCCCCTCCAACCCATCCACTAGATCACTGATATTGATATTAAAAAAGAGGGGGTCTCTGTACTGACTCCTGTGGCACCCCACTCATCACCCCCTCTCCCTGGAGTGTACCCCATTTACCACCAACCTCTAGCTTCTGTCCTTCAACCATTTCTCCACCCACCTAGTTATTTTCCATCCCACCCCTAAGCTTTTCAGCTTATTTGCCAGCCTTCTGTGAGGAATGGTGTTGAAGGTAGGGCTGTGTGAATGACGAATATTATTTCCTGAATACCACAAATAATGAGCTATTCGTTATTCAGATTCTGAATAACGAATAGTACACTATTTGTCCGGTATTTGGGAAACACTTTAAAAAAATCTAAAATCGCCCTCTACCCTCCTCCCTAGCCAGATCTGGCAAGATAAAAAAGAACCCCCTTCCTCCACCTCAGATAGCAACCCTAACCTCATTCCCCAATCAATTGTAATAAAAAAGAAAAATATTTAAAATCCAATGGGCGCATCGGGCACCGGAGTTGAGCCGCTGCTTTTATTGTGCCCCTCATTGTTATCTTCATTTTCAGTAGTTAGTAGTGGCATGCACCCTGAAGTTGTGCTGTTGTGTGGGCAGCGGCGTAGTTCGCCTCATTCTCTTCTGTTGGTTGTTTTCAGAATGAAATCATTCACTTGCTTGTGCTTATAGAAAATGAGCTGATCATCGTGTGACAGCATTCTACTATATAGTGCAAGCAAGTGAATGATTTCATTCACAAGAAAGGCAGCTGGCTGAAGGAGGAGGGAGGCTCGCTCTTCTGCCTTTTATTTTTTACTTTGCTTAACTGTGGGCTGTGGTGTGCATGCCACTCATTGGCTACTGGGGTGGGATGGGTGGGTGGGTGGGGGGGTGTGACATGTGGGTGGGTGGGTGGGGGGGTAGTATTAAAACTTGGTGGGTGGTCGACCATGGAGATGGGTGAGGTTGTGCTGGTCGCCCATTGGATTTGTTTGTTTTTTTTATTATGACTTGGTTGAGGGGGAGAGGGGGTTTGGGTGCTACCTGAGGGTGGGGGAAAAGGGGGTCTTTCTTATCTTGCCAGATCTGGGTAAGGGAAGAGGGTGGGGGGTGATGTTAGCTTTTTTTTACTGTAAAGTGGCAAATGTGCCTGAATACGACTATTCGGCCGAATATTCGGATGCATGAGCTCCGAATACCAAATATTCGAAAAAAGGTATTCACACAGCCCTCGTTGAAAGCCTTATTGAAGTCCAAATAGGCCACATCCACTGCTCCTCCCTGATTAACCACCTGCATCACTCTATCAAAGAACTCTGTTTGATTCATCTGACGTGGCGTCCCATTGGTGAAGCTATGCTGCCTATCATCCTGCAGGCAGCTGTCCACCTGGTAGTTTACCATCCTTTCCTTTATTAGTACCTCCATCACCTTACCCACCACTGAGGTGAGGCTGACTGGGTGATAATTCTCTGCCACCTCCTTGCTGCCCCCCCCACCATGCAGTGTCACCACATCCACCATCTTCCAGTCACTTGGCATACACACTGTATCCAGGGACAAGTTAAAACAACCTCATCAGTGGTGCTGCCAGCTCCTCCCTCATTTCCCAGAGTACCCTGAGGTGCAAGCTGTCCAACCCTACTGCCTAGTCCACCTTTAACCTGCCTAGTTACTCCCTTACCCTGTCTTGGCTGAACAGGCTAGGATCCACCCTTTTGTCTTCCCTACCCCTCCCTCTCAACTCGGGTCCCATTCCCTCCACTGTGAAGACTGAGCAGAAGTAACTATTTATGACTTCTGCTTTCTCAAGATCCCAGATTATGACATAAAATGAGAGGAAATGTTGGACATGGTTTAATGACATTATTAATTTAAATAATACATGCAAACAAGGGCCTCTATGTGTCTTTTTTCAGATTGTATGTATGTTTTAAATCCATATTTGTGTGTTTCCTCTAATAGTAAACCAGATCGGCTAGACAGTTTTTTGTTTTTTATTTATTATAAATTGGGAGTCAACACGTGCCAAGATTTAAAATGCTCACATCACTGACTTCCAAGTCAATGTGCAGCCTGCACTATCTGGACTGCCTGGAGGTAAAGATCCAGAGTAGGAAAGGACAGTGCTGGGCAGGGAACACTGTTCCATGGCCTTCGCCTCTGCAGCTCCTATGCAATGGAACTCTTTCCTGGCCATCCTGCGCTCCTGCATCAATACTGGCACTTTCAAAAAACAGCTCCTCTACCTGCTAATTGACCGATCTTGTACCTGCCCCTAATCTGTCCTATTTTTCCTCTCTTCCACCTGTCTTCTCTCCCACCCTACTCACCTTTCTCCCTCCTCTTCCTTTCAGTCTTGTTCTTCTGCCCTGCCCAACTCTGCCACTTAACCACCCTAGGCTGCACTAGCTCTCATTTGCTTCAATTGTTTAAATGCCCTATGTAATTATGTAGTTATGTGTCTGTCGTTTTATATGCTGCCTTCTATTGCTATGCCTTGGTTAAATTTGTACTATGGTGAAGTGCATAATCTTTTCTCTCACTCAGAATGTCATCATTGTCTTATTCTGTATCCATTAAATTATACTATGTTGCATTGCATTGTATTGCACTGTACTGTATTACATTGCATTGTATCTCTCCTGGGTTGTACATGAAAATAGGCAAATGTCTGCCTAGTGTACCCCACCCGGTCAACAAAAGCTAAATATAAAAAAAAATATATGATCAGTAATAGTAGATGTAACACCCGTTGGGGGTCAAACAAACAAAAACACATACAAATAAACAGTAATTTTCTCCTAAATCTTGGATGACTGACACAACCCTACCTCCACCACGGATGGCTGCCCTGTCATGTCTTCCACACTGTCGTTTTTGTTTTAAACACATCACTACTTTATTCCCTAGTGTTCAGTTGCTCTTCCTACATGCTTTAGTTGTACATTTCATCTGCCCAAAGGCAGTATCGAGCCACACAGCTTGATGATCGGCACAGCCCACTGTTCTCCTCAGCTGGCCACTGACAAACAAATGCAAATGACAAAGATATGCTTTTCAGTTAGCAGTTGTTAGTTGGTGGCAGGCTGAGGAGGAGGACAGAGGAGGGCTGTTCCATCACTGCACCTTGTGACTTAATACCACTTTTGGGACAACAAAATATACAACCAAAGGGTCCACGGGGGAACCACTGGACACCAGGGAATAGAGAAAAACAGAGCAAGCAATAATATGTTTTTCAAAACAAAAGACAGTGTGAAAGACGAAGCAAGGCAGCCAGCCAAGGAGAGTGGAGTGCTGTGCTGTTGACAAACTGCATGGCTCAATATTACTTTTGAGACAAGGAAATATACAACTAGAGGGTGTAGGGAAGATTACTGTACATCAAAGAATAGAGCAAATAAAGTAAGTGATAAGCTATTTTACAAAAAAAAATCAAGGCTGAGCATGGGCATTATCTCAGTTTTTTGCATACTCAAAGGTATCAAAAAGACTGCAAAAACAGAAATGTAGGGGGCCAAATATTGAAAAAAAAGTGCAAAACAGAGTGCACATGTTTTGGCTATGCTTGTGCCCAACCCAGATGTTGCATATTAATTCAGATAGTGCACTGGCACTATCCAACTTAATATCGGCCTATGTTGCACAGCAGTTAAGTAAAGTTGCACTGCTCCAACATGGACCTGGACTGCAGCCAGCTCATGGGGAATTATGCCCCAGACCAAATAGTACTGGGAACTGTGGCATGATATTCAGCTGCAAAATGCAAACAAGCCCACTGGGCGTGCATGGTGCAAAGTTATCATTAGCACACTCATCATAGGCCCATTTGAACTGGAAGCAGCATCATGTTTGTGCCCATCTTGACATCATCCTTGGAGGCTAGTAGCACCCCAGCTCTGTGATCCCCACCATGGGTAATGTGACCAATTCCCTGGTGTCTAGTGGCATTTCCCACTTGCCAAACCCCGATCCTGTAGACAACACCCATAACTGGTGGCAAGCAGCACCTCCCCAAATGACAGTTCCATTGCTGAGAAATTAGTTCACAAGTGCCCCCCTGTACATTCATCCCAAGGATGTGCCCCAGTAATTATGGGTAATCCCCTGAACACTTGCCCCATAGACTGCTATGTGGTCCTTGGTGTCCTATGGCACACCCCACCCTTGCTCATTCATCTGTGTGAGTAATCCCACAGTCTTGGTGTATACTGGCACCTCCCAACCCCTGAGCTACTGTCCCATGTCCCCTGTACAATCCTTTACATCCAGTGGTACCCCCTCCCCCACTCCCCACATGCTGAATGACAGACACTTCAGTGCTCAGTAGTGGTCCCAGGCTCCCGTGTAGGCCTTGCCCACATCCAGTATAGTACCCACCTCAGCCCCCACTTTCCCTGGGCAGGATGGGAGCATGCAGTGCAGCCCTATATGGCAACCTGTTCAGTCATCTTCTCACCTCCTCCACTGACTGTCAGATGCAGTGAACGCAGATTGTGTGTGTTTGTTTATATGTGTGTGTGTGTGTGTGTGTGTGTCACTTGTCAACACTGACTATCTTCTCTGCAAAGGGACAGTTCTGTGGTGGGTGTGCTGCTAACCACAAGGGCAGATAGCCACAGTACCAGGATGGGAGATCAGAGAGTGGGGAAGTACAACTAAATCCAGGGTTACAGTAACGTTCACCCAGACTGGTGATCAGTAGGTGAGGGGAGCCACCAGGTCAAGGGTGATACTCACCCAGACAGGTGATCTGGGGGACACTAGACGACATGGCTTACATTGCATTTCCCAGGACAGGTGGTGAGGGAAGGGGCACCAGTGGACACCAGGGCATAGAAACATAGAAACATAGAAGTTGACAGCAGATAAGGACTGCAAGGCCCATCCAGTCTGCCCATTTCTTTCTCTGCCTTATGAATGTGTCATTGGCCTTTGCTCTGTCAATGGCCTATCTATTCATACTCATCTGCATTGTTCCCTTATGCCTATCCCATGCCTGTTTGAAGCCCTGCACTGTATTCATAACCACCACTTCCTGAGGTAGGCCATTCCATGCATCCACCACCCTTATTGTGAAGAAGAACTTCCTCACATTACCCTTAATTGGCCTCACTCTAATCTCATGCTGTGTCCTCTTGTCCTGCTATTTTTTATGTTGGCGCGCTTGCGCAGCCAACATCTTGGGACAGTGCAGCTTTGGAGGCGCGGTCGCTGTTGGGCGAATGCAGGGCACACATCAGTAGGTGCATCCCTCATTCCCCAATCAGCCTGCATGCGGGCACCACACCATGCATACATAATGTGGTGAGCACATCTAAGAAAAGGTCCGCTGCAATCCAAGCAAAGCTCGTCAGACGCAGTAGGCCTTTTCTTGCCATGCTCACCGCCATTATGCACATGGTGGTACACCGGCCTCCGAACTGCCGACTTCGGGGGTGACCAATCCCGCTGTTGGTTACCCCTGCCCTGCCCACTGTACTGCCGACGGGGGAACCCACTCCCTGTTGGAATAAATAACTCCCCATTTGTTATATGTGAGGGATGGCCAATCCCCTACCCCCCTTTACTTGTGTGCCAGTGGAGAGCCACTCCCTGTCGGCATAAAGAACCCCCCTCCCCATTGTGAAATGCCGGTGCCCAATCCCCTCAGCTTGGGCCCCCCTTTCTTTGTGTGCTGATGGGGTGCCCAGTCCCCATCAGCATAAATCTAACCCCGGTTTGTGCCGATGGGGGGTGCCCAATCCCCATCGGCTTCCAGAACATCCCAAAAAAACAGTTAGGTGGCGCGCTGGGAGCCCACCCCTGTGTGCCAATCCCCTGAAATACAAAAACTGTCCATTGACTTTTTTACCTGTAAACAGAAAACGGTCCTCATAGTCTCCCTACCCACCACCCGCACCTACCCACTGCGCACCCTGCCTCCCCACACCCCCCTCACCCCATACTTACCTCCGGAGCTTGGCATGATGATCTTCGGTGGACTGGGAACACGTCTGCACTCTTCAAAGTCGACTGCGAACTGAGGAAATGCCGGTAAGCTGTATAATGGGATAGATAGGGTTTTTTTCAACTTTGGTGATATCTCGGGCATTTTTGTGTTTTTGCACCAAATTTTCAACATGGGGTTTTTGGGACCCCTTCTCATGAATTCTGTCACTGTTATGATGTTAATCGGTCCCAAAAGGTGATTTCACAGTCACTGCGTGGAATCACCTTTTGGGACTGATTGTAAGGACAGTGGAAGTGTTCATGAGGTGGGCTCTCAAAAAGCCTATGTTGCAAATTTGGTAGAAAAACTCCAAAAAATGGCCGTTTTATGAGCGTACGTTGAGCAGTTGCCACGCATGCTCATATCTTCGTGAATTCACAATATTTACACACCAGATTTTCAACATTGTCACTTTTCTACACTTCCTTGTGATCAGTACAGCTGTCAGTTTTCACATCCTGGCCAAAATGTGTTTCCGCACTTCCAGCGCACAATAGCGCAGTTGCTGTGGGAAATCAGTGTTTGAGGCAGATTATGAAAATGACAGTGACACTGTTCATGAGCAGAGGTCCTAAAATGCCTATGTTGAAAATTTGGTGATGATACTCCATAAAATGACTGTTACGAGCGTGCATTGCGCTGTTGCTACACACGCTCGTATCTTCGCGAATTCATAATATTTTCATGCCAGATTTTCAACATTGTCATTTTTCTTTACCTCCTTGTGAACAGTACAGCTGTCATTTGTCACATCCTGGCTGAAATGTGTTTCTGCACTTCTGGCGCACAATAGCACAGTCGCTGTGGGAAACCAGTGTTCAGGGCAGATTACAAAAATGCAAGTCACACTGTTTATGAGAAGAGGTCCTAAAATGCCTATATTGAAGGCTGGTGACAATCTCCATAAAATGACGCTGTGTTACGGCGCGTGTGCTACGCAGTTTGCATGCACGCTTGTAAGTTCACAAACTTATAATATTTTCACTCCAGATTTTCAACAGTGCCATTGTTCTGCACCTCCTAATGAACAGTACAGCTGTCATTTTTCACATCCTGGCCAAAATCTGTTTTCGCAGTTCCCGGCACAGAATAGCGCAGTCGCTGTGAAAAGTCCATGTTCGAGTCACATTATGAAAATTACAGTAATACTGTTCATTAGCAGATGTCCTAAAATGCCTATGTTGAAAATTTGGGGACTAAAGTCAATAAAATGAGTGTTTTATGAGCATGTGTTGCGCAGTTTGCATGCACAATAATAACTTTGTGAATTTCTAATAGTTTCACTCCAGCTGTTCATAACTGCCAATTTTTCATACCTCCTTATGAACAGTGCAACTGGCTGAAATGTGTTTTCATACATGCGGCGCAGAATTGCACTGTCGCTGTGCAACATCAGTTTTCAGGACAGTTCCAGGAAATGACAGTGACACTATTTATGAGCAGAGGTCCTAAAATGCCTCTGTTGAAAATTTGGTGCCGAAAGTCCCTAAAATGACTGTGTTGCAAGCATGCATTGCGTAGTTTCCATGCACTCTTGTAACTTCATCAATCTGCAATATTTTCATGCCACATTTTCACCACTGGCATTTGTACACCGCTCCTTATCAATAGTCCAGCTGACATTTTTCACAGCCTGCCCAAAATATTTTTCCGCAGCTGTGGCACGCAATGGCGTGCTCGCTGTGCAAAATCACCTGTTGGGACACATTAACAAAATCACAGCGCTATGCATCTCTAGCTCTGCCACTCCTACTGCCAATGCCAGCATGACAACATTCGGCATTGACAAATGCTTGTCTTATATTGAAACATGCTAGACTCTTTCACCTTGTTAATGCCCTTAAGGTGTTTGAATGTTCCGATCATAATACCTCTCTCTTGTGGTTAGCAGCACACCCACCACAGAACTGTCCCTTTGCTGAGAAGATAGTCAGTGCTGACAAGTGACACATGTACACACACACACACACACACAGTCTGAGTATTCACAGTCCTTTGCTCTAGGGTATACATGTTGAGCTCCATTAATCTGTCCTCATATGTTTTCTGATGCAGTCCCTGCACCATTTTGGTTGCCCTTCTCTGGACTGCCTCAATTTGGTTAATGTCCTTGAGAAGGTGTGGCCTCCAGTACTGCATGCAGTACTTCAGGGGCCTAACCAGTGTCTTGTAAAGAGGGATTATTACCTCCCTCTTCCGACTTGTGATACCCCTACTAATACACCCCAACATCCCTCTAGCCTTACCTACTGCTTTAGTGGTCTGCTTGGATGATTTCAGGTCATCGGTGATGATGACACCTACAGTAAGTCTTTCTTCCCTTGTGACTGCCAGCAACTCCCCTCCCAGCCTATAGGTGGCTTCAGGGTTTCTCTTCCCTAGGTGCATGATCTTGCATATCTTTGCGTTAAATTCCAGTTGCCACTCTTCCGACCATTTAGCTAGTTTATCCAGATCTCTTCTCATTCTGCCCACCCCATCTGGATCATCTACTCTGTTACAGATCTTGGTCTCATCAGCAAACAGACAAACCTTACCCTCCAGTCCATCTGCAATGTCACTGATGAAGATACTGAAGAGAACTAGCCCCAGGACTGATCCCTGAGGTACCCCATTTGTGACTTGCATCTCTTCTAACAGTATACCATTTACCACCACTCTGTTTTCTGCCCATCAACCAGTTTGCCACCCAGTTGACCAACTTCTGACCCACCCTGAGCCTACCCAGCTTATTAATCAATCTCCTATGTGGAACAGTATCGAAAGCTTTGCTGAAGTCAAGGTAGGTGACATCAACTGCTCCCCCTTGATCCACCACTCTGGTTACCCAGTCCAAGAAATCTATGAGATTAGTTTGACAGGACCTTCCTTTTTGTAAACCCATGCTGTCTTTGGATCCTGTGCTCCTATGGATTCCAGGTGTTGCACTATCCTTTCCTTAAGGAGTGTCTCCATACATGACCCAGGACAGGGACCCAGAGGGTGGGGGTGCCAATAGACACCAAGGCATCTTTTGTTTCACTGGAACAGGGATTTGGCAGTTGGGAGGCAGGTGGCTACAGTACAGCCCCGTCATCACAGGCCTTTGTACCCAGCTAAGACTAGGTTTGCAAAGGTGGCAAATAGCACCCTTTCAAGTGCCATTAACCACTGACACAAACCACAAATTGCAGCTTCCCCCATATAAAGGTGTCCCCTCATTTGCATGGGCACTGTGTTATGTTAGTGCTCAGGCACTAAGTGTTATAACCCATGCTACAAGGGTCTCTGAATATACTGTAGGGCCCCACCCACAAACCGGGTGCAAAACCTGGTTAGCACAGGCTAACACTACTTAGTGCTGGTGCTAACTTTTAAATATCCAGTCCCTGATCTGGTGTCCTCCAGTATAACTCAGGGATGCATCATGAAGTTTTTCACACTGGTAGAATAAGCACTGTCATGTGCTCCTTCACAGCAATACAATCTAATATACTAAAATACTAAGATGCCAGTAGAGTAGGCCTAAAAGTTTTGTTTTTTTTTCAGTTGTTTAACCAGGTGAGACACACTAAGCTGAAAGCTTTTTTACAGGTGCAACCTGGGAGCACAGGGAAGTTAAGTGACTTGCTCAGGGTCACACAGTATATGCAAGTGGGGGCTGTGGAATTCAAACCCAGGTCTCCAGATTTGCAGCTCAGAGCCTTAAACCACTGCGCTATATGGCATCCCAAAGTCTATTGAGTCTGCTCAAAAATCAGCACCCGGTCAGGACACCACTGTTGCCCTCCCCGCCTCCCCTGTAAATTCCCCCCCTCCGAACTCATCCCCCATCAGAGTTACACCTCCAGATCTGGCATTCCTTAGCTTTACCTTACCCTTATACCTGTCCCAGCCCCTCTTGAATCCCTCCACTGTATCAACAGTCACCAGCTTCACAGGCAGTGCATTCCATGGGTCCCCCACCCTCTCTGTAAACTAACATCTTCTATTCTCCCCCTGAGCCTCCCACCAACCAGCTTTGTGGAATGCCCCCTGGTGGCACCTTCCTCCCTCAGCTGGAACACCCTACTTAGGCTGACTCTGTTCACTCCCTTTAGATATTTGAAGACCTCGATCATATCCCCTCTGCCCCTCCTTTCCTCCAGGGAGTACAAGTTTAGCTCCTCAAGCTTCTCCTCATAGGATCTTTCCCCCAGACCCTGTATCCTCCTGGTCACCCTCCTCTGGACACACCACCAAAGTGCAATGTCCTTTTTCAAGTACAGGTGCCAAAACTGCACACAGTACTCCAGGTGCAGCCTAACAAGGCAGTTATACAAAGGGAGATGCACCTCCCATCTCCTTGAGGTTATTCCCCTAACAGTGTACTCAAGCATTTTATTTCCTAAAGCCACAGCCCTCCTACACTGCTCAGAGTTATTCATTTTGGCATCCAAGACCAACCCAAGATCCCCCTCAAAACCTGCAAACTCTCCCCACCTAAAAAGTACCCCTGATTAGGGTTCCTAAGCCACAAGTGAGGAACACAGCATTTCTTGGCATTAAACCTCGGTTTCCAAGTGCATGACCACTTCTCTATAGTCTCCAAGTACCCCTGTAGGGCTCTTCTACTTTCCTCCCCATCCACCACAGCCCCCAGCTTTGAGTCATCATCAAAGAGGCTCATTTCACTCCTGATACCATCCCCGATGTCCTAGTTGCAAGCATTAAACAGGAGTGGGCCTAAAACCGACCCTTGTGGGACCCCACAAATGACCCTCTTAGGAGAGGATACCTCCCACCCAACCACCACCCTTTGAAACGATCATATTAGCCAGTTCCCTAGCCACCTCACCATCATTTCCACCAGCTTATCCAGCAACCCTGGGTGTGGCACTGAGTTAAATGCCTTGCTAAATCCAGCCTTTGTCACCCAATTGAAGAACACCACAAGGTTTGTCTAACATGATCTGCCCTGAACAAAGCCATGTTGGTGGTCATCCAGATGGCCCTCTGTCTCCAGAAACACCTCTGGCCTCTCTTTCAAGATGGCCTCCATCACCTTGCCCACCACCACTGACATCAAACTGACAGGCCTGTAGTTAACCAGCTCCTCCCATGAGCCACTTTTGTGGATGGGCATGGCATGAGCCATCCTCCAATTCTGAGGCACCCAACCTGTCTGAAGAGAAAAGTTAATAAGGACAGCCGCCATCTCCTTCAGCACCCTATGATGAAGGCCATCCGGACCTGGTTCCTTATCCATTCTCAGGGGGCTTAAGGGACTCCCTCACCCTACCAACAGGAATTTCAACATCAGAGAGCTCCCCCTTCCACGTTCCTAGCCCGCCTCCCCCCTGTACGGGATAAGCCCTTCATCGTCTCTTGTGAAGACTGAGGCAAAGTATTGGTTAAGTACATCCACCTGCTCTCTGGCCTCCTCAGCCCACTCACTCCCTGACCTCAATCTGCTTATCTGCCCCTTCACTCCTTTCCTCGATATACCTAAAGAACTCTCCCCCCCCATTTCTGATCCCCTGTGCCAGCCTCTGCTCCATACTCACCTTGTCCGATCTCACCATCCTGGCTATCTTTTTGGATATCCGATCATGCTCCCCCCCCATCCACATCACCTTGCAAACTCTCATATTTTCTATAAGCAGCTCTTTTCTCCCTCACCACCTCCTGGACCTCCCTGGTCTACCAACTTGGTTTTCTGGCCCTACCTAATTTGTGTCAGACCTTCGTGCAGTCCTTGATGGCTTCCAGGAGCCTTCTGTTAATAATTTCCCACCTGCTGTCTTTGTCCATGTCTGGACTGATCCCCTCCAAATGCCCTTAAAGGATCCCCACCATAAGCTCAAAGTCTGCTCCCCTGAAGTCAAACACCACTGTTTTAGTGTGATTTTCCCCTCCCCCCAGGTCTAAGGAAAACCAAACCATGGCATGATCACTCCCTGCCAGTGGGTCCCCTATAACTAGTTTCCTAACCTGATCGCAATCCAACAGCACCACATCCTGAATGTGACCATCTCTCATCAGGTCATCCACCTGTTGAGATAGGAATGCATCCTGGAAGATGTCCAGCAAGCGTTGCTTGCTAGTCAATGAAGGTGCTATAGTGCCCCAATCAACCTCTGACATGTTAAGGTCACCAAGCACCACAGTTCTACCCTCACCCTTGCCACAGTGATCTCTTAGACTCACGACCAGGCCTCCTCTAGTTCCTCAGTCTGCATGGGTGGCCTATAAACCACCCCCAGGTTGATCATCTTTCCCCAGGTGCCTGCAAGGCAACCCACAATGCCTCTATGTTCCCTCTGCC
This sequence comes from Neoceratodus forsteri, assembly GCA_016271365.2. Classification (NCBI taxonomy): domain Eukaryota; kingdom Metazoa; phylum Chordata; order Ceratodontiformes; family Ceratodontidae; genus Neoceratodus; species Neoceratodus forsteri. The sequence continues at coordinate 898,261,924 of CM057456.1, read as the reverse complement.
CCTCCACCCTGCGTATATTGATGCCATTCCTAATGATGAGTGCCATCCCTCCTCCCCTGTTCACAGCCCTGTCCTTCCTGAACACAGTATACCCCATCAGATTTAGGTCCCAATCATGCTGAGGAGTGGCCCAAGTTTCAGTGACTGCTGCCACATCTGCATCCGCATCCTTTTCAGCTAGCATCACCTGAAGCTCAGGCATCTTTTTTCCCATGCTCCTGGTATTAATCAAGACTGTCCTCTATCCCTGCCCCTTGCCCTTACCCACCCCCAACCCAAGATCCCCCGGTTAACTGCAAGCTCCCTCTACCTCATGCACTGTCAGGTGCTCCTGTTAATCACCCCTTCCCCCATGCTGGTGGGAGAAGGCCAGGTCCTTCCTTGGTGTGCCTACCAGCAGCAGCATCAAGCCCCAGCCCTTCTCCTTTCACAAGTTTAAACCCCACCTAGCTTCAATGAATTTGGTCAACATACAGACTTGCCAGCACACAGAGGTCCCCCATGCCTCAGTCTGTCAGTCACATCATCAGAGGGCTGGTGGATGGGGACACTGTGACTATAGTAGGTATATATGGCAGACAAAGGGTTGCAGTATCAGCCAGACAAAAAAAATTCGATTACAATATACAGTAGTAAGTACATTAAAAAATGTCCTTTTACTGCATTTTCCTTAATTGGAACCGAAAGATCCTGTTGCATTACTTTTAAGGATTCCCCTTTAAAGTTGGTTTGCTATCTTGTAAAGAACTACATGGGTTGGGTTACATATTAGATGTCCCGCACCTTTATGTGCTGGTTAGTATGAGTGAAAGGTTTCAGATAGCAGGGGAAACTGGATATCCAATGACATCCTAGCCACCATCCGGGGGGGCAGAGGAAAAATTATCCCAGTCATGAAGATAACACCAGTTATATTCGAGCCCCATATTGCCACCTATACCCCACCACCTGCAAGTGCTCCTGGGAGACTTGCCTACTTCAGCTGCAACTTAGGCCAAGTAGTTGTGAGGTATGTTCAGGCTATGCAGTCTTTAGGGGTAGACAGAGGCCAGGTGAGGGAGGGTGAGACAAAGGACGGTTTAAAATAAAAACAAATCTGCATTCCCTCTGACTGAATATTGTGTATTTTATAACTTTTTATTTCATACTGTAATTTATTTACCCAGAATAGATTGAATTTCCAATGTGATTCTGCTTAAAAACATTAGTTTCTACAGCTAGGTGGACTACAGGTTAAGTGATTGGCTGAAGATCACACAGTAAAAAATAGTTTAAAGAAACAGTATAAAATTAACAGTATATATATAAAAAACATAAAATCCATGTCAGACATTGGTGACATAGATTAGTTCTCTTTCACAGAATGCTTTTCACACAGCTACAGATTCTTCAGCTAATGTTAATATTTTGTTAAGAACATCTCTTGATGTTGGCCTTTTGTACCAGATTGGCTTTTAGCCTACAAGGCTGAGAAAGTTATTAAGTAACACAGACTCCTGGCTTGCAACATACTGTATTCACACAGCAGCATTATAAGTACATTTGAATGCAAAACCTGTAGGACATGAAGCCTCAGGCTCCCCCTCCCCTACTCTCTCTGTATAAATGCAATCTGATCCAGCACAGCAGTTTTACAATTAGATACAAATACAGTGTATTTAAATGGGATGCAAATGACTAAGAGACTCTCTAGAACTATTCCTACATTAATAAACACTTTCTGAGTTAAGCTTTTGAGAAAACTTTAGAAAAAATACCTGAAATTATCTGTAGATTCTTTTCTTTAGGCATGTCCAACAAGCAGCTTCCAAGAATCACAAAACAGCTCCAAATGGCCAAAGCTGGTTTCAGTCTACCTCTGAACTAGGAAGTGTATCTCACTTGCAGTATCATAGCCTGCCACTAAGCAAAGGGGTTATAGGAAATGAAGTTTTTTCTGAGTAGATTTTAAGGCAACAGACAAGTGCAATCTGTCAGTTTTTCAAGAGGTCCCAAATTATTTATACAAAAAGGGGATGATGAGGACGATTACACAAGGGTGTATCTTAGAGGACTGGCCTTATTTAACCATTTACTTGTCTAGGGTTGTCAACCAAAGATGAAGGATCTCATTTTCATGGAAGTCCTTCTTTTTCTGCTTAATATTTGAGAAGTTGAATAGAGCCTAGGAAGATCAAATATGGTCACAGATGAAAAAGAAGCTACTGTGGCAGGCCTGAAATATTTTTGCAATTAGGAAAGGCCAAGGGTTGCATTAACTGTATGTAAATCACACCCTTGGGGTGTAATGTGGCAGAAGGCAAAAATGTGTGCCACATGCCCCTAGGGTAAGATTAGCATATGAACGATTCTACCCCTGGGAGTATCTAATTGCCTTTTTAGCAATGTTAATAAAAAATATGTAAACTAGCTTTTTACATTTTTTTTATTAATTATATCTGGTTTTATATTCAAATCTTCATTTCACAGTCAGTTTATGTTCCAGTTCAATTTGCAGATGTTCAAATATATCTGTTCTGCTGCAGAGCTATTATAGCACATCAATAACACTTGCACAGTTGGCAAAAATGTATGTCAGCTCGTGACATCATGCTGACCTCAGTATTGGTTAGCCAGTGAGTTTGTCCGACAAAGAAAATAAAAAAAAATTTCAGTTTAGTATGAATGTGTGGTTAAGGTTAATGGTTTAGATGCCAATAGTTAGCTGTAAATCACAGAGGTTCCATGGCAACACTGACTGAGTAAACATGCCGTCACCAAGAGGAATGTTGCATTAAGGGCATAGGACAGGGGCAACGATGATAACATTGCTTCTATGATGGTTGTCATGGCAACAGCCAATGGTAATTTACTCACCTGGTAATAGGAGCACCTTTTTACAGCACTCCAAGTCCTTATTTGACTAGCCAATATTGCCAAGCAGTCTGAGGGAACTGAGCTGACTTTTTCTCTGGACTTCTAAGAGAACACACAGACTGTGTTCTGGATAAAAGGCTCTTCTGTCAAAATAGGTAACATCAAACTGAAACTGAGTTAGAATTAGAAATTTAAGTACCAGGCATTTTTGCTTCTGAAATTCCTTTTTCTTTTGACTGTAAGTATTAATGTATATAGGTTTGGTGTTTTGTATGTATTTACTATTTTTAATTTCAGTAAATGTTCTGGTTTCCTTAATCCTGCTTGAGTCTTTTCTCATTTTTTTTTCTTTTGCATGTGAATGCTGGGACAGTATTTGATAAATTCTGACAAAACTGTTAAGGGCTTAAAGTGGTTACCATTTTGCTAAGTTGAGAAAATACCTAAGGTCTCAATTGAGTCAAAAGGGGAGAATTAGGAACCAGGCTAGGTGCTCGCTGGGTTAAGTATTGTACTGCATTTTCCCAAAGAGGGTGTGATATTTGATCCTGTTAACTGGGTGTGCTAGTGAAAAGGGGTTCATATTTTACTCCAAGACTCAAGACTGGTAGATGTTTCAGACACAAAACAGACAGGAGGGTTACCCTGTTTGTCTCCTGTTCACATATTGCACTTCAAGGTTTGGCACTGTGGGAGCAGAGAACCTGACCTGCGGAGTGCGTTTGTGACAGATCTGGACTCAGAGTGCAGTAAAAAGGCAAGATAAATAATGGATCTTATTGAGTTTTTTCCCATTCTGCATGCTCTATCCCACAATGACACCACCCTCCACATCTTAGCTAACTACCATCCCTGCAGCTGGACCAGCCTCCTTACCACCCTTGATGTAGCTGAACCACCACCATCTACTACCAAAACCTCCCTGCAACTGGACCATCCCCAAGTCCAGCATCCTCCCTAGCTAGCCACTCTCTCTCTCTGTAGCTGGAACTCCCGATCTCTGCTCCTGCAGCACTGCTGCCACCTGGTAACCATGGATGACAGCACAACAGAGATAAGTAGGTTAGCATCTGAATGATGGCTGACTCAGGGCCAGCCCATGGGCACAGCAGTACAGCATAGGGAGAGTGGGTCACTGCTTCCACTGCACTGCTGACACCTAGGTAACCACTGGTGGCAGCACAAGAGAGATAAGCAGTTAGGGGTTTTGGTGTGGTTGGCTCAGGACCAGCCCATTGTAACAGCAGTAGTGGGTGGGTTGCTGCTCCCACGGCACTGCTGCTACTTAGGTAGCAATGGGTGGCAGCATAACAGATAAACAGGTTATGGTGTGGATGATGGCTGGCTCAAAGCTAGCACATTGGCACAGCAGTAGTGCTCAGAGGAGGTTGCCTCCCTGCACTGCTGCCACCTAGTAACCATCGGTGGCAGCACAACAGAGATAAGCAGGTTAGGGTCTTGATAATGGCTGGCTCAGGACAGCTGTTGGCACAGTCATTGTGCTCAGGTGAGATTAGGTCTCTGCCTCCACTTCACTACTGACACCTAGGTAACCATGGGTGGCAGCACAACAGAAATAAGCATGTTAGGATCTGGATGATGGCTGGCTCAGGGCCAGCACAATGACACAGTGGTAGTGCTCAGGGGAGGTTGGGTCTCTGCCTCTGCTGAACGGCTTCCACTTATGTAACCATGGGTGTCAGCACAAGAGAGATAAGCAAGTTAGGGTCTGGGTGATGGTTGGCTGAGTGCTAGCTCACTGACAAAGCAGTAGTGATCTGGAGAGGATGGACTGCTGCCCCCATGGCACTGCTGCAACTTAGGTGACCATGGCAGCACAACAAAGATAAGCAGGTTAAGGTCTGGATGATGTCTGGCTCAGGGCCAGCCCATTGGCACAGCAGTAGTGTTCAGGGGAGATTGTGTCAATGCCTCCACAGCACTGCTGCCACCTAGTAACCATGGGTGGCAGCACAACAGAGATAAACAGGTTAGGGTCTGGATGATGGCTGGCTCAAGGCCAGCCCATTGGTACAGCAGTAGTGCTCAAGGGAGGATGTGTCACTGCCCCTGTGACACTGCTGCCACCTAGGTAACTATGGGTAACAGCACAAGAGAGATAAGCAGGTTAGGGTTTGGGTGTGGCTGGCTCAGGGCCACCCCATTGTAACAGCAGTAGTGCTCAGGGGAGTGTGGGTCACTACCCCCATGGCACTGATGGCACTTAGGTGACCATGGGTGGCAGCACAACAGAGATAAGCAGGTTACTGTCTGGATGATGGGTGGCTCAGGACCAGTCCATGGGCACAGCAGTAGTGCTCATGGGAGGGTGTGTCACTGTTCCTATGGCTTTGCTGTCACCTCGGTAGCTATGGGTGGTAGCACAAGAGAGATAAGCAGGTTAGGGTCTGGGTGTAACTGGCTCTGGGCCAGCCATTGGCACAGCAATAGTGTTCAGGGGGAGAATGGGTCACTGCCCCATGACAGTGATGCCACTTGGGTGACCATGTGTGGCAACACAATGGAGATAAGAAAGTTAAGGTCTGGATGGTGGCTGGCTCAGGGCCAGCCCATTGGCACAGCAGTAGTGCTCAGGGGAAGGTGTGTCACTGTCCCGTGACACTGCTGAAAACTAGATTACCATGGGTGGCAAAAACAAGATAGATAAGCAGGTTAGGGTCTTGGTATGGCTGGCTCAGGGCCAGCCCACTGGCACAGCAGTAAAACTAGGGGAGGGTGGATCACTGCCCCAATGGCACTGCTGCCACTTAGGTAACAATGGGTGGCAGCACAACAGAGATAAGCAAGTTAGGGTCTGAGTGATGGCTGGATCAAAGCCAGCCCATTGGCACAGCAGTAGTGCTTGGAGGAAGGAGGTTGCGTCCCTGCCTCAGCAGCACTGCTGCCACCAGGTGACCACGGGTGGCAGCACAAGAGAGGTAAGCAGGTTATGGTCTGGATGATGGCTGGCTCTGGTCCAGCCCACTGGTAGAGCAGCAGTGATCAGGGTATGGTAGATCACTGCCTCTGCTGCACTGCTGACACCTAGGTAACCATGGGTGGCAGCACAAGAGAGATAAGCAGGTTAGGGTCTGGGTGTGGCTGACTCAGGGCCAGCCCATTGGCACAGCAGTAGTGCTCAGAGGAGGGTGAGTTGCTGCCTCTGTGACACTGCTGCCACTTAGGTAACAATGGGTGGCAGTAGAACAGAGATAAGCAGGATATGGTCTGGATGATGGCTGTCTCAAAGCTAGCACATTGGCACAGCAGTAGCGCTTCAGAGGAGGTTGCCTCCCTGCCACTGCTGCCAGCTGGCAACCATCAGTGGCAGCACAACTGAGATAAGCAGGTTAGGGTCTGGATCATGGCTGGTTCAGGACCAGCCCATTGGCACAGCAGTAGTGCTCAGGGGAGATTAGGTCTCTGCCTCCACTGCACTGCTGCCACCTAGGTAACCATGGGTTGCAGCACAACAGAGATAAGCATGTTAGGGTCTGGATGATGGCTGGCTCAGGGCCAGCCCACTGGCATAGCAGTAGTGCTTGGAGGAAGATGGGTCACTGCCCCCATGGCACTGATGTCACTTAGGTAAACGTGTGAAAGGACAATTAAATAAGCAGGTTAAGGTCTGAATGATAGCTGACTCAGAGCTGGCCCATTGGCACTGCAGTAGTGCTCAGAGGTGGGGTTGCTGCCTCCTCTGCATTGCTGTCACCTAGGTAACCATGGGAGGGAGCACAGCAGATAAAAGCAGGTTAGGGTCTGGATGATGGCTGGCTCAGGAACAGCCCATTGGAACAGCAGTAGTGTTCAGGGGAGGGTGGGTTGCTGCCCCGTGGCACTGCTGCCACTTAGGTGACCATGGGTGGCAGCACAACAGAGATCAGCAGGTTAGGGTCTGGATGATGGCTGGCTCTAGGCCAGACCATTAGCATAGCAGTAGTGCTGAGGGGATGATAGGTCGCTGCCTCTGCTGCACTGCTGCCACCTATGTAACCATTGGTGGCAGCACAAGAGAGATAAACAGGTTCATGTTTGGGTGTGGCTGGCTCAGGGCCAGCCTATTGGCACAGCAGTAGTGCTCGGGAGTGGGTGGTTTGCTACCCCATGGCACTACTGCCACTTAGATAACAATGGGGGGCAGCACAACAGAGATAAGCAAGTTAGGGTTTGGATGATGGCTGGATCAAAGCCAGCTCACTGGTACAGCAGTAGTGCTCAGAGGAGATTGTATCCCTGCCTCCATGACACTGCTGCTACCTGGTAAGCATGGGTGGTAGTACAAGAGAGATAAGCAGGCTAGGGTCTGGGTGATGGCTGGCCAGGGCCAGCGCAATGGCACAGCAGTAGTGATCGGTGGAGGATGGGTCACTGCCTTGTGGTGCTGCTGCCACTTAAGTGACCATGGGTGGCAGCTCAACAAAGATAAGCAGGTTTGGGTCAAGGGGTGATGGCTGGCTCAGGGCGGCCCATTGGCATAGCAGAAGTGTTCAGGGGAAGGTAGGTTCCTGCTTCCACTGCACTGCTGCCACCCAGATAACCATGGGTGGTAGCACAATGGAGATAAGCAGATGAGGGTCTGGATGGTGGCTGGCTCAGGGCCAGCCCATTGCACAACAGTAGTGCTCAGAGGAGGCTGGGTCTCTGCCTCTGCTGCATTTACTAACATACATACTAACATACTAAAATGCCAGCAGAATAGGCCTAATGGTCTTTCGTGTCTGCTCGTTTGGTCAGCCCCCACCCTGGGTGCTGACCTTGCTGTCCCCCTCGCCTTCTCTGGCTTCTCCCTTCCCAGTTCCGGATATTCTTGCTGCATTGGATTTTGCTTCCTGAACCCTTCCCCTGTACCTGTCCCCCCCTCTTGAACCCTCCACTGTCTCTGCCTCCACCAGCCCCTAGGTAGTGCATCCATGGCTCCACCACCTCTCTGTGAAGTAGCACCTCCCTTTCTCCCTGAATCTTCCTCCAGCTTCCACCCATGCCCTCTAGTGGCCCCTTCCTCCTTCCTTCAAGCACCCTGACTGTTCCTCCCCTATTTACCCTCTTCATGTACCTGAAGACCTCTATCATGTCCCCCGTCCTTCTCTCTTCCAATGTGTACATATTTAGCTTTTCGAGCCTTTCCTCAGGTCCTGTCCCCCAAGCCCCAAATCATTTTGGTTGCCCTCCTCTGGACCCTCCCAGGAGGTTAATGTCCCTCTTTAAGTGTGGCCTCCAAAACTGCATGCAGTACTCGAGGTTCGGCCTCACCAAGCAGTTATACAGAGGAGTATCACTTCCTCCTTCTGGAGGTGATCCCCTAGTGATGCATCCCAGCATCCTGTTGGCCTTGGCTGCTGCCCTCCTACAAGTCTCAGAGTTGTTCATCTTGACATCCACCACCACCCCCAGGTCTCTCTCAGCCATTGAGACTTGTAGTATTCCCCCCCCAGGGTGTACACTTGGCCTGGGTTTCTGGACCCCAGGTGGAGTACCTTGCATTTCCCTGCATTGAACCTCAGCTTCCACTTTCTAGACCATCTTTCCAGAGCCTCCAGGTCCCCCTGCAGGGCCACCCTCCCCTCCTCCCCATCCACCACCGCCCCCAGTTTTGAGTCATCTGCAAAGAGACTCATCTCACTCCTGATTCCTGTCCTTATGTCAGATCGTGGCGTTGAACAGAAGGGGCCCAAGGACTGATCCCTGTGGGACCCCACTAATGACCCTCCTTGGGATGAGACTATCCCACCAACTACGACCCTCTGGGTCCGGTCCTGGAGCCAATTGCCTATCCATCTGATCATCTGGTTTCCACCCCATTTCTCTAGCTTATCCAACAGGCCCACGTGAGGAACAGAGTCAAATGCCTTGCTGAAGTCTAGAAAGAGGACATCCACTGGTCTATCCAGGTCCAAGGCACTTGTCACCCAGTCATAGAACTCCACCAGGTTTGTCTGACATGATTTCTGGATGAATCCATGCTGTCTATCATCCAGGCACCCTGACTTATCCAGGTCCCCCAGCCTCTCCTTGACAATGCCCTCCATCACCTTGCCCACCACGATGTCAGGCTGACAGGCCTGTAGTTCCCTGCCAGCTCCCTTGATCCCCCCTTGTGGATAGGCACTACATGCACCACCTTCCAGTCTTGGGGCACCCACCCTGTCCTCAGAGAATGGTGAAAAGCTCTGCCAGGGTTTCCAGGACATCTGCAGTTCCTTCAGCACTCTAGGATGTAATTTATCTGGCCCGTGCTTTCTCCGTCTTAAGGGGCTGAGGCTTCCCTCACTCTCTCTGCTGTGATTTCCACTTCTGGTACCTCTTCTCCCTGCTTAGCCTCCCCACCTGCCAGTGATGCCCCCCTCCCCAGACCTGCTGATCGGTGGGGTCCCCCCCTCCTCATTATCTCTGTCTCCTCCCATGTATGATGCAGCATCCCCATTTTCCCTGGTGAAAACTGAGGTGAAGTACTCATTTAGTACCTCAGCCTGCTCCCCTGGGTCTTGTGCCCATCTCTCCCCTGATTTAATCCTGCTAATCTGCCCCTTCACCCTTCATCTTTCCCCAATGTATCTAAAGAACCCCTTTTTCCCTCTCCTAATTTCCCTGGCCAGGTTCTGCTCCTTCCTTGCCTTAGCTGCCCTCACCACTCTAGTGGCCCTTCTAGCCATCAGCTCGTACTCCCTCGATCCCTTTCACTCCTTGAGCACTTGAATTTCTTATAGGCTGCTTTCTTTTCCCCTTTCACCTCCTGGACCTCCCTGGTCCACCAACAGGGATTTTTGGGCCCTACGCATTTTCGTCTTACTCTTGCTCAGGTGCTGGTAGCATCCTGACCCCTCTCCTGATGATTTCCCACCTACTATCAGCGTCCATGTCTGACCCAATCCCATCCAAATGCTCCTTAAGGATCCTTCCCATTTCCTTAAAATCCGCCCCCCTGAAGTCGGTTACTTCCATCGTTGTGCAGCCTTCTACCCCTCCTAGTTCCAGGCAGAACCAGACCGTGGCATGGTCACTCCCGCCAATGGGTCCCTTACCTCCAGGCCCCAATCTGGTCACTGTCTGCCAGGACCACTCCAGTACCCATGCCTCCTGGTCGGTTCCTCACCTGCTGAGTTAGAATGCGTCTTGAAAGACATCCAACAACCTCTGTTCCCTGGTCACAGAGGATGTCATAGTCTCCCAGTTTGTTCCTGGCATGTTTAAGTCCCCTAACACCACCACCACCTTTCCTCTGCCCAGTCTGCAGTGTCTCCTAACATCTGCCACCAGACTGTCCTCCAGCTCCTCCGCCAGGGCAGGGGGTCTATACACCACTCCTATTTTTACTCTCTTGCCCCCCCTTGTTATCAAGGTGACCCAAATCGCCTCCACGGTTCCCTCCGCCTCCTCTACTCCCCCTATGCCAATGCAGTTTTTGACTATCATAGCTACCCCTCCTCCCCTTCCCTCCCCCCTGTCCTTCCTGAACATAGTGTAACCCTCCAGGTTCAGGTCCCAGTCATGTCTTGCAGTGGCCCAAGTCTCAGTGACAGCTGCCACATCCACTGCTCCCTCAGTTAACATCGCCTGGAGCTCAGGCATTTTATTGCCCAAGCTCCTGGCATTTAGCAGGACTACCTTAGACCCTTTCCCTATAGTTCCATTTCCCCTGCTCGTGTTCCCATGGGGATTCTGTTTCCTCCTGGTCTGCACTTTGCCAGTTGGCCTTTTCCTGCAATCCTCCTGGTCCCCAGGGGGGTGGAGACAGAGTCCGTCCTTTATCGGCACCCCTTGACAGCCTTTCTCCCATCCCCCCCCTTCACAAGTTTAAGCCCACTTTTCACCAATGAACTCCTCTATTTTCAACAGGATTCCCTCCCTCAAATTGAGATGTAGTCTATCTCTAGCATACAGCTCCTTATCCTCCAGGTCTCCCCAATCCCCATCAACCCATACCCTCTGGCCTCACACCACTCCCTGAGCCACTGGTTTATCTCCCTAATTTTCCTTTTGTGTTCCCCACTACAGCCTGCACTGGCAGGATTTCTGAGGGAAACTGTACATCCTATGTCATGACAGACCCTGGCGAGCTCCTGAATCTTGCCTGTATCTCTAGCTCGCTATTTCCCTCAATGTCATTTGTACCCAGGTGGACCAGTATGTCTGGGGAACCCCCACAGTCCTTTGCCAGCTGATATACCTCGTGCTTAGCCCTGTGCACCGTTAGTCCAGGGAAGCATCTTGTTCTAACTGGCCAGGCTTCTCCCTCCCTATCCCATTTGATACCCCTGATCATAGAATCCCCCAGCAGGAGCACTCTGACCACTCCTTTTCCTCCATTTCTGCCACCTTGGTAACCATGGGTGACAGCACAACTGAGACAAGCAGGTCAGGGTCTGGATGATGGCCATTTCGTGCACCACATGCCATTATGCATGAGTACACCTGAGCCCTTGGATGCCATCATCCAGTGGGGTGGACACAAGGAAAAAGAACAGCCCTGGAACACACAGGCGACTGGACCATGGTAATCCATGTGCTCTTGGCATTCACGATGGCCATCTAAAGAAACTGTGAGAATTCAGGGGTACATCCCCCTGCCCCCAACCCCACAGTGAGGGGGAAAAATGTGGTTCAATGGAGGGGTGAGTGAAAGCTGGCATCATGAGGGAAGTTGCTAAGCACTTTGGGATTCCTAAGAGAGACAGGGATCAGAGTTCAGCAGGGGACATAAATGATACGTAAATAAAAAAGTAAAAAAAGCTCTTGCAAATGCTACATTCTGATTGGCTGTTAGGATTCCAATAACCAACATTAATCTCTATTAAACTGTCATGAGCCTGATCACAGTGCATGAATTCTTCCTGCCAGCTTTTCATGCTCTAGTACTGCAATGACTGGAAGAAGCCATTCAAATTTTGAACTACCATTTAAACAGAATAAATTACTGTATTACATTATATACATAAGTTTTTTTTTTAATTTGGTAATATGTGTCACAATGTATTGCAATAAAATATTCATTATATACATATGTGATGCATATAATAAATATTTGAAAAATGATGTGGTAGCATAGGCACACTAAACATTTTTTACAATGTTCATATTTGTATTAATAATTGATATATAGAGAATAAAGGAAGGGGAAGTGTGTGATATGGGAATTTAATGCACACCCGAGGTGTGGGATGCTACATAAACCCCGAGGGCAAAGTCTGAGGAGTTTATTAAAGCATCCCACACCGAGGGTTTGCATTAAATACCGGTATCACACTTTCCCCATCTTTTGTTTTCTATAATTGCTGGTGAGCAATTTTTTTCCAGCATGAATTCTGTGTCACGGACAGAGAAATACACACACACACACACACACACACGCAAACACACACACACTCTCTCTCTCTTTCATCCTCTCACTGCACCTCACTCTCTTTCTCTCACTGCCACTCCAGTTTAACCTTTATGTTTATTATTTTTTTTTTACTTGCAGTTTCCAGTGACGATCATGCTTCAGTAGCACTGTAAACAGTCAGTGGTGTCCCTTTCCAGCTCGGTGTGTTTGTCCATGGCAATGAGCAGCTGAAACAACTATCTAACATTTTTACTCCTTCAAATAACAAGGAGGAGAGAAACGGTAAAAAAAAAAAAAAAGTATTTTTGTCAGACCGAGGACAAGAGGTGTTTCCGCGGCTCCCTGCTAAGCAACAGATACAAAGCCACCATGTTAAAGCATACATTCAGCCCACCCACACAGAAGTCGAGAGCCAACAATAGAGCTCTCATCTGTGTTTGACAGCACGCGGGTTCACCGTAATAACCTGTGGGTTATTACAGTGAATATCAACTGGCTGAGCCCATTCAAAAAATTGCTCACCAGTAATTATACAGTTGTCATTAATTTCAAATAAACACTTTGTTGTTAATGTACAGTATATTGGTATTCATTGTATGCATAACTTCACTATAGTTTCTCAGAATTTGAAAATTCAGCATAATTTTTTTCTTAATGCAATAATTAATTAAAATTAAGGAGAAAGAGGTTTCCGTAGGGAATTTTAATTCAGCAGATTTTTTATTCTTAATCTTCTGATTAATTTAAATTAAGCACACATGGACTTCATTAATTTGTACCTCAATTTTAATTAAACATATTCTGTCAAAGTAATTAAGGATAATTAAGAGATTTGGGATTTTACAAACTTATTTTAAGGCACCTTTAATTTTAAATTAAGGGGCAGATTATTAATTCAGGGGTCAACTAATGGAAAATTAAGGAGATTTTAAGCACTTTTTGTCCCATAGTGCTTGGTGATACACTGCCCGAGGACAGATCATAGGGGCGGGGTTGTAGCCATCTGTTTTAGACTGGAACTGGGCCTTGTGGATGTAAAAGTGGGGTCCACCAGATCCTTTGAATGTATTGTGGGTGCGGGTGTGGGGTGCAGGATACTTCTCATCTACTGTCCACCCGGAGGTGGAAAAGACTTCCTGCAGGAAGTCACGGACTTCATTGTTGACGTGGTGTTGGGATCCCCAGATGGTTGATTCTGGGGGATTTCAGTGTCTGGGGCAATGATGAACTCTCACATTTTGGTCAAGGCTTCCTCCAGCTTCTGACCTCACTGGGCTTCACACAGGTGGTTACCTCCAATACCCACATTAGTGGTCATTCATAGCACCTGGTGTTCCCCCTAGGGATGAAGATCTCCAACCTGGTGGTGGAACCAGTCAGTTGGTCAGACCTTCACACCTTACGATTCAGATTCATGGCTCCCCCTAATGGGCCAGCCTCAATGGAGATGGCCTGGTACTGCCCTTTGAGGGGTGTGACCACAGAGGACCTAACAGCGGTGCTGGACCTATCGAGTTTGTTAAGCGAATGCATGGATACAGGGGATCTGGCAACTGCCTATAACACAATGGTCATAGAGACCCTGGATTGCTCCTGCTCCTGCTCATGTCCGACCCCTCACTCTTCACCCAAGGTCCCCATAGTTTGATGGGTCCTTGAAGGAATTGAGGAGAGTGAGTTGGAGGCTAGAGAGAGCTTGGCAGAAATATGGCCTGGAGGTTGACAGGCTTAGATTGATGGACCATTATCAATTGGCAATCACCCGTAAGAAGGCAGAATTCCTGTCCAGGGTGATTGCTGCTGCACAAAATTGACCAGTTCTGCTCTTCTGGACTGTGGACAGATTGTGCAGTCCAATCTGACTGCAGCCTGGAGGAGCCTTTTCACAAGAGTGGTGTGATGAGTTTGCTCAGTTTTTCACAGTTAACATTGCCGACGTCAGGTCCAGCATCTGCTCAGTTCCCTCTAATGGATGATGCAGTGGTTGGCAGGAGGTCGCGGGTGCCCGGTTTGCTTGGTCTGACTTCAGTCGGCTGGATATCATGCACATTGTGAGAATTGTCCAGACTTTGTGGCCAACCAGCTGTAGTTTGGATCTGAGCCCCACGTAGCTCCTTGTGGGGTGCATTGATATGATCAGCCCGGTCCTGGCTGAGATAGTCTGGCAGTCATTAGAGAGGGGAGTTTTTCCCAATCTCCTAAAGGAGATGGTTATATGGCTGCTCCTGAAAAAGGCCTCTCTTGACCCGGACTGTTTGACAAACTACAGACCAGTCTCTAACCTACCTTTTGTAGGCAAAGTTATTGAGAAGGTAGTTGCGCTACAGCAGAATGACCATCTATCAATCCACGATGTCTATGATTCTCTCCAGCCTGACACTTTGCTGACAGGTCATTGTGTTGGCATGCCTGAGACAGGGGCACACTGTCTCCCGGTCCTGCACCCCCAACCTGAAGTAACTCCAACTGGAGTTAAGAATCCTAAAGTTGGGGGCAGGGGACATAGCCCCCTCACATGGGGAGTTCAGGGGGCAGAGCCCCACGATAAAAAAAAGGACCAGGAGACAAAAGGGAATCATGACAACCAAAACTTGTGGTTGACATGATTCCTGTCAGCAAAATGCTGGTCAACAAAAGGGTTGTCAAACCAGCATCATAGAGCTAAGTGAGGAGACATGATCGAGACTTATGCATACCTCATGGGGGTGAACAGCATGCAGAAGGGGAGTCTCTTTCAAATAAGAAAGTGCAACAAGACCAGAGGGCATGTGATGAAGTTGGAAGGGGTAGTTTAAGAGAGATGTGAGGAAGTACTGCTTCACTGCAAGAGTGTTGGTCACTTTGAACTAGAGATGGGAGACTTCTTTCATCCACCAGTGGTGAAATGTTGATTTCGCGTCCATGAAACGTCACAGAATTTCCAAGAAAATGTTGTGAAATTTTGCAATATTTTGTATTTCTGTCTAATTTAAAACATGTTTGTCTAAATCACACCCACTCTAGAATGTTGGCTATCCCAGTGCCCATACAGAAGTGTACAAAGTCTTGGATCTCTGTCTTCAAAAATAACTGAGTTACAAGTCTCCAAAATTTTGGAAACTTTAAAATTGCAGTTAATAACTATGTAAACTAACAGCATTTGTGCAAACTGCACCAAATGTGGTGTGGTGACATTACCCTTGCCCATACATATGCATGCTAAATTTCAGATCTCTGGCTTTAAAGGTGACTGAGGTATAAGCCTCCAAACTTTCAGAAACTTGAAAAATACCTTTCAAAATTACATAAGCTGCTGAATTTTAAGCCCCTATAAACTTAAAGCTAGAGAACAGAATATCACCAATGTTAAGTTCATTGATCCTAAATATTGGGCTTTAAGGTAACCACCATGGTCTAGCATCAGAACGTCATGCTGCCATGGTGACAACCTGGGTTCAGAAGCAAGCACAACAAAAGAAAGGAGCACTCCAAAACGATATGAATATATGCTAAGATTGCATTTTATTGTTGCCAAAAATTCCAACAGAAACTCCTGCGCTTCGGCTTCGTGCCTTCAAAGGGGGTATAACTAGCTAGGGATACAAAAGGCTTTTATATATACAGCTGGTGACCTCATCAAAGTGAGACCTGAGAAACACTTATATACTATACCTGTGCTTATATTTAATCATCAAAATCAAAGTGAAACCCAGTTTCTGTAATAACATATATACAGAATTCCTATTTTTTATCCTATTTCTTTTAAATAAAAAAAATACTAAATAATTACATCTCACCTTTTTAAACATCAACATATATACACATTCTCTATTTATTATAATTAGATAAACACTATTATTTCTTTTACTGGAAACAGGTCAAAAATCCATTTATAATATTTAATATATAATATGGACTAAGTTTCAAAAAGTAAAGAAGTGTGTTCCAACCACAGTAAATTATTTTCTGAGACCTACAAAGTCATAAATACAAGGCTTAAGACAACCAAGGGAACTAGGTGGGAGGGGCAGGGAAAGGGGAGAAGGGGAAGGGGAAAGAAAAGAAGGAAAGAAAAAGGAAGAAGGGAGCAGAAAGGGAAAAGGGGAAAAAGAAGCAAAGGAGAAGGAAAGGGGGAAGGAAAGGGAGAGAGAGGTGGGGGAGGAAGGGGAGGGGGAAGGGTAGAAGAAGAGAAAGGACTGGAGGAGATGTCTCAATGTGATCACCCTCACATAACTTCCATTCTCAGAATGGGAGTATGGCGTTCCATTTCAGGTGGGGATCTACAGGCATACATTCTCCATTGGACCTATATAGGGAAGAAAGCAAAAGAAAAATATATATAAGTATTAACAATGCATTTGAAAATAACATCACAAACTACTTCCGCATTTTCTTTTTGTCTTTCAAAAATGGCTTTAGATCCCACTGATCATTAAGCCCATCTGGTTTAACAGTACCTAGTCTGTAAATCCATTTACTTTCCTGCTTCAGTAGTTAATTGGTTCTATTCCCTCCAAATCTAAGAGGCTGTTGCCAGTCTATACCCATAAACTTCATATGTTTCGGGTCAGAGTTGTGTTTCTGAAAAAAAATGTAGTCCAACTGGAGTATCAGTCCTGGCATTAATTATGTTTCTCACATGCTCCTGTATTCTCTGTTTTAATGCCCTAGTAGTTCTACCTATATAGAGCTGGCCACATTCACACCACAGAGCACAGATCACAAAAGAGGTGTCACAATTAATAAAATCTTTCCTCACATAGTTATTTCCTGTTACAGGATGTACAAATTCAGACCCTATTTTGCAATAACTACAGATGTTGCATCTTTGACATTTAAAACAGAGAATACAGGAGCATGTGAGAAACATAATTAATGCCAGGACTGATACTCCAGTTGGACTACATTTTTTTCAGAAACACAACTCTGACCCAAAACATATGAAGTTTATGGGTATATGTGAGGGTGATCACATTGAGACATCTCCTCCAGTCCTTTCCCTTCTTCTCTCCCCCTTCCCCTTCCCCCTTCTTCCCCCTCTCTCTCCCTTTCCTTCCACCTTTCCTTCTCCTTTCCTTCTTTTTCTTCCCTTTTTCCCTTTCCGCTCCCTTCTTCCTTTTTCTTTCCTTATTTTCTTTCCCCTTTCTCCCTTTCCCCTTCTCCCCCTTTCCCCTTCCCTTCCCCGACCTAGTTCTCCCTTGGTTGTCCTAAGCCTTGTATCTATGACTTTATAGGTCTCCAGAAAATAATTTATTGTGGTTGGAATACACTTTTTTACTTTTTGAAACTTGGTCTATATTATATATTAAATACTATAAATGGATTTTTGACCTGTTTCCAGTAAAAGAAATAATAATGTTTATCTAACTATAATAAATAGAGAATGTGTATATATGTTGATGATTAAACAGGTGAGATGTAATTATTTAATTTGTTTTTAATATAAAAGAAATAGGATAAAAAATAGCAATTCTGTATGTATGTTATGACAGAAACTGGGTTTCACTTTGATTTTGATGATTAAATATAAGCACAGGTGTAGTATATAAGTGTTTCTCAGGTCTCACTTTGATGAGGTCATCAGCTGTATATATAAAAGCCTTCTGTATCTCTAGCTAGTTATACCCCCTTCAAAGGCACAAAGCCGAAGTGCAGGGGTTTCTGTTGGAATTTTTGGCAAAAATAAAATGCTATTTTAGCATATATTCATATCGTTTTGGAGTGCTCCTTTCTTTTGTTGTACTTATTTGAGGTTAGCAACCTCTGTTGGGAGCACCACCTCGCTAACTGAGCGCCGCTCAAAAACTGTGTTTTGGTTCAGAAGCAAGCCCCTGAAAGTCCTGGCTGGAGGCGGGAGGCAGGTCATGGCTAAACCTTACAGTCTCTATTTTGCAGTTTCTATGACTCTTCCAAGAAAATATGCATCTATAGAAATCCAGAGAGATTTTGAAACTATAGGTGACACAATTAAAAATCAAGGTGGTGACTTGATCATTTCTGGATTATTACCAATTCCCAGAGCAAATAGTCAAAAAAGGCAAGACATAATAACATTAAATGGTTGGTTAAAGCAATGGTGCCTTAGAGGAAATTTTGTTTTCATGAGTAATTGGGAAGGTTTTATAAACCAGGCATTGTATGCCAGAGATGGAATAAATTTAAATAGACAGGAAAGCACATTTTTGGGAATAGACTTAGGCAGCAAATCGAAAATATTTTAAACTAAATTTTGGGGGGGATGTTGCCACTTCACCTTTGGTTAAACATAATATAAATAGCCCACATAAACATATCGACTGGAACATCCTTCTTAGAAATGCTAGGAGCTTAAACAATAAATACGACGAGTTATTATATACTCTAAAACAGCAGGATGTCCATATCTGTGCAGTTACAGAGACCTGGTGGAAGGAGGATGATCCTTGGGACAAAAATGTCCCTGGGTATACTTTATTTCATAAGGATAGAACCATTAGTAGGGGTGGAGGAGTTGCACTATTCATCTTAAACAGCATAAAAGTTGAAAATATCGAGTTATTAAAATGGCCTAAAATAGAAGCCTTATAGGTTAAAATATACTTAAAAACATCAAATTGTATAAATCTAGGAGTAATTTACAGGCCACCTTCAGTTACTGTAGAAGAAGACTCCTTGCTATTGGATTATATAAATAGCATTTCCTCCGCAAAAAATGCTTTGCTCATGGGTGACTTTAACCTCCAGGGATAAACTGGAACACTCTTAGCACTATTACCCAAATTGAAAATACTTACCTTGAATCCTTTTTGCTAAATAATATGGAGCTAATAGTGAAACAGAATACTAGGGGAAATAATATAATTGACCTAGTTTTGCATAATCTGGGTGACAGTACAACTAACTGTAATGTTTCCCACCCCCTTGGAACTAGTGACCATTCTATGTTTAACTTTACATATAAAGGTATCTATGGTTCTGACACAGGATGTGCAGTTATCTATAATTTTAAAAAAGCTGATTTCCAGGAATTTAATAAAGAGTTGACATCGTGGGACTGGGAAGAGGAATTTACGAACAAGTCACTGATTGAAATATGATCTATATTCAATACTAAATTATCTACAGGAATATTAAAGTATATCCCTCAAATGAAAAAAGGAGATTAAGTTAAATGTAAAACTCCCTGGATAAATGCCAAAGTTAAAAAAACTGATAAGACAAAAAAATAAGGCATTTAAAAACGCAAAACTTAGTGGTACACCTTCAAATTGGGAATATTAGAAAAATTTACTGAAAAAAACAAAAGGGTTGTGTTAAAAAAGCCAAAAGGGATTATGAGGTAAACTTAGCAACAAGGGTTAAGGATAACTATAAGTCCTTTTACAAATTTGAAAATAATAAAAGGGGTGCCACTCCTACCCTAGGCCCATTAAAGGATTCAACTGGTAAATTGATTTTAGAGAATTCCGATATGGCAATGCTATGTAATCAATACTTTACCTTTGTTTTTAATAAAAAGTCCCTGCCTAAAAAAAACCATAACCCACATAAAACACCTGGGTTGCACCTTATTACAGCATTAGACATTCAAAAGCATCTATTAGGGTTGGACTCTGTTAAATCATCAGGCCTGGATGGTCTTCACCCTCGCATTCTCAAAGAACTGGCCATTCCCTTATCTGGTCCAATTACAGCATTATTTATTGTATCTATCGATGAAGGACAAGTAATTGATGTATGGAACAAACTAATGTTGTGCCCTATTTATAAAAGGGTTCAAAACATGAAGTATCTAACTACCGGCCTATTAACCGCGTCATTTTGAGCAAAATCCTAGAGGGAATCATCAAGGAATATCTAGGGGAAATAGTTAATACCGATTATTCCCAGCATGGTTTTGTTAAAGGCTGATCATGCCAGACAAATTTGCTGGAATTTTACGGCAAAGTTAGTATGGCTCTAGATAGAAATGAGGCAGTCAATGTCATTTTGCTGGACTTCTCAAAAGCCTTTGATCAGGTCCCTCATGGCAAATTGTTAGACACTTTGATTGAAATGGATTTAAATGGTAATATTACCAAATGGGTAGAATCATGGTTGACCAATAGAATGCAAAAAGTCTGTATAAAAGGTTCTTATTCAGGTAAGGAACAAGTGACCAGTGGTGTTCCACAAGGCTCTGTGCTCAGCCCATGTCTCTTTAATATATATATTGCTTCATTAAGCACGTCAGTCGATGTATGGCTAACCAAATTTGCGGATGACACTCGGATAGGCCATACTGTAAATAATGTTGAAGATGCAAATATTTACACCATGCACTTGGTGAACTTGAAAATTGGGCAGACAAAACATGTTGCATTTAATATAAATAAGTGTACTGTTATGCACTTTGGGAAAAATAACTTATTAGCTGAATATAAGTTGGGAGGCAAATTATTAAATGCGTGGAAGATGAAAGGACTTGGTATAAGGGTACAAAATAATTTGAGTCCTAAACTACATTGTCACAAGTCATTAAAAAAGCTGGAGGAATACTTCACTGTATAAACAAGCATATTCAAAGTAACAGTAGTAGAGTGTTACTCCCCTTATATACTTCTTTAGTGAGGCCTCACTTGGAGTATTGTGCTCAGTTTTGGTCACCACAAGACCAGGGCTCAAAACGTGCTCTGGAAAAAATTCAGAGAAAAGCAACAAAGAAAATGAACGAAGTTAAAGATCTAAATTATGATGATCATTTAAACAAGTTAGGACTTTATTCCTTAGAATATCGAAGAATGAGAGGGGACCTCTGTATAGTTTTTAAAGCTCTTCATGATGACAGTTTATGGGCTAAATTGGGACTAACTATAAGAAATAATCCATATGATACTCGGTCTCACCCCTTCCAACTTATGGGAGAATGTTGTAAAACAAAGAAAAGGAGCTCCTGGTTTATGATAAGAGTCACTAGTGTCTGGAAACAGTTACCCATAAATGTGGTAACTAGTGATAAAATGGACATTTTCAAGTCAAGATTAGATATTTATCTACGTAAAAACTCAATATATGGTTATACTTCAATTTTCCTAGTGAGCTATACGGATCTCCGTTCTTTTTTTGCTCTGATAACCTATGAAACCTATGAAATGTTTTCAATTATCTAGCTCCAAAGGTAGCTAAGTTCTAAGCATAGAAATATTTTCAGAAATTTTCACATGAATATTAAATTGCTAGACTTTGAGCCCCTACAACTTCCCCACTGTTCATCATCCAAATGTCATGAAACTTGGCCAATGTATACAGCTTGTCCCAGACACTATACATGCCAAATTACAGATGCCGAGCTATAACATAGACCAAGCTATTGCCAATTAAAGAATTTCAGAAAATTCTGAAAAATGTCACTGAATTTCATGAAAATTTCTTAGAATTTTGAATTTGCTAATTTTGCCCACCTCCACCTGGAACAGACTGCCAATGGAAGTGGCGAAGTCAAAAACAGTATGGGGGTTCAAGCATGCACTGGATAGACATAGCAAAATATCAGTAAATAGGCAGGGAAGGGGGGCACACTGGAGAACAGTTAGGGTTTGTGCACACAGACTAGGCAGGGACCATCTGTTCAGACTGGGTGGGCCAGCCGGTCCTTTTCTACTGACAAAGTCTATGTTTCTATGTATCTATGTTTCCTCAATAGTAACTGCTTGTAATGCTTGACATTACTTGGTGCTACTGTTTTTATGTGCTAAAAATATACATTGACATCTGCAGAGTTGTTAAAGAATCAGCAGGTGGCATTATACAGAAATTGTGCTGCCATGTGTGCACCTCAAAAAGCCCTTTAGTACTGTAGGGCTGTGCAGAATTTTCAAATTACAGCAGAACAGAATTAGCAGAACATCAGAAATATCTGGCCAATTCCATGGAATTCCACTGGAAGTGAAATTCCAAAATTCCAATACAGGAATTTCAAACCACAGAGTAGTAGCTCACTGTTGACATAAACTGCTGAATAGGATTCTGCAAACTGCTGAAAACTATTCCACGGTTTACATTACCCATGAAAAAATAATCAAAGGTTTAAAATTAAAATTAAAAATGTGGAATTTATTCAAAAATTCCAAACAGAATTCCACCAGAAGAATTCCACACGCAGCATTCCACACAACTCTATGCTTTAGCCTGTGGGCTCTTGTAATCTGTTTTCAAAGTGCAAAATGATGGCCATGGCATTCTCAGCTGTTCTTTTTTGATTTTTTTTTGTTCCATACACTAAAACAAAACATTCAGAGTATTTTTTTAGTTAATTTGTACCAAGTTGTTGGAATAATCTCCAGGTAGAGTTCAGAAAACAATATGGTAAACCTCCATCTATCTTTACTTGAAAAAGTATTTACTTTCTTTATAGAGGCCATGAAGCTATTTTATCTGATATTTATTTGTATGTCATCTAATTGTTCATCTGCATTGTATATTATGTGTGTATGTACTTTGTAACATACTAATGATAAGGTTGCCATTGTAAATGAGCTTATGCTGTATGGTCCTGACTTACATAAACAAACAAACTTTGTTCATCCTCCCCAGGGCACCTGCATGAACCTCTTTCTTATCGTCACCTAATGCCATCTACTTGATTTCAGAGTTGCCTTTCTTCAAGGCACCTTCAGGATAGAACCCTAGAGCATCCACACCAGACTGCAACATTCCTCCATGGATTTCACCCTATGGTGAGGCGCTGCCTTCAGTTCCACAGCAGTGGTAACCCAAGCATCTGGTCACTGCAGCGGAGAAATTACCTGGAGCCACAACAAGGTTCTCTATGGAGATATCACCTTGAGGTGTCGTGGCTGGCAGGTGGGGCTTCATTTGTCTTGCACCACTATCTTTCCCCTGAAGATCCCTCCCACCAAGAGTGTGTTCACCCTATCAGATGCTGGTAAGCCAGATACATTGATATGCATGCAGTCCCCTACCCAGAGCAACATGCATGCATTCCCCAACCTGCACGGCCCTTGTGGTCACCGAAGTGGTGGTATAGCTGCGTGACGTGCAGCCCTTCTTCCCCAGAGGAGGAGAACAGTGTCCGATGGGATGCTCAATCCTCCTTCCCCAACCAGCCCTCTGATGGCCCAAGCTTGTTTCCAAATCTGGATTATTTGCACCACAAGTGAGGATGCTACCACTGCACTGGCAGGTCAGCATATTCTCAGCTTTTCTTCACTCAAGATATTGATTGACAGGAGAGAACCTGATGCTGGGCACTACTGTAAGCTGCACTGAGTGGGGGACTGGAGGAGGAGGATGAGGAGATCTCATGTTAGTGAAGACCATTTACAAAGCACATGAGGCCTGCCATGGTCTTTGCTCTAAGGGTGTGTAACCAGGCTGCACAACAAGAAATGTTTGATTACCTTTTCTTCCTGGATCATGGGTATGGTTCTCTTTGGTACTCCACTCCAGCAAATGCTTAGCAAGCAAACAGTCAGTCTGCAGTCAGGGAATACAGTTCAAACATTAGGAATTTTTATTTAATAACAAGCTACAGATTCTTGATTTCAACCACACAGTTCAGACAGGGTATGAACTTGCATCAGTACCATACAATCAGAAGTTTTGGGACCTGCATAGCACCCATCAATTGCCCTCTCTCATACAGGTGTTTTTGCATAAATCACTTCAGAAACAATGACAAATCCTTTCACCTTTTAATCCCACACTTTCTGAGGACATTTCACTGCAAATCTTTTTCCATTACAATCACCCACAGTTTGTGAGCGTTTCAGGACCAATCATCTCATATAATATTCACCCACACTTTGTGGATATTTCTGAGTGAATGTTTTCACATTATACTCTCCCACAACTTGTGGACATTTCAGGGTGAATCCTTTCACATTACAGCCTCTGTACTTTACATACTGACATAGCAGGGCAAATCCTTTCAAATTATAATCACCCACACTTTTCAAACATTTCTAGACCCACCTTAACTATGGTGTTGGAACAACAGTGACGAGTGGGATCCATGGCCATGACCTATGACTTTGTCTGTGGAACTCTTCTGTACCACAGAAGCTTCTATATCCCTCATCGTATGTAGGTAAGGAACTGGCCTATGTTCTGTAGTAAAGGACAAAGTGCTTCCTCATGGCCAGCAAACCCTCAAAACAAAAACCAAACTACAGGATGAGGTGCACGTGAAGAGAGCAGGTAATGCTGCAAAAATAAATTTAATGGACAAATCCACACATAATGACAACACCAGTGATACAGAACACAGACAAGGTGCCCCCGTGCTTTGACCAAATGGGTCTTCATCATGGGGCTGGTTCCTCGGTAAACACATCCCACATTTAAGTCCTAGGAGTGAGCCATGGAACCATCCAATTGATTATCTACTTAGAAATAAAAGATTTCACTTAAAAAGGCAGCAGGAAAATAGTGCAGTTACAAACACTTCCCAAAATATACAAACCTCACAATACGAGAAAATATTCAAACATTAATATCAAACGTGCAGTACTACAGACAGAGATTTTCAACAGTACAGTTTTGTTCTTTAAAGTTCAACATGCAGAATTGAAAAATATGCATATGAATTCCAAAGCAGAATAGTGGATGATATTCCTCTTCTGCTGCAATCATCCGCACCAAGACTTTAAGACTGAGTAGGGATCAGCTGCTAGGCTTAAGATGTCCAATCACCAGATATCTGACAAAAAAATGAAATGACATTATGAGAACATACAGATGGCACAGTTCAAAGTAATAGGAGTTGTGCAGTGGGGATCTTTGTGATACTTATCTACACAAGAGCAGTTTGACCTCAGGTAACCTCACAAGTGGCGTAAGCCACAAATGATGTGTCTGAAGTCAAACTGCTTTTGTGTAGACAAATAATTTATCATACAAGTCCCCACTGTATGTCCTGTTTATAGAAAATGCTGGTGTTTTTTGAGGGGGATGATTGACAGGTAGTGTACATTTAATATATGCATGATAAATTCCTTTCTCAACATTAGCACGCATATGTGAACGTAACATTTTTTCAGATATTGAGTTTATATATATACTGTATACTGTATATATATGTATAGTATTTTTTATATACAGATATATATATATATATATATAATCAAAATGGTTGGTAGCAGAGGAAGATTTCTGATAAAGATCATACATTTCAAAATGCTAATATAGTTTCCTATAGATGACCAAAGGTATTTACATGTATACAAAAGCACTTATTATTTCTGTAGACTTACTATATACACTGACAACACTACTAAATCAAGGGGGCCATTATCCTACAAAAAAGGTTTTAAATCCCAATCCTCATTTAATCCACTGATCTTGAGGCTAAAGATCCAATATGTCTCACGTTGGAGCAGTCCACATTTACCCACAGCGATAACTTCTAACCCCATTACAGTAAGTCCCTTAAGGTTCCCTCCAGGTATAGTACCTCTCCAAATTGACTAGTAACTGGAGTCTGAGACAGATGATTTTTTATACTTTTGATGTGCTCCAGCATTCTTGCATATAAGGCTGGATTGTCCATCTAATATAAATCTACTGGGAACCAGACTACATAAACTACAAAGTTAGTACTGCAGTTTCTGAATTCACTTATCTCTACTACTCTGTCCACCATTTGCAGCCTTAATTATTTTGTTTACATACAGTAGGTACAAACACACTATCCACATCTGTACATCACACAAGGTGGGGATGGAAGCCAGGCTCAATATAAAGGAACCTCCCTGGTTCTTAAAAAGTGGCTATGTACACACTTGTCCATGGTTCTATCCCCCACCACTGCTGATAATTCACTGTCACCTTTAGAACAGTACAGTATTTCATAGAAACATAGAAGCTGATGGTACATGAGGACCGCAAGGCCAATCCAGTCTGCCCATTTCTTTTTCTACCTTATGAATGTGCCATTGGCCTTTGCTCTGTCAATTGCCTATCTATTCATACTCATCTGTATTGCTCCCTTATGCCTATCCCATGCCTGTTTGAAGCCCTGCACTGTATTCATATCTACCACTTCCTGAGGTAGGCTGTTCCGTGTATCCACCACCCTTTCTGTGGAAAAGAACTTCCTCACATTACCTCTTAATCGGCTTCCCTCTAATCTCATGCTGTGTCCTCTTGTCCTGCTATTTTTCTCATATTGAAACATGTTAGACTCTTTCACCTTGTTAATGCCCTTAAGGTGTTTGAATGTTTCAATCATATCACCTCTCTCCCTCCTGTGCTCTAGGGTATACATATTGAGCTCAGTTAATCTGTCCTCATATGTTTTCTGATGCAGTCCCTGCACCATTTTGGTTGCCCTCTCTGGACTGCCTCAATTTGGTTAATGTCCTTGTGAAGGTGTGGCCTCCAGTATTGCACGCAGTACTCCAGATGGGGCCTAACCAGTGTGTTGTAAAGAGGGATTATTACCTCCCTCTTCCGACTTGTGATACTCCTACTAATACATCCTAACATCCCTCTACCCTTACCTACTGCTTTAGTGATCTGCTTGGATGATTTCAGGTCATCGGTGATGATGATGCCCAAGTCTCTTTCTTCCCTTGTGACTGTCAGCAACTCCCCTCCCAGCCTATAGGTGGCTTCAGGGTTTCTCTTCCCTATGTACATGATCTTGCACTTATTTGCATTAAACCCCAGTTGCCACTCTTCTAACCATTTGGCCAGTTTATCCAGATCTCTTCTCATTCTGCCCACCCCATCTGGATCATCTACTCTGTTGCAGATCTTGGTGTCATCTGCAAACAGACAAACCTTACCCACCAGTCCATTTGCAATGTCACAGATGAAGATATTGAAGAGGACTAGCCCCAGGACTGATCCCTGAGGTACACCACTTGTGACTTGCATCTCTTCTGACTGTATACCATTTACCACCACTCTCTGTTTCCTGCCCGTCAACTAGTTTGCCACCCAGTTGACCAACGTCTGACCCACCCAGAGCCTACCCAGCTTATTAATCAATCGTCTATGTGGAACAGTGTCGAAAGCTTTGCTGAAGTCAAGTTAAGCAACATCAAACTGCTCCCCCTTGGTCCACCACTCTGGTTACCCAGTCAAAGAAATCTATGAGATTAGTTTGAGAGGACCTTCCTTTTGTAAACCCATGTTGTCTTGGATCCTGTGCTCCTATGGATTCCAGGTGTTGCTCTATTGTTTCCTTAAGGAGTATCTCCACAATCTTGCCCACTACTGAGGTAAGACTGACTGGTCTGTAGTCCCCTGCTTGCTCCCTGCTACCACTCTTGTGGAGCGGGATCACATGAGCCCTTCTCCAGTCTTCTGGGACCTCTCCTGTCCTCAGAGACTCATTAAACAGTTCTGATAATGGCTCTGTTAGTTCCACTCTTAGCTCCTTTAGTACCCTGGGATGTATGCCATCAGGTCCCATTGCCTTAACCACCCTGAGCTTATGGAGCTCTTGTAGGACCCTTTCTTTTGTGAAGGGACTAGTGCACACCTCCTTCCCCCCTGTGTCCATGGTGCTGAGCTGTGGGCCCTGCCCTACCTTCTCTTCAGTAAATACTGAACAGAGGTATCTATTTAGGATAGATGCTTTTACATGGTCCTCCTCCTCACATTCCCCCTTATCCCCTTTCATCTTAGCAATACCCCCTCTGGACTTTCTCCTTTCACTAATGTATCTTTAAAAAGTCTTGTCACCTTCTTTTACTGTTCATGCTAGTGTTTCCTCGGTTTGGGTCTTTTCCTGCCTTACTGCCTTCCCTGCTTCTCTTAGGGAAGTTTGGTATGCCTCCCTATCTTCATCCTGCTGTGTTCCCTTATATTTACTGAAGGCCAGCCTTTTGGCACTGACCTTTTCTGCTACTTTGTTTGAGAACCAATGTGGTTTCCTTCTTCTTTTGCACTTCCTTTTCTCACTAACACAATGGGATGTTGCTTCAAGTATTGTATCTTTAATGTTTGCTCACTTTGCCTGTATCCCCTCACCTGTATTTATTTTTGCCAGGGCTAGCTTAACTCTGTTGGCCATCTTATCAAAGTCAGCTCCTCTAAAGTCCCATATTTTTGCCTTGGAATGGTGTGGCTTTGTTCTAGTGGCCAAATTGAACCATACCATGTGATGGTCACTGGCACCCAGGTTACCTTCTACCTGGAGATCTGTGATCCTTTTCCTGTTAGTCAGTACTAGATCTAGGATAGCCCTGTCTCTTGTGAGTTGTTGTGCCAGTTGTTTGAGGCCCTACCCCTGCAGGGAATCCACTATGTGTCTAGTTCTGGCAGATGTCCCTGCTGGTATTGACCAATCTGTATCTGGCATGTTGAAGTCTCCCATTATCAGAACCTCACTTTTAGCTGTCATGTTTTGTATATCTTCTAACAGTAACACGTCTATGTCCTCCCCCTGGTCTGGAGGCCTTTACACAAGCCCAGTTCGTATGGTTGTCCCATTTCTTGTTTCCAGGGTGACCCACAGTTCTTCTGGCTCCTTATGTGTATTCTGAATTTCTGTAGCTTTGATATTTTCATTGACATAAAGGGCCACTCCACCCCCCTTTTTGTACCTCAGTCTCTTCTGATCAATACATAGCCAGGAACTGAAGTCTCCCAAGCGTGGTTACTGGTAAACCATGTCTCGCTAATGACTACTATGTCCAGTTTAGCCTCTATCATTATTGCCTGCAGGTCTGGGATCTTGTATTTCATAATAATACTACCAGTCCGGCCCAGTGTGATGTTGCATTCGGTGACAAAACAGAACACGAGCGTAGCCAGGATTTGGATGAAATGGGTTTCAAAATATTTTTCTAAGTGGGGTCTGGGGTCATGCTCCCCCAGGAAACTTAGAAAATTCAGTAGTTAAATGGTGCTGTTTAGTGCATTTTTAGGAAACAACTGTTGAGTTATGAAATGCATCAAACTTCAAGTTGTCAGTCTCGTCCCTCTCCAGTCCCTGGTGTTTGAGCTGAACTCAGGATTCTTTTTTCCCTTTTTCATATTTACATCTTTCTCTTCTGTAGATCATGTCCCATTCTATTACCATCCCAATACCACCTTCGTTATTTTTTCCAGCTCTTCCTTTTAATTTTTTTACTTTTTTTACTTCCCCAGCCATTTTCATATCTGTTTTCGCCTATTGCCTTTTATGTTCCACCTCTCCCATTGCATGTATTTCCCCTTTAATTGCCAACATTCTATGTTTTCTCTTTACATAAGCCTCCCTCCCTTTCTCCTCTACCTACATTACATGCATAATGCAGACACAACCCCACCAGCACAGAAATATTACTTTATTTCCCCATGCCTTGTTCTGTTTATCTTTGCCTTCACTTTCTATGTCTCAATATGTTGCTTCACAAACATTTTTGTCATTTGACCCAAATATTCTCTTTCCTCAGACCTGAGGCAGTTCTGCATTAGAATTCCTGTATTCTCTTCTGTATTTGAGTTTCATTTACTAACAGAAATATTACTTTATTAGCTGGGCTGGTGACTCTGAGGGCTGAGGTGCCGGACGCCTTACCTCGTGTCACGCTGGTGACCTGGGTATGGGAATGAGCCCAGGGTCATAGGAGAGACAGCATAAGGGGAAGGGATGAAGCAGGACTGAGCAGCCAAAAGGCAGCTCTCCTATCCAGGGGTGGCACCTTTTTGCCCACTGTAGGTCTACTGCCCCTGGATGGAGGTCCGAGGGCAGTAAAGGTGGGCAGCAAAAGTAGTGGTAGGGCCAGAGCTGGGTAAGTTACTTTTTCTATTATTTCCTATTATGTTTGGAAATTTGTTTCAGGAAGCTCTGTGCAGTCACTAGCAAGGATAGAGAAGTACTAGAAAAAGTAATACACCTTACAATTATAGTTGCTTATTTCTTTTTATGCAAAAACAATACAAAAATAATAAATAACTATAACAGATTACAGTTTTTGAAAGTAATAGGTTAGTTGCTAGTTACTTTCAAATAAATGTAATCAGTTACAGTTACGTACTACTTTTGTATAAAAACACATAAGTAATTGTAACTGTAAGGTGTATTACATTTTCTAGTACTTCTCCATTCTTGCTAGTGACTGCACAGAGCTTCCTGGAACAAGTTTCCAAAAGTAATAGAAAGTAATAGAAAAAGTAACTTACCCAACACTGGGGAGGGAGTTCCAGTACCATGGCGTGCACATGCCTCCACATGTGCATGGGCAGACAGGACAGGGAATGGGAGAACAACAGAGTAAAAAATGAGTAAAAAATAATAATAAAAAAAAATAAATATTACTTTATTTTCCCCCTGCCTTGTTCATCTTTGCCTTAACTTAATATCTCTTCACAAGCTCTGTCATTTGACCCAAATATTCTTTTTCCTCTGATGGTACCTGCCCAGGCATTTCTACATTGGAACTCCTGATTTCCTGTATCTGAATTTCCTTTACTAATTAGTAAATTTCCTTTACTAATTAGTCTTGCAGATCAGTATTAACCCCTTATCAACAACTACTTTGGGCTTGAAACAGGAGCAGATAATAGAATAATAGAAAACTGAATTCTAACATTTTGTTGCTTCAGCCTCGTAGTCATGATGATTGTTGTGGGTGCTCTGATTGTGAATTCACATGCAGTACAATGGAGGCAAAAATGGGAACAAAACCACAGTGACTGCTATAAAACATCCAGTGGCCAAGTAGCTAATGGACACTTAAAAAAAATCATCACTGCTCACTAAAAAGGATCTACTGATCCACAATGTTCTGTGCACCTACCCAGTTACTATTTCTATGGCTACTAACTCAGCAGGTGGGGGAACCGACCAGGGAGGCGTGGGTACTGGATGTGGTCCTGGTGGACAGTGACCAGATTGGGGGCCTGGAAGTAAGGGACCCATTGGCAGGGAGTGACCATGCCACGGTCTGGTTCTGCCTGGACATAGGAGGGGTAGAAGGCTGCACAAAGACGGAGGTAACTGACTTCAGGGGGGTGGATTTTAAGGAAATGGGAAGGATCCTTAAGGAGCATTTTGATGGGATTTGGTCAGACATGGATGCTGATAGTAGGTGGAAAATCATCAGGAGAGGGGTGCAGGATGCTACCAGCACCTGTGCAAGAATAAGACGAAAATGCGGTAGGGCCCGAAAATCCTGCTGGTGGACCAGGGAGGTCCAGGAGGTGGTGTGGGGAAAGAAGGCAGCCTATAGGCAATTCAAGTGCTCAAGGAGTGAAAGGGATCGAGGGGAGTACGAGCTGATGGCTAGAAGGGCCACTAGGGTGGTGAGAGCTTCTAAGGCAAGGATGGAGCAGAACCTGGCCAGGGAAATTAGGAGAGGTAACAAGGGGTCCTTTAGATACATTGGGGAAAAATGAAGGGTGAAGGGGCAGATTAGCAGGATTAAAACAGGAGAGAGGTGGGCACAAGACCCAGGGGAGCAGGCTGAGATACTAAATGAGTACTTCTCCTCAGTTTTCACCAAGGAAAATCAGGGTGCTGCATCATACATGGGAGGAGACAGTGATACTGAGGAGGGGGGACCCTTACCAATCTGAGGGTCTGAGGAGAGGGGGATGCATCACTGGCAGGAGGGGGAGAAGGCTAAGCAGGGAGAAGAGGTAGCGGAAGTGGAAATCACAGCAGAGAGAGTGAGGGAAGCCCTCAGGTCCCTTAAGACGGAGAAAGAAGTGGGACCGGATAAATTACATTCCAGAGTGCTGAAGGAACTTGCGGATGTCCTGACAAAACCCCTGGCAGAGCTTTTCACCATCTCTCTGAGGACAGGGTGGGTGCCCCAGGACTGGAAGGTGGTGCATATAGTGCCTATCCACAAGGAGGGATCAAGGGAGATGGCAGGGAACTACTGGCCTGTCAGCCTGACATCGGTGGTGGGCAAGATGATGGAGGGCATTGTCAAGGAGAGGCTAGGGGGGAACTGGAAAAGTCAGGGTGCCTGGACGATAGACAGCATGGATTTGTCCCGGGGAAATTGTGTCAGACAAACCTTGTGGAGTTCTATGATTGGGTGATGAGTGCCTTGGACCTGGGTAGACCAGTGGACATCCTCTTTCTAGACTTCAGCAAGGTATTTGACTCTGTTCCTCACGTGGGCCTGTTGGATAAGCTGGGAGAAATGGGGGTGGGGAACCAGATGATCAGATGGATAGGCAATAGTCTCATCCCCAAGGATAGTCATTAGTGGGGTCCCACAGGGATCAGTCCTTGGGCCCCTCCTGTTCAACGCCTACGTCTCTGACATAAGGACAGGTATCAGGAGTGAGATGAGTCTCTTTGCAGATATCTCAAAACTGGGGGTGGTGGTGGATGGGGAGGAGGGGAGGGTGGCCCTACAGGGGGATCTGGAGGCTCTGGAAAGATGGTCTAAAAAGTGGAAGCTGAGGTTCAATGCAGGGAAATGCAAGGTACTGCACCTAGGGCCAGAAACCCGGGCTAGCGACACCCTGGGGGTGGAATGCTACAAGTCTCGATGCTGAGAGGGACCTGGGGTGGTGGTGGATGTCAAGATGAACAACTCGGAGACTTGTGGGAGGGCAGCAGCCAAGCCAACAGGATGCTGGGATGCAACGCTAGGGGGATCACCTCCGGAAGGAGGGAAGTGATACTCCCTCTGTATAACTGCTTGGTGAGGCCACACCTTGAGTACTGCGTGCAGTTTTGGAGGCTACACTTAAAGAGGGACATTAAACTCCTGGAGAGGGTCCAGAGGAGGGCAACCAAAATGATTTGGGGTTTGGGGGACAGAACCTATGAGGAGAGGCTCGAAGAGCTAAACGTGTACACATTAGAAGAGAGAAGGGACCAGGGGGACATGATAGAGGTCTTCAGGTACATGAAGGGGTTAAACAGGGGAGGAACAGTTAGGGTGCTTCGAAGGAAGGAGGAGGGGGCCACTAGAGGGCATGGGTGGAAGCTGGAGGGGGGAAGATTCAGGGGAGAAAGGAGGAGGTGCTACTTCACTGAGAGGTGGGTGAAGCCATGGAATGTGCTGCCTAGGGGCTGGTGGAGGCAGAGACGGTGGAGGGGTTCAAGAGGGGTGGGACAGGTACAGGGAAGGGTTCTGGAAGCAAAATCCAATGCAGCGAGAATATCCGGAACTGGGAAGGGAGAAGCCATAGAAGGCGAGGGGAGCAGCAAGGTCAGCTCCCAGGGTGGGGCCTGACCAAACGAGCAGACGCGAAAGACCGTTAGGCCTATTCTGCTGGCATTTTAGTATGTTAGTACCAGTACAGGATAGCTTTGAATAAATACATGGAAACACAGAAACATAGAAATCTGCTAGCAAAAAAAGACCCCTTGTCCCATCTAGTCTGCCCAAAATACATTTTTATACTTTCTGTTTTGTTGTAAGATATAAAGTGTTGGGAGTAGTGGAAGTACAGGTGCAGCCTCCCCCCCGCAATATTTTTTCCTGTGTTTTCCCCCCATCTCTATTTTCACATGATTTGTGACTTAAATCTATGTTTTTCTTTTTTTATTTGCAGCCAGAAAGATATGCAGGTACTATAGTGACAGACTGCTTTTAGGGCAAGACATGTAAGGATTTTGCAATTAATGCTGCTGCAATTAGCTGCTGCGGCTCTGGAGCTACAAACACTGACTTGGGATGCAACTCTCTACCCCAGCTCATGGATGCTTTCTGAGCTTCTCCAGTCTGACCCACAGAGATGACGTCAAGCTGAGGAGGGAAGAGCCAGAGACCGGGTCCATTTCTATGCCACCACCTGAAATAGTCAGAGATGCAATAAAAAAACTACCAGCGAGAGTGCTCTCTGAGAGATACTTCTCCAAGTTGACTGTGGCGGAAAGTGACTGTGTCCTGTGACTCCATGCACTCTGCTCCTCCAACCACCCATGTGACACTGCTCCTCCAGATCATCTGACCAGTCCAGTACTGTTCAGAATTGGCTCCTCTGCTTCCTGTCCCCAGAGGGAGGCGGGCTTGTGCTGCACATTCATGAGCCAACACCCACTTCCATGTCTCGCTCACCCTTTGATTTCGCTGTCCCCACGGCTGCCACAGTTCAGTGCTGAGAATGTAATATTTAAGCAAGCATGAGAGGGAGGTTTCCACGCACCAAGGAAACCACCCCTGGCTACTCCTATGGAACAAAAGAAGATTTCATTTATCAGCAAAAAGAGGCTCTCAGGATAGTTGCAGGGGGGTCACTGTTGACAATAAAAACTTACCTCCTAAACTTTTCAAACTTTAACAGCTACAGAAATTGAGCTGACTGGTGACAAAGAACTATATAAAATTTACAATAGGTGTGGCTCTCCTTTAATGTTAACAGGCTGTATTTCACATTAATATAATTACCTCATGGGGCAACAAAACACTGCATGTGGAGCTGTATCTAGCATTACACATTACAATTGTAATATAAGATTAAAGCAACAACTTTATCAATATATCATACTACTGTATGTACTGACCTGAAATTATGTAAATTAAGGCAGTAAATACTGCACCTGGCCAAGCCGTCAGGAACCCTAGGCTGGTTTAGTTCACAGCCCCTCCTTTCATCTCATGCCTCCTCACAGGCTACTTATGACTAAATGGCTGCCTTGCCCTTCTACTATTTATAACTTTCTTGTGCAGTAGCACTGAGCATGTGCAAGGAATTCCGTAATGGCCACCACATTTCTACTGGGCATGCTTGAAGCACTCCAGTACCCTTCATAACATGGCCACCAGAATTGATCAGTATTCTACTGGACATGCTCAGGGCACTGCAGATTACAAAAGGGGTCCTAATCACGTGTAGCCTGCATTCCTGCTGCCTAAACAGCCTTTTGCCTGAACATAAGGTTGGAGCAGGTGTGAGGAATTATGTAGGCATTCCAGAAAGCATTCCAAGCACATCTGGTTCAGGACCCTACAAAAAGGGAGCACTGCTTGACCTGGTGCTCACAAGCAGTGAGTGGATACACAGTGCAATAGTCCATGGCTCCAGGATACCAAGCAGCATGGATTCATGGCAAGGCAGTCTCATCAGACCAACTTGATAGTGATAAAGTCTCCCATAGAGTTAATGGATGAATCTGGTTGCTGTGGGTCTATTGATGGGGGAAGAGCCCAATCCTGGACATACATATATGGCCACTTATGTCACACTGAGGTTGGTAGGTGACGTGCCTTGTGTGCCAGGTGCTACTCAGCCAAATCTTGCAACCTCACAGCCTCAAATTCATTCAAACCAACCTAGCAGACGTGACACCATTGTGGTCTGTCAGTGGCTGTTTTCCCAGTTTTCAGGGTTAATATTGCAAGATTTTAAGGTGGCTTTTAGTGTGTTTTTATAGCATTTGATCTGCCCGCCTCTGTTACAATACTCAGACTGCAATTCTCAGTAGAAGACAGCTTTGAGAATTCTACAGTCAGGCATGGAAATGACATGTCCAGACAAGTGCAACTGGACCTTTTTGATCATGGCCTTGATTCCAGTTATATTGCAGTGCTTGAGAACATCTGTATTAGGCACCTTGTCTTGCCAATTGATGCCAGCAATATGTCATAAACAGCACAAGTGGAAATGGACAAGTAGCTTAATGTGACGGCAGTAGCAGGTCAATTACTCCAATCCATATAGGAGGGTGGTGAGGACAACAGCTTGGTATATAGTGACTTTTGTTTGCAGACTAACCCGTCATTCATGCCAGAGTCTCTACTCAAGTTTGCCAAAGGTGGAGCTGGTCCAACCAATCCGGTGAGTGACATCATCCTCAATCATGGCATTCTGTTAGAGAATACTACCAAGGTTGCAGAATTTGTCCCTGACTTTAACTAGTACGTTATTGACCGTAACCACAGGGGGTGTAACTTGATTACCAGTATGGGGCAGACCATGACTTCAGTCTTTTTTAAGTTGATTGTAAGGCCAAAATACTGTGCCACTGTAGCAAAACAGTTGGACAGCAGCTGGATGTCCTCAAGAGTGGGGGCGAGTAACAAGCAGTCATCAGCAATGAGCAGGTCATGAATGGTTATTTGCATTACTTTCATTTTAGCTTGTAGCCGTCGAAGGTTGAAGATGCTACCGTCTGTGCGGTATCAAATGTAGACTCCCCTGTCACAATTCTTTAATGCATTGAGCAGTACTGCAGCAAACAGTATGCTGAATAGTGCTGGGGCAAGAACACAACCTTGTTTAACACCTTTAGTGACTACAAATGGTGATGATATGTGGCCGTGATCTATTATTTGAGCCATCATACCAAGGTGTGGCTGATGAACAATGTTCACAAATTTGCCAGGGCATCTGAGCTTTAGAAGAATCTCCCACAGTGCATCACAATTCACAGAGCTGAATGCCTTTGTCAAATCAACAAATACCACATAGGGGTTCTGGTGACCTCTACACTTGTTACACTTTTCCTGGATCTTACGGGCTGAAAAAATCACGTCAGATGTTCCACAACCAGACCGAAATTTGCACTGACTTTCTGGGAGAATTTTTTCAACTAGTTGTTCATTTGATTGACAGAGCCCGATGCAGGCAAAAATTTTACCTGCTACCAATAGAAGTGAAATTCCACAGTGACTATTGCAGCATGCATGATCATCTTTGCTCTTGCAGACGTGTACAATTTTGGCATCTTTGAAATTTTGTGGTAGAGTTTCATGATCCTAGATTTTATTGTAGAGGGCAAGGAATCTTTTCCTAAGCTTGTGGCCCCCATGCTTGTAGATCTCAA
The DNA here is from genome assembly GCA_016271365.2 of Neoceratodus forsteri. Taxonomy (NCBI): domain Eukaryota; kingdom Metazoa; phylum Chordata; order Ceratodontiformes; family Ceratodontidae; genus Neoceratodus; species Neoceratodus forsteri. The sequence continues at coordinate 898,225,112 of CM057456.1, read as the reverse complement.
CAGGAACACCATCTGAACTGGTTGCTTTTCCACTCGACATCTGCTCAATTGCAATTTGGATTTCAGCCATGTTACGTGGGATGGTGAGCTGATCTTGCACTGGTAATTGCGGTATGTCATTTAGCCCTTCAGCAGACACTGCAGAAGAACTGTTAAGGACTGGATTAAAATGGCTGGTCCTGTATTCCAAGATTTCAAGTTGGTCAGTTAGCAGCTTTGTGCCCTCTTTGCTCAGAATGGGGTCAGTACCACTTGTTTTCAGTCCATACACAGACTTCTACTTGTCATAGAAGTACTTCATGTCCGTTTGGTCAGCGGCTACTTGTAGTTCCTCAGCCTTCATCGTCCACCATTTTTCTTTCACAGAGTGAGGCTTAGCTTGAACTTGCTGTTTTAATTGCTGGTATTCAGTCGTCTTCACCGAGCAGCCTTTGTCGTTAATCCAGAAGAGGTGATCAGTATGTATAGAGGCCAGAAGCGGTCTGATTTCCTCATCGTCATCAAACCAAACTTGATTTTTACATTTAATGAAGCCAAGTACTTCTGTGGAGGTATCATATGCAACTTTTTAAAAGTTTGTCCATATACTTTCAACATCACTCGGTTGTTGCTCTGATGTGTCACTCGATAGCTCACTTGATTCAAGTACTCAAGCTTACTAGTCAGCTTGACACAGGTATGGTGATCCTCGAGTGCATGGACACTGAGTTGTCCAACTGGAGGCAATTGGCGATGCTGGAGTTGCTTTGGATAAACAGTCATTCTGGTAATGCACCTCACCATCCAGTAATCAGACCAGCAGCTAATGCTGCACATTGCACATGTGATCATAACATCCTGAATGTCGTGGTGACGTATGCTAACAATCAGTAAGGTACGAGTGATCAGAATGAGAATGCATCCAGGTGGTCTTGTACTTGCTGGCTTGTTGAACATGGTGTTGGTGATGACTAGCTGGTGTTCAATGCAAGTGGGCAGGAGGAGAGTGCCACTGGACACCGTAATGTCCAGTTACCTTTTTCCATGAGGTGTGATCATGACCATCTTGAGCATTGAAATAACCAAGGATTATTAATTTGTCATTTCTTGGTGTTGATCTGGTGATGTTGGTGAGATCGTCATAGAATTGTTCTTTGACGTTATTATTGTTGGTCATGGTTAGTGCATAGGCACTAACAGTGGTGGCATAGTGCTGTAATCCAAGAGGAATGCAAAGAACCATTAGCCTATTATTGATGCCTTTGGGTATGGCTTGTAGCTTGTGCACTAAGTCCATGCAGATATCAAAGCCTATGCTGGAAAGGCAGGATTCAACTTCCGGCTTGCTGATGCAGTAAAAGATGTAGCCAGCACCAACTTCCTCAAACTGAGAGTTGTCAGGGGGCCGAGTCTAACTCAAAGCAGCTATGTCAATGTTATATCTGGCAAGCTCCCTACTGAGTATAGCCAGTGTGTCTGTTGAGGCCATTGGCATCGTCAAGTAGAGTATGAACATTCCAGGAGACAAAGTTTATAGTGCATTTTTGCAAGCACTGATGTTGTTTTGTCCTTTGACTGCATGACTGAATGGCCAGCTGGCCATGGCAATCCAGTAGGCTGAAGATGGAGCAAGCGAGTTTTAGGGGTCCTTTTCTCTCCCTTCCCTGGCTGGGGACAGCAACGCTGTCCCTGAAAAGGGTTGTTGTGTCATTTGAGGATACAAACAACGCTGTCACTCCAAGATCAGCACTGAATGATCATCAGCATTGAACTGCATATGTGCAGGTTTGTGACTAGGTACTCACAGCAAGATCCTCCACTTGTACCCGTTGCCACTTGCCTATCACCACAGGTCTTCATGATGCCATATGTTGTCCAGGTTGTGATACCATATGATGTCCAGGTTGTGAGATGATGACTAAGAGACCTGCATTGGATGAGAGTGAGATCACCTACCATGCAGAGCCTCTCTCACTATAATCCACTCTATGAACATGATAGTATTCTTTGACTAGGCAATAAGGACAGTGGATAAGGTACAAGCAGTAGATTTACTTTACTTTACTTCAGCTTCAGCAATGTGTTCAACTTCGTATCCCATGACATTGGCGACTGCGATTGGGCAATTTCAAAAAGGGCGACTCAATCATGGCAGTTGTCGACAGGGCTACCAAGGAGGGAGGGCGACCAGATGGAGGGGTCCACGAATATAGTGACAGGATGTCACTATGTGTACATGGGTGCAGGGGGGAGGAGTGAGCACACAAAGTGATGGGTGAAATGGGAGGGAGGGTTTGTGTGGTGTGGTGCAGCAGTGGACTGCTGAGCTGGCCTTGTGGCATGGTGGGTGGGTGGCAGGCTAGGGTTGCGAGGATGCCGGGTCCAGGTCCAGGTGCGTGTACATTTTGTTGCACCTAGCCCGAAATTTTTATTTCCCCATTTGCACCCCTGACATGCACACACCCCGGATCAAGAATCCTTTAGTAGGGACGCCAGTGCCATTTGTTGTAAGATTGGAGTGTATATCGCTGAATCTGATTTTCGGCGATGTACACTCGCACTAATGGCGACTGCCTTTCCATGATCACTGTTATGACATGGAACCCTTCAATTTGGTGCCACACAGTAGTTTGCTGAAGAAGTTAGAGGACCTGGGAGCAGGTTGGCTAGCAAGGAAAAAGCAGACGGTGGTAGTTAACAGGGTTAAATCAGGGAGAAGGAGTCACAAGTGAGGTGCCTCAGGGGTCAGTCCTGGGATCAGCCTTTTTCAATATGATTGTCTGAGACACACAGTGCAAGTCATACAGAACTTCACTGCTAATGCAGTATGACACAGTATGTGCGGTATTGAACAATGCTTCCTTAACGCATCAGTAACATGTATAGGATGCACTAGCAGTATGCCGAGTTCTGAATTGATTGACTCTTTCATTATCAACAGCTTAAATGCACCAGGTGGCAGTGTTTCCAGTTACATATGTCTTGGTAAGTCAGAGTTTTCTTGTAGGTGCCCAACAGTCCATATCTGCTTCCCACGCTCCCTTTCTTATTACAGCACAGTGATTTGTAATGGTCTCCTTTTTCTGTTTGTTTCCAGTGATACCAGTCAGGCAAATAACATTCTGTTTGTACTTGCATTCCAGGTGTCTTTTTTACTTTTTTTTACTTTGTTTTCACCAGATTTTAAAGATTTTAAATACTGTATGTTTTCTATCATATTACCCCATTTCAGCACTTCTGTAAAAAACACAGACTGGATGGGTTTAAAAGACATTTTTTTTTATCATGGCCCCAATTTCAGGTCCTCTGTAAAAACATGAACTGACCAGGTTGCTAACATATTTTTATATCATGATCCCTGATCTCAGCCCCTCCGAAAAAACACAGATTGGCCAGGTTTGAAATATATACATATGTATTATTTTATCATGGTCCACAGTTATTAATTTTAAACTTTCTACAGCAGGATTTCCAGAATTCCAGGCCCGGAGGTGCCACTATATTCAGTTGTCCTATAAAACACACAGAAATGAAACTACGCTGCTGTTCAAGAAGATGAGCTGCCATCAGGGGCTGAGAAATCCTGTAGAGAAAGCAAAAAGAAATTGCACACACTGCACCTCCGATGCTTATAACAAGCCTACAGGTTATTAGCTGGCACAAATGACTCTGTGGTTGGCAAATATTGCAATTTTGTGATGCATCCAATGACAAAAATCTGCTCAGTGAGACATAAACTCCCTGTTTTGTCTTACTGAATAGAGTTATGTTACTTGCTGCAACAATAATAATTAACATTTGCCAACCACAAACTCTGTGCAAGCTCATATGGGCATGTTTACAAGTGTTTGAAATGCAGTGTACTTTCTGCTGTATATAGACTTTTTCAGTTCCTGGCTGCAGCTGGTCTCTGTGAACAGCAGCGTGGTCTAATTATCTGTGAGAGTAGGCTACTGTCATTATATTATACATTATGTGCCAACATTTTTATGGGTGTTTTAAAAAAAAACTATATACCAATAATGTCTCACATACTGCAATAACTGAATGTTGCTGTTTTAATTGTTTCACAGCCTCTCCCAAGCACACAGTAACACATCTTTTACATTCTTATTTAGATCCTCATTTAGACCCTTTTGGAAAAATGTACAATATGTCCATCCTATTTCATACCCAGCAACATAGCACACTGAGTCTCACATTGTAAATAATATCAATAAGTGCTATTTGTAAAAATCATGGGCTAGATATTCAAAGGCTTTTGTGAGGCGCAAACCATTTTTGCTGAAATTGCACCACAATTGCACCTGGCTGTAATATACAAAAGAGCAAATAGCATTGACGCAACATGATTACCCCAATGTCCCCATTAAGCACTGAATACATATAGTTCCCCACACACAGATTGTGCAGTTCCCCTCCACCCCCAATCACTGATACCCTACACAGGCAGTATGCATAGCAGCACATTATCCCTGGTAGTCTAGTGGCCCCCAACCCGATCACTGATCCCTGACACAGGCAGTATGCATAGCAGCACATTATCTCTGGTAGTCTAGTAGCTCCCTCCAAGCCCACCAGGGCTTTGGATACCCTCCTTCAGGATCAAGGAACCAGCCTTTGGACCAAAAGACACCTCTGGGGTCCCCGCTTAACCAGCAGCCCCCATTGAAGACAAAAGCGCTCCTCCACAATGACTGTTGCCAAGGGCTGCACCGACTGCACGCTACCCAAGGAAGGGAACCAGGAGCTCGACCACTCCCTGGTACCTTGTGCCGCTAAAGGCGCAAAAGCCTGCAAGGATCTCTCCAAGCCCACTGGGGCTTCAGATACCCTCCTCCAGGATCAAGGAACCAGCCTTTGGACTGAAAGATGCCTCTGGGGTCCCTGCTTAACCAGCGGCCCCCATTGAAGACAAAAGCGCTCCTCCACAATGACTGTTGACAGGGGCCGCAACGACCACATGCTACCCGAGGAAGGGAACCAGGCGCTCAGCCACTCCCTGGTACCTTGTGCTGCTAAAGGCACAAAAGCCCGCAAGGATCCCCCCAAGCCCACCAGGGCTTTGGACACCCTCCTCCAGGATCAAGGAACCAGCCTTTGGACCGAAAGACGCCTCTGGCGTCCCTGCTTAACCAGCGGCCTCCATTGAAGACAAAAGCGCTCCTCCACAACGACTGTTGCCAGGGGCCACACCGACCACACACTACCCGAGGAAGGGAACCAGGAGCTCGGCCACTCCCTGGTACCTTGTGCCACTAAAGGCGCAAAAGCCCGCAAGGATCCCTCCAAGCCCACCGGGGCTTCAGACACCCTCCTCCAGGATCAAGAAACCAGCCTTTGGACCAAAAGATGCATCTGGGGTCCCCGCTTAACCAGCGGCCCCCATTGAAGGCAAAAGTGCTCCTCCACAATGACTGTTGCCAGGGGCCGCACTGACCGCATGCTACCCGAGGAAGGGAACCAGGAGCTCGGCCGCTCCCTGGTACCTAGTGCTGCTAAAGGTGCAAAAGCCCGCAAGATACGTTAACTTGACCTCCCTCCTGCCGGCTCTCTCCTGCTGGGTTTGGAACCATACCTAGTGCCATCCTCCACAGAAAGCGGCTGTTCTCACTTTGTAATTTTGGATTTGGACTGCTATTTTGTACTCCTGGGGACTGTGAGCGCTGCCACTGCGGCTAAGTAATACAGCTCCCAAAAGAATAAATTTGCTGCCTAGACAAATCATCTCTTGTGTCTCAATACTTGTAAAATCTTGGCTTAGAAATTCTAAACTGCTGTAGCTAAGTTAAACTGCTTCTCTGCTGCCTTGTACTGCCTTCCCGCCTTTTTCTGTTTGAATCTCCTACCCCCCCATTGTTCACCTAAAACCTACTTTAAGTGCTCACCTAAAACCAATTTTAAGTGCTCTCCTCTTAACCTGCCTTACAACTGTAACCTGTAACTCTACTCCTCTGCCTACTAATCTCCTCCTTTCTCTCACCTACGCCCCCTTCCCTTTGTCCTGCTGCCTTCTTAATCTGCCTCACCTTGCTACCCCCTCAGGATCCCTCCAAGCCCACCAGGGCTTCAGACACCCTCCTCCAGGATCAAGGAACCAGCCTTTGGACCGAAAGACGCCTCTGGGGTCCCCGCATAACCAGCGGCCCCCATTGAAGACAAAAGCGCTCCTCCACAATGACTGTTGCCAGGGGCCGCACCGACTGCACGCTACCTGAGGAAGGGAACCAGGAGCTCAGCCGCTCCCTGGTACCTTGTGCTGCCTAAGGCGCAAAAGCCTGCAAGGTACGTTAACTAAATTAAACTGCTTCTCTGCTGCCTTGTACTGCCTTCTCGCCTTTTTCTGTTTGAATCTCCTACCCCCCCATTGTTCACCTAAAACCTATTTTAAGTGCTCACCTAAAACCTATTTTAAGTGCTGTCCTCTTAACCTGCCTTACAACTGTAACCTGTAACTCTTCTCCTCTGCCTACTAATCTCCTCCTTTCTCTCACCTACTCCCTTTCCCTTTGTCCTGCTGCCTTCTTAATCTGCCTCTCCTTGCTACCCCCTCAGGATCCCTCCAAGCCCACTGGGGCTTTGGACACCCTCCTCCAAGATCAAGGAACCAGCCTTTGGACCGAAAGATGCCTCTGGGGTCCTGCTTAACCAGTGTCCCCCATTGAAAACAAAAGCGCTCCTCCACAACGACTGTTGCCAGGGGCCGCACCGACCGCACGCTACCCGAGGAAGGGAACCAGGAGCTCGGCCGCTCCCTGGTACCTTGTGCCACTAAAGGTGCAAAACCCCGCAAGGTACGTTAACTTGACCTCCCTCCTGCTGGCTCTCTCCTGCTGGGTTTGGAACTATACCTAGTGCCATTCTACACAGAAAGCGGCCGTTCTCACTTTGTAATTTTGGATTTGGACTGCTATTTTGTATCCCCGGGGACTGTGAGCACTGCCACTGTGGCTAAGTAATACAGCTCCCAAAAGACTCTTCCCACCTTCACTTCGCGCCGGCTCCCCAACCTCCCCCCACCTCACCCACCTGGTCGACCCTATAACTTTGAAGCACCAGCAGGTCATATGACTAAGTGTCCACTTTTCCATTGGCTCCTTATACTCCACTTCCACTAGGGGCAGCTTCCTATCTTTCAAGCTAACGGCTCTGTAATTTCTCTTGCCAAGCCCGCCATCCTGGGTTGTACCATAGCGTCCTATCCCTCCCTTATGTACAGACCTACCAATATTTTCGCCCTATAATGCTTTGCCACACTCGGCACTGTTCTATTCAATACTCCTCTTTTCTGAACCCCTACGACCTGCTCTTCCTATACTAAAATGACTCTACATCTAAGTATCTATTGCTCAGGCTTGACTCCTTTATTCTGCCTGTGTCTCCTGTATGGACTAAGCAGTGTCTCCCTATCTCTGCCTCTTGCCATTAATCACAAGACGCAATTGATTAAGGACTTTAGTTTCTCTAATCTCCTTCTTTCATACCGTCACCCCTTACCCACTTTTCACTATACACTCCTGAAGAAAGGCTGTACCTACCTGTCACTCCTGTACTACCTACAGCGTAGTACTAAGTGAAAAAATGTGAGATATTCACTAGAACCTTGCTTAAGTTCCTAGCCCAAAGGCTACTCCTGATGGCTGGTGACATTGAATCGAACCCAGGTCCGCCACATAATATCCCATTAGCAGCCTCAACCAAAGCAAGTAAAGGCCTATTAGTAGCCCATATGAATATTAGGAGTCTTGTGGGGATCCTGGCTGAGCTTGAAGCCTGGGCAAGACTGGTTAACCCTGACATCCTGTGCCTTACCGAAACATGGCTCAAACCTAATATCCTGGATGCACACTGCACCCTGCCTGGGTATGCCGTCATTTGACAGGATCGAAGTGGCTCTAAAAGGGGTGGGGGTGTTGCTATTTATTACAAAAATCACCTCTCAATAAAAGTGGTTCCCAATCCTGGTCCCAATATGCGCTGTGAATCACCACATGCAACACTGTCCCTAGGAGCAAAATATCTGCACATCCTGTGTTTGTACAACCCACCCACCAGCGGGTTGGAAAGTCTCCGGATCTTACTCCAACATGTGTCACAATCTGTGAAACTGAATGAGTGTATCCTGTTAGGGGACATTAATTTAAACTGGCTAGGACTGAATCATGGTAACCTTGCATCTCTGGTCCAAAAATATAACTTTCACCAACTTATAACAGAATGCACGACAATGACTAACATGCAGACAGGAACGCTCTTGGACTGGATTCTCACCAACAGGCCTGACCATGTAACCAAAACTGCTGTACTAGCAGACTCTGACAGACCACTCTCCCACGGTCTGTCACTGGCATTCCAGTCCACCGCCTGCTCCTCGATCCCGCCTTATCACCCTTAACAACTTTGCAGCACTTGATGTACAAGCATTTCTTTCTGACATGTCTAATACGGACTGGTCCGAAATCTACAGTGCAACTAGTGCTGAGGCTGCCCTGGATGTGTTTCTCAGCAGGTTTGGAGAGGTTCAAAGGAGGCATGTACCAAAGATAAAGAGAAGGGTCAGGGGGCAACAAACAAGGTGGCTGGGCAAAGATCTTCTCCACAAGCTCAAACTCAGGGACAAACTCTGGAAACATTATAAATCCACCGGCCTGCCCTGTGATTATCAGATATACAAGCGGCATAGAAGTGACTGTAAGAAACACATCAGGCTTGAGAATAGCAGATATTGCCAGGACCTTTTAACCAGCTCCGCTAATGATCCACGAAAATTCTGGAGTCACATAAAAAACTTCCTCGGAACCCCCCAATCCATCACCCCCTCGGACATGCTACTCCAAGGGGTCCACTGCAATGACTCCCTCACCATTGCCAACACCTTCAATCAGCAATTGTCGGACCTATCTGCCATTACATCCTCTCTAAAATCTTTGCCAGTTACCTCTCAACCATACTCTACCATGATGAGCTCCAATCCACAACTTGCCCCTAAAAGATTGTTTTATTTTAAAGCGGTTACTGGAAATCAAGTTTGCAAACTCCTGTCGGTCACAGTGACCACCAGTCATTGTGGTTTGAAATCACAGAAAGAGCAGAACCAAACCACACAAAAACACGTATCCTGGATTTTAGGGGGGCAGACTTTGGGAAAATGGGGAGATACTTGAAAGAGGCATTACGGGGAATGGGACAGGAATCAGGGGTTGAGGAACAGTGGGCAGTATTTAAAATGGGGATTACAAGAACAACAGAATTATGCATTAAGCAGGTTAGCAAGAGGAAAAGGAAGAGGAGACCATTATGGTTTTCCAAAGAGGTAGCAAAGAAAGTGAAAGCCAAAAAGATTGCATTCAGGCAATACAAAAAGACACAGGCAGAAGGGGATAGGGAGAAGTACAAGGAGAAGCAAAGGGAGGCAGGGAGGTCAGTAAGGGAAGCCAAAGCTCAGAGAGAAGAACACATTGCAAAATCAGTGGGTAGAGGGGACAAAACCTTTTACAGGTACATAAGTGAAAAAAGAAAGACAAAGGGAGGGATAGTGAGACTGAAGGGGGAGGATGGGGCCGCGTGGAGGATGACAACAGTAAAGCTGACATATTGAACAGGTATTTCTGCTCAGTCTTTACTAAGGAAGAGGGGGGTAATGGGTCTGAAGGGAGTACAGGGGTGAGAATGGTGCAGAAATGGACACAAGTCTCTTTACATGAGAAAGGATCCTGAAGGAACTGGAAGTAATAAGAGTTGATAAAGCAATGGGGCCAGATGGGGTGCACCCCAGGGTCCTTAAAGAACTAAGAGAGGTGGTGGCTGAACCTCTGGCTATCCTGTTTAGCCAATCACTGGAAACAGGGGAGGTACCCAAAGACTGGAGGACAGCAGATGTAGTCCCCTTATACAAAAGTGGGAACAAAGAGGAAGCGAGGAACTACAGACCAGTCAGCCTCACCTCGGTAGTGGGAAGATCATGGAAGCACTACTGAAGGAGATATTGGTGGAACATCTGGTTGTCAATGGACTACAGGACCCAAGGCAGCATGGTTTCACCAGGGGAGGTCATGTCAGACCAACCTCGTTGAATTTTTTGACTGGGTGACTAGGGAGGTGGATCAGGGAGGGCAGTGGACATGGCCTATCTGGACTTCAGCAAGGCCTTTGACACTGTGCCACATAGAAGACTATTACACAAACTGGGGAATATGGTTATGGGCAGGACAGTAGTGTGGTGGGTAGGTAACTGGCTGGGTGGCAGGACACAGAGGGTGGTGGTAAATGGCTGTCACTCCACAGAGGGAAGAGTGACCAGTTGGGTACCACAGGGATCAGTGCTGGGATCGGTCCTATTCAACATCTTCATCAGTGACATTGCGCAGGATCTAGAAGGCAGAATTTCACTGTTCGCTGATGACACAAAGCTCTGTAACAGAGTAGATACACCAGAGGGTGTAGACAGAATGAGAAGCGACCTGCAGAAACCTGAAGAATGGTCAAGGGTTTGGCAGTTGAAATTCAATGCAAAGAAGTGCAAGATAATGCATATGGGGCACAAAAACCCTGGCACAATATATCAGTTGGGGGGTGAGGATATAGCATGCACCAAGCAGGAAAGGGATCTTGGGGTTGTCATCTCTGATGACCTCAAGGTAGGGAAACAGTGTGACAAGGCAGCAGGTAAAGCAAATAGGATGCTAGGATGCATAGGCAGGGGCATCATCAGCAGGAAAAGGGAAGTCATAATTCCGCTATACAAGACACTAGTGAGGCCCCACCTGGAGTACAGTGTACAGTTCTGGAGACCATACCTACGTAAGGACATAGACAGGGTAGAGAAGGTTCAGAGGAGGGCAACAAAGATGGTGCATGGATTGCATCACAAGTCCTATGAAGACAGATTGAAGGAACTGAACATGTACTCCCTGGAGGAGAGAGGAGAGAGGGATATGATAGAGACATACAAGTATCTTACAGGGAGGAACAGGGTGCAGGAAAACACTATTTTAAGTGAAAAGATGTTCCAGGACTAGAGGGCATGGGATGAAGTTGGAGGGAGGACGATTCAGAGGAAACATGAGAAAGAATTTCTTCACAGAACGGGTGGTGGACAAGTGGAACACTCTGCCAGAGGAAGTGGTGGGGGCTGAAACAATCACGGGATTTAAGAATGCATGGGATAGACATAAAGGAATTCTAGAGGTCAGGGGTAAAGGGCAACAGACTTCTAGGAAAACAAACTGAACTTACAAGCTCAAATGGGCAGACTGGGTGGGCCATAGGCCCTTATCTGCCGACACTGTCTATGTATCTATGCATATCTGATAACACTAGCCCTGGTTCTGACACTCTGGGACCACAACTGCTGAAAATAGCTGCTCATCTCATATCCCGCCCACTTGCCAGGATCTTCACGCTATCTCTCTCCACAGGCACTGTCCCCGAGATTTGGAAGGCTGCCAAAATCACACCAGTTTTCAAAAAAGGGAGCAAAAATTACTTATCAAACTATAGACCTATAGCCATACTTTCGATACTTAGCAAAATTCTCGAGAAGATAGTAGCCACCCAGGTCACCGATTTTATTGACTCCTCTAATGCACTCTGTGAAGCTCAACATGGCTTCACGAAGCACCATAGTACTACAACTGCACTGACAAAATTCTCCTCGGATGTTCTCTCAAATATGGACAGAGGGCAGCTAACAGGGGCTGTGTTCGTAGACCTTACAAAGGCCTTTGACCTCGTTGATCATCCACTGCTTCTTGCCACCCTCAAAAACCTATGCTTCTCATCCCCAGTAACATCCTGGTTCAGTAGCTACCTCACCAACAGGTCTCAAGCTGTAAAACTTAACTCGGCCATCTCTGACAGTACCACGATCAATATTGGAGTACCACAGGGCTCTATACTCAGTCCACTCCTCTTCTCACTATTTATCAACAACCTGCCCAACGTAATAACATCAGGCAACTCGCTACTTTATGCTGATGATCTTGTTATATATGCTCACTCTGACAACATCTCCCACCTGAATGCCACTCTGTCATCAGCTTTCCACCTGGCACAACACTGGCTTGATGCACATCACCTTGTACTCAATGCAAGCAAGACTAAGGCCATGCTCTTTGGGATCAAATCACAAGCTCAGAACCTGCACATCTTCACTTAAAATTCCTGATATTGATGGAATCCCCCTTGAGTCTGTAAGTTCTTTCCACTATCTTGGAATACAGCTTGACCAAAACCTCGACCTGAAGCAGCATATCCACGAGTCACATAAAAATGTCAACTGTAAGCTGGGTGCTGCCTACAGGACGAATTATATGCTCACACCCACTGCCAAACTTGCTATTGCCAGGAGTATCCTATTACCCACTCTGTCCTATTGTGCTCCTATCCTCACAATGGCAAACAAAACCGTTCTACAGAAATGGGACACCACCTACAATAATGTCTGTAGATATGCAGCTAAAGCACCGTGTCTGACGCACCACTGCCAACTCTATAAAGAGTTAGGCTGGCTATCCCCATCCTCCACAAGGCAATATTACCTCTGCAGCCTATCAGACTCCATAATTAGAGTGGCGAAACCAGCCACACTGTCTGAACTGCTTCAACCTGTGATCCCATCACGTGACCTGAGGTCATCAGACAAGTCTTTTTTATCAGTTTCCCTCTGCCGTACTTCCAAGGGTGCTGGTGCTTTCAGGTGCGCTGCCCCTCACGCTTGGAACTTGCTGCCCATGGATCTGAGAAGTGCCCCATCACACCTAGCTTTCAAGCGTGGACTTCGCTCTCACTTCTACTCTATGGACCATTGCACTTGCTTTGATCCTACTTAAACTTTGAAACCTGTCTAAGTCAATCCTCCCTTTCCATATATTCACTAGCCTACCTCCCTTTGATTGCTCTGTCATTTTGTTTGTCTGCTTGCACTTTAATGAATTGTTTACAAGTCTGCCTGCACTTTAATGTAATGTTTACAAACTTTTCTGTATGGTCACTCTATTCTAATTATGCTGCTATAAATTGTCTTAAGACTGCCTAATTGCCTTAATTCTATAATATGTATAGTATCCTGACTTGATCATATTATTATGCTGCATATCTACCATTGTTTCATCTCTCTGACTTTGTGTATAATTCAGACATAATCCTACTATTGCTTGATCCTTCGTCCGTTCTACTGTGCTGCACTAAACTGTATGATTTACTTAATGTTAGTGGGTACTGGTCCTTCTTGCTCCCCTCTCCACTCCCGCTCACTCCTCACCCCCTCACAACCCTGCCGGGTCTCAGTTCCATAGCCCCGGGTCTTTTTTGTGCCTTTTCCCACTAAAGCCGTAACTCACCATTCTTTGCCATAAGTGCCTCAGGTTGGCTGCCTCCCCAGTTCCAGTTCCATAACTATGGGTCCTTTTGCGCCTTTCCCGCTAATGCCGGACTTTGCCATTACGCCCTCAGACTGGCCGCACCCCCCCCTTTTTCACTAAGGTCCTTGCTTGCTAACCTGAGTGCAGAACCATGCTATCCTCTCACTTTCCTGCGGTCCATTGCCTTCTACTGTCCTTTCTTCCCTCCGCCTCCCCTTGCCCCTCCTCCTATACCTTCTGCCATCCCACCTACTATAGTCCCTTAACCTCTGGTTCATCCTTTCCTTTTTCTTACCACCTCCTCTCCCTACCTGCCGCCATCCCTCCTGCTCTGCTGTCCCTCGGTTCCACAAGCCGGCTCTTGTCTCTGTCCAGCACCGCAAGGCCGTTAGCTGTAATTTTCCCTGTCTTTTCTGCCGATGCCCTTCACCCTCATCAGTTTCTCACACCCTCCCTTGCCTGCTTAATATCCCCTCATCTCCCTTCCCTTCCTCTCTCTCCTCTAAATGTGCTCCTCCAGTACCCTCTGCCTATTGAAACTGTATGCCTGCCTCTGAAATTGTATGTCTGTACTTGTACCAATGTACCTTTGCCTGTATTGTGTTAAACCTAAACTGTCCTATTTTGTACTGTAACTGTGTCTCCCGGGTCGTGCCTGAAAATAGTCACCTGTTGGCTAGTGCACCTACCCGGTTAACAAAAACTAAATAAAATAAATAAATAAATAAAACAGAGGCATTAGGGTTCTGGGATGGGAGAGATTTATTCCAATTTCTGTTCCCAGTATATCTTATTCAATGTGCATAAGGCAACATAATATCAGTCCTGGATGGGAAACAGAGTATTTTTATAGCAACTATGCCACACTATACAAAATCATCGTGTCTCCCAACAATGCCATACAGGTGGGGGAGCATCGACATGGTCATACTATACATACAAAAAGTACAACGACATAGCATTGCGTAACAGTCCATGAGTGCATGGTTTAATTACTAAAAGGGTTCAGTAATACTGCTATGAATCCAAACAAGCCCATCCTTCAGGGAAGAGCATGATACCATGCAGAGAGCTACCATGCAGCATCACTCTATGGAACTGTATACTGTGTCCCTTACAACAGCTAACAGTGCACTCATGCAGCAGAGGAGAACTGGGAGAGCAATACACACCATTTGAAACACACAGCTATAAAGCAGTATAACCTGCCAACATTGTTCAGACAGGGATTTAGAGGAAAAGGATCAAACGATCTAATGGGTCCCTGCCATCAGCAAGTCCCGGAGAAGTCTCCTTGATAACAACAGTATGCTCATCAGGGACTGGGGGTAACCAACCAGCACAGAATAACACATATTACCGTTGGTTTCTATGTATTCTTATTATAGGGATCCACAGTCTCCGTTGCTGTTTAGAAAGGTAGCCTGCAGCTACAGAACTGTTGCCCAGATCTGATATATAGATGGAGCTGTGTGCACAATGCAATAGCAATGGGCAAACTACATGGCAATGTATGCAAAGCAGGTGAAGATGAGATGCTAATGTGGCTGTCTGCACAGAGATTGCCTAAGTAGGCTCATTTGCATAGCGGCTTTGAATATAGCAAAATTTCGCCCCGAGCTAATATGTTAGCCCAGGGCAAACGTATTGTGCTGGGCTAATGTGTTTGCACCAGGCTAACCTGTCAAAACCACAGCACAGTTCTGCTGTGTTTAGTCTGCAATGTTGTTTGCTGTTGTTGTGCAATATTTCATTGCTATCACCCACATTGGCCACCTAATGCAACTCTGTCTTACTCCATCTCTGTGTGCACTGGGCTGCTGTTGCAGTTTGGCCTTCCCAGTTGCTATATTCAGAGCCAGGCTATTTTAGCACTGCACGCTCAGCCCTATTTGCACAACTTCGTTTGCATGCTATATTCAACTGATTTAGCCCCGGACTAGTCCTTTTAATATAGCGTGCAAATGGGTCTGTGCTAATTTTGCACACCGTGCAGTACAAATTTTGCCCTGGGGCTGAGTTTTGAATATTGGGCCCCATGGCCCGGATATTCAGAAGGATTGCGCATGGCACAACACTGTTGCACTATGCGCAACCCACTGATGCACCCTGGCATGATATTCAAACGTGGATTGTGCCAGGCACAAACCCGATCGCGGCGGGCGCCAACAGTATCCTTATGCGGTTGTTTGCAGGTAAGGTGTGCACATACGCCTCACATCCCGACATTCAGCCCGGGATGTGCGAGTCCATGCATGCACAACCCCTACTTGCACTGACACAGGTGAGCTAAAAAATGGAACAATGGCTGGCCATCCACAGGTGAGCTGCCGTATTGCAGGGCGCAACACAGCAGCTGCCACCTGTGGGTGGCTACCTGAGCTCCGGCTGCACCTTCGTGGTGGCGTCCCCCATGCTCAATCACGGGCATACGTAGAATCTATTAACCGTCCAATATCCCTGGTGGTGCAGTGGACCGCATCACGCCTGATCACGCGCTTAAGTAATAAAAATACTGTCCAATAACCCTGGTGGTCCAGTGGACCGCTTCACACCTAATCGCGGGCTTAAGTAATAAAAATACTGTCCAATAACCCTGGTGGTCCAGTGGACCGCTCACCGCCCGATCGCAGGCTTAAGTAATAAAAATACCATCCAATAACCCTTGTGGTCCAGTGGACCGCTCGCAGCCCGATCGCCAGCATATGTTAAAAGAAATGTAAAGTCCAATATCCCTGGTGGTCCAGTGGACCACTTGCAGCCCGATCGCGGTGCGTCAGTAAACCAATAATGCCACAGAAACCCAACCCTGGTGGTCTAGCGGTACCCCCCCACCCCACCTGCCCACTGAGCCCCACCGCCCGCTCCCCCCGGTCAGCGGCGGGTGGCAGATCCCCACCCGTTTGCCGTCCACAGCGTGAGCCAATGGGCATGCATCCCATACAGTACTACACAGTCCAGATATGTGGATCAATGGGCGTACAGCCCTACTGTACGGTGTCAGTCAGCAGGCAGCAGGGCAGCAAGTGGTGGGTGTTGCGCCCACCGCTGACCGGGGAGCGGGCAGGGGGCTCAGTGGGCGGGTGGGGAGGGGGGTACCGCTAGACCATCAGGGTTGGATTTCTGTGGCATTATTGGTTTACTGACAATGGACCACCAGGGATATTGGACTTTACATTTCTTTTAACATATGCCGGTGATCGGGCTGCGAGCGGTCCACTGGACCACCAGGGATATTGGACTTTACATTTAACACATATGCCTGCGATCGGGCGTGAAGCAATCCACTGGACCACCAGGGTTATTGGACAGTATTTTTATTACTTAAGCCCACGATCGGGCGTGATGTGATCCACTGGACCACCAGGGATATTGGACGGTTATTAATTCTACATATGCCCGCAATGGGGCAGTGGGGCACATTTCCGCAATGTGCAGGGGGCGTCAGTCCCCGACAGCTGCAGCCTGGCAGGGCACCAGGCGTAAGTCACCGGGGATCGGTGCACCTGCATTCAAATGGGGCCATAATGACATGCAAATGGCCCCATTTGTGCCTTGCATGCATTATGGCCCCATTTGCATGTGCGCCTTTGAATATCGCAGTTGTTGCACTTAGCGCAATGGAACTTGCGCTAGTGCATCCCCCCTGCTCCACTCTGGCCACTTGCACTGGTGCAGTGCCACTGCGCCATGCGCACTGCGGGGGGCCAGGGTACGATATTCTGTGATGCTGTGCCATGGTGCAGCTCCATTGAATATCACCCTGTCAATGCCCCTGCGCAGCCATGTTGCGCTGCGCCCAGGCTTGCACCACAGCCTGGGCAGTCTGAATATCCGGGCCCATGTCTGTAAATACTGAACTTGTATTCCAAAACTAAGATTGGTTGTAAATGCTGACCAACTAATGTTTTTCTTAAGTTGACTTTTCTACAAGACTTTAACATTTCATTATGTCCCTTATTATGGACAATTTATCTACCAAATGCAGTCTGTTAAAAAAATAACATAATCATACTCCTGTGATGCTTATTTAGATTTGTATAAATCTAAAACAGTCTTTCATCAAAATTTGAAACACAAGTGATTTTGCATTCAGCTGCATTCAGTTCAAAATTTAAAACAATCTTTCACATAATTTGAAACACAAGTGATCTTGTGTTCAGCCACATTAAGTTCATTCTCCTTAAACAGTATCTATTTGCACTTATATTTTGCCACCTCCACTAAACGTATAGCTATTATACAAGCATTCTTGGTAAAACCTATACTTCTCTATCTAGCATCCTAAGGATGATCATACTACTTGTCATGAAACAGCAATCTACATACAGAGTCTGCTGCCTTACTGGAAAATATAATCCCATATTTCTTTCCTTACTTGTATTACTGCTTGCAAAAAAAACAAAGTGAGACATTGGGCCAGATATACAAAACTTTGCACCGGGCCAAAACAGTTTCGCAGGTTTAGCGCGGGATTAGCGCGGGTCTGCTATATTCAAAAGGCCAAATAGCGCTATCAAACTGCATTAGCACCGGGTAAAATCATAATGTATGCAAGGGGCAAACTGACATGAATACAGGCGCAATGCTATATTCAGTGATTAGCGCCATGCAAAGTGGTTTTGCATGACTTAGCGTGACACTTAGCACGGTGCACATTATCGCCCAGGAAAAGCTTGTCTTAACCCTGGGCAATCAGCTTTGAGCGGTGTTTGTGCGGGTTTTGCGTGGGTTTTGCACGATCCTAACAAATAAATATGACACATAGACAAAGCCAAACATAGAAGAAGCATGCTGCTAACTGATGGCATCACAGTGATGCCATCATCTGCCACCAATCCCAGCCATGTCAGGCAGTAAGTGGTGAACCTGCCGCCAGTGGACAGCATGACAGTGTGGCCATACAGCAGACACCTGCAGACAACACTTCTGTGGACACCAACAGATGCCAGCACACACATGCGGCACTGTGGGCATGGAGGATGTTGAGGGGAGAGTATATGGGTGGCCAGGCTGTGCCACAGACCAGGTGTGGCCACAAGGCTGGGACACATCATGCAGTGCACATGGGCCAGTATTGGGAATACCCCAACAGCAGTGTGTGCCTTTCTGATAATATATGCACCTCCGGCCACATACCACACAGCTGTACAACTGCCACAGCACACAAAGCCGGACATGTAAATGTCACTGTGAGCATCCTATGCCTGAGGTGCAGCATCTGTGGGTCACACAGCAGTGTAACAGTAATGTCCACTGCCAGTAAACACCTGCAGGTTGTGCCTCTCACTGTGTATAGTGCAGTCATCATCACTGCCCTACATACCATAGGCATTGCTGTGTCCACACACTGCAGGCCCCCTTGCTACTGTATTGTCTGCTGTGCACTGTAGCATGACCTACAGTGTGACAGTTGCATGCAGCATCACCACCATCTGTGCCTATGCTGTGTTGTCCCAGTACAGCTGCAGGCAGCAGCACATGTGGAAGTAGTGTTCAAAACTGTATAATATTCCCCAAGCTGTTTGTGAGGGTTTAGTGCAGGGCTAAACTGTTAGCCCTGTGCAAAAAGCATGCAAATCAGGGCATAATGAGATGCTAATCTGGATGTTTGCCCAGAGACTATGTAAGTAGGCTCATCTGCATGTCACTTTTGAATATGGCAAAGTTTAGCGCCGGGCAAATGTGTTTGCACCAGGCTAACAGTTAAGCCCTGCGCTAAACCTGCGCAAACATGTTAGTGCTGCGCAAACAGTTCGGGGAATATTTTACAGTTTTGAACACTGTACTTTCACATACACTGCTGCCTGCAGCTGTACTGGGTCCACGCATTTGCTGGCACGTACATTGGCCACTTAGTTTACCTCTACCTACCTTCACATTGCTGTGCACTGTTTTGCTGTCGTGGTTTGCACTTCCTGGTTGCCATATTCAGAGCTGTCTTATTCCAGGGCAAAGTTTGCCCTGCACTCCCAGCCCAGTTTGCCCAGCCTCATTCCCATGCTATATTCAGAAGCTGTTTGCCCCGGGCTATTCCTTTTGAATATGGCTTGCTTTGTGTTCCGGGCTAAGTTTGCCCACTGGGCAGTGCTAATTTAGCCCTGGGGCAAAGTTTTGAATATCTGACCCACAATGTTTTACTTGTTCATTTTATCACTTTCAAATTTAATTCTCTCTGTTCATTACTTTTTATTACTGTGTTTCACCTCTCTCTCTGCTCTACCCACCCACACTCATCTCTCCCTGTGGTCACAGTCATAGCTCCCCAGGCCAGCTTCTTAATATGTTAAGATTTCTTCAGTGGATTGCTAAAGCATATATCCCCAGCACACATATATTACATATTATACATTAATGTATTAGTTTTAGCTTGGTCCCTGAGTTCAGCATCTCTTTACTGTAATGTATTTCTCTCTCATTTCCCTCTGTTTTTCCTACCCACACTCATCACTCCCTGTGGTCACAGTCATAAACCCCCAGTGCACAGACTAGCCAGCTTTTTAATATATTAATTTTAGCTTGGTCACTGAGTTCAGCACCTCATTATTATACTGTAGCTCTGTCTCCTCTCCCTCTACTTTTCTTGCCTGTAGTCATTCACCCTGTGATCACAGTCATAAATCACCTGACCAGAACACAACGCCTCTTTTGACTCCTACTTTCAGCACCAACTCAGCCTCCCTTCTCTCTGGCACTATGCACTTTGAGTTGTCCAGTTTGCATAGATGATTTGTCTACTGCCGCATTTGTCCTCCATATGCAATGTTTTGTCATTTTGTCTATACTGCACTCAACTTGTGCTCTTTATGTCATCCTCATTGTAACCATATCACCTGACTGGCTGTATTTTGTTTGTAATTGTGCTTCTCCTTCCCCTTCCCTTGGGTCACACCCAGGGGTTCAGTTAATTTATTTTTAGTGGAAGTCTAATACTTCCATGCATCAAAATCTGGAAGTCATTCAATTTTTTTGCTAGTCAAAATACTTCAAAAGAGCAAAAGGTGGCTAAAGACACAAAAACTGGAGCCTCCGATGTAGAAAAGGTACTAAAAATTACAGAAAGTCAGGCTAACAGTTAACCAGACAAAAGACCATTGAACTTGGTCCAGTTTAAAACATGCTTTTAATTTGAAAACTTAAAAAGCATATAACAAGCAGCACCCATCTTAGTAGCATGCACAACCACGTGATCAACACATTTCACGTTACTCTGACGCTTTGTCAAGGCTGAATACATCATTACCAGTCATTCCTTATAAACACTCCTAATTAAAGAGACAGTATTATAACAAGCATCTGTCAATGCCGAATGTTGATTGCTTATATGTGCTGTTTAGGTATTTGGAAGTGAAAGTACCATGGCTAAGAACTGTCATGTGCCCCCCCCAAGACATCCACTGTGTCTTTCTGCTCAGTATTCACAGAAGAGGGAGAGGGGCAAGAGGCACAGCAGTACAGCAGTTGCAAAGGCATGAAGAGGTGGACAATAGTCCATTCACAGGCAGAAGAATCCTGCAGAAGGTGAGTAAATTGAAGATGGACAAAGTGATGGGACCAAATGGCATACACCCAAGGATATTAAAAGAAACTGTGAAGGGAAATAGCAGTACCTCTGGCAGCCATGTTGACTGAGTCATTCAACACAGGGGTGGTACCAGAGAATTGGAGGAGGGCACATGTGGTCCCTCTACACATATCCAGCAGTAGGGAGGAGGCGGGGAACTATAGGCCGGTCAGCCTCACCTCAGTAGTGGGAAAGATCATGGAGACATTGGTTAAAGAAAGGATAGTGGGGCATCTAGAAGCCATCAGAGGCCAGGAACCATAGGCAACATGGATTCACAGTGGGGAGGTCATGTCAGACAAATCTGGTTGATCTCTTTGACAGGGTGACAAAGGAAGTAAATCAGGGTGGGACAGTCGACAACGCTTACCTTGATGTAAGCAAAGTCTTTGACACCATCTCACATAGGAGGCTGATAAAGCAGCTGAGTAGGCTGGGCATGGAGGAAAGGGTGGTAAACTGGGTTAGAAACTAGGTAACAGACAGGAGGCAGAGAGTGGTGGTAAATGGGGCACAGTCTGGGGAGAGGGTGTGACCAGTGGGGTGCTGCAGGGAGTGGTCCTGGGACCAGTCCTGTTCAATGTCTTCATTAGTGACATTGCAGAAGGGCTGAAGGGAAAGGTCTGGCTGTTTGCAGATGACATCAAGATGTGTAACACAGTGGATACCCCAGAAGGGGTGGAGAAAATGAGGAGGGACCTGAGGAAGCTTGAGAAATGGCCTGAGGACTGGCAACTGAAGTTCAATTCAAAAAAGTGCAAAATTATGCACCTGGGACACAGAAACCCTGGGGAAAGGTACAGGTTGGGGGGGAGGGAGTTGCTGACAGTCACAAAGAAGGAACGGGACCTGGGGGTTCTTATTTCAGATGACCTGAAAATGTCAAAGTGGTAAGGCAGCTGGGAGGGCCAGTGGGTATCACCAGCATAAGGAGGGAGGTAGTGATGCCATTATATAAAACCATGGTCAGGCTTCACATGGAGTACCATGTGCAGTTCTGGAGGTCGCACCTTTGTAAGGATAGTAACAGGCTGGAGATGGTCCAGAGAAGGGTGAATGAGATGGCGCAGGGCTTGCAACACAAGACTTATGAGGAGAAATTAAGTGACCTCAATATGTACTGAGTGGAAGAGAGGAGGGAAAGAAAGGATATGATAGAAACATTCAAGTACCTGAAGGGTATAAATGTAACTACTGAGAAGCGGGAGACAGCTGCTATAGGCATATGTGCCAGCTTCTGTGTGATATTCTTTTGTTCTAATAAATCTGTAATCTCCAGTATTTCAGTAACCGCATGACCACACTGCCTTCTTTAGGCACTTTTATGCTGGTTGATGCCTGGTGTCAGATGGTAGACAGAGGGCTCACCAGATTATGTTGCCATTTGAAAAACTTCATAGAGTGTTCTTTTACTGGAAAGGATTTTGGAAAGGTGGTGAAGATCTCACAATTTTTATTATGATTTTCTCTCCTTATGTCTGTCCCCTTTGGTCCCCCCATCCCCACACCTCAACAGTCATCAGTGGCCACAGCTACAGCCTTCTTCTTGGCAAGATGGTGGGTGAGAAACATAGAAAAATAGAATTTGATGGCAGATAAGAAGCACTTGGCCCATCTAGTCTGCCCATTTCCCTACCTGATGGATAAGCTGCAGATTCTAATTAATCAAAATCTTACTTCTTCCTACCCCCAAGTAGAATTGCCTTTGTCTGTGAACAGCTGCCTTCACAGTCTGTGAAGTCTGATGTCTTTCAGTGCTGCTTATTGGTCATCTTCCAACACAGGCGAGGCACTGCCAACCCAAAACTAACTGAGGACAAGCAGGTTTCAAAGTGGGGAAGAACTGGACTAAGCAAGAATCAAGTACTCATTCAGATATGGCATCGATGTTAAGATCAGCATACTGGTGTAGACACTGCAAATAGAACCCCAGCTCTTTAAGCAGCCTTATGAAGAGTAAAGGCTTCTTGAAGCACTGGGGTTCTGTTTATTGTACTGTAAGTGGGCTGCACCTAATTCGGTAATTTACTGTACCTTACATCTGGATGTATGGTAGGGCCAACTTTAAATAAACACTGCACCTGGATTAACACATGGTGCCATAGAAACATAGAATTTGTCAGCAGAAAAGGACCACTCAGCCACCCAGTCTGCCCAAGTGTTCTCTACCTACTTGTAACTCCTGTCTGTATATGTTACTGCATGCCTTACTCTGCCTGCGTCCATCAGGACCTCCTTGTGAATGAGCTTGCTTAATGGATTTTTCCTGCAATTAACCTGAACCTACTTCACTTCCATAGCCCTATTGATCTCCGTTGACCCCCTCCTTTCCCTTTTTCTAATATACCCCTATATTTATCCCATGCATGCTTCATGCCCCCTACCATTTTAGCTTCCACCAGTTCTCCTGGCAGTCTGTTCAAGGCGTCTACCACCCTTTCAGTAAAGAAATATTTCTTCACGTCTATCCTGAATGCCCCCCCAGCTTCATTGTATTTCCCTTGGTTTGGGTGCTCATCCTCATTTGAAGGAAACTCCCCAACTGTGCCCTCTTTACCACTGTAAGGTACTTCGTAGGTCTTGATCATGTCACCTCTCGCCCTTCTCTGTTCTAGAGTGTACATGTTGAGATTCTTCAGCCTTTCCTTATAGGGATTCCTGTGAAAGTTCTGAACCATTTTAGTTACCCTCCTCTGGAAAACCTCCACCTTATGTCCTTTCTGAAGTGTGGACTCTTAAACTGGACACAGTACTCCAGCTGGGGGTATAACAGGGAGTGATACAATGGCAGCACAACATCCCTCCTCATCCTACTGGAGATGCCACTCCTTATACACCCCAGAATCCATTTTGCCCTGCCCTTGGCTTTGTCACACTGTACTGCCATCTTGAGGTCCTCTGATATAATAACCTCTAGGACCCTTTCATGTCTAGTGAGTATCAGTACCTCTCCCCATCCTATACAAAGCACTGGGGTTCCTATGCCCTAGGTACATGATTTTACACTTGTCGGCACTGAACCCCAAGTAAGTAAGAAAATGGAATTGATTTGATTGAATTGCAGGCTTTTAAGCAGCTTTTTGGTGAGCGTGCATGTGTGTGAGTGGGGGGGAAGGCTCTACTCCTATAACTATTTCTTTTGATTTGGTATAATGTGCAAACAGACTAAGCCTGCTCCCCAGTCCTTGTGCTATATTGGAGATAAAGACCCCAAATAGCATTGGGCCAAGCATTGAGCCCTGCGGCACCCCACTTGTCACTGCTCTGGGTGCCGAGACCTACCCCACCACCACTACCCTCTGCACCCTCCCCTGTAACCAGTTCTCATTCCATTTAGTCAGACCACCTTCCACCCATACCCCTCCTTCTCCTCAATCTTCTCCTCCTTGGCCTGTGTTCCTCCCCCTTCTGGTAGTCCGCACCCTTTCTCCTCCTTATTCTTACTGGGTGGTGGTACCTTCTGTATTACACTCAGACCACTCTGCCTGCCCCCTTCCAGGGTTAGTACGCCTCCGTCTTTACCTATATCTAGGGTGGTGACCTCATCAGGCTCCCCTGTCTGGACCTTTCTACCAACCTCAGTCTTTTGGCCACCCCTCCCCCCCCATTTGTTTAAACCCACCTTAGTAGAGATATACCCCATTAATTATTTTTTTTACATATTTTCTCACCGGGCTACGGTTGGCTTGGTCATCCCAACCAACCCCGTAGCCCTGCCCCCTACATCAGGCCAAGCTGCTCACCTCCACGGATTACCCCTGTGGCAGGGTGGTGAGGAGCTTCCCAGGTCAACCCACTGGAGCATGATCCAGTTGAGAAGGCTCCCTTCAGGGCAGCCTGGGGGGGTTGGAAGCTCATGCTGCCTGACCATAGCCCATTTTCCACTTTTCTCCCCTTTGCAGAGTGCGAGCATGCAATGACACTTAGGCACAGTGTGTCATGGTCCACCACACTCCTCCACCCTTTACTACACTGCTATAGTAGCACCCGCAGTCGTCACCAGGGGCCGCTACAGAGCGGTGGGTCCCTGGATCCCGCCCTGGGATAGGAGAGCAGTCCTCCGGACGCTCAATCCTATCCTTCCCTTGCTAACCCCTGGTGGCCCAGGCTTGCTTCTGAACCTGGGTCGCCAGCACAGCATGAAGTGTGGCATCCAGCACCTCAACCCTCAGCACCAGTGGCCCAGCAGCAATGCTGCCTTTAATACTCCCCTCCCCTCCCCTTCCTGCTCCAGTGTACCCTGTCCCCCGTGTACAAATCACTATTCCCCCCAGACCCTACCCCAGTTAGTCACTAACCCATAATGTTTTGTGTGGCACCAATCCCTCAGCCACTCAAACTCCTCAAGCCTACCCTTCCTCGCCATGCTTGCACATGGTACTGGCAGTACCTCCAAGAATGCCACCGACTTTCCCACCCACTCACAGTGCCTGCCCAAGTACTCAAATCTCCCAGTCATTACTTCCACAGTGTCCCCCGCCAAGTCATTTGTACCCACATGCAACAGTAAATGAGGTTTCTTCCTCCTCCCCCTCACTGCACGCTTGAGCAGTGCCTGCCCTACCCCCCTTGCAGTCAACCTGGGGACAGCTTCAACCCAAATATGGCTGTGCCTTTCCCCCCTTTCTGCCCTATCTCACCCATTTCAGCATAGAATCCCGCAGGATGAGACCCCCCTTTCCCTTCTACTGCCCCTTCCATCACCCCAGTATTCGTTCTTCCCTGTCCCTTACCCCTGCCAACTGCACCCTCTGTGACTTCTGTATCTGTACCCCTTACTTCTGCCTCACCTCTTTTCTCTGCCTTATTTCTCCCATTCCCCCTTGAACCTTTTCCCAGCCTGACTACTTCCTATTGGGCTTCCCATGTTGACCTCCCCTCCTCTCCTGCTGATTTCCAACCCCTCTCCAATCCCCACTGTTGTCAATTTAGAGCCCCCATTCCCTTCTACCCCGATAGTGATGCCCCTCCCATCCTTCCCCCTTCCTGTAGCCTTCTCTCCTTCAGTCACTACCCCTCCTCAGGGTTTTAAATAATTAATTAGCAGTTTTTTTCTTGGGACAATACTAACTGTACAGAAAGCATTTATATAAGTTTTCTAGAAGTGTTATGTTTGAGAAACACAGTGAGGCAAGTGCTATGCATTTTCACAATGTTTTAGAACTTTTATGAGCAAAACGCTAATCAATTTTTAGAGTTAAATAAAACCCTGTCTCCTCCTTCCTTACTAGCCCCTTCTACCCTTTTGTCTTCGCTATCTCTTCCCCTACATGTTGCCATCCCTCTCATGCCCCGCTTGTCCTCTCCCCCTTCAGTATGTTCCTGCTCCCCCTCTCTGTCCCATAGCAGAGGTTCAAATCTATTTGTAGTCGATACCTGTCCTACATCTCTTCCCCCTATCGGTTCTTCCTCCTACTTGTTCCCCTCCGTGGCACCCCTGGTCCCTCCCTACCCGCAGCCATCTGCTCTCTCCCCTAGTACTCCTCATGGTCTCTTCCTCCCCCATCAGGAGGCCCCCCGCCCTCGCCTCAGGCACCCCTCCCTTCTTTTCTCTTTTCTGTTACTGCCTCAGATACTGGGGTTGGTTTCAGTCCCTAGTTATTCTTCCTCCGTCTCCCTTTGCCATTCCCTATTCCGCCCCCTCAGGATGCGTACCATACTCATCTGCCCTGCCACTTATACTCCTCCCTAACCTCCACAGTTCCTCTCTCAAACTAGCCAGTCATCTACAGACCATACACCACCAATCCTCCAAGCCCAGTCCAGGATCATGGCAGACCCACACCCTGTACACCCCTCCACCCTTCCAAAGATGCCCACTCTATTGACATGTGACACCTGCCCCATTTTGGCCCCTATCTTATGTTACGGGCTCTTACTCCCAGGTTCTGTACCCTACTACAACTGTTAGGCCCCTATTTACTCAAATTCCTTCCCCCCCCACACTAGTCCCCTACCGACCCCTTGCCGATCGGGGAAATTCAGTCACAAATCTCATCCGTTAGATACTGTATTACTGTAGCAATTCTAAAGCCTCCTTGTCTGTTTTTCACCCCTCAGCTATGATACCTTTTGTTATCGGCTCTCATATAGTTTTACTTAGCCCAGTTAGAAATCCTATTGCACTCCAAGTATTACTCAGCTCAGTTAGAGAAATAAACAGAACAAATAAATATGTATTATTACAGTAATCATAACAGTATAGCTCAGTACTTAGCTCAGTTAGAGAAAGAAAGAAACAGAACAACTAAATCTGTATTATTACAGCAATCCTAAAGTATCCAATCATTGCTTTATCTCCACTCCAGAGACCCTGCTGTAATATAGGGCCATAGAGGACACTGGACGGGAGGGTGGGCAACTGTAAAGTCCCAGCAGAGCTCCATTGAGCTCGCTCACTACCCTTCTCACGCGCGCTCATTCTATTTCTCCCAACGCCGCAGGCTGCTCTTTTGTACTGGGTTCCTGCTTGTATTGGTGCCATTTCCTGCCCACAAAGAAATCCGTAGCAGTCCTGACACAGCTCTGTTGAGCTCGATTACTCCTCCTCTCTCACTTGCTCATTCTGTTTCTCCCGATGCTGCAGGCTGCCCTTTTGTACTGGGCTCCTGCCTGCGTTGGCACGTTTTTCTGCCCACAAAGAAATCTGCAACAGTCCCAACAGAGCTCCATTAAGCTCGCTCACGACCCATCTCTCACTTAGTTATTCTGTTTCTCCTGGAGATGCAGGCTGCCCTTTTGTACTGGGCTCCGGCCTGCATTGGTACCTTTTTCTGCCCACAAAGAAATCTGCAGCAGTCCTGACACAGCTCCGTTGAGCTCACTCACTCTCCCTCTCTCTCACTCACTCGTTCTGTTTCTCCCAGCACTGCAGGCTGCTTTTTTGTACTGGGCTCCTGCCTGCATTGGCACCTTTTTCTGCCCACAAAGAAGTTCACAGCTGTCCCAACAGAGCTCCAATGAAGTCGCTCACTCCCCCTCTCTCACTTGCTTGTTCTGTTTCTCCCGCCGCTGCAGGCTGCCCTTTTGTACAGGGCCCCTGCCTGCATTGATGCCTTTTTCTGCCCACAAAGAAATCTGTAGCAGTCCTGACAGAGTTCAGCTGAGCTCAGTCGCTCCTCCCCCTCTCTCACTCACTCAATCCTAATCTGTTCTAAACACTGATTTCCCAAAGCGACTGCGCTATTCTGTGCCAGAAGCGCGAAAACACATTTCGGCCAGTATGTGAAAAATGACAGCTGCACTGTTCATAAGGAGGTACGAAATAATGCCAGTGTTGAAAACCTGGCGTGAAAATATTACTAATTTGCAAAGTTACAAGGGTGCGTGGAAACTGCACAACACACGCTCATAACACAGTCATTTTATGGATTTTCATCCCAAAATTTTCATCATAGGCATTTCAGGACCTCTGCTCATGTAGAGTGTCACTGTGGTTTTCTTAATGTGTCCCAAACAGTGATTTCCACAGCGACCATACTATTCTGTGCCGGAAGTGTGAAAATGGATTTTGGCCAGGATATGAACAATGACAGCTGTAATGTTCATAAGGAGGGTGTGGAAAAATAACAGTGTTGAAAATATGGAGTGAAAATATTGCAGATTCACGAAGTTACGAGCTTGCATAGCAACTGCACAATGCAAGCTCATAAAACAGTAATTTTTGTGATTTTTTTTCTACCAAATTTGTTACTCAGCTCAGTTAGAGAAATAAGCAGAACAAATAAATATGTATTATTACAGCAATCATAACAGTATAGCTCACTACTTAGCTCAGTTAGAGAAATAAACAGAACAACTAAATTTGTATTATTACAGCAATCCTAAGAGTATCCAATCATTGCTTTCTCTCCACTCCAAAGACCCTGCTGTGATATAGGACCACAAAGGACACTGGGGGGTGGGTGGAAACTCTAAAGTCCCGGCAATGCTCCACTGAGCTTGCTCACTACCCCCTTCACTTGCTCATTCTGTTTCTCCCATCGCTGCAGACTGCCCTTCTGTACTAGGTTCCTGCTTGTGTTGGCACCTTTTACTGCCCACAAAGAAATCTGCAGCAGTCCTGACACAGCTCCGTTGAGCTAGCTCACTTACCCTCTCTCACGCACTCATTCTGTTTCACCCAGCACTGCAGGCTGCCCTTTTGTACTGGGCTCCTGCCTGTGTCGGTGCCTTTTTCTGCCCACAAAGAAGTTCACAGCTGTTCCGACAGAGCTCCGTTGAGGTTGCTCACTACCCCCCCCCCCGTCACTCGTTCATTCTGTTTCTCCTGGTGCTGCAGGCTGCCTTTTCATACTGGGCTCCTGCCTGCGTTGGCACCTTTTTCTGCTGACAAAGAAATCTGCAGCAATCCCGACAGAGCTCAGTTGAGCTCGGTCACCCCTCCCCCACTCGCTCGATCTTAATCTGCCCCAAACACTGATTTCCCACAGCAACCATGCTATTCTGCACCAGAAGTACCAAAACATATTTTGGCCAGGATGTGAAAATGACAGCTGTACGGAGGTGTGAAAAAATGCCAGTGTTGAAAATGTGGCTTGAAAATATTACAAATTTGTGAAGTTACAAAGGTGCATGGAAACAGTTCAACGCATGCTTGTAACACAGTCGTTTTATGAACTTTTGTCACCAAATTTTCAACATAGGGATTTTAGGACCTCTGCTCATGAACAGCGTCACCGTCATTTTCTTAATCTGTCCCGAACACTGATTTCCCACAGCGACTATGCTATTCTGCATTGGATGTGCCAAAACACATTTCGGCCAGAATGTGAAAAATGGCAGCTGTACTGTTCATAAGGAGGTGCGAAAAGATGCCAGTGTTGAACATCTGGCATGACAACATTACAAATCTGCAAAGTTACAAGGGCACATGGAAACTGCGCAACGCACACTTGTAACACAGTCATTTGATGGACTATCATCACCAAATTTTCAACATAGGCATTTTAGGACCTCTGCTCTTAAACAATGTCACTGTCATTTTCTTAATATGTCCCAAACACTGATTTCCTACAGTGACTGCGCTATTCTGCGCCGCTAGTGCGGAAACACATTTTGGCCAGGATGTGAAAAATGACAGCTGTACTGTTCATAAAGAGGTGTGGAAAAATGCCAATGTTGAAAATCTGGAGTGAAAATATTGCAAATTTGTGAAGTTACAAGCGTGCGTAGCAACTGCACTACGAAAAGAGGTAAAACAGCCATTTTGGGAATTTTTTCCTCCAAATTTGCTATATAGGCTTCTTGAGAGCCCACCTCATGAACACTGGCACTGTCATTTTGCTAATCAGTCCTGAAAGGTGTTTCTGCGCAGTAACCATGAAATCACCTTTTGGGACCAAATAATGCAATGATAGTGGCCGAATTCATGAGGAGGGGTCCCAATAAATAATGAAAATTTGGCGCCAAAATTCCCTAAAATGCCTGAGATATGTACCAAAGTTGAAAAAACCCTATTTATGCCATTATACAGCTTACCGGCATTTCCTCAGTTCGCGGTCGGCTTTGAAGAGTGCAGACATGTTCTGGGTCCACCAAAGATTGTCGCGCTGGGCTCCGTAGGTAAGTATGGGGTGAGTGGGGGTGTTGGGAGGCAGGGCACCCAGAGGGCAGGTGCGGGTTGGGGAGAGGGCAGGGAGACCGCGAGGGACCATTTTCTTTCTTCACAGGTTAAAAAAAAACAAAAAAAATTGAGGGATGGTTTTTATTTTTCAAGGGCATTTGGCATGCTGAGGTGGGCTCCCAGCATGCCAACTGAGTGTTTGTGGGGGATCTGTAGCTGATGGAGGATTGGGCACCCCCGTTGGCACATACGGAAGGAAGGGCACAAGAGCCGAGGGGGATTTGGCACCCTCCTCAGCACAGAATGAAAGAGGTTGGGGACATTATGCTGATGGGGAGTGGGCTTCCCCATCAGCAAGGGGAAAGGTAGACTGAAGCCGATGGGGATTGGGAGCCCTGTCGGCAAGCCCTGCAATGAGGGGTCACTCCCTCATTGCAGCAGATGACACTGCAATAACAAGGTGGCCCCTGATTGCAGCGGCTTAAATGTTTCAAGGTGGTGGCATACTGGCTGAACTAGTGTCAGCCACAGCATGCCACCCCATTGGAGAACACGGGTCAAGCCTCCAAAGGCAGGGGGGAGCATTGGCCACAACAGTGCCGCGCCTCTTCAGCCTGCTTCTGCAGCAAGCTGCCGCAACATGTTTCTTGTGCATGTGCGCAATCAACATAAAAGGACTTAGCAATCTCTCTGTATACATTAAAATGCCTAATAAATAAAAGATCAATTTAGACAATACAGTCCAATACATATAAATGCACATATAAAGATACACACATACAAGTACAATCAGATAATAAACTAAACCAGATAGAAAAACAGTATATTCACTAATACTAAACTTACAATATCATTATAGGTATACAACCCTAGCCGTAAACAGCATATTCCAGTAGTCTAAAAAATATATAAATATTCATACAATTTGACCTACTATATTAGCTGAACAGCACTAACCATATTTATACTAGGTTAAGGGAAAGGGGAGGAGAGGGGAAGGGGAGGGGGAGGGGGAAGGAATAAAACAATCATCTTCTCTTTTTCAAAAATGAAACAATGCTAAAACTGGCATTTAAACCCCTTTCTCCATTTGCTCTCAAAATATACTGCCATTTGCTTTCTGCTTCCAACAATTTATTATCTAAGTCTCCTCCACGGATGTTCATGGGCACTTTTTCTAACCCCTGGAACTTAAATTTGTGTTCATTTCCATGATTCATCACATGAACTGCCAAAGCATTCATTTTATCATTTTTATCTATACTTAAATGTTCTGACATCCTGTTCTTAAGAAGTATTTTCATTTTCCCTACATAAAAATGTTTACATGTACAACTTGCAAGATATGCCACATATGTAGTGGCACAGTTTACAAAGTGCTTGATATCATATTTTTTACCATAACAGGATGTTCAAAAAAGTACCTGACTGTATATGTACACAGAATGAACAATTTCCACAATGAAAAGTTCCACTGGGTAGCTGGGGACATGTATTTTCCTCTGGTGTCACATATAAGCTTCTTGTCACAATGTCCGCTATATTTTTTCCTTTTTTATAAATCACTCGTGGGTGCTGTTCAGCTAATTTCTTCAATCTAGGTTCCAATGTTAACAAATGCCATTTTTTTCACAAAATCTCTTGAATCTTGTAACTCTGAGGATTGTATTCTGTAATGAAATTACAATTAAAATCCTGTCTGCTTCTGCCTTGTGTTTGTCTATCATTTTGATTCACTTTAAACATCTCATTTCGATTGATTATTTTTACAGTGTTTTCTGCATTCTCTACCACCTCTTTACTGAAACCTCTTGATTAAAACCTCTCTCTCAATATTTTACTATCTGAAACAAATTTTTCTTCTTCACTTGTATTCCTTCTAAGGAATCTAGAAATGACTAACTCCATCTAACTCTCATCCTCTGGATCTGAAGATGTCTTCATGCCATAAATTTAAGGCCATCAAAGTTGTTCTGGTGGTGAATATGGATGTGCAAACTCAGGGCATTGACCAATTTGTTATTCACAATTGATCTGACATGATTCTGGATGCAGACTTTTAGAAAATTTATAGTGTGTCCTACACATAACATGTTGTGCATCCTGGAGACCACATAAATAATAAAATTTGTACAACTGTCTCATTTCCACTGTTTTGTCTAAAGTGGGGTCTTCAAATCATCTCCCTGTATTTGTATATTGAAACACATTACTGCACATTTGTTTATTTGTTTGTTTGTTTGAAATTACCTCAACCAGTATAAACCCATGAAATGCAACATCTCTTTTTAATGAGAAGCCCTGGGAAGAAAGCAACACTCAACATGGTAACATAGTCCAGCAGGAAGTGTTTCATGTAGACTAAAAATACAGCAGTCAAAAAACAAAATGTAATATGTGGATAAGCCTTAATACAGTAATACCATCTTGGCCCATCGGAAAACTTTCTTGTACTACACGACTACTAATGCCATAATACTGTCATTCAGTACTGATAATACATGGTTTCAGACTTGATAATACATGGTTTCAGACTGATAATGCATGGTTTCAGATTTGATAATACATGGTTTCAGACTGATAATACATGGTTTCAAACTTGATAATACATGGGATATGCAAGAAAATTTTACAAAGGGCCAAGATGGTATTATTAAGGCTTATCCATATATTACAAAAAAACAATAAGTAGTTAAGTGTGTTACAAGGCTATAATCCCATCTCATGGTTTTTGGGACTTTGGGAAGTTCTCGAGCTTCGCTCTCGAGGTTCCAAGTCCCCAAAACATCTCAATGGTATTACTGCCTTATAATACACACTTATCTATTATTCTATTTGTAAAGGTAAGTACATCCAAACAATAATCAATGCAAACTAAATAAGTGGGGTTTCAGCAAATAAAGAACATAAACATTGTTAGGCAAAGGTCTGGGAGAGGACACTATGGGATCAAAACAAATATAGGGAGTTCTAAGGTGACTTCAAAGACTGGACATGAGTACTTGCAAGCTAGAAACATTCCTTGGCTGGAGAGAGAGTTTGTTCTGGTTGTCTGGTGTTTCAAATGCAATTTTCTACCAAACTCTTGCTTCATCCTATGACCTGAGATGGTAATTGCTGCACTCAATGGAGTGAGTAGACACTGCTTGACTGTGGGAGGTTGAGGTAGGCTAGGAGATAATCAAGGGCTTTTCCTTGTGCACAGTTGGACAACAAAGAAAGTCAGTGGCAGTCATGCCAGATTGAGCAACTTGGGCCAGCTAAGCTGTAAATATAGCAGACAATGATGGATAGATCATTCACAGGAGAGAATTAACCTGCGCAAGATGTTGTATAAATGATTTAAGGGTAGCTGAGAGGTTTTGTTTCCACAGTGGTATATGATGTCTCCATAGTCAGCAGATGGGACCAGGAAGTGAGAGACCACCTGTTTCAAAATAAAAGGGATCTGGTCCACCCCAGTACTGAAAAGAAAAAAAAAAACTCTGATCAGGGACTAGTCAGTACCTATGGGGCCATGTAAGGCATCAAAGGGCAAAGGAAACAGGAACTGCATACCCAGATTTCAACATTACATATATAATGTATTGTAGTACTGCCCAAGACCACCTGTATATACTATCTGATATGTGGTATGTGCAGGTGGTCTTGAGTTACACTACAATAAAATATATATCTAATGTTGAAATCTGGGTGAATGGTCCCTGTTTACTATATCCCTTGAACACCACCTGCTTCCTCACATCAGCACTGAGACAGTGTTTAGACCTGTAATAAAAATTGAGCTTGGGCCCTGTTGTTGTTAAGATGTGACTAGTGTGCCTACTGTATGAAAGTGATAATCAAGCCAGATTTCTAGGTATCAGAATATGCTGACTTGTTCAATGGTGTTGCAATCTAATGTTATGATTGCAATTGTCACTGCAGTGGAGTAGCTTATGGTGGTTTCTGCATACACACTGTATGTAGGTGAAATCCCAACTGTGCTTCAGAATAATGTTAAGAAAAATGGAGAACAGTAGTGGGCCAAGGATTGAGCCTTGAGGAACCCCAATATTTAAGAGAGCATGGTCTGAAGTAATGCCCTGTATGGACACTAGCTTGGTTCAATTACTCAGGTAGTTTTCAAACTGTTTCTTGGCTGGTTGACAGAGACCTATGGTCTTGAGCTTGAGCAAGAGCATTGCATTATCCACCAGTTGAAAGCCTTGGTGAGGTCCACAGTGATAGCCCCAGTGAAGAGGTCATTATCCATGGCTATTAAGAAACATAGAAACTGATGACAGATGGGGACCAAAGATCCATCTAGTCTGCCTTGAGCCCTACCCCCCTCTTTAGGATTTCTGTGAGACAATCCCCTTGTGTCTGTCCCAAGCTGCTTTGAATTCCCATACTGTTTTGGAGTCAATGACTCCAGCCAGTAGACCATTCCATGGGTCAACCACCCTCTCTGTGAAGAAAACCTTTGCATGTTGCACCTGAATCTTCCTCCCCTCAGTTTCATCTCATGTCCTCTTATCCTACTGGTGCTATTGACCATAAAGAGCTCCTGGGTGGAGGCTCTGTTTATAACCTTCAGAACTTGAATGCCTCAATCATGTCCCCTCTATCCCTGCACTGTTCCAGTGAGTACATGTTGAGTTCCTGTAACCTGCTTTCGTATGTCAATTTTATAGAGACCGTGTAGCATTTTTTTTGCCCTCCTCTGTATTGTCTCCAATCTATTTATGTCCTTCCTGAGATAAGGTCTCCAGAACTGGATGCAGTACTCAAGGTGGGGTATCACTAGGGACCTGTACATCAGCAGGATCACCTCCTTTCTTCTACTTGTGATGCTCCTTCCTATGCATTCCAGCGTCCTGCTGGCCTTCTTTGCTGCCTTTTCACATTGTCCTCCTACATTCAAATTGTCTGATATGATAACCCCTAGATCCCTTTCCTGATGGGTGGTTGCTAGTTTCTCCCCTCCCTGGTAGAAATCTGTCTCTGGGTTGCTTTTGCCCAGATGCATAACTTTGTACTCTTTTGCATTGAATTTTAACTATCACAAGTTGGACCAATGTTCCAGCTGAGTAGGTCACTTTTCATTTGCTCTACCCCCTGTGCAGTGTCCACGCTGTTGCAGATCTTTGTTTCATCTGCAAATAGGCACACTTTCCTGCTCAACACCTCTGTGATATCTCTGATGATAGTATTAAAGAGTAATGGTCCTAGGGCGGACCCCTGTGGCACCCCACTTGTCACCTCCCTATCCCCTGATGCTGCCCCATTTACTGTCATGGACTGAGTTCTCTGTTCAAGCCAACTACCCAGCCATGCTACCACTTCCTGTCCCACTCCTGTATGATTGAGTTTGTTTAGCAGCCTTTTGTGTGGAACAGAGTTGAAGGCCTTGCTAAAGTCAAGGTAGATAACATCAACATATTTGGAGATCATTAGTGACTTTGAGCAATACAGATATGGTGGAATGTCCCTTCCTGAAGCCTGATTGCATGGGAGACAGCAGATTGCTCAGATTGAGATGCTTAATTGGCTGTGAGTGAATGCACTTTTTAAGAACAACAAAAGGCGACAGATCCATTACCTCAGGGATAGGTTCCCTTACTGAAAGCCTTTCTAAATTTGTAGATGATTTTTTGCAAACTCTTGTCATTAATTTCCCTTCTTACCTAAAGGATACCATGGGGTATCAAGGCTGGAGGCCTTGAGTGGACGCAGTTTATTCATGGCTCATAATATATGTAATGTCACTTTATGCCTGCGTCCAACATCATTTGTGCCTGAAGGCCCACATATTTATGGATTCTTTTGGTATTGACGTCATTTTGTCTGCTGACTTTGTGTGAGGGTGGCCTTAGACTTGATCCTCAACAGCAATTATTTTACTATTAACAACAATTTTTACCTTCAAACCTGTGGTACAGCTATGGGGTTAGTAATGACTCCCTCCTACACTAATCTTTTTATAGGTTGGTGGGAGGAGGTTGCCATCTATGACCCCAGGCAAAATGCCTTTTCTGGAAGGATCAAGTACTGTGGCCACTTTATTGATGACATCCTTGTAATTTGGGACAGTACTGTGAAAGAAGCAGGGGCATCTGTCAGTATGATCAACAACAATGAATGGAATTTGAAGTTCACATACTCTAGTCATCCATCTAAAACAGTGTTTTTAGATCTGACTCTTGTAGGCAATGGAGTTATAGGCCAAATTATCACTAACAATTACAGAAAACTCTCTGCAGAAAACACCGACCCACATTTTCAAAAGAGATGAGTGGTCCATCTCTGGCACAAAGATGAGATGCTCAAATCAGAAGCTGCTTCAAACTCTCATATTCAAAGGAGGTAGATGAACTGCCCAAATTGAGATGTGCCATGGCCCAAAGATAATGTGTGCGGCCAAAGTTGAGGGGGCGTGCCAATGAATATCCTACTCAATGGGATATTCAGAGGAGATGGACCACCCAAGTGCAGGAGATGAGCCGTGCAAAGTTAGGCATGAAAAAAACATGCCTAGCTTCTGGCCTTGCACAGCCAGGCTGTGGTACTGCACACAGCAGCACAGCAACCTGCCAGCCCTGTAGCCCAGTGGACCCCCTTCCCCGGTCCCCAATACTCATGTATGGGCCAAAGCAACCCCTGTGCCATAGCACAGGGTAACCCCCCCTTCCCAGTGCCCATCTCCAGCATGACAGATACAGGTTCACCCCCCCTCACCATAGTGTAGTGTCCCCCCACCCAGCTCCCGGCCAAGTAACCCATGCCCCCATACCTCTCAACTGTCCCTGTATGGCAGAGATGTCCCTGATGTCACCCAATATGTTCCTCTGCCCCACACAACATATGTGTGTGCATAACAGACCACTGGGGCCTGTAAGCACAAACCAGTGCAAACTGTAACAATACAAGCCTGCCATGCAGCAGTAACTGCATTCCATAGCGATCTCTGCAGGCTGTCAGCATCCCAAATGCATGTCACCAAGATATCAGATGTGATCTTGTTATGGGGTTAATGTCCCAGACATGTGTCTGCTGTGTCCCTGATAGATGGGGACAGAGGTCAGGGATTATGTATGCCACACCCCCTATTAGTCACAGCTGTGGCCCCCCCACCCCAGTACCCCAATCCCTCATCGCACAAGGATCACACCCCAAATGTCATCAATAGTGTAGAATGTCACCCCAGTCCCAATCCAGCATCCCATAAGATTTGGCATTGCCCACCAACATTTTTCCATAGTACAGTGACCCCCCTACCCCATGAGGCATGACATCATCCCTGCACCTCCCATGCCAGTGACTGGCACAGCCCTCCTCTCACCACCATGGCCATCCACTGACTGAATAGTCCAGGAACAGTACTGCTCATACTACATGCTCATTGGTTGAGCACATAGACAGTACAGTGACATTCTGTGACTGCTTATGACTGGACCCTCATTTACAATTCAGATGTCAATACATTCAAATTTTTATGACTGTGGACTGGGATCCATCACCAGTTAGGGGCAGAGACAGACCATGCATCCTTCTAAAGAGGGAAAGTAGAATCATTTATACTTTGGGTGCTTTCTACCCAGAAAGACTCAATGATTGAAGGGACATATTACTTTACATTTAAGATTAATATAACAGTGATGTTTTTTATGATATTTTCCTTCTTTCTAATATGCTATATACTGTATACAAAAAATTCTTCTAATTAACTAAGTTTTGTTTCCTTTTGTTTCTGTTCAGGTCCATCTGTTGTTTTTGCTTGGATTGCCTGCCTCTCTTTGAATTTATGCAGCATACACCATATGTGTTTCTACACATAAAAAGATTGATTGTTAGGGTGTAGTTTTTTTTTCAATTTAGTATTCATTATGCAGCTGTCCCACAGTATTAAGTTCTTATCACCTTTTTTTCTATAGGTCTTTTTAATTACTTTAAGCCTAATAATCAAATATAGATTTTTGCACTGTGTTTCACTTTTTTGGATGGCTGCCATAAAGGGGAATAACTTATACTTTCAGTATTGGTCTAATTCAACTTCAGTATTATTAATTACTAAATGAATACACTATGTATATCTTTAAGATATTGTTATTTTAAGCAAGCTCTGAATTTGATGTGACCACTCCTTCTGAGGAAGAATCCACACGAAATGGTTTGAAAAGTGGTAGGGCCAAGGATGTAAGGGATACATTCTCCCCTATTAAATACAGTAACATGACTGCAAAAAGTGATAGGGCCACTTATGAAAGTGGTAAGGCCATGGCCCTAGTGGCCCCCCCTGTTTAGGCAGTCCCTATGGCAGTAGAGTATGCCGATACAAGAATTGACAGTGGAGCATAGTCTGGATGTGGCCATGGAAGGAGAGGGCTCAGTCGAAGGTGATGCCAAGATACTTGAAGAAGTTTTCTTGTTTGAGGTGTAGGAGTCTATCTGTCTGGATGAGTAATGAGGAGTCTTTAAATCTGCTTTGATTGTGGGAGTAGAGCAAATACTCCCCTTATAGTAAGGGATCCTTTTTTAGGTGTTTGTAGGTAAGCAACTTCTATACTATCCTTGCTAGCTTACTATTTGAGTCCAAGGGTGGGATTGTCTGGGTTTATTTGCCATAATTGCAATCTTCCCATCCACAATGATTTGGTTAATTCTTTTGGGGTTTTTCATTCTACCCCAAAATTGTTATGTTAGTTTGATTTCTGAGCTGGGTGAGCCTGCTAATCAGGTTGAAGTTAATTTTAACCTCAGCAGGTCTCCCATCCTTGACAGAGACCTTTGAGGGACTGTATATGTCTCGTCCTAATGTATGGTCTGGCCTCCCCTTTTATTTTTATCCCCTTCCCTTGTGCTAACACTTACTTGTCTTCTGTCAATGTTAAATCTTTTAAGTGTACTTCAAAAAGGGAGGGATGTTTTGAGAATAAAATTAGATTACATAGGCTTTTAGCCCTATTACTGTTGATTTCTGGTACTGTCCATCCTCACCCTGGTCCTGTCTCTTCAGGTATTATTGACTTTGCCCCTGCTCCCACTCTTACTAATGTTTCTTCTCAGACTGTGCTAGTTTTAAAAAGTGTACATCTAAATATTCAAAGTTTATCAGTGAAATGGACTCAGTTTGTTGCTTGGGTTGATTTTCATAATTTTGACATTATTACCCTGTCTGAATTTTCACTGAATGATAAAATTAAGGATGCTGAAATATCTCTGGTGGGTTATAACCATTTCAGAATTGATAGGATGGGCAAGCAAGGGGGGGGCTGATATATGTTAAAAATAGTCTGTATTTTTGTATCAGTGATCTCTCTCCCACCCCACAATACCAGTTGTGATTTAACTTCTGTGGATTTACTATTTGGTCAGGATAAGTGTGTCACTGTTAGTTCAATATATGTCCCCCATGAACATTTGAATCTGGTTTGAAACCTAAAGTAAAAAATGTCTTACTCACTCATAGAGAGTGGTTATTGCCAGGAGACTTTAATTACAATTGGATTGCTGGCACCAACCTTGCTGCGAGAGACTCCCTGTTGGATTTGGGATTATACCAACTAATTAATGAGGTGAAAAGGCCCAATTATAAGTCTGGTATTGGGACCCTACTTGTTTGGGCAGTGGTAACCCATCCTGATCAAATTATCAACTCGGAAGTGCTTCCAGATGTTTTGAGTGACCACTGCCCAGTCTTCTGTGAGTGGTCAGTTAGGGTCATTAAGTATCCCCCCAGGTATATTGAATTTAGAAATGTCAAGCATTTAACCCCAGAATTGGTTGAGAAGGCCTGTGCTAAAACTGATTGGACTAATCTTGACTCCATTAATAATTTGGATACAATGTTAGAAACTTTTATTTCTTAATACAACACTATAATTAATAAACTTGCCCCATTTAAGAAAAATGAGGATTAGGACCAATAAGCAAAAATGGTCATTGCCTGAGTCATTGCATTTAATGAGAATCCATGACAAAAGCTGGAAACAATATACAATTCTTCTTCATTCTAGTTCACTTCAGAATTATAGGGCTTTAAGAATCAATGCAAATATGAAATTTGAAAGGCTAAAACTAAATATTGCCTATCTAAACAAAATAAGGTTTCTGGTAACCCCAAGAGAACTTGGAAGACCCTTAATAATTTAATTGGATGAGGAAAAAAAGATTCTACTTTCTCTGTGCAAGTTGGGGGATCAATCAATTAGTGACACCCATTTGGTCTCCGAAGCTTTTAATAAGTTTTTCAGTGACCTGGACAGTT
Organism: Neoceratodus forsteri; assembly: GCA_016271365.2. Taxonomy (NCBI): domain Eukaryota; kingdom Metazoa; phylum Chordata; order Ceratodontiformes; family Ceratodontidae; genus Neoceratodus; species Neoceratodus forsteri. Next base: position 898,184,394 of record CM057456.1, on the reverse strand, counting down.
ATAGAAAATCTTCCCAGGGTTGTTCTCCTAGCGTCATTTCACAGGTTAAAGAAAACGTACTTCCTAAATTTTTCTTTAAACAAGTTACCCCTGATATTGTAAAAAAATATGATCCTCAGACCTTTATTTCTTGTGACGGAATTGATTTCTGGTTTATTAAGCTGGATATTAATTCCTTTTCTTTTCCTCTTTCGGTAATTTTCAATTTTTATTTGTCTTCTGGTGTTTTTCCTAGTTGCTGGAAGTTAGCAACTATTATTCCTGTCCTTAAATATGGTAACCCTTCTTTGTGTTCTAATTATCGTCCAATTTATCTTTTGTCACCTCTCTCCAAAATTTTGGAGAGAATTGTAATGAACCAAACCCTTGAACATTTAGAAAAACACTCTTTGCTCACAGATTGTCAACATGAATTTAAGCCACTTCATAACAATGAAATGGCCTTGGTGGGGTTCATTGGTGCTATTCAGGGTAACCTTGACAATGGTCAAACTGCTGCAGCACTATTTGTGGACCTGACCAAGGCCTTTGACTTGGTTGAACACTATCTGTGTGACGGTGTCCTTTCTAGTTTTTATTTTTCTGGTAGTACCATTAATTGGTTTCATAACTATCTTACTAATAGGTCCCATTGTACCAGAATTGGCAATAGTGTTTCCATCCTGAGCCCCACCAAGTGTGGAGAACCTCAAGGGTCGATCCTTGGGCCTCTTATTTTCTCATTATATATGAATGCTGCTCCTTCTGTATGTTCTTGATCTACCATGATATTATATGCTGATGATGTCATTATTTATAGTTCTGGTTCATTACCAAATGAAGCTTTAGAAGGGGTACAATATGATTTTGATTTGTTCCAGAATTGGTTATCTAATCACATGGTTCTCAATTCAAAAAAACAAACAAAAAAAAAAAAACAACCAAAGCTATGCTTTTTTCTAAAAAAACATATTTCCCATGAAAATCTTCTTACTGTTGTGGCTCAGGATGGGAATACTATTGAACTTGTTAACAGCTTTAATTATCTGGGGATTACATTTGACTCTGTGTTATCCGTTGAACCCCACATCACCAAGGTAAGAAAGTCCCTGCATCAGAGACTGTGTTCTCTTTATAGGGTCAAGCAATTCCTAACCAAGGAATCCAGGCCTTTACTTGCCCACAGTTTTTTGCTGAGTGCTATGAATTATGGTTTGGTGATATATTCTGCTATTAAGGGAAAACAATTTTACAGATTAAGGGTTACTTATCATTCAGTTCTTCATTTTATGCTTGCTGCTCCTTTCTGAACTCATCACTGTTTTTTGTTTTCTACTCCCTATAGTTTGTCCCTTGTAAATAGAACATCTCACAAACTGGATACACTGATGTATAAGGTAACAAAAGGCCTTATTTCTCCTGCAGTTTCAGCTTTGTTCCCCCCAGATCTCTTAATCCTTGTGGCTCTAGGTCTCAGTCCAAGTTTGCTTTCAAACTTCCTTTGTTTGTAACAGTCCATGGTCAGAGATCCATATTATATAGGGCCACCCTACTTTACTCCATGAATTCATTGAAAGTAAAATAATTTGGTCTTTTAAATCTAGGTTAAAGCAATGGGTGATGAACAAAGATGTTTGCACATGTTTTTCTAAATCTTATTTTGTTAGTATTTATTGTATATTTGTACTTTGTATTTTTTGTAATTATTGTATGTTGTATTTGCTGTTTTTGTCTCATGTTATTATCTTAACTTGTCATTGGTGAAAAAGGGCAGTCCTGCTCATCCAGCTTACAAGTATAAAAAATAAAAATGAAAATGGAAATAATCTTCATCTTTTTGTGATTTAGCATCAGTTTGTGGTCGATGAACCAGTTTTCAGCTTGGCTAAAAGAGCTCTGGAGGGCACTTTGAAGAGAGAGTTAGGCTCAAGGTGGGAGGAGAAAAGAACCACAACATCTGCATATAGAGGAACTTTTTCTGTGCAGCTGTTGGGGAGAGTGTTAAGGTAAAGGCTAAAGAGCAATAGCCCCAATATAGAGCACTGAGGAACCCTGGACAGGACAGGGTGGCATCCAGAGAGGGTGCCATTAATTTTAACACACTGAGAGTGGAAAGAGAGATAGTTGACAAACCAGAAATTGACACCCTGGGAGAAACCTAGTTGGGCAATGGTGGATAGAAGGAGAAGATGGTTGACGGTGTCAAAAGCCTTTGACAGGTCCAGGTAAACCACACCAGCTAGGAGTTTGTTGTCTAGAGCAGTGTGTAAGAAGCTGGAAAGCTTGAGTAGAGCAGTGGTGGTACTGTGGCCTCTGCAGAAGCCATACTGCTCCCTACAGAGGAAGTTGTAAGTGGTGAGGTAGTGCGTGAGCTGTTCCGCAACAATCTTTTCCAAGGTTTTTTGGGGGGAGGATGGATATGGGTCTATAATTCCCAGGGGAGGTGCAGTCACCAACCTTGTGAATGGGGGTTATGACCACGGTTTTCCAGATGGTGGGAAGAATGCTTCAGCAGGTTTGTTGGGGGCGAGTACTATGTCAAGGACCAGAAGGAGTAGTTTCAGGTCCAAAGAATTATTACTCTGACTGGAGCCTGTTAGGACTTTGAAGAGGTAGGGCTTGGCTTCTAGCATTAAGAGGATGTGAAAGTAAAAGGGTGGGTAGGGGAGGGAGGGGGGAGGAGGTGGGGACAGGGTTGAAGAAGTTAGCAGGGAGTACCGAGCTGAGGTCCGAGAAGGTGGAGTTGATGGTATCCACAATGCTATGCAGGTCAGTGGAAATGGTGACATTAATGTTGTGCTGGGACGGGGGAAATTGGTTTTCCATTTAGTTCCTTAATATTGTCCCAAAACATTCAGGCAGAGCCCAAGGAGGAGGCAAGGGAGGATTTGTAGTGGTCAGCTTTGGCCTTACGAATAGCCCAGGTGCATCCGTTATGAGCAGCACGATAGGCCTGCCTGTCAGAGGGTTTGCCAGAGTCAATAGCTCTGTGCCAGAGGTTGTCACTGAGGCACATTAGGCTGAGTAAGGAATGGGTAACCCAGGAGGTGTCATGGGCTTTGATAACTAGTTTGGAAAGGGGAGCAAAGATGTCACAGGCCATACCGTACAAGGCAGTCCAGATATGTGAATGATTGAATTCATTCACAAATCCGGACTGCCTTGTATGGTATGGGCTGCATGCCCAATGGCTCATGCTCTGAACCAATGGGCGTGCTGCCCTACCAAGCTGTCAGTCGGCGGGTAGCAGAGCTGCTGATGGGTGGGGTGCTGCCGCCCACCGACTGACGGGGGAGCGGGTGGTTGGGCTCTGTGGATGGGAGGGTGGGGGCCACTAGATCACCAGGAGTCTGGACGTGGGGGTGGATGCTGCCCATGATCAGGCTACCTGGGGTGGGGACCTTTCTATCATGCCCGCGATTGGGCTATTCGAGAGTGGGGACACTTTCTTTTATGCCCATGATTGGGCTATTCGAGAGGGGACGGTAACATTATGCCCGCGATCGGGCTATTTGGGGGGGTGGGGACACTTTATTATGCCCGTGATCGGGCTACGGGGGGGGGAGTTTACATTATGCCCAACTGGGCTGCTGGGGGGGGATGGAATACTGTTCTGCCCGTGATCGGGCTGCAGGGGGCGTCGGTCCCCGACGGCTGCTGCTTGGCAGGGCACCAGGCGCAAGTCGTCCGGGATCGGCACACCTGCATGGTAATGGCATGCAAATGGGGCCATAATCAGATGCAAATGGCCCTCCCTGCCCCTTGCATAGATTATGGCCCCATTTGCATGTCACCTTTTGAATATCGCAGGTTTGCGCATGGCGCAATGAAACTTGCGCCACCGCATCTCAATGCTCCACTCTGACCACTTGCAGTGGCACAGTTCCACTGCGCCATGCATAGTGGCTGTGGCCAGGGGGCAATATTCAAAGAAGTTGCGCCATAGCGCAACTCCATTGAATATCACCCTGGCCACACCCCTGCGCAACTTTTTTGAGCAGCGCAAGGGCTTGCGCCACACAATGGTGCAGTTTGAATATCTGGGCCTGTGTGTTTTTCTAGCTATATAACACTGGGTTATTTATTTAATAGATATGCCACCAAATTCAGATTTTTTGCTGCACTGCCCAGAAGAAAAAAACAGAAAAATACATTTATCTTGTGTTATGGGGGTGAAGAACAGAAGGCAGTAAGGTGCAGAAGCCCTGACTGTTCAGCCAGAAGACATGGGAGGCATTAAGGTATAGCAGCCCAAACTGAGGGAGAGTGTGAAGCAGCCACACCTGGGTGGAACTGACACAACTTTGGGGGAGGAGGACAGGGTGCAGCAAATGCCATAACTCTTGTGGCAAGTGGAAGCATGGGGCAGCAGCCCTAACCACAGAGGCAAGGGGCTATAGGGCACAGCAAGCCACAAAAGCCCTGCTTGAGTAGGCAGAAGCAGGGTGCAGCAACCCTGGCTGTGGTGGCAGTGGACTGTGGACAGGATGGTGCAGAAGCCTTGATGGTGGAGCAGGATACAGGAGGCCATCAAGGTACAGCATCCCTGACTGCAGGATGGAGTGTGTATAATGCAGCAACCCCAACTGTGTGGGAGAAAACAGTGGGTAGCAGGGTGCCGCAGCCTCGAATGTGGGCAAGAGACGGGGCTTGTGGGGCAGGGGATGGGGATGGGGCAGCAGAGTGCAGCTGCCTCAACAGTGGCACAGGAGACAGTGGGCATCAGGATGCTCTATACTGTTTCTAGTTATACATTGTGTGTTTCACACAGAAACCATCAATGAACTGACATTTGTGAGTTCATATAGTACATGTGTCTGAAATAGCAATGTGTGGCAGACACCTGTTTGTCAATCTGAGAGGAAAAGAACTGTTCTTACATGGACCCATGTATTGAGGCCACATTAAACACAAACTACTTGTATGAATTAAACTTTAGATTTATTTTATATCCACTGAATAAAAAAACCCAGTGTTATGTAGCTAGAAAAAAGCCATAGAGTTTTGATGAGAAAGAACTAACAGTTGTGAGCTGATTTCTCAAATGCATACCACTTCAATTCAGCACTGAAACTCAAATTATCAGCTTTTAGAAGAACAAAATGATAGATTTTCAGCTAATTCATCTGCACACATACCAGAGACTGAGTTAGTAAAAGCCCTGGACAGCAAACAATTAACTCTACAGAATGCTCTAATTAGGAAGTTTACAGCTCTTCAGTCAGGCAGGGACTTGCACTGCTGAAGCAGTGGCTTACTCCAATATGATGTCATCACTCTCCCAGGGCTCAGTCAGAGGGACAGAAACAGCCTGTTTCCAGTTAGTGTAGAACAAGTTAACAAATGCTGATTTACAGAAAACCACAAAACCAAATAGTATGACATTTTCAGGAAACACTACTCGTACAGTAACACAGGGACTGGAATTCAGGCTTTTTTTAACAATGTATAAAATGGTTGCCATTGATCTTTAAAGTTTGACAGATCATGAGGGTCAGATCCAAGTTTGGCAGATCATGATGGTCAGCCTCTGGGCATCTTGATGATAGACCAGCCATGGATGCTATCAGGGAGTTCTGGAGCTTGGCAGTGATGCTGTGGTTAGTACATGTCGTGTTACAGGCATTCACAATGTCTGGGAGACAGCAGAGGCATCAGGAACCCTAACAGTGGGGGCATTGCCCCCCTATTTGAGGCAGTGCCACTCCAGAAATTTTCTTTTTATTTCCCCCCTTTAATTTTTCTTTAAAGTTGCAGTCACAGCCGCAAACTGACACCAGCCCAGCAGTGCATGAGTATGCATGAATGCAAGTGAGAAGAGTGAGCCATGTGGCAGTGCCTACACTTGCGCTCTCACTCATGCACTCACTCACACAGCCTGCCTGAACCAGCCTCCCAAGCTCAGCCAACAGAATAGCACCAGATCTGATCTGCCCATTGCCAACCTCCTGACTCCCAATCAACTGCAATGCTTACTGCTGCTGATGTGCCTCGTCCTCTCGTCCACCTCTCCCCCTCTCTCTCTCTCTCTTCTCTTGTGGTTGGATGGACCTCCTCTCTCTCTCTCTCTCTCAAGAACTCACTCTAGTGGCTGCTCACTGCCTCCCTTCTTTCCTGCCAGTACCCAGACTTCCTTTATCATGAGGGAGGAGGAATTGTTGGGATCACAGCTGGTCAGGATGGAGACTGACAGACAGGGACTCCATATCCCACAACTCCATACACTGTGTGTAATGTACGACCCTTCATCTTGGGGTCAGAGAGCTGTTGCCTGGCAGTGGCCAGACATGATGAATAGTGATGTATCACATGGGGCAAGCTGACCAATACAAGCAGCAAGGGATGGAGCAGTGAGCCACAGCTAAACAGTTTTGGACACAATGAGCAGCAGATACAGATACAGCAGGAGACACTGGGAGACTGAATTAAAAACAAATGATCAAAACCAAATAAAAATACATAACAAAGAATTATACTTTAGTAGGGTTGTGGTGGGTGGGAGCATTACAAAATATTAAGGAAAATGAATAAAAAAACAACCAAAGAAAAGCACATTTAAAAGTGAAAGAAAGGGGGAAAGGAAGATTAGACTGGAGAGTTACTGCAGGGCCAAGCAGGCCTGTTTGCCTCAGCCAGGGCAGGCCATCCTATTCCAGAAAATAAATAACAGTAGAGTTTGCTGGCCCGGAAAATAATTAACAGCAGAGTTTGCTGGCAGTGGCACACAGTCCCAGTTGCTTTATTGCCCACGGGGTATTTCTCCTACCCTAGAAAATAAATAAGAGTGTGGTTTGCTGACACAGTCCCAATTGCTTTATTGTCCACAGGGTATTTCTTCTACCCCAGAAAATAAATAACAGTAGGGTTTGCTAGCATGCAGTGCCACTTGCTTTATTGCCCACAGAGTATTTCTTGTACCACAGAAAAGAAATAACAGCAGGGTTTGCTAACAGTTGTTTTTACTACCTACATTCTTTGCTAGGGTTGGGTATGTCCCCTCTAAATAATTAAGGCATGGTTTATCATTTATTATTACTGCTTCATTGCCTACATGGTATTTTCTCTTGAGCTACAAAATAAATAATAGCAGGGTGTGCTGGCATGCAGTCTGAATTGTTTTATTGCTCAAAGGGTATTTCCCCTACCACAGAAAATAAATATCAGCAGGGTTTGCTGGCAGTGTAATTGTTTTATTGCCTACAGTCTAGGCTTGATTTGAGTATGTGCTCAGTAAATAATAAAGGGAGGGTTTGCCTTGTCTTATTACTTTACAGTGTATGGTGTGGGCTTATTCTGCAGTAACACAGCACACATTAATAACCCTGTTGTGTTCTTTTCCCTGGCTTATTGTGCACATTCTATAACCCCCCACCCCCATTGTGCATGTTCCATATACAAATCCACCCTTATAGTGCAATTCCATATGCAAATCCACCCTTATAGTGCAGTTCCATATGCAAATCACACATGCACCCAGTAGCTCGTGCCGACTCATGCCAACTTCTCTGGCTGTTTTCCTTCACAGCACTTCACATACCTCAGAGAAGTCGGAACAGGGCTTCTGTTAGAAAAAGGTCAGGTGCGGCTCAGTCAAGTGCAGGTCAGTCCCACAAACTGTTAGAAAGAGAAAAATTTGTAACTGAGCATGAAAACAAGCAGACTGCTAAAAAAATGCAAAAAAGGACACTGCCAGTATACCATGGACTCCTGCTGCCTGGTTTTGCTTCTCTACTAGCTGTACCTCAGTGTTATGCTCACTGCAGTTTAAAAAAAAAGACGCCAGCCACTTAGTTGTAAACCATACACTATAAGGAATAATATATGAGAGCCCATACACAACTTGCATTGTGTTCTATCTCAAAGTTGAGGTACCAGTATGGACTTCTCGAGCTTCACTCTCAAGGTCTGTATGCTGGTATCTCAACCCCTCAATGGAAACACAGGCTTGTTGTGTATGGACACCCATACATTATTCCTTGTATTGCCTACATGGTGTTTTTTTCTTGTCCTACAAAATAAATAACTGCAGGGTTGGCACTGCTCCCAGGATATTTCTCCTACCATGTAAAATAAATATCAGCAGGGTTTGCCAGCAGTTTGATTGTTTTTCTTGCCTACAGTCTCGCAGTATTTCTTCTGTAGCCCCAGAAAATAAATAACAGCAGGGTTTGCTGCCATGAATTGCTTTATTGCCTACAGTGTTGGGGTATATCCCCAGACAATAAATATTAGCAGGGTTTGCTGTCACTAATTGCTTTATTGCCTACAGTCTCACAATATTTCTTGTAGCCCTTGAAAATAAATGAAAGAGGGTTAGCTGTCACTAACTGATTTATTGCTGACAGGGTATTTTGTATGGTTCCAGAAAATAATAAAGGCAGGGTTTGCCTCCATCATCAGTTAACTATCTAATTTCTTCACTGACTACCTTTTCTGGGTGTATCACTTCTTCTGACCCCAGCAAAACAAACTAATTGGTTTATTGCCTACCTTTTTCTGGGTGTAACATTTCTCCTGGTACCAGAAAAAAGCAGGTTTTGCCATTGTCACGTCACTGTCTAACTGCTTTACTAGCTACTGTGTTGGTGAGTGGAGTGCATCATTTATTCTGGACTCAGGGGTTTCATGTCATCACTAATTGCTTTACTGGCTACAGCCAAGACCATCTTGTTTGATGTATCCTGTGTTACTGTTTTAATATTTTGGTGTAAATTATACTAAAGATAAATAACAACAAAAGAAACAATGAATCATGACATATGGTGTTTCTTCAATGTGAGCATAGCAACATCTGGCAAAAAAACAAGATTCAGTTCTTCATCAGCATCATCGTCTACTGCAAATGATAACATCTGCATAGACTTAATGATAAACGATGACACAAATGAATCTTTCAATTATCAAACAAGTGACTCAATATGTCAGGTTGAAGGATTCATTACTACTTGCAGCAGTACAACAATGGGTTTAACTACTGAACAGCCTTCTACTGCCACTGAATCAGACTCATCCCATTCTCGTACAGTTTCTTTGCCCCATTCCCTCATGCAAGCATTAATCCCCAAGAAAGGAAGCATTTGCTAGGAATTAATTCATGGTTGGGATGCACAAGGCCATAGGCTGAGTGCTTCCCACCACCCAACCATGCATTAATTCCTAGTAAATGCCTCCTTTTGAGGGGATTAATGTGCTTGTAATATGGCTAGCACTTGACACAAATATTCTCACTAAACAGAAATATTGCAACACATTTTCACATTTCTTGTATGGAAAAAGCCATTTTTAAATACAAATAATGGACAAATTCAGCAATGTTCATTAATATTGTGATTGCTGCAATACTCATTAATTAGAAAATGCTGCTGTAATTTAGTATTGCTGTGATATTACCATGCAAGTCTTTAAAAGTTGGAAAACAGCATTATGCTGATGCAAAAATCACTCACTATATTTCTTATGCCTAAATGCTACAATTTGTGGGTACAAAGAAACATTTGCATACCTTGGTGCTGCTCATATTACTTACTACCAAAGTCTTTTGCACTTTACGGCACACTTTATTGGATTGCAAAGTTTGCTGGAAACTACACGCCACACCGGATTCACCAACAGAAACATCAAAAAGTTTCTTCGGTAAACTGTGCTTCACCTACTTGATGTCCAACATACATGTCCTGCTACTGTGTCACTGCACTGTTTATTGTTGCCCATTTCATAACTGAGCTATGGAATGTAAACATATCCCTGCCAAAACATGACATGGTACAAGTTACGCCTTTCAAGACCTCACGCACTGAAAACCTGCAGCTCTACTCGACTTCTATAAACTATGGGACACTTACAGTAAGCTTCTTGCTTGGGGGTAGCTGGATGCAAGTTCATGCCCTCCACTTTCCAGAGCTGCACATGAACGCATTGTGAACGACAAATGAGGAGTGTTCCTCTGAACCACTGGGCAAAGCAGAGAGAGACTATGTGCGACAAACACGGTATGGCTACAAAACCCAAACTGCTTTTTAAACGTGTGTTTGAGGTACATGAGTCATGAGGAGATGTACTGTGTCCACTGGGTGGGTGGGAACTTCAAATATATTTTAATCTGAACGTGTGGCTCATCTTGACATTACATACCAGGGCATTTCTAGGGAATGAATGCATGGTTGAAACTGTGTCACCTGGTGTGTTTCAACCAGTGCTTCACTGTTCTCACAAGCAATAATTAATGCCATGTTACAAAGTTTCTTTAATTGCTGATAATAACAATGCCCCTACTGACCTTGGCAATAAAGAATAAGGCCCCACTTAGCCTATGACAAATGTCAGTAGTAGAATTTATGGAGGTAAAAAAATGAGGCTTTAATCGTCAGTGGCACAAAGATTTTTGTTGGTTGGAGTACAGCTGTGAAAAACAGAATGCCTTCTGCTTTGCATGTAGATGTTTCATGCATGGGTAGGGATGTGCTGATAAAGCATTTACAGTTTGTGGGTTTCAAAATCAGAAAAGGCCCTTGAAAATTAAGAATGCACACCTCAGCTCACACTCATAGCAGTGCAATGGCTGCATGGTCTGCATACAGCTGCACAAATGAAACAGGTAATATTGTTAGGGACATTCTAAAAAGAAGAGAATATATGAAGAGACTGGTTGAAGTGACTCTACATTTGAGTCGGCTAGGGTTACCTTACTGTGGTCACAATGAAGATGAGCTGAGTCTTAACAAAGGAAATTTCAGGTAGACTTTAGATTTAATTAAAAAGTTTGACAGTGCTTCAAGTAAATGCCTCCATCACATCAAATGCAACAAATATCTCAGCAGTCACATAATGGTCTGTTTCAGACTGCTGCATCCTGTATTACAGATGCAATTGTGCAAGAAGCAAAAAATGCAAAATTTGTATAAATTGTATCTATTGGCAGCAGAGACATTTCATATCAGGAACAAATGAGCATCAGTGTGAGATGTTCATAACAGGAAACCTATTGAACATTTTCTGTGCTTTGTTAAAGTCTCACTACTGGATGCATTGGGTTTATGTTGTACCATTAATGAGACCTTGAAAAAAGTGATACATTTGAGCCAGAAATTACTTTTGCTGCCCAAACATATGCTGGGGCAAGTGTTATGAGTGACCATCTTAATGGCATCCAGGAACTTTCCAGAAAGGACCACCCTCATGCTGTCTATGTTCATTGTTGTGCACATAAGTTAAATCTCACTCTTGTTGATTCATGCCAGTGCATTCCTGACTTTTTGACTTTGTGCAATGTGTGCATACATTCTTTTCCACATCTGTAGTAAATAACTACAGACTGAGACAGATATAGCAAGACATGGGGTTTGACAGAACATACAGATTCAACATCTTTGAACACCAGGTGGGGATCTCAGAAAAAGGCACTGAGAGCACTGAAATGTGTTTATGAGTCCACACTTTCATCTCGCTCTCATTATTATGACCACAGAAATGCACCCAAAGCTCATGACCTTTATAACTTCACAATGTCATTCAACACTGTCTTTTGTCTTTTCCTGTTTGATCTCATTCTCGGATTCACAGAAGGACTCCACAATCCACTATAGACTGAAGCGCTGTATCAAGCCAGCGCTGGCATTGCAGTAGAAGCATTTACTGATGCTTTGTTTTTTCTCAGAAATGAAGAAAAATATAAATAATTAATCCATGAAGCAACAGTATTCACTGTACCACTTAAAGCTGCTCCTGACAGTGTAACAGAAGAAAGGACACATCCACAACATACCCATTACATAGCATATATTTTGATGAATATATATGTAGTTGACATGAGACTTAGGGAACAACTAGTCACTTTGAAAACAGATTAGAGAGCTATAATTTACTACCCAGTTGTAGATAACATGATTGCAGAACTGAGATGACACTTTTCAAAATACAGTATAGACCAGTGGCATGTGGTGACTTTTTTTAGCAAGGCATGCACTTGGTGCACAGGGCAATTATGAAAGGCCCAGAGTTTGAGGGCTGCCTAGAAGCTATAGGATTTTTCATGCTTTGTGGTGCATTTGGAGAGGGGGGGGTATTTTGATACATTTTAGAATGTGTATGCCACCACCGCTATTACTCCAGTGCAGAGGATGCAAGGGTGCCCCTAGGGGCACTTTGATGCCTGGCCATGTGCTAAGACCCATAGAAGAGTGCTCTGGAGGGATATTTGATGCCCCAAGGTGCTGTAAGCATTCTCCGAATATGAATTTCAGGGTTATAATGCCATCATTCCACAAGGCGTAAGAGTGCTCTGGAGGGCTCCTTTTTGCATATTATTAACTAAAGAAGCAATATAGTGCACTGGTTTAGGGCTCTGAGCTGCAAACCTGGAGACCTGTGTTTAAATGCCACAGCCCCCACTTACAGTCCATGCTGTGTGAACCTGAGCAAGTTACTTAACTTCTTTGTGCTCCCAGGGTGCACCTGGAAACAAGCTCCAACTTAGTGTACCTTTCCTGTCTATACTGCCACTGCCATCTCTAAATCCAGAATTAGTGGTGACACTCTGGATCTCAAACTCCTGTCACTTGCCCTAGATCAGGTTCTTCATCCCCTTACAAAAAAAGCCCTGATGTCTTGGCACTGGTTGAAACTTGGCTGACGCCAAAAGTACCTGACCAGGCACTAACCTTTCTGGGCTATAATATTCTCAGGCAAGACAGGATCTCTAAAAAAGGTGGAAGATGCACCATTCTTATCAGAGACACTGTCATGTGGCACCCCCAGGGGCTCCCTTGCGGACCACCCCAGCACAAATCCTGCCAATAAACATTATACTTGGCACAAACCAGAAAGCCTTAAGTATCGCATCCGTATATATTCCACCAAAGGATCAAAAACTTGGCCTCAATGAAGTTCTAAATTTCATTGACTCACAGCCACTGACTCTGAACTAATCCTACTAGGAGACTTCAACATTAACAGGCTAGGATCAGAGGCAAGTGCCCATAAAGACTCCATTGTTGCAGCCAACTTTACACAGATGGTTTCATCCACTACCAGAACCAACTACAAAATGGGTATCTGCACCCTCCTAGACTGCGTACTCACCAACCATCCCACCAGGATCTCCCACACCACAGTTCTCCCGGATTCCCTCAGCAACCACTCACCAGTTACCTGTGTATGGTCAAATAAATTCCTTAAGCCGCCTCCAAAAATCATCTCCAGCAGAGTCCTTCCCCATGGCAAACTCTTCCACTTCAAACACTACCTGCTTCAGCAAGACTGGTCACCTATATACGTGGCGACTGATGTTAACCAGGCCCTTGATTCTTTCATCACTACTTTCAATAGGGCATGCAACCACTTTGCCCCGATCAAAAAATGGAAATCAAAAATGCTCTGTAATCCATGGATCACTGGGAAACTGCTAAATCAGCCAAAACTGCAGGATCACCTTTGGGCTGTTGCCAAGGAAACCAGAAACCAGCTGGATATTCAAAAATACAAGCAAGCCAGAAATGCCTGCACTAAAGCCATCAGACTTATGAAAATAATTACTATAAAAATCATCTCACTAACACCTGGGGGAATGGTCAAGCATTCTGGGAAAACATCAAGGAAATCACGGGGAAGAAGCCAAAAAACTCCCTGGCTATGTTATCTGTTGACAGATCAATCACCCCTGACCCTACTGTCATAGCTAACTCCTTTAACTTGGCTTTTACAGACCTCAGTGCTGTTCTTCCCTCAGATTACTTCAAAGATAAAGCTACCACCACTGACCCCCCTCAGCCCAAATCGGATCACCCCCTTTTTTACTTTAGGGAGGTCAGCCTAAAGGATGCACGCCACTATATTGCCACTGCCATCTCTAAATCCAGAATTAGTGGTGACACTCTGGATCTCAAGCTCCTGTCACTTGCCCTAGATCAGGTTCTTCATCCCCTTACAAAAATACTGAACCTCCCTCTCAGCAGCGGGAACTTCCCAGACAAATGGAAAACTGCAATAGTGACCCCAATCCACAAAGGTGGGTGACCAGACCATCCACTCAAACTACCGCCCAATATCAATATTACCCCCACTCTCTAAGGCACTTGAGCGTATTATGACAGACCAACTCACCAACCATCTGGACAAATACAACATTCTATGTGACAAGCAACATGGCTTCCGGAAAGGCCACTGTACCACCACCACCACCACTGCTCTCCTAGAGTTCACTGGGGCTGTTCATAATTCTCTGGACCACGGCAAACTAACAGGTGCAGTCTTTATCAATCTCTCCAAAGCTTTTGACACAGTCCGCCATAGCTTGCTTATTGACCAGCTACTAAATACTGGACTGTCACCTGACTCTGTTCTATGGTTTAGTAGCTACCCTGAAAACTGGATGCAAACAGTAAAAATTGAAAACACTTTTTCTGACACTTTGTCGATCTGCTCAGGTGTTCCCCAAGGTTCCGTAGTGGGGCCACTCCTGTTTACTCTTTTCCTAACCTCGCTACCGCAATCTTGCCCTGAAAACATCACCCTGTATGCTGATGATGCAGTGGTATTCTCCTCCCATAAAGACCCCAGGGCTCTACAGGATAACCTCCAGCATGGTTTCAGCACCACTGAGTCTAGGTTCCACAATCACAAACTAGTACTAAATCACAAAAAAACAAAAATCATGCTATTTTGCAGCCCTCAAAATCTGCACAAGCAACACCACTTGTCAATCTCTACTGCACAGGGAAACACCTTTGAGCAGGTGCAATCTTTCAAATATCTTGGGATTCTGCTTGACCCTAGCCTCACACTGACTATGTTGCAAAAACTGCAAACATTTGACTTGGTCTTCTATACAAACACAGACAAAGTCTTACTCCGGATGCACTAAAGATTGCCGTACAGAGTTCCGTGGTCTCGATCATTGACTATGGTCTCATCATTTACAGCTCTGTCACAATGAGAGCCCTCAGCCGGGTGCAAACTACCTTAAATAAGGCCTGTCAACTTCTTACAGGTGCTCACCGGCTCACCCACACCTGTGACTTATATGTACAGTCTGGATGGCTTCACCTATCAAATCGCATAAAGTATCTCACTTGTACCTTGGCAAAGCAAATCTGTCTGGGGCATGTGCCCCCAGGTGTCTCTACCCTTCTGCAGATAAGCCCAAACTGTTGGAGCTCTAGGAGATCAAATCAGCAGCTCCTAAAAATCCCCTACTGTCGCACCTCCCAGGCCCAACGATCCTTTGCCTACAGAGCACCACTTTGGCTAAATGACCTTAACCCCACCATCTCCTCAGCAAACACACTTGGTACGTTCAATGCTAGTCTCTGGAATCATCTCATTGCTACTAGCTCCTGTGATTGCTACATCTAATTTCCCTGTTTTCACTATCTCTGCCACCATGATATGACACCTATTACATTCCCCCCCCTGACAAATTCTCCTTTTAGACCCCTGATTTTCCTCCTGTCCTAAACCCTCTACTTTCCCCCATTTCCTTCTGTACCCCTACTTTCCCTCACTTCCTTCTGTACTCCTTCTGTACCTGGCTCTCCCATCTGTACTTCAAGCCAACTCCTCGGGATCTCTCCCTTCTCCTTTCCCCAACTACTTGCACTTACTAGTTACTTACTAGTTACTCTCTCGCACAACAAATGTCTCTGGCTGCCTATGTCCTCACGCCACCCCCTCCCCCCTTATTGGTTGTTGCTATTTTTGTTATTATGTCATAACCATTTTGTGTTGGTTTTCCTCGCATTTCTTTTTTCTTGAAATGATGTCTCTGATGTGGAACCTTTGTAAAAGAGTCTTGGCTCAAAGGTATTGTAATCCTAGACCTCATAAATAAATAAACAATTTCCCAGTTCTCTACCTATAGGTAAAGTGGGGCAATTTGCACTTTTTCTCATACCTATTGTTTCAGTTTCTATGGCAGCAAAATGTTTTCTGATAGTCTACTTCACCGTTGATTTTAAGTGCTCAAGTGCTGAACATAATGCAGTAAAGGATGACAAAATGTGAATGGGAGCACCCTCTGGGGAACATAACGTTTATCAAGGGAAGGCAAGCATCTAGCCTTATTTAATCTGGACTTGTTTATACCAAGACAAGGCTGTAAAGTGTCAAAGATCCTCCCCCTTCCTTAAGAAAACACTCCTGGCTCAGTGGTTGCAACCTTATTAAACAAATTCCTTTGACAGAGAAAAAGGCGGAGAAAGTACAAACAGTTTTATTTGAATCTTGCCCGAATCAGAACTATAAAAATCCTCCAGAAGGCTGCCTAGTATATGAAAAATGCATAACGAAAATAAATGCATTGTTTAACTAGACAGCTTGCCTATATGGTCTTGTTTGATTAACTTTTACAGTAATGGACAAAGGCCAACTGAGTATAAAAGGGTGTTGTAACTTGAAAACTAAAGGATGAGATCCTGAGTCAAAAGATGTTTGCAGGATAAAAAACAACAATGCCTCACCCCTTAATGTAGAGACTTTCACCCGAGTTCTTAATAAACATAGGCATGCCAAGTACTTTAATCAAGAAAAGCTTGTATTCATTTGTGAATGGCAGTTTTGAATGATTGGCAGCTACTGCAATTTTTAGAAAAAAAACTGTTTGTTGTCTTGGGAGATAAAGAATAATCTTTTGTAGTTTGATGAAGGTTCTCAGTACTTGGGAGGGGGACATGTTTCTCAATTCTGTATGTTTTAAAATCCCTGGTGCGCTTAGTTTCTTCAGATATGTGCCTTTATACACATGTAACTATCTCTTAGCAAGCAATAACCTTTATGTGTATGATAATGTATGAAGAATTGCTGCAGTAGGTCTGAAAATATTATACACATTCTGTTCTCAGTAAATTAAACTTCGTGAATGGATTTTAATTAGGCTTTACCATAAACACAAAGAGGAATTGGGCCCTTTATGCCTGCATCATATACTGTAAGATTTGTCTACAAATGTTTGTCTAATAGTATGGGATATATTCTAAATCCTTTTAAAAGATTTAGGGGGCTGACATAGGAAAGAGTATACTGCAACTGTATATAACATACAGTCTGTGTTAAAATGTATAATTTTCATCATTTGAACTAATATTTGCAGTTTCTAGTGTATGATTTACAGTAAAAATGTTGCACTTGAAAAGTGAGTGAGAAGGTACCTACAAATATATTCAGCTATGTGATGAATCAAGTTCATAGAAATACAAAATTACACATATCCCCATAATGCAAAGCATCATGGGATGTATATGCAAATCACCATGACATTTTAGGCTGGTTGAGCTTTAAGCAAGAATGCATGGTATCAAAGAGCCTTTCACACAATCTGCAAAAGGTGCAAACAGAAGACACAGACACGTGTTTCACCCTACTCAGGACTCATCAGTATGCCTCTTCTGTATCACACCCAGGATAAATGAACCAGGGCTCTAAGTTGGTCTTACGGGTTTGAGTCATGGTAAGCCCCCCAAAAAACAAACAAAAAACAAGCTAAAAGGCAAAGAACCTCAGTGGAGAAGCACTGAGGCAAGGGTTACCCCAAAGGGCATTGGTAGTAAAGCCAAGTTTCAAAGAAATACAAAATCACTCATACCCCCATAATGCAAAGCATTAAGGGTTTTGGTCATGGTGAGCCCCCCAAAAATCAAGCTAAAAGACAAAGAACCTCTCTGTCCCCATCCAAAAATAAACTTTGATATACACTAGCAAATAACTTGCAGGAATTGGACAACAGACTGATATCTTCATCCAGTGACAAATGAACAGTTTGTTACTCGTGTTTGTATTACAATAAAGTCGAGGTAATAACTTATTGTTTACTTGTACTGTGTATAACAGCATAAGCATTAAAAACATCAGCTAAGAGACCTCAAAGGCAAGGTGATATAATATTCCTTTAAATGCATAGTCAAATAACTTATGTAGTAATGCAGACTTTTATTTTTTCTTAAAATGGGAATTATGTTACAGCTTGGCTCATGCCTTTCCATTAAAAAAATAATTATTTCTCTTAAACATGCTTAGACTTTAATCTCATCATCCTGTTTTTCTTCTCAGAATCAGTTCCTTGTAGATTTCTGAAAAAGTAGCCAAAGGGGGTTTCAAAATAATCCATGCACTATTGACCTTCCTGTCCTGATGGGTAACATAGGTAATACAGATGATGAGCTACCCATGAGTGAGCATGAGCAGTAAGTGCTGTCATGGACTATGGACTAATAGTATCTCCATGGTGTCCCATCATTTTAATAAGTAACAGAAATGGAACAGCCTGCTTTATCTTGTAAAAACTGCTAACGTGCATGTTTTTTTTTAACTGCAATAATCCCTTTAGGTACACATAAAACACATAAATGTGATAGGTAGAAATAGTAAAATGGCCATATTGACCATGTTCATGAACTCCTCAAGGGATGGTGACTCCAGTTATGCCCTTTACATGATGTTAAAATGCTAACAGGCAAAATTACTACCAGAACTTGTTTGCCATAGAAGTTGAACTGTAGTAAAACCTTTAGGAAGTTAGCATATGATTATACTTTAGTAGTGATGTCCAAAATATTTCATAACACAATCATGTTTCTGGTATATAGAATTTTCCTTGTTTTTAAATTTTTTTAATAAGTTTAGAAATGGGGAAAAAAAATAAATAGCACTGATCTTCATTATATGTGCATATATTTGTAATCGGAAAAAGACGCTTTTGGGTCCTTAACTCAAAATAGTGCACTGATGCATGATTTGGATCTGGGACTAGTTTTTTAAGGACAATCAATGTTTATAAAAATGTTGCAGTTTGTACTTTATATTGCATTGTTGTTGTTTGAAACCCAGGACATCTCCAAATCTTCTTTCACGAGCATGTCACCTTTTTTAACAGAATCGTTTTTATATTGATTACAAATATGTTGTAAGGTTTGTCTACTTTTCTGCACTTAAGAGAGAAATTCAGAAGTGATGTGATTTTAGGAGACAAAATAATCAAACTCTAATTAGTTCAACAAGTTACTGAGTTTCAAAGTCAGTATCTTGTTGAACTAATTATTTCTCCATGTTACTTTTTGCCTCTGCCAGTACCTGCCATCCTCACTGCCCGCTGCCCCACTCCACACCTCTTTGACTGTGTCTTGTTTTCTGAGCCCACAGTCTATGCAGCTCCTCGAAACTGCCATCCAGCAATCAGATTTCACTGGACTGGTGCTCTCTTCTCAGTTTACTATCTGACCATCTCATGAGATTGCGACACTGCTGCCTGCCACCACCGCACCGCTGGAACCAAAACATTTGCAAATAACTATCCCAGCCCTACTGCCTTTCAGCCTGCTGGTCCACAGAATACTGCTCAACTTCAAACTCTGGTTGTACCCCTGGACGTGATGTCTGTTCTCTCTCTTACTCTGTTTTGCCCTCCAGATGATTCATTTCTTAAATTGCATGCCTTGGCCACTTTTTCCATGGCAATGCTGATCAGCATCTCAGTTGAATGATGTCACTGTCATCTAGGCAATGGGATGCAACTTGGAGCATTGTATACTGTTGCCTGTAGGACAGCCCATATCGGCACAGCTGGTGCTCTCGGTCCTCATCCTGACAGACAGATTGGACTACTGATTGTATGTATTGAACTGAAAAAAAATCTGAAGTAAAAAAAATTAATTCACTCATTTATAGGCATGCAATGCATGCCTTGCGTACAGTGAATGCAAGCTACTGGAATAGACCTACTAAAAGTAGTACAGGCTTTGAAACCAACAAGTGCTTTATTTTTAGATAAGACAACAGTAAGTGTTTTGTGCAATCACTGTGGAGAACAGCTTCCTGAAGAAGAAGAATTGTTGTAACACAAAAATTTATTGAACGTCTTCCTGCTGAAATTTGTCCATGGAATGCTTCTTCCTTGTTTGAATCACTGCCACTGGCTATGTTTCCTGGGATGCATCAATTAGGCACCATTACACTTGCTATACCAGTCACTACATCTTCAGGTGAATGGTCATTCAGTGCCCTAAAATGAATAAAAATATACCTGAGAAATACAATAGGTCAGGACAGACTAACTGGTCTTGCCACATTAGCAGTAGAGGGTGAGACAACAAAACTAATAAATCCAGATGAAATCATTGACAGATTTTCCAAATTGTGAAAGAGACATATTGACCTTTTACTTTCTGCTGCCAGCATTGCAGATAATTCCTGAATTACATGGCAGGATCACTTGAGTTTAGTAGTGGTGACTGCTGTCTCTCATGTGCAATTGTATTTTCCATTTTCAGTAAATGAATTTTTTTTTGGCATCTGTCTCTTGCACCCAGGTTACAACTAACACATTCACCAAAATATTTCATTCATCACTCTGTTTTCTTTCTTTGTGCACAGTTTGGGTATGGGGACCTGATTAAAAGACTAAGACAATAAAATAATTAGAATAAGTATGTTCTCCGGTTAAAGTCACCTACTGTATTATTTCATATGAACATATAAGAATGGCAGCAGATAAAGGCCTCATGGTCTATCTAGTCCCCCCATTTCTACAGGGTGATATGCCCCCTACCCAAATCCCCCCCCCACACCTCTCAAGTCCCAATCCCCCCTCTCCCCTTCCCCACCAGCAACTTTCCCCAGTTTCATTTCAGGGTTTCAGCTAGTAAATCCCTATGCTTGTCTTGCTGGAGATTTCATATAATGTGCTTCTAAAATGTACTACTTGTCACCAAATTCTTCAAAATTTCTTTTGGGTGCCAAATCCCCCCAGCCACCCTGTTGGGAAAAATAAAAGTTAATTATCAGGCTGTTTTCTTTCTTTGTGTGCACTTTGGTATGAGGAGCTGATTAAAAGACGGAGGCAATAAACAATTCTAGAATAATTATATTTCCTCATTCTCTGGCTCAAGCTTCCTGCTGTATTTCATGGTTAGTAAATCTCTATGCTTGTCTTGCTTTTTTTTTCATGGAATGTGCTTCTAAAATGCACTATTTGCTACCAAATTCTTTGAAATTTCTTCCTGGGAGCAAATCCTCCTGGACTCCAGGTTGAAAAAAGGAAAAATCAATCATCAGTCTGTTTTCATTCTTTGTGTGCATTTTGGATATGAGGACCTAATTAAAAGACTGAGGAAATAAAACAATTAGAATACATCTGTTCCCTCATTCTCTTGCTGAAGTCTTCTGCTGCATTTCATGCTTTCAGCAAGTAAATCCCTTGCTTATCTTGCTGGAAATTTCATAGAATGTGCTCCTAAAATGCACCATTTGTCACCAAATTTGTCAGCATTTCTTCTGGGGGAAAATCCCCATAGACCCCATTTGGGAAAAGGAAAATACATCAGTCTGTTTTATTTCTGTCTTTGTGTGCACTTTGGTTGTGAGGACCTGATTAAAAAACTGAAGTGATACACAATTCTAGAATAAGTATGTTCCCTCATTCTCTGGCTCAAGTCTCTGGCTGTATTTCAGGGTTTCAGCTAGTAAATTCCTATGTGTGTCTTGCTGGAGATATCATAAAACGTCCTTCTAAAATGCACCATTTGCCACCAAATTCTTCAAAATTTATGCTGGGGAAAATCCCCATGGACCCCCCTTTTGGAATAAGTCACCGATGGGGGCATATGCGCCCCCACACTTTTATAATCCTGTTGATGCCCCTGGGAGAGAGGTGACAAGATCTCCACAGGGGGTTCTGGAATTGATTAATTTGCTGTTGAAGATATATTTCAAATAGGTTATTAGCCCTTGAACAGAATTTGCTGAAATGATGTATGTTTTTCTCCTAGTAGTTCTGGTAACAGTCCACTTTTGCTTTACCTACTGTCAGTTTACTCACATTTCAAAGTTTTCCTTTTTTATAACACTGTCTGTCATTGAGAGATGTGGTATTTGAAAATCTGACCTAGGCAGCATCCCTTTGTGGGAACAATTAAATTACCTCCTTAAAGATCCAGGGATAGTAGCATCCTTTGACCATGTATGTTCTTATTGGTGCATGTTTATTGTAGACATTGAAAATTTTACTGGCAAAGAGTTCCCAAGCATCAGCTATGAGGGAATAATGTTAATATGGCTCCATGTCAGACAAGTCTGCATAAAAGTCCTCCATTATACAATGGGGTCCTAGAATAGGAATCCCTGATTGGCTGACTGGTACCTTTCTGCCGTGGTAAATCCTGCGATATAACAACAGCAAAGGTGCCAGTCAGCCACATCAGCAACAAAATCAATCTGAACCCAAAAATCAAAACATCCAGGCTGCCATGTTGGATCCCCACTAACTACAGTGCAAAAGGGGGACTTTTAAAAAAAGCACAGCCATAGTTAAGCAATACACCACAACAGTCCCCAAACTACTGTATATAGCACAAAACAGAAAAATGCAGAGAAATCATTCCTACTTGTCCCCTCTACTCGTTTCCTGTAAGACTCAATAATGGGGGCTGCACTTTACACTGTGGCTCTTTCCCCAGTGCATCCAACATATAAGCAAGCCCCCCAACCACACTGGTGTCCTCCTGGCCCAGATACCAATGGATGTCAACCCACACCATCTGCCACTCACCAGAAGCTACACCCTGTAGTCCATAAAATCTCCCAATTTCATTCAAGCACACACAAAAAAACAAACAGAAAGATGTATGGCAGACTGTCACTTCTCTCTCAATGGGAAAGCCACTCTGAACCCAGAACCACACCACTGGTAATTTGCTGTCCCTTGCCCAACAGTGTCCAACTGTCAATCTGCCAGCTGCTTGTGTCAGCTTCCATGCTAGTTTTTTTGCTGTGGGGGGAAAAACTGCAGAAAGCAAAACTCAAAATCAAACCAGAACTGATAAGCAAACAAGGAAGTACATAAGGCAGCCTCACTACTCACACCACAGTGGCTACACATACAATAGAAACTGTCAGGCTCTGTTTTAAAATATAAAAAAAACCTAAAAGCACACTCTCTGTTGCTTTAAACATGAAAGTGACTCAGCTGCAGGACGCTGGGCTGGGGCATCAAAATAAGTGATTGCAGGATGCTGGGGGTGGAGGGATCAAAATGAGTGAGGAGTAGCACGATCTGTCATCCTGTAACCATATGGCACTGAAGGCTTATTCTACCTATCAACCAGGAACTATTTTTTCTGGCACAATAATCATTTTAATAAAAATCATGTAAAGTACTAACAAACACTATTTTTGTTTGAATTTTTGTAATAAAAAAAGACATTGTATAATCATAATAAACCACTCCAGGGCGTGGGTTATGCTGAGATTTACCCACGGCTGACCTGGTTTGACCACTCAGCCTACAGTCTCATGGCCAAACCACACAAGCCATGGGTAAATCTCAGTATAACCCACACCCTGTCATGGTTTATTGCTTAAGCATGAAATGCCTGCTGTGATCATTTTCAGAGGGGACTTCATGCTGCCAATTTTCCAGGTACAGAAGACGATGGAATGATCACTAAAACATTATGAAAGTACACCAGTAGTTCAGATTCTGACAGTGTGGTGAACAAGAATCCAGTCTAGAAGGCTGTGGTTGTTGGTGACATGGCTACGTCTCATGGGCAGTATGACAATTTGGAAGAGGTTTAAGCTGGAAAGAGCATGCTTGTATTTGGATGAGTTCTTTCCAAAACAGCTGAAGTTAAGGTCACCAAGCAAGAATATCTCAAGGTTACACCTACCAATAATAGAGCCAAGAGAACCTACAGTATAAAGACATTAAAGTCATGAGACCCATTTCATGGTCTATAAATACAGCTCTCTAGCATAGCCCTCACAGAGTTAAGATGTGCTTGCTTGTAGAGGGTCTCTGTATCATCAAAAGTATCCCCAACTGCCTCAGACACTCTAAGATTGTCCATGCTATAGAGAATAACATCCTCCCATGCTTGTTTCTATCTTGTCTATACAGAGAGTATCACTGTATATGAATGTGTGAATAAAGGAGTCTGAAGTCAAGTTGTGTGTCTGACAATGCATTGACACTGAGCTTGTGAACTGCAGCCCAAGTTCTGTGCTCATCCAGTTTAGGTACTAGATTCCCCATATTAATTTAAGATAGCTTCAAATCTTTGCATGTAAAAGGGATAGTAGTGCAACATGGGGGCAACATGGAGTGGCTTTGAGTGGAGTAGATTAGGCCACATCTGAATAAAACAATTGAGCTAAGTGTTCACTAAGAGAGAACAGATTCTTTTTTTTCTTACAAAGTGGCTATGTAATAGTAGGTTACTTGCATTACAGCAGCAACTCTGCTACCAGTCACTTGTGATGCTGTGCTAATATGTTGCCCTAATAGTGGAGCATGAGTAAAATAGGCCAGTGATTGCTAATGATACCTCCTATTTGCCCAGAGATAAGGTTATGTTTTGTGATAAACCTGATGAAACCATCGTATGCCCTCCTTCATTTTTGGTGCAAGTAGTAACTGCACACTTGGGAGTTAGTGTGCCTCATCTAAGAACTGTGGGCTGGATTCAGAAAGGTCCATCGCAAGCTGCGGCAATGGCAGCTTGCGGCAATCTGCCTGTGCCCTGGCCCATGCACCTGATTCAGGATTGGAGCGGGTGCAGCGGTCTGCGTCCTGCAACTTATGGTAGCTACGCAAGGTAGGGCGCAGCACCGAGAATGCCGCAGGTCGCAGGACAGCAGTTGTGATGGGCGAGGGCCACCATGACACCCCCATGTCCACCTCTGAGGCCCTGTATGGCGTGGGCACCAGCCCCAAGCCCCCTTGCCATGGACTCCCCCCAGAACATGGACTCATACCTGCCCTGGTGGCCCAGTGGTCACCCACCCCCCAACACACACACCCGGCAGGTGCATTGGTGACTGGCCCTGGTGGTGAGGGAGGGCTGTGCCAGCCACTGGCGGGGTATTGGGGTGTGTGGGAGGGCTCGCACTGTGGGGTGGGGGTCCATTAGACTACAAGGGGGTTATGGGGATGGCAGGGGATTATACCCTAGGGAATGGGGGTCTCACAATGTGTGTGTATGGGGATCTTGGCATTGGGGATGTGCCACACACCCTGCCTGGCACCATACATGCCATGCCTGGGACCCAGAGCCAATGGGGAGTCCAACCCACAGGGGTTGTGGGGCTGGGGCACAGTGGCAACCTCCAGTGAACAGCAAAGACATGTTAGACCACCTTTTTGTTGGAATAACTGGTCTTTGACAGATGTTCACTGGTGGTTGTCTCTGAATCCCATCAGTGGACATAATGGCCACCCTACCTGAATAGGGTGCAACTGCTGCCAGAAACCCCCTTCAGGCACATAGGTGCTATTGGGTGCATGTCGCAGGCTGTCTATTTGAATCTCGCGGGGACGTAACACAGGACACAAGTGCGACTTGCACAATATATTCCGACGCAAGTTGCCTTGCGTCCTGCATTGGCTTCTTTTAATCTGGCCCTGTTTGTTTTGTTATTTTAGACATTAAACTTTGATACTTTGCATTACTTTATTACTTTGAGACCTTTGTCTTGATTCTGTGTGCAGTGCTCAAGTGATTTTGAAAGATGGTTGGTGGTTGGGGGGCAGTGGCTTCCAACACTGGTACTGTGTGGCTTGTCCTGTGCATGTCCCTTTTGTAATTTGTATAGAAGGTGTATGACAATGTGAGACCTTGCTCCATTGAGGCAATCTCTCTATCATCATAACAATAGTACTGACTGATATCAAAGATGCCAACAGCACTCATCCAGACTTTTTTTTTCTTTACTTTTCTTTGCCGGTACAATCACTTACAAATAGCAATCATGGAAACAATAGTCACACTTCATATCTCTATTTATTTGTAACACCCTCCTCCTCCCACTAGAGGGACTCAGACATTGCTAATCCTCTGCAGCAATGTACATAGTGAATAGAGCAAAGTAGAGAGCAAGGGTTAATAGCTAGAGCAACTTGGTAGGAGGGGCAAAAGAGTATAAATAGTCAGAACCATACATTTTAAGTAGGAGAGGAGTTGGAGGAGAGATTTGACTGGTCTGTAGGTGCTCAGTGAGACAGAATTCCTCAGAGACTCAGCTAAGGCCAGTCTAGGCCTCATCCCTTGTGAGAAGGCCTAAACAGTGGCAAAATCATGAAGAGACAGGATGCCCAAGACAGTAACAACCCCAATGCAGTATAAAGTAACTCACTCCATATAAGAAGGGCAGGTAATCCTTCTATTCACTTTCAGGCTGTGGCTGGAAGGAGAGGGCTTGCCTCGTTCAGGATGGTGGCAGAGTCCCTAGTCTGGGCATGGCACTTGTCCTCACCTGGCCAAGTCTCTGGGGCATAGAAAAAGGAAAGTAATAAAGCAGAAAGTCACAGAGGTTGCCACAACATATCCAAATCAAGTAGTAATTTGAAGGAAAGGTATAGAGGTTGCAAAAAAAGCTTCTGAAGAGAAATGTTTGCACTGATTGTTTAGGGCTTATCAACCTGAAGAATCATGCTAACACTGAGAAAGGAGCTGTGTACATCACTGTGTATCGATCAACGATTCATGCACCCAGTTAAGTGCGGCTGGTGAATTATTTGAAACTGAGCTAACAGTTGCTCCCAGGCAACACACTCACCCACAGCTAGTCCCATGGCCTGGGCCCAGCAGCAGATGACAGAATGGAGGCCAGGAGTGATCAAAAAGGTAAGGAGTCATGTAGAGAAGAATATCTGATGAAAGGAAGACCTGGCAATGGTGCAGAATTTGGCCCATCTTTCAGTCCTGGCATATAGCAAAAGGTGCAGGTTAGGTTGCTGTAACTGCCCTCCTGCCTTGAACTAGAAGTACCCTTGAATACTTCCTAGAGGCTGGGTGGGGAGGGTGTTGATACATGTGGGAACTCATGCTCTGGGATTTGAGAGAGGTGGAGGACTGCCAGGGCTTGTGTTTGTGTGTCACAAAAGACTGGTTCATGTTCTACAGTTGGGAAAAGTAAAAGTTGCATTATGCCATTTAAATTCCATGACTGTGCTTTAGTCAAAATGATTTCAGTGCACAGAAGTTGTCAAAAATGCATGCACCTGATGGGCAGGCTTTTAGGAGCACACCAGGCACTCCTTATGAAGAGAGATGGGGTCTTGGATGTAGTAAATCCACCTCTTGCAGAGCTTTCCAGTGTCTCTTGGCTCCTTCATGTCAAAAGGCCAACTGGAGGAAACATCCATTTCAGCCCTTGAAGATTAGTACTACGCAACTGGAGCAAGGCAAAGAAAGCTCACTCTCTGGGAAAATCAATATGAAGAGAGCATCAGGAAACATCAAACTGTAAGTACTGAATGCACTTACTGTATACATATAGGCACATTTTGTTAGAAAGGCTCCACTGAGCACTCGGACTATGCATTAGGGCCAAGAGACACAGAAGGGCCTAGTTAAGCCTGAAGTTAGGCATGTATCAAAGAGATTTTGTGAACAGAAAGATAAAGTTTATTTCTACTGGTGAACACCACCATTTTTACACACAACTGCTCTGTAATGAAGGTCTTGTTTTTTGGGATGTGAATGCTGCCTGAAATTTGCACCTGGGTGGGAGCAGTGTATCTGCATGCTAATTGCTGTAAAGAAGTGCTGCAAATTCAAAAAACTGCAAGTAAGTTGCCTGCTATAACAACTGTTGCCTTGTCTGGGCCTTGCACAACTGAGCCCAAGGAGAAGGTGCCTGAACCAGTCACTGAAGAAGTATGTACCCCAAAAGAGGTGGCCATGGAAACAGATCAAGAAAGTAGTTTTCGGGCTGAAAGATCCTGAGACATGGAGGTCTATCAGCAATGAACCCAGCAATCCTCAATTGACAGTCGATGATGAGGTCTGTACTTTGTCAAGCAATTTCCTGTCAACCATTCCCTGGGGGTCACATTTCGTTAATGAAAATGGAGCCAATTTCAGAATGTCCACCCCTCAGTCTAGAGAATTTGACTATCAACCAGCACCACAGAGCAGCACTGCCAGTTCTCTGAAGAAGGTAGTGGTGTATTCCCCTCCACCCACAACCCAGATGAGAGATCCAACAGCCATGTGGCTCATGTCTAATAAAGCTACTGGACCCTTGTGGCCAACATGTTATGCACTTCACATAATAGCAAAGAAAGTGAAGGACCAATGGGGTTTTATATTTTCTCATCCTCCAGTATAGACCTGGAACATGGTGAAACAGTGCCACAGTGAATGGCTGTTAGAAAGAGCCATGGAATGAACAAGGGCACAGACTATTGGGTGGTGTACTAAAGAGTAGTTACAGCATGTTGCTCAGTGAATAGTAGATGAAATCCAAAGTATCACCTACTACATGATACGAGCAAGCAACAGGGCAGGATTAGTGAGAAATATTGCACACAATATGGTTCCATCTGCTACACTTCTACAAAGAACACACCATAAGGCAAAAATATATTTAGTGCAATTTTATCTATTTAAGAGGCTGGAACTCGGAATCCTGAAACTGATGTGTCTCCTGACATATTTAGATACCCAACAGGAGAAAGTCGATGCCAACAATGGTACGGTAGTGGATGTGATGAGCTGCTACCCTACCCCTAGCCAGGCATAACAAGGAAGTGAAAAATGCAGACACTGGCTGAGCTGCTCCCATGTTGTGGAAGTCTAACGCAGTAGCAGCTCGGCCAGCATGGTCTGGTGGACCTGGGTTCTGTTTCCGGTCACCACTAATTTTGATGCACACTATTCCACCCCACCCCCCGTAACTTTTTTTTTACTCTGAGGTTTGCTCCCCCTCGGAGTTGGTTATTTAAGTTATGGAGGGAGTGCATGGGACAGAGCCCCCCACATTACATTTCAGTACCTTGCAGCCTTACGGAATTCAGTATCCCGAACTCAGTCTTGTAGCGTTCAGAATACTGAATTTCTAGATTTCAAAATATATCCTTTTATTCAACTTATAGCTTACTATTCTGTCAGTAAAATCATGCCGACAGACAAAAGTGCAAACAGGTAGTGCAGTAAACAGTAGTGAAATTCAAATAAAGTACATATAGTCTATGGACCCAATTCTAGAAGCACCCCTGCACGTCACAAGTTGCAACATGTGAGGGGTGCAGCTGCACCAAGATCCCTGTGTGTGATTCTGTAAGGGGCAGGGTCCCTGTGGCTAAGTCCTGCAACTTGCATCAACTGCACAGGTATGCCAAACAGAGGGCATAACTGAAAATCCTACGATGCCCGCGCATGTGCACACGCTAGTGGCACAAAGTGCCAGTCAGTCCCCAAGCATGAAAAGCCCCTCAGAGCTATATGACCCCTGCCCCAATCCCCCAATAATGATTACAAAAAGCCCCTCAGGGCTATCAGACCCCCCCCAAGTCCAGATCCCCATAATGTGTTAGTAATAGCCCTGCAGGGCTGATCGCTCCCCCCAAGCCCTGACCCCTGATCCCTGAACCCAAGTCCTGTGATATTAGTGCATGAACAGTCCCATTATTCCTGGTAGTCTAGTGGCCCCCCACCAGGCATTGCCAGGCCACCTCGCATCCCCCCTACCCAGCCAGTGACTGGAACAACCCCCCCCCTCTCTCACCACCATGGCCAGCCACCAACTGTGCATGTCTGAGCATGTACTGTAAATTCGTGCTCAGTGAATGAACTGTCATTCATTCATTGAGAACGTTTATACAGTAAGTGCTCAGAAGAAACTCAGTCGGCCGCTGGCCATGGTGGTGAGAGGTGGGCTGTGCCAGTCGCCAGCTGGGTAGGGGGTGTGGGGTGGTCTGGCAATGCCAGGTGGGGGGGCCACTAGACTACCAGGGATTACTGGTTAGGGTTTGTCTATTATTTTATATTCTTACAGGATGTGCCATATGCAGACAGATGGCATCGGGACTCGGGGGGGCATGTGTAGCCCTGCAGGGCTTTCAATACTGCATTTGGGGATCAGGGCTTGGAGGGCCATGAGTAGCCCTGTGGGTCTATTGTCCAAGTACTGGGATCAGGGGCATGCAGCAGCCCTGTGAGGCTATTTTTCAAGTACTGGGGATTGGGGACATGCAGCATCCTTGTGGAGCTGTGTTCCAAGTACTGGGGATTGGGGGCATGCTGCAGCCCTGCAGGGCATTGTGATATTGGGGGGGGCATTACCATGTTGTTTCTGGGTTGGGGCATGGGAGACAGAATTAGCACTGTGGGACTTTTGTGTTTTGGGGTCAGGGCAGTGTTTGTGGAGGGTGACATACCACCAGGGGGATGGGAAAGCTGCATATGCAGTCAATCTCCGGGGGCGTAAGTACAGTTACGCCAGCTATATGCTGATGTAACTTACGTTGACAGTTTTCCCCGGGGGTTGTTGGAGAATAGTGCCCTGGGGGACTTTGCTGCTGCCCTTCCAGAATAGGGCATAACTGTTGCCATAAACCCCCTAATGCCATGTCACAGGGGGTTTGCAGTGTAACTGGAGGCATAAGTCCACTTTGGCACAAGCAGCCTGCAGCATGTTGCAGGCTGCTTTGCAGAATACCGTATGTCGCAACTGTTGGCGTAACTTGCTTCTTGCACCATTTTCTTTGGTGCAAGTCAAGTTACGCCAGACGTAACCTTTTGACACTTGGGTCCTGTGACTATATAAAGTGTAGCCAGATTTTAAAGTGCAACATATGGTATTAATCGCACTAAGTACCCTACCCTCTATCCTATGACCAGCCAAAAGAGGGGTTTGTGGCTGGTCGTAGGACCAGAGGGTAAGGCCCTATCTGTTCAGTATTTGTCACTAATCCTACCCTGTTGCTTAAATCATGTAGCCAATGATACTTTGGATTTCATTTATTGAATGAGGTCTTAGCCAGGCCTCAAGCAAGCATATTCCTCCATTTCCCACAGAGCGCAGATTATCCTTTTTTTTTGTTTTTTTGGAACTTAATTTTTTAATTTTCCTTTAGTAAAGTTACAATGGTGTAAAGTTCATTTAACATAAAAAGGAAAATAAAAATAAATAGAAAAAAGATAGAGTCAAACAGTGATCCTAACTTCTAACACCCTTCCCCCCCCCTCCAACCTACAATGTTCCAAAGGCAGTCATTTCATTATAAGTACAGTCACAATAAATTAAATTTGTAACAAAGGAGGTAATAAAGTTATTATGTTTCTCCAGGTAATATCTAACAGATCTTCAACACCTTCTATATGCTCGGTTAACCTTTCCATTAATAAGCAATCCTTCATGTTATTACACCATTTGTGCAGGTTCCAATCCATCAAACTAGGTGAGTTCCATTCTGCAAGAATCATTCATTTGGTGGTTATGGTTGCTAATGCAATAATGTTTTGTTCCTGGGAGTTTAATCTTAATTTATCAAACTTATTCAAAATATGTATGTATGGAACCAATGGAATTTGTTTACCTAAAATTTTATTCACTTCAATACTTGTATTAACCCACCATTGATGTACTGTATTGTCGGGCAGTTCCACAATACTGTAAGTGAAAATGATCTATTTTTTCTTTTATACCACAATTATGCCAACATACCTCTTTATTTTGTGTATTAAAAAAGGTTAGTCTATATGGCGTAATGTACACTCGATCAATAATTTTGTATTGGATAGATTTGTTTTTAGCATGTGTATAAAGTTTGTTAGCTTTAATTCTAATTTGTAGCCAATTATGATTACTTTGTTCTTGATTAAGTTCCATTTTCCATTTTTTGTTTGTTTTCAACATTTTTTTTCCTTTTTCTTAGGTAATAATTTAGATATGTTGTGGTAACACCATGCTATTATACTACCCTTATTAGTTTGATATATTTGCAAAGCCTCATTTATGTCTAAAAAGTGACTATGTTGATCTTTTACCATTTTGGTGGCTATAAATGGTTGGTATATTGGGCTTAAGAGCAAATATTTAATTCTTATATTGCTTATTTGTATGTTTTTGGCCTTCGGATTGAATTCTTCCCAGTCCATAAACTTATGATTAACCAGTGTGTCTAACCATATAGTCAGACCCAGTTTTCTCAAATCTGATTTGAGAATTAGGCCAGATGCTAACCCATTTTTTATTTTGTCATGTTCAAGAGTATTTGTCAGTAAAATGGTATTATTCTTAGGGCAGCGTTTAAACCATTTAATTGTAGTTTTATAGTACGCATTTATGATAATGTTTTTGATAAGTCTAATTTTTTTTGGTTGAATTAGTAGATCTGGTATTTTTAATTTATCATTTTCTAAGTTTAATAATAATTGCAGAATCAAAGGATGATTTTGGTCTTTATTATTTGTAAATATTTCTGGAATTACCCAGTTTAATATTTGTTTTTTTTTTAATTTTACCTCTTTATCCTGGCTGGATCACCGTCTACCTCCTCCGCCCTGGTCACGGCCCCCGGAGACCTCTACCACCACCTATAGCTGCAGCGGACCCTCGGTCACCCCCGGCTTACCCCACCCAGAGGGTGGGGCCACAGGCCACCTTCGTGAACCCGGAACTGTGACTGGTTGGGGTCCCCAGAAAGGGCGTGGCGATGCGAGATCTCCGGGAGGGCTTCATCCAACGGTGGTCCTGCCCGCCTTCTTTTTTTTCTGATTTTCTCCCAGAGGAGGCAGGATGTGCAATGATCGCCAGCGCCTGCCCTGCCCTCCTCCCCACATCAAGCATCGGCTGTGTGAGAACTCCCGGCCTCCGCCAGGAGTCCCCAGCACTCCGAGCGCTACCCACACCCTCCCCCCGGAGAAGGAGAGCTGCCCAGTGGATGCTCAATCCTACTCCCCCCGGCTGGCCCTCCGACGACCTGGATCCGTTCCTGAACCCGGGTCGCCGGCATCGCAAGCGGAAATCCCACCGCTGCGCCGATGGGCTGGCTTTTAATATTTGTTTAAACTTAACTGACCAGTAATAAGACTGTGGGTCAGGATATCCCATCCCACCTTCTGACCTTATTCCTATAAGTTTGTCTCATGCAATTCATGGGGTACCATCTCTCCACAAAAATTTTTTAAAATTTACTTTTTATTTGTTCTAACCATAAAATTTAAATTTTCCCTTGGATCCCTTGGAAAGTACATATGAGTAACAGCATGATCACTATTTTTAGGGTTTCAGTTCAGCCCCATATTGATAATGATTTATTCTCCCATTCACGTAATAATCTGGTAATTTTATCCGAAAGAAATGATAAATTTGTGGTTATGGTTGTTTCGGTATTGTTGGCAATTGTAATTCCCAAATATTTAATTGTATTCTCTTGTTTCATATCATTAAGCAAGCTCTTTGTAGCTAGCTTGACATTTTGGATAGGCAATATGATTGATTTACTTTTATTCAATTCATATCCTAAGAGTTTGGAGAATTTGCTAAATTCTTGTATAAGAAATGGGAATGACAATAGGGAATTGGGAAGAAAAAACATATCATCCGCATAAACATTGAGTTTAAGTTGTCTGTCTTTCATATCTATACCAGTTATATGTATATTGTTATTAAAATGGTTTAAGAATGGTTCTAAACTTATGATAAACAAAAGTGGAGATAAAGGGAATCCTTGCCTGACTCCATTAGTCATCCTTAATGGTTTAGATCTATACTGATTGATTTTAAAAACTGCTGTTGGTTTTAAATATAAAGTTTTAATGACTGTTAAGATAACTTGTAGGAAATTATAAGCCTCCCAAACTGAAAACATATAGTCCCAATTTAACAAATCGAAGGCTTTGGTAGCATCAAGTGTGATGGCTATGGTTTCTTTATTCATTTTAGAGGCATATGAGATGGCCAATTGAGCATCAGAAAGCCCTGAAATTTTTTTTTTTTTTTATAAAACCTTTTTGTTCTGGTTGGATAATCTCTGGGACATGATCTTGTATTTTTAGCACAATTAACTTAGCAAAGATCTTGTAGTCAGCATTAAGTAATGCTATAGGGTGAAAATGTTCTGGTTTTGTATGATCTTTATTTTCTTTTGGAATTAATATTATGTTAGCCTCATAGAAAGTATTGGGGATTTCTTCTCCATTGGCCATCTCTTCTGCTATCCCTACTAGCCATGGTAATAGTTCTTTTAAAAAGACTTTATAACATTTGGCAGTGTGTCCATCTGGTCCTGGTGTAGAATTATTTTTCATTGCCATAATGAAATCTATTAAATCTGTTCTTTCAAACTTTGGTTATTTTAGCATTATATAGATAGTTTTTAAATTTGTTTATGTGATTATTGTATTTTCTGTTGTATATGGTTTTATAGTAATCTATAAATATTTCTGCAATTTCCTCATCTTTATTCAGAGTTTGATTGTAATTATTTGTGATACTAGTAATTGTGTTAAAGTCCTTTTATTTTTTAATGCATAGGCAAGTAATTTACCAGTTTTATCAGCATGATAATATAATTTATTCTTTAATTTTAATGCATTTTTTCAACTTCATCTAGCAGAATTTTTTTCTTTTCCAATATCCTTTGCGCAAGGGTTGTTTTTGCGGTGTTGGATCCATTCAATACTTGCTGATGTAAATCAATGATGCTCTGATTCAGACAATCCATCTTGGTTTTCTGTTTTTTCCTAGCCATAATCTGATATGAGATTACATAAACCCTTATGGTAGCTTTAAAGGTATCCCATAGTAAGCTTATTTTCTGATTCTCTTCGTAGTTAAAATCCCAGAAGACTGGAATTTGATTTTTATCATGTTTACAAAATCACTGACTTTTAATAAGTAGTTGCCAAATCTCCACTGAGGCAATTTTTGTCTGTCAAATGATGGGATATAATTAATACTGATCAAAGCATGGTCACTTATTCTTGTTTCCTTGATTTCTGATGATTTTATGTTTTTCATTAATTCTTTATTTATAAGAAAATAGTCTATTCTTGAGTATGTTCTTAAATATCTAGCCTTACATGTATACGTTTCTTTGTGCAGATGTTGAATTATCAATGGGTCACATAAACTATGTATACCTAAAAAATCTGACATCAAGTGTGCCAATGTAAGATCTTGAGTAGACATATTAAAGATTTGTCTCTTTCAAGAGACAATAGAGCATTCCAGTCTCCACTTAGAATAATATTAGTCACATTTGATTCTTGTAAACAGTTGGTTATATTATTTAGAAAGTCAGAATAAGCGACAAATGGACCATATATACTGTAGATCCCAACACCACTTCAGTTCCACATAACATACCTTTCGCTAATAAAATTCTGCCTTCATCATCCTTCCATTGTTGGGTGAATTTAAAATCCACTCCTTTAGCAATTAGTATTGCCACCCATCTACTATCTGATGTACCAGAGGAAAAATAAATTTGTCCAACCCAGCCCTTCCTTAATTTTTGATGTTCATGATTTGTTAAATGTGTTTCCTGCAACTTTATTATTTGAAAATTATTATTTTTCGCATACAGTGAAATCATATCCTTTTTTTTATTATTCATCCCATTAACATTTAGTAAAGAAAGAATGATTTCAGGAGAATTCTTTATGTGTTGAGTCATCATCTTACATTCAGAATAAAAATAATTGAGTACCTTTCCCCTTTTGGCAAACATCCTAACTTTATATTCTTCATTTTTACCAATTGTGATTTAGCTATATTTCCTAATCTTTTTATTACCCTTATAAATGTTGCATAGTTCTTGTTTTTCCCCCATTTGACTGCACTGTGTATCAGTGTTACTTTACCTTCCCCCCCCCTTTAATTTTACTCTGGAATTTGTGGGTGTCTTGTACTGGGTGGCTTTATTCTGATGCTTGATGATACTAGGAGCCCCCACTACCAGTGAATTTGCCATCCTACTTAGTGCCCTTAATGGCCAGAGTCTTCCTGCTATAACCTTTTCAATGTGTCTGATTCTTCCCCCCACCAGAACTAAAGTTGTGAGCTCTCTAATATAGTCTCTACTATTAGAATCAAGTTATATACCATAATGCAGATGCCCATATTCATGGGATTTCTGGTGAAGGAGAGGAGGAGAGAAGGAGAGAAAAGAAAACACTAATCCCCCCTTCCCTTACCCTCCCTAATTCACATGATCCTTACTTATTTACCTGTTTGAAATTCCCTACATAGAAAAAGAAACCTCTGACTTTTTTTAACCTAGCACCCATTGAGTTCCCTTAGAGACATTTAAGTATTAGACATTAAATTATTCCTTAAAAAATCTGGAAAATGGTGCAACAAATCTTTTTTGGCTTCTGCTGGTGAAGTGTAAGTCCATTGATTATCTTTGATAAAGCCTCTCAGTTTATTTGGTGGATAAAAGGCACATTTAAACCCTTTTTTCCAAATGGTAATTTTAATGTGAACATATTTTTTTCCTTTCTTTGGTAACTTCATTTGGTAAGTCTTGGTAGATGTTAATCATGGCACCAGTCATAATAATTTTCTTCTTTCTGAAGACCGCAACCATTAATTTTGTTTTATCCTTGGTTTTCATAAACTTTACAATCATTGCACGGGGCAGTTCATCATCTCCTGGTCTCTGCCTTAATGCTCTATGTATGCGATCATAGTCAATTTATAATTACTCCTTTGGTAAATCCATAAATTGCACTATAATTTCATCCAATTTTTTATCTGATGTAGAATGTTGCTCTCACATTTCCGGAATACCAAGGACTCTTACATTCTTCCTTTCTAGATCTAGTTTCAGCATCTATCATTTTTTTGTGCATTGTTTTCATCTGGGCATCGTGTTGTTGGTTCATTTGTTTTAATCTGGTTATGTCCTCTTCATCTATTGCTGTTCTTTTTTCCATTTCCTGAATTCTTGTCCCAGTTTGTTTAATTTCTGTGTCAATACTAGTCAGTGTAGCTTTTATAGAATCAATATCTGGAGCCATTTTTTCCAAAGAAGTCATTTTTTCCATTAGTTCCATAATTTTTCTTTAATGTGGTTTTAGCCCAGGTAGGGGGTTCTTGCTCTTGATCTTTTTCTGCCATTTGGCTTACTGTCAAGATATCAAGTTTGGTCTGCCTCCACAATTATATCCAAGTTAATAGGTAGAGCATTCACCTCTTGTATCAATCTTTCTTGACCAACTATTTGTTGTTTAGTAGGAGACTGGATAGGTGAAACAGGGTGTGATAGATATGTAATAAGTGCAGCAAAAAATTCGTTATCTTTTCTTTACTCGGAGGTTCCATTTTCTACTGAGTTTTATGTTTTGAATTTTTACTATCTTTGTATTGGGCTTTCCTTCTTATTCTTTCATGTCTATTTTTTGTACTATTATCAGTCAGTCTCTCTTTCTTTATGTTGTAGTTTTTTTTATTTGCTTTTCTTCTGGTATTCATCTGTTCTCTCCAAAACTTAATGTGAGCATATCAGGGTGGCTTATATGGACCCCAAATTTAAGAGTTGCAAGCCCAGAAATATTTTTCTCAGAGAGTAGCAGAAACAGAGATTTTTGTGCCCTCCTCCTGTTTTGCAGTTTATTATATTGTATTAACAGACAGCTCAGTTTCAAACAAAAGAAGAAGACAGTTATATTTAATGAAGCGAGGCTGCCAATACAATATAATTATTTTAATTGCAGTTGATAAACTGGTTGTAATAACTTTCTGCAGTCTCTCTCATTGCTCTACAGAGTAAATTTCAACATGAATTAAAGTTAGTTTTAAATTTTAAAGCTGACTACTCCGTGAACCACTATTGAAAGCACCTGAAGGGGGGGGCATGAACATTCAATTTCAGTTTTAAAGTTTTGGCAGTTAAACAGTTGAGCAGCTAATGAAGTCAAAGCAATGCAATTATGAGCAGAAGGCTTACTGTAGCGGTTTTCATTAGGTGGAAGTTATATTGGATTCAACTTATCTTTCTTACCGTTGTTTTTGGCATTGTCCATCATCGCCTGTCACCAAATTTCATCAACACTGTGAGGCCCACAGAATGGTAGCAGGATTCAGGAAAAATACTGGCATGGAAAGAAAATCCACAGTTTGACCCAAGCTCCAGAATTTCAATGGTATGTGACCATGGGTTCTTTTTTCATTTACACACTATTCGGGCAATTGCTCCAGGTGAAGTCCGTATACATAGGCCCATCACAAAATTTCATCAGCAGGACTGGAGCATCTCATACAGTTTTGTTTACTTGGCTCACTAAAGAAAAACAAGTAGACAGTCACCCATCTCAGTTCAAGTATATTGGCCTCGGTTATGCAATTAAAACTAGTTCAGAAGACAGCGTGTCTGAGGGATTGATCAGGAACTAGCTCTCGATGCAGTCAGTTGCATCTGGATACGACTCCATTGTTTTATTTAAAATGCAGCATATTCGGAGTCCATATAAAAAAAAACTCAGCGGTCGAAGCAACATCAGCTTTTCACTAAGCAACCCAACCAGATAAGATAAGCTATTTTCCTTGGTAGTTTGGCATCCTTCCCACAGTCACATAATGTGGGATTTCTCACTCAAGTGTCACTCCTCCTTCCTTTCCAGCATGCTCTGGTAGTTGTGAGCTTTCATGAGTGCAGGTTATCCTTATTTGTTTGGCTATTCAGTGAATAATAGACACCTGAGACATAGGATAAAGTATCTAAAGTGAAGCTGCATTGATGACTTGGCCTGATGGAAGAATTGTCACCAAACTGAGAACATGTATGGAAAACCTAGCTGTCTTCTCTATAGATGACACACCTCTTGTTTCTGTCAACTTTTCCAAATACTTTCATCTCACCCTTGATTCATCCCTTGATTTTTCTATGCACATTGCCAGTGTATGGGAAACTATTAACATGAAGTTGGCTGTACCTACAAAGTAAGGTATGCCCGCTCTCCTTCCAACTGACTTGTCATTGTACAGGCATTCTGCTTACCTAGTCTGACCTATAGATTTGTTACGTATTTCTCTATCAAACAAATATAACTTATCTAAGCAGAATACCACGTGCAACAAGAAAAAAATTACTCATCTCAGTACTGTTGTTTCTTCTTAGGGATCCCTCACAATGATTTACACTTTATGCATCTATCTCCATCCAGAGAGATGCCCCAGAGATAGAACCTCATTTGAATGATGGAATTATACAATGTAGGTTCAAAATCTGAACTCACTTTCCACCCTGGCAGTTGATTCAAATTTGTTTCTATGGCCAGGTTGGATCTGTGACTACTAAAACTAGCTAAAAGGCTACCAGAACTTCTATAACATTTAAGCAGAACTTTTTTTTGAAAACACCAATCAAACTGAAACAGACATATAAAATGTTAAAATATTGAAATATATAAGAACAAGTATTTGTCAATGCCGAATGTTTGCTTGCTGGCATTGGCATTGGTAGTGTAGGAGTTAGAGAGCTGCATAATAGGAATGGCAGTGAAGGATTGAACTGAAGCCAACCCCACCACCACCCTGCAGAGACTGACAGGCATTGGGGTGTGCCTTTGGGTCATCAGGCATAACGGCCACGCCATTTCACCACACCCTACCCTGTAGACACTGACAAGTGTCACAGTGTGCCTTGGAGTCTTTGTCCCTTATGCTCACCCCATTCCATCAGAAAATACAGTGAGATGGGTCCTGTATAGGAGAGTAGGGTGAACTTTGGGGCCGAAGAGTCCAAGGCACACCTCAATGCCTCTCACTGGCTGTAGGGTGTGGAATGGTATGAGCATTACAGGTGAGAATCCCAAGTCACACCCCTGATGCCTCTCAATCTCTACAGGCTGTGGTGTTATGGTCAGAAACCCTAATGCCTCAGGTATTCACTGGCATTTTCACTCCAAATTTTCAACATGGTTTTTTGTGACCCCCACCTTTTGAACAGTGGCAATATCAGTTTGTTAGCCGAAAACTGATTTCGCACAGCGACTACGCCATTTGGCACCACAGGTGCGAAAACACATTTCAGACAGGATGTGAAAAATGACAGCTGTACTGTTCATGGGGAGGTGCAAAAAATGGCAATGTTGAAATTCTGTAGTGAAAATATTTAAAAACTGGTGATGTCACAAATTAATAAATAGAAAGTGCATAGCAGCACACACACCTGTAATTAGTTTGGGGTTTTACAGCAGATTGTCAACACAGGGATTTTGTAACCTCCGCTCATGAACAGTGTCACTGTAATTTTCTTAATCTGTCCTGAACAGTGATTTCCCTCAGTGACCACGCATTTCTGCGCTGGAAGTGCAAAAACACATTTCGGCCACGGAGTGAAAAATGACAGCTGTACTGCTCATAAGGAGGTGTGGAAAAATGGCAATGTTGAAAATCTGGAGTGAAAATATTGAAAATTCATGAACTTACGATGGTGCGTGGAAACTGCGCAATGGTCGTTCGTAACACAGTCATTTTATGGACATATTTCACCAAATTTTTAACTTAGCCATTTTAACACCTCTGTTCATGAACAGTGTCACTGTGATTTTCTTAATCTGTCCCAAATATTGTTTTTGCACACCTACTGCGCCATTGTACGCTACATGGGCAGAAACATGTTTTGGCCAAGATGTGAAAAATGTCAGCTGTACTGCTCATAAGGAGGTGTGGTAAAATGGCAATGTTGAAAATCTAGAGTGAAAATATTGAAAATTCATGAACTTACGAGCATGCGTAGGAACAGCGTAATGCATCCTCGTAAAACAGTCATTTTTGGGAATTTTTTCACCAAATTTTTAACATAGCCATTTTAACACCTCTGCTTATGAACAGTGTTACTGTGATTTTCTTAATCTGTCCCAAACATTGATTTCACACACCGATTGCGCCATTGTGCGCTACATGCGTGGAAACACATTTTGGGTCAGATGTGAGAAATGACAGCTGTACTGCTCATAAGGAGGTATGGTAAAATGGCAATGTTGAAAATCTGGAGTGAACATACTGAAAATTCACAAACTTACGAGCGTGCGTAGGAACAGCACAACGTATGCTTGTAAAATAGTCATTTTGGGGAATTTTTTCGCCAAATTTTCAACATAGGGTTTTTGGGGGCCTACCTCATGAACTGTGACACTGTCATTTCATGCATCAGTCCCAAAAGGTGGTTCCACACAGTGACCACAAAATCACCTTTCAGGGCCGATTAACGCCATGACAGTGACAGAATTCTTGAGGTGGGGTTCCAAAAACCCCATGTTGAAAATTTGGTGAAAAAATTCCCCAAAATGCCTGAGATATGCACTAAAGTTGAAAAAAAAACTATTTATTACATTATACAGCTTACCGGCATTTCCTCAGATCGTGGTTGGCTTTGAAGAGTGCAGACGTGTTCCCGGTCCACCAAGATTGTCGCGCCAAGCTCCGGAGGTAAGTATGGGTGAAGAGGCAGGGAGCAGGGTGGGTGCGGGTGGGGGGAGATTGGGTCAGGACAGTCAGCGAGGGAAAGTTTTTTTCTTTCAGGTTTCTTTTTTTTTTTTTACTTAGACAATGCAGGACATTTGCCACACTGGGGTGGGCTCCCAGCGTGGCAGTTGGAAGGCTGTTTGGGGAGCCATGGAGCTGATGGGGGATTGGGCACCCCCATCAGCCATACGATCTGTTGCCATGCTGGGGTGGGCTCCTAGCGTGACATCTGGAAATCTGTTTGGGGGAGCACAGCCGATGGGGGATTTGGGCACCCCCCATTGGCTATACAATGTGTGCATGGGGGGAAGCATGAGCATGCAGTATGTGTGCATGTGTGTGTGGGGGGGAGTGCACATGAGCACGCGATATCTTATCTCTGCTTACTGAAGCATAGCTCTCCCTTTCAACTGCATGGCCACTGCATTTTCAACTGTTGTCATAGATAGTCGCAGTGTTCATTGGTGAACTGCGGCCGTGCCTGCAAACACACTGACTGAATTTGAAGATGGCTGCCACACCTCTGAAAACTCGGATGATGGCACTATGTTTCTTGCACATTCGTGCAAGCAAACATAAAAATCAAACTTAACAATTGTAGAGTAACTGCAATAGTGATACTCAAGTATTTTATTGAAATAACTGATTCTTGTGTGAACCTATTTTCAGGTTCTGGAAGGGAAGACAAGGTTAGGGAGTATAAATCATAGTGAGAGATCCCTGAGAAGAAACAGCATTACTATGGTTAGAATTTTTTTTTATCTGACCCCAGGAATCCTTTTACACTTTATGCAGACTTTCTAGTAG
Source organism: Neoceratodus forsteri (assembly GCA_016271365.2). NCBI lineage: Eukaryota > Metazoa > Chordata > Ceratodontiformes > Ceratodontidae > Neoceratodus > Neoceratodus forsteri. The sequence goes on along the minus strand of CM057456.1, from coordinate 898,142,421 downwards.
TACCTGGGAAAGCTGAGTCCAAAGCCTACTTAGGAATAAGGTTCTGCAAAACACCAGTTTCCAAAGCTGGCATCCCTCCTGGACTGTATGTCCAGACAATAGTGCTTTGTGAAGGTGTGCAGTTTTTGAAGGTAGCTGCATTACAAATGTCTAGTAATAGGATGCTCCCTGTGGATGGCACAGAGGCAGAGATACCCCTCGTGGAGTGTGCTCTTCAGCATCTGGGTGGCACTTTTCCAGTTTTTTTATAACAGAACTGAATGCAAGAGGATATCCAGTGAGAAATAGACCTCTAGGTTGCTGGTTGACCTTTGCCAGCCTCACCATAGGTGACAAAAAGCTGAGTGTTTTGTGACCTGAGATATTTTGCCCAGTCCATGTAAATACCCAGTAATCACTTCAGGTCAAGGCTGTGCAATGTCTGCTCACCTGGACTAGAGCATTCTGGATAGAGTACAGGAAGGACCACTGACTGGTTCCGTTGGAACTCAGACACCAGCTTAGGGAGGAATTTCTCTTGGTTCTAAGGACTACCTTGCCCCTGTGGAAGATTGTGTAATTTGGTTCTGTGCAGAGAGCTTGCAGCTTGCTTAACCTCCTAGCAGAGGTTATGAAAATCAGGAATATGGTTTTCCATGTGATATACTTCAGGTCATCAGTGTCCATAGCTTGGAAGGAGCCTTCATAAACTGGGCAAGGCAAACACTGAGATCTGGTGGTGGGACTGGATTTCTTACCAGTGGGTACAAGTGGCCTAGACCTTTAAAAGAACCTTTTGAAGATGCATTGAGAGGCCCATGAATTTACCTTGCCTGCTGATATGTAGGCTGACACTGCTGCTAGGTGCACCTTGAGTGTTGATGGCCTTGGGCGTAGGGACTGCAAGTGTGCCAGGTACTCCAGGACTATGGACTACCCTACCTCTATTGGGATTATCCTTCTGGGGGCACACTAACAAGAAAATCTCTTCCACTTTGGGGAATATGCTTTCCTGTTTACTGGTTTCCTAGAAAATGTAAACACCTTCAAGACCTCATCTGAGAGATTTGATTCAGAGTATTCTAGCTCTTCAAGAACTATGCTCTCAGAAACAATGTCATGGGGTCTGGGACTGTTATCTTACCCTGAGACAGAGTCAGCAGATTGTGACTCAGTGGCAGGTAACTAGATTCTTGCCAGACAGGGCCAGGTGCATTGAATACCAGGCCTGTCTGGTCCAGTCTGGGACTATTAGAATCATTGTTGCAGGTTCATGCCTGAGCTTCAGGAGTACTTTCTGTAGGTGGGGAAATGGTAGGAAGGCATAGAGGAACCTCCCTGTCCAGCACAATGCCAGGACATCTTCTTTAACTATCCCTCTGGCTGGTGGTCTGCAACAAAACTGTGGGTGTTGATTGTTCTCCCAGGAGGCCAACAGCTCTATTTTTGGAATTCCCTACTTTCTGAAAACTGTGGCCAGAACCTGTTAATTCAAGACCCATTCATTATTTCCCTGGCTCTACTTAAGGAGTCTGCCAGCATTGTCTTTGCCTGGCAAATGCACTGCAAAGATGTTTGCTTCTAAGGAGTATGCCAGGTCCCTGATCCTCATTGCTTCTGCACGCAATTTTGAGGATCTTGTTCCTCCCTACTTGTTTGTGTAATACATTGTTGTGGTGTTGTCTGTTCTGATCTGGACAGACTACCCTTGCAGCTGAGAGGAGAATAATTTCATTGCTGGCAACACTGCTCTGAACTCCAAGAGACTGATGTGTTCCAGGGACTCCTGTGGGTTCCAAGTGCTACTTACTGTAAGATCCTGTGTGTGGGTGTCCCATCCCAAGAGTGAAGCATCTGTTGTAAGGATAATTGTTAGTGATTGCTGGAGAAAGGGAATTCCCTCTTTGAGGTTGCCTTCTTCCTTCCACTACTCTAGTGACCTTACCAATAATTTTGTAACTGGCGTTAGTTTTGAGAGTGGGTCATATCTTTGAGACCAGTTCTCTCTTAAGTGGTGCTGGATGTCTCTCACCTGGAACCTGGCCCATAGAACCACAGCTATAGATGTGGTCATGTGTCCCAATGAGTCTTTGTTGGCCTACTGTGAAGGATTATGCTGCGGACAGCAAAGCTCCCTCTCTGCCCTACAGGAGGATGGCTTTCCCCACCGTGTGACCAGTTCTGCTCCTATGAAGCCCAGTACCTGAACAAGTTCTATGTGGGACTTCTGCAGGTTCATTAATAATCTCAGATTCTCCAAGGTGCTCTTTATAGGCTGAATGGAGCACATTATATCTTGCTCTATTTTTCCTATGACTAGTAGCCAGTCCTTCAGGTAGAGAAAATCTGCCACACCTTGCCTTCTCATATGTGCTTCCACTATGGCTAGGCACTTTCTGAATATCCTTGGTGGCAAGGTGATGTCAAAGGGATGGGCTGTAAACTGGTATTGGCAGTTCTCTAGCCTGAACCAGAGATATTTCCTGTCAGAAGACCTGAATGGAATATGAAAGTAGGCATCTTTCAGGTTAAGTGATCCCATCCAGAGCTCTGACTGTAAGGATGGTATCATTGTTCTCAGTATCACCATCTTGAATTTCTCTTTTTATATGTGCTTGTTCAGATACCTGAGATCTAAAATGGGTTGCCACTCAATACTTTTCTTGTGGGTCAGCTAGTGCCTTGAGTGTAGACCTTTTCCCCACTGACAGGCAAGGACCTTTTCCACAGCTTTTGCCTGTAACAATTTGCTTACTTTCCATTCCAACAGAAATTTGTATTTCTGTAGTTCTGGGAATCTTTTGAACCACAGAGACAACCTCTGTGTCCACTACCTCCAGAACCCACTTGTCTGTGGTAATGTTTACCCATTCCTTGAAGTAGTGGACCAGCCTCCTCCCCCCACTGGCAATGGTTGGGTGACCTGGCAGAATCCTTAGAGGTTTCTTTTGGCTGAGTCTTGGGGGCTGGTGCTGCAGCAGCATGCTTTGAGCCCCTTCTGCCACTGCCCCATAGTAGCTTCTTTGGGGTTGATACTTATAGGGGGTGTATGAAGCATAAGCTCTTGGGAAGTAGCCCCTGCCCCCTCTTCTCTTCTATAATGCCTGTAGGAGGTAGAGGTATTTTCTTTCTCATTGTTGCTCTTTTAAGTGGTTTTGTATTCATCCACTTTTTTAAATGTATGCTTATGTTTTATCACCCAAAAGTGAGTTTTCCTTAAAGGAGAAATCCATAGCTTTGGTCTGAGTGTCATGGGAAAGGATAGTTGTCCTTAACCAGGAAAATTTTCTTAAGAACACTACGTGAGCTAAAACCCTAGCAGCAGTATCGATAGTGTCCACAGCAATGTGGAAATGGTATATAACTGGTTAGTGATGATTATCAGCTGTGGGCAGAAGCTGTCAAACTCCATTATACACAGGTGATTTTACACAGCCAAGTATAATGGAGTTGGATTATACACATATGTGTATAATCCCCCATATATCACGGAGTTTGATTAAGCACCGTTTGCAAAAATTCTAAAATCACTGTCATGCTAGTGCTACTGGTTCCTCATGCTGTCAACTTAATTGCGCTAACCTCTCTGAAACTGCTGAATGGGAATCTAACTTACATGCATCTGAAGAAAGACACATTTCTCACAGAAACGAAAAATAACTAATGCATTATTAACGTTTGTCTACCTACCAAAAAATGGCACATTCATCACCATTACAGCAACCTAATGACCTAGAAAGACATAAATTCATAGAGCAGCAACAAAATAGAAACACTCTAAGAAAAACCAAGACCGACGTTAGGCTGTTCAAAAAGCACCTGTCTGACAAAAAATTTAAGGAACCAGTTATTATAAAAAAATAAATAAGGGAAAGTGTGTATCAACCTCGGAGTTCATGCAAACCCTAGGTGTGCAATGCCTTGATAAACCTCTCAAGCATTGCTCTCAGGGTTCATGAGGCATCGCACACCTCGGGTGTGCATAAATTCCTCATTACACACACTTCCTCATGCATTATTCTATATTTAGTGGCATCCAGGACTGACCTTGTTGTGGCAATTAAGTCCTTTGCTTGCACACTATCTACTTTTTGGACCAGTGCCAGAACTGTACACCACAGTGCTTTCTGAGACTGTGCTATATGTGCAGAATAAGCTGTCTGCCTGATAAGCAGGGAAGATGATGTGTGCACTGTTAGGAGGTCTAAACCTCACTTTCAGATTCTTGATGATATTGGGAATGCAAGTAATCACAAACACGTTGCATTAGAGTAATAAACAAGTTTATTACTACCAAAAGAATAAATCACAGTTGCCCTAAGCAGTTCTTACCAATATGAACAGGGAGCCAGTGCTAAGCATTCCCTACACCTCAAGGTTTCTTTGTGTCTCTTGGGGTCTCTCCTGAGGTCTCTGAGGTATAAGGCTTGTGCTTTACATTATATACCTATGATAATTACTATGGTTACCGTAAGATAGAAACATTTCTAGTTACAGAGATGAGCCTTATTGGCTAAATTAGAGGTGGCTCCACGGTCCAAGATAACATTATACAATTCTGTAAAGTCATCAGTTTGAGAACAAAAGAGTTCTTATACAGAGTCTTACATAACTCAGTGTAGTGGTACAAATCAACAAAGGTGGCAATGCTGTCTTACATATTATAATTACTCCAAGGACACAGGTGTCTTGGCATCTTACAAGTATGGAATGCACAGAAAATACATAGCAGAATATGTGTATTAGAAAGCAAAGCATATTACAACAATATGCATTCATATCCTGACATCTACTCTTGTATGGTAGATGCCCTTAGCCCTATATGTTAGTATAACATGTACTTAAGTGCTAGCTGTCTACAGTGTACCTCTGAGGTTACCAATTAGGGTGCAGGGACCTCGTGTAACATTCTCCCCCTTGTTGCCTCCAAGGGCAACACAGGCAAATCTCTAGGGAAAGGACAGGAGCAGTGGTCATTTACAAACCCGATGCGTGAGCTTTGTAAAGGAACTCGAGCTGCTCACGGTGTTGGTGCAGTGTGCGCCGTAGGCAGCAGAGCATAATAATCAAAATGAAGATTAAAAATGTTTGTATAATCACAAAACCTTTAAAAGTAATCTCTAACCAAGTGTTAGTCAATGCGTTATTCATGTCACCATCATTAATTAATGAGAGAACAGCTTCATTGGCTTTGATCATATTATTGCTGATGTGGTTGAGGTGTGTGTCCTTCCTGTCTAAGAGTGGTTTTAACGTAAGTGTTAGTGGATCCTATGTGTACATTAAAATATGGCAAGTATTCTAACAGTGTGAGCAGATAATCGGGGTTACCATCAATAATGTCTGCATCTAGGAGAGGGACAGGGGTTATAACAGTATGTCCAATGACAGTCTTCTGGTGGGGGACAAAACAGAAATTGGGGTAATCAATAGCACATGTAACAGATCCATAGGTGTAGGTCTTGTAGTTGGTGACCATGCAGTATTCTCCATTGTAATTATACTGTGAGCGTACAGTAGGGAGTCTCCACTTTTGCAACTGGACAGGGCAGGTGTAGGTCATCTTCAAAATCCATGTTGACAGATGATGAACCTCCTCACGATATGATTGGGAGAGCTTATCCGGAGCCAGAGTTGAGTCAAAGGAGTCAGTGCCATTTGCCGTGATGTCATCATCCATGGTGAAAGTCCAATCAATGCTGTCTGGAGAATAACCACAAACAAGTTGAATAACATCAAATACATCACATCGGCACAAGTAAATGTATTGCTGTTTCGCACAGCAGTCCATGTGCAGAGCCACCAAGGCAGCCAGGTAAGGATGATAAACCAATAGAGGCAGTAGATCCAGGCATTCTCTGTAGATGTCTTCATCCAAGTGCCCAATGGAGTGCACCAGTGCAAGCTTGTCAAACAAAGCTGTAGTGGGATCAAAGCGTGGTAAAGAGACAGTAAAGGAAACAAACATGGTATCTGTTATGGAACATTTCTTAGCAGTGAAACAAGGACCAGTATTAGGGTGTCTGGTCACAAACCCCAAATTCCTAGCTGTAGAAAGAGGTATAGTTAAAGTTTGTTGCATACACATGGAAACACAGCTAGTAGTTTTACATCATGGACAATACTATTTGGAGATGCGTCTATCATGTATAATGTCAGGTATTCTTCCAGATTCTAGATCATGGAAGAGGTTGTTGATGGTAGTGATAATGTAGGAGCCATAGGCAGAACAAAGTATTTCTCTAGCAATGTATTGTTTATCTGCTTCTTTGTTGTTCTGTTGTATGAGTGCGTTAATCTTATCTTTTGAATCAGTGAATGCCTTAGCAATGTCATGCATGTTGTATACAGTGTATCTTTCTTCCTGATTAAGGTCATCCACACCATGCAATAATGGGGGTAGTATGTTGTTGACCAAACCAGTGGAGAATTTGGCAGAATGAGCTTTGATAGCAGCAATGTCTGCTTTATTCCAGATAGACATAGTCGTACCAAAAAGGCCTGTGACAGTACCTGTTGCACCTGTAACATCAGAACTGTCAACTTCACGTGTTTTACGTTTATGAGTTAGATCATCAGGAGAGGGCTTCCTCCTGAAGTTGCCTCTGTGTTCAGTAGAATGTACCCTGGCAATAGGGTCCTGCATACAAATCTGAAATGCAGCTAAACTATCAAGCAATAATGTACTATAAATGCTGATGTGTTAGTATTGTGACACATACCAAATTATTTCATATTCCAGTAAGTAAGATTAAACAAAACAGGTATATGCATAAACTGTAAGTTATTAATCAAAGAATCTGGGAGGGCAGTGGCTGTTAGACCACTACGGGGACCAGGGGTGAGCTTTGGACAATCCAAAAGCTGTTTATCAGTGGGTGGTAACACGGAGAGGTACTTGGCTGCAGAAGCCACGTGGTGTATAGCACAAAATGTTCGAGCAGCATCTCTGGACAAAGAATTACGGTATGAAGGATCAATTAAGGCAGTTATGTTGTACAAACCAGAATGCCTTAATGCAGTTTGTAACAAGGACAGCGAACCATTCGGGGATAAGTTAGCATTGGGCCAACCTTGGAAAGTTCCTTTGGAGAGTTTGGCCACAGGGAGAATTTGTCCTTGTGATGTGGTTTGCCACTCAATTTGAAGGGTAGATTTATCAGGAGCAACAACTGAGGCAGTGAGGTAAGCATCGGAACCTTCCTGGACAGTGATCATACTATCTGGTATATTGATGGATACTCCCTCTGGAGGAGGTGCTGGAGGATCGAGGTGTTGTAAGAGGTCTGGTACCGTACCTTAGATGCAGCAAATAACTCCTGAGAGGAGGAGACAATGGAACAAGATAGCCATCTTGTCAGTGTATCTGAAAAGGAAGATCAGAGATTAGGATGTTAGTTCTATTCCACCCAATGGGGTGAGGAAAAGTAATTTAAGCTCCTTTGTACAGTTTCAGCTGGTTTGCATGTAACCATTTGTCAGTCAACTTGTTGTTATGCAGGAGTCTAACTTGATAGACTGCCGGACTGAGCTTGTTGACAATGGGGTATGGGCCTTCCCACTTGTTGGAGAAGGAGTGGGCAGGATGTGCAAATCGAAGTACCATTACCTGGTCTCCAACTTGCCAATCCACTCCTTGTGCATGTTTGTCAAACTGTATTTTGGATTGTTACTGGGTCTTGCCCATGCAGTTGGCAGCATACAAGTGTGTGTGTATGAGGTCTTTTCTGAGTTTTTCCACATATTGGTCCACAGACACACAGTCTGCAGTGGGGGTGTGCAGGTCAAACAACAGGTGTTCAGGCAATCTCATCTGTCTGCCAGTCATCACCTCAAAGGGTGTAAGCTGGGTGGTGGCTGAGGGTGTACCCCTAATTGCCATAAGGAGTAATGGCAATAGGGAATCTCAAGTTTTGGGATTGTCCTCAATGAATTTGGAAAGCATTTTTTTAATCCATCTGTTGGCTCTCTCTACTTGACCTGAGGATTGGGGGTGGTAGGGTATGTGGAACTTCTACTGAACTCCAAGGAGTTCAAGGGATTCTTTCATCAACTCACCTTTAAAACTGGTTCCTTTGTCAGAGTCAACCTTTAGAGGTAGACCCCACCTGGAGAAAATCTGTTCCACCAGGATTTTGGCAGTAGTTTTCGCAGTGCATGTCTTAGTGGGGAAAGCTTCTACCCAGTTAGAGAAGAGATCAGTTACCACAAGAGCATACTTGTTATTTCTGCTGGTGTTGGTCAGGGGACCAATGAAATCAATCTGTATGGCATGCCAAGGGCCAGAATGTCATTGTGGTAAGAGTTTGCCATTTTGTTTGGTAGGGATGGGGTTGTTTTGCATACACATGAGACAATTGTCTATGTATTGTTTAACATCTTTGGTAATACCAGGCCACCAGGCAGTAGTCTTGAGTCTTTGGAAAGTATTTTCTACTCCCCGGTGTCCACCAGTGGGGGTGTCATGCACTTGTTGCAAGAATTCAGATCTTAAGTGTATGGGAACCACCCACAACTTGGTGGTGGAGTCATCTGGTTGAAATCAGATGAGCTTCTCATCTGGTGACAAGTATAGCTTACCTTCATGCCTCCGATAGGGGTTATGTGTGGGAAGTTTCTCTTCAGTACCTTTGTCAAGGAATCTGAACTCCTCTTTAAGTTCAGTGTCGAAATGCTGGGCTGTGGAGAGGTCCAAGGGGGAAAAAGGTTCAGGTTTCTTCCTGAGTGCTGCAATCTGTACAGCTGCATTGGCCTCTGGATGGTCCATCATCCAGTCATCCCCCCCTCAGACCCCTTCCTTAGCAAGGGTGTCTGCTGTGTCATTGAAGGCATGGTAGGGGTCACGGAGAGAGTGAGCTTTGACTTTGTGTACATAGAGTTTGTGTGCAAATTTTTGTACCAGTGAATGTATGTATATTACCAATTCCTTGTATTTTACTGGGCTGCCATCGGAGGAGAGGAAGGAATTCTTCTGCCAGAAGGGAAGAAATTCTGTAAGAGAACAACAAACCCAGTTAGAGTATGTAAAAATGATGGTATCCTTGGTTCCATGCTGGATGAACTCGAGGGTACAGGCCACCGCTGCCATCTCTGCATATTGTGATGATGCTACACTACAGCGCTTAGATATTTTGACAATGTTCCCATAAGGGTAGATTACTAGAATGCCCATCCCTGCAATTTGTTCTCCCTGATAGTAGGATGCTGAACCATCAGTAAAGACACGGCACAAAGAAGTGTTGTCAAGTATTTGTGGCGTGGCAGGGAGGAAAGGACCTGGATCTGGAAGATCAGGTGACTGTAGTGTACAGTCATGGGGTTCTCCCTGGAAAAGGAGGCCATGAGCTAACATAGATGGAACTTTAGTCGGTTGTACCTGTATGTCTCTGTCCTGGAGAAGAAGTAACCAGTATGTCAGTCTGGTATTAGATACTGACCTATCCTTCACTCTATCTGAGAGCAGAAAGGTAGTTGGGGTGTGGCTGGTGTTGATGATCAGTGGTGAGTACCCAATGATATACAGGAAGTGCTTGACAGCCCAGTAGGTGGCCAGAAGGTTCCTTTCACAAAGGCCGTACTTCTGTTCCACTGGGGTCAAGAGCTGAGAGGCATATGCAATGGGTCTCAAGGTGCCATGCACCTTCTGGGCCAGCACTGCTGACATGGCAATGTCAGAGGTGGCACATTCCAGATGGAATGGTAGTGCTGGATTGGGGTTGACAAGAGCTGGGGCAGAGGCCAAGGCCTGCTTCAGTGACGTCACAGCCTGGGTGTGTATCGGGCCCCAAGTCCATGGCACATCCTTTTTGAGTAACTCATACAGAGGAGCAGCTTTCTGAGCAAAATCACAGATTAAATCTCTCGAATAATTCACCATACCTAGAAACCTTCGAAGAGTTGCCATGCTGGTGGGTAATGGCAAGTCTTGCAATCCCTGTACCTTCTTCCAGGTAGGGCTTCGACCTTGGTCAGTTATTTTTAGACCCAGAAAGAGTACTTCCTTCTGACACAATTGTATTTTTGCTGGATTGCATTTCAGGCCTGCTCTCTGAATAAGAGTCAGTAGTTCGACCAAGAGATCCAAATGTTGTTCCTGTGTGGCTGTTGCTAGCAACAGTTCATCCACATATTGCAAGAGACATTGGGGAATAGAGAAACTCTCAAGGGCATCCATCATGTGGAGATGGAACAGGGATGGACTGTTATGGAATCTTTGTGGCAAGCAAGTCCACGTGTACTGTCTTCCTTCAAAGGTGAAGGCAAACTTATATTGACTCTTCAGGGCCAATGGCAATTACCAGAAACCATTGGAGATGTCCAGGGCACTGAACCATTTCAAATCAGGGGTCAGAAGTCATAGCACATCTGGTGCTGATGCCACAGTTGGAGAACAACTGGGAGTGACCTGATTCAGTTTCCTGTAGTCAATAGTAAATCTCCAGGCACCTGTGGGTTTCTTCACGGGTCACACTGGGGAGTTGGCAGTGGAAACACAAGTTCTGATTACTCCTTGCTTGAGGAGTGTCTTGATTGTTTCTCTGAGGGAAGGCAAGGCCTCAGTTGGGAAAGGATATTGCCTTTGCCTCTCATGTGCTGCGTCTGGCACTTCGATGACAGTGTGCATTCTACCACGGTCATGCTTGTTGATTGCAAACACTTCCAAGCGTCATTGCAAAATAGCGAGGAGCTTCGGGAAGAGTTCATGATTCTTGAACAAATCTATGACATCATACTCTTTGTCATTGGCAGATATAGTTGCCACAATGTGTGGATCAGGAATCAAAATGGTATGATATTGACCCTGAATCTGTATCAGTAGCATGTTAGCTAGGTCCACCACACAGCCGTGTGGTGCAAGGAAGTCAATCCCTATGATACTAGGATGATCATGCAGTACCATTAGTTGGAAAGTGTGTGAGGCCTTTAGATGGCCTAGCTCTACCGGTAGGGGTAGAGAACAGTATGCAGGTAGCCTAGTACCATCAACTCCTGACATGTTGGTCCTCCATCCGGTGGACCAAGGGGATGTGTCCGGGTGTTCATCATGTAACACAGATACAGCTGCACCTGTATCTAACAAAACTACTAGTAGGTGGCCCCCGACCTCCACCTCGGTGCAGGGTCTTCTGTTTGTATCTAAGACTAGCTTGTTTACAATCCAGACTGGGGCCTGTAATTGTTAATCTGTACTGCTGGAAGCATGTAGAGGTTGGGCCTGACTCATGTGAATAACTTCACCATGCTGCATTGATGCTATATAAGGAGAAGCCTCTGGGTTCAGGCCTGAATGGGCCTGAGGGCCTGTACCACCAGTGTCCCCATGACCGGTTAGGGCCTGGGTTGCTGGTTGTACTGCTGCAAGGGCCTGTCCGGGAACAGCATCCGCTACAGAGCATACTTGTCCCAGGAGCTCTCGGAATTTCTGATTCACTTCAGCTAGCTCCCTATATGAAGGGCCTGTTCTTTGCTGCTGTGGTTTACCTCTACCCTTATGCTTTCTATTCTTATGCCAATTCCGGTTCCCACCCCATTGTTGCTGCTGTTGTGGTTGCTGTTGATAGGCCTGTTTTGGGTGTTGATTATCAGCTGGAGGGGCTTGCTGATGTTGGGCCTGTTGGCATTGGGCCTATCCTTCCACTGTGCAGTGCGTCGTGGCCTCCAGAGTGGGCTCCATGGCGGCTACCTTTTTGGAACTGGAGCCCAGATCACGGATATAGAGTTGGTACACTCTTTCGGTTTTCTGAAGGATGTCGGCAAACCTATCTGTATTGGGGTAGGTAGTTGGCTCTATCTTTTCTCTTACTGCTGGAATCATGTTCCTAAGGAACAAGGTCTTATACTCAATAAGATCTACATCTGCAGCTTCTTGTGCCAAGTGCTTTCCTGCTCAGTAGGCCATCCAGAGTCTCTGGTAGTAAGTCGCTGGACTTTCCTTTGCATTCTGCTTCACAGGGTATGCAAACATCACTCCTACTACACCTGGGCTGTGAGCAGAAATGAGCTCAGCTGCAACCTCATCAAAGGTAGCGTTCCCATCCTGGCGAACAGCATCGGGGAGTTCCCACAAACCAGGATCAATGGTCTGGCATAGTATTTGGACCTGATACTCTGCAGTGAGGCTAAGCTTCTTGCATTTAGAACACACCTTTTCCAAGTGACAGCTGAGGTTGTCGGACGGATTCATCCGACCGATGCTGTCAGCAATTTGCTGAACAGAGTAGGCCATTTGTAGGGGATTACTGGGTTGATCAGGTAGAGGTAGATTGTCTCGAGTGCCATCCAGGGCTGCCCGAGCTGCAGCCTTGGCCACAGTGCGGACAATACCTTCCTGAGTGCCAGCCTCTTGTAGAAGCTGCCTAATCTGGGTTTTAATAGCCCGTTTACTCCTCTCAGGAAGGGGTACATTGCCTATTGCAGTTTCAATCATGGTTTCTATCTTCTGCCTGACTTCCACATTAATAACAGCTACCGGAGGTGCCATCGAGACCAGGCCTGGGCCTGCTCCCCCCTATCATGGGGGCCGCCATGTTGGCGTCTCCCAAGATGAGCGTCACGACGTCAATGATGTATGACATGGAGAGTTGGGGGTGGGGACCCGCCATGCTGAGGATGGCTGGGTGGGGTCTCTGGGCCATAGTAGGGGTGTGACTGGGCATTGTACTGTGAAATGTCATCATCGGACAACTCCCCTTCTGATGATGTATGTAAGACAGGGGCTACGCCTCCCATTGCCTTAACATGTCCAGCCAGAACCTCTCGCTGATGGCACATTTTTGCCATCTTAGTTCATTGTGACTCACACTGGCAACATCCATATCAACCTCATCTTGCTTTTGCTTTTGCAACACTCTATACGCGGCGCTGAATTCACGATTGTCCCTGATAGACACTTTAAGTCATTACGTATCTGGTTTATCTCGTCCTGCAGCTCACCCATTTCGTCACTCAACTGAGCATTCGCAGCACTCAGCAAATCATTCATTTGCACTGCCTGACTCTTATCCTGTCTCAAACGTTCACACTCCTGCTTCAAAATACAGAATTCCTGTTCTCCAGCTTGAGCTGAATGATGCAATAGCGAATCCTTTTCATTTCGCAGAGTTTGGAGTTCAGACTCCAAGTTCTGCTGCAGTCTTATACAGTCTGTTTCCTGCAAACCCATCTGTTGCTTAAGAGATGAAATCTGAAGATCAAGGGTTTGAAACCTCGCTTCAGAGGCTTCCAGAGCAGCGTAGAGAGCCTCGACCATCAACCCTCTTTAGCTTGACGCTTATTGGCTGATTGTCTCATCTCCGTGTACTGGGTTGAAATCTCCAGTATAGGGTTTTCAGATTGACTTGTGTCCCACGCGAAGTCAGCCCATCCTCCATGGGAGGCAAGGAAGTTCGAGACATCGAGTCTCGGTTCTACACAGATATTTGATACGGTGGCCATTGTGTGGGAGGGAACGAAAATTCAAACTGTGAAAAGGGCAGCGTGCTGCGTATCGATCCATAGCACAAACACTTTATACAGAGCTGGGCTACTGTATAAGTTGTAGGCTTGCAATTCAAAACTGCTATGGAGTGGGTCGAGATGGCATCAACCACACCCAAAAAGAAAGACAGACTTTGCAAGCTACTACAAACTGGTTTTAAAACAGGAGAGGTGATACGGGACTGTACACTTACTGTCCCCGTGGGAAAGGGTAAAAGCTTAGGCAGCAAGTGAAAACCTACAAACACCAAATATCACCTGCACACGGTCGCCAATTTGTTAGGAGGTCTAAACCTCACGTTCAGATTCTTGACGATATTGGGAATGCAAGTAATCACAAACACGTTGCATTAGAGTAATAAACAAGTTTATTACTACAAAAAGAATAAATCACAGTTGCCCTAAACAGTTCTGACCAATACGAACAGGGAGCCAGTGCTAAGCGTTCTCTACACCTCGAGGTTTCTTTGTGGCTCTTGGGGTCTCTCCTGAGGTCTCCGAGGTATAAGGCTTGTGCATTACATTATATACCTATGATAATTACTATGATTACCGTAAGATAGAAACATTTCTAGTTACAGAGATGAGCCTTATTGGCTAAATTAGAGGTGGCTCCATGGTCCAAGATAACATTATACAATTCTGTAAAGTCTTCAGTTTGAGAACAAAAGAATTCTTATACAGAGTCTTATATAACTTAGTGTAGTGGTACAAATCACCAAAAGGTGGCAATGCCGTCTTACATATTATAATTACTCCAAGGACACAGGTGTCTTGGCATCCTACAAGTAAGGAATGCACAGAAAATACATAGCAGAATATGTGTATTAGCAAGCAAAGTGTATTACAACAATATGCATTCATATCCTGACATCTACTCTTGTACGGTAGATGCCCTTAGCCCTATACGTTAGTATAACATGTACTTAAGTGCTAGTTGTCTACGGTGTACCTCTGAGGTTACCAATTAGGGTGCAGGGACCTCGTGTAACAACACCTTTCTGGCCATAGAGTCCTTTTCAGGGGGCTGTGCAGAGAAGGGGACTTTTGCCCTCTCACAGGTAGCAGCCTGGACTACCTCTTGATGATCAGGGTGGGCATACAGGTAAGGGCATACTGGCATTCAACCCTCTGTCTCTCCACCTTATACTTTCTTTCAATCTTTTTATTTATGGCTACAGCAGAAGGAGGTACACACATGACTTTTGAAATGGCCTTCTGGAGTGATATGTGTATGGGAACCAGCAACTTCCATGTAGGTGCTACCCCCATCATATCCATAAAGTCAGCTTCCTCATTATAATTATCCTCAGTTTCTTTGGGGGGGTATATTGAGGGTATCTACCATTTGTCTGATAATGAGGAAGATGAAAAATAGTCCTTATTATGCCTTGGAGGAGAGCCAAACACTTGCTCAGGGACACCTCTGATTCCATGGGGTCACTTTCCTCCTTTTGTACATAATACATTTCTTCCTTCTGCTCCTCAGGCAGATAAGCTGGAGCCTGAGTCTGTGGAGGGGGATTGGCAGGCACATTATTAAAGTTTTTCATAGCCTGGATGGTATGGAAAAATTGCCACATTTTTGATATATCCTCGGAAGAGGGCATTTTCTCTGGGTCATCTGTTGGCTCCTTTCTTCTTTCAAGTGGAGTGACAGTAACTTTTGTTCGTTTTGTTTGTTTATTTATTTAAAAGTATGGTAACCAGGAGAAGCACACTTTTCCAGGTGCAGGAGAGGATACATAAGAGGCTAAATACATGAATACATACATTACATAAGGGTGTTCAGGGAGGTTACAATGGAGCCTGGGTAAGAAAACAAGTACAATAAGTGCAAGTCACAGGCAGGTTACAGTGGTGCCTGGGAGCATTGAGTACAAGACACATGGAACCATATATAAACAATATTTACAGCACAGGTGCAGGATTTCAAAGGTAGGTTACAAACATAGCATAGGAATGTTGCAGGCAGAGGGCGAAACAACAGCAGAGTCACTGTGAAGGAAAGGTACAACTTAGCTGATAAATTTAGAACATGAATAGAAGACATAATACAGTGGAACTCTGTAGGGGAAATTAGTCAGGTTGGAGGCAGGTGCAAGGGGAAAGGGGGTGCAGTAGAGGCTGCGTTTAAAAAGATTTAGTGAAGGCAGCAATTGGAGTGAGGTGGGGAGAGAGTTCCACATGAGGGGGACATGGAAGAAGAAAGTGGTCCTGCTAGAGTTTAAGTGGTGGCATGGAAGAGTAAAAGAATGAGGGTCACATGTGCAGAGATGGTAGGATGTGCGGGGAGAAGAACATAGGAGGGAGGCAAGGTGGGTGGGAGGGTGCCGAATCAGTATTTGGCAGAGATAAAGGAGGTGTGGTGGTTACAGCGGGAGGATAGAGAGGTGAGTAATAGAAAAGAGTAGTGGGTGCAGTGGTGAGTCTAGAGGGGGACATTTAAGGTGAATCAACAAAAGGAATTGAAAAGGACGTCCATCCTGGAGAGGGTGGATGCGGAGAGCACAGGGTCATAATGTCGCAAGACATTAAGCCATAGCAATATACTGCGCTGCCAATACATTTGGTCCAAACTGCATTTTCCAACAAAGTGTGATGGTTAGCATCAACCACTACAGCAAACAGCAGTAGCGTCATAGAGTCACAATGATTTATGACTCGAGCGACTCTGAATAGGTAAATAAATCACTGCATAACACTCCCCCCAAAAAGAGAAACATTTTCCTAATTAATTCAGAGAGCCAGTGGTAGCCTGAGAGACTATCTCCTCGTGTGTGTGTGTGTGGAACAGGCATGATAGCAAATTACTAAACAGTAAGGAATCTCTCTCTCTCTCTCTCTCTCTCTCTTTCAGATGCTGCATGAATAGTCAGATCAGCTATCAACAGAAGTAGCCTCCTGGTGTTCATGTAATGTAAAACTGGTGTCCTTTAATGTTCTACAAGGACTGATTGAACTAGTTTGGACTCTGCTCGATTTATGTTATTAAAACTACTTGTTTTCGAGAGTTATTGCTGTGGCCATTGCCAAGTGCATTTTTAACAGGCACCGCTTTATCTAGGATATAAAAAGCACTTGTTTTTACTTGTTTATTGCAGCAACCATTAACAACCTTGTTTTTAGGTGAAGCCGCTAGCATAAAGTAATGAATTTGTATGATTGTTCTTAAGATTGACATTTCACTGTGCTCTCTAATACATATTTATAAATAACTGTAAATCAATGTCTCAGTTTCTTTTTATTTGTTATATACAATCTTGGGTTGCCTATACTATATAAAATAGTGTATGGTCAAACATATACACCAAGGCTATGTCCCCATCTCAAGTCTGTGATGTCATCATGATGACCTCTCGGGTTTTGCTCTCGAGGTCTCTATGTTGTCATAGATACATAGATACATAGACAGTGTCGGCAGATAAGGGCCTATGGCCCACCCAGTCTGCCCATTTGAGCTTGTAAGTTCAGTTTATGTTTTCCTAGAAGTCTGTTGCCCCTTACCCCTGACCTCCAGAATTCCTTTATGTCTATCCCATGCATTCTTAAATCCTGTGATTGTTTCAGCCCCCACCACTTCCTCTGGCAGGGTGTTCCACTTGTCCACCACCCGTTCTGTGAAGAAATTCTTCCTCATGTTTCCTCTGAATCATCCTCCCTCCAACTTCATCCCATGCCCTCTAGTTCTGAAACATCATTTTAGCTTAAAAATAGTGTATTCCTGCACCCTGTTCCTCCCTGTGAGATACTTGTATGTCTCTATCATATCCCCTCTCTCCCTCCTCTCCTCCAGGGAGTACATGTTCAGTTCCTTCAACCTGTCTTCATAGGACTTGTGATGCAATCCATGCACCATCTTTGTTGCCCTCCTCTGAACCTTCTCTACCCTATCTATGTCTTTATGTAGGTATGGTCTCCAGAACTGTACACTGTACTCCAGGTGGGGCCTCACTAGTGTCTTGTATAGCGGAATTATGACCTCCCTTTTCCTGCTGGTGATGCCCTGCCTATACATCCCAGCATCCTATTTGCTTTACCTGCTGCCTTGTCACACTGTTTCCCTACCTTGAGGTCATCAGAGATGATAACCCAAGATCCCTTTCCTGCTTGGTGCATGCTATATCCTCACCCCCAACTGATATATTGTGCCAGGGTTTTGTGCCCTATATGCATTATCTTGCACTTCTTTGCATTGAATTTCAACTGCCAAACCCCTGACCATTCTTCAAGTTTCTGCAGGTCCTTCTCATTCTCTCTACACCCTCTGGTGTGTCTACTGTGTTACAGAGCTTTGTGTCATCAGCGAACAGTGAAATTCTGCCTTCTAGGTCCTGTGCAATGTCACTGATGAAGATGTTGAATAGGACCGTCCCAGCACTGATCCCTGTGGTACCCCACTGGTCACTCTTCCCTCTGTGGAGCGACAGCCATTTACCACCATCCTCTGTGTCCTGCCACCCAGCCAGTTACCTACCCACCACACTACTGTCCTGCCCACACCCATATTCCCCAGTTTGTGTAATAGTCTTCTATGTGGCACAGTGTCAAAAGCCTTGCTGAAGTCCAGATAGGCTATGTCCACTGCCCTCCCCTGATCCACCTCCCTAGTCACCCATTCAAAAAATTCAACGAGGTTGGTCTGACATGACCTCCCCCTGGTGAAACCATGCTGCCTTAGGTCCTGTAGTCCATTGACAACCAGATGTTCCACCAATCTCTCCTTCAGTAGTGCTTCCATGATCTTCTCCACTACCGAGGTGAGGCTGACTGGTCTGTAGTTCCCTGCTTCCTCTTTGTTCCCACTTTTGTATAAGGGGACTACATCTGCTGTCCTCCAGTCTTTGGGTACCTCCCTTGTTTCCAGTGATCGGCTAAACAGGATAGCCAGAGGTTCAGCCACCACCTCTCTTAGTTCTTTAAGGACCCTGGGGTGCACCCCATCTGGCCCCATTGCTTTATCAACTCTTATTACTTCCATTTCCTTCAGGGCCCTTTCTCGTGTAAAGGGACTTGTGTCCATTTCTGCACCATTCTCACCCCTTGTACTCCCTTCAGACCCATTACCCTCCTCTTCCTCAGTAAAGACTGAGCAGAAATACCTGTTCAATATGTTAGCTGTACTGTTGTCATCCTCCACGTGGCCCCCATCCTCCCCCTTCACTCTCACTATCCCTCCCTTTGTCTTTCCTTTTTCACTTATGTACCTGTAAAAGATTTTGTCCCCTCTACCCACTGATTTTGCAATGTGTTCTTCTGTCTGAGCTTTGGCTTCCCTTACTGACCTCCTGCCTCCTTTGCTTCTCCTGGTACTTCTCCCTAACCCCTTCTGCCTGTGTCTTTTTGTATTGCCTGAATGCAATCTTTTGGCTTTCACTTTCTTTGCTACCTCTTTGGAAAACCATAATGGTCTCTCTTCCTTTTCCTTTTGCTAACCTGCTTAATGCATAATTCTGTTGTTCTTGTAATCCCCATGTTAAATACTGCCCACTGTTCCTCAACCCCTGATTCCTGTCCCATTCCCCTTAATGCCTCTTTCAAGTGTCTCCCCATTTTCCGAAAGTCTGCCTCCCTAAAATCCAGGATACGTGTTTTTGCGTGGTTTGGTTCTGCTCTTTCTGTGATTTCAAACCACAATGACTGGTGGTCACTGTTCCCCAGGTGCTCCCCCACTGTTACTCCCATCACACTGTCCCTGTTTGTGAGCACAAGGTCCAGCATTGCCATCTGCTGAGTTGGTTCCATGACCAGTTGCTTGAGAAAGGCACCCTGAAGGGGAGTCCAGGATAAATCTGCTCCTAGTTGATGCTGCTGCTGGGATGCTCCAGTCCACGTCTGGAATATTGAAGTCTCCAACCAGTACTACCTCACCCTTGTCTGCCATCCTTTGGATGGATAGCATCAACTCCCTATCTGTTTCTTCCTCCTGGGCTGGTGGTCTATAGACCACACCTGTGCGGATGGCTGTCCCCATTTTCCTTTCCAGCTTAACCCACAGTATCTCTCCCCCCATTTTGTTCCTCCTGGATCTCTGTGGCCCTTATGTCATTTTTCACATACAGTGCCACTCCTCCTCCCTTCCTGCCTGCTCTGTCTCTTATGAATATGTTGTAGCCAGGTATGGCCATCTCCTAGTCGTGGTTATCATTACACCAGGTTTCAGTGATGGCCACAATGTCCAGGTCTGACTGCACCATGACAGCCTCCAGATCTTCCATCTTGTTGCTAAGGCTCCTGGCATTTGCACACATGGCTTTCCATGATTTGACCTCCTAGACTGTTTCACTGTTCTACTCCAGCCCCTTCCTTGGTTGTCCTTATCCCGGTTCTCCTTGCTGTCTGCCCTTCTGCTGAATTTTGCCCTTTTCTGCTAGCCACCTCTTGAGCACTAATCTCCATCTTTTGCACACTGCTTTGCAGAAATAGCACTCCTCTGGTTCACTGGTTCCACTGCTAGCTGTGGGGAGTGACAAGTAGGGTACCCTCCTTGCTGGCCTGCACCCCTTTGCTAGTTTAAATGCTTGTCAATGTAGCATTTAAACTTATCATTGAGTGCTTGGATTCCTCCAGGATGGATGCAGGCCGTCAGGCTTGAACAAACCTCTATCCTCCAGGTGGGTCCCAGTCACCAATGAATCCAAACCCTTCTCTCACAGCACCAGTTCTTCAACCATGAGTTAAAGTTCCTGGTGCATGCACTTTATGCGCTCCCTTGCCTCGCAGGTAGTACTTGAGAAAGTGACAGAAGTAACTACTTGCTTGAGACCCCTTCCCAATTTCCTAAACTCTTCCTGAACTTCCTTTGGCTCCCCATTTGCCAGGTCATTAGTACCTAGGTGGATAATGACATCCAGCTCACCCTCCTGTCTTGCCTTCCCAGTGATCCCCAGGATCTTCCTTCTATCCCTCCATGCCGCGGCACCTGGTAGGCACCTCACCTCCCTGTCCTCCTCCTCCTGTGTTCCTAGCTGGATCCCTCTTATGATGGAGTCCCCCACCAGGATTTGCTTCCTCCTCCTCTGGGGTCCACTGCTTTCCCCACTGAGGTCACCTCCTTGGCTAACCTCCACATCCTTTCCTTCCACTTCTCTGAGTACCTCTATTTGGTTGTCCTCATTTGCCAGTGTGGCATATGAGTTCTTGAGTGGAATAGGATCTGGGATGTGCCTCTGCCTGACCGCTCTAACCCTCCCTGAGCCCACTGTCATCCAAGTGCTCCTCGTTCTTGGCATCCTTTGAGGCAGTTGCATTGGACTGGGTGGTCGCTGGATAGGGGTGATGGTACTCCTGACCCAGTTTACTTCTGCTCTGAGTCTGGCTACCTCATCCCACAGTCCAGAGAGATGCATGCAGATAGGGCAGCACCTCAGTGTCCAGAAGGTCTGCCTGAATATGGCTGCCCCACAGACACTGCATTGCACCACTCCCCACATTATACTGCACATCATAGATATTTGATGGGAACACAGCCTTGTTATGTATGGTTGACCATACACTATTCTATATGTGTTTTTCAACATATTACAGTACCTGGTAACTATTAAGTTATTCATCTCCCTGAGTGTTTTTTTTTTGTGTGTGCTTTTAAGCTGTTTGTGCATCCTGGTGTACCAAAGGACCCCCTCAAAAATTAGATATTGTGCAAATTTCAGATAAACAAATAAATACATTTCTGAAGTATTGTCTTACCAGGTGGATGATTTTTTACCTCTCTGAACATGGTACTGTACGATGGGTAGAGCAGCATTTTAGAGTTAGGCATTCATATTTTGTGCTATGACTCTTCCTACCTCATCAGCACTAGGTCTTACTTACCATGACGTGACCTCACAGTAGTAGTGCACATGCATGCTCCATTCAAGAAAAAAATGAACCATCATACAAATTTTGTTGGTATAACCACTTTGTGCCACCATGCCAAATTGCACCCTGTTGTGCATAGCAGGCTTGTAAGCCTTTCCCTGAGCATCACAATGGACATTGCAATGGTACAAAGAATGGGTCAGGGGCATCCAGTTTAATGAGGACATGCATGCCTACGAACCACTGAACTATATTCAGTGGTTCGCCAGTGCTGTCAATCATAGTCGCACCCAGAAGCAGTTCTACAGGGGATCCCTGCCTTGCAAACCAGAAGAAAAGTTCCTGCAGAGGTAGAGTTTAGGCAGCGGCCAGTGCCACCAAGCGATCAGAGTAGTTGGTACTGGGCTATAGAAAGGGGATCCATCGGGCACCAGGAAATAAAAATCGAAGGGTTTATGGAGGGAGCCACTGGACCACCAGGGGCTTCATAGAGCATAGAACACTTGACAATTTGAAAAAATTCCAATCCACAAGTAAGCCCACAAGAGAAGAGCAAGGGGGATGAGAGGTACTTTACAGGGGTAGTATCACTGAATACCACCTGCCTAGCATCATGCCATGAACAGACCCCTGTGCCTGTTGCAGTCCTTTAGGTTAGGTGATTTGCCCCACCTAATATCTGGATTAGCCCAGCTGCATAATGAAACCAAGTGACAATGTCCCAGGGGGTAATCCACTCATTGCTCACAGCTTGTTGGCTTTATGCACAGCTGAAACATATGATGATATAACAATGAACCATTGAGTCCCAAGTTATAACCATCACACTTTACGACTGTGTGTGGCCCCTGGTATTTCAAGTGTTTAACTTCTGTAGGACTAAATGAAACTTTGGGGAAAAAATTCAAAATGAAATTCAGAAAACAAAAGAAAAAACATTTAAAGAAGAGATCCATCCCCACATATTTCTCCAGTACCAGCATGCTTGATCCCTGCCATTCATTCATCCTGCTGGGCAGTGGAGGGGTGGAGGGTTACAAAATAGTATAACAAAGATCAGGATATGATTGGGGTACCACTAGTCTACCAGGGTAGCCATACAAATTGCAATGGCGATCATGACAGAAGGTGGGTAACGCTAGACTTCCAGATAAAATATAAATATTGCAGTGAGTGTGGGAGCAGAAGAGGGGTACCACTAGACAACCAGGGTAAATATATATACCACAACTAGGATCGGGGGGAGAGGGTATCACTAATTTACCAGGTTAAATATACATATGGCAATGGGGATGGGGAAGTAGAAGGTGGATGTAGGTTTTGTTACATTGCCTTGTACCAGTGCTACTGGAGGTGGCGGGGGGGGGTATGCAGCACTGTGCATGTTGATAAGAGTAGGGTTTTGGGAGTGGTAAATAGTGCTGCCTCAATAGCGTTTTACTTCTTCCACACTCCTCTAAATATTTTATCCCACTGTGTCCTATATGCAAGAGGGTTCCCTTATTTGCAAGACCCCTGGAATTATGCAATTCCACAGCCATGGAATTTCCTGCAGAATTTGCACCATGCCACAGAATATATTTAGTGCCGCAGAATTCATTGTTCTTGGTGACTTTTCATTCAAATATACAGTTTTTTCATAGTGACCGGCTTTCTTCCCCATCTCATTTATCCTGAAGTCCCTCCACTATGCTTGGTATGCAATGTCATCAATGACATCACATCATATTTTATCCAATGGCAGGACTGCATTCTGTCACAGAAATAAATAAATCATGCCACAGAAATCACAAAAAGCTGCCACAAAAGCCTAGGATCCCAGTCAGAGAAATCAAGACAAAGTGCCACACAGCACTGGGGGCCTTGCTTATTTGCATGGGTTTTGTGGTATATTTAGCATGATTGCACTACACACTAATTGCTGTGCTACAGGGACCTTTAAAAATGGATCCTGTTCAGATGTGCAATGTCCGGTTAGTGCAGCACCATTCCTGTTAGCGTTGCCCTAACCTTCTATTAATCAGAGTCAATGTATTTTTCATATGGAGAGGTTCAGAAGAAAAAAATACTCACTGTAGTAATGTTGTTTCTTCTCAGGGATCCCTCATGAGAGACAGAGAGAGAGAGAGAGAGAGAGATGCTCTGAAGATGGTGGCAGGCTAAGCTTATGGTCCTGATACTGCCCGCATTTATTTGATTTATTCTGTAACTCACGACAACAGTATTTACCAAAAACATGTGAGTTTTGTGTAGAAACCAGTGGAGTTTCATAACTGGCTTTTTTCCTAAAGTGTCACTTAAATTTAAGAGGCACATTTCTGTTTTCTTGTTAGCTGAGCAGCTTGAATACGTGGAATGGCTTCCGCAATGAAAAAAATCACGGGGACCAGAACACCTATATCCGGATCTACAGCATCTGTCAACAATAGTAACCTGACAAGCAAGGAAGATGTCCTCCAAATCAAAGACATGCTTTCAAGCTTGAAAGCTGACATTTCAAGTATTAAAGTCTCCACAGATTACTTTAAAGGGGAGGGCTCACTCCTTAAAACTAAAGCAGAGGAATCTGATATCAAACTAACGGAGTTGCAATCATCAGTGGCACACCTAATGAAGACTAACGAATACCAACAGAAGCAGATAGATTTATTTACTGCACAAAACTGATGACCTAGAGAACTGAGTTCATAGGAATAATCTACGGATCATGGGAATCCCTGAAGGTTGGGAAGGGAGTGATATGCTACACTTTCTTAAAAGATTTCTGCTAGAATTATTAGATTTTCAATGGCCATGGCTGCTGGAAATTGAGAGGGCTCATAGATCAATTGACCCTAAATCCCCAAATGACAGCAGACCTTGACTTATTGTGGCTTATTTCTTAAGGTAATCAATCAAAGAAGAAATTTTGAAACTGGCCAGAGGCAAGCGATCACTTATTTGCAACAGACACAGGATTTCTATATTTAAGGACTTCTCAGGGGACCTGATGGACAAACACAGGGCATTTTTGAAGTAAAGAAAGAACTTCAAAACATGGGGATCCAGTACCATTTTAAATAGCATGTCACCCTTGTGCTTCATGAGACTAATAGTGGCCTAGTATCCTGCATCATGGTAGATGAGGCCTGGGACATTATTCAAATGACTTTGGAATATGGAACTGGGGCTCGCCAATCCACGGGTCACCAACAATGAATAAATTCAAATGGAGCGTGAGGACCTAACAAGATGGAATTTTCTACTAGGGAGCTGTGTGGGGGTCCTGCATGAGACAGGCCTCCTCTCTCTGCATCTGGTGTCCCTGAGCCAGTTGTAAAGCAAAGAGCCACAACTCCTTACCTTTATTCAGCAGCAGTAAGAAATGTTACTTCCAACTACAATTCCAGCATTCAGAGAAAATCCAAACCATTTCAGTGCTTATTAGATAGAAAATTCATGCACCAGACCCCATTGAGAAATCTCAAAAAAAGAGGCAGAAGCAGGGACAGCCAGTGCTCCTTATCTGTGTCCCCCTCCCAACATAGCCCAAGTCAGGAAAGGATGCAGGTGTCCATCTAATCTGTTGAAACTAATGATGAATGTCACAACTACACAGTGGAGGACTGTGTGCCTGTGGATGTTATCATTTCTCTAGGGGCACTTCCTGTTGGGACATGCTACCTTCCTGTCTGACTTCATGTTGATGCCTGCTTGGAGAAGATTGTTCATTGCAGAACTTCTTGCATAAGGTTTGTATACAGCCAAATTCTGGTGAGATGCCGGATATGAAATCTTCTTCCAGGTGACTCTCGCTGTCATGTTATATTAAGTAATATAAACTCTAACACACTTCCTGTACTTGGCCTATGCCATGGCCAGTGAGTTCTCTTAACTGTGGGCTGGGATCAGACGTCTATGTTAGACCCCTCTTCAAAAGCAGTTCTACTTTGCTGCATTGGATTTGGGTGATTCGGCAGCTTAAACTCTGAAGCAGGTCAACAAACGTCTTGCTAACTGACTTTTAACTGTTATTATTGTTTATTTTTTATTTACTCCTTCCTAAAGGAGGACTTTGGTTTAAATTATCTAGCATTGTAATTTCTTTTTATACAGGGAGCTGATTTCTGGTTTTGCTGTGCCGGTCCATTGTTGTGTGTTCTAGTCTGGCTTAGTTTCAAGCCCTGTATTTAGCTGGTGCTCTTACCTAAATAGGAAATTGTCTGTCCTAACTGTTTGCCTGCTCCCTTTTAATCCTTTACAATGTCACATTTACTTAGCTTAGCTGGTATTCTTGGTATTACACTTAGTGCTGTGTCACAGTTCTCTTAAGCGTTTATTCTGGGTATAGAGTGATAGGTAAGAACTTTACTGAACTTGCACTCGATATATATATATTTTTTGGGGGAGCTGTTTATTGTCAGTAATCTGCTTAACTACAGTATATGTTACATAAGATATGTTTACCTGCAAAATAATCACTATAACTACTATTCAAAACTGTGTTCTTCAATCACTGCCAGGCCCTTAACAGTCCTTTTACCCTTATAATAATATTATTCAGAATATACTTAAGTAACAATGGCTACCTATAAGTTGGTGTCATGGTATGGTAAAGGTCTGGGCTCCGCTGCTAAAAGGAAAAAATCTTAACCTACCTGAACAAAACAAGGGGTGATATAGCTTTTATTCAAGAGACCTATTTAATGCATGAGGAAACAAAGAAACTTCAGCATTCATGGGTGGGGCAGGAAGAACACAGTTGTTTTACTTCAAAAAACAAATGTGGAACTTCCATCTTGATCAGAAAAGGGGTGCATTTTGTCAAACATTCCCATATGGCTGAACAGGATGGAAGGTTTCAAACCCTAGATGGAACACTTAATGGTTACAAGGTGATTTTGTGTAATATTTATGCTCCGAATAGTGGTCAAGAATCCTTTTTAAACCAGATTTATAAAGAACTTACTAAGTCTTTGGAATATGAAGTGATTATTGCTGACCCAGATGTTAACTGAAACACCTTTACTGCAGCCACATCCAAGAGCAGGGTCATTCTTGATGTTCTACAGGAGACATGCCTCAGACAGCTAGTGTCGGAACCCACTCAGGAGGGAGCAGTCTTAGACCTGGTATTTTCAAATGGGGATGGAGAGAGGATCTCAAATTTAGAAGTGGATAGCCATCTGGGAATAAGCAACCACCAAACAGTGTGGTTCACAATAAACACAGCTGTAGAGTCAAGCCATACAAAAGCAAAGGTGTTGGACTTTAGGAGGGCTGACTTTGGTAAAATGGGAGAGTGCTTCACAGAAGCGCTAGCAATCAGGCAAGAAGGAGGGGGTGGAAGAACAATGGGAAAAAATCAAAACTGCCCTCACAGAGGCAACAAGCCTTTATGTAAAGCAAATCAACAAAACAAAATAAAGGAAAAAGTCACTATGGTTCTCAAAGGAGGTGGCAAGGAAGGTTAAGGAGAAAAGGATAGCATTCAGGAAATATAAAGAAACACAGAAGAAGCAAGACAGAGAACTATATCAGTTAAAGCAGAAGGAGGCAGGGAAGGCAGTCAGAATAGCAAAGGCCCCAACTGAGGAAAAGATAGCCAACTCTGTTTTGATGGATTTAGCTTGGGGTATGTGACTTCGTGGTGGTGAGAGCCCTCGAAGATCTGCAACTAGTATTATATTCTGACTACCTGCTTCTGGATTTGTCTACCTTTGCTCATTACTGTGTTTCGGAGGGCTTCTTTCCCTTACTGTTTCCTCTTGGGTGGTGAGAGCTCCTTGGGTGGGCTGAATTTGGGGGAGCTCCTCTGGGATTTTGGCTTCAATTTCAACCTATGTTCCTCTGGCCACTGATGCCATGGAGTGAGAGCCCGCGGCTTCATAATTGGTATTTTGGCGGTGGAAGGTGGGAGCTCCACTGCTCAGAATAGACTTTTCAAAATCTGCCTGGACTGTATACTGTTATTTATTTTCTGTTATTGGATGGTGCTTTTTAATTTATATTTAAGTAGGTTTTGTTTGCTAAGTTTTCTTTTATTAATGATTTAGTTTTCTTTTTTAGATTTATTTGTAATTTTTGCATTGTTTCTAGACTACATTTCTTTTTAGGGAGGTTAGATATTACCATCGCTGGTGCCATGTTTGTGGATGGTGATATTTATTGTCATCCTACCCCCTCCATCTTGCACTACACATCCGCCGCTCTTCATGCCCTCCGCCCTTTCTTTTCCCTTCCATTGCTTTTCCCTATATATCAACATTGTAGGGCCTTGGGAATTGCTTGTTGGAGGTGTCAGCAGGGCGGGGGGCATGAACGGCGGCGGATGAATGAGGGAGGTGCTCGCATCCGAGTGGTTAAGTCCAGAAGATGCCCTGGAGTGAAATGGAGTGCTGAACAGGGTTCTCCTTGTTTGGTCTCCATACCCAAGGGCACCTCCTTCATTAATGGTGGGCAGGTGGTTGGGGCGCCCCAGGAGTCGTATCCAACATGGGCGGTACTTTGCAATGCCAGGTCCATCATGAACAAGTCTGCAATTATAGTGGACTTGTGAGCACTGTGGACCTGACTTGCACCGAAACCTGGTTGGACAGTAATGCCGGCCCAGTTCTTGAGGCCGCAGTTCCAACCGGGTATTCGGTGATACACCACCTGAGATTGGATTGCAGGGGTGGGGGGGTTGCGGTCTGTTTCAAGACTGACTTGGATCTCACTAGTGTTCCAGTGGAGGAGACCAGATCCTTTGAATGTGTTGTAGTGGCAGGTGGGGGCTATAGGATAGTACTCGTTTATCATCCACACGGTGACGGGAAGCTATTCTTTAAGGAAGTGGCAGACTTCATCGTTGACCTGGTATTTGAGTCACCCAGGTTGATGGTGCTGGGCGACTTTAATGCCTGGATCGACGACGAACTCTCACAATTTGGTCAGCACTTCCTCCAATTGATGTGTTCATTGGCGCTCACACAGGTGGTTACCTCTGCCACTCATAAACACGGCCATTCACTGGATCTGGTCTTCCTGCTGGGAATGGAAGCCTCTGATGTGGGGGTGGAACCTGTCGGTTGGTCTGACCATCACACTGTGAGATTCAATTTTTGCTCCCCCCTACATAGGCCTACCCCTGTGGAGATGGTCAAGTACCGCTGTTTAAGGGACGTTACTCCCGATGGCCTAACTGTGGTTCTTGATCTAGCAGTACTGCCTGGGATGAGCTCTAATCCTGAAGAGCTGGTGATAGCCTATAACAAGGCTATCACCGCTGCTTTGGATTTAATTGCTCCCACCCGTGTGCGCCTTCTCTCCCTTCGCCCTCGATTCCCTTGGTTTGATCAGGATCTGAGGGAGATGCAGTGACTAGGACACAGGTTGGAGAGATGCTGGTGAAAATCCAGCTTAGATGCTGACCATCTTAGACTCCTGGAGCATTACAAACTCTATCAGTCAGCAATTTCTCATAAGAAGGCAGTATTCCTGTCCAGAGGGATTGCTGCTGCACAGAATCGATCAGCCCAGCTCTTTTGAACTGTGGACAGGCTGTGCAACCCAGACTGTCTGCAGGTTCATCTAGCTTTTTCACAAATACAGTGTGAGGAGCTTGCTTGATTCTTTGCAGATAAGGTGGCTGACATCAGGGCCAAGACTCACACAGTACTTGCCACGGGAGCTACTGAGGTCCGACCTGCAGTTGCAAGTACCCTGTTTACCTGGAGCTCCTTCAAAAGGCCGGAAAACAATGATATTATGTGGATTGTCCAGGGTATGCTTACCACAAGCTGTAGTTTAGACCCGGGTCCCACTGGCATGATTATGGGCTGTGTTGAGGCTATCATTCTGGTTCTAGCTAGGATAATCCGGTGCTCCTTAGATTCTGGTGATTATCCCCACTCCCTGAAGGAAGCGGTGGTGACACCAGTATTGAAAAAGGCTTCTCTGGACCCAGACTCCCTAGCCAACTACAGACCCATCTCGAACCTCCCTTTTGTGGGGAAGGTAATCGAGAAAGTGGTGGCTGCCCAGTTGGACAATCATTTATCCATCCATAACATCTATGATCCTCTTCAGTCAGGTTTTCAAAAGAGACATAGCACTGAGACTGCACTGGTTCTGGTGCTCAATGATCTCCTGATGGCGAGAGACCAGAAAAAATGGTCCGTTTTGGTTCTTCTGGATTTGTCAGCAGCATTTGACACCGTAGACCATGGGGTGCTGCTCGAGCGCCTGAGACACATCTGTGGGTTAACAGGTTTGGTTCACAGATGGTTTTCCTCCTTCCTCACAGGTAGAATTCAGAGAGTTGTATCGGGGATATTTTCCTCTGATCTGACCGCTCTGTCCTGTGGGGTACCTCAGGGCTCTGTGCTGTCCCCCATGTTGTTTGCGGTGTACATGCTTCCCCTCAGAGACATTGTAAGATGATATGGGCTGGAGTTTCATTGTTATGCCAATGCTACCCAGCTCTATCTGTCTTTTGCACCTGACCAGAATAGAGCACTCTCAGTGTTTAATAACTGTCTCAGTGAGATCCAGGGTTGGATGAGGTCTAGCTGGCTGAAGTTGAACTCTGGGAAGATGGAGGTGATGGTTGTGGATCCTGGCAGCTGGATTGAGGGGTCAGGGGCCAATCAAACCTCAGGTTTATTTCTGGGAGATGTGGAACTCCTTACCTCTGAATGGGTGCGAGACCTAGGGGTGATCCTTGACGATCAGCTGACATTACATGCGCAAGTGTCGGTGGTTGTTAAGGTATCCTTTTACCATCTTAGGAACATCGCTAGGATCAAGCACCTTGTTCCATCTGGCAATCTGCCAACATTGATCCACACCTTTGTGACCTCTTGTCTGGACTACTGCAACTCCCTTTACGTTGGGCTCCCTGAGGTTGATATCCACCGCTTGCAGCTAGTGCAGAACTCAGCGGTCCGGCTGTTAATGGGGACTCCACGATCTTCCCATATTACACCGGTGCTGCAGGATCTGCACTGGCTGCTGATTCAGTGGTGGATCACCTTTAAAGTTGGATTACTGACATATAAAGCCCTACACAGTTTGGGCCCTGATTACCTGAAAGATCTTCTGGTGCCTTACCTTCCGATGTAACCTCTCCACTCAGCCAACGAGGGATTGCTAGAGATTCCGAGGGTAGTTTTAAAATCTTCCGGCACCCGCGCTTTTAG
Source organism: Neoceratodus forsteri (assembly GCA_016271365.2). NCBI lineage: Eukaryota > Metazoa > Chordata > Ceratodontiformes > Ceratodontidae > Neoceratodus > Neoceratodus forsteri. The sequence continues at coordinate 898,112,002 of CM057456.1, read as the reverse complement.
TTTTGTGGCACCAACCCTCTGGAATTCTCTACCACGTTGGATTAGAGAGTGCATGATGGTGGAGGGTTTTAAAAAAGGTTTAAAATTGTTTTTATGGAATAGGGCATTCGGTGAGGATATAGATTTGAATTAAATACTGTATATTTTAGTCCAGATTTTAATGTATTTATAATGTTTTATGACTGTTATCCTGTAATGCGCCTTGATTTAAGAAAGGCGCATAAGAAATAAAGTTTATTATTACTATTATTATAAAACCTTTTATAGGTGCATTAGGGAGCGAAGAAAGACCAAGGGAGGATACTGAGGCTTAATAAAGGGGAGGGAACATTGGCAGAGGGTGACAGTGAAAAAGCAGGGATACTGAACGAATACTTCTGCTCAATATTCACGAAAGAAGAGGAGGGGGGGGAGTTACCTAAACCAAACAATAGAAACACTCTGGATGGGGGTAGATACCAGTCCATTTACAGAAGAAAGGGTTTTGAAAGAACTCTTAAAACTAAAGGTGGACAAAGCAATGGGACCTGACAGGATTCACCCCAGAATTCTAAAAGAACTAAGGGTAGAACTAATGACACCATTGACTACCCTCTTTAACAAATCATGGGAGGATGGGGTGGTACCTGAGGACTGGAGGAGGGTGGATGTGATTCCACTTCACAAAAAATGGGAGTAAGGCAGAGGTAGGAAACTACAGACCTGTTAGTTTGACCTCAGTGGCAGGGAAAACAATGGAATCACTTCTGAAGGAAAGAATTGTTGAGTACCTAGAGGCCAGCGAGGCACAGGACCCAAGGCAGCATGGATTCACAGTGGGAAGGTCATGTCAGCTGAATTTAATAGATTTCTTTGACTGGGTGACCAAAGTAGTTGACCAGGGAGGGGGTGTGGACATGGCCTACCTAGACTTTAGCAAGGCATTTGAGACAGTCACACACAAAAGATTAATATACAAGTTAACCAGCCTTGGAGTGGGTTCCAGGGTGGTAGCCTGGGTAAAATATTGGCTGGACAACAGGACGCAGAAGGTAATACTAAGCAGAGTCCACTCTGAAGAAAGGGGGGTTACTAGTTGAGTACAGCAGGGTTCTGTACTGGGACCGGTCCTCTTTAATGTCTTTATAAGTGACATTGTGGAGGGACTGGAAGGAAAAGTATGTCTCTTTGCAGAAGACACAAAGATATGCAACAGGTTTGATACAGACGGTGGGGCGGAAAGGATGAGAAGGGACTTGGCAAGGTTGGAGGAATAGTCAAATGTATGGCAGCTTAGATTCAATGCAAAGAGGTGCAAAGTAATGCACCTGGGAAACAAAAATCCAGGGGAAGGGTACACAATGGGGGGTGAGATACTAACAACAACAAGAATGGAAAGGGGCTTGGGGGTAGTCATATCAGATGACTTAAAGGTAGGCAAGCAATGTGAGAAGGCAGTAAGGAGGGCTGGCGGGATACTGGGATGCATAGGGAGAGGCATCACCAGTAGAAAACAGGAAGTTGTTATCCCTCTGTACAGACAGTTTGTGAGGCCCCATCTGGAGTACTGCATGCAGTTCTGGAGACCCCATCTCCACAAGGACATAGACAGGATGGAGGCTGTCCAGAGGAGGGCAACTAAAATGGTGCAGGATCTGCACCAGAAGACATACGAACAGAGATTAACTCATTATATCCTTGGTGGTCATTTTGTATCAGGAGAAGCAATGGATGGTTCAGACTTTATACTGAGCTATTGGGTACGGTGAGTTAAAGGAGCTTAATATGTATACCCTCAAGGAAAGGAGGGAGAGGGGGGACATGATAGAAACATTCAAGTACCTCAAGGGAATCAACAAAGTCCAAGAGGCTAGCATCTTTCAGAAAAAGAGATGTGCAAGAACAAGGGGCATAATTTAAAGATAGAGGGGTGACAGCTCAGAGGTAATGTGAGGAAGTATTTTTTTCATGCAGAGGGTTGAGGATACATGGAACGGCTTTCCTGAGGAGGTATTGGAGTCAAAAACAGTGGGGAAATTCAAGAATGCATGGGACAGACATAAGGCAATTCTAGTGGGGGGGTAGGAGGAAGTAGGCTGTTGGTTAACTAGGATCTGCAGCTTATCCATTAGGTAGGGAAATGAGCAGACTAGGTGGGCAAGCGGTCCTTATCTGCCATCAAATTCTGTGTTTCTATGACCCAGTTTTGGACAGGTCCTTGAACAAAGCTGTACGGTTTGAAACCAAAGCAAGAATATCTTTTAGGAAACTCTTGAAGGATTTCTCCCTATCTGACAGCTGTCATCCAGTCCACCCCAAGGGTGGGAACTATCTCTTTTTTTTTTCAAACAGACATCATTCCTCTAGTAGAAAAACAAATACAAGGTGCTGCGTCAGCATGTGGTCTAAAAGCAAAACAAAATGGTTATATTAAATGCACGCTGAAAATAGAAAATAGAGTTAAAAATCTACGTTTCGACCTTAGGTCTTCTTCAGGAAATATCTAAAAGAGAAAAAAAAACAAGTTAGTGTAGGATTGTAGGATTGACTATATCTTAATCTCTAACAGACTTCTGAACACTATTACTGGAGCCAGTATTAAAAACACCACAGTCTCTGACCACACCCTTATTAGTGTTGATTTTGATTGGGATAGCAGAGGGAGAAGTTGCATTGATGGAGGATGAACACAATGTTGCTGAGTGACAAGAACTTTGTGAAAATGCTTGAGTCTCAGACTAAGGACTATTTTAGTAATAATGAGAATGAGGAAGTTTCTCTGGCCACCTTCTGGGAAGCTTATAAGGCATTCATCAGAGGGCATATTATTGCTTTTGCTTCTAAAAAGAAACAGGAGAGGGAAAACAAGCTAGATAAGAAGGAACAACTACTTTTTTTATTTTATTTATTTATTTAAAATCGGTGACCGGGAAAGGCACACTGAGCTGAGGGTCATTTCCAGGCGCGATCCGGGTACTAAGTATGCACAGGAGTGGACCAGTGTTACAATATGGGTAATTTACAAACATTTACAAGAATTTTAATATGGTTTAGGCACAATGTATACAAAGGTAAGACATAAAAATAATAAGGCGAGAATACATAGGTGTAACTAACAGTTAAGTACTAAGACATTTTGAGGCCCCATTTAGGGGGATCAGGAGCAAGCAGGGATTGAGTTTGAAATTAGCAGGGTAACCAGCTCAGGCCAACAAGATCTGTAATCACAGAGCAGGAGGCTTATGAAGGAAAACACAGTAGAGATAAGAGGGGAGAGCACACAGGGTCAGAAGGGAGATGGAGGGGGGTCAGGAGCATTGGGGGCACTGAGGGAAGGGGAGGAGTCTGAGGAGCCTTTTGAGGGATGAGAAAGGAGAGGTAAGGCACAGGTTAGAGGGTAGGTTATTCTAGAGCAGATGGAGATGGTACGAGAAGGCAGACTGGCCTGTAGCAGAGTGAAGATGAGGGATGGAGAAGGTGCATGAGTCTCTGTGGTGAAAAGAGTAGGTTGTTGATTTGGCTGGTGTAAGGTGGGATGAGAAATAGGGGGAAGGGAGCCAAACCAATATTTAGCAATGAGGGAGGCACGGTGGACAGTTCTCCTGTGAAAGAGCAGAGCAAGGGAGAGTGGAGCATAAAAGAGACAGTGATGGGTAAGAGGAGGGGAGGCGGTAACAAAGCGGCAGAAGGAGTTGAGAAGAGTGTCCAATTTGGAGAGGGAAGAGGTTGGGGTAGAGCCATAGACTACATCAGTGTAATCCAACACTGGTAAAATTGTTCAATGTACTAAAGCATGCCGAGTGGGGAGAGGGAGGTTGGCTTTGTGGCAGTAGAGGACTTCAAATTTGGGCCAGAGTTTGGTGCAGATGGTGTCAACGTGTGTAGGGAAATCAAGGAGGCTGTCAAGCCAGACACCCAGGTATTTGAAGGCAGAGATCATCTTAAGGGGTGAACCATCCAGGGAGGTGATCGCTGGGAGGGGGGAGGCAGGCCAGCTTTTGTCTGGAACTAAAAAACATGGTAACTGTCTTTTTGGTATTGAGTTTTAGTTGGTTTCATTGGAACCAGGACTGAACTTTCTTGAAGCTGTTTTGGAGAGTGGGGAGAATGCTGTGACAGTGATACACAACAGAGAGGTGAAAGTGGAGTGTTGTTTCCAAAAACCTGACTGCACAGGTGATAGGGAGTTTTTTGAGGAGAGAGAAAGTCTGAGAGCTTTGCTAAAATAAGGGATCCCTGGACTTTAGCAAGGGAAGGGAGGAGTGAGATGGGTCGATAGTTTCCAGGGAATGAAGGATCGCCGTCCTTGTGTAAGGGTAGGACTTTGGCCAATTTCTGGGCTTTGGGAACAGTAGCTGGGGAGAGAGAGAGAGATTTAGTATATATGTCATGGGGGTGGCTACTGAGGGAGCAGAGATGTGGAGCAATCTAGGGTGGGAAAAAGCCAGAGCTTGATTTGGAGGGGTTGAGAGAGATTAGTGCAGTGTAAACATCAAGGGAGAGAGAAGGGAGGAAGAGAGGCCAGTGGGAGGGGGAGGGGAGGATTCAGGAGGGTAAGGTGAGGTGCCAGCTGGAGGGGGGAGGGGGAGTTGGGCAGGGCATAAGACAGAAAGAACTTGTTGAAAGCCTCAACTACAGAGGCAGGGTCAGAGACAAGGGAGCCATCAATTTTAAGGACTGGGCAAGTTTGTTGGGAGGGGAGATCCAGGAGGGAGTGGATTACCTTCCAGAAGAAGCAGAGGAGTTATTGCTCTGATCTAGCTGGGATTTGAAATAGGATGCCTTGGACTGGTGAATTGCCTTGGTGCACCTGTTTCTGAATTGTTTGTAAGATAAGAGGTAATTTGGGGTGTGGGATGCCTTGTAAAGTCTCCAGGCTTTTTCCCTAGAGCGACACATGGTGATAAGGTCAGAAGTAATCCAGGTGTGGTGGTATTGTTTCATATACCGTCACTGCAGCGACTCACCCACCGCGAAGACCACCACAGCACCAGAAATCGGGCAAAATCCGCCCATTGCTGTGGTGGTCCATACAGCAATCGGGACTGCTTTGCTGGGTGATTTCCTCCTCCAGTCCAACTCTGATGCGGAGTTAGAATCTTAGTGACCACGGGGTGTGGGAGGCAGAGCCCCCACAAGGGGGGGTTCGGGGATGCAGCCCCCTGATTGCAAGCACTGACATCCCGCGGCTACAATGCCGACAGTCGGCATTGTAGTTGTCGCAGTAGGGGATATCGATGCTAGCGCTGTTGAAGCACTATAGGTAAACCATGTTGTTTCACCCTGATTTGTTTAAGAGGTGTGTGGAGGTCTCAGAAGCAATTGAAGATGTTGTAGAAATGGTATAAGGCAAGGTCAACATCCAGGGCAGAGAAGACAGGTTGCCAGTCAGCATTTAGGAGATCATGCTGCAGGTTGATTTCGTAGAGGGAATGGAAGGGGCGGGACCACATGAATTTGGGAGGAGAGTGTGTATTTTGCATATGCAATAGGTCATGCAGTGTTAGCTGAGGGTGTCAGAGAGGCTGCCCAAAGCAGAGATGCAATGGGGTGGGAGGATAGTATCCAATCTCGAAAGGAGTGATTTTGGGACCAAGTGTTTACATGGGTAGGTTCCTGGACAAGTTGAGAGAGGTTGAGTGCCTTGATCATTAGGGTGGTAGGCTTGGCAGATGAGGAGAGACAGTCAAGACTGAAGTCACCTAAGAGCAAAAGTTTACCATTGGAGGTGAGGGTTGAGATAGAGGAGATGACCTTGAAGATAGAGTTGGGAGAGGCCTTGTGCAGGTCGTATAGAGCACTAATGTAGAGGGGGCTGAGGAGGGAAGGGATAAGTGGGCAATAATGAGTTTGTGGGAGGAGAAGCTGGATTCTTTAAAGATAATAGAGCTGGATATGGATCACCTGATGTACTATACTACCCCCCCCCCTCGCTTACCTTTATCTTGGCGGAATAGGTTAAAGTCAGGAATGGAGAGAGAGGCGTTAGGGATTTTGGCAAATAGCCAAGTTTCGGAGATGCAGAGTATGTCAGGGTGATACTGGGTTAGCCATACATTTAGTGCATAAATTTGGGGGAGGAGGTGTCTGGCATTAAGATGAAAAATACAGAGGCCATTAGTTAGAGAAGATGAGATCTGAGATGGAGACAACCCTGGGAGGGTAGCGGTCGCAGTGATGGTGGATTTGGGCATGGGGGGCCAGGGTTGGGCTGGATGTCACCAGTGAGGAGGAGAAGGGAGAGGGGAAGGAGTGGGTGTGATTCGATCTGTCAGAACTGCGAACAGATGGCAGGGCAGAGAGGTTTAAGCAGCAGCAGAGAGCCTCAAGGTTTAGTAGGTGGAAGGGGAGCAGGGAGGGGTGGATGATGGGGGAAAAGGGTGAAGAGAGAAAGAGGGGGTAGAACGTAGGGTGGAAGAGGAGAAAAGGTAGGGGATAGGAGAGTGCAGGAGGTAGGCCGTGGGAGGTAAGAGGGTGGGGCAGCTGATGGAGGGGGCAGGGAGAAGATGAGCAGATAAGGTGAGACAGGGCTGGGGCTGCTCTGGGGGGATGGGGCAAGAAGGAGGGGATATGTGGGAGAGAAGGTAAGTAAGTAAGAGAATCAGGATGGGGATATGGATGGAGAGGGAGAGGGTGGGCGACATGGTCAGGAGAAAGAGAGTGCCACAGACAAGGTAAAATTGGAGATAGAACACAACAGAGAGAAAGTAGAGTGTTAAGACGGGGAAGAAAGAAGCAGCAGCAATTGAGAAATGGGGCTTAAGCTGGTAGGAATAGTCAAAGGACTGAGCTACTAGATTTATTGGCATTCAGCCACTGTACAAGGTGATATAGGGAGAGAAATTGTGAATTAATCTAAGGGTGGATACTGCTGGGTTTCAGTTGGACAAGCTGCACTGTAGGGTGGAGTCTGAGGTACAGCAAGTGGATTTAAAGAGTGATGGGCCTGGGGAGGGTGGACAGGAGAAAATGTAGAGCAGAAGCACAAAAGCAGCTAAGAAGCTGGAGCGCAGATTTAGCAAGAGTCCTTTCAGCTCACTCTAGGAGCCACTTAAAAGATTAGAAGCCATATCTAAGTCCCATAAGACACCTGTTAATGGGCTTCTTCGAAGAATAGCTTGCATCAGGTTTGAGATTAACACAGTATATTCAGCAAGAGCAGAGTATGCTTTATTTAGAACAAAACAATATCATTGGGAAGCAGGGGCTAAACCTGGTAAACTGCTAGCTTCAAGGCTTAAGGAACTGCAGCAACAAGCCTTAATTCTGGGCATCCAGACTACATCAGATAAAACTGTGACCCATAAGGAAGACATTAGTAAAGATTCTTTCCTTTTGTAAGGGCATCTACTTAAATCAGGTATTGACACCCCTGACCTGATGGATGTTTTTTTCAAGGGTTTGGACTTACCTTCCCTCTTGGTGCAGGAGCAATCTGACATGGATAGGGATATTTCCCTGCTTGAAATTGAATGGGCCTTCAGCTCACTACCTTCTAGTAAGATCCTGGGACCTGATGGACTCCAGGCAAATTTTATAAAACCCTGACTCCAATACTAGCTCCTAAATTTCATTCTGTGGTACAAGGTCTTCGAGAGGTTGAATCCCTCACCCACTCAATGCAATACGCTTTTATAACCCTCACCCCAAAGAAAGGCAAGGATCCGTTCGAGTGCTCTAGTTACAGGTTCATATCCCTTCTTAATTCTGATTACAAATTTATTGCCAAAATTCTAGCAAGGAGAGTGCAAAACATCATCACCAAATTAATCGGTAGAGAACAAGTGGGATTTATGCCCGGTAGAGCAGGTCAGATTGCCTGCAATGGCTGCCTAATCTAATGTGGTGGACAAATAAGAAAAAAGCCTTATGCTGTTTTATCTTTAGATATTTTTAAGGCATTCGACTACCTGCAGTGGAGCTACCTGCCACAATCTCTTAAGGAGTTTAGGTTTGGGGGGTGAGATTCCTATCCTGGACTCTTATGATGTACAAAAGACCCCTGGCCCAATTAATCATGAATGGGCTCCTGTCAGCACCTTTTAACTTACATTGTGGCTCAACACAAGGATGCCCATTATCCTTATATTGATTTATCTTAGCCTTCGAACCTTTAATCTGCACCATCAATGAGCACACAGGTATTCAGGGAGTGTTAGTAGGAAAGCAAAATCAATAAGTTTTTGCATTTGCTGATGACCTGCTATTGGCTGTTACAAGACCAGCAACTTCGAGTAGAGTGATTCATTAGCTCTTGGAGGGATATGCAGAAATTTCAGGTTTGTTTGTAAACTGGGATAAAACACAATTGTTGCATAATCATCTTTCTCCAGTCAGTAAGTCTGCTCTGAAGGATATTTTAGACATCAGGTGGTTTAAAGACTCAATTACCTATCTAGGTTTGTGTATTTCTGTTAACATTGAATCCATTACAGAGTTGAATTACACACCCTTTTTGAAAGATTTAAGTATGGATCTAACAAGGTAGTCCAAGCTCAACCTTTCCCCATGGGGTAAACTTAATGCTGTTAAAATGATCTTAGCCCCAAAGATTTCCTATTTCTTCCAAAATCTAACCATGTTACTGGGAACCATGCTTTTTAAGAAATTGGAAAAACATTAGAGAATTCATATGAGATGGTTCTACTCCTCGATTGAGCATTACTAAGTTAAGGGCCCCAATGGAAAAAGGTGGCTTTGCTCTTCCTTGGTGGGAGAGATATCAGCTTGCTTTTGCCCTGAAACAAACTCTACCACACTTAAACTATATTCAAGTCCCACTGCTGTCATGAGCCATTGTGGTTACAACTAGAAAAGTTTTTAATTGGCTTGCATGTCCTGTCTGACTTTCTTTTTTTGTAAATCTCCCCTAAATGGGGGGGGGGGGGAATAACCATTGTTCGTCCTTCTCCATTAGGACCCTTAAAAAAGTTAACTCCTTCATCAATCCCAATAATGCGCCTCTGGACTTTATGCCCTTGTGGTCCAATCCCCTCCTAGCTTATGATAGTCTTCTGGTACTAAAAGATATTTGGAGGAAGACTGGTATACTTAAGGTTAGGGATGTCATAGATTTCGGACACAGGTTTATTTTCTTTTACGTAAATCCAGGATTAGTTTAATATTCATAAATCCCATTTTTAGGGACCTACACAGTAAAAGAGTGTTAGACCAAGATTACTGCTTAAATAAAAGCCCAGATTGGGATCAAGTTCTCAAGCTTGGCACTCTCAAGAAAAATGCTGGTATTCTATATAAGATACTAACAAATCTTGCCTTCTCCATGGTTACTACCACAGGAGCCAAGTAATTTTGGGAAGGAGAGCTAGCTACCACCATCAATTCTCTGGACTTGGAAGGAACATGGAAACAGGCATGAATGAGTCACAGAGAAGTCCAAGGTAGGCTGATCCAGTTTAAAATATTGCATGGCTTTTATTATTCACCCCTCAAGCTGTATAATATGGACCTAGCCATAGATTCCAAATGTCGGTGCTGCAACCAATCAGATGCAGGTCTTGCTCATACCCTCTGGGACTGCCTTGATATCCAGGACATCTAGAAAAAGATCCATGAGATTTGCTCCTCTGTAACCCAAGCCAATATTCCATTCTTGCCTACTTTATTTTTGTTGGGCATTTTCCCTGAGTCTTGCAAACTAGACTGCAATGAATGTGTTTGGGTTTGTCTGGCATCCCTGATTCTCAAATGGATTCTGCTGAGGAACTGGAAATCACAGAATATCCCCTCTAAAGAAGAATAGTACAACTGTATGGCCCTCTTTGCTAACAATAAAAGACTTAGCTACAGTATCCATGGTAAATTAGAAATGTTCCATAATATTTGGACCCAATTTTTTAATTCATCTATGTATTTATATGTCCCTCAGAGCCACTCCTTGCTGAAAATGAGTGGTTTCACGTACCTCAGCTGGAGTGAGAACAGCGAAGTGAAGCTGAGCTGTTCTGGCTCCAGCTGAAGGCAAGTGAAACCACTTGTTTTCAGAATCAAGTGGTGATGAGGGATGTATTAATATATTATTGATCGAGAGCAATCAATAATATATTTTTTTAAAAATAAACTTCCCAGAATGTGCCCGTTTCCAAGGCATCTGCGCTTGAGACGCTCTTCATGGATATAAGAGTGCCTCACGCACAGAGGAAAGGAGCACTCCGATTGGTCAGGAGTGCTCCCTCAATCTATAATACACAAACTCAGACTACAGGGTAAACATTCTTTTATTGATTTCTGTAATCAACGCTAACTTCAGCCTCTCTAAGTAAGCCTTTCTTTTTCCTTGATAGTGAATGATGCTTGATCCTGTAAGGTACTATCTAGCCAAAGTACTCTATATTATCTTTCCATTAAGAAAGTATACCTGTTCTGTATGAAATTTGATGTTATTACTTGAAAATTCAATAAAAACTTATAATGGTAAAAAGAAAGGGATCCCTCACTGTGATTTACACAAGCATAATTTTTCCAGCAGAGAGTGATGCCCCAGAGATAGAACCTTATGCTAATGATGGAATTTATAACTTAAGGTTCAAACTCTGCACTGTGGTCATGCTGCACTCTAGCCCCTAGTCGCAGATTTGTTACTACAGCTAGAGGGAGCTGTGACTACTAAAACTACCAACATTTTCCTTTTTTTTAAGAATTTTGAACATATGAACATACGAAACTGTGAGCAGAGACAGACCTTCTGGTCTATCGATGTCTGCGCGAGTGTGCAGCTAGCACCCTAGATTGCAGCTGCCCCAACCCCCTTCCTATCTGTCTCTCCCATAACTGCCTCAGTCCCCCACACCCAGACCCTCCTTCTTGCTTTGTCCCATTCTCTCTTAAAACTTCCTACTGTCTTACATGATACCACCCCCTCTGGAAAACACCAACAAATTTAAGGCAGATGTAATGTGGAAAAATAGTTAAGAATTATTTAACTGACCACATTTAACAATTGTCAAAGAACTGTAACAGTAATGTTCAAGCAAACTTAATAAGAAAAGAACTGATTTTTATGTGAACCTATTTTCAGCTTCTGGAAGCAGAGGCAGGGTTTAGGAGTGTAAATCACAGTGAGGGATCCCTGAGAAGAAACAACAATGCTATGGTGAATATTTTTTTCTTCTAACCCAGGAATCCCTCACTGATGCTTCACACAATCAGACTCTTCAGCAGAATCTTGGGAGGCCAGGTCCAGTACCTACTTAGGAAAATGTTTCTGCAAGATGGCAGTTCCAAAGCTGGCATACCTTCTGGACTGTATGTCCAGACAATACTGCTTTGTGAAGGTGTTCACTGTTTTCCAGGTAGCTGTTTTGCAAATGTCTAATAGTAGGATGCCCCTTGTGGATGCCACAGAGGCAGAGGTGCTCTTAAGTGGAATGTGCCCTTAAGCCTCAGGGAGGTATTTTCCCAGCTTTTTCATAACAGAACTGTATGCAAGAGACTATCCAGTGATAAATAATTCTCTTGGCTGCTGGTTTACCTTAGCCTACTTCACCATAAGCAACAAAAGGCTGAGTGCCCTGGGGTTTGGCATCCTTTATCTGATCCAGATTGTAGCCAAGTACTCACTTCAGATCCAGGCAGTGCAATCTTTGCTCACTTGGGCTTGAATGCTCAGGGGAGAGCAAATTAAGGGCAACTGGTTCTGGTGGAATTCCAATACCACCTTAGGTCGGAATTTCCTACTGGTTCTAAGGACTACCTTGTCAAAGCAGAGGTGCAGACAGAAATTTTCATTTTGTACACATGATCTCCAACTGCTGTCACCCCACAATTAAAATAAACTCTAAAAAGAGAAAATATGAATGCAAAATATTGGTATTATGGAGAGTGAGAAATGTATAAACTAGCAATTTTTGCACTAATCACTGAGCCACCTAACTGCACTTTCTAATTGTGATACACACACACACTGACTAAAACATATACACATATATCTATCTATCTATCTATCTATCTATCTATCTATCTATCTATCTATCTATCTATCTATCTATTCCTGTATAACATAGCAGTGCACTGTCTACACACAGTTTTACAGATTAAAAAAAGACTTTGAGGGACTGTTTTCTTCTTTTCAGGCTCCGAGGGACATTAGAAGGTGTAGAGTTGCCACTAGACACCTCATTTAAATCAGCAATGACATGCATAAGACTGAAACTGATCTACAGTAGATAACGGGGGAATATAGACAAACAACTTTTGCACTAACCACTGAGCCACCTAAATGCACTTTCTAATTGTGATACACACGCACTGATGAATACATGTACACATATATGCATATGTATATTCCAGTGCATTGCCCCCCCCCACACACACACAGCCTTATATGGCATTTGTTTACTTATACGTTTAACCCTAACTTTTACTGTATTTATGATAAGCACTATGTTTTGCACTAACTCATTGTACTAATCTATGGCATGACTGTGTAATGAAGGTAGAGGACCAGGGAGGTGCAGTGGATGTGGCCTATTTGGATGTTATTGGGGAAATTACAGAGGGACTTGAGGGGAAGGTATGCCTGTTCGTAGATGATACAAAGGTATGCAAAAGGGTGGACATGCCATGGGGGTTGAAAAATGAGGGAAGACCTTAAAAAACTGGATAAATAGTCTGAAGAATGGCAGCTGGGATTCAATGCAAAGAAGTGCAGCATCAGTGCAGGTATGATAATAACATAAGCTTTGTGTAGACTGTGTCTTGATGGTAATATGAAAGAAATACATAGCAGAGTTGCAGTTAGATGGTATTAATAAGTGAGAGAAACCAATATAGATCAGATATTAAGTTTTCAGTGCAACACAGAGTTATAGACAAAACATGTTTAAATAGTGCAAGCCTAAAAATTCACAAATAATACTGATAAATGAATACATAGTTACAAACAGAAACATGTTTACACAATGCCAGCATTGAAAAAGCAATTGCAGCGTGTCTTTCAGTTTCTGTAGTCTTTAAAGTAAGACTTCAATACTGGATGTTTTATGGCCTTGTATATCTGTATAGCATTCCTTTTGTGGCTTTTGACCTTAACACTGCTACATCTTATCTGTAGTGCTGTGCTTCTCAGCTAATTAGGCCTCTAAAACGGTGGCATCCATGCATAGAATAAAACTGTTTTTTTTTTATTGTTTTTTTTTTATTTGTTTGTTTGAGAAGTCCTGCTATGAAATCACCTATTTTGTGCATCTCAGTGCAACACAGGCAAGAGGAAAAAGTTAGAAAGAGACAGAGATATCAATCTCAAATACAGTTGAAAGGCTGATTATGTTGACATGTTTATGAGGTATGAATCTTTCTTGAATGATAGTTCTACCCACACTAAATAAAGTAGTGCTTTCAAGACTGCTCAGCTCAAATGATCACAGCAGACTGCTTGCTTCAATTAGTGCAGTGATTCCTCAAAACCACTAATTTTATCTAGTCCATTGGGTGTCTGGAGTGCTCCCTTTCTCTACTGTCATAGCAAGACATCTGCAGGGCTATGCCTACTGCAACCATAAAAATGTACACATTCTCTCCTGCTTCTGCCCTTCATTATAAAGCAAAGCAAACTGGTTTGTTATCAGATGACTTGTCTCATCTCTAAACAGGTTGTACATGTATCTATGTCCTAAACAATAAAAGTTTAAACAGATAAAGACATGACTCAGGCCTACACCAACTCAAATACTCCAGATTACAATGATAGTGGTAACAAAAAGGCATATGGTTTAGGAAAGGAACTCCAAAAAACTGTACACAGATGTGAACAGTGAGTATGCATGCCTACACCCTTGTGTCCATGTGGAAGATTATGTAGTTTGGTTCTGTACAGCGGGCTTGCAGCTCACTTACCCTCCTGGAAGATGTCATGGCAATCAGGAAAATGGTTTTCCATGTGACATATTTTAAATCAACAGTAGTCATAGGCTCAAAGGGGACCTCCATGAGCTGGGCAAAGCAGATGTTCAGGTTCCATGGAAGGACTGGGTCCCACACAGATGGGTATAGGTGGCTGAGTCCTTTAATGAACCTTTTAAAAATAGGTTGAGATGCCAGTGACTTGTTCTTGTCTGCTGTTGTATAGGCCGACACTGCTGCTAGATGTTTCTTTAGTGTTGACAGCTTAAGGCCTAAGGACTGCAAGTATACTAAGCAGTTCAGGACAGTAGGCAACCCTGCCTACATTGATAATCTTTCTGGAGACACATCAGTATGCAAATTTCTTCCACTTAGAGGAGTATGCATTCCTGGGTGCTGGTGTTCTGGAAGCTTTAAGCACCCACATGACCTCCTGTGATATATTTAACACAGAAAACTGTAGCTCTTTAAGAACCACACACTCAGGCATAATATCCTGGGGTCTGGAAATGTTATCCTACCCTGAGACAGAGTCAGTAGGTTGAAACTCAGTTGCAGGCTGACTGGATTCTTGCTGGACAGGGCCAGGCGCATTGAGTACCAGGCATGCCTTGTCCAGTTTGAAGCTACTAGGATCACTGTTGCTGGCACTCTCTTGAGCATTCTCTGTATGAGTGGGAATGGTGGGAAGGTATACAGAAACCCTCCTGTCCAATTCAAGGCTATGGCATCCTCTGAGAGTGTGCTCTTTGCTGATGGTCTACAACAAATCTTTGGGAGCTGATTGTTCTCCCAGGAGGCAAACAGATCTATTTCTGGAGTGTCACATCTCCTGAAAACCATGGACAAAACCTGCTGGTTGATGGTCCATTTGTGGTTTCCCCGGCTGATTCTGCTTAGGGAGTCTGCCAGGACATTGTCCTCACCTGGCAGGTGTACTGCTCAGATCTTTGCATCTAAGGAGTAAGCCATATCCCAGATCCTCTTTGCCTCTGCGCACAGCCTTAAGGCTCCTGTACCTCCCTGCTTGTTTATGTCATACACTATTATGGTGTTGTCTTTTTTGATCTGGACAGACTGACCTTGCAGCTGGAAAGAGAAGGATTACATTGCCATAAATACTGCCATGAGTTCCAGGAGAATTATATGCTGCTGGGTTTCCTGTGGGCTCCAGACACCACTTACTGTGAGGTCCTCCAGGTGGCGCCCCACCCTAGAAGTGAAGCATGTGTTGTTAGGATACTTGCTGAGGATTGCTGGAGGAAGGGAATGCCCTCTCTGAGGTTGCTTTCATCCTTCCGCCACTCTAGTGCACTTACCAATGCTTTTGTGACTGGCACTAGTTTGGAGACAGAGTCCCATCTTATTGAGACCAGTTTTTTTTTTTAGTGGTACTTAATGTCCCTCATCTGAAACCTGGTCCATGGCACCACTGCTGCATCCAGCTGCAAGGTACACTAAAAGAGAGAAGTGAAAGGGGAGATATGATAGATACACTGGAAGAGAGAATTTAAAGGGGAGATATGATAGAAACATTCAAGTATCTTATGGGTGTAAACAAGCTGTAAGTGGAAGACATCTTTAGGTACAGGAGAGGTACAAGAAAGGGTGGCACAATATGAGATTGGAGGGAGCAGGTTAAGGGTTAAGGTGAGGAAGTGCTTTTTAACAAAAAGGGTGGTGGATGCATGGAATAGCCTACCCCAGGAGGTGGTAGGAGTGAGCACAGTGTCAGATTCAAACATGCATGGGATAGGGATAAGGGAACCCTAGAGGTGAGAAGAAGAAGCTAAAGCTGATGACCAAGTAGGGTCAGCAGCTGCTGTGACAGGTAGGGTATATGAGCAGACTGGATGGGCCTAGTGGTCCTTATCTGCTGCCAACTTCTACATTTCTATGTGGCCCAGCTGCTGTAGAAAATCCCTTGTAGGCCTTGGTTAGCAGACTGTGAAGGATTTTGCTGTGGCAATCAAATTTGCTAACCTCCTCTGAGGGAGGAAGGCTTTTCCTTGCAGGGTATCCAGTTCTGAGCCTATGAACTCCAACACGTGAACAGGTTCTGTCTAGGACTTCTGCAGATTTATCAGGAACTTCAGGGTTTCCAGGGTGTAGTTCACCTTCTGGATAGATCTTTTTTCTCTTGTTCTATTTTTCTTGAGACTAGCCAGTTGTCCAGGTAGGGAAAAACCACCATACCTTGCCATCACAGGTGTGCTGCCACTACGGCTAAGCATTTTTAGCTTATTGTATAGCGTTATTTGCACTTGGTTTAACTACTGATGTTATTTGCTCTGTAAAGTCATACTGTGTGCTGTATACCCAATATGCTTGTCTGCCGTTGGATTGTTCACCTTGATGTGGAACCTTCGTAAATGAGCTCTGAACTCAAAGGCTGTATCCGCAAATTTAAATAAATTAATTTTCAGAAGACACTTGATACTGAATTGAGGCCTATGGGAAGGGCTACAAACTGGTACTGGCAATTTCCTAGCCTAAACCTGAGATATTTTCTGTGGGTAGGTCTGACTGGAATGTGAAAATAGGTACCTTTCAGATCCAGTGATCCTAGCCAATCCCCTGACTGACACTGGGCCCAGTGTAACCATCGTAAATCTTTCTTTTTTGATATGCTTGTTCAGATATCTGATGTCTAAAATGGGTCACCACGCCTCATTTTTCTTGTGGGTCAGGAAGTAGCTTAAAAATAGGCCCTTGTCACACTGTGAGGCAGGGACTGTTTCCACTGCTGTTGCTTGTAGCAAGTTGTTTACTTCCATTTACAGCAGAATTCTTTCTGTGGGAGAACTGACCGGACAATGTTAGTGTTTCTGAGGTTTTAGGAATTTTTTGAACTACAAAGACAACCCCTGGCCCACTACCTCCAGGACCCACTTGTCATGGTAATGATTACCCATTCCTGGAAGTAGTGGACCAACCTTCCCCACACACTGGCAATGGTTGAGTGACCTGGGCAGAATGGTCAGGGATTTTGTTTTGGCTGAGGCTTGGGGACTGGTGCTGCCACAGCATGCTTGGAGCCCCTCCTTACTCTGCTCCTGTAGCAACCTCTTTGGATTTGGTACTCCTAGTGGATGTAGAGGGCATAGCCTCTGGGAAAGTAGCCCCTACCCCTGCCTCCCTTAACATAAGGCCTATAGGAAGAGGAGCCCTTTTCTTTATCAGTGTTGTTTTTCAGTGTTTTTTACTCATTCATGTTGTCATGTATACCTCTGTTTTGTCACCAAAAAGTAAACTTCCTTCTAACTGTAAATCCATAGCCTCAGGCAGAGTATCCTGGGAGAGGATGGTTGCTCTTAGCCAGGATAATCTCCTCAATGACATTATATGAGCTAAGACCCTTGAAGCAGTGTCATAAGTGTCTATAGCCATGTGGAACTGATATTTGGTAGCATCCTGGGCTGACTTTGCTGTGGCAGTCTGATCCTGGGCCATCTCACTACCTACCTTTTCAGTTAGTGCCAGCGCAGTATTCCACATTGCTTTCTGGTACTGGGCTGTATGAGCTGAGTAAGCTGCTTGTCTAATGAGCAGAGAAGCTGTTGTATAAATGTTTTTGACCATAGTTTCCAATTTTCTGCAGTCATTCTCGGGAGGCTGTACAGGGAAAGGAACCTAAGCCCGCTCATAGGCAGCTGCTTGGACTACGCTTTGACTAGGGTGGGCATATAGGTATTTCACCCCCCCTTCCCATCTGTTCAGCTGATACTTTTTTCAATCTTTTTATCTATGGCTGCAGTTGAAGTAAGTTGCAGACATGATTTTTGTAGTGGTGTTTTGCAGTGATTTGCTTATGGGGACCAGCATCCTTCTTGTAGGAGCTAGCCCCATCACATCCATAAATTCTGCTTCTTCCTCATCTGTTTCTGTTTCCTGAGGGGGAATATTGAGCATGCTCACCATTTGCCTAATGAAAGAAGAATATGATGAGTAAGCCCATAACAGCATGGCTTCCACAAGATGCACAGCACTAACACTGCCCTAATTGAGTTCACTGACTTCATCCATGAGGCACTCGACCAGGGTCATCTGCTTGGTGCAATCTTTATTGACATAACCAAGGCATTTGACTTGGTGGATCATCAGCTCCTGCTCCACAGGCTAGGTTGCCTAGGGCTGTCTCCCAACACAGTTTACTGGTTCAGTAGCTATCTGACTGGGTGCTCACAGCAAGTAAGGATCAACAGAGTCATTTCTGAGACCAGAGAGATCACAGTAGGGGTCCCAAAGGGCTCCATACTGGGCCCTCTTCTGTTTAACCTCTTTGTTAACAACCTTCCTGATGCTTGTCCAACATCCTAAGTCCTGCTCCATGCAGATGACACTGTACTATTCTCCCAAGACAACTGCCAGGAAGCACTTACCAGGAGCCTGCAGAACAACTTCAACCAAATACAGGACTGGTTTAAAAATAATCTGCTAGTGCTCAACAGCAAAAAAACAAAGATGATGCTCTTCGAAGGGTGCCAAAAGAGGAAAGTAACAATACCTTTCATAACAACAAACAGCCCGGACACTGCCCTAGAGCAAGTGAACTCCTTTCGAGACTTAAGAATCATGATTGATGAGTCTCTGTCATTCGAGGAACACACTGGTAATATTACCCCTGCTGCCAACAGGAAGCTACAGAACCTAGATAGGCTTTGGTTCTGCCTCACACTGGAGACTAGACTAATAGCTGTCAGTAGTACAATACTACTAGTCCTCAACTACGGTTATGTGGTTATGGTGCAGCTTCTGAAGCCACACTTCACTGAGTCCAGACAACTCTCAGCAAGGTGTGCAGATATGTGCTTGATGCTGAACGTCTTATGCATACATGCAATCTCTACTCTAGAATCAAATGGCTTCCTCTCCATGACCGAATCAAACTCCAGACCTGCCTGCTGGGGAAGAAGGCTCCACTAGGGCTCACACCTCTCTCCATACAGGCACCATTCTGACATGTCCCCTCCCTGCATGCCACGAGGAGTGTAACAAAACATGCCCTGGAGGTGCCTTTCAGGAAAACATCTCTGTGTAGGTGAGCCTTTGCAATTAGGGTCCCTGCCTGGCTAAATGATCTTCCCTATGCCACCACAAGCCTCTCACACCTTGGTCACTTCAAAGCAGCACTCCGGAAATCCCTCACACCACCAGAGCACTGCAACTGCCAGACTTAACTACTACCTAGTGTCCTCACAAATCATTACATGACTATCCCCTAGCCTCTGAAGCCCAATGCTGCCCACCTTTGGTGGGGTTGACTGCTTTAGTGCTCCCTCTGTTAATTTGCCCCCCGATACCCTCCTCCCTTCTTCTACTTTCTCCCTCCAGTCGTGACTGCACCAGCAAAATGTTCTGCTCTTTTTATGTTAACATGTAAGTAGTAGTATTCTGCCCTGTATTAACCTGTTTTTGTCTACTATCAGCTGTGAATGTACTAGCATATTGTGCTTCTCAAAGAGAGCGTGTCCACACATCGTACTACCAAAAGTTATCTGACGATGCCTGATAGCTGCAACTGATGAGACTCAACCAGATATATCTGTGGATGTTCTGTAATAATCTTTACATACTCTTGGCTGCTGAATGTATTTGCATAATGAATGTATCTGCATATTGTACTACGCAAAGTGAATATATTTGCACATTATACTTCCTAAAGTTTAACAGACAATGGGCACTGTGCATTATTGGGGTGGAGTGGCTATGTGTGCATATCTGGGGTGAGTAGCCACTCCGCTCCCACTGCACCCTCATGCAGCATTCAGATCCCCCTCATCCATGGACAGCTCCATGCAGGGGCATTCCTGAGCATGCCAACATGATGCGGGATTCGCTAACATGCTAGTGCTGGCCGCATGGGTGCAGTGGGTGGTGCAGGGTATGCCAGGGCTGACCCTGCCTTAACCCACTATGTGCCCCCACAGGCACAGCAAAGAAGTCACCAGGGGACCAGGATAGGGTGCACTGTGATGCCCCTGACCAGTGGGCTGCAGGAGGTAGCCAGGGGCAGCTGGATGGGTGAGCACCCAGACATTCCATGGGTGATGGCAATGGGACCTGCGAGAGCCACACAGGTCGGTGTGTGCAAGCAGCATGCAGACGGACCATGCCACCCCAATGCAAAAAGTGATCACTGTGTGCGCCAGGGGGCATCTCTATTGGATGCCTGCCCAGGATGCTGGGACTCTCTCCCAGCCACCCCGCAGAGTTCTGGCGTGGCCGGGGAGAGGAGCCATGGCAGGTGGTCGGCATTGGTGAATGCTGGCATGTGCGCACCTGTTCACGGGTAGGGCACAGGCGGGTAATTTGATTTTTCTGCATTCCCCTGCCCGCTTAGTGCTAGCGCCCATAGCTTGTAAGCTGCTACTGTCCCCCCCCCCATATATTACTTGTTGTTGTCTCCCCTATCAACTTGTCTGATGAGAAACCTGTGTATATGAGCTGTTAGCTGAAAGGTGTAACTCCAAAATGTTAATAAATAAATAAATCCTCAGTAAGCCCTGGAGAGCCAAACTTCTGCTCAGATGAACCATCTGGTTCAATAGGTTCATCTTCCTCCTCCTTTTCATAGTACATGTCCACCTCCACCACAGACAGGTAAGCTGAGGCCTGAGCCTGGGGGCAGGCATGTTCATAAAATTTCCCATGACCTGAAAGGCTTTGGAAAACTGCCAAATTGTTGCCATGTCTTCTGTTGAGGGCATGTGCCTTGGATCCAGTGTCTGCTTCCTTTTCCCTTTCAGGAGGAGTAGCAAGGTCATTCTTTTCTTTTTTTGGTTTTGTGCTTTTGTTTGTTTTTTGATTTTATTTTTGGCAGACACTATTTCCAGTGCCTGCTCTGAGGCTCTGTTATTTCTATTTTTGGCACTGTTGGACTCAGTGTCCCCCGTCCCCACACACACCCCCAGACACCCTGGTATCTTTGCTATCTTTACCATGCCTATCTGATGGCTGGGAAGCTTTATCTTTTTTCCTCTGGCCCTTTTGAAGGGGACTGCTGCTGTAACTAAGAAGAAAAACTCTATGATGCATGCCTTTCACCATCACTGGAAGCTCCCTCGTGGCCTTCATTGTATTTTGGTGACATGGAGGCAGACTGAGAAACCATAAACTCCTCTTTTTTAAGCCTTTTCGGGTTTAGGGGCAAAACTTTTTACAGAGCTTGCAATTGCTAAAATCATGATCTGGAGCCAGTTACTTTAAACTGCGCTTGAGGCCGTCTGCCCTTGCCAGGCGCTGAAAGCAATTTTTACAGTTTTTAAAACCCTTTGGTCCTAGTTTCTTTTTCTCAAATCTATCAGTCATGCCAAACACCAGAGATTTAAAATATGTCTTGGTTCCTAGAAAAATAATTTAGGCAGACCCTATATACAAAGTCTGGTTCTGAAAAGAAGTAGTATTCAGTTCTGGTTATGATTTGCCAGGAACTACCGCACATTAATTAGAAAACTGAAACTCTAAAAGAATTTGGTGTTTTTTTCCCTAAAAGTGTGTATAAAAAAGAGTGGCAGCAGTTTGGCTCCCTTTCAGCAGGAACCACTACAAAGGAATCAAAACTGCTAGATATTTTACCAGGAAACTTTTTCTAAAAACAGTTCTAAACAAAAAACTTAATAATTTGAAAGATCAATGTGGTTCCCTTCAGGCATGAACCTTGCTATGCTATGGCCTTCTCCTGGGAACTGATCCAGAACTGGAGAAACCGCAGAAATACCAGAAACAAATATATACAATCACCCTATCACAGAGTTATTGAGAAATGACTAAAACAACTTTTAAACTGAAATAAAGAAAGTCTGGAGACCAGAGATACCAGAGCTGACTTCAGGGCAACTGCTGTCTTCAGCTGAAGAAACAAATCTGCTATTAGGGGCTAGGGAGGAGTGTGACCACAGTGCAGTGTTCCACCCTTAAATTCTAAATTCCATTATTAGCATAAGGTTCTATCTCCAGGGCCTCACCCTCTGCCAGGAAGATAATGCTTCTGCAAAGCATCAGTGAGGGATTTCTGAGGTTAGAAACTGAACTAGAAATTTTTTTTTATTATTTGAATAGCTCAGGTAATTTGTTTTTAATTCACTATGCAGTACAGTTTATAGAGACTACTATTCTGGATCTGGAAATAAGCAAGGTTGAGATGATGCAGGGTCTTTATATACTGTACACAAGTCTGCAGAAAGCTGACAGATAAAAACTCTTAAATTTAGCACAGAGATGACATCCAAAGCATGTTGTCAAGAAAATACCTAAGGGACAGTTACTTCATGCATGTAGGAATTATGACACAGTGAAGACTTTCAACGAGAAAAAGTAAAGACTCAAACAACACTGTTTGGGTCTCAGTATTCTTTAACCTCGGTAGGTTCTTTTTCAAACCATTTGAATAACCATCCACTGGAATGTATTAATAAATTTAAGTATTGTGGCCATATTTTTTACTCCTCTTTGACCTTTAAGCCACACATTGATAAAACTGTTTCAAAGGTTTGCCAGAGATGCTTAAAGCGAGCCAGACATGGTTTGTCAACCCTGGATCATACACACATTATTGGGCAAACAATTCTTCCTGTCCTTGATTATGATGATCCTATCTACCACCATGCTCTTGACTCACATCTCATTCCTCCAAACACCATGGGCTAGATTCTAAAAGCAGCTGCGATCACCACAGGGGACTTGCGGCGGGCTGTGTGACGCAAGTGCTGACTTGCGTCAGACTTGGTATTCCGGAAGCCAAAGCTGCAAGTCTCTGACACCGCAAAGTTAGACCATCTCTCCGATGGTCTAACTTTGCATCTGTGGGGCACTCATATGGGCTTGCATTCTAACATTTGGCTAAGCTGACGTAAAGCGGGAAAACTGTCACAACTGCATCAACACTTCTGAAATAGTGTAGAGTTGCATCAAACATTGCAGTGGACACAGGGCTTGGTGCAAGCTCTGCCCTCACCTTCTGGAATCTTATTTCCAGTTATGTTGCTTTATTTTGAAAGCAAGGTGGGAAGAGAATCATTGCTCTTTATTACAACAACTGAACTTGTTATCTCCCTCATCCAGGTGTAATCTTCACTGGTCATCCCTCATTAATAAATCAGCCAATAACCAGACCCCTACTTATTTATCAGAAAGATTATTTCTGTTCACAAGTACAATTTCAGAGATGTGACGCAGCATAGCTTTCCCTTACTCAAATTTTACAAATGTTATGATAAAGAATATTTCTCATACTGGACTCCTTCCTTCGGAAAAAAAATCTCCCCTCAGCTTAGAAATGTACCTACCCTTGGCACTTTTAAATAAGGCTTAAAAACAGTTGTTTTAGGAACAATCTGTCTGTAATGATTTTATTAATTGATTTGTGTATGTTTAGTTGATTTATATTTATTGTTTGTTGTAATCTGTCTTACTATGAATTTGGGACATTCTGTAAATGAGACTTGATTCTCATAGACCCTATCCTGTATTTTTTACAACTTTTAAATAAAATAAAAAAACAAGAATCCCTTACACAGACAAGATGATTTATTGATTGAGGTTATAACACTGATGAGGTTAATTGAGCCAATAAACATGCCAACAAAGAAAATAAAGATATTTTGTTGCAGAAAAGAACCAACAGAGATAAGAACAATAATAGTATTGCCCATCCAATAACTTACAGAAAATTTACTGATTGTATTTATTTATTCATTGATCTGTAATTTTTGAACAGGAAAGACATACTTAACTGTGACTGCTTTTTTCCTGATGCATCCTGGGACTTGGGTTGCATGAGCCTGTTTTATTGACAGGTGGAATGTTAACCATGGTACTGGGGAAACTCCCCAAGCCTTCGGGTAGGAAGTGCTCTTCACTTCCTGTTGGAGAATGGGTAGGTTCCTAGAAGATGGAGGTGGACGAAGTGGCCCAGATGGTGGAGCAATCCTCACTCCCCATCTGGAGTAATGAGGAGATTATTTCTGCAGAAAAAATGGCAAACATGGAGACTAAGCCTGCTTCTGGTGAGCCAGGTGAAAAGTCATTGGTTGGGGGTGCTGCTCCTATGTGTTCAAAGTACTCCTGGAGAAGGAAACGGAAAAGAACAGGGCTTGCCTACTTGCCCTCTTGGCCGAAGAGGAACAAAAGTATGCTGAAAAGAAAATTTTAATGCTTCAACAAAGAAACACTCACTGAATCCATCCTTCAAATGAATATGACAACTGCAGTGAAAGCTGTCAATGCAGCTCCTGAGCTGCTTCCTGTCCCACCACACAACACTGAAGTTTCCAGCCTGCAGATCTTACCGTCTGAAACTTGCAGAGAAATGATAAAACGGAGTGATCCAAGGAGTGCGAGCCCAACTCTAGTGGTTGGAATGGCACAGCCAGGCTGGCACAGTTCATGGAAGCCACTTCTGAAACATTGATATCACTGGTAATGGCAACGGAAGCACACAGCACTTCACCAACTGCAGCCCCACTACAGAAGAAAGATGTAGCAGACACATTGCATGGACAAAAGACACAGGGAGTAAGCAAACCCAGCAATCTGCAACAAAACAAGCTCCTGCTGCAGTATTGTCCTCTTCTTCATGATATCTGGAACAAGCAATACAAGATGCAGGTTGTAAGCAGCTGAAGGATGGAAAGTGGGTCCTGGATGAGTCGGACTCAAAAATAAATCAATACCGGCAGAACTTCCCCACGGTCAAGAGCACTACTAAACAGGCCGCTGGGCTACCAGAGACATGGTCTGCTAATGTATGACAGTCCCCGCGGTGAGTACTATTGCTCATGAAGAAGCATTGCTGGGTGATAAGGGGAATGAGTCTGCATCTGAAACTCTGACTGTGCTAAAGGGTCCTGAAGCAGGTGAGCATTTTGAGGGCATGGAACTAACTGATAAAACTCAAAATACAGAGACTTGGCTTGCCGCTGCTGCTGCAATTGAACCTCTTGCTGATTCTACTCCCCAACCCCAGGGCAACACTGTCTGCCCTGAACTAAATGATGTCCCTGTTCATGCCCCACTGATTCTCCTGGAACTGGGCTTTCTGGGGTGCTGCAGCATGGAGGAGCACAGAGCCTGCTTCAGATGGACCCAGCACTACCAGACTTGCAGGATGCTGCCTCTTCTGGTCTCACCAAGCTTTTGCTTAAGCTGTCTGATTTATTTTAAAACAAAGGGGAACCTGCCCTGAGAATGAATGCTGTATGACTGCTGTAAAAGGGTGGTTTGGATACTGCACCAGACAGACTATATGTAGCCAGAGCTTTGATTTAGAACTCTGTTAAGTTTTTTTGCATCCGAGATTTACACACTTATCCATACTGGTGATTCTAACTTTGATGTCAGTTTTAGGACTGTTGCAGGGTTAGATTGTTTTTGGGCACAGTCTAACTAGTTAAAAGATACAACTTTATGAACATCTTTCATAACAATACCCCTCACCAGACCCACTATAAGAACTGTAACTGTTTTGTTTAAAAATGAAGGTGCTAACATAGCTGAGATACTGTTTTGGTCAAAGCAACAGTGTGAAGTACATGATAAACCAATGCTTAACACAGACACTGAACAGATTTGGAGGGGGGATAGAGGATTAAAGTTAAAATGTACTTACTAATGCTTGCATAATACATTTTCCCAGCAGCTTCCTTCGGGGTTGTAACAGAGGCTCCCTGTTCTGTCAGGGACAGCCTAAATCCTGCCATAAATGTGGATCCCACACACATTTAAGTGCTTGTGATGACTCCATATGCAGTCATTGTCTTGAGTATGGGCACTCCACATAGGCCTGCACTAATACATTCCCTTGCAACCTCTGTGAGGGGAAGGGCTACTCTTTTTGCGTTACCCCTGGGCCTCACACAACAGGGGTGATGGGCTGTAAAAAGGAAATCCTGGTTACTAGGGAGCAACAACAAGCGGTGACACAAGGCTCAAAGAAACACCAAGCAGTGACACAAGGCTCAAAGAAACACCTTGCTGCTATGCAAAAAGAACAGTATGGTTCCAGTGCTGTGGTTTCAGATGATGGCCCTCCCTGACAGAAGTGGTGGATACACCTGCTGAAAAAAACACCGGTTTTGGAGGTTGCTGCCCCACACTCCCCTGGAGCACACACTGATGTACCTGATAATGTTTCTATGGAAGTTCAAGTAGCCTCAGGAGAAAAGGGCAATGCGCCTCCTAATGGACCACTAGTGCCTCCCCTGAAGATGATCTGAGGTTACCAACTAGCAAAAAGGAAAGACAGAGAAAAAGGCAGTCTAAGTGAAAAGGTCTGAAAACTCCAAAAGGGGCTAAAAGTGTGGCCCCGCCACCTGTTCCCACTAAAAACAGATTTAGCACTATTGCACCAGTAAAACGGTGGGAGGACACTGAGGGGAAAGATGAGGACTCTAAGGTGTTCTCCATTTCATCCCCATTTAAGGACTTTTCCTCTTAGGAAGACTCCTTATCAGAAACATCAGCTTCAAAGTAAATGAAATAGAGAACATGGTCCAAGGACAAATAACGTTGTCATAATGGGTGGCTGCTGATGCATTGCTCTCTCACTACTAATGATGTCATCTGCCTAGGAGATATCCTCCACTGATGTTAATAGAATTGAGAGTTAAAAAAAGAGAATAACTGCATTTTCCACAGTACAATCTTGCTGGAGTTAAATCATTGTGTTCCAAGACACCAGGCTTAAAACTTCTTTTGAATTGCCCCAGGCAACCAGACACTGGAGTAAAGGTGTTACCTTCTGGTCATCAAGTTTGGATCAGTGTGATGGCTTAAGTACTTAAGTATTTTTTTTTGAATGATCCTGCATTTCTAGTCTCCAGGCTAGTTGAAATACATCTAGTCTGGGCCTTGATGCTGGATGTTTCCTACCATGCCAACGGGTAGTGAAGCATTAATATCTACACCCTACAAACAAAGGCTCTTCATACAGCCTTGTTTCTCAAAATCCAGCTGCACCTGCACACTTCATGTATATTGGTGTTGGGGTGATTTTAGATATGGAATGGCACATGCAGATCATCTGTTAAGAACAAATAAGATGTTCTACAACTTGAGCTCTCTAAAATCCATAGTCATGACTGCAAAATTACAGGATACAAACGTGAAAAAGGAGGTACCATCTATTTTAGAGGAGCATATTCCACAAGCATAGATTTTTTTTCCCATACTGCTACTAATAGTTCTGCAAGGACAGTCAAGTGTGGAATTTTCTGACCACAGAGCAGTCAAAGTGTCTGTCACCTGGGATTATTCCCCAAAAAGCAAAAACAATGAAACAAGGTATAGGCCACCCAAATGTTAGTTCCGTGCCTCTATGAGGGAACTGTCACATGGAGGGAGAATTCCAAGCAGGCTTTCACTAAATTTTTTCAGGATATTTCTGGGAGAGCAACTACTAAGGAGTATTTAAAATACATAGATTTCTGAGCACAGTTGCAGAAGCTGGTGTCTAAAACTGAATGGAACACACTGGATGGGATATTCAAAGTAGCTGCGCAATGCACAACAGGGTTGTGCCAGCGCAACTGCAACAATGCGCTGGAGAGTGATATTCAGTGGCAGCCACTGCTCAGCACAATCTGCCATGTGCCAATGCGCAATGGTAATGCATGCAGGTGCAAGTGCAGGGGGCATAGCCATGAATATGCGGCACAATGTGATATTCAACAGCAGACAAACGGCTCAAGTGTGGAGCAAATGGGAATTGTGCAGAGCAAACTTGAGCCTATAAAAAGAGGGAGCAAGTAGAGGAAGGAGGCTTGCACCACAGGACAGCAGTACAGAGGGAGATAGAGTGGACAGGCTAGACAGCAGGAGGGGTGCATAACAGAGACAGAGGCAGTCAGGGAGTGGAACAGAGTGAGAGAGTGGGTGTGTGACAGTGACTGTGTCTGCATGTGTGTGTGAGCGTGTGTGTGTGTGTGTGTGTGTGTGTGTGTGTGTGAGACGGGTGTGGGGAGGCAACTGCCAGAGCATGTGCCTGCGACACCCAGCACAGAGGGGGTAGCACGGGTACCCAGACTGGTGGCAGGCAGAGGCCACAGCCCACAGGCTACCAGCTGGAACCCCAAACATAGGCGTGCACACAGCAGAAGAGCACATTCAGCAGCATGCAGCCAGGGGTGCCTGGGGGGACAGCCGCCCGGGGGGGTAGGACATCCAAGACCATGGCCAGTGCCATATTCCAGATGGAGATGGAGATGGTAATGAGGGGTGTGAGGAGGCAAGAGGCAGAGTGGCACGACGGTGGAAGGGCCTGTTGGTGGTATGCCTGGAACAGGTGGTACCATGCCCGCACCACCTTCGAACAGTACAGTGATACAGAGATTGTGGGTCAGTACCACCTGAACCGGGCAATTCTGAGGCAGCTCTGTCAGCTGTGCAGTGAGGAGATGCAGGCACCCACAAGCGGAGCCATGCTCTCTCAGTGGAGACAAAAGTCACGGCCGACAAGTGCCTGCTTGCCTCAGGTACCTTCCAGAGACCAACAGGGGACACCACATGCATAACCCAGTCAGCCGCATCATGGCTCCTCACACAATTCCTCAACGCACTGCTGCCACATGCTGCAGAACATCCATTTCCCCAGCACACAGGCAGAGTGTACAGCGAACATGCAGGAGTTCCACAGGGTGGCACGTATGCCTGGCATGTTAGGGGCCATTGACTACACCCATGTTGGCATCCACACACCATCTGGCCCAGACGGGGTAGCGTACATCAACAGGAAGGGCTACCCCAGTGTCAACTGCCAGGTGGTGTGTGATGCCAGGGAGTGCATAATCAATGTCAGTGCCACACACCCTGGTGGAGCACACAATGCCTTCACCTGGCACCGGTCAGCACTGTGCCACAGGTTCAAGAGTGGGGACATCCCCACCAGCCACCTAGTAGGTGAGTATGAGGTGGAACCGGGCAACCCAGCACAACTGGGCACGGTGTGGGGGATGCTTGGGCAGGGGCACTGCAGGGTGCATCTGGGAAGGCTGGGGGGTGCAACAACACAGTCCACCATGCTAACCACACTTCTGTACACACAGGTGACAGTGGCTATCCACTCCAGCCCTGGCTGCTCTCCCCATACCGGCGTCTGATGACCTCATCGCAGGAGCACTACAATAAGGCATATGCCAGCACACAGAACATCATCGAGCATGTGTTTTGGCTGCTGAAGGCACGGTTCCATTGCCTGCACAGGTCTGGCGGTGCCCTACAGTACAGCCCCTCAAACACCTGTGGCCTATTCTTGGCCTGCTGTATACCACACAACATGGCCACAAACCGTGGGATAACTGTCAAGGTCGAGAAGGAGAACAGTAGTGGGGACAACACAGATGTCTGGCCAGGTGGTGGTGGGTAGCCCCCCCGGGTGAAGGGAACCCCCGCTCTACAGGATGGGCCAGCAGCACTGGGACACAATTGCAGAGGAGCACTACAGTGTACACAGGTAGGCGATCATGTCCACATGCACGTCCTGGGGACTATGGCATAGCATACAGACATGCATAGGTGGACCCTGTGCCAGAAACGGCTGGAGGGGAGTGTTGAGGGGCGTGGGACCAGACCCCATGGAAACACACAGCACAGCACTGCACACCATACCCACACACACACTCACATGCACACAGGCACCAGCATGCCCGCGCCCAGAGGCAGGCACCTGGCGTGTGTCAGACACTGAGCACTGGTGCACAGTAGCAGTTGGCACTGTGCTGGCATCATCATGCACATGCCACAGTGGCCAGCAGCTGCGCAGGTGTACACATGGCCTGTGTGTGGCGTCAACCATGGATGCCATGTCCCTGGAATGCACATGTGCACACCACACCAATGTGCACACAGGGCAGCAGCAGACAGTGGACAGGGAGGTTGGCGGTTCAGGACAGCCACACGGTCACACGGCAGCCGAAGACACATGAACGGTCCCACCGAGACTGCCCAGCCGATACCGGCAGTAAGATGGACACAGGGGGTGTCTGTGATGGTCCCCCAGGGGTATTACTGCAGGAACACGACCGGATCGTCACAGGGGACTGCAGGCCCCCGAACATGCCCGCTCCAGGCATGCCTGGGATGCCCACAGCGGATCCCAGCATTGACACAGAGGGGGTCACTTGATGCTGTGACCGAGGGATGTAGAATGCACTCTGCGGGGTCAGCGGTGGATGGCCACACACCAAGGTGGACAGTGGTGCTAGGCCGGCCATGACTGCAGCGGTAAGCCGATCCATGGCTGCGGTTGTGTCCTCTTGCATTCATGTATTCTCAGCCAGGAGCAGTTCAAAGTCCCTGTCATGCCGCTCTGTGGCCTGGTGCAGCTCTGTGTGGAGTGCACGCACTCCTGCCATAACCAGTGACTGCTGCTCCATGAAGGCCAGTAGCAGATGGATGTGCTCGGCCAAGGGGTTGGCACCCTGGGGCATATGAGCAATGCACCTACACCTGGGTGGCATTCGATCCTGCAGCCCTGCCCCCCTTGACCCCATCCAACTGCCACTGCTGCCCCTTCAGCCACTGTGCACCAAGCACCAGTGTGGCTGCACCACCACCGCCACCACCCACAGCCACTGCCGCACTGCTGGTGCACACAACAACACTACGGGCAGTGGCCAGTGGGCAGACACCCACCACCAGGGTACCGTCTGTGCTGCCGTGGTGGATGAGTGGTATGGGTGCCACCCACTCAATGACAACACCGCTATCCAGGATGATGGTCTCTTCGTCATCGGTCCCGGACCCTGTCCCGATCTGTGTCTCGGCATACTGTATGCCATAACAGGCACCCTGCTGAAACACAGCCAGGGCCTCATCCACAACCATGCCACGGACATCCAGATGGACAGTGGTGTTGGGCTGCATGTGATCTGGCCCCTGGATACTGGTGGAGGTGGAAGGATGGTCTCTTGGGTCCAGGACCACCCACAAGGCAGACACTCTCACCCTGGACACTGCATGCAGGCGCTCCAGAGATGTAAGGGAATACAGTCACATTAGTGCTGCTGGCACACACCCCTGCCCCCTTGCCACCTTCCCCCGGCCAGGCGTTGCCATACCTACCATGCAGTGATGGGCTGCCTCCTGTCTGGAAGCCGCCGCCAGGCACCCCCTCAATGGCACTGCACCACATGGTAGCCACCACCAGCTCCTCCTGCGGTGTCAGCTGTGGCACATCAGGCTATCCAACACCCGTGGCAGCACGTGCAGCCCAGATGGCTGCAACCTTCTCCCTAATCCATCTCCAGTCTGTGCCAGCCTTCTTCTTGCACTCCTGCACAGACCTTTGATGGATGCCCTGCTGATTCACAGCTCTGGCCACACCCTCCCATGCTGTGGACCTGGCCTGTGGGGTGCCTGTCGAGCCACTCAGTAGAGGCTCCTGGTCGAGGTACACCTCAAAAAGGGCATCGGTCTCTGCCCTCGTGAAGTTGGGCCTATGCTTCTGTGCAGGCCCACACTCCTCAGCTTCATCAGGTTCCAACATGCTTTGTCCTGTGGGGATGGACATGTGGTCATTGACAGCTACCAAGGTTGCCAAGAAAGAGGAGAGGCTGGACCAGGGTGGGCTCAAGGAGGGAGAGGGTGGTGGAACAGAGTTGCATCCCTCCAGCTGTACCTCTCCACAATTCATTCACTCTTCTGGTGGATAGTGGTTCCTCTATGGAGGCACCTGCAGTGGAGACCAAGGAGGATGCTGGGAACCTTCACAAAGGAGACCCAAAGGAGGGTGGCATGGGACCTCACAGGGGAAGGAAACAACTCCTGGTGGGGGACTCAATCATTAGGGGTAGAAATTGGGAGGAAGGGAGGGAGGTAAGGTGCCTTCCTGGGCGCCACAACTTGAGAGACAGGGCGAATCCTCAGGATCGTGGGAGGAGCTGCATGAGGGAGGAGCTGGATGTCATTGTCCACCTAGGGACAAATGACCGGGCTAGGAATGGGATCAGAGCAGTGCAAGAGGAGTTTGTAGAGTTGGGAAGGGGCCTTAGACAAGTAGCGCATAGGGTAACCTTCTCGGAGGTGCTGCCTGTCTATGGCAAGGGAGATGCTAGGGCACTTCTCACCAGGGAATTCAATGAGTGGTTGAAAAACTGGTGTGGAGCTCAGGGTTTTGGCTTCATTGGGGACTGGGGAGCCACCTGGAGGGATGCAGACCTATACTGGTGATGGTCTGCATCTGTCCAGGGGGAACCAGGATCCTAGGTGAGAGGTTTAAATGCTTCATTGGCAAGCATTTAAACTAGCCAAGGGGGGAGGCACTGAAAAGAAGCAGGGAAATCTGAGCCTCCCCCCACAAAACATGGTGATTAGTGAGGTAAACACCAAGGTACAGAAGTTATTAGGGAGCAGAACAGATTTAAATGTAAAAAAAGGCAAAGGCAGTAAGGACAGAAATGGGGCTAAAAGGGGTAAGGCTATCAAAAAGTGGAGGGTGATGAGTACCAATGCCCGTAGTCTGTGTAACAAGCTCCCTGAACTAGTGGCCTTGATGGAGAGGTTGCCTGGATATTGTGGCAGTCACAGAAACATGGTACACAGAGAACCATGACTGGGATGTCAACATACCAGGATACACAATCTACAGGAGGGACAGGGAGGTAAAAGAGGAGGAGGAGTAGCTCTCTATGTAAGGAAGGGATCAAAGCAACAGAACTAAGAGTAAACAGGGAGCAGATGAGGCACTTTGGGTCACCTGGAGACAGGAAATGGCACCACAATCCATGGGGTTGTATACAGACCCCCATCTCAGAGGAATGGACAAGGAAATGATAGAAGGCTTTCTTAGAATGGCAGAAAAAGGGGAGATATTGTTGATGGGAGACCTGAATATGCCAGTTGTTAACTGGAGCACCTTTGCTGCAGGCACATCCAAGAGCAGGGTCATTCTTGATGCCCTACAGGGGGCATGCCTCAGACAGCTAGTATCGGAACCCACTCAGGAGGGAGCAGTCTTAGACCTGGTACTTTCAAATGGGGATGGAGAAAGAATCTCAGATTTAGAAGTGGGTAGCCATCTGGGAACAAGCGACCACCAAACAGTGTGGTTCACGATAAACACAGCCATACAATCAAGCCATACAAAAGCAAGAGTACTAGACTTTAGGAGGGCTGACTTTGGGAAAATGAGAGAGTGCCTCAGAAAAGCACTAGCAAACAGGCAAGAAGGAGGGGTGGAGGAACAATGGGGAGTGATCAAAACAGCCATTACAGAGGCAACAAGCCTTTGTGTAAAGCAAATCAATAAAACACAACGAAGGAAAAAACCGCTATGGTTCACAAAAGAGGTGGCAGGGAAGGTTAAGGAGAAAAGGACAGCAGTCAGGAAATATAAGGAAACACAGAAGGAGCAGGACAGAGAACTTTATCAGTTAAAACAGAAAGAGGCTGGGAAGGCAGTCAGAATAGCAAAGGCCCAAACCGAGGAAAGGATAGCCAATTCTGTTAAGAAGGGGGATAAGACCTTTTATAGGTACATTGGGAGCGAAGAAGACCAAAGGAGGATACTGAAGCTTAATAAAGGGAGGAATGTGGGTAGAGGGTGACAGTGAAAAAGCAGGGATACTGAACGAATATTTCTGCTCAGTATTCACAAAGGAAGAGGAGTGCTACCAAACCAAACAAGAGAAACACTCTGAAGGCGAGTCGATACCAGTCCATTTACAGAAGAAAGGGTTCTGAAAGAACTAATAAAATTGAAGGTGGACAAAGCAATGGGGCCTGATGGGATTCACCCAAGAATTCTAAAAGAACTAAGGGTTGAACTAGTGACATCGTGACTACCCTCTTTAACAAATCATGGGAGGATGGGGTGGTACCCGAGGACTGGAGGAGGGCAGATGTGATTCCTCTTCACAAAAGTGGGAGCAGGACAGAGGCAGGAAACTACAGACCAGTTAATTTGACCTCAGTGGTAGGGAAAATGATGGAATCACTTCTGAAGGAAAGAATTGTTGAGTACCTAGAGGCCAGTGGGGCCCAGGACCCAAGGCAGCATGGATTCACGATGGGAAGGTCACGTCAGACGAATCTCATAGATTTCTTTGACTGGGTGACCAAAGTAGTAGACCAGGGAGGGGCTGTGGACATGGCCTACCTAGATTTTAGCAAGGCATTTGATACAGTCCCACACAAAAGATTAATACACAAGATATTGGCTAGGCAACAGGACGTAAAGGGTAGTAGTAAATGGAGTACACAGTGAAGAAAGGAGGGTTACTAGCGGGGTACCGCAGGGTTCAGTACTGGGACCGTTCCTTTTTAATGTCTTTATAAGTGACATTGCAGAGGAACTGGAAGGAAAAATATGTCTCTTTGCAGATGACACAAAGATCTGCAACAGGGTTGACACACAGAAAGGAGTGGAAAGGATGAGAAGGGACTTGGCAAGGTTGGAGGAATGGTCAAATGTATGGCAGCTCAGATTCAATGCAAAGAAGTGCAAGGTAATGCACATGGGAAACAAAAACCCAGGGGAAGCGTATACAATGGGGGGTGAGATACTGACAACAGTAAAAATAGAAAGGGACCTGGGGGTAATTATATCAGATGACCTAAAGGTGGGCAAGCAATGTGAGAAGGCAGTAAGGAAGGCTGGGGGATACTGGGATGCATAGGAAGAGGCATCAATAGTAGAAAACAGGAAGTTGTTATCCCTCTGTACAGACAGTTGGTGAGACCCAATCTGGAGTACTGTGTGCAGTTCTGGAGACCCCATCTCCGCAAAGACATAGACAGAGTGGAGGCTGTCCAAATGAGGGCAACCAAAATGGTGCAGGGTCTGCACCAGAAGACATACGAAGAAAGACTAAAGGAGCTTAATATGTATACTCTTGAGGAAAGAAGGAAGAGGGGACATGATAGAAACTTTCAAGTACCTCAAGGGAATTAACAAAGTCCAAGAGGGTAGCATCTTCCAGAAAAAGAGATGTGCAAGAACAAGGGGGCACAATTTGAAGATAGAGGGGGACGGCTCAGGGGTAATGTGAGGAAGTATTTTTTCACTGAGAGGGTTGTGGATGCATGGAACAGCCTCCCTGAGGAGGTCGTGGAGTCAAGAACAGTGGGGGACTTCAAGAATGCATGGGACAGGCATAAGGCAGTCCTAGGGGTGGGTAAGAGGAAGTAAGCTGTTGGTTAACTAGAATCTGCAGCTTATCTGTTAGGTAGGAAAATGGGCAGACTAGGTGGGCCTAGTGGTCCTTATCTGCCATCAAATTCTATGTTTCTATGTTTCTACCACCCACACCACCCTCCCAATCCACTGTCCTGTCATCCCCACAGCGTCGCATCTTACCTCTGAAGGATACAATACTGGTCCATGTCCTGTGCAGTCCTGCAGCGCCTTTATAGCACACAGCAAGAAAATGAGGGGATGCGCAACTGTAATGAGATGCAAATGCCTCTGATGCACCGCAGATAGACTGATTAGCTAATCTGCATGTGCCTGCTGAATATTGCATTATTGTGCCTGGTGCAATGGATTTATGCAGGCCCATGTCATGGTGCAACTCTGTGACCTGCGCAGTAGGCCCAGCAGTACGCATGTATGCACTGCCAGTGCCTATCCTACCAGTGCAGCTTACGCACACTGTGC
The DNA here is from genome assembly GCA_016271365.2 of Neoceratodus forsteri. Classification (NCBI taxonomy): domain Eukaryota; kingdom Metazoa; phylum Chordata; order Ceratodontiformes; family Ceratodontidae; genus Neoceratodus; species Neoceratodus forsteri. The sequence continues at coordinate 898,076,571 of CM057456.1, read as the reverse complement.
AATCCGAATTACAGCGCTTGGCCACTATTGGACATGTGGTGCTCGTGTGCTGTATGGCATATGGCACCCAGACACCATAGGGCCGTTGGTGCTCTGGCACTATGGGACTAATGGTGTTCCTGTGCTATGGGTCACATGGTGCACGGGCACCATTGACCCATGAACCGTGGTGACAACACGCCTCTATTGCACACCATACATGGTGGGACCAAGAGCTCACTCGTGCATGGTTCACATGTCGACCCTTGACCCCACAGTTGCCCTTTGCCCCTCAGGGAGCACTACAGCACGTGCCAGTGTGGCAGTGCCCATATCACGCATCTCCGTGACTGTGTGATTGGTGATGGCAGCGCATCTCCGTGCCAGGCGCGCATCCCCAGCACGTGTGACTCATGTGCTACTGGGCACCATTTTGGATTCCTGACTGTGATACAACCATGCTGTGTTGCAGCAGAGCCAAGTCGCCTAACTGGATGCAGGTTGAACTGGTCAACCTTGCGACCCTAGTGACACCACATGCAGGCAGCCTGTATGGCCAGGTGCCCCTGAATAGGCCATGGATGGAGGTGTGGCAGAAGGTTGCTGATGGGCTGGAGGAGACCACAGGTGTACAGCACACCAGCAAGCAATGCCAACACTGCTATGGGGACCTGAAGTGGAGGGACCCAGAGAGGCTCCAGGCACTGCAGGCATCTGTCCAGAGGGGTGCCTTGTCACGGCCAGGTAAGTGCACTTTGTCCATGTCTGTGCCCAACCAGTGTTCTGTGGGGCCAGCAGGGTGGCACACCATACTGCTGGGGTGACTGGGGCTGCGCGTTCTGTTGGCCAGTGCAGGGAGCACACTGTGCTGGGGGGCATGTGGTATTGCCAGGTAATGACGTGTCTTTCTCCATGTTCCCTACCTAGGCCCTGAGGACAGAAGGAGAGCTCTACTAACTGGCGCTGCAGGTGGGCCAGGGTGGGCCACCATAGGGGCTCGAGTGCAGGCTGCAGACTGCATGAGCGGTGCTGCTGGACTGGTGCAAGGTGCGCCGCTTCATGCAGGTAGGCACTGTTACATGCTACAATGTTGGGCAGGGTGGGCAGTGGGGGTGGGCAATAGCCCCCTAAGTGCATGACCATTGCAGCTGTGCACTGCCTGCTGTGACCGTTGCACCATGCTGTGGCTATCACACATGTGTGTGGCTGCCGCGGGAGGGCTGTGGGTGCAACTGGATCCCAGCTGTGCCACCACTATCCTGCCACATTTCAATGTCACCTTCCTGCCACGGTGGTGGTGTGGGGCACATGGGTGGTATTGGTGTGCAGTTTTCAGCATGTCTGGGGTTTGCTGGGTTGGTGGCATGTGTGGACGCACACACTGCGGGTGGCTTGGTGCCATTCCAGGGGTGCATGTCACCACTGTCCGCTGCACACGGTGGTGGGCTACAGTGTTCCAGACATGCACTCATACCATGTACCCTCCTTTGTCCTAGGTGGCCAACGCCCTGCTGTGAATACCCAGCTCATGCAATAGATCCTTCGGGTCACCACTGCCATGCTGCAGGTGGCACAGCTGCTACAGAGGATGCTGCTCAGGCAGCAGCACAGATGATGACGTCAAGCACCAGTGGAGTGAGGCCACCCATAGGGCCCATTGGCCTGCATCTATTACCCTTCCCTGTCCCCCCTCCCTTGCCCTCTTTTGTCCCCTTGTATATCCCTGACCCCTGTCCCCCTGCCTCCCTTCCCTAGCCTCCCAATTCGTACTTGGCCTCCCCATTCCCTGTTCCCTGTACATTTGTATATAGTTGTTTTAATACAGTTATAATACACTTTTATATGGTTAGCCATCTGTGTCCACATCTGCTTTGCGGCTGGCATGTGGAGCCATGCTGCTGTAGTGTGCATGGTGGCTGTGTGGTACACCTGGGGTGGTCGGGGGTTGTGCCTGGTGGTGTACACCCATTGGTCAGTGGCTATGCCCTGGGGTGGCCGTGGGCTGTCTGTTTGGGTTGTGTGGTGTGTGCATTGTGTGCTGTTTGCCTGTGTGTTGCTGGCTGTAGTTCAGATGGCATGGCATGTGCCTTCCTGTGGGGGGTTGCCGGTGGCTGTTTACCAGTGGCCATTGGTGCCACCCTGCCTCCGTGTACCACTGTGGTGCATGTAGGCAGGAGCCAGCTGCTTCCCCATGCACACTGGGTGGTGTTATGTCGTGTGCTTGCCATGCCGCACTCCTGGCACCCTCTGCACCCTGGTGGTGGGACATCTGACCCAGTGGCTTGCTCCTTGCTGTTCCTTTTGCTGGTCCATCTGTGTTCTGGCACATGCCCGTCTGCCCCTTGCGCATCCCTGGTTGTGCTATTGCGCATGTTAGCTTGTTCCCTGGTGCAGCCATGGTTGCACTATGGCACATCCCTGCAACATTCAGCCATGTTGCACTGTAGCATGCCATCATGCGCAACCTTTGAATATCACATTCAGTGCACCATGGTGCACCAGATTTGTACTGCGCTGCTCTTGCGCCTGCCTCTGGAGCATTTCTGAATATCCCACCCATTGACTTTAGCTCTTAAATCAAAAGCTTAAAAAAAGAAATGTATGAACTGCAGTACAATAGGGCTCAATACTTGTATCAGGAAATATGATTTGATATTCAAAACAAGAAGCAAACTTTTGATCCTTCTGAGGATTGCAAGAAATGAGTGGAAAACAGTTTTTTTTTCGCTCCATAAAAACTCCTACAAGAAGAATGGATTTCTCTCTTGCATAGATGTTATGTACTGTAAAACATGTTGTGTCACATTCATTTGGAACCCCATCTGTCACATCCCCTGATCCAACATTTTTTTTTCACAACTGAACTTGCTACAAGCATTGGAGCAGGAAAAGAAGGCCTTAACTGACCCTGTCAGTATGGAGGAAGTTCACAAGGCCATTATGCCCTTAAAAAATGATACAGCACCAGAGTTAGATGGCCTAGTGGTTGAATTTTATAAAACTTTTAGTTCCTAGCTGGAACCTACCTTAGTTGAACTTTTTAACCACATTTTGCAACACACGACTCTGTCTGCAACTATGTCACAAGCAATACTAGTAATGGTATATAAAAAGGAGGACAGAACAGAACTGAACCATTGATCCTGCTTAATTTGAATATTAAAATCCCGGGGAAACTACTGGCAGCTAAACTATCGAAGGTTGACTGAAGTTTGATAAGCCCATTCTAGACATGTTCTGTACCTTAACAGAAAATACAAGATAATCTTACACTGCTTCGGGAAGTATTTGACAAAGGGAAAATGGGAGTTTGAGTGGGTGTGTTCTGAGCCTGGATCAGGAGAAAGTCTTAGATCAGCTGACACATGATTATATGTTTGATCCCCTTCAAGTTCATGGGAGTTCAGATGTTTTTGTGGGATTGGTTAAAGCATGTTATACTACTACAATGGTCACATAATACATAAATGGCTGGATGAGTAATCTTATTCCTGTCTGTAAATGTGTGCATTAAGGTTGTGTCATGAGTCCATTGCTACATGTATTTAGCCTGGACCTTGCACGTGACCTGCAGATCTGTGGTTTAACATGCTCTTCTGGACTTCCATAAATTTAAGTTATTGCTTATGTGAATGATGTGGTCTTGATGGTATCTGACACCACATCAGAGACTGCTATCACAGAAAACTTACTTAGATTTTCACAAGTGTCAGGTTGTCATGTTATTTATACTAAGTGAGTATGTACTACTTTGGGTACTGCTGTTACTGCTGTACCTCCAGACAGGGGGAAGTTGGCCAACATCCCAGTTACTGAAGATAATATTAAAATTCTGTGTTTGGTATTTGGAAGAGGGGATATACTGTAACATTCCTGAATTAGGAAGCTGGTTTAAAAAGTGCAGAGGCAAAAATGTACACTGTTGGAAAGGGAAAACCTTATCGAAAACAAAGAGGGCATTGCTAATTAAAACTTTGTTGGTCCCAACCTGCTTATATCTGAGCTATATTTTCCCTCCACCACAGAGAGAGGCCGGACTATTTAATGTTTTCTTTCAGGTCTTTTAGATAAACTGCCTTAATCTCTTAAAAAGGAAAATAATCTATAGGTGTAAAGAGCAAGGTGGGGTGCACATGATCAATCCCCTAGTATTCTACCACAATGTCTTTACATTCTGTAATGTATGTATGGGCTTAAAACCAGGGGACAGTTGTGGAAAGATGTTACATCAACATGGTTGACACATTGTATAACTGTCAGCAACATCCAACCATAGATTGTTGAACAGCGTCCCACATTTACCAGTCTTTGCTATGATGACTTTTCGAGACTAATCAAGTAGGGACCTCCTCATAGCCAAGCCTTGATGTTAATCAAGGAGGGCTATTTACAACTGTGTCATGGATACTGTTCTTCTAGATGAGCTGTGTTTTCGGCAGTGTCCAGTGAGCAGCACATCTGCAGTTTTACCGCAATTCACTAATCCCGGGATACCTAAATTCACATAGGAAATGTTGTGGCTAAGCAGTAGAGCTGTGTGAAATGAGAAAATTCTGAATTCCTGGAATTTTGATGAAATTTCATGAAGTTCCATAACATTTCATGGAATTTCATCAGAATTTTGTGGAATTTTTCAAATTTATTAATGTGCTCCCATCTCTGCCATCTTTTGTGCTATAGCTCTAACTTTGGCATGCTTACTGTCTGTGAGGCATTTAATGACATGTCAAATATCATGAAATTAGGATGGATTGTCTCAAAATTATAGGTGCTCAAAGTCTGTCCTTTTATTTTTGTGGAAATTGCATGATAATTTTATCTGCATATACTGTACCTCAGACACTTATTGGGACAGATATCTTAAATTTTGCATGATTACTTGATAATAGGAGTTTTAACACTGTGCCCAGTTTCATGACATTATGATACATTGTCTCAAAATTATATGTGCTCAAAGTCTGTCATTTTATTTTTAGAGAACTTTCATGAACAATTGTATCTGCATATAACTCAGGCACCTTTGGAGCTAAACATGTGTAAGTTAGCATGAATAACCTTTTGTAATGGTTATAGAATCTTCTAAATATGGAGGAATTTGATTAGAGACTTTTAAGTTACAGAGATTCAAACATTTACTATGTCAATATTTGCTAAATTTTGTGAAACGTCTCAAAAATGTGGATGTTTGCAACTTCTCCACTCTTACAGGTATAGACTTAACATTTGCCATGTATATCCTATGTCAGTGTATCCTAGTGTCTAACACAACTGGATAAACTGATTTCCAGATTTTAAATTTACAGTGATGAAAAAATATTAGTAACATTTTCTGAAATATTTATGGAAGCATATAGATGAAACATCCAGAATTCTTCTTGTGGAATTTAACATTCATAATGCATGTTCACTACTTCATTTGATATGCTGGGATGAGCTTTTTGAAGTTCTGATGTTACTCTCTAGGTGACTACTTCCATCCCCCTCCTTGGCATAGTCAGATTGACTCAGTAGAACTACTGATACCACTGATAGTCTCTTTTTATTTACAGTGACAAAACCCTGAAATGTAGTCATCTACTCATTTTTCTATCAATCTATCCTTTTGGAATAGCCAGAATTCTCTCTTCTGGTGCCCCAGACATTGTCTTCCCCTACTACATCTTTTGAGTACTTCTAAGTCTCAAGCTTGCATGTGCATCAGGCTCCCAGATCATCAATTTACTGGGTGTGAGCCTTATATACCCTCATTCAGGTTGGAATTGTTGACACTCTGTGCTTCCTTTTTCTAACTGTGGGATCTACCGCTGGTGTGCTACCCACCTCAGCTGTCCATTTCTTGGTGAAACTATGTGTCTAACTCCTGAACCTGGTGCCCCCTGCCACTACCTGCCTTTCATACTCAAATCCTTTAATTAGGATCCCCAGATAAGGCTGAGTGAAATTAGCAAATTCCAATTTTATGGAATTGTCATGAAATTCCACAATTTTAACAAAGACTCATGGAATTTGAGTTTAAATTCAGATGTTATTTTGCAATTTTTGGCAGCAATCAATTAATAAAATAAACACACACAGTCTCCCAGTAAGGTCTAAGAGCCTGCCAAATTTAATGGCATTGCATTCTCCAGTTTTAAAGTGTGAGGGGTTCATAAATACATTCTTGCAAAATGTAATTTTAAAATGTTGTGAATGTTTGCCTACTTTTAATTCAGTCCCATTTAAAGCTGTAAATATGAACTTTGTCAGAAATGACCATGTGGTATAGTAGTTAAAATGTTTCAAATCTGATTAAATTTGGATATGTTGTTTTAAATTTGAGAAATAACTGAAATTTAAATTTTGGCAACAGGTTTGTCAGGCTATAACTCAGTCCCATTTGAAGCTAGAAATATGAAACTATGTAAATATACAGTATAATTCAAGTGATAACCTGAATACCTGTAAAATATTATAAAATGTCAAAGAATACTCTCAAAAGTATACTTAAAGTACATAAATGTAAAGTTTTGCAAAATGTTTGGCTACCTATAACTCAGTCCCCATTGAAGCTTGAGACTTAAAACATGGTGCACATACCCATGCTGTATCTTTCTCCAAATTCTGAAACTGTAGAAACATTTGGATAAGAAATGTTGAAGTTAGATTGAAATAACTGAAATTCTAATTTTGCTTAAATGTTTGGCCACCCATAACTCCACCCCCTTTCACCCTATAACTCTAATGTTTGGTACACTTATATAAGCCATTTAGAGCTGCCCACATATCACAGTTGGTGTCAGTTGGATACATACTTTTAAAATTAGAGCAACATAACAGAAATTTCTATACTTTAAAAGTTCACAAAATTGCACTGAATTTTTGTGCAAATTCCATGAAATTCTGCTGAACCGGAATGGTCATTCTGTGAACATTCCTTGGGAGGAACTTTATATTCTGTATAAGTCTACTTAAGCAGCCACAACAAATTGGGTGTTAAAAACACGTATAAACACAAACTGGTGGAGAGTGTATACATGAGATCTACATGTGCTGGTGCTCTAAAGACTCAGGAACATCTTTTTTTTGACTGTCCTTATGTCTCTAGTTTTTGGGGCCTGGTGGCTACAGAATAGCATGAAACTTTACATACCAGCTTTATGTACCAGGACTTGGTGTTGGGATTGTTTTCAAACCTTTTATTAAGCTATGATTCAGGAACTCTGTGAGTCATTTTGCAGTCCTTAAGTATGGGATATGGCAGCCCTGTTGTGCATTGGCACTGCAGCAGAAGACATTTCACACCAAGATATACAGAATAATGTGATTTTCTTCTTCTGCAGAAAGGTATAAAGTTAAGGAATTATGGAGGCACTGTGCTATCTTGCCATACAGGTACAGAACATTTCATGATAAGCGTTTCCCCCCACCCCATCCCCATCCCCTACACATACTTTTAATTGAAAGCAGTTTTGTGAATTATCATGTTTTTCTTGGCTATTTGGTATTTTGTGTATGCTATGTAAGTGTTGATTGTGTTTCTTTATTTTGCATGAGGCATTTCTGTTTTGTCTGATTGTGCTTTGCCTTTGTTATTGTAAGTTTTTTTTCTTCACCGTTCATACTATGCACTGTAATACTAGATTTTCTTATTTATTCTTTTTGTATTGTGTTCATTATCTTATTTTAAATAAAATTCCCCTACCCTTCTTCAATAAATGCCATGTGATCATTTACTCCCACCTGGACAATGACTATAGATGGGCAGAAGGGACCTCGATTTCATGTCTCATCCAAAGGACAGGAATATTACTGGGATTACATGATACCATTGAAACATTTGGACTGCAGATCTGGTGTTACATAAATATGAAGAAATGCCTCCCCTATTTGCATATACAGTAAAAGAGCAAGAATTTAGAAGACAGGCTGGTTCATAGTGACAACTTTGTGAGACCTGAGGGACATCATTTGTTTGGCAGACAATTAGAGCCATGTTTCAGATGTGGCCACTGTGCAGTACTCACAGTAATAAATTCTAAGTTGCATCATATCTAAGTTGTATCATATGTACTGTAGTTTCTGTTACTATGTTTATAATTACTGCTACTTGTACTATCCTGAGACATGCCTGAATATAAGCATTTATGTCTACTACACTTACCTGACAAATAAAACTAAATAAATAATGAGAAAAAAAAAACATTTAAACACCCCCTCCTAGAAAGACACAGTGAGAGCCATTTCATTAATTGTAACAACACTTCTGTTGCTTGTCTTTTAGAAAGCCCATGCAATAAAATTAACATACTGTAGCCCTAACCAAAGGGGACTATGAGATCAAATCAGTGAGCACACAATGGCAATCAGAACCAGGAACTTTGATTTATGCTGTTGCTAGGCATTTTCTTGGTGCCCAACATGGCACAGTCAGTGATTTAAGGTATATATGGGGATCACGCAAGTGCAGATAAACAGAAGGAGTGTAAACATTCCTTAAAAACTGACAGAAAGGGAAACAGGGAAACATTTACAATTTTATATTTAGCCACTAAGAGACCATATGAATTAATCAAATAAGTAGACATTACCTTTTTTGTTGTCTATAATATGTATTAGAATGGTGCTTTAATTCAAATGCTGTAATCTAATGATATACTTTCTCGTTCTATTTTTTACATATCAAGAGAATGCATGTGGGTAATTCAACTAGGAATTACTTACAGCGAAGGCAAGTGACCTTGCTCAGTACCTCTAAAAGAGTACAAGTCTAAGCATATTTTGTTTGTGAGTTAAGAAGCATTTATTTATTACAGTGAATACATTATAAAAAACAGATATTACTACCCCAAAAGGTGCAAAAGTATAGAGAACTCTCGATGATCATTTCTTATCTGTGCAGGTGCTTTTCAAGGGTTATCATATGAAACAGTCATTAGGTGCACTGTGTTTTGCTCACAAACAAAATATGGTTTGGACTTACTACTTTTAAGAGGTGAGTGAGGTCTCTTCCCTATTAATATGCCCATTTTGACCTTATGCACTGCCCGATTCTGTGGCGACCTTGCTTTCTCTGTATTACTTAGGGAGGACTGCATTGAGCAAGTACTGATATGAATACATGGGATCTGAAGCAAAAGGATGTGATATGCTGGAAAAACCTTTAATGTATTATTATAAAGCCCTACTGACAGTGCCAAATTCAACAGTGAATGTAATGATTAGGGCAGAGTTGGGTAAAATAAAAATAAATGCCATCAAAGAAATTTGTGTAATAAACTATTGGTTAAAAATAATAAATAACTCAGAAAACAAACTTCTACTATTATGTCTTGACTAACCAGATAAATACTAATTGGTTCTCCTATCTACAAAAAATATTAGTAAAACATAAATTACAACATCTTTTCCAGGGTGTGAAAACAAAATAACAATAGCTATAGCAGTATAAGATTTAATACAAATGAAATGCATTATGCATGAACAAGAAAAGGACATGCTAATACTAAAAAATTGAAATGTGCATCTTGGTATAAACGCAAAACAAAATGGGACATTCTTTGGAAGAATATCTAGTAATCCTAATTCCAAGTAAAAAAAAATTATAACATGGGCAAGATTATAATTAATTACTGCTAAATATATATACCGTAATAGAAGTAAAGCAGAAAATTTAAAAACACAAGACAAATATAAATGCCAATATAATAGCGGTTTTCAAGAAGATCTGAAACATATAATTACTAACTGTCCACTATATAATAGAACAAGAAATCAATGTCTTGCTCAGACATTAACCACTTATGCTAACATGAACTATGATGTCTTATTTGTCATACTACATACAAGAACTCATTGAAGAAGCTATGACCATTGCTAACTTTTTGCCTCTGTTATTAAAAATAAGAAAACGTCTATAGAAATATGAATAAGTAATGGATTACATATGTCACATGTATTCTTTCTGGGCATTCCCAATATGATCTTGAAATGTTTTAACATTGATGTGTATTTGCTATAAATATGTATTATGAGTGGTATTGCATATTTTAACGTAATGCAAACAAAATTTTAATCAATGTATTTATATGCATTTTGTGTAGTAATCATGATATTTACCTATCATGGTTGATCAAATAAAACAACTGAATTGATATGAATACAGTACAGTGGTTGGAACAAGTATAGAATCATTGTTTTTCCTGTATATATGGACAGAGAAATCATTGTCCATTGTTTAGTTTTAGTCATTTTTGTAAAGGGTTTGGAAATAACAACATAAATTATGTTTGAAATATATTGAATAGTGTATGGAGTCCATAGATAACAAGGCTATTCTTTCACCAAGTGGCTACCATGAAGATAAGGACTTCAGAGTGATGCTGAAGAGGTTTTCAGTTGTCATGGTAACAATGAAGTGAAAGAAGCCTTGCTAATGAGAGGGCTCAAATATATTATTTTGTATAGTGTATGGTGAAAAGAAACCCACTGCTTGTCTGTTTTTAAACTCTCCTACAGCACTTCAGTTAGAGTACATCAGCCACAAAAAAAACCTTGGATGCTCACCATTGCTAGAAAATGGCATTCAGTTGTTTAGCACTCTACTCTCTGTTGCCCCCAATTGTGTCTAGTCTCACTGCAATACTGCAACTGTCCTCTGCCATGAAATTAGCTGATCTGCTGTATTATTGTATGATGTCTGTACTGCAGCAGACAAAAAGTCGTTCTGCTGCAGTACGAAGGTCTCTAATACAGCAGAACAACTTTTTGGGGACTACTGAAATGGGGACTGAACAAGCTAGCACTCTACACTATAAGAAGTTAAAATTGGAGCATGCTATTTTCTATGAAGATAACTTGGACAGGGCACGGCTATAACCTACTGCCCCTGTCTCCTTTGAGTATTCTTTCAAAAAATGTGTGATGAATGCAATGGCTGTAGTATAAGTCAACTTTGGGTTGCAGTGCAGACGTTGTGAGCTAAATGTATTCTACTCTATTTACTTGCTATATTGATTAATGAGATTTGAAACCAGTTGGATTATGCTAATTAATTGAACAATTGTTTTAAACATTTTCCATGTTGTGAAATGGTCACTGATGTTGGAGTATACAAGGATTACAATTTTGATGTGCTGACACCCTCTTGAAGATGTCGTTAAGTCACAGCCAGTAGGGGTGCTTTGAGTTGGGCTGGTTCATGAGTTTGTATTCATCTGCATGTAGCAGAACTTTTTTTAGCAACACATCTAAACAGTGGTGAGTATTCTTTACAGGTTTATAAAGAGGAGCGTGCCCTGAATTCAAAAAGTATATAATATTAAGTGGCAAGTTGCTTGGTGGTCATGTATAACATGCTACTGTAAAATCTTTCAACAATGGATGGCTGAGCACTTATGCTGGCCTAATACAGTAACCATTTCACACTGATTAGTGCCAGTGGGGATGAAAGGCTTGTTTTTTGGTTTTTGGTTTAAGTCTTAGAGGGATTGTTTGTAGTGTTTTGTTTTTTGTCACCTTAATGCCCTCCATTTTGCAGTGCTAACCTAAATTTGTTCATGGTTATTTGGATGTACAGCACTGCCCATGATGATCTGAACTGTGTGGTATAGAAAGTGGTGGCAGAAAAAAGATATGAAGTCCATCTAGTCTGCCCTAAGTTGCTACCTATTATCCCACACACCTATATATGGTACAGTATGTATAATTATGTTATTTTGGTATGTGTAATAGGCCTATATAGGGTATGCATAATTTCAGTATTTTGATATGTATAATAGACCTATGTATGGTATGTATAATTTTGGCATTTTCACATGTATAATAGACTTATGTATGGTGTATATAAGTTTGGTATTTTGGTATGCATAATATGCCTATGTATGGTATGCATAATTTCAGTATTTTGATATGTATAATAGGCCTACGTATGGTATGTATAATGTTGGTATTTTAGTATGTATAATAGGCCTATGTATGGTATGTATAATTTTGATATTTTGGTATGCATAATAGGCCTATGTATGGTGCGTATAATATTGGTTTGTATAGTAGGCATATGTATGGTGTGTATAGTTTTGGTATTTTGGTATATACAGTATAGTAGTAGGCCTACATATGGTACAGTATGCATAAATTTGGTATTTTGGTATGTACAGTACACTATAATAGGCCTAAGTATGATACATATAATGTGAGTATTTTGGTATGTCAAATAGGTCTATGCATGATGTGTACAATTTTGTGCTTTTCATTAGTTATGACTTTACTTTCAAAACAAAAGGAAAATATCTGTCACTTATTTCATACAATCATAACACAAAATGCATTCCACTGAGAAATTTTACAGTGACATCAGAAAATATACAATTATGTAATATAAAAGCAATTAATTTAAGGAGAACAGAGAAAGGAAATGGATATGAATAAGTAAAACTTTTAGTGCTACACAATGTGATACAGGGTAATTAAGGAAATCAATATACTTAAAAGCAGTAGGCAGTGCTATTGTCAGCAAGCAAAGCAGCACTTAAAAAACAAACAGCAATATGAGGAAAACTGATCAGGAACCCAGAACTTTTAGACAAGGAAAAGAGATTAATTTTGATGGGATCTGAAGAAGAAAAGAGACTCATTGTTTGGAGAGAGAGCGAGGGAGCTAGAGAGGAACACATTTTTGAATGGTAGGTGTAGAGATGATGATGAACCAAATGTCCATTACTGTGAAAGAGAGGGATACAGAGAGAGAGAGAGATGAGGGAAAGAAAAAGTCCAGAGTTGGATCAATGGAGAAAACAGTGAGGAAAGTAGGCAGTGTTGAGGTCAGAGATAGGAGGGGGCAAGAGTAAGACCCCCAAAATTTTGAAACATGGGATTTAGAGCTGTGTTTTTCTCATGTTATTCTTGCACCAATGCTTCTGCACTGGGATTCTGTTCTTTTAAATTAACTGCTTTGCCTTCAAAACCCCAAAAACTATCACCAAGTGATTGCTCACCTCTTGCTATTTTTTGATCCATTGCCTGTATTACATCAATAATTCCTATACAGAACAAGTCAAGTGTCTGTGTTTGACTATTTCAAATGTCTGTGGACTGCTTGTGACACTTTTTGGCATTTCAATATCCCCCTGAAAGTTACAAGCCAACCTACATTCCATCATGTCCATTAGTGTATGTCTTCCAATGCATTTTCTTAGGATAAATGTGTAATTTTGTGCTTCATGTCTTGGCTTTACTATCAGTACATTTGCTGTGTAACCTTAGCCTAGTGCTTTTGTACTGAATTTCTTATTGTTTGCATGCCTTAACTGTATGTGGCAATGTAGGGTGCCTCAATAGGCAACTGCAGGAGGCAGGATGGTCTAGTGGTTAAAACACCAGCTCAGAAGATTGCAGGTACAATCCCCCGCTAGAGCTAAATACTCAAGATGTGGCATGGGCAAGTCACTTAACCACCCAGTGTTCCAGTCAGCCCAGCTGCAGAAATGGGTAGAAGCAGGACCCCACTGGAAATGACAAGTTGCATCTCAGCTGGGCCATTCTGGGTAGGTAAATTGTAAAATAAAATAAGAAGTGCTTCAGCTTATAGTTATGTTTGTCTTTGTAACCAAACAGTTTTCTAGTAATAGCGTAAAGTTTAAATGACTTTGAAGCACCTTGACAAAATACAAGCACATGTGCTGGGCTGAGTCACTACTAAACACTGTTTCCCCAACTTTTGCCCCGTGACGTGATCTTTGCAGGCTAACATAAGGACAACTAAATTACAGCTTCTTCAAGTTAACTCTTTATGATACAATCTTTTTTCATTTACATTCAACAGCAGCTATACACTTATACAGTCTGACAAAGATAACATGTTCACATATCTCTTGCAGCAGGACACACAAGTAGGAACAAGTCCATAGCAGTTGGGATGAGAAGGGTGGTGGAAGCTTGGTACTTATGATAAAAGACCCTGCAGTACTGCATAGCCGAAACTGGCCCATCTCCTGGATATAATGCCCAGGCTGTAATGTTTGGTAAAAGTATGGACCTTTTTCCATGTGGTTGCCTTGCAAATCTCGGCAGCTGACACTCCTCTAAAGCAAGTAATTAAGATAGCCATCCCCCTAGTGGATTGCAGTTGGACCACTCTGGGGCGTTCTTTGCTGTATTTCTTATAACAAAAAGTGATGCAGTTGGCCAGCCATCTGGACAAGCACTGCTTAGAAACAAGTTCGCCCTCCTTTCCGGGGGCAAAGGTACAAAATGTTGTGCCATTTTGTGCATATCTTTGGTATAGGATATGTAGTACCTTAAAATTCTATGTACATCTAAAGTATAGAGCAGTGCTTCCCCTGGACTGGCATGCTCTGAGTAATACACTGGAAGTTGTATGGATTGGTTTAGAGTAAACCTTGATACCACCTTGAGAATAAAATGAGGGTTTGTACATAAAGAAACTCTATCTTTATGGAAAACTAAATAAGGCTGCTTACACATGAGCACCTGTAATTCAGAAATACATCTCACTGACGTGACCGCCACTAAAAATAAGACTTTTCAGGAGAAGAAGCACAGCTCATGTTGCTGCTGGTTCAAAAGGAGATCATGTTAGCTTTTCTAACATGAACTTTAAATCCCTAGGTGAGAGTGGGTTATGCACCAGTGGTTTGAGGTATAAGACACCTTTTTCATAACGTCCACCTGCACAGGTACCATTTTCAGTCACGACCCGGGTGCATTAGCACATACAATGGGTAGGATATGGTACAATAGTTGAGGTACAAAAAAGATGCAATGGATAAAATACAATATACAAAAGGTGAAGATACAAGATGTCAGTATGATACAATGCCAGTGGCTTGAGAATATGTACAATAATGTTTAATTTCAGATGCAAGGGGAAGTACATCAGAGTAACAGATAAGCAGAAATACATTGGATATTGGAGTAAAAGAACATTCTAGTAAAAAAGGTACAAGTCACATATGATTCTAAGCAACTGGACTAGGGTTGGAAAGAGAAGATAAATAACAGCATTGAACAAGGTAACAGAACATATTTTGAGGTTGAAAAAAGGGATTTGGGGGCCAGGAGACCTGGAGACTGAGAGAGGAGGGATGATAAAAAGGGAAGGAGAAAGAGGCAGAGGTTACTGGAAGGAGGGACAGAATGATAGATCATGAAAGGGGAAACAGGGAGGCAAGTGCATAGTTGGTTGGAGGGGAGTGATAAGTGTGTTGCAAGAAGGGGAAGGTAAGGGGATACGAAGGAGTCAAGGTGTGGGAAGGTAGTAAGGGTGGAGATAGAATTGAGATAGGTTATTGGAAGCTTCTGACATTTTAGATGATGAGTAGTGAGCTTTAGGAGCTTTGTAAAGCCTGGGGTGGTGGAGATTTTTGACAGGTTGGGGAAGGAATTCCAGATGTATGCTGCACAGTAACTAAAGAACGTTGTCATATTTGTACAGAACATAGGGACTATGAGGTTACTATTTGCGGTTGATCGGGATGCAGGAGATCCACAAATTAGAGTTGATTTTTTTAAGTAGGCAGGGTGCCAGATTGCATAGTTTTCATCACAAAAGTTGCAAAGCCAGACTGGCTTTGATGTCAGAGGCAGCCACTTTAGGAGTCAAGTGATAAGCAGTGGTGCATATTAAATCTGCTGTCAGAGGCAAATTTACTAATTTTGTAGTGAGGGCATACCTTTTTGTAAAATGGACTTGTTGGCAGCATTGATGATAACAGAACCATATTGAGGGAGGGTATGAGGCTTGCCATTGCAATCAGAATTCTGGCAGTAGGTGTTAGATACTTGCTTATTCTGTAGAGAGAACCAAATTTCTGGTGAAGAAGTGATGTAGTGTGCTGGACATGAGACTCGAAAGACAGTGATGGATTGGGATGAACACCATGGAGTATGTTGCCTTTGTGGATGGTTTGTGGGCCACTCTTCAGAACCTGGGGCAATACTTGGTATCTAGCTAGAGCTACATCTTCAAATCCATGCATGGAAGTGAAGAGAGTGGAGGTTGAGGTGTAGCAGGGTTCCATGATCCTGGGATAGAAGGGTGGAAGAAAAGCAGAGGGGAATGGGGTCCTCTACTGCTAGCTGTTGTAGCAAGGAGAGCCAGACTTGACAAGGCCAGAGAAGTACTACTAGGATCACCGTTGCACGATCCTGAAGTAATTAGAGTAGCAGTTTCTGAATAAGTAGGAAGGGAGGACATGCATATAGGCAGTCCATACCTATTAAATCTTCTGTAGACTAGTTCCCTTAATCAAAAGAAAATATTGCATCTAACATAGTTTGATATGCCATTTTAGGATAAACCTCACAATAACAATTTTCTATTAAATGAGAAGATTTCGTAATGGTGGGATCACTATGACAAAAAAACAAACAAACAGTATCACAGGTAGTTGCTACATTTGTAGAGAAGTTAGAGTACAGTGTAGAAACTACACTGTCACCACTGGTTAATAGCATTTATTGTCCATCAGCTTGATGAGGGGTCACACAGTCCATTTTTTGTTTCCCTATTTATTCCTTTACCCATTTTTGGGTCCTATGCATGAAAGGGCAGAAAGTACGTGCCAGAGGTGTGTACCCTGCCCATGTGCGCTACACCTGTAGACAGATAAGCACCAGCTGGCATTCACTATTGTCGGCCACCTGTCCATGGTTCCACCTCCCCTGCACAGAGGGGGACAGGGGCCAAAACATAGAAACATAGAATTTGATGGCAGAAAAGGACCGCATGGCACACCTAGCCTGCCCATTTCCCTACCTAACGGATAAGCTGCAGATCCTAGTTAACCAACAGCCTACTTCCTCCTACCCCCCACTAGAATTGCCTTGTGTCTGTCTCATGCATTCTTGAATTCCCTCACTGTTTTTGACTCTACGACCTCCTCAGGAAGGCTGTTCCATGCATCTGCAACCCTCTCTGTGAAGAAATACTTCCTCACATTACCTCTGAGCCGTCCCCCTTCTATCTTCAAATTGTGCCCCCTTGTTCTTGCTCATCTCTTTTTCTGAAATATGCTACCCTCTTGGACTTTGTTGATTCCCTTGAGGTATTTGAAAGTTGGTGCTGTGGCAGAGTAGTGGACCCAGGCAGGCATCTAATCAGGCACCTGGTAGATATACCATTGTTCACTGTTGTCTAGTGGTCTCTGCCCCTGTCTGATCCCCATCCCCAGGGTACCAACCCTTGCCTTATGCACAGCTGTACCTGGTCCTATACATCAGTTCTCTTCCTCCCATCAGGTCCCCGACCCCAGTCCAATAAGTCAGTGATGTTCCCTCCCCAAACCAAGCCCCAGCCCAGTGGCCCCTGACCAGTATGTCACAGAAGTGCCCTCACCCACAATTATGGCCCCAAAACCTGTTCAGTGTTGTTAGTTGCCCCCCACAGCACCAACAACATCTCCCATCCCCCTACCTGCACATTGGTGCCACGGTTGACAGATGGTGAGTGGCATATCCCTACACTCCACCTCAGCCACCCACCATCTGACTGATGCTGGAGCACCTGTTGATGGTGGGTTGCTGAGGTGTAGTGTGGAGGGATATGCCACTCACCGTCCTGTCAAAGCACAACTGACTGCTGAGGTATGGGGAAGGGGTGTTGTCAGTGCTATGGGGGGGCCACTAACTACACTGAGTGGGCTGGGGAAGCTGGGATCAGGGTTGGGGGGGCCACATTTATGACATACTGAGCAGGAGCTGCCATGCCAGAGTTCTGGTTGCAGGGAGGGGGAGGGAACTGACTTACGGTTCTAGGCCAGGGTTCTGTGTGCACGGGGTGGGATGTATACCACAGTTGTGGCAGGGTCCCCCCAACCATATCCTGTGCCTTCCTGCACTCCCCTGTATGCAGCACTATGCGACTTTGTGAATGGCACATACTGTGGGCACGCCCCCAACACTCCCCCGGACCACCCTGGCATGTAGCTGCTGGCTCAGCCAGGGGATCCAGTGTGCATCTGGCCCATGCACTGCTAATGAATGCTGTGGGACCCCCGCAGTGTGACATTTACAGATATTGTTGTCTACATGCCTCGAGTACGTGGCGCATAGGCATAGTACATAGGGCCCATTGTGATTACCTGATGTAAGATTTCTCAGCAGTACTGCATGCAATTGTAAATGAGACCTGTGCTCAACTTGCTTTCCAATAAATAAATTGAAATTAAGTCCATGACAATAGCTTTAGCAGCACCACCATAATCCATTTTCAAGCTAAAGTCCTTTTTATAGATAACAGGTGTCTTGTGTTCCAGTGCAGAGAGTCCCGTTCTCAGTCAGCACTGTGTATGATCTTGGAACAGGTTCCTCCAAAATTGTTGCTTTATCTTGCCCCTGTCTTTCACTCTCACAGCATCACCTTGCTGAAAAGATGGAAGTATTTTTGCATGTTGATCTTAGTGAAGACAATGAAGCAAACCTTGATCTGTTTTCTTGCATATAGCAGCTGTAGACTGCGCTTGACTAGACATGTTACCTGTCAGCCTAGTTTTTATCTGTTAAACAGCTGTTTTTCTGATGATTTACCATTACCCAGAGGCATTGCCCAGTAGATTGACAGAACCAAGTTAGGATCCTCCTGTGCATAATGCTTTCTTTAGCAACATTGTTATAAAATGCACTCCACTTTCAAATCTTTTTGCTAGGGGGTACTATGGACTTGACATGTTATGTTCAGCAAATACAGCTCCACTGAACTGATGTCCATTGTCAGTTACAGTTTGCTGTGGAATGTCATGTCTGACACAATACATTGGATGGCATTACAAACTGCTGTAAATTTTGAGGATACCACTTTAGGATACTTAGACTAATAGCCCATAATGGCAGCATCGTCTTTTCCATGTAGCATAAACAATTCTATGTCCACCTTTTTCCATATAGGTTATGGTATATGTGTCAGAAGCACAAAGTCCTTTGTTTGTGAATATCTGCATTGCAAAAAAAAAAAAAATCACATTTTGTTACTGTGCCCTTAGTATCTTTATGCATGTTGGGCAAATAAACTACTTGTCTTGCATGTCGCCTGTGCTTTTGTATGGCTAAGTGAGATTCAGGTATGTGCATATGGATCAACTTCTGTAATTGTACTGATATTACAATTTTGGTACTGTTATTACAGCTGCATCAGTCATTAAGAGTTCTGTGTCTAAAGGTGCTTATTGTGGAGGAACATAACAGTTTAAGTAAAAATTACAAACATAGCACAGGCTGTCTAAGCTTTGATATAATTTATTAAGAAGCCAGAGCCCAAAGACACAGACCTGGTTTCTGTGTCTTTGGGCTCTAACTCTTAATAAGTATATCAAGCGAGCCAGCATGTGCTATGCTTTTATTTTTGTCAAGTTCTGCCTTTGGTGGCGGTAATTGCAGTCACCCTAGAGACAGGATTGCACTATTCCTTTTTGTTCTACAGATAACATCTGATAAGGTCTCATGTCTTGCAATCTCTTACCGGTTTCTTCACAATTTCAGAGCTAGCACATGATTGTCTAATCAAGTTGACATGTGCATCCGTTTCTGAGTCAGCCAAGGATACCGTAGGCTGTGAGTTCTGTTCATACACTCTGGATAGTGTATCTGCCACCACTAACTTACTCCCCAGTACACGCACCATGTTCAAATAAATACAAAATCACACATGCCCCCACAATGCAAAGCATCATGGGCTGCATATGCAAATCACCACAGAATATTATGCTGGTTCAACTTTAAGCAGAAATGCATGGTGCCAAAAGGCTTCTCACACAGTTTGCAAAGGGTGCCAACAGAAGACATAGACACGTGTTTCGTCCTACCAGGACTCATCAGTATGCCTAGTCTGTTTGACACCCCAGTGGAATGAACCAGCTACCCTAAGATGGTCTATCTGGGTTATGTTGTGGTGAACCCAATTAAAACAAAAAATAATTTAAAAGACAAAGAACCTCTGTGTGCAAGCATTGTGGATGTTCAAATAATATAGCTGCAAACAAAGAAATGTTTTTTTGCATTCCAGGAGGCACACCTCCATGTTTTATTTTGAAACAGCAATAAGGTTTTTAGTCCATTTCTGCAATGACATGTAGACTATAACTGTAGCTGTGGAAATCTTCATACCCATAAACAGATAACATTACTGTTTATTTGTACATGTGTACATTCAGCTGATGTCATTTCTCTAGTTGTGTATGCAGTAGGCCTTCAGTCCTTCCCGTGCAATTGTAAAAATACAGCTCCCAAGCCACCTGCATCAGTGGAAACTTTTATTGGTAGAAAAATATCAAAATATTGAAGAGTAGGAGTTGTAGTCAGCATCTCTTTGAGGTTATTGAACTCTGTCTGTTGTAAAAAAAGCAGTTAGGGAATGTAAAGCTGATTATTATTTAAGTCATCAGTTTACTAGTTTTAACAAACCCAAGGAAAATTGAAACATTTTAAACAAGTTCTTGGGTAAAACTAAACCACATCTATTACTTCTTTGATTACCTTAGATGGTGCTCTTGTAGATCCTTTAGAAATGGCAGGGCATTGAATCATAATTTTGTGATTTAGCTAAATGTTCTGGCACTTAATTCAGATAATTAGATTTTGGAAGATATTTATAATGTTTCATTGGACTCTGATTTTAAGTTTGTGAGATTTATTTGAAGAAACTGCATTTTACCGTAATCAGATGAATTTAAGAGCTTATAATGGGGATGACCTAATTGGTTTAAAGTTATAGGTCTGGATTTTCAAAGCCCCAGGCATGACACAAGGAAAAGTGTCAAACAACAGTGGCACAAGACAGCCTTGCATCAAACACTGCTCCAGACCCAATTTTCAAAGGCGCCCTGCATCAAAGCCAGACCACCCTGCGCCAATGGTGACTGCAACAGCCTTGTGCCAAAAGAATGGCAGCGCCATGATGCAAGACAGCCTGCACCACAGAAATAGTGCAAGATCGCACCCATGGGAATTTCAAACATGCACCACTGACAACTAACAAGTCAAAGTCCTGTCAGCCGCTAGACCCACCAGAGCTGTTCTAAGCAGCCCTAGAGCATACAAAAAGGCACACAGCACAACAGACAATCCTGAAAGCTGGACACAGCTGAGGCTCTGAGAGAGAGAGAGAGATAGAGGTGGAAGACAAGACAGAACAATGCCAGGAGCAGCTGCAATACTCCCCCGCATGGCAGCAAGGGCAGTAAGGAGGCGATGACATGCCAGGCAGCAGTGACAGGAGGCTACCAGGAGGCTAGCACTGGCCAGACAACAGCAGCAACACCCAGCAAGGTGACCATATAGGCCAAGGGTTCACCGCAGAAGAATCATGTACACAGACATGACAAATGAGCAGTGCCTGGCATGGTACAGGCTGAACAAGGACACCATCACACAGCTCTGCAATGAGCTAAGGGAAGACCTACAAAGCAGGACAGGCAGAGGCAACCCCCTACCGGTGGAGATAAAGGTCACAGCTGCACTTCGGGTCCTTACAACGGGCACCTTACAGATGCCCACAGGAGACACACTAGGAATCTCACAATCAGCAGTCTCAACAAGCTTAAGGCAGTTCCTGGAGGCACTACTGTGCAGAACAGCACAGTACATCAGATTCCCATGGGACACCCATGAGCAGCAGGCCATCCAGCAGGGCTTCTACAGTGTTGCCCAACTACCATGGGTACTGGGCACAATAAACTGCACCCACATCGCTATAAAGGCACCATTAGTGGACGGGGATGCATACTTGAACAGAGAGAGATACCATTGAATGAATATCCAGGTCATATGTGACAGTCACTGTAGGATCCTGGACGTAGTGGCATGGTACCCAGGGTCATGCCATGATGCCTACATCTGTAGGCACAGTGGCCTGTATGAAAGATTTGAGCTTGGAGTAATACAGGATGGCTGGCTAATAGATAGGTGCATGTGCAACAGTATGCAATATAACACAGGTAATGCTGAACATAGCCAACACTGATCCCAGGACATGTATAATAATAATAATAAAACTTTATTTATACTGCACCTTTCATAAATTCAAGGTGACTTACAATACTTACAAATATAACAAATAAGACATAGTCCAACAATAATCTGAGCTCTTAAAATCACAATAATTAATTAAAATAAATCTTTGACCATAAATAGGTCTTTAGGGCCTTTTTAAATTCTTCCACAGATGCACACTGAAGAAGCGGATGGGATAGAGAATTCCAGAGGGTAGGAGCAGCATACATAAAAGCACAAACACCTGAAGATTTTAAAGAAACCTTCGGAATCTCTAGCAACCCCTCGTCCGCATAGAGAGAGATCGCTTAAGGCAGTAGGGAACCAGAAGCTCTTTCAAGTAGTCTGGGCCCTGTCCGTGTAGGGTTTTGTAAGTCAAAGACCAACTTTAATGGTGATCCACCACTGAGTTGGCAGCCAGTGCAGACCACGCAGCACCAGTGAAATATGACAGGAGCGAGATGTCCGATCAGTAACTGGGCGCAGCATTCTGCACCAGCTGTAAGTGGCGGATATCAACCCTAGAAGACCTAGATAAAGAGAATTGCAATAATCAAGGCATGAGGTCACAAAAGCATGGACCATCGTAGGCAGATCGGTGGGCGGAACAAGGTGCTTAATATTGGTAATGTTCCTAATATGATAAAAGGAAAGTTTGATAACTGCCGACACCTGCAAATGCAGTGTCAGCTCATTGTCAAAAATCACCCCCAAGTTCCGCACCTGTTCGGAGGTAGGGAGTTGGATGCCCCCCAGAAATAAACCTGAGAGTAAACCAGCTCCCATCCCCTCTACCCTATGACCCGGGTCCACAACCATTACCTCCGTCTTCTCCGAGTTCAACTAGAGGCCAGCAATTCATCCAGCACTGGATTTCAGTGAGGCAGCAATTAAAGCCCGAGAGAGCTCTAGCTTGGTCAGGTGCAAAGATAGGTAGAGCTGGGTATCATCTGCATAGCAGTGAAACCTCAGTCCATACAAATCTTACAATGTCTCGGAGGGCAGCATATACACTCACGAACAACATGAGGGACAACAGTGAGCCCTGGGAACCCACATGACAGAGACTGGGTGGAAGAATTTATCCTGACACCACTCTCTGAGTTCTGTCAGTGAGGAAAGATCTAAACCAACTGAGGACTGTGCCTGACAGGCCACAGATGAACTCCAGGTGCGCAAGAAGTACCCCATGGTCCACAGTGTCAAAAGCTGATGAGAGATCAAGAAGAACCAAGATGGAACGGCTCTTCTGATCTCTAGCCATCAGGAAATCATTTCGCACCCAAACCAGTGCTGTCTCGGTACTATGCCTCTTTCAAAAACCAGACTGGAATGGTTCATAGATGTCATGGATGGTTAAATGGTTTTCCAATTGTGCGGCCACTACTTTCTCAATTATCTTCCCAACAAAGGGTAGATTAGAGATCGGCCTGTAGCCGGCATGGCAGTCGGGTTCCAAGGAAGCTTTTTTCAGGAGGGGTGTCACCACTGCCTCCTTCAGGGAGCTAGGAAACTCACCCATGTCCAAGGAGCACCAGACAATCCATGCTAGGACTGGGCCAATGATGTCATGACAACCCTTTATCAGGGAAGTCGGGCCCGGGTCCAAACTACAGCATGTAGGGCTCATACTCTGGACAATCCTCATGACATCAATGAATTCAGGCCGGTCAAAGGAACTCCAGGAGAGACCAGGGGCTGCAACCAAACACCAATCTGTAGCTTCTCTCATAGAGGGAGCAGGCTGGAGTGCTGCCCTGATGTCAGCCACCTTATCCGCAAAGAAGCGAGTGAGCTCATCACACTCCACTTGTGAAAAGGCTTTCCAAACCTGGAGACAGGCTGGGTTGCACAGTCTGTCAACAGTTCAAAAAAGCTGAGCTGGAGTCTGATGAGACAGGGAAAAACACTGTTGACACACAAACACACACAGCATGTGCACATGACAATGTGTGTGTACCGGAGGACCAGCCATGCACATGACACCCCCCCACGACAGGTAACACACATGCACACACAACACAGTGACAGGTGAGACAGGCATGGCACTGGGGGTGCCCCTGGATGCCACGGTGCCAGGGGGAGCACAGCACAACACGCAACTGTGACCAAGACCAGGATGGTAGTGCCCATGGAAATGCAAACCCTGGGCCCAAGTGTGCACATACACAGACATGCATGACACATAGGACGTCCCCCACCCCATACACACACCCAACACACCACCACAGAGCAACACAGCCATGCAGTGTAACACAGCTGATGGATATTGGGAGACATACTGGTCACACACACATATGCAGGTGACAGCAACACAGCAGACACAGGGAACACACATGCTACACATGTAGACATGCACGAAGGGGCAGACAGTGCAAGATGGGTGCAACAGCCATCGTGGTATCTGCAGCACACAGCATGCATGGTGGGTGGAGGACATATGTGGGATACCAGAAGAGATGCACACAATACCAACAATGCAGTCACAACAACTAACCATTGCTAACATGTTAACAGGTGACAGTGGATACCCCCTAAAGCCATGGCTAATGACACCAATCAGAAGACCACAGAGTGCAGCTGAAGCATGATATAATGAAGCACATGCAGCCACAAGGGCTATGATCGAGCGAACATTTGGACTCCTGAAAATGTGGTTCCAGTGCTGGACCGCTCTGGAGGCACACTGCAGTACACACCCAGCATGGCATGCAAAACTGCTGTGGCCAGCTGCATCCTCCACAACATTGCCATTGACAACAGAGTGAACATGCTGGATGAGGAGGACATGGATGACAGTGGTGATGAAGTGGGTGACAATGAAGATGCCAATGCAACACAGGACAATACACAAGACCAAAACCCAAGAGGAACAGAGGAAACCAGGGCACAGCTCATACGGAATCACTATGCATAACACCACGCCACAGCAAACAGCAACATGAGCAAGACATAACAGCCAATGCCCACAATTGGAGCACACACCACACAATGTGCACATGCTAACTGTGCAACACCACACCATGGTGTCATATGAACATGCTGAACAAACCAGGCCAAACACCCATGGAACACAGATGCCAGAACAACATCCCAGGACATGCATGCTGTTCCATGGGGTGCCTGTCAGACAGAGACCAGTAATGATACACAGACACTATCTGCTGAATGACCAACAGCCCATAGCAGCAGTACACAGCAACAACCAGAGAAGGACCATGGCAACAGAGGAAGGCACACACAACCACGGTACCAGGCAATGTGCACCACACAGAGTGGATGTTCGCATGGTGGAGCAAATGCTTGGATAACCATGCTAGGCACATGCTGAAGTGACCATGGCATGGCTAATGTGAGGACAGTCCTGGGTGCTACTGAAGAACACCATGTCAACAGGTATGTCCAAACACAGATGTACAGGAACACACCGTTAGGGAAGGGTGTAGGCACCACGGGTATATGTGTGGTGGTGTGACACTGAACTGTAACCAGGTGGGAGACAAGTGCTGCCACACATCCGCACAGGTGTGCAGATGGATGCACCAGTACAGTGGCACACCACCACATGGCCCATGTTTCCTGCTGACCAAGGTCAACACCACCACCGTGTAGAATGGATACCACACATGACAAACAGCCAGGCAGTGCACAGATGGTGACCTGGGTCCCTGGACCATATGCACCAATCAGATAACATAACTGGACACACATGGCCAACATGGAGGTTGGGCACCATCACCCATGCAGCACCACACTCGTGTTGGCACATGCAGTGATGACTGGCCACACACCCCCAGAAGGCACACCATGGGGAAGGGCACCAAACACCACCACCACAATGGAATCCCATATAATACAGGGATAGGGGTGCAGGATACAGACAGGCCAGAGGTGAGGTGCAATGCCCTGACAGCACTGCACCATCAGTGGCATGGCTCATGGCCGAGGACACCATGATAGGCCCCAACCCCCACCATGAGATATGGTGTATGGACACCCCTGTGTGGCATGGCATTGCCAGTAATGCATGTATGGGAATGCATGGCCAACAGCAATGCTACCCTATGCACCACACTGCCCACACACATCACCCCACCATCCCTGGCATATGCCACCAACTGGTACAGCCCACAATGCCTCCCACAGCCAGCAACAGACCCACCACTGACTGAGGACCACCACAGCAATGTGATGCAGCATGCCACATGATGTGGTAGTCACAGTGTGATGCAGGGTGACAACATAGGACAGAGTCCATGCAGTGCAATGCCAAACCCTGTGACAGTGTGGTAACATGTGTGATGCTGATGCCACTGGTGGCACAAATGAATGTACAAACATATGAAGAAGCCAGCAGAACAAGGCTAACTGGTCTATCATGTCTGCTTTTATTACAGGGTCCACAACCTGAGCTAATGTCCCTGCCCTCCCACCCCACCCTCCCATCTCCCCTACTCATGAGTCTCACCATCCCCTATGCCTATCTCAGCCTCTCTAATGCTGGCCACTGTCATTGATGGGAAGACCCCATCTGGCAGTGCATACAGGTGTCTGCCACCCTCACAGGGAAGAAGTGCCTCCTGACCCCCTACCAAACCAACCCAACTTCCATAAATTTAATTGCTTATGTGAATGATGTGGTCTTGATATTATCTGACACACATCAGAGACTGCTATCACAGAAAACTTACTTAGATTTTCACAAGTGTCAGGTTGTCATGTTATTTATACTAAGTGAGTATGTACTACTTTGGGTACTGCTGTTACTGCTGTACCTCCAGACAGGGGGAAGTTGGCCAACATCCCAGTTACTGAAGATAATATTAAAATTCTGTGTTTGGTATTTGGAAGAGGGGATATACTGTAACATTCCTGAATTAGGAAGCTGGTTTAAAAAGTGCAGAGGCAAAAATGTACACTGTTGGAAAGAAAACCTTATCGAAAACAAAGAGGGCATTGCTAATTAAAACTTTGTTGGTCCCAACCTGCTTATATCTGAGCTATATTTTCCCTCCACCACAGAGAGAGGCGGACTATTTAATGTTTTCTTTCAGGTCTTTTAGATAAACTGCCTTAATCTCTTAAAAAGGAAAATAATCTATAGGTGTAAAGAGCAAGGTGGGGTGCACATGATCAATCCCCTAGTATTCTACCACAATGTCTTTACATTCTGTAATGTATGTATGGGCTTAAAACCAGGGGGACAGTTGTGGAAAGATGTTACATCAACATGGTTGACACATTGTATAACTGTCAGGAGCACATCCAACCATAGATTGTTGAACAGCGTCCCACATTTACCAGTCTTTGCTATGATGACTTTTCGGAGACTAATCAAGTAGGGACCTCCTCATAGCCAAGCCTTGATGTTATCAAGGAGGGCTATTTACAACTGTGTCATGGATACTGTTCTTCTAGATGAGCTGTGTTTTCGGCAGTGTCCAGTGAGCAGCACATCTGCAGTTTTACCGCAATTCACTAATCCCGGGATACCTAAATTCACATAGGAAATGTTGTGGCTAAGCAGTAGAGCTGTGTGAAATGAGAAAATTCTGAATTCCTGGAATTTTGATGAAATTTCATGAAGTTCCATAACATTTCATGGAATTTCATCAGAATTTTGTGGAATTTTTCAAATTTATTAATGTGCTCCCATCTCTGCCATCTTTTGTGCTATAGCTCTAACTTTGGCATGCTTACTGTCTGTGAGGCATTTTAATGACATGTCAAATATCATGAAATTAGGATGGATTGTCTCAAAATTATAGGTGCTCAAAGTCTGTCCTTTTATTTTTTGTGGGAAATTGCATGATAATTTTTATCTGCATATACTGTACCTCAGACACTTATTGGGACAGATATCTTAAATTTTGCATGATTACTTGATAATAGGAGTTTTAACACTGTGCCCAGTTTCATGACATTATGATACATTGTCTCAAAATTATATGTGCTCAAAGTCTGTCATTTTATTTTTTACGGGAACTTTCATGAACAATTGTATCTGCATATAACTCAGGCACCTTTGGAGCTAAACATGTGTAAGTTAGCATGAATAACCTTTTTGTAATGGTTATAGAATCTTCTAAATATGGAGAGAATTTGATTAGAGACTTTTAAGTTACAGAGATTCAAACATTTACTATGTCAATATTTGCTAAATTTTGTGAAACGTCTCAAAAATGTGGATGTTTGCAACTTCTCCACTCTTACAGGTATAGACTTAACATTTGCCATGTATATCCTATGTCAGTGTATCCTAGTGTCTAACACAACTGGATAAACTGATTTCACAGTTTTAAATTTACAGTGATGAAAAAAAATATTAGTAACATTTTCTGAAATATTTATGGAAGCATATAGATGAAACATCCAGAATTCTTCTTGTGGAATTTAACATTCATAATGCATGTTTCACTACTTCATTTGATATGCTGGGATGAGCTTTTTGAAGTTCTGATGTTACTCTCTAGGTGACTACTTCCATCCCCCCTCCTTGGCATAGTCAGATTGACTCAGTAGAACTACTGATACCACTGATAGTCTCTTTTTTATTTACAGTGACAAAAACCCTGAAAATGTGAGTCATCTACTCATTTTTCTATCAATCTATCCTTTTGGAATAGCCAGAATTCTCTCTTTCTGGTGCCCCAGACATTGTCTTCCCCTACTACATCTTTTTGAGTACTTCTAAGTCTCAAGCTTGCATGTGCATCAGGCTCCCCAGATCATCAATTTACTGGGTGTGAGCCTTATATACCCTGCATTCAGGTTGGAATTGTTGACACTCTGTGCTTCCTTTTTTCTAACTGTGGGATCTACCGCTGGTGTGCTACCCACCTCAGCTGTCCATTTCTTGGTGAAACTATGTGTCTAACTCCTGAACCTGGTGCCCCCTGCCACTACCTGCCTTTCATACTCAAATCCTTTAATTAGGATCCCCAGATAAGGCTGAGTGAAATTAGCAAATTCCAATTTTATGGAATTGTCATGAAATTCCACAATTTTAACAAAGACTCATGGAATTTGAGTTTAAATTCAGATGTTATTTTGCAATTTTTGGCAGCAATCAATTAATAAAATAAACACACACAGTCTCCCAGTAAGGTCTAAGAGCCTGCCAAATTTAATGGCATTGCATTCTCCAGTTTTAAAGTGTGAGGGGTTCATAAATACATTCTTGCAAAATGTAATTTTAAAATGTTGTGAATGTTTGCCTACTTTTAATTCAGTCCCATTTAAAGCTGTAAATATGAACTTTGTCAGAAATGACCATGTGGTATAGTAGTTAAAATGTTTCAAATCTGATTAAATTTGGATATGTTGTTTTAAATTTAGAGGGAAATAACTGAAATTTAAATTTTGGCAACAGGTTTGTCAGGCTATAACTCAGTCCCATTTGAAGCTAGAAATATGAAACTATGTAAATATACAGTATAATTCAAGTGATAACCTGAATACCTGTAAAATATTATAAAATGTCAAAGAATACTCTCAAAAGTATACTTAAAGTACATAAATGTAAAGTTTTGCAAAATGTTTGGCTACCTATAACTCAGTCCCCATTGAAGCTTGAGACTTAAAACATGGTGCACATACCCATGCTGTATCTTTCTCCAAATTCTGAAACTGTAGAAACATTTGGATAAGAAATGTTGAAGTTAGATTGAAATAACTGAAATTCTAATTTTGCTTAAATGTTTGGCCACCCATAACTCCACCCCTTTCACCCTATAACTCTAATGTTTGGTACACTTATATAAGCCATTTAGAGCTGCCCACATATCACAGTTGGTGTCAGTTGGATACATACTTTTAAAATTAGAGCAACATAACAGAAATTTCTATACTTTAAAGTTCAAAAATTGCACTGAATTTTGTGCAAATTCCATGAAATTCTGCTGAACCGAATGGTCATTCTGTGAACATTCCTTGGGAGGAACTTTATATTCTGTATAAGTCTACTTAAGCAGCCACAACAAATTGGGTGTTAAAACACGTATAAACACAAACTGGTGGAGAGTGTATACATGAGATCTACATGTGCTGGTGCTCTAAAGACTCAGGAACATCTTTTTTGACTGTCCTTATGTCTCTAGTTTTTGGGGCCTGGTGGCTACAGAATAGCATGAAACTTTACATACCAGCTTTATGTACCAGGACTTGGTGTTGGGATTGTTTTCAAACCTTTTATTAAGCTATGATTCAGGAACTCTGTGAGTCATTTTTGCAGTCCTTAAGTATGGGATATGGCAGCCCTGTTGTGCATTGGCACTGCAGCAGAAGACATTTCACACCAAGATA
Source organism: Neoceratodus forsteri (assembly GCA_016271365.2). Taxonomy (NCBI): domain Eukaryota; kingdom Metazoa; phylum Chordata; order Ceratodontiformes; family Ceratodontidae; genus Neoceratodus; species Neoceratodus forsteri. The sequence continues at coordinate 898,046,310 of CM057456.1, read as the reverse complement.
TACAGAATAATGTGATTTTTCTTCTTCTGCAGAAAGGTATAAAGTTAAGGAATTATGGAGGCACTGTGCTATCTTGCCATACAGGTACAGAACATTTCATGATAGAAAGCGTTTCCCCCCACCCCATCCCCATCCCCCTACACACATACTTTTAATTGAAAGCAGTTTTGTGAATTATCATGTTTTCTTGGCTATTTGGTATTTTTGTGTATGCTATGTAAGTGTTGATTGTGTTTCTTTATTTTGCATGGGGCATTTCTGTTTTTGTCTGATTGTGCTTTGCCTTTGTTATTGTAAGTTTCTTTTTCTTCACCGTTCATACTATGCACTGTAATACTAGATTTTCTTATTTATTCTTTTTGTATTGTGTTCATTATCTTATTTTAAATAAAATTCCCCTACCCTTCTTCAATAAATGCCATGTGATCATTTACTCCCACCTGGACAATGACTATAGATGGGCAGAAGGGACCTCGATTTCATGTCTCATCCAAAGGACAGGAATATTACTGGGATTACATGATACCATTGAAACATTTGGACTGCAGATCTGGTGTTACATAAATATGAAGAAATGCCTCCCCTATTTGCATATACAGTAAAAGAGCAAGAATTTAGAAGACAGGCTGGTTCATAGTGACAACTTTGTGAGACCTGAGGGACATCATTTGTTTGGCAGACAATTAGAGCCATGTTTCAGATGTGGCCACTGTGCAGTACTCCACAGTAATAAATTCTAAGTTGCATCATATCTAAGTTGTATCATATGTACTGTAGTTTCTGTTACTATGTTTATAATTACTGCTACTTGTACTATCCTGAGACATGCCTGAATATAAGCATTTATGTCTACTACACTTACCACAACAAATAAACTAAATAAATAATGAGAAAAAAAACATTTAAACACCCCCTCCTAGAAAGACACAGTGAGAGCCATTTCATTAATTGTAACAACACTTCTGTTGCTTGTCTTTTAGAAAGCCCATGCAATAAAATTAACATACTGTAGGCCTAACCAAAAGGGGACTATGAGATCAAATCAGTGAGCACACAATGGCAATCAGAACCAGGAACTTTGATTATGCTATTGCTAGGCATTTTCTTGGTGCCCAACATGGCACAGTCAGTGATTTAAGGTATATGGGGATCACGCAAGTGCAGATAAACAGAAGGAGTGTAAACATTCCTTAAAAACTGACAGAAAGGGAAACAGGGAAACATTTACAATTTTATATTTAGCCACTAAGAGACCATATGAATTAATCAAATAAGTAGACATTACCTTTTTTGTTGTCTATAATATGTATTAGAATGGTGCTTTAATTCAAATGCTGTAATCTAATGATATACTTTCTCGTTCTATTTTTTACATATCAAGAGAATGCATGTGGGTAATTCAACTAGGAATTACTTACAGCGAAGGCAAGTGACCTTGCTCAGTACCTCTAAAAGAGTACAAGTCTAAGCATATTTTGTTTGTGAGTTAAGAAGCATTTATTTATTACAGTGAATACATTATAAAAAAACAGGTACACTACCCCCAAAAGGTGCAAAAGTATAGAGAACTCTCGATGATCATTTCTTATCTGTGCAGGTGCTTTTTCAAGGGTTATCATATGAAACAGTCATTGGGAGTGCACTGTGTTTTTGCTCACAAACAAAATATGGTTTGGACTTATACTCTTTTAGAGGTGTTGAGTGAGGTCTCTTGCCTTTTCTATTTGTATGCCCATTTTTGACCTTATGCACTGCCCGATTCTGTGAGCGACCTTGCTTTTCTCTGTATTACTTAGGGAGGACTGCATTGAGCAAGTACTGATATGAATACATGGGATCTGAAGCAAAAGGATGTGATATGCTGGAAAAACCTTTAATGTATTATTATAAAGCCCTACTGACAGTGCCAAATTCAACAGTGAATGTAATGATTAGGGCAGAGTTGGTAAAATAAAATAAATGCCATCAAAGAAAATTTGTGTAATAAACTATTGGTTAAAAATAATAAATAACTCAGAAAACAAACTTCTACTATTATGTCTTGACTAACCAGATAAATACTAATTGGTTCTCCTATCTACAAAAAATATTAGTAAAACATAAATTACAACATCTTTTCCAGGGTGTGGAAAACAAAATAACAATAGCTATGCAGTATAGAGATTTAATACAAATGAAATGCATTATGCATGAACAAGAAAAGGACATGCTAATACTAAAAAAATTGAAATGTGCATCTTGGTATAGGCAAAACAAAATGGGACATTCTTTGGAAGAATATCTAGTAATCCTAATTCCAAGTAAAAAAAAATTATAACATGGGCAAGATTATAATTAATTACTGCTAAATATATATACCGTAATAGAAGTAAAGCAGAAAATTTAAAAACACAAGACAAATATAAATGCCAATATAATAGCGGTTTTCAAGAAGATCTGAAACATATAATTACTAACTGTCCACTATATAATAGAACAAGAAATCAATGTCTTGCTCAGACATTAACCACTTATGCTAACATGAACTATGATGTCTTATTTGTCATACTACATACAAGAACTCATGAAGAAGCTATGACCATTGCTAACTTTTTTGCCTCTGTTATTAAAAATAAGAAGAACGTCTATAGAAATATGAATAAGTAATGGATTACATATGTCACATGTATTCTTTCTGGGCATTCCCAATATGATCTTGAAATGTTTTAACATTGATGTGTATTTGCTATAAATATGTATTATGAGTGGTATTGCATATTTTACGTAATGCAAACAAAATTTTAATCAATGTATTTATATGCATTTTGTGTAGTAATCATGATATTTACCTATCATGGTTGATCAAATAAAACAACTGAATTGATATGAATACAGTACAGTGGTTGGAACAAGTATAGAATCATTGTTTTTCCTGTATATATAGGACAGAGAAATCATTGTCCATTGTTTAGTTTTAGTCATTTTTGTAAAGGGGTTTGGAAATAACAACATAAATTATGTTTGAAATATATTGAATAGTGTATGGGAGTCCATAGATAACAAGGCTATTCTTTCACCAAGTGGCTACCATGAAGATAAGGACTTCGAGAGTGATGCTGAAGAGGTTTTTCAGTTGTCATGGTAACAATGAAGTGAAAGAAGCCTTGCTGTGTAGAGGGGCTCAAATATATTATTTTGTATAGTGTATGGTGAAAAGAAACCCACTGCTTGTCTGTTTTTAAACTCTCCTACAGCACTTCAGTTAGAGTACATCAGCCACAAAAAAAACCTTGGATGCTCACCATTGCTAGAAAATGGCATTCAGTTGTTTAGCACTCTACTCTCTGTTGCCCCCAATTGTGTCTAGTCTCACTGCAATACGCAACTGTCCTCTGCCATGAAATTAGCTGATCTGCTGTATTATTGTATGATGTCTGTACTGCAGCAGACAAAAAGTCATTCTGCTGCAGTACGAAGGTCTCTAATACAGCAGAACAACTTTTTGGGGACTACTGAAATGGGGACTGAACAAGCTAGCACTCTACACTATAAGAAGTTAAAATTGGAGCATGCTATTTTCTATGAAGATAACTTGGACAGGGTACCGGCTATAACCTACTGCCCCTGTCTCCTTTGAAGTATTCTTTCAAAAAATGTGTGATGAATGCAATGGCTGTAGTATAAGTCAACTTTGGGGTTGCAGTACGGACGTTGTGAGCTAAATGTATTCTACTCGCTTATTTACTTGCTATATTGATTAATGAGATTTGAAACCAGTTGGATTATGCTAATTAATTGAACAATTGTTTTAAACATTTTCCATGTTGTGAAATGGTCACTGATGTTGGAGTATACAAGGATTACAATTTTGATGTGCTGACACCCTCTTGAAGATGTCGTTAAGTCACAGCCAGTAGGGGTGCTTTGAGTTGGGCTGGTTCATGAGTTTGTATTCATCTGCATGTAGCAGAACTTTTTAACAACAATCTAAACAGTGGTGAGTATTCTTTACAGGTTTATAAAGAGGAGCGTGCCCTGAATTCAAAAGTATATAATATTAAGTGGCAAGTTGCTTGGTGGTCATGTATAACATGCTACTGTAAAATCTTTCAACAATGGATGGCTGAGCACTTATGCTGGCCTAATACAGTAACCATTTCACACTGATTAGTGCCAGTGGGGATGAAAAGCTTTTTTTGGTTTTTGGTTTAAGTCTTAGAGGGATTGTTTGTAGTGTTTTGTTTTTGTCACCTTAATGCCCTCCATTTTGCAGTGCTAACCTAAATTTGTTCATGGTTATTTGATGTACAGCACTGCCCATGATGATCTGAACTGTGTGGTATAGAAAGTGGTGGCAGAAAAAAGATATGAAGTCCATCTAGTCTGCCCTAAGTTGCTACCTATTATCCCACACACCTATATATGGTACAGTATGTATAATTATGTTATTTTGGTATGTGTAATAGGCCTATATAGGGTATGCATAATTTCAGTATTTTGATATGTATAATAGACCTATGTATGGTATGTATAATTTTGGCATTTTCACATGTATAATAGACTTATGTATGGTGTATATAAGTTTGGTATTTTGGTATGCATAATATGCCTATGTATGGTATGCATAATTTCAGTATTTTGATATATATAATAGGCCTACGTATGGTATGTATAATGTTGGTATTTTAGTATGTATAATAGGCCTATGTATGGTATATATAATTTTGATATTTTGGTATACATAATAGGCCTATGTATGGTGCGTATAATATTGGTTTGTATAGTAAAGGCATATGTATGGTGTGTATAGTTTTGGTATTTTGGTATATACAGTATAGTAGTAGGCCTACATATGGTACAGTATGCATAAATTTGGTATTTTGGTATGTACAGTACACTATAATAGGCCTAAGTATGATACATATAATGTAGTATTTTGGTATGTCAAATAGGTCTATGCATGATGTGTACAATTTTGTGCTTTTCATTAGTTATGACTTTACTTTCAAAACAAAAGGAAAATATCTGTCACTTATTTCATACAATCATAACACAAAATGCATTCCACTGAGAAATTTTACAGTGACATCAGAAAATATACAATTATGTAATATAAAAGCAATTAATTTAAGGAGAACAGAAAAATGGATATGAATAAGTAAAACTTTTAGTGCTACACAATGTGATACAGGGTAATTAAGAAATCAATATACTTAAAAGCAGTAGGCAGTGCTATTGTCAGCAAGCAAAGCAGCACTTAAAAACAAACAGCAATATGAGGAAAACTGATCAGGAACCCAGAACTTTTAGACAAGGAAAAGAGATTAATTGATGGGATCTGAAGAAGAAAAGAGACTCATTGTTTGGAGAGAGAGCGAGGGCTAGAGAGGAACACATTTTTGAATGGTAGGTGTAGAGATGATGATGAACCAAATGTCCATTACTGTGAAAGAGAGGATACAGAGAGAGAGAGATGAGGAAAGAAAAAGTCCAGAGTTGGATCAATGGAGAAAACAGTGAGGAAAGTAGGCAGTGTTGAGGTCAGAGATAGGAGGGGCAAGAGTAAGACCCCAAAATTTTGAAACATGGGATTTAGAGCTGTGTTTTCTCATGTTATTCTTGCACCAATGCTTCTGCACTGGGATTCTGTTCTTTTAAATTAACTGCTTTGCCTTCAAAACCCCAAAACTATCACAAGTGATTGCTCACCTCTTGCTATTTTTGATCCATTGCCTGTATTACATCAATAATTCCTATACAGAACAAGTCAAGTGTCTGTGTTTGACTATTTCAAATGTCTGTGGACTGCTTGTGACACTTTTTGGCATTTCAATATCCCCCTGAAAGTTACAAGCCAACCTACATTCCATCATGTCCATTAGTGTATGTCTTCCAATGCATTTTCTTAGGATAAATGTGTAATTTTGTGCTTCATGTCTTGGCTTTACTATCAGTACATTTGCTGTGTAACCTTAGCCTAGTGCTTTTGTACTGAATTTCTTATTGTTTGCATGCCTTAACTGTATGTGGCAATGTAGGGTGCCTCAATAGGCAACTGCAGGAGGCAGGATGGTCTAGTGGTTAAAACACCAGCTCAGAAGATTGCAGGTACAATCCCCCGCTAGAGCTAAATACTCAAGATGTGGCATGGGCAAGTCACTTAACCACCCAGTGTTCCAGTCAGCCCAGCTGCAGAAATGGGTAGAAGCAGGACCCCACTGGAAATGACAAGTTGCATCTCAGCTGGGCCATTCTGGGTAGGTAAATTGTAAAATAAAATAAGAAGTGCTTCAGCTTATAGTTATGTTTGTCTTTGTAACCAAACAGTTTTCTAGTAATGACGTAAAGTTTAGCAATGACTTTGAAGCACCTTAGAGCAAAATACAAGCACATGTGCTGGGCTGAGTCACTACTAAACACTGTTTCCCCAACTTTTGCCCCACGTGACGTGATCTTTGCAGGCTAACATAAGGACAACTAAATTACAGCTTCTTCAAGTTAACTCTTTATGATACAATCTTTTTTCATTTACATTCAACAGCAGCTATACACTTATACAGTCTGACAAAGATAACATGTTCACATATCTCTTGCAGCAGGACACACAAGTAGGAACAAGTCCATAGCAGTTGGGATGAGAAGGGTGGTGGAAGCTTGGTACTTATGATAAAAGACCCTGCAGTACTGCATAGCCGAAACTGGCCCATCTCCTGGATATAATGCCCAGGCTGTAATGTTTGGTAAAAGTATGGACCTTTTTCCATGTGGTTGCCTTGCAAATCTCGGCAGCTGACACTCCTCTAAAGCAAGTAATTAAGATAGCCATCCCCCTAGTGGATTGCAGTTGGACCACTCTGGGGCGTTCTTTGCTGTATTTCTTATAACAAAAAGTGATGCAGTTGGCCAGCCATCTGGACAAGCACTGCTTAGAAACAAGTTAAGCCCTCCTTTCCGGGGCAAAGGTACAAAATGTTGTGCCATTTTGTGCATATCTTTAGTATAGGATATGTAGTACCTTAAAATTCTATGTACATCTAAAGTATAGAGCAGTGCTTCCCCTGGACTGGCATGCTCTGAGTAATACACTGGAAGTTGTATGGATTGGTTTAGAGTAAACCTTGATACCACCTTGAGAATAAAATGAGGGTTTGTACATAAAGAAACTCTATCTTTATGGAAAACTAAATAAGGCTGCTTACACATGAGCACCTGTAATTCAGAAATACATCTCACTGACGTGACCGCCACTAAAAATAAGACTTTTCAGGAGAAGAAGCACAGCTCACATGTTGCTGCTGGTTCAAAAGGAGATCATGTTAGCTTTTCTAACATGAACTTTAAATCCCTAGGTGAGAGTGGGTTATGCACCAGTGGTTTGAGGTATAAGACACCTTTTTCATAACGTCCACCTGCACAGGTACCATTTTCAGTCACGACCCGGGTGCATTAGCACATACAATGGGTAGGATATGGTACAATAGTTGAGGTACAAAAAGATGCAATGGATAAAATACAATATACAAAAGGTGAAGATACAAGATGTCAGTATGATACAATGCCAGTGGCTTGAGAATATGTACAATAATGTTTAATTTCAGATGCAAGGGAAGTACATCAGAGTAACAGATAAGCAGAAATACATTGGATATTGGAGTAAAGAACATTCTAGTAAAAAGGTACAAGTCACATATGATTCTAAGCAACTGGACTAGGGTTGGAAAGAGAGATAAATAACAGCATTGAACAAGGTAACAGAACATATTTTGAGGTTGAAAAAAGGGATTTGGGGGCCAGGAGACCTGGAGACTGAGAGAGGAGGGATGATAAAAAGGGAAGGAGAAAGAGGCAGAGGTTACTGGAAGGAGGGACAGAATGATAGATCATGAAAGGGGAAACAGGGAGGCAAGTGCATAGTTGGTTGGAGGGGAGTGATAAGTGTGTTGCAAGAAGGGGAAGGTAAGGGGATACGAAGGGAGTCAAGGTGTGGGAAGGTAGTAAGGGTGGAGGATAGAATTGAATAGGTTATTGGAAGCTGCGGCTTGTTTTAGATGATGAGTAGTGAGCTTTTAGGAGCTTTGTAAAGCCTGGGGTGGTGGGAGATTTTTTGACAGGTTGGGGAAGGGAATTCCAGATGTATGCTGCACAGTAACTAAAAGAACGTTGTCTCATATTTGTACAGAACATAGGGACTATGAGGTTACTATTTGCGGTTGATCGGGATGCAGGGAGATCCACAAATTAGAGTTGATTTTTTTTTTAAGTAGGCAGGGGTGCCAGATTGCATAGTTTTCATCACAAAAGTTGCAAAAGCCAGACTGGCTTTGATGTCAGGAGGCAGCCACTTTAGGGAGTCAAGTGATAAGCAGTGGTGCATATTAAATCTGCTGCCAGAAGCAAATTTACCAATTTTGTAGTAAAGGGCATACCTTTTTTGTAAAATGGACTTGTTGGCAGCAATCATGTTAACAGAACCATATTGGAGGGACGGTATGAAGTTTGCCATTACAATCAGAATTCTGGCAGTAGGTGTTAGATACTTGCTTATTCTGTAGAGAGAACCAAATTTCTGGTGAAGAAGTGATGTAGTGTGCTGGACATGAGACTCGAAAGACAGTGATGGATTGGGATGAACACCATGGAGTATGTTGCCTTTGTGGATGGTTTGTGGGCCACTCTTCAGAACCTGGGGCAATACTTGGTATCTAGCTAGAGCTACATCTTCAAATCCATGCATGGAAGTGAAGAGAGTGGAGGTTGAGGTGTAGCAGGGTTCCATGATCCTGGGATAGAAGGGTGGAAGAAAAGCAGAGGGGAATGGGGTCCTCTACTGCTAGCTGTTGTAGCAAGGAGAGCCAGACTTGACAAGGCCAGAGAAGTACTACTAGGATCACCGTTGCACGATCCTGAAGTAATTAGAGTAGCAGTTTCTGAATAAGTAGGAAGGGAGGACATGCATATAGGCAGTCCATACCTATTAAATCTTCTGTAGACTAGTTCCCTTAATCAAAAGAAAATATTGCATCTAACATAGTTTGATATGCCATTTTAGGATAAACCTCACAATAACAATTTTCTATTAAATGAGAAGATTTCGTAATGGTGGGATCACTATGACAAAAAAACAAACAAACAGTATCACGGGTAGTGACTACATTTGTAGAGAAGTTAGAGGTACAGTGTAAGAAACTACACTGTCACCACTGGTTAATAGCATTTATTGTCCATCAGCTTGATGAGGGGTCACACAGTCCATTTTTTGTTTCCCTATTTATTCCTTTACCCATTTTTGGGTCCTATGCATGAAAGGGCAGAAAGTACGTGCCAGAGGTGTGAACCCTGCCCATGTGCGCTACACCTGTAGACAGATAAGCACCAGCTGGCATTCACTATTGTCGGCCACCTGTCCATGGTTCCACCTCCCTGCACAGAGGGGACAGGGCAAAACATAGAAACATAGAATTTGATGGCAGAAAAGGACCGCATGGCACACCTAGCCTGCCCATTTCCCTACCTAACGGATAAGCTGCAGATCCTAGTTAACCAACAGCCTACTTCCTCCTACCCCCACTAGAATTGCCTTGTGTCTGTCTCATGCATTCTTGAATTCCCTCACTGTTTTGACTCTCTGACCTCCTCAGGAAGGCTGTTCCATGCATCTGCAACCCTCTCTAAGAAATACTTCCTCACATTACCTCTGAGCCAGTCTCCCTTCTATCTTCAAATTGTGCCCCTTGTTCTTGCTCATCTCTTTTCTGAAATATGCTACCCTCTTGGACTTTGTTGATTCCCTTGAGGTATTTGAAAGTTGGTGCTGTGGCAGAGTAGTGGACCCAGGCAGGCATCTAATCAGGCACCTGGTAGATATACCATTGTTCACTGTTGTCTAGTGGTCTCTGCCCCTGTCTGATCCCCATCCCCAGGGTACCAACCCTTGCCTTATGCACAGCTGTACCCTGGTCCTATACATCAGTTCTCTTCCTCCCCCTACATCAGGTCCCCGACCCCAGTCCAGTAAGTCAGTGATGTTCCCCCCTCCCCAAACCAAGCCCCAGCCCAGTGGCCCCCGTCCAGTATGTCACAGAAGTGCCCTCACCCACAATTATGGCCCCCAAACCTGTTCAGTGTTGTTAGTTGCCTCCCACAGCACCAACCACATCTCCCATCCCCCTACCTGCACATTGGTGCCACGGTTGACAGATGGTGAGTGGCATATCCCTACACACTCCACCTCAGCCACCCACCATCTGACTGATGCTGGGAGCACCTGTTGATGGTGGGTTGCTGAGGTGTAGTGTGGAGGGATATGCCACTCACCGTCTGTCAAACGCAACACTGACATGCAGGTATGGGGGAAAGGGGTGTTGTCAGTGCTATGGGGGGGCCACTAACTACACTGAGTGGGCTGGGGAAGCTGGGATCAGGGTTGGGGGGGCCACATTTATGACATACTGAGCAGGAGCTGCCATGCCAGAGTTCTGGTTGCAGGGAGGGGGAGGGAACTGACTTACGGTTCTAGGCCAGGGTTCTGTGTGCACGGGGTGGGATGTATACCACAGTTGTGGCAGGGTCCCCCCAACCATATCCTGTGCCTTCCTGCACTCCCCTGTATGCAGCACTATGCGACTTTGTGAATGGCACATACTGTGGGCACGCCCCCAACACTCCCCCGGACCACCCTGGCATGTAGCTGCTGGCTCAGCCAGGGGATCCAGTGTGCATCTGGCCCATGCACTGCTAATGAATGCTGTGGGACCCCCGCAGTGTGACATTTACAGATATTGTTGTCTACATGCCTCGAGTACGTGGCGCATAGGCATAGTACATAGGGCCCATTGTGATTACCTGATGTAAGATTTCTCAGCAGTACTGCATGCAATTGTAAATGAGACCTGTGCTCAACTTGCTTTCCAATAAATAAATTGAAATTAAGTCCATGACAATAGCTTTAGCAGCACCACCATAATCCATTTTCAAGCTAAAGTCCTTTTTATAGATAACGGGTGTCTTGTGTTCCAGTGCAGAGAAGTCCCGTTCTCAGTCAGCACTGTGTATGATCTTGGAACAGGTTCCTCCAAAATTGTTGCTTTATCTTGCCCCTGTCTTTCACTCTCACAGCATCACCTTGCTGAAAAGATGGAAGTATTTTTGCATGTTGATCTTAGTGAAGACAATGAAGCAAACCTTGATCTGTTTTCTTGCATATAGCAGCTGTAGACTGCGCTTGATAGACATGTTACCTGTCAGCCTAGTTTTTATCTGTTAAACAGCTGTTTTTCTGATGATTTACCATTACCCAGAGGCATTGCCCAGTAGATTGACAGAACCAAGTTAGGATCCTCCTGTGCATAATGCTTTCTTTAGCAACATTGTTATAAAATGCACTCCACTTTCAAATCTTTTTGCTAGGGGGTACTATGGACTTGACATGTTATGTTCAGCAAATACAGCTCCACTGAACTGATGTCCATTGTCAGTTACAGTTTGCTGTGGAATGTCATGTCTGACACAATACATTGGATGGCATTACAAACTGCTGTAAATTTTGAGGATACCACTTTAGGATACTTAGACTAATAGCCCATAATGGCAGCATAGTCTTTTCCATGTAGCATAAACAATTCTATATCACCTTTTCCCATAAATATTATGGTATGTATATGTCGAAGCACAAACTCCTTTGTTTGTGAATATCTGCATTGCAAAAAAAAAAAATCACATTTTGTTACTGTGCCCTTAGTATCTTTATGCATGTTGGGCAAATAAACTACTTGTCTTGCATGTTGCCTGCGCTTTTGTATGGCTAAGTGAGATTCAGGTATGTGCATATGGATCAACTTCTGTAATTGTACTGATATTACAATTTTGGTACTATTATTACAGCTGCATCAGTCATTAAGAGTTCTGTGTCTAAAGGTGCTTATTGTGGAGGAACATAACAGTTTAAGTAAAATTACAAACATAGCACAGGCTGTCTAAGCTTTGATATAATTTATTAAAGCCAGGCCCAAAGACACAGACCTGGTTTTCTGTGTCTTTGGGCTCTGGCTTCTTAATAAATTATATCAAAGCGTAGCCAGCATGTGCTGCGTTTTTATTTTTGTCAAGTTCTGCCTTTGGTGGCGTGTAATTGCAGTCACCCTTAGAGACAGGATTGCACTATTCCTTTTGTTCTACAGATAACATCTGATAAGGTCTCATGTCTTGCAATCTCTTACCGGTTTCTTCACAATTTCAGAGCTAGCACATGATTGTCTAATCAAGTTGACATGTGCATCCGTTTCTGAGTCAGCCAAGGATACCGTAGGCTGTGAGTTCTGTTCATACACTCTGGATAGTGTATCTGCCACCACTAACTTACTCCCCCAGTACACCATGTTCAAATAAATACAAAATCACATGCCCCACAATGCAAAGCATCCATGGGCTGCATATGCAAATCACCACAGAATATTATGCTGGTTCAACTTTAAGCAGAAATGCATGGTGCCGAAAGGCCTCTCACACAGTTTGCAAAGGGTGCCAACAGAAGACATAGACACGTGTTTCGTCCTACCAGGACTCATCAGTATGCCTAGTCTGTTTGACACCCCAGTGGAATGAACCAGCTACCCTAAGATGGTCTATCTGGGTTATGTTGTGGTGAACCCAATTAAAACAAAAAATAATTTAAAAGACAAAGAACCTCTGTGTGCAAGCATTGTGGATGTTCAAATAATATAGCTGCAAACAAAGAAATGTTTTTTTGCATTCCAGGAGGCACACCTCCATGTTTTATTTTGAAACAGCAATAAGGTTTTTAGTCCATTTCTGCAATGACATGTAGACTATAACTGTAGCTGTGGAAATCTTCATACCCATAAACAGATAACATTACTGTTTATTTGTACATTGTACATTCAGCTGATGTCATTTTCTAGTTGTGTATGCAGTAGGCCTTCAGTCCTTCCGTGCAATTGTAAAAATACAGCTCCCAAGCCACCTGCATCAGTGGAAACTTTTATTGGTAGAAAAATATCAAAATATTGAAGAGTAGGAGTTGTAGTCAGCATCTCTTTGAGGTTATTGAACTCTGTCTGTTGTAAAAAAAGCAGTTAGGGAATGTAAAGCTGATTATTATTTAAGTCATCAGTTTACTAGTTTTAACAAACCCAAGGAAAATTGAAACATTTTAAACAAGTTCTTGGGTAAAACTAAAACCACATCTATTACTTCTTTGATTACCTTAGATGGTGCTCTTGTAGATCCTTTAGAAATGGCAGGGGCATTGAATCATAATTTTTGTGATTTAGCTAAATGTTCTGTGGCACTTAATTCAGATAATTAGATTTTGGAAGATATTTATAATGTTTCATTGGACTCTGATTTTAAGTTTGTGAGATTTATTTGAAGGAAACTGCATTTTACCGTAATCAGATGAATTTAAGAGCTTATAATGGGGATGACCTAATTGGTTTAAAGTTATAGGTCTGGATTTTCAAAGCCCCAGGCATGACACAAGGAAAAAGTGTCAAACAACAGTGGCACAAGACAGCCTTGCATCAAACACTGCTCCAGACCCAATTTTCAAAGGCGCCCTGCATCAAAGCCAGACCACCCTGCGCCAATGGTGACTGCAACAGCCTTGTGCCAAAAGAATGGCAGCGCCATGATGCAAGACAGCCTGCACCACAGAAATAGTGCAAGATCGCACCCATGGAATTTCAAACATGCACCACTGACAACTAACAAGTCAAAGTCCTGTCAGCCGCTAGACCACCAGAGCTGTTCCAAGCAGCCCTAGAGCATACAAAAGGCACACAGCACAACAGACAATCCTGAAAGCTGGACACAGCTGAGGCTCTGAGAGAGAGAGAGATGAGGTGGAAGACAAGACAGAACAATGCCAGGAGCAGCTGCAATACTCCCCATGGCAGCAAGGGCAGTAAGGGGAGGACGCCAGGCAGCAGTGACAGGAGGCTACCAGGAGGCTAGCACTGGCCAGACAACAGCAGCAACACCCAGCAAGGTGACCATATAGGCCAAGGGTTCACCGCAGAAGAATCATGTACACAGACATGACAAATGAGCAGTGCCTGGCATGGTACAGGCTGAACAAGGACACCATCACACAGCTCTGCAATGAGCTAAGGGAAGACCTACAAAGCAGGACAGGCAGAGGCAACCCCCTACCGGTGGAGATAAAGGTCACAGCTGCACTCCGGGTCCTTGCAACGGGCACCTTACAGATGCCCACAGGAGACACACTAGGAATCTCACAATCAGCAGTCTTCAACAAGCTTAAGGCAGTTCCTGGGCACTACTGTGCAGAAGCACAGTACATCAGATTCCCATGGGACACCCATGAGCAGCAGGCCATCCAGCAGGGCTTCTACAGTGTTGCCCAACCTACCATGGGTACTGGGCACAATAAACTGCACCCACATCGCTATAAAGGCACCATTAGTGGACGGGGATGCATACTTGAACAGAGAGAGATACCATTGAATGAATATCCAGGTCATATGTGACAGTCACTGTAGGATCCTGGACGTAGTGGCATGGTACCCAGGGTCATGCCATGATGCCTACATCTGTAGGCACAGTGGCCTGTATGAAAGATTTGAGCTTGGAGTAATACAGGATGGCTGGCTAATAGATAGGTGCATGTGCAACAGTATGCAATATAACACAGGTAATGCTGAACATAGCCAACACTGATCCCAGGACATGTATAATAATAATAATAAAACTTTATTTATACTGCACCTTTCATAAATTCAAGGTGACTTACAATACTTACAAATATAACAAATAAGACATAGTCCAACAATAATCTGAGCTCTTAAAATCACAATAATTAATTAAAATAAATCTTTGACCATAAATAGGTCTTTAGGGCCTTTTAAATTCTTCCACAGATGCACACTGAAGAAGCGGATGGGATAGAGAATTCCAGAGGTAGGAGCAGCATACATAAAAGCACAAACACCTGAAGATTTTAAAGAAACCTTCGGAATCTCTAGCAACCCCTCGTCCGCCGAGCGGAGAGATCGCTTAGGGCAGTAGGGAACCAGAAGCTCTTTCAAGTAGTCTGGGCCCTGTCCGTGTAGGGTTTTGTAAGTCAAAAGACCAACTTTAATGGTGATCCACCACTGAGTTGGCAGCCAGTGCAGACCACGCAGCACCAGTGAAATATGACAGGAACGAGATGTACCGATCAGTAACTGGGCCGCAGCATTCTGCACCAGCTGTAAGTGGCGGATATCAACCCTAGGAAGACCTAGATAAAGAGAATTGCAATAATCAAGGCATGAGGTCACAAAAGCATGGACCATCGTAGGCAGATCGGTGGGCGGAACAAGGTGCTTAATATTGGTAATGTTCCTAATATGATAAAAGGAAAGTTTGATAACTGCCGACACCTGCAAATGCAGTGTCAGCTCATTGTCAAAAATCACCCCCAAGTTCCGCACCTGTTCGGAGGTAGGGAGTTGGATGCCCCCCAGAAATAAACCTGAGAGTAAACCAGCTCCCATCCCCTCTACCCTATGACCCGGGTCCACAACCATTACCTCCGTCTTTCTCCGAGTTCAACTAGAGGCCAGCTTGAATTCATCCAGCACTGGATTTCAGTGAGGCAGCAATTAAAGCCCGAGAGAGCTCTAGCTTGGTCAGGTGCAAAAGATAGGTAGAGCTGGGTATCATCTGCATAGCAGTGAAACCTCAGTCCATACCGTCTTACAATGTCTCGGAGGGGCAGCATATACACTGCGAACAACATGAGGGACAACAGTGAGCCCTGGGGAACCCCACATGACAGAGAGACTGGGTGGGAAGAATTTATCCCTGACACCACTCTCTGAGTTCTGTCAGTGAGGAAAGATCTAAACCAACTGAGGACTGTGCCTGACAGGCCACAGATGAACTCCAGGTGCGCAAGAAGTACCCCATGGTCCACAGTGTCAAAAGCTGATGAGAGATCAAGAAGAACCAAGATGGAACGGCTCTTCTGATCTCTAGCCATCAGGAAATCATTCACTTCAAACCAGTGCTGTCTCGGTACTATGCCTCTTTCAAAACCAGACTGGAATGGTTCATAGATGTCATGGATGGTTAAATGGTTTTCCAATTGTTAGAGCCACTACTTTCTCAATTATCTTCCCAACAAAGGTAGATTAGAGATCGCCTGTAGCCGCATGGCAGTCGGGTTCCAAGGAAGCTTTTTCAGGAGGGTGTCACCACTGCCTCCTTCAGAGCTAGGAAACTCACCCATGTCCAAGGAGCACCAGACAATCCATGCTAGGACTGGGCCAATGATGTCATGACAACCCTTTATCAGGAAGTCGGGCCGGGTCCAAACTACAGCATGTAGGGCTCATACTCTGGACAATCCTCATGACATCAATGAATTCAGGCCGGTCAAAGGAACTCCAGGAGACCAGGGCTGCAACCAAACACCAATCTGTAGCTTCTCTCATGGGGAGCAGGCTGGAGTGCTGCCCTGATGTCAGCCACCTTATCCATAAAAGCGAGTGAGCTCATCACACTCCACTTGTGAAAAGGCTTTCCAAACCTGGAGACAGGCTGGGTTGCACAGTCTGTCAACAGTTCAAAAGCTGAGCTGGAGTCTGATGAGACAGGGAAAACACTGTTGACACACAAACACACACAGCATGTGCACATGACAATGTGTGTGTACGGAGACCAGCCATGACATGACACCCCCACGACAGGTAACACACAGCACAACACAGTGACAGGTGAGACAGGCATGGCACTGGGGTGCCCCTGGATGCCACGGTGCCAGGGGGAGCACAGCACAACACGCAACTGTGACCAAGACCAGGATGGTAGTGCCCATGGAAATGCAACCCTGGGCCCAAGTGCACATACACAGACATGCATGACACATAGGACGTCCCCCCAACCCCATACACACACCCCAACACACCACCACAGAGCAACACAGCCATGCAGTGTAACACAGCTGATGGATATTGGGAGACATACTGGTCACACACACATATGCAGGTGACAGCAACACAGCAGACACAGGGAACACACATGCTACACATGTAGACATGCACGAAGGGGCAGACAGTGCAAGATGGGTGCAACAGCCATCGTGGTATCTGCAGCACACAGCATGCATGGTGGGTGGAGGACATATGTGGGATACCAGAAGAGATGCACACAATACCAACAATGCAGTCACAACAACTAACCATTGCTAACATGTTAACAGGTGACAGTGGATACCCCTAAAGCCATGGCTAATGACACCAATCAGAAGACCACAGAGTGCAGCTGAAGCATGATATAATGAAGCACATGCAGCCACAAGGGCTATGATCGAAGCGAACATTTGGACTCCTGAAAATGTGGTTCCAGTGCTGGACGCTCTGGAGGCACACTGCAGTACACACCCAGCATGGCATGCAAAACTGCTGTGGCAGCTGCATCCTCCACAACATTGCCATTGACAACAGAGTGAACATGCTGGATGAGGAGGACATGGATGACAGTGGTGATGAAGTGGGTGACAATGAAGATGCCAATGCAACACAGGACAATACACAAGACCAAAACCCAAGAGGAACAGAGGAAACCAGGGCACAGCTCATACGGAATCACTATATGCATAACACCACATACAGCAAACAGCAACATGAGCAAGACATAACAGCCAATGCCCACAATTGGAGCACACACCACACAATGTGCACATGCTAACTGTGCAACACCACACCATGGTGTCATATGAACATGCTGAACAAACCAGGCCAAACACCCATGGAACACAGATGCCAGAACAACATCCCAGGACATGCATGCTGTTCCATGGGGTGCCTGTCAGACAGAGACCAGTAATGATACACAGACACTATCTGCTGAATGACCAACAGCCCATAGCAGCAGTACACAGCAACAACCAGAGAAGGACCATGGCAACAGAGGAAGGCACACAACCGCGGTACCAGGCAATGTAGCACCACACAGAGTGGATGTTCGCATGGTGGAGCAAATGCTTGGATAACCATACTAGGCACATGCTGAAGTGACCATGGCATGGCTAATGTGAGGACAGTCCTGGGTGCTACTGAAGAACACCATGTCAACAGGTATGTCCAAACACAGATGTACAGGAACACACCGTTAGGGAAGTGTAGGCACCACGGGTATATGTGTGGTGGTGTGACACTGAACTGTAACCAGGTGGGAGACAAGTGCTGCCACACATCCGCACAGGTGTGCAGATGGATGCACCAGTACAGTGGCACACCACCACATGGCCCATGTTTCCTGCTGACCAAGGTCAACACCACCACCGTGTAGAATGGATACCACACATGACAAACAGCCAGGCAGTGCACAGATGGTGACCTGGGTCCCTGGACCATATGCACCAATCAGATAACATAACTGGACACACATGGCCAACATGGAGGTTGGGCACCATCACCCATGCAGCACCACACTCGTGTTGGCACATGCAGTGATGACTGGCCACACACCCCCAGAAGGCACACCCATGGGGAAGGGGCACCAAACACCACCACCACAATGGAATCCCATATAATACAGGGATAGGGGGTGCAGGATACAGACAGGCCAGAGGTGAGGTGCAATGCCCTGACAGCACTGCACCATCAGTGGCATGGCTCATGGCCGAGGACACCATGATAGGCCCCAACCCCCCACCATGAGATATGGTGTATGGACACCCCTGTGTGGCATGGCATTGCCAGTAATGCATGTATGGGAATGCATGGCCAACAGCAATGCTACCCTATGCACCACACTGCCCACACACATCACCCCACCATCCCTGGCATATGCCACCAACTGGTACAGCCCACAATGCCTCCCACAGCCAGCAACAGACCCACCACTGACTGAGGACCACCACAGCAATGTGATGCAGCATGCCACATGATGTGGTAGTCTGATGTGATGCAGAGGTGACAACATGGACAGAGTCCATGCAGTGCAATGCCAAACCCTGTGACAGTGTGGTAACATGTGTGATGCTGATGCCACTGGTGGCACAAATGAATGTACAAACATATGAAGAAGCCAGCAGAACAAGGCTAACTGGTCTATCATGTCTGCTTTTATTACAGGGTCCACAACCTGAGCTAATGTCCCTGCCCTCCACCCCCACCCTCCCATCTCCCCTACTCATGAGTCTCACCATCCCCCTATGCCTATCTCAGCCTCTCCTAATGCTGGCCACTGTCATTGATGGGAAGACCCCATCTGGCAGTGCATACAGGTGTCTGCCACCCTCACAGGGAAGAAGTGCCTCCTGACCCCCTACCCAAACCACCCACCCTCCAGCTGATGTCTGTGCCCCCTTGTGATATGGTTGCCACTTGGCTTAAAGTGACTCTTCTTATGGACCATATGCATACCTGTCAAGTACCTGAACATCCCACTCATGTCCCCTCACTCCCACCTGTCTTCCAGGGAGTACATGATCAGTGCCCTCAACCTCTCCTCGTATGCAATTCCCTGCTGACCAGCAATCATCTATGTAGCCCTCCTCTGTACCATCCCCAGCAGGATAACATCCTTATTGAGGTGTGGGCACCAGTACTGAACACCATACCCTAGATGCGTCCCTACCAGTGACTTGTACAAGGGCAGTATAACCTCCCCACCCCTACTACCAATCCTCCTAGCTATGCACCCCAGCAGCAGGTGTGCCTGTGCTGCTGCATACTTGCACAGCATGGAGTGCATCAGGTCCCTAGTGAGCATCACTCCCATGTCCCCCTGCTCCTCCCCCGATGCAGAGTCTAGTACCTCACCCAGGTAATACTCTGTCTAGGGTGTCTAGTCCCCAGGATTACAGGTATCGAAGCCAAGCTGCCAGAATCCAGACCACCTCCTCAGCCTTTCCAGAATGTCCTGTGTGTTCCCCGTCCCATGAACAGCACAGTGATGTAGTGGGTGTGTGCGTGTGCGATGCAGGCACCATAGCATCATAGCCACCACTGGGCCCCAAGGGCCTGTGTCACAGTACATTATAGCAGGTGATGCAGAGACCATTGTGTGAGATCCCCATCCCTGCATTACAGTGCACCACAGCAGGTGATGCAGAGACCGTTGCATCAGTTCCCCATCCCTGCATCACAGAGCATCATGGCAGGTGATGCAGAGACCATTGCATGAGATCCCCAGCCCTGCACCATGGTACATCATGGCAGGTGATGCAGAGACCGTTGCATGAGATCCCCATCCCTGCACCACAGTGCGTCACAGCAGGTGATGCAGCTACATTGACGTCAGTACCACAGCCCTGCATACCACTGTGTTAGGGTATCCGATGCAAGTGCAGCTGGAGTGCATCACGCTGCACAGAGGACAGCTAGTGGAGTTACACTACATCTGCGGCGTACATGTGGACAACTGCCACAGTACATACTGCCCACAACAGTGCTCACAGGGGTGCAATAACACCTCCACAGCCTACTGTGCCACAGTCTCCTGGGTAGGCACTGCAGGGCCCTTCCATGGCTGGCAGCCCATGCAGACAGGTCAAGGGGAACTGTAGGCTGCAAGCACAGCACACCTCCACAGGAGTGGTACACAGAGACACCTCATCCCCAGCAGGTGCAATAGGTGTGGCTGACCCAGTACTGCACATCATGGCAGGCCCAAGGCCCAGGAAACTGAATTTCACTGATGAGGAGACCACCCTGCTGGTCAGCTGTGTGACAAAATGGTCAAGGCTGCTGATGCCACCAGGCTCAGCAAGGCACCCTGTGAAGGACAGGGACAGGGTTTAGCACAGCATAGCCAGCAAACTGCAGATGCTGACAAGTGTCAAGCGCACAGTCCAACAGCTGAAGCACAAACTCAACGATATGTCCTGCAGGGAGCCAGGGACCCTGAAGAGCCTCACAGACCAGGCTAGAGAGGCAGACATACGGATGTGTAATGGCCATCATAGACAGACAGGTGGGTGGCACACCACATGTACATAGTGTTATTGACACATCCTCCAACTGGTCATGTACCAACCACATGTCTAACCCAAGTCACTGTCTCCACAGATCTGCAGGTGGATACAACTGCAGAGGACCATAGAGCCACACAGCAGGACATGAAGATGACCGGGCAATGTCAGGATGGCTCCAGTACAAGCCAAGAGGGTAAGTGACACATGCCATGTGTGTGTTGTGCACATGGGCAACATGAAGGATGCACAGATGAGGACCAGGGCATTCAGCCATGGTTGTGCATAGGTGTACAGTCCACAATGTAACAATGGCAGCAAGGCAACAATGCAAGGTGTGTGTGTGTTGGGGGTCACGGGGTACCTGGGCAGATATGCACAGCATGTGCAGGCACTGTGTGCCACTGTACCCCACAGCATAGTGTTCCAAAGCAACCACAGCACAGTACTCTAGATGACAAAGGTGTCATTAGAACATCCCAACACAGTGAGCCCATAGCACCTCTGCAACAAGCATTGTAGGGGGTGTGCCAGGGTACATGTGGTGATGTGTGCACAATGCAGGACCAATGTGTAACATGACTGACAGGGCACAGATGCAGCATAACCATGCCACTGGCATGCAGAACAGGCATGCCTGCACACATATGCCTTGACATCTATGACAGTACCACTGCCTGCACATGGTCATGCACATGGACAATGCCATGCCACAGTGTGACACAGGACAAGGTGAATGTGGACATGGGCGGCTGACACCACAGGCAACATTGTACAACTGTACTGGTGCAATGGACATCTGACTGCAGGCATCTGGCAACCAGTGCGCACAGATGTCACGGCACGGACACAGTCATGCACAGTGGGGGACAAACCACACTGTGACTGTGCTGGGCTGTGACACCCAGCTGCTGGCACCACTGTCACCTGTGGCTATGGCAACCCTGACTGTGTACATTGCCCACACTGATATGGAGGGAGGGACATGGCACATGTAGGTGCACAACACCGTGGCATTGGCAGATTTGTCATCCAGGATATGATGGAGGGACGGCAACACTGTAGTGGCAACAGTGATGTCAGTATGTGGTGTGTGCACACACCCTGCACCAGCAGTGGGCCATCTGTACACACACGTGGTGATGGGCATCTGATATGCACACCAACCACAAGGCCACAGGTATGTGGCCCAAGATGGGCACCATATGCATGCTACAAAAGGTGCCAGAGTACATGCCACACTGTCCATGCAACACAGCACCATGGCCACAGTCTACACTGCCAGGTATGGCCAACATATGTGACATGTGGAATGTGTCCATGGATGGCTTGGGTGACAGTGTGTGTGTGTGCATGCATGGCTGGATGTTACTCATGTCACACCTCCAGTGTCATTGCAAGGGACAGTGAGGATGATGAGGACAATGTGTATGAGGCAGATGAGGACATGCCAACACAGCGTCTGAGAGCCTTCATGATGGCAATGAGGAACCCTAAGCGGCAGGAGACACTGAGTTATGCAGAGCGCACATAGCAGATGCAGGCATGTGTGTGTCCGATAACAGGTACAGGACATGGTGGTGAGCAGTTATCAGTGACCCATTCCGGGTGCAGTACAACTCAGGGCACACAGTCAGCTGCTGTGGAACATGTGCCCCAACAATGCACACGACAGTTGGCCGCTGCCCCTGCCACAGTGGTGGGAACCACTGCAACTGCAGGAAACACAGGACAGGACATTGTGGACAGTGGAATTCATGTGGACCAGGCCACTCAGCCTGCTGTCCCTGCTGGTGATGGGCATGGACATGATGATGTTGGGGGGGGGCTGTGGGCATTGCCCGCCATGATGCCCATGTGTAGCATGTTGCTGCCACTGCCAGACAACAGCTAGAGCATGTGGTAAAGCTGTTGGGTAGCTTACTGGTATCCATAAGGTAGGTAACATTTTATTTTTATACAGGTGATACATGTCATTTGGACAAAAGTCCAGTTTACAAGACAGACCTAGAAACATAGACTTTGATGGCAGATAAGGACCACTTGGCCCACCCAGTCTGCCCATTTCCCTACCTACTGGATAAGCTGCAGATTCTAGTTAACCAACAGCCTACTTTCTGCCACCCCCCACTACAATTGCCTTGTGTCTGTCCCATGCCTGTTTGAATTCCCCCACTGTTTTAGCCCCAACAACCTCCCCAGGAAGGCAGTTCCATGCATCCACCACTCTCTCCGTGAAAAAAGATTTCCTCACATTACCCAGAGCCGTTCCCCCCTCTATCTTTAAATTGTGTCCCCTTGTTCTTACACATCTCTTTTTCTGAAAGATGCTACCCTTCTGGACTTTGTTGATTCCCTTGAGGTACTTGAACGTTTCTATCATGTCTCCCTGTCCCTCCTTTCATCAAGGGTATACATATTAAGCTCTCTCAATCTCTCTTCATATGATTTCTGATGCAGACCCTGCACCATTTTAGTTGCTCTCCTCTGGACTGCTTCCATCCTGTCTATGTCCTTGCGTAGATGAGGTCTCCAAAACTGCACACAGTACTCCAGATGGGGTCTCACCAATTGTCTGTACAGAGGGATAACCACTTCACTTTTTCTACTTGTGATGCCCCTTCCTATGCATCCCAGTATCCCCCTGGCTCTCCTCACTGTGCAATCCCTATCTAAGTACATACAATAAAGTTCCATATTAAGACATTTACAAACACATCAATATAAATAATACCAAAATAACAAAATGCAAAATATAAAAAAATACTTCCTTAGTAATTATACAAAGGGAGAAATCTTATCAATTTCTACAGTACATTAAAAAATAATCAACACTCACAACCATGGATATTTAATTCCTTTATGGCATGAACAAATGTAGAATGATTTGTGATTTTCCTTACGTCAACAGGAAGAAGATTCCAAAAACTAGCAGCTTGATAAGTCAAAGTCCTATCCCCATATTTATTTTGTGATTTTTCTACAATGATCGTATTTAAATGAACTGCTCTAGGTAGAATATTGTTTCACTGGAAACAGCATTAATGAAATTGGATGATTTAAACAAAGGTATTTCATTTTATGAATTAAAGTTAACCAATGACATAAATAATTTGTATCCAAAGGCAGCCAATTCACTTTTTTCAGCAATAAACAATGATGAGTACGATAGTTCCCCTTTAAGGCATATCTAGCCACACGAAAATAAGTTTTATCCAACTTGGCCAAAAGTGTTTTACTAGTTTTCCTATATATTAATTTACCATATCTTAACACTGGAATAATTAACTGATCGGCCAACTTTTACCTGTCTACTGTTGTTAAACATTCTGTACTTCTTCTTAAAGCCCCCACCCTTTTATTAACTTTTTTTACCAACTCTGTAATATGACAAGAAAAGGACATTTGCTCATCAAATATCACTCCCAAATAACTATAATCCTTAACCTGTTCTAATTTAGTTAAATTTTCTGTATAAATACAAAGTTTGTGAATATCACTGCTTTTTTTTAGTGAAAATTTCATACATTTTGTTTTCTTTGTATTTATGATCAGTTTTGACCTGGTGAACCACCCCTCAATCTTTGAGAAATCAGATTGCAGATTTGATTGCAATACATCTTCTGTTTTGCCAGATGCAATAATTAGCGTATCATCGGCATATAACCGAATCTCTATGTGCTCAGCCACCAGTGGAAGATTATTTATAAATTTAAGAAACATAAGAGGTCCCAGGATTGATCCCTGTGGAACACCTCTATTAACATTTCTACTCTCTGATAAGCATCCCTGTACCTCCACCCTCTGAGATCGATTACCCAGGTATGATTTTAACCAATTTAAAGGGCCATCTCTAATACCTATCTCTTGCAGTCTCTCAATCAATAAGGGGTGATCCACCAGGTCAAAAGCCTTCGAAAGATCTACAAAAATTACTGCTGTCTCCATATTATTTCCTAAAGTCCTATTTAACAGGTCATTAAATTCCAGAAGGGCTGCTGTAGTGGAATAATTTTTTTCGAAAACCAGATTGTTTTGATGTTAACAAACTATATTTATCCAAATAATCTATAACCTGTACAGAGATAAGTTTCTCCAGACTTTTTGATAAAAGAGGTAATAAGGCTATGGGCCTATAATTATTTACTTCTACCACACTCCCCCCTCCTCCTTTATAAATTAGTTTTACTCTACTTTCTTTCCAAGATAAAGGAAAATAACCAATTTGAAGACTCCAATTAAATAAATGTGTAATAATTGGTGCTATATTAAAAGCTGCTAACTTCAAAAACGTACCTTCAAGGCCATCATTTCCAAAGGTTTTGTGAATATTTATTTTTTATAATACTTTATAAACACTAGTAACAGTCAAGATTTTAAATCTAAATGGGGGGAGTCCATTATATAAAGATTTTGTTTTGGTTTGTTCCAAATCTTGCTGATAGGAAATTTTACAATTAGGAATATCAACAAAAAACTTATTTAATACATTAGAAATGTCCTTCGGATTTTCAATAAAAGTATCACCATGTTTTAACCTAAGTATTTCCTCTGAGGAATTACTTTCTGGTTTGGTCAATTGCTTAACCACTCTCCAAAAGTGTCTTGGGTCAGTACTCATATCAATTTTATTTTGTAATAAGAGATCTTAGAAGTTTTAACTAACCTTTTACATTTATTTCTAGCAACCTTAAAAAGAATCCAGTCCTCTTCCAATTTAGATTTCAATGCTTTTTTCCAAATTCTATTTTTAATTCGGATTTGCTTTAATAATCTGTCATTGATCCATGGTAATTTACAAGATTTTGTTTTTGTTTTAATTTTTGGTGCATGCAGATCACAGATTTCTCCAAAAGTCTGGGTAAAATATTCTACTGGTGTATCAATATCTGGAATTAGTCTGCAATGATCCCAGTTCACTTTACTTATACTGTCCAAAAATCGGGACTCTGAAAACTTTCTAAAGTCTCTAAACCAGTTTTGGCTTTCCTAAACTAAATTTTGCTGAAACTGGGACCATGGCATAGTAACCTAGACCAGATTATGATCTCCAAGACATGGAGGTAAAATACCCATCGCTTCAATTTCAATTTGAGTGGAGACCAAAATTAGATCTAAAATAGATCCATTTGTTATATTAGATGTATATCTAGTAGGGCTTTTAATAAGTTGTTTTAGCCCTAAAGTAGTTACTATATCTTTTAAGTGTCTCCCCCTTGTATTTTTCCAATCACAATTTAAATCACCCATCAAAATTAGAGGTCTGCTTCCCACCGTATCTGTTATTTTTGTTAATATTATTTCTAAATCTAATATATTTACTTTTGGAGGTGAGTAAACAATTGAAATAACCAACCCTAACTGCCTTAGATATACTACTAAAATTTCTATATTTTTTTCACTACTTTGTAACAAAATTTCTGAATGACCCACGTTTCATTTTATAAAAAGCATTACCCCTCCCCCTCTAGATTATCTATCTGCCCTCCATACTTGATAGTTTTGAGTACCAAATTCATCATCACAATGTTTCTTAGAGAGCCATGTTTCACTTAATCCTAATACACATGGATCATTATTAACCAATAAAGTTGAAAGGTATCATTTTTTGTCCCGATACTACGTGCATTATCATGTAAATTTTTCATTTTTAAATTTTCAGGCCCAGGATTCATTTCAATGTCTCCCCCCAGCATTAACAACAAACAGCAAGCCCCAGAAAAATTTGAAATTGAAGTGTTAAACTCAAAGGGGTTCAAAGGTCTATAACAGCCTCCTGAGATTTGCCTTCTCCAATAAACCTGAAAGGAATTTCTCCTTAATTTATGACCATTATTTTTCTGTAATTGATTACAAGAAATTAGCCAATTTATTAAACATTTATTGTTTATAGATCTTTTAGTTATGTTAGACTCTTTTTGAATTGCAACACTCAGGAGGGAACAAAGAATCAGTATAGTTCTTCAAACAATTAAAACTTGTATTCAAAACAGTACTATATCCAAATCACAGCACTATCCAATATCTAAATAAAACAGTTAACCTGCAAGCTAATAAATACTTGATTTTGTTAAAACAACATAAACGTAAAAAGAGACCTGCTTCTGACATTGATAAATGTCCAAAAATTTGATGTTATTCACAACTCGCTAAAAGTCAGGAGCAATCATGAAACAGGCCTAGCTATACCACACTATTTTGATTAGACTTTGTTTCTTTTGCTACAATTTAACCTAAGTTCTCGCAATTTAAACTTTTATTTTTCTCTTAGGAGTGGCGCTCATGCCACTCACGCTTGCGCCACAGCGCTCGGGCTGTGAGCTGCACAAGGCTTTTATTACGAGCTGCCCCTCCTCCTCTGTGATGCTGGTCCCTGGTTCTCCTCCCATGTATTGCCGCAGGATGATTAACTTTTCTCCGGTTACAGGAGCACAGCAGACAGTTGAGCTAAGTCCCCCGGAGGTAGGAGCACTGGCACAAGGTAGAAAACTGCAAATATGATGTTACACAGTTCAAACATACAGGTTCACACTTCAGATCTCCTGAGCTGCAGCACACTGATCTTCTGATTGTAAATTACATGGTAACAGCTGAGACTGATGGAAATAGCAGCATACCTGAGAATGAGCTGCACGAGGCTTTTATTATGAGCTGCCCCTCCTCCTCTGTGATGCTGGTCCCTGGTTTTCCTCCCACTTGCTGCCGCAGGATGATTAACTTTTCTCTGGTTAGCGAAGCACAGCAGACAGTTGAGCTAAGTCCCCAGAGGTAGGAGCACTGGCACAAGGTAGAAAATCACAAATAAGATGTTACACAGTTCAAACATACAGGTTCACACTTCAGATCTCCCGGGCTGCAGCACACTGATCTTCTGATTGCAAATTAGATGGTAACAGCTGAGATTGAGATAAGGGCGGTTATTGACACGCTTGGGGAGCTTGAACGTTAGTGTGGTGCCTACACACATGCATGATATCACCACGGTGGGGCAGAATTGATCTGTGGCATGCCATGACACACAGTACTGGCATTGTGAAATGTGTGCACCACATTGCCTGGGGGAATGGGTGCTTGTTTAACTGTTGTAGTACATTGTCTCTTGTTATGTAACGTAGCATGTGTTGAATGGCAGAGTTGACACAGTCTCCACAGTGCTTGGTTTTGCATATATGTGTGGTATGGGTCATGCTGGGGTGTACACAGCTGGGCTGTGGCACATGGTGGCACCATTGCAATGTTCACTGTTGCTGTACAGCCATGACAATGTTGATGCGTAGTGTACATATTGTACCTCAACTGCATCAGAGGGATTGTACAGTTGTTGGATGTACATGTTGATGTTACTATTCTCACACAATATATGCACTGTTGTGTTGCCATTCCCATTGTTGTCTGTGTCATTTTTCCACTGTAGGGTGCCATGTATTGCTTTGGGGGTGGGGATGCAGACATAGATAAGTATTGTAGGGCATTGTGCCATGTACATGTATGAGCCATCACATGCACGGCATATCACGGACCAGGCACAGTCCATGTACATGCACAGGACAATGTCACTTGGTAGGGACTGTGGGTCTGCAGTGGTGGTTGCCATGAGCAACAGTCCATGGCCATGTAGGGAATGGCTTGACAGTGTACACCGGTGGCATGGCCGATGGGCACGGTTGTGATGCCATGATGGCTGGTGATATCATTAGTGCCATGGTGCTAGGGGATAGTAGTCATCATGGGTGACCAGGATAACATGTCTGTTCAGTATGTCACTCACCCACTGTGATGGCTGCAATGGCATACGTCTGTGCATGTCAACACACTGACCTGGCATACACTACCCTGGACATGGGACTGTCTGCAGGGCGGTGGGTATGTACACGTATTGGTCCACCACATGTGTGGCATGCTCGCTGGCCCACTGACAGACAGATCTGTAGGCCACACGGCACATCCCATGGACAGTGTTTACAGTTGCTGAATGCACACTCTGCAGCAGCTGCCCTCTGACCAATGGTACACAGCCTCACATATGGCCATC
Organism: Neoceratodus forsteri; assembly: GCA_016271365.2. Taxonomy (NCBI): domain Eukaryota; kingdom Metazoa; phylum Chordata; order Ceratodontiformes; family Ceratodontidae; genus Neoceratodus; species Neoceratodus forsteri. Next base: position 898,017,355 of record CM057456.1, on the reverse strand, counting down.
CCCCAGGTGAAGGTGTATCAGGGTATAATGTTACATCTCCATCCGATACACAGGTCATACACAGTTACATGGCAGTTACAGATGTCTGTGATACTGTTGCACACCACTATCTACATGATCTGTATTGTGTGATGAACAGCAAATGTGCACAGTGAGGCAGACACATGGTAGTCTATGCAACGGCAGGTACAGCAGCACACAGAGATAGTGATCAGGGACATCTTATATGGGGCTGTACAGGATCCAGTACGGGTGTCACATGTGTGTGGAGTGGGTATGCCTGGCCACACCTTTGCCCACACATGGTGTCTGACATCAACTGTCAGCAGATCCTTCACAGGTGCATGCAGCCCTGTATGGGTGACCTGCCAACCAGTTTTGTTGTCTCTATGGGCCCCTCACAGGAGCCACATGGTGGACATGCCCTAATGGGCAGTTGGGCTGGGTAATGCAGGTACTGTGTGTTGTCCATCTGATGTCCATGCAAATGCTGTGTGTAGGTATGTGTGCACCATGATATTTTGGCAGGGGCCCACATGCTGATTGGGGGGTGCACCATCAGGGAGCAGGGACATGGATGTTGCATTGCCATGTCACTGTGGGGATGGGAGCCAGTGTTGGGTGAGCACCCATCCAGCCATGTGTGGCATGGTCAGTAGCCACAGAACTGCAGGCAACATCCTGTGCACACAGTGTCCTCCATGATGGTTATGGAACATGGCAATAGGTGATGGGTAAGCGTCTGTTTGGATGTGCCTGTGCTGGGACATTGGTGGCTCACACACTGTCAACTGGTGATGGACAGTGCATGAGAGGGGTGGTCTGTGATGGTGTACAATGGCTACACTACATGGCAGGGCACCTGTGTGGACCACTGAGCATGGAACCAGGGGAGGGTCACACGACTGCATGTGGATCAGATAGTGGACAGCATTGTTGGGACCAGCTGTGGGTGCCCACATCCAGTCACAAGGGCAATGCTGCAGAATGCAAGTGGGTGGCACTGTACACAGACATGTTGTATGGGTCATTTGCATGATGGGTCCCAGCCAGATGTCATGATAGGCACCTGCCCCTGTTCAGGTCAACATCCCCAGCACCGTTGGGGTCTGTGTCAGTGGTACATTTGGTGGCACACATGCCACAGGGTCTGGGTGGTCAGACGTGGTGGGCCAGGCCCCACAACAGGCACACTGGTAGGTATCCCAATACTGCCTCTGTATTGCAGCATGGGCATAGTGGCACCCATAGGCATCCACTATTCAGCAGTGATGTGTGATGGGGGCCTATTGGCCAGTAGCAGTGGCTGTTCTGGCAGCTGCCAGGGTCCACATGGTGCATAACACACACAGTACTGGCCTGTCCCCATTGGACTGGCCATATGTCCCCCAGTCTTTGGCCACACATGAACAGCCCCACCTGGGACACTGATACCTGCCATTCAACCATGACAGTATGTGGGGGGGAAGGTAGGAGCCACTATGTGTTGCTAGCCTCAGACAGACATACAGACATGTTCCACCTGCTGTTGCTGCTGGCAGTTACCCATGTCGGTATGTACACCCGTCGTGCAGTACTGGCCTGACCATCACCAGCAGGTTGTCAGTCGGCTGGGGTGGTGCAGCGGGGGCACACTGGGATGGTACAGGTGCTGGGGGGATTGACCACAGTGGGCAGCATACCTGATGTCACTGTACACCCTGGCAGTGTCGTGCATTTGTGGACATTTAATTGACACCTCTGTGTACATGTAGGGCACTTTCAGACCAGGCATGTATGTGCTATTCCAGCAGGTGTGGTGGTGCAGCACAGGGGCACATGGAGCCATGTTGTTGGTGGGACAACATCAGAGAGTGCTGTTGAGGGGGGTGCACTGCACACCGCGGGCTGTGGTGACAGTGGACCGTGTACTACCCAATGTGGTATCCTCTGAGAGAGTGGTCAGCTGTGTCGGGCATGGCACAAGGTGCACCATGTGGTCAGGGTGTAGGCGTGTGGGCAGGTAGGAGCCGCTGTGCTGTGGGGCTCAGAACTGCACATACAGGCGTGCTGGATGGACCCCAAGGGCTGTGTCAGCTACCTGATGTGTGTACTGTGCCCAGACTGTGTATACTGTGCATGTGCAATGTGTGAAATACAAGGTCATGCATTGCATCTGCTAGCCAGGCAGGGCATGTGTGCCATGTGACACTGTGCCAGTCTACATGTGCAGGTGTTGCTGTGTGTGGGTGGTGCATCCAGTGGCACGGGATGGGAGACCAGTGGTGTACCATTGGCCTCGGTGCAGGGGTCAGTTCCGTTCAATGTCACCCTCAGTGTTGCTGGGGATGTCACTGTGGACAGCATGTGCCCACTGACAGGGGCCCCACAGTCTGTGGGAGTGTGGACACAGCGGTTGGGCTACAGGATCTACAGGCTGAACATGCACTGATGGAGAGGTGCTCCAGCATCTCACAGAATGGCTCCACTGACAGGCCATGCAGGGATGTGCACAGTGAGGCATGTATCATAGGTCACAGTACCACCTGTGTGTGGTGCCAGCATCTCCATCATTGGGGTTACCAGTCCTGGGGGTGATGCTCACTGGTGGTCTAATGCACACTATGCAGTGCAGGACAGCAGCACCAATGGCACACAGGCACCTGGGATGCATAGCCAGGGGGATCAGCAGTGGGTGTGAGGATGTGCAGCCACCCTTGCGCCAGTCACTGCCTGATCTGAGGCACATGTCAGATGGTTAGTACCACTGCCCACACCTCAGCACAGACAGTGCCCTACTACGGTATGTCCACAGGGGTGATGCACTACCGATGGCTGGACCACAATGTATGGCATCCGATGGGGCATGTGTGTGCTGCACATGTACACCCTGGATGTGGGGGGCATGTCTGAGCCCCTCAGGTCCATGACAGGGATCATCATGGTAGATACAGATGGCTCAGTCCAGCCATGTGGCAGCCTTGGCACGAGGGGGCACAGTCAGGTGGGGGGGTGTTGGGGTGGCCAGGATCCAGAACTACATGGAGTTGTCAGTGGACACTTGGAATGCACATCCAGGGGAGATACATTCCTGCAGGAAAATGGGCAGGTCACAGTACGGCTGCAACAGGGCTTGGGCATGGGTGTGGGCACTGTGCTCTCAGGATGGGTGGCCTGGGGGGTAGGGGCAGGGTCATTGACTCATGCTGTGCACCCTGCAACACAGGCATATCTGATCACCCACATGGCCATCATCCGCTGACATCATCAGTTGCTTGCAGGACCATCTGTGTCGCTGTCAACCATCTGGGCACCGTACTGTCCTGTGTTACATGCTGTTGTGTGGTCACCACCCAGGTGCACACATCCATGTGACAGGTCTGATTGGGGTGACCTCAGCGGCTGCTGCATTGTGCAGGGGCACCGCCAGTTGTGTATTGCGTACACTGCCATTTCATGTTCAGATGTGTACTGCACATTGTGCAGTCGTGGCCACAAATGCGTGATTGTGTCATCAGCAGATGCATGTACCCTAGAGCACTGGAGGGAGTGTGGTGTTTTGATTGGAACAATGGCTTGCCTGAGGGACATTGCCATGGTGGGAGGCCTAACAGGTTACTATACAGGACACACAGCAGGACAGGAGTACACCGCATGTGATTGGAGGGCGGCAGATTACAGGGTACTGTGAGAGTGTGTATATCAAAGCATGGGTGATGGCTGCATGGTACAGCCTATCTCAGGTTGTGGTCATTCTGCATACTGTGCAGGGCATTGCAAAGGCATGGTACTGGCATGAGGGGGCAATACAGCTGTGTGTGTGTTACTAGGCTGGTGACAGTGCAGTGACAGATGGCATGTTCATTAGATACACATGGACATGGTCAGACTGGATGGGCCTTGCGGTACTCCTGTGCCGTCAACCTCTATGTTCCTATGTTACCATCCCTACAGTGGTGCATTGTGTACCTGTCATATTGGAAGGTGGTGCACCATTGGATGCCACCGGTGGTCCATGGGTGTATACTGACTCAGGTGTGCACATTCGTTTGTGTGTGTCACCATGCAGTGCTACTGTGCACAGGGTGTGTGTCATGGGTGGGCATGTTTGTCCAGGGACCACAGTGTTGTGTGTCTGGGGCTGTGGGGTGCTATGTGTCATGTCCACCATCACAGCCACTATTCATTGCTGTGTGTGACAGTCCCTTCAGCATGGCTGTCCCATAGCATGTGGTGTGTGTGTGTGCGTGTGTGTGTGTGTGCCAAACTAGCACTGTGCATGTGCAGTGTGGTGGACCATGTCATTCCATGTCTGTCTTTGGCATCTTCCCTTGCTGTGCAGCAGTCATTTGTGTCTACACTGCGGCAGCCACCCTTTTGGAGCATTGATTCCCTGATGCACTGGTTCTGCGCTGCTGCACATCTGCTGTTCCTCTCCCAGAGGTGTCCATGGTACCAGTGGCTCCTGCACTGGATACTGCACATGTCTCCATAGCAGTCACCTGTGCTGTGCTTACCCTTGCCCTGTTGACATCTGTGTGCCCATGTTGTTCTGCACTGGTTGCCTCACATGCTGCTGCTGTGTTCACCGCTGTATCCCCACCGGGAATGATACCTTGTGTGGCCTTCCTCTGGTGTATACGGGCAGTTGTGCTGTCACCTGTGCAGCCTCACTGTGTTGCACACTGTGTGCCGTGGTGGACTGTGCACTGTCAGTGCTGCTAATGGTGGACAGTGACGTATGCGGACTTGTGGTGTGGTCCATGCTTCTGTACATTGCCTGTGTTTGCCCTGTTGCTGTGTGTGGACATGTGTCACCCGACTGTGTGTCTGTCATGCTCTATTGGCCAGTGCACTGAGCAGCGGTGGCCTGCATGTGTCCCTCCATGCTGGCTAAGCTGTCATGCATGGTTATTGCCTGTGCACCCTGGCCACATGTTGCCTGTGGTGCTGTTGCTTACTGTGGGACTGTTGTGCCATGTTGGGTTGGTCGTGTTCCTCTGTGCTGCTGTGGGTCTCAGTGTGTCTGTGGCCCATTGTCCCCTCTGTGGGTCTGCATGTCCCACCTGTGCTGTTGTCACCTGCCACGGTATAGAATGGTATGAAGGCAGCCTGTGTGTTGCTATACTTGCTGGACTGTGGTGCCACTATGCCACCTGTGTGTTGCTCCTGCTGATGTTGCACACCAACCACAGGATACACATATGTCTGGCGGATGGTTTGCTGGTCTGCGTCACTAGGTGCCAATACATCTTGCATCTGTGGGTGACCTGCCTACTGCTGTTCCCATGTCCACTGTTCAAGCATGGTCCATGCAATGTGCATTGTATGCTTCCATACACAGGTGACTGTCTTTCCCCGTGGACATGTGTAGCGGTATCTCCATATGGTGCCATGGATTGTGTCATGTATGGCCTGGCCTGCCTTGGCACTGGGCATGTGTCAGTGTGTTGGGCATGTGCAGAGGGATACACATCTCAAAGGATGTTGTTGCTGTGTGGCCCATATTGCTGGGCACATCCCTCCATTGCTGTTGCTGATGGCACATCATTGATGGGTGCCATATATGAGGTGGTGTATTGTGCATGTGGTGCACTTCCTGCCTGGCTCATGTTGTGGTATGTGTCCTCTGGCCCTGTACCATGTGCTGCATTGTGGCCTTGGCTGCCCCACCATGCATGGCATGGCCATGTGCCTGACCACTGACCGTGACCTGGGCCATCACCTGCAATGCTGTAGCCATGGCTTGTGCAGCCTGTGATTACTTCCGCCTCAACTGCACCAGTTGCTGCAGTAATGCCGTCATCATCTCCTGGCTGTTTGCCTGCTTCTGAATGCTTGCCTGAATGCCCAACAGTATGGCCTCCATGTGTGCCTGTTGGCCTTGTGTATTGGCCACACTGGTCTGCACCGTTACATGCACCGCAGCTATGGACCTCTCGATGCGGCTCAGGCTAGCTGTGGTGGCAATGGTGTGTGCCTCAAGTGCTGCACATACCCCACTCATGCTTCCCACCATAGACTCGTCGGCATGCACTACCTCCTGGAAGTACTGTCTAAGCCCATCGTCACTGGGTGTCTGTCCTCCATCACTATCCTCTGTCTGTTGTGGGGTGTCCAAGTGCATGTCCACTGCTGTCATGCTGTCACTGTCTGCCTCCCCAGCTTGGCCATGCGCACCTTGTGTGGTGTCACCTTCATCATCAGTTGACATTGCAAGGTCCACCATGGAGTCCTCCACATCCCCTGTTGTGGTGGCTGTTGCAGGGCTGTCTGTGTCTGGCAGGTTGCCTGTGTACCACTCTTCCTCACCCTCACTGGCCCTTATGTTTGGTTCATTGTGGTGCTTCTGTACTTCCTCCTCCACCTCTTCCTCCTCCTGTACCATGGCATCTCTTTGTTTGAGTGCCTGGGCTGCTTTGTGGCGTTGTCGTACTGCTTGTCTCACGGCCTGTCGTGGACCTTCTGTCCCTTCTGGCATCATCTGTGGGTATAAAGCACATACATTATGAGGCTGGGTCCTCATCATGTGTTCTCCATTGGTGTCTCCATGTAGTGCCGTGTGGTAATAGTTCTGTTTGTGTCATGTTTACACCTGCCTGTGTGCAGTCCACAGTACATATCTGTTGCATGGTGCCAGTGGGTTGGGCCTGTCCACACCCCCTCACATTGTATTGCCCAGATCAGTTTTGCAGATGTTGTATGGCTGCCAACTATCAGTGCAGTGTTACACACATGATTTGGGGATGGCATGGATGTTACTATGCTGTGTGCCACAGGGCATTGAATATTTATACAGTGTTAGCCCGATGGGTGCAGGGTGCTGTGATTGTGTCATTCAGTGTCCTTTCTAGACATGGACTATGGGGTACTATGTAGCCTGTGTACCTGTTCGCATTCACATGGCCATGACTGGGTATTGACAGGGGGTGGATTCATGGGTACTGTGGGGTGTAGTGCTATACAGATGGGGTCATGGGACTATGACATGGTCTGTGTGCTGCATTGTTGTGTGCAGGTCTGGACTGTGATTTCAGCAGGCCTGGGTCATGCTGGGGGGGCATGGTGTGTACTGGGGGATTCAAGTCATGTGTGCATGTGGGGGGGTATGGTGTGTGTTGCTGCCCTGGTGTTTCACCATGTACTGTTGATTGTTGGGGCCTGGGCAGCCTGGTTGGGGCTGTGTTACTCCATCATCATTGTCTACAGTACTGTCATGTGCACCCTGCTTGGTAGGTACCTGTCACATTACCCCTGTGTGCCCATTCTGTTGTACACCTGTTGTACCCACTCAATTCTCCACTGTGGTAGGCTTCACAGAGGGTGTGTGGGGCAGGGTGTTTTGCCAGTGGTAGTGTTATCCTGTCCAGGGTTCCCTTCAACTACACACACCCCCACCACTTCCAGTGTTATCTTGACTATGTACATGACACTGTGCTGTTGCAACATCTGTATTGGTACTGCTACATGCGGTCTTCCGGGGCTACAGCTTTACACAGCGTATTGTTTGTGGTGGTGTCTGGCATGGCTGACACTGTCATGAGTTGCCCTGCATGTCACTTGCATGGGTCTGCAGTGCCGACCTCTGTGGCTTGTTTCATGGGGTGGCAGGATGGTTCCCATCCAGGCCCTTTCAACCACTTGCATTGCCTTTCCATTGTGATACCTCTGTTGTATGGCTTCTGGGATGTTCATACTGGTAACTGTCACATGTCACCCATTCGTTCTGCCTTGCGGGTGTGTCTGGCCTTTTTCTGTCTCACTGGCCCTTCCACAGACATGGCTTCCTTGTTCAGCTTCATGGCCTATCCCTTGTCCACAGTTATTTTGGGATTCAGCTTTGTCATTTGCAGCATACATGGTATTCATGCCGGTACCTGCTGATGGGTCAGGGTTCTGTACATCTATGCAGCTCACCTTGTATTGTCATTCTTGTAGCTGCCACCATGCTCTAGCTGCCTCAATTACTGCCTGCCATTGTGCCTTGCGTGCAGCATCCATGCTGTTCTCCAGTCATGTTCGCATTGCTGGCATGGGCTGCACTTGTTCAGCCTGTCATGGGTGGCTGGTGCAGGGGCAGACTCACATTGCAAGTATGCTGTTCCTACCGGCACTGAGGGGGATACTATGCAGTGGTTGGGTGTGCGCTTTGTGGTTTGGCAGTGCTAGGCCTCATGTTGTGTGCTTCAGCTCTCTGTGACAACTACTATTGGTTTACCTATGCTGTCCTGCTATTACAGCTGCTGGTAGTCGGGGGATGGGTGTCTGGAGGGACAGCTTTCGATGTCAGCACACCTCCAGTTACTTCGACTGTGTACCTTCTGCTGTGACCCTGGTATCCCACTATTCAGTATCCAGCCTGCTTGCTGCATGTGTGCATGGTTCCTCTCACACCCCATTGCTGTTCCATGTGGGTTGCTCCACACTTGTATCCACCACTGCTCCTGTCCCCCTGGCTGGGACATGTTGCAGTGACAGGCTGTCTGCATCCACACATTGTGGTTGGGTGGGTCTCAGGGCTTCCTATGTCTTGTATTGGTGCAGCACATGGTGCCATTGGGTCCAGGCATGTTGTTTGACATCACATTTACCTGTGTGCAGGCAGGGGTGTGGCCAGCTATTTCCATTTTGTACACAGTCTCCAACAGTTGCACCCCCTCCGTTGATACAATACACATCCTATCCCAATGGTACCCCCTTCCAAACACATTGGTTTGTTTTCAGATGATTCCTGTCAACACTAATGGGGTTATACATGTCTCTGTTTCTGAACCAGCAGAGGTTTACACAGCCACACTGCTCAATTGCCTACACTGACCCATTTACTACAGATTAGACTGGACATGTTAACAAGATGGCATATGGTTGGCGACAGGCACTCGGCAGTACTGTGCACATCTGTGTACAGTGCATGTGCCTGTCTACACCCTTGTGTGCAGGGTCTTTCAGTGCATTTGTTAAGCCTCCCCCCTAGTGCTGTTCTGCCTCTGCGTGGTGTGTGTACCATTAGCCTCTGTTGGCTTGTACCTTGTGTGGCGGTCTGCTGCCTGAAGAGGTCAAGGTCACTGTCTCCTGCAATGGTGCATTGTCTCAGGTGGCTGGTGACATTCTCCTCCTGCAGGGTGAGCACCTGGGCTTGGGATGCATTGTGTGCCATTTCATCCTTTGACCGCCTCTTGAGGTCATGATACTGTTTCTGCAGTTCCCTGATGGTCTGCTTTGCTGGTGCAATGGCATTCCCATTTGTTGCCACCTGTGTCCATGCTTGCTGCCTCTTGTCCCATTGTTCCTTGTCCCAACCCGGGATTTAAGTAGTCTGTGCCGTTTGTGCACCTCTTCGATGAGGACGTCTGTCTCTCTGTCAGTGAAGTTGTGTTTGCGGGTGTGGCGTGGTTCCCCTCTCTGTCTGGTATGGAGATTAATGGTATACATCCCTGTTTGTAGCAGGACACAAGTTTTGACAGTTAGGAGTTGCATGGCATCAGCCAGCCAGTGCCCCTTCCACCACCACACATGAGGTACTGTATTGTGAGTGCAGACTCTCAGTAAAACAAAGGTATGGATATTAATGTTACAGCTTCATGATTGCCCACCCCAAATAGGCAAAGCCCCCCTCACCCCCCCAGGCATGTACTGTATCCTGAGTGGAGAGTCACAGGAAAAGAAGGCCCATGGACATTAATGGTGCACCTTTGTGGTTGTAGGGACACACAAGTTAGGAAAGTTTGGACTTGCATGGCGCCATCTAGGGAATGCCCCACACCCCACACCAACAAATACACACAGCAGTAATTGTATCTCAAGTGGATATCCACAGGAAATAAAGGATATGGATATTAACGGTACACACCCCTGTTTGTAGGAGGACACAAGTTATGACAGTTAGGAGTTGCATGGCATCAGCCCAGCAATGTCCTCCCCCCCATCCCTGCACAGGACATACTGCGTCGGGAGTGCAGACTCACAGGTAAACAAAGCTTATGGATAGTAATGCTACAACTTCACGATTGCAATAACATAGAATTTGGAAGAATTAGTAGTTGCATGACATTTGCCAGGCAATGCCCCCTTCCCCCCAGAGCAGGTTGTGTATCCTGAGTGTACAGTGATAGGGAAAGAAAGTCTATGGACATCAATGGTGTGCCTGGCTAGTTGTAAGAACACACAAGTTAGTACAGTTATGGAGTTGCACATTATCAACCAGGCAGTCCTCCTCCACCCCCCCCTTCAAAGGTGACACTGAATGCTGAGTGTAGAGTCATGGTAAAAGTGAGTGATGAAAATAAACAGTACACACTTTGATTGCAGGAACAAACAAGTTAGAAGACTGTGGGGGTGCACGGTGTTAGCCAGCCAATTTCTCACTCATGTGGTTGGGTACTGTACACTGAGTGGACAGACACTGTTATCATAAGGGCATGGCTATCAGTATTATACTTTCTTTTTTGCAGCAAGAGGAAAGTTAGTATACTTAGCAGTGACATGGTGCTACTCAGGTAGTGACACCGTGACCCTCCCCCCTCCTCACACACACACACCAGGTACTATATCCCGACTTGAGACTTAGAGATGGAAAACATTCATGTAAATGATTTTCTATGTCATACTAACAAAGTCAGCATAGCAATACCTGTGCTAACTACTTATCTGTTGAGAATAGTTCAAGGAAAACTCTGTTTTGTAACAAAATAGTTATTTATTGTCTACATAATAATTGAATTGAATACAAAAAATACAAATTAAATATTATGTTTTCTCAATGTTGTTATATGAAAAAATATAGATTTTTAAAAATAAAAAAATTGATTTTTCTATGAAAATAAATGCTTATTATTAAATATTTTAAAATACTTTATTTAGGAACATATAATATTACTGAAAAATAAAACAATATTCATAAAAAACAATACTAGTTCAAAAAATGAGAATATTTTTCTCTTATTAAAATAAAATAATTTAACGTATTTACAAAATAGACAGTTTTTGAGAGAGGTGTGCTGTTGCTTGACTGAGGCAGCCTAGGCAGGAAGCTGGATCGATGTGGAGGTGCATGGGGAAGTGGAATCTGTTGTGCCAGGGTGAGGGGAGATACCAGCAGATGGCTGTGGAGGACGTCCATCACTGGTCAGGGAGACTGGATACGTTTGCAGGTGAAGCAGTGCTGCTGTCTGCACTGGCACCTGCCGCTGTGCCCACAGGCTCGAGCACAAGGTTGACTGTCACTTGCTGCACTGTTAATAAGTATAATATTGTTTTGTGCTCATTTCAAAGTTCTTTAATTTCAGATGTCAGACAGTCAACCTTGTGCTCGAGCCTACGAACACAGCGACAGTGCAGAGTGTGCCGCTTTTTACGTGGTTGATCTGTGAATAGAAAAAAAAGCTATTACCATGTGACAATGACAAATATACTTGACTGTTCTTTTTTTTTTATCTAATGATATCTGGTTTCTGGGCCTGATATTTTTCAATGGTTGTATATGATTTTTTTTGGTTAACATAGAGATAAATAATGGTGATGAGTAGTTGTCTGTAACCAGTCAGACAATGACTCAGTTTAGTTGTCTTCTACCATGTGGAGAGGTTTTCCATCTTGAGAATATAGTAACGGTTATATTGGGTACATGTAGATTAATGGCACAGCTCATTGACTGGAGGTGCACACATTTTAGGATAGTTAGGAGTTATGCGTCGTCACTAGTGCAATGTAAATCCACATGTACAAATGAGGTACTGCATCCTGACTGTTGAGGTACAGCAAACCTGGGGCCATGGATATCAATGCCATAGCTCCGTGATTGGAGCTGCATAGAAGTTAGGAGGGTTAGCACGTTCATGACCTGAGTCAGGCAATGCCAGTGCACAATTGAATAGGTACTATGTACTGAGTGGAGAGTCAGAGCAAACAAAGGTTATGGATATTAACGGTAGAGGTCCATGATTGCAGTGATACACTAGTATGAACAGTTTGGAATTGCACAGTGTTAGGTAGGCATTACCCTCCCAGCTAGAAGAGGTACTGCATTCTTAGTAGACAGTCACAGGAAAAGAAAGTACATAGACATGAATGGTGGATGTCTGTGGTTGAAAGGATGCAGAAGTTAGGACAGTTAGCACTTGCGTGGTGTTTGGTACAGAATGCACCCTCACCCTTCCTCCCTCCAGCAGGTATTGCATCCTGAGTGGATATTCGCAGTAAACAAAAAGGCTATGAATATAAATGGTACAGCTATGTCATTGCAATAACACACTACTTGGGACAGTTATAAATTGCACAACGTCACAAAGGCTATGTCCGCCCCTCCCCCCCTCACAGTAGCCACTGCATTTTCACTGCACACTCACTGGAAAATTAAGGCTATGTATACATAAGACACCACTCCATGATTGCAGTAACATAGTAGTTGGAACAGTTAGGAGTTGTACTGTGTTAGTTAGGTGATTTACCCTTCCCCCCCCAGCCCTCAAGACAGGTAGTGTATCCTGAGTGGGAAGTTGCTGTAAAAAGTAGTAGATATATATAAATGCTCTTCCTTTGTGTTTGCAGGTACACATAGATTAGGATAGTTAGGAGTTGTACAGCATCAGCTAGCCAATGCTGCCCCTTGCACCCCCAGAGCAGGTACTGCATGCTGGGTGGAGATTCATGAGAAAAAAAAGGCTATGGATGTAAATTGAACAGGTCCATCATTGCAGTAACACACTAGTTGGGACAGTCTAGGCAATGTCCCCAACCCCCACTCCTACAGTAGGTACTGCATGCTGAGTGCAGAGTCACAAGAAAAAAAGGTTATGGATATAAATGGTACAGCTTCATGATTGCAGTAACACACAGGTGGGGACAGTTAGGAGTTGCAGAATCTGAGCCATGCAATGCTCCCCTGAAAAAAATACAGGTACTGCATCATTAGTGGAGAGTCACAGAAAAAGAAAGTGTATAAGAATAAATGCTACAGGTATATGATTGTAGTAGCATACTACATAAAACAGTTATGAGTTGTATATTGTCAGGTAGGTAGTGCCCCCCCACCGCTACAAATGACGTGCTGTATTGTGAGTGTAGAGCTGCAGCAAAAGAAGTTCATGTACATCTGTGTTGTGACTCTCTATTTGCAGTTATATAAGAGTTAGAAATGTTGTCAGTCACATAATTGCTTCCTAGCTCAATATATCAGCGACACCATGCACACTGGATAGTCACAGGTAATGTCAAGCTATGTACATCAATGATACAGCCTGTGATCTTGTACATCACTACCTGAGGCGTTATCATATTTAACACAGCAGTCAGGTTGTTTTTTGATTTCTGTAAAAGAAAATTTTATGCTGAGTAACAGATACTTTCTTTACTCACGGTGTGTTAGGTGCTCCCCTGCAGCAGTCTTCCCAGCAGCCTCCCACATTTCACGTACGAGGCAGTACCAGCACTTATTGTTGTCTGGTATCTCCTTTCTGGTGTTCAGAAATGCTGGTGCAACAGCTTCCACTTCCTCTTGCACATTCTGGGTTTTTTATTTCTTACTTTTAAAATCATCCTCAGGAAATCGTGGATGTGCCTCCTCATCGAATCCAGCTTCCTATTGGTGTTTCTCATAATAATTTTAGCATTGCCTCTTGCCTGAGCTGCCTCAAGCATGCAGCACACCTCCCTCAAACTCCAGAGTCTCATTATTTTTTTCATTGTTTAAAGCTGTAATAAATAGAGATACAACAGTATGTTACTGTGATATATTGTGACGTGCATTTTTCTCCTCTGTTGAGATTTAATACTAAGGATTCACAGAGAGGTAAATCTTTGTGATTCAATAGTAGTAATAAGAAATAATGTTACATGGGTACACTAATTGCTAGATAATATGACATTGACAACAGAGTACTGTTTCCGTAATTCTATGTTTCACTATGTCTTATATGTATAGTGAAACAACATAGCAATATATTAATACTACAGTTTATTAACAATAGCTGTATGCATGTCACAATTCTGAATCTCTGCATGAATCTGCATTTCTGTAGTGGTGTTAAAGTGAGATAGCATGGTTTTGCTTTGTGTGTGTAATCTGTCCAGCTTTTCTATTTTTTGACCACGTTTTTTGGCTCTTAAAAGAGCCTTTTTTTTACAATTGTGTCTGATGTAACAGCCTGATATTTTTAGAGGACTGTGAGGATCCCATCTCGAAGGTTACCCAGAAAAAGGCAATTGCCAGCTTGTGAGAAGTGAACACCATCTGGTAGGTATAGCCAATCATTACTATATTTAATTTCAGGGTAATGTATGGTGTGCATCCTAGCCATGCGCAGATATCCGTATATTTGTATGTTTACCTTTCTCTAAGCTCTGTCAAGCAGGTACATGTGCTGTTCTGCTTGCCAGACCCGATGCTCTGTAATATCAGAAAAAATGATCTTACAGGCAGGTAACGTACCCATAATAGAAGCAAGGTCCAATTTTGCTTCTGACACTAAATCTACCCATCGTTTGGTGCCCAAATCATTGCCTCCGAGATGAATCAGCAGTATGCCTGGCTGAGCTTGAGTCCTCAAAAGTCTATGCATTGTTGGCATGAGATGCTCCCACCTCATGCCACCCCTGCCAAACCACTTAACAGAGCAATTTGGAAGCTGCAGGTCTTTGCCAAAATCACTCCTCTGAGCATACTCTGAAGCATGCCTTACTATGCTGCTGCCCACTACCCACACAGTCCATTTGCTGTTTTCTGCCATTCTTAGATTTTATACTAAGAAGTGGACAGAGAGCTACCAAAAAAATCAGTGTTTCTTCTGCAGTGGCTAGTCACAACTGAATGTGGAACTAAGATTTCCCTCTCTGCTTCAACATTGCTTTGGTGGGCTGTTCCAAAACACAGTTATTTTAAATGTTATTGGTTAATGATTTCTCACAGCTAGCCAATACGGTGAATGCACTCATTATTACTACACTGAATGGTTGTGGCTGCTGTCAACCAGAAATGCTGGAAAATTTCTTAGTGGGAAAATACTACATTTTAATAGGCTACTTCAAACAATCACAGCTACAGAGAGGCATGTGTTTGGTTGCCTCTTGCAGTGTGATACACGTGCTGCTTGCTTTCTGCCTCCATTTGCAGCTCTATATGTGCTAGAAAGTACTGCTTGACACTCTGACTTTAAACAGTTATAACTTATTTTTACAGCATAATAGGTTATTTAGATTGTCATATTCAAATAGAGCAGTAAAAACATTTTGTTTAATACTATTTTTATACTACTAACAGATTTTATAAAGCTTGGTAAATTGTATTTAAAATGTGATGTACTTACACTGAGTAAAGCAAATGTGTCTCAATTTCTTCTAAGATAGCTGATATGTCCGTCTTCTCCATTCTTCTGCACTTGTGATTGGTTACCTGACATGGCCTGATCAATGTGATGCTGCATTGGTGGCAGCGTCTGTCAGTCAAATAGAAAGTAGTATCTGATTGGCTGAGTCTTAAAGGGGGTGTTTTACAATGTCATTTTGCGACACTTTCATGCTCACTACACTATTATTCGACACTGTAGTGCATTCAACATTACTTTTGTGACACTACATTTGACACTTTTGTGCTATCGACATAACATTTTGTGACACTTTCGTGGAAATGATACCAAATTTTGCAAAAGTGTTGCACGTTCGACACTACTTTTAAAACTTTTGTTAAAAACAGTATTTTTTTTAGGAAAAAAACACTGTGGATGATTTAGATTGTACCAATACTTCAGTTTAGACATGTTCTGATATTTCTTCTGATATTATTAGTCAGCTTATGTTCTGCAATGTTTGAAAAGATTGTATATAGGCTTAGTAGTGTTCATTTATTAGAGTAATAATGTTTGCAATCTTTTGTAGGCAGTACTATTAACTGTTCTTATATGAGACATGGATAGTGTGTGTCACTATGTAATGTTAGGACAAACACAAAACAGATCAACACAAAAAAATGTGTTTTTCTCTATTTATTATACAGGTGTCTGATACTTCTGTAAGATTGCTGCAGACTACTGTGAATTTATAGACAGGGAAGATGCCCTCTAAACAGAGATGGAGCTCTATGCAGAGATGAAACAGGTATCATAGTACTTCACTGTTCCTTAAGAGTGCTCCGAAACTGACTGATGGTAGTTCAAGACGTAAAATGATTCAGCGTTCCACTCAAGGAGTGACCTCACAGGTTGCTCACTCCACAGAAGAAGTATGTACTTGCCCAACTGCAAGGAAAAAATGGGTAGCTGAGCAACAGTTATGCAAATCTCTGAGCCGAAACACTAATGTTGCAAAGGCAGGCATAAATAAACGTACTAAGCAGCAACGTAAATTCGTAGCTGCTCATGCTTCTCTGAGGAAGCAAAAGTATTTTCGAACACTAGATTCTAAAGCTAAGATTGACAGACTTATTGCTGCTGTGATGAGACATGAGCACAAAAAAGCAAAGAGTCATCTCTCTTTGATGACATTGCATCTCAAAGTATGTACGTTTGTTAATAGAGCAGTATTTGTTCTTCAACGTTTGTGGTGTAAGATGTCACATGTACTTGAGCAATTCAGAAAAGTTGTGTATGACATAAAGATGAGGCTACAACGGTATCTTGTCTTGAACCTACACAATTTCTGTGATGTTTTCACAGGTCGGTGGCTGCACACACAGCACTCAGAGGCGTATTTCTGGGAGGAGTCATATTTCTCACAGAAAAATGACAGCAACTTGTGCATTGATGAGTCCATTAAACTATGTAATGTGCTGAGTGTGTGTGATGACACTACAATGGAGTCAGATGATGAGTGTGAGGCAACTACTCAGCCTCGTAAGCATCACTGTCTCTCATGGACATGTTATGTGACTTGCAACCTAAGGCAATCATCATTTGACAAAGCTGAGTACTTTATCAACCTGTTTGTCATTACTGATCGTAAAGATAGACATAAACTGTTTAATATTATAGACCTTTGTGAGATCACTCCACATACAGGACTTATGGGTCACTCACTTGCATGTCTAGATAGTGGTGTTTGCGACAGTGTCTTTCACTACAAGCGGATGCTGGGAGTGCATCAATCCGGCATGCGGAACTTTGTGTACAGGGTCTATGAGTTTCAATGAGTTGTCACTCAGTATACTCTTCTGAATGAGGTACTGCAATCTGGTGACATGCATGGTGCCATGACATTTTTGAAACAGCTGCGATGGGTCAGCAGTGTGACAGATACTGTGATTGATCAGTCATCAATTGCTGATGTAAATTCTGTGTCTGTCTTAGAAACTGATATTCTCAAGCAGTTTGGGAAATCAATTGTCAAATTTGAGTTGGCAAAGACAGAAAAATTTGACTCTGTATGTGTATCATGTGATCGGCTCTGTTACAAGAAACAAACGGTCACAGTGAACCTGGAAACCTTGTCAGTGTACAATGACATGTGGTTTTGACTGTCAGCATTTCTGCTGCTAAAGTGTGACTTTCAGTTAGACCCAACCATTGTGATGTGCAATCACTGTTTCTCCAAAGTGAAGGCTAACATTCTGCCACCAAGGTTAGTCTTGAACAATATGGAGGCACATGTTACACCAGCTGAGATTGCCACATTGAATATGTTTGAATGGATTCTTATTCAGACTATGAAACCATTTCAAACTACTCTACGTCTGAACACAAAGACGTGGAACATTCCACAAAAATAACTTATTAGCTCTCTTAAGGGTTCTGTTATGTATCTTCTACTTCCTCTGCAGGAAAATGTGGAGGCGATCTCCATTGAGAACACTTTGGTGATTCTTGTTAATGGTGTTACAACTAAGTCAAAGGTCATTTGGCAGGATGTTGTCAATATAGAGAAGGTGAAGCTTGCTCTTACTTATTTAAAGAGCAACAATCCCTTTTATGCAGACCTTGATACTGATCGCATGACCACTGTGTCTGTTGAACATTATCTGTTGGAAACCACAAAACCAATGCTTGAGAAGGTCTATGTGGAGACAAATGATAATGTGTATGAATAGTACACAATTCACCCACTGCATGCCAGAGATCCAGTAGAGAACAACATTGATCTTTATCAAATGAAACAGGTGGAAGGTGAGCCTGTTAGCATTTGGGTGGTGACATTGGAAGCACTCTGTTTCCCAGATTTATTCCCAAAAGGGTCAGGTGGATGCCTATATGAAAGAGAAGTGCATGTACAGGGTGCTGAGTACCATACTAGCCATGTGCTCAGTAAGGATGGTAAATTCAGATGTAACATACAGTACCTGTTTCATCTCCTGTGGGAGAGTGAGCTTAGCATACTGTCTGCGTCTATTGTGCATACTATTCATCTCACAACTCCACTTGATGGAATAACAGCTGCACAGTTCCTGGAGAAACTAAACAAGAAGGATGAAAATGTGCAAGTGAATTTGTCTTCCATTCTGTCAAGTCTACGTGGCACCAAAGAATACTGGTACCACAGACACTCTGAGGTGATGACCATGCTGTGAGAGTATGGTCCAGTCACATGGTTTATCACACTCAGTTGTGCTGAGTATGCCTGGGATGAGGCCATAGAACTGTTGAAGTGGGCAAATTGTGATGTAGAGGGCATTGCATCTATGACTCTCAGAGAAATGTGCTCACTTGACCCTGTGTCTGTGACAAGGCATTTCCACAAGCGATTCCATGGCATTCTGACTCATTTTGTCAAAGGAGAATCCACCTCTTGGTATTGTGGAACATTACTTCTGGAGGAGGGAGTATCAGGCATGAGGAACTCCTCATATTCACATGTTACTGTGGATTAAGGATGCCCCATGCATGGGTGAACATGAAGCAGCACAAGTGCTAGTATTCATTAAGCAGTACATCACTTGCCGCATTCCGGATAAGTACGACAGTCCTACGCTGTGGAAGTTGGTGCAGAAGTTTCAACACCATATTTGTGCGAATTACTGTCACTGGGTAGTGAAGAACAAATCTGATTGGTATACAAGGTGCCATTTTGGATTCCCCAGATGTGTCTGTCAGGATGGTTGCATGAATTAACTTTTTTGAGCTATGCGACACCACTTGAAGGCAAAATCAACCAAGAGGGTTTATGAGTTACCCAGAGAAGAGAATGAGGTGTTCATCAATGACTACAACCCTACTCTTCTTCTAATGTGTCAAGCAAACATAGATGTTCAGTTTGTGGCTGACAACTCGTTGACTCTGGTTCGGTATGTCACTTCGTATATAACTAAACATGAACAGACTAGCTTGCAAGATCTTTGGGAAGATATTGCCAGTTCAAGCAAGTCATTGACATCTCAGTTGTGGTCAGTGGGGTTGAAGACCCTATCAAACAGAGAATGTGGTGCCTATGAGGCCAGCGATCGCTTGATTGGTACACATTTGTACAGCAAATCTGATGCTGTGCGCTTTCTCAGTGTAAACTACAAAGAGAAGCAAAAATGTGTACTTATTCCTCATGCTGAGATTGAGGAATGGGCTCTCAAGAGACTGTCTTCAAGACATATCTTGAAGAATAACCTCATTGACACATATTACCCCCGTAGACACGAAGACATGGATCAAATGTGTTTATTTGAGGTAGCTAAGTGGTATGACTACAAGACGGATGTCTCACCTGATTGTAAATGTGACATTTACAAGGTCAAAGGAGTGGACAGCTGTCTCATTAAGAGACATAGGTCTTGGCTCATTGACCACCGTAAGTTGCATTTAGGCATATCTGAGAGCAGAGAGCATTACTACTTTGCTGTCCTATTTCTATTTAGACCCTGGAGGAATGAGTCTGAATTAAAAGGTGACTGATACATTCGAGGAAGAATTCAATCACAGTTATGAGACATTCAAAAGTGAATACTCAGACACATATATACAGAGGCTAGACATTGAGAAGGAGCAACTTGAGAAGGGACAGAAACAACTTGAAGAGGACACTCCCATCAGTTCACAGGACAATCTTGATCCAGAAGGACAAGGTACCCTTTGAGAACCTCTGCCTCTGAATGCCCCAGAAGTACTCATGTCAGAAGTGGAGAGTGCTACGGAACATGGCACAATCTGCAGTGCTGGCCCATCTCAGTTGAAGAAGAGACTCAATGAGCAGCAACGTATGGTTCACTCTGAGGTCACTGATGCTGTCTGGCATGGAATAATACAGTACATGAACACAAGAAATGTGACAGTCTTGACTACAAGCCACTGCTGATGTTTGTTAGTGGCTCAGCCAGCACAGGGAAAAGTTTCCTTATAGAGGCCATAATGGCAGAAATATGGAACCTGACAGGGTCATCAACGTCTGTTGCTGTTAGTGCTCCCACTGGACTGGCTGCATACAACACTGGTGGAATTACGTTACACCATCTCTTCATGTTGTCACTGGAGCATGGCAAAGCAGTAGAGTATCGTAAGCTATCATTTGAGGTTGCATCTCAGCTTCGTTCTATGTTTAATAAGATGAAGTTACTCATCATTGATGAGATTAGTATGGTCTCCAATGTAATGCTTGCCTGTATACACCTACGTCTACAGGAGATCTTGGGGACTGACTATGGAGATGCATTTGGTGGTAAAAGCATTCTATTTGGAGACCTCTTATAGCTTGCACCAGTTAATGCGGAACATGCCTTTGCAGCTCTGACTGTCAAGCAGGCTAAGAATGCACTAGGCTGCATTGGAGGTTTTAACCTATGGGAGTTATTTACCTATATCGAGCTGTATCAGAACATGTGACAAAGTGGTGATTTGGCTTACAAGTCAATGTTGGATCAAGCTCGTACAGGTTCTCTGTTACCAGAACATGTTTCAATGTTACATGGTCAAAGAATCAGAATGGATACTACATCCATAGAAACAGCATGTGATGTTTTCAGTGATGTGTACTCCACAGGTACACGCATTGTGTGTCGTATGCCATGAAAGAAGAAATGTGCTGAGTTCAACAGTGTCATGTTGCAGAGAGAGAATCAACAGATTCTCACACTGCTTGCTGTTGCTACAGTTGATAATGTCATTCTAAGTCGAGAAATAGTAGCGAAGATGACTGAACAACTCTCTGAACTGAAGTCAGATGTTTCACGCAGAGCTGGCTTGGAAACTGTTCTTACAGTTTGTAAGAATGCACGTGTCATGCTACACCACAATCTTGATGTGGAGCATGGCATGATAAATGGTGCCATGGGTAACATCATTGACTTCATTTACAATGTTCAGAAAATGTTTATTGAGACAGTTGTTGTCCACTTTGACAACATGATTGATCGTACCTGTGTTAAGTTCCAGGTATTTAAGGATATCTATGTGAACAGGAAACAGTTCCCAATATGTGTTGCATATGCTGTTTCAATTCACAAATCTCAGGGCTTGAGTTTGGATTCAGCAATGGTGGACATAGGCACAGACATTTTCAAAGATGGCATGAGCTACATTGCACTTTCATGCGTAAATAGTCTTTCTGGGTTGCACATCATAACACTCGCACCTCAGAAGATACACACTGACAAGCGATGTATTGTCGAGTACAATAGATTTCGTACTCTATATCAGCCACAGATATCTTTAATACCACTACCTACATGTGGCTGTCTCACATCCCACAGTCACAGCTACACCTGGCAACAAAAGAAAACGAGCTTATACAACAGATTCAACTGTGCAGAGTGTTAAGAAGGTCACAATGTCAAATACAGATGCAGAACTGGCTGTCGGCCAGAAGTCAGTTGGTATGGCTGTTGTCCCAGTGTTTGATAACAGTACTAGAGTAAACTGCTATGCTAATTCAGCTATGCGAGTCTTTCTCCACATGCTACACTTTGTGCAGGCAATATCTGCTTCACAAGAGACTGCCGTATCAAAGGCATTGAAGCAGGTTGTCAACGTGGCTTCTGATCAGTCTAACAATGTACAGTCACTTACACCTCCACGAAAGGTGTTGGGGTCATATGACGGATGTAGTTCATTTGTTGCTAACATGCAGCAGAACACCAGCGAGTTCATGATGGCAATCATAAACAGCTTGGATGAAGAGGGGATTCCAATGCATCAGTATTTCACTGTGTCATATGTTACCAAATATGTATGTGTGTTATGTGGTCATTCAGAGTGAGAAACCATGGAAGACATGCTTTGGATTTCTCTGTTTGTGCCTCAGATTAAAAGTGTCAAGTTCCGACAGCTGTTTACAAATGATGAAAGTGGTCACTTGTGTGTAAGGTGTGGATGTACATGTACTTAGTCCATACATCTCAGGACTTCATCTTAATATCTTATGCTTGTATTGCATAGATTTGACTCTAATGGGCTCTGAGTTGACACACCTATCACTGATTTCACAGCTGGTAAAACTGTGCTTAACCAAGCAGTGTTTGACACTCATGTTGTGATCTACCACTATGGCCAGTCTGTACATTATGGACATTACACTTGTTTGTCGAGGTACAGAACTGGCTGGGTTGAGCGTGATGACTCAACAAGATCTTGCAAACAGAGACTACCGCGACACTTAAAAAATGCATATGCACTGATATTGAAGAATTGCGACAATCTTCATGTGTCAGAGGAATAGTCACACAACATGTGACATACTTTGCTGTCCATTTTGTTACAGAGTGACTTCTGGTACATTATCATATTTTTTCTTACAGATGTACATTCATTGCTACACTGGTAACATATCACATGGTTTAATAGCATATCCGTACTCAGTGAGACATATAAAATTGTTGTGTTGATCAGTGACACAGTGAAAATAGTTGCAGTGGTCTTCAATTGGCACCAGCTGTCTTCACAGTCACTATAAAAAACACACTTTCATGTCTAAGAAAGACTTTTTAATATCAAAAGAGATATTCCTATCTGGTTGCCCTTTTCTGTCATTGTCTTTTCTTATGAGCATGTTGTATGCAGAAATAACAAGTACTAGTTGGTACACTTGCCAACTGTGTGCCTGTACTAATGTACAATACTTGTCCATGTGCATAAGGAAAACTGTGTAACACATCTGCTTGTCAACATTTTTCTGTATGATTACATTATTAGGATCTTTTATGACTAAAAGATATCTTGGTGTTTGTTCCAGCTCTGTGCCAGCAGTATTTAAGTGTCTTATTTTACATGGTCTGATGGCCTGAACTTAAGAGTACAATACTGTTAAATGCACATCACTCTGTCACATGTTGAGTAGCATCAGGTGTGGCCTTTGTTCCTTTTTTTATCCACTTGTGTCTTCACTAAATAACACCATTTTGGGTCACAACAGTGTATTACTATCCCTGTTTTGTTGCCGTACATCTGTATTGTATATATGCATAAATGATTGTAAAGACATTACTTGTTAATAGTTTGTACTGTGATGTTTAAAGTAGTTGTGCTAACTGCCATGTAAGTTGATCTATTGCAAAATTAGTAATATTTGACTGTTTTGAAGTTTTGCATTCATAACTTTTAAATGTTATGTTAATATATTAATTAGTATGACATAGATATGTAGTTGCACATGGATAGTATATTGTTATTCCATATACCCATAATTGATATCAATGTTAAGTGTTGTAGTACATATTTTAAAGTATATAAAAGTTACATTTTTTGATTATCATATAACAAAATGTTAAATTCATAGCATTCTGTAAATTTATTTATTTTATGTAAGTAGAATATGTTACAGATCTAGGTGCTTTATTAGTTTGTTAGTAATGTGATTACTGATTCAATAATTTTCACTGATGTATATAGGTCCTGTTAACATGTGTCATTTGATTTATTTGTGTGATAAGTGAATTTAATGTATGTTTATAATAGTTGACAATTGTACATCAGACACTTTCACTGATAACAGCAAAGTTTTATGTTCCTGATGATATTTTTTGATCGCCTCTATTGAGGGGTCGGGTGAGAATTTTCCAAATGCAGTAACATAGCGATATGTCTTAACATGTATATGTATGTATATATATATATATATATATATATATATATATATATGCATATGTGTACACATAAAATATGTAACATTTAAATGTTTAACAGTAAGTTTAAGCTGTGTATTTTTTAGAGAGCATTGTTTGGTTCTGCTGCTATTACTTTAATGGTTGGCATCTGGTTTTTCACCCACCCCAGGAACATTCACATTAACAGTCACACAATGACAAAAACATCATAACTGTTTGATATGTGTAAGCAGTGTGAAGATAGTACTGTGGTACCTGTGTTTATGTATTGTATACTACTGTCACATCTTAGCCATTGACTATCTGTGATACTGTTTTACATGTATTTCAAACATTGGTGAAAAACATTTGAATGTTTGTTTTGTGAGACTGATTTTGTGCACCAATTGGATTTTTAATTTGGCCTTTCTTCAATTTTGAATTGACAATAAATCTTTTGTAAACCTTATCTACCTGTGTTGTGTCTTTCATTAAGCATAAAGTAATAGTGATAATATGTATGTATGTTGCTGTTGGTGTATTGATGCATCTAAACATAGTATATGATGCTCATTGGTGCAGGTTTCATCCTTTGCATTGTTAATCTGCTATAGACCAATATGATGAACAGATTAATCTCCTATTCCATAGATTGAGCATTTTATTTTTACATCAAAGGTGTAGAACATGACCTATTGCTATATAAATACTATCAGACAACTACATATTCAGACAAAGGTATCTATATCTTGGTAAGCTTATGTTGTGAAAAGGGAGACACGGTTCAACAACATATTCAAATTTATATGACATAATGATTTCTCAAAAAGACAGGAAATTATGGCAAAAAAAACCTCTATTTAATGCATCAGTTAGGGTTGTTCCACAGCAACAAAAGCTAGGAAATTCGGTGTTAGGGTTGAAAACCCTAACTCTGCATTCCCCCCACCTCCCAGCTACACACACACACACACACACACACACACACACACATGCAAGTAGGGGGCAGGTCCAAGGCAACAGGACCAATCACAGGCAACCAGCAGCAGGTGACAGAAATAACATGCAGCTGTTTAAACATACCACAAGACACATCCATCATCATGGCCCAACAACTGTTGCATTTGAGCAGTCATGGGTGTACAGTGTGTTGTGCGCATCTTCATATGGTCACATGTCACAACAATACTGTTACGCATAGAATTCCTATGATATACATTGTTTGTTCATGCTGCAATGATATAATGAGGTATCAACATAGAAGAAAGTTTCTATAACATTGTACGTTATCTAATGTGGACATACAGAGAAAAAAAAGATAGTATGGGACCCCTTATGTAACATGTATTGTTAAATGTACACTTGTTTAACTCAGAATGTGCTTGATCACATTGAGACACGCATGTTGCATGAATGATAATTTCTTGTCACATATATATTAATACATAGAGCACTCAGTGTTTGTGTGACAGTTCTGTTATTAGCAATTCAAAATAGTATGCAAAATGAAGAAAAACGTAATTTTACTTCCCCATGCAGAGCCACTAACAAAATTAACAGTGGTATAGATGGCTCATAATGTTCCCAGCCTATGACAATAGGCATATGACTGTGAATATGTGAAATGCTTTGCATGATAATGTCCCCCATGGGGCCATTATGATATTTTACAGTTTATTACCTACAGTTTGACATTGCTGTTTATCTCTTTAGGATTAGATAGCAGTGAGCAGCATAGTGTTAATACTTGCATTCAAATACATTATTTGCTACTGTTGGGGTGATATTAGGAGCCATTTTCAGACATGAAACCCTGGTGTAAATCCTGTCTAATATTATTCATTTATAGGTACAGAGATGGAAAAATGTTGTGTTTCACCACCACTAATTCCACATAGGTAAGAATGTGTATACAATCATAAACATGTGTTTACAGTTATAGAGTAAGAGCAAGGCAAAAAGACTGAAGTAGTAACAGAATAGTTTGGGTGACACAGTGTCATATAGAGCTGTAAAGGTTCAAATAATAGTGGAGAATGACTTAGTAGATAATACTGTGCTGTTCCAATTTTTTCTTATGGCATAGTAAGATCAGTGTGTTGTTAGACACATTAAAGTGTCTTAAACTGGTCTCTGCCACTATGTGCTCATGAAGATAGATGCCTGAACATTGATGCTTTGAATACCATAGTAGTAGCAGCAGTATATCAAATAGTTGACTGTTAATGCCTCCTGATTTTACCCCGGAATAAGACAATCATGTGTCAGTATACTATTCTCTGCACAGCAGTACTGTACAATCATCTTACTTTGTAGAATGTAACATTAGTGTGGAACTCTCAGACCTGATAACTCACATGGTAACACTATACAATAGCTCAGTTGTAAAAACTTTGTAATTTTAAACAGCAAATTGTGTGACTCCACTTACCATGCCATAAGAAAAAATTGGAGCAGTACAATATGCCTTGCTCTGACTCTGTAACTGTAAACACATGTTTATGATTGTATACACTATGCTGCTCATCTATACTACTGTTTTTTTCTGTGTATGTCCACATTAGATAACGTACAATGTTATAGATACTTTCTTCTATGTTGATACCTCATAATATCATCGCAGCATGAACAAACAGTGTATATCATAGGAATTCTATGTGTAACAGTATTGTTGTGCCATGTGATGGTATGACAATGTACACAACACTCTGTACACCCATGACTGCTCAAATGCAACAGTTGTTGGCCCATGATGATGGATGTGTCTTGTGGTACATTTAGATAGTTGTATGTTATTTCTGTCACCTGCTGCTGGTTGTCTGTGATTGGTTGTGTTGCCTTGGTCCTGCCCCCTACGTGTGTGTGTGTGTGTGTGTGTGTGTGTGTGTGTGTGTGTGTGTAGCTGGGGGTGGGGGGGAATACAGAGTTAGGGTTTTCATCTCTAACACTGAATTTCCTCGCTTTTGTCACTGCGGAACAACCCTAACTGATGTATTAAACAGAGGGTTTTTTTGCCATGAATATTCTTTAATATGCAGATGACAGTTTTGTATTCCAATGATTCATGTGTTTCTACCCTTATGAATTCATTGAAGGAGGACTTTATTTTGATCCAGCATTGGTTGATTAAGAACGGTTTGGTTTGAATACTGATAAAACTAAGTTTATGTTGTTCGGGTCTGTAAGTCAGCAGCTTTGAGGGTGTGCGGCTAACTGCCATTGTGAATGGTCATGTTTCCCTTGAGCTCCAATGGGGTAATTTTATTTTTATTCATTTTATCTCTTGTAGTGAGATTTGTGTCTTTGTACTGCTACAGTTTAGGACTTCTATCGATTCCATACCAGCTGTATTGTTTTGGTGTAATTAGATAGTATGGGGAACCCAAAAAAGTACACAGAAGGTGACAGGAAAAAACATAACAGGGCCTAGCAGAGTGCAAGGTGCAGCAACACTATCCAGCCAAGGGCCTGCTGAGCCCACTAGGTCAGATATTTTACTTGGGATTCAAACCCTTGACAAAAGGGTGCTCACCCTGGATAACAGGTTCCAGGAATTCAACTCCCAGATTCTGAATTGTAAAACACAATCTGCAACAGCATTGTTTGAGGCTAAAAATGCAGCAGCAGTGTTAAAAGCAGCAATTGGCATGACCGCAGTCATTAAGGAAAATAAATCACTCAAATTCTGTTTTAAAGCACTTGAAAACCAAATGAGAGTTTCCAGCTTGAGACTGTTCAGGATGCCTGACAGCACAGAGGGTGAAGATCTGGCAACATTTATTAAGAACTGGTTGGGTATTAATTTAAACCTTGAACCATTCCCTGCAGTCCATCAGCCATAGCCGATCATCCCTAGGATGAGAACTGCCTCCAATACACCAAAAACTATTCTCATCCAGTTTGCGAGACCTCATGAACAGGATAGGACTTTGGCAACATCATGGGGAAAAACTGGATGGAGAGAAGCTGTCCATTTTTCCATGTCATGAACCCAATCCTGACGGTCCAGTCCACTGAGTTCACAGTACCCACCCCTAAGTGCAATCTGTGGCAGGGAGGGGAAACAGTGGATACCCTCTTTGAGTCCCTCTATAGTGCTCGCTGACTTCACAACTGAATACTTACCACGAAGTCCTAGGGTCCCCTCTTTCCTCTGGATCAGGATACAATACCAGTCTCAAGTCTTGTAGCCCAATAAGAACCATTTCTTGGTTGTTACACAAAGGGGGAAGATCCAGGAATTACAGCCTCTTCGGAGAAGCATTATAACCCTGATTCTGCTTTCTCCCATGGGCATGCAATAACCTGGTTTAAATCCCCACAGACCCTTCTTTTAGACTTTCATATTCTCCTTATCTTTTATCCAGATTTTACCTGTTACAGACCCATGTTCAATTTGGCAGCCTATGGTGACAACCCTTTGGTAATAACAGTTTAGTCACAGATTATTGATGAACATCCCAAAATTACATACACACAATATAGAAAAATCTTGCTTAGGCAAATTTCTTAAAAACAAATGTTTTTACTAAAATACTTAATTAAGAATCATACAGTTACAACTAAAAAGGTTTAAATAATCTTTTTGGTCACAGCATAACAAAAAAAGAGGAATTGTACAAAACAAAATGCACTATAAAAGTTATCTAAAGTTCTGCATTAGAATTGTGCAAAACAAAATGCACTATAACAGTTATCTAAAGTTCTGCCTTAGTTTGTAGTGAATTGAAGTTCATAGAGAGTAAATGCAGTCTCTAGTTCTTAGTCTCTGTGCTGCTGCAGTTTTGCTTCTTTGTGTGTTCAGGAGAGAGTCCAGATGAAAAGTGTATCACATGCCCTGACCTGATGGTTTTAAATATCTTCTGCAACTTGCAGTGTCAGCAATTATCCCAGTTCTAAAGAAACTGATCTGTTTACCTATCAGGTAAGTCAGAGCAACTACTCCATTTGGCCAGGAGATGTCACTGTTCCGCTGTTTCCAAAATTCCAAGAATATCAAAAATCAAATCCAGACACATATAATTAATATGGATAAGACATTCAAAGTTTAAGCCTTTTGAAGTCCCCTGTAGACAATTCACACCCATAAGATAAAATTCACATTAGCTTGTCAGAATGGTCATTTGCTACTCAAATCCTGGCTAAAACATCTTGGGCTTTGTACTGGCTTCCTTCAATTAAGTTAAAAGAATGATCCTGTAAGATTTATGACTATATGAGCTGATCTTATTACCTCTGGGTCAGTCAGTCAGGAAATGCAATTAGCTTCTTCCCAAGCAAGCTGTTTTGTAGGTTTCAGGACTATCAACCATTGAAAAAACATTCCCTGCTCTTCACATTGGCATTTACCATGTGGCATTTTTAAACAAGAATATAGCAAAACTTAACACCACACATCTGCCTAGCTGACTAGCAGGGGCATAGCTTGTGACTAGAGATGTTGCAAAATTTAATTTCACCATCAAAATTAAAAATTTTGCCCTGCATAATATTTCACATAATTATGCTGTTGTGGCAAAATTTCACCAGCAAATTATGCCTTAGATATTGCCTTGCATTACTATTCAGCAAAATAAGGTGAAATCAGGTGAAATTGGGCTTTTTACATGACCTGCGCTCTCTGCAGGTCACATAGGTAACTGTATACAGGCAGGAAGTGAGTGATTCATTTCCCTTCTGTGTAGCTGGTGACTTGGATGTCAAGCAGGCAGCCAGCAACAGAGCCTTTCAGACAGTGTCCTTGGTCTGTGTGTCACTGTGTTCCATTGTGTGTGTGTGTTTTTTACACAGTTTTGAATTTATAAATAATATACATATTTTTTGTATTTTCAGTTTTGTACCTTCTCCCATACATCTCAGCTGTCCCCTCCTTCAGGTCACCTAGGATCTTGCCTCAGGCAACCCCCACTGCCAACTGCCACCCTATACTACAGCCCCCCAGGGTAACCCAACGTAAGCCCTTCATCAGGTGGGTACTCTCCTTCCAGGGAGAATTAACCTCATGGCCTTACCTGCTTGGCTCTGAGTGCTGCTGGGGTTGGTCCTGGCTGTCCAGGGGCTGCATGGTGGTGATGATCCAGTGGGTGTCATCCAGTTGGACAAGATGCCATCTTCTCTTTTTCTCTGCCTCTCCTCCCCAAGTTCTCAGCCTTGTGTGGCAGGCGTCCTTGTGTGGGAGCATGCAGGGTGTGTGTCATGGCCTCATATCCCCCAAGCATGCACCCAATCTACCCTAAGGTGCCCAGGCAGTACCTACCCCCCTGGAAGGAAGCATCCAATGGACGCTTGTAATCCCCCTCCCTGCTGGTCTCCGCTTCTGGTACCCTGGATTTGGGGGTGAACCCAGGTCACCAGCATGCCAAGTGACCTCTTCACTGGGTGCTACAGATTGTTTGTTGATAATTTCTGTTAGTTGCCTGTGTAGATTGTGTGTGTGTGTGTGTGTGTGTGTGTGTGTGTGTGTGTGTGTGTAACTCTGTCTCTCCCTTTCTGTTAGGAAACCTTTTTTTTTTTGTAAAATGATGGAAGGGAAAGGTAAGGGCAATGAGGCTGGGGGAAAGGCACCCACTGACCATCTTGACAGGTGGAAATTTAGATTACATGAGGACTCCTCCCAGCAAGAGCATGTGGCCACCACTCCCCAGCAGCAGCAGCAGCATGAGCCCATTGCCCCCCTTCAGTGGCATGAGGATGATGTGGCCCCCTCCACATCCACCACCCAGCAGCAGAATCCTGTAGCCCCCCAGGATCATCATCAGCAGCAGGAGCATGTGGCCCCCAATGCACAGCAGCAGCCAGAGAATAATGTCCTCCAGCAGGAACATGTGCCCCATGCCTTCCCCCAGTATAATTTTAAAGAGTCTGCCATGTGGTGTTTTTTCACCATAAACATGAGGGACAGCAATGTTGTGACCTGCAAATTGTGTGGCAGATCTGTGCAAAGGGGCAAGCAAGGGGGCCATTTTGGAACTGGTTGCCAAAGGAGCCATATGCAGCACCACCACACTGCAGAGTGACTCCAAAAGCAAAATGAGTTGGCAGCAGCAGGAGACAGTGAGGTCCAAGGGGAAGGGGGGCCAGTAGGAGGAAGTGGCCATTGCTCAACAACAGCCTGAAAGTCACCACCGGTGCCAGAGAAATCATCAGCAGCAGGCAGCAGCAGCACCACCCCCATCCACCTCACCCCACAGCCAGTGGCAGTGCCGGGTCCATGCTGGAGGTGAACACACGCAGCCTGCATCAGCCCCAGCCAGTCCTCCCATGATTTCCATGAGTCAAAAAGACCTAGCAGCAGTGTGGTGGGAGGTATCAGGTCTGTGCCAAGATTCTGACAAGTTGCACCATGAGGCCAGGGGGGGCATAAGGAAACTAATGGAGGACCAACATAAAGTTTTGGACCTCCTGGCGGAGCTTTGTTGTAGGGGTGGTGGTGGCAGGGCAGAATTGGGGCCTTGTGCCTGTACCATATAATAACACAGTCCATAATGTGCTTGCAAGTGAGGCAGGCAGCGAGTGTAGCAGCTGAATTTTCTTTTCTTTTTCCTGTCCTTGCTTTCCTACTGTCACTCCTCCCTCATCTGCACCCCACCAAAAAATAAAAAAAAAAAAAAAAGTAACAAAAAAACCAAAAAAATGTTGTTCTCTTCCTCTCTCTGTATCCTCCTGTTTCTTTTTCTTGTCCAACATTTTGTGTGTTATGTATTGTTTATGCTCCCTCTCTTTCCCATCTCAGATATGAATACCCTTGCACCTACTAACCTGCATGTCCCCCGTCGTGTATGTTACTGTCAGTCACTTAGTCAGTACCTTACCTATAAACACTGTACCTTTCTTCTTGTTTTATGTTAATCCTTCTCCTGTCCACAAATGTCAAGTATTATAATTTGTTCGTATGAATAAAACCTTTTTCCCAAAGCTATGTGATGTTGTAGCAGTGGTTTTTGCTGTGTGCAGCTACAGCATCAGTTTGAATACGTACACAACATAAAAACATAAATAAGCAGTACTTTTATTGCGAAGATAAACATAAATATGTTTTTTGTGCTTAGCAACACAAGTCCCCTGGGCTTAGTTGTCACAAATATTAACTTGGTGTCCTTCCCCTTCAATCATGATGTTTTTTATAGTGCCCCACCACCACCCAATCCAAAATGTGCACTTGGTCCACAGTTTAACACAGCCTCTTGCCTCCATGGTATGCCAAACAGGCTGTACATGTCCAGAAATGTCACATGAAAAATGTTAAAGTAAATTCATAGAGAAATCTGGTCTCAGGACTGATGTTTTGTGGTGACCCCCACCTCATGGACCTGAAAATGAAGCTTTCACCACTGTTTACCAATGGTTTCAGGATGATTCTTAGTGCTGCTAGTGTCCAAGAGGTCCTTCAAGTCCAGAAATGTTTCCTAAAAAATGGTAAAGTAAATTCAGACAGAAATCTGGTCTCAGCCATGATGTTATGTAGCACCAAACCCCCCTCACCCGGACCAAATAATGGTCATGGGTCCACTATTTAGAAATGATTTTATGCCGCATCTTGTTTCTGTGAGTGCAGCACATGCAGTACATGTCCAGAAATTTGTTTTCCAATTGTTTAACCAGGTGAGACACACTAAGCTGAAACCTTTTTTACAGGTACAACCTGGGAGCACAGGGAAGTTAAGTGACTTGCTCAGGGTCACACAGTATATGTAAGTGGGGGCTGTGGGATTCAAACCCAGGTCTCCAGATTTGCAGTTCAGAACCTTAAACCACTGCACTATACTGCCTCCATAAAACAAGAAGAAATGTTACATGAAAAATGGTACATAAAATTGAGACAGAAATCTGGTCTCAGCCATGATGTTTTATGGTGCCCTTCCCCCACAGCACCCAGACATTAAAATGCTGTTTTGGACCCTGTTTGCAACTGATTTTAGGCCACATCTAGTTTCTGTGAGTGCAGCACAGGTAGTACATGTCCAGAAATGTTACAGGAAAAATGGTACATAAAACTGAGACAGAAATCTGGTCTCAGCCATGATGTTATATAGCACCCAAACCCCCACCCGGACCAAACAATGGTCTTTGGTCCACTGTTTACAAATTATTTTATGCTGCATCTTGTTTCTGTGAGTGTAGCACAGGCAGTACATGTCCAGAAATGTTACAGAAAAAAATGGTACATAAAACTGAGACAGAAATCTGATCTCAGCCATGATGTTGTATAGACCCTACCACTACCCAGACAAATAAAATGTTGTTTTGTCCACCATTTAAAAATGATTTCAGGATTAATCTTGTTTCCACTACCTGCTGTGGTATGCAGAACATACCTTGTACAGTAACTCCAGAAAAACCACATGTCAAAATTGTTAGAGAAGGGAGATATCATTATTGTGTGAATTATTAAATAGCCAAAAGGGGGTGCCATGCTGAGAAAATGAATTCCTCCTGCAAAATGGTGCTGCTACTTGCACTTGATTTCTCCTCCTGCTGCTGGTTTCTCAATTGACTGATAAATGTAGAATTATCATGTCCCAATGCTGCTGTCCTGATTGGCTGTGTTGACTGACTCTCTGTGGTTATAATAACTTACATGGCGGTGTGGAGGGAATGTAACTCTGGGGTGCTGTAGTTTGCTGCCTGCTGCTCTGAATAGTTGCCACGAGAAGTAATGTCCTGGATGGTTGATGGTCCAGATCATCTTCATAGAGTCCATACTGCTGCTGCCGCACATGTAAGTATCTGTCTGTATCTTTTTCCTGAGTAAGAGAAGGGTGTTGGTGGATTGGTATTGTGGCATCTTGAGTTCTAACATTTTTGTGCTGTCTTTGTAATATTTTTCAGTTTTCTGAGAATTACATCACATCATGCTATGCCAGGATTAGGATCTGTTGGAACACACCACATTTCCCAATGCAGATGGTAAGTATTTCATTTTTCTTTACTGGGGTAGGTTACTGCAGTCCAAATGTTTGAGTTTCAATCAATCAATCAATCAATCAAATCTGTATTTATTCAGGCAAAACACCATTGAGCAAGCTCGTTTACAAGGTGGACCTGCATCACACAAGGTCAAAGACAAAGCATTTAATTACAGTTAGTGAAGTTATATGTACACATTAGGAAAAAGATTCTAGTAATTGTGTTCTTTTTGGCTTTTGTCAACATTCAGGATGGAATTCCAGTGATGTTACTGCCCGCTCTTGCTGCTGCTGCTCCAGAATGATGTGGGCAATTTATTTACTTGTGCAATGGTTCCAGTTTCATAGTCCCTGAGGTAAGTATTTCTTCACTTTTTATTATGGTATTCTGTGGGGGGGGTGGAGTATGGTGGGGGGGCATGGAGTGGAGTGGAACTATTAATAATCCTCAAAATGCATTCTTTTTATCTTATTTCCAGGTACGCACTACTGTTAGGGGAAGGGGAATGCCTGCTACTGTGGTTCATGGTTGGAATGATGTTCCCCATCCAGCATGTTCCTTCTTGGGGCAATTTCCACAGTTTAATCACAGTCACGGGTTATGGTAAGTATACTTTTTTCTCTGCTTCTAATTTCCTTGCTAACACCAGGTATACAGATGGACGAGTATTCATCATTTTTTTCTTATCATTTTTCCAACTTAGATCATTTTCCTTTATTGAGGTTTCATCCTATCTGTGTGATGATGACTATATCCCCAGGCCTTGCAGTAGCTGTTGTGTGGAAGACAGCCACAGAGCATGTTGCTTGAACTCAATGTAGGCCTCTGGTTTCCTTACTATTAATGAGTAAACAGCACATCCAGGGAGAAAGTGTATGCAGAAATGGATGGTTGAGATAGTGTTTAGTAAATAATTAGGTGTAGGAGGCTAATGTTTTGTCCAATCATTTGAGGTGGCAGAGCTGCAGTAATTAGGAAAATTTAGAAGCCAAACTGAGGGCAGCAAATACCTCCCCCGGTAAGAACCATCACAGTTTGGTCACAACTTGAAGTGCTTTAACATTGGTAGCATAGTATAAGTAACCTTTTTACGAGAATTGGATGTTGTAACTTATTAAGTCTTTTTCATTATTACTTTTGTAATTAATGACTATCATTATTAAAGATGGCCTCTATTCACCATTTTGCAAAATTTGTTCAACTGGTGTAATAACGGTTGAATGAGCATGTTACAGTCATACGCGACTTGTACTAGGAAGGCTCTTCAACATCATGGATAGTAAGTGGCAGAAAATATTTATTTTTCACAGGGAGTGCATGTGCATGTCAAGTGGGAGGGAGGGAGGGGCAGGTGTGACATGTGCCAACATGGGCACTTTTAAGGACATCAAGACAACATATCTTGCTTTAGGATGGGGTTTCTCGAAATGAAAAGTAAAATGTGTATCTGCATATTTTTGGCAGCGAAACATTATAACTGTAATCATGCAAAATGTTTATGGGTTATGATAATTTGACTGCTGCTGCTGCTGCTTTAGATAGGGTAGGGACCAAACAACAGTTTAGGGCAAAGGGTAATCAAATGGCACTGTTTAACACTGCAGCGGATAACACAACCATAAAAAATCCAATTATACATAGATAAAAATAATTTATATAACTCTATACTGAGCTGAAATTGCTAGGGGGGGCATTCGAGTAACTTCAGCCTTGTTCCACTTCCACAATCTCCAAAAAGCAGCCCTCGCAGTCTTCAAGACTAGAGTTGTCACCAGCTGGAATTTCTCTAAGCATTGCTGCTTCATCCACCTTGTTGCTGGTGGATGCCTTAGCAGAAGAGCGGAGATCTTTATTGTCATCACCTAGGCACAATTCCTCCTCCTCCTTTTCTTTCACATCTTCCACTCCCACCTGAAAGACAACATCCCAAATGGGATTGCATGCTGTTTTCTGCTGTTCCTTGCCATTTTCTATGATTGGGTTGCCTGTGACCAACTGGTGGTGGTGGCAGCAACACCCATTTTCACCACAGTGCTTGCCTTTTTCATGTGTGCAGAAGATACCCTTCTAATGAGGTTCTCTGTCAACTTTTGCATGCGTTGATGACCTCCTTCAGTTATAGAAGGCAGGCCACGTTTGTAGCATGGATCAAGCATGGTAACGAGTGCAAAGTCATCCAACTGTACAATGCCAGATTTGTGGGTATTCATGTCCAGCATGTGGAGCATGTGTTTCATTAGATCACAACTGCTATGGTCTCCACTTGCCTTCATCTGGTGTCGCACATTGAACAGTGTCAGCCTCAGCACACAAATGAGAGGTATGTATTGACTTATGCAAGCAGTATCCCTACTCACTCCCTGTGCAGCATGCTGGAAAGGATGGAGAATGCGTATTAGCCCATCCACTTGGTGCCACTGTTCTGTCATTAGAGTGATGGACACTCCAGCACTGTCACAGGTATTGTGCACCAGCAGGTCTTCTGAAACAGCCTTATACTGTTCATACAGCTTGTCAAGCATGTACAGTGTGGAGTTCCACCCGGTCACATCAAGCTTCATACGGTGCTGAGGCAGATGGTTAGTGTACTGCAGCTCATGTAGATGGTCATGGGCCTTTGCAGAATGGGCAAAGTGTGCACAGATAATACGGGCAACATTCACTGTTTCCTTAGGGTCTGCATGGCTGAGAAAGTGCTGCACAAGATTAAGGCAGTATGCCAGGCAAGGCACCCTGAAAAAAACACCATCGCTAATGCACTTCACTACATTGGAGCCATTATCACTTGCGATGCATCCTGATGTAAGTGACTGTGTGTGTAGCCACTCATCAATCTCGTCCAGCAAAACATTAAGCATTTTCTCACCCGTGTGAGAACCAGAAACACTTCGCATACTCAGGGTTGCATGCTGATGAATTCCAGGGGTGTTGCTACTACCACAGTTTTGTTTCCAGCAGGTTTTTCCAAGCCCAAAATCAAGTACCACCCAGGTGCCTGTGCCCTGTATGCCATTGTGCATAGATACAAGCTTGCTGCTGCTGTTTGTCCACATATCCATGCTAAGATGGATATATTCTGATGCACTATGCTTCATTGCATGTCTTATGGAATCAGCAGCTCTACTGTGCAGCTCTGGCAAGGCATGCTTAGAGAAATAGGTTCGCAATGGAACCTGCCATTTGGGACAGGCATGGGCCATCAACCTGCAGAACCCAGCATTCTCCACAAATGAGAACAGCAGCAGATCGATAGCCAGCATTTCAGCAGTGGCAGCATTTGTCTCTCATGCAGCAGCATGATTGTGGGGGTACTTTGTGTGCTGCTCAAGGATGGTCTTCAGAGTGGGCTGCATCTTTGGTGCTGTTCAACCAGAATGCTGTAGTTGGGCCACCAATGATGTTCTTTAGGTGTAACACTTGACTCTTGGAGCAGTGAAGACTGCATCAAACCAGTTATTTTGGTTAATTGTGGTTATGGTGGTGTACTTTTTGACTCAAGGGACTGGGACTGGTGCCTCCACTGCTATGCCCACTACACAAGACAGAAAAGGATTGCTCACCCTCCTCCTCCACTGACCCACTCTGCCCTCCCTCCCTCCTCCTCCTGGACTTGCTGTACTTCACTTAACTTGCCCAAGGAGATGGCACCAGAAGCTCTGGCAACCTTCAGGTGTTGCTGCCATCTCAGGGGTTCTTGTTTTTAAGGTGGGTGTGTTTTGCCACCGGTGCCTATGTGCTTTCACTGCTATGGGGAACTGTAAATAAAGTTGTACTCTCCTCAGCAGACTTCTTAGCTGCCTCATCCCCGGCATGTTTCCCCCCTGTACTTGGCCATCTCTTAGCAGGCATTTTTGCTGGCTGCTGCTTCAAAGCTTTGCCCTTCTCTGGGAGTATATCAACAAAAGGATGTATTACTAACTGTGTAAATAACACCTCACACCTGCAGTACTGGCTTCCTTACAAGTCCAAACACAATCAGGACAGGTAGCAGCACTGTACGGTACAACTAATACTGTATATGGTACTAGCATATTCTAGTAAAAACATAAAGGTAACTTTTTTATTTCCACAAACAGGAATTAAAGCAACACGCGGAAAAAGGGCACAAATAACCTACTTTAAATACAGATCACCTGTGTCTGGACAACTTAAGTACTGTAATGATACATGATGTGTTAGTACTTACTACCACAATTTTGTTATATAAGGGCAGAGACAACCATATAACATCAACAAACAAAGGCGACTACCACAATATGGTCCTGGTCTGAATGTGATCAGCAGCAGTCTCTGTAAAACTGCTTTATGAATGTGTAGTTATTTTATACTGCATGTGTCAGGTAGTAAACAAGGCTGTAATGGTTAAGAAAGGGTAAGCAAAGTCAACTAAAACAGGAACACCACGCAATGTGCGCTTGTGTAGAGGCAGGCTCCAGCAGCAACAAAATACAGGGGAGCAATTCACCAAAACAGTGAAACTGTAAATGGACAAGTTCAAGTGATCAACTAAAAGTACTTAAGTTTCCATTAAAAAAAATAGAACTGTTGATTTTCACAGTTTAAGTCACACAAGTTAACACTCCAGCAAACAGAACTAAACACAAAAAAATAAAATAAGGGATCAGCACTGTGTGATCAAAACTTCAGAATTCACAACTAA
Source organism: Neoceratodus forsteri (assembly GCA_016271365.2). NCBI lineage: Eukaryota > Metazoa > Chordata > Ceratodontiformes > Ceratodontidae > Neoceratodus > Neoceratodus forsteri. Next base: position 897,978,893 of record CM057456.1, on the reverse strand, counting down.
AAGCAGAAGATTGGTATATAATATAACACAGGCTAACAGCAGCAGAAACTCTCAGACAAGACAGTCCAGATTAACTTCTCAGAGAAAGAATAAAATAATTGTCAGGATATAAGAAAATGAATAAAAAATAACAGTAAATCACTCACAATTTGTGATAAATCTGTTTGTAAAAGGGTGAAAATAGCCTCCACTGATTTTGCACACCTACCCCTACTCTACCCCACTCAACTCCTTCAAAGACCCAGACAAAAGTAAAACCTTATTTTTTTTTCAAACTCTTTTTTTTTTTGTCACCTCCAGCCCCAAACTCTCTCAGGCTACCCTATCTCACTGAGCCACTCTACCACCCATTGTGATCTCTCTCCTCATATATATGTTACTGCCTCCCACCAAACCCATGCCAGACAAGCCCCCCAGCTCTGAGCCCCCCCGAGACAGGGCCACCAACCACTCACCTGGTGCTCTATCTATAATCTAGTTCATCTGTCTGGGTCGGTGAGGAGACTGAAGGGGCAGAGAGGAGATCTGGTCCTGGGCATGTGGCAGCCAGCCCTGTAGGCAGCCATCATCAATTGGGATTGGAGGTGGGTTTTCTTGTTACGTCCTACCTCCCCCCTCAGAGCCCAGACATGCAATGTCATCTGGTGATGTCCACCAAGGCTCTGCATCCCCACTACTGAGCCATAGAGTGTAGCAGTACCACTGACTTCTGCCAGGGGCCTCTGTGATGCTGGGCTGTCCCTGGATCCCTCCTCAAGAGAGGTGAGCAGTCCTATGGATGCTCAATCCTCTCTCTCCCCTGCTGACCCCCGGTGGCCCGGGCTTGTTCCCGAACCTGGGTCACCAGCATGGCACAAGGTGTGGTGTCCAGATCCTCAACCCTCAGCACCACTAGGCTGGCCCCAGTAAAACCTAATTAAGCTAAGCATGCTGAAAAAATCTACAAACTTAGAAAATATTCCCTAGCAGCACTAGGAACAAACTGCATATTTGAGAGCAATTAGCTCTCAAAAACAAATTTTAAAGAGATTTTAAAAAGCTTTATTTGCTCTGAAGCACCACAATAGACTGCTCTCTGACTCAACAGGCAACAGAATGAGCTGTAAACAACCTGCACATGATATTTAACATATTTACCCACAATGGAGTGCAAATTTCACTTTTGGAGCAAAATTCCACAGGCGAAATCAAAAGTTACACCAGTGAAATTTTGCAGCAAGGTGAAATTTCTGCATGAATGGGAGAAATTAAATGTCCAAAGCATTTTATGCAACATTTCACAATTATGTGAAACCCGAAAACCCAGGTGAAATTTCATTTCTCCTAGATGAAAAAGTTCACTTCATTGCAGAATTACACAAAATATTTTGCCAGGCAAAATTTTGTAATTTCTCACACCACTACTTGTGATATCCCTCCCTCCTAGACTAAATTTGTGGGAATCCATCCCTGTGCATGGTATGATTTCACAAATTCTGTTCACTGCTCTAACTGGTGAGATAGGCCATCTGTGTTTGCCTTGGCTGACACTGCTCTGTGCATAATGGTCATAGCATAGGCCTATAGGGCAATACTCCATCTTAAGAGATGACCATTTGTCTTACCCATCTAATTCAACTGCACCAGGGAGTTGTGACTGGTCTGTATCTCAAAGTGTCTCCCGTAAGGGTACGACTCTAATTTCTTCAGGGTCCACACCAGTGCAAGGCCTTCCTTTTCAACTGTGGAATATGCCTGCTCTCGTGGAAGTAACTTCTTACTCAGGTACACTATTGAGTGATCCTTTCCCTGATTAGATGTCTGGCAGAGGACTGCTCCAATACCCACATTCGAGGCATCTGTCTGGACTATAAATTATTTAGAGTAATCTGAACTAGCCAACACAGGGGCACTGCACAGTGCATCCTGTAAACATGCAAAGGCTCATTCACAAGCTGGCTCCCAGTCTACTCTTTTTGGCTTTCTTTTCTTTAGCAGGCCAGATAGTGGAGCTGCCAGGGTACTGTAATTTGGTACAAACTTCTGATAGCACTCTGCAGTCCCTAGAAAGCTCCTAACCTGCTTCTAGGTTTCAGGCACTGGCCACACCTGTATGGCCTCAATCTTTGCTTTATTAGGGTGAAGCTGCCTCCTCACCACTACATGGCCTAGGTATGCCACCACCACCACCATAGCTACCTGGCACTTTTCAGCCTTGTTAGTGAGCTCTGCCTTCAGGTGGGATAGGTGTTCCTTCCAGCTGGTACTGAAGATGGCAATATCAAACAGATAAGCCACTGTGTACTCTTCAGTACCATGTAACACCTTTGGAAGGTGGCAGGGGCATTCTTCATTCCAAAAGGCATTACCCGGAACTTGAATAATCCTATTGGAGTTACTAAGGGTGGTTTCTCCCAAGCTCTGGCAGTTAACTCCACCTACCAGTACCCTTTAGTCAAGTCAATGGTGGTATGGTATGTCGCCCCTCCCAACTTGTCCAGTAGTTCATCCATCCATGGCACTGGGTGGGCGTCGGACTTTGTGACTGTGTTTTGTCCATGATAGTCTACACAGAAGCAAGTAGAGCCACCTGGCTTGGAAACTAGGACTACAGATGAGGCCCAGGGACTGTGAGATTTCTTGATCACCCCTAAATCCAGCATTTCTTCTAACTCCCTTTTAATGTCCTTTAGGATGGCCTCAGACACCCAGTAGGCTGTCTGTCAGATGGGTGCTCACATCCCTACAACTAGGTCATGTGTCACTAAGGGGGTACATCCTGGCTTGGCCATAAATAAAGGGGCAAAGTCCTCTAAAACCTCCATCACTTCCTGGGACTGTTCTGGGGTCAACTGGGGTGACAGTTTGATTGCCTCCACAGATGACTCTTGCTTGCTTTCCTCCAGCAAGTCCAGTAGGGGGTCTTTGTTATCCGTCCCCTCCCCAGGACTACACACTGCAAATACCATGTCAGCCCTATTTGCATATGGTTTCATCATGTTGACATGGTACATCCTATGGCTGTCTCCTGTCAGTCATTTCTACAACATAATTTATGTAATTTACCTTTCAGACTACCTTGTATGGCCCCACCCACTCAGCCTGCAGCTTGTCCTTCTGACTGGGCTTATTTATTTATTTATTTTATTGAAATCTCAGATTAAAACCTTTGAGCTGGAATCTCATTTACAAAGGTTGCTTGTCATGACAAAACAGGGATACAGTAGTTCAAGTATGCAAGTCAAAACAGTGTTAACAAAGAAAATAAATAGGCAATTCAGATACAGCTGTTTAACTTGAAGGATTATACTAGTACAGATATTATGGTACAGTATATGCAGCAACAAAATCATGTGTAACATAAGTGCACTAATAATGCAAGGCAGGAGAAGGAGAGAGGATGGATGGGAAGAGACTGGTAGCAGGGGGTGAGGGGAAGGAGAGGGATAGTGAAGGAAGGACTAGGAAAGGGGATGAGTGGAGGACTGGAGCAGCCAAGAAGGCCTTGCCAAAATTTAGCAGATGAGAGTAGATGGGGGGAGTGAGGGGAGATTGGGCATGTTGATCTGGGTAAGGGAGATGGAGTGACATGCCTAGGGAAACTGAGGGAGGCATTGAGAGAAATATGGAGGTGGGGGGATGTGGGAGGGAGAAAGTGGAGGTGTTGATAGGGGCTTGAGCAGGTTAAAGGCAGAGGTCACCACAGCTTATGGTTGCAAGATAGTCACGAAGTTTAGCTTTGAATGGGCAGAGTTTAGTATTGGATAGCATGTCCTCACTGAGAGAGTTCAGCCAGAAGGGAGCACAATATAAGAAGGAGCGCTGACCCTGGGTGGTGCCACAGAAAGGGATTTTTAAGGTCAGGATGCTGGACCTCATAGTTGTGCAGTTGTTGTCGGTGGGGAGAGAAGGCTTTGAACACCAAGAGATGCAAGCTCTAGCATAGATATTTTAGCTAGAAGGCATATCTGGTACCAAATTCTACAGTCCAAGTTTAGCCACCCTGACTGGGAATAGAGGTCACAGGTATGTGTTAGGTGGGGAGCATCGAGGACAAGCTGGCAGGCTTTGTTGATGGCCACTTTGACCCTCTTGAGGGTTGTATCAGTGGCAGCATCGTATACTATCAGTCCATAATCGATCATAGATAGGACAAAACTGGTAATGGCTAGGTTTAGGGCACCATCTGTTAGGCAGTGCTTGTGCCTCAATAGTTGTCCAATCCTAGCATTGGCTGCTTTAGCTACTAGGTCAATGTGATGAGTGAAAGAAAGGGAGCTATCCAGGATGACATGAAGGTATTTGAAACTCTAAACCATCTCTTAGGGAGCATTTTAAGAGTTCACTATGTGCAATTGGTAGGATTTGTGCTAGTTATGAGGGGAGACAAACAGCATAATTTGTATTCATCTGATTGTAGCAGAACATTTTTTTTAGCAACACATCTAAACAGTGGTGAGTATTCTTTACAGGTTTATAAAGAGGAGTGTGCCCTGAATTCAAAAAGTACATCATATTAATTGACAAGTTGCTTGGTGGTCGTGTATAACATGTACAATCTTTCAGCAATGGATGGCTGAGCACTTATGCTGGCCTAATACAGCAACCATTTCAAACTGATTAGTACCAATGGGGGTGAAAGGCTTGTCTTTTGGTTTTTGGTTTAAGTCTTAGAGGGATTGTCTGTAGTGGTTTGTTTTTTGTCACCTTAATGCCCTCCATTTTGCAGTGCTAACCTAAATTTGTTCATGGTTATTTGGATGTACACCACTGCCCATGATGATCTGAACTGTGTGGTATAGAAAGTGGTGGCAGAAAAAAGATAGGAAGTCCATCTAGTCTGCCCTAAGTTGTTACCTATTACCCCATACACCTATATATGGTACAGTATGTATAATTATGTTATTTTGGTATGCATAATAGGCCTATATAGGGTATGCGTAGTTTCAGTATTTTCATCTGTATAATAGGCCTATGTATGGTATGTATAATTTTTGTATTTTCACATGTATAATAGGCTTATGTATGGTGTGTACAATTTTGGTATTTTGGTATGCATAATAGGCCTATGTATGGTATGTATAATTTTGGTATTTTTTTATGCATAATAGGCCTATGTATGGTATGCATAATTTCAGTATTTTGGTATGCATAATAGACCTATGTATGGTATGTATAATTTTTGTATTTTCACATGTATAATAGGCTTATGTATGGTGTGTACAATTTTGGCATTTTGGTATGCATAATAGGCCTATGTATGGTACGTATACTTTTGGTATTTTTGTATGCGTAATAGGCCTATGTATGGTATGCATAATTTCAGTATTTTGGTATGTATAATAGGCCTATGTATGGTATGTATAATTTTGGTATTTTTGTATGCATAATAGGCCTATGTATGGTATGTATAATTTTGGTATTTTGGTATGTATAATAGGCTTATGTATGGTGTATACTTTTGGTACTTTGGTATACATAATAGGCCTATGTATGGTATGTATAATTTCAGTATTTTGGTATGTATAATAGGCCTACGTATGGTATGTATAATTTTGGTATTTTGGTATGTATAATAGGCCTTTGTATGGCATGCATAATTTTGGTATTTAGGTATGCATAATAGGCCTATGTATGGTACAGTACAAGTCACATTAAACTGTTCCCTCAACTCACTGGTGTAGCATTGTTCAATGTGTTTCCTAATCTGTGCAGGGTTTAATTCAATGAATTAGTAAAAGTTTAGTATTGGTTTGCATCTAGCTGTTATGTGCTATAAGCTTTATTTTCAGCTGAGTGCTTATGAGTTTCATTTCAGAAGGCAAACTAAACAACTCTTAAGGAATGCTGTGATATTGATAAACAATGCTCTTAAGGAATGTTGTGACATTTATAAACAATGCCATGAAAATGCAGCTACTGCCATTTCACTAATCAGTTACATGTGAGCTGAACAGGCAGTGAAGGATGGTTGGAAAAGAGTCGAAACCTTCAACAGTTTGAGTTGCCACTCCAGTAGCATCACAAAATAAAAATTCTATACCAGTGAGTTGATGGAACAGTTTAATGTGACTTGTACTGTACGTATAATATTGGTTTGTATAATAGGTTTATGTATGGTGTGTATAGTTTTGGTATTTTGGTATGTACAGTATAGTAGTAGTAGGCCTACATATGGTACAGTATACATAAATTTGGTATTTTGGTATGTACAGTACAGTATAATAGGCCTAAGTATGATACATATAATGTGAGTATTTTGGTATGTCAAATAGGTCTATGCATGATGTGTACAATTTTGTGCTTTTCATTAGTTATGACTTTACTTTCAAAACAAAAGGAAAATATCTGTCACTTATTTCATACAATCATAACATAAAATGCATTCCACTGAGAAATTTTACAGTGACATCAGAAAAAATACAATTATGTGTTATAATAGCAATTAATTTAAGGAGAACAGAGAAAGGAAATGGATATGAATAAGTAAAACTTTAAGTGCTACACAACGTGATACAAGGTAATTAAGGAAATCAATATACTTAAAAGCAGTAGGCAGTGCTATTGTCAGCAAGCAAAGCAGCACTTAAAAAAAAAACAGCAATATGAGGAAAACTGATCAGGAACCCAGAACTTTTAGACAAGGAAAAGAGATTAATTTTGATGTGGGATCTGAAGAAGAAAAGAGACTCATTGTTTGGAGAGAGAGTGAGGGAGCTAGAGAGGAACACATTTTTGAATGGTAGGTGTAGAGATGATGATGAACGAAATGTCCATTACTGTGAAAGAGAGGGATACAGAGAGAGAGAGAGATGAGGGAAAGAAAAAGTCCAGAGTTGGATCAATGGAGAAAACAGTGAGGAAAGTAGGCAGTGTTGAGGTCAGAGATAGGAGGGGGCAAGAGTAAGACCCCCAAAATTTTGAAACATGGGATTTAGAGCTGTGCTTTTCTCATGTTATTCTTGCACCAATGCTTCTGCACTGGGATTCTGTTCTTTTAAATTAACTGCTTTGCCTTCAAGACCCCAAAACTATCACCAAGTGATTGCTCGCCTCTTGCTAATTTTTGATCCATTGCCTGTATTACATCTATAAGTCCTATACAGAACAAGTCAAGTGTCTGTGATTGACTAATTCAAATGTCTGTGGACTGCTTGTGACAATTTTTGGCATTTTAATATCCCCCTGAAAGTTACAAGCCAACCGAGATTCCATCATGTTCATTGGTGTATGTCTTCCAATGCATTTTCTTAGGATAAATGTGTAATTTTGTGCTTCATGTCTTGGCTTTACTATCAGTACATTTGCTGTGTAACCTTAGCCTAGTGCTTTTGTATTGAATTTTCTTATTGTTTGCATACCTTAACTGTATGTGGCAATGTAGGGTGCCTCAATAGGCAACTGCAGGAGGCAGGGTGGTCTAGTAGTTAAAACACCAGCTCAGAAGATCACAGGGACAACCTTTCACTAGAGCTAAATACTCATTATGTGGCATGGGCAAGTCATTTAACCACCCAGTGTTCCAGTCAACCCAGCTGCAGAAATGGGTAGAAGCAGGAAATGACAAGTTGCTTCTCAGCTGGGCTATTCTGGGTAGGTAAATTGTAAAATAAAATAAGAAGTGCTTCAGCTTATAGTTATGTTTGTCTTTGTAACCAAACAGTTTTCTAGTAATGACTTTGAAGCAGCTTAGAGTAAAATGCAAGCACATGTGCTGGGCTGAGTCACTACTAACCACTGTTTCCCCAACTGGTGCCCCACGTGATGTGATCTTTACAGGCTAGCATAAGGACAACTAATTCACAGCTTCTTCAAGTTAACTCTTTATGATACAATCTTTTTTCAGTTACATTGAACAGCAGCTATACACTTATACAGGCTGACACAGATAACATATTCACATATCTCTTGTAGCAGGTCACACAAGTAGGAATGAGTCCCTAGCAGTTGGGATGAGAAGGGTGGTGGAAGCCTGGTACTTAGGTTAAAAGACCCTGAAGTACTGCACAGCCAAAACTGGCCAATCTCCTGGATATAATGCTCAGGCTGTAATGTTTGGTAAAAGTATGGACCTTTTTCCAAAGCAAGCAATTAAGATAGCCATCCCCCTAGTGGATTGCAGTTGGACCACTCCGGGAGTTCTTTGCTGTATTTCTTATAACAAAAAGTGATGCAGTTGGCCAGCCATCTGGACAAGCACTGCTTAGAAACAGGTTTGCCCTCCTTTCCAGGAGCAAAGGTACAAAAAGTTGTGCCATTTTGTGCATATCTTTGGTACAGGATATGTAGTACCTTAAAATTCTATGTACATCTAAAGTATAGAGCAGTGCTTCCCTTGGACTGGCATGCTCTGTGTAATACACCTGAAGTTGTATGGATTGGTTTAGAGTAAATCCTGATACCACCTTGAGAAGCAAATGAGTTTTATACATAAAGAAACTATCTTTATGGAAAACTAAATAAGGCTGCTTACACATGAGCACCTGTAATTCAGAAATACATCTCACTGACATGATCGCCACTAAAAATAAGGCTTTCCAGGAGAGGAAGCACAGCTCACATGTTGCTTCTGGTTCAAAAGAAGATCATATTAGCTTTTCTAACATGAAGTTTAAATCCCTAGGTGGGAATGGGTTATGCGCCAGTGGTTTGAGGTGTAAGACACCTTTTTCATAACATCTAGTTGGGCTAGTGGATGGTCAGCAATGGGAACATGGAATGCTGATATTTCCAAAAGATGTACCTTCAGGGATGAGAATTTCAGGCCAGCGTCTGACAGAGACAGCAGGTAGTCCAAAATTTGTTGAGGTGGACAGGTGTACAGGTCCACTGCATGGTCAGAAACCCATACAGCAAAACACTTCCACTTCATTTTATTTTATTTTATTTTGTTTTATTTTAGTTATTTAAACTTTGTTGACTGGGTGAGTGCACCTGCACAGGTACCATTTTCAGTCACGACCCGGGTGCATTAGCACGTACAATGGGTAGGATATGGTACAATAGTTGAGGTACAAAAAGATGCAATGGATAAAATACAATATACAAAAGGTGAAGATACACAATGTCAGTATTATACAATGCCAGTGGCTTGAGAATATGTACAATAATGTTTAATTTCAGGTACAAGGGGAAGTACATCAGAGTAACAGATAAGCAGAAATATACTGGATATTGAAGTAAAAGAACATTCCAGTAAAAAAGGTACAAGTCACATATGATTCTAAGCAACTGGACTAGGGTTGGAAATAGAAGATAAATAACAGCATTGAACAAGGTAACAGAACATTTTTTGAGGTTGAAAAAAGGGATTTGGGGGCCAGGAGACCTCATGGAGACTGAGAGAGGAGGGGTGATAAAGAGGGAAGGAGAAAAAGGCAGAGGTTACTGGAAGGAGGGACAGAATGACAGATCATGAATGAGGGAAGCAGGGAGGCAAGTGCATAGTTGGTTGGAGGGGAGTGATAAGTGTGTTGCAAGGAGGGGGGAAGATAAGAGGATAAGAAGGGAGTCAAGGTGTGGGAAGGTAGTAGGGGTGGAGGATAGAATTGGATAGGTTATTGGAAGCTGCGGCATGTTTTAGATGATGAGTAGTGAGCTTTTAGGAGCTTTGTAAAGCCTGGGGTGGTAGGGGATTTTTTGACAGGTGGGGAAGGGAATTCCAGATGTATGCTGCACAGTAACTAAAAGAACGTTGTGTCATATTTGTAGAGAACATAGAGACTATGAGGTTACTATTTGTGGTTGATTGGGATGCAGGGAGATCCACAAATGAGAGTTGATTTTTTAAGTAGGCAGGGGTGACAGATTGCATAGTTTTCTTCACAAAAGTAGCAAAAGCCAGACTGGCTTTGAGGTCAGGAGGCAGCCACTTTAGGGAGTCAAGGGCTAAGCAGTGGTGCATATTAAAGCTGCTGTCAGAGGCAAATTTACTAATTTTGTAGTAAGGGGCATACCTTTTTTGTAAAGTGGACTTGTTGGCAGCATTGATGATAACAGAACCATATTGGAGGGAGGGTATGAGGCTTGCCATTGCAATCAGAATTCTGGCAGTAGGTGTTAGATACCTGCTTATTCTGTAGAGAGAACCAAATTTCTGGTGAAGAAGTGATGTAGTGTGCTGGACATGAGACTCGAAAGACAGTGATGGATCAGGATGAACACCATTTAGTATATTGCCTTTGTGGATGTTTTGTGGGCCACTCTTCAGGACCTGGGGCAATACTTGGTACCTGGCTAGAGCTACATCTTCAGAAGCCATTCATGAAAGTGAAGAGAGTGGAGGTTGAGGTGTAGCAGGGTTCCATGATCCTGAGATAGAAGTGTAGGAGAAAAGGGGAGGGGAATGGGGTCCTCTACTGCTAACTGTTGTAGCAAGAGGAACCAGACTTGACAGGGCTAGAGAAGTTCTACTAGGATCATCATTGCGCGATCCTGAAGTAATTAGAGTAGCAGTCTCTCCGAATAAGCAGGAAGGGAGGACTTGCGTATAGGCAGTCCATACCTATTAAATCTTCTGTAGACTAGTCCCGTTAATCAAAGGAAAATATTGCATCTAAAATATTTTGAGATGCCATTTTAGGGTAAAACCTCACAATAACAATTTTCTATTAAACGAAAAGATTTCTTAATGGTGGGATCACTATGACAAAAAAACAAACAATATCACAGGTAGTGACTACATTTATAGAAAAGTTAGAGGTACACTGTAAGAAACTACACTGTCACCACTGGTTAATAGCATTTATTGTCCATCAGCTTGATGAGGAGTCACAGAGTCCATTTTTTGTTTCCCTATTGATTCCTTTACCCATTATTGGATCCTATTCATGAAAGAGCAGAATGTATGTGCCAGAGGTGTGTAACCTGCCCATGTAGCGCCACACCTGTGGACAGATAAGCACCAGCTGGTATTCACTATTGTCGGCCACCTGTCCGTGGTTCCACCTCCTGACACAGAGGGTGGACAGGGTCAGAGTAGTGGACACAGGCAGGCAACCAATCAGATGTCTGTCCTGGGTCCCAGAGTAGATGAACCATGCCGTTGGAACGGGGAGTGTGGGAAGGCATAGGTCCAGATTAGTGAATAGCACACACAGACACCCAGTAGATATACCATTGTTCACTGTTGTCTAGTGGTCCCTCCCCCTGTCTGATCCCCATCCCCAGGGTACCAACCCTTGCCTGATGTACAGCTGTACCCTGGTCCTATACATCAGTTCTCTTCCTCCCCCCACATTAGGTCCCCAGCCTCAGTCCAATGAGTCAGTGATGTTCCCCCCTCCCCTAACCAAGCCCCAGCCCAGTGGCCCCTGACCAGTATGTCACAGAAGTGCCCCCTCACCCACAATTATGGCCCCCAAGCCTGTTCAGTGTTGTTAGTTGCCTCCCACAGCACCAACCACATCTCCCCATCCCCTCTACCTGCACATTGGTGCCATGGTTGACAGGTGGTGAGCGGCACATTCCTACACACTCCACCTCAGCCACTCACCATCTGACTAATGCTGGGAGCACCTGTTGATGGTGGGTTGCTGAGGTGGAATGTGGAGGGATATGCCACTCGCCATGTCAAACACAACACTGATGTGCAGGTATGGAGAAGGGGGTGTTGTCAGTGCCATGTGGGCCACTAACTACACTGAGTGGGCCGAGGAGTCGGGGATCAGGGTTGGGGGGGCCACATTTATGACATACTGAGCAGGAGCTGCCAAGCTAGAGCTATGGTTGCAGGGAGGGGGAGAGAACTGATTTATGGTTCCAGGGCCAGGGTTCTGTGTGCATGGGGCTGGACCTGTACCACAGTTGTGGCAGGGTCTCCCCAACCATATCCTGTGCCTTCATGCACTCCCCTGTATGCAGCACTATGCATCTTTGTGAATGGCACATACTGTGGGTGTGCCTCCAACACTCCCCCTGGATCACCCTGGCACGTAGCTGCCAGTGCAGCCAGGGGATCCAGTGTGCATCTGGCCCATGCACTGCTATTGAATGCCATGGGACCCCCGCAGTGTGACATTCACAGATATTGTTGTCTACATGTCGGGTCGAGTACGTGACGCATAGGCATAGTACATAGGGCCCATTGTAATTACCTGCTGTAAGATTTCTCAGCAGCACTGCATGCAATTGCAAATGAGACCTGTGCTCAACTTGCTTTCCAATAAATAAATTGAAATTGTCCATTACAATAGTTTTAGCAGCACCACCATAATCCATTTTCAAGCTAAAGTCCTTTTTATAGATAACAGGTGTCTTGTGTTCCAGTGCAGAGAAGTCCCATTCTCAGTCAGCACTGTGTATAATCTTGGAGCAGGTTCCTCCAAAATTGTTGCTTTATCTTGCACCTGTCTTTCACTCTCACAGCATCACTTTGCTGAAGAGATGGAAGTATTTTTTGCATGTTGATCTTAGTGAAGACAATGAAGCAACCTTTGATCTGTCTTCCTGCACATAGCAGCTGTAGACTGCGCTTGACTAGATATGTTACCTGTCAGCCTAGCTTTTATCTGTTAAACAATAGTTTTTTCTGATGATTTACCATTACCCAGAGGCATTGCCCAGTAGATTGACAGAACCAAGTTAGGATCCTCCTGTACATAATGCTTTCTTTGGCAGCATTGTTATAAAATGCACTCCACTTTCAAATCATTTTGCTAGGGGGTACTATGGACTTGACATGATATGTTCAGCAAATACAGCTCCACTGAACTGATGTCCATTGTCAGTTACAGTTTGCTGTGGAATGTCATGTCTGGCACAATACATTGGATGGCATTACATACTGCTATAAATTTTGAGGATACCACTTTAGGATACTTAGACTAATAGCCCATAATGGCAGCATAGTCTTTTCCATGTAGCATAAACAATTCTATATCACCTTTTCCCATAAATATTATGGTATGTATGTCAGAAGCACAAACTCCTTTGTTTGCAAATATCTGTATTGCAAAAAAAAAAAGAATCACACTTTATTACTGTGCCCTTAGTATCTTTATGCATGTTGGGCAAATAAACTACTTGTCTTGCATGTTGCCTGCACTTTTGTATGGCTGAGTGAGATTCAGGTATATGCATATGGATCAACTTCTGTAATTGTACTGGTATTACAATTTTGGTACTGTTGTTACAGCTGCATCAGTCATTAAGAGTTCTGTGACTAAAGGTGCTTACTGTGGAGGAACATAACAGTTTTTCTATCCTTTGATAACAGCCTCTATAACTCTAAGTAACAATTAAAAACATAGCACAGGCCGGATAAGCTTTGACACAATTTATTAAAACCCAGATCCCAAAAGGCAGATGTGGTTTTCTGTGTCTTTGGACTTTGTCCTTAATAAATTATATCAACGTATCCCTTGTGCTGCGATTTTTTTTTTGTCAAGTTCTGCCTTTGGAGGTGTGTAATTGCAGGCACCCTTAGAGACAGGATTGCACTATTCCTTTTGTTCTATAGATAACATCTGATAAGGTCTCATCTCTTGCAATCTCTAACCGGTTTCCTCACAATTTCAGAGCTAGCACATGATTGTCTAATCAAGTTGACATGTGCATCCGTTTCTGAGTCAGTCAAGGATACTGTAGGCTGTGAGTTCTGTTCATACACTTTGGATAGTGTATCTGCCACCACCACCTTACTCCCCAGTACATGCACCATGTTCAAATAATATTGCTGCAACCAAAGAAACATTTTTTTGCATTCCAGGAGGCACACCCCCATGTTTCATTTTGAAACGCAATAAGGTTTTTAGTCCATTTCTGCAATGACATGTAGACTATAACTGTAGCTGTGGAAATCTTCATACCCATAAACAGATAACATTACTGTTTATTTGTACATATGCACAGTCAGCTGATGTCATTGCTCTAGTTGTGTGTGCAGTAGGCCTTCAGTCCTTCCCATGCAATTGTAAAAATACAGCTCCCAAGCCACCTGCATCAGTGGAAACTTTTATTGGTAGAAAAATATCAAAATATTGAAGAGTAGGAATTGTAGTCAGCATCTCTTTGAGATTATTGAACTCTGTCTGTTGTAAAAAAGCAGTTAGGGAATGTAAAGCTGCTTATTATTTAAGTCATCAGTTTACTAGTTTTAACAAACCCAAGGAAAATTGAAACATTTTAAACAAGTTCTTGGGTAAAACTAAAACTACTTATATTACTTCTTTGATTACCTTAGATGGTACTCTTGTAGATCCTTTAGAAATGGCAAGGGTATTGAATCATAATTTTTGTGATTTAGCTAAATATTCTGTGGCACTTAATTCAGATAATTAGATTTTTGAAGATATTTATAATGTTTCATTGGGCTCTGATTTTAAGTTTGTGAGATTTCTTTGAAGGAAACTGCATTTTACCTTAATCACATGAATTTAAGAGCTTGTAATGGGGATGACCTAATTGGTTTAAAGTTATTATCTTTAGTGCAGGATCATATGGTTTTTCCTTTGAATGTTTCATTTAATTTTTCTTTGTCTGCTGGTACAGTCCCTGGACTTTGGAAACAGGTGACTGATACCTATTTTTTAGTCTGGTGATAGTATTTTGGCCAAGAATTATAGACCCATTTTTTTATTATCACCATCGTCCATGATTCTTTTGCAGTTTATCTTTTTATTCAGAGTTTTTTAAGAATAAAGTCAGACAACTTCCATGTACGAGATATTTGACAAAATTGCAAAATACGGTATATCAGCATTAAAAAGGCAAAAGTACAGCTTTAAACCATGTAATATACAACAAAGAGTTATTATATATTGAAGAGCTCCATCATAGATGATAGTATTTGTACAAGTAATGGTGTTCAGAGTTGGGAACAACTTGCAATGAGGGCTGAGAATAGGGGGTAGTAGCTCATAAGTAGGTATAAGACATAAAATAAGAAGGCCTTTTTTGCTGTATACAGTGAGAGGAAGAGTAGTAGAATAATCAGAGAATTAGTAGTAACATTAATCTTAATATTAATAAAGGAAAGGGAAAAGGAAGCAAAATCAAACCAAAGAGAGGCAATGTCCACGATTCTTGAGAGGATTGTTTTAGATCAGTTAAAAGATTATTTTGAGCATGAATGTATTTTGACACCTTTTCAACATGACTTTAGATCTGAACATAGTACTTTATTCACTTTGGTTGAACCTACTGACTTCTTTCATAGACCCTTAGACAATGGGGACATGGCTGCTGCAGCTTTTTTTAGACTTGTCAAAGGCTTTTTGATTTAGTTCACCACGATCACCTGCTATCCAGTCTCAGGTGTATGGGTATGCCTAGCACTGTGGTGTCTTGGCTTGGAGATTATTTATTGAATCATAAGCAGAGTGTATTTGCGCTCTGCTGTTTCCTCTTTCTTAGCTGTCACCAGAGGGGTACCACAGGGCTCAATACCAGACCCTATTTTATTTAACTTATTTTTAAATGATTTGCCTTTCACAGTGTCATTTTCTCATATTCTTTTATATGCAGATGACAGTTTTGTATTCCAGTGATTCATGTGTTTCTACCCTTATGAATTCATTGAAGGAGGACTTTATTTTGATCCAGCATTGGTTGATTAAGAATGGTTTGGTTTGAATACTGATAAAACTAAGTTTATGTTGTTTGGGTCTGTAAGTAAGCAGCTTTGAGGGTGTGTGGCTAACTTCCATTGTGAATGGTCATGTTTCCCTTGAGCTCCAATGGGGTAATTTTATTTTTCTTTATTTATTCATTTTATCTCTTGTAGTGAGATTTGTGTCTTTGTAGTGCTACAGTTTAGGACTTCTATTGATTCCATACCAGCTGCATTGTTTTGGTGAAATTAGACAGTATGGGGAACCCCAAAAAGTACACAGAAGGTGACAGAAAAAAACATAGCAGGGCCTAGCAGAGTGCAAGGTGCAGCAACACCATCCAGCCAAGCTGAGCCCACTTGGTCAGATATTTTACTTGCGATTCAAACACTTGACAAAAGGGTGCTCATCCTGGATAACAAGTTCCAGGAATTCAACTCCCAGATTCTGAATTGTAAAACACAATCTGCAGCGGCATTGTTTGAGACTAAAGATGCAGTAGCTGCAGCATTAAAAGCAGCAACTGGCATGACCGCAGTCATTAAGGAAAATAAATCACTCAAATTCTGTTTTAAAGCACTTGAAAACCAAATGAGAGCTTCCAGCTTGAGACTGCACAGGATGCCTGTCAGCACAGAGGGTGAAGATCTGGCAACATTTATTAAGAACTGGTTGGGTGCTAATTTAAACCTTGAACTATTCTCTGTAGTCCATCAGGCATAGTGGATCATCCCTAGGATAAGAACTGCCTCCAATACACCAAAAACTATTCTCATCCAGTTTGCGAGACCTCATGAACAGGATAGGACTTTGGCAACAGCATGGGAAAACACTGAATGGAGAGAAGCTGTCCATTTTTCCATGTCATGAACCCACTCCTGAGGGTCCAGTCCACTGAGTTCACAGTACCCATCCCTAAGTGCAATCTGTGGCAGGGAGGAAGAAACAGTGGATACCCTCTTTGAGTCCCTCTATAGTGCTCACTGACTTCACAACTGAATACTCACCATGAAGTCCTAGGGTACCCTCTTTCCTCTGGATCAGGATACAATACCAGTCTCAAGTCTTGTAGCCCAAGGAGAACCCTTTTCTTGGTTATTACACAAAGGGGGAAGATCCAGGCATTACAGCCTCTTCAGAGGAGCATTATAACCCTGATTCTGCCTTCTCCCATGGGCATGCAATAACCTGGTTTAAATCCCCACAGACCTTTGTTTTAGACTTTCATATTCTCCTTATCTTTTATCCAGATTTTCCCTGTTACAGACCCATGTTCAGTTTGGCAGCCTATGGTGACAACTCTTTGGCAATAACAGTTTAGTCACAGATTATTGATAAACATCCCAAAATTACAGACACACAATATAGAAAAGTCTTGCTTAGGAAAATTTCTTAAAAATAAATGTTTTTACTAAAATACTTAATTAAGAATCATACAGTTACAACTAAAAAGGTTTAAATAATCTTTTTGGTCACAGCATAACAAAAAAAGAGGAATTGTACAAAACAAAATGCACTATAACAGTTATCTAAAGTTCTGCATTAGTTAGTAGTGAATTGAAGTTCATAAAGAGAAAATGCAGTCTCTAGGTCTTTGTCTCTGTGCTGCTGCAGATTTGCTTCCCTGTGTGTTCAGGAGAGAGTCCAGATGAAAAGTATACCATATGCCCTGAGCTGAGGGTTTTAAATATATTCTGCAACTTGTAGTGTCAGCAATTATCCCAGTTCTAAAGAAACTGATCTATTTACCTATCAGGTGAGTCAGAGCAACTACTCCATTTGGCCAGGAGTTGTCACTGTTCTGCTGTTTCCAAAATTCCAAGAATATCAGAAATCAAATCCAGACACATATAATTAACATGGATATGACATTCAAAGTTTAATCCTTTTGAAGTCCCCTGTAGACAATTCACACCCATAAGATAAAATTCACATTAGCTTGTCAGAATGGTCATTTGCTGCTCAAATCCTGGCTAAAACATCCTGGGCTTTGAACTGGCTACCTTCAATTAAGTTAAAATAATGATCCTGTTAGATTTATGACTATATGAACTGATCTTATTACCTCTGGGCCAGTTAGTCAGGAAATGCAATTAGCTTCTTCCCAAGCAAGC
Source organism: Neoceratodus forsteri (assembly GCA_016271365.2). Classification (NCBI taxonomy): domain Eukaryota; kingdom Metazoa; phylum Chordata; order Ceratodontiformes; family Ceratodontidae; genus Neoceratodus; species Neoceratodus forsteri. The sequence continues at coordinate 897,961,249 of CM057456.1, read as the reverse complement.
TGTTTTGTAGGTTTCAGGACTATCAGCCATTAAAAGACATTCCCTTCTCTTCACATTGGCATTTATCATTTGGCATTTTTAAACAAGAATATAGCAGAACATAACACCACACATCTGCCCAACTGACTAGCAGAGGCATAGCTTGTGACTAGAGATGTTACAAAATGTAATTTCACCAGCGAAATTACAAATTTTGCCCTGCGTAATATTTCACATAATTTCGCTGTTGCGGCAAAATTTCACCAGCAAATTATGCCTTAGATTTTGCCTTGCATTACCATTCAGCAAAATAAGGTGAAATCAGGTGAAATTGGGCTTTTTAAATGACCTGCTCTCTGCAGGTCACATAGATGACTATATACAGGCAGGAAGTGAGTGACTCATTTCCCTTCTGTGTAGCTGGAGACTTGGATGTCAAGCAGACAGCCAGCAACAGAACCTTTCAGACAGTGTCCTTGGTCTGTGTGTCACTGTGTTCCATTGTGTGTGTGTGTGTGTGTTTTTACACAGTTTTGAGTTTATAAATAATATATATATATTTTTTGTATTTTCTATTTTGCTCCTTTCCCCATACATCTCAGCTGGCCCCTCCTTTGGGCCACCTAGGACCATGCCCTGGCAACTCCCACTGCCAACTGCCACCCCATACTGCAGCCCCCCAGGGTAACCTGATATAAGCCCTTCATCAGGTGGGTCCTCTTCTTCCAGGGAGAATTAGCCTCATGGTCTTACCTGCTTGACCTGGAGTGCTGCTGGGGTTGGTCCCAGCTGTCTGGGGGCTCCATAGTGGCAAGGGTCCAGCGGGAATCATTTGGTTGGGCAAGGCACCATTTTCTCTTTTTCTCTGCCTCTCCTCCCCAAGTTCTCAGCTTTGTGTGGCAGGCATCCTTGGGTGGGAGCATGCATGGGGTGTGTCAAGGCCTCATGTCCCCCAAGCATGCACCCAATCCACCCTAAGGTGCCTAGGCAGTACCCACCCCCCCGGGAGAGAAGCATCCAATGGACGCTTGTAATTCTCCTCCCTGCTGGTACCCTGGCTCGGAGTGTGAAGCCAGGTCACCAGCATGCCAAGTGAACCTCTTCACTGGGTGACACAGATTGTTTGTTGATAATTTCTGTTAGATGCCTGTGCAGATTGAGAGAGAGAGTGTGTGTGTGTGTGTGTGTGTGTGTAAAACTCCCTCTCTCCCTTTCTATTAGGAAACCTTTTTTTTTATAAAATGATGGCAGGGAAAGGTAAGGGCAATGGGGCTGGGGGAAAAGCACCCACTAACCATCTCAACAGGTGGCTATTTAGATTATCTGAGGACCCCTCCCGGCAAGAGCATGTGGCCACCACTGCCCAGCAGCAGCAGCAGCATGAGCCCATTGCCCCCTTCAGTGGCGTGAGGATGACGTGGTCCCCTCCACATCCACCATACCAGCAGCAGATTCCTGTAGCCTCCTCAGGATCAGCAGCAGAAGCAGGAGCATGTGGCCCCCACCACACAGCAGCCATATAGTAATGCCCTCCAGCAGGAGCATGTGTCCCTGGCTTCCCCCAGCATAATTTTAAAGGGTCTGCTGTTTGGTGTTTTTTCACCATAAACACTAGATACAGCAATGTTGTGACCTGCAAGTTGTGCAGTAGATCTATGCAAAGGTGCAAGCAAGGGGGCCATTTTGGAACTGGTTGTGAAAGGAGCCATCTGCAGCACCACCACACTGCAGAGTGGCTCCAAAAGCAAAATGATTTGGCAGCAGCAGGAGACAGTGGGTCCCAAGGGGGCCAGCAGGAGGAAGTGGCCATTGCTCAACAACAGCCTGGAAGTCACAGCCGGTGCCAGAGAAATCATCCGCAGCAGGCAGCAGCAGCACCCCATCCACCTCACCCCACAGACAGTGGCAGCACCGGGTTCATGCTGGAGGTGAACACACACAGCCTGCATCAGCCCCAGCCAGTCCTCCCATGATTTCTGTGAGCCAAGAAGACCTGGCGGCAGTGTGGTGGGAGGTATCAGCTCTGTGCCAAGATTCTAACGCTTTCCACCATGAGGTCAGGGGTGACATAAGGAAACTGATGGAGGACCAACATGAAGTTTTGGACCTCCTGGTGGAGCTTCATTGTAGAGGTGGTGGTGGCAGGGCAGAATTGGAGCCTTGTGCCTGTACCATGTAATAATGTAATAACGCTGTCCAGAATGTGCTTGCAAGTGAGGCAGGCAGTGAGTGTAGCAGCTGAATTTTCTTTTCTTTTTCCTGTCCTTGCTTTCCTACTGTCACTCCTCCCTCATCTGCAGCCCACCAAAAAATAATAAAAAGAAAACAAAAATAAAAAAGTAACAAAAACATATTTTGTCCTCTTCCTCTTTCTGTATCCTCTTGCTTCTTTTTCTTGTCCAACATTTTGTGTGTTATGTATTGTTTATGCTCACTCTCTTTCCCCTCTCAGATATGAATACCCTTGCACCTACTAACCTGCCTGTCCTCCATCGTGTATGTTACTGTCAGTCACTTAGTTTGTACCTTACCTATAAACACTGTACCTTTCTTCTTGTTTTATGTTAATCCTTCTTCTATCCACAAATGTTAAGTATTGTAATTTGTTCAAATGAACAAAACCTTTTTCCCAAAGCTATGTGATGTTGTAGCAGTGGTTTTTGCTCTGTGCAGCTACAGCATCAGTTTGAATACGTACACAACATAAAAACATAAATAAGCAGCACTTTTATTGCGAAGTTAAACATAAATATGTTTTTTGTGCTTAACAACACAAGTCCCCTGGGCTTAGTTGTCACAAATATTAACTTGGTGTACCTTCCCTTCCAGTCATGATGTTTTTTATAGTGCCCCACCACCACCCAATCCAAAATGTACACTTGGGCCACAGTTTAACACAGCCTCTTGCCTCCATGGTGTGCCAAACAGGCTGTACACATCCAGAAATGTTACGTGAAAAATGTTAAAGTAAATTCATAGAGAAATCTGGTCTCAGGCCTGATGTTTTATGGTGACCCCTACCTCATGGACCTGAAAATGAAGGTTCCGCCACCGTTTACCAATGGTTCCAGGATGAATCTTCATGCTGCTAGTATCCAAGAGGTTCTTCAAGTCCAGAAATGTTTCCTAAAAAATGGTAAAGTAAATTCAGAGAGAAATCTGGTCTCAGCCATGATGTTATGTAGCACCCAACCCCCCCACTGGGACCAAATGATGGTCTTGGGTCCACCATTTAGAAATGATTTTATGCCGCATCTTGTTTCTGCCAGTGCAGCACAGGCAGTACATGTCCAGAAATGTTACAGAAAAAATGGTACATAAAATTGAGACAGAAATCTGGTCTCAGTCATGATGTTTTATGGTGCCCCCCCAGCACCCAGACATTAAAATGCTGTTTTGGCCCCTGTTTGCAGTTGATTTTATGCTGCATCTTGTTTCTGTGAGTGCAGCACAGGCAGTACATGTCCAGAAATGTTACAGGAAAAATGGTACCTAAAACTGAGACAGAAATCTGATCTCAGCCATGATGTTATATGACCCTGCCTCCGCCCAGACAAATAAAATGTTGTTTTGTCCACCATTTAAAAATGATTTCAGGATGAATCTTGTTTCCACTAGCTGCTGTGGTATGCAGAACATGCCTTGTACAGTAACTCCAGAAAAAACACATGTCAAAATTGTTAGAGAAGGGAGATACAATTATTGTGTGAATTATTAAATAGCCAAAAGGGGTGCCATGCTGAGAAAATGAATTCCTCCTGCAAAATGATGCTGCTACTTGAACTTGATTTCTCCTGCTGCTGGTTTCTCAATTGACTGATAAATGTAGAATTATCATGTCCCAATGCTGCTGTCCTGATTGGCTGTGTTGACTGACTCTCTGTGGTTATAATAACTTACATGGCGGTGTGGAGGGAATGTAACTTTGGGGTGCTGTAGCTTGCTGCCTGCTGCTCTGACTAGTTGCCACCAAGTTGCCACGAGAAGTGATATCCTGGATGGTTGATAGTCCAGATCATCTTCAAAGAGTCCATACTGCTGCTGCCACACATGTAAGTATCTGTCTGTATCTTTTTCCTGTGTAAGTGAAAGGTGTTGGTGGATTGGTATTGTGGCATCTTGAGTTCTAATATTTTTGTACTGTCTTTGTAATATTTTTCAGTTTTCTGAGGATTACATCACATCATGCCATGCCAGGATTAGGATCTGTTGGAACGCACCACATTTCTCAACGCAGACGGTAAGTATTCCATTTTTCATTACCGGGGTAGGTTACTGCAGTCCAGATGTCTGAGTTTGATAGTAATTGTGTTCTTTTTGGCTTTTGTCAACATTCAGGTTGGAATTCCAGCGATGTTACTGCCCGCTCTTGCTGCTGCTGCTCCAGAATGATGTGGATGATTTATTTACTTGTGCAATGGCTCCAGTTTCATAGTCCCTGAGGTAAGTATTTCTTCACTTTTTATTATGGTATTCTGTGGGGGGTGGAGGATGGTGGGGGGCATGGAGTGGAGTGGAACTATTAATAATCCTCAAAATGTGTTCTTTTTATCTTATTTCCAGGTACGCACTACTGTTAGGGGAAGGGGAATACCTGCTACTGTGGCTCATGGTTGGAATGATGTGCCCCAACCAGCATGTTCCTTCTGGGGGCAATTTCCACAGTTTAATCACAGTCATGGGGTATGGTAAGTATACTTTTTTTTCTGCTTCTAATTTGCTTGCTAACACCAGGTATGCAGATGAACAAATATTCGTCATTTTTTCTTATAATTTTTCCAACTTAGGTCATTTTCCTCTACTGAGGTTTAATCCTATCTGTGTGACGATGACTACATCCCCAGGCCTTACAGTAGCTATTGTGTGGAAGACAGCGACAGAGCACGTTGCTTGAACTCAATGTAGGCCACTGGTTTCCTTACCATTAACGAGTAAACAGCACATCCAAGGAGGAAGTATATGCAGAAATGGATGGTTGATATGGTGTTTGGTAAATAATTAGGTGTAGGGGCCTAATGTCTTGTCCAATCATTTGAGGTGGCAGAGCTGCAGTAATTAGGACAATTTAGAAGCCAAACTGAGGGCAGCAAACACCTCCCCTGGTAGGAACCATCACAATTTGGTCACAACTTGAAGTGCTTTAAGATTGGTAGCATAGTATAAGTAACCTTTTTGCAAGAATTGGATGTTGTAACTTAAGTCTTTTTCATGATTACTTTTTGTTTTGTGGTTAATAAGTTTTATTGATTTGACTTATTAAGATGATACAAACACTAAAACAGTCGGATACATTGCAAAGATCTTACAGACTGTTACATATGTCTGTAGAAGCAGAGAATGGAACATGCTGGCCAATTCATGATTACTTTTGTAATTAATAACTCTCATCATTAAAGATGGCCACCATTCACCATTTCGTAAAATTTGTTCAACTGGTGTAATAATGGTTTAATGAGCATGTTACAGTCATACACTTCTTGTACTAGGAAGGTTCTTCAACGTCACAGGTAGTAACTGGCAGAAAATATTCATTTTTCACAGGAAGTGCATGGGCATGTCAGGTGGGAGGGAGGAGGGAGGGGAGGGCAGGTGTGGCATGTGCCAACATGGGCACTTTTAAGGACATCAAGACAACATATCTTGCTTTAAGATGGGGTTTCTCGAAATGAAAAGTAAAATGTGTATCTGGATATTTTTGGCAGCAAAACATTATAACTGTAACCATGCAAAATGTTTATGGGTAATGATAATCTGACTGCTGCTGCTGCTGCTGCTTTATGTAGGGTGGGGACCGAACAACAGTTTAGGGCAAAGGGTAATCAAATGGCACTGTTTAACACTGCAGCAGATAACACAACCATAACAAATCCAATGACACATAGATAAAAATAATTTATATAACTCTATACTGAGCCGAAATTGCTTGGGGGGGGGGCTTCGAGTAACTTCAGCCATGTTCCACTTCCACATCCTCCAAGAAGCAGCCCTCACAGTCTTCAAGACTGGAGTTGTCGCCAGCTGGAAATTCTCTAAGCATTGCTGCTTCATCCACCTTGTTGCTGGCGGATGCCTTAGTAGAAGAGCAGAGATCTTCATTGTCATCATCATCACCTAGGCACAATTCATGTGGGGACACCACTGACATCATGTTGTTATGTGGAATGTGCCTTTTGTTCATTTGATGAATGTTAGTATGGACACATTCTTGGGTGAAAAAGTTGTCCTACGGTCACTCACAATGGCTCCAGCCTCACTAAACACTCGTTCCACACTGACACTGGATGGTTGACAGCTCAGGTATTTCACAGCAACAGTAATGGCAAGGTGCATTGTGTCCACCATGTAGGCCTTCACCATTCATTCTGCTACCCTGAGTCCAGTTACCTCATCTGTCTCCTCCTCCTCCTTTTCTTTCACATCTTCCACTCCCACCTGAAAGACAACATCCCAAATGGGACTGCATGCTGTTTTCTGCTGTTCCTTGCCATTTTCTCTGATTGGGTTGCCTGTGACCCACTGGTGGTGGTGGCAGCAACACCCGTTTTCACCACAGTACTTGCCTTTTTCATGTGTGCAGCAGATACCCTTCTAATGAGGTTCTCTGTAAACATTTGCACTCTCTGATGACCTCCTTCAGTTATAGAAGGCAGGCCACGTTTGTAGCATGGATCAAGCATGGTAACGAGTGCAAAGTCATCCAACTGTACAATGCCGGATTTGTGGGTATTCATGTCCAGCATGTGGAGCATGTGTTTCATTAGATCACAACTGCTATGGTCCCCACTTGCCTTCATCTGGTGTCGCACATTGAACAGTGTCTGCCACAGCACACAAATGAGGGGTACATATTGACTTATGCAAGCAGTATCACCACTCGCTGCCTGGGCAGCATGCTGGAAAGGATGGAGAATGCATATTAGCCCATACACTTGATGTCACTGCTCTGTTATTAGAGTGATGGACACTCCAGCACTGTCACAGGTGGTGTGCACCAGCAGGTCTTCTTAAACAGCCTTATACTGTTCATACAGCTTGTCAAGCATGTACAGTGTGGAGTTCCACCTGGTCACAACATCAAGTTTCATACAGTGCTGAGGCAGATGGTTAGGGCACTGCAGCTCACGTAGATGGTCACGGGCCTTTGCAGAATGGGCAAAGTGTGCACAGATGCGACTGGCAACAGCCACTGTTTCCTTAATGTCCGCATGGTTGAGAAAGTGCTGCACAAAATTAAGGCAGTTTGCCAGGCAGGGCACCCTGAAAAAAACACCATCGCTAATGCACTTCACTACATTGGAGCCATTATCACTTGCAATGAATCCTGGTGTAAGTGACTGTGTGTGTAGCCACTCATCAATCTCATCCAGCAGAACATTAAGCATTTTCTCACCCACGTGAGAACCAGTAACACTTTGCATACTCAGGGGTGCATGCTGCTGAATTTCAGGGGTGTTGCTACCACCACAGTTTTGTTTCCAGCAGGTTTTGCCAGGCCCAAAATCAACAACCACCCTAGGTACCTGTGCTGAGTGTGCCATTGTGCATAGATACAAGCTTGCTGCTGTTTGCCCACTGGTCTACATATCCATGCTAAGATGGATATATTATGGTGCACTATGCTTCATTGCATGTCTTATGGATTCAGCAACTCTACTGTGCTGCTATGGCAAGGCGCGCTTAGAGAAATGGGTTCGCAATGGAACCTGCCATTTGGGACAGGCACAGACCATCAACCTGCAGAACCCAGCATTCTCCACAAATGAGAACAGCAACAGATCGATAGCCAGCATTTCAGCAGTGGCAGCATTTGACTCTCATGCAGCAGCATAATTGTGGGGGTACTTTGTGTGCCGCTCAAGGATGGTCTTCAGAGTGGGCTGCATCTTTGAGGCTGTTTGACCAGAATGCTGTAGTTGGGCCACCAATGATGCTCTTTTAGGGGTAACACTTGACTCTTGGAGCAGTGCAGACTGCATCAAACCAGTTATTTTGGTTAATTGTGGTTATGGTGGTATACTTTTCTGACTCAAGGGACTGGGACTGGTGCCTCCACTGCTATGCCCACTACTCGAGAGAGCAAAGGATTGCTCACCTTCCTCCTCCTCCTCCACCGACCCACTATGCCCTCCCTCCTCCTGAACTTGCTCTACTTCACTTAACTTGCCCAGGGAGATGGCACCAACAGCTCTGGCAACCTTCAGGTTTTGCAACCATCTCAGCGGGTGCTTGTTTTTCAGGTGGATGTGTTGGTCACCGGTGCCTATGTGGCTTCCCTCCCCCCCCGACTAACATGTGCTTGACACAGTTGGCATATTGCTATGGTCTCATCAGCAGGATCAAGCACATAAAAGTCTCAGACTTTTGGCCTCTGGACTCCACATGCTTCTGAGATTGGGACAGCTCAGAAGGAAGAAATAGGCTGTTGGTTAACAAGGATATGCAGCTTATCCAGTAGGTAGGGAAATGGGCAGACTAGGTGGGCCAAGCGGTCCTTATCTGCCATCAAAGTCTATGTTTCTATGTTCTATGTAACAGGTGTGGAAGTTTGTGCTTTTTGGGCTGCTTTCATCACTTCCATAAGATTACTTTTGGGAGGGGGGGGTGACTTGGCTGGTTGGAGGTTTGCTGATAGGCTTGGTGACAGCCTGACCAATGGACTGTGCATGTAAATGGTCTACATCACCCTTGACCTTTTTAAACTCAGGCTCCAATAAGAGATCATCCCAGTCTTTGTCATCACCACTGATGGTGATGATGTCCTTGCCCTCCTCCTTCGCCTTCTCCTTCACCTCCCTATCACTGTCTTCTTGCATGACACCTTTTTCTTTTTTTACAATCATCTCAGGGGGTAGCTATCCCTATGTCCAGGATTATCAGACTCTGGTTGAACACGTTCATCACCAACTCCCACAGGAACAGGGACAGTGACACCAACCAATTTATCACCCTCCTCCTGGACCCCTGTTCCTGTGCTGGTGTCAGTGCCTCCCTTCTTCTCACTATCATCATTCCCCACCAGCATGGATGCAACAATTCTGGCCTTAAAAAACTGAGACACAGGTATGCCAGTACTTCAAACTACTCTTTTGCTGGTACCTGCCGCACCACCAGAGCCCACAGAAGACAGTGATACAGACATACGTGTGTTTTCACTGCTATTAGAAACTGGAACTGAAGTTGTACTCTCCTCAGCAAACTTCTTAGCTACCTCATCCCCCGGCACGTTTCCCCCCTGTACTTGGCCATCTCTTAGCACGCATTTTTACTGGCTGCTGCTTCAAAGCTTTGCCTTTCTCTGGGAGTATATCAAGAAAGGATGTATTACTAACTGTGTGAATAACACCTCACACATGCAGTACTGGCTTCCTTACAAGTCCAAACACAATCAGGACGGGTAGAAGCACTGTACAGTACAACTAATACTGTATATGGTACTAGCATATTCTAGTAAAAACATAAAGGTAACTTTTTTATTTCCACAAACAGGAATTAAAGCAACACACGGAAAAAGGGCACAAATAGCCTACTTTAAATACAGATCACCTGTGTCTGGACAACTTAAGTACTGTAATGATGCATGATGTGTTAGTACTTACTGCCACAATTTTGTTATTATATAAGGGCAGAGACAACCGTATAACATCAACAGACAAAGGTGACTACCACAATATGGTCCTGGTCTGAATGTGATCAGCAGCAGTCTCTGTAAAACTGCTATATTAATGTGCAGTTATTTTATACTGCATGTGTCAGGTAGTAAACAAGGCTGTAACAGTTAAGAAAGGGTAAGCAAAGTCAATTAAAACAGGAACACCACGAAATGTGCACTTGTGTAGAGGCAGGCTCCAGCAGCAACAAAATACAGGGGAGCAATTCAACAGAACAGTGTAACTGTAAATGGACAAGTTCAAGTGATCAACTAAAAGTACTTAAGTTTCCATTAAAAAAAATAGAACTGTTGATTTTCAGTTTAAGTCACACAAGTTAACACTCCAGCAAACAGAACTAAACACAAAAAAATAAAATAAGGGATCAGCACTGTGTGATCAAAATTTTAGAATTCAAAACTAAAAGTTGAAGAATGGTATATCATATAACACAGGCTAACAGCAGCAGAAACTCTCTGACAAGACAGTCCAGAGTAATTTTTCAGAGAAAGAAAAAAATAATTGTCAGGATATAAGAAAATGAATAAGAAATAACAGTAAATCACTCACGAATTGTGATAAATCTGTTTGTAAAAGACTAGAAATAGCCTCCACTGGTTTTGCACACCTACCCCTACTCTACCCCACTCAACTCCTTCAAAGACCCAGACAAAAGTAAAACCTTATTTTTTTTTTTAAACTCTTTTTTTTTGTCACCTCAAGCTCCAAACTCTCTCAGGCTATCCTATCTCACTGAGCCACTCTACCACCCATCGTGATCTCTCTCCTCATATATATGTTACTGCCTCCCACTGAACCCATGCCAGACAAGCCCCCCCAGCTCTGAGCCCCCCATGGCAGGGCTGCCAACCACTCACCTGGCGCTCTATCTATAATCCAGTTCATCCGGCTGGGTTGGTGAGGAGACTGAAGGGGCAGAGAGGAGATCTGGTCCTCGGCGTGTGGCAGCCAGGCCTGTAGGCAGCTGTCGCCTATTGGGATTGGAGGGGGGTTTTCTTGTTAAGCCCTACCTCCCCCCCTCAGAGCCTGGACATGCAATGTCATCTGGTGACGTCTGCCATGGCTCTGCATCCTCACTACTGAGCCCTAGAATGTACCAGTGCCACCAACTTCTGCCAGGGGCCACTGCGATGCTGGGCTGTCCCTGGATCCTTCCTCAAGACTGGAGAGCAGTCATATGGATGCTCAATTGTCTCTCTCTCTCCCCCTTGCTGACCCCCGGTGGCCCGGGCTTGTACCTGAACCTGGGTCACCGGCATGGCATGCGGTGTGGCGTCCAGTTCCTCAACTCTCAGCACCACCTGGCTGGCCCCAGAAAAACCTAATTAAACTAAGTATGCTGCAAAAATCTACAAAATTAGAAAATATTCCCTAGCAGCACTAGGAACAAATTGTATATCTGGGAGCAATTAGCTCTCAGAAACAAATTTTAAAGAGATTTTGAAAAGCTTTACTTGTTCTGATGCACCACAACAGACTGCTCTCTGACTCAACAGGCAACAGAATGAGCTGTAAACAACCTGCACATGATATTTGACCTATTTACCCACAATGCATTGCAAATTTCACTTTTGGAGCAAAATTCCATCGGCAAAATCAAAAGTTACACCGGTGAAATTTCTGCATGAATGGGTGAAATTGGATGGCCAAAGCATTTTACACGACATTTCACAATTACGTGAAACCAAAAACCGAGGTGAAATTTCATTTCGCCTAGATGAAAAAGTTCACTTAATTGCCGAATTACGCGAAATATTTCGCCAGGCAAAATTTTGTAATTTTTCACAACACTACTTGTGATATCCCTCCCTCCCTCCTAGACTGAATTTGTAGGAATCCATCCCTGTGCATGGTATGATTTTCACAAATTCTGTTCACTGCTCTAACTGGTGAGATAGGCCATCTGTGTTTGCGTTAGCTGACCCTGCTCTGTGCATAATGGTCATATCATAGGCCTGTAGGGCAATACTCCATCTTAAGAGATGACTATTTGTCTTATCCATCTAATTCAACTGCACCAGGGAGTTGTGACTGGTTTGTATCTCAAAGCATCTCCCGTAAGGGTACGGCTCTAATTTCTTCAGGGCCCACACCAGCGCAAGGCATTCCTTTTCAGCTGTGGAATATGCCTGCTCTCATGGAAATAACTTCTTACTCAGGTACACTATTGAGTGATCCTTTCCCTGATTAGATGTCTGGTTGAGGACTGCTCCAATCCCCACATCCGAGGCATCTGTCTGGACTATAAATTACTTAGAGTAATCTGAACTAGCCAACACAGGGGCACTGCACAGTGCATCCTGTAATCATGCAAAGGCTCATTCACAAGCTGGCTCCCAGTCTGCACTTTTTGGCTTTCTTTTCTTTAGCAGGCCAGATAGGGGAGCTGCCAGGGTACTGTAATTTGGTACAAACTTCTGATAGTACCCTGCAGTCCCTAGAAAGCTCCTAACCTGCTTCTAGGTTTCAGGCACTGGCCACACCTGTATGACCTCAATCTTTGCTTTATTAGGGTGAAGCTGCCTCCTCCCCACTACATGGCCTAGGTATGCCACTGCCACTACCATAGCCACCTGGCACTTTTCAGCCTTGATAGTGAGCCCTGCCTTCAGGTGGGATAGGTGTTCCTTCCAGCTGGTACTGAAGATGGCAATATTATAATGATAAGCCACTGCGTACTCTTCAGTACCATGTAACACCTGGTTGACCAGCCTTTGGAAGGTGGCAGGGGCATTCTTCATTCCAAAAGGCATTACCTGGAACTTGAATAATCCTATTGGAGTGACTAAGGCCGATTTCTCCCCTAGCTCTGGCAGTTAACTCCAGCTACCAGTACTCTTTTGTCAAGTCAATGGTGGTAAGGTATGTCGCCCTTCCCAACTTGTCTAGTAGTTCATCCGTCCATGGCATTGGGTGGGTGTTGGACTTTGTGACTGTGTTTTGTCCATGATAGTCCACACAGAAGCAAGTAGAGCCATCTGGCTTGGGAGCTAGCCCAGGGACTGTGGGATTTCTGGATTACCCCTAAATCCAGCATTTATTCTACCTCCCTTCTAATGTCCTTTAGGATGGCCTCAGACACCTAGTAGGCTGTCTGTCGGATGCGTGCTCACATTCCTGTAACTAGGTCATGTCACTAAGAGGGGGTACATCCTGGCTTGGCCATAAACAAAGGGGCAAAGTTCTCTAAAACCTCCATCACTTCCTGGGACTGTTCTGGGGTCAACTGGGGTGACAGTTTAATTGCCTCCACAGATGACTCTTGCTTGCATTCCTCCAGGAAGTCCAGTAGGGGGTCTTCATTATCCGTCCCCTTCCCAGGACTACACACTGCAAATACCATGTCAGCTCTATTTGCATATGGCTTCATCATGTTGACATGGTACATCCTATGGCTATGTCTCCCGTCAGGCAATTCCACAATATAATTTACATAATTTACCTTTCAGACTACCTTGTATGGTCCCACCCACTCAGCCTGCAGCTTGTCCTTCTGGACTGGAATTATTTATTTATTTATTTTATTGAAATCTCAGATTACTACCTTTGAGCAGGAAGCACATTTACAAAGGTTCCTTGTCATGACAAAACAGGGATACAGTAGTTCAATTATGCAAGTCAAAACAGTGTTAACAAAAAAACAAACAGGCAATTCAGATACAGCTGTTTAACATGTAGGATTATACTAGTACAGGTATTATGGTACAGTATATGCAGCAACAAAATCACAGAGAGAGAGAGGACCGTGGATGGGAAGGGACTGGTAGCAGGGGGTGAGGGGAAGGAGAGGGATAGTAAAGGAAGGACTAAGAGAGGGGATGAGTGGAGGACTGGAGCAGCCAAGTAGGCCTTGCCCAAATTTAGCAGATGAGGAATGTAGATAGAGGGGGGAGTGAGGGGGGATGGGTGATTGGGCATGTTGATCTGGGTGGGAGGAGATGGAGTGACATGCCTGGGAAGATTGAGGGAGGCATTGAGAGAAATATGAAGGCAGGGGGGATGTGGGAGGGGAAAGTGGAGGTGTTGATAGGGGCTTGAGCAGTTAAAGGCAGAGGTCACAACAGCTTAGGGTTGCAAGATAGTCATGAAGTTTAACTTTGAATGGACGATGTTTAGTTTGGATAGCATGTCCTCACTGAGAGAGTTCAGCCAGAAGGAAGTACAATATAAGAAGGAGCACTGGCCCTGGGTGGTGCCTCGGAAAGGGACTTTTAAGGTCAGGATGCTGGACCTTATAATTGTGCAGGTATTGTCGGTGGGGAGAGAAGGCTTTGAACACCAGGAGATGCAAGCCCTAGTATAGACTTTTTAGCTAGAAGGCATATCTGGTACCGAATTCTACAGTCCAAGTTTAGCCATCCTGACTGGGAATAGAGGTCACAGGTATGTGTTAGGTGGGGAGCATCGAGGACAAGCTGGCAGGCTTTGTTGAGGGGCCACTTTGACTCTCTTGAGGGTTGTATCAGTGGCAGCACCATATACTACCAGTCCATAATCAATCATAGATAGGACAAAACTGGTAACAGCTAGGTTTTGGGCACCATCTGTTAGGCAGTGCTTGTGCCTAAATAGTTGTCCAATCCTGGCATTGGCTGCTTTAGCTACCAGGTCAATGTGATGAGTGAAAGAAATGAAACTATCCAAGATGACACCGAGGTATTTGAAACTCTGAACCATCTCTTGGGGAGCATTTAGAGAGTTCACTATGTGCAATTGGTAGGATTTGTGCCAGTTATGGGGGAGAGACAAACAACATCATTTTGGTTTTTTTTGCAGTTTAATAGGAGCTTAGAGTTGATGAACCAGGTCTCACTGGCAGCAAAATTAAATTGCAGATTAGGACTATGACTTCCTGACCTGCACTGTACGTGTGAGTTCTGGCTCTGCAATCATACCAGACTTCTTGTTTCTGTTGGGCAACTGGGCCACCCCATAAGCTCCTTCAGCTTTTCCCTAAACTTAAGGACATACTCCACTATGGGAGTTCCCTGGGTGGCAAAGACATAGACAGGATGGAAGCTGTCCAGAGGAGGGCAACTAAAATGGTGCAGGGTCTGCACCGGAAGACATATGAAGAGAGACTTAAGGAGCTTAATATGTATTGCCTCAAGGAAAGGGGGGGCATGATAGAAACTTTCAAGTACCTCAAGGGAATCAACAAAGTCCAAGAGGGTAGCATCTTTCAAAAAAGAGGTGTGCAAGAACAAGGGGACACAATTTGAAGATGGGGGCGGCTCAAGGTAATTTAAGAGAGTATTTTTCACAGAGAGGGTTGTGGATGCGGGACGGCCTTCGGAGGAGGTTGTGGAGTCAAAACAGTGGTGGAATTCAAGCATGCAATGGACAGTCATAAGGCAATTCTAGGGAGTGGGGGTAGGAAGAAGTAGGCTGCTGGTTAACTAGGATCTGCAGCTTATCCATTAGGTAGGGAAATGGACAGACTGGGTGGGCCAAGCGGTCCTTATCTGCCATCAAATTCTATGTTTCTATGTGCTTGGGTGGCATCCTTGCCTTCCCAGTCCTCCCGGATCAAGTCTAGGAGCCCATGCACCCTACATCCATATAAGAGTTTGCAGGGGAGAACCCTGTTGACTCTTGGGGCACCTCCCTGTGTGTGAACAACAGGTGGGGAACATATTTCTCCCAGTCCCTCCCATGCTGTTCAGCAAATGCTTGGTGAATCAGTTTTAGGGTACCATTAAACCTTTCCACAAGCCCATTGGCTTGTGGGTGATAAGGTGTCATGCATCTCTGCACCACTCCACACTTCTTCTATAAACACTTCATCAGGTTTGACATGAAGGTACCCACTTGATCAGTGATAACCTCCTGCGGAAACCTGACACGGGATAAAATCCTTAGCAAGGTATCTGCCACTTTGTCCTAAGTGAGGAGAGGGTGACTGCCTTTGGGTATGGGGTGGCATAATCGACCACCGTCAGGATAAACATCTTCCCAGAGGAGCTTGGGGTACTCAAAGGTCCCACAATATCCATTTCTATCCTCTGGAATGGCTCCTCTACAATGGGAAAAGGAATTAGAGCAGCTTTGATTTTACTGCCTGCCTTTCCTATTTTTTGGCACCGGTGACGAGACCTGCAGTATTCCTTCACCTTCTGGGTAAAGTTGGGCCAATAGAAATTCTGGGCCAATTGCTGCATGGTGCACATGATACCCAAATGTCCAGACATGGTGATATCATGAGCAATCTTGAGCAACCACTCAAGGTACCCCTAGGGAATGACAAGCTGCCTGACCATCACCACTCCCTCTGTCCTCACATCCTGCGTATACAAAAGTCCATTGCCTAAAAATACCCTATGTCTTATGTCACCTCCTGGTGTCCCATCAGATTCTGCACAAGCCCTCAGCCTCTCCAAACTAGGGTCAGTTTTCTGAGCAGCTACAAAATCTTCACATTTTCCCGAGGCATGGAACATGTCCCCTTCAGTTCCTAAACTGGGGTCCATAGCTCTAGCATCAGGGCATTCAGAGTCACTGCCAGCCCTAACCTTCTGATCATTTGTTACCACTCCCTCTTCAGAATAATCTTCTGCAGCAGACTTGTGAATGGCTACCTGGGGAAGTCCTACCTCCCTTTCACTCCCCTCCATTTCAGTAGACACAGGCTGGGGAACCAGCCTCCCATTTATTTTCACAGGGGCTTATATGGGGTTCAGAGAACTACAATCAGCCTTTGCCATCTGACTGCAGGTAACTACACACACCACCCCCTTCTGGAGATTGATCCCTATTATCACATCCAGGGCGAGATTGTCTGCCACTACCACTTTTTTCACTGTCTCTCCTTTCTCACCCCAGTCCAGGAGAACGCTACCAAGTAGCAGAGTTTTTTTCCTCCTCAGTGAATCCCTTCACCGTTACAAATGGATTAGATATAAGCTGTTCAGGCCCAATAAAATCCCCTTTTACTAAGGTAAGAGATGCCCCTGTGTCCCTTAACCCATGGGTCTGCACCTCATTTACAGTAACCGGGTGCATGTGTGCCCTCATGTTTACAGGCATGCTCTCAGGGATACACAAATAACCCAACTCTGTTCAAGCACCACTATGTCCACTCTGTGCCTTTTTAGGACTCTGTCTAGCAAGATGTCTTGGCTGTTTACAAAACCAACAGTCATCATTTCTTTTATCTGAGAAATCCCTTTTTTGTAACTTGGGGTTTCCCCCTTTCTGTGGAGGCAGTGAGGGTTTTAGCTGCCCTGAAGGTGCACTTTTCCCTTTTTGCACTGCCACACCTACCCCACTCCCTTTCAGAGCAGGCCTGCTGCTAGCATAGCAGTCTGAGAGCTCAACAGCTTGCTGTGCTGTTTTTGGATCTCGATCCTCTAACCAGGTTTTCAACTCTGCTGGGCAAACCCAAAAGAACTGCTCTAGTAACATTAACTCCTCAATTTTTTTCACAGAATTTGCTTCTACTTGCTCCCACCAACGTTTCCAAAAATGATGTTACCTTGTGGCATGTTCCTCGTAGCTCATGTCAGGGATTCGTCTGAGCTTACAGAACTTAACCCTGTATGCTTCAGGAATTAACGCATACTTTTTAAGAAAAGCAGTTTTAAGTTTCTCATAATTGCCACTGTCCTGATTGTCCATTTGGCTAGTGCCTCATACCCTTTACCAGTAAGCAAGGGGATAACTGAAAGCTCTAGGACTCCCTAGGTATTTTGGCCTGGATACAGACCTTTTCAGATGAATTTAAAAATGTATCCATATCCTTCCCCTTTATAAATTCAGCTATTAATTTTGAATTTAACTTATACCCCAGCCATGGAGTTTCAGGTTCACCCCTGCCACTTACCTTCTCTGGCACTGGTCATTGGAGTCTTAGATTCTCCAGGTCAAACTCTCTCTGTTGATGTTTCCTCTTTCCTGCAACTCCAGCTCAAACTTCCTCTGCTCAAATTTTCTTTGCTGCGGGGCCTCAGACTTTTCTGTTCCGAATTCCAGCTCCAGTTCCCTTTCTCGCTGCTTTTGTGCAAGCTCCAATATCCTCAACTCCAGCTGCAGCCTGATCCCTTCTAGACACAACTCTGTGGTGACCTTCCCCTGCTGTTGTGGCTCTGGGATCCTTCTGATCTCACTATCCTCCTCCCTGGGACTAGCCTTTGCGATGGACCCTGACACCCCAACATCCAGACTCGGGTCCTTTTCAGTCACTGGCAGTGACTCGAGGTTCTGGGCAGCTGCTTGCTCATTGGCTGCCACAAGAGCCTCCAGGAGGTGCTTTTTGGTTTGCCCCTCATACTGGACCCCTCTTTCCTGACATAACTGCCTTAAGTGGTCTGCAGTGCATTCATTATAGTTGAAAGCCATCTTCTTCTCTAACTAGTTCTACACTAGCTTACACTGAAAAAAAAAGAAAGCAGATAGGGAACTTTATACTGTAACCAAATTATTGTTTTCCAAATCTCTGCCCTGATTGTGTGTGAACTGCTTTCAGTTTATCAATCTGATACACTGGCCTCAAATCCAACTGTTATATCTGTGCCGCCAATATTTCTCAATTCAGACTGCTACCAGATCTCTTGGATCCTACCTCTGTGCACCAGATCTCACATGAACCCACTCCTGAGAGTCTGATCCACTGAGCTCACAGTGCCCATCCCTAAGTGCAATCCATGACAGGGAGAAGAAAACAGGGGATACCCTCTTTGAGTCCCTGTATAGTGCTCACTGGCTTCACAACTGAACACTCACCATGAAGTCCTAGGATCCCCTTTTTACTCTGGATCAGGGTACAATACTAGTCTCGAGTCTTGTAGCCGAATGAGAACCTTTTCTTGGTAGTTACACAAAGGGGGATGAGCCAGGCAATACAACCTCTTCGGAGTAGAGTTGTAACCCTGATTCTGCCTTCTCCCATGGGCTTGTAATAACCTGGTTCAAATCTCCATGGACCCTTCTTTGAGACTTTCATGTTCTTTTTATCTTTTATCCAGATTTTCCCTGTTACAGACCCTTGTTTAATTTGGTAGCCTATGGTGATACCCCTTTGGCAATAACAGTCTAGTCACATATTATTGATACACATCCCAAAATCACACACACAATATAGAAAATCTCACTCAGGCAGATTTCTTAAAAACACATGTTTTTACTAAAATACTTAATTAAGAATCATACAATTACAACTAAAAAGGTTTAAATAATCTTTTTGGTCACAGCATAGCAAAACAAAAGTGGAACTGTACAAAAAACACACACTATGACAGTTATCTAAAGTTCTACCTTAGCTTGTAGTGAATTGAAGCCTGTAAAGAGTAAGTGCAGTCTCTAGTTCTTAGTCTCTGTGCTGTGGCAATTTTGCTTCTCTGTGTGTTCAGGAGGGAGTTCAGATGAAAAGTATGCCACATGCCCTGAGTTGAGGGCTTTAAATACCTTCTGTAACTTGCAGTGCCAGCAATTATTCCAGTTCTAAAGAAACTGGTCTATTTACCTATCAGGTGAGTCAGAGCAACTACTCCATTTGGCCAGGAGATGTTACTGTTCCGCTGTTTCCAAAATTCCAAGAATAATCAGAAATCAAATTCAGATACATACAATTAACATGGAATTCAGGTGATCTCTCCCACCCAGGGACCAACAGGGCTACTGCCACTGCCTCAGAGGTCACCAAGAATGAGGGATTGGACCACAATTTGCTCATGGAGGGTGAGGGTGGTAGAACAGTGGCACATCCCACTACTTATACCACACTAAGAATACCATCAACAGCTTAATCTGGTTCACTGTCAGTTGGCATCCATCTGTACCCCCCCCACACGGGATGAGATAGTAGAATTATCTAGTCCTCCTTTCTTGATCAACAACAGCAAAATAAATAAAACCAGTTCAGCAGTAGTCCCCCCACCCCACCCTAGTGGGAGATAATTATTGGAGATGGTTATTTTATTTCTCAATTTCTGTTTTTATATGTTTTTTTTAGGAAAATTAATAAAGGAAACTTTGTGGCTGTGCAGTTTACAACTGGGACAAAAAACACACTTGTTATATACCTTGCTGAGGTTGAATCTTCTTCAGATACACAAGTCACCATCAAATATTTGCTGAAGAATAAAAAATACACCTACAGTGTCGCTAATGAGGGCATGGCTGAATATTCTACACAACCATTAGAGGACATTGTTTGGAAATTTGATGACCCTGTACAGTCAACAGTGACTCAACAGTTGCACTTTCCAGAACATGACTTTCTTTGATTAAACCATACCCTGTCTGGTTTTAAACTAATTTTCAAATAAATATCATCTCTTGATGTGGTCTGTTTGTCATGACAGACATGGACTACACTAATATTTAACCTATTAGCTAAATTGTACACCTAATGGATTCCCTCTGTTCTTCTGCTTTGGGATAAGATGCAGTGATTGGTAGTGATTAGCAGTGTGTTTACTACTGACACAGGTGAAATTTACTCTGTCTGAATTAGATGATTAAAGAGTATGTTTAACTGTTTTTACAGTATATTATGGGTATATTAAGGTTAGCGTTATCTTGCATATTTGTTATGTGTAAGCATATTTATAAAGTGTTGGATAGGTAAAGGCATGGTTAGATAAAACATCCGTTACTCATGTTATGTTTTGTGGTGTCCTTGTTACTCACGTTATGTATTAGAAAATATTGTGCTAAAATAAAATATGCTTCACATTTCAAAGAATTGTTGGTGTCTGTCTTAAGCATATAGTACTACAGATATCTTCAGCAAAGCTGGTCTGGGGAAAGCAAAGGTATGTGAGAGAAAACTAAACTGTGATTAGCTATGGGCTGAGATTTAATGGTGCCCAGCAAAGAATGGTCCAGTAAAGGGTGATGGGTATGGTTTGAGACCAAATGATGAAAAGTTGCTAACTACTATACCAAAGTAGAAGACCCAGGCATTGTGATATCAATTTTACTTTAATAATAAAAATGGCAAATGAGTTATCATGGACACCATGTTACCCACGTTAAATTTTTCTTCAGATACTTTTCAATCTTATTTTCTTAAACTTAGAATTGATGAACTACCTTTATATTTGGTATTAAACAACTACCACATATAAGTTCTCAAAATAATCCACACTTATGACATTTAAAGAAAGTGTTTTTGGGAGCATGAATGTCACACTTGCTCTCTCAAATATTGTATATATGCCTATATATATATATATATATATATATATATATATATATATATATATATACCTGTATATATAGTTGTACCATTCTTTTGAGTCATGAGGTGTCTTGGAAGGTTGGAGAGAGGAGGCTGCTCTTTGTAGTCTAATTAACAGAAAATACTTTATTGAGGTACATTCAATGGGTCTACACATGAAGATTTGATGCTGTACATGTCATTAATTGGGCTCTTGACATTGCTGTACACTTGAAAAATGTATTGATTTGTCATGTTATGTTGCATGGCTTATTAATAAAGCAGAGTGAAAAAAAAACAAGGACTGCATCATCACACAAACCTCTATTTCATTTAGAATTGTTGATTATCAATTCATGGCACCATAAAATGGTGCTGGGCCATCAAGGCATTACATACTATAAAATGATGATGGTCATAAATATGTGTTCTTTTGGATAAGGTACGACCAGATATTACACTAAATATATATTAACCACCCACTTAGGGCATGTGGCACTATGCTTCACCTCATTCCACATTACATCCCCTAGGGTTGATTAACATACGGTTAATGTAACCCCTGGTCATACCTTATTGGTTGATTAAGAATATTGGGGTTGGTATGGTCAACATAAGCAGGAATTATAATAGCTAGGTATGGCTGTGTGGTGTAGATGGCTCAATCATTTGTGACTTGACCTGTCACCACAACAGCAACACATGTTAAAGACCAGACCATAGTAGCTTGGTGGGGGGGTTATGAATTAGTGTCCTGCATGATGCTGTCCTCCTCCAAGGGTGTACAGGTGGTAGGACAAGGTGACCAAGTAGGGGAGGGTCACCCAGGCATGAAAAGGATCCATGCACATGCATGTGTCTGCTGAGTCCTCACCCACAGGTCACAAAGTGTAAAAACATGACTGAAACATCTGAGGGTGTTATGCCATGCTGCCACACTCTCCTGCAGGCTCTGCATTGTTCACTGGCTGCCCTCTACCACATATTTTACCTAGTCTGATACCATGGCTGTGGAAACTATAATGCTCTGGGAGGGTGAGCACATGTGCCAGTGCATGACAGCATGGTAGTAAGCAGCGCAGATGACAGGTGACAGGGCTAGGGGGAATAACAAGGCCAAAGGGGACTGGCTCAGGAAAAGAGAAAAACAAATTAAATAGATGAGAGGAGGGAGTCAGAAAGGACACTTGAGGGTCAATATGTCCATGGGCTACATAGGAAGCTATGTGACATGATGGAAAACTTCTGTTTTTCTTCCTTCATGGTCTGTGGACTGCCAATATAAAATCAGCTTTGAAGATGTGAGTAGACTGTGCTTGAGTGGGTCCAAAGGTGGTAAACTGAGTAAGAAATTTGTTTTGGGATAGTCACAAGTGGATGGTGGTAAATGGAGTTCACTCAGAGGAAAGGGAGGTGACCAGTGGGGGTGCTTCAGGGATCAGTGCTGGGACTGATCATTTTTGATGTTTTTATAGGTGAGATTACAGAGGAGCTGGAAGGGAAGCTCTGCCTCTTTGCAGATGACACCATAATCTGCAATAGGATGGACACTTGGGGTGGGGGTGGAAAGGATGAGCACAGACCTGAGAAAACTCAAGGACTAGTCAAGGGTATGGCAGTTGGGTTTCAACATGAAACAGTGAAAAGCAATGCACCTGGGGCACAGAAACCCAGGTTAAGAGTACAAAATGGGTAGAGTGGTAGAGATGACCACCAACCAGGAAAGAAACTGTGGGGTAATCATATCAGATTATCTAAAAGTGGCCAGTCAGTATGACAAGGCAGTTTGGAGGGCTAGTGGGATACAGAGCACATAGGCAAGGGTATCACCAGCAGAAAGAGGGAGGTGTTATTGCCTCTCTATAGCTCACTAATAAGACCACATCTAGAGCAATGTGTCCAGTTTTGGAGTCCACATCTCTGGAAGGACACAAGCAGAGCTGAGGTGGGCCAGATAAGGGAAACCAAAATGGTGCAGGGTCTGCATCAAAAGCCCTATGAAGAGAGATTACAGAACCTCAACATATACACTTGAAAGAGAGGAGGGAGAGGGGGCATATGATATAGACCTCTAAAAACCTCAGAGGGATAAATAAGGAACAGGAGGGAAGTAATTTTCAGAACTAAGTTGCTTAATTTGCTTAAGAACAAGGGTGCATGATAAGAATCTGGTTGGGGGTTGATTCATGGGAGATGTGAGAAAGTACTCCTTCACAGAATGAGTGATGGATATCTGGAACAGTCTTACAGTGGAGATGGCACGAGTAAAAACAGTGGTGGACTTCAGGACTGCATGGGATAGGCATAAGGAATCTTAGGAAACAGATGGGGTGGGTGGGTGGGTGAATGGGTGGGAGATCAAGCAGTATCTGCGATGATACTACAGGCAGGGAAAAATGGGCAAAGGAGGTGGGACAAGTGGTCCACATGTGCCTGCAAATTCTGTTTCTACACTAGACATGGATGTTTCTATTTATACAACTTCAGTGCTATGATGATTTATAATAATAATTTCCTGAACTCAGCACTTGAAATAAAAGACATTAAAATTAAAATAAATTAGAGCAAAAGATTCAGAAAAATTAAATGATGACTAACTCGAGACACGGTAAACTTGGAAATAGCTTTGTTCCTTTGCGTGGCCACAATTTCAGATGATTCACTTGCTTCAAATGTATGCTTGTATGGAATTTTAGTTAATGGTGTCTTCTTAATTCTGACTGGACGTATTGAGGGTACTGCATCTTTAATCAGTTTCAATCATTTATAGTATTGCATTTTAAACTGCATATAGTTTTGGAAGCAGTCATTGGAGAAATGTGCAGAGCATATGGTTAGAGTAGCAGCAGACTGCCACTCCCATTGCTTGTTCAGGAATACAAATTTAACCCATTAAAAAGGACCTAATGGGTGATTTGTCCCTGTTTGGAAACTCATATAATGACATAACTTCAGCTAGTTTATTTTTGCAGTGTCCAACAACACAGTAAATCACCATGGCTAGCAAAGTAAACTTATTAATCACTAATAAATGTTTAAAGAATGATCCCAATCACCATATTTTTCAATGCTCAAGAATACTATGAATTTTCGGGCATGTATCACCTTCAACTTACAGTGTTAGAAATAAATGTGTATATATATATATATATATATATATATATATATATATATATATATATGTGTATATTATAGCCAGCTGGTGGCACTGAGATCTGAGGTACTGGCCGCCTTACCTCACGCTATGCCGGTGACCTGGGTTCGGGAATGGACTCGGGTCATTGGGGTGCCAGCATGGGGGGAAGGGTAGGAGCAGGATTGAGCAGCCAAAAGGCAGCTCTCCTCTCCTGGGATTGTCACCGCCCTCCCCCATAGTCCCACTGTCACCGGGTGGAGGTTCAGTGGCCAGTGTAGATGGAGGGGGCAACACGTAGGGAGGGCACCTCAAGACGTGGCATGTGCATGCCTCCACATGCATGTGCATGCATCCAAGGCAGGGGATCAGGACCGGGGAGAGAAATGGGAAAAAGCATAAAGTAAATATATAACTATATATATATATATAGAATGCACAGATACGTGTTCATAACACACACTGCAGTTTGTGAGCTTTCAATTTATTGATATGTGTCAAAAATGGTGAGATTTTGAGTAACACATAATCATTTACTATCATCTGATATGTAAATGTACTATAAATGAATATTAACTTTTATACTGAGTGCTTCAAATGAATTTTTTCACAAGCACAGCATGCCATAAATTAAAATACAACAGCATGATACCTGTAAAAGGACTAACAGGTATTGCCTTATAATGTCATACAAAACTGCATCAAAACATTTTGATTACAGAAAGCATATATGGTGGCATTACAAAACACCATTAAATGCTGTTTTCACACATGAAACAAACTCCAGGAGCATGCTGTACAAATGGCAACAATATGACAGCTGTCAAAGTGAATCAGATGGCTGTCAGATATAACTTGTATCTGTGACAGGCTTCAAACAACCACATTAGCAAAACACAAACCTCAATGGCAACCCAAACTAATAATGCTTTTAGTTTTTTTTTAAATGATGATTTCTAAGACACATTCAACTGATCATGATCTCAAACAGGACTGCATCAAGCAGCTGGCTTTTTTCCCCACAACTGATAGTATCTTCTATGACACAGCTTTTTGAAGCCCCTGTAGGCAATTCGCACCCATAAAGCAAAATTCACATTAGCCTGTCAGAATAGTCATTTGCTGCTCAAATCCTGGCTAAAACATCATGGGCCTTGAACTGGCTTCAATCAATTAAGTTACAAGGAAGGTCCTGTAAAGTTTATGACTATATGAGCTGATTTTATTACCTTTGAGTCAGCTAGTCAGAAAATGCAATTAGCTTCTTGCCAAACAAGCTGTTCTGTAGGTTACAGGACTATCGGCCATTAAAAAAAAAATTCCCTTCTCTTCACATTGGCATTTACCATGTGGCATTTTTAAACATGTACAAGCATATAACAGAACATAACACCACATGTGTGCCCATCTGACTGGCAGGAGCATAGCTTGCCATATCCCAGACCTAGGTTTTGCCACAAGAAACCATCAAAAATCTGTCAATACCACCCGTGCACAATTATGGTCCCTGGGGGTCTCCCACACACTCTTGCATCAGGCATGACTCTGGGTTATCTGTTCCTGTAAACAGTATCTTTTCTCTGAGCCAAATGATGCTGGGAACTTACTACAAAAACTTAATGCTGATTTTGGATCTTGCCAGGACACTGAAGAGGCTGAAGAAGAGGGCTGACTATCTTGAACTTTAAATGTGTGTTGTGAGTAAACTGAGATGGATTGGGGGGTCTAGGGATGCCTAGCTGATTATTATTTATTTTTTTACTGTTAAATTTAACATTCTTTATGCTATGGCCATTAAAAAGTGATTGCATGTTTGAATGGCGCTTCATGAAACATGTACTCCCCCTCCCCCCCCAGAGAGCAGCATTCCCACTGTAGTTAAGTACGCTTGATGCTTTTTCCATTTTAGCAAATGTTGGACTTTGGACTGCTTACTTTTAACTCATTTCAATTTCTGCTGTTAAGCTGCTCCACCAGGGTTTTTGTTGTATAGTCTACAGATCTTGTACTGTTAACCTGGGACTTCATGATGCGTATTGTCTTCATGCTGATACATTTTGAGATTTGTATGATGACTACTCCTACCGTTATGAGATTGTTTATGTCCCTTGCTTTCTTATGTTTTGAAGCCATACTAGGAGCTCATTGTAAAGGATCTAATGCTGCTTATTTCTGTATGTACTGTATTTTGTTCAATGTTTGCTTTTCAATTCTAAGGTAGTAGAAGAGACTTCACATTTTGTTTTCTCTTCCCTGTTGAAAGTAAGAGGGATAACACATAATTATTCCCAATTAATATATGGTACCACAAGACTCAAAGTGCAATCTAGCCTTTTGAATCAATGTTGTTTATGCAGATATCTTACTCAGTATATCACAGGTGTGGCACTTGCTGGCATATAAATGCTACAGTATGTATGTTAAATTTTCATGTCTACACAAACTTGCAGATAATGCTGTCATATGCCCTTCAGATGTACAAGTACCCTGAGAATCTCATTTAAGTCACTCTATAATAAGCACAGTATGCTGCTTATTGTATGTTGTATAATGTATTTGCTGTGAAATATTTGTAAGATTGATATTATTAAATAATGAAGAGATTTTACTAAAAAAAGTAAACAGTTTTATGATCAGTCAGCTTTATCAATTAGTGACCTTCATAACAACTTAGTTGAAAAGGTTGATCATTTTAAGTATTTGGGTTTTGTATTGAGTAGTTCTTTATTGTTTAGTAATCATATTGATTTTTTTATTAAAAATGCATATTCTCATTTGGGTCTACTTTACAGAAACATAGATATTGTTGGCAGATAAGGACCGTTAGGCCCATCCAGTCTACCCACAAGCTTTACACTTGTCTGTGGCCTCTGTACCTAACTGGGCAATGGCTTTCCACCACTCCTTGCCACCTTTAAGGTTCCTCTCTGCTTGTCCCAGGCATGTTTAAATCCCTCCACTGTGTGCACTCCCACCACCTCCTGTGGCAGACTATTCCATATGTCCACCACCCCCTCCATGAAGAATAACTTCCTCACATTTCCCCTTAACCTGCAACCTTCCAATTTCATATCATGCCCTCTTCTCCTTTCACTCCTCCTATATTGTAAGATGTCTCCCCCTGCCCTTGTTTATACCCCTAAGATACTTGAACATTGCTATCATATCCCCCTGATCCCTCCTCTCCTCCAGTGAGTACATACTGGGGCCCTTTAATCTCTCCTCATAAGATTTCTGGTGCAATCCCTGTACCATCTTGGTTGCCCTTCTCTAGACCACCTCCACCCTGTCATTGTCCTTATGAATGTGTGGCCTCCAGAACTACACACAGTACTCTAGGTGATGCCTCACCAGTGTTTTATACAATGGCATCACTACCTCCCATCTTCTGCTAGTGATACCTCTGACTATGCACCCCAGCATGTCACTGGCCCTCCCTGCAGCCTAGCCTTTATACTCTGCTTAGACACCTTTAGGTCATGTGAAATGATAACCCCCAGGTACCTTTCTTCCTTGGTGACCATCAGTAGCTCCCCCTCCATCCTGTTGCTCTCCCCAGGGTTTCTTCATCCCAGGTACATTATTTTACACTTCTTTGAATTAAACCCTAGCTGCCAAATGTCAGACTATTTTTCAACTTCCCAGATCCCTCCTCATTTTTCACCCCATCTGGAGTATCCAACCTGTTGCACAGCTTGGCATCATCTGCAAACAGACTGACCTTTCCCTTCAGCCCTTCCACAATGTCACTAATAAAGACATTAAACAGGACTGGCCCAAGGACTGATCCCTGCAGTACCCCCCGGTCACCCCCTTCTCCCCAGATTAGATCCCATTTGCCTCCACCCTCTACCTCCTGTCTGTTAGCCAGTTCCTAACCAAGTTCACCACCATGTACCACATGCCCAGACTACCCATCTTGTTAACCAGCCTTTTATGTGGAACAGTGTTGAAGGCATTGCTAATATTGAGGTAGGTGACATCCACCCCCCCCCTCCAATTTACTTCCTTCATCACCCAGTCAAAAAAAAATCTATCAGATTCACGTGACATGACTTTCCTGCTGTGAATCTATGTTGCCTCAGATCTTGGGTACCCGTTGGATTCCAAATGTGCCACTATTCTTTCTTTAAGTAGTGCCTCCATGATCTTTCCCACTACTGAGGTGAGGCTGACCAGCCTATAGTTCCCTGCCTCCTCCCTACTGCCACTTTTGTGTAGAGGGACAACATGTGCCTTCTTCCAGTCCTCTGGGATTATTGTTTGCCATTTAATTCTCTAACAATTTTGGCTCAATCTTTGATTGTATTGCTTATTGACTTTGGGCTTCCTATTTGTTGTGCAACTAATGAATCCTCTCTTAAAAGGGTGAAAATACTTAAGTTTATAATAATGTCTGTCAATACATTACTTTAAGTTCTCAATATATACTGTACACCATTGTGAACTAAATTAGTTTTCCTTTGAAGCTAGGTGTTCCTGTCTAAGGTTAGTTACTTTTTGGAGATTTTTTAAAGGTCCAGCTCAGTTTACATTTAAGAAAGGCTTAACATTTTCTTTCACAGGTTATTCAACTATGTTAGCTGGGACTGGTTGTTCAAAACTTCCATTTTACAAATCTACTGCTAGGCAGTGATGTTTTTTGTACAGGTCGATAAAGGATTGGAATTCCTTATCAAATGGTTTCCATCAGATTTGTTCTTATAATTTGGTTAAATCAAAGTTGAAGGTTCATTTTATTGTGTCTGCTACATGTGATTGTTTCATTTGATCTTGTGTTACACGTGTTGTATTTGTATTTTGTACTCGGGTCCCCCATGAAAATGGGCATTTGATGCCCTTGGGTTCTAAGCTGATAAACAACTCTTTAAAAATAAAATAAAGAAATATTTCATGAGCCTGTGTCCACTGCCTCACTGTCATTATGCATAACAGTTGACAAAACTCATAAGGCTCGACTGACAAGTTACTGATATATTTGCCCAGGAAATCTACCATTCTCAAAATACACTACAGTTGCTTTTTATTAGTAAAGCTACACATTTTTACAAAGATTGCTAATTTTTTAGCATCCATTCGATGTCAATATTTCCCCAGATACAGCAGTTCTGATTTACAGAACACGTATTTTTCTCAGTTTACTTTTAGACCTTTTGCACCAGCAATTTACAAAACGTGTTGTATCCTACACTCATGCTCCTGTTTAGTAGCTCCTCATATCAACACATCACCCATATACACAAGAACACATGGGATGTGATCAAATAACTGCTGCATGGTCCTATGGAACACTTCAGGCACTGAGACGATCTCAAAAGGCAAACATTAAAACAGTATCATCCAAATGAGGTGTTAAGGGTACATAGCTTCACACTAGTTGGATCAAATAGGATCTGCACAAATATGCAGAAGAAGCTAAGATGCTAAAGTATCATACTCCTCTAATAACTTCCAATATCTTATTTCTCCTAGGTGAATGATCCCTACATATTTGTGCATTCAGTTCTTTGGGATTGAAACACAAAGAAAGTTATCCATTTTTATTCTAGTTTCTTGACTTGAGCACATCATGCTGGTTCCCGTGTTCTCCATTGGTTGCCAGTGTGGTGATGCATCAGCTTTAAGGTGTTCTTGTTAACTTACAAGGCCCTGCATAGTCTAGATCCAGGCTACCCGAAAGATATCCTGACCTCGTACACTCCTGATTGCCCCCTCTGGTCAGCAGAGGCATACCTCTTGTTTGTTCCAAGATCCCATTTAAATCATCAGAATATAGGGTATTCCAAGTCAGTTCCCTGATTCTCTGCAATGCCAAATGAGAGGTGCTTCTTCTCTGGCCATTTTTAAATCCCATGTGAAGACTCACTTGTTCATGTTGAGTTTTGGCCCTAATGTTGCTGTGTATATTTTAATTTTGCTGTTTCAGATTATGTGTTATTTTTATTGATTTTATCTTAATGTGTTTTTTCTTAATTGTTGTATTTATTGTGAGGTGCACAAAACTCTCAAGATTGGGTGCAATATAAATTGCTTTGCTTTACAGTCTGTAAGAAACTGACCCCCCCCCCGCTCCATAGTAGACTCTTCCACTATCTCAATTATTTCTTTCTTCAGCAATCTGTCTGTTACTGTTTTCAGTTTGCCCCTTAATCTGATTGCCACCGCCCTGACTGCAAGCACTTCTGGCTGTGTATTGACATTCAGTTTTATGGTAACCTGCACTGGCAAGCATCCCACATCTTTAAATATATCACCAAACAGTGCCACCAAAACCCTCCAAAATCAGCACTCTTTTCCAAATTGTTCATGTGAGCTCTTTTGATGAACCCCAAGAGTGTATGTGTATCGAGTCCCAATATTGCAGGATGGTTACCTGGTACTACAGCAAAGAAACGGTTGCCTTCTTGTCCCTTGTGCTTCATATTTATCCAGTACATTCCAAGAACCTAAGTCTTTTCATCATTATTGACTGTCAAGGTCATCGACTTACTTAGCAATTTTAGTCACTTTTGCAAAGAACTCCAAATCATGGCTGGAATTATATGCACTTCTGGCCTAATGTGTCTTTTTTTATTTGAACAGTTCCTACATACTAACCATTATCACTGCTACAAGTACATTATTCCATGTAACCTCTTGTTTTTGTTGCACACATTCCCATAAGGATTCTTTTGTTAACATTTTTACACTGCTGACCATAATAAGCAGGGTATTTCTTAATTGCATGCATCCACTCACACTTGCAGCACTTTGTTTTATTGATATCTAGATACTTCACTCCTTATCGCAAGGCTTGTGACACAGCTCATTGGTCATATGTAGCCTTCACATGCTATTTTTCTCTCTTGACAACCACATCCATAGTAATGACTTGCATGTGCTTGTGTGCCTGTTCTGCCACTTGACAAATGTATAATACATACTCCACAGTCAAATCACTTTCCCACATAAGTATCTCATTCACCTTGGCATGATAATATCCAACAAGTATTTAGCCCCTTATCAGTGAGTCATGTAAAGCTCCAAAGTTACATGATTGACTGTCACAGAGTACCTGGCTAACAATTGACTTAACATGCATCACCAGTGCTGCCATCAACCTGCTGTGAACTTACAGCTGGGCTGTTCCTTTCTCATCAATCTTTGCACCGTTTCTCACACAGAACAGTCCTCTGAACACAGGAACACCTAGTTGCTTCAGGAACACCTCAGCACGTTCCTGCAGTAGGTGCAGTCTAACGCTAACTTAGGTACATGCTCTTGGAGATGGAACAAGAGTTTGACAGTAAAATAGATTACCTGTACATTTCTAAAAACCTGCACACTAATAGATGGATTAAATATAGCATATTTAACATCTACAAAATGTACAAGATATGTAAACAGCAAATAGGGAAATTAAGAGCACACCAGGAAAATCAAAATAAACATGGCTGTACAATAAATGATAAGGAATGTAAAAACAGAAAAGTCTAAACTGAACTAAATTATAAGCTGTTGCCCCTCAGTTCTAAGAAAAGGTCTTTGCACACAACTTCACACAGGAATTGAGTCATGCCCCTCTTACTGTATTTGCAGGATCCACCAGAGTTTCAACAGCACTGTCTGAATCCAAGGGTCGACTGAATGAGGCAGTTTGTGCAGTCCAGAATAAAGGCTTCTTTCTCCCAGTATTCCATAAAATTTGCCCATCTCATTGTTAGAGAGGAGGTCAGGTGCTATAACCCTACAGAGGCTGCTTCCCTACTCAAGGACTTTGTAAAAGCAGCCCAAACTGTCTGACCTTCTCCTTGAGAAACTGTCCCGAGGTTCAACCGGCTGTATGTCATTAGGCTAGTCAGTTAGCTGGCCCCATACATATGTGAGCACGGACTGGCTGA
This sequence comes from Neoceratodus forsteri, assembly GCA_016271365.2. NCBI lineage: Eukaryota > Metazoa > Chordata > Ceratodontiformes > Ceratodontidae > Neoceratodus > Neoceratodus forsteri. The sequence continues at coordinate 897,929,428 of CM057456.1, read as the reverse complement.
TCTAGTCACTCTGTCCTACCCTTGCAAACTTCTTGGCTCCAAGTCAGTTATCTAACAGGCTGCATAACAAACTTCCACTGTTAACCAATGTCAGGGCAAGTACAAGGAGATTACTGAATATTGTTACGTTCTCCACAGTTTCAGCAGGCTAACCTAGATTGTTGTATGCAGCAATTTACACACAGAAACAGGTATTTTAGGAATCCATAAAGAAAAACAATGTTACTGTATGTACATCTGAAGGGAAGAATTTGTCACACACACACACACACACACACATAAATAAACAGTGCCTCTTTGGTGCACACAGAATATGCGTTTCATTTATTCATTTATTTTTTATGACTTTGATAACCGAGTAAATGCTGTGATCTGTGGGACCATTTACAGGCACGTCCCGTGCCAAAAGGCACGGGTAGATACAAGATACAAAGAGTAAATCAAAAGGTAAAAACACAGTATAATATCATGGTCCTGACTACAATAGATACAAACAAGGGAGCAAACACCACAATTTAACAATAAAGGTGATGATAACAACAATAAAATGTAGTACTAATACACACAGCTAGACTTAACAGACAAATGGTTTAAACAGAAATGCAGAGGACTACTGCATATATGCAGTTACTGCCTCCTGGGCCTCATTTTATTTAGGTTCCCCATCCTTTTTTGTTACAAGGCCCCAAACTTCTGCTCTCTGGCCTCCTGCCTACACAGACCATCAGTTTTGCATTTTGTGGACCATTAAGGTGCTGAATAGGTATGATGTATTCCTGTAGCACAAGACTCCACTGCAGTAGCTTGACATCCTGCCCAATCATCCTGTGGAGCCAGGTTCAGGGATTATTGACCATGACCAAAGTGAACTCCCTTCCATGCATATATGACTATAATAAGTAGTTTGTGCATTTCACAAAACACAAAAGTTACTTAAGTTGTTAAGCACAGCTTGTCCTTCAGTGACATCACTTTCTGTCTCAAAAGTCCAAAAAAATGGCTGATCCGTTGATTTAATTCACAGATGATTCAGATACATATATCTCTAGACCACTTACACTTACAATACAACCTCAATTATCCAAACTCACTGGGGCACATAAGATTAGTTTGTATAATCGAGGAGTTCATAAAATCGAGGGTCCCTCTCACCATGTTCCTATGGTATTAGCTCAGGAGACATGGTACGAGTTTGGATAATCCATAGGGTCGGATAATGAGGGGGTCGGTTAATCGTGTTTATACTGTAAAGGTAAGCCCAATACTTTTTTTGGAAGATCTTTTTTATGGTCTGTTAGAATTGAAGGAGCCCAACACACATATAGTACCCACTGACAAAGAGAGAGAAATCTTGAAGCGCTGGGGCAAGTGGTTGACAGCATAGTCTGTGTCCACACTTCACATTTACTGACTTAATAAAAAGCTTTATTTTGCATTCTGCTGTGAAGTGTGTTATTTCCTTCATAGAGTGAGAAGTCTTCTTGGATTCATGTGCTACACTTCAGGCTGGCAACCTGCTTGACTCCGCACCACCAAGGTTGTAGTTCGCAGTCTCTCTGGTTGGAGCCATTCATTTATAGTATCTTCTTCTTTATGTACTGTAGCTCACAGCACAATACAAGCATTGTACTCCACTGACTCATCCCCTTAACTGCTCTGTCCCCAACCTGGGTCCCACATGTGACCTCTAGAGACTAGCATAACAACAAATAAATTACAGCCTCTGTAAGCTACCCATTTACAGGAAAGTTATAACTTCAGAGCTAATGACTCACTATCCCTCTATGTTCTAAAGACTGATAAAGCAATGTTAGAAATCTTCTGCATACCTTGAACCTCAGACTCAAAGCATACTTACACCACCCCTAGTGGAGTCATTGCAAGTGAGCTAATTTTTTATAGAGAGTTGAATTTATATCTATAACAAAATGATATTTGCATTTGTTAGATTATTTCAACATGTAACTACCATTATCAAACAATGAAGAAAGAAATCTATCGTTGTGCACATGTACTTTTTGAATATAATGTGAATAGTTTCTGCTGATCCCCAGGACCCACCCAAAAATATGGTACTGAATCTCAAGTGGCATATGCTGGTGAGGACAGGATTTAAATGAATACAAATAAACAAAGACTGTTTGGGGCTCACCATGATTCAAATTATTGCCATTGGCTGGCAATCTCCTGTGACCATTGAAATGACATGAGTTTAAAGAGGAGAAAGTCATGTCTATTTTGGTGCTTTTGTCTTCTGCAGATAAGACTTGATTGTTGCTTTACTGCCCTGCATATAGTTAAGCCAGTCAGAATTTTGGTGTGATTATTTACACATATTTCCCATGATGCATCACATAAAGGGGAATGTGTAATTTTACCTTTTCTTAAAATGTCGACAATAGTGCCAATACAATTTGTGCATAACCCTTGCCCCCAGTAGTTTTGAACTGAAGTGCTTTTCTTGAAACTACATTTGTATCTGGATTTCTCAGCTATACTGCACTGCCCACAGCCTCCATCAACTATGAAGAGTCATGCACCTTGCTAGTGACATGTAGGTGACAGCTAACTGTATGGTAAGGACATATTAAGGAGGAGTTAGTGTCTTGCAAGTTGAGTAGGGTCATTAGTATTTTGCATACCAGTATTGTAGTTTTGTGCTGCAGTGCTGATGGGTTTGTGCCTCGCAAACTGCCCAGCTTTCTCAGATTGAAGGGATACTTTGCATGTGTGGCCATACCTGTTCTATGTGTTTCCACAAGGGTTACTGTTTTGTGCTGCTCTCACGGGGTTATATTGAAAACTTGATAGTGCTTGGAACATAATTAGTGCACCTCTTCCAGTGTACCTCCTGTGGCCTGATACACACATTTGTATATGCTAACAGATTGTAGTACCTGAGTTTATGTATTTTTAGAATATGGGGCCCTCTCTCTCACACTTAAAATTCTCAGTGTAATCCAGCTATTGGAAACCACTGTTGATATTTAATTATTACAGAGAATTTCCAACTTTTCTAGTTCGACCTGTTTAATAAACAGAAATGTCCTACCATGCTATTTGTGTATGTCTCTTTGTTCCTGAATATTTTCTTGCTGCATTTAGTTTAAAATTAACTTTTAAAAGAAATCACACCTGTAACGTTTACCTCCAGCTACTGACCTGATTTTATTCATAATGCAATGGGTGATGCTATGTATGCTGTGTAATAGCAGATACTATCGATTGCGGGGAAAAAAGCCAGCTGCTTGAAGCATTCCTGTTTGAGATCATGATCAGTTGAATGTGTCTTAGAAATCATCATTTAAAAAAAAACTAAAAGCATTATTAATTTGGGTTGCCATTGAGGTTTGTGTTTTACTAATTTGGTTGTTTGAAGCCTGTCAGATACAAGTTATATCTGACAGCCATCTGATTCACTTTGACAGCTGTCATATATCTACTATTTGTACAGCATTCTCCTGGAGTTTGTTTCATGTGTGAAAACAGCATTTAGTGGTGTTTTGTAATGCCACCATATATGCTTTCTGTAATCAAAATGTTTTGATGCAGTTTTGTATGACATTATAAGGCAATACCTGTTAGTCCTTTTACAGGTATCATACTGTTGTATTTTAATTTATGACATGCTGTACTTGCGAAAAAATTCATTTGAAGCAATCAGTATAAAAGTTAATATTCATTTATAGTACATTTATGTATCAGATGATGGTAGTTGATTATGTGTTACTCAAAATCTCACCATTTTTGACACATATCAATAAATTGGAAGCTCACAAACTGCAGTGTGTGTTATGAACACATATCTGTGCATTCTATCTATATATTTTGTTATATATTTACTTTATGCTTTTTCCCATTTCTCTCCCTGGTCCTGATTCCCTGCCTTGGAGGCATGCACATGCCATGTCTTGAGGTGCCCTCCCTATGTGTTGCCCCCTCCATCTATGCTGGCCACTGAACCTCCACCCAGTGACAGTGGGACTATGGGGGGAGGGTGTTGACAATCCCAGGAGAGGAGAGCTGCCTTTTGGCTGCTCAAGCCTGCTCCTCCCCTTCCCCCCATGCTGGCACCCCGATGACCTGAGTCCCTTCCCGAACCCAGGTCACCGGCATAGCGTGAGGTAAGGCGGCCAGTGCCTCAGATCTCAGTGCCACCGGCTGACTATATTACACACACATATATATATATATATATATATGTACATTTATTTCTAACACTGTAAGTTGAAGGTGATACATGCTCGAAAATTCATAGTACTCTTGAGCATTGAAAAATATGGTGACTGGGATCATTCTTTAAAATTTTATTAGTGATTAATAAGTTTACTTTGATAGCCATGGTGATTTACTGTGTTGTTGGACACTTCAAAAATAAACTAGCTGAATTTGTGTCATTATATGAGTTTCCAAACAGGGACAAATCACCCATTAGGTTCTTTTTAATGGGTTAAATTTGTATTCCTGAACAAGCAATGGGAGTGGCAGTCTGCTGCTACTCTAACCATATGCTCTGCACATTTCTCCAATGACTGCTTCCAAAACTATATGCAGTTTAAAATGCAATACTATAAATGATTGAAACTGATTAAAGATGCAGTACCCTCAATACGTCCAGTCAGAATTAAGAAGACACCATTAACTGAAATTCCATACAAGCATACGTTTGAAGCAAGTGAATCATCTGAAATTGTGGCCACGCAAAGGAACAAAGCTATTTCCAAGTTTACCGTGTCTCGAGTTAGTCATCATTTAATTTTTCTGAATAATATTTTCTAATTTATTTTTAGTTTAATTTCTTTTATTTCAACTGCTGAGTTCAGGAAATTATTATTACAAATTATCATAGCACTGAAGTTGTATAAATAGAAACAGCCATGTCTAGTGCAGAAACATAGAATTTGCAGGCACATGTGGACCACTTGTCCCACCTCCTCTGCCCATTTTTCCCTGCCTGTAGTATCATCGCAGATCCTGCTTGATCTCCGACCCATTCACCTACCCACCCCATCTGTTTCCCTAAGATTCCCTTATGCCTATCCCATGCAGTCCTGAAGTCCACCACTGTTTTTACTCCCACCATCTCCACTGTAAGACTGTTCCAGATATCCATCACTCATTCTGTGAAGGAGTACTTTCTCACATCTCCCATGAATCAACCCCCAACCAGATTCTTATCATGCACCCTTGTTCTTAAGCAAATTAAGCAACTTAGTTCTGAAAATTACTTCCCTCCTGTCCCTTATTTATCCCTCTGAGGTTTTTAGAGGTCTATATCATATGCCCCCTCTCCCTCCTCTCTTTCAAGTGTATATGTTGAGGTTCTGTAATCTCTCTTCATAGGGCTTTTGATGCAGACCCTGCACCATTTTGGTTTCCCTCATCTGGCCAAGCTCAGCTCTGTTTATGTCATTCCAGAGATGTGGTCTCCAAAACTGGACACATTGCTCTAGGTGTGGTCTTATTAGCGAGCTATACAGAAGCAATAACACCTCCCGCTTTCTGCTGGTGATACCCCTCTCTATGCGCCCCTGTATCCCACTAGCCCTCCAAACTGCCTTGTCATACTGACTGGCCACTTTTAGATCATCTGATATGATTACCCCCGGTCTCTTTCCTGGTTGGTGGTCATCACTACCACTCTACCCATTTTGTACTCTTAACCTGGGTTTCTGTGCCCCAGGTGCATTGCTGTTCACTGTTTCATGTTGAAACCCAACTACCATACCCTTGACTAGTCCTTGAGTTTTCTCAGGTCTGTGCTCATCCTTTCCCCCCACCCCAAGTGTCCATCCTATTGCAGATTATGGTATCATCAGCAAAGAGGCAGAGCTTCCCTTCCAGCTCCTCTGTAATCTCACCTATAAAAACATCAAAAATGATCAGTCCCAGCACTGATCCCTGAAGCACCCCACTGGTCACCCCCCTTTCCTCTGAGTGAACTCCATTTGCCACCATCCACTTGTGACTATTCCAAAACAAATTTCTTACCCAGTTTACCACCTTTGGACCCACTCAAACACAGTATGCTCACATCTTCAAAGCTGATTTTATATTGGCAATCCACAGACCATGATGGAAGAAAAACAGAAGTTTTCCATCAAGTCACACAGCTTCCTATGTTGCCCGTGGACATATTGACCCTCAAGTGTCCTTTCTGACTCCCTCCTCCCATCTATTTAATTTGTTTTTCTCTTTTCCTGAGCCAGTCCCCTTTGGCCTTGTTATTCCCCCTAGCCCTGTCACCTGTCATCTGTGCTGCGTACTACCATGCTGTCATGCACTGGCACATGTGCTCACCCTCCCAGAGCCTTATAGTTTCCACAGTCATGGTATCAGACTAGGTAACATATGTGGTAGACGGCAGCACAGTGAACAATGCAGAGCCTGCAAAGGAGTGTGGCAGCATGGCATAACACCCTCAGATGTTTCAGTCATGTTGTCACACTTTGTGACCTGTGGGTGAGGACTCAGCAGACCCATGCATGTGCATGGATCCTTTTCATGAGTGGTCAACCCTCCCCTATTTGGTCACCTTGTGCTACAGACCTGTACACCCTTGGAGGAAGACAGCATCATGCAGGACACTAATTTATAACCCCTCTACCACCAAGCTACTGTGGTCTGGTCTTTAACATGTGTTGCTGTTGTGGCGACAGATCAGTCATAAATGATTCAGCCATCTACACCACACAGCCATACCTAGCTATTATAATTTCTGCTTATGTTGACCATACCAACCCCAATATTCTTAATCAACCAATAAGGTATGACCAGGGGTTACATTAACTGTATGTTAATCAACCCTAGGGGACGTAATGTGGAATGAGGTGAAGCATAGTGCCACATGCCCTAAGTGGGTGGTTAACATACATTTAGTGTAATATCTGGCCGTACCTTATCCAAAAGAACACATATTTATGACCGTCATCATTTTATTGTATGTCATGCCTTGATGGCCCAGCACCATTTTATGGTGCCATGAATTGATAATCATAACAATTCTAAATGAAATAGAGGTTTGTGTGATGATGCAGTCCTTGTTTTTTTTCACTCTGCTTTATTAATAAGCCATGCAACATAACATGACAAATCAATAAATTTTTCAAGTGTATAGCAATGTCAAGAGCCCAATTAATGACATGTACAGCATCAAATCTGCATGTGTAGATCCATTGAATGTACCTCAATAAAGTATTTTCTGTTAATTAGACTACAAAGAACAGCCTCCTCGCTCCAACCTTCCAAGAGGCCTCATGACTTAAAAGAAGGGTACAGCTATATATGTAATAGATATACCACTCTGAGGTGTGCGGTTGCGCTCTGATATACGCATGCCTTGGTGTGCGTTGTACACACAAGGTCACAGGCCGAGTGCATCAACCACCCATGGCGTGCATATATCAGAGCGTGACCGCACACCTCAGAGTTGTTTATCTATCTTATAAAATGTCAAATTGTTTTGGAGGGGGGTAAAAGTTCAGGTGTGCGATTGTGGTCTGATATACGCATGGTCTTGTGATGCTCATCGTCCAAAAAGAACAATTTCCCTACCCATTTATAAATATATTGTATGTATGTATATATATATATATATATATATATATATACTGTATATAGATATATATATATATATATATATATATATATATATACATATAACAAAATTGACTTCATACAAATAATGGAATGTCATAATAAATGTCTGCATGCATTCTATAAGTAGAATCTATTGAAAAAGTGAACAATAATTAGACCACATAAACAACTAAAACTGGGTTACCCAATTAATTCCCATGGAAAAGGAAAAATTATTGCCTGTTCAATATATTGTATTCTCCAGAATCTATTCATCATTCATCACCTCTGAAACATAGAAACATAAAATTTAACAGCAGATAAGGATCGCCAGGCCCACCTACTCTGCCCATTTCCCTACCTACTGTACAAACTCCAGATCCTACTTGATCTGCTGACTACCTCCTCCTTTCCACCCCTTGTAATGCCTTCTGCCTGTCCCATGCATTCTTGAATTTTCCTACCATTGTTGCCCCCACAACCTTCTCAGGAAGGCTATTCCATGTATCCACCACCGTTTCTGTGAAAAAATACTTCTTCACATTGCCCTTGAGTTATCCCCCCCTTCAGCCTCATTTTGAGACCCCTTGTTCTTGCAGATCTTTTTCTGAAAGATGCTGACCTCTGGAACTCTATTGATCCCCTTGAGGTATTTGAATGTCTCTATCATATCCCCCTATCCCTCCTTTCCTTCAGTGTATACATACTGAGTTCCCTCAATCTCTCCTCATATGGTTTCTGGTGTAGCCCCTGCACCATTTTCATTGCACTTCTCCGGACTGCCTCCACCCTGTCAATGTCCTTTTGCAGATGAGGTCTCCAGAACTGCATGCAGTACTCCAGATGAGGCCCCACCAACTGCCTGTACAGTGGCATCACCACCTCCTGTCTTCTACTGGTGATACCTATGTATGTACACCCCAGCATCCCCCCCCTTTCCTCACTGCCTTCTCACATTGTTTGGCAACTTTTAGATCATCTATTATGACAAGCCTATGTCCTTTCCACTTTGGTTGTTGTTAGTCCCCCATTGTGTAGTCCTCCCTTGGTTTTTGTTCCCTAAGTGCATGACTTTTCACTTTTTGGCATTGAATCCAAGCTACCACACCCATGACCACTCCTCCAACTTGACTGTCTCTCCTCATCTTTTCCACACCCCTGGAGTGTCAACCCTATTACACACCTTTCCTTTGAGTCCCATCACAATGTCACTAATAAAGACATTAAAGAGAACTGGTACTAATACTGAACACTGTGGCACACTGCTGGTTACTCCCCTTTCTTCAGGTTGAATCAGTTTATCACCACCCTCTGTGTCCTGTTGCTAAGCCAGTTTCTGACCCAGTTTACCACCTTGTGACCAACTCCCAGACTGCCCAACTTGTTTACTAACCTCTTGTGTGGGACTGTGTCAAATGCCTTGCTAAAATCTTGGTAGGCTATGTCCACCACCCCTCCCTGATCTACTACTCTTGTCACCCAGTCAAAAAAAATCTATCAGATTCATTTGACAAGACCTTCATGTTGTGAATCCATGTTGCCTTGGGTCCAGTGCCCCACTGGCTTCTAGATATTAAACAGTCCTTTCCTTTAACAGTGATTCCATCATGTTTCCCACCACTGAGGTCAGACTGACCAGTGTATAGTTTCCCAGTTCTACCTTGCTTCCACTTTTGTAAAGGGGTATCATGTTTGCCCTCCTCCGGTCCTCTGGTACTACTCCCTCCTCCAATGATTTGTTGAATAGGACTGTCAGTGGTGTCAGTAGCACCTCTCTGAGTTCTTTTAGTATTCTGGGATGTATCCCACCTGGCCCCATTGCCTTGTTCACCTTCAGTTTCAAGAGTTCCTTTAGGACTTTCTCTTCTGTGAATGGTTTGGTGTCCACCCTTCTCCCCTGTGTGTGTGTGTCTGCTGGATGATTCCAGTCCCTCTCCCTTCCCTTTTTTCATAAATACTGAGCAAAAGTATTCATTCAATATCTCAGTTTTTTTCAGGTCCCCCTCCACCCTCCCCACCCTTTACTCAGCCTCTCTATCCCTCCCTTGGCCTTTCTTATTTCCCTTATGTACCTTAAGAAGGTTTTGTTCCCCTCCTTCACTGTCTGGGCTATCCTTTCCTCTGTTTGTGACTTTGCACATCTGACTGCTTTTTCCTCCTCCCTTTGTTTAGCCTGATACAGTTACCTGCCTTCCTCCCTCTGCATTTCCTTGTATTTCCTGAATGCCAGTTTTTTCTATCTAACCATCCCTGCCACTTCTTTTGAAAACCATAATGGTTTTCTTTGTCTTCTTGCTTTGTTAACTTGTTTCACACCAAGGCTTGTTGAGGTTCTCTCACTGTACCTCTACTCCCCCTCCCTCACCCTTTGCCAGTGATTTCTTGAGGCATTCTCCCATTTTAGCAAAGTCAGCCCTGTTGAAGTCTAGGACTCTTGCTTTTGTGTGGCATGACTCTTTTACTATCTTTACCATGAAACATACTAAATGGTGGTCGCTGTACCCTAAATGGCTGCCCACTAATACAGCCATTATTCTGCCTCGATTTGTGAGAACCAAGTCCAATATTCCCCCTCCTCAGTGGGTTCAACTACAAGCTGCGTGAGGCATGCCCTCTGCAGGGCATCCAGGATGACCCTGCTCCTGGATGTGGCCACAGCATAGGTGTTCCAGTTAATATCAGGCATATTTATGTCCCCTACCAACAACACTTCCTCCTCTTCTGCCATTTTGCAGATATTATCTACCATTTGCCTATCTGCTTCTTCCCCTTGCACCAAGGGTCTGTAGATAACCGCTGTGTAGATAGTGTTGCCATTTTCTGACTCCAGGGTGACCCACAGTGCTTCCTCTACTCCTTACTTCCCATTTATTTCAGTTGCTTTGATCCCCTCTTTGATGTAGATCCCTACCCATCCTCCCTTTTTGACTTCTCTGTCTTTTCTGTATACTGTGTACCCAGGTATATTAACATCTCAGTCATGGCTTTCCATATACTAGGTTTCAGTGACTGCCACAATATTCAGGTCCCCTCTGCCATCAAAGCCACTAGGTCAGGGATCTTGTTACCCAGGCTGTGGGCATTTGTGCACATGGCCCTCCATGTTTTGATGGCTTCACCCCTACTTGTTCCCCTCTTATCCCTTCCCTTGTGCCTCCCCTGAGATTGCCTCCTGTTTCAGTTCATTGTGTTTTCCCATCCTTAGTATCCTCTTGCCTGACTATCTTAATCTGTTGGGGGCAGCAGTTGAGTTCTTTCTCTATATTTCCACCTCCCCACTTGGCTAGTTAAAATGTTTGACAATGAAACATTCAAAACTTTCACTCAGGATCCTGCCCCAACCCCTCCTGAATAGATGCAGACCATCCCATGCATACAAGCCTGCATCTCTCCAGGTGGGCCCCCAATCCCCAATGAAGCCCAGACCCTCAACTCTGCACCAGTTCTTCAACCATTCATTCAATCCCATGGTGTGGAGCACATTGGCTTATCCCATGCTGTAGACATATAGCATGTCTGAGAAGGTTACTGAGCATGCCACCTGCCTAAAACCCCTCCACAACTCTGCGAACCCCCTCTGCACTGCCCAAACCTCACTGTCAGACAGATCATTTGTGCCCAGGTAGACAATGACATCTAGCTCCCCTTCACATGCTGTTGCCCCTAGGATCCTCAGGATTCACCTCATATCCCTCCAAGCTGAGGTGCCAGGCAGGCACCGTACCTCTCTCCCTCCCTCCTCCTTTCCCCACCCCAATTCTATCCTCCTAATAATAGAGTCCCCAACTAGGAGTTGCTTCCTTCTCCTCTGGGGCCCCTTGCCTCCCCCTGAGGTCTCCACTATGGAGGTCTCCCACATACACCTTGTCCACCACTTCTGTTTCCTCCATAGGATACCCTTGCTCTGTCAGAATGGTGTATGAGTTGTGGAGTGGAGCCACAGGTTGAATGTGCTTCTGTCCAACCTCCCTCACCCTCCCTGAGCACACCATTGTCCAACCGCCCCTCCTTGCTTGCATCCTCTGAGGTAGCAGGGGTGTCTTCAGTGGTCCCTGGGTGGGGGAGGAGGTTACCAGAATCCTAGCCAACTCTGCCTGGAGACGAGCAACCTCCAACTTCAGCCCAGAGAGGTGCATGCAGATAGGGCAGCATCACAGCCTCCAGAATGTTTTCTGGAAGACTTCTGCCCCACAACCACTGCATTGCACCACTCCCATCATGTCTGTTGTTTGTCTTCTCCTTCCTGATCTTCAGGTACTCAAGTAAATTTATTTTTTTATATATATAAAATCAAGCAGCTGTGTTAGGAAACATTGACAATTAAAGAGCCTTTTTCACTCTATGCCACTTGTCAATCACTCAGTAGCCCACATCAACTTGGGAGACAAAAAGCTACCTTTGATAACCCTGTGTAGATGTATGCAAACACACCCCTCCTAAAGTAGGACCAGAAGTAATGGAAGTGTCTACAGGGCAGCCCTATAAATGTACACGCACACCTGGGATGGGTGGGGTGAGGGGAGGGTGGATGGGTGGCTGTAACTGGAGGTATTGTCTCCCAAAAACAATCAGCCCACTTCAGTCTGAGATACCAGTCAGGTTCCTCAGCTCCCAGTTCCTGCAACAATCATCACTGTTTTTCCAACATGTGTTTTTCTACAGAGTCTGTCATCACATCATGGCTCAATTCTGACAAATGATGATTGTATTGCAAGCATTTCTGATAACGGTACAGAACAATGCTGATCATTTCCAGAGGTAAACAACTAAACTTTAATTAAATTGTAGCAATGGTTACTGTACATGACTGAGTCACATATGCTGTCCTTCTGTTTTGCAACTAATGTTATGATGATGCAGACTACTTTGAATGTAATCAGGCAGATTAATTTAACAGTTCACATGACACACATGCCAGTAATGATCTTACCTGTCATTACATGGTTTCTTTTTTTTTTTTATTGTTTAACCAGGAGTGGCACACTAAGCTGAAAGCTTTTTTACAGGTTTGACCTGGGCGCACAGGGAAGTTAACTGTCTTGCTCAGGGTCACACAGTATGCAAGTGGGGGCTGTGGGATTCAAACCCAGGTCTCCAGATTTACAGCTCAGAGCCTTAAACCACTGCACTATCCTGCCTTCCTTGCATATCTTGCACATCTTGCACATCTTTATGACAACAGCAACAGGGTGCAAACAAACTTCCTCCTCAGTAAAATAAATCCAATCCCCAAACTAAGTCATGAGCCATAAAGACCTGGGGCTTGATATTCAAAACTTTATGCAGGCGTTAAGAGGCATTTGCCTGCACTAACTGGGTTTTGGGCCCAGTTCATCGGTGGGATCTATATTCAGAGACCCCTGTAGCACAGGCTAACACTGGTTACACCCAAGCATTAACATAATGCTGTTCCCATGCAAATGAAGGTGTCCTCACTGCATAGAAATGCAGTGGCAAATTCAGTGGTTGCATTGCTGGTAAATGGTATCCAAAGGACCACTCATTGCCACCATTGCAAACCAAGTCCTAAATGGATGCAGAGCCCTGGCAGTGGGGTGGCTGTACTGCCACCACCCACCCCCCTCCAACCATCCTGTGACAGGCAGACAGCACCCTCTGAGTATTGGCACTGCCCATCCACTGGTCCCCTGTCCCTGTTTGTGTAAGTGATACCCTAGTGACTAGTGGCACCGCTAAGCCTTCAATCACCCTTCACAGTGATGAAAGCACGGTCCCTTGTGTCTAGCCCCCCTCCCACCAACACCCACCCTGGTGCATGCAATACAGTCCCTGGTCTCCAGTTGCATACTCCACCCTCTGATTACCTGACACATACACAATCTCAGTTATCTGGTGTCCAGTGGCACACCCCACCATCCAGTACCCCAACCTGCATGCAATCTCAGTTCCATGATATCCAGCGGCATCCCACCAATGTCCAATAACCCAACCCATCCACACACCCATATTCCCTGCTCTCCAGTGGCACCCCCACGCTCTGATTCCCCATCCTGTAGTCCTTGCATTATGCCTATGGACTAGCAACAGCACCACCTGCTGCTCCTCTGTCCACTGGCAACCATCTGACACCAGTATCCAGTGTACACCTAACCCCTCCTCCCTCCCTCCCTCCCCCCAATGCCAGTCACCTCACAGACCAGTAAACTACAGTTGACAGTTCTTATTCAAACAACCCAAAGACTTACCTTACAGCTGTCCAGGGGATCTTGCCAACACTTTTACTGCCTGTCAACTCATTTATTGCAGTTTCACATTTCTGGTTTCCAAGTGGTTACCAACAGGTAAAACATATTAGCTGACACTGGGCAGCATTCCACTTTACACTGTAGACTCTTCTGGTTCTGGAGCACTCTCAGTATTTAACAGCTGCCTCGCTGAAATCCAGGATTGGATGAAGTCCAACTGGCTGAGGTTGAACTCTGGAAAGACGGAGATGATGGTTTTGGATCCAGGTCGCTGGATGGGGGGGCCGAGGGCAGGCTGTCCCTAAGGATTGTTCCTTGGAGATGCCGAGCTTCATGCCTCTGAACAGGTGCAAGACCTAGGGGTGCTATTGGACGCAGGGCTGACACTTCGTGCAGAGGTGTTGGCTGTCATTAAGTCATATTTTTACCAAACATCGCTAGCATCAAGCACCTTGTTCCATCTGGTGACCTACCTACATTGATCCATGCCTTTGTGACCTTGCATTTGGATTACTGCAACTTGCTTTACTTTGGGCTACTGGGGGTTGATATCCACCGCTAGCAGCTGATGCAGAATTCCACAGCCCAGTTGTTGATGTGGACTCCTAGATTTTCGCATATCACGCCGGTGCTGCGGGAACTGCACTGGCTGCCTGTTCAGTGGCGGATCACCTTTAAAGTTGGATTACTGACATATAAAGCCCTACACAGACTAGGCTCTGACCACCTGAAAGAGCTTCTGATCCCTTATCACTCTGAGCGACCACTCCACTCAGCTGACTAGGGGTTGCTGGAGATTCCAAGGGTGGTTTTAAAATCTGCCGGGGCCCAGGCATTTATGTTCATGTCCCCTACCCTCTGGAATTCTCTACCCCATCAGATTATGGAGTGTATGACCATGGGGGGATTTAAACAGGCCCTGAAAACATTTCTGTAGAAAAAGGTATTCGGTGATGAAAATTGTTGATTCGCTTTGTACTGTATATTTTAATGTGATTATGGTGCTGTTTTATTTGTTTTAACTGTCTTAACTGTACTGCGCCTTGATATTCGAAAGGCGCATCATAAATAAAGAATATTATTATTATTATATTACACTGCACTCAGCCATCTCTTTCCTGCCACTGCTGAGCTATTCAGATCAAACCGTGAATGAACCCAGTGACACACTTCATTCAGATGTAGCATCATGCCCCTCCCACTTGCTCATCCATAAATACCACTAACAATGATAAAAAAAGTCTTATTTTAAATTAAAATGAAATACATCACATAAAACCACATAGATTAAAAATAAATACAAAATGACATATATTTAACATGCCATGGCTCTACTATGCATAAAAGTGTTATTTTCCCATAGACCAGTTTCCCTTGAGATCTTTTTTCCTTTTACATCAACTGTGGATTCGCTACTCATGATTTCATATGGTCAAACACTGCTTTGGTGGGGCCATGGCCTATCCATTACATATACAACCTTCCTGTCTTCATAGTGACGTGATATTGAGCAATAATAATATCAATCTTTCCATCTTTCTACAAGTTTAATTGAAAATATCAACTGCTCACACAATACCTCTGAGTCACAGACTGTGTTTTCATCTTCTGCTGATGTTGCTGACTTCCCAGATGAATTGGGAATAGCAGTTTGCCCTACATTTGATATGCCTTTGGGAAGTAGTATTGATGTCACAACTACTGATGGTGTTGGTATACTGTCAACAGCGCGACGGAATAATAGTGCAGTGAAATGTGCGTTGTGGAAATAGCATCACTTAAAACGGCAATGTGTACAGAAAAGTGTGGAGATATAATAGCGCATGACTCCAAATATTCATCTCCCCCGACATTCTCCCTCCCGGAGTTGGAAGTAGTAAATTGCTCCCCGTACCGGAGTTGGTAATAGTAAATCCCACCTACTTTCTTCACCACCCCATGTGATTTCCGCTATTGGTGCTTTGCGTCATATTTCTGAAGTGCAGTTTTCGGTGGCAGTATTTTGTCCAGGCTCTTATCAACCACACTGTGTTTTTCTTAGTAGTCTTGTCATGAACCCGATGGTGTTAATATACATTTCCCTTAACCATCTGCCACCAAGAACATTCAACAGTCAAATATCCTTTTGTCACCAATATCGATGTGTAGTATACATAGAAACATAGCAATATAGACTTTAATTTCAGATAAGGACTGCATGTCCCACCTAGTGTGCCCATTTCCCTACCTACCTACTGGATAAGTTGCAGATCCTAGTTAACCAACAGCCTATTTCTTCCTACCCCCCCACAAGAATTGCCTTATGTCTGTCCCATGCACTATTGAAATCTCCCATAGTTTTAGGCACCACAACCTCCTCAGGAAGGTGGTTACAAGCATCCACCACCCTCTCTGTGAAAAAATATTTCCTCATATTGCCCCTGAGCCGTCACTCCTCTATCTTCAAATTATGTCCCTTTGTTCATATATAAAGGTTCAAATGAGTGTGAGGATGTTCACCAAAACAAAAGGTTTATGAACCCTTGTTTGTGTTTTTTAATTTCTGTTTGTGGTCACCCTCAGCCAACAACAGTCCTTTTCACTTCTTCTGGGCAGCCACAACCCTGTCCCCATCCCAAACCTCCAGGACTTATCTTACACCTGTAATGAAACACCATTGGATCCCCTCCCCACAGTGGACACTGGAGGAATTCACCAGTTTCCTTAACAATGCATCATGTGGTTCTCCCTGAGTGAGCATAGCTCAGTGTGGTGCAGGGTCGGCTGGCTGCCTACAGCGGTCAAAGGTCTGACTGTTTTTTTCCCTTTTATGGCTGCAGTGGGCATAGCCCAGCAGATGTTTAGCTTTAGAAAAGGACTCCCTGCATAAATTACCTTCCAAACAACATGACAGAGTGTTAAAAATAGTGTCCTCCACTGAAGCCTCATTACTACACTGCCTGTGTGTGTGTGGGATCTGGAGAGCACTATTTTTCCTCTGGCTTGAATAGTTAATTTCCCCTTCCTGCAAGGCATCAAAGGAGGCAGGACTTTGTCTAGGGGCATGACCAGGACACCTGAATGGACAGGTTTGGGGGAGGAGGGCAAGCAGGTGCCACCCACTAGGGGCAGGCAGGTGTTTCCAAGGGGTAGGGAACTTGCAACCATGGTTAAGGAGGAGATACCTCCTAATTTCTCCCTTTCCTAGGTTGCAAGAACATTTTCAGAGAGAACATCAAGGGTTTTGTCAAGTAATATACGTTAAGGTAACAGCAGAAAGTAGACCTTGTGAATCCTGGAACATTCTGGTAAGTGCCGAGTTTTGATGCTCTGACATTTATAAAAATAAATGAATATGGTCTGCATTCAAATTACAATGTATTTTGTGATACACTTTACTCCATCCACTGACACTGCAACATTTCAAACTGCAACACTGGGGCTAGTAGCATGGCATTATTGCCTGGAGGTTATAGTAAGGAGCTGTGAATGAGCTCTGTACATCCAGCAGACAGAGTTGAATCCTGCATGTAGGACTGCTATCAGTAGCACATGATCCTAGCAGGATAATCAGAAAATATAAGCTTTTCCGCATCCTCATTATGGCAACGTATTCACCTGGATGTAAACATTTGATCAGAGGCAATCTGATTTTAGCACAGTGACAATTACTACCAGCAGAACAATAAAAAAGTGGAAATAACTTTTTTTTATCAATGATACCAACTGGACTTGTAATTCATATAATCTGAAATGGTAAATACTCACATATTTAGTGTATTGTACAGTTGGCACATGTTTACATGCTTTATGCAGAGATGTAATATCCTCCCTGTAAAGTAAAAGCCACTATTTAACGGAAATACTAAATAAATAAATAGAATGGTAAGCGCTAAGTCTTTTTCCTTCACTGCTTATTAAAACAGCGGAGCCATATGCACATTTTGCAGTGATGTAAAATTTGTTAGCTTACAAGCATATATTACATTGTGTTAATTACACATTGGTTGAAAAAAATGTTCAGAAAGCTGTACAATTATCTAATATTGATTCAGATAAGAGCATTATATGTTAATGTCAGGCATATATTAGAAAGGGAAAGAAAGCTTATGAAATTAGGCATGTAAATGGAAATGGTACACCCATAAATGAAGAAGTTAAAATGAAAGGTCTTCTGAAGGTGTTGTTATGAAATCCAATAACAGAAGATGTTATTTTGTGTTAATAGCTTTTGAATTGAAATATTCTTGTCATGAAATATCTTTAGCAGTAATGCAGTAGCCATTCAAACACATCTTACATAGACAGTATATTAGACCATTTGCTGCTGATAGAGTCAACATGTACTGCTGTGGGAATGTTACAAGTCAATCAATCAGTCATTCAAAATATTTACTTATCCAGGTGGGCACCATTGAGCAAGGCTCATTTGCAAGGTGGACCTGGTCATAAATACATCAAAGTACAGTACAGAAGCAGGTATACAAAAAGCAATAATATACAAGGAAGAAAAAGTATATACAGTGTATACAGTACAGTACAAGGTTGAAATAAATAAAAAAAACAGAATTATTTTACCATTGAAGAAGTCAGCAGATGTACAACCAACCATAGGCATACAGGGGTTATAAGCAGACATCTTCTGAGTGAGGAAGCAGGCAACTACACATATAGGGAAAGAGGCCATGTATGGAATGACAGGTTAGAGAGGTAAAGAAGAAGAGGGATATATTACCAACGACTGGGGGAAAAATTGGGCTAAAATCATAGAAAGTGACGATGGCTGTCATGAACTTGTTTATTATGATAATGACGGAGGAGGGATAGATAATTGGGATACTACTGGGGATGGGGTGGGACTTTAGCCAGGCTGGAGTAGACAGGGAAGGATGGGTGCAGCAGGAAGAATTAATAGGGAAAGAGTGAGAGCCAGGGGTAGAAACATGGTGAGCATCAGGATGGAAAGAGGGAATTGCAGAATTAGTGGGCTAGTGGTGAGGAAAACATTTGCAAGGTGCTTTCATGTAGTAATTGTAGAGTGCCATGAAGATATTCAGGCTAACAGAGCAGCTCAGCTTCAAGTTTCTTTGTAAACCATTCCACAATGTGGGAAAAGAGAATCTTAGAGCAGCTTTGCCTAAACGAGTTTTGACCCTTGTAACTTGGAGGGTAATTAGGGAATAGCTCTTTAGAGCGTAGGTGCCTAACACACTCCGGGAAATACAATCTGAGACATATGAGGGGAGCTTGTTGGTCACCACTCTGAAGGCCCATAGGGTGGCATTTCTATTCCTTCTATAGTGAAGGGAAGTCCAGCCTAACGATGAGTACAGCGAGCAAGTGATGGAAGAAATTATTCTCCTTCTATTCAGCAGTAAATGTAGGCTATGTTTTATGGTGGATAACATGCATAGGTCAGAAAGCCAACTCGTTGCCAAAGTGGTTGTTGTCTGCATATAAATTGTATTTGACACCTACTTGTTACTACAAGGTGATGTGTATTACTTGGGTGCTGGGTTTGCTTGTGAGACAGTATGTCTGGAAGCTTTAGCTTGGAGATTGTGTGAGACGAAGTTTAGCATTGCCTTGGGAAGTGACCTAAGGCTTATTTTTTTAGTATGTAAATTGGCACTGTGTTGTTAATTTTAAGGAAAAAGTACAGATTGATTCAACCATGGCCCAATGAGGAGAGTGTACATTTTAGTAAAAGAAGATTTTTAGGTAATATTTTCCCTTGGATGCATTAGATTTCCACAGCTGCATTACTGCATTTGTCTGACAGACATAAAACTGTAAATGTAAAGAAATGCTTGATTTATTTGTTAAATTCTGATTTCCAGTTCTGCAGGCCCTCTCCTGTCAGTGTCAAGGGCAGATGCACTTAGCTGGCTCAGTGAAGCCAGCTCAGTTAACATAGAAACATAGAAACAGAGAAGTTGATGGCAGATAAGGACCGCAAGGACCATCCAGTCTGCCCATTTCTTTTTCTACCTTATGAGTGTGCCACAGGCCTTTGCTCTATCAATGGCCAATCTATTCATACTCATCTGTATTTCTCCCTTATGCCTATCCCATGCCTGTTTGAAGCCCTGCACTGTATTTATATCCACTTCCTGTGGTAGGCTGTTCCATGCATCTACCACCCTTTCTGTGAAAAAAAACTTCCTCACATTACCCCTTAATTGGCCTCCCTCTGACCTCATGCTGTGTCCTCTTGTCCTGCTATTTTTCTTATATTGAAACATTTTAGGCTCTTTCACCTTGTTAATGCCCTTAAGGTGTTTGAATGTTTCAATCATATCACCTCTCTCCCTCCTTTGCTCTAGGGTATACATATTGAGTTCAGTTAATCTGTCCTCACATGTTTTCTGATGCAGTTCCTTCATCATTTTGGTTGCCCTTCTCTGGACTGCCTCAATTTGGTTAATGTCCTTGTGAAGGTGTGGCCTCCAGTACTGCACGCAGTACTACAGATGGGGCCTAACCAGTGTCTTGTAAAGAGGGATTATTACCTCCCTCTTCTGACTTGTGATACCCCTACTAATATACCCCAACATCCCTCTAGACTTACCTACTGCTTTAGAGGTCTGCTTGGATGATTTTAGGTCATCAGTGATGATGATGCCCAAGTCTCCTTTCTTCTCTTGTGACTGCTAGCAACTCCCCTCTCAGTCTATAGGTGGCTTCAGGGTTTCTCTTCCCTATGTGCATGATCTTGCACTTCTTTGCGTTAAACCCCAGTTGCCACTCTTCCGACCATTTTGTTAGTTTATCCAGAACTCTTCTCATTCTGCCCACCCCATCTGGATCATCTACTCTGTTGCAAATCTTGGTGTCATCTGCAAACAGACAAACCTTATCCTCCAGTCTATCTGCAATGTCACTGATGAAAATACTGAAGCGGACTGGCCCCAAGACTGATCCCTGAGGTACTCCACTTGTGACTTGCATCTCTTCTGACTGTATACCATTTACCATCAATCTCTCTTTTCTACCCGACAACCAGTTGACCAACTTCTGACCCACCCTGAGCCTACCCAATTTATTAATCAATCTTCTATGTGGAACTGTATTGAAAGCTTTGCTGAAGTCAAGGTAGGCGACATCAGCTGCTCCCCCATGTTCCACCACTCTGGTTACCCAGTCATAGAAATCTATGAAATTAGTTTGACAGGACCTTCCTTTTGTAAACCCATGTTGTCTTGGATCCTGTGCTCCTATGGATTCCAGGTATTGCACTATCCTTTTCTTAAGGAGTGTCTCCATAATCTTGCCCACTACAGAGGTAAGACTGACTGGTCTGTAGTTCCCTGCCTCCTCCTTGCTACCACTCTTGTGGAGCTGGATCACATGAGCCCTTCTCCAGTCTTATGGGACCTCTCCTGTGCTCAGAGACTCACTAAACAGTTCTGATAATGGCTCTGCTAGTCCCACCCTTAGCTCCTTTAGTACCCTGGGATGCATGCCGTCAAGTCCCATTGCCTTGTCCACACTGAGCTTATTGAGCTCTTGTAGGACCCTTTCTTTTGTGAAGAGACTAGTGCACACCTCCCTCCTCCCTGTGTCCATGGTGCAGAGCTGTGGGCCCTGCCCTACCTTCTCTTCAGTAAATACTGAGCAGAAGTATGTATCTAAGACAGATGCTTTTACATGGTCCTCCTCCTCACACACACACCCTTATTCCCTTTGATCTTATCAATATCCCCTCTGGACCTTCACCCTTCACTAATGTATCTATAGAAAATCTTGTCACCTTCTTTTACTGTTCGTTAGGGGTACTTGCTGAAACTTTATATTATAAAGTGCGGTCAATCACTTTTTTTAATTTTACTTTTACAGTGTAATATAAGAATAAAATGTTTTGTAGCTGTAGTTTTTTGTGTTCATTTTGCCACCTGCCAACTCATGGAATCTACCCCAGCTTCATAACCGGTATGAATGCAGTTTTCAGTAACCTCTTTCGTGAGTGATGAAGATGGTGTTACCTGTTGTCCTGAACTCTTGACACCAGCTGCTTTCACTGGTGCTATATTTCAGAAAATAACTCAATTAAATGGTATGCTTAGATTTATATAATGTTATATAACAGGTTTAGCTTGTTTCAAAAGTTTATCACCATCTACATTCATGATACAAAGTAATAATAATAGATACAAATGTACAAAAATGTGCAAGAAGAGCACATATACAAAGTAACAAGATACAGTACATACATACATACATGATACAAAGTAATAATAATTATAATAATGGTGTATGCCTTCCTTTCTTAGGCAAACAAGGAGACAGTATTCAAATAGCTCTCAAGCTTCCAGTGAGTCTGCCAAGCAGGTATCAGACTGGGACAAACACCTCTCAGGTCACCCAAAGACAATTGCAGTCCCCTAATACAATAATATGCCTTCTCACTAATAATATTGTATTAGAGGACTGCAATTGTCTTGGGGTGAGCAAAGAGGTGATTTTCCTGGTGTGATACACACTTGGCAGACCCGCTAGAAGCTTCTGAGCTGTTTGAAGACTGTCTCCTTTTGTACCATAGAAAGAAAGGCATACACCACAGAGATTTATATGCTCTAACAACATTTTAAAGCTGTGCGATGTTATGTCACAATGGTGATTTCAAACTGCCAGTAAAAACAGACTATTACGTTCAACCTTTCTGATATAAAAAGCTCTTTCTGGTTTATGGATGTCATCAATCAACTACAATGAATAACATTTAGATACTACAATGACATAAATAGATGCCATGATTTCTAACTGCAGTATGTAAGACAAACAAATAAACCTGTCAGGCTAATTTAACTAAAATGAAAAACAAACAAACAAAAAAATTAATAAAAAAATCCATTATGCTAAAGCCAGTGACATTGAACTAGCACCCCCCCACCCCAATTTGGCCAAGCAGAAATAATCACAAATACATTGACACCATGGCTTCTGGTGCATGCAGGCTGATCAAGTATAGGGTGCTACAGAGATGTAGTTGTTTTTGAGCGCTACCTATGATTTAACAACTCAGGAATTCAAGACATTGAGTATATAGCCTGCTCACTGGCCCCCAAAAGAGCACACCTGGCTCCTGGGGACACTGCTGCATCTCACAACCAGCATAATTCACATCAGTCTGGTTGTGAGAAAGATTCTATCTTTTTTCCCTTTTATAAATAAAATTACTTTTTTTACTTTTATAAATAAAATTACCATCTGGAGAGCCCCTCCATCCCCTTAGGTTTCCACTGGAGCCAAGTTTCAGTCTTCTTCTCCCGACATTTCTTTGTTTGTATTTTTTATAATAACCTACACTCTGGGCCAGCAAAGGAACACAGAGCACACCTTGCTCCTGTGGACAGCTCTTCATCTCCTGACGGTATAATCTGCATTATACAATGGCAAGAAAGAATCTTGACTTCTGATTGGTCAGTTGACCATCACAGCAGGGATGTTATCCTGGCATAACATCCCAGCTGACTGTTAGATGATCATTTATTGATTTGTCATGGCATCTTCTCTTAAGAAACAAAAATATTTTTACACACTAACAAAAACATTCTTTAAAATTTTTGTTCTTTATTCTGTATAAAAGAACAAGCCATTGTATAATAGGAATAATGCCTTCCAAGGCGGGTGTTATGCTGGGATAACATCCCTTCTCAGGTGTTGGACACCCTCGCCTCGGGCCCAACCACCCGAGATGGGGTGTTATCCCAGCATAACACCCACCCTGTCAGGCATTATTCCTTTATCAGTTCGCTTGGAAGAAAGATGCCCATTTTTTTTTAAATCAGTAAATAAAAAATATCATCTGGTGAACCACTCCACCCTCCCAGGTCCAACAGGAACTGAGTGTCTCCCTTCCTTTTCCAACAGGCTGCACTATAACGTGTCTCATTGGTAGAATATCTGATCTATGTGTTTTTTCTTTTTTTCTTAACAGTCTACTCTCAAGCCAGCAAAGGAGCACGCCTTGCTCCTGGGGACACCTAGCATATTCCTTAACACTGACTGTCATCATTTACATCAGTCTGGTCAGAAGAAAGGTGCTACTTCTTTTTATCATTAAATAAAAAAAAAGGAAGGGACTAATATGCTGAAACAGATTTAATAAAAATGATTCTGCACTTACTTTGAGACATATTTTTCAGCTCTCCTCTTTATAATTAAGAATGGCACTCTGCTTGAGAAGGAAGCTCATTACAGCAAGGTAGCAACATGCATGTTTCAGTGGTAAACTATAAAACAATTGCTTTCATTGTTTTTCTTGCACTATAACTGCTTTAAGGGGTTCCAATACATGCTTAAACTCATAGGCGACTATTGACAGCAAAATAGTGCTGCTTGAAAAGTTTTTCACCCCAAATTAACAAATGTGACTGTGACTCTGGGGGCAGTTACCTCTCCAAAGACTGTCATGATTATGACTTCTCCCTCTATCTGTCTGCCTGTCTGTCTGTCTGTCTATCTATATGTCTATCAATGCAATTATCTATCTTTCTATCAATTGCATGAATCGCTATTTCTACCTGTTTGTAAAACAAACCTGCATATCACATTTGCCTGCACTCTGAGCACATACTTATGATACAGTGCATATTTGTACTCCTCTCCTGCATAGACCTCACTCTGTCCTGATATTTCCATTATCACAAGCATAACTACCTTAACCTTATCAACAGCGACCCCTTCTGAAAGTTACTATCACATTTTCTCTCCTAACAGAGTCCATCATTACACCTGACTGCCTGACATCAACACATTGCTTAAATATAAATTATGTCACCTTGTGGACAAAAACCCTCTTTCTTTATAAAACTGTGTAAATAATCCCAAGACTGAACATATGCCAGCCATTACTTTTTCATGTACTGCCACCTACTGTACCTGTCAAACCTATATTGCTTTCCATTCGTTCCACTGAAATGTACTCCTCCATATCTTTTCCTAATAATGTGTATGCCTTCCTTGAATAGAAAATAAAATAAATCTTACTATTTTCAAATCATTGTGTTGTTCCTCCATGCCTCCTTAACAATTCCACACTAACTTCATTATGCAGCTGTCGTAGATCTGACCAGATTTAGTTCTTCTTGCGTATGATAGGCTGAAGGATGCTATCATGCTGGGCGTGCACATCCAACCAGTCAGTCAGCATTTGCCAATCACAGAACTGCACTCCTGGCCTGGACCACCAGCTGTGGTAAGCCAGGTTGCAGTTGCATGGTGGCAGTGATCCCACCTTTATTCCCAGATGAGGAGAGTGTGCACTTCTGTCCAGCCATGAAACAGTCAACAATCATGGAGCTTCAGTCCTGTCTGTACCAACATCTGTGGTAACACAGATGGTGGCTGCACAGTAGTATCGATCCCCCTTCCTCACCAGAGGAGGAAACATTGGGCGTGACGCTCACTCCTCCTCCTCCCTCACCCACTTTTCTTTGTTGATAACTAATCTAAATAACATTATTGTGTACATTTTGTTATTATGATTTTTTTTGTTTTAGGAACAAGCATTGAAAAAGCTAGTGCATGGTCCATAGGAATACAGTGCAATTTAATGAATGATGAACCAATTGCCTGCTCAACTCCCATTAATAGCCTGGCAGACAGTTATGATGATGTAGACTCAGACTACCCTCACAACCCTATACTTAGCACAGTATATGGTACACATACAATTATTTATGATATACTTAGTTGGGGAGGATGCAGTGTAGCAGTATGTAATTTACCAACTGGGCTATGTGCTGGTAACCTCTGGCCCTGACAGTATTAGCATTGCTTATTTACACCTTATGGCACCATTCCTTTCCTGTTACACAGCAACCATTATTCTGCAATACCAAGCATCTTTGTATTGTTACCCAAAACTAGTTGTGCTAGTTTTACTCTTATCAGAGAGTGCATTCAGAGAGAGAGATAGAGAGAGATTAGCTAACTGCTTACCAATGAGATCTCTGTATTTTGTGATTTTACCTTATTTGGCAGACTGTTACCTAGCAACATATGTTTCCTATCTAAGAGTATAAGAATGACACCAAAGCTATTTTTTTTGCTGAGTTTGAATCCAGTTGGAATGACATCATGATATCTGGGGTCCTGTTCTTGACTCCCAGCAGATATTTGCTGTATGTTTGTGTTCTCTGGTAATAAACTATTTCTTTCCTGCCATTTGTTTGGTTCTGTATTGTGTTTCACCATCAGGTCCAGAGCTCTGCTGCTAACAAATTGACAAACTGTGGCAGGACCTGTTTGGATGGAACCATTGCCAAGATACACAGATATAAGGGTGAAATAATGACAGGTGTTGAGAACCTTTGCCCCTCTTGTGTTCACAGGATGGTCGTTGGTGGCCTCCGCTGCCATAGCGCATAGCTGTCTAACTGCCAAGACCTAGGTGAGCTGGCATGCCTTAGATATCTGGACAGTACAGTCTACAAAGGGAAGACCCCAATACAATGGGCAATAATTGAGAGCTCAATGTGGACATCCTACATTTTTTTTACCTCCCATGGAGGCTGGAAAGATGTCATATCTGATGTGAAACACCAGGCTGACCTAATACAGTACAGTATGTAGGAAAGCTATATAATGAGGTCAAGTATAAAAAGTAAGAAACATGACCAAAGGGGTGCAATGGTGGCTGATCTTTTTACTATTTGTCAAACTTTAAAAGGTGAGAACGCTGTATTGCCTCAAAGCTTGCATCAGTGCTTGTATCAGTGCCAGTGTGCATTTGACACTGAAGCAGTTTTTCAGGAATGTGCTGTTCAAACAAAAGCTTTTTTTTTTTTTTAACTAAGAGAGACACACTAAGCTGAAAGCTTGTTTACAGGTGCAACTTGGGAGCACAAGGAATTAAGTGACTTGCTTAGGGTCACACAGTATGCAAGTGGGGGATGTGGGATTCAATCTGAGGTCTCCAGGTTTGCAGCTCAGAGTCTTAAACTGCTGCACTACACTGCATGCAACAGGCAGATACAGAAGTTGCAAAAGCAAGGTGCAGCACTTAAGGGTTCACAGTCTGTCAAAGTCTTACAGGACACAGCGGACAAGACTGGTAGCATGGGACTGTCTGATAACTTGACCTGTCATGTGTATAAAGTGCAGTAGACCTGCCAAATATTACATTTATCAGGCACCAATCAGATCCATGTCCTTCAGCAGACCATAGAACCTACCCTGTTGGCTTCCCTCCCTGACAGACTCCGCACAACCCAGGAGCTGACAGCTAAGGTGTCCCAGCAGAATTCACTAGAATTCAAATGTTTGCTGCCACAGAACCTCCTGCAGCTCTACGAAAGGGTGCAGGACTTGAAAGCACTGACTACAAACATGCTGAGGCAGTATTGGACCAGTGCAAAATCATTGACTGCAGACATGATACAGCAGTTTATCAGTGTGGAGAGATGCCCCTTTCCAGCGATGGTGTTCACTGACAAAAATTAGGTGTGTAGAAATGGAATTACAGCATGCCACATAATCCCTTAATTTATCTAACTGTGCATTTTGTCTAACCTTTCCCAGTCTACGGGCTGGCCAACCATTCTTTGTCTCCCACTACTCTAAATCATTTCTAATCCCCGGTCTGACAAATCAGGGTGAGAAAAAAATTCTTTACTTTTCTGTGTATTTTTTTCTTTTCATCACACATGCACCACATACAGTTAACTGTTATGTCATACTCTGCTGTGTAAGGAAAATTTTCTGGCTTTAGTGCACATGCCTTTTTTATTTATTTTGTGGCTGAGAAAGTAAGTGCTATGAACTGAATTATGTGTTGTTTGAATCTGCTGTGCTACAGAGTGCTATGTGCATCTCAACTGTTAAAAGTTTTTTTTTATTGTACATAACAATGAGGCTTTATAATGATTCAAGGTCTCAGCAAGCTGTATGTTAAAACTCTTATTTTAACAATTGAGATTAAGCAGCACAGAGAGAGAAATATATTTCTAGTCATTTGTGAGGGGGGCAGGCTGAAATCTGCTTTTACAATTGTTCAGCTTACACAGCTTGATACAAGAACTAAAAAGAGAGGTTTCTTTACATAGTTTGCAATGTGGTTTAATCCCTTCCACAAATGTAGTTCCTAAAAAAAAATATATGGGGGAAGAGTCTCCATATACAAAAGATATCTTCAGAAATAATTATGTTGGTCTGGAAGAATTGGTGGCAAGATTGAATTTGTGTGTGAAATGAATGGTTTGTGTATGTAAGACTGTTTGGAGTCTGCATTTAAAAGGTGGTGATTTTAGAGTAATTGAATTAGGAATGGTTTAAAATGTAGGAATGACACAATGCAGAATGACTTAATATAATTAGTCTGCATGATTTATTAATGTCTTTCATGAAAGCAGAAAGAAAGCTTTTTGTACAGGCACAGTGTGCTGTGAACTATTGTGATTTAACCCAGGCCATGCAGCTACCAAGATGCCTTTACTGGTTTGAATTTGAAAGGGAGAGGGGGACACAGAAATAATAAGGTTTTACTTTGGCTATTAATGTTTGCTTATTTGAAGTTACTTGAGGATTGTTTGTTTCATTGGCACAGTTTGTGCCATCTCAGTTACAAGAGAGTCCCAACTTGGTATACCCTTATTGTGTAAAGCACCTGGGGCCAGATATTCAAAACTTAGCCCTATGGCAAAATTAGCACTGCACAGTGTGCAAAAATAGCCCAGAGCCATTTGCATGCTATATTCAGTGTAATAGCTCCAGGGCTAAATCGATTGAATATAGCGTGCAAACGACAGTGTGCAAACAGGGCCTTAAGTGCAGTGCAAACCTAGTCTATCAAATAAGACAGCTCTGAATATACCAACCAAGCAGTGCAAACTACAACAGCAGCCCAGTGCATACAGACGTGGAGTAAGGCAAAGGTGAACTACATGGCCAATGTGTGTGCTAGCAAAGAAGTGGATTCACAAAAACTGCAAACAATGCAGACCAAATACTGCAGAACTGTGCTATGGTTCTGAAAGTTTTTCATGGGGCAAACTTGTTTGCATGGTGCTCACACATTTGCCTGGCACTAGCACGTTTGCCCAGTGCAACATTTTGCTATGTTCAAAACTGCTATGCAAATGAGCCTACTTCGGCAATCTGTGGGGAAACAACCACATTAGCATGTCATTATTACCTGATTTGCATGTAGTTCCATGTGGATTGCCCGGTGCTATTGCAGGGTGCACACAGCTCCACTTGTAGTTTGGACTGGAACTACAGGTGGATAGCTGCAGACTGGTCTCCCCACAGCACCACCTGTATGTCAGACTGGAGAAACATGTCAGTAGCTGCAGGCTACATTTGTACACAGCAGTCGAGTCTAGTGTGCCTCAGGGGACTAGCACCACAGCCACAGGTGCCGGTGCTGCATGCCATGGACATATTGTAGTTCCTGCTACAGTGCATAGCAAATGCTACAGTACCATAGTGGCTGATTTAGTGAGGGACACAGCAATGCCTATGGTGTGTCAGGCATCAATGACTGCTGCTCACCACACAGTGACAGGTCCAGCTGGAGGGTGTGTTCTGATAGTGGATTCCACTGCCATGCTGTCCTGTGTCCCACATATGTTGTGCCACTGGCATGGAATACTCACAGTAACATACACATGGCTGACCATGTGTGCTGTGGTGTCTGTACAGATGTGAGGTAGGTGCCCAAGAGGGTTGACACATACCACCAGACATGCACGCCAGTGTCGGGGTATTCCTGACACTAGAACATGTGCACTGTGGGGATGTTCCCAGCCTTGTGGCAAAGCCCACTATATGGTGCAGCCTGGCCACTTGTGCACCCTCTCCTCCACAACATCCAGTTCCCCAGTGCTGCATGTGTGTACTGGAGTGTGCTGGTGTGCCCCAATGGGGGGGCTGGAGGTGTGTGTTGTATGGCCACACTGCCAGGTATTTCATACTTTCATATGTATTTATTGCTGTGTTGACTGGGTAGCCACAGTGAGCCATGGCCCATATTCAGGAACGACCTGAAGCCACTACATGTGATGATGCAGTCTACAATAAATACATACAACATATGACAACACACAGCTCACATATGACAATACAGTTAGTTTTTTGCTGCAAGTGGAGTTTTAGCTCTGTCATATACTGTGCATGATTGTTAGCTTCCAAGCAATGTTGAGGCATTGTATTCCACAGTGCGGATGCCTGTGCATAGGGAATGGCCCAGGGTGACCACCCACCCTTGCTGCCTCCTCATTGGCTGCATACAGCCTTGTTCACTATTGCTGCTGTGTCTACACCCCCCCATCCTTGGTTTGCCTGGAGTTAAAACTACTTTTTCATAGGCGGTGATTTGTACCACGCTACTTGTCGCACTAACTCATGTTGCGTAGTGCTATAGTTTTGAATATACCGTTGCACCTCTATGCATGTCCCCGCCCCTCACTTTGTATCATGCATACATTATCTTTTAGTGCCAACCCTAACACATTGCGCTGGTGCTAGTTGACCTTCTGAATATAGCAATCTGGCACAAATGAGGCGCAATCGGTTTTCCCCAGCGCAAACTTTTGAATCCCTAGCCTCAGGGTTTCTGATGCCATACTGCAAGTTAATTATGAGAAGTTCAGAATTTGGGGTTTTCTTTAATCCACCTTCTTCAGTGAGGGGGGTGGGCAACTTTCTGAAAAGGGATGTCTCAAATGGAAAAAAATTACTGAGACAGGGTCAAATCTATAATTTGCCTTTTCAGTCTTACTGGAGGTCAGCCTTCACTGGAGAGAGTGTGACTGCCTGGGATGACATACACTGTAATCAAACACCCTTTCCATTCAGGAACAAGAGCCTTAATTCAACAGGGAAATTAAGTTTTGTATTCTCAAACTAATTTTAAGGTTTTTAAAATGTTATGATGCATGGGATTCAACTGTGTTTTGTGCATATCTGTATTCTGTATCCGTAGTGTGGAAATGGCACTGTGTCTTGAACGGGGGGGGGGGGCTGTTAACAACCCCCAACCTTTTTTGATTAGCTACTCCATACTAGAGTTCATTTTACATCAATCAGTCAATCAATCAAAATCTTTATTTATCCAGGTGGGCATCATTGAGCAAGGCTCATTCGCAAGGTGGATCTAGTCATGAATACATCAAAGTACAGTACAGAAGCAGGTATACAAAAAGCAATACTATACAAGGAAGAAAAAGTATATACAGTGTATACAGTACAGTACAAGGTTGAAATAAATAAAAAAAACTGCATTATTGTACAATTGAAGAAGTCAGCAGATGTACAATCAACCATAGGCATACAAGAGTTATAAGCACAGATATTTTGAGTGAGGCAGCCGGCAACTACACCTATAGGGGAAAGAGGCCATGTGTGGGGTGGCAGGTTAGAGAGGTAAAGAAGAGGAGGGATATATTACAGACGACTGGGGGAAAATTGGGCTAAAACCACAGAAAGTGACGATGGCTATCGTGTACTTGTTTATTATGATAATGACAGAAGAGAGGTAGATAATTGGGACACTACTATGGATGGAGTGGGACTTTAGCCAGCCTGGAGTGGACAGGGAATGGTGGGTGCAGCAAGAAGAGTTAATAGGGAAAGAGTGAGAGACAGGGGTAGAAACATGCCTAGTGGTATGACGATTTAACTGCCTCAGATGGCATGTTTTGTTATGTTTTGTTGTATCATAGAATGTTGCTTTCTGGCTATTTTTATGGTCAATTGATTTTATGTAAATGGAATTACCATGGTTAAAAGCCCACTCCAAAACATTCTCTTTTGCAATGGCAATTCCAGGCCGATCTCCTTGTGAAGGAGGGCATAGAGATGGGAGGGGGGGAGTATAGAGCTTTCATGTACCTCCGTAATATATGATGAGCTTCCCAGAAAAAAAAAATCAAGTCCATTTACTGCTGCAGGTCCAATAGGCAGATGGGGCACGTGTTGGGGGTGTGGGTAGCACCATTCATGGTGCAGTCTGCACCCTGCCACATGGCTATGGTCCTCCACAGTGCTGATCGCTCAGCTGCACACTACTCCAGGCACTGGCCAGCCCCTACTCCTCCCACATTGTCTGTGGGGGTGATGCAAGGATGTTAGACCACTTGTTGGGTGCTCTAAGTCCTGACGGATCCCACTGGCTGTCAGAATCCCGTTTAAGAGGATGTGACAGCCAGCCCCCTCCACAAGCACCCTAGCGCCTGGCACACTTTTACCTCGGCTGACACCTGGTGGATGGTGGGTCTGGTGCAGGGGGTCCCCAGTTGGCTGTAACCAGCTTTCTTGAATTGGAAACTCTGCAGGTTTTGATGCATTGTGCCCCTTGCATCAATTCTCTTTGACATAGGCACCTTGCATCAAAATCAGAGTTTTGCGAATCAAGACCATTCAGTCAAAGGTGATATATTAGTCATCTAGTCCTACTTCTGATTTTAACACATTTATATTTCCTAATAAAGTAGACTAATGAAGCAAAAATAATTCACCATGGATGGAGACTGAGAGGTTGAACAGATTGTTGAAACTTCTTGTTATTACACATGACACATGACACATGACAATTGACTCCCTAATTACAGACAGTCACAAGCAAATTAGTTCCTGGCTAGCAACAACACCTCTGATGGAGGGTGCCAAATGCTATTATGATGATGTGTGCCATGTTGCCAAAGGTAGATATATAGTTATGGTGTGTGACCATCACAGTACTTAAAGACAATATCTTCAGTGACACTTCACAATAATGTTTATGTGAACCAACACATGTCTATTAGAATCACAGTTCAGTATGACTTAGGGTGACTGCACCTGTGTTGACGTGATGAAGCCATACTGTTTCCTCCAAATGGACCATTGGTCTTTGTTCGTATCAACTAATTAGTGTTCTCAGGAACAGGAAACATATCAACATCAGTATAAGTCATTGTCTTTGTAGTGTTACGGTGGACACACTAACATGATATTTTACAATTGTGTTGACGGCATGGAAACTGCTTTTAAAATGACAAGATATATTGTCTGCCATTACTTAGTTTGTTTTTGATTTGTGTCTCTTTCTTTGTTATGTCTTCAAAAAAAAGTTGAGGCACTTGTGAAACAACGAGGAATGGAGGCTATCCATCCTTGGGGGACATAAATAACCATGTATATTGATTGGCTGCTTCAACACCAGACAGTGATCATGATGTCATGACTGGGAAATTGAATGGACTGATAAATCATATAGAGAACATTTATGGGGGATACAGCACTGCATTTGAAAAATACTTTCATGGAAGGTAGAGAATTAAAGATGAAGTGGCTATCGCCAAGCAAGTATTTTCAGAAAGACAAGTGCCAAACAGTTTACAGTTACTGCAGTTAATTAATGCACTGTGTAGTCACTGGTGATATATTTGATGTTATTATGCAAAAATATTTATTTTTGCTGACATGTTCATGTTTATAAATAAGGGATATACAATGGGCTGACTCTAAAAATACACTTGATCTTCAAGTGTGTGGGGACAGAACCATAACTCACGAGTGGCAGAGCCGCAAGTGAGTTATTCAACTTTTACTCACAAGTGATGATAAACTGCTTATTGTGAGTCAAGCTATTGTATATTCGATATATACAACAGTAGTTCAAAAATTACAGCATTTAAATATGCAGTTTGTTGGACAATTCTGCAGTTTTTTGTTTTTTTTTTATTTTAACAGCTGGCTTCTGTGCTGCACTAGGCACTATGATGCCATCAGCACCATGGAAGCTACTGTCTGATTGGTTCTGTAATTCACTACGATGACAGTAACTTAAAAGATATCCATTGTGACAACAGTAACAACAACATATTGTTGATATATGTTGCTGTTATTGACGTCAGTAACTAAAATATAATTTTGTCTTGTCATTTTTACCCCTACTCTTGTTGCATATTAGAATATATTAGAAATAGTTCTCAAATGTGGAATGAGTAAGAAATTAATATTTATGCTTGTAATGAATAGCACTGCATTATGGTGATGGGCTGTAAGGTCCATATTGTAATACGTGAAAGTTCTGTTATTTTCAAAACACAACGTCATTGTCTACATATGTACAGGTGAGGCCCAAATGGTATCCAGTGAGAATGGTGACTGAAAATGAGTAACTGTCAAAATGGTGACTTATACTCAACACTTTCCTCCTGGGCTACTCTGAAAGGATAGTGACCCTACATGAATGCAAGGGTACTACAGGGTGACAGGAAGGGGAGGATAGTGAGGGGAAGGGGAGGGACAGGGACAGGGAAGGGGTTTGGGGGGGCCTGATGTGCCTGCTGCTCCCAATCTAGCTGTGTGGTGTGGTGGTGTGGGTGGCTAGCTCATGTGCAACAGGTAAAGGATTCAGGATCGGGTGCAGGAAAATTTTGCTGCTGCCTGGAGCTATGGCACTTAATTTTTTAGATGCAGGGAATTTTCTCCCTCCCCAACGTGTATCACCTGGATTTGAGAATCCTTATTTGGGGGGGGAAGGGTGTGTGGGGGCAAAGGGCGACAGGAGTGATGGGTGATCTAAAATTAAAATCGTCCCTTTTACTTTCATCCTTGTTGCAAAGCTGTAAATGCAGTGATAAAATTCAAGTTGCCGTCTTAACGGTATACCTACATTGATGAATGCATATCCACCTATAACAAAAGTTGTGTGCAATTACATATGATGATAGCCATAACAATAACATCATATGTGCTATGTGGTGAGGTGTGGTCAGTATTCAACTGTTACTCACAATGACAGAAATGTATGCGTATGTGTCACCACTGTTGGAATCTGTACCTTTCTATTTCAGTAGTACTTCTGATCTAGGACCACTTCATGTGATGTCACAAGAAATATACTGTAGTATAATGATGGACATAGTACTGAGCACATATATTTGTTCTACATAGATCATGAATGTTTTTAAATGCAAAAATGTTTAAAAGTTATGTTGTATTCATCTCACTACGTGGTATTGACATTGTCACCTTCTCATGAAATGGATGGTCATAATAGTGAGATTCAAGTTATGTCCAAACAAGTAACATATGTAGAACAATGTTTCACTTTTACCACAACAGAACCTGAATAAGTATTTCTCAGTAATTAATAATATCAGTGTTTATTTCTAGGTTGTATTTTGCTGCATTACACTACAATGAAAATAGTGAGAAACCAATCTTGCTGGAAAATGATGGGAAACCAAAGCTGGAGGTGTACTTCACTAAAGTAAACACACATTTTTCAATGCCAAATGTTTGCTGATCATTAAACAATTTGTTTTTTGTTTTTATTTTGACCCCAACTTTTGAAGATACTTATTTTAGGATTTGCCTAAAGCTCTTCACTTTCATTGCTGTCTAATTCCGAATCACTGCTACTTTGACTGGCTCTGTGATTTATGGCTGAAAAGATTTCTGCCATTTCCAGTTGGAGAGGAAACAAACTGACTTTAGTCTGAGTTTTTCATATCACTATAGATGTGTGGCCATGCACTCACTGAATCCAAAACTGTCAAGCTTCCTACCATAACTGGCAGTGAAAACAAATGAAAATAATGCAACACAGAATTGTTTTACACCTTAAATAGTTTATTTACCACCATCATAAAACAGTTTTATGTGCCCCAACCATTGCTTTTAGGTACGGAATCAGTGTGTTTTCTTCTCCCATCTCCTCTAAAGAGCAGACTTGCATGAAGAAGTAATCACTGCCCAGACAGAAGAAGTTGTGTTTCTCAGTTCAGCATGGACAGTAGATTAAAACTTGTACAAGGTGTCAACTAGCACTGCACATTCACTGAAATGTCAAACATTGTTTTTCTTCTCCTCCTTTGTCTTTCCTCTGACCATGGGCTGCCACTGTTTACATACAAGCATTTGTCAATGCTGAATGTTCGCCATTGGTATTGCTATTGTACCACATCTTGCTTGTACACATTGTTACTATATATTTACCTGGCACAGAGTAGATGAGATGCAGTGTCTCACTTTCAATAGTATCCTGTAGGGCACCACTGAAAATGAGACACTGCATCTCTTCGGCTCTATCCTGGGTAAATATATAGTAAAATTGCCTGCAAGCAAATTGTAGTACAACAGCAATACCAGCATGGAACATTTGGCATTGACAACCGCGTGTTTTCTTTCTGCTATCCAGGTTCGTGCTTGCTATGTGGTTGAGAGATAAAGGAGGGGCAGAAGAATATGGAAATGCATTGGGGTTGGTAAGAGAGGTCAGCAGCTGTCAACGGTGCCGTTTAAGGCATTGGGTCATGTGACAGTGCACAAAGATATCCCGCAAATTGTGGCTGGGACAACAGTTTGTAAAACTGGTCTTAAGAGCCCCAATCAGCAAGAGCAGCTCCTGGACACTGTGAGAGAAACTAAGGGAGCAGGCAGGTGGGCAGGTAGGTGGTATTGGTGAGTTGGTACTCCCCCCATTACTGGCACAGTAGCTGCTGGTTGATGTGCATGACAGTGCATGGCAGGCGAAAGCCACTGGAGCAGTGGGAGTCTTGTTGTGCAGCATCAGGCACCAGTTGGGTTTCTCAGCAGCAGCAGCAGAGACTGTAGACTGCAGCTAGTGTGAAGGTTTGCTGCAGTGAGCGAGGAGGTTGTGGAGGGGAAGGGATAGAGACCGAATGAGGGATAGGGTCTGAGGCAGGAAAAGAAGGCTTCTGACATTGAAAGCCAATCAGCTGCTTGCTGACTGGCTTCATGAAATCAAAGGACCGAAGCCCTCTCTGAATGGAAAGGCTTTGGTCCTTTGAAGTACAGGAAGTTGCCACCCACTGAGCAGCGGGTGGTGTCACGACCACACTGTGCAGTCTTTGATACAGACTGTCGAGCACCTTGCAGTTTCAATGGCAATGGGCTGGGCAGTGATGCACCTCCCGATTCCCATTGTACTTGTCTTAAAAAGTTTGGTGCACAAGTGCAGCAAATGTAACAAACTCTGGCCAGAGCTGACAGAGCTGTGAAATGCTACCAAGTGACGAAAGTTACACATGTGCGTAGAAATTATTCAATGCCCAGGTGTAACTTGGACATATGTTGGAGATGTTAATCAGATTTTCAACATGGCCTTGTTTGGACCCCTCCTCATGAACAGTGTGAGTGTCACTTTGTTCAATTGTCCCAAAAGGTGATTGCGCAGACCAAACACGCTATTCTGCACCACAGGTGCGAAAACACAGTTCGGACAGATTGTGGAAAATTACAGCTGTACAGTTGTGAAGGAGGTGTACAGTTGTGAAGGAGGTATACAGAAATGGCTATGTTAAAAATGTGAAATTAAAATATTAAAAATTATCGATGTTAGGAGTGTGTGTAGAAACTGCGTAGCGCACGCTTGTAACGCAGACATTTGTTGGAATTTTTTCACCAAATTTTCAACATGGCCTTTTTTGGACCCCTACTCATGAACAGTGCCAGTGTCATTTTTTTTAATTTTCCTGAAAGGTGATTGTGCAGAGCAAACACGCTATTCTGTGCCACAGGTGCGAAACACATTTCAGGCAGGTTGTAGAAAATGACAGCTGTACTGTTGTGAAGGAGGTGTGCAACAATGGCAGTGTTAAAAATGTGGAGTGAAAATATTAAAAATTAGCAATGTTAGGAGCGTGCTTAGAAACTGCACAATGCACGCTCGTAAGGCAGTCATTTTTTGGATTTTTTTTCACAAAATTTGCAACGTTGGCATTTTGGGACCCCACCTCATGAACAGTGGCACTGTCATTTCGTGAATCAGTCCTGAAAGGTGATTCCACGCAGTGACTGCAAAATCACCTTTCTGGACGTAGTAACAAAATGACAGTGACAGTTTTCATGAGGCGGGGTCCCAAGAACCCCATGTTGAAAATTTGGGGCAAAAATTCCAAAAAATGGCTGAGATATCAGCATAAGTAGAAAACCCCATTGAATGGCTGTATGTCACGCTTGCCTTTAATTCTTCAGTTTGTGGTTGGGGTTTGAAGACAGCAGACGTGTCCCGGTCCAGAGAAGATGACAGCGCCAACCTCCAGAGGTAAGTATGGGGTAAGGGGGGTGTGGGGAGGTAGGTGCACAGTGGGAGGGTGGGAGAGAGACTGCAGCAATGATGAGAGACCATTTTTCATTTGACAGGGAAACAAAACCGACAACGAGAGATTGTTTTCAAATTTATAGTTAAAGGACACAAAAAAAACATTTTAGCACACTGAGGTGGGCTCCCAGTGTGCTACAGGAATGCCGACATGGGTATTGGGCACCCGATGTTGGGCATGACGTGGGCAGGGGGCACCACAGTAGAAAAAAACACTTGACGAGGGACCGTTTTCTAATTTACAGAAACAAAACAAATTCTGCACACTGGGATGGGCTCCCAGTGTGCAACATGAGATGGGCATAACTTCAGGAGGGGGCACAACACAGTGAATGGCATAGTGCCATGCACAACATGGTGGCACCGCAGCACTGCGCATGTACAAGACTCCCCCGCATGTGCGCGACTCACGCGCATGCGCAGTGCACACATCGGAATGTGGAAGTAACAGCCAAAATAGTGCAGCTGTTATTCTGTATGATAGTCATGGCGGAGGGATTTCAGCTCTGCTGGGCTTTCAGAAGGATTCTTCCAAAAGTCCAATGGAAGAGGTTGTGAGATCATCCGTTTTAGAGCTAAAAAGCTCTCGCAAAATGGCTGTAGGCTCCACCCACAGCCCTATAAAGGGACAGCCATCAGTCAGGAGAGTTAAACGCAAAGCAACATATGGTAAGTAAGTAAGCTTTGATTTTTTTTAAGCATCCAATCCTGGATGCTCTGGGCACTTTACAAAAAGGATATAAAACGTACAAAGACACATTTACAAAGGTCAGGCAGAATAAATAAAATACAATAAATACAAACAATAAAACTAAACTGGGCCATCACTAAATTTCAAATGCTTGTTTGAACAGATGTGCTCTCAGACCCCTCTTAAAAGCTTCCATCAGTAGAACCTCCCTCAAAGACTTTGGGAGCAAGTTCCAATGGGCCAGGCCATCCACCTGAAATGCATAGTCTCCCAAGGTTTTTAGCCTAGCCCTCAGAACCACCAGGAGGTCAACAGTGGAGGACTGGAGCAAGCGCCAATGCAGACAGGTGTCAGGAGGTCACTCAGGTCGCCAGGGCTTGATATGTATAGGACCTTATAGGTGAGCAAGCCCACCTTGAAGATAATCCTCCATCTGACTGACATATGGTGCATATGGCAATATTGCAGTAATTAAATATATACAAATGGTGGCCTTGAAAATATGCAGGTATGGTTGGTAATGCAAACCATTCATTTGGATAAAAAAAAAACATGTGCACATGTGTATTATGGGTTTTGTTCACACACCCTCAGTGTGTGATGCCTTTTTAAAACCCTTGAGCTTCATCAGATATCTGCGGGTATGAAATGTAAGCAATAATACATGACGAGGTGTTAGTTATGGCCTGATAAGAGCATGCCCCAGGTGCATAAGGCACGATGCATAGCCAAGTACCATTAGCACCTGTGAAGTACTCTAATCAGGCCATAACTCATATTTCAGGGTGTATTATTGCACTTATCAAATAAGTACAAAATGTTAAATAAGACATCAGACCACACAATTGCTTTTTAAACTGTAAAACATAATTTCTTTCACTGTTTTCATGAACTTGGAATAAAAGCAGTACTTCAAAATGTACTCCAAATAACTGATTTTCTTTATATAACAGTAATTGCCCCTGCCACAAATAGCATTTTTGTGTCCTTTACTTGGTTTTAATTCATTTAATTTTTAAATTCCTACTCTGTTTTCAGCATCCTGTTTTATCTACAGCTAGTGGACGTCTTGATTAAGAGTGAGCACACACACACACACACACACACAAACACACAGACTGCTTTTTTTGTGGTCTTTAATTCTTTACTTTGTTTTTATTGTTTCTGTTTCCTTTTTTCTATTCTCTTTGCAGCCTTCTGTTTTATTTAGAGTAAGCAGCCTTCTATATTAACAGCAAGCACGTACCTCTGCTGCCGCCGTAGTGAGCACATTGTAGTACATGCTTTCATCGGTGGTGCTGCATCATGGGCAAATAGCTTCCCGATTTTCGTGATTTATTTGATCATCCTATGTACTGTAGCACAGTATGAGGAGCAGAGTAATGCTAAGGGGGGAAGGATTCAGCCATGAAGGAGGAACTAATATGGAAGAAACAGCAGCGGTGATAAGAAAGATGACTGGAGAAACAGCACCTGTGAAAAGAAACAAATGTACAACATAGGCAGAGGGATATTTGAAGTACGCAGGCTATCTTGGCTTACAGTATGTTGTCCAGATTGGCACATTATGGATAGATAAGGACACAGATGAAATAGCTTCTCAGCCAGTGAAATGGAGAAGAATATTATATCCATTTTATAAAACTCATAATACACATGTGCACGTGTATTATTATATATATAATGAAAATGTAAAACATAATACTATAAATAACAATAGGAATGCATCTATTGTTAATTTGTATTTTACTATTTTATAGGATATGCCCATAGCCTCCTTACAGAGGTCATTGCAGCTGTTTCAAGCAAAGACAACTAAGAAGATCTGCAGCACTAGACAGGAAGATATCACCACCACTTTTTTCCATGTATGGCCATATTGATCATGAAATGACTTAATCACAGTACATTAGCTATTTTAACAAATGAATGGAAAAAAATGACAGATAAATAGTAATGCTTCAGGACATGAAAAAAAGATAGCATTCACATAACATAATCCATTAAACAAAAGTACAAACATTCTGCCTGATGTCACAGTTGTGATTATGAAACATATATATTAGCTTGTGGTCCCTGCATGAGTTGTTATGTAAATTTGTAACTGTCTGTCATATTGGTGGCAATCATCACTGTGGCACTTTGTGAACTATATCGTTTATGTGATGGACAGATCATAACTTCAGTGCAGTATGAGTACTTGAAAATATTTGACGTAGCATATTGCAAAGGCTGACACATTTAAAATGCAACATCACATTACAGTGCTTTAAAAAGAAATTAAAAACATTAGCAACTGTCTTAGTTGTCTCGATATGCATTCAGTCAGCATGTCAGTTCATTCAGTTGAAAGAAACATACAACAGTCAAAGTTCAATACTTTTGTTTTGAAACTCTATGTTTATTAATATATTCGCACATGAGACATTGTACAGCATACATGATAACTTCCAAAATCTCTACTTCTTCATTACATGGCTTATGCACATGAAGGACCCTTACTAGACAAAAATACTCTCCTGTCTAAGCAAATAATGTAAATATTAACAACTAGAAAGACAAATGGTCTTCCTACACAGGAAAAACCCCCAAATTGTAACTTAAAGGCAATCCCTGAAATTATCAAGTTCAAGCAAATGTGGAATAGATGTTCCTTCATAGGCCTCTTCAAAGAAGTTATATAATGCAGCAAGAGGTAAGAAAAGGCAACATTAGTTATTCACTGTGTTCTGTTTAATAAAACATCTGTATTCATACCAGGTTTTATAGAGATTGGTGAAAATATAGTTTATCAATATATAGTGGCCCAGATATTCAAAAGAGCTGAGCCATGCGCAATAGGGTTGCGCCTGCGCAAGTCCAAAATGCGCCATCCTGCGATATTCAGCAGGTGGAAGTTGCGCCCCCCAAATCATGCTGAGCAACAGCGCAATGCTAATGAAGGCATGCGCAACTGAAGGGGGAGGAACCATGCATAAACTGCACAGTCCGATATTCAGCCGGGCGATGCAGAGTTATGCAGGCGCAACCCCCTATCTGCGGCTGCACAACTTTAAGCCAAAAAAAAAGGATCAAGTCGAGGGCCACCCACAGGTGAGCTGCCGCATTGCAGGGTGCAGCACAGCAGCTGCCACCTGTGGGTGGTCCTGCACCTGTTCCCGGTGCCCCCATGCCCTGATGGCAGGCATAATGTAATTCTCCCCCCTACAGCCCGATTGTGGGCAGCACAGTAGTCTCCCCCCCCAAATAGCCCGATCATGGGCATAATTACATGGTCCCCCACCCCGACTAGCCCGATCATGGCGGCATCCTCAACCCCCACATCCAGAATCCCTGATGATCTAGTGGTCCCCACCCTCCCACCCATGGAGCTCCACCACCCCGCTCCCCCACTGTCAGCCGGCGGGCGGCAGCACTCCACCCACCTGCCGCCCCATGGCCCACCGACTGACAGCTCGGTAGGGCTGCACGCCCATTGGTTCAGAGCATGAGTCAATGGGCATGCAGCCCATACCGTACAAGGAAGTTCAGATATGTGAATGAATGAATATCTGGCCCAGTGTCTTAACCAGTTGTTCACTGAGATTACCCAGTCTGGGTTCCTCCCCTACATCTCACTCTAACTGACCCAACTGTAGACATTGCCAAGATTGCCATAATTTCAGAAATTTCAGCAATCAATGCTGTGAAGTGCTGTAAATGCACTCCATTGTCTCCACGTATCTAATCTTGGCTTTCCATAGATCTATGGTCTGTGGGATAGGGTTCAACCATTGCAAAGAGATATATTTGAGGACTGACCCACAACATTTGTATAACCTTCCATTTACTTTGCAGATCTCTAAGAAATGTGGGCAATCCTAGAATCAAGCACATAAAGGGGTAAAGAATGTGTTCTGGTCAGTGTCTGTAATGTTGTATGACCTTTGAGCCAAAAAGACTGGATGAAGGGACATCCCCAAAATGTATGATAATGGGTTCCCACTGTGCAGCAATGCCTCAAGCATGCATCCGTGTATGAAGTGTTATAATGTTATGTAACTGGGGGTTCTAAAGTATCAAGTGAGAACCCTCCTGATGAACTCTGACCATGTATGAGAAGTGGTTATAGCCCATCCAGTGAGGAGATGTTTCTTCCAGAAGTAGGCTTCAAGGGGGCTACCACTTTCTGTCTCCCATCATAATCAATTTTGTTCCAACTGAAGGGTTTTCCTGTTTATTAAGTAGTTTGTATAACTCAGAGACCAATTGAGTTTTACCTTTAAATGTGACCAGACAATTAAAAAAAATTGTTCCAGATCCAACTGCATTCACCCAATTTGGGTGATATGATCTTTTTACAGCAAAAGGTATCAGACTTGAAGGAACTTAAAATGATCCTTACATCTAACGTAATATATGTCCCAAAAGTCCTACAATTTGCAGCATTACCTCCCCATCCCCACCCGGATACTGAGAGGGGTATCCCGTGACTTGGGCGACCGCAATTGGGTACTTACAAAAACAGCGACTCAATCATGGAGCCTGTCATTAGGGCTACCAGGGAGGAAGGGTGACTGGATGGAGATTCACGCATATAGCAACATCCTGTCATTACATGCATATGCATATGCATATGGAGGAAGCGAGCAAACTCAATGAGTGGCGGGAGGCAGGGATTGTGAGGGGTGGTGCCATGGCTAGCTGCTGAGCTGCTCCCATGGTGTGGTGGGTGGGTACAGGACTAGGCTGCACAGAGTGCCAGATTCAGGACTGGGCACAGGTACCTGTTATTGTGCCTGGCCCAAAATGTTTTTTTCTTTTGCGCACCACCCAACATGCACCCCCCCCCAGGAGTTGAGAATCCTTCAGTAGGGAGGTGCAGGGGGCAAAGCATTAACATGTCAGTTGTAACTCCACAGCACCCTTTTGCTGTGTGCTGGGGAGTACATCACAAAAAAAAATGTTAGCGATGTACATTCGCCCTAATGGCGATTGCTATTCTGCGATCGCCATTATCACATAGATCCACTGAGAGGCATTGCTCAGATCTGGTCAGCCCCTTCAGTACTTTTTTATTGACATTTTGTAACATGACTGTGATGCTTGGCCAGCTGGTTCTGATTGTTATATGATATTTGCAATATAGAATGTGGTATATGATTGTCTCGCCTGAGACATCCTGTGCTCCTGGGTGACACCCCCAACCAGGTTTTAGTGAAAATAACAGGATATATTAACCTGAAACCAGGAGGTAATTAAAAGACTAGAGAGACTTAATTAAGGGTCTCCTGTTTTCCTGTAATTAGAACTGACCCAGCTGCCAGGATATAGGGCTCGTAAACTTTTATGACGTCTTAGAGGAAAAACATGTTATCTCACATGGTGTGAAAGACTGTAAAAAAAACCTTTGATGCCTAGGGAACATGAACTGCTCAAGATCAGAGAAAATGTTAATTAAAGGCTGTCATAATTTGGGAAATTAGTTCTTGCTGAAGTCACAGTATTTAAAGTATCTCCTGACAGGAAGATCATTGTTTGTATATGTTTTATATTCTAAAAGGGGGAGCTAGATGACATCATAGAAGGGGTGTGTGCGAGAAACACAGTTCAAACTATACTGTGTCTGAGCTGTTTGACATATCTTTTTGGGCTGTTAAGAAACACAGGACCAGATATTCAAAACCCTGCCTCAGGGCAAAGTTAGCATTGCCCAGTGGGCAAACTTAGCCTGGAGCAGAAAGCAAGCAATATTCAAAAGGAATAGCCCGGTGCAAAACCTGCTGAATATAGCAAGCAAAGGATGCTTGGAAAGCAGGGCCAGGAGTGCAGGGCAAACATTGTCCAGGAATAGGACAACACTGAATATAGCAAACAAGGCAGCACTGAATATAGCACCCAGGCAGGCAGGCAAACACCCAGTGGAATACAGTGCATAGGTGAGACAGCCTGCCCTGGGACACATGCAATGAAACACAGCTCAGAACAAGGTCTTAGGTGCAGACCGCAGTGCAGAACCCTGTAAATGACACACAGGCATGCGAATGGCAAGCAACTACAAGGACCCATGTGTGAGAACCAAGGAGCAGTACACATGAAGCAAAAGCCCCAGCCCCCAAGAATGACGCAGGACACAGTAAACTGTAGAAACATGAATGTAATATGCAACATAAGAATAGCAACGTAACAGTACACACAACAAAGCAAAAGCTTAACGAAAAGAATAAACAACATAACCAATCCGTGAGCAACAACTGGATGGACAAACACTAAAAC
Organism: Neoceratodus forsteri; assembly: GCA_016271365.2. NCBI lineage: Eukaryota > Metazoa > Chordata > Ceratodontiformes > Ceratodontidae > Neoceratodus > Neoceratodus forsteri. The sequence goes on along the minus strand of CM057456.1, from coordinate 897,884,655 downwards.
CAATAAGACCAACTGTACAAACGCAACAAAAGTAAAAGTAACCCCCCACCAACACAGAACACAACTACTAAGAGGGCTAGCATGGAAAGGACTACAACTATGATAATAAAGACTAACAATACAGTGGCATGAATAACATGTACATATCTACAATATTTACAGAATGGTAATGGGGGTAAAGGGGAGGTGGACACAAACAGGGGGAATGTAACAGAGGCCAGGGATGAACACCAGTCCACAAAGGGGGGTGATAGCATCAGTAATGGGGAGAAGTTCATGGCTGACTGAGGGACAGATCAGGCATACGCACCTCCAGGAAACCTGTCACCCTCCTGATCTCTGAAATTAGGACTGCCTGCTGTTCTGTAAATATTCGTTGTTGCCGGACAATGCACCGCAGGAGATCCTCTGAGCCCTCTGACTCCTCCAGTCTGGTTGCCTACAGAGATAATCAGAGTGGACCTGCAAGAGGAAGGAGCTGGTGAGGATGGAAAACTGGATAGGAGGCATACTGCAGCCACAGGTGGCTATACAGGGATAGACAGCATATCCCAACAGCTATGCCCAAGTGATGGAGAGGAACACAATGTTAGGCACACCTGGCAGGTGCCCACAGGGCAGGCCTGGTGGACACAGGCCCCATCCCAGTACCCAATAGACATGGATGTGTCAGTCCCCGACAGCACCATGGTGCAGTTGACAACACCCTCCCCAGCAATGCACACAGTGAGACAGTGCAGGCACACAGGTGGTCCTCAGGATGGCAGTGGGCGATGGCCATGCAACAACATGCACAAGGGTGACCACACATCTGGACAGGCTGCCCACAGACAGATAGCAATGTACCAGAAAGTAGAGTGCAACAGCAAACAACAGGGGCACAGGAGCAGCACACTGCAGGCATGGTGGGCAGCCAATGGCCAACCCAAGCAAGGGCATTGACAGATGCTGCCACACATGGCCCATGGACAGCAATGTGTGTGGTGATCTGCAGCCAGAACATCCACATGGCAGGTAACCAGCCAAACATGGCCAGCACTGAATGTGGACAGCATGGCAATGCCAGCCATGCATGCCGACACTGCCTCATACCACCTCCCACCACAGGGCACAGCATCCAGACAGCCACACAGTGGCAGCACCATGGAACGGTGTTATGCAACACAGCACAAAGCTGCAGCAGCAATGGCATGAAGCCCATGGCAGCCAAATGCCCAGCACAGTCAATGGCAGCCCAGTGAAGGCACAACACAATAAAGATGTACTCTAGCAACAGGCCCCTGTCCTCGGGGCTACACTCCTGTGCCCACTGCTACATGGCTGGCACCCTCGGGCTGCCTCTGTATGTGGCCTGGAACAGCTCCTGGCCCCCTCTCTCTGTGCTGGGCTGCATGTTCCACTCTGCAGTGGACAAAGGAAACAGCACCATTAGCACAGCATGTACCGCAAGTGCCACAGCAAGATACACGCCCACCACCATGACACTTTACATGCAGGGCAGCCCAGGGACAGTGATAGCATACAGAAGACACCCACACAGTAGACCCCATGACTCATCGAGCATGCGCCAGGCACACAGTTTGTGTAGGCATGTAGGCACAGTGGTGCAACTGTGCGAGATGCATGTGCACAGCGACTGGAGGCACACACAGCTGTGTAGACTGTCCAGTGCCCAGGTGACAGCACCCCCACACCACACTGGTGTTGGCTGCAGGATGGTTCTGTAGCATGTCTTACTGCCCACAATGACCATACCCACCACACACACCATAGTCATGTGTCAGGGATGCGCATGGCATGACTACAGTGTCCCCCTCCTGGGCACAGCACACACCACACATGCACCACCACCACTGTGCTGGCCACCTGACAATAGTGGCAGCCATGCCCCCCCAGACCACAGTGCCCCCCCAAGGTGCACATACTGGATGTCCCATAACCAGTGCCAACACCTGCACACACACACATACACACACAGGCACATGCATGCACACTCAGGCAGACCATGACACATGTGGCAGATGTGAGCATTGTGCACAGGAACTTACCTGGCAATGGCACAGTGCCCTCACACACCATGCATTTGTACACCTCCAGCTGGCTCCTCTGACAGTGGCGCAGGTCCGTGTACCTGTGACAGCACTTCTCTGCATTCCCTCTGGATGCCCGTCTGCTCTGACAGCTGCCTGGCAATGGACACCCACACCAACTGTCATGGGATGTCACCCTCTTTGACTGCCCCAAAGAGCCGTCTGTGCCTTGGCTGCACAAGCTGCACCAGGTTGGCTGACTCTACCTCCTCCCAGCACCTGTCCCTGTGCAGCACAGCATGTTGCCTCCACCTCCCTGACATTGCACATTCACTACTGGTACCCTGCCACCTGTTGAACTGCACAGCCTGTACCACACCCTGGTCCCTCCAGCAAGCAGCACAGTAGGGCCATGTTATCACATGACATAGCGCGGCGCTACCCAGGAGTGGCCACACTGTGCATGTGTGACCTCATCACGACCCTGGAGCCACATTGCCATGCATGCGCATAGCGCCACGCCATGTGAACTAGCACAGCGCTATGCCATGCTACACTGGGGTGCTAGTGCAGCACAGAGGACACACGCACATGCATGGAAGTTGTGCTATGCCACATAGCACTGCGTTAATGGGATAGCATGATGATGGACAGCACATAGCCCGTTGCTAACATTTGCACAGCACTAAGCAGATTGCCCAGTGCTATTCTGGCCCATATTCAACTGGCACATGCAAATGAGAGCACTTGTGTATGCAGGGTGCAAGCACTGTGATTAGCATATAATTATCCGATCATTTGCATGTGTAACAGTCTGGATTGCCCGGCTAGGCTATATAAGGTCAAGCAGTTCTCCACCGGTGTTGTGTTGTGGGATTGCAGCACTCATCAGATGCTACAGATGAACAGGCACATCAGACAGAGCCATGTCACAGGAGGCAGAGCAGCAAGAGGCAGGTCTGTATAGCAGCCAGAGGTCTGGTGGTATGGCAGTGGTGCATCACCAGGCCGGGGCATACACACTGTGCACCAGCAGTCTGCAATGATAAAGGCTGGGGACAGAGCTGCTGAATGCAGGCCCATAGGCCATCACAGTGCTGCATAATGGTGCACAAGGCCATTGTACCAGCTGTCCAGCTGACTGGTCCATGTGCCAGGCCCCTGCACCAGCATCAGCCACCGATATGCATGCATCATGTGCACACTGTGGTTGCCAGTCACAGGGCTGGGGGGGTGCCACTGTGGCCTGCAGGTATGCCTCACAACAGTGCCACACTGACATGGGGTTCATGGACCCACATTCGACACCCAGGACGAGGGATGTGGATGGTCACAGACCCTCTGATGGTGGTACATTACCACAGCCCAGGGGTCACAGGTTCAGGACTGTGCAGATCCCATTGTGACATTGACAGTACCTTGTGGTCTGTGCCTGATAGCTTACTATTGTATGCGTACCATCCGTAATGTCCACACCATGTGTGCAGTGCACATGGCCCCAAGGGGGCTGATGGGGTACAGTGCAATGCCAGGTGGCAACCGTTGGGAAGCCTCTTGTACTGGGGAACACATGAATGGTTTGGGTGCTGGTGGTGCCCATGTGGGGTCTTGTGTGCGCAGTCTGTCTGTGGTATACGCCATCAGTCATGCAATGGCACGGTGCACACATGGGTGGCCACAGTACACAGTGAGTATTTATGCTGTACACTCACATGCTGGCCTGTGCCATCACCATGCCACAACTGGTTGGGAAGTGCAGGCATTGGAGGTGGCATGCATATACTGTGCCGCATGTGCCAAGCATCACAGGACCACCACAACTGATGACACATATCCCTCTACATCTCTCCCATAGGTACCGCAGCATGACCTGAACACATATGGGCACATCGCTTCTCCCAGGATGAGCTGAAGATGATGGTGCATGGTGTCGAAGAGAGGGAGCAGGTCCTGCAGCAGCACAAGGTGACGGACATGGTGGTGCACCAGATGTGGGATGAGGTGATGGCAGGGGTGAACGCCATTGGCAGCCGTGGCTGGATGACTGATGCAGTGCACCAGTACTGAAGTGACCTGCTGTGCCGTGCCAAGGAGGAGGAGGCACAGCGGTTCTGTGATAGACTGCAGACCAGAGGTGGCCTGCAATCCACACAACAGTGGCAGGAGAACACACTCATGGCTGTGGTGGCATCCACCATTCACCCGGAGGCCATTGCCAGTGTGCTTGGTGGAGGATGTGAGACACCACTCACACCACCTAGGACAGGTCAGTATCCATGTGTGTGCACCCTGCATGGAGTCACTGCACAGGTGTTGGGTGTTGGTGTTGCCATCATGCCCGGGGTGCACTGCGGTGGTGCTCAGCTGTGCACACTGTAAGGCTGCCACCACAGCTGACAGGCTGGGGCATGTGCACTGTGGTGTGGGTGCGTGCATTTGGCCATGGTCTATGTCTGTGGGGCTGCTGTGTGTGGGGTGCATGACTGTGGTGAGTGGCACGTATCCTAGGGTGTGCATGTAGTGGTGGTGGTTGAGGCACACTGTGCATGTACCAGTCAGTGACTCTGTCCCATCTTCATCCACAGCAGTGTGTACAGGGCCTGCAGCACTCCAGGACCAGGCTGGGATGGCTGCCATGGAACCAGAGGCAGAGGAGGAGGAGAACCAGCTGTCAACCTATGGACTAGGTGCCCGTCGTGGACCTTCAGCCATGCACCATGTGTGGCACTCACTTGGACATGGGGTACACCTGCCAGGAGGGGCTCCAATGGTGGTGGGTACCTGGAGGATGCCCAGGTAGAGGATCTCAGTGGTGGGCAAGTGATCCTGCAGATGGTCACTGTGACCAGGTTACAATGACAAGGAGTCAGATGTGTCAGAGGGGGTTACATCCTGCCCATGGAGGGGCCTGTGGAGGGGGTACAGGGGTGGGGTGGGGTGCAGTCCGCATCATGGGTGCAAGGGGTGAATAGCCATGTTAGCATGGATGTAGCTGTGTGGCCAATGGTTGGCCTTGTGGGGGTGTGTGTGCCCCGCTGGACATGCAGTGCCCTCCACGAGTAGGGGTACAGGTCCTGCAGGGGTCACAGCTCACCACTGGTGCCCTGCAGCAGCAGGACATTCCACTGGTGCAACAATGACCCCACCATAGTGAGCTGCAGGCACCAGCTACCATTGAAGGTGCCGTGCCAGTGGAGCAGGACACTCTGGGAGTCCACCCTCTGCTCCAGGCCACCCTCACATCCCAGCAGGAGGCCAAGGTGGACCTGCATGGCCTGTGGTGGGAGCTGAGGCATGACCTTTCACAGATGTGGGAGTCACTGTCCCTGGGATTTGCATGGGTGGAACAGCGGTCTGAGGACAGGTTGGGCCACATGGTTGCCACACTGGACCGCTGCTTTGCTGGGCTCACAGATGCAGTGGTTGACCTCACCATGGTGCTGCACCAGGTGTATGGAGGGCAGCAGGCTGTGCAAGGGGTCAGTGCACCCGTGGTACAAGGGTCCACAGATGGGACACACGCGGCCACAGGACTGACACTAGCATGAGCACCACTGCATCATGAGCATCAGCAGGCACCCAGCACCACCGGGGGCATCCAGCCACCCTGATCAGCTCTGCTGGTCGGTGGGGGCACAGGAGGTCTGCCCTCCCAGCCTAACCATGATCCTCCCCTACTACATCCTCAGCTCAAAGCACCCCGGCTCTGTGTCCTGCATGCGTGGTGTGCGTTGTGTGCGTGGAGGTAGCCACCAGAGATAGGCACAGCTGCCTTGCACATGTGCACTGTTGACACTCATTTGTGCACACTAGCACTCCCATACACCTGCTCACACCTGCACTCACGCTGTCACATGCACACACACACACACACACTGTCACTAGAACATTCACACATGCACAGCCATGGTGTCCCTTCCCACACTGCCGCCACACATCAGGCATCACCCACATCACTGTACCATGGCTGTGTGTCCTCATCACATGTGTGTCTTGCACAACCCACCCATCACATTGACATCATGTGTGCATTCAGTACCACTGTGTTGTGCACATGCATTGTTGGCTGTCAGCACTGTTGTAGTTGTCTGTACATAATAAACTGCTTACCATTGTACTGTGTTCTATTGCTTTGCTGTGTGTACTAACCCTTAGGCCTGTGACAGTGTCCTGATGATGGCAGCCCTGTGCTCCAGGGCCCTGCAGGCCATATGAGGATCTCTCCTCTCAAGTTTCTCCACTATCCCCGACTGCTGGCTCTGGGTCACTGTCGACCTGTACCTCAGGTTCAGGTGCCTGTATCCCATGGTTCATTGCCATGTTGTGCAGCATACAACAGGCTAGAAACATACAACATACCTTCTGGGGCCTCTACTGTAGGGCACCACTTGAGGTGTCTAGGCATCAGAAGTGCATCTTCAGTATGCCAAACACCCTCTCTATGATGTTTCTGGTGGCAGCGTGTGCCTCATTGTACTTCTCATCAGCCACTGTGGCCAGCTGGGGTACCAGTGTCTGCAGCCAGGGTTGCAGGGGATAGGCGCTCTCCCCTGTTGAGAGATGAGCACCTGCTAGTGATGTTCTGCTGTCTGCCCATTGCTGTACTGCACCACCTGTGTTGCTATCCAAGGCCCCTCCTTTCTTTCCCTGCCTATCCCCACCCCTGCTGTGGTGTGTGTGTGTGTGTGTGTATGTGTGCCTTGTTTGCTGCTACTCACTGACCAGGTGCCCACAGGGTACCCAGCCCTCCTCATATGCCTTGCACAGCCAGAACTGGTGCCAGATGAAGGCATTGTGGGTACTGCCAGGGTACTGTGCATAGACCTTGCTGATGTGCCCAGTCGCATTGCACACCACCTGGCAATTGATGGAGTGGTGCCCCTTCCTGTTGATGTATACCTCACTGCCATCACCATGTGGTGCACGGATGGGGACATAGGTGCAGTCAATGGCACCAAGTACCACTGGAAGGTGCGCAACTCAATGGAATTGCTGCATGGTTTCTCTGCGCTCTGCTGCCGTGTTGGGGATTACTATGAACTCACCAGCATGTAGCAGGAAAGCTTCAAGGAAACTGGGTTAGGAGGTGTGAGGTGGTAGACTGAGATGCCCTGATGGTGTCCCCATTGGTCGTTGGAACCTCCCTGTGGCTAGGAAGCACATTGCTACTGTCATCTTCTCCTCAACTGTCATGGCATGGCTGCATCTGGTGTTGGGGTCCAGCTGCTCATGCAGGAGTTCGCATAGCTGCCTCAACATACTTCTGTTCATCCAGTACTGGCCAGTGATGTGCTCATCTGGCAGGGTCTCGAAGGAGACCCTAGGCCGGTACCACCTGTTTGCAGCATACCGTCTCCTTGGCTTGTGCTGCAGCCCATGTTGGCCCTGCTCCCTCTCCTCCTCCTCCTCCACTATTGCTGCCATTAGTGGCAACATCACTGCTGTCATCACTACTGCCATTTCCACATCCTGGTGTGGTTCCTCCCCCTCAGTGGTTTGCCCTGGGATAAGACCAGCCTTTTATAGGCGGTAGCTTGCACCACGCTACATGTTATGCTATGTGTCCTAGCATGGTGCTATGGCTTTGAATATCCCGTAGCGTGTGTATGCTGGTTCCCACCCCCTTGCTTTGCCCTTTTGCATACATTATTCATTTGCCCCTTGCTATTGCCATTAGTGCGTGTTAAGTGATCCTTTGAATATCACGGCTCCATGCTGTACCTGTGCTAATGCCACACTATTGGTTTGCATGCTGTGCTATGTTTTGAATATCTGGCTCACGATCTCTAACTTAGGCACTTAGAGGTAATACATTAGATAGAAAAGTATTTAACTGTATGTTGGTAGGAGTATGTCTGTAGTTTCCTTTGTTTTCTTTTAAGTGATTGTATGCATCTTGATATAGTGTTCTGTGTTTACATTTTACATATTTTTATCATCATTTAGTAAAATCATTATTTTGAAAGGCTGCCTGGGTGTGTCTTCGGAGTTCTTTTTGCATGTGATGTACACGTGGTTAAGTTGACAGTTATTCTGAAGGGCTTGATGGTGTTACCAAACTGGGAATAGGTAAGAATATACCTAAGGTGTTTTATAGAGTTTTAAGGGTTCATTTTGGATACCTGGTTAGGTGCCCTTAGGCAAAAAATGTCTTGCATCCCCCCGAAGAGAAGATTATCTGAGTCTGTACATTTGGGTACACTAACATAAGGGTCGCAGTTTGAATCCCCCCAGAACTTGAGACCAACAGTGATTAGGACCCACAAGTAGACAGGAGGGTTACCCTGTCCATTACCTTTTCACATCACTGCGCTCGGAGGTTAGCACTGTGGGATCAGAGGGCCTGATCTGCTGAGTGCATTTGTGACAGATTGGTTAGCAGTGATGCGGATAAAATTGGTAACACAAGCTTTAACTGGTAAGTGTGTCAGCTTAATACTGTACATCTCACTAGCAAAATAAGGCAGTGATTTATTTTTAAAAAGGAAATAGAACTATATCATTTTGCTTGCAGTCACATTCCTACCTGTTTTATTTTTATTTTTTCTAAAGTGCAAGTTAGAGTAGCCATAGTTAGGGAAGAAGATGGCTTCCAACTACAATGGGCACTCTGTAGACTACTTGAGGCAGTTGTGCCAGGACAGAGGAGTCCTGTATGACGGGAGAGCCACGAAGCAGAACCTCATGGATGCCCTGATAGCAGCAGATGCCCAGAGCATTGAGTCACTGACTGTGACTGTAAAGGACCACACCTTGGGCATGGAGGGGCTAGTGGCCAGTGCAGTGTCCAGATCCAGTGAGGAGGACAGCAGGGCCAGTGCAAGTGAAGGGCCATAGCAGCAGGGAAGGTCACCAGCATTCTGGAGCCAGAAGCAATCATGCTGCAGACTGAGTTGCGCAGAATGGGGCTGGAGTTCCAGAGGGAGGCTGAACGAGAACGGCAAGAGGCAGAGTGAGAATGGCGAGAAGAGGAGTGAGAGATACAAGCAACAGAGTTGAATAGGGAGCAAGAACAGCAAGAGGCTGACTGGGAACAGCGGGAGGTTGACCATGAAGAGCATGAGTGCCAGAAGTGACATGAACTGGAGAAGCTACGACTCCAACCACCAGCACCAGAGCAGATAAGTGGCTTGGGTTTAACTGTAACTACAGGACTGGATTACAAATGGAATTCCAAATTGATAGCTGAATTTTAAGAGGGGGAGGATATGGATGCCTTTTTAAATTCCTTTGAAAAAGGTTGTATTCAGGCAAGAATTCCTAGAGGGTCCTGGAGCTTCCAGCTATCCCCGCTACTTACCAGGAAAGCTCAGGATGTATTGTGTCAAATGGACAATGAGGACAGTAATGAATACAGCAAATTTAAAGCTGCACTTTAAAAAAGGTTTGATTTAATTGCAGAAGCTTACAGAGCTAAATTCCATAAGCTCAGGAGAAGACTTGATATGAGTTATGAGGAGCTAGCCACAAAACAACGTCAGTGTTTAAAACGTTGGTGGGAAGGAATTGAAGCAAACTCTGTAGATAAAATTGAAAATGCTATATTGCTAGAACAGTTTTTTGGGGCATGCCTAGCAGAGCTGAAAACCTGGCTGGAGGACCGAGATCCCAAAACAGTGCAAGAGGCTGCTGTACTCTCGGACCTCTATGCCAAGACCAGACCTGCTCTGACAGTGAATGGGGCAGGCGTGGCAGTGCAGAAAGGCAAAAGTGCACCTTCAGGGCAGCTAAAACCCTCACTGCCTCCACCAAAACCCATTAGCCCCAGGCTTCAAAGAAAAGAGTTCTCTGAGAAAAGAAATGAATGCTGGGTTTGTAAAGAAACTGGGCATATTGCCAGACAGTGTCCCAAAAGGATGAGCAATACACAACATGGGGCTAGGAAAGAAGTAGATTGTTTGTGTGTCCCTGGAAGCATGCCTGTGAACATGAGGGAACACATGCACCCAGTCACGGTGAATGGTGTACAGACATAATGGTTAAGGGACACAGGGGCATCTCTGACATTGGTAAAAGGGGATCTGCTAGAGCCTGGTCAGCTTATACCCAATGAATTTGTAACTGTACAAGACTTTACTGGTGAGGAGAAGACATTGTCATTCACTAGTGTTCTCCTAGACTGGGGTGAAACAGGAGGAAAGGTGCAACAGGTGGCTGTAGCCAAAACCTTCACAGTTGACATCATCCTTGGCAACAATCTCAAACAGGGGATGGTGTGTGCAGTTACCCATAGCCAAGTGGCAAGGGAAAATTGTAGTTCTCTGGACCCCACAGAAGCCAGTGTCACTGGGAGGTTGATTCCCTAGCCTGTGTCTCCTGATATGGAGACTAATGAAAAGGGGGTAGAAATTTCCTCAGTAGCAGTTAACCACACAGCTACAGAGGGTTACTCTGAAAAGGAGGGGTGACCCATTGTCAGAGGGTTAGAGATGACAGTGGTCCTGAGTGCCCTGATGCTAGTGCTAGGGACCCTAGTTTAGAGTCTGAAGGGGACCTGTCCCATGCCTTGGGAATATGTAAGGAGTTTGCAGCTGCTCAGAAAAGTGACCCTAGTCTAGAGAAGCTGAGGACTTGGGCCGACTCTGACAGAATACAGGGAGGTGATGATAAACAAAAGGTTTATTTGGAAAATGGACTGATGTATACTCAGGCTATGAAGTCAGAGGGAGGGGTGATAGGCAGGCACCTTGTCATTCCCCAAGGGTATCGTGAGCAGTTGCTCAAGATTGCACATGCTATTACTTTGTCTGGTCATCTGGGAATCCCTCTCATTATGTAGTGGTTGGCCCAGAATTTCTACTGGCCCAACTTCATCCATCAGGTGAAGGAGTATTGCAGGTCTTGTCACCAGTGCCAGGAAATAGGGAAGGCAGGTAAGAAAACCCAAGACACCCTAATTCCATTGCCCATAGTGGAGAAGCCATTCCAGAGGGTGGGAATGGATAATGTGGGGCCTTTAAATACCCCTAGCTCCTCCGGGAAGAGGTTCATCCTGACTGTGGTAGATTATGCCACCCGGTATCCAGAGGCAGTTGTCCTATCCTCACTGAGGACAGACAAAGCGGCAGATGCCTTACTTGGGATTTTCTCCCATGTTGGGTTTCCGCAGAAGGTTATCACCAATCGAGGGGGTTCCTTCATGTCGGACCTGATGAAATGTTTGTGGGAGAAGTGTGGGGTGGTACAGAGGTGCACAACACCTTATCACCCACAAGCCAATGGGCTTGTGGAAAGATTTAATGGTACCCTGAAGTCAATGTTCCAAGCATTTGCTGAACAGCATGGGAGGGACTGGGAGAAATACCTTCCCCACCTTGCATACAGGGAGGTGCCTCAAGAGTCAACAGGATTTTTCCCCCTCGAGCTCTTATATGGACGCCAAGTATGTGGGCCCCTAGACTTGATCCAGAAGGACTGGGAAGGCAAGCACACCACCCAGGGAACTCCCATAGTGGATTATGCCCTTAAGTTTAGGGAAAGACTGAAGGAGCTTATAGGGACAGCCCAGAGCAACCTGGCAGCTGCTCAACAGAAACAAAAAGTGTGGTATGAAGGCAGAGCCAGAGCTCACTCCTACATGGTGTGTCAGGAAGTCATGGTCCTTATTCCAGTCCAGATAGACAAGCTGCAGGCTGAGTGGGCAGGACCGTACAAAGTGGTTAGGAAGGTAAATGACGTGAACTATATCATAGAGTTATCTGACAGAAGACAAATAGAAAGAATGTACCATGTCAACATGATGAAGCTGTATGCTAATAGGGCTGACATGGTGTTTGCAGTATGTGGTCCTAGGGAGGGGACGGATGAAGGAGACCCCCCTTTTGGGCTTGCTGGAAGAAAGCAAGTGGGAGTCCTCTGTGGAGGGAGTTAAATTTTCTCCCTAACTGGCCTAGGACAAGATACAGGAAGTAGGGGAGGTTTTAGCAGACTTTGCCCCACTGTTTAGCACCAAGTCTGGACTAATCCTCTTAGCAATGCATGATGTGGAGACAGGGACACAGACGCCCATATGGTGGACAGCATATCGGGTGTCAGATTAGGAGGGAGGTGAAGGAGTTTCTGGATTTAGGGATAATCCAGGATCCCACAGCCCCTGGGCCTCACCTCTAGTCCTTGTGCCCAAGCCAGATGGCTCTACTCATTTCTGTGTGGACTATCGTGGACTGAATGCAGTCATGAAGTCAGATGCCCACCTGATGTCCCAGATGGATGAACTCCAGGACAAGTTGGGAGGGGTCGACGAACCTTACAACTATTAACCTGACAAACGGGTATTGGCAGGTAGAGTTAACTGACAGAGCTAGGGAGAGGTTGGCCTTCATCACTCCGATAGGCTTATTTGAATTTAAAGTAATGCCTTTCAGAATGAAGAATGCCCCGTCCACTTTCCAAAGGTTGGTGAACCAGGCATTAAATGGTGCTGAGGAGTATGCCGCAGCATACCTGGATGACATTGTCATCTTTAGTGCCAGCTGGGAGGAACACCTGTCCCAACTTAGAGAAGTGCTGGGCAGGATATAGAGGGCTGGGCTCACTGTCAAAGCTGAGAAGTGCCAGGTGGCCATGGCTGAAGTGGCATACCTCGGGCATGTTGTAGGCCGGGGACAGCTACATTCTAACCAAGTAAAAATAGAGGTGATCAAGGCATGGCCCAGACCAGAAATGCAGAAGCAGATCAGGAGCTTTCTAGGGACAGCAGGGTACTATAGGAAGTTTGTACCCAATTACAATGCCCTGGCTGCTCCCCTATATGACCTGGTAAAGAAAAGGATGCCTAAGAAAATTACCTAGTAACCAGCCTGTGAAAAAGCCTTTAACATACTGAAGGAGGCACTGTGCAATGCTCCTGTATTGATAAGTCCTGACTATAGCAGACCTTTTATTGTCCAGAGTGATGCCTCAGACATGGATATTGGGGCAGTACTGAGTCAGACATCCAACCAAGGGAAAGATCACCCTGTAGTGTACCTGAGTAAAAAATTACTTCCCAGGGACCAGGCTTACTCAACTGTGGAAAAAGAGTGTCTTGCCATAGTGTGGGACCTAAAGAAGTTGGAGCCATACTTATATGGGCAGCATTTTGTGGTACAAACTGACCACAACCCCCTGGTTTGGCTGACCCAAATGGGACAAACTAATGGTAGACTGTTAAGATGGAGTCTTGCCTTGCAAGGGTATGACATGATGATCTTACATAAGGGCTGGAGTTACCAATCAGGACACAGATGGCTTATCGCGTCTGTATGAGGAGTCAACTGACTTGAGAAGCTCATCCCATGCAGAGTATAGAGCCCCAAATTCAGTCTAGGTGGGGAGGATTGTGATGCTTGGCCAGCTGGTTATGATTGTTCTATGATATTTGTAATATAGAATGTGGTATGTGATTGTCTCACCTGAGACATCCTGTGCTCCTGGGCAACCCCCTCCTCATCAGGTTGTAGTGAAAATAACAGGATATATTATTTTTTTTTTATTATTTATTTATTGAGAATTCAGAATTACACCCTTTGAGTCCATGGATTCTTTTGCAAAGGCTCCTCATCAATAGTCACAGTACAAAGTTACAAGTATAGGTGTAGGATAAAAACACATCAAACAGACCAAAATATTACAGTTAGTGGGTAAGAAGGAACTGGGTAGCATATTACAGCAGAGTGCAAAGACAGCCCAGCATCATGTGCAAGAAAGACAGCAGTAAAAATGAAATTTTACAGAAAGATACAGAATGTAAGGCAGGTAATTCAAACATGATAGCTGATAACAAAGCAAAAAAATAGAACTAAGTCAGCGTGAGGGAGGCTGAAGGGCTGAAGTTAAAAAAGTACCACTATGGGTAGTCGTAAGTAGAGATGTTAGAGAGAAATTCCTTGAGTGAGGATTTAAAAGGGGCCATTATTGTACCAGCTGCCAGAGCAACAGGTAGGTCATTTAGCCAGCTTGGCACCCTGTGATAGAAGGCCCTCTGACCCATGGAAGTCCTGCAGCGGGAAACCAAGAAAGGGACCTTGGAGGTAATTCTGGTGCTTCTTTGAGGGAGGGAGGGTTGGATGAGGCCCTGTTAACTGGGTGGGGTGAGTTTCCACTGGATGTTCTTTGCCAGGAGGTAAGTGTGATACTTAAGGTGACATTCAAAATTTAGCCAATTAGTGCGACTGTAGAGATCACATATGTGGGTAGATTTATCGCAGCATGTCACCAGGTGACAGGCCTTGTTTAGCACTGTCTTAATGGGGCAGAGTGCAGTGTTATTGGCTTTGCCATAGAACACAATTCCATAGTCTAGCACAGAGAGGACTGAGGATAAAACAGCAAGGCGCAGCCCCTCGTTAGGTAGACAGTACTTGATCCGATGAAGGAAGCCAATTCTGGAGTTGATGGTGTCACAGAGGGAGTGGATATGTGCATGATAGGTGAGCGGGAAGTCAAGAGTGATGCCCAAATATTTGTAAGTGCTTACCTGCTCAATTGGGGGGCCATAAGAGGTATTGACAAGTAGTGTGGAGTCATGGTATGGGTTTTGGCAGTGTGCAAAGATCATGGTCTTCGCTTTTTTTATTGTTAAATACTAGCCTGTGCTCTGAGAACCAGGTCTCGGCTTCTGTGAAAGACTTCTGTATGGCATCCTGTAAAGGTTGAGGCTGCGGATTGCTCCAGAAGATGACGGCATCATCAGCATAAAGAAGCATCCGACCGGAGCAGGCACTGGGTAGTGAGTTTAAAAAGAGGCTGAAAAGAAGGGGGCCTAAAATGGAGCCTTGAGGGACCCCAGAGTGAACAGAGAGGTAGGAGGAGAGGGAGGTGCCAATCTTGACCTGCTGTGACCGGTTAGATAGGTAATTTCAAACCAGGCCATAGTATCAGGTGACAGTCCCACATCAGTCTTGGATCTATGAAGAAGGGTGTGGTAGACCGTATCAAAAGCCTTTGTTAGGTCAATGTAAACCGACCCAACTAAGTGCCCCAGATCCATGACCTTGTGGATGTAGGAGGTATATTCAAGGACAGCTGTGGTGGTGGTATTGTGGCCACTGTGGAACCCATGCTGCTTGGGGCACAGAAGGTTATATTTTGATAGGTGTTCCAAGAGCTGATCAGCTACTATTTTTTCAAGGGCCTTCGAGGGAGGGGGTAGAATAGAGATCGGCCGGTAATTTGTGGGGGTGGTGCACTCACCACCTTTCAGAAGCGAGGCAATGACAGCCTTTTTCCAGGGGGTGGAGAACTCCCCCAGACAGAGGGAGCGGTTTAGGATTTTAGTAAGGGGAACTAGGACAGATCCGAGAGATAGTTTGAGGATTTTTAAGTCCAGGGAGTCACCTCTATGTCGGCTCTTTCCCAGGACACTAGAGATGTAAGACCTAGCATCTTTTGGAATTATTACATGAAACCTGAAAGGTGGGGAGGGGTTGGAGGGAACATGTGAAAAAGGAGAAGCAGAAAGGTTTAGGGGGGCCAAAAAGTTGGGGGGAGTACACTGCTAAGGTCAGAGAAGGAAGAGTTTAAGGCATTGGCAATTTGTATTGGATCTTGAGATATAGCCCCATTGACCTACAAGTTGGGTGGGTGGAGGGGATTGGGTTTTGCCATTTAGTTCTTTGATAGTATCCCAGAATGTATGCCCAGAGCCCTTAGAGGAGGTGAGGATATTCCGATAGTAAATGGCTTTGACCTGATGCAAGGCACAGGTACATTTGTTCCTAGCTTCCCTGTACCGTTGTTTGTCCTGAGGCAGTCTTGAAGCTATAGCTCTATGTCAGAGGTTATTCCGTTGATACATGAGGTCAAGTAGAGTTTGAGTTAGCCAGGGGGTATCACATTTTTTTACTACCTGTTTTGTAACTGGGGTGAAAAGGTCACAGGCAGCATTGAAGGAAGTTATGAAGTACCTAAGGGCCTCATCTATGCTACTTACAGTATCAATGGGTGACCAGTTGCTGTTTAACAGGTGGTTTTTCAAGCTAGCTAGAGATCCTCATTTTAAACGTCTACAGTATATGGTTTTGGGGGTGGGGTTTGGGGCCTTACAGGACCACCAACAGAGTATGGGTGAGTGATCACTAATGGTGTCCTGGAGCACTAGGACCTTTGAGATTTGGTTTGGGTGGTTAGTGAAAATCAGGTCCAGCAAAGTAGCAGTCTCTGTCCTTTGCTTATGTCTTGTGGGGGATTGGACAACTTGAGTCAGGCCCATGGCCAAGGCTGCACCTTTATAGTGGGCAGCTGATGGGACTAGCCAATTTGTGTTAAAATCACCCATAACAATAATCTCACTGGAGTTAGGGAGAGATGAGATGTAGTTAGCAACTGCTACCAAAGCGGTCTTCTGATTTCGCGGATGGATATTACTCACCAAAACATAGAGGGTTTTCCCTGGGTTGCCCAGAGTAATCTTTACAGTGATTGCTTGGGCCCCATCTGTGATCGGTGGGGAAGGGACAAACAATGTTTGTAGGGTATTTCGAAGACAGAGTGCACAGCCTCCACCCTGTTTGCCTTGGCGGTCCAATCGAAAGATGCAGTAGCTGTTTAGGGCCACGTAAGAGTCCAAGGTTGTTTTGGAGAGCCAGGTTTCAGTTAAGGCCAGGATATCTGGCCTGTGCTGCATCATTGATCCTTGATGAGAGTCACATTTTTTCAGTAGGCTACAGATATTTCGGGAGGTAGCAATGAGACCTTTCCTTTTAACAGCAATGCGCGTGGGTTGAGGACATGGCCCCAGGTTAGGATGAACATTCCCAGATTATAGAAGTAGGATGAGGAGGATGTGGTGGGCTAAGGCGAGCTTGATGTGTTTTTGTACCCTGGTAACAGCGGGTATTTTCCTAGTGCCATGGGGGGGCAGAGAGAGAGAGAGGTGTGAAATGATATTATGGGCTAGGTTATAGTCATGTTGGAACTGGGAAGGACAGGTACAAGAATAATGGGTGGATATGGGAGAAAAGAGAGGTGGGAGGTTGGGGGGTGACAGTGAAAGAAGGGGAAGGATGCAGAGGGCAAAAGACCGATAAGGAGGAAGTAGAGAGGTGCAGCCATATCAGCAGATTGCACAAAGGATTAAAACTGCAGCAGCTAGAAGGGGAATGCGCACAGGGGAAACTGCAGCTGCTGAAGGAAGAAACGTACAGAAGAGGGGAGTACAGTAAGAAATCACTTACAGCAGCCTCTAGTGGGGACTGAGTATAAGCTGATAACGAGAAAGTTGGGTGATTGATTCTACACCGTCATGTGACTCTCATAATATAAGGAGATGTTGAGCAAGGGTGGTGGTGGGGGCAGTGAGGCAGCCGATGTGAACACGTCAGCGAGGCAAAACAAAGACTCTCAGCTGTTGTCTGTTGCTTGCAGCACCTGTTTTGGATGGAATTTTTTTTTTCTTGTACCTGCACAGACTGCCTCCGATGATGCAATGCGGGGGAAGGCTACCTCGATCTGCCCTCATGACCACCACGGGAGCAGGGGGAGCTGAAAGGGAAAGAAGCAGAGATGCAGGTCAGTCAATTTATCCAGGTGGGGAGGGGTTTGGGGGGGCTGGGGGCTGTAACAACCCAGATTTCTACACTTTTCCTAGGAATCAGCAACTTTAGAGAAGATTGTGTTCTATGATTAAAAAGGGATTTAATTGTGGCTGCAGCCCTTTTTTTTTCTTTTAAATTTAGAATAAAAGAGAAAGGAAACTACCATATGTGCAGACACAACTGAAACAGTAGCCCTAATTGTACACTATCTCAAGTGCGAGCCTTAAAGGAACTGTAGCAGTACATTGAAAAAAACCTTTGATGCCTTGGGAACAGGAACTGCTCAAGATCAGAGAAAATGTTAATTAAAGGCTGTCATAATTTGGGAAATTAGTTTTTGCTGAAGTCACAGTATTTAAAATATCTCCTGACAGGAAGATCATTGTTTGTATATTTTATATATTCTTAAAGGAGGAGCTAGGTTACATCATAGAAGGTGTGTGTGTGAGAGAGACACAGTTTAAACTATACTGTGTCTGAGCTGTTTGACATATCTTTTTGGACTCTTAAGGAACAAGATCTCTAACTTAGGCACTTAGAGGTAATACACTATATAGAAAAATATCTAACTGTATGTTGGTAGGAGTTTGTCTGTAGTTTCCTTTGTTTTCTTTTAAGTGATTGTCTGCTTTTTGGTATAGTGTTCTGTGTTTACATTTTACATATTTTTATCATCATTTAGTAAAATCATTATTTTGAAAGACTGCCTGGGTGTGTCTTCAAAGTTCTTTTTGCATGTGATGTATACATGGTTAAGTTGACAGTTATTCTGAAGGGCTTGATGGTGTTATCAAACTGGGAAAAGGTAAGAGTATATCTAAGGTCTTTCACAGAGTTTTAAGGGTTCATTTTGGATACCTGGTTTGGTGCCCTTAGGCGAAAGATATTTTGCATCCCCCCGAAGAGAAGATTATCTGAGCCTGTACATTTGGGTATGCTAGCATAAGGTTCACAGTTTGAATCCCCCCCAGAACTTGAAACCAAAGGTGATTCAGACCCACAAGCAGACAGGAGGGTTACCCTGTCTGTCACCTGTTCACATTACTGTGCTCGGAGGTTGGCACTGTGGGAGCAGAGGGACTGACCTGCATAGTCCGTTTGTGACAGACTACCATGGAACTGTTTTCAATGCACCATATTGAATTAAATATTTAGCTGTGTGTAACCACATTTTAATAAATGGCTTTTTAAAACTTAATTTCCAAATTGTTTAACATGCCACAACATATGAATAGGCAGCATTCATTTACCAATATATCTGTTGAAAATAAGCTAAAACATCACATTTGTCATTTTACTTCTGTTATAACAACCATAAGTTTGATTTAATAAGAGTAGTTGCAGCTGTACTACATAGCTGTGGGAAGTGTGTTCAAACCACAGTGTGGCATCTGGCATGGGTGTATTGATGGGTTTTGGTTGGCAATGGACACAGCACTATTTACTGAGTTGACAGTCCAGATGGGTTTTGAAGACATGAAGGTTCGAGAATGCATGGGATAGGCACAAGAGAATCATAGTCAAAAGGAAGGGGGGGAAGGAGAAAGAGCTATAGATGAAGAGAGTCTGTGGTGAGAATGTAGGTAGTGAAAAAGTGGGCAAATTGGGTAGGCCAAGTGGCCCATATCTGCTGTCAGAGTTCATGTTTCAAAGGTAATGAGGTATATGAAGGTGGATGACCTGGGTTGGTCACATTAACAATTTCAAAGGGTAAAAGGGATCTTACTTATGGTGACCAACCTCTTCGTTAACAGAGTGAGATAAAGCAATATGAAAAAGAGACCACCACATCTCTCAAAAGTTTGCCGTAAAGATAAATGATACAAGGGTAGCATTCAGAAGCTATAAGGAGATGCAGATAGATGAGGACAGAGAGGTGTAAGAAGGGAAACTGAGGGATTCCAGGAAACCATTAAGGATGAGAGAGTCCTAAAGGGACTTAATAATGTGAAATAGTGTAAAGCAATGGAGCCATATGGGGTGCATTCAACAGTTCTGAGACAACTCATTGAGGTACAAACTGCTACTTTGAAAGTCATATGTAGCATTTCACTTGAAACAGGAGTGATTCTGGAGGAACTGATGAGGGCACATGCAGTCCCACTTTGTATAACTGGTAGCAGGGATAAGGCTAGCAATTACAGGCCAGTCAGACTGGCATCAATGGTCATGATAAAGATGATAGAATCACTGCAGAAGGAAAGGATAGTTGACTATCTTTTTTGTTTTGTTTTGTCAATACAATTTTTATTGAACAGATTTTCGTAGTCCACATGATCCAACTCAATACAGAAATAAGGGCTGATCACAACAGCCAAAAGCTGTCTATAGTCATTATTACAAGTATACATTGCTAGAGACGATTCTGATTTAACAACAGAAGTCACCACCCCTTTGGTACAGTGCAGGAGGGGTGACTTACACAGGTAAATTACAAGCTTGACTTAGTTTGCCCAAGTCCCCCATGGTGTGTTTTGAAAACTGTTGACTCCTAACTGAGGGGGGGTCTGGGGGGTGAGTCTAGTGTCCCACCCCCTCATATGGAGAGGAGAAGGGCATGGGTTGGAAAGGGAGCTCATACAACCAAGTTTGGGGGCACAACCAACAAATCCATCTCTGAAGAGCCCTAATGCAGTGAACTGAACAGTTTACCAACAATACTGGCAGGCAGTGTCAATAGTAGGGCCTTATGGAACAAACTTCCTGTCCTTTCCCATCACGTGAAGTACCCACCCAGTCCAACATGATAAGCAGCATTCTGCTTGATCAGTAAGGTAATGGGTTATTTTCTCCATTCTATAAATGTAATTGACAGCAGTACACCAAGCAGCCAGGATAGGAATGTACAGGGTTAACCAGGCACAAGTAAAGAGTTTTTTGGCAGCAGTAAGCAATACACTCAACAGGTATTGGGTATCTGAGTCCCAGAACCCCCTGGGAAATTGGTAGAAGAAAATACTCAATTGTCAGGGTGAATGGGCTCCCAAAGAGTTCTTCTAATTCAGCTTGTAGGGACCAAAAAAGGAGCGAAGGACTGGGCATTCCCATATAATGTGAGCGTGGTGTGCTCTCGATTCCCCATATCTCCAATAAGAAGTATCTCCCATGGGCAGATAGTGTCCAGTTATTATCAGAGTACAGAAGTATTAGTTGTTTTCATGTATGTTCTCTATGCTGATGGGAGCTTGTTACCCTGGATGTGCTCTGGCAAGATTGATGCCAACTTTCCTGGGTGATATTGGAGCCCATCTTATCCTGCCAACTCAGTTGAACATCCTGGGTAGAATCACCCCAGGTGTCAACCAGAGCTCGATATGTATATGAAATCATATGAATGGAGCACCCTCTTCAGAGGAGAGTTACTAAGGTAGTGATTAGTTCTGGGTGGGAATCCAGGGTGTGAACCCCCCACTTGGAGTGAGGTGTAGAAGTGCCTTAACTAGAGAAATCTTTAAAACTCAGTCTGACAAAGCCCAAGACTCAACTTGGACCTCTGGAGAAGAAGTAAAGGCGTTCCCCAGTGTGAGTTGGAATACAGTGCAAGTCGCTTATAACGGGCACATCTGTGTAATAAGATTCTGCCCGTTATAGTCACTGGACGCTATAACCAAAAAACAATGGTTGCCACAATCCAGGAACAGTACAATAGATATCTAGCAGGGTGGGTGAAACTTTCTCCATGGATCCCCTGGCGGGTGCCTGTTTGCAGCGGTGGGGGGAGGCATTGTTGCTCTATCCAGTCCGCTAGCTGAAATTATCTTCATGGAGCGCCTGGCGGGTGCCTGTTTGCATCTGATCTGGTCTGCGAGCTGAGTATTGCACAGAACTCTGAGTGACCAGCTTACCTGCAGCGATCATTATAGAGAAAGAGAGAGAGAGAGAGAGAGATAGATAGTTTGAACCTGCCCTGCCCTGCCATCCTGTCCTGCTGTGCCGTGCTGTCAGTGGGTAAAACTGCAATTGTGAACCAAGGCAATGGAAGTCCGGTCAGCAGTGCTGTCAGCGGGTGAAGCTGCAATTGTGGACTGAGTCTCTGAAAGTCTGGTTGGCAGTGAAAGTAGATGGAAGGGGCTGCCTTGATTGCCCTTGGAGCAAGTTAGTAAGTAAGCTGAGCAGAGCATTATCCAACACTCCCCTGACTACATGAGGTGTCACTTACTTGTTAAGTTGCCTATTAAGTTTAATCTCTACTGCCGGCAGAGATACCATCGCAAACATGAGGTGTTAATTGGCCCAATTATCATGCATGATCATCACCAGCTGCCCACAGTAGCAGGTGCTACATAGTCATTATAACCATATAGTTTAAACAGTGACCCTATGGGAGTGGCAAATGGTAAACACAAACCAACTGCCAGTGATAACCGAGGATGGCATAAGTGGAGTGGACTGGATGTATTATAGGGAGCAGTGTTCCCATTACCTAGAGGCTGGGACTCTAGTAGCTGTGAGGAAATCCTCCAAGTAAGGGATCAAACATAGTAAGGACAGGAAAGGGAGCAGGTGCAAAGTTTAATGAATAGAAAGCCAAATCAGCAACTGGTATTTAAACCATGTGTTGGCAGTGGGCAGGTTCCAGGCCTGTGAATCCACCTAGTAAACGTCTTTAATAAAATTAAGGTTTGGGAGCAGTATCTCCTCCATCTCTTGCCAGTGCATTCTGGGGGCATTCATTTGTCTCAAAGCAATATAATGAAACTGTGCCACCCAATAAAAAATGACAGATTCGAGAGTGAAAGCCTCGCTTTGGACTTAGGTACCCAGAGTCTGCAAGCAGTCCCGTTGCCATTGGCCAGCCCATAAAAGCCAGGATATCACTTAATTCCATCAGTAAAGAACAGCAGCCAGGAGGGGAATCGGCATGTTCTGAAACAAGTATGAAAGTCAGGGAAGTGTGACCATCAGGATAACTTCCACTTGTCTAGAAAGGAAAGGCGGAAGAGTATTACAATGTGCCAGATCTTGAATTAATTGCTTGGAGAAGGGGAGATAGTTGTTCTTAAAAGACTGGGCCAGGGTCCGGGACAAATATATCCCTAAATATTTTAATTTATCCAAATCCTACCTATATGGGAACTGCTGTCTGATCTCTGGGAATGGGCCATAATGGAATGTGAGTGATTCGGTTTTAGTAGTGTTACGTTTATAGCTGGAAACCTGTCCAAACTTGTTCAGGACATGAGCTACAGCTGGTAGTGAATTGTCCAGGTCCCATAGATACAAAAGAACATCATCAGCATATAATGCCACATGGTGTTCCTCTACTCCCAGCTGGACCCCCACAATTGAATCTGACTCCCAAATCACTTGTGCTAAGGGCTCAATATATATTGCAAAAAGGAGGGATCAGAGGGGACAGCCCTTTCAGGTTCTCTGATGGAGATGGAAGTAGTTGAAGTGATGCCCTCCCACCTGGGCTAACACTGCATTCGCAGGTGTCAGCAGTCATCAAGTCTTCCTTTTACCATCTTAGGAACATCACCAGGATTAAACACCTTATTCTGTCCGGTGACCTGCCTACACTGATCCATGCCTTTGTGACTTCATGCTTAGGCTATTGCAACTCCCTCTACCTGGGGTGCCAGGGGTTGATATCCGTCACTTGCAGCTGGTGCAGAACGCTGCAGCGTGGTGGTTGATGGGGACTTTTCATTCGAGTCACATCACTCCCATGCTGCATGAACTGCACTGGCTGCCTGCACAGTGGTGGATCACCTTCAAGGTTGGACTTCTGACCTATAAGGCCCTGCACAGACTGGGTCCAAGCAATCTGCAAGAACTCCTGACTCCGTACAGCCCTGGCCACCCTCCCCACCCCACTGATGAGGGGTTGTTAGAGGTTCCCAGGGTTCATCTGAAAATGTCCGGGAATGGGCATTTATGCATGGTGCCCCTACCCTGTGGAACTCTCTACCTCGTCAGATCTGAGAATGCAGGACCATGGAGAGCTTCAAGGCAGCCCTGAAAGCCCATTTATTTCAGCAGGCATTCAGTGATTATTTTATCTGATCTATTTGCACTTTGTTTCATTAGTCTTTTATGGACTGTTGATTTGTTGTTTATATGTATTTTAATAATGTAAAGCACTTTGGTTTTAGAATTGCGCTATAAAATAAAGTTTATTATTTATTATTATTATTTAATACATAATCTTGAGGATTCATATATGTTCTGGAATAACTGAATCTAAGGGATCAGGAGTCCCAGATCTCTCGTAACCAAGTACAGGTATAGCAAGGAGACCCAGTCAAATGCCTTTTTTTTGGCACCAGGACTCAGTAGGGTCGATTCTAGGTTATTACTCTGCATCTCACGAATGAAGTGTAAGAGTTTACCTAGTATTGTCCGCCATGGTTTGAAAATGCAAAAATCCAGCCTTTATTTAGTCATTTATTTATTTAAAAGTTTTACCAGGTAGGCACACTGAGCAGAGTACTGCTCGATTCCAGGTACATCCAGGGGAAAGGGAGCAGTGTAGAAAAAACATATCTATCTATCTATCTATCTATCTATCTATACACCATGGGGGTGAGATCAATTCCAGTGAAATAAACCATGTTATTTTCACTGGAGTGAAATAAATCCTAATGACATCAGCAGAGTTAAAATAAATGCAATTTATACCTACTCTGCTGACATCGCTCACCTGCATATGAATACTGGCGTCCGTATCTAAAGAGGGACATTAAGTTACTAGAGGGGGTGCAGCGCAGAGCGACAAAGATGATCAAGGGGCTGGGGGACTTATCATATGAGAGGAGGTTGAAGGAGTTGAACATGTACTCATTGGAGGAGAGGAGAGACGGGGTGACATGATTGAAACCTTTAAATACATGAAAGCAATAAACAAGACAGGTACAGAGGGTCTGTTCAAAGTAAGGGAGGAGGGGAGGGACACCAGTGGCCATGATATGAGACTGGAGCGAGGAAGGTTAAGGAGGGAGATGAGGAGACACTTTTTTACAGAGAGGGTGGTGGCTGGGTAGAATGCGTTATCTGCTGAAGTGGTATGCAGTAGAACAGTGGACTGCTTCAAACAAGGATGGGACAGGACAAGGGGGAGATTTAATGAAGGGAAAGGGTGGAAGGGAGGGGCAGTTGCAGAATAAGGGGTGCTAGCTGCACATTCGAGCAGACTTGATAGACCTCTAGGCCTTTATCTGCTGGCAAATTTCGTATGTTCGTATGAAAACACTAAGAAATATCACTGTAATTTGCTGAGTTCTAAAACAGGCCCTACACTGAAATTCACACAATTAAGATAGATAATGACAGTCAGCTGCAGCACTCTTTCTAAATGTAACAATCTCCAAATCTCTTGTGCTGCATTTCAAAACCCAAGTTTAGTACATTACTGAATCCTGCATTGCCACATACTGACCTACAAAACAAACAACAAATAACCAGTATATTGCAAACATCCAGCTTGTCACAGAACAGAACCTCCCTCAGGTAACCAATTACCAAAACACAGCACACCCAATCAAGACCCACACACACACACACACCAACCAACAACAGCTCGCTACAACAACCCATTCATAAAACTTCACACACACACTACTACAACAGCACCAGCATCATTTACAGTGACATGAACCTCATAACCACAAACATACCTCTCTCACTGAAATTAGTCTTACCTCCATGGTATAAATAGAACACAAATGATGGGCAGATCATGGAATATGGAAAATATTCTCACTCCTGCATCATGGGCACTGTATATTTTACTCGTGCCTTCAGCACTCATAAAATATCCAGAGCTCATTCTGCAGGAGTGAGAATATTTTCCATATTCCACTCCTGCCCATCATGTATCCCCTATTGATATATATAAATATATATATATATTAGAGGCAAAAAACTCTGTTTAATGCATTAGTTAGGGTTGTTCCACAGTGACAAAAGCGAGGAAATTCGGTGTTAGGGTTGAAAGCCCCCTTGGACCCCCCGCCCACACCCCCAACTGGCATCGGGGCGCGTGTGTTGGGGTTGCCCTAACTCTCACCCCATCAGATGTGAGAAGAAGCAGAGGTATAGGAGAATGGGGTGAGAGTTAGGACCGACAACCCCAATGCAAACTCCAATGCCTGTTAGAGGTGTGGGCGGGGGAGTCAAAGGGGGTCTTTCAACCCTAACACTGAATTTCTTTGTTTTTTGTTGCTGTGGAACAACCCTAACTAATGCATTAAATGGAGTTTTTTGGCTCTAATTTCCCTTCTTTTTGAGAATGATAATGAAAAATAGTGAATGTAATGCGGCGGCGGGAGCGTGGGGCCCGATGTTTTGTCACATAGTAACACGGTGCCCGCAAACGCAAATGGTAATGCACATGGTGACACAAAGTGAAACATAAAGATAAACAGTACTATAGACACAAGTGGTTAAAATAATGCAAATGCAAGCACAAATGAAAATGCAAAGAGATACTTATACATGGTACCGTAATGAGGGAACAGTAAGTAGAAACCGAGTCTGAACCATAAGCAGAAGCAGTAAGGGTAACAGTAATGTAAGTGCACAGACTGTTTTTCCCCAAAAGATGCATAGAGAAAGACAGTGAGTACAAAGAATGTATGCATAATAATGGGTCTCGGAGCAGAAAATGAGGAGTTGGAATACTAAATTGCTTATATCTCAGGAACCGTACAACATAGAAAGAAATGTAAAAGTCATATGATTTATGACTTTCCTGGCTAGTTTTGTACTTAGTCCCCAACAGGGGGCTAAGCAATTTTCCAACAAAAAGTCCGTATCTCGCACCGTTTCCGAGATATGGGCCCTGAAAGGCGTGGCAAACGACATAATGTTAGCCTATGGGAAAAAAAGAGAAGTTTGGAGTGCCATAACTTTGGTTCCCTGTCATATTTTTTCACCATACCACTAAAAGGCACATCTGTGGAATGTTGGCTTTCTTCCCTCTAAATTGCAGCCCAAAAGACCAAACTGTTATTTTGCAACAGGTCGGCAAAGGATTCCTGTAATGCGGCGGACACCGTAATGTTATCCTATGGGAAAAAGAGTCAACTTTGGAGTGCCATAACTTTGCTGCCCTGTATTATTTTTTCAGCAAGACACTGAAAGACACATCTTTGAGATGTCGCCTAAGTTCCCTCCATCAGGGATGTGTATGTTTGGTGTACATGGCCTCAGTTTTGCTGTTGATCTCCACTGAGCATGCAGTACCTGGTCAGGTGGGTGGGGATGTCTCGTAGTACATTTAGACAATTGTTTGTTATTTCTGTCACCTGCTGCTGGATGTCTGTCATTGGTTGTGTTGACTTGGTCCTCCCCCATACTTGCATGTGTGTGTGTGTCTGTGTGTGTGTGGTGCTGGGGAGGTGAATTCGGAGTTAGGGTTTTCAGCCTAACAGCGAATTTCCTCACTTTTGTCGCTGTGGAACAACCCTAACTAATGCATGAAATGGAGTTTTTGCCATATGCATATATATATATATATATATATATATATATATATATATTATGGTAGCACGATAGTGCTACCATAGTTAGGGTTGAGGAGCCATTTACATGTTAAACCCAAAATTTTGCACCTTAATAACTTTGCAACTGTTTGACGGATTTGCCTGAAATTTGGAATATATGATCAAGACCCATACACCTTTGGATCTGCCAAGATTTGTACCTGTCAGATACACAGCTGTGGAGTTATTAAGCATGATCTGCACATGCGTTCACGCTTTTCTGGAATTCTACAGTGGCCTACAGGTCACACAGTTTGTACGACTGGCCCTGGCTCTTCAGGAACGTGTGGCCAGGGTCCCCAATGTGCCTTTCAAAGATTTCATGAAAAAATATTAAACTGTTCAAAAGTTATGGCAGTCCAAACTTCTGTTTTTTTCCCATAGGATAACATTACGGCGTTCGCCACGCCTTTGAGGGCCCGTATCTCGAAAACGGTGTGAGATACGGAGTTTTTGTCAAAAAATGTTAGCCCCTATATATAAAACTAGCCAGGAAAGTGATAATACATACGACTTTTAAATTTTTTTTCTATGTCACACGGTTACTGAGATATAAGCAATTTACTATTACAACTACTGATTTTTGTGTTCCAAGAGTCATTATTTTGCATGCATTCTTTCTACTCACTGTCTTTCTCTATACAGCTTTTGGGGAAAACCAGCCTGTAAACACATTACTCTTACCATTACCATTTCTGCTATGGTTCCATACCCATTTCACTTACGCGTTTACACCACCATGTCACGTTACCCTTTCTTTTCATTTGGCGGTTGCATTTCCATTGTTTTAACATTTCTGTCTACAGTACTGTTCCTCTTTCTGTTTCACTTTGCGTCACCATGCACATTACAATTTGCGTTTGCGGGCACAATGTTACAATTCGACAAGACATCACCCCCGCGCTCCCGCCGCTGCATTACATTCACTATTTCTCATTCTCATTCTCAAAAAGAAGGGAAATTATGGGCAAAAAACTCTGTTTAATGCATCAGTTAGGGTTGTTCCACAGCGATAAAAGCAAGGAAATTCCTCCTCTGCATCTCCTTTGTGCACCCCATTTTCCTGTACTTCTGCTTCTTCGCACATCTGATGGGGTGAGAGTTGGGGCCGGCAACCCCAACGCGCACCCCAATGCCGGTTGGGGGTGTGGGCTGGGGGGTCCAAGAGGGGCTTTCAACCCTAACACCAAATTTCCTCACTTTTGTCGCTGTGGAACAACCCTAACTAATGCATTAAACTGAGTTTTTTGCCTCTGATATATACATACAGAATGTAGGATATGAACAATCAGTGATATGACTGAGATAGGTAGTAATACAAGGAACCAGCAGTTATTTCATTACAACACATGTGGTACAGTAGCATAGTAGAACAAAAGCCAGCAAAAACAACATCAGCGTGATCACAAGAAGTGTTCTAGGCCCCCTAGCCTAGTCAGAGCCTGGGATACTCAGAACAGAAACTTGGCATAAACTTAAACTTGGCTGCAGCCACAGATAGAGGAGAAATGCGATCAAGTCCAATTAAATAAGAAAGGACATGATCTAATCTGTGGGCCAAAATACCCATAAAGTACTTATAGTTGACATTAAGTACTGAAATTGGTCTGCAGAAGGCACAGACTTCAGGGTTTTAATCCAATTTAGGAGCAGCATATGACCAGGATGGTGGAGGTGACTCACCCTGTAGGGTGTTGTTAAACATCTGAAGCAGAGGGTTTGGGAGGTACTCTATGGTGGTCTTATAAAACTTTGCTCCAAAGCCATCAGGTCCTGGAGCCTTCTGGGTCTTAGAGCAGCCGATGGCTGTCTCAATTTTCTCACTGGGTGTCAGTGCTGTGAGGTAGGACCCTTGGTCCTCCTTGAGGTGAAGCAGAGTGAGAGTGTCTAGGAATGCTGTTATGGCCTCCTGGGGTATTGTCTGCTCTGGCATATAGAGCATTTGATAGTATGTGAATAACACATTTGTTATTGCATGCAGTTTTGTGAGTCTAGCCCCCATAGTAGGGTGTACAATCATGGGGATTGTCACACATCTCCTTTGCTTTCAAATTTGATAGGATAGTAGGCAAAAGGCCCAAGCACCCACCTCATAGTAACACTGTCTAAGGAATGTAAATGGAATTTCATTTTGTTGCTGACAGTGGGCATTGAGGTCTGCCTGAGTTCATTTCAACTGTGACAGTATTGCGGTGTCCCCTTCTTTATGGGCCATCTGGAGGAAATGAAGGGTATTCTCTAACTGTTGTCTCCGTTTGCATAATTTTTTTTGGTTTGGGCTGTAGGAGAATCATTGACTATCTTGATTCCAAAGGGGTGCAAGACCAGAGGCAGCATGGAATGGGGGGTGGGTCGGTGGGCAGGTACTAAGAATCACACTGATTTTTTTGACTGGGTAAGCCAAGAATTACATCATGGTGGAATGGTAGGCTTGCCCTGCAGTCATTTTGGTAAGGCATTCAACACCATCACACATAAACCATTAGTAAGCAACTAACAGACTACATTTGTCAACCAGTGCCTTTCTCTGAAAAGCATGTACTGTATGTTTCTATTTCTTATTAACAAATTATACCAATGGAACACATATGTAATAACATTTATAGAGTGGATGTGCATATGTTGATAATGGTGGAATAATCCACTCTCGTTTGACATGAGTGTATACTGTTCCAGGTTCATTTAGGTACTGCTCACAAATTCTCTGAATGGCACATGCAGGTAGAGCTACATGCACGTCCTTGCCTAAATATCCCCAGCACCATTGAACAAGCTGCCTGTGTCCAGTATACCAGTATTTTCTAATAAAAAAGAGAAAACGTTAGTTTTAAAGAAAATATATCCATTACTATGACCTATACAATGATGAGACAAATTTGAGCCATTTGATTGGCTGAGAGAGCAGTAGAGTAGTGTAATTATAAGACCACACTTACAGTCCTGCACTTCTGTAACCTGTGCACCAGGTAAACTACAATACAAATGCTCATATTACACTATGGAGATGGCTTCTGGGCTGCTGTAGAGAGGATGCAACACAATATAACAGGAGAGAGCTATGGTGACTGGAGTTGGAAGAAGCAGACATGCAAAGAAGCAACTGCAGTTCCCTTGCTGGAACAAACTGTGAGTTTGCATGGGCATTGCAGTTTGCATTAGGAAGTGTGTGTACATGTGTGTGTGTATGTATGTGTGTGTAGGAAGCAAAAGCGGACAGATGCAGCTGCAATTTCTGTGCTGGAAAAGGAACTACTCTGTCGATTTTCAAACAACAAAATTGTTCTGAAGCATTCCAAAGTGGCATAACTTAGCTTATTTCAATTAGTGTCCCACAGTGTTTACTAACCCTTTTATAAGAGTGATGAGACACTTCAGGGATGTGTAATTATGGGGAATAAATTCAGTTTGCTCTCTGGTGTTTAAAGACACTCAGTGCAGACACCTCAAGTCCTAACAACACCCTCCAGCTGCGCAGTTATTGTCCTATAATTACACACCCCGCTGTGTGTTACACTGCATACATGTTACATGTACACAAAACTAGGGTGTTACATTCAATTATCAATCACTTGATAGTAGAACAATGCACCCCGTGCATGTAAAACAAACAATATGGAGTTTCCCAAAAGCAGAGCAGTACAGATACTACTGGAGATGTCAGCTACATTTGGTTCTGTACCAACCAAGAGTCATCAGAGGCAAGGATGGGGAAACAAGCAACGAGTCTTTCAGAGCATGATCTCCTCCAAAGTGATGGACAGCTACCAGTCTCCCTAGTGATACTACCAGTGCCAATGCCTGCATTCAGAGTGGTAGATTTGTGTATGACAGGTGCTTTAGAAACACAGAAAATGCTGCCCGACCAGGAGGACCATGGCATCATTACGCATGGGACTACAGCACCATTACATATGACAAGGAATGCCTACTATTGCTACCACAGCCAAAAGAAATTTAAACTCTGTTGGGGATCCGGTGCCTACCTCCAATGGCAATGCCATGTGGGACAAGCCAGAGAGAAAGGTGGGTAAAAGGACTGTAGTGGCTGCACAGCCAAAGGGGTTGCCAGCATGAAAGATATGAAAAGCAGTGCATTGATTCCTTGACTTTCAAATACCCACCCCAGATGGAACCTTTTAGAGGGGGCATTACCCAGGACAGACTAGGTATGTGCCTCGCAGTACAGTGATGGCTGCACACCCTCAGTCAGTGTCTGTTCTTTATTCATATTTTCTTTTGCACAGTCACTACTATGATGTATACAACACTCCCAATGTGCACAACACATCAAAGCACATCTGCATGATCCATGAATGTGATGTGCCACTTGCAATATCACATGTGGTCACATGGGTGGCAGTAGGACTACACATGCCATCAACCCTCCCTGCACGACGTGGATAGTGTCATTTTGGATGCTCAGCTAACTGTACCCTGATCCCTAATCAGTTCATCAATAAGAATAAAAACACTTACTCATATAAACTGTGTAGTGTATTACCACCATTGTATTATAGCATGTGGTGCAATGTTGTTCTTACTCATTATTTATCTGTGCTGAAAAGCTGTTCAGCACAAAAAAAAAAAATCATAGAACGCTGTTCAGAGCGTACCTATAGAACAGTGTTCTACTCATTCAAACTGTCACGTGACAACACAATGTAAAACAGCACTTCACACTGAACAGCAAACAAGACAACATGAACCAATGATTGTGATAACCTGTGAAAATGCAGGATCAACCAGATACACTTAGAGAAAACCACTCACCAAAAATCAATGGCAGTTTCCTCCTTCCTGTCACGTTTTCTCGCTAAGTGAGATGTCTGGCCGCCATTTTTTCCTTGAAAAATCCCTCCCACAATACAATGACAACCAATGGGAGTGTGCAATGCTAATGTAGAGACCTGTAGTCCCTAGCAATCACACAGCTCACCTTAGCAACCTCCCTAGCTCCCGAAATATGAAAATGGACACAGCAATTTCTTTTTGACAAAAAGAAGCTTAAACAGTATAACAATTTGAGGGGCACAATACATTATAAAAATACTGTATGGCCAACTCTATGCAGAACCAGTCTGTTCTATCACCTTGGGGTCTGATTCCAAAGGACCCTCACCCTGGAATCAGACCCCTCTGTGGCAGAACACACTGGTTCTGCATGGTTGCCCATCCAGTATTCTCTATGTTGATCATATGCATAGTTCACTGTTTGCAGTACTTCTGAATTAAGTACCACAGCTCTAAAGCCAAGATGCAGTGTAATGTACATCACCTGAGCATCTTCCTTTCTCATATCCATTTTTTGAGTTTCACTACAGCAGAAACACTCAAAAGTATCTGTCATGATGCTACGCTGACTACAAATGCACCTAGTAATACATAAAAGGGTGGTTTATATATATATCTATATATATATAGATATATATATATAGATGTATATATCGGGGATATGACATGGCCTGACTGAAGATATCATATTTATCTTCACGAGAGGCCAGTGATATGATATCTCACAAGTGGCGAAGCCACGAGTGAGATATTTTGATGTCACTGGCCTCGAGTGAAGATAAATATGATATCTTCAGTCAGGCCATGTCATATTCTGTTTATGCAATGTATGTTTTGCCCCCCCAACACAACCCACTACATACTCCTCTCAATGCAATGGCCACATAAAGGTGATGGCCCTAGCAATACAACTCCCCTTACAGAAATGCTGGCAAAACAACAGATGTCATTTGTTGTTTAAAAACATTTCTGATGGAGCTTTCTATTTATAGTTATTTTTAAAAAGACTTATCTGTTTTTTCCTGCCATGCCCCCCCAACACAGCCCCTCCCCACCCCCCAAGACAACAAATGAAATAAGGTATTCAAATATCTGGTTGATCCTGTCAGTTTAAAGTTATTTAAAAAAAATTATTTGGTTGATCCTGCAATTATTTTTGATGAAATTCATATTTTAAATGCTTATCTGGTTGATCCTGCCACTCTGAGCACTTTCACTTTCTGTGTAAATGTAGTGTGGTTGAGCACTATTCTCACTGATGAGCACTATATTCTGTGAGGTTTTCTAGTAGTTGAAAAAGTTAGAAAACACTGTGCTTTATGCACAACTTAGTGTTTCTTCACTGAGCAAAAGCTGCCGACTGCACACAGACTGAAGCGAGTGAATTTGCGGCTTTGGAACAGTAGAGGGAAGTGCGAGAGTCTGTTGCTAGCACTTCCCTCTACTGTTCCAAAGCCGCAAATTCACCCCTTCAGTCTGCGTGCAGTAGGCAGCTTTTGCTCAGTGAAGAAACATTAAGTTGTGCATAAAGCACAGTGTTTTCTGACTTTTCCAACTACTGGAAAACCTCACAGAATATAGCACTCATCAGTGAGAATAGCGCTCGACCACGCTACATTTACACAGAAAGTGAAAGTGCTCAGAGTGGCAGGATCAACCAGATAAGCATTTAAAATATGAATTTTGTTGAAAATAATGGCAGGATCAACCAGATAATTTCACGGATGATTGACAGCTGCGTGGGGCGGGGAGCTGCATGGGGGGTGTTGGGGTAGCGAGACAGCCACGGGCAGTAGACAGCAACAGAAAATTATTTCAGTTTCATTGTGATGACGTATAGGAACGTGGAGATAAATGTATGTCATATAGGAACATGAAGATAACAATGTTATCTTCACTGGCCAGCTCATATATCATTTTTTATACTCTTATTTATCCCAAAACATACATTGTATATATACAGTTTTAGAACACCCCCAATTTTCCAGTTTTTATTGAAATTTATGCAGGTTAATGTCTCAATGTACTCTGAAATGAAAGCATAGAACAAATAAACAATTGGAGAAAAAAAAGAAATCATAGAATCATTTTGTTTAACAAAATTTAATCTAAATTTTTGACTCATCAAAGTAGCCACCTTTTGCAGATATACTGTAACCGACAAACACACTTGTGGCATTCTTCCTACAATGGACATCAAATATTGTTTGGGAAGTTCTTCCCAACACTGTTGCAGAAGTTCCCACAAATGTGTTGCACTTGTAGGTTGCTTTGCTTTCACCCTTCTGTCCAGTTCATCCCAAACCAGCTTGATGGGGTTTAAGTCTGGAGACTGTCGAGCCATTCCATGATTTGAAGCCTACCGTCTTGTTCTTTTCCTCGAAAGGTAGTTCTGACATAGCCTGGAGGTATGTTTTGGGTCATTATCTTGCTGTAGGATGAACCCCTGACCAACTAGGTGTAGACCAGAGGGTATTGCATGGCACTGCAAAATGCTGTGGTAGCCCATTTGGTTCAGGGTGCCAGTCCTCTGTGCTGTTGTCCTGTGAGCCGCCTATCACGCAAGCTGTTGACTCTCAGAAACTTGTCTTCTGATTCTGTTGTGGCTTTGGGTCTGCCAGACCTCTTCCTGTCAGAGTTTCCTCCAGTTTCCAAGTGCCTTTTGATGGTGTAGGAAACTGTACTCACTGACACCTAGCTTTCTTTGCAATTTCTCTAAAGCAGTTTTTGCTAACCTAAACTTTTTTAACCTCTAGCAGTTTTCGCTACCTTTGTACCATTTCAGGTTATTCACTGGACTTGAATTGCTTAAATTTCAATAAAAACTGGAAAAATGGGGGTGTTCTAAAACTTTGACTGGTAGTGTATATATATATATATATATATATATATATATATATATATATATATATATATATATATATATATATATATAAAATCTTATACTGGCATGGTAGTACCAGAATAGTTAGGGTTAAATATATATTATACTGGCAAAGTAGTGCCAGTATAGTTAAGATTCAATTGTCACTTCTATGTTAAACCCCATATTTTGCACTGTAATAACTTTGAAACCATGTGACTGATGTGCACAGAAGTACAGTATTCATGCACTGTCAGGTGCCATAGATCTCTTGATGTGGCAAGTTTCATTCTGCTCGGATGTGCGGTTGCGGAGATGCGGAGTGTCAAAGAATGTGAACATTACCATTTAGGTGCAAATCCTTTGCTGTTCCACATCTATGAAATGGATTGGTGGTGTGGTCTGAAATTGTTAGGTTATATGGGGTCTGGGTCGCAGATGTGCCTTTTGAAGGTTCGGTGAAAAAATATTAATCTGTTCAAATGTTATCAAACTTTAAAGTTTCCCATTATATCCTATTGGAAAAATTAGATGTTCCATGCAAAAGCAGTTATTGTTGCTGCAAAAGCACTTTTTGCTGCCTCAAATGGTATCAGTAGTGTCATGCTGCCACCATCTTGTTTTCAGTTAGTGATGGGGGGAAAAAGCTGTAATTCAAAAAATACTTCCCCTTGGTAAACACCAACAGTTGTGTTTACCTAATCAGGGCCCAAGGAACATGATTCTGGAAATATGTTTTTTTTCTCAGCCATTGGTAGTGCCATAAATTTGTGGCACTATTTTTTCAAAATTACTGCAAATTGCAACAGTTGTAGTGCAACTAACGGCATTGTTGCACTAAAACTGTCGTAAACTGTGACACTATTTTGTGAAAACTGCAACAATTTGCGGCACTAATTTAATAAAAAAAAAAAACATTGGTTCCTGTAAAAATGGCAAAACCTTTTCTGGTCATTATTTTGACAAAATAAGGGCAGAATCTGAATACTGGTGAAGACTAGGTTTGCTGGCATAAAGCACCTAGCTTCATCTGCCTGAGCTCCTTTCTTCTAGGGTTTGCTTGAAAGGACAGAGCAAGGAGCAACATTAACAGAGCAAGGAGAAACATTAAGGTTTATTTTGGCTAAGCAGAGTTATTGTTGTGTTACTATTTTGTTTTGTGCTTACAGGTTGTGCTTACAGGTTTTATTACTGTTTTGTGCTTACAAGTTGTACAGTTTACTGCTTTATGTTTCTCTGATTTGAAATTATTTTTTGCAGGGTATATTTTCTTTTAAATTGTTGTGCAGGTTGTCTTGCTGACAGGAAGGAAAACTCTCACTGGGGTGGTGGGTCAGAGCTATAGCTGATTGTCTCTGGAGGACACAGGCTTCATCCCGCCCACCTTGCCCCCTCACCCCATCCACTCCAAGTGCATCATTTCCTTTATACCAGAGGTTCTGATATCACTTCCTCAAAAGGGCAAATGACATACACCTGTCATAACCTTAAAAGCCCAGTATGCTGCATAGGGAGTAGATGCATGCACGCACTCATATACACTAACAAAAGAAAAAATTAAACAGGAAGGGAGAGAGACATGTGGGGAGTGGTACAATGCACTGTCTGTGGGGCAGCAGTCTTTTGGGAGATGTTCTGGAGGCTGCAATGCTGCCCTATTTGCAGGCATCTCTCTGGTCTGAGGAAGGAGTTTGCCCATCTCCAAGCTGACATGGCGAAGATTTGGGAAACCTCCTCCCCCACCCTGGGACCACCAGGGGCCACTGCCGCTGCCTCAGAGGTTACCAACAAAGAAGAGTGTTTGGACCACGGTGGGCTCAGGGATGGTGGGGGTGGTGGATCAGAAGCACATCCTCCAGTTGTACCACTCTACAATTCATATGCCATTCTGGTGGAGCGTGGTTCCTCTATGGAGGCACCTGCAGTGGAGACCAAGGAGGATGCTGGGAACCTCCACAAAGGAGATGCAGAGGATGGTGGCACAACACCCCACAGAAGAAGGAAACAACTGGTGGGGAACTGAATAATTTGGAGGGTTGAACTGGGGGGAGGGGAGAGGGAAGTAAGGTGCCTGCCCAATGCCATGGCTGGGAGGGACAGGAAGCTAATCCTCAGGATCGCAGGAGCAGCAGCATGGGAGAGGGAGCTGGATGTCACTGTCCACCTAGGAACAAATGACCTGACTGGGAATAGGATCAGAGCAGTTTAGGAGGAATTTGCAGAGTTCAGGAGGGACATTAGAGGAGTAGCATGCACAGTAAACTTTGCGGAGGTGCTGCCTGTCTATGGCATGGATGAGGCTAGGATACTCTGCACCATGGGATTCAATGAATGGCTGAAAAACTGGTGTGGAGCTCAGAGTTTTGGCTTCATTGAGGACTGGGGGTCTACCTGGAGGGATTCAGGCCTATACTGGTGCAATGGTCTGTATCTGTCTGGGAGTGGAACCAGGATCCTGGGTGATATGTTTAAATGCTTCATTGACAAGGCAAGGTAAATTTTATTTATAGGGTTCCCATTCCCTGGGGCTCTGAGCACCTAACATTACATGTCAAATATAAAACAATAAATAAAAATGTAATAAACTTTTCAGAATAAATAAATTTCAAAATAGCAGCTTTAAGATCAACATCAGGTACCTAGGATGGTTGGGCTGGAATAATCAATATGTAAAAGCCAGGCTAAAGAGGTGGGCCTTTAGCCTCAGCTTGAAAACCCCAATCAATGGGGACTCCCAGACTGCAGTTGGAAGTGAGTTCCACAGGGTCAGCCCAGAGACATGAAAAGCACAGTCACCCACTGTTTTGAGCCAAACCCTAGGAATGGCCAGCCGGTCCCTCAAAGAGGAGCAGAGGGAGTGAGCAGAGGTCACAGGTGTCAGGAGCTCCGACAGGTAGCCAGGACCCAATCCATGTAGGGCCTTATAGGTGAGCATTTAAACTAGCCAAGGGAGAAGGTGTTGTTGCACTTTTGTGCTACTTAACTTGTGGTGTTTACATTTCTGCAGCATGTCCAGACTCAAGGAGGAGGCTGTGGGACTGAAATGCAGCAGCCTTCTTTTTGGGTTAAGCTACTGAAGGTGGGAGTCAGGTAGTGAACCATGCAATTGGGGGCCAAAGAGACAGTCTCTCTGCTGAGGGAGACCTGGGGTTAGTTAATGTTTAAGAGAATCTATCGTTTTTATTTTTACTTGGTGAAAACATTTTATTTTCCACACAACTTGACCAGTTTTAGCAAGGAAATGTATGTAACCTACAAAACAGCTTGAAGTTTGAACCCACCCAGTGAGGAGAAATCACGGAACAGTTCTTAAGTGTTGGAAAATAATATTAAACAGCAGAATACAGGGTGATAAATGGCTGCCACTGTAAAGTATTTTATTATGTTCTGATGATGACCATATGTTCGGTGTATCATGTAGCACCAGATATCAGAAGATCTGCTGCACGAAGTAATCTGTAGCAGTTTGGCCTAGTACTCCCGATTTGTCTGTATGTGAGGGACACTCATGCCTGGCCTGCTTGGGCTGGTTCACTTTAGGCTGCTAGGTAGCATAGCTTTTTTCCAGCCTCTGACACTTGTCTGTTATGATTTGCCTCTGCACCACCTGGCCTGGGGCCAGGGGTCCTTTTGAAAATCTCCCCACTACCCCACTTACATTGCAGCCTAAGTTACTCTAATCTGGGGAGGATGTCCCCTCTACCCAGTACTGATTTCCTGTCTTTTAAAATGCAGTGAGCATTGAGCAATTAGTGATGATTTTGGTGTCACTGCTACAGACTAATTGTTAATGTACACTTCTCAGTCAGTCCGCAGGCAGCATAATTTGAGTATATTTATTGTGTGCTTTCACAATTCACATGTTGTTTTACTTTGAGCCCACACTACTGTTGGATTTTTGCCTGGGTGTTTGAGTTAACCCTAGTGCTTGAACACCACACTATCAAATTTCATTCTGTGTAGTATACTGTTTTCAGAAAGCGAAGAAATATTCATAATTTGCTTGATGCTATGCTAATATACTGTATATCTCTGGGCAGCCCTCAATTTCCAGGGGACATAAAGACCCTGATATGCCTCCCCTGATGATTAATAAGTGAATCACTTTTAAATATGAAAGCTGGCTGAAAAAAAACTGGTACTGCAGGGACTGGGAGCCGGGGACCGGGATGCAAAATAGTTTTCTACTGTTCTAGTGTGTGTGTGTGTGTGTGTGTGTGTGTGTGTGTGTGTGTGTGTTTAGATTCTTGCCTGCTGTAACTGGGTTATTATTGCTCCTGTGAGTCCCAGCCATCCAGATTTGGGTCACTGAAAACTGACATATTTTTCTGTACCCCACCATTCCTATTTCGCTGTAAAATGGGCCCTTACATGTAATGTATCGACTAATTGGCTTTTATGTGCAGGCTGAGGTTCCTGTGTTTTACTGGGTGGGAAATGAAGCAGCTTACAGAGCAATTGTCTCCATTAAACTGGTGATTAGAAGAGAAAACTGAGCAATTAAGTAGTCATAAGTATTCATAGATATTCAAGGTGATTCATGGTGTATGTAATAGCTTTCCACTACTGACACGTGATTATCTTATTCCTACACTGGGCTGTCCTAATAGAATGTTTTGTAAATAAAAACTTTCATGGATCAGGTAGATTGTGCTATTGTTGAAATGTAGTCTAAAAACTGAGGCATCCTTATGTCAATTTTCTACCGCACATTATTTCCTCTGTCTCCTGTCCAGCTATGTGCAGTTTAATATTTATTTTTTATTTATTCTTTAATTTTAAGTACAAAATCATGGTTCATTTTTGGGTGGGAGATTGGGAGAAATTGCATACTTTTTTTTTTTGTTTTGACATGTTTGTTCTACCTTGGGAACAATCTGCTCTCTGTTATAGAGGTTATAACATATCAGATAAAGTATGGGTTGGGTGTGTAATGAGAAGTTTACACACACACACAAGGGGTTTATGCATAGCATCTAACCCCACAGATGTGTGTAAACTTCAAGTTTACACACCCCGACCCATACTTTGTTTTATGTAAGTGCTGTTTGCTCTTTATCGCCTCAGCAATTATATAAATTAAAAAGGTTGCTCTGTGGCCGCGGTCCGAGTACATTAGAGAGCGCAGTCCACAGTTGTCTTTCAGTTTCATTTAAAAGTGTTCCCATTTTCGTGTGGATACCTCATTCAGTAATGTTTTTGGAAGAAGTACTTTTATTTAAAATGCCTTACTGACGAGTCTCCATGGTGGTTTTGTGCCCATGTTGCTTTGCGGTTTGGGAGGAAGGGAATGGGACAGCGGTCAGGAAGCAAGGAGCTCCGGCGAGCACATGCGCCCAGAGTGGGGAAATCATGCACATGTTTGCCATTATAAACACTCCTGCATTATGGCAAATAATGCCACGATTTCCTATAGAAAAAGAGCAAGCTATTAATTATTGCTATTTTACGAGTCTGGGTTCAGTTGAACAATATGACACATTATTTTTTTATTTGACTCTTAATTTTTATACCCAGTGGGTCAATGTCCCACACAGATGACTATCTGAAATAAACCCTAAAATAATTATATCATCAAATGTATTTCTCTGTGTATTGTGTTCTTGTGTAGCATGGGTAGTGGTTTCATATAAAATTTAGAAAACCCTATGTAAATGAATGTGCTGCAAAGTTTTCCCACTAATTGCACTCAAAAAGTACCACTTGCAAGTGCATAAATTAAATTCCACAATGGGGGAAGTTGAAAAATTGGTTGGATTTTCTTTATTGAGTTGCAGTCTTAAATTTTAAACTGGTTGAAAAAATCAGTCATAATGTGTTGCAAGTCAGTCATAATTGGTTATTCAACTGGCTCCAGGGTCTAAATGCAGCTGGGAACTAAAACCAAGGGAAGAGTACACGGGGGGGTATTAACAACAACAAAAATGGAAAGGGACCTGGGGACAATCATATCAGATGACCTAAAGGTAGGCAAGCAATGTGAGAAGGCAGTAAGGAGGGCTTGGGGGTACTGGGATGCATAGGGAGAGGCATCACCAGTAGAAAACAGGAAGTTGTCATCCCTCTGTACAAACAGTTGGTGAGACCTATCTGGAGTACTGTGTGCAGTTCTGGAGATCCCATCTCCGTGAGGATATAGACAGGATGCAGGCAGTCCAGAAGAGGGCAATCAAAATGGTGCAGGGTCTGCACCAGAAGACATATGAAGAGAGACTAACGGAGCTTAATATGTATATCCTCAAGGAAAGGAGGGAGAGATGGAACATGATAGAAACTTTCAAGTACCTCAAGGGAATAAACAAAGTCCAAGAGGGTTGCATCTTTCAGAAAGAGATACATACGAACATACAAAGAAGCCAGCAGAAGAAGGCCATTTGGTCTATCACACATAAGGCAAAGAAGAACTGTGGGTCACCCTGGAAACAGGAAATGGGACAGCCATGCAAACTGGGGTTGTGTACAGGCCTCCAGACCAGGAGGAGGACATAGACACGTTACTGTTAGAAGATATACAAAACATGACAGCTAAAGGCGAGGTTCTGATAATGGGAGACTTCAACATGCCGGATACAGATTGGTCAATACCAGCGGGGACATCTGCCAGAACTAGACACATGGTGGATTCCCTGCAGAGGGAGTGCCTCAAACAACTGGTACAACAACCCACAAGAGACAGGGCTATCCTAGATCTTGTACTACCTAATAGGGAAAAGATCACAGATCTCCAGGTAGAAGGTCACCTGGGGGCCAGTGACCATCACATAGTATGGTTCAATTTGGCCACTAGAACAAAATCATCCCATTCCAAGGCAAAAATATGGGACTTCAGAGGAGCTGACTTTGATAAGATGGTGAACAGAGTTAAGCTAGCCCTGGCAAAAAGAAATACAGGTGAGGGGGTAAAGGCAAAGTGGGCAAGCTTTAAAGATGCAATACTTGAAGCAACATCCAATTGTGTTAGTGAGAAAAGGAAGTGCAAAAGAAGAAGGAAACCAACTTGGTTCTCAAACACAGTAGCAGAAAAGGTCAGAGCCAAAAGGCTGGCCTTCAGGAAATATAAGGGAATGCAGCAGGATGAAGATAGGGAGGCAGAGCAAACTTTCCTAAGGGAAGCAGGGGAGGCAGTAAGGCAGGCAAAGGCCCAAACTGAGGAAACACTAGCACGAACAGTAAAAGAAGGACCATAAGGACAGGTATCAGGAGTGAGATGAGTCTTTTTGCAGATGACTCAAAACTGGGGGCGGTGGTGTATGGGAAGGAGGGGAAGGTGGCCCTACAGGGGGACCGAGAGACTTTGGAAAGATTGTATAGAAAGTGGAAGCTGAGGTTCAATGCAGGGAAATGCAAGGTACTGCACCTGGGGGCTAGATACCCTGGCCAAGTGTACACCCTGGGGGGGAAATGTGACAAGTCTCGATGGCTGAGAGGGACCTGGGGGTGGTGGTGGATGTCAAGATGAACAACTCGGAGACTTGTAGGAGGGCAGCAGCCAAGGCCAACAGGATGCTGGGATGCATCGCTAGGGGATCACCTCCAGAAGGAGGGAAGTGATACTCCCTCTGTATAACTGCTTGGTGAGGCCGCACCTTGAGTACTGCGTGCAGTTTTGGAGGCCTCACTTAAAGAGGGACATTAAACTCCTGGAGAGGGTCCAGAGGAGGGCAACCAAAATGATTTGGGGTTTGGGGAACAGGACCTATGAGGAGAGGCTCGAAGAGCTAAATATGTACACATTGGAAGAGAGAAGGGACTGGGGGGACATGATAGAGGCCTTCAGGTACATGAAGGGGGTAAATAGGGGAGGAACAGTCAGGGTGCTTCGCAGGATGGAGGAGGGGGCCACTAGAGGGCATGGGTGGAAGCTGGAGGGGGAAGATTCAGAGAAGAAAGGAGGAGGTGCTACTTCACTGAGAGGGTGGTGAATCCATGGAATGCACTGCCTAGGGGGCTGGAGGAGGCAGAGATGGTGGAGGGGTTCAAGAGGGGGTGAGACAGGTACAGTGGAAGGGTTCTGGAAGCAAAATCCAATGCAGTGAGAATATCCAGAACTGGGAAGGGAGAAGCCAGAGAAGGCAAGGAGGGCAGCAAGGTCAGCTCCCAGGGTGGGGGCTGACCAAACGAGCAGACGTGAAAGACCGTTAGGCCTATTCTGCTGGCATTTTAGTATGTTAGTATGTTAAGGTGACAAGACTAAGTCCAGTGGGGGTATTGTTAAGATGAAAGGGGATGAGGGGGCATGTGAGGAGGAGGACCATGTAAAAGCATCTATCCTAAATAGATACTTCTGCTCAGTATTTAATGAAGAGAAGGTAGGGCAGGGCCCACAGCTCTGCACCATGGAGACAGGGAGAAGGGAGGTGTGCACTAGTCCCTTCACAAAAGAAAGGGTTCTACAAGGCCTCGATAAGCTCAGGGTGGACAAGGCAATGAGACCTGATGGCATACATCCCAGGGTACTTAAGGAGCTAAGGGTGGAACTAGCAGAGCCATTATCAGAACTGTTTAGTGAGTCTCTGAGCACAGAAGAGGTCCCAGAAGACTGGAGAAGGGCTCCTGTGTTCCCGCTCCACAACAGTGGTAGCAGGGAGGAGGCAGGGAACTACAGATCAGTCAGTCTTACCTCAGTAGTGGGCAAGATTATGGAGACACTCCTTAAGGAAAGGATAGTGCAACACCTGGAATCCATAGAAGCACAGAATTCAAGACAGCATGGGATTACAAAAGGAAGGTCCTGTCAAACTAATCCCATAGATTTCTTTGACTGAGTAACCAGAGTGGTGGACCAAGGGGGAGCAGTTGATGTTGCCTATCTTGACTTCAGCAAAGCTTTCGATATTGTTCCACATAGAAGATTGATTAATAAGCTGGGTAGGCTTGGGGTGGGTCAGACATTGGTCAACTGGGTGGGAATCTGGTTGACAGGCAGAAAACAGAGAGTGGTGGTAAATGGTATACAGTCAGAAGAGATGCAAGTCACAAATGGGGTACCTCAGGGATGAGTTCTGGGGCCAGTCCTCTTCAATATCTTCATCAGTGACATTGTAGATGGACTGGAGGGTAAGGTTTGTCTGTTTGCAGATGACACCAAGATCTGCAACAGAGTAGAAGATCCAGATGGGGTGGGCAGAATGAGAAGAGATCTGGATAAACTAGCAAAATGGTCGAAAGAGTGGCAACTGGGGTTTAACACAAAGAAGTGCAAGATCATGCACATAGGGAAGAGAAACCCTGAAGCCACCTATAGGCTGGGAGGGGAGTTGCTGGCAGTCACAAGGGAAGAAAGAAACTTGGGCGTCATCATCACCGATGACTGAAATCATCCAAGCAGACTACTAAAGCAGTAGTTAAGGCTAGAGGGATGTTGGGTGTATTAGCAGGGGTATCACATGTCAGAAGAGGGAGGTAATAATCCCTCTTTACAAGACACTGGTTAGGCCCCATCTGGAGTACTGCATGCAGTACTGGAGGCCACACCTTCACAAGGACATTAACCAAATTGAGGCAGTCCAGAGAAGGGTAACCAAAATGGTGCAGGGACTGCATCAGAAAACATATGAGGACAGATTAACTGAGTTCAACATGTATACCCTAGAGCACAGGAGGGAGAGAGGTGATATGATTGAAACATTCAAACACCTTAAGGGCATTAACAAGGTAAAAGAGTCTAACATGTTTCAGTTTAAGAAAAATAGCAGGACAAGAGGACACAGCATAAGATTAGAGGGAGGACGATTAAGGGGTAATGTGAGGAAGTTCTTTTTCACAGAAAGGATGATGGATGCATGGAATGCCTACCTCAGGAAGTGGTGGATATGAATACAGTGCAGGGCTTCAAACAGGCATGGGATAGGCATAAGGGAGCAATACAGATGAGTACGAATAGATAGGCCATTGACAGAGCAAAGGCCAATGGCACATTCATAAGGTAGAAAAAGAAATGGTCAGACTGGAGGGGCCTTGCAGTCCATATCTGCAATCAATTTCTGTTTCTATGTTTCTAAGTCTGCTCATATTGCAGGGTCCACAGCTTGAGCTAATGTCCCTGCACTCCCTCCCCACTTCTCCTATCCTCCCTACCCATGATCCTTCCCTTCCCCTAGGCCTATTCCAGCCTCTTTTAAAGCTGCTCA
Source organism: Neoceratodus forsteri (assembly GCA_016271365.2). Classification (NCBI taxonomy): domain Eukaryota; kingdom Metazoa; phylum Chordata; order Ceratodontiformes; family Ceratodontidae; genus Neoceratodus; species Neoceratodus forsteri. Next base: position 897,839,838 of record CM057456.1, on the reverse strand, counting down.
CTGTCTTCAACAAGATGACCTCTTCCAACAACACGTTCCAAGTGAAGAAGTGCTTCCTGACCTCCCTCCTAAACCTCCCACCATCCAGCTTAAGACTGTGCCTCCTTGTGATATGGTTGCCACTCAGCTTAAAGAGACTCTCCTTATCAACCTTATTTATCTCTTTCAAGTACCTAACGATCCCAATCATGTCCCCTCTTTCTCTCTCCTGTTTTCCAGGGAGTACATGCTCAGTGCCCTCAACCTCTCCTCGTATGCCTTGCTCTGCTGACTGACTATCATCTTTGTAGCCCTCCTCTGGACCTCCTCCAGCAGGTTAATGAACTTTTTGAGGTGTAGACACCAGTACTGAACTCCATACTCTAGATGTAGCCTTACCAGTGACCTGTACAAGGGCAGTATAACCTCCTCTTTCCTACTACTGATCCCACTAGCTATGCATCCCAGCATCTTGTTTGCCTTTGCTGCTGCTTCCTTGCACTACATGGAGTGCTTCAAGTCACTAATGATCATCACTCCCAGGTCCTTCTCCTCCTGTGATGCAAATACTCGGACTCCACCCAGATAATACTCTGTCCTGGGATTCTTGGCTCCAATATGCATAACTTTGCATTTCTTGGCATTGAAGCCATGCTGCCAGATCCTGGACCACCTCCACAGCTTCTTCAGATCTTGCTGTAGGTCCTGTGTCCCTTCAGCTGTGTCCACTCTCCCACAGAGCTTGGTGTCATCTGCGAATAGGCACATTGATCAAGAACAAGGAGGCACAATTTGAAGATTGAGGGGGTGACTCAGGGGCAATGTGAGGAAGTATTTGTTCATGCAGAGGGTGGTGGGTGCATGGAATGGCCCTCCTAAGGAGGTTGTGGGGTCCAAAACAGTGGGGCAATTTAAAAATGCATGGGACAGACATAAAACAGTTCTAGTGAGAGGTAGGAGGAAGTCGACTGTTGGTAAAACTAGGATCTGCAGCATATCCAATGAGTAGGGAAATAGGCAGACTGGGTGAGCCAAGTGATCCTTATCTGCCATCAAAGTCTATGTTACTGTGTTTCTAATATGATTCCTCAGCCCCCGTTTAGGTAAACACCTCTTGGTGTTTACCTAAGTAAAGGATGTTTTATCCTTTAAGTGCCTCCAAGGGGGCTGAGGCACGTATATATTTAAAAAAAATGTTTTTTTGCCAACATTGGGGTGCCCAGTCCCCATGTTGGTGGTAGAAGCTCCCCCCTCCCTGCCAGTGTGGGACACTGTGTAGCCCACTCCCTGTGTCCCAAAATATGTATTCGTAAAAACATTTTTTGCTGACATTGGGGTGCCCAATCCCTGTGTTGGCATTAGACCCCCCCACCAGTGTGAGACACTGGAAGCCTACTCCCAGTGTCCACGGTTATGTACTATCCCCTCAGAACTTGTACAAAAATGCCTTTTGCTGACATTGGGGTGCCCAATCCACATGTCAGCACTAGAACCCTCCACCAGTGTAGGACACTGGGGAGCCCACTCCTAGTGCCCCCAGTTATATACCCCCAGTACTGTGGGACACTGGGGAGCCAACCCCCAGTGTACTGAAATTGTTGTTTTAAGTGTACCTGTTAAAAAAGAAAACAGTCCCCCAGATATCTTTTTTTTCCTGAAAAAAGAAAATGGTCCCTTGTCGTTGTCCCATTCCACCTCACCCATCCCGACTCTCCCACTGAGTAACCCATCACGCCACTCCCCCCTTGCCCTATACTTACCACCGGAGACCATTGGCTGCCTTCTTCTGTGGACTGGGACATGTTTGCACTCTTCAAAGCTGAACCGTGAACTGAAGAATCAAGGTAAGTGCCATATAATGGCTGCCAATGGTGTTTTGAACTTATTTATTTATTTATTTATGACTTTGTTAACTGGATAAGTGCACTAATCCCAGAAACCATTTTCAGGCACGACAGGGGCCACTTAAGGTAGCAAACAGTAGAAATCAAAACAACAAGCACATAACAGAAGAGCAGGTAATACATTGTGAAAAGGTTACAGTAGTACATTTGGAAATACACAAAGTGGCAGCAGTTGAAGGACAATAACATACACAAAAGTGAGACTCGTGGTGATACTGTATAAGTAAGTAAGAGAACCTACTAGGCTAAGAAGAGCAGTGCTGGGTGAAAAAGTGAGCTGTCAAGAAACAGGAGGTTCATTTGAGGCATCACAGAGGCTGGAAAAAAGAAAATGACAGGAGGTAGGCAGGTAGGTAGGTAAGTAGGTAGGTGTGGAGGGGAGGATGGGGGAAAGGGGTGGGAACCAGGGCAAAGAGGGTGGACAGCAGTTAAGCAGGAAGGGGCAGGGGGCTAGTCAGGAAAGCAGTGGCAGGTGGATGCCAACAGGAGCCAGTCTTTAAGGCAAGTCTTGAACTGGTGGTGGGTGTTAATGGTGCGCAGTTCAGCAAGCAGTTTGTTCAATAATGTGGTGGCCACCACAGACAGGGCTGTAGCACCCATATTCGTGGACACCCTGGGGATTTGTAAGGGGGATACTGGTGGAGCGTAGGCAGTGGTGTGAAGTTTGGATGGTGAGAAGGGGAGTGAGAGAAGATTCCTGGCCAATACGGATGGCAGAATCAACAAAGCAGTACAGTGCAAGATCAAAGCAGGCTTGTAGTGGGAGCCACCCCAGTGAAGTATAATGTGCACAGTGGTGAGTGGAGAAAAGAGCCAACGGGGAGAAGTGGCTGGCACTGTTGTACATTGTGGATAGTTTGGCAATGGTGGATGCAGAGATCCTGGAGTAGATGGAAGAGCAGTAGCCCAGGATAGGTAGCAGGTTTCCCTGGATGATTGCGAGGCAGGCCTCAGGGGTGAGATATTGCCAGAATCTGTAGGCAGCACCTAGTTTTTGGTGAAATCTTAGAACCAGGGAGTTTATATGCTCAGTAAAGGAAAGGGAGGGGACAAGCACAACTCCTAGATATTTGAAGTGTTCGATGTCTTCCAGGGCATGGCTGTCTGGGGATATGACAATTAGGGGTTAGTTAGATTTGAATTTAGTTAAGAAGGGCTTAGATCTGAACAACATTGATTTTGCTTTTTTGGCATTGACCAGAAGGAGGTTGTCAGAAAACCAGTTGTGTAGTTTTGTGAGATGGCTGCAGAGAAGAGGGCAGGAGACTTTCTGCTGGAGAAGAACACGAGGTCATTGGCATAGAGGACTGAGTGACAGCTAAGACTAGCCACTAGAAGGGAGTTAACAAAAGATGGAGAAAAGGAGAGGGCCCAAGATGGAGCCTTGGGGGACCCCATAGAGACAGGCAAGGTTGGGGAGTGGGCCAGGCCAATGCACACAAACTGGGAGGACTCTGTAAGGTAGCTTCTGAACCAAGTGGTGACCTCTAGAGAGCAGTCAAGGTGATGCAATTTGGAGAGGAGGAGGAGGAGGAGTGCATGACTGACCAAGTCAAAGGCTTTGGAGAGGTCGACGAAGACTATGCCAGTTGCATTTCCACGGTCCATGTTAGTGAGGATGTGGTCAGTCAGGGGTGCAAGGGCAGTTGTGGTTTATTTATTTATTTATTTGAAGTATCAGATTTACAACCTTTGAGCCAATGGCTCATTTACAAAGGTACCTCGTCATATAGAGGAACAGACAACAGCGAGGGTACAGTAACAAAGAAATAGCCGTCATGTATAGATTACAGACATTGTTTACAGATATTATATACAAAATTCATGTATGATTACAGACAGTGTTTACAGGCATTATATACAAATTTGGATACAGTTATTTACATAAGCACATAAAACAACGTTACCATGAGACAGCATCCGTTACAGCATAATTCATCTTAATTCATGAGCCCACTGAGGGTTAGACATTTTTTGTAAGTAGTGGCAGTCCATGGTGGACCTTGTCAGTGGCTTTAGGGCCCAAGAGGGTGGGGAGAGCACAGGCTAGTTGCAGTTACAGGAGCGGGTGTTGAGGAGGTGGTTGCGGAGAGCCATTTTGAACGGGGCAGTCTTGGGCATGTTGATAATGGTTGCTGGGAGGGCGTTAAACCAGACAGGGGCTCTGTAGTGGAAATATCTCTAGGCAAGGGAGTTTTTTACCCTGGGTACCCCCAGGACAGCTTTATCTGAGTTGCAGGTAGAGATAGCGGGGGTGGCAGTTTGAAGAGAGGCGGTGACCCCAGGAGGAGAGAGACCAAGCAGAATTTTCTTGGTCAGTAGGCAGACCTGGTAGTGGAGTCTTTCATCAAAATTGAGGAGTCAGGCAGTGGAATAGAGGGAGCAGGTGTGGGTGAGCCTAGGGGCACCAGTTAGGAGCCTGCAGGCTGTGTTGAAGGAGATTTGAATTTTCTGGAGAGCAGAGTTATCTGCAGCCCTGTACACAGGGAGCCCATAATCCACTAGGTACAGTATAGAGGAGGTAATGGCAAGCCTTAGGGCATCAGGAGGGAAGCTATCCTTGTGCCAGTAAATGAGTCCAATCCAGGTGTTTGCGGCGGCCACTAGGGTGTTTATGTGGCCATGGAAGGTAAGGGCAGAGTCAAGGGTAAGTCCAAGATATTTGTTGGTGGACACCTGTTCATGGGGGTGCTGGGTGCTGGGGAGGATGAGGAGGGGTGCACTTTTTGTTTTGTTTTGGTGGTGAGAAAAATCATCGATTTCATCTTTTTTAGGTTTATGACCAGTCTACGGTCCTGGAACCATGTTTCAGCCTGGGAGAAGGCATGTTGGAGGGAGTTCTGGAGGGGGGCAGGTTTGTGGTACGAGGCATAGAGCACTGCATCATCTGCATACAGTAGGATTGTTTAAGAGCAGGCCTTTGGCAAGGTATTTAGGTAGAGGGTGAAGAGTAATGGGCCCAGGATGGAACCCTGGGGCACCCCGGATCAGACAAGTAGTGTGTCAGATAGGGTCCCATTTATTTTGACACATTGGAACTGGGTGGAGAGGTAACTGGTACACCATGCCAGGGGGCCCATGGAGAAACTGAGTTGGTAGAGGGAGTCAAGAAGTAGTAGATGGCAGACCATGTCAAAGGCCTTGGAAAGGTCTACATACACAGTTCCAGCAATGTTACCCGAGTCTAGAGAGGAGTGTAAGAAGTTGGCGAATTCTAGGAGGGCTGTGGTTGTGCTATGGCCTGAGTGGAAGCCATGCTGCTCCGGGCATAAGATGTCATGCTTGGCTAGGTATTCGGTGAGCTGTGTGGTGACACTTTCTCTAAAGCTTCAGAGAAGAGGGGAGAATGGAGATGGGTCGATAGTTACTGGAGGAGGATTTGTCACCACTTTTATGAATGGGAGTAATGATGGCTGTCTTCCAGGCACTGGGGAATTGCCCCAGGCAAAGGGATCTGTTGAGTAGGTCAGTGAAAGGGACTAGGACCTCATCGAGGACTAGCCAAAGAAGCCTAGCATCTAGGGGATAATTGCTAGGGTTGTTGCTGTTTAGTGCATTTTGTAGGTATGGATGGGCTTCTTGGGTCGATATATTTTTTTTTTTGAAATTTCTTTTTTCCCTCCTAGTCGGCCTCATAATTCCACTCCTTCAGGCCTCTGCTCAATGCCATCCAACCTTTCACTAGATCTGCCCCTAGAGTGCCTCCGGTGTCCCCAACTCACCTTCCCTCTTTTTCCCTCCTCAGGGCTTCACCTTTGCACAGCGGGGTCTGTCTGTGATTACAGGCTAGGCAGCCAGAGCGGCCATCATCCGGAACTCCGAGGCAGTTTTTCCGGCTTTCTTGTCCCTCCCCTCCAACCCACTGAGGACGCCTGGCTCGGGTGGAACATGCTTACGCACGCCTGCCAAGTGCCTGGTGGCGTCCTCCCCTCCCCGGCTTCCCCTATGGAAGCCGCCGTTGCCCCGAGAGTCGGCATTTCCACTGGCCTCCTGAGCGTCGAGTGTATTAAACACCCCTGGTGTCCCTCCCCAAAGGAGGAGAGCATCCGTGAGGATGCTTGATCCTCCTTCCCTGCTGACCCCAGCGGTCCGAGTCCATTCTCAACCCGGGTCACCGGGCGTGGTGCGAGGGTGTGGCGCTCAGCCAACCTCAGCGCCCACCGGCCGGGGTTTTGGGTCGATATTTTATGTAGGAGGAAACAAGGGTGCTGGAGGGTAGGGGATTGTGATTCGGGCACAGGGTCAAAAAAGCAACTGGGGAGGACAGTGCTGAGGTCTGTGAAGGTGGTGTTTAGACAGTTTGCTATAGTAAGTGGGTCAGTGGAAATGGAGCCATTTATGGAGAGCTGGAAGGGAGGTGGGGATTGCAATTTCCCATTGAATTCTTTAATATCACTCAAGAAGGTCCGGGCAGAACCCCATGTGGCAGTGAGAGTAAATTGATAGTAGTCTGCTTTGGCCCTGCGGATGACCCATGTGCAGCCATTTCATGCGGCATTACAGGATTTTCTGTCAGCCATCCTGCCAGACTCTGTGGCTTTGTGCCATAGATTGCCTCTATCCCTCAGTTTTTGGAGTAGGGAGAGAGTGATTCATGGTGCATTTTGTCTTTTGGAGCAGTGTTTGGTGAGTGGGGCATAGAGATCACAGGCTTTAGTGAAGGCCTGTGTAAACAGATTGAGTGCAATGTCAATGCTGGGGGCAATTGTAAAGGGGGACCAGTCCATTTGGGCCAGGAGTCATTTGAGTTTTTTTAACCCCCTTAGTCAGAGATGCCTGCAGAAGGTGGTTTGGGCTATTGTTTCGGGGTGAAGGAGGTCCAAAGGAATAGGATGGGTGAATGGTCACTTAGAGAGTCAGGAAGAACTTTTATGTCCTGGATTTTTTGGGGGGGTTGTACAGATAATGACATCCAGGAGGGTTCTGGTACCAGTAGATGGATGAAGTCTAATAGGTTGGGTGACTAGTTGGATCATGTTGAGGGCAGTGAATGAGTCCTTCATTGGAGCAGTCGAAGGACCAAGCCAGTTGACATTTAGGTCCCCTACTAGTGTCTGATCAGCTTTGTGTGGAAGGGTAGAGAGATAATCGGTGAGGGATGTGAAGGCCTGCTTTTGGTTCTTAGGGGGAACATAGGAGACAGTTAGGTAAAATGGGCCTCTGGAGGGGTCTGGGGTGATTTTTAAGGTGAGGGCTTGAGCACCATTTTTGAGTTTGGGGGGTGGGAGCATGTGGCCAATAATGTTATCTCTGATGTAGATCACACACCCACTTCCACATTTTCCCACCATCTTCATGGTATAGGGTGTAACAGGGGAGTGAGACAAAGGAGTCAGGAGTTGAGTTGGAGAGCCAGGTCTCAACTAGTGCAATGATGTCTGGTTAGTGTAGCATGGCCCAGCATTGGAGTGCTGCAGATTTTTTTGCTAGGCTGCATATATTCAAAGTGGCAATGTGGAGTCCAGTGGGTGATGTCCTGGGTGTGCAGATGGGGTTGGGACCTGGGCTGGGGTGGGTATTTCCCAAGAGTAGTAACAAGAGTGTGAGGATTCTTACTAGAGGGGGGGTAGTGGTTGGTGACCCTGCCTCTGCATCAAGAATGGGGCTGAGCAGTTAGTGTGCAGGAATGGGTAGGGTATGGAGGGTTGGAAAGGTGGAGAAGAGGTGAGTCTAGGGATGGTCAGAGGGGGTGGTGGAGTTTGGAAGGTGGATAGGGAGTGGGTGCCTAATCCCCTAAGCAGCACAATAACCTAGTCACTAACAACAGTACTAACACTCTTAAAGCACCTAGTCAGACCAGTGCAGAACCCTGTAGCATTGTCCCAGATAACAGTGGCAGCAAAAATAATCAGTCGCTGTGTGGGGATGTATATTCAAAGTCCTAACCCCCACCACAAATGCCGTCTGAAGGGAAGGAGGCCTTAACCTTCTGTGGTGCTTTCTGGTGTTCCCCTCCTCCAGAAGGGAGCTTGTTGTGAGGCTGGCATCTGCTTGAGGATGGGGGGTCTGGTGGAGGCCTTCTACGGTTCTTGTGAAAGCCATGATGTTGGCTACATAGTAGGTCATGTTTGTCTATGTAGTCAGGAAGTTGGTGGTGGATGGCTTTTTCAAGTAGCTTGCTTAGGTGAGGGAGGATGGAGATCAGGCGATAGTTGTCTGTGGACTGTGGGTCCCCGGTTATAAATGGGGATGACCTTATGTTGATATCTTGGCCATTTGTTGGTGTTTTTCCACCAAATTTTCAACATGGGCTCATTTTGGGATACCACATCATAAACACTGTCACTGTTGTTTCATTAATTGGACCCATAAGGTGATTTTGCAACCGCTGCATGAAATCACCTTTCAGGACTGAGTAATGAAATGACAGTGCCAGTGTTCATGAGGTGGGGTTCCAAAAAGCCCATGTTGAAAATCTGGTGCAAAAATACCAAAAAACACCCAAGTTATGCTTGGTTATTGACATTTTTCTCCGCACATGCATAACTTTGTCAATTTTTCATATTTTTACTCAAATGTGCAACAAGGTCATTTTTTCACACCAACTCATGAACATTTTTCACATCCTGCTCGCAATGTGTTTTCGCATCTGTGGCACGGAATGGCACAGTCGCTGCACAAAATCACCTTTTGGGACTGAGTAACAAAATGACAGTGCCAGTGTTCATGAGGTGGGGTCCCAAAAAGGCCATGTTAAAAATTTGGTACAAAAATACCTTGTTGCGCGTGGTCTTTGAAAATTTTCTACGCATGTGTGTAACTTTGGCAATTTGTAATATTTTCACTCTAAATTTTCAACATTGCCATTTTTTTACACCATCTCAAAAACAGTACAGCTGTCAGTTTTCAAATCCTGCTGAAACATTGTTTCACTCCTGTGGTGTGGAATGGTATTTTGCTATGGATTTAAAGGGAATCTGTACGGTTCCTTATGAAATTATTGTAAAGGTTACTATGAGGATCCAGTATGTAAATTGCCGGGTTATATTTAAAAAAAGTTTTCAGTGAGACAGAAACATGCTTTTTAAATAGAGATATAGAGGCATCCATTTTGTGGACAGAAAGGGTGTTGTGATGATGTCACTGCCTCAACGCAAATTGTGACACTTTTGCAAGAAGTTGCTACAGAATGGGCACAGCACTTTCGTGATTTGTATAAGTGTCATATCCATTCTGTCGCAATTTGCGGTACTCCGGGGGTCCGATCACCAAAAAGGAATTTCTGGGGGGTTTCCCAAAAAAAATGACAGTGCCATGATTCTTGGGGCCTGACTAGGTAAACACAGCTGTCAGTGACCCCCATCTCAGGGGGAGGGAATGGACAAGGAAATGATAGAAGGTGTCCTTAAAATGGCAGAAAAAGGGGAGAGATTGTTGATGGGGACCTTAATATGCCAGATGTTAACTGGAGCACCTTTGCTGCAGGCACATCCAGCAGCAGGGTCATTCTTAATGCCTTACAAGCGGCATGCCTCAGACAGCTAGTGTTTGAACCCACTCAGGAGGGAGCAATCTTAGACCTAGTACTCTCAAATGGGGATGGAGAAAGGATCTTGGATTTAGAAGTGGGTAGCCATCTAGGAACAAGCGACCTCCAAACAGTGTGATTCACAATAAACATAGCCATAGAGTCAAACCATACAAAAGCAAGAGTACTGGAGTTTAGGAGGACTGACTTTGGGAAAATGAGAGAGTGCCTCAGAAAAGCACTAGCAAATGGGCATGAAGGAGGGGTGGAGGAACAATGGTAAATAATCAAAACAGCCATCACAGAGGCAACAAGCCTTTGTGTGATGCAAATCAATAAAACAAAATGAAGGAAAAAACACTATGGTTCTCAAAAGAGGTGGCAGGGAAGGTTAAGGAGAAAAGGATAGCATTCATGAAATATAAGGAAACACAGAAGGAGCAGGACAGAGAACTTTATCAGTTAAAGCAGAAGGAGGCAGGGAAGGCAGTCAGAACAGCAAAGGCCCAAACTGAGGAAAAAATTGCCAATTATGTTACGAAGGGGGATAAAACCTTTTATAGGTACATTAGGGAGCGAAGAAAGACCAAGGGAGGGATACAGAGACTTAATAAAGGGGAGGGAATGTGGGCAGAGGGGGACAGTGAAAAAGCAGGGATACCGAATTAATATTTCTGCTCAGTATTCACAACAGAGGAGGATGGGGAGGTACCTAAACCAAATAAGAGAAACACTTTGGATGGGGGGGGGTTGATACCAGTCCATTCACAGAAGAACGGGTTTTGAAAGAACTCTTGAAACTGAGGGTGGACAAAGCAATGGGGCCTGATGGGATTCACCCCAGAATTCTAAAAGAACTAAGGGGAGAACTAGTGACACCATTGACTACTCTCTTTAACAAATCATGGGAGAATGGGTCATACCTGCGGAGTGGAGAAGGGGGAAGTGATTCAACTTCACAAAAGTGGGAGCAGGGCAGAGGCAGGAAACTACAGACCAGTTAGTTTGACCTCAGTGGTAGGGGAAATGATGGAATCACTTCTGAAGGAAAGAATCATTGAGTACCTAGAGGCCAGTGGGGCACAGGACCCAAGGCAGCATGGATTCACAGTGAGAAGATCATGTCAGATGAATCTGATAGATTTCTTTGCCTGGGTGACCAGAGTAGTAGACCAGGGAGGGACTGTGGATATGGCCTACCTAGATTTTAGCAAGGCATTTGACACAGTCCTGCACAAAAGATTAATGTACAAGTTAGCCAGCCTTGGAGTGGGTCCCAAGGTGGTAGCCTGGATAAAAAATTGGCTGGACAACAGGACATAAAGGGTAATAGTAAACCGAGTCCACAGTGAAGAAAGGAGGGTAATTAGCGGGGTACTGCAGGGTTCAGTAATGGGACCGGTCCTCATTAATGTCTTTATAAGTGACATTGGAGAGCACCTGGAAGGAAACATATGTCTCTTTGCAGATGACTCAAAGATCTGCAACAAGGTTGTTACACAAGATGGGATGGAAAGGATGAAAAGGGACTTGGCAAGGCAGGAGGAATGGTCAAATTTATGGCAGCTCAGATTCAATGCAAAGAAGTGCAAGGTAATGCACCTGAGAAACAAAAACCCAGGGGAAGAGTACACAATGGGGGTGAGATACTAACAAAAACAAAAATTGATAGGAACCTGGGAGTAATTATATCAGATGACCTAAAGGTGGGCATGCAATGTGAGAAGGCAGTAAGGACAGCTGGGGGGATACTGGGATGCATAGGGAGAAGCATCAACAGTAGAAAACAGGAAGTTGTTATCCCTCTGTACAGACAGTTGGTGAGACACCATCTGGAGTAGTGCATGCAGTTCTGGAGACCCTATCTCTGCAGACATAGACATAGTGGAGGCTGTTCAGAGGAGGGCAACCAAAATGGTGCATGGGCTACACCAGAAGACATATGAAGAGAAACTAAAGCAGCTTAATATGTATACCCTCGAGGAAAGGAGGGAGAGGGGGGACATGATAGAAACTTTCAAGTAACTCAAGGGAATTAACAAAGTCCAAGAGGGTGGTATCTTTTAGAAAAAGAGATGTGCAAGAACAAGGGGACATAATTTGAAGATAGAGGGGGAGCGTCTCTGAGGTAATGTTAGAAAGTATTTTTTCACAGAGAGGGTTGTGGATGCATGGAACAGCCTTCTTGAGGAGGTTGTGGAGTCAAGAACAGTGGGAGAATTCAAGAATGCATGGGACAGACATAAAACAATTCTAGTGGGTGGTAGGAGGAAGTAAGCTATTGGTTAACTAGAATCTGCAGCTTATCCATCAGGTAGGGGAATGGGCAGACTAGGTGGGCCAAGCGGTCCTTATCTGCCATCAAATTCTATGTTTCTGTGTTTCTATGTTAGGGGGTCACAAATTTAAACACCAGGCATTTTTCCCTCTAGCTAACTGAAAACAAGATGGCCACTGCATGACAGTAAAAGGGTCATTTGCAACAGTATAATGTGGTGGCAGCTTTCGAGAAGCAAATATATTTTTTCCCATTGACTACAATGTAAAACTTGATTTTCGGATAACTTTTAAATGGATTAATATTTTTTTCACCAAATCTTCAAAAGGCACATCAATGACCAAGATTGCAACTTCCCTGAAGATTTAAGACTAAACGGACAAATTATGTGGGCTGTAGCCACAAGCAAAAAAATGTGCAAAACTCCTGTTTTTTTGCATTTTTGGTGCTCTGCAGTTCCACACCTGCTCATCTGACCATAACGCAACTTGATAGATCCAGAGATCTGTTGTCCCCACTGTGCATGCAAAATGTCAGGCAAATCCATCATACTGTGGCTAAGTTATTAAAGTGCAAAATCTGGGGTTTAACATAGAAGTAGCTGAGCAATCCTAGCTGTAGCTACACTACTGTGCAGCTATAATATATATATATATAGATATATATATAGATATATATCTATATATATGTCTATATATATATATATATATATATAAAGATAGAGATAGAGAGAGAGAGAGAGAGAGAGAGAAATTTGCAAAAGACTTCATCAATGCACCAGTTAGGGTCAAAGCAACAAAAGTTAGGAAATGTGGCTTTAGGGTTTAATAACCCTAATACCCCCCTCCCTCAGGCAGCACATCAAGTGTGGGGTGTGCCTTAGGGTACTCAAGCCTAACACTCACCCCATTCCATCTGTTAATAAGGTCAGATGTGTACCGTGTAGGAGAATGGGATGAGCATTAGGCTTGAGTACCTCAAGGCACACCCCACAACCTGATGTGCTGCCTGGAGGGAAGGGGATTTAGGGTTATAAACCCTAATGCCACATTTCTCAACTTTTGTCACTTTGACCCTAACTGGTGCATTATCAAAGTATTTTGCAATTTATTTCCTTACTTTTTGAGACAGTATAATCGTATCCTTACTTTGTTGTGGGATTGCAGGATCCTTCGGACCCTGTGCTCCAAAGCACACATGATTGAGTCAGATTTTATTTCTGTAAGTGAGATGTGTCTGTTCCCTGGTATTCACTGGACCCCCTCACCCTACATTTGTGCCCTGTCCCCAATAATTGTAACTTAATAGCCCTAGTGTGTACTGGCACCCCCACCCTCCAATTTTCATATATGCAGTATTATATTTTCATTGGTGTTCAGTGGTACCCCCACCCTGCAACTGTGCCCTGGTCCCCATTTATTTATAGTTAATAGCTCAGGTGTCTAGTGGCACCCCCACCCTCCCAGTTCTATATATTGTTTTCATATATTCATTGGTGTCCAGTGGTCTCCCCCCCCCCCTTCAATTTCCCTCATTCTGTTTCATACCACAGTCTATATCCCTGGTGTCTAGTGGCACTCCCCACCCTCCAATCCCTGTATTACCTTTATTTACATTATATCCCCATTGGTGGCCAGTGCCCCCCCACACCACATACACACACACACACACACACACACACACACACACACACACACACACTCACACACACACACACACGCACTCTCTTCCATCTCATTGTCAAGCTGAAAAATAAAAAAAGGTCCCTCAATGTCTTAATTTGTTTTTCAAATCTGTAAAAAAAAATCCACCGTTGATCTCACCCACAACCCCACCTGACCTCCCACTGTGCACCCATCACACTGCACCCCCTAGACCCCCCCACACACACACCATTACTCACCTAAAGTGTTCCCACAGTGAAGATCCACTCTCCAATCAAAGACTCGCCTTGCTGCTGGAATTGGCAACTGCTGTCTGACAAGCAAGGTAACCACTGTCAGAAAATACATTGGGCCATAGTTACCATATTTGTCATACAGCAGCTGCTGGTTCCAGCAGCAAGATGCAGAAATAGAACTGCTATTGGGAAACCATGAAACTAGGTCTTGCTCCCCTTTGGATCAAATGTGATCATAGCTCATGAGTCGCCAATGGAATAAACCTGTATTCACAAAACATTATATTTTAATTGTTTTTAGTTAACTGTACTGTTCTTTATATAATAGAAATGAATATGAGTTATGGTATGAATAAGATGGATGAGGTGGGACATAGGCTGTCTAACCTCCGCAAACCAGCAAAATGGTGTTGTCATTAAGAAATATAGTAAAATGTTTAAGCAACCAGTGATCAGCTCCGTAGGGTCAGTAGTGCATTATGTCATGTAGGCTGTAAGCCAGACCTGTTTTCTCTTATTTTTCTAAAAGATTAGAATGATCACCTTTTATTTCAATTCTCTTTATGCTCCTATGGAGGTGGGGGGTAACCCATTTCAGCCATTAGTGGACCCCATTCAGGTTCTCTCCCCGACCTATGGGACTGCCCTGCCAAACAGGAGACCATGGCTTGCCTCCCATGGTGAAGCTCCCCCTGGCACTGAAACGGATGGAGGATCAAGATGCTATTCTGGAAAGCAGGCAGCCAGGAAGAACAGTGCAATGGTGCTGGCAGCAGATCCAGACTTCATTGTGTACTGCCATAGGGTTTTTTATGAGTTCCCCCTTGGCAGAACTGTCATGCAGTAACATAACTTGCTATGTCAGGTGCACATGCCCAATGTAACAATGCCTGCTGCACCTCTAGCCCCACTGCAAGGAGTTGGAATCTTGCCAACACATATGTCCCTCACCCCCAGAGAAGAACTGTCCATTAGATGCTCTATCCTCCTGCCCCCCCAACCTGGCTGAACCGCTGATGCTCCAGGTTCATTCCTGAACCCGGGTCATTGGTGTCGCAAGTGGTAGCGCCACCACTTGTGCCAGTGGGCTAGTCTGGGAAGAACCCTTTTAACAATAAAAAGGATGATTTTTTTTGTCAGTTACATGCCAAGTGAATTTTAAGACAGGTAACCATCAGATGACACATTTACTTTGTTTACACCATGAATGCTTCTTATTCAGATCAATTGTGAGCCATGTAATCCATGTGAAAAGCAAACTCGTCTGGAACAATTGATAGTCACCAACTGCACTGTGCTAAATGGTTCTTTAAATATATCAATTTAAATGCAAATGTTGACATTTCGCTCACAAGACCAAGGCTGTCTGTCTTAGAAAGCACTAAAGAAAGGAACAGCATATTAAAATTACATTTTGATTGTTGAAGGAGAGGTCTTTGCAAGCTATCTTTGCAGCTGTTTTAAATGGTCAACAATTCTGTAACATTAAAGAATTATCTCTGAAAAATAATGGAAGGGAACACTGTATCTCTGAATGGATAAAGCCCCAGGTTCAGCAAAGGGAGCTGATTTGTTCTATAAACGTAGAAAGCTAATCTGAAGCACTACATGACTCCACCTTTTAAGGGTAATATATATTTGTTTTGTGTTTTTTCAGCAGTCTTCCAAGGGAAGAAGAATACAATCCTGGCCATTTTAACATGAACATGCAGTAAACAGACCTTGCATCATAGTTGCAGCAATTGCTACTGGTTCCAAACTTGCTGGATTGTTCTCAAGAGTTACTAGATGTTAAGAACCTTAGAGTGATATGATTATAGGCCCCATATGTGCCTGTGTGGTGACCCACTACATTTTTGAGATGAGAAAGCCATCAGTAAAACGCCCAAAGCATACCATTTATTACTGATCAGCAATATTTATGGGCAAGCAGGGCCTAGCTGTCAGGAAGATCGACACTTTCATAGCCAACATCTCCGAGGGGTGCTGCCACATACTCTAGAATAAGGATCTTGCCTAACAGAATAGGTGTCATGAAGGTAGGATAACATCAAGAAACCTAGCATTATGGTCACGTGCCAACACCTTGAAATTCTGTTGGCAACCTAGAAAAGTGTTAAGGTCCTGATTCACTGTGGGGGCTGGCATACAGTATATGCACATCATCTGGTGCTGGTCTGCAGAGCTTTGCACAGTTATGCTGTGCTGTGTGCCTTGCATGCCAGCAGCATGCACTATCCCAGAACCATCCACTCCTGCAGAACTCCTTAAAGGAGTGGGTGCCAGGGGTATTCCATTGTTTGGGCACTGTGATTAGAACGCTGTAATGTGGGTGCCTCAACAAGGGCATGAGTGACAGGGGCAATCTGGATTATAGCTCATCCTGCACTCACACCCTGTTGAGCACCCCCACAATTTCTATGTCCTTCATAGCATGCCTGCCCTAGAGGATGTTATTTTTGGGAGTGCAGGGGGTGAAGCCCCCTGCATCGGGGGGGTGCGGGTGGCAGAAGCCCTCCACAAAACCTAACTCTTTCACTGGCAGTCCTTTGGTGCAGTAACTTTTGGGTACCAGAATTTCAGCAGTGCTAATGCTGGGCAACATATTCCTTGCACCCTAAGTTACCTCACCTACATTGCCCATTCACTGTCATGTGTAAACCAGTGTCAGAGGGCTCTGCTAGACATTGGGCTTCCAATTGTTAGCTCAGTCTGGCCACAAAGAGGATTCCCTACAACAAACCTAAAGGAGATTGTAGGATACAGTAATTCAGTGAGTAGATTCTCATATACTCTTAGATACTGCACTATTTAAAGACAAAAAATCATTGCCAGCCTCATGCCCCAGCCCTCTATGCATGGAAGAAGGCTGAGCACAGGCTAGCATTATTTGTTAAGGGGCAGTCTCAGCTCCAATTAATGCTGTGGCAGGGGGTGCATAGTTACCAGAGTTACCACATGGTTCCACCTGCATTAAATACCCCACTAGCACCACTTAATGCCATATGCAAGTGACTTTGTAAAGATCACTTAAAGACACAGGTGTGAATAAAAATGTCTATATTTTGAACTTTAAAAGTCTGTCTAGCAGCCTCTATTAAGTGTATCTTATGCTGCTTCCTGGGACTGGCATGTTACAGTACCTGTTCACATGTGTTTTGCTTATGTGGTGAGCTACAACTTTCTCTCATGTTAGGGGTCAGGATGAGCATGGAGAAAGTTTTGTACTGGCTAACAAGAAAGCAGCCGTCATGGCAGGAACAGCTGAACAGGCATGCCAACAGCAGGAGTGGAAGACCCAGCAGAGTCTGCAACAAGCTTAGCCGCTGCAGCAGGAAAGCTCAGATGCTGCAACAGATAGCCCAGTGTCAGCAACAAGATTGTCAGCAACAAATACACCAGCAGCAATTCATGACACAGGACCTGAAGTTGTAGCAAGACCAGGAGGTTGTAAACCAAGTTCAAATTACTAATAGTCTAGCTAGTTCACAAGCCAGCTCAAGGCTGCATACATTGCTGACCAAGTTGGTGCCCATAAAGTATCATAAGACCTACTTGACAACCTTTGAGTGTGTTGCCAGCACTGCTCAATGTCCAAAAGAGGATTGTATCACCTGTACAGCACCTTTCGTGACTGGAGAGGCACAAGCAGCCTACAGAGCCCTCAATACCCAGGACTATGACCCCATGATGACAGCCATTATGTACCATTTGGGCATCACTAAGGAACATCTTTAGTGAAACATAGAAACATAGAAACATAGAATTTGATGGCAGATAAGGACCGCTTGGCCCATCCAGTCTGCCCATTTCCTTACCTAGTGGATAGGCTGCAGATCCTAGTTAACCAGCAGCCTACTTCTTCCTACCCCCAACCCCTAGAATTGCCTTATGACTGTCCCATGCATGCTTGAATTCCACCACTGTTTTTGACTCCACAACCTTCCTCCGAGGCCGCTGCTCCATGCATCCACAACCCTCTCTGTGAAAAAATACTTCCTTAAATTACCTCTGAGCAGCCCCCTCTATCTTCAAATTGTGCCCCTTGTTCTTGCACACCTCTCTTTTGAAAGATGCTACCCTCTTGGACTTTGTTGATTCCCTTGAGGTACTTGAAAGTTTCTATCATGTCCCCCCTCTCCCTCCTTTCCTCGAGGCTGTACATATAAAGCTCCTTAAGTCTCTCTTCATATGTCTTCCGGTGCAGACCCTGCACCATTTTAGTTGCCCTCCTCTGGACAGCTTCCATCCTGTCTATGTCTTTGCGGAGATTGGGTCTCCAGCACTGCATGCAGTACTCCAGATGGGGTCTCACCAGCTGTCTGTACAGAGGGATAATAACTTCCTGTTTTCTACTGGTGATGCCTCTCCCTATGCATCCCAGTATCCCCCCAGCCCTCCTTGCTGCCCTCTCACATTGCTTGCCCACCTTTAGGTCATCTGATATGACTACCCCCAGGTCCCTTTCCATTTTTGTTGTTGTTAGTATCTCACCCCCCATTGTGTACTCTTTCCCTGGGTTTTTGTTTCCCAGGTAAATTACCTTGCACTTCTTAGCATTGAATCTAAGCTGCCATACATTTGACCATTCCTCTAACCTTGCCAAGTCCCTTCTCATCCTTTCCACCCCACCTTGTGCATCAACTCTGTTGCAGATCTTTGTGTCATCTGCAAAGAGACATACTTTTCCTTCCAGTCCTTCTGCAATGTAACATATAAGACATTGAAGAGGACC
Organism: Neoceratodus forsteri; assembly: GCA_016271365.2. Taxonomy (NCBI): domain Eukaryota; kingdom Metazoa; phylum Chordata; order Ceratodontiformes; family Ceratodontidae; genus Neoceratodus; species Neoceratodus forsteri. The sequence goes on along the minus strand of CM057456.1, from coordinate 897,821,574 downwards.
GTCCTAATACTGAACCCTGCGGTACCCCACTAGTAACCCCCCTTTCTTCAGAGTGTACTCCATTTACTATTACTCTCTGTGTCCTATTCTCCAGCCAATTCTTTACCCAGGCTGTCATCTTGGGACCCACTCCCAGGCTGGGTAACTTGTATATTAATCTTTTATGTGGGACTGTGTCAAATGCCTTGCTAAAGTCTAGCTAGGCCATGTCCACAGCCCCTCCCTGATCTACTACTTTGGTCACCCAGTCAAAGAAATCTATCAGATTTGTCTGGCATGACCTTCCGCTGTGAATCCATGCTGCCTTGGGTCCTGTGCCCCTCTGGCCTCTAGATACTCGGCAGTTCTTTCCTTCAGAAGTGATTCCATCATTTCCCTACCACTGAGGTTAAACTAGCAGGTCTGTAGTTTTCTGCTTCTGCCTTGCTCCCACCTTTGTGAAGGGGAATCACATCTGCTCTCCTCCAGTCCTCGGGTACCACCCCATCCTCCCATGATTTGTTAAAGAGGGTAGTCAGTGGTGTCACTAGTTCTACCCTTAGTTCTTTTAGAATTCAGGGATGAATCCCATCAGGCCCCATTGCTTTGTCCACCTTCAGTTTTAAGAGTTCTTTCAGAACCCTTTCTTCTGTAAATGGGCTGGTATCAACTTCTGTATCCAGAGTGTTTCTACTGTTTGTTTTAGGTACCTCCCCCTCTTCCTTTGTAAATACTGAGCAAAAATATTTGTTTAGTATCTCTGCCTTTCACAGTCACCCTCTGCCCACCCTCCCTCTCTCCCTTATTAAGCCTCACTATCCCTCCCTTGGTCTTCCCTAACTCCCTGATGTACCTATAAAGGTTTATCCCCTTCTTAACTGAGTTGGCTATCTTTCCTCAGTTTGGGCCTTTGCTGTTCTGACTGCCTTCCCAGCTTCCTTTTGCTTTAACTGATACAGTTCTCTGTCCTGCTCCTTCTGTGATTCCTTGTACTTCCTGAATGCTTTCTTTTTCTCTTGAACCTTCACTACCACTTCCTTTGAGAACCATAGTGGTTTCTTACACCATTTCATTTTGTTTATTTGCTTCACACAAAGGCTTGTTACCTCTGTAATGGCAGTTTTTATTATTCCCCATTGTTCTTCCACCCCTCCTTCCTGCCCATTTGCTAGTGCATTCCTTAGGCACTCACCCATTTTGGCAAAGTCAGCCCTCCTAAAGTCCAGTACTTTTGCCTTTGTATGGCTTGACTCTATTGCTGTGTTTATTGTGAACCATACTGTTCGATGGTCGCTAGTTCCCAGATGGCTACCCACTTCTACATCTGTGATCCTCTCTTCATCTCCATTTGAGAGAACCAGGTCTAAGATTGCTCCCTCTCGAGTGGGCTCCAATACTAGTTGTCTAAGGCATGCCCCCTGTAGGGCATCTAGAATAACCCCACTCTTCAAAGTGGCTGCTGCAACTGCACTCCAGTTAACATCTGGCATATTCAGATCACCCATCAGCAATATCTCCCCTTTTTCTGCCATTCTAAGTATGCTATCTATCATTTCCTTGTCCATTTCCTCCCCCTGAGAAGGCGGTCTGTATACAACCCCTGTATGGATTGTGGTGCCATTGCCGATCTCCAACTTGACCCACAGTGCTTCTTCTCCTCCCTGTTTCCCTTTTGTTCTGTTGCTTTGATTCCTTCCCTTATGGACCCTGAACTTTGCAGCAGGCATTTGTCCCAGACTTTTTATATACCCATAATGGCCCAGCTGAAATAACATCTTGTTTTTCATTGAAGTCCTCCTTTTACAGATTGTTATAGCTCAGACTAAAGTGCACAGAGGTTAAATTACTTTCTCAAGACCAAACAGTGTGTAAATGTCACTGGTGAGGTTTGAACCTGAGTCTTCTAGTTCTAAAGCCAATGCTCTAAATATTATCCCACAACACTTTGTAGCTACCCACAACACTACTTGCCACCTTTCTCTCTTTTCAGTGGGGATGAGGAGCTTTCCATTAACACATATGTAACCCCCGACCCCTATGTGGTATGGACTCATTTTCCCCTTTTTGCCCAGCACATTGGCCATTCTCTGAATATAAAATGGAGTGGTGCCATAGACTAGGAGAAGAGTACAAGGGGAGAGGAACTGAGTTGAAGTGTGCTAAGGAAAGTGACAAACTACAGCTGCAGTGCAGCCCTGATATCTGTGTTACAGTATAAATCATACATGCACAGACTTCATGTGCACTGGTGAAGCTGATTTGAAAAGGAGCCCCCAAAGGGAGGGATACATGCCCCGAGTGTGATGTGATGTAGCCCAGAATGGAAAGTGAATAGAGTCTCCAGCCTTCTGATAGATTAAGGCCTCCAAATCATATGGCTTATACCGTAGCTCCACCTAAGTAAGAGTTTGGTTGAAGGCTAAGAAATTGCAGTGAAGCTTAATTCAGGGAAAGGTCCCTCCATGGCCCATAGTCCTACAGCAAAGTTAGCCTTAAGCTGTCATGTTGGCAATGCATTGGCAACTTATATAGTGTTATTTTTCAATACATAACCAGCTCAAGAGCAACTTTTATAAAATGCATTTGCAACTCAATTGGAATGCCTCTGTCTTTCAGTCACAATGCAAAACTGAGTTGTACCTCTTAGGCAACAGTGCTTACAAGATTTGCTGGATCCAGCAACATTTATGCATCTCACTGTGAAACAGAAAAATATTAATTGGTGGCAGAAAAGGCACATTATTCCATCTAGTCTGCCTGACCCTACCTATAGTATGATGGGAATACCGTAGTGATCACTCACTCACTCCCCCTCCACCATGTCATCCTCCCCTGCTATCTTCACGAGCCCCATATATCTGTCCAAACCTTGCTCAAATCTCTCCACTGATTTGACACTGATCAACCTCTCTAATATTATTCAACACCCTCACTGTGAAGAAATACTTTCTGACTTCCTCCCTGAATCTCCCTCCCACCAGTTTCTCCTACTTATGTCCATGTTTCCACTCATTGTGAGCAGTTCCCCAATGTCTACCTTGTTCAGTCCTGTGAAGAAATTGAATGTTTCAGTCATGTTCCTCTTTTTGATCCTGGTCTCCAGTGTATACATGTTGAGATTCTCAAGCCACTGCATGTAGGGACTTCTCTTGAAGCCCCTGAATCATTTGTGTTGCCCTCCGCTACATCACGCTGTACTCAAAATATGGCTGTACCAGAGGTCTGTACAGGAGCAGAATTACCCCTTCCTTCTGCTGCTGATCCCTCTGTCTATGCACCCCAGCAACTAGTTGTCTTCCCCACTGCTCTGTTGTACTGCACTGATTGCTTTGGTTGTCTGTAATCGAGATCCTTCTCCTCTGTTGTTTATCCTAGCACTACATCTCCTATTCTGTGTTCTGCTTTTGTGTTCCTGAGCTCTATGTGTAGCACACTGCACTTTTTTTGCCTGAATTTTGTTGCCAAATCCTTGACCACTTCTCCAGTCTCTTCAGAGCTTCCCTCCATATCCTGACCCCTTCAGCACTGTCCACTGTCCCACAGATGATTTTATGTCATCTGCAAATAGGCACATCTTTCCTTGGATTTCTCCCCCGATGTCACACATAAAGATGTTGAAATGTACTGGACCTAAGACTGATCCCTTGGAAACTTCACTGGTGACTTCCCTTACCATCAAGAATTTCTCATTTAAGACTAATCTCTGTGTTCTCTCACCCAGCCAGTTCCTGACCCATCTTGCAATCATGTTCCCCACCCCAGGTCCTTCAATTTCTTAACCTTTCTCCCATGTGTGACAACTTCCACTGCCTGTCCTCAGATTCATATGACACAACTTCCCCACAGTGAATTCATGCTGTTTTCTTGCCTTGGAATCCATTCACCTGTATACAGCTGAAGGGAGGATAGGGCACACAGTACTAAACCTTTTAACAATTGGTTGAAGGCATGGTGTAGAGAGGAGGACTTCACCTACACTGGGGGCTGGGGACAAGCCTGGGAAGATATGGGCCTCAATAAGTGTGACGGTTTGCATCTTTCTGGGAGAGGGACCACAGTCCTTAGAGGATAGTTTAAATATTACTTGGATGAGCATTTAAATTAGCTGGGAGGGGGAGGCAGTATTACCAAGGGAGGCAAAAACTTCCCCCCTCCACATGATGTAGCAACAAGGAGGGAAGGCCCGGGGGGAGCCCTTAAGGCAGATGCACAAGAAGAAAGGGGTGCAGACAGGCCAGATGACAAGAAGGGTATTAATCAATGATGTTTTTAGAGAGAAGTAAAGGAGATAAGAAAAGAAGAGGATAAAAAGGGAAGAGGGAAATCATGGGAAGCTTCATGAAGCAGCTTATAAAGAAGGACAGTGGAAAAGAGGGTTACAGGCAAGGAGTAGGCAAGGTATGGAAAGCCATGTGCACCAACACAAGTAGTCTGGGAAATACAATTCTGGATCTGGAGGTCATCATGGAGGAGGCTAGCCTGGATTTGGTGGCCATAACAGAGTCATGGAGCACTGACAATTACAACTGGGGCATGGCAATACCAGACTACTCTGTTTAGGAGGGATAGAGAGTGGAAAAGGCTACAAGGGGTTGTTCTCTATGTGAGGGAGGGAATAAAAGCTGTGGCGATATAGGGGGTTCAAAGAGGGGAAGGGCTGAAGATGCTGTGGGTCACCCTGGAGACAGGAGACAGGGCCATTAGCCATACAGGGTTTGTATACAGAAATCCAGCACAGGGAAGGAGTTGGATAAGGCACTAGGGGAAGCCATTATCAATATGGCTAATAAAGGGGTGGTGCTGAGTGGTCACGTGATATGTCTGAGCAGATGAGTCGCACTTCCCTCAGCTCCGCTGCTCGTTTCATCTCCACGGCATCTAATACTGTGATTCTGGGCTAATTGTACCAGGGTTTTGCTTGCTAATGAATGCTTAGGTGGTCCATTTCCTTTAGTTGCCTTACCGATCTTAAATTCAGCCAATACAGCAATCTGCAGATGGATTTGGGAATGTGGCTTGCGGGCCTGATGCATACACCACCACCCACACCAGAAAAAGAAAAAGCCACCAAGAAGTCCAAAACCCTGATGGTGGTGAGCACCGAACCCAGCAATGACTCCTTTATTGGAAGAAAACTTTTTACAAGAGCTTTCTCTGATTAAAGAAGCCCTGCAGAGTATTACTAATCAACTGGTTTCTCTAAAAAACTTCTGAGTCCCTCTCACGCTGGATGGGCAACAACAAGCTCCATGGAAAACTGGAGATCTCACCAGGACTCAGACTCTGTGGCCCTCCATTGGAGGGTTGCTAAGTTGGAGGATAAAGCTGCCCTTCTCACATCTCCCTATCCTGTTCAGAGGGGATTGGAACCTAGTTATTCACTCAGACCTAGGTAGGTCTGGTGCCCACTGAAAAGGTCTCTCCCTAGCTCAGCAGAGGATTAGAGATCTTATGGATTCAATTGGGTTAGAAGATCCATGGTGTATTTTACACCCCAATGACAGACAACATACTTCTCCCCCACAGCACGTGCTCTTGAATTGACTACGTCTTAATCACCCTTTCCAATCTCTTGGGTCTCCTTACCTGTGAAGTTCACTCTACTGTGATTTCTGACCATGCTCTGGTGTACATGAAACACTCACTGAAAGGGATTGAGGATCAGGATAGGGTCTGGCACATGAACACTACCCTTCTAAATGATAAACACTCTGTTAAGTCCCTTGAGGAGTACATTCAAACCTTTAAAGAAAACAAAGGCACTGTAACAGGTGAGGATATGCTGTGGGGGGTGGTAAAATGTGCCATTAGAGGGGAATGTATCCATCTGGCCTCTAAGGCCAAGAAACAGAAAGCAGAAAAGACTAGTTGTCTGCTATCTCAGATTCAGTCACTGGAACGCAGCCTCTCCCCTGTGGATGATCAGGTTAAATGGGCTAGGCTTCATGCCTGCAGAGCACAATACTTTGGCCTGCTGGCTGAACAGGCTGATCTTTCTCTCCAGAGGGTCAAATTCCGGTATTTGGAATCAGGAGAAAGAGCGAGCAAATTATTAGCTTTACGGCTCAAACAGATAGAATCGCAGCAGATGATACATAGTCTTCATCCTTCTCCAGGAGGTGTAATCCTTACCAGTCCCCGTGACATAGCGAACACCTTCCTACAGTTTTACAAGACCCTTTACAGTTTGGAACAGGATCATGAACCCGATGAGACCCTTATTGAAAGTTATTTGGAGTCCATCCCACTGCCTACACTCACAGGCTCGCAACAAGAGATCCTAAATGCTTCTATTTCCCTAGAAGAAGCACGGCAGGTCATAGGGCAATGGCCTAAGGAAAAGACTTCTGACCCAGATGGATTTCACAGCCAGTTCTATGCCACTTGAATGAATATTTTAGCTTCCATCCTAACCAAATTATTCAATTACCTGCATGTTTTAGGTCTTTCAGATCCCACATTTACCCAAGCTTGGATCTCGGTCATTCCCAAACCTGGGAAATTGCATTTTCTGCTGGGAACTATTGCCCCATCTCTCTTCTGAACTCCCACCTATAAATTGTAGCCAAAGTGCTGGACAACCATCTCCTGATGATGTGGCAGGGGCTTATTAGTTCAGCTCAGTTAGGTTTTGTGGCGGGACATCTTTCCTCTGACCACTTGCGTAAGGTCCTCCACCTCATTTCGCTAGCAGGGGACAGGAGTATCCTAGTGGTTCTGGTTTCTTTAGATGTGGAGAAGGTGTTCAACTGTGTCTCCTAGCCCTTCTTGTTTGCCACCCTATGGAAATTTGGCTTCCCATTGTAATTCCATGAATGGTTGAAGGTGATATACCACCAGCCCTCAGCCAGGTTTCGGTATAATGGGGTCTTTTCCACTCCCTTTCCCTTACAACGGGGCATCAGACATGGTTGCCCCCTGTCCCCCTTCCTTTTTAATCTTTATCTGGAACCTCTGCTTAGATCTCTCCAAGATAATCCTGATATTCACGGCATTCCAGTCGATAACTCCAGCTATACTCTTTTGGCCTACGCAGACAACTTGCTTTTACAACTAGACAACCCCAGTGTTTCCTTACCAGCCACATTAAATGTCATAGACAAATTCTCCCAAGTGGCAGGCTATAAATTAAATATTGATAAATCTATGGTTATGCTGTTAAATGCACATGTTCAGAATCATGCAGTTGTAGACTTGGGTCTCGCCTGGGAACCTAAAGTGCTTTCCTACTTAGGAATTTAAGTGTCTAGATATATCTCAGCTCTGGTCAAACTTAACCTTCTCCCTATATCTCAAATGATAATAGCAGACCTACAGAGATGGAGATCTCTTCCACTTTCTGTGTGGAGATGAGTAAATATAATTAAGATGAATATTCTTCCCAGACTACTCTATCCACCGAGTATGGTGAATACGTTTCTTCCTAAATCGTGGTTTATCCATCTTCAATCCTCCCTTTCCAACTTTCTCTGGTTGTGTAAAGCAACCCATCAAGCATATTCCAAGCTGACTCATAGGAAAGAGCTGGGGGCCTACAGATACCTAACTTCTTCTTATATTATTGTGCCATTCATTGCTGTAAAATATTTAGGTGGAATTTGGGAACCACTGTTCTCCCAGACAATCGCTATACTCCACTTTGGCTCTCTATAGAGAGACATCTTTGTCAGGCTCAGGGTATTGATATTGCCAGTCTTACTTATGCCAGACCCTCTGATCTTGCCAAATCTCTTTGCAACTCCCCAACATGGTGGTCCCTCAAAGCCCTTTGCCAAATGTGTTCCCACTTGGGATTGGTCTTGCATAAAGATCTCTCCCAATCCCTATTTGGGAATCCACACCTTAAGATTGCCAACCGTACGATACCCCAGGGTTTCTGCCTGGCCCTGGCAAGGGTCTAGATCCCATCCTTGATCTACCAAGGTAGACTTTGCTTGGCAAAAGAGGTCCAGGAGAAGTTCTCTAATCCGGTCTACCACCCCTTTAAACATCTTCAACTAAGCAAAGCGATCTCCTTGTTCTTGGGCCCATACCCTTGGTCAGACTATTCTAGCCCACTATTACATACACTCATAGAAATGGCTGAGTCACCTCACCTGATTTCTAGATTCTATAATCTGTTGCAACTCCATGATCCTAGCAGACCCCAGGGAATTTGTTATTATTGGCAGCATGAACTGGACTTGAACTTGAGTGCTAAGGAGTGGCAACAAGTCTGGCAACGCTTATACAAATTCATTAAGCAAGACCGTCTTTGCTTCCTGCAGTTCCAAATCTGCACTACCTCTATTTTTCCCTAGTAAGACTGCACAGGATGGGTAGAGTGGATTCGCTGACCTGTAGTTGATGTGGTTTGTTGGCTGGCTCCCTAAAACACATTTTATTGGATTGTTCCTGGGTAAATCCTTTTTGGCAAACAATTACAAACACTCTTGATGCCATGCTGGGCTTAGAGTTCTACTTCACTCCACAAATCTGTCTGGTGGGCCATTTCCAATGGGAGATGTTAGACTGTCACAAAGCCTACATGTCACTAATTTCTGGTGTAGCTAAACTCATTATTGTAAGACACTGGTTAAACCAAACTTGCCCCTCCCTAAAAGAATGACATTCTGAAATTCTTCAGGTTCTAGAGGTGGAATGACAAATTGCCAAATGAGCAGACTGGCTAGAAGCATTTAATAGGAGATGGGCCCCTCTCATGGCTCTCTTACCTTTGATATGCAACCTATAAGGTTCTCTAGGGTTAAGAGGTAAAGATGGATTGCAGCAACATTTAGGGACTGTGAGCTGGGGGTCCCTTTACTAATAGTCCAGTACTTGTTCCTGATTCCCCGGTTTAACAGCAGGGGGTCTTCTCCTGCTGAACTCTCTGAACCCCTAAATTAGGTTCATGGTGCTCTGGGGGGAGGGGCGGGGAGGGAGAGGGAGTAGTTAATTAGGATATAATTGTTTCTATGTTTTATGGTCATACCAATGATTTGTAGTTGTCATACACCATTGTATCATTGTCACAGCTTCCTTTATAGGGTCCTGACTGAACATCTTCATTGTGAAGAGGTGCTGAAAGGAAGTTGTTGATTGTATGGTTGCAT